>CM062816.1:438998578-441840315 GCA_031772625.1 Pinus tabuliformis
AGTTTCACTTCCATCACCTTTTGACTTAAGAAACAACCCTTAAAAGTAACGCTTAAATTAAAATCAATCTAGTATTCTTTATTTTTTTCTAGGCTCTGAAGCACCAACATAGCTTAGGCTAGGGTCTTGGAGTAGGTGAGTACTTAACTCTCCAAGAATACAAAACCAAACATAGTCTATCTTGAGTAGAACAAATCCATTTGTTTCAGTTACATTCTGGAAAGCCCCTTAAAGGAAAACACGAGCTCGTGTCCGAACCAGTGAGGGGATCATTCCTCCCTCGTTGGGAACGACGCCAGGCAGTAACGTATTACAAACGGTAAACCTCGGATTAACCATTGTCGAGGAGCCCAGGGTCACTTATCGGTAAACCTTGGATTGTTGTCAAGAGCCGGTAAGGATTGGAGCTTGCTACTCTGCCCTTGCGTGCTGTCGGAGTTTAGACTGTTCCCCCAGGTGTAATTGTTGTGATTGGTAACCTTAGTGGCCATAATATCTAGGATTCTACCCAAGGTGACGGTGGAGGGAAGGTCCCACTGTACCTGGAGCAGACGTCGGTTTATACTCACTTGGATTTTCTGGGGGGTTCGCTTCACTTCGAGACGGTTAAAGTGAGGACTTGGTCCAGTCTATTCATTAAGCAGGTTGCCGGGGTAACTGTTCCACCCCCTATTTCTGTACTGAATCCTGCGAGGTTGGGCCTAATCACCAACTAGCGCTTTTGGTCCGGAAGACTACTGTTTGTGTGTGGTTTGACGCTCTAGATTATTTAGGCGTGTGCTTCAAAATTTGATTGGTTCTTTAGAAGACTTTAGGTGGTTTGATTTGAAATTTTTTACTTTGATTTCGTGTGTGTTGTAGTTAAAATCTTTAATTGTGGCGGAATTACCGAGAAGGTCCCGTCGATTCGCGGCCAGTCTCCTGAAGATGTTCTGTGGCCGAATTGTGAGAAGATCCCGTGAACTTAGGGGTGAACTCCTCGAGACGACCCAGTTATTTAGAGGGTTTAAAGGTCCTTGTAACTCCTCCTAGTGGCAGTAGAGTAGGTTCACCTGAAGAAGGAGAATCTTCTTTGGTAGTCCATCCAGATTACCAAAGATTAGAAACAGGTTACAATCCCGAAGCTGTTACAGTTTCCGAGCTTGCTGGTAGTTTTTTCATCTGCCAGTGAAACAGGCGAAGAACCTGAAATTTCAGAACCTGTTACTCCAACTCCTAGTGTTCCTGATTCACCAAGAATAGAAAGAATTATCACCGAAAATCTTCCTGTTGGATTAATTGCTATAGAAGAACTTGTTCCAGAGGAAGAAATAGGCGTTTCTGATTCTGAAGATCTAATTACCCTTGATCTAAGGGAGCGTGAATCCATCTTTTACAGTCCTCCTAGAAGTGAATCTTGGTACCTTGCATTAACCAATTTTTTAGACAACTCAGTAGGTTTTTCTACACCTCGTACTCCGGTTCCACCTAGAGGAATTCATTCTCCTGTAAATATGTCTGGTCAGTCGTCTGTGTTTTCACAAAGTCCTGAATCATTTTTACATGGCGGTCCTTCTGTTCCTACTGGGTATCATCACTTTCTGGTACCTTTGCGGGAGCATCTCCTCAACCTGTTGATCATGGGTTATTAGTTGGAAACAGTGGTAATGTACCATTGAGTATAGGTGAAGTTTATATGATGTCAGGTTCAACTCCCATTAACCAACCTCAAGGTGGCCAATTACCGCCTGGGGGGCAACCTTCGTTAATGCCTGGGGGCAACCTCAAGGTACTTCATTTGTGACTGGGGGGCAACCTCAAGGTATCAACCCCAGGGTATCAACCCCAGCCTCAATATGTACCCCAAAGTCAACCTCAGTATCAGTATCAACCTCAAGGATGGGATGGCAACCCCAAGGGTATCAACCCCAAGGGTATCAACCTCAAGGATACCAACCTCAAGGTCAAGGTCAACCCCAGTATTCGTATTTACCTCAAGGTTATCAACCTACGGTCAATACCCTGGTCAAGGTTATCAACCACCTCAAGGGCAATCATATGGGACTACACCTTACAGTTATCAACCCTATCCTCAATACGGCTATGGATCTCAGTATCCTCAACCTGTTACGAGTCAATACCCTGGAATGTTAACATGGGATCCGTCACAGGGTCAACAGATGTCGCAACCAAGTATACAGTCGGTACCTCAAGCAGGACAACCTGCAGTTCCTGGTCCACCCCAGCAACCGCAACCTGTCCAGTCAAGTGTTCAGACCCCTGTAACTTCTGTAGTTACTCAGCCGCCAATTGCACCGAGTACTCCACCTCACACGGCTGCAGCAACTACCGCTTCATCTACCATGCTTACATCTGGAGTATCGGCAGCTCCGGTTTCTACTGTCCCTGTAACCGCTCCTCAGACATCTGTACCGTTGTCTGGACCCACGGTTCAAACCACAGTCCAGATGCCTGCAGGTCAACCTGGTACAAGTACGGTTGTTACTACTCAACCTCAATTGTTCAACCTCCGTACAGGGACAGTATCAACCTGGTCAAGCTGCCCAACAACCGGTTTACCAGTATCAACCGTATCCTGGGTACCATTATCAACCACCTCAACAACCCCAGTACGGTCCGGTTAATCCTGGTTTTCCAGGAGGATATAATATCCCCAATGCGAATCCTGTTCCTAGTTATCCTGGATATCCTCCTCCTGGGGCTGGTATTGTGACTCAGAGTTTCAGAGATCCTAACCGGCAGTTACCATTTATTGCGACTTTAGATTTACCCGACTTGACGCGCCTAACGAACGATCCAATTCAATATCTTCCGTTCTGGCCGCCAATGCCAAATAAGTTGCCCAGCGATATACCCAAGTTCGAAGGTAAGTCTGGAGAGGATCCGTCTAATCACGTGATGACTTACCACCTCTGGTGTGCATCAAATTCCATCTCAGATGATTCTATCCGCTTACGTCTTTTCCAGCGTACACTCATTGGTCTCGCAGCCAAGTGGTACATTGAGTTGCCACGGGCTTCTTTTTACAACTTTAGCCAGTTAGCTACTTCATTCTTAACTCATTTTCAGTTACCAGTCAGATACGATAATGGTACGGAATTATTAACTTCGCTAAAACAATCGACATCCACGTACATTTCTGATCACATCCATGAGTGGAGACGTCGAAGGAGATTAGTGAAAGTTTTTATCCCGGACCAAATTTTAGCTGAATGGTTTGTAAAATCATTATTACCAAGAATTACTGAAGATGTAGCTAAGGCCGGCGTAGTTACTGAGGAGCAAGTCATTGCTCAGGCACAATACCTTGACTTAGTTTACACTCAGTCGGGTACGTTACACGAGAAAATTCCGGATCTTCCAAAGTCAAACCAAATCGCTGCTGCTCCTTCGGGATCTCATGCCGCTGATGGTATGATCGGTATCGTGACTACGAAGAGTAAGAAGAAGTCTTCCAAGACCTCCAATACTCCAATTATCACTTTGCCTGATTCTCCGACAGGAGAGTCTTCTCCTCCTGAACTTACCGCCGACATTCACGCTGTAGAGTCATCTACGGCCAAATCCAAAAACGGTGGAAAGAAGAAAGGAAAGAAGAAGGCTAAAGCAGACAAGGCTCCAAAGGAGAAAACGGAAAAGTCGGAAACCAATGACGAAAAGCGCAAACCTCGTTATCCTTGTCTCATTTGTGAAGAAGATCATTTTACGAGAGACTGCCCTCATCGGGCCGAGGTAGTGAAAATAGTTAAAGGTTCTCCGACTCCTGCTGTGTTAAAGAATCCATTTCCCGAGCAGGAAAATAAGATGATAGGTTCTTCTTCGAATGCCAGTGAAGAACCCATTTTGATGATGTCTCATGTCAGGATTGCGACTCGATCGCAAGATTATGGTAGTAAGGCTCCTGTTGATGGTAAAGAAGCAGAATCTTCTCAACTCTAACCCATCAACCTCAGCTCCTGGTTCCGATCCACTACAGATCGAAAAACCTAACCCAGACTTAGTGATTAAGCCGCCCGCCAAGGGTGTACTTCGAAGGTCTGCTTTCAATCCACATGCGAGAGCAGCCCAGAATTACAACATTGTTGAAGACTTAGCTGTTTCACCTTCAGCAATGTCGGCACTCGAAGTGCTGCAATCATGTCCAGCGCAACGAAAATTGCTTTTGTCGGCTATTGGAGCTGTCGATGTTCAGGACCCGAACCTAATGATCTTTGATCTAGAAAGTAGTACACCGCGTCTCCCCCATCAAATGGCTTTCCAAATTCCAGTGATAGTCAAAAACAGGCCTATTCATCGGACTGTGATTGATGAGGGAGCTTCTACGTGTATTATGTCGATTCAATGTTGGAGATCGCTTGGTTCTCCTTCGTTGAACCAATCCCCCACCATCCTTAAGGCCTTTGATGGCCGTGGGTTCCGTCCGTTTGGTATTCTACAAGAATTGCCTATAGGGTCGAAGGTAAAACCGTTAGTCTGGATGTGGAAGTGGTTGATGCCCCTCTAGACTACAACCTTCTTTTGGGTCGAAGTTGGTCATATGCTATGACAGCGGTCGTTTCATCGGTCTTCAGAGTCATTAAGTTTCCACATAACGGTAAGATCGTGACTATTGATCAGCTGACATACTTTTCATCCGACCCAACCTCTTTAGAAACTATCCAGCATGTTGGTAAAACGACAATCCCTTATAGGGACATTGGTGTAGGTTTAGTTAAGGATTCCGGTTTACTGGGAACTTTTCCTCTCCCTCCACTCAATGCAGACCCTTCGTTCGCAACAATTCATATGATCACGTCAGAAAACATTATTTATGATGATCCTTGGTATGTTCCCTCTGACTCTGAGCTAGACTCACTCGGTGATGTTATGCCGTTGAGTCCGTATGAGATTGCTTATGAAGCTCTTATGTCTTTTACCGACTTTCATTCAACCGACCAAATGAATGTGGTCAGTGAAGAGTCACTTTTCACCTCACCCTTAGAACGGATAACGTTTCCCGAAGAAGTGTCATCTGACGAACAACTTCGCGAAATCCTAAGTGTAGATGATCTACCATGGGAAGATCTCCATCACAGATCTTCGTTTTTACCTAAGGATGATGCCTTTGAAAATGATTTTTCATCTATCTTTACCGCTGAATATGTCAAAGACGCTCAGGATCCAACGAAACATTCTGATTCAGAGCTGAATTTAGGGAATATTTCTCGTACTATTCCCATTGATATTTCAGTGAAGCCCGGAATCAAGGAGAACATTCATATAGGTGCCGCATGTACTGAAGAAGAAATGAAACTTACAAGGCCCTATTCCAAGAATTCCGCGACGTGTTTGCCTGGTCCTACGAAGAAATGCCAGGAATCGATCCTGCCATTGTTGTTCATGAAATCAAAACCTACCCGGATGCTAAACCCATTCGGCAACGGTTGCGTCAGATTCACCCTCGAAAAGCAGCTGCAATCAAAGCCGAAGTCGAAAAGCTGTTGAAAGCAGGTTTCATTTATCCGATCCCGTTAACGGATTGGGTATCGAATATTGTTCCCGTCAATAAAAAACAAGGAACAATAAGAATCTGTATCGATTATAGGGATATCAATCGAGCTTGTCCAAAAGACAACTATCCTACGCCTTATATCGATCAAATTATTGATGATTGTGCCGGAAGTGAGATGTTTTCCTTCATGGATGGTTTCTCAGGTATAATCAAATCAATATTCTACCTGCCGATCAACCAAAAACGGCATTCATTTGTCCATGGGGGACATTTGCTTATTGCAAATTACCTTTTGGCCTTAAGAATGCCGGTGCTACTTTTCAACGGGCCATGTCTTATGCATTTCATGACATCAAGCACATTGTGCAACCCTATCTCGATGATTTGCCTGCTCATTCTTTACACCGAGCTGATCACCTTGTCCATTTACGAGCAATCTTTATGAGGTGTAGGCATTATCGAATTCGGTTGAATCCCCACAAGTGTGTTTTCTGTATAGAAACAGGTCGATTGCTGGGATTTGTTGTTTCCAAAACCGGCATTCGCGTCGATCCCTCGAAAGTCGAGGCTATCATCCAATTGCCTCCTCCTTCGAGTTTGCGCCAACTCCAAAGTTTGCAAGGGAAAGCAAACTTTTTACGCCGATTCATCCCTAACTACGCCGAGGTCACTAAAGGTTTTACACGGTTGTTGAAACAGAACGTACAATTCTTTTGGGACGAGATTGCTCAACAATCTTTTGATGCACTGAAACACGCGTTGACCCATGCACCGTTATTGCATCCTCCCAACTACAACCAGGACTACTTCTTATACCTCGCAGCTTCGCATTCCACCATTGGAATGGTGTTAGTTCAAGAAGATGAATTCAAGGCAGAGCATGTGATATATTACCTTAGCAGAACCTTAAATCCAACTGAGTTAAAATATTCGCATGTGGAGAAATTGGCCCTGGCAGCCGTTCAAGCTGTCCAGCGTTTTCGTCACTACATTCTTCTCCGCAAAACTACTGTTATTTCGGATTGCAACCCTATGATTTATATCTTGACAAAACAACTGCTAGGGGGCAAGTACTCTAAATGGATCGTCATCCTGCAAGAGTTCGACTTGGAGTTTGAGAAGTCCAAGTCTAAGAAATCTTTAGTCTTCGCGGAATTGATGTGTGATTTCCCGAGTGCTGACACAGAGACTGTGGCAGAGGAGTCCATTGCGGACGAATCTTTGTTTCTTATTAGCACTGTAGATCCGTGGTATGGGGATATAATCATCTATCTCCAAACCCAAACCTTTCGGCCTGAAGCTTCCAAGGAAAACCGTCGAAAAATTCGGTTTCAATCCCAGCAATACAGAATTATTGGAGATACACTTTATCGCCTGGGGGCAGACTTAGTTTTTCGACGTTGTTTAACTCACGATGAGGCTGAGAGAGTTTTGAATGATTGTCACTCTGGAGCATGTGGCGGTCATATGTCTGGGTATGCCACAGCTCAGAAGGTGTTGCGCGCTGGCTATTTCTGGCCGTCTATGTTTAAAGATTGTATCCTTGCCGTCAGAAAATGCCACAACTGTCAAGTGTTTGATCGCAAGATGCGCGCTCCACCTGCTCCTCTCCACCCTATAATTGCCGCTGGTCCATTCGCCAAATGGGGCATTGACTTTATTACTTGTAACCCTCACTCGGCCGGGGGGCATGCGTATATCATCCTTGCGGTTGATTATTTTACTAAGTGGGCCGAGGCGATGCCTACATTCGACGCAAGCGGCAAGACAGCTGCACTTTTCGTATTCAATCATATCATAACTAGGTTTGGTGTCCCACAAGCAATCATTACGGACCATGGAAGCCATTTTCGAAATGTCATGATGACTGAACTTACAAGCCAGCTTGGTTTGCGCCACGATAGCTCTACACCTTATTATCCGCAAGCCAACGGTTTGGTTGAGTCAATCAACAAAGTTCTAGTCGTCATGATTCGACGGATCATTGGTATCCATCGAACGAATTGGCATAACATGTTATTTTCGGCACTATGGGCATATCGAACTTCAGTGAAAAATTCAACAGGTTTCACCCCTTTTCAGCTAGTTTATGGCTTAGAAGCTGTGTTACCTATTGAGTGCGAAATCCCATCACTTCAAATGGCTGTCGAATTACTTCCAGCTACTTCCGAAGAGGAGAAACGGTTGTTATACTTAGCTAAATTAGATGAGACTCGACGTGACGCTACTTTAGCTATCGAGACTCACGCGAAACGAATGAAAGCTCAGTACGATAAAAATGTAACCCCTCGAAGTTTTTCGGAAGGAGACCTAGTACTATTATATGATCAAGCGAACGATAAGCTAGGTGCTGGAAAATTCGTTCCCATGTGGCATGGGCCCTACATTGTAAAGCGAAAGCTAGCAAAAGGGGCTTATGAGTTAGTTGATTTTGATGGGGACTCTTTGGGCAAACCCAGAAATGGACTTTACCTAAAGAGGTATTATGCTTAAAATGATGGATGGAGAAATTTTTAGATAGGTTAGATTTCCTTTCTAGCTAGCAAGTGTGTTAGTTTAGTCAGTGTGCTTAGCTTAGCAAGTGTGGTTTTTCGTCATTATTTTGGCTCATCTTGGTTTTACTCTTGATATTGTAGATGTCGACGCCTCTCCAAACATACATTGGATTTGCTGATGGTGCTTGTCGTAGTACACGGAATATCTCTTCCGCAGCTTGGGTTATCTATTCGCCCTCTGACGAGTTAGTTTCTATGCATGGGGTAAGCCTCGGTCAAACAACGAATAACATTGCAGAATACAGTGCAGTGGTTGAATTATTATCCGAATCTATTTCATTTGGAATTCGACGTTTGATAGTGAGGTTAGATTCTGAACTTGTTGTATTACAGCTTAATAGAGTTTATGCCATTAGAAATCCTGTGTTATTAAGGTTGTTTTTGAGAGTGCGTCTCTTGGAACGTGAATTTGATTACATTGAATATCAACATATTCCAAGGTCTTTGAATACATTAGCAGATGCAATTGCTTCTCAAGTGTTGGACAGACATTTATAATAATCATGCAAGTAAATTTAAAGACATTTCATCATACATGTTAAACAAGATAAGCCGATAATAGTGATATATAGATATAGATAGAAGTGTGTCCAAAAATATATACATCGTCTTCGATCATAGGTTTAACACACCTTATGATCGGCAAAATGATAGTGCAAAAAGTCAAAAATGTCACATGTGACTACAAAAGTGACTAGTCAATCACTGGTGGTGCTCTCTGTACGACACCACTGCGCGGGCTATCTTGCGCAGAAATCTCCTAAACGGTCCAGGGACTGCGACCACGAAGCGCTGAAGCCTCATTGGAATATCATCCATAGTAGTCTCAGGTATATCTGCCGTGAGACGCTCTAGATCATGCTCCAAATCGGCTAGTACTTCTGCTGTCGCATCCTGTAAGGCCGGTGCCGGTGCAGCTGGATGTCGTCTGTCGTAAGGCCGGAGATTGGCTGGACGCTGTGGTCCAACATCTGCATTTTTAAAATTTTACTGTTACTTTGAGACGATATATATGAAAAATAAAAAATACATAATTAGAAAACTTGTGAAAATGAAAGTACCTCTGTCATCCCATTGTTCTCCCTGTGGAAGAACCATGTCCGGATCACCTCTGAAATCCATTCCGGCATATGGAAAGTCTTGTATCACAAAAAGCTGGCCCTCTAGCCAGTCGAAGTAACTGTCTGAGAATCGAACCACTGCAGCACCCTCGTCAGGATGCCGGGCCATCACCGCAACCCATCGAACAAGCTTTGGCTCCCGAGGACCCAAGTCATCAACAGTGAGTTGCTGAGGGATCAGCATAGGAACTCTCTCCAAGGCAAAGCTCACGACTAGAGGCCCATATCCAAAAGTCTTTAGTCGTCCGTTCTTTGCCTTGGTTAGTTGGCTCTTCATATGAGCCGACACAGCTTCGCACCAGTTGAAGATGGTGCCTTGGTAACAGTCAACTGCCATCCGCATTTGGGATCCGGAGCAATGTGCAAGGCGGCCGCGCCACAAATCCTAGTGACCGTAAATGCAATAACTCTAAGTTCCGCCAGAGCGATGTGCTTTATCTCCACGCCTTTTTTATGGCGAGTCCCTGGTCTGCACCACTCCTCGCGGAGATCATCAAGGGATTGGCCACCCGGCCTGGTCCCCGCAAGGTTGAGTTGCTCACCTCTGTTTGGCAAGCCAGTGAGAAAGTATACATCCGAGGGCTCTATCTCGAGCTGGTGCCCTCCAATGTAAAAGCATTGATCTTGAACGTTCCATCGCTCAACCAGCCATTCCAAAAATCTTACCTGGCCCCTCATGCCCGGTATGGTCCAATATTTGTACAATCCACATGTTCTTAAGGCATCCAGAGAGGGTTGGTGGTTAATCGCAGCTTCATCGTCTTCTACGTGCTCTCTCTCTCTCCAGTCTAACATGTTTTGGGCCCTGCACATCAAAAGAGTCAATTAGAAATTAATTTGAGAAAATTTGGTGGTTTTTTGAGAGAGTTAGGGTTTTGAAATGCGCCCTTTGCGGAAGACGCACCCCGGCTTTTTAGCACAGGGCGTCCGGACGCAGCTCGCCTGAAGGCGGACTGCGTCCCCAGACCTTTTTCCCGTGTGAGAAAAAGTCGGGGGACGCGGCTCACCCGAAGGGCACCTGCGTCCGCCGAGGGGCGCATTTTGAACCCAAAACCCCCCCAAAAAATGAAACAGAGACCAAAAACAAAAAACTAAACGGATAAAAATGAAGAGTGGGATGTGTAAAATACCTCGGTGAAGCGGCGTTCGATTCCGACGGTCAGATTTTCCGCAGCAACCACGGGAAGTTTCTTGTCAAAAGCTCCTTTTTCAACCTCAACAGTGAAACGGTAAAAATGACATGGTAAAAGGTCTTTTTATAGGTTTTTTGGATGAATTAGTTCATTTTTTACCATGAAAAGATGTTTTCAAATGTATTTTTGCCTATTTTAAACAGGTATGAGTAATGTGTCGCTTTTGTGCAGGACGAAGGGATTTCAAGGGAAATTGTAATTTTTCACAAACAAAATTTCAGAGTCATCTTTTAAGCCCTTTTCTGACTCCTAAAACATGAAAAGATCGCCGAGTGTTTCTTTTTCACTCGTTAAAACGGAATTAAAAGACGGTCCCCTTTTAGCTCTTTTCTGACCGCAAAATCAGGAAAAGATTGCCGGGTCTTTGATCGCTTTTTACTTTTCAGGTCAACGATACTATTATGAAAGTACTCCTTGGTCGCAAGATCAAGCGGTTCCCCCAGGTATTATTTTATACTTTTTCGGGCTTGAGGGACACAAATATACGAAAAAGTTCAACGTGGAGTTTCCTTAAGTTTTTCAGACTCTCTAAAATTGAAAAACGCCGAGTTTCTCCTATACTGGGCTCGTTAAACTTTTACAGTAAAGGACCTGTTCAATTACAAACAGGAACGAACCACTCCTTCCTAGGGTTCGCATTTAAACTAGGTTGGACTCGTCCGAAGGATGAGCTTATAATCAAGCATATGTTATCCTCCTCAAGCTTGTTAAAAATAAAGAGGTACTTGCCAGAAATGGTGGGGGAAAAAAGAGAAGAATGAACCTATTTGTCACCTTTTGCCTCAGAAGAAACTTTATTACCGCTCTTGAACACGACACTTTTCATTCACCTGGGTTGGGAAATCTTTTACCTCACAGTTGACTAAATCACTTTGAAAATCTTTAACCGGGTTCAGGGATCAACTTTGAGTTATTCGTCACCAAACCATCTGTTGTGTCGTTATGTGTTCAAGAGGTCTGCAAGCAAAACTTTCATCTGCAAAATACTTGTCATCCATTGACCATCCCTGAGTCAGTCCTTACAGCAACATTTCTTCAACTTGAACAATGATTTCGTGTTGCGGGCTTGCCTGCAACGGGTCGCTTTCTATCGACATCGACACATTATCTAGAAAGATGACTTAGGAATCGACAGTACCTTGAAGTCTGCATGCATCAATGGCAGGTTTCTCGCCTTTGACGTCAGTTTACATCATTGACTTTCGATCAGAGGATTCCGTGAAGTGTTCGACATCAAAACATCTATTCACATTTCACGGGTTGTGCTTGGTACTTTGAGAACCATTGACATTACTGGTGGTTTCTCTCACGCTTGTTAACAGTTTACATCATTGACTGGTAATCAAGTGGTTTCTACCATGTTCGACATCGAATCATTTAATCACATGGCTAGAATCGTACCAATTCGGGAAGTAGAAGTGAAGACCCTGGATCTAGTTTCTACCATCCAGGCTGCGAGGAGTTTTGTATTCATTGTCTATGTAGACTTATCATAAACAGATGGCTGCGTCCATACTGTGTCTACAAAAGTCTATAAAAATAATGTACTGCAAGATCATTCCTGTATCAGGATAGTTAGTCCATTAGTTAAAGTTTTGAATCTGAGTATGGGAATGCCTACCTCAGTGATGATATAATCTTATCCATGTATTTTGTGTTGAAAATTGCAGGTTCCAACCAGGCCATCCACAAGGCAATCCTTGAAATGATAAAGCGCTTCACCCTTCCTAGAATTACAAAACCCTATTCTATTCCAGGCTTCGCACTTTAGGGGGCAATCTGTTACACTAAAAAATGTCACCTTGACTACTTACAGTTAGTATGGCTCAAATCAACAAGTCATGCTACCCTCTTAGGCAAGTCTCATGCCTCTGTTATCCATCTCAAACTCAAAGAAGAGAGAAAGTCTTGTAAAAATCATGTTTATCTCTGGGGTCGCAGGTTCTCTCTAGCCTTACCTGCGGGGACGCTGACCATGTTCACAAAATCTGCGTCCATAGACGCTCTGTATGTTAAGGGACAGGTGCGTCCCTCTGTAAAAGGCAAAATGCGCGAGTTTTATCTTGAAAAAGTTACTTGTGGTTACTTCTAGAACATTCTAGAGGTCGGTTTGATGAAATGGATGCGCCTCCAGTTGGTTCATGTATCTCTATTAAGGGGGAACTTATCCCATCAATAAGGGAGCTATCCCACCCATAGAGGGGGATGATCCCATTGATAGTGGACCTGAATAACCTCTTTACAGCACTATAAATGAAGGCATTGAGCCAGAAGGAGAGGAGGTTGGAGCTATACATTTTCTTTGGGTAAATGCTGCAGGATTTAGGTCTTCCATTAGAGCCTTTGTGAGGAGAGATTGTCTTCACTTGATTCTACTTGGGAGAGGGTGAGCTTTGTCAAAGTAGAGGAAAACCCTTGATGGACCCTGGGAGGAACTTGCACAACACCAAGGCCAGGTTGTAAGAGTTTCTTTGTTTCGTTATTAATACAAACTGGTTTATTTTTCTCAATAGCTTGTGTTAATGAGTTATTTCATGTGTTCCTTGGTCTGCATGTTGAATATATGTTTTATTATATGAAATGCAAGTGCTTGGTAATTGTTTGATTGTTTGTGGTTGCAGGAATTGACTTGAAGGAGGAGCTCATCCGGATCGTCAAGAACGGACTTCAACAACAGCGTTTTGGAATAAGGTAAGCCTAAACACTTGTAGTTTTCATGTTGTAAAAGGTGTATTTAGAGAAAGATCACTCCATTTTGTCTTGTTTGTCATTAGAATGTCTTAGACTTCTAGGAAGGTCAGTCGTGTCCGCACCCTTGACAGATTCCGTGTGACAGCTTGTAAGTTCAATCATCATGGTGTTTCGAAAATGGCTCCCATGGTCAGTAATGATTGCTTGTGGGACACCAAACCTAGTTATTATATGATTGAATATGAAAACTGCAGCTGTTTTGCCGCTTGCGTCGAATGTAGGCATCGCCTCGGCCCATTTAGTGAAATAATCAACCGCGAGGATGATATACGCATGCCCCCCAGCCGAGTGAGGGTTACAAGTAATAAAGTCGATACCCCATTTGGCGAAAGGACCAACGGCAATTATAGGGTGGAGAGGAGCAGGCGGTGCGCGCATCTTTCGATCAAACACTTGGCAGTTGTGGCACTTCCGGACTGCAATGATACAATCTTTAAACATAGATGGCCAGAAGTAACCAGCGCGCAACACCTTCTGAGCTGTGGCATACCCAGACATATGACCGCCACATGCTCCAGAGTGACAATCATTCAAAACTCTCTCAGCCTCTTCGTGAGTTAAACAACGTCGAAAAACTAAGTCTGCCCCCCGGCGATAAAGTGTATCTCCAATAATTTTGTATGGCTGGGATTGAAACCGAATTTTGCGACGTTCCGCCTTTGAAGCTTCAGGCCGAAAGGTTTGGGTTTGGAGATAGATGATTATATCCCCGTACCACGGATCTACAGTACTGATAAGAAACAAAGATTCGTCCGCAATGGACTCTTCTGCCACAGTCTCTGTGTCAGCACTCGGGAAATCACACATCAATTCCGCAAAAACTAAGGATTTCTTAGACTTGGACTTCTCGAATTCCAAGTCGAACTCTTGCAGGATAACGATCCATTTAGAGTACTTGCCCCCTAGCAATTGTTTTGTCAAAATGTAAATCATAGGGTTGCAATCCGAAATAACTGTAGTTTTACGGAGAAGAATGTAGTGACGGAAACGCTGGACAGCTTGAACGGCTGCCAGGGCCAATTTCTCCACATGCGAATATTTTAACTCAGTGGGATTTAAGGTCCGACTGAGATAATATATCACATGTTCCGCTCCGAATTCATCTTCTTGAACTAACACCATTCCAATGGTGGAATGCGAAGCTGCGAGGTATAAGAAGTAGTCCTGGTTGTAGTTGGGAGGATGCAACAACGGTGCATGGGTCAACGCGTGTTTAAGTGCATCAAAAGATTGTTGGGCAATCTCGTCCCAAAAGAATTGAACGTTCTGTTTCAACAACCGTGTAAAACCTTTAGTGACCTCGGCGTAGTTTGGGATGAATCGGCGTAAAAAGTTCGCTTTCCCTTGCAAACTTTGGAGTTGGCGCAAACTCGAAGGAGGAGGCAATTTGATGATAGCCTCGACTTTCGAGGGATCGACGCGAATGCCGGCTTTTGAAACAACAAATCCCAGCAATCGACCTGTTTCTATACAGAAAACACACTTGTGGGGATTCAACCGAATTCGATAATGCCTACACCTCATAAAGATTGCTCGTAGGTGGACAAGGTGATCAGCTCGATGTAAAGAATGAGCAGGCAAATCATCGAGATAGGGTTGCACAATGTGCTTGATGTCATGAAATGCATAAGACATCGCCCGTTGAAAAGTGGCCCCGGCATTCTTAAGCCCAAAAGGTAATTTGCAATAAGCAAATGTTCCCCATGGACAAATGAATGCCGTTTTTGGTTGATCGGCAGGTAGAATATTGATTTGATTATAGCCCGAAAAACCATCCATAAAGGAAAACATTTCACTTCCGGCACAATCATCAATAATTTGATCGATATAAGGCGTAGGATAGTTGTCTTTTGGACAAGCTCGATTTATATCCCTATAGTCGATACAGATTCTTATTGTTCCTTGTTTCTTATTGACGGGAACAATATTCGATACCCAATCCGTTAACGGGATCGGATAAATGAAACCTGCTTTCAACAGCTTTTCGACTTCTGCTTTAATCGCAGCCGCTTTTCGAGGGTGAATCTGACGCAACCGTTGCCGGATGGGTTTAGCATCCGGGTAGGTCTTTATTTCATGAACAACAATGGCAGGATCGATTCCCGGCATTTCCTCGTAAGACCAGGCAAACACATCGCGGAATTCTTGGAATAGGGCCTTGTAAGTTTGGATTTCATCTTCTGTACATGCGGCACCTATATGAATGTTCTCCTCAATTCCGGGCTTCACTGAAATATCAATGGGAATAGTACGAGAAATATTCCCTAAATTCAACTCTGAATCAGAATGTTTCGTTGGATCCTGAGCGTCTTTGACATATTCAGCGGTAAAGATAGATGAAAAATCATTTTCAAATGCATCATCCTTAGGTAAAAACGAAGATCTGTGATGGAGATCCTCCCATGGTAGATCGTCTACACTTAGGATTTCGCGAAGTTGTTCGTCAGATGACACGACTTCGGGAAACGCTATCCGTTCTAAGGGTGAGGTGAAAAGTGACTCTTCACTGACCACATTCATTTGGTCGACCTCGGTTGAATGAAAGTCGGTAAAAGACATGAGAGCTTCATAAGCAATTTCATATGGACTCAAGGGCATAGCATTACCGAATGAGTCTATCTCAGAGTCAGATGGGACAAACCAAGGATCATCATAAATAATGTTTTCTGATGTAATCATATGAATTGTTGCAAACGAAGGTTCTACGCTGAGTGGAGGGAGAGGAAAAGTTCCCAGTAAACCGGAATCCTTAACTAAACCTACACCAACGTCCCTATAAGGGATTGTCGTCTTACCGACATGCTGGATACTCTCTGAAGAGGCTGGGTCGGATGAAAAGTATGTCAGCTGATCAATAGTCACGATCTTACCGTTATGTGGAAATTTAATTACTCTGAAGACCGATGAAACGACCGCTGTCATAGCATATGACCAACTTCGACCCAAAAGAAGGTTGTAGTCTAGAGGGGCATCAACCACTTCCACATCCAGACTAACGGTTTTACCTTCTACCCCTATAGGCAATTCCTGTAGAATACCAAACGGACGGAACCCACGGCCATCAAAGGCCTTAAGGATGGTGGGGGATTGGTTCAACGAAGGAAAACCAAGGGATCTCCAACATTGAATCGACATAATACACGTAGAAGCTCCCTCATCAATCACAGTCCTATGAATAGGCCTGTTTTTGACTATCACTGGAATTTGGAAAGCCATTTGATGGGGGAGACGCGGTGTACTATTTTCTAGATCGAAGATCATTAGATTCGGATCCTGAACATCAACAGCTCCTATAGCCGACAAAAGCAATTTTCGTTGTGCTGGACATGATTGCAGCACTTCTAACGCCGACATTGCTGAGGGTGAAACAGCTAAGTCCTCAACAATGTTGTAATTCTGGGCCGCTCTCGCATGTGGATTGAAAGCAGACCTTCGAAGTACACCCTTGGCGGGCGGTTTAATTACTAAGTCTGGGTTAGGTTTCTCGATCTGTAGTGGATCGGAACCAGGAGCTGAGGTTGATGGATTAGAATGAGAAGATTCTGCTTCCTTACCATCAACAGGATTCTTACTACCATAATCTTGTGATCGAGTCGCAATCCTCACATGAGACATCATCAAAATGGGTTCTTCACTGGCATTCGAGGAAGAACCTATCATCTTATTCTCCTGCTCCGGAAATGGATTTTTTAACACAGCAGGAGTGGGAGAACCTTTGACTATTTTCACTACCTCGGCCCGATGAGGGCAATCTCTCGTAAAATGATCCTCTTCGCAAATAAGACAAGGATATCGAGGTTTGCGCTTTTCGTCATTGGTTTCCGACTTTTCTGTTTTCTCCTTCGGAGCCTTGTCTGCTTTAGCCTTCTTCTTTCCTTTCTTCTTTCCACCGTTTTTTGATTTGGCCGTAGATGACTCTACAGCGTGAATATCAGCGGTAAGTTCAGGAGAAGACTCTCCTGTCGGAGAATCGGGCAAAGTGATAATTGGAGTAGTTGAAGCCTTGGAAGACTTCTTCTTGCTCTTTGTATTCACGATACCAATCATACCATCAGCGGCATGAGATCCCGAAGGAGCAGCAGCGATTTGATTCGACTTTGGAAGATCCGGAATCTTCTCGTGTAACGTACCCGACTGAGTGTAAACTAAGTCAAGGTATTGCGCCTGAGCAATGACTTGCTCCTCAGTAACTACTCCGGCCTTAGCTACATCTTCAGTAATCCTTGGTAATAATGATTTAACAAACCATTCAGCTAAGATTTGGTCCGGGATAAAAACTTTCACTAGCCTTCTTCGACGTCTCCACTCATGAATGTGATCAGAAATATACGTGGAGGTTGATTGTTTTAGTGAAGTTAATAACTCCGTACCGTTATCGTATCTGACCGGTAACTGAAAGTGAGTTAAGAACGAGGTAGCTAACTGGCTAAAGTTGTAAAAAGAGGCCCGTGGTAACTCAATGTACCACTTGGCCGCGAGACCAATGAGTGTACGCTGGAAAAGACGTAAGGCGGATCGAATCATCCGAGATAGAATTTGAAGCACACCAGAGGTGGTAAGTCATCACGTGATTGGCGGATCCTCTCCAGACTTACCTTCGAACTTGGGTATATCGCTGGGCAACTTATTTGGCATTGGCGGCCAGAACGGAAGATATTGAATTGGATCGTTCGTTAGGCGCGTCAAGTCTGGTAAATCCAAAGTTGCGATAAACGGTAACTGCCGGTTAGGATCTCTAAAACTCTGGGTCACAATACCAGCCCCAGGAGGAGGATATCCAGGATAACTAGGAACAGGAGTCGCATTTGGGATATTATATCCTCCTGGAAAACCAGGATTAACCGGACCGTACTGGGGTTGTTGAGGTTGTTGATAAGTGTACCCAGGATACGGTTGATACTGGTAAACCGGTTGTTGGACAGCTTGCCCAGGTTGATACTGTCCCTGGTACGGAGGTTGAACAAATTGAGGTTGAGTAGTGACAACCGTACTTATACCAGGCTGGCCTACAGGCATCTGGACCGTGGTTTGAATCGTAGATCCGGACAACGGTACAGATGTCTGAGGAGTGGTTACAGAGACAGTAGAAACCGGAGCCGTCGATACTCCAGAAGTAAGTATGGTAGATGTGGCGGTAGTTGCAGCAACCGTTTGAGATGGAGTACTAGGTGCAATTGGCGCCTGAGTAACTACCGAAGTTACAGAGGTTTGAACACTTTACTGGACAGGTTGCGGTTGCTGGGGTGGACCAGAAACTACAGGTTGTCCATCTTGAGGTACCGACTGCATACTTGGCTGCAACATCTGTTGACCCTGTGAAGGATCCCACACTAACATTCCAGGGTATTGACCCATAACAGGTTGAGGATACTGAGATCCATAGCCGGATTGAGGATAGGATTGATAATTGTAAGGTGTAGTTCCCATACCTTGACCATACGATTGACCTTGAGGTGGTTGATAACCTTGATTTGAGTATTGACCTTGAGGTTGATAACCTTGAGGTAAATACGGATACTGGGGTTGACCTTGACCTTGAGGTTGGTACCCTTGAGGTTGATACCCTTGGGGTTGATACCCTTGGGGTTGCCATCCTTGAGGTTGCCATCCTTGAGGTTGATATTGATACTGAGGTTGACCTTGGGGTACATATTGAGGCTGGGGTTGACCTTGAGGTATGTATTGCCCTATAGGAGCGTACTGACCTTGAGGTTGCCCCCCAGACACGAATGAAGTACCTTGAGGTTGCCCCCCAGTCATTAACGGAGGCTGCCCCCCAGGCGGTAATTGGCCACCTTGAGGTTGGGAAACGGGAACTGAACCTGACATCATGTAAATGTCTCCTACACCCAATGGTACATTACCACTGTTTCCAACTAATAACCCATGATCAACGGGTTGAGGAGATGCTCCCGCAAAGGTACCAGAAAGAGATTGATACCCAGTAGGAACAGAAGGACCGCCATGTAAAAAAGATTCAGGACTTTGTGTAAACACGGACGACTGACCAGACATATTTACAGGAGTATGAATACCTCCAGGTGGAAAAGGAGTACGAGGTGTAGAAAAACCTAGCCCAAAGTTGTCTAGATAATTGTTAACGAAAGGTACCAAGTAGTACTTCTAGGAGGACTGTAAAAGATAGATTCACGCTCCCTTAGATCAAGGGTAATTTGATCTTCAGGATCAGAGACGCCTATTTCTTCCTCTGGAACAAGTTCTTCAATAGCAATCAAACCAACAGGAAGATTTTCGGTGATAATTCTTTCTATTCTCGGTGAATCAGGAACACTAGGAGTCGGAGTAACAGGTTCGGATATTTCTGGTTCTTCGCCTGTATCACTAGCAGACGAAAAACTACCAACAAGCTCAGAAACTGTAACAGCTTCGGGATTATAAC
Source organism: Pinus tabuliformis (assembly GCA_031772625.1). NCBI lineage: Eukaryota > Viridiplantae > Streptophyta > Pinopsida > Pinales > Pinaceae > Pinus > Pinus tabuliformis. The sequence goes on from CM062816.1 coordinate 439,018,090, forward strand.
CTGTCTCTAAACTTTGGTAATCTGGATGGACCACCAAGGAAGATTCTCTTTCTTCAGGTGAACCTACTCTACTGCCACTAGGAGGAGTTACAAGGACCTTTAAACCTTCTAAATGACTGGACTCGTCTTGAGGAGGTTCACCCCTAAGTCTACGGGATCTTCTCAACAATTCGGCCACAGAAACAACTTCAGGAGACTGGCCCCGCAGTCTACGGGACTGTCTCGGTAATTCCGCCACAGCTAAAAACTTTTAACTACTACACACGAAAACAAAATAAAATTTCAAATCAAACCACCTAAAGTCTCTAAAGAACCAAACAAATTTGAATCACACGCCTAAAGAATCTAGGGCGTCAAACCAAACACAAACAGTAGTCTTCCAGACCAAAAGCGCTAGTTGGTGATGAAGCCCAACCTCGCTGGATTCAGTACAGAAATGGCTGGTGGAACAGTTACCCTGGCAACCTGCTTAATGAATAGACTGGACCAAGTTCCTCCACTTTAACCGTCTCGAGTGAAGTGAACCCCCCAGAAAATCCAAGTGGGTATAACCGACGTCTGCTCCAGGTACAGTGGGACCTTCCCTCCACCGTCACCTCGGTAGAATCCTAAAGATAATGGCCACTAAGGTTACCAACCGCAAAAAATGCACCTGGGGGAACAGTCTAAACTCCGACAGCACGCAAGGGCAGAGTAGCAAGCTCAATCCCCTTACCGGCTCCTTGACAATAATCCAAGGTTTACCGACAAGTGACCCCTGGCTCCTCGACAATGGTTAATCCGAGGTTTACCGTTTGTAATACGTGCGTGTCTGGCGTCATTCCCAACGAGGGGGGAATGATCCCCTCACTGGTTCGGACACGAGCTCATGCTTCTCCTTTAAGAGGAGCTTTCCCAGAGTACAAGTGAGACAATTGGATTTATTCTATCACAAGATAAGCTACTTGTTTGGTTTTGTTGTCTTGGAGAGTTAATTATTCACCTACTCCAAGACACTAGCCTGATCTAAATTGGTGCTTCAGAGCCCTAGTAAATAAAAGTTACTATTTCAATTTTACTTTAAGCGTTACTTTTATGGTTGTTCTTTAAAATCACAAGGTAGTGGAAGTGAAACCAATGGTGTGTAGACTCGACTCCAACCACTACAAAGATGCACCTAAGATGATTTACGCTACTTTCCTTTTTCAATGAAATTCTTAACTAAGAGAGTTGAGAGAATGCAAATTTTTAGAGAAAACAACTTCCTTAGAAAAGACAATCAAAGAAACAATTCTCTTTTTCTTTTCAAGCACACAAACATGACCACTCTTTACTTGCACGAAAAACTCTTTTTCTTTCAAAACTTTCAAAGCTACTTGAAACAAGACTTTTAAAGAAGATGTTTTTGTATTTTTCTTTTAATAAAGCAAATAAATCTAATTTAACAAAAATCAATCTTAACAACTATTAAAATCTACGAAAATTCACTCACGAGCAAACTAAAAGGTAAATTTACTCTAAGCAAACTTAACGAGGCCAAAACCTACAAGGATGTTTCTAGGTTGTTTTACTTGACCAAAATCAAATCAAGGACCAGCTATTGCAGAATCAAGAGCTGATCAAAACAAAACTCAAATCTTTTTGTTCTTTTTGTAAAATGGAATTCAAGACTTAATCAACAAGCACTTTGAAATTTGACCAAAGAGACAACTCAACAGGTTGGTTGCTCACACGGGTAGACTTACGACAGATCCGACTCTTAAGAAGGTTGACCAAACCAGAGAGATCTAAGGCTTGATAACTTCCACCATTAAAGTCACTACAGGATCTACTCAAAAATCAAACCCTAGGCTTAAATTTCAATGAAATCCACTAAAACACTTAATGCTATAAAAACAAGTTCAGGTGAAGATTCTTGGCAAGGGACTAATGAATCTGGGCAGAAAAAACTAAGAAACAACAAAATCTAAGAGTAAAAAAAACAAAAAATGGAGTTTTCTCAAATTTTAGCAGGGGGACGCAGGCAACCCGTTAGCACAGGTGCGGGCCCGCTCTGTGCACACAGCAAAAGTGCGTCCAGGGACGCACTGTGCAGCACTCAGAGGGTGCGTCCTACTGAAAAACTCAAGAAAATGCAAAATAAAACTAATCCTAAGCTAACCCACCCAGAGACAGAATCACAGAGCCAAAACCAGAAAAATAAACCAATTTTCTCAAAGCAAAGTTCACACAAAAGAAAAGACTCTTCTCAACAATGGATTCCCCAGTGGAGTCGCCAATTTGTCACACGGAATCAGTCAAAAGTGCGGACACAACCGACCTTCCTAGAAGTCTAAGACATTCTAATGACAAACAAAACAAACTGGAGTTATCCTTCTCTAAACATGCATTATGATATGAGAAATCAAGTGTTTCGTTCTCACCTTTGTCCAAACGCTGTTGTAGAAGTCCAAGCTTTGTTGATCTGGATGAGCTCCTCCTTTTCTCCAAAACCTCCAATCACCAACAGTCAAACAATTAAATAGCACCTGATTATAACATAAAACAAAGCATATCCAACATATAGACCAAGGAGTACATGAAATAACCCATAAACAACAAGTTATTGAGAAGAATGGACCAATTTGCATTAAAGGTAATCAAAAGGAACCATTACAATCTGAGCCTTGGTGTTGTGCAAGCTCCTTCCAGGGTCCACAAGAGTCTTCCTCTACTTTGACAAAGCTCACCCACTTCCAAATAGAACAAGCAAAGATGGAAATCTCTCCTCACAAGCTTCTAAATGGGAGTCCTAATTCCTGCAGCATTTACCCTTAGAAAATGTATAGCTTCAACCTCTCCTCCTTCTGGCCCAATGCCTGTATTTATAGTACTCAAGAGGAGGTTAATCAGGTCCACCATCAATGGGATAGTCCCCTCTTTGGATGGGATCACTCCCTTATTGATGGGATAAGTTCCTCTTTGATAGGAGTGCATGAACCATCTGGAGGCGCCCAATACACGTCAAACAACCTTCTAGAATGCTCTAGAAATGACCACAAGTAACTTTTTAAAGATGAAACTTGCACATTCTAACTTTTACAGGGGGACGCACCTGTCCCTTTACATACAGAGCGTCTTCGGACGCAGCTTTTGTGAACATTGGGAGCGTCCCCGCAGGTAAGTTTGAGAGAACCTGCGTCCCCAGAGATAAATACATTTATACAAGACTTTCTCTCTTTTTGGAGTTTGACATGGAGAGCAAAGGCATAAGACTTGCCTAAGAGGGTAGCATGACTGTTGATTGAGCCATACTAACTGTAAATAGTCATGGTGACATTTTTTAGTGTAACAACTAGAGTCTAAATCCTTTTCAGTTTCGTGATTTGCCATATTTTGCGTAAATCAACCGATTTCATTGTTTTAGAAAAATAACCAAAGTTAGAGATGAACGACTAAAATTCCAAAGGTAATGGTAATTGGTCAGGTTTCTTTGTGTTTCTGCCAATTGGAACACTTTCGATACATATGTGGGCCTAACTCCACGCACAGAATTTTGTCAAAATGTAGTTTGTTGTGTTAAAATAGTTTAACCATTATCAGAACATCTACAGAGAAACTCCATTAGTAGCTGTTAGATACCTATACCAATAGGTTTCATATTTCATGATTGGCAAAGAAAGTTCCAAATATGCTCTGCTTTGGTGATGCAAAGATCCCATATTTCCAAGAGAATGCAATATGTGGACATAGCTTGATGTTGACTGAATTTTGGATGGGTGGTCCAACAGCCTAATCTGGATCATGCCATGTTTTAATTTCTTGTCATTAGAATAGAGAAAGAAGCCTGTCCAAATTGTTTAATCTTGGCAGGCCAGTAGTTAGGTAGAGAATTAAGGTTCCCAACTGCTTAATCTGGGGCCTTGGAAGTAATAAGGTTAGTTGTAGATAGAAAATCAAAAGAAAAAGCCAAAGGAAAAGAAAAGGCTCATAAGGGTTTGCAAGTCTAAGTGCACCCTCTTTGGAGTAACAAAAAATGCTAGGGAATAGAGTGGGTAGGTAGATGGGGTTGCAGAAGCATGATTTCCTTTATGACACTGGCCCAAGCAAAGGAAAAACATGGTGCCAGTGCAGGTCTCATATTCAGCAGTTTTTGCAGCAACTCAATAAAGCATGTCTAACTTCCAGATTATCCCCCATCACATTCATTGCTAACATCCCAATACTACCTCTGTTCATGAAAGAAAGTCAAACTCTTTTGTTGATTCTTATCTCTTTAAAAGCCACATTTCTTGTGTAAAATTCTTTTCATTTTGATCTACTTCCCAAACTAGGTTGATTCCATATAAAACTTAGTGTTTTTCCCCTTCATCCACCTCTTCCACTCATATTAACTCCTAACTTCTTATTATCTAAATCCCCTATGTTCCCCTTTTCCCCTACTATTATAAACACTATGGTGTATAAACCCCAAGCAATGTATAAATATTCCCTCCCCTTGGCAATTATAGCCATATGCCCAAAAGCAAGGATTAAATTGACCCCTGGTCAGTCTAATAACCTAAGCTACACCCCTTTCCCCTTTACAAACCTTTGAAATCATTTACCCACTCTATTTGCAAAGAAACCCTGTAAAAACCCACTTTTACCCTTTATCCAAAGTTTATTTGTAAATGCGCTCTTTTACAAAAAAGCATTGGAAAAAACCATCAAACCTGCCAAACTCTAAAGGTTCCGTCTGGGCGCACATTTCCAGAAAAATAATAAAATATGCCCCGCCCGCTGCCGTATTGTCCTGACATCTTTTCGACCCGTCGACCGTCGGATCTGGGCTTTCCCATCCGACGGCCCTCATCCATATCGGGTCGGCCCCGACGACTGAACGTTACCTCCCGAGAAACTGTCAGAGGGTTACGTCAGGCCTCCGCCACGCGTCGCCCCCAAATCACATCGGGCCACCCTCTGACAATACCGCGACCGTATCCAGAGCGGTTCGAGAAAACCACTTACCGCTTATTGTTTACCGCCTATCCCATCACGTCCTCGTCATCGCTACATCACACCCACGTCGTAACCACTCAGCATCATGTCAGCGCCCGGCCCGCCACTGCTCTGACTTGTCCACCACCTCACCAGTCCCCGTGGACCACTCACAGGCCGCCATGTCACCCTTTCGTACCCGACCCCACCTGATGACGTCATGCTGACGTCATCCAGAAAAAGCGCCAATAACCCAAAAAGTCCATATTTTCGCCAAAAATCATAGTTTTTGTCACTTTTGGCAAAAGAACTATTGCTCTGTTCTGCATGCATATTACGACCATTTCGCCGCCAGCCTGCAAAATTCGACTTGGAGACCGTGGGCACCTACAAATTCACCTCCATTAGTCACCATTGCCAAAGCTTTACCAGGTATTTATCCAAGTTTCCCCTCCGCACCTGGTTTCGTGTATAATTCGCCAGAGCTAGCTTAAAAAGAGTGAAAAACAGTGTGTTTGCCAGCAAATCCCCGGCAACCAGCATTCATTTGAGTCCTAAGGTTGAAATTCACCTGCACAGTCCACATTTAGCCAAGTTTTCATAAACTCACAGTCAGTCCGCGCATTCGTGGACTTGAAACCTGAGCTGCACTAATTCACTGGGAAAACAACATTACTAGTCCCAGAATTTGCTCATTCAAAATCTGTTCGGAGCATTTCAAACTGTTCTCACCACAATTTACCCAGTTCTTTCCTTGCAAATTGCCTCACTCTTGCAGAATACCCTTTTGTGTTGCTCTGTCCGGTAGAACAAGTCCTAGTGCAATTCAGAATCCTAATTAACCATGGAAACTCCAGTAGCATTAAATATCCCACCTCTGAATGCCCCACACAGAGAGTTAGAGTGGAAGGCCCTAGGTGACACAGATTATCAGATGACAGAGACATTTTCAATGAATTCCAAATTCAACATTCATATGATAAATGAGTTAAAGGCTCAACACCTCAGTGGAGCTGATATTTTAGGGATTTGGGACTCCAATTTGCCCATCTTTAACCTTCCTCAAGTCATTGTCCTTCCAGACTTGATCCATAGATTCTGTGAAAACTATGATCCATGTCAAAGAGCTTTTCTCAATTCCAGAGGTTCAGTCTTGTTCCATATCACCCCTGAGGCCATAAATGAGATGCTGCACTTTCACAATGCAAAGCCACTAACTCCTCTCTCTATGATGGACTTATTAAAGAAGGGGGGCAAGCTATCCAGTGCCCAGGTCATCAAGATTAATCAGTTATTTATTCAGCCAAGCTCTGAAGCTGTGAGAACACCTCCTATTGGAAATCCATATCTCAATGACTTGGGAAAAATGCTTGTGGACTTGATCAGTTATGTCCTTGGGTACTGGAGAATTGAGGATGTTGATGACACTATTATGGCCATGCTGTCCATATTTTCCCCTGGAAAGCCTCCTGCTGTACATTATGATTATGCTACATACATTGCCAATAAGATTCATGAGCAACTGATGAATCTAGAGAGGGAGAAGGTGTTCAGATACACCTCATACATCTATCATTTGTTCTTATTTTATCAACCTGACAGTTTCCCTATTCCTCTCAAGAAACTTGATGCCCAGGGAAACCCAAGGTCTGTAGTATTTTGGACTTCAGTTTTCCATCATACCTCCTGTTCACCATACACATACTGTGAATTCATAGACCTTTTCATCCATCCAGCTATGACCTTGTTATATGGTGTCCCTCCTCCAAGGTTGACCGATGAGATGCAAAGAATACTCCATCTCTCAAAGGCCTACAGCATTGGTGATTGGTACTTTTACCAACACCATACAGTAATTAGAATATATGGCTGTGAGTTGGACCCCTATAGGCTGCCAAGATATGTCCCTATGAGACTCTTTGCCTTGGAGTATTTCAGGCAATTTGGAAATGCAGACCTGGTCCATTTCCACAGTAAAAACAAGAAGGTGCAACTAAAGGTCAGGAACCAGCTAGGCCTATTTCTTTACAACAAGAGGGAGGAGGGATGGAAGGAAGCAGATATGATCCTAGAGAGCCTCCAATTAGAAACCAGTTTCCGCTGGGTACCTTATGACCCTAATCATTTCATTTCTCTGAGGAGGGTAAAACATAAACTAGGTGGCTATGCTCACATCAGATTGCCTCACATTGAAAAATATGCCAATTTACTAAGTTGGAAAGAGGGCACTCTAGAAGAGGCAATCACTAGAGAGAAAATGCTACAAAGAGAGGCAAAGAACATTGAGAAAGAGGCTGACTTGGAAACTTGTGGGCAGGTTTCCTCCTCCTATCAAAGGCAACTTGGAGCAGCTGCCTCATCTTCTACAGCCCAGCAGCAAGCAGCTAGAACTATTCATCAGGTGTCAAGCAAGGGTAAAGAAAAGCAGATGGAGCAGGAACAGCCACCTCCTACAAAAGAACAGCAAAAAGAACAGCAAAAAGAGTAGCAGCCAGTGCAGTGAGAAAAAACAGTTGAGGCCCCAATATCCACTGGGCAACAGACTCAAGAAACTGTGCCTCCTAGGCAGGAAACAACAGTGGAGGCCTCGGTGCTCCAAACTCCTCAGAATGAAGACAGAAACCGAAAGAGGGATAGAGAGCAGGAGACTCCCCTCACCACATCCACAACTCAAGGGGAGAAAAGGCAAAGGATGAATCCCTTTTCTGAAGAGGAGATGCCCATTGGGCAATCCTTGGGCATGGGCCCACCAAGCATGGAGGCATCTGCCAGTTCCTTTCAGCAGGAACAAGAAAGAATAATCGGAGGAGAGATCAGCTCCTCAAGTCAGCAAAGGAGAGCTGAAACAGGCATCAAGCAGCAATTCATTGACATTAAAAAGAGAAATGAGCCACTCAGGCTCCAGATCTATAATCAATTGCTGAAAATGGCCCCTACAAATCAGCAGAGGCTTATGTCAGCTTATGACATAAATGAGGGGAAAATGACCATGAGTCATTTCATGCCAACCATGCTGCAGCCACAGTCAGCTGCAGACTATATAAGGACCAACCTTGAGGTCCTTGCAAAAGACATCCACCCTATGGATCAAATAGAACTTCACAAGCAAACGGGTGAGATGGTGTATTCTACACTTGCAGATAAGACCTTCTTGGCACACAGGTTGGAAAATAGCCTGAATAATACAACCGCCCAACTTGAGTTGGAGAAGGCATCCTCTCAGGCCAAAGACAACAGAATAAGGTCTTTGGAGGATATAATCATAGAGCTTGGGCATGACCCAAAGGACCCTAAAGCTATTAAGGAGCTGCTAAAAATTAGAGATTCAGACATTGCAGCTCTAAGAAAGATGATAAAGATCCCAGCAACTCTTCACCCTCAAACAGAGGGGGTTGCCCAGCAAAGAAAGGACCAGGATGTATCAACATTGCTGGTAACACTGCATAAACAACTTGTCCAGACAGAGGGAAAATTGATAGAAACAGAGGCTGCATTGCAGGCAGCCCTACAGCAGAAAGAAGGAGGCCAAACAGTTCAGCCCCCTCCATAAGTAATCAACCTTGAGGAACCCCCTCAAATTGTCACTCCTCCTACAGTGTAGACTGTTGAGACAGCTCCATCAACATTAGCACCAGCACCAACATCAGAGCAGGCTCCAAGCCTTGACATGCAGAAGCTGATGAATGAGATTCAAGCCCTGGAAGCCCAGATGGCAGAGCTAAATGAAGCCAAGGAGAATTTAGCTAAGCTGAATGAAAAATATGACAAGTCCAAGCAAAATGTAGCTGAAAAGGGAAGAGAAATAAAGGCTCTCAAGGAGAAGATAAAGGAGCTGGAGAAAGAGCTCACCCTTGACAAGGTTGTAACTGAAATCAAGAAAGTCTTATGGGCCAACATTGGCCAATCCATAACAGATCAATGGCAGTATATAGAGACAATTCATGAGCAAATGGAGCTCATAGCCAAGGCACACAGGGAAGTCCAAAGGGCAAGGGCATCTCTAGGCAATATGCCTGAGATAGCCAATAGAATGATCAACGTTCTCAATAACCGTACAGGTCCTCAGCTGGTAGCAATAGGAATCCCCAATAGAAATGAAACCATCCTGCTGATAAAGAGGGTCCTTACATTGAGAAGCCTGGTACAAACACTGGATAGAAGAAGCCAGGACATGCAAACAAAAGTAAACAGATTCATGGATAAGTTTGCAGCATTGCAGAGCAGAGGCCTTCCTGGCTTGCTGAACAGCGCAGGGAGGCTACTATCACATGAAAATTATGCCAAAAGGGTGAATACATTTTCCACTAACGAGATCACTGCAGGAGCAAGTACTTCAGAAGAAACAGGGCCAACATCTGGGCAAAGTCTCTATGACAGAGTAGAGAACGTATTTTTTATTATGAATGAGATCAAACATTTGTTTGAAGTACCTCCAAACTTCTACAAATATACAGAGGCAGATGAAACTTTAGATGCAATTTTGAGACATCAGCTGCCTACACAGGAATGGTGGACCAAAATGATACAGTTGTTACTGTAAACAAAAGGCTTTGATCAAGTTTTTTCATCAAAAAACATAAGTCATCATGATCAGAAAGATTTGATGCATTCAATATGTCTGGAGAAGAATGGACTGAGCCAGCACAGCAAACCAATTCGGCCACTAAAGCAATACTGACAGCTACAGATGACAGGGCCGAGAAAGCTACAGCATGACAAAGCCATAAAGACACATCATTCAGCATTAATGCAGAACGCTCAACCGACTCAGTGGCCTCCAAAGGTCAAAAAGGCTTCTGACAGAATGAAAGAGTATTCATTTTGTATTTAGAGCAGTAATAACTTCGTTATCTGCTATTCTGTAAAGTTGGTGAGCGTATTTATTTATCAAGTGACTCAGCGGTTCAGATATTTTTGTATAACCGATTGTATATATTGCCCCTCGCATAAGCCTGCAGGGGTTGTTGATTTTCTCTTCAGGAGATACTATGCTGTAAATGTTCAGAGTTTTAATACAACAAAGTTGATGGAATTTCCAAAGTTCTGTGTTGTCTGATGGGTTTTGGTGTGCTTGCTGAATGCTACAGGATTCCTGCGTATTTCATGGAACAATAAGTTTCTTTAACCTGTTCGTTATGTTTTTTATTTCCTTCATAATCCATTCATGCTCTGTATTTCACAGTTTAATGGCATAGAAAAAGAATAGTTTCAGGATTTATTCTTAGAATACCCTGAACTCAATCTATGCTATTATGTATGTTTTCCTCAGTTATAGTTATAAGAGTGTGATTCTTAATTGCTGCACTTCCAAACTATACCTTTCACAGTGATTATCGTTCAGGAATTAAAACCTGCTCCTGGTCAATACATCTCTTTCTCACACCACCAGTTTAGTGGAAAACTCTTAATTGCCTTCCACTGGCTAATCATATTTCATCACCACAATTTTAAGTTTGTCTCATGGAATATTTAAATGGCCCTGCAGTTTAGACAATCCCACTCAACACTTCAAACAACCTGTAACCACAGACTCCATTGCCCAATGGACTAAAACTATCTGAAGATATCACCTTAAGTACTGAATGACATCATTCAACCAAAACTACAAACCAATCCTTCACCTCATATCTAGCCTAAGATTCTTAAGAACAAAGTTAAACAGTCAAAGAGAGAGCCCTCTCTGATTACAGGTTAGCTAGAACCTGTGATCCAAAGCTTGGTTAGTGGTTACCCTGGCCGTATTCCCTTAGGAGTCAAAGGGAACAACTTGGGTGTTAACATAAATGGTGACTCCACTGGGGATCTGGATGAACTTTGCAACCTCCTATCTGATTCTTAATGCTGTAGATAAAGCCTGAGTGACAGCCAGATAGCCTTAGAAACTGCCTCTGCTTTGCATTTGCAGGAGTATATAAAAGCTGCCTCAGTCAATCTTTATTCAGTATTAGGTTTCATATAGTTGTGCTATAACTGACCAGTCCTTGTCAAAAGATCACTACCTCCTTAGAAATTCTCACAAAGAAAGTTATAGAAGCTGGCTCCTAAGAAGAAAACTCGTTACACAAGATCAAACCCAGATCCTGATCCAGCACCTGAGTTTCAAAATCCAAACTTGATTGCAAGAAACCTCAAGAGACACAAATCAGAAGGGACTTTATCAGATTCAAGTTCTGAAGTAGGTCTCCAAACCGACATTCCAACCCCTGCTAAGGCTTCTCTACATCCTCATACAACTGGCCCACAATCTCCTAGCTCTTCATCCACTTCACAAGGTATCCTTTCAACCACTCCATCAACTACACACACCCCTTTCATCCCATTTCCTCCACTTGTCCCATTCATCCCTGTTATCCCTGTTGTCCCACCAAACATGGCTAATAGATATGCCCCACTGCAGTTACCGGCCAATCCAGCTCCTATGCCTCAAGAGTACCAAAGCAAGATCTCATACTTTGATGGTACTGGCTCTTATCCAGCCCTTCAACATACTAAGAAAATGCAGGACTACTTCGAAAACTACGAAATAGATGATGATGGGGTTAGGATGAAAATTTTTGTGCAAAGCCTAACAGGAGATGTAAGAACATGGTTTAGGTCACTTACACCAAACTCAATAGTTGACCCTAAAGCCCTCTATCAAACATTTATCAACAGATGGGAGAAGAAGAAAGATCCACTTCATATTTTATCTGAATACAATACAATTAAAAGAGGTCCACAAGAAACTATCCTGGACTACTGTGCTCGGTTTAACAATGTTTACAATGCTATTCCCGAAAATCTTAGACCCCCACCTGATTTGGCCCTATATACCTTTCCTGATGGGTTTGATTCAGATATCGCATATCAATTAAGGGAAAGGGCTCCTCGAACTTTAGCCAAAATGCAAGATATAGTAGTGAGTGTGGAAGCCAACCTGATAGCCAAGAGAAATAGGACAAGAACTGAGAGAAAGACTACCTTTAAAGAAGAGCCTTCAGGCTGGGATCAAAAACTGGATGCAATAATCACTGGTATGCAGAGATTAGGTGACAGAGTAGAATCAGTTGAAAGGAAATCATCATGGGAAGCACCACAGAACAATCCTATTAGGAATCCCAATTTCAGAAGAAACCAAAGTCCTAATGTTGGTAAAGCAAATTCTGAACCAGAGATTAGACCTCCATTCCAAGAAAATTATACAGAAGCATCCACTTCTAATGAACAAATAGATGACACCCACATTAACCTAATGGGCCTGAATGATGATCAAAAAGTTTTTATGAGTCAAGAAGATCATAAGGATGATGACATTAAGCAGTTCCAAACCAAGTCAGGTGAGTCATTCGACTTTAAACAAGGCTATGACACAGCTGTTTATGAAGCTCATAAGCAATACAAGCTAAGGAGCAGAACCATAAATGTGACACAGCTTGAGAAAACAAAGGACACTCCACTGCCTAAGAAAACCATTGTCACAGGGCCAATTAACAAACCTGATTCAATTACTAATGAAGTAACAGTTGAAGAAATAACTGAAGCATCTTCCCCAAATCAACAATCAATGGCTACATCACCCTTGCAGCCTAATCCAAGCATTACTCCCCAAAAGATGAGTAAAAAGGACAAGCCTCAAGATCAGAGTGAAAACCAAGAAGAAAATTTGAACAACAAAGAAAGGGTTGTCAACTACAATACCAAGGTCTAATCTGAAAAACCCTTTGACTTAGAAGCTGAAATTGGCAAATTGAAGATAGCCATTCCTCTTTCAGAGCTAGCCAAGCATGACATTTACAAACAACAAATCAAAAAGTCCCTTCAACTTACCCATAATAAAGATGATGTCAATATGTTGGATGATACCCCAGAACTACTTTTCGGTCCAGAGGTTGATGGAAAGACAGCAGTTACAGGGATCTTACCTTTTTATGTCAGCTTGCATGTTCATGATAAAATATTACACGATGCAATGTTTGATTCAGGCGCCTCTCATAACCTTATGCCTAAATCAGTAATGGAGAGACTTAACCTAGACATTACAAGACCATATAAGGACCTATTTTCATTTGACTCCAGCCAAGTTAAGTGTTTAGGTTTGATAAAAGATCTATGTGTATCCCTTGTCCAGTATCCAAACAAAACAATATTAATGGATGTTGTAGTTGCTGATATCCCACCCAAATATGGAATGTTGTTATCAAGATCATGGGGGGATAAACTCCAAGGTTCCCTGCAGTTAGACATGTCATATGCCACCATCTCAGTCTTTGGTCAGCCCAAGAGGCTATATAGAGAGTCACTTATGAAATACATGGTGAGCAGTGAAGAAAAGCCTCAAAATTTCCCCATTTATGCAGTCCATTCAGATATGGATTCCTTTATTCTGTTCAACGATGATACAAGTCCTGAGAGTGATAATAAATCGGTCACACTTGAACAAAATATGCATGAGGGTAAGCAACCGAGTCCCCAAGAAACCAAGATTGAGAAACCAATTGATGAGTCAGTCCTAAAGGATAAATCAGATGAAAGACAAGAACTCCAACTGATGGTCCCAAGTTACAGAAAGGATGTTGAAAATCCCTTAAAACAGGAGATCTTATGGTTTCTTGAGTTTGATGGATCAGTCAACAAATTAGGGGCAGGAGCTGGAGTCTGGATTCATAACAAACAAAGAAATTATGCACAAGGTCGGGCTTATAGGCTTAATTTCAGATGTACCAACAATATAGCAGAATATGAGGCTCTTTTGCTAGGCCTCAAACTGGTAAAATCATTAGAGGCCACAAAACTTTCAATCATGGGAGATTCAAACCTTATTATCCAACAAGTGAAAGGCAATTTTGTCACCAACGACAAAAGACTAAGGTCATAGAGGTCTGATGCTATTGAAATGCTTAAAACTTTCACTGAATTTCAGATAACCAAGGTAGCTAGAGCCCACAATCTTCATGCACACAGTTTAGCCACATTTGCTAGTACATGCAAATTTCCTTTTGAACCTAACCATAGTTTTACAGCCGAGATAAAACACAGACCTTCTGTCCTAAACAATGTTAAAGACTGGCAAGTTTTTGAGGATGACACACAGATAAATAATTTCTTAACCTTGCAGCACGAATTTTCAGGTTTGAACATTGATGTTGATTCTGTGAAAGACACACAACCATTGAGTGAACAGGACCAAATAGCTATTTCACCCAAAACAGAAAGTCAAAGGCTTTGTTCAACAAGCTTTGACAAGCAACAAATACATGAACTTGAACAACTGCATTTGGACGAAATAGCTGGTACAGAGGCTGAGATCATAGAGCTAAAGGATAACTTTCTACCAACAGGCCTAACTCCATTGGAGGACATATTTGATTCAAATGATGTCCCTAGAGAACCGAAAATGCAGCCCCTCAATGCTGCCATTGAAGAATGCAACATTGGGACTCCTGAAAAACCCAAAATAATAAAATTGTCTGCATCTTTACCTCCTAACCAGAAGCCTAAATACATTGACCTCTTTAAAGAGTTCCACGATGTGTTTGCATGGAGTTATGAGGATTTGAAATCCTATGACACCTCGGTTATCCAACACACCATCCCTCTCAAGCCTAATCAAAAGCCATTCAAGCAAAAATTGAGAAGGATCAATCCTATGCTTCTCCCTTCAATTGAAAAAGAGGTACAAAAAATGTTTAAAGCTGGTATCATAGCCCCAATCAGGTTCTCAGACTGGATTTCAAATTTGGTGCCCACTAGAAAGAAAACCGGTGAGATTAGGCTTTGTGTTGACCTAAGGAATTTAAACCAAGTGTCCCTCAAAGACAATTACCTCTTACCTAAAATGGATCACATTCTCCAAAGAGTGGTGGGGGCTTCAAGAATATCATTACTTGATGGATTCTCAGGCTTCAACCAGATCCTAGTCCACCCTGATGATCAAGATAAAACAACATTCACAACACCATGGGGAACTTTCAAATATGTTAAAATGCCTTTTGGATTGAAAAATTCAGGAGCTACATTTCAAAGAGCAATGGACATTGCTTTTGCTAAAGAGATCCATGACTTTCTTGTCATTTACTTAGATGACCTCACACCTTTCTCAAAATCTGACCAAGAACATCTGAAACACTTGAGACAGATATTCATAACATGTAGAAAATATGGGATTTCCTTAAATCCTAAGAAGTCTCTATTTGGTTTGGAAGAAGGTAAGTTGTTAGGTCACATCATTTCTAAGGATGGCATTAGAATTGACCCAGACAGAATACAGGCCATCTTGCAAATGCCCCATCCAAGAAACATCAAAGAATTACAAGCCTTCTTGGGAAAGATCAACTTTTTAAGGAGGTTTATCCCAAACTTAGCAGAATTAATCAGATTACTAAACAACATGCTAAAAAAGGATTCAAAAGTAAAGTGGAC
This sequence comes from Pinus tabuliformis, assembly GCA_031772625.1. Taxonomy (NCBI): domain Eukaryota; kingdom Viridiplantae; phylum Streptophyta; class Pinopsida; order Pinales; family Pinaceae; genus Pinus; species Pinus tabuliformis. The sequence continues at coordinate 439,033,426 of CM062816.1, forward strand.
AGTAGAAGCAAATCAAGCTTTTGAAGGTATCAAATTGGCCCTTACCCAAACTCCAGTCTTAACAAATCCTCAATTTGACAAAGAGTTTATCATTTTCTCTTTTGCCTCCCAGCATACCATTGCTGCTGTCTTATTGCAGAAAGATGACCAAGGAAATGAGAAACCTATTGCTTTCTTTAGTAGAGCTCTTAGAGATGCACCCCTGAAATATCAGATCATGGAAAAACAAGCTTATGCTTTGGTCAAAGCCATCAAAGATTTCAGGATCTACATCCTGTACTCCCATGTTATAGCTTATGTACCAAGTCCCATTGTGAAAGACATACTCACTCAAGAAAACTTAGAAGGCAGAAGAGGAAAATGGATTGCCAACATTTTAGAATTTGATATTGAGATAAGACCTACAAAACTGATAAAAGGGCAAGGTTTGGCTAAATTAATGTCTGAAACAAATTTTCAAGCCTTGGACATTAACCAACTGGACAGTGAACCGGAGCTGGCGACTCCAAAGATCAATGCAGCCTTTGAACAATCCCAGTGGTATTCTGATATCTGTTATATATTGCAAAACCTGTGTGCTCCCCCAGGATTGTCCAGAACCAAATCTAGATTTCTAAAAATGAAAGCTTCAAAATTCTGTGTTATAGATGGTAATTTACTATGGAAAAATCATGAAGGAATACTGCTGAACTGTTTGAATATGGATGAAACTGATAATGTTATGAAAGAATTTCATGCAGGTGATTGTGGTGGACATTTGTACTGGAAGTCCACTGTGGACAAGATACTAAGGGCAGGTTACTATTGGCCAACCCTATTCTTTGATGTTAAAAAATTTACCACTTCATGTCACAAGTGTCAAGTATTTGAGGGAAAGAGAAAATTACTGCCCCTTCCTCTGAGGCCTATTGCAACAGAGAAGCCCTTTCAACAGTGGGGCTTGGATTTCATTGGGGAAATTCATCCTTCTTCTTTAGGCCAACATAGATGGATTCTGACAGCCACAGATTACTTCACCAAATGGATTGAGGCTGTTCCATGTAGACAAGCAAATGATTCTACTATCATTCAGTTTCTGGAGACTAATATTCTTGCTAGATTTGGCTGTCCTGACAAAATTATAACAGACAATGCTACTGCTTTTAGATCCAAGAAGATGGTGAACTTCTGCCACAGATTTCATATTACTTTGGGCCATTCCACTGCATACTACCCTCAAGGAAATGGCCTAGCTGAATCATCAAATAAAAGCCTTATAAACATCATAAAGAAGGTGTTGGAAGAAAATAAGAAGAATTGGCATAAGAAACTTGTGAATGCCTTATGGGAAAATAGACTAACAACCAAGAGATCCATTGGGGTCAACCCATATGAGTTAGTCTATGGATTAGAAGCCAAATTCCCTTCATCCTTAGGGATCCCTGTCATGAAACTTCTTCAAGAAAGTCAGGCTGAACCAAATGATATGCAAAGAAGAGTAAATCAAATTATATGTTTGCAGCAAACTAGAGACCAAGTTTATCACAGAGTTCAAGTTCTACAAGAAAAGTTAAAGAAAGCTTTTGATAGAAGAACCAAGGCTGAAGACTTCTCTATTGGTGACAAAGTGCTTAAATGGGATTCAAGAAGAGAAGACAAGGGAAAGCATGGCAAATTTGACTCCCTTTGGAGGGGGCCTTTTGTAATTCAAGCAGTACAAGGAAACAACACTTACTTCCTAAAAAATCTGGATGAAACTGACTTGGATGAAGGTCCTGTGAATGGCAGGATGTTGAAGCACTATTTTGACTACTTCCCATGTATATAGTTTGACTTTCCCTTGTACATTATAGGGTGTATATATTACTTTCTGTTAACATGTAGAAAAGGCAGCTTCCCAAGTTTTGTAAGTTATCAGCAGAAGACAAATAAGCTCAGAGATCTACCAAGATGGAAAGGGCACAATTTTGAGATTTCAAGGAGGAAAACTCCAAGTTTTGGTAAAAAGAAATCAGGGGCCAAGGCATTCTGACCTACTTTTCTTGATCTTTCAAATGGAAAAACCATCCCCATGTGGAGCCACTGTTAGATACCTATACCAATAGGTTTCATATTTCATGATTGGCAAAGAAAGTTCCAAATATGCTCTGCTTTGGTGATGCAAAGATCCCATATTTCCAAGAGAATGCAATATGTGTACATAGCTTGATGTTGACTGAATTTTGGATGGGTGGTCCAACAGCCTAATCTGGATCATGCCATGTTTTAATTTCTTGTCATTAGAATAGAGAAAGAAGCCTGTCCAAACTGTTTAATCTTGGCAGGCCAGTAGTTAGGTAGAGAATTAAGGTTCCCAACTGCTTAATCTGGGGCCTTGGAAGTAATAAGGTTAGTTGTAGATAGAAAATCAAAAGAAAAAGCCAAAGGAAAAGAAAAGGCACATAAGGGTTTGCAAGTCTAAGTGCACCCTCTTTGGAGTAACAAAAAATGCTAGGCAATAGAGTGGGTAGGTAGATGGGGTTGCAGAAGCATGATTTCCTTTATGTCACTGGCCCAAGCAAAGGAAAAACATGGTGCCAGTGCAGGTCTCTTATTCAGCAGTTTTTGCAGCAACTCAATAAAGCATGTCTAACTTCCAGATTATCCCCCATCACATTCATTGCTAACATCCCAATACTACCTATGTTCATGAAAGAAAGTCAAACTCTTTTGTTGATTCTTATCTCTTTAAAAGCCACATTTCTTGTGTAAAATTCTTTTCATTTTGATCTACTTCCTAAACTAGGTTGATTCCATATAAAACTTAGTGTTTTTTCCCCTTCATCCACCTCTTCCACTCATATTAACTCCTAACTTCTTATTATCTAAATCCCCTATGTTCCCCTTTTCCCCTACTATTATAAACACTATGGTGTATAAACCCCAAGCAATGTATAAATATTCCCTCCCCCTGGAAATTATAGCCATATGCCCAAAAGCAGGGATTAAATTGACCCCTGGTCAGTCTAATAACCTAAGCTACACCCCTTTCCCCTTTACAAACCTTTGAAATCATTTACCCACTCTATTTGCAAAGAAACCCTGTAAAAACTCACTTTTACCCTTTATCCAAAGTTTATTTGTAAATGCGCTCTTTTACAAAAAAGCATTGGAAAAAACCATAAAGCCCACCAAACTCTAAAGGTTCCATCTGGGCGCACATTTCCAGAAAAATAATAAAATATGCCCCACCCGCTACCGTATTGTCCTGACATCTTTTCAACCCGTCGACCGTCGGATCTGGGTTTTCCCATTGGACGGCCCTCATCCATATCGGGTCGGCCCCGACGACTGAAAGTTACCTCCCGAGAAACTGTTAGAGCGTTACGTCAGGCCTCCGCCACGCGTCGCCCCCAAATCACATCGGGCCACCCTCTGACAATACCGCGACCGTATCCAAAGCAGTCCGAGAAAACCACTTACCGCTTATTGTTTACCACCTATCCCATCACGTCCTCGTCATCGCTACGTCACGCCCACGTCGTAACCACTCAGCATCATGTCAGCGCCCGGCCCGCCACTGCTCCGACTTGTCCGCCACCTCACCAGTCCCCGTGGACCACTCACAGGCCGCCACGTCACCCTTCCGTACCCGACCCCACCTGATGACGTCATGCTGACGTCATCCAGAAAAAGCGCCAATAACCCAAAAAGTCCATATTTTTGCCAAAAATCATAGTTTTTGTCACTTTTGGCAAAAGAACTATTGCTCTGTTCTGCATGCATATTACGACCATTTCGCCGCCAGCCTGCAAAATTCGACTTGGAGACCGTGGGCGCCTGCAAATTCACCTCCATTAGTCACCATTGCCAAAGCTTTACCAGGTATTTATCCAAGTTTCCCCTCCGCACCTGGTTTCGTGTATAATTCGCCAGAGCTAGCTTAAAAAGAGTGAAAAACAGTGTGTTTGCAAGCAAATCCCCGGCAACCAGCATTCATTTGAGTCCTAAGGTTGAAATTCACCTACACAGTCCACATTTAGCCAAGTTTTCATAAACTCACAGTCAGTCCGCGCATTCGTGGACTTGAAACCTGAGCTGCACTAATTCACCGGGAAAACAACATTACTAGTCCCAGCATTTGCTCATTCAAACTCTGTTCGGAGCATTTCAAACTGTTCTCACCACAATTTACCCAGTTCTTTCCTTGCAAATTGCCTCACTCTTGCAGAATACCCTTTTGTGTTGCTCTGTCCGGTAGAACAAGTCCTAGTGCAATTCAGAATCCTAATTAACCATGGAAACTCCAGTAGCATTAAATATCCCACCTCTGAATGCCCCACACAGAGAGTTAGAGTGGAAGGCCCTGGGTGATACAGATTATCAGATGACAGAGACATTTTCAATGAATTCCAAATTCAACATTCATATGATAAATGAGTTAAAGGCTGAACACCTCAGTGGAGCTGATATTTTAGGGATTTGGGACTCCAATTTGCCCATCTTTAACCTTCCTCAAGTCAATGTCCTTCCAGACTTGATCCATAGATGCTGTGAAAACTATGATCCATGTCAAAGAGTTGTTCTCAATTCCAGAGGTTCAGTCTTGTTCCATATCACCCCTGAGGCCATAAATGAGATGCTGCACTTTCACACTGCAAAGCCACTAACTCCTCTCTCTATGATGGACTTATTAAAGAAGGGGGGCAAGCTATCCAGTGCCCAGGTCATCAAGATTAATCAGTTATTTATTCAGCCAAGCTCTGAAGCTGTGAGAACACCTCCTATTGGAAATCCATATCTCAATGACTTGGGAAAAATGCTTGTGGACTTGATCAGTTATGTCCTTGGGTATAGGGGAATTGAGGATGTTGATGACACTATTATGGCCATGCTGTCCATATTTTCCCCTGGAAAGCCTCCTGCTATACATTATGATTATGCTACATACATTGCCAATAAGATTCATGAGCAACTGATGAATCTAGAGAGGGAGAAGGTGTTCAGATACACCTCATACATCTATCATTTGTTCTTATTTTATCAACCTGACAGTTTCCCTATTCCTCTCAAGAAACTTGATGCCCAGGGAAACCCAAGATCTGTAGTATTTTGGACTTCAGTTTTCCATCATACCTCCTGCTCACCATACACATACTGTGAATTCATAGACCTTTTCATCCATCCAGCTATGACCTTGTTATATGGTGTCCCTCCTCCAAGGTTGACCGATGAGATGCAAAGAATACTCCATCACTCAAAGGCCTACAACATTGGTGATTGGTACTTTTACCAACACCATACAGTAATCAGAATATATGGCTGTGAGTTGGACCCCTATAGGCTGCCAAGATATGTCCCTATGAGACTCTTTGCCTTGGAGTATTTCAGGCAATTTGGAAATGCAGACCTAGTCCATTTCCACAGTAAAAACAAGAAGGTGCAACTAAAGGTCAGGAACCAGCTAGGCCCATTTCTTTACAACAAGAGGGAGGAGGGATGGAAGGAAGCAAATATGATCCTAGAGAGCCTCCAATTAGAAACCAGTTTCCGCTGGGTACCTTATGACCCTAATCATTTCATTTCTCTGAGGAGGGTAAAACATAAACTGGGTGGCTATGCTCACATCAGATTGCCTCACATTGAAAAATATGCCAATTTACTAAGTTGGAAAGAGGGCACTCTAGAAGAGGCAATCACTAGAGAGAAAATGCTACAAAGAGAGGCAAAGAACATTGAGAAGGAGGCTGACTTGGAAACTTGTGGGCAGGTTTCCTCCTCCTATCAAAGGCAACTTGGAGCAGCTGCCTCATCTTCTACAACCCAGCAGCAAGCAGCTAGAACTGTTCATCAGGTGTCAAGCAAGGGTAAAGAAAAGAAGATGGAGCAGGAACAACCACCTCCTACAAAAGAACAGCAAAAAGAACAGCAAAAAGAGCAGCAGCCAGTGCAGCGAGAACAAACAGTTGAGGCCCCAATGTCCACTGGGCAACAGACTCAAGAAACTGTGCCTCCTAGGCAGGAAACAACAGTGGAGGCCTCGGTGCTCCAAACTCCTCAGAATGAAGACAGAAACTGAAAGAGGGATAGAGAGCAGGAAACTCCCCTCACCACATCCACAACTCAAGGGGAGAAAAGGCAAAGGATGAATCCCTTTTCTGAAGAGGAGATGCCCATTGGGCAATCCTTGGGCATGGGCCCACCAAGCATGGAGGCATCTGCTAGTTCCTTTCAGCAGGAACAAGAAATAATAATCGGAGGAGAGATCAGCTCCTCAAGTCAGCAAAGGACAGCTGAAACAGGCATCAAGCAGCAATTCATTGACATTAAAAAGAGAAATGAGCCACTCAGGCTCCAGATCTATAATCAATTGCTGAAAATGGCCCCTATAAATCAGCAGAGGCTTATGTCAGCTTATGACATAAATGAGGGGAAAATGACCATGAGTCATTTCATGCCAACCATGCTGTAGCCACAGTCAGCTGCAGACTATATAAGGACCAACCTTGAGGTCCTTGCAAAAGACATCCACCCTATGGATCAAATAGAACTTCACAAGCAAATGGGTGAGATGGTGTATTCTACACTTGCAGATAAAACCTTCTTGGCACACAGGTTGGAAAATAGCCTGAATAATACAACCGCCCAACTTGAGTTGGAGAAGGCATCCTCTCAGGCCAAAGACAACAGAATAAGGTCTTTGGAGGATATAATCATAGAGCTTGGGCATGACCCAAAGGACCCTAAAGCCATTAAGGAGCTACTAAAAATTAGAGATTCAGACATTGCAGCTCTAAAAAAGATGATAAAGATCCCAGCAACTCTTCACTCTCAAATAGAGGGGGTTGCCCAGCAAAGAAAGGACCAGGATGTATCAACATTGCTGGTAACACTGCATAAACAACTTCCAGACAGAGTGAAAATTGATAGAAACAGAGGCTGCATTGCAGGCAGCCCTACAGCAGAAAGAAGGAGGCCAAACAGTTCAGCCCCCTCCACAAGTAATCAACCTTGAGGAACCCCCTCAAATTGTCACTCCTCCTACAGTGCAAACTGTTGAGACAGCTCCATCAACATCAGCACCAGCACCAACATCAGAGCAGGCTCCAAGCCTTGACATGCAGAAGCTGATGAATGAGATTCAAGCCCTAGAAGCCCAGATGGCAGAGCTAAATGAAGCCAAGGAGAATTTAGCTAAGCTGAATGAAAAATATGACAAGTCCAAGAAAAATGTAGCTGAAAAGGGAAGAGAAATAAAGGCTCTCAAGGAGAAGATAAAGGAGCTGGAGAAAGAGCTCACCCTTGACAAGGTTGTAACTGAAATCAAGAAAGTCTTATGGGCCAACATTGTCCAATCCATAACATATCAATGGCAGTATATAGAGACAATTCATGAGCAAATAGAGCTCATAGCCAAGGCACACAGGGAAGTCCAAAGGGCAAGGGCATCTCTAGGCAATATGCCTGAGATAGCCAATAGAATGATCAACGTTCTCAATAACCGTACAGGTCCTCAGCTGGCAGCAATAGGAATCCCCAATAGAACTGAAACCATCTTGCTGATAAAGAGGGTCCTTACATTGAGAGGCCTGGTACAAAAACTGGATAGAAGAAGCCAGGACATGCAAACAGAAGTAAACAGATTCATGGATAAGTTTGCAGCATTGCAGAGCAAAGGCCTTCCTGGCTTGCTGAACAGTGCAGGGAGGCTACTATCACATGAAAATTATGCCAAAAGGGTGAATACATTTGCCACTAACGAGATCACTGCAGGAGCAAGTACTTCAGAAGAAACAGGGCCAACATCTGGGCAAAGTCTCTGTGACAGAGTAGAGAACTTATTTTTTATTATGAATGAGATCAAACATTTGTTTGAAGTACCTCCAAACTTCTACAAATATACAGAGGCAGATGAAACCTTAGATGCAATTTTGAGACATCAGCTGCCTACACAGGAATGGTGGACCAAAATGATACAGTTGTTACTGTAAACAAAAGGCTTTCATCAAGTTTTTTCATCAAAAAACATAAGTCATCATGATCAGAAAGATTTGATGCATTCAGTATGTCTGGAGAAGAATGGACTGAGCCAGCTCAGCAAACCAATTCGGCCACTAAAGCAATACTGACAGCTACAGATGACAGGGTCGAGAAAGCTACAACATGATGTTATAGACATTTTTGTGCCTAACGGCATGAAGCATGAAATGTCGATAATCTAAGGGATCCAAAGTCCCTAAACATGTTGTTCCTACCCCTAGAGGAACAAGGTCAGCAAACCACAACACTAAAAATCAGTTCTCCACCTGAAAACACTCAAAAACAAGCTATTTCTGGATCATGTCAGCTGCTCCACTGAGCATCTGCGCTGAATGTCAACTGCTCCACTCTGTACCTGCGCTGAATGTCAAAAGCAATGAAGGCTACCTGCGCTGGGCGAGATTGGCCAAGTGGCACAGTCATTCTGCAAGGTGTCAAATGCCCAGGAAGCTTCCAAAATGACACTTGGATCAAGGAATTTGCCTTGTGATGAGTAAGAGGATCTAGATCTCCAAGTGGAAGCAAGAAACTCCAAGTGGACTCAAGAACTGAAGTATAACTGAAGTGGGAGAGGACACTAGTCAGCTTCATGCCAGCCTCAAGCTGACTCATCCTTTCTCCAAAACTCCTATATATAGAGCTCTCTCATGAGGTCTAGGGAGGCTGGAATCTTGTGAATGTAAGGAAGTGATGTTGGTTTGAGTATAGAACTATTGGGTGATTGCTTTGAAGGAGGTGAAGAGGAGATTTCTTTCTGCTGGGAGGTGTTGCTGGATTGGGCCTCTTATGGTTGTAACACTCTCGGAACTTTACTTATTCCATTAATAAAGCATTTGAGGTTCTTCTATATGCATGTGTCTTTGTGGCGTATTGATGCTTGTATATTTGATTTATTCTAATCCTTGAATCAATTATGGATGTATGCTTCTCGTAGTTTCCCTTTCTTGTGCTTTTGCAGGATCTTTGTGTAGCTGGGCCAGTGAAAGAGCAAGGAGCTGGGAGCAAGCAACAAAGAGGAAAGATTGGATCAACCATTAGCGAAAGACAACGGTTAGTGGATCTCTTTCTCCCCTCTCTTACATCTCATAAAGAAGTAATCTTAAATAGCTTTGCATTCGGTTGTTGCTAAGGTACTATCACCCTTAGAGTGGGATAGGGTCATTCCGTATTGGATACTTTTCCCAACAACAAATTGGCGACTCCGCTGGGGATCGTATCTTGTTGGTTGTTTGTGTTTTTTGCTATTCATTTCATAAACAAAGTGAGTACCGAATCGAACTGTATTTGGATCCTTCAAATACAAAGTAGAGGGCAGCTACTCTAGCTCAGTTACTGGGAAAGTTTATGATTTGAAGAGCTGATCCACAAGGACTCTAATAAGCTCTTAGTGATAGCTTTTCATCCTCCTTGTCATCCCTTAGTGTGTCCTTGACTGATAGCTTCTGATTTGAGCAAAAACTATGAATTTTTGAGCAATCTGTGACCCGGAAACCAAGAGAAACGAAAGTTTCGTTCTTCAGTGCAGGCTGTCAGACAGTGTCCCACCTGCGCTGGACCAGTCTTGCTTTGTGCTACTGGGGTTTCCTGCTGTTTCTTGCCTTGTTTTCACTCTTGTTTTGCTGCCTGTTACCAGTCAATGTGCCTATTTGAAACCAACTTTCCTTGCCACTATTCCGCCTCGGCTGTATAAAGAAACTGTGTTTGTTCTTTGTGTATTTCTTATATCATTTACAGTTTCTTATAACGAAAGTGAACTAGTCTTGCTGTGACCTCTTAGATCTAGACCTGTGATAAAGTGTCGTTTTGATCTTAAGAGTTAGTTTGTTTGCTGTTCATAGCTGATTGAGCTTTTTCTTTCGTCATTTGGTTTGAGTTTACATATTTCTAGTGTCGAAACAAGTAAATCTTAAGGTGTCTTTTGATTTTGGACAAGCTTGTTTGCTTTCACTTGAAATTGAATTCAAAATTATACAACAGCTTTCTTTTTGCATTACGCCAACATTAAGAAAGAGAAAAGAAATACTTGCATTGTGCATGTGCATTATGACAGCTTGCATGTTGATTTAGGAAAAAGTGCATTAGTGTGTGCTCTATGATCTATGTGAAAAGATGTTATCTTTCTTTTCCCTCAGTAGTTAAGATTTTCAAAGTTGAAAGATTGAAAAGCTTGCTTATCATCTTAGACTGCATTTAGGAGTGTTACCATACATCTCATGGTGATCCATAAAGGCAAACTGCTAAACAAGATCAACCTTAAAATAAATTGAATTTACATAACAACGCATTGAAACATAACGCAAACACATAGAGGTCTAAGCTAGAGATGTGTTCCGGCGTCGTTAAACGTGATATCTTAGCATTGAGTGGTTGGGTGATTCCTCCACGGTGAAGCGATAAGTATCAATACGGACTTGTGCTCCCACGTACCGTCGCGTATATATTGGGAGACCCCTATAGGAATAAAGCCTTTATCCAATAGGAAACCGTGTCGGCCGCCCTACTGATCGCAATGCAGTGAACACAGCATTCACGAAGATTGACCACTCGTACCGTAAAACGTATTCTGTGGTTTTGCGAAAAGTTTGGCACACCCTCTGCCTAGAACTCCAGAGCAGTTTCTTTTGGCCTTTTTCAAACTCTATAACTGAAAAAGTCCATCCGAGCATTTGTCACTTCGGGCTCATTAAAACATCGAAGGAGACTAGAGTCATCTTTAGCTTTTTCTCGACTCTTAAAAAGTGAAAAAGCAAGTTATGTCTAAGCGTCGTTATAAAATTTATTTTAAACGGAACATAATCACCTCCTATTCCCGCGTTGATCTTGAGTTGAGAACATGGAACGGCCCAACCAAGGAATTCCACATGATGGAAATCCTAGTCCATTCTCCTCTTGGGGAGAAGTTGGTGCACCCCACATGGCCACATTGTCACTTCCAGGACTGACAATTGGCCTGCCTATTTGGCTATTCTCAACCAATGTAGTTCAGACCACCATGGTTCCTGAACAGTCGAGTCAACAGTTAGATCAGTCTAGAGCTGCCCACCAGCCTTCTACTTCTTATAACTCTTCTTCCAATCCTTCATCTTCGCAGGGGAGAGCCGGCAAAAGCCAAGCTCCCATGGAGAAGAAGGAGAAGAAGAAGAAAGAGAAGAAGAAGAAAGAGCCTAAGGCGACTGGGGGCAAGTAAAAGACATCTGAAAAAAATCCACACACAGCATAGACCGGGCCTAAATCGCCATGTGTCATATGTAGAGGAGACCACTTCCATAAAGATTGTCCCTGTATTCCCCGGATACTAAGGGACTGGTCCCCTCGTTTGCACAATTCGGGGGCATCAACCTCTGATAGCCATGTTGATTGCTTACCGTCAACCAGCGAAAGTGAAGGTTCAAGACAAAGAGGGGGAGCAAGATCCCCCTGCAGACTGTGTGAAGGCAATCACGCCATCCACCGTTGTCCCTTCTTAGACGAAGCGAAGAGAGTTTTGGAAGATCGCCCGGTTTCACCGTTGAGACTTCCTCCTGGATACAAAAAACTCGTGCTAAGTCCTTCGTTGGTTGAAAATACAGCTGGCCCACTCAAGTGGTTAGCTGAAGCGTCAGTCATTGAAAATGAACCTACTGAACCCAGACCAGACGAAAGTCTAAAGGTCGATACGGCAGTTGACCCAGTTCTTCCTTCAGAGGTTTCATCCTCAAATGACACCGTCACTGAAGATTCATCTTCAAATGACACCTTCACTGAAGAGAATAAGGATGACACCATCCAGATTCTTTTCATCAACACAGATTCTGATGAGCATCAGGGCAATGCGCCCATTCCTTTATTGTAGGAAGGAACATCGTCAGGGTCACATCTGGCCGTATATTCGGTCCCACCACCAAGCAACCTGTTTGTGATTGGAACCAACTAGGCAGACCCCGGTTACCAGCCAGTATACCGTTCAGAATCATAGTCCAAATCTACAAAATGGTAATGGCTGGAACTATCATTGATGAAGGGGCATCTGTGAGTATCCTTTCCTCTATCGCTTGGAAAGCACTGGGTTCCCCGGCGCTTTTGCCTGAGATAAGAAATCTCTCGGTTTGATAAAGGAACCAGTCGACCGTTAGGGATCCTCCCCAATGTGCCTGTCACATTGAAAGGGAAGACCGTTCAAATGAACGTGATGGTCGTCCAAGGACCCTTGGATTATAACCTACTACTTGGACGAGACTATATATATTGCATGGGAGCTATAGTCTCCTCACTCTTTAGAGTAATGTGTTTTCCACACGAAGGAAGAATGGTCAAGCTCGTAGACCAACTTTCATTTCTGGGATCACGCATCGCAAATAGTCACATACCAACCCTCAATGGTCTATTCACCCAAGAAATGCCTCCACCTCCAGTCCTCCTTCCCGATGAGTGCGAGTGGTTCGGAAAGATGGGACTGGAACCCAGGGGGCATGCATCCTGGTCTGCTTTGGGCAGAGAAAACCTTGGGTATAGAGTAGATTTCCGCGGGAGAATATGACTAGTCCGTACCCCGTCCGTCTAGGAAGAGGGGTTGTTCTGGAATAAGATTCTTTTTTCAAAGTTATGTGAGTGAAATAATCTGTTTTTCACCCACCTTTGTCTACTTCGGTAGACATCGCCGAAGAAGTGTTTAGTTTGGAAGATTAACAGAACAATCTTTGGGTAACCTGAAAGAGGTAAGCCTCACCCGTTAAAACAAATGTTTTATCGGATAAGTAGGGGCAACCTTGAAATTGTATTTTATACCTGGGGGCATGCAAACCTTTTGGAGTGCAAGCAAAGAGCGATTATTTATCTGTTTTTTGGATTAGTCGTTTCCTAACTTGCGTAAAGAAAGGATGTGGGGTAAAGGTCAAAATTCGCCAAATTAGGAGCATAGCTTCGTGAGATAAAGCTCCATAAAAAATAGCTATCTCACAGGAGACATTCTTATCTTACGACTGGTATAATCGAGCAGTTTTACCGCGGAATTTATGCTCGTTAAAAAATAGAAAAGCGAGATCCGAGCACTTTTAACGCGGAATTCATGCTCGTTAAAAAATAAACATAAGCATTGAGCAGTGTTTTGGCGCATTCAAGCTCATTAAAAAATGAACCCATCTCGGTAAATAACCACTGTGATCGTAAATTTGTTAGCCATAAAAAGCCTTGGTCGTGTTTACACCTGCCACCTCCATTTCATTTGGCCAATCGTTCACCTCCATATGATTGTTTACCCATTTTGAGGAACAGCTGTGAAGAGTGATTTCACTTAGCCATCCTTGTGACACTGTCGTGATTGGAAAATTCCAACCTGTACCTGGAATCTGCTGCTATCCCTGTTTATCACTCGTTCCTCAAAAGACGAGTCTTCTTTGAGCTCTTTTAATCTGACTCGTAAAATATGAAAAGTTTGCCGAGTTTTGGCCTTCCAGCTCGTTAAAATGACCGGAAGAGCTATCCCTCCTCTAGATTTTAATCTTTTTGGACCTGAGGGATTATTTCACAAAAAGGTCGAGCGCTTGTTTTATTCGGCTCGTTAAAGTTATCGAAAACTCATCCCTTCTGTATTGTTTTATACTTTTTTGGACTCAAGGGATTAGATGACGAAAAATGAATTTTGGAGTTAACTTTCTGTACCTTTTCAGACTCTCTAAAAATGAAAAGGACCGAGTTTTCCTTGTCGTTAGACTCGTTAAAATGATTAAATAGTGACAAACTTGTCTTTAGACGAGAACGAGTTTCCCTATCGCTAAGCTCATTAAATCATAGCGATGGGCTTGCCCGAAGGGCAGGTTATAGAACAAGCATATGTTATCCTCCTCAAGCTTGACAAAAATAAAGAGGTACTGGTCAGAAATGACTGGGGAAAAATTGGGAGAACCTCAAAAGCTTTAATGGTAGCAAGTCGCTCTTGAACATGACACTTTGTCCTCCGTATCACTTCGGGTTGGGTTGTTTCATTCACCGGTCTCATCACCATGGTCCTCGCCAAACCATCCACATTTGGGGTAATGCTACCGATCCATCACATCAGTGTCGTTATATGTTCAAGAGATGTTGTTCAGAAAGAGTCAACTGTGTCCCATCCACTGCCATACATTATCCTTCATCCACCCATGATCGCCACCCTGAATCATATTTCACAGATTGTTTTCACCTCCACTAAAATCATTAGCTCCGTTCCGTGTCACTGATGTGGGATTCATTAAGGCCCTCCTTTGACGGATCGCTTCTTGTCGACTTCAGCTCATTATCCAAGAAGTTGATCTAGGAACACCCCCCCTAGTACTTTGAAGCTTGCATGCCTCAATGGCAAGTTTCTCACTTCCGGCGACAGGTATACATCAATGACCTTCGACCAGAAGATTTTGCGTGGTGTTCGACGCCAAGTCCTTTATTCACACCACGTGAATTGTACTACAGTACCTTGAGGATCATTGTCATTATTGGTGATTCCTCTCGCGCTTTTTAACGGTTTACATTATTGACCGGTAATCAAGCGATGTCTTTCCATGTTCGACTTCAACGCAATTCTCACATGGATCGACTTGTACTTAGAGTGAAGATCGAATGAGTTTGAAGACCCCGGATCTAGTTTCATCCATCCGGGCTGCGATATATATTCAGGAAATATAAAGACATTTGATATGTACATCATTGCAGCAGATGATCATCCTACTCAAAGGATGATAATTTCAACAGAGAATTATCAGTCTACCATCAGACGATCGTCTGTTCTATGTACCAAAATGAATTTATAAAGTTGAGCATGGGAATTCCCGCCTCAGCTAGATCATGAAAGCAGAATGAAAAATAATGTATTGTATTGTATTTTATTACAGGGCACCTCTCAGCGATTGAATGAACTTCGGATCCTCCTGATAAAGCATTTCACCCGATAAACGACCTCATACTTTAGGGGGCAACTGTTATAGACATTTTTGTGCCTAACGGCATGAATCATGAAATGTCGATAATCTAAGGGATCCAAAGTCCCTAAACATGTTGCTCCTACCCCTAGAGGAACAAGGTCAGCAAACCGCAGCACTGAAAATCAGTTCTCCACCTGAAAACACTCAAAAACAAGCTATTTCTGGATCATGTCAGCTGCTCCACTGAGCATCTGCGCTGAATGTCAACTGCTCCACTCTGTACCTGCGCTGAATGTCAAGAGCAATGAAGGCTACCTGCGCTGGGCGAGATTGGCCAAGTGGCACAGTCATTCTGCAAGGTGTCAAATGCCCAGGAAGCTTCCAAAATGACACTTGGATCAAGGAATTCGCCTTGTGATGAGTAAGAGGATCTAGATCTCCAAGTGGAAGCAAGAAACTCCAAGTGGACTCAAGAACTGAAGTGGGAGAGGACACTAGTCAGCTTCATGCCAGCCTCAAGCTGACTCATCCTTTCTCCAAAACTCCTATATATAGAGCTCTCTCATGAGGTCTAAGGAGGCTTGAATCTTGTGAATGTAAGGAAGTGCTGTTGGTTTGAGTATAGAACTATTGGGTGATTGCTTTGAAGGAGGTGAAGAGGAGATTTCTTTCTGCTGGGAGGTGTTGCTGGATTGGGCCTCTTATGGTTGTAACACTCTCGGAACTTTACTTCTTCCATTAATAAAGCATTTGAGGTTCTTCTATATGCATGTGTCTTTGTGGCGTATTGATGCTTGTATATTTGATTTATTCTAATCCTTGAATCAATTATGGATGTATGCTTCTTGTAGTTTCCCTTTCTTGTGCTTTTGCAGGATCTTTGTGTAGCTGGGCCAGTGAAAGAGCAAGGAGTTGGGAGCAAGCAGCAAAGAGGAAAGATTGGATCAACCATTAGCGGAAGACAACGGTTAGTGGATCTCTTTCTCCCCTCTCTTACATCTCATAAAGAAGTAATCTTAAATAGCTTTGCATTCGGTTGTTGCTGAGGTACTATCACCCTTAGAGTGGGATAGGGTCATTCCGTATTGGATACTTTTCCCAACCACACATGACAAAGCCATAAAGACACATCATTCAGCATTAATGCAGAACGCTCAACCGACTCAGTGGCCTCCAAAGGTCAAAAAGGCTTCTGACAGAATTAAAGAGTATTCATTTTGTATTTAGAGCAGTAATAACTTCCTTATCTGCTATTCTGTAAAGTTGGTGAGTGTATTTATTTATCAAGTGACTCAGCGGTTCAGATATTTTTGTATAACCGATTGTATATATTCCCCCTCGGATAAGCTTGCAGGGGTTGTTGATTTTCTCTTCAGGAGATATTATGCTGTATGTTGGATACCTATAGTAATAGGTTTCATATTTCATGATTGATTATTGAAAATCCAAATATGCTCTGCTTTGTTACTACAAAGATCCCATATTTCCAGGAAATCAGAGGTGTATAAAATACTTCAAATATTGAGGACCTTATTACAAATTTTGTGGATGATTCAACAGTTCAAGCTGGATCATGCCATGTTTCAATTTTGAGTTATAGAATAGAGAAAGAAGTCTGTCCAAATAGCTTAATCTTGGCAGATAAGTAGTTCAGGTAGAGAAACAAAGGTTCCCAAAAGTCTAATCTGGGACCTTGGAAGAGATAAGGGTAGAAGCAGATAGAGTAAAAAGGAAAAAGCCAAAGAAAAGAAAGGGCAATTGAGGGTTGCAAGTCTAAGTGCCCCTCCAAGAAGAAACTAAAAAATGTTAGGTGAAATAGTTGGGTAGGCAGTTGTGGTTGCAGAAAGGACAGGTTCAGCATTACATAGTTGTCAAAGATATTTTGCCAAGGCAATGGACATATCAGCAAAAAAGGTGGTGAATTTCATGGATTCACAGCAGAGAGCATCACTAACTTCACTTTTTCCCCTCTACTCCATCATTAACATCCCCTTTCTCAAAGATTCCCCTCCTTCACTTTACTAACTCCTAAATCTACTATTTAACTCCCTTATTCTACCCCTTGCCCTAATAGTAATAACACTAAGGTGTATAAAGCCCTAAATGTTATATATTCCCTCCCCTAGGCATAATAGCCGAGAAATCTGCAAAGAGGGATCATAGTGGCATCTGGCCACCATGGTGAACCTATCTCCGATACTCTCCCTTTGCTGCAGATCATTTCCCCTCAAAAAATACCTTTGCATGGGTAAAAACCCCTCTCTAAACCCCTCTAGCCCACAAACCCTCCGCAAACCTTATAAAAGGCAAAATTCCGCCTTCAGCACGCCCCCAAATGCAAGCGCGGGTGGTCAGAAGTTGAAACATTTGAAAACCATGTCAAAAAACCCACAAACAGTTAATATTTCCGCCGCCCTATCCGCCGTGCACCTTACACCTCCGCCAGCCGTCGGATCAAGCCTTCCAGATCCGACGGCCCACAACAATATCGGAGCGCTATCCACGTCCGCACGTTAACTCCCGAGAACATGACGTTGCGCCTCGTCACTCCTCCGCCACGCGTCGCCCGATGGACCATCTCGGAGCTCCCTCTGACACCCTGGGCGCCGTACTCTAACCGCCCCGAGAAACCGTGACGGTTAGAGCCTTAACCATGACCGTCACGGTTTCACCTCCGCCCGTCCCCGTTGACCTGTCTGCCACGTCTCGTACCCGCCTCCACCACGCGTCCAGCTCACCGCTGACTGGACTGCCACCTCACCCCCGTTGACCTGTCGTCTTCCGCCACGTCCTCCCCGATGACGTCAGCTGACGTCACATCACCGTGACCCACCAATGACGTCATGCTGACGTCATCGTAAAAAAAGCGCCAAATGGGTAAAAAATCTCATATTAACCAAATTCACGCGTTTTTTCACCATTTCATCGTTTTGTCTGCTGAACTCTCTGTTTAACCGTTTCTGCCCGGATTTCCGCCAACCTGTAAATTCAACAAAGGCGACCACTCCAGCAACTGCAGTACACCTTATCACGACTTCTGCACGTCGAGTTACAGGTATTTACCCTGCCCTGCCCTCCATACGACCTGCATTCTGCTCTAAACTGCTCACAGGCATAATAGGACCGTAAAACAGACTTTTTCACCGCTAGAACCGGGTTATACCTCCACCATTGTCTCTGTGAAGTCCAAAAATTCCCTGCAGAGTTGTAACAAACTGCAATTCATCTGAAAACCCCTCGTCCTGCGTTTTCTCGGCTAATGCCCCGCTGAATACCTCTGAATTACTACCAGGAGCTAAATTGGGCCCCAAAAGAGTCTCTGTAACCAATTACCAGCAGTATTTCAATTTCTAGCTGGTAAATTCCCCTCTGACAGTTCAGAAAATCAAGTTTTTACCACAGAGGGCAATCTGCAGTCTGTCTTTGCCAACTCACTTGTCAAATTGCAATAGTTTATCCCTTCACAAGCTATGGAGACTCCCATTGCTCTCAATATTAAGCCTATCAATGCCCCCCACCAAGAATTAGCATGGAAGCCCCTGGGAGACATGGATTACCAGATGTTGGACTGGTTTCCTATGGGAACTAAGTATAATATCCAGATGTTAAATGAACTGAGAGCCCAGCACATGAGTGGAGCAGATATCCTGGGAATTTGGGAATCAAATTTGCCCATATACAACCTTCCCCAAGTTAATCCCATGCCAGAGCTTATCTACAGTTGCCAAGAGTGCTATGACCCCAGCCAAAGGGCAGTCATTAGCCCCACAGGCCTAGTCCTGTTTCAGATCACTCCAGAGAGTATAAATCAGATGCTGCATTTCCATACAGCCAAGAAATTGACCCCTCTTTCCATGCAAGATTTGATAAAGAGAGGAAATAACCTGTCTAATGACCAGATTGTGAAGATTAACCAGCTATTTGTCACACCTAGCTCTGAAGCAGTCAGAACCCCTCCCATTGGGTACCAATACCTGAATGAGTTGGGCAGGATGATGGTGGACTTGATTGGATATGTCCTGGGATTCAGAGGACTGGAAGATGTAGATGACAGCATATTGGCCATGCTGTCCATATTTGCCCCGGGTAAGCCTCCAGCTATCCACTATGATTATGCAACTTATATAGCTGAGAAGATTCATGACCAGTTCATGAACTTGAAGAGGGAGAGGCTGTTCAGATACACCTCCTACATATACCATCTGTTCTTGTTCAACCAGCCAGCTACCTTCTCTGTCCCTTTGAGGCCACTCAACGCCCAAGGAACCCCAAGATCAGTTGTTTTTTGGACCCCTGTGTTCCATTGTACCTCAGTATCACCTTATACATACTGTGAGTTTATTGATTTATTTGTTCATCCAGCCCTAACAGTGCTGCAAGGTGCCCCTCCTCCTAGACTGACCGATGACATGAAGAGAATTCTTCATTTGAACAAGCTTTACAACATCGGCAACTGGTACTTCTACCAGAATCACACAGTCATTAGGGTGTATGGATGTGAATTAAATCCATTTAGGCTGCCAAGGTACGTTCCCATGAGACTGTTTGCCTTAGAATATTTCAGGCAATTTGGGAACTCAGATTACCTACACTTTCAGAGTAGAAACAAGAAATCACAGTTGAAAGTGAGAAATCAGCTAGGTCCCTTCTTATACAACAGGAAGGAGGAAGGCTGGAAAGAGGCAGACAGGATCCTGGAAGGACTCCAGTTGAAAACTAGTTTTGAGTGGATTCCATATGACCCTAACCACTCTATTTCCCTCAGGAGGATCAGGTATAAGTTAGGCAACTATGCTCATGCAAGATTACCTGAAATTGAAAAATATGCAAATGCACCAGATTGGGAAGAGGGCACATTAGTAGAGCAAATGACTAATGAAGAAATACTTGAGCAAGAGGCTAGAAATGTCCAAAAACAAGCTGACTTGGAAACTTGTGGACAGGTGCCTATTTCCTACAGGAGGCAAATTGGGGCAGCCACCACAACACCAGCAACACAACAGCGAACTGCCGAGCAGACAACCCAAGCAGCAAGCAAGGACAAAGGCAAACAGGTGGAACAACCACCTATATTAACAGAAGAACAGGTTGACACCTTGCTACAGCAGCAAGAAGAAATGGAAAAACAGGAGTTGGGGCAGCAACAAGATAAACCACAAACTAGTGGGCAGCAGCCATTACAGCAAGATAAAGAGACAGATTTGCCCGGTTCTACAGAACAGCAGCCCCAAACAGAGTTGTCTCCAAGAACAGACATCAATGTGGACAGCTCAGTCCTCCAAACACCTCAGAAGGAGGACTTAACCAGAAAGAGAGAGAGAGAGACTCCCCAGACTTCATCCTTTATCAGAGGAGAGAAGAGACAAAGATTGAATGACTCCCAAGAGGAGGACATAGCAATAAGGCAGGCCATGGGCATGGGCCCACCCAGTGGAGAACTCTCGGCCAGCTCATCTCAAAGAGGACCAGATATGACAATGGGAGGAGAGGTCAGCTCTTCTGGCCAGCATAGAGAGGGGCACTCAAGTATAAAGCAGCAGTTCATAGAAATCAAGAGAAGGAGTGATCCCATAAAAGTGCAACTCTATGATCACTTGTTAAAACTAGCTCCCAGCAACCAGCAGAGACTAATGTCTGCTTTTGATGTGAGTGAGGGCAAAATGATAATGAGCCATTTCATGCCCACAACTCTACATCCTCAGTCCACCTCAGACTATTTGAGAACAAATATGGAGGTTCTGGCTAAAGATATTCACCCCATGGATAAGATAGAGTTACACAAACAAACGGGTGAAATGGTGTATGCCTCCCTGGCAGATGAGACACTGGAAAATTACAAGTTAAAGAGCAGCCTAGACAATACATCATCCCAGCTAGAATTGGAACGAGCATCCTCACAAGCCAAGGACAACAGGATCAAATCCTTGGAGGAGGTAATCATAGAGATAGGACATGATCCCAAGGATGTCAAAGGCATCCAAGAACTGCTGAAGATAAGGGATGCAGACATGGCAGCCCTAAGAAAGAAAATCAAACTCCCGGCCACCATCCATCCACAAACAGATGAAGTTGCCCAGCAACGGCAAGAAAAAGATACCACAGACCTGCTGGTATCCTTATACAAAGAGCTGGTTAGGACTCAAGACCAGCTAGGACAAACTGAAGCTGCAAAGGCAGCACTACAGGAAGCACTGAAGCAAAGAGAAGAGGGCCAACCCTCCCAGCCTCCTCCTGTGATAATAAATCTTGAGGAAGTCCCTCCAAAGACTGCTCCTCCTCCTCAGCAAACAGAAGCTACAGCACCAACTACAGCGCCATCCACAGCCCCACAACAACATCAGAGCAAGCTGCTAGCTTAGACATGCAGAAGCTACAAGCAGAGATCCGAGCTATGGAAGCTCAAATGAAAGAGCTGGATGGGCTCAAACAGAACTTGGCTAATGTTAATGAGAAATTTGATAAAAGCAAACAAAATGAGGCAGCCAAGGAGAGAGAGGTGAAAACCCTTAAGAGAAGGATTGCTGAGCTGGAAAAAGAGCTTGCATTGGAAAAGGTAACTGCTCAGATGAAAGCAGTATTATGGAGCAACATTGGAAGATCCATTGCCAACCAGTGGCAATATATTGAGACTATGGATGAGCAAATGGTGCTCATCACCAAAGCAAACAAGGAGATACAGAGAGCCAGGGCAAGCCTTGGACACATGCCAGAAGCAGCTACCAGGATGATCAATATCCTGAATTACAAGACCAGCACTCAATTGGCTACCATGGGAATCAACAACAGGACAGAAACAATTGCCATAGCCAAGAGAGTTGTTACATTGAGAAACTTGGTTGGGACCCTGGAGAGGAGAACACAGGACATGCAGACAGAAATTAACAAATTCCTGGAGAAATTTGTAACACTGCAGAACAGAGGCCTCCCCAACATTTTGAGCAGCGTGGGAAGACTGCTCACCCTGGACAACTATAACAAGAGAATTGATGCCCATGCAGTAGCAGAGATTGCAAAATCTCCCAGCACTTCAGCAGACACAGGGCCAGCCACAGGGCAAATGGTGTATGACAGGGTGGAAAACCTGTTTTTTCTCATGAATGAGATAGAGCATCTGTTTGATACACCACCCAATTTCTTCAAATTCACAGAAGCAGATGAGACTCTAGGCGCAATTTTGGCACATCAACTGCCCACACAGGATGTCTGGAGGCATTTGACCCAGACAATTTTGACAGGCCAGAACCAATAGCGCAGAAGGAAAAAGGCAGACACGCGCAGTGGCAATTTTGGGAATTAAAATTTACAGAAAAAGCAGAGGCTGAGCCAACTCAGCCAGACCAGTCACTCACCACCAGCAGCAGTCAAAGTCACAGCTGACAGGTCCGAGACATAGTGTACCAGCCTACAGTCGGGTTTTCTATGCATTAACTCCAAATATTCAGACCGACTTAGCTATTCTTATAAAGCTAAATATCTTCTGACAGAGCATTAAAATGCCTGTACTGTGTATTAAATGTGTAATAAATTTTTGACATAATATCTTAAAGAGTTGGTGAGAATGTAAAGACTGAGATAACGCAGAACTCAGATATTTCTGTAGACCACCGCTAGTATATATACACCCTTCACAGATGCTGAAGGGGTTGCTGGAATTTTCTCTTGGATAACTTCCATCTGCTGTAATATTTTCAGAGAATTAATACAAAGGAGGAATGGAACTTCCAGAAGTTTGGTGTATTTGATGTCTTGTGGTGAAGGATGCATGTTACAGGATTCCATGGGTGTTGCATAAAACTATAAGTATTCACAAATCTCTTTGTCATGTGTTTTGAGTCTTTTGTTCTCTTTGTTGTTCTAATGTTTTACACTTGATAGCAAGGTGAAAGGATAGTATCAGGATTTAACCATGTTTACCCTGGACTCAAACTGAGCTATTATATATGTTTTCCTCATATACAGTGAAAGAATTGTAATTCTTAGTTGCTGCAATTCGAAACTGTATTTTTATTGTAACAGTCATTTTCAGGGATTCAACTATTGCCCCTGTGACCTCTGTTTTCTCTTGTCTCCTGTCATTACCCAAAAAATATGTTTTAATGAAGCACTCAAAAGGCCCTGTACGTTCCATCCTTCATCTTACAGTTTCAAACACACCAAGCCACAGACTCCATTGCCCAATGATATTCAACATATCTGAAAACTACATCACTAAAGTCTAAGGGAATTACATCAACCGAAACACAAACATAACCTGTACTCAATACCTAGCCTAAAACACCATCACTGTAGATATAAATCATAAAGAGAGAGCCCTCTCTGATCACTGTTTGGCTAGAAACAGTGATTAAAAGATTGGTTAGTGGTTACCCCGGCCGTATTCCCTTGGGAGTCATAGGGAACAACCTGGGTGTTAACATAATTGGCGACTCCACTGGGGATAAGACTATTCAATCACTATCTATCTTCCAAAGCTTTCATCAAGCCTGAAGCTAGCCAAGACATCTTAGGACTGTTTCTCTAATACAGGGGCAGTCTTAGGGAAGAGCTAACTAGGGAAACTTATCCTAGCCTTGAAACATATATAGTCATTCCAGAGTTCTTATTTTGCCCTTGTAAATACAAAACTTCTGTATAAAGTTCTGAAAGAACACTTAGAAGCTGGCTCCTAAAAGAAACCCAAGGCATACTAGGGCACACCCTGACCCTGATCAACCCATCATTGTTGATAACCCAAATATCATCCCAAAGAACATAAGGAAACAGCACAAGCAGGATAAACCTGCTGATTCAGATATAAGGTCAGACCAACCCATCCTCATTCCCACTCCTTGCAAAGTCCTTTTTCGTTCCACACCCAACTCCCCTAGTTCATCTTCAACCCCTCAAAGTCCTACCTTTCCATCTTCACCATCTGCACATACTCACTCAACCAGTTCTCCACTTGTTATCCATCCTATTAACCCCAGTACACCTGTAATCCCAGTTGTCCCATTTGTTCCTATCAACCCTATTAACCCTATAAACATGGCTAACAGATATGCACCATTGCAGATTCCAGCCAATGCTCCAGCCCTACCCCAAGATTATCAAACCAGACTCTCATTTTTTGATTCCCATGGCCCTTTGACGGCCATCCAGCATGCTAAAAAGATGCAAGACCACTTTGAGACCTATGAAATAGATGATGACAGTGTTAGAATGAGAATTTTTGTCCAAAGCCTAACTGGGGATGTCAGAACTTGGTTTAGATCCTTGAATGCAAATTCCATTGCAACCTCTGAAGTTCTATACCAGGAATTTACCAACAGATGGGAGAAAAAGAGAGATCCACACCATATACTTGGTGAATATAACACTATTAAAAGAGGTCCCCAAGAAACGGTGTTGGAATATTGTGCTAGGTTTAACAACATATACAATGCTATTCCCCAGAACTTAAGGCCCCTCCTGATTTGGCCCTTTATAACTTCCCTGATGGTTTTGACTCTGATATGGCCTATCAGTTGAGAGAAAGAGACCCTCCAACCCTTGCAGAAGCCCAAAGAGTTGCAGTCACTGTAGAGGCCAACCTAATTGCCAAAAGAAACAGGGCAAAGCTGGAAAAGAAGGTTGGTTTCAAAGAAGAGCCCTCGGGCTTCGATCAGAAGTTGGATGCAATACTAAACAGCATGAAAAGACTAGGTGAGAGAGTGGAATCAGTAGAAAGAAAGTCATCATGGGAAGCACCACAAAACAATACTCCTAGAAACCCAAATTTTAGGAGAACACAGAACCCCAATATAGGAAAAACAGGTGCTGACCAAGATATCAGACCACCTTTTCAAGAAAATTATGCAGAAACTTCCTCGGCTAATCAGCTCAATGAAGATCCTGAGATCAATTTAATAGGTCTGGATGGTAAAAGCCATGTTTTCCTAACACAAGAAGACCATGATGAGGATGAAAACAAAACATTCCAAACACAATCAGGAGAATCCTTTGACTTTAAGCAAGGATATGATACTGCTGTCTATGAAGTCCATAAGCAGTACAAACTAAGAAGTCGGACTGTAAATGCAAATCAGCCTGAAAAGGTAAAGGAGAAACAGCAATCTAAAGAAGCCTCAGTCACTGAACCTAATGACAAAACAAACTTGCCTGCAAAGGAAGTAGTGGTTGAGGAGGTCACTGAATTTCTGTCCACACCACAAGAGCCCACAGCAACATCATCCTCTCACCCAAATCCGAACATCACCCCTCAAGACATGGGCATGGGGGGCAGGTTCCAAAATCAAGATGAAATCCAACAAGAAGATTCATTGAACAAGGAAAGGACTGCTGTCCGTGACCCTAAAATTCAGGTGGATAAACCCTTTGACCTAGGAACAGAGATTGGCAAGTTAAAGATAGCAATTCCCCTTTCAGAGCTAGCCAAGCATGACATATATAAGCAACAGATCAAGAAATCCCTTCAGCTCACCAACAACAAAGATGATGTAAATGTGCTAGATGACACTCCAGAATTACTGTTTGGTCCAGAGGTAGATGGAAAAACAGTAGTCACAGGGGTTTTACCTTTTTATGTCAGCTTACACGTTCATGATAAAATACTGCACAATGCAATGTTTGACTCAGGTGCATCTCACAACCTCATGCCAAAAGCAGTCATGGAAAGATTAAATTTGGATATAACAAGACCATACAAAGACCTGTTTTCTTTTGATTCTAGTCAAGTAAAATGCTTGGGCCTGATTAAGGATTTATGTGTGTCCCTGGTTCAATTTCCCAACAAAACCATTTTAATGGATGTTGTTGTTGCTGATATCCCACCCAAATATGGAATGCTATTATCAAGATCATGGGGAGCAAAGCTTCAAGGCTCCCTGCAATTAGACATGTCATATGCAACCATCTCTGTCTTTGGACAACCCAAGAGACTTTATAGGGAAACACTCATGAAATACATGGTCAGCAGTGAAGAAAAGCCTCAAAATTTTCCAATATATGCTGTCCATTCGGACATAGACTCCTTCATCCTTTTCAATGACAGCACAAATTCCTTAAGCAATAACATTAAGACCGAAACACCCATACAAGAACAAAACATCCATCAAACAAGTGGCACCTGCCAAAATTTAATCAGCCCAACAATACCCATTCACCCTCCTTTAGTTGTCAAAAATTGTCAAACAAATGATGAAATTATCCTAGGAGACAAATGGGAAAAGAAACCTCAACTCATGCTCACATGGCCATCCCATGAGAAGAATTTAAGATCCCCTGACCAGCAAGATAGTCTGTGGGTCCTAGAGTTTGATGGCTCAGTTAACAAGTTAGGGGCAGGAGCTGGAGTATGGATACATAACAAAGAGAAAGCCTGTGCACAAGGCAGGGCATATAGACTGAACTTTAAATGCACTAACAACATGGCAGAATATGAAGCTCTGCTACTAGGTCTCAAGATTGCAAAATCATTACAAGCACATAGCCTCTCAATCATGGGGGACTCTGATCTAGTAATTCAACAAGTAAAAGGGGATTTTGTCACCAATGACAAAAGATTAAGGTCCTACAGGTCTGCTGTAATTGAAATACTAGAAACTTTCTCCGAGTTTGTTCTCACAAAGATTCCAAGGGGCCACAATCTCCATGCTCACAGCTTGGCAACATTTGCCAGCACCTTCAAATTCCCACTACAACCCAACAATTGTTTCACAGCAGAAGTCAAATATAGGCCTTCTATTCCAAACAATGTCAAAGAATGGCAAGTATTTGAGAATGATAGGCAAATAAACAACTTTTTAACTTTGCAACAAGAGTTTACAGGATTAAATATTGACCTTGAGACAGCAAGTCAATCTCAAATTGTTGATGGAGCAAGTCAATCACAATTACAGTTTCAACAATCTGCTCACCCAATGTCACTTAGGACAGCAAAACAACTGCTCAGCCCAACCATTTTCAACAATGAAAACATTCAACAAATTAAACAAATGGACTGTGAAGAGATGAGTAACATTGAAACTGAAATCATACAACTCAAAGACAACTTCCTCCCAGTGGGCCTTACCCCATTAGAGGATATTTTTGACTCAAATGACATCCCTAGGAAGCCAAAGATGCAGCCATTAGATGCAAGAGTTGAAGAATGTAATATTGGCACTATGGAAAAGCCTAAGATAGTCAAGCTGTCCGCCTCTTTGCCCCCCGATCAAAAGCCCAAATATGTTGATCTCTTTAAAGAATTCCAAGATGTCTTTGCCTGGGGTTATGAAGACTTGAAGTCTTATGATACCTCTGTTATACAGCACACCATTCCCCTCAAGCCTAATCAAAAACCATTCAAACAAAAATTGAGAAGAATCAATCCTGTGCTTCTTCCTTCCATTGAAAAGGAATTACAAAAAATGTTCAAAGCTGGGATCATAGCACCAATCAGGTTTTCTGAGTGGATTTCAAATTTGGTCCCTACAAGAAAGAAAACTGGTGAGATCAGACTTTGTGTAGACTTAAGGAATCTGAATCAAGTTTCACTCAAAGATAACTATCCCTTACCCAAAATGGACCACATCCTCCAAAGAGTAGTAGGAGCCTCAAGGATATCACTGCTTGACGGGTTCTCAGGCTTCAATCAAATTTTAGTGCACCCTGATGATCAAGACAAAACTGCATTTACTACCCCATGGGGAACTTTCAAGTATGTGAAAATGCCCTTTGGATTGAAAAATGCAGGGGCAACATTTCAGAGAGCAATGGACATTGCTTTTGCAAAAGAAATTCATGATTTCTTGGTCATTTACTTAGATGATCTCACACCCTTCTCAAAATCTGACCAAGAACATTTGAAACATTTAAGACAGATTTTCATAACATGCAGAAAATATGGCATCTCCTTAAACCCCAAGAAGTCTTTATTTGGTTTGGAAGAAGGGAAACTTCTAGGACACATCATTTCGAAAGATGGCATAAGAATTGATCCAGATAGGATACAAGCTATCCTACAAATGCCTCACCCAAGGAATGTCAAAGAGCTTCAAGGATTCTTGGGAAAAATCAACTTTTTGAGAAGGTTTATCCCAAATTTAGCAGAATTGATCAGACTACTAAACAATATGCTAAAGAAAGACTCAAAGGTCAAGTGGACTGTGGAAGCAAAGCAAGCCTTTGAAAGTATAAAATTGGCCTTGACTCAAACCCCAGTGTTAACTAACCCTCAGTTTGACAGAGACTTCGTCATTTTCTCCTTTGCCTCCCAACACACTATTGCTGCTGTTTTATTGCAGAAAGATGACCAAGGGAATGAAAAGCCCATTGCTTTTTTCAGCAGAGCTCTTAGGGATGCCCCCCTAAAGTACCAAATAATGGAGAAACAAGCCTATGCCTTGATCAAAGCCATCAAAGACTTTAGGATTTACATCCTTTACTCCCATGTTGTAGCTTATGTACCAAGTCCTATTGTCAAAGACATTCTCACACAAGAAAACTTAGAGGGAAGGAGAGGAAAATGGATTGCAAACATACTTGAATTTGACATTGAAATAAAGCCTACAAAGTTGATAAAAGGGCAAGGTTTGGCTAAGTTAATGACAGAATCAAATTTCCAAGCCTTAGATATCAACCAACTGGACAGTGAAACAGAGCTGGCGACTCCAAAGATCAATGTAGCCTTTGAACAATCTCCATGGTACTCTGATATCTGTTATGTGTTACAAAACCTGTGTGCTCCCCCAGGACTGTCCAGAACTAAGTCTAGGTTCCTAAAAATGAAAACATCCAAATTTTGTGTGTTAGATGAGAATCTACTCTGGAAAAACCATGAAGGTATTTTGCTGCACTGTCTTCTTGAGAATGAAACTGATAAAATTATGCAAGAATTCCATGCTGGAGACTGTGGTGGACATTTGTACTGGAAGTCCACTGTGGACAAAATATTAAGGGCCGGTTATTACTGGCCCACCATGTTCTCAGATGTGAAGAAATTCACAACATCATGCCACAAGTGCCAGCTGTTTGAAGGCAGAAGACAGTTGCTGCCACTTCCTTTGAGGCCCATTTCAACAGAAAGACCTTTTCAACAATGGGGCTTGGATTTCATTGGAGAGATTCATCCCTCATCTTCAGGACAACACAGATGGATTCTAACAGCAACAGACTACTTCACCAAGTGGATTGAAGCTGCCCCATGCAGACAAGCAAATGATTTAGTAATCATTCAATTTTTGGAAAACAATATACTGGCTAGATTTGGCTGCCCAGACAAGATAATAACAGACAATGCTGCTGCCTTCAGATCCAAGAAAATGGTAAACTTTTGCCATAAATTTCACATTACTTTGGGCCATTCTACAGCTTACTATCCTCAGGGAAATGGTCTTGCTGAATCATCAAACAAAAGTTTGATAAACATCATAAAGAAAGTGCTAGAAGAGAACAAAAAGAACTGGCACAAGAAGCTAGTAAATGCTTTATGGGCAGACAGATTAACCACCAAAAGATCAATTGGGACCAGCCCATATGAGTTAGTTTATGGATTAGAGGCCAGATTTCCCTCATCACTAGGGGTGCCAGTTATGAAACTTCTACAAGAAAGTCAAGCAGAGCCAAATGATATGCAAAGAAGGATCAACCAGATAATCTGTTTGCAGCAGACCAGAGAACAAGTTTTCAGCAGAGTGCAGATACTACAAGAGAAACTGAAAAAGGCTTTTGACAGAAGAACTAAAGCTGAAGATTTCAATATGGGGGACAAAGTTCTAAAGTGGGATGCAAGAAGAGAAGAGAAAGGGAAACATGGGAAATTTGATTCTTTGTGGAAAGGACCATTTGCTGTCCAAGCAGTGCAAGGTAATAACACTTATTTCCTTAAAAGTTTGACTGTAACTGAACTAGATGAAGGTCCTGTCAATGGCAGGATGCTGAAGCACTATTATGATGGTCCACTATGATAAGGATCCAAAGGTTCATTGTATATATTCAGGCCTATATATGTTTTCTATTTTTAGTTTGTAAGAAGAGGTTTTCCAAGTGCTGCACCTAGCAGCAATAGGCACATAGAACCAGAGGTTCCCCATCAAAAAGCACACAATTTTGACAGGTTACATGTATCAGAGCTCAAAGATTAAGATGGACAATCGAGCAACAAGGCAATCTGACCTGCTGTTCTTGGTCTTTCAAAAGAAAAACCATCCCCATGTGGAGCCACTGTTGGATACCTATAGTAATAGGTTTCATATTTCATGATTGATTATTGAAAATCCAAATATGCTCTGCTTTGTTACTACAAAGATCCCATATTTCCAGGAAATCAGAGGTGTATAAAATACTTCAAATATTGAGGACCTTATTACAAATTTTGTGGATGATTCAACAGTTCAAGCTGGATCATGCCATGTTTCAATTTTGAGTTATAGAATAGAGAAAGAAGTCTGTCCAAATAGCTTAATCTTGGCAGATAAGTAGTTCAGGTAGAGAAACAAAGGTTCCCAAAAGTCTAATCTGGGACCTTGGAAGAGATAAGGGTAGAAGCAGATAGAGTAAAAAGGAAAAAGCCAAAGAAAAGAAAGGGCAATTGAGGGTTGCAAGTCTAAGTGCCCCTCCAAGAAGAAACTAAAAAATGTTAGGTGAAATAGTTGGGTAGGCAGTTGTGGTTGCAGAAAGGACAGGTTCACCATTACATAGTTGTCAAAGATATTTTGCCAAGGCAATGGACATATCAGCAAAAAAGGTGGTGAATTTCATGGATTCACAGCAGAGAGCATCACTAACTTCACTTTTTCCCCTCTACTCCATCATTAACATCCCCTTTCTCAAAGATTCCCCTCCTTCACTTTACTAACTCCTAAATCTACTATTTAACTCCCTTATTCTACCCCTTGCCCTAATAGTAATAACACTAAGGTGTATAAAGCCCTAAATGTTATATATTCCCTCCCCTAGGCATAATAGCCGAGAAATTTGCAAAGAGGGATCATAGTGGCATCTGGCCACCATGGTGAACCTATCTCCGATACTCTCCCTTTGCTGCAGATCATTTCCCCTCAAAAAATACCTTTGCATGGGTAAAAACCCCTCTCTAAACCCCTCTAGCCCACAAACCCTCCGCAAACCTTATAAAAGGCAAAATTCCGCCTTCAGCACGCCCCCAAATGCAAGCGCGGGTGGTCAGAAGTTGAAACATTTGAAAACCATGTCAAAAAACCCACAAACAGTTAATATTTCCGCCGCCCTATCCGCCGTGCACCTTACACCTCCGCCAGCCGTCGGATCAAGCCTTCCAGATCCGACGGCCCACAACAATATCGGAGCGCTATCCACGTCCGCACGTTAACTCCCGAGAACATGACGTTGCGCCTCGTCACTCCTCCGCCACGCGTCGCCCGATGGACCATCTCGGAGCTCCCTCTGACACCCTGGGCGCCGTACTCTAACCGCCCCGAGAAACCGTGACGGTTAGAGCCTTAACCATGACCGTCACGGTTTCACCTCCGCCCGTCCCCGTTGACCTGTCTGCCACGTCTCGTACCCGCCCCCACCACGCGTCCAGCTCACCGCTGACTGGGCTGCCACCTCGACCCCCTCTGACCTATCGTCTACCGCCACGTCCTCCCCGATGACGTCAGCTGACGTCACATCACCGTGACCCACCAATGACGTCATGCTGACGTCATCATAAAAAAAAGCGCCAAATGGGTAAAAAATCCCATATTAACCACATTTCACGCGTTTTTTCACCATTTCGTTGTTTTGTCTGCTGAACACTCTGCTTAACCGTTTCCCCCCGAATTTTCGCCAACCGGTCAATTCAACCAAGGCGACCACTCCAGCAACTGCAGTACGCCTTATCATCACCTCTGCACGTCAAATTACAGGTATTTACCCTGCACTGCCCTCCATACGACCTGCATTTTGCTCTATACTGCTCACAGGCATAATAAGACCGTGAAACAGATTTTTTCACCGCTAGAACCTGGTTATACCCCCACCATTGCCTCTGTGAAGTCCAAAAATTCCCTGCAGAGTTGTAACAAACTGCAATTCATCTGAAAACCCCTCGTCCTGCGTTTTCTCGGCTAATGCCCCGCTGAATACCTCTGAATTACTACCAGGAGCTAAATTGGGCCCCAAAAGAGTCTCTGTAACCAATTACCAGCAGTATTTCAATTTCTAGCTGGTAAATTCCCCTCTGACAGTTCAGAAAATCAAGTTTTTACCACAGAGGGCAATCTGCAGTCTGTCTTTGCCAACTCACTTGTCAAATTGCAATAGTTTATCCCTTCACAAGCTATGGAGACTCCCATTGCTCTCAATATTAAGCCTATCAATGCCCCCCACCAAGAATTAGCATGGAAGCCCCTGGGAGACATGGATTACCAGATGTTGGACTGGTTTCCTATGGGAACTAAGTATAATATCCAGATGTTAAATGAACTGAGAGCCCAGCACATGAGTGGAGCAGATATCCTGGGAATTTGGGAATCAAATTTGCCCATATACAACCTTCCCCAAGTTAATCCCATGCCAGATCTTATCTACAGTTGCCAAGAGTGCTATGACCCCAGCCAAAGGGCAGTCATTAGCCCCACAGGCCTAGTCCTGTTTCAGATCACTCCAGAGAGTATAAATCAGATGCTGCATTTCCATACAGCCAAGAAATTGACCCCTCTTTCCATGCAAGATTTGATAAAGAGAGGAAATAACCTGTCTAATGACCAGATTGTGAAGATTAACCAGCTATTTGTCACACCTAGCTCTGAAGCAGTCAGAACCCCTCCCATTGGGTACCAATACCTGAATGAGTTGGGCAGGATGATGGTGGACTTGATTGGATATGTCCTGGGATTCAGAGGACTGGAAGATGTAGATGACAGCATATTGGCCATGCTGTCCATATTTGCCCCGGGTAAGCCTCCAGCTATCCACTATGATTATGCAACTTATATAGCTGAGAAGATTCATGACCAGTTCATGAACTTGAAGAGGGAGAGGCTGTTCAGATACACCTCCTACATATACCATCTGTTCTTGTTCAACCAGCCAGCTACCTTCTCTGTCCCTTTGAGGCCACTCAACGCCCAAGGAACCCCAAGATCAGTTGTTTTTTGGACCCCTGTGTTCCATTGTACCTCAGTATCACCTTATACATACTGTGAGTTTATTGATTTATTTGTTCATCCAGCCCTAACAATGCTGCAAGGTGCCCCTCCTCCTAGACTGATCGATGACATGAAGAGAATTCTTCATTTGAACAAGCTTTACAACATCGGCAACTGGTACTTCTACCAGAATCACACAGTCATTAGGGTGTATGGATGTGAATTAAATCCATTTAGGCTGCCAAGGTACGTTCCCATGAGACTGTTTGCCTTAGAATATTTCAGGCAATTTGGGAACTCAGATTACCTACACTTTCAGAGTAGAAACAAGAAATCACAGTTGAAAGTGAGAAATCAGCTAGGTCCCTTCTTATACAACAGGAAGGAGGAAGGCTGGAAAGAGGCAGACAGGATCCTGGAAGGACTCCAGTTGAAAACTAGTTTTGAGTGGATTCCATATGACCCTAACCACTCTATTTCCCTCAGGAGGATCAGGTATAAGTTAGGCAACTATGCTCATGCAAGATTACCTGAAATTGAAAAATATGCAAATGCACCAGATTGGGAAGAGGGCACATTAGTAGAGCAAATGACTAATGAAGAAATACTTGAGCAAGAGGCTAGAAATGTCCAAAAACAAGCTGACTTGGAAACTTGTGGACAGGTGCCTATTTCCTACAGGAGGCAAATTGGGGCAGCCACCACAACACCAGCAACACAACAGCGAACTGCCGAGCAGACAACCCAAGCAGCAAGCAAGGACAAAGGCAAACAGGTGGAACAACCACCTATATTAACAGAAGAACAGGTTGACACCTTGCTACAGCAGCAAGAAGAAATGGAAAAACAGGAGTTGGGGCAGCAACAAGATAAACCACAAACTAGTGGGCAGCAGCCATTACAGCAAGATAAAGAGACAGATTTGCCCGGTTCTACAGAACAGCAGCCCCAAACAGAGTTGTCTCCAAGAACAGACATCAATGTGGACAGCTCAGTCCTCCAAACACCTCAGAAGGAGGACTTAACCAGAAAGAGAGAGAGAGAGACTCCCCAGACTTCATCCTTTATCAGAGGAGAGAAGAGACAAAGATTGAATGACTCCCAAGAGGAGGACATAGCAATAAGGCAGGCCATGGGCATGGGCCCACCCAGTGGAGAACTCTCGGCCAGCTCATCTCAAAGAGGACCAGATATGACAATGGGAGGAGAGGTCAGCTCTTCTGGCCAGCATAGAGAGGGGCACTCAAGTATAAAGCAGCAGTTCATAGAAATCAAGAGAAGGAGTGATCCCATAAAAGTGCAACTCTATGATCACTTGTTAAAACTAGCTCCCAGCAACCAGCAGAGACTAATGTCTGCTTTTGATGTGAGTGAGGGCAAAATGATAATGAGCCATTTCATGCCCACAACTCTACATCCTCAGTCCACCTCAGACTATTTGAGAACAAATATGGAGGTTCTGGCTAAAGATATTCACCCCATGGATAAGATAGAGTTACACAAACAAACGGGTGAAATGGTGTATGCCTCCCTGGCAGATGAGACACTGGAAAATTACAAGTTAAAGAGCAGCCTAGACAATACATCATCCCAGCTAGAATTGGAACGAGCATCCTCACAAGCCAAGGACAACAGGATCAAATCCTTGGAGGAGGTAATCATAGAGATAGGACATGATCCCAAGGATGTCAAAGGCATCCAAGAACTGCTGAAGATAAGGGATGCAGACATGGCAGCCCTAAGAAAGAAAATCAAACTCCCGGCCACCATCCATCCACAAACAGATGAAGTTGCCCAGCAACGGCAAGAAAAAGATACCACAGACCTGCTGGTATCCTTATACAAAGAGCTGGTTAGGACTCAAGACCAGCTAGGACAAACTGAAGCTGCAAAGGCAGCACTACAGGAAGCACTGAAGCAAAGAGAAGAGGGCCAACCCTCCCAGCCTCCTCCTGTGATAATAAATCTTGAGGAAGTCCCTCCAAAGACTGCTCCTCCTCCTCAGCAAACAGAAGCTACAGCACCAACTACAGCGCCATCCACAGCCCCCACAACAACATCAGAGCAAGCTGCTAGCTTAGACATGCAGAAGCTACAAGCAGAGATCCGAGCTATGGAAGCTCAAATGAAAGAGCTGGATGGGCTCAAACAGAACTTGGCTAATGTTAATGAGAAATTTGATAAAAGCAAACAAAATGAGGCAGCCAAGGAGAGAGAGGTGAAAACCCTTAAGAGAAGGATTGCTGAGCTGGAAAAAGAGCTTGCATTGGAAAAGGTAACTGCTCAGATGAAAGCAGTATTATGGAGCAACATTGGAAGATCCATTGCCAACCAGTGGCAATATATTGAGACTATGGATGAGCAAATGGTGCTCATCACCAAAGCAAACAAGGAGATACAGAGAGCCAGGGCAAGCCTTGGACACATGCCAGAAGCAGCTACCAGGATGATCAATATCCTGAATTACAAGACCAGCACTCAATTGGCTACCATGGGAATCAACAACAGGACAGAAACAATTGCCATAGCCAAGAGAGTTGTTACATTGAGAAACTTGGTTGGGACCCTGGAGAGGAGAACACAGGACATGCAGACAGAAATTAACAAATTCCTGGAGAAATTTGTAACACTGCAGAACAGAGGCCTCCCCAACATTTTGAGCAGCGTGGGAAGACTGCTCACCCTGGACAACTATAACAAGAGAATTGATGCCCATGCAGTAGCAGAGATTGCAAAATCTCCCAGCACTTCAGCAGACACAGGGCCAGCCACAGGGCAAATGGTGTATGACAGGGTGGAAAACCTGTTTTTTCTCATGAATGAGATAGAGCATCTGTTTGATACACCACCCAATTTCTTCAAATTCACAGAAGCAGATGAGACTCTAGGCGCAATTTTGGCACATCAACTGCCCACACAGGATGTCTGGAGGCATTTGACCCAGACAATTTTGACAGGCCAGAACCAATAGCGCAGAAGGAAAAAGGCAGACACGCGCAGTGGCAATTTTGGGAATTAAAATTTACAGAAAAAGCAGAGGCTGAGCCAACTCAGCCAGACCAGTCACTCACCACCAGCAGCAGTCAAAGTCACAGCTGACAGGTCCGAGACATAGTGTACCAGCCTACAGTCGGGTTTTCTATGCATTAACTCCAAATATTCAGACCGACTTAGCTATTCTTATAAAGCTAAATATCTTCTGACAGAGCATTAAAATGCCTGTACTGTGTATTAAATGTGTAATAAATTTTTGACATAATATCTTAAAGAGTTGGTGAGAATGTAAAGACTGAGATAACGCAGAACTCAGATATTTCTGTAGACCACCGCTAGTATATATACACCCTTCACAGATGCTGAAGGGGTTGCTGGAATTTTCTCTTGGATAACTTCCATCTGCTGTAATATTTTCAGAGAATTAATACAAAGGAGGAATGGAACTTCCAGAAGTTTGGTGTATTTGATGTCTTGTGGTGAAGGATGCATGTTACAGGATTCCATGGGGGTTGCATAAAACTATAAGTATTCACAAATCTCTTTGTCATGTGTTTTGAGTCTTTTGTTCTCTTTGTTGTTCTAATGTTTTACACTTGATAGCAAGGTGAAAGGATAGTATCAGGATTTAACCATGTTTACCCTGGACTCAAACTGAGCTATTATATATGTTTTCCTCATATACAGTGAAAGAATTGTAATTCTTAGTTGCTGCAATTCGAAACTGTATTTTTATTGTAACAGTCATTTTCAGGGATTCAACTATTGCCCCTGTGACCTCTGTTTTCTCTTGTCTCCTGTCATTACCCAAAAAATATGTTTTAATGAAGCACTCAAAAGGCCCTGTACGTTCCATCCTTCATCTTACAGTTTCAAACACACCAAGCCACAGACTCCATTGCCCAATGATATTCAACATATCTGAAAACTACATCACTAAAGTCTAAGGGAATTACATCAACCGAAACACAAACATAACCTGTACTCAATACCTAGCCTAAAACACCATCACTGTAGATATAAATCATAAAGAGAGAGCCCTCTCTGATCTCTGTTTGGCTAGAAACAGTGATTAAAAGATTGGTTAGTGGTTACCCCGGCCGTATTCCCTTGGGAGTCATAGGGAACAACCTGGGTGTTAACACTGTAAATGTTCAGAGTTTTAATACAACAAAGCTGATGGAATTTCCAAAGTTCTGTGTTGTCTGATGGGTTTTGGTGTGCTTGCTGAATGCTACAGGATTCCTGCGTATTTCATGGAACAATAAGTTTCTTTAACTTGTTCGTTATGTTTGTTATTTCCTTCATAATCCATTCATGCTCTGTATTTCACAGTTTAATGGCACAGAAAAAGAATAGTTTCAGGATTTATTCATAGAATACCCTGAACTCAATCTATGCTATTATGTACGTTTTCCTCAGTTATAGTTATAAGAGTGTGATTCTTAATTGCTGCACTTCCAAACTATACCTTTCACAGTGATTATCGTTCAGGAATTAAAACCTGCTCCTGGTCAATACATCTCTTTCTCACACCACCAGTTTAGTGGAAAACTCTTAATTGCCTTCCACTGGCTAATCATATTTCATCACCACAATTTTAAGTTTGTCTCATGGAATATTTAAATGGCCCTGCAGTTTAGACAATCCCACTCAACACTTCAAACAACCTATAACCATAGACTCCATTGCCCAATGGACTAAAACTTTCTGAAGATATCACCTTAAGTACTGAAAGACATCATTCAACCAAAACTACAAACCAATCCCTCACCTCATATCTAGCCTAAGATTCTTAAGAACAAAGTTAAACAGTCAAAGAGAGAGCCCTCTCTGATTACAGGTTGGCTAGAACCTGTGATCCAAAGCTTGGTTAGTGGTTACCCCGGCCGTATTCCCTCAGGAGTCAAAGGGAACAACCTGGGTGTTAACAGTAGCCAAGTCACAAATCTGAACAACTATTCTAAATTCTGTTACTTCTTGTTATTTTATTTTCTTGAGAATGACGTGTGTTTTACCCTCTAATGTAATATTCTATAATGATTTTTACTTTAGACAATTAGTAGATAGTTAAGTAGTTTGACAGTTTTGGTGATTACCAACTGTCTCATACTGTATAAAAAGAGTAAAATTTATAGAGAAAGGGTTCAAACTTTGAGAACCTGGTGACTAGGCCACTATATTCTTGATAAAACCATTGATTAATGAAAGAATTAGAAGTTTTCCACACATTGTTGGGTATGATTTTGTGACTTCTCTGTTATGTCTCATCATATGTTTTCTTCCTTTAAGTATGGTAATGAAGCTGCAGGTCTTTATTTTCTTATGTAAATGAAGTTAAAATCCCTTAAAAGAGCACTCCTATACTTGAAGTTCCTACCTCTGCAATTCTTCTAAGTTACAGATAGTAGTTTTTGTGTAAGGCAACATATTATCTTTAACTTCTCCAAGTGTCATAGATAGTATATTCTGTGTAAAACAACATATTGTCTCTGACTTCTTCAAGCTTTCTTCATTCATCATTTATATTCATGAATCAAATGGCATTCTGATATTTTCATGTCACCTAAGTATTAAGTGTTAAAAAACAAGTCTTTCAGGTCCTTCATTTGAGAATAAAACATACAATTAAGTGACAAACAAGTGACAATAATTATAAACATTAATGTCTTAAGCACAATTTCTACACAACCAAGAAATTGGTTTCTTAAGGGACAATATTAATTAACGCCGTTGCCAGGGAGAGAAGACAAGAACACTTTTCCTTGGGTTTTCAATATTTTCCTCTGGTTGTCCAGTGAGGAGGAAATATTTGGCTATATTGAATAAACAATAATAACTCTGGCTATGAAGAGACCCCATACAAGGTCAGATACCTCACAGCAGAAAGCTTAAGCCATTTCAGATCCCAAGAGGCTAGTTTCCAAGAGGGTTGGAAGGCCTAAAACTCCACTTGCACTAAGTCCTACACCATCTGCACCAGGCAGCAGTTCATCACATCTTTCACATTCATGTTTTATTGACCAAGAGTCACCTTTTACATCCAATTCATTTCAATAACCCAATTGTTAAGAACAGTCTTTATAGTCCATTTCTTTTTCAGTATCTACTATAGTTATTCAGCTTGAACCTATAACTACATTACCACCTTTGCACACTCCATATACTCCTCAATCAGGTTCCACATCTGCTAGTAATCAAGGTTCAATAAATTCAGGAGCAAACATGGTAGCACCTGCATTCTTAATGATTAGGTATGCACCTATTCAATTGCCACAACAGTTGAATCAAATGCCACAAGAATACTTGAAGATTCTTCCTTGTTTCACAAGGAAGGATGAACAAACATCAAAGAATCATATATCAATATTTTGTAATTTTCAGAAAACCTAAATGTTGAACATCTGGATGTTGTTCTAAGACCTTTTGTCCAATCCTTGGACAGAGAAGCGAGAAAATGGTTTAAAGGGATTCCTAATAACTCTGTTCCTACATGGGAAGAGATGGAGTGCCTATTCACCCAGAGATGGGGAGAGGAAACAGACCATGAGTATTCACTCATAAATTTTAATGCTCTCAAGAAGAAATCTGATGAAGTGTCACTGAATTCATCCGAAGGTTTAATAAATTGTACAATAGTCTTCCAATGGAGATTAAGCCTCCTCCTCTTGGTGCAAAAATAAATTTTGCAGGGGCTTTTGAATCTGATTTTGGATTTACATTGAGGGAGAAGAGATCCCAAACCCTTGATCAGATCCAAACTGATGCATTAGAGATAGAAGCAAATCTGGTGGCTGCAGGTAAAACACCAGAGTCACAACCTATCCAAGATAAGGGAAAGGCTAAAGTAGAATCATCTCAAAGTCAAACATTGGAGGATATGAGTAATGTAATTAAAACATTTTCAAATAAATTGGTTAAATTAGAGTTGGAAAGTAAGAATGCTCAGAGGCAAGCACAACAGAACATAAATTTTAATCTTCAATATAGAAGACAACCTCTGCGTTATAGCTCCAAATATCACCCTTGGTATTTGTGATGCTTGGTTTATGGCCTAAGGCAACCCCTCCTTCCAGACTGGATCCAAATATTTTAAAAATAGTGTTTTACTCCCTGTTCGCTAATTTCCCCTATGTTAAAAGTGTGTACACGCGGGTTAGACAATACCCAACCCGCATATATGTGTTAAAACAATTAAAAAAAAATAAATTTCCTTAATTATGGGCGAAGATCACGGATTTTACGTGTTGATTACCTATTAGTGCCCGTGGCCCAATTGTTCCCAACTATTTCCCAACTAAAAAAATAATTTGGGAGAAGTATAAAAAGACTTTAATGGGAAGGCCTTAAGGAGGAGAGAAATGATCAAGATCAAGATCAGGAACAGATTCAAGCACCACTGTATATAGAAGCAGATCCTAATGAAATACCAAAGAATTCCAGGGACCATGATGATCTGATTTCCACCTTGTATGTAGTAGATGAAGATGAACTAGGTGTTGAGGGAGAAGAATATGAATATG
Source organism: Pinus tabuliformis (assembly GCA_031772625.1). NCBI lineage: Eukaryota > Viridiplantae > Streptophyta > Pinopsida > Pinales > Pinaceae > Pinus > Pinus tabuliformis. The sequence continues at coordinate 439,073,884 of CM062816.1, forward strand.
CTAAAACAGATGCCATTTCTGATGAGAATGAAATTGATGAGTATTGTAAGCAATTTTTTGATTTTATGCAAGCGGAACTACATAACAAATATGACTTGAGATGACAGAAATTGTCTAGAAGTCAAGAAGATGAAGGTGAGCAGCGAGTTCCAGCTCCCTTACAGAAGGCGACTCCACAAGAACTACAACCTACAAAACAATTGAGTAAAGGAAAGTAGAAACACAAGATAAGTAGCAAGACTCAAATGCTTCAAGGTGAATCTTCTCAAGACGAAAGTGAAAAAATTCCTTTAGAAAAACTTGTTTCCATTCCACAAGAGATTTCAGTCATGAAGAGAGGTGAAGATGAAAATAAAAGGAATACTAAACAAGGTCATGTGTTTAGTCTAACTAAAGAATTAGAGAAAATTAGAATTCAAGTGCCCCTCACAGAGTTAGTCAAAACACCAGTTTATCAAAGAGAGATTGCTGAGTTTATCAATCTAAAGGAGAATGTAAATATAAATGACACTGTGAACTTGCAAGAAGATAAACCAATAGTGGATTCAGGAGCCTCACATAACCTTATGCCATTATTAGTAATGAAACAACTAAACCTACAAGTTACTAAACCTTACAGAGACTTGTATTCTTCCTTTTCAAATAAAGTCAAGTGTTTGGGGGTCATTAAAGATATGGTGGTGTCACTAGTCTAGATCCCAACTAGAAGCTTGGTAATGGATGTAGTGGTAGCAGATATCCCTACTAGGTTTGGAATGTTGCTATCTAGGTCATGGGGAGCCAAATTTGGTGGTGTTTTGAAGCTAGATTTTACATATGCTGTTATACCAATTTTTGTTGGAGAAGAAAGGAGGTTGTATAGAGAAACGAGATTTGTAAAACAAATTACAAAAAATGGAACAAGTAATTCACTTGTATATATCCAGGAGAAAGATGACTTTGATTACTTCATGCTGCATGATAATGTAGAGCTAGCTAAAGATAAGTAGAGGCAACTTACTTTAGCCAGTGTAAATACAGAGCTGCAAATAGAAGGAGTGTGGAAGTGCCTCTTTGATGGAGCATATTCTAAGGAAGGAATAGGTGCTGGTTTTCTTCTGATTGCACCTGGACATAATATGTTCCCCTTTTATTTTAAATTGGAGTTCGAAGCAACAAAAAATGTGGCAGAATATGAGTCCTTGATCATTTCTCTGCAAACAACAAAACAAATGGGAGTCAGAAAAGATAATACTCTACCAAGGGGACTTGTCCCTCTTGAAAGACTTTTTAACTCCAATGATGTAGCTGTTAGTTCACATAAAATTCCATAGGATGATCAGATTCAAGATCACAATATTGGAACCCAGGAGGAACCCAGGTTAGTCAAATTATTCAATGGAGTTCCACCTAATTATAAGGAGAGATATATTAAAATTTTCAAGGACTATGTTGATGTTTTTGCTTGGTCCTATGAGGATCTTAAAACATATGATGTAAGTATTATTCAACACAATATTCCCTTGAAAGAGGGGATTAAACCATTCAAGAAGAAGCTCAGGTAGATAAACCCTCTGCTTTTACCATTGATCGAGAAAGAAGTCAAAAAGTTGCTTGATGCCAAGATTATAGTTCCACTCAGGTACTTTGACTGGGTGGCCAATTTAGTGCCTATAAGGAAGAAGAATGGAGAGATAAGGCTATGTGTGGACTTTAGAAATCTCAACAGGGCTTCCTTGAAAGATAACTGTCTGTTACCTAAAATGGATCATGCATTGTAGAAGGTAACAGGATCATTGAGGATGTCAATGCTGGATGGGTTTTCTGGGTATAGCCAGGTCGCTGTGGATAAAGAAGATCAGAAAAGGCTGCATTCACAAATCCTTGGGGAACCTTTATGTAGGCTAGAATTCCTTTTGGGTTCATGAATGCAGGTGTTACATTTCAGAGGGCTATGGACATTACTTTTGTGGGAGATAAGTTTGTAGTGATATACTTGGATGACATCATTGTTTTATCTAAGTCTAATGAGGAGCATCTAGACCATCTAAAAAAGACTTTTGAGAAATGTAGAAGATTTGGGCTTTCCTTGAATCCTAAGAAGTCCATTTTTTCTCTGGAGGAGGGAAAACTGTTGGGGCACATTGTTTCTAGAGATGGAGTGAAGATAGATCCAGCAAGAGTGCAAGCTGTGCAGAAAATACCCCTGCCCAGGAGTAAGAAGGATATTCAAAAGTTTATGGGAAAGATAAACTTTTTAAGGAGGTTTGTGTCCAATTATGCAGAAATTGTAAAAGAAATTACTAATATGTTGAAGAAAGAAAATGAAGTGCATTGGACCAAGGAAGCCAAAGAGTCATTCTCCAGGATTAAGGAAGCATTACAAGCTGCTCCAATCCTAATTTGCCCTTATTATCAAAATTCTTTCCCAGTTTTCTCATTTGCATCACCTAATTCAATAAATTTTGTCTTGTTGCAAAAAAATGATGAAGAAAAGGAGTAGCCAGTTGCATTCTTTAGCAATATTCTCAGAGATGCTGAACTAAAGTATAATATTCTTGAAAAACAGGTGTAGGCCTTGGTAAAAATCCTAAAGGCCTTCAAGACTTATGTGTTGTAGTCACGAATCATTTCTTATGTACCAAATGCTGCAGTAAAGGATGTCTTAGTCCAGAGCGATGTGGAAGGCAAAAGAGGAAAATGGATAGCCAAGATCCAAGAGTATGACTTGGACATAAAGCCCACAAAGCTGGTGAAAGGGAAAGGATTGGCAAGGATGCTGACTGTTAGGGTCCCACCCTAACCCCCTTATTTATGTAATGGGATCACGTCATAGTCAAGAGTCAATAAAGCCCATATTAATAATTGTAAGTGGTTAATCCGCAATTAATGACGGGACCACAGTTAGTTGCAAATGGGCCGTAGTATTAGATAGATGGTATTAATAAAACCCACGGTATTGGCCCGTGGTATTGCATGTATGAGTCATATATAAAGGATAGAGACTCCCTGCGAGGAGCATCATGTCTTATTTTGTAATCGAGCTCTGCTCTATTAGAGGTTGCCCCCTCGAAGAGGCAAGTGAACATTACTCTCTGAATAATAAAATCATTGCTATTCTGTGTTCTGGGTATCTTTTCTTCGCATATTCTGTATTTGGGTATCATTTTGCAGGTTAAGAGCATAACAAGTGGTATCGGAGCACTTTCCAGGGCCGGTGGGATCTCCATTTCTTAGCAAATTTTTTTTTTTGGCTAGAGACGTGTTCCGGCGTCTTTAATCCACTAGATCTGTCATTAAGCGAATAAACCTGCGAATTTGGGGAGGCATGCACGCAGGAAATACAAGAGGTGGTCACGTCTATTGGACTCCCTTTTAACCCCTGTGGGTACCCCTTCGAGTAGTAGCGCATTAGACAAAACCGCGCATGGACTGTCTTCCACGTACCCTCTGGGTATATCGGAGCCCCCTAGGCTCCCTTGAAACCTTGCCATAGATAAACCGTCGGCCATCTTGCGGCTACAGTACACCAAGAACAGCACTCGGAGAGATTACTCGCCCGTATGATAGGGTAGTCGGGTTGTACGGCTAAGGGTACGGTCGATCCTCCTTAGTTAGAGCCTTGAAACATTGGGCCGAGTACTACTGCCAGACCCTTATGTATATTGCGATTTGTAGCACCTGACACTCCTCAAGACCATAGTTCCCTTTTCTATCGGGGGATCACACATCATCTCTTCCAGATCCGCTTGTGCAAAGGGGTGCAGCAGCAGCAGACATCAGTCCCGCAGTCTCGAGTTCGCAGATCTGCTATTCCGATCTATCAGATCCATTAGAGCCGCAGAAGCAGTTTTTTCCGCCTCCCAGAGCTATCAGATCCGCCACAGATCTCTCATCTCCACCAGATCGGAGTCGTTCCTATACCGAGGTATAATTTTCGTGGGACTTTTGGCCGCATTGACATTTTGAGGATTTGGCGACTGTAGTATTGATAAGGAAGGAGTAACTCCATTAGGAGTTTTCAGAGAAAAAAAAAAGTCTGAGATCTTTCGGGGCGCTTATTGGTGATCTAGCCCATTAGAATCAGGACGACGAGCTGAGCACGGTGGTACCATTCACTTCTTAGTGAAAATCTTTTTTTAGGCGGTCCCAATTTTCGAAAAAAAAAAAAATCAGGTTGGTGTATGGTAGAAACTAGAGCTCAAGCGATGGCCAATGAAAGGATGGACAAACTTGAAGAATCAATGCAAAACCTCCACCTTCAGCTTACCGGCCTATGTAGCATGGTCGAGAAAATAGTCTCGAAGGGCAAGGAGCAAGCCCATGAGGAGGAGTATAATGGCAATGAACACAATGAGGGTGAGTCTAGCCACTCTCCTCACGTCTGGCACACCCACCCACCACCCAGTCAGCGACCTCCCAAGTTGGATATGAATAAATTTGACGGTTCTCAGCCATCGGCATGGATAGCACAAATGGAGTAGTATTTCAAACTGAATCACATCTTCGATGATGTGACTCAGCTTATGTTGGGGAGCATGTACTTGGACAATGAAAGGTGGCAATGGTGGGAATGGCATCAACGTTGCACTGGACCTTTTAAGACTTGGACCAATTTCACCAAAGCTCTTCAAGACGGCTTTGACCAGGAATCATCTTTTTTGGGTCGTCTTACTAAGCTCCAATAGACTGGTACAGTGGATGAATATATTACAGCTTTTGAAGCCTTAGCCTTCCGCACTTGGGGTCTCTCAGATGTGTTCTACACGGAATGTTTTATCAGCGGTCTTAAAGAAGCTATCAAAGCCCAAGTCCTACTGCACCACCCTACCACATGGACAGAGGCTTGCAAGGTAGCTCCTAACGTGGAACGTGCATTAGCAGCCCAATACAATCGCCCAAATTTCTCAGCTAAAGGTCACCCCCCACAGGCTCACAACACGACTCAAACACTTAAGGTCCAAAAGGTGTCACTTGCGGAAATGGCTGAAAGAAGAAATCAAGGCCTATGTTACTACTATGATGAAAAATACTCCGCAGGCCATAAATGCAAGGAGCCCAAATTTTTTCAAATTGATGCCACTGACTACAACTCAACAGAGGAAGATCCACCACTTGAGGAACATGAGCCGCTAGAAGAAGATACCCAAAAGGACAATGTCTCTGACGAACCAGTTATTTTGTTGCATGCATTGGCAGGGATTTCTTCCCCTCAAACTCTCAAAATCCGAGGTTTTATTAAACATCGCCCAGTAGTAGTCTTGATTGATAGTGGAAGTACACATAATTTCATCCATCAAAAAGTCACAGAAGCAGTGCATTGTTTTGTATGAGCAGTTTCTAACTTCCAAGTTCAAATTGCAGATGGCGGCACAATGAAATGTGAAGGCCGCTGTGAAAATGTCAAACTTCAAATGGGGGATTATCAGTTGAAAACCCACATGTTTGCCATACACATGGGGGGTTGCGACATTGTCCTCGGCGCTGAATGGCTCCGCACTCTTGGGCTAATCACAATGGATTTCCAAGAGTTATATATGAGTTTTAAGCAGAACAACTACACACATACCCTCCATGGACTCCAGGCGGGAGCCCCCTCTATCATCAGCTCGCATAGGATGGAAAAATTGTTAAAAAAGGGCAATCATGGAGTTGTAGCTCAATTTAATGCCATCCAGGCAGTCGAAACCAAGCCTCTACCAATTCATCCTCAGATGCAACAGATTTTAAATAACCATCTGCCGGTCTTTGACAAGCCTCATGAGCTTCCACCCTCGCGAGGGGAACATGATCATAGCATCACATTGGTTCTAGGGGCCCAACCCCCAAATGTGTGCCCATACAGATATCCGTTCACCCAAAAGAATGAAATAGAAAAAATAATCAAGGAACTTTTGGAAGCAGGTGTCATTCGTCCCAGCATTAGTCCTTATTCATCCCCAGTGGTCATGGTGCTCAAGAAAGACGGGGAATGGCGGATGTGTCCTGACTTCAGGGCCCTCAATAAATTGACAGTCAAAGATAAATTTCCCATCTCGGTGGTTGATGATTTGCTAGATGAACTCAATGGGGCTCAATTCTTCACTAAGCTAGATCTTCGCGTAGGCTACCACCAAATTCGCATGAAGGAAGTCGACATTCCCAAGATTGCTTTCAGAACTCATGAAGGCCATTATGAATTCCTGGTCATGCCATTTGGTCTTTGTAATGCCCCCTCTACTTTTTAGAGCCTTATGAACCACATTCTCAAACCATATCTCAGGAAATTTGTCCTTGTATTCTTCGATGACATCCTCATCTATAGTTGCACTTGGGCCGCACATCTTCAGCATGTAGATCTACTCTTGCAACTGCTCCGCAAGCATAAATTATTTGTCAAGATGTCCAAGTGTTCATTTGGCATGGTAGAAGTAGAATATTTGGGCCACATTGTGGGGCCTGAAGGTGTCAAGGTGGACCCCAAAAAAATCCAAGCAATGCAGGAATGGCCTCAACCTAAGACCTTGAAGAGCTTGAGAGGATTTTTGGGTCTCACAGGCTATTATCTTAAATTTTTTTGCAACTATGGTCGCATAGCGAAGCCCCTCACCCAACTCTTAAAGAAAATTTCATTCTTCTGGAATGAGGAAGCACAACAGGCCTTTACAGCTCTGAAAAATGCCATCTGTTCCACTCCGGTCTTAGCACTACCTGACTTCACCAAATCTTTTGTCATTGAATGTGATGCTTCGGGTACAGGTATTGGGGCGGTCTTAATGCAGGAAGGGCGACCTTTGGCCTTCACAAGCCAACAACTAAGTGGGAGGAATCTGGGCCAATCTACCTATGAGAAGGAAATGATGGCCATCTTACATGCAGTCGAGACCTGGCAACCTTACTTATTGGGGCGACGTTTTCAAATCCGCACAGATCATCACAGTCTTAAATATTTTTTGGAGAAACGCCTATCCTCCCCACAACAAAATAAATGGCTCGCCAAAATGCTGGGATATGATTATGAGATCATTTACAAGAAAGGGAAAGACAATAGTGTAGCAGATGCATTATCTCGCCAATTTGAGGAGGAAAGTACTCTTCTAGCAATTTCCCTCCCCGTTCCAGAATGGATTGAAGAGGCTCGCAGGGAATCGTTTTCACACCCCAGGCTCTCCCAACTCATTTCTCAATTGCAGGTAGATCCAAATCCCACCAAGGGCTATTCGTGGCAGGATGATATTCTTCGCTACAAGGACAAAGTCGTAATATCACCAACATCCACCCTCAAAAGTCGCATTTTGGCAGAATTGCACTCATCTCCCATTGCAGGACATTCGGGCTTTCAGAAGACGTATGCTCGCACCAGAAGATCATTTTTTTGGACAGGCATGAAAAAGGACATCCTTACTTTCGTAGCAGAATGCAATGTCTGTCAACGCCATAAAGGGGAAACCATCAACACACCAGGCATATTACAACCATTGCCCATTCCGACATCAATTTGGACGGAGGTTTCTATGGATTTCATTACAGGTCTTCCAAAGTTAGGGAACAAGTTAGTCATCATGGTGGTTGTGAAACGACTGTCGAAGTATGCTCATTTCTACGCCCTACCACACCCGTTTACACCAACTTTGGTCGCTCAATCTTTCATGGATCAGATCTTCAAATTGCATGGCACGCCCACTTCTATTGTGTCCGACCGCGACCCGATATTCACCAGTAATTTTGGCAGGAACTCTTCAGGATACAAGGCACTCAACTAAAACTCAGTACTTCCTATCATCCACAAACAGATGGTCAAACTGAAGCCGTTAACAAATGTCTAGAAACCTACCTTAGGTGTTTCACTTCAGAAAACCAACACCTTTGGGTACAGTGGTTACCTCTGGTTGAATGGTGGTATAACACCAACTATCATGCCACCACCAAAATGACTCCCTATGAAGCAGTATATGGTTAACTCCCGCCTTCACCTACTTCATATCTCAAGGGGTTCTCAAAAGTCCAAGCAGTGGATCAACTCCTACAACACCGCGCAACCATGCTCACCCATCTTCGAGAGAATCTTCATCAAGCTCCGAACCGCATGAAGCAATAGGTAGATCAACATCGCTCAGAGCGCCAATTTCAAGAAGGGGATCAGGTCTTTTTACAGCTACAACCATATAAGCAAACATCACTCAAAGACAAGGGGTGTCAGAAACGATCTCCCAAATTCTACGGACCATATCAAGTACTTCAGCGCATTGGAGAAGTGGCTTACAAGTTGGCCTTGCCACCTACTGCAAAAATCCATCCAGTTTTCCATGTCTCATGCCTCAAGAAAGTGATTGAGAACAATTGCAGAATTCAGACTAGTCTACCTGAATTAGACGAAGAAGGGTCCATCTGGCTTCAACCCAAACAGGTCCTAGACACACGAGACAAGCAACTGCGCGGCCACATGATTAAGGAAGTCCTCGTCAAATGGAAAGACACCTCTCCGGAAGATGCAACTTGGGAACCAGCCACTATTCTTCAGCAGTTTCCGCAGCTTCAGCCTTGAGGACAAGGCTAGTCTTAAGGGGGAGGGCATGTTAGGGTCCCACCCTAACCCCCTTATTTATGTAATGGGATCACGTCATAGTCAAGAGTCAATAAAGCCCATATTAATAATTGTAAGTGGTTAATCCACAATTAATGATGGGACCACAGTTAGTTGCAAATGGGCTGTAGTATTAGATAGATGGTATTAATAAAACCCACGGTATTGGCCTGTGGTATTGCATGTATGAGTCATATATAAAGGATAGAGACTCCCTGCGAGTAGCATCGTGTCTTATTTTGTAATCGAGCTTTGCCCTATTGGAGGTTGCCCCCTCGAAGAGGCAAGTGAACATTACTCTCTGAATAATAAAATCATTGCTATTCTGTGTTCTGGGTATCTTTTCTTCGCATATTCTGTATTTGGGTATCATTTTGCAGGTTAAGAGCATAACACTGATAGAGTCAAACTTTTAGGCATTGGGAATCAACTTGTTGGCACTTGTGAATGAAGAAGTAATTGAAGAAGGTGAAGAAAATCTAGACCCAAGTATGAAGATCAGGTATAAGTTTTTATGTTCAGAATGGTACAAGCACATAGTCCATTATTTGTGTTTTCTCTCTTGTCCTCAATCTTTGGATAGAACAAAGTATAGAGCATTAAAGATCAAAGCACAACCATATGTGATTGTTGAGGGCAGATTGTATTGGAAGGATCCTGTAGGAATTTTGTTGTTATGTTTAACAAAGGATGAATTTACAGAGACCATTAAGGATTATCATGAGAAGTTATGTGGAGGACATTATAGTTGGAAGGCTACTACACATAAAATCCTCCAGGCAGGGTTTTATTGGCCTACTCTATTTGGTGATACATATAAGTTTGTCAGAAGCTGTCAGAAGTGTCAGTTTTTTGCTGAGAAGAAGAGGTTATCTCCCTTGCCTTTGATCCTAGTCTTCATAGAAGAACCATTCAGACAATGGGGACTGGACTCTTTTGGAGAGATTAACCCACCTTCAAGTGGACAACAGAAGTGGGTTCTCACAGCTACTAATTATTTCACCAAGTGGGTAGAAGCTATACCTACTAAAAGGGAAAATGACCAAGTGGTGATGAAGTTCTTAGAGGAGAATATTTTCAGCAGATTTGGATGCCCTATCAAAATCATAATAGACAATGCTCAAGTCTTCAATTCAAGTAAGTTTATTTCTTTTTGTCAAAAGTATAGTGTTATTTTATCCCATTCAACATCTTATCATCCACAACGAAATGGATTAGCTGAATCCACTAATAAGACTTTGATGAAGATCCTTAAGAAAACTATTGTAGAGAACCAGAAAGACTGGGATTCTAAGTTGAAGTTTTCTCTATAGGCTACTAGAGTGACTACAAGAAGGTCCACAAGCAAATCACCTTTTGAGTTAGTTTATGGAAATCAAGCTCTATTCCCAAGTTAGCTTGTGAAGCCTGTGATTGCAATAATTCAGGAGGCAAAAGAATAGCCCAATGCTCTAATAAGAAGAATGAATAAGGTAGTGGAGTTGAGTGAAAACAGGGATAAGGTAAGAGACAACTTGATTATGTATCAATCAAAGATTAAGAGTATTTTTGATAGAAAAGCTAGAGAGATTGATTTTAAAGTTGGATACCTATTATTAAGGTGGGATACTAGGAGAGAAGATAAGGGTAAACATGGAAAGCTTGATCCTCTCTGGTATGGCCCATTCAGAATTATAGAAGCAAGGACAAATAATACATTCTTCCTGGAGAATCTTGATGGTGAATCTTTGCAGTTTCATGTCAATGTGCAGCACCTCAAACATTACTTCCAGTTTTGAAGCACAATCATCCTATCATTGTAGATACAAGAGTGAATCCATTGTACAAATTCCATAGAAGTTTAATTGGCTAATCAATATGTGACTCCATGCCCAAGGGGAAGGCACTGATCTGCGGTTCTTAGTGCTTCTGAGGCAAAAGCATTATCCCTAGGTGGAGTGAGATGTTGTAGCATCCATTGTTATTTAAGTTTATTTTCAATTTTATCACAAAATGAAAGAAAAATAAAAATATGAAAGAAAAACCAAATATTATGTTATAATGGAAATAAAAGGAAATGTGGAGATTTGAAAGAAATGGTTGATTTTATATTATTAATGGCTTTTGAAAGTGATAAACCCGCGAGAAGATCTGGGTCGTCCAATCAGCAAGCCACGAATCCAATGGTAGTTGCACGGATAACATGGACGAGGTTTATTTCAGATATCAGATGCGATGGTGTATGAAATGCAGTTTAATCCATTGAAGTCTGGATCAATCGTAGCCATCCATCAAAAAGTAATCGGGTTTTATTTTTAAAATTGGACACGATAAATCTTTAACTAGCAGTTTTATTTCTTATCCAGTTCGTGTGGGAGTCAAAGGGTTGTTGAAAAAACAGACATGATAAGGTTTTGTTTAATAGGTTTAAAGTTTCATTGAATTCTGAAGGATCTAACCATCCATTTACTGGGTGATCGAATGGTGATCGCACATAGCTCAGGCAAATGTGATCAGTTTATGAACCAGAGTCTAAATCCTTTTCAGTTACGTGATTTTCATATTTCGCGTAAATCAACCGATTTCGTTGTTTTAGCAAAATAACCAAAGTTAGAGATGAATGACTAAAATTCTAAAGGAAACTATAATTGGTCAGGTTTCTTTGTGTTTCCACCAATTGGAACACTCCTGATACATATGTGGGCCCAACTCCACGCACAGAGTTTTGTCAAAATGCAGTTTGTTGTGTTAAAATAGTTTAACCATTATCAAAACATCTATAGAGAAACTTCTTCAGAAATGAATTTTTTTCTCACGCGTATGCTCTTTTCTTCCGCGCCTTAGTGTGACCTCAGAAAATCAGAAACATTGAGGAAAATTATTAGTTTTCGGGTAAAGCTAACTTCAAACCATAAGGTTTTTCTTTTGTATGTCCGTTTTGGGTTTTGTAGTTTTTGTTTTGTAGGCAAAAAAAGAGATTTCTCAAGTAAGCACGCACCCCAAAGCGTCGGTGACTTAACAAGAAAAAAAAAAAAAAAAAAAACCCTCCTTCCTCTTTTCCAAAAATTACTAACCTTTTAAACTAGCTCACTTGGTCCAAAGTTACTTTATGAGAATAGAGGTCTTGAGTTCAAGTCCTTTTTTGTGGAGTTACTTTTTCAAAAAGCACATGTAACTTATGTTTTAAAGTTACTTTATGTAAAAGTGTTCTCAACCATTATAAAAAGTGAGTCACTTATAATTCTAAAGTCTCTTTATCTTTTATTTAAGTTACAATTTAGTGGGTAGCTCATAGAGTACCATTGTAAAAGTGACTTTCACTTATTTATAAAAGTGAGTCATATAATTTCTTTTAAAAAAAGTGAGCTAATTAGATTACGTTTGGAAAGGGGGTGGATTTTTTTTTTAAAATATAACATTATCATTCATTTCCACACATTCCCACACTTTGTCAGCATCTTCAACAACTGTTCTTCAAAAAGCCATAACTTCTTCATCTAGAAGCCGTTTTCAGAGCTGTTTTTTTTTTAATTAGCCTAATTTTTCGAGATTTTTCCATTGGAACACTTAGTTTCAACATCTATAGCTTCAGTTTTTGTTAAAATGGAAATTCCATGCCAAGTTATTCTTGACAGCACCAACTACTTCCAATGGTGGTCCTACATTGTGCATTTACTTAGAAGTAAAGGTCTTTACAGAATAGCCTCAGGCCAAGAAACCAAACCGAAAGATGAAGATAAGGTAGCCAAATGGGAAAATAGGCAAGATCAAGCATGTGGGTTGATAGGGATGTCTATTTCTCGAGACCTTAGATTCCATATTACAGAACTTGATACTCCTAATGAAGCAATGAAATAGATCACTAATGTTTTTGGAATTAAAAATGAACTTAGAGCACATCAACTCAAAAATGAGTTGCTTACATTGGACCCCAATAATTTTTCTTCCATTGAAGATCTTTTGTCCAAGTTCAATACCCTTAGAATTCTCTTGGAAGGTGTTAAGGTTAAGAAATAAGATGGTAACCTTATCTATTCCATTCTTACTAAGTTGGGACCAGCCTACTCTGTGTTTGTTTCCACCTTCCATTCTACAAGAGAAGCCTTCATTTCTCAAGGACAGGACTACAAGTCCCCTTCCTTTGATGCCTTTTGTGATTCTTTAATAAGAGAACAAGAAAAAACCTTATATCATGGTCTTCTTAATCTTGGAAACTCTTCTAAGAAAGCCTTAGCCGCCTAGCAGCAACCAAATTCAAAGAATCCTAAGAAGTTGTATCCTAAAAAGAATGGTCCTAAACCAAACAAGGGTCCTAAGCCATTTCAATCTCAAAACGAAAAATCATTTCAACAAAATGATAAGGCAAATAAAAACAAAGGGAAGAAGACTGATAGACATTGCGACTTTTGTAATCAAGATGGCCACTTAGAATCCAAATGCTTTAAGAAGATGGAAGCCTTGGAAGTAGTAATGAAGAAGCATAACATCCATTTGGAGCACTCAACAACTTCAACTTCATCTTCAGGAATAACACTTTCTGCATGTGGTTGTCGAGCATCTCGGTCTAGATATGCACTAAATGTATATTCTTCTTTTGATTCTCATGAGTAGCTCATTGATTCTGGAGCTTCTTATCACATGGTCAAAAATAAAGCCATGTTTTCTTCTTTAAACGATTGTAACACCAAAAATATATATGTTGGTGATGACAAATCTCTTAGTGTTGTAGGGTCTGGAACTATTCATGTAGACAATGGTCAATTTGTAATGTCCCTTAATAATAAATAATAAATAATAATAAATATTAAATATTAAATATTAAATAATAAAAAATAAATAATAAAAAAATAAACAAATAAAATAAATAATAATAAATTAATAAATTAATTACATGCTTTAAATAAATATAAATAAAAGAAATAAAACAAGAAAAATAGTAAAAATCAGTAAAACTATCAAAAAGTAAAAACAAAAGAATAAAACAAGAAAGCAGTAAGTTGCATGATTGACACATGGAGTGTGTGCATGTGGTTCCCCTTCTAAGGTTTGCTCTATTTAATAGATGGTGAGGAAGATGAGAGGCATTCCATCATTCCAAGATTCTATCATTCATTCTCTTGGGAGAATGGTGTTCTAAGACAGAGGAGTCACTGGCAGTAGTATGTTGATTGAGGGCTCGGGGGTGGCCAGTTGTAGCAAGTCCTTGCGCAATTGAGCCTACGGTTGGGTGGAGAGTCGTCCCCAAAACCTTGTTGCGGTAAGAAAACTTCAACCACAGGTAAGTGCTACTCATAGTTTGAACTTGATGTTAATTAGTTGATTAATTACATGTTTATTTTGGGCTGTTACATATGGTATCAGAGCAAGTTTCAACCCTTAGGGCCTATGGGCATCTTAATATATATATATATATATATATATATATATATATATATATATATATATATATATATATATATATATATATATTGTTTTGTTGGGATTTTTTAACTCGACTTGTTTTGAAAGTTACAGGATCGTTACTTCCGGGAGGCTGCATGATTTTTTTCTACAAACCCTCGCTATACACGTAAATTTTTATTTATTTATTCAATGCATACTATATAATATATATAAATTAATTACATGCTTTAAATAAATATAAATAAAAGAAATAAAACAAGAAAAATAGCAAAAATCAGTAAAACTATCAAAAAGTAAAAACAAAAGAATAAAACAAGAAAGTAGTAAGTTGCATGATTGACACATAGAGTGTGTGCATGTGGTTCCCCTTCTAAGGTTTGCTCTATTTAATAGACGGTGAGGAAGATGAGAGGCATTCCATCATTCCAAGATTCTATCATTCATTCTCTTGGGAGAATGGTGTTCTAAGACAGAGGAGTCACTGGTAGTAGTACATTGATTGAGGGCTCGGGGGTGGCCAGTTGTAGGAAGTCCTTGCGCAATTGAGCCTACGGTTGGGTGGAGAGTCGTCCCCAAAACCTTGTTGCGATAAGAAAACTTCAACCATAGGTAAGTGCTACTCATAGTTTGAACTTGATGTTAATTAGTTGATTAATTAAATGTTTATTTTGGGTTGTTACATATGGTATCAGAGCAAGTTTCAACCCTTAGGGCCTATGGGCATCTTAAAAAAAAAAAAATATGTTGTTTTGTTGGGATTTTTTAACTCGACTTGTTTTGAAAGTTACAAGATCGTTACTTCTGGGAGGCCACATGATTTTTTTTCTACAAACACTCGCTATACACGTAAAATTTTTATTTATTTATTCAGTGCATACTATATAATATATATAAATTAATTACATGCTTTAAATAAATATAAATAAAAGAAATAAAACAAGAAAAATAGCAAAAATCAGTAAAACTATCAAAAAGTAAAAACAAAAGAATAAAACAAGAAAGTGGTAAGTTGCATGATTGACACATTCCTATGAGTAATTTCCACGGAAAATCTTATCATGTACATATTTAAATAAAATTACTTGATTTCTACGAATTAGTCACACTCCTTTCTCCTCTGCCAAAAAGTAAAAACAAAAGAATAAAACAAGAAAGCAGTAAAGTTGCATGTTGACACATGGAGTGTGTGCATGTGGTTCCCCTTCTAATGTTTGCTCTATTTAATAGATGGGGAGGAAGATGAGAGGCATTCCATCATTCCAAGACTCTATATATTGAATCATATAATTAATTGGCATTATTTATTAACATATATTATTCCATCATTCCATGATTCCACCATCCATTCTCTTGGGAGAATAGTGTTCTAAGACAAAGCATTCCCTGGCAGTAGTATGTTGATTGAGGGCTCGGGGGTGGCTAGTTGTAGCAAGTTTTTGTGCAACTAAGCCTATGGTTGGGTGGAGAGTCATCCCCAAAACCTTGTTTCAGTTAGAAGACTTCAATTAGCATTCAACCTGGAAAACATAGGTAAGTATCTCTACTTATAGTTTTGAATTTTGATGTTAATTAGTTGATAATTGCATGTTAATTATAAATTGCTAGATTAATCTAATTAATTATGTATTGATATTTCGGGGCTGCTACATGTGGATAGTAATAAATGTTATTCTTAATGACTTCCCTTATTTACTTGATTAAAATGTGTGGTGAACTAATTAGGAGTGCTTACTTATTGTTTAAACTTTATGATACATCTAAATCATACACTATGATTTCAATTTAGTTATAATGTTACATGAGGATTCGTGATATAATGATGCAAATGTGGTTCTTATAGTGATGATGTATCCTTATGATTACGATATTATGCCGAGGTATATTGACATATTCATTTACTACGTGATGATAAGTATTTAATGTTGAATACTCATATCATATGCATAACATGTCATAAGAATTATGATGCTATAATATGAGGATTATTGACATGTGGTTCATTATTATGTGAAGTCATGATATGTCTTTGATGCAAATATATTGATATTATAACTTATGGTGGTATTTCATGAGGTGAAGCATGTGATAGTTGCACACAAATTTATGACATGCAGGAGCATGCAGTTCGTTATTATTTATAATGTTCTGATTAACAATGATGAATGTTCTCATTATGACATGCAAGACTTGGCATGTGGATTATTTTTTGTGATACTATGATGGTATAGCTAATGCATTGGTTGCAGGACTCGACAAATAGGCTGAGAGGGCGGTTTATTTAATGATCTTGTGCAAGCCCATATGCACGAGGGAGAATAAGTAACACTATATGGGCTGGGGACAAACTCAATCAACACTACATATGACAGTGGTTCCCTTGTCTTGTATAGCTCTTGATGGATAGCTCTTGAAGGGCTATGGGACCATCTTGAGGAGGCAAAGTGTCTGATGTTCTAGGCTAGGTGCCTAGTATGGTATTGGGATGCCGAATTCTGGTGGGGGTGTAAGGACTTCGATGCTTGGGGTT
The DNA here is from genome assembly GCA_031772625.1 of Pinus tabuliformis. Lineage (NCBI taxonomy): Eukaryota > Viridiplantae > Streptophyta > Pinopsida > Pinales > Pinaceae > Pinus > Pinus tabuliformis. The sequence goes on from CM062816.1 coordinate 439,090,335, forward strand.
GTGCGCCTTAGTGAGTTGTGGAGGGAGTGGGCCAACCTTGCGAGATGCTGGTGACATTGAGCACTATACTGGATGCCTACCTTAGGGCAGAGGAGGTCTAAGTCAGGCTCAAGCTTTGGGGCCAACCTTGGACTAGGATATAGACCAACAAGGCTTATGCCTGATTTCGAAAGAGGGAAAAAGGACAGAGATTCCTTGGGATTTCCCGGGTGTTGTGAAACTTTTGATGCCTGCTGGTTATACTAGTTTAGCAGAGGGTGCTGGGACTGTTACATGACGTAATAAATAACAAAAATGTAATGTCCCTAATAATAATTAATAAATAATAAAAAATAAATAATAATAAATATTAAATAATAAACAATAAATAAAATAATAAATAATAATAAATAAATAAATAAAATAAATAATAATAAATAATAAATTAATTACATGCTTTAAATAAAAATAAACAAAAGAAATAAAACAAGAAAAATAGTAATAGTAATAAAAGAATAAATTAATTACATGCTTTAAATAAATATAAATAAAAGAAATAAAACGAGAAAAATAGTAAAAATAAGTAAAACTATCAAAAAGTAAAAACAAAAGAATAAAAAAAGAAAATAGTAAGTTGCATGATTGACACATGGAGTGTGTGCATGTGGTTCCCCTTCTAATGTTTGCTCTATTTAATAGATGGTGAGGAAGATGAGAGGCATTCCATCATTCCAAGATTCTATCATTCATTCTCTTGGGAGAATGGTGTTCTAAGACAGAGGAGTCACTGGCAGTGGTACGTTGATTGAGGGCTCGGAGGTGGCCAGTTCTAGCAAGTCCTTGCACAATTTAGCCTACGGTTGGGTGGAGAGTCATCCCCAAAACCTTGTTGCAGTAAGCAAACTTCAACCACAGGTAAGTGCTACTCATAACTTGAACTTGATGTTAATTAGTTGATTAATTACATGTTTATTTTGGGCTGTTACACAATTCAATGATGTATTATGTGTTCCAACATTATCCTTCAACCTTCTATTTGTATATCAGATAACTTATTCAGGTGAAGGTAAAATCATTGAATTTTCACCTCAAGATGTTTTAATTAAGGACCTAAGAGATCCTAGATCGATTTTAGCTACTTGCATTGCTAATGATTCTACAAGGTTGTATAAGTTTAACAAATTTGGGTCATCAAATCTTCCCTCGGTATTTGTTGCTCATAATGATGAAGTGAGCAAACTTTGGCATGAGCAATTTGGTCACTTAAACTATCGCTCCTTTCAAAATCTATGTAAAGAAAATATGGTGACTAGTCTTCCAATGGTATCTTTCAGAGATGGTGTTTGTTTGGGATGTGTACTCGGAAAACATCATCGGGATAGTTTTGAAAAACGTGGCTCTTCGCATGCCTCAGCCCCTTTACATCTTGTGCATAGTGATTTATGTGGTCCACTTCCTGTTGTTTCATTCTCTGGCTACAAGTATTTCTGAACTTTCATTGATGATTTGTCCAGACGCACTTGGGTATACTTCTTAAAACTCTCGAGTGAAGTATTTAACATGTTCTTGGCCTTTAAGGCCTTTGTTGAAAAAAAATCTTGATATCAAATTCTTAAGCTAAGATCTAATAATGGCGGAGAATATTTTAACAACAAATTCATCAAAATTTGCACTGAGAATGGAATTCAAATGCAACATACTGTTCCATATACTCCACAACAAAATGGTGTAGCTGAAGGGAAGAATCACACCTTAAAGGAAATGGATAATTGTATGCTTCAATCTAAAGGACTTAGTCTTAATTTATGGGTAAAAGCAATTAACTGTGCAAATTACATAATAAATCACACTCCTACTAAGGTTTTAAAGAATATCACTCCAAAAGAAGCATTGAGCTCAACTAAACCAGATGTAAGTCACTTTTGTGTTTTTGGAAGTGAAGCATGGACCCATATTCCAGATGAAAAACATAAAGCTTTAGAACCTAAGAGTGAAAAACGTATTTTTGTTGGATATGCTGAAGATGTCAAAGGATACAGACTTATTCCACTTAATTCCAAAAATGTTATCATTAGAAGAGATGTAAAGTTTGTTGAAAATATATTGTCCTATGAGCCTAGTTCCACGGATGTATCACGTCTCTCTATCCCTTCTACTTCTGAAAATATTTCTTCTTCAGATGATGACAATGAGGATGACAATCCTCCCCCACCTTCTCAAGATCCTCCTTGAGCTCCTCAGCTTCCAAAATGGGTTCGTGCTACTCGGGATGCAGCAGGTGCTCTTGATGGTGTTCCTACAAATCAGCAACCTATACGTTCTCAGTTCGATAGATCCTCTTCTTTACTGGCTCAAGCTTTAGAGAATTATGATCCTGACACCTTTGCAGAAGCTTCAGGCCATATAGATTGGGATGCAACTATGAATGAAGAATATTGTTCATTATTGGAAAATGTGTTATGAAACCAACTCACAAAACGATAGAAAATATAGATCAACGCCTTAGAATTCAGCCTCTTCGAGGGGGCAACCTCCTTGACATTACACAAATGAATGATTCCTTGATGATTCAAATGACAAAACTTCCTTTCTATATATAGGAGTCTAAGGAGTCAAAATATAACCCATTCGACCTGACAATAATAATATAAAGGCACAAAAATAACAATAGAGGGATTCTATGGGGCACAGTAATAACAATATGGGGACAATAGGGGCACAACAATATTAATAAGGGATAAAACTACAATAGTAATGGGGTAATCACTAGTATTATAGGGACCTAACATGCCCCTCTCCTTCAAAAAAGTGTTGTCCTCAACGCTTGAGTAGTTCTGGATGCTTCTATATAAAATTCTCATCCTCCCATGTGGAATCTTCAGCGGATAAGTTCTTCCACTTGATGAGATACTCTGAAATTGATCGATTTCGTAGCTGTCGAGTTCTTGTTTCTGTGACTGCTTCCGGTTCCAATATAATTTTTTCTTCCTTGCCAAGTTCTGGCAATATTGTTTGAACTAGGAGCTTGTCGCCTATAAACTTCTTTAAACATGAAACATGGAAAACTGGGTGCACTCGAGAAGCTGCAAGAAGCTCCAATTTCTATGCCATAGTACCAATCTTTTGCAACACCTTGTATGGAGCATAATACTTTGGTGATAATTTATTATCCTTCTTAGCTTGCTTGAGGGACATTTGTTTATATGGTTGTAGCTGTAGGAATACCCAATCACCTACATCAAAACTTCTTTCGCTGCGATGTTCATTTGCCTGTTGTTTCATTCTATTCTGTGCCAACACAAGGTTATCCTTTAAGAGTTGGAGGACTTGTTGTTGATGCTCGATGTGATGTTCCACTGCTTGAACCTTAAAATTTTCTTTTAAATATGATGTGATGGATGGTGGCTGATATCCATAAAGTGCCATAAAGGGGTCATTTTTGTTGCTATATGGAAGGACGTGTTATACCACCATTCAACCAGAGGCAACCATTTGACCCATTGTGTCTGTTTATCAAATACAAAGCAACGAAGATATCCTTCCAAACATTTGTTTACTATCTTAGTTTGCCCATCAGATTGAGGATGATAAGATGAGTGATGACCTAACTGAGTACCGAGACAAGAAAATAATTATGTCCAAAAATTTCCAGTGAAAATGGGATCTCTGTCTCTTACAATAATCTTTGGGTTTCCATGTAGCTTTTGAATTGTTTCCATAAATGCAGTAGAAACTGTACTGGCTTTAAATGGATGTGATAATGCACAAAAGTGTGCATACTTGGTAAGTCTATCAACTACCACCATGATGACACTCCCTCCCTCAGACATGGGTAAACCTGTGATAAAATCCATTGAAACCTCCTCCCAACGTTGGCTTGGAATGGATAAAGGTTGTAATAGAACCGGGGTCTTAATTGTTTCAACTTTATTTTGTTGGAAAACCAAACATTCCGCCACAAGCTTTTGAATATCTAATTTAAGGCCATCCCAAAAAAATTCCTTCTTAACCCTATGGTAAGTTTTTAAAAATCCTGAGTGGCCTCCTAAGGGAGAAGTGTGCAATTCCATAAGAATCTTTTGCTTGAGTTGGGAATTCTTACAGAGGTATAAGCGATCTTTGTACCATAACAAATCATTTTGTCCGCTAAATGTATCAGATGTACTGGAATCTTGTTGTGACTTTCGAATAAGTGCCCACACTTCTTCATCATTCTTCCATTCCTCCCTTGCTTCGTTTATCCAATCTGGTTGGATAATATAAATGGCACACAATAATGCTTCCACATCGTCATCCTTTCTTGAGAGTGCATATGCCACCACATTTTGCTTCCCTTTTCTGTAGATGATTTCAAAGTCATAACCCAACATCTTTGTGACCCACTTTTTTTGCTCTTCAGAGGATAATCTTTGTTCTAAAAAGTATTTAAGGCTATCATGATCTGTCTTTACCTTGAAGTGTCTTCCCATTAGGTAGGGTCGCCATTTCTTAAGTGCATGTAGTATTGCCAACATTTCCTTCTCATAAATAGCTTTTTGTAAATACTTTCCCTTGATTGGACGACTTTAAAAAGAAATGTGTCTTTCATCTTGCATTAAAACAACACCAATTCCATTTCCTAAAGCATCACATTCCATAATAAAGGTTTTTGTGAAGTCTAGTGTAGCTAAGACCGGTGCTTGGCACATTGCCTCTTTAAGATGTTTGAAGGCCTTTGTTGCTTCTGAAATCCATGAAAATGCATCTTTCTTCAATAATGTTGTTAGAGGTGCTGCTATTCTCCCATAATTCTTAACAAACTTGTGATAATACCCTATCAACCCGAGAAATCCTCGCAGATGCTTTATGGATGTGGGGATTTTCCATTCCTTAATGGCTTTAATTTTTCTAGGGTCTACCTTAACTCCTTCATGAGATACAATATGACCTAGATATTCCACCTCTTGTACTCCAAAGAAACATTTGAATCTTTTTGCACATAATTGTTTCTCCTCCAATAGTTGTAGCACCCTGTCAACATGTTCAACATGATCCTTCCAAGACTTGCTGTAGATTAGAATATCATCAAAAAATACTAACACAAATTTTCTAAGGAAGGGTTTGAAAATGGAATTCATCAAACCTTGAAATGTAGAAGGTGCATTGGTAAGGCCAAAAGGCATGACCAAAAATTCATAATGACCCTCATGAGTTCTAAATCTTGTTTTCAGAATGTCTTCAGTCTTCATTCTGATTTGATGATATCCTAAACGAAGATCCATCTTGGTGAAGTAAATTGATCCATGCAATTCATCTAGTAATTCATCAATGACAGGAATGGGAAACTTATCTTTAATAGTGAGCTTGTTGAGCTCCCTATAATCTGGACACATGCGCCATGATCCATCCTTCTTGTGCACCAATACTACTGGAGCAGAAAAAGAACTTTGACTAGGTTGAATTATACCAGCCTCTAGCATTTCTGCAACCATACGTTCAATTTCACTCTGTTGGGCATAGGGATATCTGTACGGCTTGATGTTTGGAGGAACAGTTCCTGGAATCATATGAATAGCATGATCATGATCACGAATAGGTGGGAGACCTTTGGGAGTCTCAAATACCTTGGAATGATTGTCCAAGGGTTTGTGGAGATCTGGAGAAATAGATGATTTCGATGTGGAAACATCTAGCGAACATAATTGTGCAATTACACCTCTTTGTTCCTTTTTTAGAAGCTTTGTCATACCATTAGAGCTGATTATCTTTCCCGGTTTCCTTGCAATACCCCTTAATTCAACTTCCTTTCCTTTCATAGAAAATTTCATGAAAAGTTCTTGAAAATTAAAAGTTATTGTACCCAAGGATTGTATCCATTGGACTCCTAGTACAACATCAACACCTTCCATTGGAATGGAAAGCATTGGGCTAGTCAATAGCATTGGGCTAGTCAATACATATTCTCCCATGGATAGCTTGATATTATGGCACTTTCCAGAGCAATTTATTGTTCCTCCATTTACAACCATCACTTGACACTCTAGTGCTGGATATAGGAAGCAATTCAATTCTTTTGTTACCTTACAATGAATAAAATTGTGGGTACTTCCTGAATCAATCAACACTATTACCTTTTTCTTCTTGATTTGTCCTTCTATCTTGATTTTGAGGAGTGGTAATTCCAGCCAATGCATTACAATATATGGTCGGATTCATTTCTTCTTTATCTAGGCTTTGTTCCTGGAGTATATCCTCTTCTTTTGACCTTTCTTGCTCCTTTTCTTCTTCCTCTTCACAGTCTATGTAGAGTAATTTCTTCTCACACACATGACCTTTAGTGTATTTGCTATCACAACTATAACAAAGAACTTTTGCTCTTTTTTCTTCCAATTGTTGTGGTGTCATCCTTATAGGTTGTGGAAGACTAGGGGCAACAACACTTCCATCTTTATAGTTGTGAGTGGTATGCTTCCTGGTTGCCATAATTTTGTTTTAAAGTTTTCTTGCTAACCTGAATGCCTTCTATAATGAATCAAGTTCCCAAAGGCGAACATCATATTGGATATTATCCTTTAAATTCCCTATGAACACATCAATCCTATGCTCCTGTGGAATAATTTTTACCCTTATGTTCAATTTTTGGAACTCCTAAATGTGCTCCATTATTGAACCCTTTTGTTTGAGACTTATCAATTGGCTAAAAAAGGTGTTGCTTTTTGTATCCTGATAATGTGCTGTCAATTCTTCTGTAAAAATTGCCCAAGTGATAATTTTTTTATGAGAGAAAAGCCATTGATACCATACAAACTGATTTGGTTCCAAATATAAAGTTGCAATACGTACCTCTTGTGTGTTTTGCACATTATTGAGATCGAAAAGTTGCTCCATTTGTAATATCCATGCTGCGGGATCCTTGCCATCAAACTTCCTCATATCAATTTTTAGAATATGGTAGGTCTTCAATCCAACATTAGAGTCTATGAAATCATGATTAACATTTATTTTTTTCACATCATGAGTTTCCATTACTACCCTTTCACCATTAGTAAGTATTTCCTATAGAAAATTTGTCAAATCTATCTTCAAATTTGCCATGCCTGTCTTCAAATTTGTGTTCAAATCTATCTTCAAATTGTCCATCTTAGCTTCGATGCCATTCATCTTAGCTTCCACGCCATTTATCTTAGCTTTTGTGAGAGTGACATTTGTTGCACTTGGTCTTGTAATTTTGATATATCATGTAGCATTTCTTCCTCTTCTTCATGAGTCATGCTAGAGATTTCAGGTTGCTTACTAGGTGTTTGCATTTTCTTTCCTCAGGACATCAGTTATCAATAATAATTCTCTACTATGCCCTTTGAATTCCTTCAAAATAATTTTTCAAACCAAGCTTAAGCAAGAATTTAAAAAAATCTATACACCTTTTTTCACTTTGTAGGAGCTCGATATTGCCTCTGATGTATCTCTGTAATTTTGGATCATCCAGTTTTGAATTTGTGACCTGCAGTAGCCCTCTATGTCCTCTTTCCAATGCCACCAGTCTGATCCAAACTAGATTCTTCAATGAGGAGTTATGCCACATCTTCCACAGTGACCTGATTATAGACTAGTCTAGCAGAGCAAACTTGTACGACGTTCCATGTGTCCCTGTTTCGACCTTTGGCTCTGAAAATATACACGAGAAAATAAATTCCATCCTCTTTCTATAGCTTCTTATGAAATTTTAATCCGATGCTCAGAGAGAAAGTTATGACAATTTTCCCTAGGTCACCTATTTGGAATGTAATTCAAGAGTCTGCAAAAAGACCAACTTCCTCAGATCATATCTCCACAATTTTAGCACTAAAAGCTTTGAAATTCGAACCCAAGGTTCAGTGCGATTTCATCTCAAATGGGTTTTTCTTTTTGCTTCTAAAACATCACAAAAAAAAAGGTTATAGCAAAAATTCCACGATGACCTATTTGGAGTAGCGAAACCCTAGAATCCAAAAGCTCTGATACCAAATGTTATGGAACCAACTCACAAAAAGATAGAAAATATAGATCAACGCCTTAGAATTCAGCCTCTTCGAGGGGGAAACCTTGTTTACATTACACAAATGAATGATTCCTTGATGATTCAAATGAAAAAACCCCCTTTCTATATATAGGAGTCTAAGGAGTCACAATATAACCCAGTCGACCTGACAATAATAATATAAAGGCACAAAGATAACAATAGAGGGATTCTATGGGGCACAATAATAACAATATGGGGAAAATAGGGGCACACAGATATTTATAAGGGATACAGCTACAATATTAATGGGGTAATCACTAGTATTATAGGGACCTAACAAAATGATACATGGGATCTTGTTCCTCTACCAAATGGACGAAAACTTGTTAGATGCAAATGGGTTTACAGAACCAAGTATGGACCGGATGGAAAAGTTGATAAACATAAAGCTCATCTTGTTGCTAAGGGTTTTTCACAAGTAGAAGGCATTGACTATACTGAAACCTTCTCCCCTGTTGCCAAAATGAACTCTATCTGCCTTGTTCTTTCCCTTGCTGCCTCTTTCAAATGGGAATTCCATCAGATGGATGTTAAATCTGCCTTCTTGCATGGGGACTTGCATGAAGAAATCTATATGGAAAAACCTACTGGCTTTATAAAAATAGACTCCAGCCTTGTATGTTGGCTTAAGAAATCCTTTTATGGTCTCAAGCAAGCCCCTCAGGCTTGGTATGCCAAAATGGATAGCTTTCTCTTAGAAACTAGATTTTCTAGGTGTCATTCTGACAATACTGCCTACACCAAGAAAGTGGGCAAGTCACTTATCATTCTTGTTCTTTATGTTGATGATATTATCCTTACTGGTAGTGATCCCAACCTTATAAACCATGTGAAGTCTAGCCTTAAAAAGAAGTTTGAAATGACAGACGTAGGACACTTGCATTATTTTCTTGGTCTTCAATTCTTGCAATCCAAGGAAGGTATTTCCCTTTCCCAGTCCAAGTATGCATGTGATCTTCTACTCCATTTTCACATGGAATATTGTAAGCCAGCCTCGTCTCCCTTTCAGTCTAGAGCCAAACTTTCAGTCACTTGTACTTCCCCTGAAGTTGATGCTACCTTATACCATCAACTTGTAGGAAAGCTTTTGTATCTAACCCATACTCGTCCTGATCTTTCCTTTGTTGTTGGCCTTATTTCTTGGTTTATGCAAAACCCACATGAAAGTCATTGGAAAGCAACTAAAAGAATACTTCATTATGTTCAAGGTACAGTTCAGTTTGGGATTCATTACAGTGTAGAAGCATCTCCTCTATTGGTTGGTCTCACAGATTCTGATTGGGCTGGTGACCCTGATGATCAGAAGTCTACTACAGGTTATGTGTTCAATCTTGGTTTAGGACCTATTACATGGGTTTGCAAAAAAAGTGCCATTTCTCTTTCTTCAACAGAAGTAGAGTATCGTGGTGTAGTAGAAGCTAGTAAGGAAGCCCTGTGGCTTCGTTAGATCCTGTCAGAGTTTGGCTTTCAGCAGCAGCATCCGACTACACTTTGGTGTGATAATCAAAGTGCTATTCAACTATGTAAAGATCCAATCCAACATCAGCACAACAAACACATTGAACTGCACATGCACTTCATCAGAAAGATCATTCACGACCATGTTCTTGAAGTGAAATATTGTTCAAAAGATGATAAAGTTGCAGACATCTTTACAAAGTCTCTCCCAGAGGTGAAGTTTACTAAACTTCAATTTATGGTTGGAGTTCAGGAAATTGTCACTAAGGGGGGATAGGCTCTAATACCTCCTTCCTTCTCCTATTGTGTCATATTTTTACATCCTTCAATCCTATCCCAAGTTGTTATTAAGGGGGGATGTTAGGATATTCCAACACATAGGAAATAGTCAAGTATAACTTGGTCTAGTGTAGAGTTAGGTAAAGTGTGTTTCTTTACTATGTACTTTTGTAACTTACTATCCAACAATCACGATATGTAGTGATCCGAAAATTCATTCTCTCCTCGGTATTACTAACACTTGATCCATGGCTTAACACCCGATTGGTCCATCATCTCTATTTAAAGATCATGGAGGGTCATTTGTAGGGTAGTCATTCATGAGAGAAGCTTATGTAAATTTTCATTCTTTTATTAATAAATTGCCTGAAGTGGTCACGTTGGCTCAAGCCATGGACTATTTCCCTCTTTGAGGGTTTTAACCACGTCAACAATACTGGTGTATTAATCTGGGATCTATTTGTGAGTGGTGTCCTTTAGTGTTTTTTCTGAGGAACTTACCCTATAAATACCTACACTGAACAACAAACAACCATTCTAAATTTTGTTACTTCTTGTTATTTTATTTTCTTGAGAATGAGGTGTCTTTTACCCTCTAATGTAATATACTGTAGTGTTTTTTACTTTAGATAGTTAGTAGATAGTTAAGTAGTTTGATAGTTTTGGTGATTACCAACTGTCTCATAATGTATAAAAAGAGGAAATTTTACAGAGAAAGGGTTCGAACTTTGGAGAACTTGGAGACTAGGCCACTGTATTCTTGATAAAACCATTGATTAATGAAATAATTAGAAGTTTTCCACACATTGTTGGGTATGATTTTGTGACTTCTCTGTTATGTTTCATCATATGTTTTCTTCCTTTAAGTATGGTAATGAAGTTGCAGGTATTTATTTGCTGATGTAAATGAAGATAAAATCCCTTTAAAGAGCGCTCCTATACTTGAAGTTCCTACCTCTGTAATTCTTCTAAGTTACAGATAATAGTTTCTGTGTAAGACAACATATTATCTTTAACTTCTCCAAGTGTCACAGATAGTAGATTCTATGTAAAATAGCATATTGACTTTGACTTCTTCAAGCTTTCTTCATTCATAATTTATATTCAACAATCAAATGACATTCTAAGATTTTCATGTCACCTATGTATTAAGGGTTAAAAACCAAGTCTTTCAGGTCCTTAATTTGAGAACACAACATACAATTAAGTGACAAACAAGTGACAATAATTATAAACATTAATGTCTTAAGAAGAATTTCTACACAGCCAGGAAATTGGTTTATTAAGGGACAACAAGACCAAGGAGGGGGTGTAGACCAGGAAGGATGAGTATGGGGTCCCCAAGAAGGTATAACTATGGTTTGGTTGGGTCTGTAATATGCATGGGATGATCCTTGCATACCCTGTTGGTATAGTCTAGGCCCAGGAAGTCTCCTTTGGTTGATGTAGAAAAGCTACTCAGTGACCGCTTCAGCTCCTTGATATACAACTTTGAGTCCAGGTAAAGAAGGGCACTTTTCTGTGGAGTGGTTTTCTTCACAGACTGAGCAAATCTCAATACATTTCAATGGGCATTCATTCTTAGGATGCCTCTTGGTGCATCTAGGACAAAATATGGCCAAAGCTCTCTTTGCTTCCTCTTGCTTCCTTTTGATATTCATGGTATCCAATTGCAAGGCAAGGGTTTGCAACATCTCACTTTTGAAGTCCTCCAGTATATTTCCAATTTCACCCTTGATGGATGAGTTGGAAGATGATGTACTGGCCATAAGTTGACTACTCCTAGCCTTTTTCCTGGTTTCCCTAGAATGGTTTTTAAAGATAGTCCTGATATCCTCATAGGGTAGTTGGTAGATATCTCCTCCCGCAAACAAACATAAGGTATCTATGGAGTACTGAAGAAGGTATGTTTTATTGGTTATTTTGTCATATTTTCTTGAAAAACTCATAATCCCTTTGCATCATGAACTAGGTACATAATAAGAAATTATGGAAAAATCTATGAGATTTGTATGTAATGCAAAACAACTAATAATTGCCATTTTCTTATGCAGAAAAATGGAAAAACGAAAGATTTCCATCCCCAAGGAAAAATATAGGGTAGAGTTAACTGTTGTCCCTGTGGCAGGAAACCATATGCAGACAAGGCGATCCAAACTGAAGTGTATCAGCCAAGGAAAGGAAGAGGAGATATCGAATCAGCACAAGAGAACAAAGGGATAACTGGAATTAATAGTTTGGCGAATCCCTCAGGATCCTTTGATCCTGAGGGATCGCAATCTTAACTATTTTTGCATCATTGATATCTCTGATCGACTGTTATAAAAAGGGGCATCACTGCTAGCCCAGGGGGACTGGTTGTTGTTACTCTTATGTAATTTCTCTTTGTATTTAAAACTTTGATCATCGACTCTCATTGAGAAGTGATCCACTGTAACTTTGTTTGGATGTTTTAATATAAATCTAGTTGCTGTTCAATATTTGATCCTGGAATAATCTCAAGCAGTGTATCCCTGGAGGCTAAGGGCCCGGACCTGGTGGAACACTTACTCTTGTACCATTATCTTTAATTTGTGTGTGGTTTTCATTATTAGCTTTGTTCGGTAATCTGATGTGTTTTGCTATTTTATATCACAGCTCTGTTATATTTACAATATCGTTGTCTGTAACAGGAATGTCGTATTGTTCATTCTGACTTTATAACGCATTGTTGTTCCTTTAATCATTGATGTAACATTACTATTCTTTACAGAATGTTATTGTTGTTCAATTACAGAGTAACCGAGCCGTAACATTCTTAAGTTGGTATTACTATATTCATCTATGGTTTATACTTAATTACGATTGTTGTTCAATTGACATTGCTATTCCATTACGAATTGCAATTGTTATCCTTTATAACTGAGATTAATATTTGTGGTATCGGAGTCAGATTACTGTTTCTCTCAATATCAAGGTGTGCTGTGTGTGTTATTGATTTTAGTTTACTATACATTCACAATTGGCTCTAAGTGTTGTTCTATATTTCATTGCTAATTGGTTGTCGTTTTATTTCCATTTGCTGTCCATTTTTTTCTTAGAGTAAGGATTGCCACCTGATTTCTGTAGGATACGATTGCTGCCTTTATTTCCTTAGAGTAAGGTTTCACTGTTTATCAAGACTAGTTTCTGTTCCATTTCATAGTTGTTGTTTCAATTATAATTGCTGTTCCATTTCCTGTTATTTGCATTGCCATTGCGTTGAAAGATCTGAAACTGTAGTGAGCATTGAAATTTGTTGTCTAGTTCCTAGGTTGATGATTTGTTCCATGATTGTCTTCAGTTACATCAGTTTACAGAGGGATGAGTTATTGTTACTGTACCCTTGTCTGATAATTTACTTAGTCTTCTGAATGCATGATTTAAATCTTGAAGTGTTTTGCTGTAAGTAGATCTTGTTTTAAGCATCCGTTTACTCTTGTATTTTCTTGAGCACTATATTACTAGCATTATTCTAACAAATGACCACCTAAAACTGAGTACACTCTTTGAGATAACAAATCGTTCCTAGATTTATAACTTAATGTGAGGTAAATAGAGGTGAAAAAGACCCTTTTTATGACTCGACATTTTGGCGCCGTTGCCGGGGAAGAGTGTATCTATTTGTTTCTTTTCCAGAGTAGTGTAAGAACCTGTTAGGAAAGAACTGGGTTTTAAAAATGAAAGGTAAGAACCTGCATGTGGAGTATGTAATAGCCCCGCTCCCCTGCCCGCTTTCCTGCAGATTTGTTGCTATTTTGTTTGGGTAGAACTTAACAGTTGATTTGAGTGCATGACTAAGCAAAAAAAGCTTGAAAAGAATCCCAAACCTCTACCCAAGACTGATAAAGCTAAGGGGACGATGACCCTTGGCCGATTGACCTTTATAGACGAAATCCTTAAAAAAGCAGAATCTCAACCTTTAGTAGGACCTAGAAAAGTTGCTTCTAGATAGCCTACTAGTTCCCTTCAGGACACAGGATCACCATCTATAGCCTTTGCTAAGGTGCATAGTCAAACCGAAGAGCAAGATTTTCAAGAAATTGAAAATTCTAGCCCAAAATCATTACAAGAAGGGAACCTTAGCAATCTTTGTGAAGGAAGAGGAGAATCAGGAGAAACTAAAGAACCAAAATATCCTCTTGGGGTAATATAGCCATTAAGAAGCCTAGATAAGGGAAGCGCTGCAAAAATCATTTATAACGAAGTTGAAGAAATTCAAGAAACTGAACCCTCCTAGACATTAGACACTCTCATCATCCTAGATAAAGGAAGTGCTGTTAAGGCCATTTCCGTTAGAGACATTCCCCTTCGATAACCTCGGAATACCCTCCTAGATATACCAGAAGGTTATTGGCATATATTTGACCAAATGGCCTAGAACTAGCCAAACACCCAAACCTCTACACTGCAATACCTCATTGTGGATACTGCAGCTAATGCACCTATGAAAGCAATTCCTCTCTAGCATATCCCTACATTCCATGGCCTTACATCAGAAGATCCAGATGCATTTTTATTCGAATTTGATGTGCTGTGTAGAGGATATGACTATACCACCGACCCCCAGAAACTGAAATTATTTCCCTCCACATTAAAAGGGGCTGCTCTAAGATGGTTTATGGGATTAGGTGGTGGTGTTATAAATAACTGGGACCAAATGAAAGAGTCTTTTCTAAAAAAATATCACGACTATTACAGGTCTAGAGAGTTGAAAGATGAAATATTTCAGATGGTAGCTAGACCAAATGAAACATTAGAAGAATATGTAGAGCGTTTCCAGTACAATCTTCAAAGATCTCCTTATGCATCATTACCCTTACCTAATAATGTATTAAAAAGAACATTAATTAGGGGAATGAAGGAACAATGGATTGAAACACTACATATTATGGGAAAAGGAGATATTTATCAGGAAAATTTTGTTGACATTATTAATCTATGTATCAAGGAGCTCGAGAGGCAGCACAAGACTAAAACCAGTAGAACATGATTGGTTTGCAAGAGATACCGAACTTCGGCAGAAGGAGTAACTCGTGCAGAAATTGGAAATTTATTAGAAAATTTTAAAACTGACATATTGGGGACACTGACAACACAACTTGATATTATGCAGACCAAACAAAAGCAAGCAGAAGCATAACAAAATTTGGAAATCTTCTATCCCAAATGCAAGAAGAAACATAGCCATAAGGAGTGTCCATTAGATGCGATCCAAGTTTGCGCCATTTGTACAAAATACCACTCCCCAGAGAGCTGCCTCTCACCTCTTGGATTGAAAGCAGTATACAAGGAAGTAGAGGAAGAGCTAGAATCGATGTATCTACTTAATAAGCGCCATCAATGACAGCCACGACAATCAAGTATGTTTTCAGACCCAGTTTCTTCTTTTCAACCTCCACAATATCATGCTAAACAATATAATTCTATGTGGCAAAATCAACCTCCCTTCCCGAATTTGTCACAACAATCATTTCCTTCATCACCTCTATGGTCGAATCAAGTAAGCCAACCCAATTGGCCAAATTTTCCCTATACCCCACCATATTGGCAAAACAATGCATATCCAGCACAATGGACTCCCCCTACTTCACAGAGTCAAGCCTGGCAGACAAACTGGAAAAGATCGATGAATCAGCTAGTAGGAACCATCCCGCTCCCTCAACCTACACTGCCAGCATTACAATAAAACCCCCAGCCTAACTTAAGACTGCAACTTCCAGCCCAACCCAACCCCAATCCAAATAATAGACTGGTCCAATCCATTCAAATAATTGAGACATCAGAGATAGGAACCGATCTAAGGGAGTGTAATGATCTTCAATTAAGATCTGGGCGTATCATTGAAACAGAGGGAGATAAAATAGCTCAAGTTGAAAATAAATTACCTATGGAACAACCGCCACAAGAAGAAGAAGTGACCAGACAACAAATTCATAATCCAGAGACCACATCCTCTCCTCCATTCCCAGAACGCTTAATTATACCTCGACCTATACAATACTCTACTTTTAACATTCTGGGAGAACTACAAAACTTGTACATAAAAATCCCACTCCTCAAAGCCATTCAAGACATTCCAATATATGCAAAGACTATCAAAGAGCTATGTATAAAGAAACCAAGGAGGAAAATAACAAACAACCCAAAAGTCCAAGTAGTTGGCACTCTATCCGATTTATTATCAAGGAAAGAAACACCTATTAAATAGGAAGACCCAGGAAATCCAATAGTAACCGTACAAATCAATGGACAAACCTTCTCAAATTCCTTAGTTGATATAGGAGCTGCAATTAATATCTTAACAACCACTAGTTGCCAAAAACTGGGCATTAAATCAGTAGAATCGACCTCCAATTTATTAGAACTAGCTGACCGATCTGTGGTTCGGCCAGAAGGCACACTACATGATGTCATGGTATCTGTTGACTCCTGGGAGTATTCAGCTGATTTTCTGATAATAAACCCCAAAAAGTGACTTGATGGACATCCGTTGATTTTAGGCAGACCTTGGCTTGCAACTACCGATGCTTATATTGGCTGCCGACAAGGCAGTATGACCATAGCTAGGGGGAATATCAAGAATCTAGCTTTATATCCCCCAGCGTAGCCAAGTGTCACAATAATAAAAACTAACAAGCATCCTGTATCATACCTCACCGAAAATATTAGATCTCCATTAACCATAGAAGAGGCCCTTGATTTCAAAGACCAAACAAAAGACGATTCCATTAACAATTTTATTAGCCAAACTGAAATTAGATCTCGCATACAATGTCACATGATAGAATCATCATTTGATAATGAATTAGAAGAAGATCCTCTTAAAGAAACGCACGATCAAACAATAACTACTACCCCTGTCTCAAATAGTAAAATTGTAGAAATTGACCCAGGAAAGACTTTAAACATTAATGCTAACCTAACTTCCGAACAAGAAGAGAAGCTCATCCAACTTCTGAGGAAATCCAAAGAAGCATTTGCATGGGACTATCCTAATATGAAAGGAATTGATCCCCAGTTATGTACACACCACATTTACATAGAAAAAGATGTGAGACCTCTTCACCAACCACAAAGGAGACTTAATCCTCACCTAAAAGACATTGTAAAAGCTAAACATCAAAAACTTTTAGATGTGAACTTCATCTACCCTATCTTTGATAGTAAATGGGTCTCTCCACTTGTTGTGGTACCAAAGAAGAATGGGAAGTGGAGGATTTGTGTAGATTATAGAGAACTAAATAAAGCAACACAAAAAGACCACTTTCCCCTTCCATTCATTGACCAAGTATTAGACACTCTGGCAAGAAAGAAATTCCTTTCTTTCTTAGATGGATTCAGTGGATACAATCAGATTTAGATTGCCCCTGAAGACCAAGACAAAACCACTTTTACTTGTCCTTGGGGAACATTTGCCTACAGAGTTCTACCTTTTGGCTTATGCAATGCTCTTACCACATTTCAAAGGGCTATCCTCAGCATCCTTTTAGATTTAATAAATGAAGGAATCAAAGTATACATGGTTGATTTTACACCATATGGAGACGATTTTGACCCAGCATTGGACACACTGGAAAACGTTCTGCAGCGCTGCATTACCACTAGTCTCTGTTTGAGCCATTAAAAATGTTATTTGATGATGATTCAAGGACTTATTCTAGGCCAATATATCTCAGCAGTTGGCATACAGGTAGACCCATCCAAAATTGAAATAATTTTACTAATTCCCACACCCACCACTCAAACAGAGGTACGCAGTTTTCTTGGATTTTCTAGTTACTATAGAAGATTTATAGAACATTTTTCGCATATTGCTGCACCTCTATATGCATTGACAGGTAATGTTGACTATCTTTGGACAGAAAAATGTGACCGTGCTTTCCAGGATCTGAAGAGGCTTGTGTCAACAACCCCATTCCTTAGAAGACCAAATTGGGACCTGCCATTTAAAATTTCATCAGATGCCTCAGATACAGCTATTGGAGCAGTCCTTGGGCAGGAAGAAGATAAAAAACCATATGCAATTTATTCTATTAGCAAGAATTTATCCCCTGCTAAATTGAATTATACCATTACTGAAAAGGAATTTCTAGCTGTAATACATGCTGTCAATAAGTTTAGGCATTACATTACTGGATATCCTATTATCTTGTATATAAATCATTTTGCCATAAAGAATTTAGCAAATAAACCAATCACAAATGGTAAAATAACTAGATGGCTGATTTTATTGCAGGAATTTGATATCACAATCAAGGACCACCCTAGAAAATAAAATCCTGTATCTGACTTTCTCTCACGGATGCCCAAACTTGTGGATGCAGCAGCAGTTGAAGATCAATTTCCAGATGAGCATATGTTTGTTGTCACTATTAAAACACCCTGGTATGCTAATGTTACGAATTACTTAGCAGTAGGCAAATTACCGAAACATCTGACCCCCAATGAACGAAAATAGATTATCCAGCGAAGTGCTCGATTTTCCTGGATTGGGGGCTACCTGTTCCATACAGGAGCAGATATGCACATCAAGAGATGCATCCGAGAGGATGAAATTTTTGACATTTTGAAAGCTTGTCATGACGAGCCATGTGGCAAACACTTTTCCGATCGGAGAATTGGACATAAGGTGCTGCAAACAGGGTATTATAGGCCCACGATCTTCAAAGATGCAAAGAAGTTCATTCAAGCTTGTGACAGTTGCCAATGAATAGGATGCCCTGGTCAGTCTAACGAAATGGCCCTGAATCCACAGCTGGTTATTGAACTATTCGAGCGATGGGCACTCAATTTTGTTGGTCCAATTAACCCATCCTTGAACCAAAAAACATGTATTCTGGTGGCAACAGAATATGTCACCAAATGGGTTGAAGCAGAGGCATTGTCGAGAGCTATAGAGGATTCCATCATACAGTTCCTGTTCCATATATTTGTGCGATATGGGCTTCCAAGAGACATAATTATAGATGGTGGACCACAGTTTGCTGGTAACAAGATTGCCACAACACTAAAAAACTATCATATCCAGCATAAAATTACTACTCCATACAACCCACAGGCAAACGGTCAAGTAGAAAGCAACAATAAAATAATAGAAGAGATCTTGACAAAAACCATTGCGTCACATAGACATGATTGGGATGCAAAATTACCAGAAGCCTTGTGGGCTTACAGAACAACATGGAGAAGCACTACTGGCTATTCACCATACCAATTGGTATTCGGAAAGGAACCCATTTTCCCCATAGAATTCGAAATCCAAACATTGCAAACACCACAAGGAGTTGGTCTAAATCTAAACGAGGCACATATTAATAGATTACAATAGATCAATGAGCTAGATGAAATCAGGCTCTCTGCCCTTCAACACACTGCATCAATCCAACAGCAGCGAGCTAAATGGCATGATGCTCCCATTGAAAAGAAAGTCTTCCACGAAGGAGATTGGGCGCTCTTATACGATTCCAGGTTTCAGGATTTCCCCGGGAAGCTTCAGACATACGAAATCCAAAAGGTACATGGTAATGGCACCCTTACCCTAATCACCATTGACGGATCTAGACATACCTTCAAGGCAAACGGCCACTGAGTTCAACTATACCGCAAACCACTTAGTTGGGAATCCTTCTACTAGCAACTTTGTGAAGACTCCGGCATACAAATTTTGGTGGAGGAAGATAAATCTTCCTCACCTCTGGTTCATTAAAGTGATTTAACTATTTTTACATTTTGTACATAATTCTTTTTCTTTGTTAACATAAATTATTCTCTGTACATATTTTTTGCACTTTTCTGTTCCTTTTCGAAGAATCAACAACTCTATTGTTTTTGCTGTTCCTTTTAGAAGGAATAGCACCTTCACTATCTTGTTGATTCCTTTCTTTCAAAAAGTACAACTTGCATTCTTTCTGTTGTTCCTTTTGCAAAAGGGACAACACTGTTGTTTTTGTTGTTCATTTTCTGAAGGAACAACTTTTGTGTGCACTTTTCATTTTTTTGCTGTTCCTTTTCCAAAGGAACAACACTTTTGGTTTTTGCTATTCCTTTTCCAAAGGAATGGCACCTACATTTTTTTGCTGTTCCTTTTCCAAAGGAATAACACTTTCATTTTTTTGTTGTTCCTTTTTCAAAGAAACAACACTTTTGGTTCTTGTTGTTCATTTTCCAAAGGAACGACACTTGCATTTTTTACTGTTCCTTTTCCAAAGGAACGACACTTGCATTTTTTGCTGTTCCTTTTCCAAAGGAACAACACTTTTGGTTGTTGCTATTCCTTTTCCAAAGGAATGACACTTGAGTTTTTTTGTTGTTCCTTTTCCAAAGGAACAACACTTTTGGTTTTTGTTGTTCATTTTCCAAAGGAACGACACTTGCGTTTTTTGTTGTTCCTTTTCCAAAGGAACGACAATTGCGTTTTCTGTTGTTTCTTTTCCAAAGGAACAACACTTGTAATTTTTGCCCTTCCTTTTTGAAATAACAACATTCTCATATTCCTTTTATTGATGCTTATTCTCCTTGCTGTTCCAATTAAAGGATAGCTACCATTCTTCTCAATATATAATAATTTCGAGTCTTTTTGGAGCACAGCTATACACTTATGCAATGGATACAAAACTAGAGCATACTGAAATCAGTAAATTATATGAAATCGCTATTTTTACAAGAAATTTCTTTGAATTTATAAGAGGAAAGAGGAAAGGACACAATTGTCCATCACTTTTGTTGTCATTATCCTACTAATACTGATATGATTGCTTATCTTTATCATGGTGGTTCTTTTAAAAAAAAAAATTCCCATAATCTTCTTTCATCATTATTAAGGAATAAGAACAAAGGGTATATTTTTCTATTGAGATGTTAAGACTTATTCCACCATTCCTACTCTTAAGGAGTGCTGAACCACCCTTTGTGTATACAAAGGAAAGTACTTTATAAAATAAAAAAAGAGAAAAATGTTTATATAACTTATGGGTTGTCAAATGCAAGATAGGGGGTCTCATAAAGAGCCAACCTACCATGATCGTAAGGAAGAAAGTGAAGTGGCATTTCCACTATGGCCACCACACCAGGGATATGATCAAAGAGGCACATCAGAAAAAATAAAGAGTCCTTGGAAGAGGAGGTCTCATCATGAGCTGGCCTGCCCACCTTTCACTCCTTCCTGGTGAATGGCATTAGGGTTTAACTACTTATCAAGCCAGCATAATGGCCTCCATTTTGACATTGTACAACACTTCCTAAGAATACACAAAGGATCGTGGTTCCATGGATGAAACAAACAACTCTGTCAAGGTTATGGACACCTGTTGGCAGTAGAGCTCTGTTAATGGTATTGAAGTCACATTCCTTATACACCAATAGTAATCACTAACACCCTACTTTGTCTTATACCTTTGTAATATGTCACATAAGATTATGTATATCATTTCCCCAAACCATTAAACACATGAAAATCTATTACAACCAATCATGACAGAAAAAGTTGATAATGACCGCATCGGACTTTTTGTGCACGTCAACTGTCCTATCCTCCTAGCCTCGCATCATATCATAACATTCTCTTATTTTTTAAGCGATCCTACTATACACCTCGATTTCGGCAATCTGCTCCTTTTGTAAAACATGGCATTTCGGCATACGTTGTTCCTTTATGACTCTGTACTATGGCAAGTCGGCATGCCGCTCCCTCATTTGATGACCGAGGGCAGCCTATCACATTGCAGGGGGGAGGCAGGTGACCTCATAATTTAATGGTATATGTGTCAAACTATTATTCGAAAAATTGTTTACTTGGAAATAGCAAGGCTCAACGATATATTGTTTTTCAATCTGCATGGCTTACTGTTCTTAATCCATTTCCATATTATGCTTTGTAGCAATTAGTAAGTAACCCAAGATTTGAATGAGCCCTGTTGTTTCGTTATTTTCTCTATATTTCTAATAGTTTGAACAGCTTGATGTTCCATTGCTGTCTCTACATTTTTACAGTGAGCTAAAGCATGGGAGGAAGATCAATTCGGAGAGAACCATAGGTATTGATAGTTTCTTATGCTGCACGAGAAATCCTGGCAAGGGCAGGATGGCTAGTTTATTGTTATAGACATTTTTGGTGCCCTACAACTCCAAGCATGAAATGTCCATAAACCAAGGGCTCCTAAGTCCCTAAAAGTGTTGTTCTAACCCCTAAAGGAACAAGGTCAACAGATTACAGCTTCTCCCAGAAGTTCTCCACCAGAAACTGCTCAGAATTGGTCAAAACAGGATCATTTCAGCTGCTCCACTGGCTAGGTGCATTGCATTGCACCTAAATACACTGTGAGGGTGCGCTTCATTTCAAAACTCCCTTCTCTAGGGTGTGATGGGAGAGAAATGACAAATGGCAGTGTCATTTCGCGAGGTGGAGAGGCCATGGAAGCTTCCAGAATCTTCTCCTGTGACACTTGCCTCACTGAATTCGACCAAGGATGAGTAAGAGGCCCTTAGTCTCCAAGTGGAAGCAAGAACTGACAGAGAGAAGAAACTAATCAAATCACAAGCTGACTCATCCTCCTTACAGATATCTATATATGGATCCCTCATCCCAGAGATCCGGAGGTTGGAATTTTGCATATTGTAAGGAATTGCTGTTGGTTTCTAGAGACAAACATCAGATTGTTGGGTGATTTATGCTTTTTTTGAGGTGAAGAGGGGCTTCTTTGCTGGGAGGTTGATGTTGGGTCGGAACCACTGGTTGTAACTGCTCCTGGATCTTTTCTTGTTTATCAATAAAAACTATTTGAGTTTTCCTCCATGCTTTTGTATCATTGATGCTTGTTACATTTTGTATGGTTAACTTAAATCTGATCCTAAGTTGTTTATGAATATAGATCCATGTCTTTGTATATTTCTCTTCTTCTGTGATCTTACAGGTACTTTGTGAAGCTGGGCAAGCAAGGGAGCAGGTAGCTGGAGACTATCAAAGAAGAGAGGGATTGGATCAAAGGATTAGCGCAAGACACAGGTTGGTTCTTTCTATTCCTCTCTATCTATAATTCATAAAGGAAATACAAAAGTAGTTTTTCTCTATTTGTTTCTAAGGCAGCTGTCACACCTTAGTGGGATAGAGCAGTTCTAAATAGACACTTTTCCTGGTAACAAAATGGCGACTCCACTGGGGAATGTCTAATTAGTTTGTTTGTGTATCATTCTTTGTTTGTTTGTTTCATAAACTTATAAGTAGCATTCAAACTACATTTGCCATAACAAATGCAAAGTAGACAACTGCTGCTTCAATCCATTCACTGGATATGTTTATGATTTAAACAACTGATTCACAAACTATCTGATTGCCCTTGTGATAGCTCTTAGATCCTCCTTAGATCTACCCCTGATTGTTGAATTACTGATTGCTTTTTACTCGGCCAAAAACCAAGGACTGAACTGCAAACTATGACCTGGAACCCGGACAGAGTCTCGTTTCTGGCCCAACGCAGGTACTGTTCATAGATCCTGAATTTCAGCGCACTTCCGGAAGGGACAACCTGCGCTGCATTTCAGATTCTCTGTGTTACAGGTGCGCTGATCAGACTGGCTCTGTGCAGTTGTGGTTCTTGTGCTTCATTCTTTCCAGTTCTATCCCTGAATTTTGCTACCTGTGATCAGTATATGTCTGTTTGAAACCTCTTTTCCTTGCTATTATTCTGCCTCCTTTGTACAAAAGAACTGTAGATGTTTTTGTGTGTTTGTTGATTCGTTTACAGTTTTCCATTGCAAAAGTAGAATAGTCGTACTGTCGTCCTTTGATTTGAATCTGTCGTAAGTGTCGATTTCGATCATAGGAGAAAGTTTGATTGCTGTTGATGGTCGATTATACTGTTACTATTGCCTTTAGTCTGAATTTGAAATTTTCTAGTGTCAAGAACGAGTGTTCATTTCAAAATCGTAAGGTGTCGTAATCATCTCTCTTTTTTGATTTCGAAAAAAGAGCTTGTTTATATTTGTCGCTTGAAAAGAAATTCAGATTTGTACATCAACTTTCTTTTTAGCATCAATACTAAGAAAGTCGAAAACAAATACATGCATGTGCATTTGCATATAGACAGTCTGTTTGGCTTGATTTAGGAAAGTGCATTTACAGTGTGCTCTTTTCTCTTTGTGAAAAGATTTTGTCTTTCTTTTCCCCTAGTAGCTAGGATTTTCATTGCACAAAAGAGATAAAAGTTTGTTTATCATCTTTAGATTGCATTTTAGGAATTACATCTACATCTCGTGGTGAACCCGAAAGGCAAACTTCATAAACAAGATCAACTTAAAATAAATTCAATGAATCTAACAACGCTTTGGAACTTAACGCACAACATTTAGAGGTCTAGGCTAGAGACGTATTCTGGCGTCGTAAAGCCTGGTAACTGTTGTCCTCACTGATGGTTGGGTGATTCCTCCACTTTGAGACGATAAGTGCCAATATGGACTTGTGCTCCCATGTACCGTCGAGTATATTTCGGGAGACCCCTATAGGCTTAAATCCTTTATCCTTAGGAAGCCGTGTCTACCGCCCTATCGATCGCAATGCACTGAACACAGCATTCAGGAAGATTGACTGCCGTACCGTAAAAATTATTCTGCAGTTTTGCGATTGGTTTGGTACTCCCTCTACCTAGATCTCCAGAGCAGTCCCTTTCATTCCTTTTCAGACTCCTTAACGGAAAAGGTCCATCTGAGCACTTGTCACTTCAGGCTCATTAAAAATCGAAGGCGACGAGAGTCATATTTTGTTTTTTCTCAACTCTTAAAAAATGAAAAAACAAGTTGTGTCAAAGCGTCTAAAAATTTATTTTAAACGGAAACATACTTCCCCTTTATTTTAGTTGATCGAGTAATCCGCAATCGTGGAAGAAAGTCAATTGAAACCCCATCGTTCGCGGAGGCTTATGAGTCAACCGTCTTTGTCTCCGGAATCGAAGCCAGTATGGACAAAGCAAACTTGTTTAACCGATTCCAAATCTCCTATTAAAGTTAGAACAAGTGTTCCAACGACATCAGAGACTCCGGTTACTCCAAACATTTCTGGAATCCCTGCCTCTATAGAAGAAGTTCAACAGCCACAGAGGGACAGTGATACTGATCCTAGTCTAAGAGTAAACACTTGTGTTACCGAACCAGTTCTATCTACAACCGGTTCGGAGAGTCTTACTCTTCAAACATCTGTCACTGCCAATTCCATACCTTCTTCGGCACCAGAAATATTCTACGTACCTGACGGTATTCCCCTTCCACCTGGTTTGATTGCCATAGAAGAAATTGTAGAAGATCCTCCAACAACTACTCCAACAAAATTTGGAGCCGGGATCACTCTATATCCTTCTTCATCAGAAGTTAGTCTACCACCAGTGGAAGCTCCTATAGAATCACTAGGTAATCTTTTGGATAGACTACAAATGTTTGAACAACCGTCAACATCTAGGACTGTGTCGTCTAACACAACAACGACAGAACTCCCTGCTATCACTCTGACAATGTTCGCCGATATACCATCTGTCCTGACTAGCTCTCAACCGCTAGAAGGAGCCCACTCAGGGGCTACTTCGACAGTATGGTCTGTTCCTGTTTGTTCATCCGGAATAATATCCGGAAACTCTCATGTTGAGTCTCAATAGATTGATCCATTTGGAAGTCAATTTGGGCAGTCCAGGCCCCAAGGGCAAACAATTCCCTTGAGTTCTGGATTACCACCGTATGGGGGGCAGTATACCCTTTCATTATCCCCTCCGGGAGGATATCCATACGGGAGTTCAAAACAACATTCAGGTTATATTGGAATTACCTCAAGCGGTTGGGTACCAATACTACCTCAACAACCAAGAGTTGTATACTCGATGCAACAATGCTTACCTATGTCAAACATACCGACTACGCCAGCTATTGTGACGGTGTCACAAGTTCAAGCGCTACCTATTGTATGCCAACCTCAGGTTTCTCAGGTTGTAATGCAACAACCCCTTGACCCTGCGACTCAACCACAATCACCGACTGGTGGAATGACACAGGTTCAGACGGATACAATTACCCCTCATCTTGGTCAAACTGTTAGTATCGGTCAACAGCACATGGCTTCACAACCATGGCTAGTACAATACCAACAACCGCAATTCCAACAAGTATACCAAGGTTCTGAGCAACAAATCTTTGCTAATAGTGGGTATTACCACATCCTACTAGGAAGGCCATGGATATATGCTATGGCCGGTGTTGTGTCGACCTATTTTAGGAAGATTGCATTTCCCTTTCAAGGAGGGATTACAATTGTCGATCAACAAAACTTCCTCCCCAATGGTTCTCAAGTTACAGGAAGCATTCCCATGATCCATGGAAGCCCTCATTCACTTCAAAATATCAGAGTAGGCCTATTGAAAGATCCTATACTAATGGGAACTTTCACCCTTCCACCTCCAATCAACTTGGTGGAAGTAGCGTCGATAGGAACCTGCAACATGATATCTTCTACAAAGATCTCAGAAAGCGATATCGACATGGATCATGCAATGGTTTTGCCCCCAAGCCCAACGGAAATATTGTAGCGATCAATGTTCCTAGCATGGGAGGTAAACCCAAATCAACACTCATCAAGCATTTGGATAGATAGGTCTAGAGAATATGGTACCCCTTCAGATCCTTGGTCGCAAGTGCATGTCACCGATGAAGGAATTGTCCAATCAATGGTAATTGAAGGAGCACCATGGAATGATTCCCACCATCGTTCCCTTCTTCCGGATTGTGGAGAAGATACTCAAGATGACCTTTATCATCCTTCAGTCTTTGATTTCCTATCAAATACTGTAAACACAGTGGATTCCGAGCAAAACTTGTCCAACATTGAAGAGATTATAGCCATAAATATCTCGACCAAAAGAGATGTTGTAGAGAATATTTATGTTGGCAAATGTTGTTCTCCTTCAGAACTGGAAATATATAACGCTCTTTTTCGTGAATTCAGAGATGTCTTTGCTTGGTCATATAGTGAAATGCCGGGCATTGACTCGAGTATCGTTGAACATGAAATTAAGATGTATCCAGATGTCAAACCAGTACGACAATGGCTAAGGCAGGTGCACCCCAAGAAAGCCGCTGCCATTAAGGCAAAAGTTGAAAAACTTCTCCATGCTGGTTTCATCTACCCGGTTCCTCTAACCGATTGGGTATCGAATATCGTCCCTGTTATGAAAAAACAAGGATCAATTAGAGTGTGCGTCGATTATAGGGATGTAAATCAAGCTTGTCCAAAAGACAACTACCCTACACCCTTCATTGACCAGATAATTGATGAATGCGCCGGATGCGAAATCTTTTCATTCATGGATGGATTCTCCGGGTATAATCAAATAAATATCCGCCCACAGGACCAGTCAAAGACTGCATTTATTTGTCCGTGGGGCACATTCGCATATCAAAAATTACCCTTTGGTTTAAAGAACGCAGGGGTGACGTTTCAGAGGGCAATGAATTATGCCTTCCATGACATCAAAAACATCGTTCAACCGTACCTCGATGACCTTCTGGCTCATTCGCGAAAGCGGACTGATCATCCACAGCATTTAAGAGTGATATTTCTACGTTGCCGACACTACAAGATACGACTCAATCCACACCAATGTGTATTTTGCATCAGTTCTGGTCGTTTACTTGGCTTTGTAGTCTCCAAGGACGGGATTCGACTCGACCCATGTAAGGTCCAGGCAATCATAAATTTGCCTCCACCTTCGAATTTGCTTCAGATTCAGAAACTCCAAGGGAAAGCAAACTTTCTGAGGAGGTTCATTCCAAATTATGCCGAACTTGCTAAAGGTTATACACGTCTTTTAAAAAAGGAAGTACCCTTTGTCTGGGATCAGGTTGCACAAGCTTCCTTTGATGCTTTAAAAGAATCCCTAATGAAAGCATCATTAATGTACGCTCCTGATTATCAAAAATATTTTAACCTGTATCTGGCTGCAGCAGATACGACCATAACAATGGTTTTAGTTCAAGAAATCGATGGAATTGAACATCCTATATATTATTTAAGTAAAAACTTAAATGATATAGAAAGCAAATATTCTTACGTTGAAAAGCTAGCACTCGCAGCTGTTCAAGCGATACAGAGATTTCGACACTATGTCCTCTTTCAGAAAACTACCATTCTGTCAGATTGCAACCCCATGACTTATATATTGTCGCGACAGTTGCTGGGGGGGAAATATTTAAAATGGATAGCAATCCTACAAGAGTTTGATATGGAATTTATAAAATCCAAGTCGAAGAAAGCTCTAGTTTTCGCAGAATTATTGTGCGATCTCCCATCGTCATCCAACGATGAAACATCCGAAGAAACAATCGTGGACGAAAATTTGTTTCTGATATCTACAAGCAATGAGTGGTATGGGGATATAATCATTTATCTCCAAACCCAAAAATATAGGCCCAACACCTCCCACTCTAAACAAAAACGTATTCGATACCAAGCAAAAGACTACATGATCGTCGGTGATACACTTTACCGTCGCGGTATCGATACAGTTCTGAGAAGGTGCCTCACCCATGAGGAGGCCGAAAAAGTCCTGAATGATTGTCATTTAGGCGCGTGTGGGGGGCATCAATCTGGATATTCTACAGTGCAAAAAATCTTACGAGCAAGATACTTCTGGCCAACAATGTTCAAAAATTGCATAACTGCAGTCAGAAGTTGCCATGCTTGTCAAATTTTCGATAGCAAAACCAGAAGACCACCCGCACCTTTACAGCCAATAGTTGCTGTTGGGCCATTCGCCAAATGGGGCATCGATTTCATGACATGTAACCCCACCTCGACTGGGGGGCATGGGTATATCATAGTCGTAGTTGACTATTTTACCAAATGGGCCGAGGTGATGCCTACATTAGATAATACTGGTGAAACAGCTGCCCTCTTCTTTTTCAATCATGTAGTCGCCAGATTCGGCGTACCACAGGCTATAGTCACAGATCATGGATCGCATTTTCACAATCACATGATGGTCGAATTAGCTGCCAAACTAGGGTTGTCTCACGACAGCTCTACTCCATATTATCCACAAGCCAATGGACAAGTTGAAGCAATCAACAAGGTCCTGAAACGCATGCTGCAAAGGATGATTGGAGTTCACAAAAGAAGATGGCACCTAATCCTGTACTCAGGTTTGTGGGCTTATCGAACATCGGTAAGGAATGCAACCGGGTTCACACCTTTCCAACTGGTATATGACCTGGAAGCAGTCTTACCAATCCAGTGTGAAATCTCGTCTCTCAAACTCGCAATTAATCTCCTCCCCGGAACTTCAGAAGAAGAGGCTCGTTTCTTGGAATTAATCCAATTGGATGAAACCCGTCGTGATGCCGCTTTGGCTAACGAAACCCATAAGAAACGAGTCAAGGCACAGTTCGACAAAAATGTCAAACCTCGTGTCTTCTGAGAAGGTGACTTAGTCTTGCTTTACGACCAAGAATCCGATAAATTGGGAGCAGGTAAATTTAAGTCTCTATGGATGGGCCCCTATATTGTTAAACGAGTGTTAGCAAAAGGAGCCTACGAGTTAATGGATTATGACGGAATTCCGCTGGCACAACCTCGTAATGGGTTGTACCTCAAGCGTTACTATGCGTAATGGTAACCTATGTGCTTTTGTTATATTTTTGTTTTCACTAAAGTGTTTATTTTGGTCAAGTAATCCACTTTTTACATTTGTTGCAGATGTCAAACCTATTGGAGTCATGAGTTGGATATGCCGATGGAGCGAGTCGTAGTTCGCGGAACCTATCGTCCACAGCCTAGGCCATTTTTGATCCAAGCGGCGAGTTAGTAAGTTTCAGAGGTGTATGTATTGGTCGATCAACGAATAACATCGCTGAATATAGTGCGTTGATAGAACTTCTCTCTGATGCCATCACACATGGTATACGCCGACTAATTGTCAGGCTAGACTCACAACTCGTAATACTACAACTCAATAGTATATATTTCGTCCGAAACCCAGCTATTTATCGCATGTTCCTAAGGGTTAAGATTTGGGAAAGACAATTTGATCTTATTCAATATCAACATATTTACAGAAACTTAAACACATTAACTGACTCCTTAGCAAACTATGTGTTAGATAGACATTTGCAACATTTATAAAAAGAAACACATCATCAATTTTTTGCATGTGGATCATGTAGCTCAACCAAAATAAAACTCCAAAAATAAAAAATATATATAACTGTTTATGGTTTACACATAATGTTCTTTAACCAAGACAAAATCAGTCAAATGACCCAAAAACTCAAAATACTAGGGGGTACCCTAGTCTAATGATGCTCGTGATAGCAAGTCCCAGCCTGTGTGATCATGTGTAAGAGACGAGTCCATCGTCTGGGCACACCAGTAGTATGCTGCTGTAACCGCAAAGGTAGCTCATCGGTCCTCACATCTGGAATATCGAGAGTGAGGCCCTCAACCTGCTCCTATAATGCTGTGAGAGTCTCGGCCACATCGAGGTCACGAAGAATAGCCCTTGCAACAGCCTCTCCTGCTGGGGCAGCAGCTGGCACTCTCAGGCGAACTACTGGACGAACGGGACCAACATCTGCATGTACACATGAGTTTGATTAAAGTCTTGATAGAATAAAGGACAAGGACATTATAAACAAAAAATGATAAACAGGAATATGGTCAAAGATTTTACCAATGGCACCCCACTGCTCGCCATCCGGAAGTACTAAATATGGATCACCCCGGAAGTCCATGCCAGCGTATGGATACTCAGAATAAACCATCTCCTGACGATCAAACCACCTGAAGAAGGTATCAGAAAATGAAATCTAAGACTGGCTAGCATGCCTAGACATATGGTCAAACCATCTTTGCATATGTGGTTCAGTAGGAGAAGGTAAATCGAGTGCAATGTACTGCGGCTGCATCAGTGGTATCTTCTCCAAGGCAAAGGCGGTCAAAATAGAACCATACCCAAAGTTCTTCAACCTCCTGCTCTTTATCTTGGTCAACTATTATTTCATCACAAGAAGTACTGCATCGCACAAGTTGAACACCTTCGGTTAGAGGCATTCCAAGGCATGCTGCATGTAAGATCGGTTGGCTACATGAAGAGCTGCACCACCGGCCATGCTACCAAAAGTAAACAAAATAGTCCTAAGGGACCTGTCAGTGACATCAAGGATAATGATCTTGCCGTCTTTACTCGGCTGAGATCCTTCTCTGTAGTACCGGTGGACATAATCTCTCACAGAATCACCTCCTCGAGCCGAACCTGACAAAGAGATGGGGGCACCTTGCCTCGACAAGCCAGTCAAGAAATAGATGTCTACTACAGTCAAGGGGATAGATTTGCCCCTGATCTGGAAAACCTGATTGGTAGGATCCCAAGCATTGAGCAAATACTGTAGTAAGTTGATCTGCTGTCTCATGCTAGAAATGTGGAAGAACTTCAGCAAGCCACAGTTCCGCAGCGCGTTCACTGTAACTGGATCATGTAGGAAAAGCATGTCCTCTTCTTCATGCTCACGTTCTCGCCATGTAATGGTCATCTTACTCCAAAGATCTCTGAAAAAAAAACAAGAGAAGAGTTAGATCCTGATTTTGGTGAGAAACAGGCAAAATTTCCATAAAAAATAGTGCATCAAATTCCTTTTTTGCACCCAACGCACCTGCAGCAGTGTTCTAGGTGCGTTGAATGTCAGGTAGCCTTTAGACAGGCCAACATTCAACGCAGTTTTCGATACACTGAGGGTGCGCTGATGGCAGAACGAGTTCTTTAAACCCTAGGGACTCAGAAAAGCTAGGAATTAAGCTCAAAATGCGAAATGGAAACCATAAAATGAAAGATCTCAGGTTTAGCTCCTACCTGGTCCAGATAGCGTCGGGAATCGTCCACAGAATCTCCCGAAATCAGCTGATGAAAATCGAGGGGGAAAAGCACCTCCAAAGCTCCAACAAACCAAGTTCAAATGAAATGGTAAAATGAGAGGTAAAAACACTTTTTCATTACTTTTACGTAGTCCAAAGTAAAATATTAGTGTTCTAACTCGTTTTCAAGCAAATATTGTTCATTTCTGACTAGTTTGATGAAGCAGTTGAAAATACAGTACGATCTTTGAAAAGACAAAGCTATTTATGGCAAAATCAAAACAAGACCATCTAATCGAGCAGTTTTAGCACATAGTTCAAGCTCGTTAAAAAATAAACATAAGACATGAGCAAATGTTTCCACCCGCGTTTAAGCTCGTTAAAAAATGAACTAGTCCCCGGTAAATAACCGTCGTGAATGTAGTACTTCAGCCATTAAAGCCTTGGTCGTGTTCGCACCGTCACCTCCACTTTTTCATTGGCCGATCATTCACCTCCATTTGATTGTTTACCCATTTTGAGGAACAGCTGCGAAGAGTGATTTCACTAGCCATCCTTGTGACACTGCCATGATTGGAAAATTCCAAACCTTACCTGGAATCAGCTGCTACCCGTTTTATCACTCGTTCCTCAAAAGACGAGTCTCCTTTAAGCTCTTTTCAATTGACTCATAAAATATGAAAAGATTACCAAGTCCTTGGCCTTTCCAGCTCGTTAAAAGGACAGGAAGTGCTATCCCTCCTCTAGATTTTAATCTTTTTGGACCTGAGGGATTATTACATAAAAAAATCGAGCGCTTGTTTTATTCAGCTCGTTAAACATATCGAAAATTAATCCCTTCTGTATTGTTTTATACTTTTTCGGACTTAAGGGATTAGATGACGAAAAATAAATTTTGGAGTTTCCTTTACGTTCCTTTTCCGACTCTCTAAAATTGAAAAGGACCGAGTTATCTTTGTCGTTAAACTCGTTAAAAAGATTAATAGCGAAAAACTTGTCTATAGACGAGAACGAGTTTCACTATCGCTAGGCTCGTTAAAACATAGCGATGGGTTTGCCCGAAGGGCAAATTATAGAACAAGAATATGTTATCCTCCTCAAGCTTGACAAAAATAAAGAGGTACTGGTCAGCAATGACTGGGGAAAAATTGGGAAGAAAACTCAAAGAAACTTTGTTGGTAGCAAGTCGCTCTTGAACATGACACTTCCACTCCGTGTCCAAGTCGGGTTGGGTTGTTTCATTCACCGGTCACATCACCATGGTCACGCCATACCATCCACATTTGGGGATAATGCTACCAATCCATCACAGTAGTGTCGCCGATATGTTCAAGAGAAGTCATTCAGAGAATTCACCTGTGTCTCACCCACTACCATACATTATACTCCATTCTTTCATGACCGCCACCCTGAACCTTATATCACCAGATCGTTTTCACCTCCATTAAAATCATTTGCTCCATTCCGTGTCATTGATGTGGGATTCATTAAGGCCCTCCTGTGACAGATCACTTCTTGTCGACATCAGCTCATTATCCAAGAAGTTGATCTAGGAACACCCCATTCAGTACTTTGAAGCTTGCATGCCTCAATGGCAAGTTTCTCACTTCTGGCGACAGGTTTACATCAATGGCCTTCGACCGAAAGATTTTGTGTGGTGTTCGACGCCAAGTCCTTTATTCACACCACGTGAATTGTACTGTAGTACCTTGAGGGTCATTATCATTATCGGTGATTCCTCTCATGCTTGTTAACAGTTTACATCATTGACTGGTAATCAAGCGATGTCTTTCCATGTTCGACTTCAAAACATTTCTCACATGGATCGACTTGTACTTCGAGTGAAGATCAGATGAGATTGAAGACCCCAGATCTAGTTTCATCCATCCAGGCTACGATATATATTTAGGGAAATAAAGACATTAAATGTACCTCATTGCTGCACAGATAATCATCCACTCAAAAGGATGATGGCTCTACCAGAATCATCAGTCTACACTCAAACGATTGTCTGTCCTATGTACATGAAAATGAATTTATAAAGCTGAGCATGGGAATGCCCGTCTCAGCTAGATCATGAAAATAGTATGAAGATAATGTATTGTATTGTATCTTATTACAGGTCTCCTCCCAAAATTGAAAGAACTTCAGATCCTCATAATAAAGCATTTCACCTGACACCAGAAGGTTAAATATGGCCTCATACTTTAGGGGGCAACTGTTATAGACATTTTTGTGCCCTACAACTCCAAGCATGAAATGTCCATAAACCAAGGGCTCCTAAGTCCCTAAAAGTGTTGTTCTAACCCCTAAAGGAACAAGGTCAATAGATTACAGCTTCTCCTAGAAGTTCTCCACCAGAAACTGCTCAGAATTGGTCAAAACAGGATCATTTCAGCTGCTCCACTGGCTAGGTGTGTTGCATTGCACCTAAATACACTATGAGGGTGCGTTGCATTTCAAAACTCCCTTCTGTAGGGTGCGATGGGTAAGAAATGACAAATGGCAGTGTCATTCCGCGAGGTGGAGAGGCCATGGAAGCTTCCAGAATCTTCTCCTGTGACACTTGCCTCACTGAATATGACCAAGGGTGAGTAAGAGGCCCTCAGTCTCCAAGTGGAAGCAAGAACTGACAGAGAGAACACACTAATCAAATCACAAGCTGACTCATCCTCCTTACAGATATCTATATATGGATCCCTCATCCCAGAGATCCGGAGGCTGGAATTTTGCATATTGTAAGGAATTGTTGTTGGTTTCTAGAGACAAACATCAGATTGTTGGGTGATTTATGCTTTGTTTGAGGTGAAGAGGGGCTTCTTTGCTGGGAGGTTGATGCTGGGTCGGAACCACTGGTTGTAACTCCTCCTGGATCTTTTCTTGTTTATTAATAAAAACTATTTTAGTTTTCCTCCATGCTTTTGTATCATTGATGCTTGTTACATTTTGTATGGTTAACTTAAATATGATCCTAAGTTGTTTATGAATATAGATCCATGTCTTTGTATAGTGCTCTTCTTCTGTGATCTTACAGGTACTTTGTGAAGCTGGGCAAGCAAGGGAGCAGGTAGCTGGAGACTATCAAAGAAGAGAGGGATTGGATCAAAGGATTAGCGCAAGACACAGGTTGGTTCTTTCTATTCCTCTCTATCTATAATTCATAAAGGAAATACAAAAGTAGTTTTTCTCTGTTTGTTTCTAAGGCAGCTGTCACACCTTAGTGGGATAGAGCAGTTCTAAATAGACACTTTTCCCGGTAAAATTTATCTTAATCGTTTACAAAAATCCAATGAGATCGTAGCTATAGAATTCTTGCAGAACTTGCAAGAATATCACTCCATAATAAGGGGGAGACACATAATAGTCACCGATGACATAATTGCAGAGGTCTCAGGACTGCCAGCCACTGGACCTGTGTGGACTCTAAAGAAGGAGAGACTGCGAAAGATCATGAAGATCTTCTAAGATGAAGGCCAGAACCTGACAGTCAGAGGAAAGGGAGTCCTACCAGTAGCATTGGGTGAGCCGTGGGCAGAATTGGCAAACATCATCCAGAGCTACATCACCTGTGAAGGCAGGAAAGATGTGGTAAGACCACGACACCTTAAACTCTTATCTATATTAAAACAGAAATGCTCTGTGAGCTCACCTGCATTTTTAAATTCATTACTTCTTGATGCTGCCCGAAGTATGAAGAAATCACAACATGTAGAATCGGTAGTAAGTCACCATGGGCTGATACGACTAATAGTTAGCCATAGTCTTACTCAGCAACAGAGCAGCTGGGAAGAGCTAATTGCCATGATAGAAGGGGGACTGACTATGCCGGCCCCAAAACGTAAGCATGCTACCAGTACACCAGATAGACCATTGAAACAGAGGAAATCAGTTAGATTGGCACGGATTAGAGGGAGGCTGGAAAATTCCCAAGGGGATACTAGCCAACCAGTGGAGATAGATGATTCAGGGGATGAGCAACCCCCACAATTGGAAGGAGAAGAGAATGAGAAAGGATTGGAAGGAAATGAGGAAGGAGAAATGGAGGAAGAGGCCGAGCAGCCTGGGCAGGAGGAGGAAGAAACAGAGCAACGCGAAGATATCCCATTGCAAAATCCATTGCAAGAGGATGAATTGGCCAAAATTCTAGCCAATATGGGCGAATATGCCCAACATCTTAGCCTGCTAGGCCTCCATATTGAAGAAGAACCAAAAGAGCATTCTGCTTAGGACAAAAATGCACCTGAAGAATTATGCGACAAGGAAGTAGAACAAGAGAATCATCCTGTTCATGATGAAAGTATGACAAGGGAGAAAAGTGATATAGAGGAGGAATAATCTGTTCCCAGCCAGACTACACCGGAAGAATTCTAGGAAGAAGAAGGGGTGAAAAAAGAAGTCACCCAGGAAATAACAGAGCCAGCTAGGGTTTTTACTCCTGAGCAACCTGAAAAAAATAGCGAAGGAGAAACCCAAGAAGAAAACCAGGGAATTGGCCAAGGTGACAGCCCAGGCCCAACTAAACAAAAAATTGTTCCTTCTAAGAAAACAAAAGAAATTAGAAGACTACGAAAAGAACAACAAAGATTGTTGAATGTGATAGCACGACTTCGACAACAAATCAGGGTTTTGAAAATGAGAAAGAGAGCAAAAAGGACTTCAGGGGTAATACATGCAACCACTCCGGTGAGACCCCAAGAAAAAGGTTCGGAGGACACATGTCCAGCCTGCTGTTCAAAACCCTATTGAAGAACAGTTTGCTGTTCAAAACACTGTTGAAGAACAGTATGCCGTTCAAAACCCTGTTGAAGTGTAGACTGTCGTTCAAAAGAAAAAGGAACAACATTCAATTGTTGCCCATGTTGAAGTGCAAACAGATGATATATTAGCCTATGACAAAGAAGTTTAGACAGAGGCAAAGTCCTCTGAAGGAATGCAGACTATAAACATGAGGTGACGCAATAAGAAGATTCAAGTAAATCTTCCTCTTGCCACTACTGCATGGGACAGTGATGCGAGGATAGTAACCCTATGAGAGGGTTTGATGCAAGCTCAGCAAGCAGTAGAAAAACTCACAGAACAAATGGTTTCTCGAGAAAAGTATGAAGAATTACAACAACAACTAAGGAATGTCAATCTATCCGAAAGCTAGGCTTTTGAAGGATGGCGAAAGGAAGAAGAGAAAGTCGCAAAGGTAACTCATAGGTTAGATGTAGTTATCAAGTAGATGGATACCTTATGCTCTTTGTACACTGACGTCCTAGCATGTAGAGCCCCTGCTAAGAATTATGCCTTGTTTTTAATGGAACGATATTTGCAATTGAAAATTAAGGCTGTCAAAGCAGGAGCCCCTATACAAATTAATACTATTGATGATTTTATAAATTGTTGTAAGCACTATGGAGTAAAGGTTCAAAGACTACTGTGTGAATTCTATCTGCATAACCTTGTGTTAGATCAAGAGACAGAGAAGAACCCCGACTCTTTCGTTGGGGATATCTAACTGCAGGCATTTGTTTCATTTGGAGTTAATCAAATCAAATGGCTTAAAGCCTATAATTCCTTCCAAAGACAAGAAAATGGATTAGACTTATGGGTAAGAGCTAAGCCTAGAGATCCATTACAATTATGGAATAAACACAGGAGTCTCATGAGGACTCCGAGCATGATTGAAGCATTGGGACCCATTCATACAACAATCAATTGGCAAGGGATAGAATACTTCTTTACCATCAAGGACCTTGCCATTGCAACTGCTATCAAACCTCTAATCTGAATA
This sequence comes from Pinus tabuliformis, assembly GCA_031772625.1. Classification (NCBI taxonomy): domain Eukaryota; kingdom Viridiplantae; phylum Streptophyta; class Pinopsida; order Pinales; family Pinaceae; genus Pinus; species Pinus tabuliformis. The sequence continues at coordinate 439,127,757 of CM062816.1, forward strand.
TCCAACTCAGGGAACCATTTAATTATGAAAATTTTAAGTTAGCTGCTGATCGCTTGAGCCTCTATGGTGAACTTATCTTGAGGGCAGGGCCATTTTGGTTAGGATATAGGTTCAGGAGTCTGATTATTTGGCACCCTGCACCTGGGTACCAAGCCCTATATGAGATTCCTGAGGGCCAGACAGGCCATTTTTTTGAACACCTAGTTAGGCATCATGGCTATAGACCACCACATGAGATCCCGTCTCCAGCTTACTCTCTCACTGCATTACATGTCAACTACAATGTTTTCATGAGGGCATGAAGAAGAGTAAGCAGGGAGGTGTGTGGAGTACTGAAGGAGGTATGTTTTACTGATTATTTTGTCATCTTTTCTTTAAAAACTCATAATCCCTTTGCATCATGAACTAGGTAAATAATAAGAAATTATGCCAAAATCTATGAGATTTCTATGTAACGCAAAACAACGAATAATCACCATTTTCTTATGCAGAAAAAGAGAAAAACGAATGATTGCCATCCCAAGGAAAAAAACAGGGCAGAGTTAACTATTGTCCCTGTGGCAGGAAACCATATGCAAACAAGGCGATCCAAACTGAAGCGTATCAGCCAAGGAAAGGAAAAGGAGATATCGAATCAACACAAGAGAACAAAGGGATAACTGGAATTAACAGTTTGGCGAATCCCTCAGGATCCTTTGATCCTGAGGGATCACAATCTTAACTATTTTTGCATCATTGATATCTCTGCTCAGCTGTTATAAAAAGGGGCAGCACTGCTAGCCCAGGGGGACTGGTTGTTGTTACTCTTATGTAATTTCTCTTTGTATTTAAAACTTTGATCATCGACTCTCATTGAGAAGTGATCCACTGTAACTTTGTTTGGATGTTTTAATATAAATCTAGTTGCAGTTCCATATTTGATCCTGGAATAATCTCAAGCGGTGTATCCCTGGAGGCTAAGGGCCTGGCCTTGGTGGAACACTTGCTCTTGTACCATTATCTTTAATTGGTGCGTGGTTTTCATTATCAGCTTTGTTCAGTAATCTAATGTGTTTTGTTATTTTATATCACAACTCTGTTATATTTACAATATTGTTCTCTATAACAGGAATGTCGTATTGTTCATTCTGACTTTATAACACATTGTTGTTCCTTTAATCATTGATGTAACATTACTGTTCTTTACAAAATGCTATTGTTGTTCAATTACAGAATAACCGGGATGTAACATTCTTAAGTTGGTATTACTATATTCATCTATGGTTTATACTTAATTACGATTGTTGTTCAATTGACATTGCTATTCCATTACGAATTGCAATTGTTATCCTTTATAACTGAGATTAATATTTGTGGTATCAGAGTCAAATTATTGTTCCTCTCAATATCAAGGTGTGCTGTGTGTGTTATTGATTTCGGTTTACTATACATTCACAATTGGCTCTAATTGTTGTTCTATATTTCATTGCTAATTAGTTTTCGTTCTATTTCCATTTGCTGTCTGATTTATTCTTAGAGTACGGATTGCCACCTGATTTTTGTAGGATACGATTGCTACCTTTATTTCCTTAGAGTAAGGTTTCGTTGTTTATCAAGACTAGTTGTTGTTCCATTCCTAGTTGTTGTCTCAATTATAGTTGTTGTTCCATTTCCTATTATTTGCATTGCCATTGCGTTGAATGATCTGAAATTGTAGTGAGCATTGACATTTGTTGTCTAGTTCCCAGGTTGATGATCTGTTCCTTGATTGTCTTTAGTTACATCAGTTTACAGAGGGCTGATTTATTGTTACTGTACCCTTGACTGATAATTTACTTAGTCTTCTGAATGCATGATTTAAATCTTAAAGTGTTTTGTTGTAAGTAGATCTTGTTTTAAGCATCCGTTTACTCTTGTTTTTTATTGAGCACTATACTACTAGCATTACTCTGACAAATGACCACCTCAAACTGAGTACACTCTTTGAGATAACAAATCGTTCCTGGATTGATAAGTTAATGTGAGGTAAATAGAGCTGAAAAAGACCCTTTTCACGAATCGATAGTATCTAGGGTATCCTCCCTTACTCCTCTAAGTAGGACCAACTTCAGTGACTCAGGGTCAAGTGTGCACCTAGCTATTTTGTAACTGAGCTGGAATCTTTCTTCATAGTCTTGTACGGATTCATCCTAGCCTATGGTCATCCTAAAAATCTTTTCTTTAGTGTCCTTTGACCTACAGTAGTCCTTGTATTTGTTGTTAAAGGCTTGTTGCATCTAAGCCCAAGTTATGATGCTATCTCTAGGTAAACCCATGAACCAGTGCAATGCTGCATCCTTGAGGGTAGATGGAAATAGTTTTAACTTTTTCTCATCCTTTGTATAGTCATAGGATCGACACATAACAAAAAACTCAAATAGGAAAGTGTCAGGGTCCTCTGTGGTCAAGCCATGGAAATGAGGTAGGGTAGAGGGGCTTATATTCTTCATTTTAGTGTCTCCATTGGTTTCGCTAATGGGGAAGGCACTCTCAATCCTCTTTCTATCTCCTCTGTCATCTTGGTTTTCATCCATTGGTTCAGTAGGAATGGGTTCTTCCTCTTCTTCTTCCCCTATAGGTTCTTCAAATATGTCAGGTTTCTCAACTAAAGGTTCTTCCAATTCACAGTCACCGAAGAAGAGAGAGGGTTGACTATTGGATGTAGTGGGGGTATTGGGCAAGCATTTTCCTAAATTATCCCTATTCCTACGAGGCATGAAAGGAAATGTTTTTGGCTTGGTTTTTGTAAGATTTTCTTTAAAGTTGGAAAGTACTCTACAAAAAGGAAATTGATGATTCAATGAAAAACTACTAACAGAATGGAAACTACTTGCAGAATGAAATTGCTGACTCAATGGAAAGACTTATGACACAAAGAAAACTACTTGCAGAATGGAATTTCTTAATTGAATGAAAAACTACTAAAAAAAGGAAACTACTTGTTGAATTGAAATTGCTGATTGCAGAATGGAAAGGAAAGCAGATAAATGACAAATGAAGGAATGGAACTAGATTACTTTTGCAGAAATTGTCATACTAGGTAGTAACGCCTCAAAACAAATCAATTCATATTATTCCTTCAGATTGGTATTTATTATATACATGAGGGAGACTGTTCACTTCATCTCTCGGTGACTGTTCATATCTCTTATTGTTTATTTACATTGATTATATTTATTCACCCAATCCTGATGATTAGGTGTCAACACTCCCCCCCTTAATATGAAGGGATGTTGGTGAGTCCAAGCATTATTTTGAATTGTTCAAGCTTTTCTCTTCCAAGTGCTTTGGTGAAGATGTTGGCAATTTTCTCATTAGTGGAACATTGACAGAGATGGATTGTTTTGGCCTCAACATGATGTCAAATAAGATGATATTTGGTATTGATGTGCTTCGTTCGATCATGGAACTTTGGGTTCTTGGCCAAATTTATTGCAGAGGTATTGTCAATCATGAGTGGAGTTGATTGTACTTGTTTTACCTGCAAATATTCAAGAATTTTCCTGAGCCACACAATTTATTTTGTTGCTTCATTTACTGCCATGTGTTCTGCTTTTGTTTTGGAATCTGCTGGAACTAATTGTTTGTGTGATCTCCAGGAGACAGCTCCTGATCCAAGGCTCATAGCATATCTTGAAGTAGATACCCCAGTTTCTTTGTCTCAAACGAAGTCTGAATTAGAGTATCCAATCAAAATGAAGTCGTCCACCTGTGTATACTTGATTCCAAAGTCTTGAGTTCCCTTCAAGTACCTTAGAACTCCTTTTGCAGTAGACCAATTTCCCTCACAAGGCTTTTTCATAAACATGGAGAGGATTCCAATAGAAAATGAAATGTCTGGTTTGGTAGTAGTTAGGTAGTTGAGACTTCCTACAAGCTGTCTATACTTCGTTGCATCCTCAAATTCTTTTCCTTCAATAGATGTGATATTTAAGTTTTGTTCCATTGGAGTAGTAAGAGGATTGCACTCTGTCATGCCAAACCTGTTCAGCAAATCTCCAATGTATTTCTTTTGAGAAAGAAATATGGACTTTGGATGTTGGGTTACTTCAATACCAAGATAGTAATGAACATAGCCCAAATCAGTAATTTCAAAACTTTTCCCCAATTCCTTCTTTATGGATGCAATGTAGCTTTCATTGTTCCCTGTCATCAAAAGATCATCTACATATACCACAAGATATACAACTGTTTTGCCAACTTTCTTGACAAATAAAGTTGCATCATCAAGATCATAATGTTTGAAATCGAGTTTCAGAAGATGCTCAGTTAGCTTTTCATACCAGGCTCACAATGCTTGTTTGAGGCCATACAAGGACTTCACAAGTTTGCATACTTTATGTTCATGTCCTTTCACAACAAATCCTTTAGGTTGGGACATAAAAACATTCTATTTTAGATCTCCTTTCAAGAAAGCAGTTTTTACATCCATTTGATGGACTTTCAGACTGTTCTGAGCTGCTAGGGCAAAGAGTGTCTGGATGGTAGCCCATTTTTCTATGGGGGAAAAATTCTCCTCATAATCGACCCCTTCCTTCTGTGCAAAATATTTTGCAACAAGCCTAGCTTTGTGCTTGTCAAGTGAGCCATCAGCTTTATACTTGTTCTTGTAGACCCACTTGTAGCCAATTGGTTTGATTCCTAATGGAGGATCAACCAACTTCCAAGTTCTGTTATTTATGAGGGCATCATACTCCTTTTGCATCGCTTCTTTCCATTCATCATTAGAAGTAGCTTCTTTGAAGGAAGTTGGTTCAAAATTTGTAGACAAGTTCAATTCACAATCATAGGAGACATCCATATCAACAGGTGAATTAGAGTCATCTACATCACCTCCATTTTGCTGGTTTGAATTTCTAGTTCCTGTTTTTCCAACCTCATCAGGATGAACACTTTCAAGTGTCTTTGTCAGCCACTTTGGGGGACCTTTCTCAGATGGTCTAGGTTACTCTGTTCTTTGATTTGGGACTGAATCAAGATCGAGTCTCCCAATTCTATTAATCACATCACTTAAAGCATCATCTGTTGTTGGAGTTTCATGTGGGGAGAGTGTTCTTCATAAGAAGATTCCACATGTTGATCTAGTATAGGAATCCACCCTTCAAGATGTGGAATCTGATCAAATTCTTGAAATGATTATGCATTTGTGAATCTATCTAAGCGATCAAGTTGCCACTCAACAACATTATCAGTTTTCGATGATTCAAGAAAAATTACATCTCTAGATACAACAAACTTTTTATTGACTTCATCATAGAGACGATATGCTTTGGAGGTGTTTGAATACCCCATGAAGATACACTTACGACTTCTTGCACCAAGTTTGTTTCTATGTACCTTTCGTATCAAGGCATAATAGGTGGAACCAAAGACCCTGCAATGCTTTATCGAAGGAACATGTCCATACCAGATTTCATATGGAGTCTTATTTCTAATAGCATTAGAAGGACATCTATTCTTTATATATGCAACACATAAAACAACATCAGCCAAAAACATTAGCTTTACATTTTTTAAGAAGAGCATGGATGATACCATATTTAACATTGTCCTATTCATTCTTTCAGCTACACCATTCTGTTGGGGATTATAAGGCACAGATGTTTGATGTTTGATCCCATGTTGGCGAATATAGTTTTCAAATTCATTTGATGTGTATTCTTTTCCATTATTAGTGCGAATAGACCCAATATGAGATTGTGCATCATTTTCAATCCATTTATGAAAGTTCTTGAATGTTTGAAAAGCATCAGATTTGTTCTTCAATAAATAAACCCAACACGTTCTGGGGTAGTCATCAATAAATGCCATCATATATTTATTTCCATTTGCAAAAGGAACAAGGATTGGACCACATAAATCTGAATGAATGAGTTCAAGTTTTCTATGTGCTCTTGAATGTGAATCATGAAAAGACTGTTTGCTATGCTTTCCTAGAATGCAAGCATCACATTGCTTAAGTTTCCTAGGAATTGTAGGTAAACCAGCAACACCATTTTTCTTCAACAAGCGGAGGCTGTCATAGTTCAAATGTCCAAATCTAGCATGGCATAATAAACTTGATGGAAGTGTACTTTCTTCATAATGAGAATTGTATGAGAAATGTTGTGCACGAGCAGAGGTACCTTGCAGTTTGAGAAGCCTTTCTTCTTCTATTCCCCTCATGACAAGTGAGTGGTCAGATGCTTTTCTCACCTCAAGCTTGCCATCAAACATATGAATGGAGTGACATTGCTGGTAGATGTGGACCAAGGACAACAAGTTTCTTTTGAGCTGTGGGAGATATAGAACATGATAGTCTGGAAGACTAGGCAATTTAAGCTTGATTGTGCCAAGCCCTGATGGCTTGATTTTTGATTGGTCTGCAAAGTATACTGCTCCATCAACATTGTCAGTAAATTATTCAAAAAAAAAAATTCTATGAGTCATTTGCAAGTTGCTCCTGAATCAAGCAACCAATTATTTTTCCAAGAAGCAAGTGAAGCATTAAATAAATATTCATTTACTCCAATACTACATTGTGCCACAACATAGTGAGCGGATTCAGGTGCTTTACCTTTGTCTGTGTCATTAGTTTTACCTTTCTGTTGGTTTCTTTGCTGCTCAATTTTGTCCCATGGGAACTTGCATGTAGAGGCATCATGTGATCCGTTTCTTTTACAACGTAAGTAGTGCAAATCTGCCTTTTCTCCTTGAGAGTGTCTACCCTCCTGCCTTTGAAATATCTTCCTCTTCCTCTTCGACCACCTCTTCCTCTGGAAGAATCTTGAGCAGAATTATTTTCTTTATGAGCAAGGCACACAGCCTCTTTAGAAGATTCAGGCGTTGTCTTCTTTCCAAAAGCTTTCTCTCTTTCAACGATTTTTTTCACAAGAGAGTCAAAGGTAATATCTTTGATATTTCCATTTGCTTGCAATGACTCAAGATAATTGGAGTAACTAGGATAAAGTTCCTTGAGAAAAGCGATAAGAGGAATATCCAATTCAACCTTAGTGGATTTGACATCATGCATTATAGATTTTACTTCAGATGCAAGAGCAAGAGGATCATTATTTTTTATTTCAAGAGTGGAGTTTAATCATGAGTTCAACAACTTCAAGTGCAGAATGTGAGTCATAGAGTTCTTTCAGCTTTTGAAAGGCTTCGAAAGCAGTTGATAATGGCGAAATATGGCGACTCACCTCTTCATTTACAGATGCTACGATTAATGCATAAGCTTTGTTGTTATTATTTTCCCAAATGGCGAGCTCTTTGTCTAAGTTAGGCTGTTCTGGTTCTTTGTCTCCGTCTCCATTGCACACTCCTTTCCACAACTCATTGAAAATGAGGGTGTGTTTTATCATGTGGGACCACTTAGGATAGTTCTCCTTGCCAATGAGAACTACTCCCACCATGGATATGATTAAATTCATTCTATAACAAAAAAAAAAATTGCTGCAAAATTTTACTCCTAATGGGAAAAAAAAATTCTGATATGACAGGACAACAAATTCAATACCCAAGACTGTACAGGAGCAATGTAAATATATGGCAGCGTAACTGTGTATTACACAAAAAACTGTGTATCAAAATGTGTATCAATGTAATACAGTGCTTCAACGGAGGTATATACAATACAACGTTATACCATACATCATTCACAATGCTCTATACAATTCTATTCAACACATGGAATTCAATGTATACACGAATAGGGGCAGCGTTCAAAACTGGGAAGCCTTTAAACACCACAAGCTTTCAAGATTCAATCAGTCTCCAAATCTTGTAATTTAAGCAACAGAAATGTACTGCTGTGAGTCATAGATTTGATAGAAGTTACAATTTAGAATGTATCAACTGCATCAATTATAGAGAGCAGGTCATCGGGGAAGCTATTGCAATTGTTGTCCAAAACCATAGGAGCACACCAAGCAAACAAGGATGAAGATAGTGAGGGGAATCATCGCCCATTACAGGTTAAGGAACAAAAATAACAATGGATCACAAAAGAAGAAATTCAAATTTTTAGTCCAGGCTCCATAATGGGTAGATGCAAGGATCCAGATTCCAAATTCAAGAACCATGAAATTCCTCTTAGCATTCGATGTCAGATCTCCTTAAAAAGATGGTGTCAGGATGGACTTCCAGTTGTATAGAAATGATTTCCCAATGGAAATAAAGAAGAGGAGGCAACTGAGCACCTCTGGAATCAATGATGGATTGAATGAATGAATGGCAGCAATTCAAAAATAGAAACAACAGGTGAATCTTCGAGTTGGGCAAGCGACGGTGGTGGTGGTTGTTGGTGAGAGGCTTAGGAGGCACCGCGAGCTTTCAAGCCTCAAACCTCATATTTCATTAAGAGAAAATGCAGTGAAGGAAAATAGTGACAGCTGCATCAAGCATCACAAACCAACATTTGTCTGAAGAATCCATGGTTTTCGAAGCTGAGGCATGGCAGAGCTAGTGACGAAACTAGTAAGGGAATCTCTGGTTCATATCTGGCAGGTCAGAATATATGGAATATGGTAGACAATGGTTATGCGCAGAAGCCATGCAGTGGGTAACACAAAGCGCAAAATGGCGCAGACAATAAGTATGGCAGAGAGCCCAGAGAGTGTAGTAGACAGACTCCACAGGGGGACAAACTGCAAGAAAATGGCAGAAGGGAGTTACAACTAATTTCGGGAGTTGGCTCTGATACCATGTCAGACCAGGCAGTAACTCCTCAAAACAAATCAATTCATATTATTCCATCAGGTTGGTATTTATTATATACATGAGGGAGACTGTTCACTTCATCTCCCGATGACTGTTCATATCTCTTATTATTTATTTACATTGGTTATATTTATTCACCCAATCCTGATGATTAGGTGTCAAGAGAAATAAACTAATGGAAGAAAATTGAAGACTAGAAGTAGAAGAAAAGAAAGTTAGAGACTAGAAATAGAAGAAGGAGCAGTAATTCACATCCTACACTGACACCTCCCTAACAACGGTGCCAAAAAGTGATAAGCCTAGGTATTGCAGAAAGAATGCTGCAACTCCTAGGGCTACTAGCTTTAATTATCAACCCGGAAAATTGGAGGTGACAGTGCTATATGCACAAGTAGAAGTGAAGGTACTACTTGTTGTCACTGCTCATCTGGCAAGAGACCCTGGGGGTTCCAAGCCAGACTTCTATAGGGTCGAAAGAAGCTTGATTTTGATGGAAGAAGAGCAAATATATTCTAAGGGAGAGCTACTCTACTGCAGTAATGAAGAAAACAATCATGTAATGCTAGAATCACACTAGACCCTAGCTAACCACATAAACAACTGTGCTAAGCAGAATTACTAGATCAATCACTAATCTAATGCTAATTCTCTAAGTTACAGAAGTAAAAGCATCAAAACTAGACTAAGGGGTAAGCAAAGGAAACTAAGTTAAGTCTATGTTTAAGTGGAAGAGCAGTCAGAGATCAAAATTGGTCAAAGGAGGACATAAGGGAGAAACAACGCATAATGACCGTTGGATCAGGTAGGTGAAAGGCAAACGAACAGCTGAGATCGAATCACAAGAGGGTACGTAGGTAGATGGGCGAACAGGGTTAATTAACAAGATGAACGACTGAGATTATATCACAGAGGCTAAGTCAAGATATGGAGGGATAGGATTAATAGGAAAATGGATGGCAGAGATTAGATCGCAGGCAAAAGAAACGTGCAGAAATGGTAGCGGGTTGGCGGAGGTGGTAAGTTGTATTTCGTGTGCCCTCAAAACCATAAGGTGTATTTTGAAATTTCACGCGATTATCCTCCCCAGGAAACATGTAGCATAGGGAAACCACTCTTTTCATGTGCCCTCGAGCGGATAACGATCAGACAGAAATTCACGCAATATGGCATGACAACCGTTGGATCAAGCGGGGTTGATCAATGGTGGAGATCAGCCAAGATAGTTGGCGATCAAGTGAAGCGACAACCGTCAGATCAAGGGACAGATCGATGGTGGAGGTTCAAGTGGGAGAAGAAAATGTGCGGAAATGACAGAGCGGGTTTAGAGGGTGGTAAGTTGTTTATCATGAGCCCTCAAAGGTGTAAGTGGTTTCCTATAATTTTATGCGATTAGCCTCCCCAGGCAACACGTAGCATGGGGAAACCACTCTTTTTGCATGCCCTCAAGCGGATAACAATCAGATAGAAATCTGTGTGATATGGAGTGACAATTGTTACATCAGGCAAGGCTGATCAACGGTGGAGATTTGACTAAGCTAGTTGGCGAGCGGGTGCATGATAGTCATCGGATCTAACGAGGAAGATTGACGGTGGGGATTTAAAGCGTTAAAAGTCAGCGTTAAAAGTGAATCGGGGGATGATTGGTCGGGTTTTGATGTGAAAGGAAATCTATGGGTAAAAACCATTTAAACCGTGAATTAACAGCTTCCACCTAAGTATTTCATGCTGAGGGGGAATGAAAGGGATATGAGGGAGATCAAATGACAGGAAGAGAGTGAATGGGTGGATGATCATGAAAGGAACAAAGTAACAATGTAATGAACCTAGTGACTGCGTTACACAACAAACTCCCTGTGAAAACCAAAACCCTATGTTTTTTTCAGTTGTTGTAGGGTTTCTTCCTCAGGTCCTGGTCCTAGAGGGAGGAGGTGAGGCCGAGACACCTGTGGGAAACCTTGTGGCTCTTTTCTTTGCTAACCTGCTAATTGAATGAAAGCATGAATGAAGCAAACTAAAACACAACTAATCTACTCTACACTATTATAATGAGACTGCAACTACTTAAACAAATAAACAATTAAACAATAAACCTTTGTAATGGAAATGAACTACTGAAGTAAATGAACAATCAAACCATGAATCTATGCTACTGCTGTAATGGAAATGAACTACTTAAGCAGATGAACAAAAAATAGGAAGCTATGTTACTTAACAATACAATAAAGAGGAGATTTGGCTGCTAGGGTCAGGACCTAACCCAAGAGCTTCAGCTGGCTCAAAACAAAACTCATCTTCATTATAAATCAAAAACTGTTACAAGACTTGCAACTTGAAAACAAAGTAGAGTTCTACACTAAGAATTCTGAATTCTTGCTAACTCTTGGTAACTACTGGTAACTAACTAAAAGACTGAGGTCGTAAGCCTCTCTAATTATACATCTAAAGTCTCCAATGATTTCCTTCAAAATTAGGGAGGCACAGCTCCCAATTCAATGATAAACTCGTGCTTTCCCTTTCACTAGCTCAGTTGGTTTCTAGTAGGAAGGCTTGGCTCCCAACTCAAGATAAACTCATACTTTCACTTGCTTGGCTGCCTTCTAGTACACTTGATTTAGCTGTTTGCACCTTCACTTGCTTGGCTGCCTTGTAGCACTCTTGATTTGGCTGGTTGCACCTTCACTTGCTTGGCTGCCTTCTAGTACTCCTGATTTCGCTGTTTGCACCTTCACTTGCTTGGTTGCCTTCTAGAAGGGGGTTGTTTGTACTTTCAGCTGATGGAGGGATATTCAAATGGAGGGGTAGTAAATGAGGAGGATTTACCTCCTATAATTCCTCTCCCTTGTCCCATTCGAGTTTTTACCAAGGTCTTTATCATATTTCCTTACTTTTATCATTTATCCCTCCATTTTCCTTGATTTTATCCCTTATTCCCGCATTACATGCACATTAGACCACAAAGAAAAATATCCAACTCTACTCATCTCATAAACAAAATATAAAGTATGCAATAAGTTGTGATAATAGTTGGTTTGACTAAGCTAGGAGGTGATTTAAGGTCAATTAAGGCCCATATAATTACTCAATGATAAGGCTTATTAGTCTGCGAGGTCCCAATCCTCCATCTTTAACAATGGGGTCCGTGCGAATCGAGGGCCTTCAAAAGGGAGTTGCTCAGGCAGTAGGGGCATGGATATTGTAAACTTCCCGTTATTAAGGTCCTTCATTACCTTTTCTTTTCCCTTTCATGGAGGGATATACTTTGACAACCTCATCACGTGTTCCACCCCTTCAACATAAATATCCTCCATTCACTGGAATTCTTCCTCCTCCAAGTTCACTACTCATTCTGGATGCTTATCTTTCTTATGTTTTTCCTGTGTTTCAGTATGCTTCCTCGGTGACATGCGCACTGACACTAGATTCTTCTTATTTTCCTTCATTTTTGGTTGCTTCTCTTTCATTCCAGGCTATTTGTCTTTTGTCCTCGATGCCATGGGCACGATAGGCGTAGCCTCTACACTTAACACTTCTGGTCCTGGTGCATTGAACACAGCTGCTCGTGAACTCACGGCTTCGGCAGGGTTAGCAACAATCATTCTCTCAATAAATAATTCACGGGCTATAGGTGAAACATTTGCTCGTGATAGGAGTTCTTCCCAGAATGCTCAGCTCATAGGCAACAAATAACAAAATTCAAAACAAGTCTTAGAGTGTAAAGTGTTCTCTGTTGGACTGGCATGCATAATTTATAGGGGATTTTGAATTCAAATCCGACCATTTCCCCCAATTCAAATAATAAATGTTGTTTTGTTGGCATATCTTCAAAGATTTTTGCCTTAATTTCTGCCACTTGCTCCTCTTAATCGATTTCTAGCCGTCAAGTCATGAAGAGTAACTCCAATGGTAATTTTCCTTTTGGGCTACATGGTACCTTCCCTTTTGGTGTAATTTCCTGAGAACAGCTTCACTAGTTGCATCTTCGTCACTCTCCATGCAGCTTGCTCGATCCGTTGTCCACCAAGTTGGGAAGTGTAGTTTATAGTCCCGTGCTCCCTTGCAATTTCCTAGAGCACTAAGAATATCCTACTGCCATATAATCATTGTGCAGGATCCCCTATATACAACTTCAATTTGCTCCCATTCACTCTTCCCAAGAAGGGTTCCCCATTCAGCCTCGCTAGTTGAACTGCACCACCATCTGTAATTTCTTTGATAATATATGGCTTAGGGGGTCCTGACCAATGCATCTGAAATTTAGTTGGAAATTTAGTGAATTTACTATCATATAACAGGACAAGATCATTTACCTTGAATGTGTGAAGCTTTATGTGGCGATCATGCCATGCTTTTTTACATTCCTTCTGTACTTGTTGATGGAATCTTGCAAAAACGTGATCTTCCTCAAGATCCATCAGCTGCACGAGCCATTATTCCAAGGCCTCATGATCTTCCATATCTGTCAAAGCTGTTATGCACAGACTAGGCATAATGTATTCCATCGGCATTACAACTTCGACCCCATATACTAATCTGCATGGAATTTGCCCTATCAGCCTCTTACAAGTAGTCGTATAAGCCCATAGTACTATAGTTTTGGTCACATCCCAGTCATTCCATTGTGCATTGTAGATCTTCATCAGCGCATTCTACAAAATCTTGTTAAAGGCTTCAAAAGTTTTGTTTTCCTGCGGGGGATATGGTGTACTCTTCTGATGGTAGACCTGGAATTCATCAATCAATGCGCTGATCGTTTCATTCAAAAAGTGCGTAGCCCTGTCACTCATCAACACTTTCAAGCATCCAAATCTAGTGAAGGCATACTGAAGCAAATTTTTTTTGTTGGATCCCTTGAACAATCCTTAACCGGCCTTGCTTCCACCCATCTGGTTAGATATTCTATCACAGTGATAATATAGCGCACACCCATCTTCTTTCTAGGGTGCTGAATTGGCCCATCAAAATCAATCACCCACTTCTAAAATGCCTACAAGGACACCTAAGGATGTGGTGGTAACTCATCCCTTCGCAATGGTCTACCAGTTCATTGACATGCATCTGACGCCCTACAATATTCCTTGGAATACTTATGCATTGTTGGCCACCATAAAACTACACACAAAATATTCTGCACAGTTTCCTTTCCTACATAATGGCCTCCTACAGCTCCCCCATGAGCTTCAGCGAGACTGTTGTCCCGCTCAAAGTCCGACACATATCTTCGCAATATTTCATCTGCACCCATTTTATACAAATGTCCTGTAATAACTGAAAAATCAGCCATTTGCACTACTAATTCCTTCTTCTGCTGACTTTTATATCCTTGCGGTCCCATCCCTGTTGTCAAGAAGTGAAGAATGTCTGGAAAATGGTCATCTACTACGTGCACCACAAAGAGTTGCGCATTTGGCAACCCTTCCTCCAAATTATTAGGTTCTTCCCCTATTTCAATTCGCGATAGATGGTCAGTTCCAACACTTAACCTTCCTGACTTCACAATGACTTCAAAGTCACACTTCTGAAATATTAGCAACCATCTGTAGATCTGTCCCCCCAACACAGGCTTGTTGACTAGGTATTTCAAGGCAGAATGATATGTGTACATCTTGAAATGTCCTCCTAACAGATAATGCCTAAAGTTTTGCAGCGTGTACACCATGGCTAACCCTTCGTGTTCAGTCATTGAATAATTTTTCTCGGCCTTCGATAAATTCCTACTTACAAAGGCTATATGATGATCCATTTCTCCTTCATCGACCTATGTTAGCACTGTGCCCAATGCAATGCAAGACTCATCCACATGTACATGAAGCTCCTTTTTCCAATTAGGAAATACTAAGATCGACACAGTGACCATATTTTATTTCAACTCACCTAATATGCGCTAACATTCCTCATCCCAATAGAATGTCACGTCCTTCTTTAGTAGCTTCTCCATGGGCGCAGTAATTTGAGCATAAGATTTGATAAATTTTCAATAGCATCTTGTATGTCCCAGCTTTTATCACTTGGAATTTTATCTAGAAGTTTTCAAAAGAAAGAAAATGATTGAGGTAACCACAAACCAACTTTTAAGCATAGGCTCTAGCCAACCTATGGCTCATAAAGGGCTCTCTATATGATTTAGCTTTGTTCGCTGGGATTTCAAGCTAGTTCTGAATGTTCAGGAGGTTTTTGATTTGTATTGAAGATTGGATGGTGGAATCCTTAAAAAAGATGAATAGAATGATGTCTTTGGACCATTGGGCTATGGAGTCAACAGAAGGGCAGTAGAACTAAAATACACTCACTAAAGGGAGTGTTCAAAGGGCAAGTTAGCAGAGTATAGTGCAGGTCTTTAGGCCAGAGGGGTGAAATGGTTTTAACCAGGGTGAGAGAGCAATTAAGAATTCTCAGATCGGGATTAAAATGAGGAACAAAGGGTAATAAAAAATAAAGGGCAATTAAGAATCCTTTGCTATTGATTATAGAGAGACAACCTAAACTAAGGAGCAACTAAGAATTCCTTAACTTAGATAATCAATAGAAAATATTTAAATGCATAACAGTTAAAACAAAGTGCAATTAAGCAAATTCTGAGATATCATTCTATGTTATAATATTCAGATTCAGATATACATTAAATACTGTGGAAAAACTTTAAGAAAGATAATAACAACATGAGAAAATACTTGTCTGCACTTTTCTCTACACATGAATCCTGTGAAATATCTTGTCTTTATTCATCAATCCAGCTTGCTGGTCTAGTCAGTGATACAATAGCTTTATAGTCTTTTGATCAAAAGGTCTATAGAAATGTCTAAGAATCCACCCTACATATTTCGAATTGTGAAGTATTTATACAAAAATTATTACAAAATATCTCAAACTAACTTGAGATTTAATCTAGGAAATACAAATATCTTCTTGCAAGAAGATAGAGACAACTATTGAATTGTTTTCATGCTGTCCCTTTTATTGTGGTGCTGCTGGCCTTTATAGTTTGGTTTGTATCCCTTTATGTTGGCTTGTTGTTGTGGTATTTTACGCTGGAATCTTCTTTAACTTTTAACTTTCACCTGATACTCTTTGACACTGATACACTTTGGCATGCTGACCTATTTTCATCTATTTACCTGGTTGTTCTACTTTTACTGTACAGTAACCTTTTTACTGTAAATTTCTTACAGTATTTCAGTTATCTTTTCCCACCATTTATCATCAGGGAACTTGACATTCGTCATTCACCTATATATCTCATCAGCCTCAGTATACTTGGAAAAATTGGGCTTGGTGATGAACAAGTGTTTTATCTCATGCTGGAGAAAAAACAAGTTCTCAAATGTATTATACAAAACTTTGCCTATTAGCAGTGATTTTATTGCTGAAGTGCTAGCTTGTTCTTTAGCCAACTACCTGAGTCTCTTATCATAGTCCTGCTATGTCATATGTTTTTCATTAATGACCAATGGACTGGGCAATCCTTTCTCCCTCAAAACTTGGAACTTATCCATGAATCTATCAATGGCTACCTGCATGTTCTGGCACTTTTCTTCCAAGTTTAGCATCAGGTTTCTCTTGGAAAGGACCTTCCTTATTTCCAAAATGGTTTCAGTTCTGTCTTCTATATCCAACTCATGAGGCTCATACATGTTTTTGCTATTAAGGAAGTGGATGAGTCTATTGACATCCTCAGGTATGTCTCCCAATTCCTCCTTGACTTTTTGGATAGCTTCTATAGCTATCTTTATCAATTTTGTCTGCTAAAAAATAACTTGAATAGATGGCCAAATATCATTGACAGAGTCAATGATATTGGTCCATAATAGTTCCTTGGCTTTTCCAAGGGGTTTCTCCAATGATAGGTATTTCTCCATAGCTTTGACTCTTTCACTCATTCTACTGGCCTTTTGTGCTTCTTCCTTTTGCATAACTTGGGCGTGTTTGTAGTCAGTTTCTAAACTTGCCACCTTTTCTCTTAGTTTGTTCATTTCTATAGCCTGGATTGACATTTCATTCATGGCTCTGATTAATTTGTCTACCTCTTCTCCTAATGTACCTGTTGTTGTAGACTCTACTGTGACTGGCAATGCTGTGGTGGGTGGAGCTGTAGGTGCTAGTGAAGCTGCTAGTGTAGAAGGGACTGTTGTAGATACTGTAGGGATGAAATTTGTGGAATTTGTGGCTATGTTTGTTTGTTTTAATTGGATAAAGCTATCCAATTCTTTCTCTATCTCCCTTAGTTGATCATTGAGTTGTAGGACCAAGTCCATCAACTCCTCATGCTTGTGCTGGGTCTCCAAAACTTCAAGTGTTTGAGGATGTTGTAGCTGGGGTATTTTTAATTTCTTCTTAAGTGCATCAATATCATCGTTTTTTTTCTTTATGAGCTACTCTGTAGTTTTAATATCTTTGGGATCATGTCCCAACTCAATAATTAAGTCTTCCAAAGACTTAATCTTGGTATCCTTGGCCTGTGAGGAGGCCTTCTCCAACTAAAACTGTGCCGAGATATTATTCAATGAGTTTTGTAGCTGATGGGTAGCTATGGCTTTACCTATAAGGGTGGAGTATATCATCTCTCCAGCCTATTTATGCAGTTCTATTTGGTCTATGGGATGAATATCCCTTGCCAATACTTCAATGTCAACAGTCTTGAAGTTTGATAATGTCTTGGGCTGTTGTGCTGTAGGTTTGATAAAGGACATTTGAAGCTTTCCCTCCTTGATGTCAAAAGATGACATCAGCCTTGTTGGATTTGTGGGAGTGATTTTTAGATATTGAGCATATGTCTGAGCTTTGAGCTTCTCATTTCTCATCTTGATCTCTTTATATCTATTCTTTATGTCTTGGTCCTTGTCAACAGGCCTACTGAATGAAGACACTTCCACACTTAGCTACCTTTCCAACATCTGAGTTTGTGATGTGGATGGTTCCTGTGTCTCCCCAGATGGGGTTGTGCCCTTGCTTCTATCCAACTCAGTGTTGGTCACCTATGCTAATCCTTCTGTATCTTCCTGCTCAAAAAAAGGATTGAACCTTTGACTTTTGCTGTGACTGGCCTCATACATTACATTTGATGTGCCCTTTCCTAAACTTGAGGGTTCCTCCCTGGTCCTTTGGGGGTTGTTTTCCTCATTCTGAGGAGTCTACATGATAGGAGGAGTGCTCATGGCTAACTCTTATTGTTCAGGTACCTACAGAAATGAGCTCTCATCAAACTGTACTTCTAAGTCACATAAGGCATTCTCTACATCTACGTTTGTACTGTCTCTATCTACAAGAGTGTTTTCCACCCACTCAGATTTATTTTCATATCTTTCTATCTCTGGTATGGGGTGGTGAATATAAGGTCCCAACTTGGCCTTCTTTCTTAATCTGGTCATAAATTCTTGAGGGTCATACCTCCACAAGAAAATCTGTTGGAACTTCATTTGCTACAAAATTTGGTCTGCCTCCTTCCCTGCCTCTCTAGAATTGCAGATGAAGGGGCCTAACTGTTTTTTTACTTTGAATTGTGATCTTTTCTTGGTCGAGACAAGATTTATCTCATTAGAGTTCATTATTTGTCTATAGTACTCTAGAGAAAATAACCTGATGGGGAGGTATTTGGGTAGTTTATATGGTGCAAGTTGGCAACCATAAATCCTTATCTCTATGTGGTTTTGGTAAAGGTACCAATCTCCCACTTTCCTTTGTTTAGATAACTGAAAGACCCTTTTGATCTCTGGAATTATCCTGGGTGGAGGGCTTCCTTTCAGCATAGTCATGACTGGATGAACAGAAGAATCTATGAAATCTAAATAGGTACATGGTGACTCATACTTATGGAACAGTGGGGTCCAAAAAATTATAGACCTGGGTTGGCCTTTGGTATCCAGCTTCTGGAGGGGAAAAGGAAATCTGTGTAGCTAATAATATAAGAAAATATGGTAGAGGACAGATGAGTATTTGAACACTCTTTCATTGTTCATCCTGGTGAACTATTCATGCATTCTCTCAGCTATGAACTCAACATAATTGTACACAACAACAGGAGGCTATCCTGGGGTATAGATTGACATGAAGGCCAAGACAAGTTCATCAAAAAATTCATCAGTGGAGCAGCCTAAGACACATGCTATCATGGTGATGATTTTTTTGCCCCTTTTAGAGAATATGGCATAAAGATATGGTGGGGGGGGGGGGTGCGATTTAGGAATGTACTACTCCTCAACAATGAAATCTTGGAACAATTGGGCCAGTCTAGAAGGACTTAATTTGGAATATTGGTCTAACAAATCTCCAATTGAGAGTGGAGTCAGGTTTGGTCCTGGTTGGAGTTGTAAGATTTCATTGATGGATTCAGCTGTGATAGTAAACAACACCTTTTGGTCATAATACGTTATGGCTCTATGGCTAGGGATGTAGCATGCATGGCACATATGGACAATTTCTAGGAAGATATGTACTTGGGGGAACTGATATTTAGGAAAATTTGACTCCCAAAGGCCAATATCATTAGCATGGATGAGGTATCTATCCTTACTTAGACAACGGATTGTAGGTAGGAGGCCCTAGGTAGATGTATCCTTAATTTGGAAGTCCCTGTCAGCCAAGGGAAGGTGGTCAAGGTCCAAATGGGGAGTTGTGATAGCTCTAACGTCTAAGGAAATAGGGGTAGCCATAATTTAGTTCTTCTGGATTTAAATTAGGCTCTGGGGGTTTATTCAAATGTTTTTAATAGAAATTGGAAACTTTCAAAGGGTTTGGCTGCAGGTTTTTTAAATTGAAAGTATTTTTCAATTAATTTTACTTAATGAAAATACTTGATAGGCTGAACGTTTCCAAATTTGAAAAGGGAGTGGTATTCTATGGTAAAATACTTGGAATTGGTCGAATTGGCTTCAAGTTGATGGTTTGTAGTAGCTATGGTTTGAAGAGTTCTGATATGGAATGAGAGGTCAGTTGGGTTGTTTGCAGCGTCTTCTGGAGCGAATTTGGAGGTTTGTGGGCAAGTTCAACGTTTACAGGAGTCACAAAGGTTTTCAGAGTTTACAAAGAAAAATGAGTGAAAAGGGCGAAAAGAGGGCTTCATGGTCTTATATAAAAAAAACAATTATTTTTAGCGGGTTCATTTATGAATGAACAGTTGGTGGTTTTTTCGGTTAAGCAGGGAATTAGTTTTTCTTGGCTATCGCACCACTTTTATGGAGGGGGCAGTATTTGGGAGGGGTCACTCGATGTACTCCAGCATTTGACACATAGCATTCAAGGGGTCAGGGAAAAACTGCCTTATCGGGCAGGTAAAGGTAGGCGATCGGGTTCGGCCAATATGGCTATAAGCCATCGGATGAGGGGGGTGACGATCGAATGAGAGTCAGGTGAGGGAATTGCATGGTGGATAAAGCAAAGGCTTTTGGTGGGGCCCAGGGGTTCTAATCGCAGTGGTTTGGGATTAATTTAGGCATTAATCTTGGGTTAGCAGATCAGGTGCTGCTTAATGACAACATTAGGCGATCGAGCAGGGTTAAATGCTGGGATTAATAAATTTTTCAGGATATGGGGTAAAGTGTATAGTTTATAGCTAAACTAGGGGTCAGGTTATTTATATGAAGGAATTAATTAATACAGGATAATGGAATTTGGATATTATATAACAAAATTAAAAATTAATATGAAGTGAATGGGCGGAGTGGGTAATATCCCTTAAGCATAATGTAACATGTAATATTTGCGCACTTTACATACACTTAATACTTAGGATAAAATTCTTTTGTGGGTTTTTGAATGAAATATGTTTTAATGTGGGGGGGTTTACTTTTCGTAGGTAAATGAAGTTTAGCCTGAGGAAAATGGGTTTTATGAAGGGAAATGAATTGTTTGTGGGGGATTTTAGCACTTGGTGTCCTTAAGTCATTAAGCTGAGGGTCCGGTCCCACCAAAAGTCAGAGAAATGCTTTGAGCCTCCTTGACTTAAAGGATTTAAGTATTTAGGACTTATTTATGGGAAATTAGTAAGTAGAGGGGTGAAATGACTAAGGGGATGTTAAATAAACCAAGTTGTAAACCATTGTCCTTGCTTTGTTTACTACTTATGCATATTTGAAAGATGTATTTAAACATGAGATAAGTGCTTTTGTGTAATCACTTGATATTTCTGCATCCTTTCTTCTACTTACCCATTTACTTACCCTACCATTTTTTCTTCATTTTATTTGGTGCATTTAGGCTAGCAAACCCTTATCAATCCTTTTATTTTGCAAAGTAGACTATTTAATTCTAACCTTATATCATCCAAGGGCTCATATTAAATTGATGAGCTCCTTTTATTTTCTCTACCTATATAATGATATGAAAAGATTACACTGTTTGGTCAGATTATTCACTAACTATAAACATAAAATTCAAAGCATGGTATAATCAAGATTAATCAGTTTGATTACCATGGATTGTGGCATGAATAACAAGTTGCACACAATCATTATTATGCATAAAAGTAAATATTAGTGGCATTTTGACTTGCACACTTTCATGGTATCTTTTGTTTTTAGGGTTCATATATTTTTATTGTTTTGACCTTCTCTTATTCTTTTTGTCCTTTGACTATTCTTTTAGGACATACTCTCTTTAAATTTTTTAATTTTAATATGGAAAACATTTGTAGAAAGAAAAGGTATGTACAATATTACAAGGCTTAACCTTAGTCATTCAAAATTATGACTCCTATTGGTATAGGAACCTAACACCAGTATTGCGCACAACTGCTTGATGTTCCTAGGGGCCTCCAGGTTCAAAATTATGCAATCTTTGTAGGGTCCACCATCAATCCTTGCTTGCACACAACATGACCCAGTAAGATCCCAAAAGGAATGAAGAACATGCAGTTTTTTTAAATTGAACGCAAACTGGTATCTGCAAGATGTATCCAACATCAGGCATAGACTTGCTACATGGCACTTCACTAATCCAAACACTGTACCTCTAGAAACTTATGAATGAACTCCTTGAACGCCATTATGACGACTCAGGAGAATATTGCAGGCGCATACTTTAGTCCAAATGGCATCACAGTGGACCAGAAACAACCTCACTCCATTGTGAAGGTCATTTTGCTTCTATCCTCTAGCACGATCTTGATTTGATGATACCCTGAAAACCCATGAGTAAAGGAATAGGCCTCCTTCCTCCAACATTGTCTAGTACATTGTCTGTGAATGGCATCGGAAATGGATCGTGGACACATGCATCGTTAAGCTTCTACAGATCTATGCAGATCCTTATTTCTCCCTTTTGTTTCTTTTCTCGAACCACCATCAGGCTCACCCAATCAGATTATTCAACAGGTTCTATGATTCCTGCCTCCAACATCTTATCCAACTCCTAGTGAACCTTTTCCTTATACTTAGGATTAAGGCGATAAGGCCTATGTTTAATAGGTTTTGTGTTCGGTTTCAGTGTGATTTTCATAACATCCAAATCACCGATTATGCCCTTTACATCTGAAAACTTAGTTGGAAAGAGATCCTGGTATTTGTGGAGTAATTAAGCAACTTTATCTACTGTAAAGTCATCTGAGTAATCTCCAATTTTTGTGAACTTCGGTTCTTCCTCAGTGCTAATGTTTACTTGCTTTGTTTTCAAAGGTGTGAAGATGTCTGGTTTTTCTATTTGTGGGCCTTCGACTTTGTGATGCCCTTCTGCCTCTAGAATATTGATGTTCCTAGGGTCTTCTTCTTCCTCTTAATAAATCACATTATATTATTCTAGTGCCTGGTGCAACTAGGTGCTCCAGTCTGGTTGGGTCCATTCCATAGATTCCTTCGGTGTTTTGAAGATAACCTCCTTAATCTGTTGCAACACTTCATTGATGCTCACAAATCCATCCTCAAAACTGAAAGTAAATAAGAACCCTTCCTCCAATACATCCCATTCTGCGGTGCCATGGCAGAGCTCTGTTTGGAGATACCAGTTCATGGGGATGGTATCCAAGGTATGACAAAATACGTGTACCCACTCTGACTGCGTTTCTGTTTCCCATGCTTTAGTTCACTTTGCTAGGTGATCGTGTGAATCGTCCCTTCCATTATAATTCTCAATCATCCTGGTGTTAGCATGCCTAAATAGTAGCTTCATCATTCTTCCATAATCTCTCCATCTAGAAAAACTATCCTTATGCGTACTGCACCATCGTGTAGGCGTAGCATGCAGTGCCAACTCTAATTCTTGGAAGCGGTGGTCCTCAGGGACCTCACTCTCAAATTCCTCCAAAAGCAAATCTAGGTCAGTTAAATCATCATAATAAGGTAATTTTATTACCTTCGATGAAACAAAATGCAATCATTTCATCATCATATTCATCGCAATGTAGAAACTTCACGCAAGTGATTCTGCCAATGTTATAATTCCTCGTCTAAAGCAAAGGTGCAAGAACTCTTCTGGTCCCATGCAATCCGTCCATCTGCCATTGGATTGTTCTAGTCTTGATCTCGTGCTATTATTTTGTAAATATGATCCACCTCATCGTCACTTTCTTCATAATCACGGACTAGTTTAGTATAGCACGCCCCTTTTCCAGGATCTAGTGGCACTATAACGACATTGTTCTTTTATTTAAATTAATGACCCTGTTCATATCAATAACCTAGTCAATTCCCAGGAGCGCAGGGTAGGGATTACTATCATAAACTATTTCTATAAATTCAACTGTTACTCCATATAACCATCCCATGGGGATGATTTTTTGTTGGTTTTCCATCATGTGCTGAATCAGAGACCACTGTAGCACATGTGTCCCCACCCTTTCCCATGTCTATTTTGGTAATACATTGGTATCGGACCCCAGATCCAAAATGACCTGGTCCATATCATAATCACCTATCTGCACTATTAGCCTCATCTCTCGCCCTATCTATGCCTTATGCTTACCAATCTTTCTTACTGTGCGGTGTTCACCAGGGGCCTTTTCCTTCCAGCAACATTTATTTATTAGTTCTTGTAGGCCTTCCACATCCTTTCTATCATGCAACAAATTCATGTAGCTCTCCAAAAATGAAGTGAGTATAGAAGGATCAACATCTGTAGGTGTGCTAAGTTCTTGTATCTTGCCCTAGCTTCCTGAAGTGGAGGCATCCACGAAGCTCTTTTTGGCTTCCATAAAAGTTTCCTTAGTGTGGTCTAGGTCAAATCCAACTTATTTCTCTGGCACTTTTAAAACCCATCCCTCTTCTTCAGGTTGTTTACCTTTATCAACCCAGTCATCATTCCACTTCTTAGCACAATATTAACACTTTGATCTTCCTCATGAGGCTCATCCCTCATCATCTATAAATTCTGCGTAGGCTGTTGAGGCTGTGTTTTATTCTCTTGCATTTTAGCTATTAGCACCGAGCATTCTTCTATAGTATGGTCAAACTGTCTGCAGTATTGACATGATGGGTGTGTAGGATTCTGGAATTCTCACACATAGTGCCCTGACTATCCGCAGTTGTAGCAGATAAACTGATTGTGACCTCTACCATGTCCTCCTCCTCCTCGGCCCTGTCCTCGACCCTGATAACCTCTGCATGCTCCTATGGTGCCTTGATCTAGAGGCCAAGTCTCTTCTTGCATACAGTATGCAGGGGTTCGTTCCATCACTAGCTCATAGCTTTGATAGTGGTACTCATCGTGGCCCACGGATTTGCATAAATTAAAGAACAACTACTAGGGTGTTTGAACGAACTTCTAAAGTAAATGGAAATTGTCTGTCACATGTTTCCCAGTATCTTGACAAATGGGGCACCACAATGCAGCCCCGATGCTCAGCCCTACTGGGGCTTCTAGCTTCAGGAGAATTGGCCCTCTTCCTGTAATGTAATTTGCGTACACGGGACAGTGATCCTTATCGTGCCCATGACCCTTGCACTTCAAACACCAGACTTTTGTGCGTGCTTCACACTTAATCTCTTTGTCTTTCTTCAAACTCTATATTTATAAGTGTAATATTTCTAACTATGAGTGGATCTGTTGTACCCCCAGGTTCGTATTCTAAATAGGTTATGCATGCAACCTCATTGCGATCTCCAAGACTTCTGCCTATGTTTCTATCTTCTGTTGTGATAGAGAAATTATCAAGTGGGGCAAAAGCAATGTTATAAACCATTCGCGATGTTGGATATCTGTGATATGCATGTTAGCCTCTTTGATATGACACTTGAACCTCTGATCAAATTACCAAGGTGTCTCCTCGACCCTCATCATGATCTCTTTAAATCTAATTATTGACTGTGAATCAAATTAGGTTTACTAAATTCTTTGTTGAAAGTTGTCTTAGTCTCTGCTAGCACTGCAAGAGGATTATCATAAAAATACTTAATGTACCACATTAGAACATGATCTTGCAAATTGGTAATAAAATGTGCCTTCTTTATATTGTCATCAGTAATCTGTTGTGCTATCCATACAGTGTTCGCAACAAACCAAGACTGCTTCAGATCTTCACTTCCTATGCCCTTGAAGATCGACATTTTCATTTTGTTCGCCATGTTGAATGGTGGTGGCGGATGAGGAGGTGTGGGCGAAGGTGTATGAAGTGGAGGTGGAGGTGGAGTGGAAGGATGGTTTGTTCTAGGAATCCCCTTAGTGGTTAGTTGAACAATGTTACATGGCGTAGTCTTCCCCACCCCCTCGTCATCACTTGAAGGACGTCCAATCAAGGGACTATAGTCTGGTCTTGATCCTTTACGATTTCTAAAGAATATTCCACTTCGCGTGGCTCCGAATATCAAGGTAATGGCATCACCCGTTTTTCACATAACAACATTTTAATCCAAATATTCAATGATCTTAAATACTTACCTCGCGGTCCTTTGAAGAATCTTCACTCTGCTTCATTATAACTGACTGAGGTATCAACTTCAAATTCTGTAACAAATCCTCCTAGAATTCGATCTAGCTAGTGATTGACAACCCACACAATCTTGTTTTCAGAGGCTTCTAGCCGTCGCACTAATTCTGGAGTCCACATTATATGACTATCGAGCTTCCACCTTCCTTGGCTATCTATCAATTTAGCTAACCACTCATACAATTCAAAGGGGAAGGTGCAGAAGAAGATCTCTTGTATCTCTGTATATAGGTACATGTTCAACCACCCTTCGTTTCATAGGCGCGGATTCCTATTTCCTTGCATCGAGAACTCGTGAATCTTGTGATCCAACCACTTTTCAATTTTTTTCTTGGTCAAATTCCAATGATGTGACATCACACATCTCTTTCAAACAGATCCTAGTCCTGGCAACGAAACCATTTGTTGGCTTAGGGGGTCCTGACCCAGGTTCGGAGTTAGTTGCGCCAACCAACAAAACCCTACACTACTGGCCCTTTCATCAACAACCTATGTAGCACAAGCTGCAGTCTCACTTGAAGCAGTATGGGGGGATGCAAGAACCAAGTTTCTGCATCTAGAGACTAGTGTGATGTCTTCTAATGCCTTGGATCTCCCTTCGCACAGATCGATAATCTCTTAGGGCATGTTACTGCAACTTTGTTAAAATAGCTTTCAGACCTTCGTGAAGTTCTACGATCATTCCTTGTGGACCTTTAACAATAGATTTACCAACTTACGTGCATCAGAAAGCAATCCTAAATTGGTGTTTACGTAGATCTACTTAAGTCATTAATAAACTTAAGAGGAATCACTAGATTCTTCGCGAAAGTATTCATACATGCATTGTATACATTATTAAGAATTACTCAAGAGAATCGCATGGCATTCAATCAATATTTAATAAAACAAGTCATTCATCAATGGCATATAACATAAATAGGCATGAACATAAATACTCAATAATTCTTCAGAACTTTTCTTTATTGATCTCAATTCACAGATTACAGACTCAAAACTGCCCTTCACACAAAGATGCAGGGGTCCGCACACTCAGTTGTGGACTCTACCTAGGCCTCCATGCACTTAGCTGCAGAGCCTTTATTTTCCTATCTAAGCATAGGAAACAGAGCCTCCCTTCCCTAGCTCCTGCGCTAGACTCTTTGATCAACCCAATTCTCTATCTTGGTCTCCTCTTGGTTACCTCTTCCTTTCACTAAGACTACTATTTATAGACTTTTTTCATAAAATGCCATGGTTCGCAGACCATGGGTGAATTTAAAAAATTGACTCAAAAATTATCCAAAACAAGGGGCTAAGCCCCTTTGACTCCTAATTATCTATGTGCTCTGCATCCATGACTCGTGGAGACTTTACATCATTTACAAAATTGTACCAAAATTTGGGTTATCTTAACCCCAAGCTAACCCAGGGGAGCCCATCCCAATAGGAGGAGAAGGCCCTAATCTTATGTAAATCATAGCGGGAAAGTGACCATCAAAATTTAGATCTTCCACTTTCAAGTAGGTGGCCTTACTTGCCTCAAGATGGCCTTAATGCTTCTTGGAAGGATGGTTCCTAGTGAAGAATCAAGGTAAGAAGAGAATACAAGAATGAATTACTAGAAAAGGTCTAAGATCATCCCTGCCCACTAAGTCAAACATGGGGATAGGTAGTAAGTGTGGCATCACATAGAGTAGAATGTTTGAATATATGGTATCAGGCATATACGATATGCGATGTGGATATGGCTCGTTGAAGAGGCCATTAGGAAAAAATATCCAAGGAATGAAAGGATAATCGACCATACCTATATCGTTGGGGTCTAGGCCGAGACTTATGTTGATATAGCGAGAAAGTGGCTAGGGGTTCCATCATTCCCCTAAGCATGATATGCTACCCTCAAACACATGATGAAGGAGGGGACTGATCAGGTATGCAAAGGTATGCCCTAGCTAAATGCATTTGTGGAGCGCCATTGTGTTCCAAGTTCTCAAATAATGGATTCAAGCATTTGGCCCTAATGGAAAAATATCCTTTAGAGGATGATAAATATATGTAGGGGCATATGTGGCCCCCAATTTTGGATGGATGGATGTATTACGTTATGGGCATGATAAATGTATTTAGAATAGTGGACTCCAAACACATTATGATGATGTGGTTTTCTATTTGTTGTTTATGGTTTCCTTCTTAGGGGGGGAATGGATAGATACAGTTAGAGAAAGGAAATGATGGATCACCAATCTCATTTGGCATTGCATATATGAATCAAATGGATTTAATTTATGGGTTCGCATACATGGTGTCATTATACCAAAAATTAGCTTCAAATATAATGAACTAATTCTCACATAAACGACATAGTGGTTTAACAATAACAATGTCTAAGGGATTCGATTGTTGAGGTAAGATGAAGGAATGATTAAGTGGATAGTCCCTAGAGTGATATGAAGTGATATGAGAATCTAAAGGTTCTTCTTAATGGTGAAGAATAATGGTGCGAGAGTGAACACTACCAAATGCACTAGGAGGGTTAAGGAGAATTTCTTCTCATGGATTCTAAAAAATGGATGCCACCTTACCCAAACATTGAGTGGCAATGTGATGGTCACAAGGTATATGTTGTTCACATTCATGGGTTATAAGTAAGGGTTTATTGAAATAATAAACCTAAGCATGGATGGAGTCTTTGGAATCCACTACATATTGATCATGGGTTTGTTGCGAAAGGAAGTATGCATGATGGTGCATATAATCCAAAGAATAATAAAGGGTGGTCATGGATTATATGATTTCTTCATGAGAATGGAATATGGGGTGACTAAAGGAAGAGATACCACATGGTGAATAGGAGCTACCTAATGTATCTTCATGAGAGACAAGGTTCAGATACCCACCATCAAAGCTAGGAGACAAGTGCCTAGTAGATGGGAGATCTACCGATGTTGAGACTGAAGTGTTCTTTGAAGAAGGTTCATAGAACCATAATAAGAGATGTCTATAGAGTCACAACATATTGATCCCATGGATGATGACAAGTAGAGTATAGAGGCGATATTATCTGTCATCTCGACATCAGGGGGAGGGATCACGATGGGTGGTTGAGAGACCTCCTGCTCTAGAATATGAGTGGGACCAAAACACATAGGAAGAGGAGATGTGGAATCACTATGAGTGACATATAATTTGTGAAGAACTTGAAGTGTATCATGAAATTCTTTGATATGGGAACAACGATGAGAATAATGGCCATAATTATCACACAAAGCACAAGGGTGATTTGTGTGTAACAATTTGTTCTTTTTAACTGACTTGGGTAACGTGACATGGACCTCAGTAATGTTAAAATCAAGGAAGTTATCAGAGACCACATTCTTGATATGAGGGAGTTCAGGAAAATTATTGGTGGCATGACCAACAACATAGCACAAAGCACATGGAGGAGTAGGCTTTGGCAGCTTAGGAGGAGCTAGAGTTGGTTGGGGTGCCTTTTCTTTGGTTCCCATTTTATGGGATTTTCCCCCCTCACCAGATGCTTTCGGAATAGGAGTAGGTTCCTATTGATGTTGCTGTGGAAATGAAGCAAAGGAACGGTTAGGAATAATGGGTTGAACCAGGGTGAAAGAAGTGTAAGGTTTGAGTTGATCTCGAGGAGTTTTCATGGGAGGATCAATGTACTAGACTAGGATCCCCAAGGTAATGTTACGTAAACTCAATGTAGACATGACAGTTGTAGAACAAACTCCCATGGGTGGAAATAAGAACGATATTTGACTAGAAGGGTAATGACCCAGGGGATCTACTTGGAGATGGTTAAGACATGGGGGAACAACTCCTCATTGAAAAGGACTAGGAGAGATACCAAGAAAAGGAAGATGACCTTCAGGAATAGTACCGAAAGGCTAGGTTGAGTTGGGAATGCTGGGTTGCACATACCATACTAGTTGTGGGAAGCATATTGATGAGCCTTAGTATTGCATCAAGAATGTTGCAATTCCCAAAGATACCAACTTTACTTTATCAACCAGGGGTTTCCTACAAATTGAGAGGTGATAATGTTATATACAGAGTAGATGCATCATTCTAGTCATGCCACCCTCAACTTGGTCACTTGATCATTAGGGTTCCAGACCATCCTTCTACTGAATTGAAAGGAGTCTAACTACTGGAAGAAGAATTTAAAGGCTAGTACTAGTGTAGAGAAATTAAATGCTTTTCAACTTAGAAAATCAAAGTTACCAAGTTGTAAATGCCATGAAATGACTCAAATATTATGCTAATTTGTAGAAAGGAAACTATGGTAACTTGCACTCAATAATCTAACTATCAAGGTTTCTTCAAAACATAATATTAGTCTACCATTTCATAATTCAAGAAAGCATGCATTGACTATCTAATTCACATTTGTAGAGTAAATAAAGTTATAATTGCTAAATTCAGAAATAAAATAAATAATGCTATCTGATATTTCAGGAAGGAAAAATGAGTGAAAGGACTGGTTTAGGTAGCACTTTTGGTCATGGAGTCCAAGTTGAGGGGTGGAACTACTCCTAAAAAAGGCTAGGCTATCATTTCAGGTCAAAACAAGGTCAAAATAGGTTTCTACAGGATGTTGCGTAGGATGTTTTGTATTGCTATAGGATGTCCTAAAATGCTACAAGAAGTTGGATGAGAGGGCTTGGAGGGTAGAAATGGTGAGATGAAGTATTGGAAGGGTGTATGAAGTTATAGAAAGTGCAGGGAAGGAGATCATCACCCGTACCCAAGCCCAGTACTTCAAGAAGGCTAGATTTGGGGTAAGATGGCTTGTTCACAGTGACCTAAAAAACAAAGGTTTAGAACATGGGTTTGCATGCATCAACAGAAGGTGGAGAATACCTAAATGGAGTTGGTGAAAGGATTCCTTTCCTATAGATAAGCAAACCTACGAGAACACTTGAATTTTTCTCTTTTCATTTGCAAATTATTACATGTAAATGTGGAAAAGATGAATTGAATTTGGAAATTCTGATCTAACTACTGCTAAGAATTTGATCTATGAAATGAACTATCTTCTAAGCTACAACGATCATGAGAAGAAAAATAACAAATGTAAATCTTTCCAAGAAATCATAAACAAATATCTAACTAATGCTAAAACTTGATCTATGTAATGAACAACAAATAAGACTATGTTTTTGGGCTGTGAGTGTGGGGGTCCCTAATCATGATCCCATGAGGGAGATGAGATAGGGGTCACTGTCACAATATTTTTAATGTATTTTACTCTACTAAAAAACAACAACTAATTTACCCTCTAAACTAATGGAATCATTAATAAGTAACAACTTAATCAATCTTCTAAGCTAAGAGAAACACAAATAAACTGCAGAAATTTATCAACATTCTAAACTAAGAATATAGATACAAGATAGGAATCTTTGCTACTATGGCTGGGTTGTAACATAAGAGCTTCAACCCTATGAGTCAACTCACTTCTGGATCAAAATAGAACTTCTCATTATCATTCAAAAAAGTGTCAAATACATCATAAAAATAACAGTCAAATGTGCTTCAGCTTAATGGCCTCTTGGCTACAATAAAAGTGAAACTACCAATAGCTCCCTAGAAAATAGGGATTTTCCTCCCTAACTCAAGAATAGGTGAATCTAACTCTTCCTTGACTTGCACTGGGTTCGGCTACCAATGAACTCGGCCTGCTTAGCTATCAATGACAGCAAGTTGATGAGGTAGAGTGGGGGATCTTCAACTCATTTGAGGAATTAAAGAGGTTGACCATTTCCTCGAATCTCTCTTTCTTATCTACTCTGAGTTCCTGCACTCAAATCATCTCAAAAGTGCTCCAATTTCTGCATTTAACACACATTAGGCCACATGACATAGTAACACATCTTTACTACTCACACTAAGCATAATATAACAAAATTTATAGATAAATATGAGAAAAAAATAACTTAATAAGCTAGAGGATGGCATTGTGACCCATATAATATACCTATTGATGAGCCTCATCATTACCCCCTACTGAAACTGTAACTAATCCTCTGAGTAACCTATTCATCTATTTCCATGTCCTTCATGGCCCTGGTGGCCTCTCTGACATCCCAATCTTCTATAGATGGTGTCTCTTCTTGAGGATATAATCTTTCATTTTTCTCTATGTTTTCGAATTTATTCCTCTCATCTTCTTCCTTCTTTCCCTCCTGTAAACCCAACAATAAAGGTGGAATGAGCTTAAGTCCAATCCAGTTGATCTTCAATCTTTGCATGGCCTTCTTGTACAGGGGTTTTCTATCCAATACATTTCTCAATCTCTGAGGGGAGTGATACTCCCTGATCTAGAGACTTTGTGGTAGCGTATTCCATCTTCTCTGACATGCTTGTTGGTTCTCTGCACCCAACAATCATAGATTTTCCTCAAAGTGGGAGATGGCCTACTCTTGGGTGGTAAGGTATCTAGGTGCAAGCTTAGAATCATTCGAAATGATGTTATGATTACTGATTACATCCATGTAACTTATCTGATCGGCCCTGATGTAGAGGGGTTATTTTTCTTCTTTTCTCAATACTCTCTTTAACTCATCATCCCTGGCCTCCTCATGACTCATCCAATATGCAAGAGTCATCAACTGTAAGTCTCCCAAATTTTCATTGGGATCCAAAACATTCATGTCAGTTAATGTGAGGTTGTGCAGGTAGAACTCAGCTAATTTGTCTTTGTCTTCCGTGCTACTCTTGTCACATAACTCAATGAACTTATTATAGCCCTATACTAGTATGGAACCATGTTGTGCTAATTTCTTAATCTAGAACTGCATCCATTTGTCTTTGATGAAAAGTGCATAGGATTTGGGTGGCAGTCTGCATTGATGTGCCTCCATGGAGAGGCTTTCCATTGTGGCTAATTGGGTCTTCTTCTCTTGTAGTTTCTTCCTCAACCATGTGTTTTATTTCTACAACTGTGTTCTGATTTTGTACTCTCTATCCCTTAACTCACTCAACATCTTTCCCATTACTAGGAGATTTTCTTTCATAAGGCCCACATCTTCCACTTTCTTGGATTTAGCAAATTGCATCCATATGTGTCCTTCCTCTTTCTGCCTCAAGTTCAAAGAAGAGAGGGACTACAAATTTCTGTGGGATCACTTTGCCTCCTTCAAAGAACTTGTAATAGGAGCTTAAATTGGGCTATGGATTAGACTCATGTTGTTGGAGAATCTAAGGAAAAGTAGCGCAATGTGATTCTTCATTACTTTGATAACAATTTGTGGAGTATTTTTACTTTTCCTTATTAGCTTATTCTTCCTCTTCTTCTTCTTATTAGTGCATATGTGTGTACTTCATCAAAATTATACCAAAACATAAAAGCAAAAACACAAGATGTTGGCTCTCTGCCAGGTCCAAGACCTCTATTCTCTTGAGAGGAAAACCTTGAGTGAATTTCTCTTATTGAAGCTTCTATTGATCAATGCCAAACCCTAGACCCTTGACAAGAATATCCTCCTAGCACAAGTCAAGCCCTTTCTCCTTTCTACATTTTGTTCCCTAGCACATAGGCTTCCTTCTTTTGGTACTTTGTTCCCTGACACTTCGTCCTCTCCTTTTGGCACTTCGTTCTTCTTTCAAATTGTTAGTAACCTTGTTGTACTTTCTCTAGAGCATATGCCTTTGATGAGACCCTTTTCCTATGATGATTCCTTTCCTGTATTCACCAATCAATGAACTTGTAAGGCTGTAATGAGAGGGTTTTTATGACATCAGGGACAACATTTTCACCTTCACACGTGTGATTGTTTTCTTTGTGGTGTAGGTCTCTTCCTTATTCACTTGTGAGAGATCCTTCTATTCTTGAGTGAGGGTCCTTATAGGCCTACTTAGATTTCCCAACCAATGATATTATGTGACTGTAATGATAGTGTTGTTATGACTACAAGAAGATGCTCTGTTTCTTGCACGTGTGACTGTTTTCTACCCTAGAAAATAGTCCCTTCAACTTTGGCCTAAACTCTTCTTTGTATGCTGCACTAAAGACTCCATTTCTTGTCACTTGATCACCCTTTTTCTTCTTCATTTTCTAAGCTAATTTCAGAGATATGAATGCGTTGTATTGGAGTGGATTATGACCCTTATATATAGGTGTTTTCTCCTTCTTTTCGGCTGACATGACTTTTATGCTTCATATTTCTTACTTTTAGGATGTCGTTACTTGGAGGATGCCTGTGACTTTTCTTGGATGTATTCTCTTTACCATAATACATACACATACAAGGTGTAACATGTGCTTAATGTCTTCAACCCTTTCTTTTGACTATTTGACTAACCTATAGCACTTTAACTAGTGCTAGATCTATTTCAATGAGCAAGAAAGTCATTAACATATATTATAAAAAAATATTTCTTTTCTTGAATAAATACAAATATCAAAAGTACATTTATGAAGACCGAACCTAGTTACATTTTGTTCAACACTCCTTATTAACTAGGGAGGTATTCATACAACATTACAAGGTGTTTGTCTATTATTAATGTTGAAGAATTCACATAAGAGAAACCATATTTGCAATCCATCTGTTATAGCATCATATTCATCAGCACTGTCATGGTTCAAGGCCTTGACTAACAACTCCATCTCTTCATGAGAACATGAGCTACAATTCTAGCAAGACTAATGATTTATAGACACCTTCATCATTGTCTCTCAAGGCACATACCCACGTAGGTGTTCTCGGAGTATGAACTTCTAGTACTATTCTTATCTTGGGTTCCCAACCCTCAAACAATATCAGTCTTCTTACCTCTCTTGTCTTGGATTCCCTACACATCCTCAAAGAGTAGCGATTCTGTTATGAAACCAGCTCACAAAAATATAGAAAAGATAGATCAACACCTTAGAAATAAACCTCTTCGAGGAGGCAACCTCATTTACATTGAAAAAATGAACAATTCTTATATGATTCAAATAATATAACATCCTTTCTATATATAGGAGTCTAAGGGGTCACAATATAACCAAAGCTGACCTAACAATAATAATATAAAGGGACAAAAATAATAATAGTGGGATTCTATGGGGCACAATAATAACAATATGGGGACAATAGGGGCACAAAATTAACAATAAGGGATACAACGACAATAGTAATGGGAGAATCACTAGTATTATAGGGACCTAACATGCCCCTCTCCTTCAAAAAAGTGTTGTTCTCAATGCTTGAGTAGTTCTGGATGCTTCTGCATAAAATTCTCATCCTCCCATGTGGAATCTTCATCAGGGAAGTTCTTCCACATGATGAGATACTCTGAAATTGGTCGATTTCATAGCTGTCGATTTCTAGTTTCTTTGACTGCTTCAGGTTCCAATATTATTTTTCCTTCCTCATCAAGTTCTGGCAATATTGTTTGAATTGGAAGCTTGTCACCTATAACCTTCTTTAAGCATGAGACATGGAAAACTTGGTGCACTCGGGAAGCTGCAAGAAGCTCCAATTTGTATGCCATAGTACCTATCTTTTGCAACACCTTGTACGGACAATAATACTTTGGTGATAATTTATTATCCTTCTTAGCTTGCTTGAGGGATATTTGTTTATATGGTTGTAACCATTGGAATACCCAATCACCTACATCAAAACTTCTTCCGATGCGGTGTTGATCTGCCTGCTGTTTCATTTTATTCTCTGCCAAGGTGAGGTTATCCTTTAAGAGTTGGAGAACTTGTTGTTGATGCTTAATATGATATTCCACTTCTTTAACCTTAGAATTTTCTCTTAAATATGATGTGATGGATGGTGGATGATATCCATGAAGTGCCATAAATGGGGTCATTTTTGTTGTAGTATGGAAGGAAGTGTTATACCACCATTCAGCCAGAGGCAACCATTTGACCCATTGTGTCTGTTTATTAGATACAAAGAAATGAAGACATCGTTCCAAACATTTGTTTACTATCTCAGTTTTCCCATCAGATTGAGGACGATAAGATGAGCTATAAGCTAACTGAGTACCAAGACAAGAAAATGGTTCTGTCCAAAAATTTCCAGTGAAAATGGGATCTTTGTCACTTACAATAATATTTGGGTTTCCATGTAGCTTTTGAATTGTTTCCATAAATGCAGGAGAAATTGTACTCTCTTTAAATGGATAAGATAATGAAAAAAGGTGTGCATACTTGGTAAGTCTATTAATTACCACCATGATAACACTCTTTCCTTCAGACTTGGGTAAACCTATGATAAAATCCTTTGAAACCTCCTCCCAACATTGGTTTGGAATGGATAAAGTTTGTAATAGTCCTGGGGTCTTAATTGCTTCAACTTTATTTTGTTGGAAAAACAAACATTCCACCACAAACTTTTGAATATCTTATTTAAGGCCATCCCAAAAAAATTCCTTCTTAACCCTGTGGTAGGTTTTTAGAAATCTTGAGTGCCCTCCTAAGGGAGAGGTGTGAAATTCCTTAAGGATCTTTTGTTTCAGTTATGAATTCTTACATAGGTATAACCAATCCTTGTACCATAAGAAATCATTTTTCCAGCTAACTATATCAGGTGTACTGGGATCTTGTTGTATCTTTTGAACAAGTGCCTACACTTCCTCGTCATTCTTCCATTCATCCCTTGCTTCATTTATCCAATTTGGTTGGATAATAGAAATGGTGCAAAGAAATGCTTCCACATCCTCATCCTTTCTTGAGAGTGCATCTGCCACAACATTTTTCTTCCCTTTTTTGTAGATGATTTCAAAGTCATAACCCAACATCTTTGTGACCCATTTTTGCTGCTCTTTTGAAGATAATCTTTGTTCTAAAAAGTATTTAAGACTATCATGATCTGTTTTTACCTTGAAGTGTCTTCCCATTAGTTAGGGTCACCATTTCTTAAGCGCATGTAGTATTTCCAACATTTCCTTCTCATAAATAGCTTTGTGTAAATACTTTCCTTTAATTGGACAACTTTTGAAAGCAATGGGGTCAATGTACAACTGAACTTGTAAAATTAGTAGATGGGTTCAATGTAGTGCTTTAACATTCAACCATTGGTTGGTCCTCCTGCAATCTCTGCACCATTCATTTCTTTCAGAAAATATACATTATTTCCTCTGAAAGCATATATAATGTATGGCACTTTCCACACGAAGTCAAACTTCCCATGTTTTTCTTTGTCCTCACTTCTGGAATCCCATCTTAACACTTTATCTCCCAGATAGAAGTCTTCTGCTTTGGTTCTTTTGTCAAAGATCTTCTTGAGTTTTTCTTGTAGTACTTGGGATCTTTGGTACACTTCCTCCCTGGTTTGTTGTAAATGGATGGTCTGGTTTATTCTTCTCTGTATATCATTTGGTTCCACTTGAGCTTCTTGAAGTAGTTTCATGACAGGAACCCCTAAAGATGAAGGAAAAACTACCTCCATTCCATATACTAGCTCATAGGGACTGGTTCCAATGGACTTCTTAGTAGTAAGCCTATCTGCCCACAAAGCATTGGTTAATTTCTTGTTCCAAGTTTTCTTATTTTCTTCCAACAGTTTTTTGATAATATTAATTAGGCTTTTATTGGAAGATTTTGCTATACCATTCCCTTGATGATAGTAAGCTGTGGAATGACGAAGTGTTATATGATACGTGTGATAGAAACCAATCATTTTCTTTGACTTGAATGCTGCAGCATTATCTATGATAATTTTTTCAGGACAACCAAACCTGGAAAGGATATTAGACTCTAGAAAACCTATTATCACAGTGTCAGTGGCTTGTCTAGAGGGAATGGCTTCTATCCATTTAGTAAATTAATCAGTTGCAATGAGTATCCATTTATGTTGACCAGAAGAATGTGGATGAATTTTCCCAATGAAGTCAAGACCCCATTGTTGAAAAGGTTTCTCGATGGAAATAGGTTTCAATGGTAAAGGTAACAATTTTCTTTTTCCTTCAAAGATTTGGCATTTATGGCAGGAAGTTACAAATTTCTTCACATCTGCAAACAAGGTTGGCCAATAAAATCCATCTCTTAAAATTTTGTCAGCAGTTGACTTCCAATAGAGATGTCCACCACAATCCCCTACATGAAATTCTTGGAGTACTTTGTCAGATTCTTCTTTTAATAAACAGTTTAACAAAATTCCTTCATGATTTTTCCAAAATAAAGTATTATCCATAATGCAAAATTTTGATGCTTTCATTTTCAAAAACCTATTTTTAGTTCTGGATAACCCTGGAGGAGCCTGTAGGTTTTGTAGAACATATATTATATCAACATACCAAGGTGAGTCTAAAAAGGACTGGCTGATCTGTGGAGTCGCCATCTCTTGTTCGTTATCCAGCTCTACAATAAGATTGATGTCTAGGGCTTGGCAATTTGTTTCTGTCGTGAGTTTTTCCAACCCCCGACCTTTAATTAACTTGGTAGGTTTTATCTCTATATCATATTCTAAGATAGTAGCTATCCATTTTCCCCTTTTTCCATCAACTCCATCCCGTGTCAGGATATCTTCGACTACAACGTTTGGAACGTAATTTTAGGTCCCTATAATACTAGTGATGCCCCCATTAATAATGTAATTATATCCCTTATTAATATTGTTGTGCCCCTATCGTCCCCATATTGTTATTACTATGCCCCATAGAATCCCTCTATTGTTATTTTTGTGCCTTTATATTATTATTGTTAGGTTGGCTTGGTTATATTGTGACCCCTTAGACTCCTATATATAGAAAGGAGGTTTTGTCATTTGAATAATCCAAGAATTGTTCATTTATGTAATGTAAAGGAGGTTGCCCACTCGAAGAGGCTGAATTCTAAGGCATTGATCTATATTTTCTATCTTTTTGTGAGCTGGTTTCATAACATTTGGTATCAGAGCTTTGGATTTTAGGGTTTCGCTGCTCCGAATAGGTCATCGTGGAATTTTTTCTATAAAAATTTTTTCTGCGACGTTTCAGAAGTGAAAAAAAAAACCATTTGGGATGAAATCGCACTGAACCTTGGATCCGAATTTGATTTTCACACTATATTTGTGGATATATTATCTGAGGAAGTTGGTCTTTTTGCAGATTCCTGAATTACATTCCAAACAGGTTACCTGGGGAAAATCGTCATAACTTTCTCTCTAAGCATCGGATTGAAATTTTGTAAGAAGGTACAGAAAGAGGATGGACTGTAGTTTCTTGTATATATTTTTCAGAGCCAAAGGTCAAAACAGTGACACGTGGCACTTCATACAAGTTCGCTCTTCTGGAAAAGTCTATAATTAGGTCATCTTGGGATATTGTGCATAACTCTTCCTTGGAGAATCCAATTTGGATCAAACTGATGGCATTGGAAAGAGGATGCAAAGGGCTACTACAGGTCACAATTTTAGAACTGGATGATCCGAAATTACAGAGATACATCAGATTCAATATCAAGCTCCTACAAAGTGAAAAAAGGTGTGTAGTTTCTTTTTTAAATTTTTGCATAAGCTTGGTTTGAAAAATTAGTTTTAATGAATTCAAAGGGCATAGTAAAGCATTATTATCGGTAATTGATGCCCCGAGGAAAGAAAATGCAAACATCTAGTAAGAAACCTGAAAGCTCTAGCATGACTCATGAAGAAGAGGAAGAAATGCAACATGATATATCAAAATTATGAGACCAAGTGCAACAAGTGTCACTTGCACAAAAAGTAACAGAATCTAAGATGGATGGTTTAAAGAAAGATGTAGAAGCTGAGATGGATGGTTTAAAGAAAGGTGTAGAAGCTAAGATAGATTGATTAAAGAAGACATAGAAGCTAATATGGATGGCATGGAAGCTAAGATGAATGTAATGGACACTAAAATGAATGGCATGGATGCTAAAATGGATGGCATGGATGATAAGATGGAAGAATTGAAGATAAATTTGAATAAGTTGCTACAAGAAATGGTCACTAATGGTGAAAGGGTAGTAAAGGAAACTCATGATGAGAACAAAAGAAATGTTAATCATGATTACATAGACTCTAATGTTGGATCGAAGACCCACCATATTCCAAAAATCGATATGAGGAAGTTTGATGGTAAAGATCCCGCAACATGGATATTACAGATGGAGCAATTTTTTGATCTCAATAATCTGCAAAACACACAAAAGGTACGTATTGCAACTTTATATTTGGAACCAAATCAGTTTGTATGGTATCAATGGCTTTGCTCTCATAAAAAAATTATCACTTGGGAAATTTTTAAGGAAGAATTGACAACACATTATGAGGATACAAAAAGAAACACTTTTTTTAGCCAATTGATAAGTCTCAAACAAAAGGGTTCAATAATGGAGCACATTGAGGAGTTCCAAAAATTGAACATAAGGGTAAAAAATATTCCAGAGGAGCATAGGATTGATGTGTTCATAGGGAATTTAAAGGATAATATCTAACATTATGTTCGTCTTTGGGAACCTGATTCATTAGAGAAGACATTCAGGTTAGCAAGAAAAATGGAAAGAAAAATTATGGCAACCAAGAAGCATACCACTCACAACTATAAAGATGGAAGTGTTGTTGCCCCTAGCCTTCCACAACCTATAAGGTTGACACCACAACAATTGGAAGAAAAAGGAGAAAAATGGCTCTGTTATAGTTGTGATAGAAAATACACTAAAGGTCATAAGTGTGCTGAGAAGAAATTATTCTACATAGATTATGAAGAGGAAGAAGAAAAGGAGCAAGAAAGGTAAAAAGAAGAGGATATACTCCAGGAACAAAGCCTAGATAAAGAAGAAATGAATCCGACCATATCTTGTAATGCATTGGCTGGAATTACCACTCCTCAAACCATCAAGATAGAAGGAAAAATCAAGAAGAAAAAGGTAATAGTGTGGATTGATTCAGGAAGTATCCACAATTTTATTCATTGTAAGATAACAAAAGAATTGAATTGTTTCCTATATCGAGCACCAAAGTGTCAAGTGATGGTTGCAAATGGAGGAATGATAAAGTGCTCTAGAAAGTGCCATAATATCAAGCTATCCATGGGAGAATATGTATTGAAAATCCCAACGCTTTCCATTCCAATGGGAGGTGCTAATGTTGTACTAGGAGTCCAATGGCTACAATCCTTGGGTACAATAGCTTTTAACTTTTAAGAAATTTTCATGAAATTTTATGTGGAAGGAAAGGAAGTTGAATTAAGGGGTATTGCAGGGAAACTGGGAAAGATAATAAGCTCTAATGGTATGACATATCTTCTAAAAAAGGAACAACGAGGAGTAATTGCACAATTATATTCGCTATATGTTTCCACATCGAAATCATCTATTTCTCCAGATCTCCAAAAAGTCTTGGACAATCATTCTAAGGTATTTGAGACTCCCAAAGGTCTCCCACCTATTCGTGATCATGATCATGCTATTCATTTGATTCTAGGAAGTGTTCCTCCAAACATCAGGCCGTACAGATATCCCTATGCCCAAAAGAGTGAAATTGAACATATGGTTGTAGAAATGCTTGAGGCTGGTATAATTCAACCTAGCCAAAGTTCTTTCTCTGCTCCAGTAGTATTGGTGCACAAGAAGGATGGATCATGGTGCATGTGTCCAGATTATAGGGAGCTCAACAAGCTCACTATTAAAGATAAGTTTCCCATTCCTTTCATTAATGAATTATTGGATGAATTGCATGGATCAATTTACTTCACCAAGTTATATCTTCGTTCAGGATATCACCAAATCAGAATGAAGACTCAAGATATTTTGAAAATAGTATTTAGAACTCATGAGGGTCACTATGAGTTTTTGGTCATGCCTTTTGGCCTTACCAATGCACCTTCTACATTTCAAGGTTTGATGAATTCCATTTTCAAACCCTTCCTTAGAAAATTTGTGTTAGTATTTTTTGATGATATACTAATCTACAACAAGTCTTGGAAGTATCATGTTGAACACATTGACAGGGTGCTACAACTATTGGAGGAGAAACAATTATATGCAAAAAGATCCAAATGTTTCTTTGGAGTACAAGAGGTGAAATATATGGGTCATATTATATCTCATGAAGGAGTTAAGGTATACCCTAGCAAAATTAAAGCCATTAAGGAATGGGAAATCCCCACATCCATAAAGCGTTTGCAAAGATTTCTCGGGTTGACAGGGTATCATTGCAAGTTTGTTAAGAATTATGGGAAAATAGCAGCACCTCTAACAACATTGTTGAAGAAAGATGCATTTTCATGGACTCCAGAAGCAATAAAGGCCTTCAAATATCTTAAAGAGGCAATGTGCCAAGCACCAATCTTAGCTACACCAGACTTGACAAAAACCTTTATTGTGGAATGTGATGCTTCCAGAAATGGAATTGGTGCTGTTTTAATGCAAGATGAAAGACCCATTGTTTTTGAAGGTCATCCAATCAAGGGAAAGTATTTACACAAAGCTCTTTATGAGAAGGAAATGTTGTCAATACTACATGCACTTAATAAATGGAGACCCTACCTAATGGGAAGACACTTCAAGGTAAAAACGGATCATGATAGCCTTAAATACTTTTTAGAACAAAGATTATCCTCTAAAGAACAACAAAAATGGGTCACAAAGATGTTGGGTTATGAATTTGAAATCATATATAAGAAAGGGAAGAAAAATGTTGTGGCAGATGCACTCTCAAGAAAGGATGAGGATGTGGAAGCATTGTTGTGCACCATTTCTATTATCCAACCAGATTGGATAAATGAAGCAAGGGAGGAATAGAAGAATGACAAAGAAGTGTGGGAACTTATTCGAAAATTACAACAATATTCCAGTACATCTGATACATTTAGCTGGAAAAATGATTCGTTATGGTACAAAGATCACTTATACCTCTGTAAGAATTCCCAACTCAAACAAAAGATTCTTCTGGAATTGCACACTTCTCCCTTAGGAGGGCACTCAGGATTTTTGAAAACTTACCACAGGGTTAAGATGGAATTTTTTTGGGACGGCCTTAAATTGGATATTCAAAAGTTTGTGGCAGAATGTTTGGTATGCCAACAAAATAAAGATGAAACAATTAAGACACCAGGTCTATTACAACTTTATCCATTCCAAGCCAACATTGGGAGGAGGTTTCAATCGATTTTATCACAGGTTTACCCAAGTTTGAGGGAAAGAGTGTCATCATGGTGGTAGATGACATAATTACCAAGTATGCACACTTTTGTGCATTATCACATCCATTTAAAGCCAGTACAGTTTTTACGGCATTTATGGAAACAATTCAAAAGCTACATGGAAACCCAAAGATTATTGTAAGCGACAAAGATCCCATTTTTACAGGAAATTTTGGATAGAATTATTTTCTTGTCTTCGTACTCAGTTAGCTCATAGCTCATATTATCATCCTCACTCTGATGGGCAAACGAAGATAGTAAACAAATGTTTGGAAGGATATACTCGTTGCTTTGTATATGATAAATAGACACAATGGGTCAAATGGTTGCCTCTGGCTGAATGGTGGTATAACACTTCCTTCCATACTGCAACAAAAATGACCCCATTTATGGCACTTTATGGATATCAACCACCATCCATCACATCATATTTAAGACAAAATTCTAAGGTTCAAGCAGTGGAACATCACATCAAGCATCAACAACAAGTTCTCCAACTCTTAAAGGATAACCTTGTGTTGGCGCAGAATAGAATGAAACAACAGGCAGATCAACATCGCAGTGAAAGAATTTTTGACGTAGGTGATTTGGTATTCCTACGGCTACAACCATATAAACAAATGTCCCTCAAGCAAGCTAAGAAGGATAACAAATTGTCACCAAAGTATTATGGTACGTACAAGGTGTTGCAAAAGATTGGTACTATGGCATACAAATTGGAGCTTCCTGCAGCTTCTCGACTGCACCTAGTTTTCCATGTTTCATGTTTAAAGAAGGTTATAGGTGACAAGCTCCCAGTTCAAACAATATTGCCAGAACTTGATGAGGAAGGAAAAACTATATTGGAACCAGAAGCAGTCATACAAACAAGAACTTGACAACTATGAAATCGATCCATTTTAGAGTATCTCATCAAGTGGATGAACTTATCCACTGAAGATTCCACATGGGAGGATGAGAATTTTATACAGAAGAATCCAGAACTACTCAAGCATTGAGGACAACACTTTTTTGAAGGAGAGGGGCATGTTAGGTACCTATAATACTAGTGATGCCCCCATTAATATTGTATTTGTATCCCTTATTAATATTTTTGTGCCCCTATTGTCCCCATATTGTTATTACTGTGCCCCATAGAATCCCTCTATTGTTATTTTTGTGCCTTTATATTATTATTGTTAGGTCAGCTTGGTTATATTGTGACCTCTTAGACTCCTATATATAGAAAGGAGGTTTTCTCATTTGAATAATCCAAGAATTGTTCATTTATGTAATGTAAAGGAGGTCGCCCCCTTGAAGAGGCTGAATTCTAAGGTGTTGATCTATCTTTTCTATCGTTTTGTGAGCTGCTTTCATAACACATAAGCTACTACATGAGAATACAAAATATAGACCCTAAAATCCTTAATATCCTTTACCAGAGCAAAAGCTTGTCTCTCCATTATTTTGTATTTTAATGAGGCATCTCTAAGAGATTTACTAAAAAAGGCTATTGTTTTTTCACATCCTTGATCATCCTTTTGTAGTAAAATTGCAGCTATGGTGTGTTCTGATGCAAAACAAAAAATAATGAAGTCTCTGTCAAATTTTGGACTTGTGAGGACTGGTGTTTGAGTTAAGGCTAGTTTAATTTCTTCAAATGATTGTTTAGCCTCAAATGTCCATTTAATGGTCAAATCCTTTTTTAACATGTTATTCAATAATCTAATTAATTCAGCAAAGTTAGAGATGAATCTTCTTAAAAAATTCATTTTTCCTAAAAATGCTTGAAGTTCTTTAATGTTTCTTTGGTGAGGTATTTTCAAAATAGCTTCAATCCTGGAGGGGTCAATTCAGATGCCATATTTGGAA
This sequence comes from Pinus tabuliformis, assembly GCA_031772625.1. NCBI lineage: Eukaryota > Viridiplantae > Streptophyta > Pinopsida > Pinales > Pinaceae > Pinus > Pinus tabuliformis. The sequence goes on from CM062816.1 coordinate 439,172,251, forward strand.
ATGATGTGACCTAACAACTTTCCTTCTTCTAAACCAAATAAAGATTTCTTTGGATTTAAGGAAATACCATATTTTCTGCATTTTAGAAAAACTTGCCTGAGATGCTCCAGGTGTTGCTGATCTGATTTGGAAAAAACAATGAGATCATCAAGATATATAACAAGAAAATCATGAATCTCTTTTGCAAAGGCAATGTCCATTGCTCTTTGGAAATTTGCTCCTTCATTTTTTAGTCCAAATGGCATTTTAATATACATGAAGGTACCCCATGGTGTAGTGAATGCAGTTTTCTCTTGGTCATCAGGATGAACTAAGATTTGGTTATAACCTGAAAACCCATCTAAAAGTGAAATTCTAGAAGAATCCACTACCCTTTACAGTATATGGTCCATTTTGGGTAAAAGATAGTTATATTTATGTGAGACCTTGTTCACATTTCTCAGGTCGACACATAATCTTATTTCCCTCATTTTCTTCCTAGTAGGTACTAGGTTAGATACCCATTCTAAAAATCTAATAGGGGCAATAATTCCAGCTTCATACATGCGTTTGATTTCTTTCTCAATTGATGGTAATAACACAGGGTTAATTCTTCTAAGTTTTTGCTTAAAGGGCTTTTGATTTTCTTTCAAAGGGATAGTGTGCTGAATGATTGAGGTGTCATAGGATTTCAAATCTTCATAACTCCAGGCGAAGACATCCTGGAATTCCCTCATAAGTTCAACATACTTTAGCTTTTGATTAGGAGGTAAAGATTTTGACAATTTTATCAATTTGGGATTATCCTGTGTTCCTAAGTAATACTCTTTTATGTCTGCTTTTAAAGCCTCCATTTTGGGTTGCTTCGGAATGTCATTAGAGTCAAACAAATCCTCCAAACGAGTTAATCCTTTGGGTAAATGATTATCCTTCAGATTTATAACCTCTGTTTCTTCTTCAATTATCTCATCTTGGTCCATTTGTTTCAGGTTTTTGATTTCTACTTGTGATAATTTAGTAGGGTGAAGCATGTTTATTGAATTCTCCTCCAAATTGTTAATTTCTACCCATTAGTATGATCAAAATCCGAAACTAGGTCTACATCTATATTAATGTTAGAAAATTCCTCATTTAAAGTTAGAAAATTATTAATCTGCTTATCACTATCAAAAACCTGCCAGTTCTTAAGATTATTAGGGATGGCTGGCCTATGCCTTATCTCAGTAGTGTACTGGTGATTGGGCTGGAAAGGCAACTTATAGGTACTGGCAAACATAGCCAAGCTATGAGCTTGCATATTATGTTTTCTAGGAATAGTTGCAAGCTGGGTTTCTAAAGAGTGTTAAGGATTTCTATGACTATCCCTCGGTAATATCCCAATATAGGATCTCTGGTTATGTAAGTTCCTTTTATATGTTTAATTATCAATTCAGAATCTCCTGCGATTGATACTCTTATGGCTCCTAATCTCTTAACTAACTTGAGGCCTAGCAAGAGTGCTTCATATTCTGCCATATTGTTTGTACATTTAAAATTCAACCTATAGGCATGTCCTTCTACATGATCATTCTCTAAGTTATAGACCCATAGCCCTGCACCTACACCTAGTTTATTTACCGAACCATCAAATTCTAGATGCCATAAAATTTCGTGTTCATAATTTGTATCTGGGGTAGTGTAGTATTTTTTAACTAGGGCATCTAGATTTTCTTTATCATCTGGTTTTTCTTTGTCATTTGATATCTCTTGAATTTGAACAGTTGACCTTTCTTCTTTTTCAATTTCTTTTGGTTCTATTGCTAAATCTTTAGGGTTATCAATTTCTGGATTTATTTCAACATTATAGAGAATAAAGGAATCCATATTAGAATGTACTGAGTAAATGGGAAAGTTTCGAGGCTTCTCCTGACTACTCACTACATACTTCATTAAAGTTTCTCTATACAACTTCTTTGGTTGTCCAAAAAAATATATGGTAGTGTATGACATGTCTAATTGTAGAGATCCCTGAAGTTTAGCACCCCAGGATCTAAACAACAGCATGCCATACTTGGGTGGAATGCCAGCTACCACTATGTCAATAAGTATAGTTTTGGTAGGGTATTGAGCTGATGAAACAAATAAATCATTTATAAGACCCAAACATCTCACTTGACTGGAATCAAAGGAAAATAAATCCTTATAGGGTCTAGTGATGTCTAGGTTGAGTTTCTCCATAACATATTTTGGCATGATATTGTGAGAATCACCAGAGCCAAACATGGAATTATGCAAAATCTTATCATGGATATTGAGACTGACATAGAAAGGTGCTATCCCTCCTTCCAGTGGTTTCCATTTACTTCGGGGCCAAAAATCAACTTAGGCTGGTCATCAAAGAGATTTACATAATCTGCATTTTCAATAATATTTAGTGATTTGTGGATTTGAGACCTGTAAACATCATGTTTCACCAATTCCGTCAAAGGAACCAAAATTTTAATATTTGCTACCTCTGCTCCTAGATTAAAGGGGGGGACTGTTTTATCAGTTTGAATGTTTGGGTTTCTGGCAGAAATGTCTTCTATGTTTTCTTCTATTTCAGGATTTGAAACATCCTTTGTCGATTTCCGTGATGCGATCTTTTGAGGTTATTCCATTGTTTCCTTGGAGGGACTTGAAGTGGAAGGTCATTTATTGTTGGGCTGGTTATCAGACACATCTTCTACGGTGGGGATGGAAGGGTTTTGATTTGTTCTTGAAAGGATTTGAAGCGTTTTTGTCACTGAGCTTGTTTTGACTTTTTTTGGGTTGATTAGGAGTTTTTTTTGGTTTGTTTTAGGGTTTTCAATACTTTTCTACTCCTCATATTATACTTCTTGTGCACCTCAAAGATGGCAGAGTCATACCCCTATCTCAAATCAAATGATTCTCCTGTCTAAGTTTGAAATTGCTGGAGTATATGAGACTCTTGGTCATCTTGAGTTAGAAATACATCTTCCTCCCCCTCTAGACCCATTAAATTTATCTGAGTCTCTAGCTCAGGGTCTTCTAATTGAGAGGCTTCTGCATAGTTTTCTTTGAATGGTGGTCTGATATTCTAGTCAGGAATATTCTTACCATTGTTCTGATTTTGATTTTTTCTAAAATTAGGATTTCTCCCTGAATTGGCCTATTGGCCATCCCAAGGAGATTTCCTTTCAATTGTATCAACTGTAAAACAATTTGTCCATTCCTTTAACAATAGCATCAATCTTTTGTTCAAAGGGTGAACTTTCATCTTTTGTAGGTATTCTTCTCTCATTTCTAGCTTTAGCCCTTTTAGAGAGTAGGTTGGCTTCAACACTTACAGCTACACTTTGCATTTCTTCTAGAGTGGGGGGGTTTCTTTCTCTCAGCTGAAAAGCCATGTCTGAATCAAATCCATCAGGAAATTTGATTAGGGCTAAACTAGGAGGGGGTCTAAGGTCGAGTGGAATGGCACTATAAACACTATTAAATCTAGTGCAATAGTCCTGGATGGTTTCATGGGGTCCCCTTCTAAGGTTTTCATATTCAGATAAAATCTGAAGGGGGTCTTTCCTTTTCTCCCACCTGTTCAAGAATTGTTGGTAGAGAGTTCGTAGGCTATCTATACTATTGGGTGTTAAGGCTCTAAACTAGGTTCTAACTTCTCCAGACAAACTTTGAACAAAAATTCTCATTTGAACATCAACAGTGTCTATCTCATATATTTCAAAATAGTCAATCATCTTCTTAGTGCGCTGCTGAGCAGTGTAGGTTCTAGTGCCATCAAAGGTGGTAATTTTACTTTGACAATCTTGAGGCATTACACCTAGGTTAGCAGGTAGCACCAGGGGAGCATATCTGCTGGCCATGATTGTAGGTTGGGCAAGAGTTGGGGTAATGGGAGGTGTTTGTGTTGTAGAGGAGGAACTAGAAGTGGTGGTGGGATGTTGCATGGTTATTGGTGTGAGGGGGAGTGAAGGGATGAAAGGAGGAGTGGAATGGGTTTCAGATGAATGAGAAAATAATGATGAACTAGCAGAAAGTGAGGTGGTTTCAGAAAGTTTAGGTATGATTTTAGTGGTAAGGGATGATTGAAAAGAGTTCTACAAATACCAATCAATTGACAAATTGGCTCTTTGGATTTCAAGTTCTCTGAGGAATTTTGGATCTTGGACTAGATCTAATAATTCACTATCAGATGAGGTTCTAAACAGAGAGAGTTTGAACTGTTCATCGAAAGGAATATCTTCTAGGGAAATCAGTTTGACAGGACATGAATGTGATCTAAACAAAGGTCTGGGACTTACTGAGCTTTCTTGCCTTCTAATGATTCTTGGAATCAGGTTAGGATTTTCAAACACAGGGTGTGGGTTGGGATCAAGATTAGCCCTAGTGTAATGAGTCCTTTCTGAAGCCAGATTTTAAATTTTTATGAATTTTTTTATAAAATTTTTCCAAAATAACTTCTAAAATCCTCTAAGATGCTTTCAAATCAAACTTTTCGGTTTCTTAAAGGTTTATTTCAACTAAGGAATTGTTCATTCCATAGTGGATTCGCCACTATGTTATCACTCATATTTTCCTTAGAAGTTATGGGAAGAAGGAAAGGGGTCTGAGGTAACCACAAACCAATCTTTTAAGTATAGAATCTAGCCAATTTGTACTCAGAGAAGGCTCTCTCTTTATAATTTAGCTTTGTTTTGGTGTGATATTAGGCTAGTTACTTTTGTTCAGGGTTGTTTTGTTTAATAGTGGTGGAACTCTGGGAACAGATGGATAGAGCAAGGTCTTTAAGCCATTGGGCTATGGAGTCAATATAGTGATGGCTTAACTAGATCAGATCATTTACTAAAGGGAAAACTCAGGGGGCAAGGTAGTAAAGCAAAAGGCAAATTTCATGTTCAGGTGGATGAAATGGTCTTAACCAGGGAGAAAGGGCAATCAATAATCCTTTAACCAGGGTCAAAATGAGGAACAAAAGAGGCCTATCAACAAAGGGCAATTAAAAATTCTTTGTTCAATTGGACCAAAGGGATAAACTACGAAGTAAGGGAGCATTCAAGGATTCCCTAACTATGATAGTCTAGTAGAAAAGATTGAGAAGATAAACAATTTAAAACAGAGTGCAGTAAAGCAAATTATGAAAAATCATTACTCGTTTATCATTCAGGTTTTATGAAAACACATATGATTATTAATAAACAAAGGAAAAAAAATATGAAACAAAAGATATAGAATACTTATTTGATTTCTGTTTTCCACAAGTATCCCGTGAACAGTCTTTACTTTATTCCTTGATCCAGCAAGCCATACAAGTCTCGGTACAATAGCACTTCAATTCTAGAAGAAAATGTCCATAGAAATGACTTTGAATCCACCCATAATACTTTGAATAAAGAAGTATTTATACAAAATTTACATCAAAATATCTCATAACTAAATGAGATTTATTTTAGGAATATGAAATATCTTTTTACACAAATATAGAGACAAATGGTCTCGAATATAGAAACAGAAAGTGAACTAATTGTTGATGTCCCTGTTTTTGTTGAAGGAGCTAGAGGCATGCTCTATGAATTTGCATCTTGCTGTTGCCCTAGTAACTCTATGTTGGACATCTAATTTGATCTTTTCAACTGATACTCTTTCACCTGTATCTGATACACTTTACCTGTTCACCAACATTCATCCTTTTTACCCAAATTTTTTGTGGTAAATATTTCTATTTACCTCACTTTAGTCATGGTAATTTATAGGATGTCAGTCATGTTGGTCCACCAATCATCCTTTGGTATTTTTGTCCTTATCAGATTCCTGTAAATTTCATTTGGCTCTGTATACTTCACAAAATTGGGTGGTACTAGGAATAAGTGCTTTACTTCATGTTCAATGAAAAACAGGTTCTCTAAACCATCGTACAACACTTTTCCTGTTGGTAATGCCTTGGCTGAAGATAAACTAGCCTGAATGCCACCCTGCTGATGTAATTTATTAATGTAATCAATCTGAACCATTAGCCTATCATTGATAACTAAAGGACTTGGGAGTCCTTTAATTCTTAAGATGTCAAATTTTTTCATGAACTCATCTATATCTTCCTGCAGGCTTTGACATCTACGTTCCAGGCCTTTCATCAGATTCCTTTTAGTCAACACTTTCTTCACCTCGAGGATGGTAGTAGTCCTATCCTCAATGTCTAATTGTTCTAGCTGTTACCTGCTTTTACTGTTCAGAAAATTGAATAATCTGATAGCTTCCTCAAGTTTTCTACCTAGCTCTTCTCTGGTCTTTTCAATTTCTTCAAGAGCAAGCTTTACTAAATCAATCTGTTAAAAAATAATTTGAATTTATGACCAAATATCATTGATGGAATCAATGATATTGGAATCAATGATATTGGTCCATAATATGTTCTTAATGTCTATCAAAGGCTTTTCAAATGTCAAATCCTTCTCCAATGCTTTAATTTGTTTGGCCATGCCTTTGTTTTTCCTTATCTCTTCTACATAACTGATCTTTCATATATCATATTTCTGCTCCAAAGTAGTGAATTTCTCTTTCACTTTCTATAGCTATGTTACTTGGAGCTTCATTTCTTCCATTGAATTAATTAATTCCTCTGTGCTCTGTGTTGGTGTACCTGCTTGTGTTGCACCTGTTGCTTCCATGGGTGTAGCTGTCACCAAAGGAATGTTTGGTGCTAAAACAGTTGCCACTGTGGAAGGGATTGCTGTTGAAACTACTGGCACTACAATTTGAGGTTGTGTAGTCGACTCACTCTGCCTTGATTGCACTGCTTTTTTCAATTCCTGCTCTGTTTCCTTTAATTGCTCATTTAACTTAAGGACCAAGTCCATAATTTCTTCTTCATTTTTCTTTTCTATAACCTCAGTAGTCTAAGGGTGAATGAGTGGTGATTGGAGGTACATTGAGGGCCATGGGGGTTTCCATCTTGGTTCTTGTGTTTTCAGGGACAAAACTAGGATTTTCAATGAAATTGTCTGAACAAAGGTGCTTGGGAAGTTTTGAACTAAGCTTAACAACTCAATTATACTGAAAATTTTGGGTTTTAAAGCATATTCAGAGGAATTTCAGTATATAACAGGGTTTCCAGGAGAAAATATGGTAAATACCTATTCTTGGGAAATTGGTTGTGATGTTCACATTTGCAGGATGCACACAGGGGACTGGAGCGACATTGAAAGGCAGCGTTGAAGGTAGTTGACAGTTTGGGAACGAACTATTTGATTTTGGACATACTGCGTGCATGCAGGGAATTGTTCTGGATAAAGGATGCAGAATAGATTACTTTTGTTTTTTTATGCAAAGTCAATATTTTGGTGGGTTTGGCGACAAAGACAGGTGGCGTCAAATTAAGGAAGTGATGTTTTATCATTTATGGGAGGAGGTAAGTAGGTTTCATCGTACCGCTTATGGGAGATTGGTGGTATTTAGGGAGGGCCGCGTGATTCCACTAGTCAGTTGACACGTAGCATCGACGCTTTTTGGAAAACCGCTCATATCGTGCATTTAACGTTCGACCAAAGGGCTCGTGCAATATGAGCGATGGTCGTTGGATCTGAGGGATCTGATCAGATGGTGGTCGGAGTGTGAGAAGTGACTGATGGTTAAGGGAGGGGGCCCGATGTTAATAAAAAGCTTTAATTACATCGGGGGCGATGTGGTTGGTCAAAAGTTATTTAATTAATCTTGATGATCAATTAATCCTTTATTTAGCATGGCGGGGGTCGGGGCTCTTAATTAGTCACGGGTTGACTAATTAATCCCATTTATCAAATGTTATTTAGGTTATATTGCAACCGTGGGGTGGGATATGTATTTTTTTGGGATTTTAATAGTAATACGGGTAAGAGTTAGATTGTTTTCGGGATTTAAATAATAATATCAATTTAGCGGTTAGTATGACTTTGTAGGATATGAATATGCGCTAAGTTAAAATGTTTCCGAAAGCGTTTCATCATACAACATTTATGACTCAGGCTAAATGAATATGAGGGTTTTGAGACATAAAAATGTTTTAATTTTCCAAGGGAATGAATGATTTTATGGAGGGGCAAATGTTCATGAAGGGGATTTTATGTACTTTAGGTATTTCAAATTATTGGGACAAGGGTTCGGTCCCTCCAAAAGTCAAAAAAATTCTCTAAGCCCCTCTAACTTGTTATAGATACCTTTAGCACTTAGGGGAGATTAGTGAATTTTTAGGGAAAAATGGAGTAAGGAAGTAAATATATTTGACTTTGGTTCCTTGATGTGCTTTCTTCAATGTGAGTAATGCTTTGTCCAAGTGATGAAAGCAAAAGATTTAAGCATTAAACTTAACTATTCACCACACATTTATTTTGGAACCATCATCTACTTACCCTACCTACTTTATCCTAGCATTTTTACTCCTTTATTAGGGTGCACTTAGACTGGCAAACCCTTTTCAAACTTTCTTTTCTTTTACATAGTGATATCTATGTAAATCTAAGCTTATTGCATCCAAGGGCTTAGATTAAACTATTGAGCTCCTTTTATTCACTCTACCTATCTACTTATCTGCCAAGATTAAACTGTTTGGTCAGATATTTATTCTCTATATCTAAAAACATGAAATTGAAAACATGTAATAACCAAGATTAAGCTATTTGCTTACCATGGATTGTTAACAAGTTGCACACAATCTTTAATATGCATAAAGTAAATAGTAGTGGAATTTGGGCTTGCACACTTTCATGGTGTTTTCTTTTTGTTGGGGTTAATTTTCTTTCATTTTTTGACCTTTTCTTTATTCTTTTTACCCTTTGATTTTTCTTTTAGGGTATACCCTCTTTACATTTTTTAATTTTTTTGATTTTTCACAAATATGGAAAACATTTGTAACAAGCAAAGGTATAAACATATTTCAGAGTTAAACGAGGTCAATCATGATATATGACAGATATTGGTATAGGGGCATAACAACAGGAATGTGAAATTTATCTTTAATAGTAAGCTTGTTGAGCTCCCTATAATCTGGACACATGCACCATGATCCATCCTTCTTGTGAACCAATACTATTGGAGCAGAGAAATAACTTTGACTAGGTTGAATTACACTAGCCGCTAGCATTTCTGCAACCATACATTCAATTCACTCTTTTGGACATGGGGATATCTGTAAGGCCTGATGTTTGGAGGAACACTACCTGGAATCAAATTAATATCATGATCATGATCATGAATAGGTGGGAGTCCTTTGGGAGTCTCAAATACCTTAGAATGATTGTCCAAGACTTTTTGGAGATATGGAGAAATGGATGATTTTGATGTGGGAACCTCTAGTGAACATAATTGTGTAATTATGCCTCATTGTTCTTTATTTAGAAGCTTTGTCATTCCGTTAGAGCTAATTATCTTTTCCAATTTCCCTGCGATACCCCTTAATTCAACTTCCTTTCATTCTAAAGAGAATTTCATGAAAATTTCTTGAAAATTAAAAGCTATTGTACCCAAGGACTATAGCCATTGGACTCCTAGTACAACATCAACACCACCCATTGGAATGGAAAGCATTGGGCTATTCAATATATATTCTCACATGGATAACTTCATATTATGGCACTTTCCTGAGCAATTTATGGTTCCTCCAATTGCAACCATCACTTGAAACTCTGGTGCTGGATATAGGAAGCAATTCAATTCCTTGGCTATCTTACAATGAACAAAATTATGGGTACTTCCCGAATCAATCAACACTATTACCTTTTTCTTCTTGATATGCCCTTCTATCTTGATAGTTTGAGGAGTGGTAATTCCAACCAATGCATTACAAGATATGGTCGGATTCATTTCTTCCTTTTCTAGGGTTTTTTCTTGTTGTATATCCTTTCTTTTGACATTTCTTGTTCCTTTTCTTCCTCCTCTTCACAATCTATGTAGAATAATTTCTTCTCAGCACACTTATGACCTTTAGTGTATTTTTTATCACAACTGTAACAAAGCCCTTTTTCTCTTTTTTCTTCCAATTGCTGTGGTGTCAACCTTGTAAGTTGTGGATGGCTAGGGCCAGCAACACTTCCATCTTTATGATTGTGAGTGGTAGGCTTACTTGTTGCCATAATTTTTCTTTCCATTTTTCTTGCCAACCTAATTCCTTCTCCATTGAATCTGGTTCCCATAGGTGAACCTCATGTTGGATGTTATCTTTTAAAGTCCCTATGAACACATCAATCCTATTCTCCTCTGGAATATCTTTTACCCTTATATTCAATTTTTGGAAGTCCTCAATGTGCTCCATCATTGAACCCTTTTGTTTGAGATTTATCAATTGGCTAAAAACAATGTTGCTTTTTGTATCCTCATAATTTTCTATCATTTCATCCGTAAAAATAGCCTAAGTGACAATTTGCTTACGAGAGAAAAGCCATCGATACCATACAAACTGATTCAGTTCTAAATATAAAGTTGCAATGCGTACCTTTTGTGTGTTTTGCACATTATGGAGATAGAAAAATTGCTCCATTTAAAGTATCCATGTTCCAGGATCCTTTCGATCAAACTTCCTCATATCGATATTTGGAACATGGTGGTTCTTCGATCCAATGTTAGATTCTATCAAATCATGATTAAAATTTATTTTGTTCTCATCATGAGTTTCCTTTACTACCATTTGGCCATTAGTAAGGATTTCTTGTAGAATCTTTGTCAAATCTGTCTTCAAAATCTTCCATGCCTTTCTCTAAATCATCCATCTTAGCTTCCATGCCATCCATCTTAGCTTCCAAACCGTCCACCTTAGCTTCCAGGTCATCCATATTAGCTTCTACAGCTTTCTTTAAACCTTCCATCTTAGCTTCCACGCCATACATCTTAGCTTCTATGTCTTTCTTTAAACCATCCATCTTAGCTTCTGTTGCTTTTTGTGCGAGTGAAATTTGTTGCACTTGGTCTCGTAATTTTGATATATCATGTTGCATTTCTTCCTCTTCTTCATGAGTCATGTTAGAGCTTTCAGGTTTCTTACTAGGTGTTTCCATTTTCTTTCTTCAGGGCATCAATTATCGATAATAATGCTTCACTATGCCCTTTGAATTCCTTCAAACTAATTTTTCAAACAAAACCTATGCAAAAATTTTGAAAAAACTACGCACCCTTTTTCACTTTGTAGGAGCTCGATATTGAATCTAATGTATCTCTGTAATTGTGGATCTCCAAGGTCTGAATTTTCTTCCTACAGTAATCCTCTGAGTAATATTTCTAACCCCATAGGTCTGATCAAGATTGGCGATGAGCCTCAGTATTGCAGCAACAATGCTAGAACTCCTAAGGCTACCAACTTTAATTATCAACCCTGGGTTCGTACAAAGTTAAGAGGTGTTGGCACTATATGTGCGGCATACAATGTGTCCTTCCTTTGTTGTCATGATGTAATGGAGTGCATGTACTAAAGTCATATCCTAAACTAATTGCATAAAAGGAAATGTTTGAAATGGAACCTTAACCTATTGGAAGAAAGAAAGTACAAGGAAAGAGACGGAAATTCAATGCTAAATCACAACATTTCTTAATTAACTGCCAAGAAACTATGCTTTACAATAATGCTAAATTATCATGAACCAAATGCTACTATATAAGCATGGAAGTAAGAAGCATCATACATCACTAATGTGCAAGTAAAGGAACTGAAATAAATCTATTTTTGTCTTTTGTCTTTTCATGCAAAATCAAGTATGCAAACTAATTTCTTTTGGTGATGTGGCAGGTGAATTAAGGATGTTGGAGGTAGGATGGAAGGGTTAGGAGATGGTTGGATGGTGTGGAAGACCCTTGGGAGGATTTTTGTGACTTCTTCGAGGTTTTCCATCAGTCTAGCCTCAAAAACAGGCCATTTCAAGAAAACCTACAGGATGTACTAGAAACCTACAGGATGAGCTTGTAGGAATTACAGTGAACCTACAGGATACAACCGAGAGAAAAATGTGAGGTTTTGGAGGTGATGGGAGGCCTAGGAAAGGTGTGTGATGGGTGGAATAGAGTGGGAAAATTCCTAGGATCACTTAGAACTCAAAACCAAAGTTGGGAGATGGATGGATTTGCTCAAGAAGCTTGGAGAAGTTTCCTTGTGAAATGATGAAATTAGTGAAGGTTTAATGACCAAACAAATAAAATCCAAATTGGATGGGACAAATTTCATTATTGACTAGGATGCCTTAGGTCCACTCAAAAATACCTCTGTTAAACTGTGCAAAAAGAATAGAAAAATATTACTAGTAGAAAATCTAGAAATTCGAGAACTAGTGAGCTAGTAAATATGAAAAATGCCTAACCTAATCAAGTGAAAATGTAGTTGGATATTTTTTGTTATGAACGAGAATGTTTTTTTAATCTAATGCAAGTGGAATCAAATTGATTGAATCTTGTTAGCATTCTCTAAAAAATAGCATAAATTTACTGTTCTTTGCTAAAAAGGAGGTCCATCAAACTAGATTTGGGAATAAAAATACTAATCCAAGCAACTCAATGATTGATATGAACTTACAAAGCTTTTAAAAGGATGAAATAATTCTTTTTATCCTACAAAAGAACTTACATCAACCATTTAACTCAATCCTACAACAAGAAATCATTAATTCTAAATGCAGAAATAGAAAGAAATAAAAATAAGAGATGCATGTGAACAAGCAATGAAAAGAAGGAAAGGAAATGATACAAAAGAGCTCTAAGGTTCCTGGGATTTCCAAGTCCAAGGAAACTCAGAGACCTATGGAGGAGAACATGATTTAGAAGTTGAACATGACACCGATCTTCATTATTTTCATCAATAGAATTACATCCCTACAAGAAAATACAATGGAGCTTCAAAAATACAAGCTCTCTCCACAATAACCCTAATGAAAAACCTCCCTAGAGGAAAGTTTGACTTGGTACTTATACAAAATTATTAGGAATCGTTCCCCATGAATGGAGGAAGCTTTTCCCACCAAAATCCCTTGATTAGTGGATCTAGTCCCCAATACTAGGAATTTGCATTAAATGGCAGGGAACACATTCCTAGATTTTCTCAATCATTCCCTAGAGGAAAATTTGACTTGGTACTTATAAAAAATGATTAAGAATAATTCCCCATGAATGGAGGAAGATTTCCCCACCGAAATCCCTTGATTAGTGAATCTGCTTCCTTGATTAATGGATTTTCTCCCTTGATTAGTAGAACACATTCCCAGATTTTTCTCAATCATTGGACTCAACAATTTGTGCCATAATTCCATAATATCATGTTGAATTATTATTTATTAGTGATCCTCTAGTAGTAGGGAAAAATTCCCTAAATTATCTTCTCCTCCAACTCTTCATAATCTGCCCAATATTCTCATAATATTCCATAAAAAATAAATAATATTAGGCACAAATATTCAATCCAAGCAACTCAATGATTCATATGAACTTCCAAAGCTTTTACAAGGATGAAATAATTCTTGTTATCCTACAAAAGAACTTACATCAACCATTTAACTCTATCCTACAACAAGAAATCATTAATTCTGAATACAGAAATAGAAAGAAATAAAAACAAGAGATGCATGTGAATAAGCAATGAAAAGAAGGAAAGGAAATGATAAAAAAGGGCTCTAAGGTTCCTGGGGTTTCCAAGTCCAAGGAAAATTAGATACCTATGGAGGATAACAAGATTTAGAAGTTGAACATGACACCGATCTTCATTATTTTCATCAATAGAATTACATCCCTACAAGAAAATACAATGGAGCTTCAAAAATACAAGCTCTCTCCACAATAACCCCAATGAAAAACCTCCCTAGAGGAAAATTCGACTTGGTATTTATACAAAATTATTAGGAATCATTCCCCATGAATGGAGGAAGCTTTTCCCACCAAAATCCCTTGATTAGTGGATCTAGTCCCCAATACTAGGAATTTGCATTAAATGGCAGGGAACACATTCCTAGATTTTCTCAATCATTCCCTAAAGGAAAATTTGACTTGGTACTTATAAAAAATGATTAAGAATCATTTCTCATGAATGGGGGAAGATTTCCCCACCGAAATTCCTTTATTAGTGAATCTGCTCCCTTGATTAGTGGATTTTCTCCCTTGATTAGTAGAACACATTCCTAGATTTTCTCAATCATTGGAGTTCCACAATTTGTGCCATAATTCCATAATATCATGTTGACTTATTATTTATTAGTGATCCTCTATTAGTAGGGAAAAAGTCCCTAAATTATCTCCTCCTCCAACTCTTCATAATCTGCCCAATATTCTCATAATATTCCACAAAAAATAAATAATATTAGGCACAAATATTCAATTATTCATAAACCTTCCTAATGAATATATTAAAGTTAAAAATAATTTATCTAATGAAAAATTAGAGGTTTAATGTGCTGAAGGATGGTAATAGGCCTTATTTTATGTTTTAAATTGGAGGCATGGGTGTTTTGGGAAGTTTTAGTATCTACGGATAAATGCTTAAACCCCTAGACTAGTAGCTAAGTCTAGAACAATAGTGCAAAGCATTCTATACCTTTTCTATAACCAATAGATTAAATAAGATAGTAAAGAAGCTTACCTGTAGCTTTCACTTACTCCTTATCTCCCTTTACCAATTCTGTCACTCCTTTCCGTACTTAATCTGCTTGAAAAGTACCTGCACACAGACAAAAGACAAAAACCGATCAAAGCATATGATAATGATCTATTGATTAAACATAGAATGGAATCAAGCTCATAATACACATATGAAAGCATCAATGAAAAATAAAAACATAGGGAAAAAGATTTGAACACTTTATTAGTAAAAGGAAGAGTTACAACCCAATTTCCTTGATTCAGTGTCACTCCTCCAGTTCAATCCCATCCTCTCCTCATAACAAGCAAGAAATTTTCACATCATTACAATAATTGATATCAACTGAAGTCTCATACTAATAGCATCTCCCTATAATTCAATAATTTCTAGCCCCTAATCACTTAGATGAGTGGTCTTTTTATATGTGAATGAAGGAAGTTTTGCCATAAATGGTGATAATGAATGCCCTCCCAAACTTAGAATTTAGTTCCATGGAGGAAGGGAAAAAGCGATTGATGTTCCTTAACTCCCTACCTCATCCAAATTCAAGCTCAAAGGAGTAGATAAACTTGGGAAACTTCTAGATGCATCCAATGGATAAGAATATTCCCAAACCCCATTGAAATTTTGCCCAAATTCACCCAGCGTAGGCCAAAGAGGCCTCAAGTGCATTGCATAGCACCCAGGCAGTGTACTGGACTCCACTGCAGTGCACCCTGATGAAGGTTTGCCTGCATTGATCTTCTTAGAGGTAGTTTTAGGATGATTTCAGTCATGGAATCTCTTGGGAAGGAGGAATTCTGATGGTTGACTTAATTTATGGCATGTAACAACTGAATTAGGGTTTTATGGGCCTTAATAGTACTGATATGTAAGTTGGGGTTGATGTGTCCAAATGGATCTATAATAGTTTCCCCCTAAAGCATGAAGTCATAAATATGTATGTCGAGTGAAATTCTTTTTCATGTGAAGAGGAGATTCTGAAGCGGAAGGTGACCTGCATCAATTACAATATATATATATCATGATAATTTGATTTTTTCTCATGAACTTGCTGAGTGAAGGCATACCCATGCTCAACTTATAAACTTTCATTACATGTACAAATATAGTCATCTACAGATATAGACCCATGAATGGATGACCATGAATGTAAGGCCATTGTACATTTGATTTAGTACTCCTAAAAATATCGTAGCCCATATGGATGAAACTAGATTTGGGGTCTTCAATCTTGTTCAATATTTCACTCAAGTACAAGTCTAACAATGTGAATAGATGATCTGAAGTCGAACATGCGAAGACATTGTCTAATTACCAGCCAATGATGTAAGCCGTTAACAGATGCGAGAGGAATCGCCAATAATGATAATGACCCTCAAGGTACTACAGTAAATCTCGCATGGTGTGAATAAATGATTTGATGTCGAACACCATACAAAATATTTCCGTCGAAGGCCAGTGATGTCAACCTATCGCTGGAAGTGAGAAACTTGCCATTGATGTATGCAAGCCTCAAGGTACTGAAGGGGTGTTTCTAAGTTAACTTCATGGATGATGTGCTGATGTCGACAAGAAGTGACTCGTCGTAGGGGGGCCTTGATGTATCCCAAATCAAAAACATGAAACGAGGTAAATGATTTTGGAGATGAAAAAATCGACTGATGACAGAAGGTTCGGGAATGGTGGTCATAAAAATGAATGTTTATGGTATTCCAAAGGATGAAGTTTTAACTGAATGAATTCTCTTGAACATGTCGGTGACACTAAGATGATTGGTAGCACTGACCCAAAACAAATTAATGGATGGTATGATATATCAACAGTGTGATAACCATCAAGATGAATGACCCAACCCACATAGTCACAGTGATGAGGTGAAAGTGTCATGTTCAAGAGTGACTTGCTACCATAAAGTGTTTTCACCTTTTTCCAATTTTCCCCAGTCATTGCTAACCAATACCTCTTTATTTTTTATCAAGCTTGAGGAAGATAACATATGCTTGTTATATAATTCCACCCTTCAGGTGAATCCATCACTATTTGATGCTTTAACGAGTCTAGTAAAGGTGAAACTAGGTCTTATCTAGTGTTGGCTACATGGGGCCTAACCCAGGTTCAACAGTGAGTTTAGCCAAGCAAATCCCAATACTACTGACACTTTTGGAAATAGTTAGCAGAGCTTAGACTGAGGTCTCACCCGAAGTAGTATGGGAGGGTGCTGGAACCAGGTTTTCGCACCCTAGGGATGTCTTGATGATGGTTTTGGAGGTTCACGATCCTAATTTGTGCACTGCACTACTCCGCAGCTTTCTATTCTTCGCAACCCATGTGCACCTTCGTGAATACTATATTATTCCAATCTGATCCTTACTGTGCTATTATATTAGTGCTTAACTTAGTTTGCGTGGGCCCAATATTCTTATTACTTGTTCAACTTTCAGATTAGCGCGCATACTTGAAAACAATATAAATGCATAAAGATAACTAGAACATAGAAATATAGACCTACAACCATTCACACAATATTATGAATCAATCTTATCTTTATTAATACCCAAGTTTAGTTACAGACCCGACTCTGCCCTACGCACTCAACTACAGGGGTCCACGCACTCAGCTGTGGACTCGACTAGGCCTCAGCGCACTCAGCTGCAAAGCCTCTTCCTACCACTAGGACCCAATACACTTCAGATTCACTTCTATCTTCTAACCATGCCTTTGCATCTATCTATTACTTTGAAAACTACCCTGAACTATCTTTACACTTAGAGCCTCACTCTATTTATACAATCCCATGGTCCACAGACCATGGGTAGGCCAACACACTTTACATTAAATTACATTATCTTAGGGTGGAAAACCCTAGACTCTCGCACTCTGCACCCACATTTCGTGGGGTCTTTACATTACACTTGACCAAAACTCGGGTTTCAAGCCCCAAAAACATGTTATGGGGGGATATGCTACCCAACAAGCCCCCAACACTATCATCATGACTCATCCTGAGTCACTATGTTGGTGCGGTGATCTTTGTGAAAATTCCTTGTTATGAAACCAACTCAAGAAAAGATAGAAAAGATAGATAAACGCCTTAGAATTCAGCCTCTTCGAGGGGGCAACCTCCTTTACATTACATAAATGAACAATTCTTGGATGATACAAATGAAAAGACCTCCTTTCTATATATAGGAGTCTAAGGGGTCATAACATAATCAGAGCCTACATAACAATAATAATGTAAGGGAAAAATAATAACAATAGTGGGCTTCTATGGGGCACAATAGTAACAATATGGGCACTACATGGGTACATCAATATAATAAGTGGGTTGTACTAATAACAATAAGGGGTTACACTAGTAGTATAGGGGCCTAACATGCCCCTCTCCTTAAAAAAGCGTTGTCCTCAACGCTTGAGTAGTTCTTGATGCTTCTGTATAAAATTCTTGTCCTCCCATGTGGAATCTTCAGCAGGTAAGTTCTTCCACTTGATGAGATACTCTAAAATTGATTGATTTCGTAGTTGTCGGGTTCTTGTTTCTATGACTGCTCCAGGATCCAATATGATTTTTCGTTCCTCTTCAATTTCTGGAAATATTGTTTGAATTGGGATCTTTTGCAACTTTTGAATAAGTGGCCATACTTCTTCGTCCTTCTTCCATTCATCCCTTGCTTTGTTTATCCAATTTGGTTGGATAATAGAAATAGCACAAAACAATGCTTCCACATCCTCATCCTTGAAGAGTCTTCCCATTCGGTAAGGTTACCATTTTTTAAGTGCATGTAGTAATGCCAACATTTCCTTCTCATAAATAGCTTGCTTGAGATGTAGTGGTAAAAATAACCAATCACCTACATCAAAACATTTTTCACTACGATGTTGATCTACCTGTTGTTTCGTTTGATTTTGCACCAAAGTGGCGTTATCCTTTAAAAGTTGGAGAACTTGTTGTTGATGCTCGATGTGATCTTTCACTGCTTGAACCTTTTTCTTCTTGATATGTCCTTCTATCTATAGAGGTTGAGGAGTGGTAATTTCTTCCAATCCTTTACAAGATATGGTTGGATTCATTTCTTGATTCTCGATGTGATCTTTCACTTCTTCAACATTTTTCTTCTTCATATGTCCTTCTATCTTGATAGTTTGAGGAGTGGTAATTTCGAACAATGAATTACAAGATATGGTTGGATTCATTTCTTCTTTCTCGATGTGATCTTTCACTTCTTGCACCTTTTTCTTCTTGATATGTCCTTCTATCTTGAGAGTTTGAGGAGTGGTAATTCTTGCCAATGCTTTACAAGATATGGTCTGATTTGTTTCTTCTTTCTCTAGGGTGGGGTCCTGGCGTATATCTTCTTCTTTTGATGTTTCTTGATCCTTTTCTTCCTCCTCTTCATATTCTATGTAAAATGATTTCTTCTCAGCACACTTATGACCTTTAGTGCATTTGCTATCACAATTGTAACAAAGCCCTTTTTCTCTTTTTTCTTCCAATTGTTGTGGTGTAACCCTTGTAGGTTGTGGAAGGCTAGGAGAAACAACACTTCCATCTTTATATTTGTGAGGGGTACGCTTCCTGGTTTCAATAATTTTGCTTTCCACTATGTCACAAAGCCCTTTTACTCTTTCCAATTGTTGTGGTGTTGCTCTAAAGAAGGTGTTGCTCTTTGTATCCTCATAATGTGCTATCATTTCCGCCATGAAAATTGACCACGTAACAAGTTGTTTACGAGAACAAAGCCCTTTGTACCATAAAAATTGATCTGGTTCTAAATATGAAGATGCAATACATACCTTTTGTAACAGTTGTACACCATGTAGATCAAAATATTGCTCCATCTGAAGTATCCAATTTACCGGATCCTTGCCATCAAACTTCCTCATCTTGCTTTTTCTTGATTTTAGGCGCTCGACCTTGAAATGACTGTAACTCTATACTTTTGGATCTTTAAGTTCTCAAATTGCAACCTGTAGTAGCCTTTTGTGTCCTCTTTCCAATGCCACTAGTCTGATCTAAATTGGATTCTCCAAGAAAGAGTTATGCACAATCTCCCGCAGTGACCTGATTGTAGACTAGTTCAGTAGAGCGAACTTGTATGAAGTGCCACGTGTCACTGTTTCAAGATTTGACTCTGAAAAATATATAAAAGAAAACTACAGTCCGTCCTCTTTCTGTACCTTCTTGTGAAATTTCAATCCGATGCTCAAAAAGAAAGTTATGACGATTTTCCCCAGGTCACCTGTTTGGAATGTAATTCAGGAGTCTGCAAAAAGACCAACTTCCTCAGATAATATCTCCGCAAATATCACGCGCAAAGCTCTGAAATTCAGACCCAAGCTTCAGCGCGATTTCTTCTCAAATGGGTTGTTTTTGCGACTTCTGAAACGTCACAGAAAAAAATTTATAGCGAAAATGCCACGATGACCTGTTTGGAGCAGCGAAACCCTAGAAACCAAAGCTCTGATACCAAATGTTATGAAACCAGCTCAAGAAAAGATAGAAAAGATAGATCAACGCCTTAGAATTCAGCCTCTTCGAGGGGGAAACCTCCTTTACATTACATAAATGAACAATTCTTGGATGATACAAATGAAAAGACCTCCTTTCTATATATAGGAGTCTAAGGGGTCATAACAATAATAATGTAAGGGCACAATAATAACAATAGTGGGCTTCTATGGGGCACAATAGTAACAATATGGGCACTACATGGGTACATCAATATAATAAGTGGGTTGTACTAATAACAATAAGGGGTTACACTAGTAGTATAGGGGCCTAACATTCCTTCCAACTGTGTCTGGGCTGTGCAAATTTCCACAGTGCACTTCTCTGTCGTCCGCTGGATCTGCTTTGCTCACTCAGTTGAATGCTCACTGTCAGGGTCAAATATCTGTCTTAGGTCATGCATTTCTTTCATTTGTGTGAGTTTTCCTTCGATGTTGGCCGTGAT
The DNA here is from genome assembly GCA_031772625.1 of Pinus tabuliformis. Lineage (NCBI taxonomy): Eukaryota > Viridiplantae > Streptophyta > Pinopsida > Pinales > Pinaceae > Pinus > Pinus tabuliformis. Next base: position 439,192,747 of record CM062816.1, read on the forward strand.
GAGGAAGGCCTCATCAATCCAAGGTTGTACGTGTGCTTTAAGTACTGCCTCTTTTTGGCATGCTGCGTCCATTTGCTCCTTTAATGCCTTTGCATGTTGTAGCCTTGCAAGCTGCTAAGTTAGGACCACTGTCTGTGCCGTCCTACACACACTACCATATTGCATTTAAAGCTCTCGCGCCTTTGTTTCCAACCGTTTTATGGTGGGGTCCTCTTCTAAGGTTGTGAGGACCTTGAAGGATTCTTCGAACAAAGTGGTATAGCTCTACACTGCCTATTCAATTTCTTCTAGCCCTTTGCAGACATCACTGGTGCACTGTTCTCGAACTTCTGGAGGCATGGAGGGCTACGCCTTTAATCTTAGTTTCGTAATTTACAAGTTGAGGTCTAGTTGGATCCTCATAACTTTCTCCTTTTCCTCGTGGAATTCACTAGACAATTTGTGGATCCGCATTCCTATTGGCAGATCTATCGGAATTTCCAGTTCTGGGACACGGTGACATGCTTCCTCTATGATTTGCTCCAACTGCTAGTTCTGCGCCACTGCTTCATCGTGTTGTAAGCTAAGATGTTTGATGTTGATTCACTATTCACTTAACATTTGCATTGCGCATCCCTCCCTAGTGTGGAGTTCTGTTGTCGCTCCGTCCTATAGCTAGTATAAAATATCTCGCGGAAGGGTAGCCAAATTTAGGCTGAGTCCCTTGATCCATCCTACCGCGGCTCTATCCTCCATGTTGTCCGCTGTCAATGCTCCTTTTGGAAACGCAAAGGTGTTGGCCATTTTGGCCCACAACAACTGCTCTATTGTTGATGCTCTCGTGGCACCGTAGACGGCAACCATTCCTTCTTGTGGGAGTCGCACCTGAAGTCCCTATAGTTGTGTCCTGAGTGCCCCCAACACATTCTGCTGCTTCGTCATTGCTTCTTGGATTGCTTCCCTAGTGACCTCGCAAACTGTGTCACCAATGTCGTATAGATCACCCTCTGTCAGTGTAATAGGCTCCCCATCCAATTTGGAAGCCTTGGTATTCTTCCATGGCCTTGTTCATTCAGTACCGCGTAGCCGTTTCAATTGTGTAAAGGTTGTGCTTGGGTCCATGCCTTCCACCATGCCATCTATCCCTTGTCCTGTGTTCAGGTATGGGCCTCTTGCCTCTTGCATCGTGGTGGCCCTAGTTGCTGCTGCTTTTTCGGCGGCCCTGGTCTGCTCTGCGGCGTTCTTCATTGCCTCGCAGGAAGCCCTTACCTCCTCGGTGAACTGCTCATTCCACTTCTCTTGTGCCAGCAGCTTGGTAGCATCCTTTTGTCTTTGTATCGCTACCTCATCGCACACTGCCAGATCCGAGGTGTGCCATTCGGGTGGCCATGTGTTGAGCACTACGAAAGAAACATCATCAATTGCGATGAAAAGGAGTTTGGCCCAGTTCTGCTCTGGATCCTTCTGCGCCTTGATATACACATTGTGCATATCCACCTTAAAGTCTGAAATGCTCCGCAGACTGTCGTACACTATGGGGGATAGGCGTGGCCTTTTGTTGATCCACATCAAGACACTTGCCTCCATGAGTATCCAAAAGATCTTGGTCTCGCGAATTTGCGTGATGTTCTTTGTTTCCTAGAGCAACGCGTATTTTACTGCTTCTGGCAAGTCATGATCAAGAGGAGGAAACTGACTGTCCTTAGATAGTTCCCCTGCAACCAACAAGATGGATAAGAGCAACCACGAGTAGTGGAAGGTCTTACCCTACTCCTAGGCCTCCTTGTAGTTCGTCAGGAACTCCTCGCAGAGGAACTACGCCCACTTGAACTGTAACCCCTCGGCGCATTGCTCGGCTAGCGTGGTGACTGTTGCTGGTACCTCATTTCTGTGACATTTTCTCATAACTTTTCTTGCCAGCAACTGGGTGGCTATGTGCACCCCTTTGTCTTGAATGCTAGTAATGACATAGCCCCTCTGCTTCTTCTCCAATCTGTATTTCTTCTTCATGGATTCTATGAACGCCAAGTCTCTGCTTTGGCTAGCTATTTCCACGGGGTCCCTTCCTATACAGGGAAGGTGAGAAATCCTATGAATAAGCTCTGATATGATGGGAATCAACTCCTCCAGCCACAAGTACCCATCATGTACTAGGCAAAGCATTTGCCGGATGATGAATATCGTGATTGGTGCCTGGTGAAAGTGTGGAATCCATAGTAGGTGGAGTAGCCTGGCCTCCTCCACCCTCACACAGCCATTTCCGTGGTTGTGGCACTATAACTAACCCCTCCTTGCTTTGTTTCATGAGTTCGCTAGTCTCCAAATGTGGGAACTTTTTTCTCCCCGCGAGGTCCCAATCTTCAAATTTCATCATGGGCACGTGGCCCAGGACTGAACCCTCAAATATAATTCCATCTAGGAGGAGTGGGGTTTTGAGTGTGCTCTTAAAGGCATCCACATCCTTGTGTGCTTTTTCTTTCGCTCTCTGTGGGGGGACATATTTGGGTAGTTTTGCTGCAGCGTGCACTGGCCGAATGTGTTCCTCCATTTCTTCTTCTAGTTCAATCTCTTCTATGAAGTCTTGGAGATCCTCCTCCTCATCTTCTGTCTCAATATTAACCATCTTGCCCTTGTCTTCCATAGACAATTTACCAAACCGCAGATTTCGCGGGAACATGTGGACTGGTCCTGCTGCCTATGGATCATTTTTGGGCCTCATCATCTAGGGCGATTTTGGAAGTTCCGGTGCCTCCCCCACCTACAGCGAAGGGCTCTACGTGGCTTCTTCGGTGATACTTTTGACAAAGCCTGCACCTCTCCTAGTAGTTGTCATCTTGTTCAAGCTATTTGTAGTTGTTCGTGACTTTGGAGGCTCAAACACCGCTTGGTGCTCAACACTAGGGGTTCTCTTTAATAACTCAAATATCAAACAAACAAGTGTTGTCCCATGGCCCACCTTGGTAGTTTTATAGCGTCCTTCAAATTTGAATTTGACCGTTCCCCCCATTTCTGAGTCCTTAATGTATTCTTGGCAGCAGATCGTTCTAAATCTAGTTCTGACTCCTTGTCTTAATTGCCCGTTGCCCATTCCTTGTTGCCTTAAATTAGACATCTTTTCATGAATAGTGATGCCAACGGTCACTTCCCAGCCTACCCATGCAACAGCACATCTCCCTGTGCGCAGACGCGACCCATGTGTCATACTGATCCTGTGCGCAACTTCCTTGTCACACAGCTCCCATACAAACTCTTTTATCGTCCCGCACTCTCTTTCAACTGCTTGAAGCATTGAGACTGTGCTTCCTAGAGATGGTTAGGTGGTTGCACCACCGGTACGAGGCTTCCAGTCACCTTTCAACCTGGTCAACGGGCCTTCCTTAGTTACCCTCGCGCCAGCCAGAACCTCGCGTTCTTCCTTATGCAGTGTGCCTCCCTGGTTAATTTGTCTGATAAGGTGCGGTCGTCGCCAAGGCAGCAGAGCCATAAATTCTCGGCGACAATACTCTACTGCAGTAGTATGGCTGCCCATATCTTGTCCTGTCCTTCTATCGATGCGACATGCTTGCACGATTTCAGTTTCCAGTTTTCTAATTTCCACGTCCAATATTATGCTTTTCTTTCTCAGTTGTACCCAATCTTCTTCGAGTTCACGAAGTTTCAAGTTCCCTCACCGAATGGCTTTCTGTAACTACATAATTCCTTTACCCGGATCCTCGCGTATTGTCCCAACTATGGTAGTTGTTGTAAGGGGATTCTTCTCTGCTCTTATGGTTTCGTCTCTTCTCGTGAGTGTTGGGGTCATTTCCACGCTCCAGTTTTTACTTATGGCCCTATAGGCCCATCGAGCTGATGGTATGCGCAGGTCCCAGCCAGTTCATCTCGCCTGGTGAACTCTGTTCTTGATTCCACATAGCTTTTTGAATGCTCCAACGTGGAATATTGATCCGGATTTAAACAGGAACGCAACAAATTGCAGAGATAACCATATACACAAAGATGTAGCGGAAATAATACTTCATTTCATTAATGGAAAATACTGAAATATGCTTACAACCAGAAATGGAAATAAACCAGCTAGGGCGATGGTAGCTTATCTCTGAGAAGAGATGTGATGGCTACATGCCTCTGAACTGTATTACAATGAGGCTCGAAGGCCTATTTATTGTTGGGAAACAATGGAAAAACCCTTAACATTCCAAAACCTAACCCTAGGAGATGAAACGCCAAACTGTGGGCCCCGTTTGGGGTAAATTGGTACATCAACTTCCCGGGGTCGTAACTTTGGCATATGATCTCCGTTTGACGCGTACAATAGCTCATTAGAAAGATCTATCCGAGCACTATCATTGTTGGAACGGGCAACATCGTTCCATTCCATGGACCCATGTTTCCCCCGGATTCCCCAAAAAACGTCGTTTAGGGCCTCAAAACGGCTTCGGAAGTTCAGGACCCGAAAAACTGCTAAAAATAGTAAGTTGTGCTACAATTAAGGAAACTGAAAATGCAGAGAAAGACAATGGTGGGGGTCTAGGTGGACTTGGCAGGTGGCCACCAGTATCCACCTGGATCATTCCTCCCCGCTTAGGAAGCAATGGTCCCCATTGCGTTGAGCTCCTCCATGAGATGAGGGAACTTCTGTTGAACTTGTTCCCTGGTGAGCCACTTGCCCTGCTGAAGGAGTTGTCCTGCTTTGACAACTCGATACAGTTGGATATTCTGTTGGCGAGTGTTCTTGATCTGTGTGTCCATGATTCGATCAGTTGCAGCTTGTTCGATGCAATCTGGATTTAATTCTATGGGTTTGAGCTGTTCTGCAATGTCGGATGTGTCTAGCAATGGTGGAAAGTATGGCCGAAGGCGGTCCACATTGAATACTGGGTGCAGGCCAAGGAATGGGGGAATGTTGAGCTCAAATGCATTATCTCCCATAGCCTTAGTAATGGTGTAAGGACCATATCAGAGTGGTCTCAATTTCCGATAGGCTCCAGTAAGGCGTTCCTTTTGCAAATGCAACCAGACTTTGTCACCCACCTGAAACTTGTGTGGCACCCGATGTTGATCATGTCGCTGCTTGTACTTGGCATTTGATTTCTCAAGAATGTCATGGACCTGCTGGCGAATATGTTGGAAGCGCTCAATGAAGCTGGTGGCCTTATCTGTTTCGGACTGGACATGAGCTGAATTCATGTGAGTAGCTGCAAGTGGCATGGCCACATCAATGGGGCATAGTAGCTGGAATCCCAAACCCACCTGAAAAGGGCTATGGCCAGTGGAGTTGTGAAGAGCTCGGTTGTAGCTGTGCTGAACATAGGGGAGGCTCTCGTCCCATGTGCATGGATGCTTTGAGTTATACATGCGCAGGATGTGCACAATCATCCTATTGACAACCTCTGTCTGGCCATCAGTTTGAGGATGGAAGGCTGTGGACTTCGTGAGTTTGGTGTCCAGCATTGACCAGAGACTGGACCAAAATGTGCTGAGAAACCGACTGTCCCGATCTGAGATGATAGACTGTGGGATCCCAAAGTGCACCGACACTCGTTCAAAGAAGAGTTTAGCAGTGGCTTCTGCTGTGATATTCTTCTTGCAGGCCACCATAATGGCCATCTTCGAGAACATGTCGACGACCACAAAAACACAGTCATTTCCATGCTTAGTGGAAGGAAGTCCTGACATGTAATCCATGGAGATGGATTCCCAAGGTCGACTAGGGGTAGGCAACGGGGTATAGAGGCCTTGCTTCTTAATGGTCGGTTTGGCAATGGCACAGGCAGTACATGATCGGATGTACTTCCCAACATCCTGTCGAAGATTCAGCCAATAGAAATAATTTTGCAGTACTGCCACTGTTTTCTCGACCCCGAAATGCCCAGCAGCCCGACTGTAGTGTGCTTCCCAAATCATCTTGGCACGCTCGCTTGAAGGAACACAAAGGTGACCGAGGTGGCATAATAGGGCATCCTGGAGGTGAAAATCTGCAACATGCAGTCCCTCCAAGAGTGTCTGGTATGTGTGGCCGAATTCTGGGTCGCTTTTGTAGAGAAGTGGCCAATCAGAAGTCTCGTGCCCACAAGAGTTGAGCACGGTGGTCAGCGCCATGATCGGTGGTCGACTGAGGCAATCTGCAACATTATTGGTGCTGCCCTTTTTATACTTGATATTCAAGTGAAACTGTTGCAGGTATGTAGACCACTTCTGATGGCGATCATTCTGCAATTTCCCTTGGGTCTGTATGAACTGCAGGGGTCGGTGGTCTGTGTGGATGACCGTTTCCTTCCCCAAAATGTAATGCTTCCATTGTCGGCAGGCCTGTACAATGGAATACATCTCTTTATCATAAGTGGGGTATTTCTGGACTGTGTCTGAAAGCGTTTCACTGTGATATGCCACTGGATGTCCATGTTGAGTAAGGACTGCCCCAATAGCATAGTCAGAGGCATCTGTCTCAACCTCAAATGGTTGTTGTAAATCTGGTAACGCGAGCACTGGTGCCGTGCAGAGGTGATCCTTCAACTCCCTGAATGCCTTCTGTTGAGATTCAGACCAAAAGAATTTGGCTTTTGCACCTCCCTTGGTGACCTGACTCAAGGGCCAAGAAATATGAGAAAACCCCAGCACAAACCTGCGGTAGAAGTTGGCAAGACCTAGAAAGCTGCGGAGCTCTGTTAGAGTGGTTGGAGAGGACCAATCCCGAATGACTTGGACCTTGGCTGGATCGACATGCACCCCCTGTTCATCAATGATGTAACCCAGATACTGAACCTCGGTCATGCCGAAAGTGCATTTCTCCAAATTGGCACATAGCTTGTGTTGCCGCAGTGTTTGGAGAACCTGTCGGATGTGGTGGAGATGCTCTTCCCAACTCTGGCTGAAGATCAGAATGTCATCCAAGTATACTACTACAAAGGAGTTGGTGAATGGCCACAAGATGTCATCCATTAGCCTCATAAAGGTTGCAGGAGCATTCGTCAATCCGAAAGGCATGACCAACCATTCGAAGAGGCCCTCCTTGGATTTGAAGGCAGTCTTCCACACATCTGAGGGTTCGATTGGTACCTGGTGATATCCTGACTTCAGATCGATCTTGCTGAAATATTTCGCCCCCTTTAGTTGGTCTAGGAGGTCATTAATCCGCGGGATCGGGTACCTATTACGGACAGTGATCTTGTTCAGCGCCCGATAGTCAATACAAAGTCTCCACGTCCCGTCCTTCTTCTGTACCATCACGATCGGGCTCCCACAGGGCGATGAACTTGGATGGATGTGACCTTTCTGCAGGAGCTCCTGAATCTGCCTCTTGATTTCATTGTTCTCTAGAACGGAGCGCCGATAAATTGGTCCATTGGGTAGCGGCGCACCTGGGGTCAGATCGATGGAGTGCTTGACCTGACAGTGCAGAGGAACCCCTGCGGGGGAGGTGAAGATGTCTTCGTACTCCTCCACAATCTTGTCCATTTGTAGCTGTCGTGCAGAGGGACCCTATTTGGAGGCCGCGGCCACTGTCTTCTTCTTTCCTTGAGGGCGTATCATCAGGAAAAAAAATTTCCTGGTTTTGGAAATGATCTTACTGCACTGTTTTGCAGTAATCAAAGAGATGGCGGCAGGTGGTGCTACCTCTGGTATCCTGAACAACTTTTTCCCCGATGTAATAATAACAGCACGGGGCCTTGATTCATACACAGCATGTCGCTTCCACAAGTATGGTTGCCCTAGTAATACATCACAAACTTCAAGGGGAGCAATGTCACACAATACCTCATCCGTGAAGGGCTTGATGTTGTATGGAAGGCAACACTGCTGGCTCACGCGAAGATCTCGCCCTTGGTGAAGCCACCCAATGGTGTATGGTTGTGGATGTGCTGTGGTCGGTAAGCCCAACCGCTTCACGACCTCGGCCGAAATGAGGTTCTTTTGACTCCCGCTATCAACAATGAACTGTATCGGGGAGCCCTTTACCCACATCTGGGAGTGGAAGAGATGCTCCTCCTCCTCTAGATCTTCAGGTTCATTTTTCTGGATCTTTGCGGTAGCAACAGTGGCGCTGGGATCCGCATCAATGATCTGCTTCCCTTTTTCATACCCCTTATCGGGTTCTGACTCAGAGTCGGAACATGCATCTGATTCTGAAACCTTTAGCTCAGCCACCAGTGACTGCTTGGCCCGACACTCACTTGTGTTGTGAGTGGAGCTCTTATGGAACTCGCACCATTTTCCAGTGTCCTTCCTCGGCTTCGCGACGTAGTTCTTTGCTTGCAGCTTCGGTTGGTTGTCTTGGGCTGTCCTGCCTTGGCTCTGTCCTTTGTTCTGTGGTTTAGGGGCACCTTTCCCCTGCTTTGAATTCACAGATCCAAAGTCTCGCTTCTTTTGTTTAAACTTCTGCTCGACCTTGACGACATATCGGTATGTTGCACCGAGCGAGGGGATGTTTAGGAACTGTATTTCTTCCTGGATGTACTTGTGCAGGCAGCCACGGTATTTGAGTATCAAATGTTGCTCCGAATCCTTGATACCCAAATTTGTGCGAAGGGTATGGAAAAGATTGGTGAACTCCGGCACATCTTGGTCCCTTCCCTGCCGCAGCGTGGTCCACTTTATGTATTCATCCTCATAGCTTCCGACAGGGTAGTACTGCTCCTTGATGGCATCCCGAAATGAATCCCAGGTGGGTGCGGCTGAAAATAGTGAGCCAGTACTTTCATCCTTCTGCTCGCAGTAGGTTTCCCACCAGTCCTTGACGTGGGGGGCTGCTTTGAGAAGAGCAAAAACAGTCTTTTCCCGACTCGAAAATTCATGAACAGAAAAATAACCCTCTAGCAGATTTAACCATTTATCTACGGCATTGGCGTCTATCTGACCCTCGAATATGGGGATTTCAAAATTAACTTGTACCTTAAAGGGTGTGGCGTTTCCAGAGGAGCTGCTAGAAGCCGATGCGCCGCTTCTGGGTAGCCGCTGAAGGATCTGGGCAAAGTTGTCCATCATCGCGTTCCGTTGTCGCTCGAGGGCTTCTTCGAGCAAGATTTTGATGGGATCTCCTGCCCCCTCGTCTTTCTTCTCATCTGGCATGGGAGGCCGTCGGGATTTGCGAGGCTGGTCTTGCAAAGGTTCAACCAGTTCAAGCCCTAACTCCTTATATCCCGACCTTGTTGGGGACATGTAAAGAAAAACAGAGAAAAAGCAGACCGCTCTGATACCACTGATCCGGATTTAAACAGGAACGCAACAAATTATAGAGATAACCATATACACAAAGATGCAGCAGAAATAATACTTCATTTCATTAATGGAAAATACTGAAATATGCTTACAACCAGAAATGGAAATAAACCAGCTAGGGCGATGGTAGCTTATCTCTGAGAAGAGATGTGATGGCTACATGCCTCTGAACTGTATTACAATGAGGCTCGAAGGCCTATTTATTGTTGGGAAACAATGGAAAAACCCTTAACATTCCAAAACCTAACCCTAGGAGATGAAACGCCAAACTGTGGGCCCCGTTTGGGGTAAATTGGTACATCAACTTCCCGGGGTCGTAACTTTGGCATATGATCTCCGTTTGACGCGTACAATGGCTCATTAGAAAGATCTATCCGAGCACTATCATTTTTGGAACGAGAAACATCGGTCCATTCCATGGACCCATGTTGCCTCCGAATTCCACAAAAAACGTCGTTTAGGGCCTCAAAACGGCTCCGGAAGTTCAGGACCCGAAAAACTGCTAAAAATAGTAAGTTGTGCTACAATTAAGGAAACTGAAAATGCAAAGAAAGACAATGGTGGGGGTCCAGGTGGACTTGGCAGGTGGCCACCAATATCCACCTGGATCAAATATTTTTGGTGTGTGTCGCTTCTCCTGCTACTATGTCTGGTTCTGATTTTTGATCCTGCGTCTAGGATGTGCTTACACAACACACGTCTGCACCCATCAACATAGGTGGGTGCGCAAGCTGCTTCATCCTGGCTGCCCGGCTTTCGTTCATTGTTGGGGGCTTCTAAACCATAAGCACATCCATCTTCTACATTCGTGCCAGTTCACAATGTTCTTTTGATGTGTACTCCACCATCGTGAGGGTGTTATGCGCAGTGCGCATTCCACCACACCGAACCATTGTTGTTCTGGTACTGTGCTTTCAAATTTGTCCAAGAATTCATCCACCACTGTCACTCCATCATATGTTGGCAGTTCCCTTGTTTTTGTCATCATACAACACAATGATCTAATCATCATGTTGCAATTCAGCGTTGTAACTTCATGCAACCAGTTCTCCCAACGTTTTAATTCATCGTCTGAATCTGATGTATACAATTTGAGTTATCGCACTCCCATGAGATTCTCCCATCTACAGTTGGGTTCACCAACTCCTAGTCTCATGCTGTTATCTGTAAATACAGTCTAGCTCATCATCGCTTTCATCATCATGCACTGGTTTAGTGTAGCGCGCCCCTTTGGTTGGGTCTAGTAGGACTATTATGGGTAGGGACTTTTTCTCGAATATCATATTTCACTTCTTCAAGTTGACGATTCCATTCATATCGGTGGCCCAGTCTATTCCTAGCAATGTAGGATAAGGATTGCTATCATCGACACTCTCTATTACTTCAAAGTCCGTCTCTGTGCTTGCACCTTTGATATCAACTATCAACCCCTGTAACCTCCCAATGGGAAAAATATTCTGTTGGTTCACCATTTGTAATTAAATAGGGGACCACTATAACATGGGCCTGCCCATACATTCCCATGTTTTCTTTGGTAATACATTCACGTCTGAACCCAGTTCTAGGATTACTTGATCCATTTCATACTCGCTATTCTGCGCCTTCAATCTCATTTCCCTCCCGGTGTGCAATGCATGCTTTCCCAATTTCCAGACTATGCTTGGTTCCCCTGACCTTGTGCACCTGGTGATCAACTCCTGTAGTCCCTTAACTGCCTTATTGTCATGTAACAGTTTCATGTATGTCTCCAAAAAGGTAGTAAGCATAGAAGGATCCATCCCTGGCTCTGGTTGATCCTTACTAGCTGAAGTGGTGGCCTCCGTGAAGCTCTTCTTAGCTTCCATGAACATCTCCTTTACATGTTCTATGTCAAACTCAGGTTCCTTTGTAAGAGCCTTGCGAACCCATGTATGTTCCTTAGGCTACTTCCCCTTATCCTTCCCTATGGTCACACTACTTCTGATCATCATTTTCACATTTAGGTGTTCTTCGTGTGGTTCAAATCTCATCATTTGGATATTCTGAGTCGGAGGAGGCTAGAGTACCCCTTTCTCGTGCATCTGTGCGATCAACGTAGGACAATCTACCATTTCATGATCAAAATAAGCACAATATGAACATAATATTCTCGTTGGGTTGGTACAATCGCGGGCGTAGTGCCTTGGCCCTCCGCAATTTTAACAAATTAACAGTCCATGGCCCCTTCCTGGTCCCATTCCTCCTCGTACTCGACCTCTCCCCTGAAATCTAGCGCTCGCCATCCCCACCGCTACGTCGAGGGGTCGCATTTTTGTCTGCATCCAATAGGCCGGGGTCTGATCCATCATTAACTCGTAGCTGCAACAAGTGCGCTCATCGTTGCCTACTGACCTGCAGAAATTACAAAACAACTACTGGGGAGTTTGTGTATACTTCTACAACAAATGACAATTATTCATCATGTGTTTTCCTCCTATCTGACAGATCGCACACCATAACGTCGGTGTTGTACTTGGCCCTACATGTGCCTCTGGTCTCAATGGAATTGGCCCCCCTCTTGCAAAGTAGTTCATGAATACTGGACATTGGTCCTTGTCATGATCCTGTCCTTGCATTTTACACACCATACTTCCTCACGCGCCTCTGGCCACGGTGCCCTATCTTGCTTCAAGCTCCACATTTCCAGGCAGAGATTCTATAGTTGCACGTGGATTTGTTAACTCCCAGCCTCAGATCTTGTATCGGTGTCTCATGCAACCTCATCTCCATTTCCAATGCTTCGGCCAGGGTAGAAAGTTTCTGTTGCAACAACACCGTCCTTAGGTGCGGTGTTAGAGATGCCACACAACATGCACAGTGCCACATGTCCGTTAGCGTCATATTAGCCTCACAGATCATACTCTTCAGTCACTAATCTAGATCCTTGGGGGTCTCGCCTAGAAGCATTGTGATCTCTTTAAACCAGATGATTGACTGTGTCTCTGATTTCAGCTAGCTAAATTCTCTGTTCAACGCATTCTGGATCTCTGCTATCCCTGCATTTGGGTGGTCATCGTAGTGCTTGATATACCATGTCAACGCGTGATCCTGTAGCATTCTCACCAATGTATCCTTCTTAGTGTTGTCGTCCATGACCCCTTGCACTTCCCACACTGCTATTACCACGAACCAGAACTGGTCCGGATCCTCATTCCCTACTCCTCTGAATATGGGTAACTTGATTGCGCTCGCCATGCTGAACTGCGGGGTTGGTGGAGGTGGAGTGGGTGGAGATGGAGGTGAAGGAGGTTATGCAGATGGTAGCATGGGTGGAGGTGGTAACTCCGAAATGTGCTTCCTTATCAAACTGAATGCACTTCTCAGAGAGACCCGAGCGAGCTATTCCTCGCTCTCTCGTGAAGCTGAAATTCAGTGATTGTTTCCTAATCCCTCGCTACCTCTGTAGATATTTTCGCTGCACGTCGTTCCAAACATTAATGTATTTGCATAACCCGTTTTTCACATAACAACATCTTAATCCAGGAATTCAGAGATTTAATGTACTTACCTCGCGGTCCCTTGAGAAAATGTCATTCTGCTTCCCTGTAGCTCACAGTCGTGTCTACCGCAAACTCAGTGATAAATCCCCGTATTATCCAGTCGAGCCAATGGTCCACAGCTCGTGCGATCTTATCTTCTGATGCCTCTAGTTTGTGCACTAATTCCAGAGTTCACACTATCGGTAGGTTGAACTTACACCTTCCCTAGCTGTCGACTAACCTTGTGATCCACTCATACAATTCAGAAGGAAAGGATGCAAAGAAGATCTCGTGGATTTCCGTATACACATAGTGATCCAGCCACCTTTTCTCGAATACCTGCGGAGTTCTGTTTTCCTGTGTCACGAACTCGTGAATCTTCTTGTCCAACCACTCTTCAATTTCCTTCTTTGTTGGGTTCCAGTGGCATGACATTAAACATCCCTTAGGCAGATCCCGGTCCTAGAAACGAAACCATTTGTTGGCTACGTGGGGCCTAACCCAGGTTCAACAGTGAGTTTAGCCAAGCAAATCCTTGTACTACCGGCCCTTTCGACAACAGTTCGCAGAGTGCCGACTAAGGTCTCACCCAAGTAGTATGGGAGGGTGTTGGAACTAGGTTTCCACACCCTAGGGATGTCTTTATGAGGGTTCTAGAGGTTCATGATCCTAATCTGTGCGCTGCGCTGCTCCACACAACTTTCTATTCTTTGCAACCCGTGTACACCTTCGCGAATACTGCATTATTCCAATCCGATCCTTACTATGCTATTATATTAGTGCTTAACTTAGTTTGTGCGGGCCCAATATTATTATTACTTGTTCAACTTTCAGATTAGCACCCGTACTCGAAAACAATATAAATGCATAAAGATAACTAGAACATAGAAATATAGATCTATAACCATACACACAATATTATGAATCAATCTTATCGTTATTAATACTCAAGTTCAGTTACAGACCCGACTCTTCCCTGTGCACTCAGCTGCGGACTCTACTAGGTCTCTATGCACTTAGCTGCAGAGCCTCTTCCTACCACTATGACCCAATACACTTCAGATTCACTTCTATCTTCTAACCATGCCTTCACATCTATCTATTACTTTTCAAAACTACCATGAACTATCTTTACACTTAGAGCCTCACTCTATTTATACAATCCCATGGTCCGTGAACCATCGGTAGGACGACACACTTTACATTAAATTACATTATCTTAGGGCGGGAAACCCTAGACTCTTGTGCTACGCGCCCACATTTTGTGCGGTCTTTACATTACACTTGACCAAAACTCAGGCTTCAAGCCCCAAAAACATGCTATGGGGGGATCTGTTGTCCAACATCTAGATGGACAAGTTTGTTGCTATTTGATGTTTTTAATGAGTTTAACGACAAAGATAACTAGGTCCTTTTCATGTTTAGAGAGTTTGAAAAGGGATGAAAAGAAAACTCCATCAGCTTTTTTTCGTAAATTAGTCCCTCAAGTCCAAAAAAGCATAAAATAATACATGAGAGATATCATTTCCAATCCTTTAACGAGCTAGAAAGGACAAGCGCTCGGCAATCTTTTCATGTTTAGAGAGTTTGAAAAGAGCTTAAAGAGGACTCCAAGGGGGCTCCCTTTTCATTTTTTAACAAAGCTCGAAAAAGAGATAAAAATTTTCTTTGTGGTAAAATATGTTCAATTTACATTTGAGCACGTCAAATTCTGCATGTTAGTTGTCAATCGTGCTCAAAACACCATCAAAAATAGATTAAAAATACCTATTTCATGGATAAAATGAATAAAAACTAATGTTTACTTGATTAATGTGTAGGAAATAAACATAAAAACAAGTTTTACCATTCATTTTTACCATTTCACATTTACCCTTTGATTTTGGTGCTTTGGAATCATTTCTACCTCAAAGTTCACTAGTTGATTGTAGAGGATTCAGTGGGCCATTCCTCATGATGTTTAGCTCAGGTAGGAGCTATCTTTGTTCTCTTTCATTTCATATCATTCATTTTCAGTTTTGGACAAAAATTTTGAGTTTTGGAGGCCCCTAGGGTTTCAATTTTCCAATTTGGGATCAATGCACCCTTTCATCATCGAAATGTGCATTGTAGTGCACTTACCTAGAAGGCTACCAATATTGTAGTGCATTGTCCCTAAGGCTAGGCTGTGCTGAGCGCAAAACCCAATTTCATTAAGTTGTTTTTACCCAAAAATTCCTTTGTTTTTTGCAAGAAATGGATCCTAATTTGCCTTATGGTTGTATTTTTAGGTATTCATTGGATCATAATGACAATTACATGGAGAGAATGAGAGCATGAAGAACAAGATATCATTGCCCTAAATAACCAAGGCATGGTTGAAGCCTTAAGGACTTGCAGGTTACTCAAATATTTTTGATTACCTGGCATGAGGTAGCAAATGGAGCTTTTGCAGTTCCTTTTTTGTTCATGGGATCCTACTGATCAGTCATTTCACATTAGAGAAAAAGTGGTCTCAATTACCGTTGATGACATATATTTTCTTACCAAATTGTTGAGGCGAGATTCCCCCATCTCACTTTCTGGATTTTCCAAAGGTGGTGAATCAGTGAGTGATTACATATGACGGTTCTGCCAGCTAGGTACATAGCCTAGAAGGGAAAAAAATATTAACATCAAGGATGTTAGTGATTTACCATTGAGGATGATCCTCTTTACCATTGCCAAATTGGCTAGCAGCACGACACCACATTTGGCAAATAGATCATACATGCAGTATGCATTAGAGTGTTTATAGCCAAAAGTGTTCAACTAGTGCGAGGCAGTACTTTCATCCTTGAAAGAACAACTGACCAATGTGAAAAGCGGAAGGAAAAAGAACTTTGGCTATGGGTTGATCCTGATTTCTTTCTCCTTGGAGAGAATTCCACTTATGCAGCCACAACATGTTTCACTAGGTGTATCTGGACCTAGGGATCCATGGATGCAACGATGGGTAGATATTATGGCTAGGCATGCTGGTGGGCCAGCACAGAGACCTGTTGGGAGAGAAGTTCTTCGAGACTTAGATTTAGCCGAGACACTGGCTGAACTACAGGACCACATAGAGGGTTTGACCCTAGGCATTATGGATGTCCAGATCGAGGAGTTGCCTATGCGACTGCAGTGCCACACCATTGGTGTGCCAAGCCATTGGATGAGACTTTACGCATGATAGCATAGGTTGTGACCTGTTATCATGAGTACCACTAGTTTACTTAGATGTTTTCTACATACATTTTAGTTTTTGGGTCAGATGACCAATTTTTGTCTTGGACACAAACTGTTTGTAAACAATTTTAAAACAACTATCTATTATACTTTTAGAGTTTCGTTATGGTGATGTAATCCTATTTAACTGATGATGTGAATTGAAAATATTTACTTTACATACGTCGCAAATGTCTATTTAACACATAATTTGCTAGAGAATCAGTTAATGTGTTTAGATTTATGGAAATATTCTGATATTGAATAAACTCAAAATACCTTTCCAAAATACAAACTCTAAGGAACATGCGATGAATTGCTGGATTTCGGATGGTATAAATGCCAGTAAGTTGTAGTACAACGAGTTGTGAGTCTAGCCTAATGATGATTCAACATATGCCAAGTGAAATGGCATTATAGAGAAGTTTAATCAATGATCTATACTCGACGATATTGCTCGTCTATCAACCAATACAAATCCCTCTAAATCTCACTAACTCGTTACTTGGAGCGAAAATTGCCCATGCTGCAGAGGATAGGTTCTGCGTACTACGAGTACCCCCATCGGTGTAACCAAAAAATGGTTCCGAAAAGTTACACATCTGCAACATATTCAAAGTGGATTACTTAACCAAATAAAAACTCTAAAAGAAACGCAAACACACATGCAATCAAATCATATATACAGTGAGTTTTACTACACTTAACTAAGCACAATAAGGTTTAAGGCATAGCTCGTTTCGGGGCTGCGAAAATGGAATCCCATCATAGTCCACTAACTCGTAGGCACCTTTCGTCAAAACATGCTTAAGAATATAAGGGCCCATGCATAGTAGTTCAAATTTTCCTGCTCGAAGTTTATTAGACTCCTGATCATAAAGCAAGACCAAGTCACCTTCTGAGAAGACACGAGACTTGACATTTTTATCATAATGTGCCTTAATACATTTCTTATGCGCCTCGTTAGCCAATGTGGCATCACGATGGGTTTCCTCTAGATGGATTAACTCCAAGAAACACGCTTCTTCTTCAGAAGTGTTAGGTAGTAGGTCAATTGTGAGTTTGAGAGACGAGATTCCACATTGAATTGGTAAGACTGCTTCCAAACCTTACACCAACTGAAAGGGTGTGAATCCGGTCGCATTTCTCACTGAGGTTTGATATGCCCACAGAGCATAGTATAGGATTAAATGCCAACTTCTTTTATGAACTCCAATCATTCTTTGCAACATGAACTTAAGGAATTTGTTGATGGCCTCAACTTGTCCGTTAGCTTGCAGGTAGTATGGAGTAGAACTATCATGTGACAGTCCTAACTTGGCGGTCAACTCAACCATCATGTGATTACAAAAATGCAATCCATGATCTGTAACTATGGCTTGTGGTACACCAAACTTGGAAACCACGTGGTTGAAGAAAAATAAAGCAACCATTTCGCCACTGTTGTTCATTGTTGGCATCGCCTCGGCCCATTTGGTAAAATAGCCAACGGCGACTATAATATACCCATGCCTCCCGGCCGAGGTATGGTTACATGTCATAAAGTCAATGCCCCATTTGGTGAATGGGCCAACAACAACAACTGGATGCAATGGTGTAGGTGGTAATCTGGTTTTTTGGTCATATATCTGGCATGCATGACAACTTCTGACAACAATAATGCAATATTTGAATATGGTTGGCCAGAAGTAACCAGCATGGAGAATTCTCTACATGGTAGCATATCCAGATAAGTGTCCACCACAAGCACCTGAATGACATTCATTCAAAGCTTTCTCATCTTCCTCATGAGTGAGGCACCTACATAAAATCATATTGACACCATGACGATAAAGCGTATCACCAATGATCAGATAATCTTTGGCTTGGTATCAGGTACATCACTATTCAAAGCGAGAGGTATTAGGTCAGAAATTTTGGGTCTAGAGATAGACCAGTATATCTCCATACCACAGATCACTTGACGAGATAAGAAACAGAGATTCATCCAAGATTGATGCTTCTGATGTTAAATCATTAGAGGATGAGGGAAGGTCGCAAAGTAACTAGGCAAAAACAAGATATTTCTTTGATTTAGATTTGATGAACTCCAAGTAAAACTCCTGCAAAATAACTATCCATTTTGAATATTTTCCCCCAGCAATTAATGTGACAAAATGTATGTCATAGGGTTGCAATCCGATATAATAGTAGTTTTACAGAGGAGGATGTAGTGATGAAATATCTGCACAGCTTGAACGACTGCCAAAGCTAACTTTTCGACATAAGAATACATACTTTCTGTATTGTTGAGATTACGACTCAAGTAATAAATAGGATGTTCAATTCCACTTTCTTCTTGGACTAAAACCATGCCAATGGTTTTATCTGCAGTGATGAGATACAAGTAATAGTCTTTTTGATAGTTTGGGGCATACATTAATGATGCTCTAATCAGGGAATCTTTAAGAGCATCAAAGCAAGCTTGCGTAACCTGATAGCAATGGAAGAGTACCTCTTTCTTCAATAGATGAGTAAAACCTTTAGCCAACTCAGCATAATTTGGAATGAACCTCCTCAGAAAGTTTGCCTTCCCTTGATGTCTCTGTAACTGTAACAAGTTTAAAGGTGGAGGCAAGTCAAGGATCACTTGAACCTTAATTGGATCGAGTCGAATTCCATCTTTTGAGACCACAAATCCAAGCAATCGATCAGATCCGACACAAAAGACACATTTTTGTGGATTGAGTAGTCTCTTGTAGTGTTGGCAACATAAAAATATTTCTCTCAAATGTTGCGGGTGACCAGTCTACTTTCGTGAATGAGTAGGAAAATCATCAAGATAAAGTTTAACAATGTGTTTGATGTTATGGGAGGCATAATTCATTGCCCTCTGAAATGTATCCCCTGCATTCTTCAAACCAAAAGGTAACTTTCGATAGGCGAATGTGCCCCACGGACAAATAAAAGATGTTTTAGATTGGTCCTGTGGGCGGATATTGATTTGATTGTAGCCAGAAAATCCATCCATGAATGAGAAGATTTCACATCTGGCACATTCATCAATAATCTGGTCGATAAAGGGTGTAGGATAATTTTCTTTTTCACATGCTTGATTTACATCACTATAATCGACACACACTCGAATTATCCCTTGTTTTTTCATAACTGGAACAATGTTAGATACCGAGTCGATAAGAGGTATAGGGAAAATGAAGCCAACACGCAAAAGTTTTTCAACCTCTACTGTAATGGAAATGGATTTCTTAGGATGAATAGGTCAAAGCTTCTGTCGTACTGGTTTGAAATCAGGGTACATTTTAATCTCATGTTCAACAATGCTTGTGTCAATTCCTGGCATCTCCTCGTAAGACCATGCAAAAATGTCTCTAAATTCACAAAAAACAGCACGATAATTATCAAGTTCCAATGGAGAACAAGATTTTTCAACATGAATATTTTCTATAATCTTAGGCTTGGTCAAAATGTTTATAGAAATCGTTTCTTCTATGTTTGAGAAATTACACTCAGAATCTACAGTATCTACTCTAACAGAATTCAATAGGAAATCAATGATTGATGGGTGGTTTAGTTCATTTGAATAATCTTTGATGTCATCTCGAAGATGGGAACACTGATGATAATCTTCCCACGGTTCCTCTCCTATCATCATTTATTTAATGATTCCTTCATCCGTAGAATGCATACATGAAAAAGGATCTGAAGAGGTACCATATTCTAACGACCTATCTACCCATACAAATGTTGAGTGTGGATTTGGGTTTACCGCACAAGCCTGAAAGATTGATTGCTATGATTATTTAATGAAGCTTAATGACAACACCTCCATATTACTATCAACTTCAACTTTCTTGGAAATCCTCCTTAAATCGGATGAGGTGGAGGAAATCACATTGCAAGTCTCTACTCTTGCCACTTCCGCCAAATCAAATGGTTATGGGAGGGTAAAAGTGCCCATTATGAAGGATATTTAAAGAGACCTACTCCAACACTTTGAAGTGATAGCGGGGGTCTGTGTACCAACGGAATGCTTCCCATAGCCTGTGAACTATTGGCAAAGAAGGCTAGATGATCAATGACTGTGATTCCACCCTTAATACGATGGGTCCATCAACTACCTCAACTTCAATAGTAACCGTTTTCCCCCCCAAGTTCGATTTGCAGGTTACTGAAAATCCCACATGGAGTATAGGTTCTTCCATCAAAATCTTTCAACATGGTTGGTGATAGTGACAACAACAGTGAACCAAGTGTTTTCCAACAGCTCATAAACATAATGCAAGTAGATGCCCCCTCGTCAATAATAGTTTGATGAGCATTCTTATTAAGAGCTTTTACTAGGATTAGGAAATATAATTACGCCAATAACTGTGGTGAATATCCCCCATGGTTAAAAACCACAAGATTTGAATCCATAGGATCTATTCTGCTTATTGCTGACAGTAAAGCTTGTTTCTGGGAGGGATAGTTTTGCAACAGATCGAGTGTCGACATGGCAGAAGGTGATTGAGCAAGATCTTCGACTATGTTATAATTTTGAGTTGCTCGAGCCCTAGAGTTGCATGTCAATTTGTGCACAACTCTCTTTGGTGGGTTTATTGTCAATTCAATTATAATGGGTGGAACAACTTCATATGAAGTCAATGTCGAAGGATTAGGTTGATTAGTGGCCATAATCTTTGTTTCTTTTTGACACCAAAACTTTGTTTTGTGGCTTTGTGATGGATAACATGAGTACTTGGGATGTGGAAGCATGGTCTGTCGCAACCAAATGTGTCTCTGGGGTTGGAAATGGATCAATCAACACTGCCGATGTGTTTGAAGTCTTTAAAAGTTTAGAGACCTCAGAGAAATGTGGACGATTCTTGTAAAATGCTCGTCATTACATATCAGACATGGATACTGAGGTTTCCTTGTCGAAGTAGAGGAATCAGATGATTTCTCTGGAGGGGAATTTTCTTGTTTCTTTTTGTTTTCCCCCTTTTTCTTGCCCACTGGTTGCTTTGGATTTTTTCCTTTCTCAGATGACACAACATTAATCTCGGAGGCAAGAGTATTTTCTGATGCATTGGTAGTTTGATTGGAAACAATAAGAGTTTGACCAGATGGTCTTCCTGTTGACTGTGTGCTTGAAGAATCGATCACACCGTCTCCAGCATGAGAGTCCTTACTTGATTGTGGAGGAGGTGGAACAGTGAAAGCTGGTCGAGGTGCATTGGAATTTTATCATAAAGCATGCCAGATTGTGTGTAAATTAAATCCAAGTATTGGGCATGAGCAATGACTTGCTCTTCTGTGACAACTCCACCTTTTGCCACATCCTCGGTGATTGATGGAAACAAGGATTTTATGAACCACTCAGCTAGAAGCTGATTGGGAACATATGTCTTAACCATTCGAAGACAATGCTCCCACTCATGAATATGATCTGATATATGGGTAGAAGTAGTCTATTTAAATTTGGTTAGGAGTTTCGTTCCAGTCCCGTATCTGATAGGTAACTTGAAGTGGGCCAAAAATGTAGTGGCTAGAGTGGTGAAATTATCAAAATAAGCTCTTGGTAATTCAATGTACCATTTAGCAACTGGACCAGTACGTGTTCTTTGGAAAAGACGAAATCTGACCGAATCATCATTTAAGGAGTTTGATGAACACCACAAATTAAAGGTCATAACATGATTTGATGGGTCTTCTCCAGGATTTCTGTTAAATTTCAGAATGTCAGATGGTAACTTATGTGGAATTACCGGCCACCAAGGTGCATATAAGATTGGATCATTAGTGAGCTGATTTAAATCTGGTAATTCTAAATTTGCTACAAAAAGCAACTGTCGATTCGGGTCAGGTTGAACATACTTGGGATATGATGGAATGGCCTGAGCAATAGGTCTTTCCATACCGATATAGGGCACCTGCATTTGGTAACCTTGGTATGGTTTTTGAACAAAACTAGTATAAGGTGGTTGTTGATAACCAGGTTGAATGTGTGGTTGTCCATAACCTACAAAGCCTTGTTGACTAGGACCTTGGTAAGCTTGAGATTGACCAAAACCAAGTTGAGCTTGTGGAACAAGTCCAAACTGGGGTTGCAATTGCTGGAATTGGGGTTATTGAAATTGAGGCTGCCACGGTTGTTGAATCAACTGTTGTTGTTGTTGGTACAACTGTTGTGGATTTAATGGTTGTTGTTGTCCAGCAATGAAAGTTTGGCTAGGTTGTGAATAAACTATACCAGTGTAAGCCTGGGTCAGTCCAAATAAGTGTACACTAACCTGAGGTTGTTATTGAACTCCAGAAACAAGTGGTTGTTGTACAACAACTTGAGGAACTTGAACTTCTTGAATTGAAACTTGTGATTGAAAGGTAGAAGGATCAGTTTTTACCAGTTGAGATACAACAATTTGAACTTGTGACTGTGGTACAGTAGTAACAATAGGTGGAGTAGGAATAGCTGACTCAGTTTGCATTGGTTGTGTTGGATACACAAGCCTTGGTTGAACTGGGATTGTTGGTTGCCATTGACAAACTCTAAATCCAGATTGACCTAAATATTGTGGGATGTTACCATATGCTAGTCCCCTAGAATAAGGAGGATACGGTGAATAAGAATATTGCTCCCCATATGGTGGCAATAAAGTATTTAATGGATACATAGGTATTTGTTGACCAGATTGCCCATCTTGATACTAATATGCAGGATCAAACTATTGATTTCCCATTAGAGAAGAACCAAGTAAAATTCTGGTTGAGGACATGGGTGATGACCATGGTGTAGAAGCAACCCCTGAGGGGGTTCTAAAAATGATTGGTAACCAACCAAGACAGATGATTCACCATATAGGTGTGTCTCAAATGTGGTAGAAAACATCAAAGAGGTTACAATAGAAGATTTTATTGCAGCTACATCAGATGATACAGTCTGAGATGTTGATGGTTGTTCAGCCATAGTTAACTGACCCAAAGGTTGTCCTAAAGATTCGACGGGTACATGAAAAGGAGCAGGATCAAATGAAGCAAAAAAATCAGGAGTATTAGGGTAAAGATAAATCCCGGCTCCAAAATGAAATGGGGTTCCACATGTGGAATCCTCTTCCAATTCCTCCTTTATAGCAATTAAACCTGGTGGAAGAACTTCACGTCAGGTCCGTAAAATATTTCTGGTGTTGATGAAGTTTAAGTTTCAATAGTTATTGATGTGTGAGGGGTAACCGGTTGATCATATTCTGGTAAAGTAACAACTTTTGAATGTTCAAATTCGAAGTCCAAATGTTTGGGTAAATGAAGAACAGTTTCAGTAAGAGGTTCCTGAACAATTTCAGGTTCAGATGTAACTTTTTTTTGAACTGGGATAGATTTTGGATTAACTTCTGGTTGAGCTAATCCAAGTTCAAAAGTGCTTTCTTGCTGAGAAATTTCAAGTTGAGGATCAACTTGTGGTTGAAAAACTTCGGTGACTATTTCACTAGGATCAGTGCTAATGTCCTCAGGTAATTGTGAGAATTCTTCTTCAAGAATAGATGTACCAGAAATAGTTGGAGTAACTGGAGCCTCTGTACTTACCAAAATAGATGATTCAAGTAACTCAGATGAATAACTAGGATTTCTTGATGTACTAGACTCAGTTAAGCGAGACCGCTTTGCTCGAATTAGTGTTGTTTCGGGAAGCAAAGGTGGTTTTCTCGTTGTTCTCCGTGAACGACGGGGTATGGGTTGATGTTCCTCCACAGTTGCTGATTAGTTTTATTATCAAAAAATAAATAAACAAAAAGGGGTATACTAGGCAAAAGGTTTACCAAGCAACTGTGAACTGCAGAATACCTCCTGGAGAACCAAGAAGTGCAAGCAAGCAATCTCCCTGAATGTTATGTTTGGTGTATCACAGTTTATAAAGCGGCCGACTTGGTTACTTAAGGATGGATAGAAACCTAGAGTTGTCCTCCCATATGTACCCGAAGGTACGTGGAGGCCCAATCCGTATAAGCATTGTCTAATGCAAAACTGCATAGTGAGAGCATTCCCATATACTTTACATATTGTAACATCGACCTATATACCTGAATCTATGTGGACAAGCTATGATATACTCACGTACATGGAATGAGGTATCACACTCGGGATTTATTGCAAACAAGTTAGAAACAGTTGCTTTGTTTTACGATGTCAGAACACGTCTCTAGCCTAGAACCACTAAACGTTCTTGTTAATGACAATGCTCCATTTGGTAAATTGATGTTTATTTTGAGTTGATACTGCTTAGGAATTTTCCTTTCAATTTCACCACATGATGTATTCTGAAATTCCTAGGAATGCAACTATCATGATGAGCATTCTTTCCATTCAATTCAACAATGAAAATCGTAGCTACTTAGGGATAGAGAAATCATATCTCTTTTGATCAAAGAGCAAAGAGAACAATCTAGAAGAAAATTCCCTACACTATTCCTATCAGCACACACACTTTTTCAATGCGACATGCATGTATTTCTTTTTGATTTCCCTAAATGTGAATGAACAAAAAGGAAAACTAATGCACAATCGATCAATAAACGCTTTTCATAAAAATGACGATTTTGCGACAATT
The DNA here is from genome assembly GCA_031772625.1 of Pinus tabuliformis. Lineage (NCBI taxonomy): Eukaryota > Viridiplantae > Streptophyta > Pinopsida > Pinales > Pinaceae > Pinus > Pinus tabuliformis. The sequence goes on from CM062816.1 coordinate 439,217,248, forward strand.
TATTTTCAAGGAAAGGAAGACTTTACGACACTTTCATTTTCAAAGAAATGAGGAATTACGGCACTTTCAGCGAAAAGACTAATCATAAGCATACGTCAATCAATTAATCTTTCATGAATGAGGACTTTACTACAATTCAACTTTCGAAGGAAAAGATGATTTTATGACACTTTCTTTCAACAAAGATCAATCAACCAAAAACAAACTTTCGACTATAGATTGAAAATGACAAAGTAAATACATAAGAAACATTTATCAATCCTAGTCTACGTAGGGCTAGGTAAGGAGATGAAAAACTATTTTCAGAGACAAGACATCATTAGAATTCAACAAATCATTCAAATAGAAGAAAAATGGCACAAAACTTTAGCTCCTAGATGGGAAACTAACCCTCAAGGGATCAACGCAGGCAACAGTGAGAGACAATGCGCTTCAGTGCACTGGATCTATTCAGGAAGTGCATTGCAGTGCACTGTGTCCTTCATTCGGCTGTGCAGGTGTTAGTAAGCCATTTCTGAAGGAAATTTGACATAGTTTTGACTCAATCTTCTATGAAATAAGACTGAAATTCAATCAACAACCACAAGTACAGTATGTAGAAATGTCTTAAGAGGATGATAAGCTACTAAGATGGATGATCTCTCCCTAGTGGAATCGCCAATTTGTTTTGGGAATTTTTAGTGTCTACGGATAAACGCTTAAACCCCTAAACTAGTAGTTAAGTCTAGAACAACAGTGCAAAGCATTCTCTACCTTTTCTATAACCAATAGATTAAACAAGACAATAAAGAAGCCTACCTATAGCTTTCGCTTACTCCTTATCTCCCTTTACCAATTATGTCTCTTCTTTATGTACTTAATCCGCTTGAAAAGTACCTGCACACAGACAGAAGACAAAAACTAATCAAAGCATATGATAATGATCTATTGATTAAACATAGAATGGAATCAAGTTCATAATATGCATATGAAAGAATCAATGAACAATACAAACATATGGAAAAAGCTTTGAACACTTTATTAGTAAAAGGAAGAGTTACAACCCAATTTGCTTGATTCATTATCACTCCTCCAATTCAATCCCATCCACTCCTCATAACAAGCAAGACATTTTGACATCATTACAATACTTGAAATCAACTCAAGTCTCATACTAACAACATATCCCTATAATTCAATGATTTCCAGCCCTTGATCACTTAGATGAGTGGTCTTTTTATAGGTGAATGAAGGAAGTTATGCCATAAATGGTGATAATGAATGCCCTCCCAAACTTAGAATTTAGTTCCATGGAGGAAGGGATAAATGGATTGATGTTCCTTAACTACCTACCTCATCCAAATTTGAGCTCAAAGGAGTAGATAAACTTGGGAAACTTCTAGATGCATCCAATGCATAAGAATATTCCCAAACCCCAATGAAATTTCGCCCAAATTTGCCCAACACAGGCCAAAGAGGGCTCAAGTGTGCTGCATAGCACCCAGGCAGTGTACTGGACTGCACTACAGTGCACCTTGATGAAGGCCTGCCTACCCTGATCTTCTTAGAGGTAGTTTTTGGATGATTTCAGTCATGGAATCTCTTGGGAAGGAGGCATTCTGATGGTTGACTTCATTTAGGGAATGTAACAACTGAATTAGGGTTTGATGGGCCTAATAGTGTTATAGACATATTTTGGCACATCAACCCCAAAATTATATGTCGATAAACTAGGGCTCATCATCCCCTAAAAGAGTTGTTTCATACCCTAAAGGAACATAATCATCTAAATACATCATTCCCCAAAAGCTCCATCTGAGAAACCATCCAGAAATAGCCTAAATTGGACCATACTGACTGCTCCACTAGCAAAGTGCGATGCATATTGACTGCTCAACTACCAAGGTGTGATGCATATTAATTAGGCCTTCTATAGGGTGTGATGAGCGAGGATGGACAAATGCCTAGGATAGTTTGCTAAGTGGATGCTCTTAGAATCTTCTAGAAACTTCCCCTCTACCACTTGCCTCTCTAAATTCGCCCAAGGATGAGTAAGAGATCTAAACTTCAGTTATCTCTTCTCTTATGGAACCAAGTGTAACAAGTGGAATGACACTAATCAAACCCCATAGATGACTCACACCCTTGCAAACATCTATAAATGGATCCATCATTCAAGAGATCCAGAGGCTGGAAGGTTGTGAATTGCAAGTAAGTGCTAATAGTTTGTAATTGAGGAAAGAGTATTGTATTGTTAGAGTGATCTTGCTATTTCATGAGGTGAAGAAGGATTGAAGCTGGGAGGATGATGTTGGATCAAAAAACTGGGTTGTAATTCTCTCTTCTATTAATAAAGTTATTCAAGTTTTCTTCCATGTGATTGTGCAATTGTGAATGTTATCTTTTGTGAATGCTATCATTTGTTCATTATATATCTGATTCTGTAATGTTTATGTTGTAATAGATCGCGATGCTTTGATGGTTTTCTGTTGCTGTACTTGTGCAAGTACTCTCCAAGCATGGTAAGTATAGAGATGAGTTGTGGATTCTGTCGAAGGGGATAGAGATCAATCAAGGGATCAAGCCGAAGTTCTAGGTTGGTTCCATTGTCTTTCTCTTATCTATTATACATAGAAGAATTATTTGAGTTGCTTTAAAATGTTGTTTCCAGGGTAGCTGCCAAACCTAGAGGGCTAGCATTCTATGTATAAATGGAATTTAGAAGAAATAGTTGAATTGCTTTAAAATGGCGACTCCGCTGGGGAGCGATTAGATGTTTGTTTGTTGTTGTTGTTTGTTTTATGTTCAGTTTGATAAACTATAGACAGAGCCTGAAGTCAGCCTGGTACCCTTCGAACAACTCTTGCTTTGTAATTGAATAGTAGATGAATGCTGCTTCAGTCAATCTTTGATTTAGTTTATGAATTGAACATCTAACCTACAAGCACATCTAGATGCCCTTTTTGTATCTCAATAACCTCTCAAGACATTCCTTCATACTTTGCTCTTTACTGTTCATTAAAACCCACCTTAACTCATGGAAAACAGCTCCACATTTGAGCCAAAACCCATCTCAGTTGCACTCCCTGGACCATCGCACTGTCTCCCACTCTCACTCAGTATGCATAGAACTTCCCGAGTTTAGTAAGTGCGATGCATCTCATATTCTATGAAGCCCAGGTGCGATGATTGACTGAGCTCTTTTTCCATTCTAGAAATTGAGGGTTTTGACCTTGTTTTCAGTTTTGTTTTTTTGTTTTGTTGCTTATGAACAGTGCCTCCTTACTGAAGCCTACTTGCATCACATAGATCAGCCTCCATTAGATTAGGATTAGTGAAGGTTTTTTGTGTTTTTTTTCATCATTTGCAATCCTTTATTGAAAATTTGTTTAAATCGATTTGTTGCTTTGATACAAAAAGTGTCGTAATTGTCATTTTGTGTTGAAAAGAGAAGTGTCATGGATTCTTCCTTCCCTTGATAGTCGATTGAACTTTTAATCATGTATTTGGTTTGATTTGTTTATATTCGAAGTGTCGAAAGCATTTTTTTATTCAAAATTGAAAAGTATCGTATAGTCTTCCTTCCTCTTTTGAAAAAGAAATTATCGAAAATGTCGCTTTGAGTAAAATATTTCAGATCTTTGTTGCATTTAGTTATCCTTTTTGGAATTTTTCACATTAAGGAGAAAAAAAACAAATACATGCATTGGCATTTATCATTTTTTAGATTCGTGTGTGAACAATGATTTAGGGAAATGCACTAGTGTGTGCTCTTTGCTCTTTGTTTGAAGGAATTGTAATCTTCTTTCCCTAGTACCTAAGATTTTCATTACACAAAATAAACAAATATTGTTTATCATTACAAATTGCATTTTAGGAATTTCAAAATCATCATCACGTAGTGAACTATTGAAAGGCAAACTCTAAACAAGATCAACTCTAAAATAAATTTCAATGAACCTAACAATGCTTTGGAACTTAACGCAACATATCTAGAGGTCTAGGCTAGAGACGTGCTCCGACGTCATTAAAACTAGTGGCTATCATTTTCATTGAAGGTTGGGTGATTCCTCCTCCTTGATACGACAAGTGCTAGCACAGACTTGTGCTCCCCGTACCGTCGTGTATATATTGGGAGACCACAATAGGCTTATATCCTTTATCCATAGGAAGCTAAGTCTACCGCCTTATTGATCACAATGCACTGAACACAACATTTGGGAAGATTGACTACCATACATAAGTCCTTGGTAATTTCTCTTTAATTTATCACCAAGGTGTATATTGTAGTTTTGCAATTGGTTTGGTAATCCCTCTGTCTAGATTTTCTAGAGTAGTCACTTTCGTTCCTTTTCGACTCTTTAAAAGAAACGGTCCATCTGAGCACTTGTCCTTTCAGACTCGTTAAAAATCGAAGGAGACTAGAGTCATCTTTAGCTTTTTCTCAACTCTTAAAAACTGAAAAAGCAAAGTTGTGTCAAAGCATCATTAAAATTAATTCATTTCGGAATAACATCCCCATTCCTTAGTTGATCTTAGGTTGAGACATATGGCGAAGAATCCGAAGTCCACTGATCAAGGAATCCCTTTTGACGGGAATCCTAGCCCTTTTCCTTCTTGGGGAAATATCAATGCTCCTTATATGTCTAGATTGTCCCTTCCAGGACATACCATTGGCCTGCCAGTATGGCTGTTTTCAACCTCTGTGGTTCCAAATGCCGCAATTTCTCCACAATCGAGTACACCTCTAGTTGAACCTGAAATTAACCCTTTTCCTTCTTCCTCATTTGTTTCTCCCTCCCCTTCTTCCTGTTCGCTTGGTGAAAATAGTGATATTAGTAACCAGGTGGATGAGAAGAAAAAGAAAGTGAAAGAGAAGAAGAAGAAGCCAATTCAACAAGGGGGCAACCAAGCAAATGAAAATCCGTCCATTAAAATTCCCAAAGCTAAGTGTCCATGCATGATTTGTGCAGGAAACCATTTTTCCCGAGATTTTCCTTTCTTTCCTCAGATCTTGAAAGAATGGTCTCCCCATCCACACCATTCTGTGTCATCAACTTCTGGAAATCATGTTGGTAACACACCTTCAACTAATGAAAGTAAAATTCATGGACAAAAACGAAAGGTCAAGTTTTCTTGTAGGTTATGTGAAGGTAATCATTCCCTTCACCGTTGCCCTTTCTTGGATGAAGCCAAAAGGGTGTTGAATAACCGTCCTACTTCACCACAGCGACTTCCATCTGGTTACAAGAAACTCTCCACAAGTCCTTCGCTAGTTGAAAAACTGACTAACTCAAATCAATCGTTGGTCAAAACCACTCTCTTTGAAAGTGAATCCAATGAGTCTAAACCTGACCCAAATCAACAAGTCGAGGTAACAGCTAACCCAATTTCACCTTCAGCTAATCATACCATTCCTGAAGAGAGTGAGAGTGATACCATTCAAATTATTTTTGTTACTTCAGATTCTAATGAAATTGGGGGCAATCCACCCATTCCTTTACGACAAGAGGAAAACCCCCCAGTTCTCGTAACTCAAGGGGTTAATTCACCCATTTATTCAGTACCCCCCTCCAAACAGTCTAGTCGCTTCCTTTGATTGGAATCAGCTAGCAAGATTCCGCCTTCCTTCTTATGTACCTTTATGGATCATAGTACAAGTTCGTAAAATGATCGTGTCAGGCATTGTTATAGATGAAGGGGCATCTGTGAGTATACTTTCCTAAACTACTTGGAAAGAACTTGGTTCGTCATCATTTATTCCTGTTACATAGAATCCATTAGGCATTAACAAAGGAACCAGTCAACCGTTATGGATCCTTCCCAAGTTACCGATCACTTTAGGAAGGAAAACCATTCATCTGAACGTGATGGTAGTCCCAGGACCATTAGATTACAATTTACTTCTTGGGCGTGACTACATTTATAACATGGAAGCTATTGTTTCAACACTCTTCCGAGTGATGGATTTCCCACATGAAGGCAAGATTGTCACCATTGACCAGCTTTCATTTCCCAGCCCAACCATAGCTCCAAGTCAATCATCATCCCTAAATGGTCCATTCACATCAACGGTATCAACTGAACCTTCATTCCATCGACATGGTAGCCATGAGTAGTCTAGTAAATGTAATAAAGCTTAGGGGGCATGCACCAAGTTGTAAAGATAAGTTTCCTTATAGGTTATGTGATTGGTTTGTCACACCAGTCTGTCGCACCATTCACCTTTGTCTATTATGGATGAATCCATCCTGCTTCACCGTAGTGACTTCCATATGGTTACAAGAGACTCTTTTTCTCGTCATGTTGGGGGCATGCACCCCTTTGCTCAAGCAGAGTTCCCACATGGTTCAAGCTTGTCAAAAAATGAACCCATTTTTCAAATTTTCATTTTCAGTTTTTCCATTTTTTGCAATTTTTAGTTTTGTCATTTCAAGCTTATATAAAAAATAAAAATAAAAATAAAAATAAATAAATAAAAAAAAAAAAAACTGAATTCAGGCATATATTTCCATTTTAAGCTTGTAAAAAATTGAAACTAAGTCCAAGCATAGTCCCGCCATGGTTCAAGCTTGTCAAAAAATGAACCCATCCAAGCATAGCTCCCCCATGGTTCAAGCTTGTCAAAAAATGTACCCATTCTCAGAAATTAACCTTTGTGATTGCCATTTTGTCAGCGTTAAAAACCTTGGTTGTGTACCTCCCATCACCACCATCCCTTTGGCCAATCATATGCTCTCATTTGGTTATTTTACCCTTTTGAGGAGCAGTTGCAATGAGTGGTCTTCGTAACCAACCCCTTCACATCATTCAACATGTTTTGAGAAGTTCCAAATTCACCAGAACCAGTTGCTACCTTAGACACCACTCGTTCCTCAAATATCAAGTCTCCGTTAAACCCTTTTTAGACTCGTTAAACATGAAAATATTGTCGAGTGCCAGCCTTTCCAGCTCGTTAAAGTGATTGGAAAAGTCAACCCTCCTGTATCATTCTACACTTTTCGAACCAGAGGGATTATCTTAAAAAACATTCAAGCGCTTGTCATTTTTAGCTCGTTAAAGTGATTGGAAATGTCAAGAGTCCTCTTTAAACCCTTTTAAAACTCGTTAAATATGAAAACATTGTCGAGCACTTGTCATTTTCATCTCATTAAAGTGATCAGAAATTTCATCCCTTTCGTATTATTTTATCCTTTTTTGGACCTAAGGCATTATTTTATGAAAAAGAACTTATGGAGTTTCCTTTTCATCCCTTTTCAAACTCTCTAAACATGTAAAGGACCGAGTTATCCTTGTCGTTAAACTCATTAAAACAATAGCGACAAACTTGTCCATTCTAGATGAGGCCGAGTTTCACTGTCGCTACAATCGTTAAAACATAGTGACAAGTTTGCTTGAAGGTCAAATTGTAGAACAAGCATATGTTATCCTCCTCAATCTTGACAAAAATAAAGAGGTACTGGTTAGCATGACTGGGAAAAAAGGGAAGAAAACTTGAAAAAACTTTATGGTAGCAAGTCACTCTTAAACATGACACTTTCACTTCATCTCCATGATTGAGTTGGGTTGGGTTATTCCGTTCACCAGTTATCTCACCATTGGTCTTTCACACCAACCATCTTTTGGGGTTAACGCTACCAATTCATCTCAATGTCGCCGATATGTTCAAGATAAGTCATTCAATTGAGAAAACACCATCAAATTAACGTCTCATCCACTACAATACCTCCAACTTTCATTTTTTTCATGACCGCCATTCCTGAACCTTGTGTCGGCAGTTCATTTTTCACCTCCAGAAATCATTTGCTTCGTTTCACATCATAGATGTGGGATGCATCAAGGCCCTTCTATGATGAGTCACTTCTTTTCAACATCAAATCATTATCCAAGAAGTTGACTTAGAAACAACCCTTTCAGTGCTTTGAAGCTTCCATATATCAATGGCAAGTTTCTCACTTCCGGCGATGAGTTAAAGTCAATGGCCTTCGACTGAAAGATTTTACGTGGTGTTCGACATCGGATCATATATTCACACCACGTGAATTGTACTATAGTAGATTGAGGGTCATTATCATTACCGGTGATTCCTCTCACGTCTATTAACAACTCACATCATTGGATGGTAATCAGGTGATGTCTTTCCAAGTTTGACTTCAGAACATCTTTTCGCATGGATTGACTTGTACATTGAGCGGAGATTGAACGAGTTTGAAGACCTCGGATCTAGTTTCATCCATCTAGGCTGCGATATATTCAGGGATATAAAAAAATAAAATGCACAAAGGCTCTATACAGATGGTCATCCTAACCATGGATGGTGACTCTATATCTCAAGAATCACTAGTCAATATCTATAGATGACTATCTGATCTATGTACATGAAATGAAATTTATAAAGCTGAGCATGGGAATGCCTCCCTCAGCTAGATCATTAAATTATATTATGATGATGTATTGTATTGTAATTTATGCAAGTCACCTTCTAGTTTCAAAACTTCGGATCCTCATGATAAAGCATTTCACCCTACATTAATATTTATGACTTCATGCTTTAGGGGGAAATTGTTATAGACATATTTGGGCACATCAACCCCAAACTTATGTGTCAATAAACTAGGGCTCATCAACCCATAAAAGAGTTGTTTCATACCCTAAAGGAACATAATCATCTAAATACATCATTCCCCAAAAGCTCCATCTGAGAAACCATCCAGAAATAGCCTAAATTGGACCATACTGACTGATCCACTCGCAAAGTGTGATGCATACTGACTACTCCATGCCATGGTGCGATGCATACTAATTAGGCCTTCTATAGGGTGCGATGGGCGAGATGGACAAATTTTTGGATAGTTTGCTAAGTGGATGCTCTTAGAATCTTCTAGAAACTTCCCCTTTGCCACTTGCCTCTCTGAATTCACCCAAGGATGAGTAAGAGATCTAAACTTCAGTTATCTATTCCCTTATGGAACCAAGTGTAACAAGTGGAATGACACTAATCAAACCCCATGGATGACTCATACCCTTGCAAACATCTATAAATGAATCCATCATTCAATAGATCCAGACACTGGAATGTTGTGAATTGCAAGTGATGATAGTTTGTAACTAAGGAAATAATATTATATTGTTGGAGTGATCTTGCTATTTCATGAGGTGAAGAAGGATTGAAGCTGGGAGGATGATGCTGGATCTAACAACTGGGTTGTAATTCTCTCTTCTATTAATAAAGTTATTCGAGTTTTCTTCCATATGATTGTGCAATTGTGAATGTTCTCATTTGTGAATGCTATCATTTGTTCATTACATATCTGATTCTGTAATGTTTATGTTGTAATAGATCGTGACGCTTTGATAGTTTTCTGTTGCTGTACTTGTGCAGGTACTCTCCAATCATAGTAAGTACAAAGAGGAGTTGTGGGTTCTGTTGAAGGGGAGAGAGATCAAGTAAGGGATCAAGCGGAAGTTCCAGGTTGGTTCCATTGACTTTATCTTATCTGTTACACATAGAAGAAATAGTTGAATTTCTTTAAACTATTGTTTCTAGGGTACCTGCCAAACCTAGAGGGCTAGCATTCTATAGGAATACTAGTTTTCCCAGAAACAAATAGTACTGATCTGTAAGTTGGGGTTGATGTGCCCAAATGGATCTGTAACATTGGGCCTTAATTTATGTCTAATTTAGAGGCCCATCAATTGGATTCTCCAATGAAGAGTTATGCCAAATCTCCCACGTTGACTTGAGTATAGACTAGTTCAGTAGAGTGAACTTGTATGACGTGCCATGGGTCACTGTTTCAACCTTAGGTTCTGAAAATGATACCCAAAAAACTATAGTCCGTCCTATTTCTGTAACTTCTTACGAAAATTTAATCTTATGCTCAGAGTGAAAGTTATGATGATTTTCCCAAGGTTACCTATTTGGAATGTAATTCAGGGGTATATAAAAAAACCTAACTTCCTCAGATTATATCTCCCAAAATATAGCGAGACAATACCTAAAATTTGGGTCGGAGGTTCAGCGAGATTTCATCTCAAATGGATTTCCTTTTTAGCTTCTGAAACGTCACCAAAAAAAAGTTATAGTGACAATTCCATTATTACCTGTTTGGAGCAGTAAAACCCTAGAATCCGAAGCTCTCATACCAAATGTTATGAAACCAGCTCACAAAAAGATAGAAAAGATATATCAATGCCTTAGAAATAAACCTCTTGGAGGGGGCAACCTCCTTTACATTACAGAAATGAACAATTCTTAGATGATTCAAATGACAAAACCTCCTTTCTATATATAGGAGTCTAAGGGGTCACAATAAAACCATAGACGACATAACAATAATAATATAAAGGCACAAAAATAATAATAGTGGGATTCTATGGGGCACAATAATAACAATATGGGGACAATAGGGGCACAACAATAAAAATAAGGGATACAATGAAAATAGTAATTGGGGAATCACTAGTATTATAGGGACCTAACATATTCTAGATGATTACCTAATCCTCCCATTCTTTCTTCCCAAGTGAAGATAATAATGTTGTTTCTATCTTATGTCTACATTTCTGTTCATGGCCTTCATTTAGACTTATGGCTATTAGTCCTGGTCTATTACATGACCCATGAAATGGAAAACACAATTGTCACTCCTTTGTAATCAGGGGTGATCCAAAACTCCCTCTTGATTAGGGACCTATCATAGCTCCCTCTTAAATAGGGACTCTTTCATTCATCAACAACTTCTTCCTCAGGCGTCCTTCAGTTGCTTGATCTTCTTTAATTCTTTGATGTCATGAAGTATTTGTTCAGACTTCTTCTAGGTAGGGCACCATTCATTGATCACTTTCCTTTTTGGGTTGTCATGCTTCCTTCATGGAAAGTGGCTTTCTTGTCATTCATCAAGTTTTCTTGTCATCTTGGCTACTCCTTTATCATCGTTTCCATGCTTCAGAACACTCTTCTCATGGATGTTTCGTTGTACTTGCTTGTTTACATGCTTTGACCTAGTAGGCCATCATGATTTCATCCTGATATTGCTTCAACATTTCTTTTTGCTGGATGGTTTCTTCATCAAGACATATTCGTAAAGTAGAATCAATTATCTACATCTTTTATATCTCCAAAGCCTTCATAGGTTTCAAGGGTCCTTCGTTTGTGAGAGTGGTCCTGCCTTCTTTTCGAGAGATATCTTCAAAGTATCTTTTCAGATAGTGATTCTCAGTGATCATGGTGTTCTTCCACTTGCTTGATCTCTTTCTTCATTTTCTTCTTATTAGATAGATAGATCAACCATATTATGCTTCTTGTGAGAGCATTTCTTCATTTCTTTCTTTCTAGACTAGTCAACATTTCTTCCTGCTTTGTAGTTAGCAATCTTATACTCCTTATGTGATCATATTCTTTTGTAGACCTTCATTGCATTGTAGTACATGCCTTCTAGCATGTTTTTGGTGAAAGAGATTCTTTCATGCTTGATCAAGTTATAGAACTATACCCATGACTCAATAATATACAAATGATAACATGATTAAATTTTTATGCATACATACCTCATCTTGATTCTCCTTTGATCATCTTAGCTTCATTTGGTTTTCCTTGGTGTGGCCCTTCTTGGAAAATATTAGCTTTCCTACATATCATCCTTTTATTGAATCCCATGAATGGGATTCCCAACGAGACATCTGCTTTGGTCCATGAACCTTCTTTTGAATATTCCATCATAGGATCTTAAAGACCCTTTCCTTGAAAATGTTTATTTTCTTTTGATGATGGAGGTCTTATACGATTCCTTTTTATGATCAATTTTCTTTAATCGTGGATGAGGTCCTATACTAGGTATGCTTCTTCTACATGAATATCTTGAGCTATATCTACCATGCTCTTATATTCTAGAAGATATTTATACTGATGCATTTTTGTTCTTATCATAAACTCTATATCTTCATGAGTATCTAGAACGTTATCTACATCATGCTTATAGATTTTAGAGGATGTTTCTAGCCATGCAATTTTAATCTGTTCCTGCATGCTCCTATCCTACTCAAAACTTTGAAAGAAGTCTAGAAGTAAAGAGTTTGACCCAGTCATAGTAGAGATTCAAAGCATCTTCCTTATTTTGCTTCTTTCCTTCTTCTTTCATCTATTAAGTTATGTGAGCTTCTTCCCACTTTCTTTTGTCGTTGTTATCCTTCTTGATTTTAGGACAATTCCTTTTGTAGTGTCCATATTCTTGGGACTTCCCCAAGCTCTTGAAGTTGATCTCTCATTTTAGAGATTTTCATGAAGTAGGGAGCTATTCCTTCCTTTGTTATCTTCATCTTGTATAATTCATTCCTCAGAGATATCACTTCTCTAGTTGTGGATATCGAGAATAGCTCTGCTAGCTTATCATAAATTTCTTTTGATGTCTTGAATTTGGAGACATACGGAATGAGAGAGTCTTTGCTTGATTCTATCAGAATATTTTGAGCTCTTGTCTCATCCTTATTGTACTTGGCTAGGGCTTGAGTTTGTTCCTTAGCAGAGATAGTGACATTCACTTTGACATGTTCTAGGAGTTCATTGTCCCTGAGAAATAGATCAATCATCTTCTTCCATGCAAGAAAGTTATTGGTAGCTACCAATTTATTACTTTCCTTACAAAAAGACATTGATGTATATTCAAAAGGGGCATGTACTTGATATATTTTTGAGATGTAGTGGATTTTCTTCCTCTTTGGGAACTTTATGGATTGCCTTCCCTGTATCTTGATGTTCTTCAAGTTTCTTTCTCCAATTGGAATTTCTAGATGATTAGATTTGCTTGAAGGCTTGTAGCTTGATGTAGGTCTTGCTTCAATCTTCTCTTATTTGTAGGTTCCTTTATGTAAGGTTCTTCTACTAGCTTTGTAGACCTCCTTGATGAATGATGTAATGTAGACCATTCTTGTCCTTGAAGTAATTGAGACTTCTAGGCTTGATGCTTCTACTTTGTAGATGCTTCTCGTTGATGAGTGCTCTTGATTTTCCCTTTCCTTGATGTGTCACATTAGCTCATTTGGGCAGCGGATCCCCCCATAGTGAGTTTTTGTGGCTTGTAGCATGAGTTATGGTCAATATAATGTAAAGACCCCGCAAAATGTGGGTGTGGAGAGCGAGAGTCTAGGGTTGTCCACCCTAAAATATTGTAATTTAATATAGAATGTGTTGGCCTACCCATGGTCCGTAGACCATGGGAATGTGTAAATAGAGTGAGGCTCTAAGTGTAGAAGTCAGTTCTTAGTCTTGGTCTTAAGTGATATGGGTTTTGAATAAGGAATTCGATCTGATTCTGTAAGTCCGAGTCTTCGGTTGTAGGAATAGGAAGAGGCACTATAGCTGTGTGTGCAGAGGCTTGGTAGAGTCCTCCACTGTGTGTGTGGACCCCTACAGCTGAGTGCACAGGGCGGAGTTGGAATTGTAACTGAATAGAGGTTTAATAAAAGATAAGTTGATTCTGAAATATTGTGCATCTACTTGTAGATCTGTATGTTTATTCTTTTGTTATATTTTTGTGCATCTCTTTACAGTTTATGATTGCATGCATTTGTTATGAATTTTGGATGATTGATGATAATATTGGGCCCACAAAATTAAGTCAGATCTATAATAATAACAGAATAAGAACAAGGGATCTAGACAACACCTCTTCACACTCTTTATAGAGCTACGTGAAGGTTAGACGACTGTGCGGAGTAACGCAAGCACGCAGGATCAGTGCGCGAACTTCCCAGCTTTCATCAAGACATCCCTAGGGTGCGGAAACTTGGTTCTGGCACCCTCCCATACTACCACGGGTGAGACCTCAGTCCGCGCACCACAAACTGTTGCCGAAAGGGCCAGTAGTTTCAAGATTTGTTTGGCTAAATCACTTCTGAACCTGGGTCAAGCCCCAACAAGCCAACAAATGGTTCCATTGCCAGGATTGGGATCTGCCTAACGGATGTCTGATGCTAGAACACTGGAACCCCACAAAGAAGGAAATTGAAGAGTGGTTGGATCAGAAACTTCACGATTTCATGACACAGGAAAAAATAACTCTGCAGATATCCAAGAAATGATGGCTGGATCGCTACGTATATATGGAAATCCATGAGATCTTCTCCACGTACTTCTCTTCTAAACTGTACGAGTGGATTGCGAGGCTACCCGATAGCCAGGGAAGGTACAAGCTCGATCAATCGATAGTGTGGACTTTGGAGTTAGTGCTCAAACTAGAGGCATCTGAAGATAAGATCGCATGAGCTATGGACCATTGGCTCGATCAGATAATAGGGGGATTTATCACTGAGTTCGTGGTAGACACGACCGTGAGCTATAGCAAAGCAGAATGAAATTTTCTCAAGGGACCACGAGGTAGGTACACTAAATCCCTGAATACCTGGATTAAGATGTTGTTATGTGAAAAATGAGTGATGCGAATGCATTAATGTGTAGAATGACACAGAGCGGAAGGATCTACAAAGGTACTAAGGGATTAGGAAACAGTGATTTAATTTCACCTTCGCAAGAGAGCGAGGAAGAGTGCGCTCGGGTTTCTATGAGAAGTGCAGTCAGTTTGATAAGACATTTCATTCCGCAGTTATCACCTCCACTTATGCTATCACCCACTTCACCTACTTCACCTCCATATTCACCCACTCCACCTCCACCAAATCCACAGTTCAGCATGGAAGCACAATCAAGCTACCCATATTCAAAGGAGTAGGGAATGAGGATCCAAACCAGTTCTGGTTCGTGGTAAGAGCAGTGTGGGAAGTACAAGGGGTCATAGATGAAAACATTAAGAAGGCCACATTGGTGAGCACACTGCATGATCGTGCATTGAATTGGTATATCAAGCACTTGAATGATCACCCAAATGCAGGAATAATGGAGATCCAGAATGCACTAAACAAATAATTTAGTCGGCTGAAATCAACGACATAATCAATCATCGGATTTAAAGAGATCACGATGCTTCCAGGCGATACCCCCTGGGATGTGGATCAGAGGCTGAAGAGTACGATCCGCGAAGCTAATATGATGCTAACGGATGCGCAACACCACCTGTGGTTTGTGGTGTCTTTAACACCACACCTGAGGACAGCGCTGTTGCAGCAGAATCTTTCAACCCAGGTAGAAGCATTGGAAATAGCAATGAGGTTGCATGAAACACCAATACAGGATCCAGGATTGGGAGTTCGACAGATCCACTCGCAGCTTCAGAATCTCTGCATGGAAAGGTAGAGCTTGAAGCAAGATAGGGCACCCTGGCTTGAGGCGCGTGAAGAAGTGTGGTGCATAAAATGCAAAGTCTAAGGCCATGACAAAGACCACTATCCAGTATTCATGAACTACTTGGCAGGAGGTGGCCCAATTCCATTGAGACCAGAGGCATAGGCAGGGCCAAGTGTTGCACCCACGCTTTGGTGCATGATCTGTCAGATAGGAGGAAAGCACATGATGAATAACTGTCATTTGTTGCAGAAGTATACATAGACTCCCCAACAACTGTTTTGTAATTTTTGTAGATCAGTGGGCCATGATGAGCGTACTTGTCAGAGCTATGAGTTAATGATGGATCGAACCCTAGCCTATCGAATGCAGATAGAAATGCAAGCCCTCGACCCAGCAGCGGGAATGGCGCGCGGTGGATTTCAAGGGCGAGGTCGAGGACGAGGAGGAATGGGGCTAGGAAGGGGCTGCAGACAGTTAATCTGTTACAATTGCGGAGGACCATGGCACTACGCTCATGATTGTACCAACCCAACAAGAATATCTTCTTCATACTTTGATCAGTTTGATCATGAAATGATAGATTGTCCTACACTGATCATATAGATGCGCGAGAAAGGGGTACTACAGCCTACTCCGACTCAGAATATCCAAATGATGAGGTTTGAACTGCGTGAAGAAGACCCCATCGTGAACATGGTGCTTTGAAGTGGCACGACTATAGGGGAAGATAAGGGGAAGCAGCCTGAGGAAGATACATGGGTTCGCAAGGCTCCTATAAAGGAACCTAAGTTTGACTTGGAATGTGTAAAGGAGACATTTATGGAAGCTAAGAAGAGCTTCACAAAGGCCTCTACTTCAGGTAGTAAGGATCAACCAGAGACATGGATGGATCCTTCTATGCTAAATACCTTTTTAGAGACATGCATGATATTGTTGCGTGATAATAAGGTGGTTAAAGGACTATAGGAGTTGATAACTAGGTGCACATGATTAGCGGAACTGCTTGTAGTCTGGAAGCTGGGAAAGCATGCGTTGCACACCAGGAGGGAAATGAGATTGATGGCGCAGATTGGCAAATATTAAATGGATCAGGTAATCCTATACCTAGGTTTGGACACGAATGTGTTACCAAAGCAGATGTGGGAACGCATGGGCAGGCCCGCGTTACAGTGGTCCCCCATTCAATTGCGAATGGTGAACCAACAAAATTTTTTTCCCATGGGGAGATTGCAAGGGGTAACAGTGGATATCGAAGGCATGGGAATGCATAGAGACTTTGAAGTGATAGAGATTGTTGATGATAGAAATTCTTATCCCGCATTGCTAGGACTAGACTGGGCCATTGATATGAATGGAGTCATCAATCTAAAGAAGCGGAAGATGATATTCAAGAAAAATTCCCACGTGTAGTAGTTCTGCTAGACCCAACCGAAGGAGTGCACTACACTAAACCCGTGCGCGATGATGGAAGCGATGATGAGCTAGACTGTATCTACAAGATAACTGGGCGAGATCAGGATTGGGTGAATCCGACTGCAGATGGAAGGATCTCGTGGGAGCGTGCAAGTTCCTGCACCTTAGATTCAGACGAAGAAGACAAACATTGGCACAATCGGTTGAACGAAGTAACAACGCTAAACTGCAACATGATGACGATAACACTACGTTGCATAACAACCTAGGCCTGAGATCTACCAACATATGATGGATTGACAGTGGTGGATGAATTCTTGAGAAGTTTTGAGAGCGCAGTACTGGAACAACAGCAGTTCGATGCATTGAAGTGGGTGCTGCATGTGACACCTATGCATTGGTGGGGAACGCATCAAGGAAATTTTGAAAACTGGCATGGCTGTAGGAGGATGATGCGGCTACGATTTGGGAAACTAGAACTATGGCTAGTAGATAAATACGATGGATGCAATGACCCGCACACGCACCTCGCAAAATGGACCAAGGCCTATGGAGAAGAAGCTCAGTTTGAATGGGTACACTAATTCTATCATACCCTGGATGTCATACACATGAATTAGTATACCGAGACAAAACTCTGACATGGTACGGGTGAATGGGATGTCTTGCGTAGGGGATTTTTGCTAACATTCACATTTGAAGACCGATGGTAGGATATTGTTGACGACACGCTACAAGCCATGAAAGCCGCCATCTTCAAAATACCACAAGAACCATGGGAAGTGGTTCAGCCAGCATGGGAAACCTAGTTAAGCCATGCCCTAGAATGTTATAATGTACAAGTAGAAGAGGATTATGACAACCCCCGAAACATTAATATTCTAGAAATTGAAGGGTGCCGCGAAGTTCGAGGACCATCAATTGAGGACCCCGACATCAATGCGCCGCTAAAAATAAAGTAGGTAAACATTGGTATAGACACGGAACCAAAGTACGTGATGCTTGGGGACTACTAGGGCGATGCTATGGTAGATAAGGTCATCGATTTACTCTGCGAATATCAAGATTTGTTCCCGACCAAAATCATGGACTTAAAGAGGATCATTGGCGATTTAGGGATGATGAAGATAACTCTGAAACTGGATGCGAAGCTAGTTAAACAACGACCTTACCATTTGAATTTGAAGTATAAAGAAAAAGGCTCATGAAGAATTAGAAAAAATGTTTTCAACCGAAATTATTGAACCAGTGGAAGAATCTGACTGGGTGAGTCCTATGGTAGTATAGGAGAAAAAACAGAAGGGAGAAATTATAATCTGTGTGGACCTCAGAAAGCTTAATGATGCCTATGTGCACGATCCATTCCCAACACTGTTTACAGATGAAGTATTGAAGAATGTTGGTGGACAGGAAGCTTACTCATTCACAAATGGCTTCTCAGGGTACCATTGATCAAGATCGTGCTGGAAGATACTAGCAAGACAACCTTCGCAACCAAATGGGGTTGTTTTCAATACACCGTTATGCGCTTTGGACTCAAGAACGTGCCAACGATATTTTCGCGCGTAGTGGTGGTCATGTTCAAATAATACATCCACAAGTTCTTGGAGGTCTATCTGGATGATTGGACTATATTCAGGTTAGTTAAAAACCATATAGCGAGCTTACGGTTGATGTTGGATACTTGCCGATGACACCAGATTGTGTTGAATCTTAAGAAGTGCACCTTCCTAGTCCCCTTTGGAAATCTGCTCGGCCATGTGGTCTATAAACCAGGCCTAATGGTGGACCCTATGAAGATTACTATTATTCTCAATCTGGAAGCACTGTGAAGTGTCAAACAACTACGTGCCACGTTGGGGCACACTGGTTACTATAGAATGTTTATTAAGAGCTATGCACAAATCACAGCACCAATGGAAAAATTATTGAAAAGGACGCTACATATTGTTGGAATGATGATTGTAAGAAAAGTTTGGATGTTCTCAAGGAAAAAATGGCATCCGTTCCCATTTTGGTCTTCCAAAAATGGGACATCGAATTTCATGTACATGTTGATGCGTCGTGTATCGCAATGGGCATTGTACTTATGCAGGAAGGTGTGGAAGGCATGGATCACCCAATCACATTCACGAGTCAGCGACTGTACAAAGCCAAAAAGAACTATTCTACTACTGACGGCGAAGGATTGGAAATGGTATACACACTCTAGAAATACCACCACTATCTACTTGGAGGGCACTTCAATATGTATACCGATCATTCCATGTTGAAATACCTTGTGACCAAGCCTATGTTGTGGGGGCGCATATGCAAATAGCTGTTACTATTTCAAGAATATGAATTCGAGGTCATAGTAAAGCTGGGGCACCTAAATGCAGGAACAAATCACCTATCACAAATTGAGACCAGCGAGGAGCTAACAAATTTGGAGGATGGACTACCTAATGCACAACTCCTTGCAATGCGTGTCGCGGATGGCCACTTCAAAGATATAATCCATTTCTTAGCCACAGGGACTACACCATAGGAATATTCAGTCTAGCAGAAGAAGGAATTGGTGGTACGCGTGGCAGACTTTTCTGTCATTGTGGGGCACCTCTACAAAATGGGGAACGATGAGATATTGTGAAGATATGTACTTAAATTTGAACAAGGACAGATCCTCGTGGAAGCATATGGGGGGGCTGTAGGAGGACACTAAGCGGGACGGGTGACGACACAGAAGATTATTTGCACTGGGCTATGGTGGCCAACCCTACATCAAGATTCGAAGGAATACTATCGGACCTGTGACGTGTGTTAACGAACTGGGAAACCTTCACGAAGGGATGAGATGCCACTCAATCCATAGATGATGCTACAACCATTCGAAAAATGGGCAATAGACTTTGTGGGACCAATCAAACCGCAAGGGAAGACGGGTGCACACTACATCATCACCGCAACAGAGTACCTGACTCGATGGGCGGAAGCATAGCGAGTTAAGGACTGCTCAACTGCCACAATTGTGAAATTTTTGCTCGACAACGTGTTGACATGGTTTGGATGCCCAAAAGTTTTAATGAGTGACTGCGGAACGCACTTCCTAACTGAAACTATTAGTGCACTCACCGAGGAGTTCCAGGTGTATCATCAGCAAAGTACGTCGTACCAAGCTAATGCGACAGTAGAAGCATTCAACAAGATTATGGAGACTGCGCTGACCAAAGTATGTAACACACAGCGAAATGACTAGAACTTGCGCATACCTGCCATATTATGGGCATACATAACCACATGCAAGAAACTGACAGGTCTGACAACTTTCAGGTTAGTCTATGGCACGGAAGCAGTCATGCCAATGGAACACATCGTACCCAGTTTGCCAATAACAGCAATGACAGGCATGCCAGACTGCGAAGCGTTGGAAGAGAGGCTCACACAATTGGAAGTAATTGAGGAAGAATTGTTTTTGGCGGGATTCCATCAACAAATACAGAAACAACTTAAGAAAGATTGGCACGATCGTCATATCAAGGTGTGCACATTCAAGGTAAATGATTTAGTGTTTTTGTATGACAACATGTTCGAAAATTTCCTGGAAAATTCAAAATGCATTGGTTGGGACCATATGTGGTAAAGGAGGTCACAGTTGGCAGTGCGGTCCAGCTAGTCAAACTTAATAAAGAGCCCTTCCTAGGAAGAGTAAATGGCAGTCGCCTGAAGCCCTACATGGGTGGGCCGCTTATCTAACTAATCGACCAAAGCACAGTCTTTGCGACTCGACAAGCCAGACAAAGGTTTGGGACTATAAACACAGGTACTAGAAGCCGACATCCAAGTAGAGAACCAAGTCAGATGCAGATGATTCTGAAGCAAAAGCAGATCCAAAACAACAGTAGCTTGGGAGTTGCGGACCTTCACGACACACATGCATAGTTGAATAGACTTCGTGCAAGGATCACCACAGTAACCGAGTGACTCAGGACGAGTCACGTGTTCGAAAATTATATATTACGGAGCAATGGAACACATAAAATATTGTAGAAATATAAACACAGAAAACACATAAAACAAGAGAGACACAGATATATGTGGTTCACCCAATTTGGGCTGAGTCCACAGAGAAACAACTAATCCTTCCTTTTATATTATCCAGCAAACTAAAGAGATACAACCTACAGTAGATCTGCTGTAACACCCTCTTCACTTTCAATCTCCTCTCTCTTCCAAACTCAGAATACAGATACACATAGACACAATACAATTCCCTCATATATAGTGAGGGGTTACCTTCTAGGGCAAAAAACCATAAATTAAACATAACTTCTATCGTCAGATCATCCGCCTAATGAACAACCCAAATTGACTAGAAATTACTAGACTTTTACAAGGAAATTTTACATCTATTTTTTAGCTTCAGGGGCACTGCCCCCGAACCACCGCCAGGGGATCTCTGTCCCCTGTACCCCCTCACGTGGAGGGGTGTACAGTATTCCTATGGTATACATCCAGCTGAAACCTTTGAATATAGAAGATAATCAGGCTCCACACCCAACAATCTCCCACTTGGAGACTGATTATAGCAACTCCACCGCTGCTTCATTTGCTAGACAATAACTCCACTTTGGACTTGGCTATTTCTCATCTTCTTCATCATACTTGAAGACCAATTGAGACTGAGCAAATTCTTAGTTTCTCCCTGGTTACAACTTTTGTTAGCATATCTGCAGGATTCTGGCTAGTGTGTATCATTTCTAGCTTCAACTATCCATCTTCCAATGTTGACCGTATGAAATGGTACTTGAGCTATATATGTTTAGTCTTTGAATGAAATGCAGAGTTCTTTGCAAGATGTATGGAACTCTGGCTGTCACTGTATAACCTGCCCAACTCCTGCTTCTTGCCCAATTCATCCAGAAACCTTTGTAACCAAATCATTTCTTTACTATCCTCTGTAGCAGCAACATACTCTGCTTCTGTTGTTAAAAGTACAACAAAACTTTGGATTTTTGAAACCCAACTGACAGTTGTTCCACCTACAATAAACACATACCCTATTGTGCTCCTCCTGTCAGCTTAATAAGTCATTCTTGCAGACAAGACCGACCTCCCTATTATCTAATGATATCTAGCGACAAGCAAACCAAACAAATTCTATCTTTCTCTAAATATGCAATTTATAAGTAAAGGCAAACAAGTGTTTTAGGCCTACCTTGGGTCCAATGCAAGTTTTTGGAAGCCATGCTCCATTGATCCAAATGAGCTCCCTTGTAAAGAATCTACAAACACAAACAAGCACACACATTAAATAGCACCTGAAAAGCCAATATAATAAAGCATATTTATCATGATGATGAAGGAATTCATGAAACAAACTATATAAGACAATTTTTTGAGAAAAATGAATCTGAATGTATTAGCTTTAATCAAAGAAGAACCTTACAACCTTGGTGCCTTGATGTTGTACAAGCTCCTCCCAGGGTCCAGCAAGAATCTCCTCTACTTTGACAAGTTTCACTCTCTTCCCAATGAAGCCAAAAGGTATGTAATCTCTCCTCTCAAGCTTAACTAGGAAGTCTCAATTCCAACAGCATTTATCCTAAAAAATGTTCAGCTTCTAACCTCTCTAGCAACCAGCCTAATGCCTTAATTTATAGTGCAATGGAGGGAAATTACTAGGTCCACCTTCAAAGGGATAAAGACCTCCTTCAAAGGGATAAGCTCCTCTCATCAAGGGATTAGCTCCTTTAGTTTTGGGATGCATGAACCACCTAGGAGCAAACCATCCACATCAAGATTCCTTCTAGAATCATCCAGAATTAACCACAAGTGATGTTTTAAGAATAAACTTGCACCTTTTAGACTTTCATAGGGGTCCGCACCCACTCCTTTAGAGATAGAGCGGGCAAGTCCATAGGTAACACGGCCATGGGGTGCGGGACCGCAGGTAACAGTAAGAGAAAGTGCAGAACCAGAGCTTTATTGATTTTCAAAGTCTTTCTCTCATTTTTAAAGCTTGACATGAAGAGCTAAGGTTTGAGACTTGCTAAGGAGGATAGTATGAATGATGATAGACCCATACTGACTGCAAATAGTCACGGTGACAATATTTTGTGTAACAGATTGCCCCCTAAATTTCGAAGTCTGTAGTAGATGAAGATTTCATCTATCATCTAAGAAGAGTGAAGTACTTTATCATTTTGAGGATCATCTTGTGGAGAGCCCGGTTGGAACCTGTAAAAACATTCAATACAAAATATATATATATATGAGATCATATCATCGCTGAGGTAGGCATTCCCATACTCATATCAAAACTGACTAGAAAACTAACTACTGCTCTGATATAGGAATGATCTTGTAATACATCACAAGTATGACGCATGTAGACACAGTATGGATGCAACCATCTGCTAATGAATAGCCTACTGTATAATGAATACAAAGTTCCTCGCAGCCTAGATGGTGGAAACTAGATCCAGGGTCTTGATTTCTACTTCCCAAAATAGTACTATTCTATCAATGTGAGTGAATGTGTCAAAGTCAAACATGGTAGAAACCACTTGATTACCAGTCAATGATGTAAATTGTTAACAAGTGTGAGAGAAACCACCAGTAATGTCAATGGCTCTCAAAGTACTTAGTACAATCCATAAGATGTGAATAGATGTGTTGATGTCGAACATGTCACGGAATCCTTTGATTGAAGGTCAATGATGCAACCTATCGTCAAAGGCGAGAAACCTGCCATTGAGGCATGCAGATCCCAAGGTACTGACGATTTCTAGATCATCTTTCTAGATAATGAGCTGAAGTTGATAGAAAGCGATCTATCGTAGGCAAGCCCACAACACGAAATCATAGATCAAGTTTGAAGAAATCTAGGTGCAAGGGCTGACTCAGGCATGGTTAAGATGGATGACAAATATTTTGCAGATGAATGGTTTATATGCACTGACCTCTTGAACACATAATGACATAGCAGATGGTTTTGTGTCAATTGACCCAAAGTTAATACCCAGAAACCGGATGAAGACTTTCAATATGGTTTGATCAACTGTTAGGCAAAGGATTTCCCAACCTAGGTGAATAAAAAGTGTCGTGTTCAAGAGTGGTTACAAAGTATGACGAACAGGCTCATCTTTCTCTCTTTTCCCCCACCATTTCTGGCAAGTACCTCTTTATTTTTAACAAGCTTGAGGAGGATAACATTTGCTTGATTATAAGCTCATCCTTTGGATGAGTCCAACTTAGTTTAAATTCGAACCCTAAGAAGGAGTGGTCCGTTCCTGTTTGTAATTGAACAGGTCCTTTATTGTTAAATTTTAACGAGTCCAGTATAGGAGAAACTCGGCGTTTTTCAATTTTAGAGAGTCTGAAAACTTAAGAAAACTCCATGGTTGTCCTTTTTCGTAAATTTGTGTCTTCCAAGCCCAAAAAAGTATAAAATAATACTTGAGAGAACTGCTTGATCATTACGACCAAGGAGTAATTTTCATAATTAGTGCCTCTGATCTGAAAAAGTAAAAAAGCGACCAATGACACGTCGTTTTATAACCAATATCGAATTTGAAACGACAAAAATCCAGCAATCTTTTCATGTTTTTATGGTCAGAAAAGGGATGTAAGTGGACCGTCTTTTTAGTTCCATTTTAACGAGCTTAAAAAGGAAAACTCGGCAATCTTTTCATATTTTAGGAGTCAGAAAAGAGCTTAAAGATGACTCTAATGTTTTTTGTCAAAAATGACCAATTTTGCCTGAAAAATCTGTTATCCTGCACAAAAAATCAAACATTACTCATACCTATTTAAAATGGATAAAAATGCTTCAAAAGTTACCTC
Organism: Pinus tabuliformis; assembly: GCA_031772625.1. NCBI lineage: Eukaryota > Viridiplantae > Streptophyta > Pinopsida > Pinales > Pinaceae > Pinus > Pinus tabuliformis. The sequence continues at coordinate 439,241,705 of CM062816.1, forward strand.
TTTAAAGTGAAAAATAAACAAATTAAAAACTCATTTATTCAAAAAAACTTATAAAATGGTATTTTGTAAATTCATTTTTATCATTTGACTTCAGAGTGAGATAAGAGAGCTTTTGGTCAGAAACTTCCCATGAAGATTGCGGAAAATTCGTCCATTGGAATCGAACGCCGTCTGTTGTTGGGAAAAGTATCCTATTCGGAATGCCCCTATCCCAGTCTAAGAGGTGATAGTGCCTTAGCAACAAACAGGTAAACTTATTCGAGTATTCTTCTTTATGGAATGTAAATGAGGAAGAAGGATCTAACTAACCTGTGTCTTTCGCTAGTTTGCTGATCCAACTGCTCCTCTCTTCAGTAGCTCCCAGCTCCCAGCTCTCTCACTGGCCCAGCTTCACAGAATTCCTGCAAGTCCACAAGAGAGAGAAAACTACAAGAAGATACAGGTATACATTCATAAAAATCTCAAGATCAGATTAAGCTAAACATGTAAGCATAGCAAAACATCATTGATATACAACATGTAGGAGAAACTCAAATAGTTTATTGATAGAGTAAATAAAGTCCAAGAGGAGATACAACCAAGTGAGGCCCGATCCAGCATCTACCTCCCAGCAATGGAATCCCTTCCTCTCCTCCAACAAAGCATAAATCACCCAATGTACTAATCTCAATCTCAAACCAACAACAATTCTCTGCAAATACAAAATTCCAGCCTCTTGAACCTCTGGGTGAGAGATCCATATATAGATGTGAGCAGAGAGGATGAGTCAACTCATGTTTTGACTTGTGGCTTCTCTCTGTCAGTTCTTGCTTCCACTTGGAGGTTGAGAACCTCTTACTCATCACTAGTCGAATTCATTGAGGCAAGTGTCATTGAGGAAGATTCTGGAAGCTTCCAGGGTCTTTCCACCTCGTTGAATGAACTTGCCATTTGTCATTTCCCACTCAGCGCACCCTGGTAGTGCTTCTACCTGCGTTGCAGTGCACCTAGCCAGTGCAGACTTTGACATTCAACGCAGGCAGCTAGTGGAGCTCTTGAATTGATCCTGAATTGACTGTTTCTGAGTGGTTTTTGGTGGAGAACTTCTGGGAGAAGCTGTCATTGGTTGACCTTGTTCCTTTAGGGGTAGGAACAACTTATTTAGGGACTTTGGATCCTTTGGATTATGGACATTTCATGCTCAACGTTGTAAGGCACAAAAGTGTCTATAACAGTTTCCCCCTAAAGTATGAGGCCGTTTATCGGGTGAAATGCTTTATTAGGAGGATCCGAAGTTCTTCCAATGCTGGGAGGAGACCTGTAATAAGATACAATACAATACATTATTTTTCATACTGCTTTCATGATCTAGCTGAGGCGGGCATTCTCATGCTTAGCTTTATAAATTCATTTTTATGTACATAGGACAGACAATTGTCTGATGATAGACTGATGATCCTGCTGAAATCATCATCCTTTGGTAGGATGATTGTCTGTGCTGCAATGTTGTACATGTCAATGTCTTTATTTTTCCTGAATATATATCGCAGCCCAGATGGATGAAACTAGATCCGGGGTCTTCAATCTCGTCCGATCTTCACTCTAAGTACAAGTCGATCCATGTGAGAAATGTTCTGCAGTCGAAGATGGAAAGACATCGCTTGATTACCGGTCAATGATGTAAATTGTTAACAAGTGCGAGAGGAATCACCGTTAATGATAATGACCCTCAAGGTATTGCAGTACAATTCACGTGGTGTGAATAAAGGACTTGGCGTCGAACACCACGCAAAATCCTTCGGTCGAAGGTCATTGATGTATACCTATCGCCGGAAGTGAGAAACTTGCCATTGAGGCATGCAAGCTTCAAAGTACTGAAGGGGTTGTTCCTAGATCAACTTCTTGGATAATGAGCTGATGTCGACAAGAATCGATCCGTCAAAGGAGGGCCTTGATGTATCCCACATCAGTGACACGGAACGGAGCAAATGATTTTGATGGAGGTGAAAACAATCTGATGATATATGGTTCAGGGTGGCGGTCATGAAAGGATGAAGGATAATGTATGGTAGTGGATGGGACACGGTTGACTTCTCTGGATGAATTCTCTTGAACATACCGGCAACACTTGTGTGATGGATTGGTAGCATTTACCCCAAAGGTGGATGGTATGGCGAGACCGTGGCGATGTGACCGGTGAATGAAACAACCTAACCCGACTCAGGCACGGAGTGGAAGTGTCATGTTCAAGAGCGACTTGCTACCAATAAAGTTCTTTGAGTTTCTTCCCAATTTTTCCCCAGTCATTGTTGACTAGTACCTCTTTATTTTTGTCAAGCTTGAGGAGGATAACATATGCTTGTTCTATAATTTGCCCTTCGGGCAAACCCATTGCTATGTTTTAACGAGCCTAGTGATAGTGAAACTCGTTCTCGTCTAAAGACAAGTTTGTCGCTATTTAATGTTTTTAACGAGTCTAACGACAGAGATAACTTGGTCCTTTTCATTTTTACAGAGTCTGAAAAGGTAAATAAAGTCAACTCCGAAAGTCCTTTTTCGTCATCTAATCCCTTAAGTCCGAAAAAGTATAAAAAAATACAGAAGGGATGATTTTTCGATAGTTTTAGCGAGCCGAACAAAACAAGCGCTTGATCTTTTTGTGCAATAATCCCTCAGGTCCAAAAAGATTAAAATCTAGAGGAGGGATAGCACTTCCAGTCGCTTTAACAAGCTGGAAGGCCAAAACTCGGCAATCTTTTCATATTTTACGAGTCAGATGAAAAGAGCTTAAAGAAGACTCGTCTTTTGAGGAACGAGTGATAAACGGGTTAGCAGCTGATTCCAGGTAAGGTTTGGAATTTTCCAATCACGGCAGTGTCACAAGGATGGCTAGTGAAATCACTCTTTGCAGCTGTTCCTAAAAATGGGTAAACAATCAATATGGAGGTGGATGATCGGCCAATGGAAAAGTGGAGGTGATAGTGCAAACACGACCAAGGCTTTAATGGATGATAATGTTACATTCACGGTGGTTATTTACCGGAGGATAGTTCATTTTTTAACAAGCTTGAACGCGGAAAAACACTGCTCAGTCTTATGTTTATTTTTTAACGAGCATGAACTATGTGCTAAAACGGCTCGATCTTATGTTTATTTTTTAACGAGCATGAACTATGTGTTAAAACTGCTCGATAATCCAGTCATATGATAAGAATGTCTCATGTAAGATGCCATTTTTTATGGAGCTTGCGTCTTACCAAAGCTCTGCTCCGGAATCCTTTCTTTATGCAAGTTCGGAAACGACTAATCCTACGAGTTTAAAGGGTTAGACCTACAGGTTTAAAGGGAGGACCTAAAAATTTAAAAAATAAATAGTCGCCCCTTGCTTGCACTCCAAAAGGTTTGCATGCCCCCAGGCATAAAGTACGATTTCAAGGTTACCCCTTCTTAGTCCAATAAAACATTTGTTTTACCGGGAGAGGCCTACCTCTTTCAGGTTACCCAAAGATTGTTTCATCAATGCAGCGAACAAAACACTTCTTCGGCGGTGTCTACCGAGATAGACAAAGGTGAGTGACAATGAGTGCCAAACACATAACTTTGACAAAAGAATCTTATTCTAGAATATCCCCTCTTCGAAGACAGACGGGGTACAAACTAGCCATATTCTCCCACGGAAACCTACCCTATACCCAAAGTTTTCCTTCCGAAGCAGACCAGGACGCATGCCCCCTGGGGTCTAGTCATATCCCTCCGAATTACTCGCGCTCATTGGGAGGACGAACCATGGGTTGAGACATATCTTGCGTGAAGAGACCATTTAGGGAAGGTATATGACTATTTGCGATGCGTGATCCGGGAAATGAAAGCTGGTCCACGAGCTTGACCACTCTTCCTTCGTGCGGAGAACACATTACTCTAAAGAGTGAGGAGATTATGGCTCCCATGCAATATATATAGTCTCGTCCAAGGAGTAGGTTATAATCCAAGGGTCCTTGAATGACCATCACGTTCATTTGAACGGTCTTCCCTTTCAATGTGATAGGCACATTGGGGAGGATCCCTAAAGGTCGACTGGTTCCTTTATCAAAGCCTGTCAGATTTCTCATTTCAGGCAAAAGCGCTGGCGAACCAAGCGCTTTCCAGGCAATAGAGGAAAGGATACTCACAGATGCCCCCTCATCAATGATGGTGCCCGCCATGACCATTCTGTATATTTGGACGATAATTCTGAATGGTATGCTTGCTGGCAAACGGGGTCTGCCTAGTTGGTTCCAGTCGAAGGAGACAACTAGGTTGCTTGGTGGTGGGACCGAGTAAACGGCCGGGTATCGCTCTGACGAACTTCCTTCCTGCGATAAAGGAATGGGGGGATTGCCCCCATGCTCGTCGGAGTCTGTGTTGATGAAGAGAATTTGGATGGTGTCATCTTTATCCTCTTCAGTGACTGTATCATTTGAAGATAAATCCTCTGAAGGCAAGACCGGGTCAACTGCCGCCTCGACCTTTTGACTTTCGTCGGGTATGGATTCAGTTGGTTCATCTTCAATGACCGGCGCTTCAGCTGACCACTTGAGCGGGCCAGCTGGATTTTCAACTAACGAAGGACTCGGCAAGAGTTTTTTATATCCAGGAGGGAGTCGTAACGGTGAAACCGGACGATCATCCAAAACTCTTTTCGCTTCGTCTAAGAAGGGACAACGGTGGATGGCATGGTTGCCTTCGCACAGTTTACAGGGAGATCTAGCTCTCCCTTTTTGTCCAAGGACTTCACTTTCGCTAGTTGACGGTATGCATTCAACATGACTATCAGAAGTTGATGCCACCGGATTGTGCAAACGGGGAGACCAGTCCCTTAGTATCCGAGGGATGCAGGGACAATCTCTGTGGAAGTGGTCTCCCTTGCATATGACACATGGCGATTTAGGCCTAGTCAGTGCTGTGTGTGGATTTTTGTTAGACGACACTTGTTTGCCCCCAGTCGCTTTTGGCTCCTTCTTCTTCTTCTCTTTATTCTTCTTTTCCTTCTTCTCCTTAGGAACTTGGTTTTCTGTTTTACCAGTTCCGTCAAGCGAAGAGGAAGGAGGAGAGGAAGAAGTAGAAGAAGTAGAAGGCTGGTGGGTAACTCTGGACTGGTCTAACTGTTGATTCGACTGTTCAGGAATAGTGGTGTTCTGAACGACATTGGTTGAGAAGAGCCAGACCGGCAAGCCAATTGTCAGTCCTGGAAGCAACAATGTGGCCATATGGGGCGCACCAACATCTCCCCAAGAGGAGAAAGGACTAGGATTTCCACCAAGGGGAATTCCTTGGTTGGTGTGCTCCATTTTCTCAACCTAAAGATCAACGCAGGAAAAAGGGTGATTGTTCCGTTTAAAATAAATTTTAATGACGCTTAGACACAACTTGCTTTTTCAATTTTAAAGTCGAGAAAAAGCTAAAGATGACTCTAGTCTCCTTCGATGTTTTAACGAGCCTGAAGTGACAAATGCTTGGATGGAATTTTTCCGTTATAGAGTCTGAAAAAGGCCAAAAGGAACTGCTCTGGAGTTCTAGGTAGAGGGTGTGCCAAACTTTTCGCAAAACCATAGAATACTTTTTATGCTACGGGCGGTCAATCTTCCTGAATGCTGTGTTCAATGCATTGCGATCAGTAGGGCGGCCGACACGGCTTCCTAAGGATAAAGGTTTTATGCCTATAGGGGTCTCCCAATATATACTCGACGGTACGTGGGAGCACAATCCGTACTGGCGCTATCGTCCCTCAGGAGGAATCACCCACCATCAGCGAGATCGACAGTCACCAGGCTTTACGACACCGAAACACGTCTCTAGCCTAGACCTCTATGTTGTGCGTTAAGTTACAAAGCGTTGTTAAGTTCATTCAATTTATTTTAGGTTGATCTTTCTTAGAAGTTTGCCTTTTTGGATCACCACGTGATGTATGATACAATTCCTAAATGCAGTCTAAAGATGATAAGCAAGCTTTTATATCTTTTCAACAATGAAAATCCTAGCTACAAGGGGAAAAGGAAGACACAAACTTTTCTCAAAGAGCATAGAGCACACTGTAATGCACTTTTCCCTAAATCAAAGCATGCAAACTATCAAAATGCAAATGCACAAATGCATGTATTTCTTTTCGCTTTCTTAATATTGATGTCTAAAAAGAAAGCTGTTGTACAAATTTGAATTCGATTTCAAGTGAAAACATAAACAAGTTCCTTTTTCAAAATCAAAAAGACGATTACGACACTAGAAATGCATAAATTCAAACCAAACGACAAAAGTAAAAGCTCAATCAACTGTGAACAGCAAACAAACTCACTCCTAAGATCAAAACGACACTTATGACAGGTCTAGATCTAAGGGTGTCACACGGAATTTGTCAAGGGTTTTCCTCTACTTTGACAAAGCTCACCCTCTCCCAAGTAGAATCAAGTGAAGACAATCTCTCCTCACAAAGGCTCTAATGGAAGACCTAAATCCTGCAGCATTTACCCAAAGAAAATGTATAGCTCCAACCTCCTCTCCTTCTGGCTCAATGCCTTTATTTATAGTGCTGTAAAGAGGTTATTCAGGTCCACTATCAATGGGATCATCCCCCTCTTTGGGTGGGATAGCTCCCTTATTGATGGGATAAGTTCCCCCTTAATAGAGATACATGAACCAACTGGAGGCGCATCCATTTCATCAAACCGACCTCTAGAATGTTCTAGAAGTAACCACAAGTAACTTTTTCAAGATAAAACTCGCGCATTTTGCCTTTTACAGAGGGACGCACCTGTCCCTTAACATACAGAGCGTCCATGGATGCAGATTTTGTGAACATGGTCAGCGTCCCCGCAGGTAAGGCTAGAGAGAACCTGCGACCCCAGAGATAAACATAGTTTTTACAAGACTTTCTCTCTTCTTTGAGTTTGAGATGGATAACAGAGGCATGAGACTTGCCTAAGAGGGTAGCATGACTGTTGATTTGAACCATACTAACTGTAAGTAGTCAAGGTGACATTTTTTAGTGTAACAAAGGGCGACAGTATGACTAGTTTACTTTTGTAATGGGAAACTGAAAATAATGTAACAAATGCACAAAGAACAAATACAGTTTCTTTATACAACTGAGGCGGAATTGAGGCAAAGAAAAGGGGTTTCAGATAGGTACACTGACTGATAACAGGCTGCAAAAAACATAGATAAAACTGAGCAAAAGGAAGCAGGGAACCACAACTGCACAAGGCAAAGAATGATCAGCGCACTCCCAACACAGAGGTTTTGACATTCAGCGTAGGTAGCCTTCACGGGACATGCGTTGAAATGCAGCACCTCTTCACAGAGTCTGCGCTGAAGCAGAAACGAGAGTTGTTTCTGGGTTTTGGGTTACGGTTTGCAGTTAAATCTACAGTTTTTGGCCGGATAAAAGCTATCAATTAGGTACAATTAGGAGGATGACTTATAGGAGGACTAAGATCTATCACAAACGGCTGTTAGAGCACTTGTGGATCAGTTTGTTCAGATCATAAAAACAGGCCCAGTGAGTGGACTAGAGTGGTAGATCTCTACTTTGCATTTGAAAATGGCAAATGCATTTTGATTCGGCACTCCTGAGTTTATGAGAAGAACAAGAATAGAAACACAAATAAACCAACAAGATACGATCCCCAATGGAGTCACTAATTTGTTGTTGGGAAAAGTATCCAATTCGGAATGCCCCTATCCCACTCTAAGAGGTGATAGTGCCTTAGCAACAAACAGGTAAACTTATTCGAGTATTCTTCTTTATGGAATGTAAATGAGGAAGAAGGATCTAACTAACTTGTGTCTTTCGCTAGTTTGCTGATCCAACTGCTCCTCTCTTCAGTAGCTCCCAGCTCCCAGCTCTCTCACTGGCCTAGCTTCACAGAATTCCTGCAAGATCACAAGAGAGAGAAAACTACAAGAAGATACAGGTATACATTCATAAAAAGCTCAAGATGAGATTAAGCTAAACATGTAAGCATATCCAAACATCATTGATATACAACATGTATGAGAAACTCAAATAGTTTATTGATAGAGTAAATAAAGTCCAAGAGGAGATACAACCAAGTGAGGCCCGATCCAGCATCTACCTCCCAGCAATAGAATCCCTTCCTCTCCTCCAACAAAGCATAAATCACCCAATGTACTAATCTCAATCTCAAACCAACAACAATTCTCTGCAAATACAAAATTCCAGCCTCCTGAACCTCTGGGTGAGAGATCCATATATAGATGTGAGCAGAGAGGATGAGTCAGCTCATGTTTTGACTTGTGGCTTCTCTCTGTCAGTTCTTGCTTCCACTCGGAGGTTGAGAACCTCTTACTCATCACTAGTCAAATTCATTGAGGCAAGTGTCATTGAGGAAGATTCTGGAAGCTTCCAGGGTCTTTCCACCTCATTGAATGAACTTGCCATTTGTCATTTCCCGCTCAGCGCACCCTGGTAGTGCTTCTACCTGCGTTGCAGTGCACCTAGCCAGTGCAGACTTTGACATTCAATGCAGGCAGCTAGTGGAGCTCTTGAATTGATCCTGAATTGACTATTTCTGAGTGGTTTTTGGTGGAGAACTTCTGGGAGAAGCTGTCATTGGTTGACCTTGTTCCTTTAGGGGTAGGAACAACTTATTTAGGGACTTTGGATCCCTTGGATTATGGACATTTCACGCTCAACGCTGTAAGGCACAAAAGTGTCTATAACACTGTCTCCTCCAGGTAATCCACATCGTCATACTCTTTCATTTCATCCGTTTGAAAATTGTTTTTAGGGCTTTATTTTGTTTTTTACGAAATTTCTAGGTTAAAAACCTGTGCGCGGGGGTCCGCAGGCATAACATAGGAAACCTGCGGACCCCGACTTTTTGGTAAAAGGAAAAAAGTCAGGGGTCCGCATCTACCATAAAGGCAAAGTGCAGACCCATGCACTGTCTCTAACAGATAGGGTGCGGTCCCCGCAACAAAGGTTTTTAAGCCTAAATTTTTCAAATTCCACCCAAAAATTTTGATTTTAGATATTCTAATCGGCCTTTTTATTGAATGTAGGGTATACATCATGCTTGATTGGTGGGAACGAGAGCACGAGGATGTAGATCTCGCCACGATTAATCATCAACCTTCGATTGATGCATTGAAGGCATGCGATTTATACAAATTCTGGGCCATACCTGGCATGAGGGCCCAGGTGGACTTTTTGCAGTCGCTGGTAGACAGGTGGAACATACAGGACCAGTGTTTCTTTATTGGTTGCCACCAGCTCAAAATGGAGCCGGAAGACGTTTAATTTTTGACTGGTTTGTCTAAGAGAGGTGAACATTTGACTCTATTCGGGACTAGGCCAGGTGGCCAGTCTGTCGATAGCCTCCGGCTAGAGTTCTGTAACGACCAAACTAGAGACAAAGGGATAGATATCAAAACCATCTCCCTTCCTGAACTCAAAGTGATTGTGTTTACTGTTACCAGGCTCTGCAAAAGTGCAACACTACATATAGCCACTGGATCCCAAATGCGGATGGCAGTAGACTGCTTTCGAGGCACCATCTTCAACTGGTGCGAGGCTGTGTTGGCTAATATAAAAGGCCAACTGACTAGAGCAAAGAACGGACAAATGAAGACCTTTGGATATGGTGCTTTAGTTGTGAGCTTTGGTCTGGAGAGGGTCCCAATGTTGGTCCCACAGCATCTTAATGTTGGAGCTGGACTTCCCTGAGAGCCCAAATTGATGCGTTGGGTTGCAGTTATGACCCATCATCCTGAGGAGGGAACAGAAGAAGTTCGATTTACTCCTGAGTATTTTCATTGGTTGGAGAACCAAGTTTTTGCTATTTAGGACTTTCCTTACACTGGGGTAGATTATCGTGGTGACCCAGACATGGCTCTTCCACCAGGAGAGCAATGGGATGACTGAGGTAAAATTATTTTCAACATTTTCTAATTTAATTTTTTTTTTTTTCATCCCAAAATTGATAGTAAAAGTTTCAAATGCAGATGTAGGTCCACATCGACCAACCACTCTCTGGCCCTATGAGAAGAAACAGTCAGCTACAGCAGTACCAGCACTACAGGACGAATCTACAGAGACCTTGGCCGAATTGGAGAGTCATCTAGAGCGTTTGACAGCAGACATTTCGGAGACCAGCATAGATGATATTCCTCTTAGGCTACAGTGATATGTGATTGGGGTCCCAGGACCTTTTAGGAGGTTCCTTTGTAGGGTGGCCTGTACAGTGGTTTCTTATCATGATCATCACCAGTGATAGGATGATCGTCTGTTGTAGACTCATATGACATTTTTTGCTTTTTGTACTATCATTTTTGTCGACCATAAGGTGTTTTTCAACCTATGATCGAAGACAATGTATATTTGACACACTTCTATGCTATACTATATCACTATTACTAGCTTATCTTGTAAAACATGTTATGGAATGTTTTTAAATTTACTTGTATGATTATTGCAAATGTCTACTTAACATTCGAGAAGCAATTGCATCTGCTAATGTATTTAAATGTCTTGGAATATGCTGATATTCAATAGAGTCAAATTCACATTCCAAGAGACGAACTCTCAAAAATAATCTCAATAACACTGGATTTCTAATGGCATATACTCTATTAAGCTGTAATACAACGAGTTCATAATCTAACCTCACTATCAAACTCCGAATCCCAAATGAGATGGATTAAGATAATAACTCAATCACTGCACTATACTCTGCAATGTTGTTCGTTGTTTGACAGAGGCTTACCCCATGCATAGATACCAACTCATTAGAGGGCGAATAGATAACCCATGCTGTAGAAGAAATATTTCATGCATTATGACAAGCACCATCAGCAAAACCAATGTATGTTTGGAGAGACGTCGACATCTGCAATATCAAGAGTAAAATCAAGATAAGCAGGAATAATGACAAAAAACACTCTCTAAGCTAAGCACACTTTTTAATCTGAAACACACCAGCTAGAAAGAAAACTAACCTAACTAAAATTCTCCACACCCATAATAGCTCTTCAGGTAAAGACCATTTCTGGGTTTACCTAAAGAGACCCCGTCAAAGTCTACCAATTCATAGGCCCCTTTTGTCAGCTTTCGCTTAAAAACATAAGGACCATGCCACATGGGTACGAATTTTCCAGCACTTAATTTGTCATTTGCTTGATCGTACAATAAGACTAGGTCTCCTTCCGAAAAACTACGAGGGGTAACATTTCGATCATCCTCAGCTTTAATACGTTTGGCATGAGTTTCGATTGCTAATGCAGCATCACGTCAATTCTCATCTAGTTGAGCCAAGTATAACGAATGTTTTTCCTCTTCGGAAGTGGCTGGAAGTAATTCTATGGCCATTTGCAATGACAGGATTTCGCATTCAATGGGTAACACAACTTCCAAACCATAAACTAGTTGGAAAGGAGTGAAACCGGTTGACGTTTTTACTGAGGTTCGATATGCCCAAAGCACTGAAAATAGCATGTTATGCCAATTCGACCTATGAATCCCAATGATTCGTCAGATCATGATGACTAGAACTTTGTTGATGGCTTCAACCAGACCATTAGCCTGTGGATAATATGGAGTTGAACTATCGTGACACAAGCCAAGTTGGTCTGTAAGTTCGGTCATCATAATGTTTCGAAAATGACGCCCATGATCAATGATAACTGCTTGTGGAACACCAAACCTAGCAATTATATGATTGAACACGAAAATCGTAGCAATTTTTCTGTTTGCCTCAAATGTAGGCATCGCCTCGGCCCACTTGGTAAAATAATCTACCGCAAGGATGATATACGCATGCCCCCCGGCCGAGTGAGGGTTACATGTAATAAAATCGATACCCCATTTCGCAAAAGGACCGACTGAAATTATAGGGTGGAGAGGAGCAGGTGGAGCGCACATCTTTCGATCAAAAATTTGGCAGTTGTGGCATTTTCGGACTACGTTAATACAATCTTTAAACAAATACGACCAGAAATAGCTAGCGCGCAATATCTTTTGGGCTGTGGCAAACCCAGAAATATGACCGCCACATGCTCCAGAGTGACAATCATTTAGAACCCTTTCAGCTTCCTCATGAGTTAAACAACGTCGGAAAACAGAGTCTGCCCCACGACGATAAATTGTATCTCCAATAATTTTGAATTGTTGGGACTGGAATCGTATTTTTCGACGTTCTGATCTTGAAATTACTAGCCGAAAGGATTGGGTTTGGAGATAGACTATGATATCTCCATACCATGGATCTAAAGTGCTGATTAGAAACAAGGATTCGTCCGCAATGGGCTCCTCTGCCACAGTTTCAGTGTCAGCACGCGGGAAGTCACACATCAACTCCGCAAAAACTAAATATTTATTTGACTTAGACTTTTCAAATTCTAAGTCGAACTCCTGTAGGATCACGATCCATTTGGAGTACTTTCCGCCTAGCAATTGTTTGGTCAAAATATAGATCATAGGGTTGCAATAGGAAATTACTGTAGTTTTGCATTGTAAAATGTAATGACGAAAACGTTGGACAACTTGAACAGCTGCCAATGACAATTTCTCCACATGTGAATATTTTAGCTGAGTTGGATTTAAGGTTCGACTAAGGTAACATATCACATGTTCACTACCAAATTCATCTTCCTGAACTAAAACCATTCCAATGGTGGAATGGGAGGCAGCGAGATATAAGAAGTAGTCCTGGTTGTAGTTGGGAGGATGCAATAACGGTGCATGGGTCAACGCGTGTTTTAGCGCATCAAAATATTTGTCAGCTATCTCATCCCAAAAGAATGGAGTATTATGTTTCAACAACCGGGTAAAACCCTTTGTGATCTCGGCGTAGTTAGGAATGAATCGACGTAAAAAGTTTGCTTTCCCTTGCAAACTTTGGAGTTGGCGAAGACTCAAAGGAGGAGGCAATTTGACAATAGCTTCAACCTTCGAGGGATCAACACGAATGCCAGCTTTCTAAACAACAAACCCCGTAACCAACCCGTTTCTATACAGAAAACACACTTGTGTGGATTCAACCTAATTCGATAGTGCCTACACCTCATAAAGATTGCTCGTAAATGGATGAGACGATCGACTCGATGTAATGAACGAGCGGGTAAATCATCGAGATAGGGTTGCACAATGTGCTTGATGTCATGAAATGCTTAAGAAATGGCTCTTTGAAAATTTTCCTTGGCATTCTTAAGCCCAAAAGGTAATTTACAATAAGAAAATGTCCCCCATGGACAAATGAAAGTCGTTTTTGGTTGATCACCAGGTAGAATATTTATTTGATTGTATTTGGAAAAGCCATCCATGAAGGAGAATATTTCACTGTCGGCACAATCATCAATGATTTGATCAATATAGGAGTTGGGTAATTGTCTTTTGGATAGGCTCGATTAATATCCCTATAATCGATACATATTCTTATTGTTCCTTGCTTTTTTTTAATGGGAAAAATATTCGATACCCAATCCATTAACGGAATTGGATAAATGAAACCTGCTTTAAGTAATTTTTCAACTTCTGCCTTAATAGCAGCAGATTTTCGTGGGTGGATCTGACGCAAACGTTGCCAGATGGGTTTAGCATCCGGGTAAGTTTTGATCTCATGAACAACAATTGCTGGGTCAGTTCCTAGAATTTCCTCATATGACCAGGCAAACACGTCACGAAATTCTTGAAATAGGGCCTTATATGTTTGAATTTCATCTTCCGTACAAGAGGCACCTATATGAATGCTTTCAACAATTCCAAGCTTAACCGAAATGTCAATAGGAATAGTTCGAGAAATGTTTCCCAAATTTAACTCAAAATCAGGATTTTTCATTGGATTCTGAGGTTCCTTGACATAACCAGTCGTAAAAATAGATGAAAAATCATTTTCAAAGCGATCAATCTCAGGTAAAAATGAAGATCTATGATGAAGATCTTCCCATGGTAAATCATCAACACACAGTATTTCACGGATTTGCTCATTAGTGTGAACAAGTTCGGAAAATGTTAATGAATCTGAGTTTGATGTTGAAAGTGATTCTTCATGGACCACATTCATTAAGTCAATTTCAGTTGAAGAAGGGTCGGAAAATGACTGCACTACCTGATACGCAATTTCATATGGACTCAAAGGCATAGCATCACCAAATGAATCTATCTCAGATTCGGAAGGTATGATCCAAGGATCATCATAAACAATAGTGTCTGATGAAATCATATGAATGGTTGTAGTAGAAGGCGATACATTGAGAGGAGGAAAAGGAAAAGTCCCTAGCAAACCAGAATCTTTAACTAGTCCTACTCCAACATCCTTATAAGGGATAATTGTTTTGCCGACATGCTGAATACTTTCAGAAGAGGCTGGGTCAGACGAAAAGTAAGTTAGCTGGTCTATAGTTACGATCTTTCCATTATGAGGGAACTTTATAAGTCGAAATATCGATGAAACAATAGCTGTCATAGCGTAAGACCAACTACGACCCAAGAGAAGGTTGTAATCTAAAGGGGAATCAACCACCTCCACATCTAGATTAACATTTTTACCTTCAACCCCTATAGGTAAATCCTATAGAATTCCAAAAGGATGGAACCCATGGCCATCAAAGGCCTTTAGAATCATCGGGGATTGGTTAAGTGTAGGAGAACCAAGCGATCTCCAACACTGGATCGACATAATACACATTGAGGCTCCCTCATCAATCACAGTCCTGTAGCAAGGTCTACTTTTTACTAATAATGGAATCTAGAAATCCATTTGATGAGGTAAGTGAGGTGTACTATTTTCTAGACCGAAAATTATAAGGCTCGAGTCTTGAATGTCAACAGCTCCTATAGCCGACAATAGTAATTTACGTTGTGCTGGACATGATTGCAACACCTTCAAAACCGACATTGCTGAAGGTGAAATAGCCAAATCTTTAACAATTTTATAGTTCTGAGCCGCTCTCACATGTGGATTGAAAGCTGGCTTTCGAAGTACACCCTTGGCGGGCAGTTTGATTACTAAGTCTGGGTTAGGTTTCTCGATCTGTAGTGGATCGAAACCGGGAGTTGAAGTTGATGGGTTTGAATTACAAGATTCTGCTTCCTTACCACCAACAGGACTTTTACTTCCATAATCTTGTGATCGAGTCACAATCCTAACATGGGACATCATCATTATGGGTTTTGCTGAGGCATTTGAGGAAGAACCTATCATCTTACTGTCTTGACTAGGAAAAGGATCCTTCAAAACAGCAGGCGTTTGGGAACCTTTGACGATTTTCGCAACCTTAGCGTGATGAGGGAAGTCTCTAGTAAAATGTTCTTTGTCACAAATGAGAAAAGGATAACGAGGTTTGTGCTTCTCATCAGTAGATTCCAATTTTTTTGGTTTCCCTTTTGAATTTTTATCCGTTTTGTTTTTCTTCTTCCCTTTCTTTTTACCGCAGGATTTTGATTTGGCTATAGATGATTCTACAACATGAATATCGGCGGAAATTTCCACGGAAGAATCTCTTGTCGAGGAATCTGGTAAAGTTATGATAGGAGAAGAATTCTTGGAAGATTTCTTCTTACTTTTGGTATTAACCATACCAATCATACCATCAGCGGCATGAGACCCTGAAGGAGCTACAGTTATTTGATTTTGTTTAAAAATGTCAGGGATTTTCTCGTGTAACGTACCTGACTACGTATAAAATAAGTCAAGGTACTGAGCTTGAGCAATTACTTGCTCTTCAGTAACGACTCTTGCCTTAGCTACATCCTCAGTGATTTTCGGTAATAAAGATTTGACAAAACATTCAGCTAAGATTTGATCCGGGATAAAAACTTTCACTAAATGCCATCAACGTCTCCATTCATGAATGTGATCTGAAATGTAAGTGGACGTTGACTATTTTAATGAAGTTAATAATTCCGTGCCATTGTCATATCTAACTGGCAACTAAAAATGAGTTAAAAACGAAGTAGCTAACTGACTAAAGTTATAAAAAGTGGCTCGCGGTAACTCAATGTACCACTTGGCCGCAAGACCAATTAGAGTGCGTTGAAAAAGGCTTAAACGGATTGAATCATCTGAAATGGAGTTAGATGCACACCAGAGGTGATAATTCATCACATGGTTCGACGAGTCCTCTCCTGATTTGCCTTCAAACTTAGGAATATCACTAGGCAACTTATTCGGCATTAGCGGCCAAAACGGAAGATAGTTAATTGGATCATTCGTAAGGTGCGACAAGTCAGGCAAGTCCAAAGTTGCAATGAACGGTAACTGACGATTAGGGTCCCTGAAACCCTGGGTCATGAGACCAGCCCCAAGAGGAAGATATCCAGGATAACTAGGAATTGGAATTGCATTTGGGATATTATATCCTCCTGGAAAACCAGGATTAACCAGACCATACTGGGGTTGTTGAGGTTGTTGATATGTATATCCAGGGTACGGTTGATACTGATAGACTGGCTGCTGCACAGCAGGATCGAATTGGTACTGTCCTTGGTAAAGTTGATAAGTAAATTGATGTCGACTTGTGACAATCGTACTTGGACCAGGTTTTCCTATAGGCATTTGAACCGAAGTCTGAATTTTGGGTCCATACTGAGGTAAAGATGCTTGAGGAGTTGATACAGGAACAATAGAAACTGGAGCTATAGATACTCTGGAAGTAGGTGGGGTAGATTGAACAGATGTTGCAGCAGTTGCAGAAGTAATTTGAGGCGGAGTACGAGGCATACTGGGCCCAGGCTGAGAAACTACAGAAGGTGCAGAAGTTCGAACAGTAGACTGGACAGGTTGCTGGGTTGAACCAGAAACAAAGGGTTGTCCAGATTGAGATGAAAACTGCACATTCAATTGCAAGATCTGTTGTGTTTGAGATGGATCCGACACTAAGTTCATTCTGGGGTACGGACCCATAGAAGGTTGAGCATATTGAGGACCATAACCAGGTTGAGGGTAGGGTTGATAATTCAAAGGTACATTTCCAGTTCCTTGGACAAATGACTGACCAGAAGGTGGTTGGAAACCTTGGGTTGGGTACTGACCTTGAGGTTGATAGCCTTGAGGCACGTACTGATACTGGGGTTGACCATGAGATACATATTGTTACTGGGGTTGACCTTGAGGTACATACTGAGTCTGGGGTTGACCTTGAGGAATGTACTGTCCCGTACGTATGTACTGTTCTTGAGGTTGCCCCCCAGGTGGTAATTGGGTACCTTGAGGTTGCCCCCCAGGTGATAATTGAGGACCTTGAGGCTGCCCCCCAGGCGGTAATTGGCCACATTGAGGTTGCAGATTAGGAATAGTACCTGACATGATAAGATATCTTCTACACTCAATGCCTTAGTTCCGTTATAACTAGTTAATAACCCTTGTTCAATAGGTTGAGGAGATGCTCTCGAAAAGTACCAGTAAGTGACTGATACCCAGAGGGAACAAAAGGACCGCCATATAAAAAGGTTTCTAGAGATTGAGAAAACATGGATGATTGTCTCGACATATTTAACGAAGGATAGTAACGCCTAGGTGTTGGGTGAAAAGAAATGCGAGGTGGTGAAAAACTTAGTCCCGGTTTTTCCAAAAAATTGGTTAATGAAAGATACCAAGCGTCCCTCCTAGGTGGACTGTAAAAGATTGATTCACACTCCCTAAGTTCTATAGCTGGTTTATTTTCAGGGATAGGGATACCTTCTTCCAGAGTAACAAGTTCTTCAGTAGCAATAAGTCCAGAAGGAAGATTTTGGGTAATTACTCTTTCTACCCTGGGTGAACCAGGACCACTGGAAGTTGGAGAGGCAAATCCTGATGTTGGAGTAGCAACAAGTTCAGTTTCAGGTTCATATATTTCAGGTTCTTCAGCTAAATCACTAGTAGAAGAAAAACTACTAGTAACTTCGGAAAACGAAATAGGTTCTAAAATATACTCTGGTGCTTGCACTTGGTAATCAGGATGTACAACCAATGAAGACTCTCCTTCTTCAGGTGACCCAACTCTACTATCACTGGGAGTTACAAGGGCTCGTAGCCCTTCAAGCTGGCTTGGTGAAAACTCAGGAGGTTGGCCCCGATGTCTATGGGACTTCCTCGATAATTCAGCGACGATTAAATATTTTAACTACTTCACATGCAAAAAAAGAAAAATCTTCAATGAAAACCAACTAAAGCCTCTAAAAAACCAAACAATTTTGAATCACACGCCTAAAGAATCTAGGAGATCAAACCACACACAAATAGTAACTTTCCATACCGAAAACACTAGTTGGTGATGAAATCCAACATCGCAGAATTCAATACAGAAATGGCGGTTGGAACAGTTACCCTGGCAACCTGCTTAATGAATAGACTGGCACAAGTTTCTCCACTAAACCGTCTCGAGTGAAGAGAACCCTCCATAAAATCCGAGTGAGTCTAGTCGACGTCTGCTCCAGGTACAGTGGGATCTTCCCTCCACCGTCACCTTAGGAAATAATCCTATAGAATATGGTCACTATGGTCACCAACGGAAACAAATATACCTGGGGGAACAGTCTACGATTCGATACGCACGCAAGGGCAGAGTAACAAGCTCAATCCCCTTGAAGGCTCCTTGACATAATCTAAGGTTTACCAACAAGTGACCCCAAGCTCCTTGACAATGGTCAATCCAAGGTTTACCGTTTTTAATACGTGAATATCTTCTATCGTTCCCAATGAGGAAGGATTGATTCCCACACTAGTTCAGATATGACCTCGTGCTTCTCCTTTAAGAGGAGCTTTCTGAGAGCATAGATGTAACAATTGGAATTTATCTCCTACCACAAGATACAACTACTTGTTTGTTTTACTATCTTGGAGAGTTAATTACTCCCTACTCCAAGATACTAGCCTAAGCTATGTTGGTGATAAAGAGCCCTAGAAATAAAAAGATTACTAGATAGATTTTACTTTAAGCATTATTTTTATTGGTTTTTTCGTAAGTCAAAAGGTGCGGAGATGAAACTTATGGTGTGAAGACTCGACTCCAACTCACTAAAAAATGCACTTAGGATGAAAAACAATCCTTTCCCTTCAATGAATTTATAGCTAAGAAAGAGTTGAGAATGCAAATGCTTGTAAAAACAAATTTTTCCTTAACAATCAAATCAAAAGAAGAGCTTTTTGTCTTTTCCAATACACTAAAAAACGAGACAACTAGTTATGCTGACGAAAATTTCCCTTTCTTTTCAAACACTCAAATACTACTGAAACAAACTTTTTCAAAAGAGATTTTTTTTAAATTTATAAAACACTCAAAACTATTGAAAAATCTAATCTTGAGATCTATAAATTCTAAAAAACTATTGAAGTAAAATCTTACAAGATTTCTTTTCAAGGATGTTTTACTTAGCTATAAGAAAACTAAGGAATAATTTGTCTAGAATCACAAATAAGTCAAAAAACAACCAATTTTTGTTATCTTTTCTAAAAATGAAATCCAAAACTTTCAACACAAGTTCTTTCGAAGTTTCGCAAAGAGAAAAACAAGATGGATTCCTCAACAAAGGCAGATTTTTCAAACGGTCAGACTCATAAGAAGGCCAGCAAAATCCAAGGTGATCTGAGGTTTCTAAGGCTTCTAAGCTCTGAGTTACTGCAAGACCAAAATGAAAAATCAAGCCCAACAACCAAAACTTCTAGGAATTTCACCTTAAACCCTAATTCCAATGGAGTTAACCTAAGAAAAGTTCCTGACAAGTCACGTGCAGATCTGGGTAGAGGCTAAAAACACATTAACAAATCCTAAGCTGACTGAAAGAGAAAATCTTAAGTTTTTCAAAATTTTGACAGGGTCCGCAGGCCCTTGGTTTACCCAGGTGCAGTACCACTCTGTGTGTAAAGCAAAAGTGTGGGTATGTCCGCACTTTGTTACAAGCAGAGGGTGCGGTCCTCTCCCAAAAGTATGAAAAACAAAAAATAATTCAAGATCTACTAAACCTACCCAATCCCACACACATCAAGCCAAAAACAGAAATAAAGACACAGTTTCTCAAGTCAAAGTAAAATCAAAGGAAAATAAAAAATTCAAGTCCCCAGTGGAGTCGCCATTTTGTCGGCCGGATAAGTCGTTCTTGCGGACAAGACCAACCTCCCTAGTATCTAATGATATCTAGCGACAAGCAAACCAAACAAATTCTATCTTTCTCTAAATATGCAATTTATAAGTAAAGGCAAACAAGTGTTTTAGGCCTACCTTGGGTCCAGTGCAAGTTTGTGGAAGCCACGCTCCGTTGATCCAAATGATCTCCCTTGTAAAGAATCTGCAAACAAAAACAAGCACACACACTAAATATCACCCGAAAAGTCAATATAATAAAGCATATTTATCATGATGATCAAGGAATTCATGAAACAAACTATATAAGACAATTTGTTGAGAAAAATGAATCTAATTGTATTAACTTTAATCAAAGAAGAAATTTACAACCTTGGTGCCTTGATGTTGTACAAACTCCTCCCAGGGTCCAGCAAGAATCTCCTCTACTTTGACAAGTTTTACTCTCTTCCCAATGAAGCCAAAAGGTATGTAATCTCTCCTCTCAAGCTTAACTAGGAAGTCTCAATTCCAACAGCATTTACCCTCAAAAATGTTCAGCTTCTAACCTCTCTAGCAACCAGCCCAATGCCTTAATTTATAGTGCAATGGAGGGAAGTTACTAGGTCCACCTTCAAAGGGATAAAGCCCTCCTTCAAAGGGATAAGCTCCTCCCATCAAGGGATTAGCTCCTTTAGTTTTGGGATGCATGAACCACCTAGGAGTGAACCATCCACGTCAAGATTCCTTCTAGAATCATCCATAATTAACCACAAGTGAGTTTTTAAGAATAAACTTGCACCTTTTTTACTTTCACAAGGGTCCGCACCCACTCCTTTAGAGACAGAGCAGGTAGGTCCACAGGTAACACGACCATGGGGTGTGAGACCACAGGTAACAGTAAGAGAAAGTGCGGAACCAGAGCTTTATTGATTTTCAAAGTCTTTCTCTCATTTT
Organism: Pinus tabuliformis; assembly: GCA_031772625.1. Taxonomy (NCBI): domain Eukaryota; kingdom Viridiplantae; phylum Streptophyta; class Pinopsida; order Pinales; family Pinaceae; genus Pinus; species Pinus tabuliformis. The sequence goes on from CM062816.1 coordinate 439,262,672, forward strand.
TAAAGCTTGACCTGAAGAGCTGAGGTATGAGACTTGCTAAGGAGGACAATATGAATGATGATAGACCCATACTGACTGCAAATAGTCATGGTGACAATATTTTGTGTAACACCTCCTGTTATCTCTATCACCTACCATATCTGCATCAACATATCCTTGTAGAGCAATGTTTGAACCACCAAAGCATAATGCTTGATTTGTGGTACCTCTCAAATACCTGAGAATCCACTTCACTACCATCCAATGTTCTTTCCCTGGATTGTTCATGCACCTACTTACAACTCCCACTGCATGTGCAATATTAGGCCTTTTGCAAACCATTGCATACATTAAGCTTCCAACTGCTGATGCATATGGAACTTTAGACATATGAGCCATTTCTTCCTGAGTCTTGGGACATGCCTCCTTACTTAATTTGAAATGGCTAGCCAAAGGTATACTAACTGGTTTTGCATTCTGCATATTAAACCTTTTCAACACCTTTTCTATGTACTCACTTTGAGACAATGTTAATTTGCGATTCTTCCTATCTCTAGTTATTCGCATACCAAGGAGTTGTTTTGCAGCACCCAAATCCTTCATTGCAAATGAGTTTTCCAATTTTATTTTGAGCACATTTATTTCCTACATGTTAGAACCTGCAACAAGCATGTCATCTACATACAATAACAATATAATATAGCTACCGTCATTTTGCCTTTTGAGTTAAACACAATGATCAGAGTGACATCTAGTATAACCTTGTTTAGACATAAACCTGTCAAATTTTAGATACCACTGCCTTGGAGCCTGTTTTAAGCCATACAAGCTCTTCTTAAACCTACAAACTAGTTTCTCCTTCCCTTTTACTTCATATCCTTGTGGTTGTTGCATGTATATCTCTTCCTCCAAATCCCCATGGAGAAAGGCTGTCTTTACATCTAACTGCTCAAGATGCAAATCTTTAGCTACTACTAGACTTAAAATAGTTCTGATTGAAGTCATTTTAACAACAAGAGAAAATATTTCATCAAAATCAATACCTTTCTGTTATAGACATTTTTGTGCCTCGCGTCAAGGAGCAGGAAATGTCGATAATTACAGGGATCCTCAGTCCCTAAACATGTTGTTCTTACCCCTAAAAGAACAAGGTCATCAATCAACAGCACTTCCAATCAGTTCTCCACCTGAAAACACTTCAGAACAGGCTTATTTTGGATCATGTCAGCTGCTTAACTGAGCTTCTGCGCTGTATTGCAACTGTCCCACTCTGTACCTGCGCTGGAAGTCAAAAACAATGAAGGCTACCTGCGCTGGGCGAGATTGGCCAAGTGGCACAGTCCTCCTGCAAGGTGTCAATTGCCCAGGAAGCTTCCAAACTGACACTTGGTTCATCAGATTCGCCTTGTAATGAGTAAGAGGTACTTGATCACCATGTGTAACCAAGGATCTCCAAGTGGACTCAAGAACTGAAGATTAACTGAAGAGGGAGAGGACACTAGTCAGCTCTATGCCAGCCTCAAGCTGACTCATCCTCTCTTCTTCTCTCCTATATATAGAGCTCTTCTATGAGGTCTAAGGAGGCTGGAATTTTGTACAAGCAAGGAGGTGCTGTTGGTATACTGCCAGGATTATTGGGTGATTGTTTTACTAGAGGTGAAGAAGAGAGTTCTTGCTGCCGAGGAGGTGCTGCTGGATTGGGGCCAACATCATTGGTTGTAACTTCCTCTGGAACCCTGTTACTTTCTATCAATAAAGTTTGCATGTTCTTCTATATACTTGTTTTACATAGATGCTTTTGTGTTTACATGTATATTTGATGCAACCTAATCCATGCTTCAATTATGATTGCTTGTATCTCGTAGTTTGCTCCCTTTTGTTGTGCAGATTCTGTGTGTAGCTGGATCGGCTTGGAGAGTAAAGAGCTGGGAACGGGATACAAAGCGAGAAGGACAAGGATCGACTAAGCGCAAGACACCAGGTTGGTTGATCATCTTTCTATTCTCTCTGTGCTTTCATAAAGATGAACATGAAAACTTTGTCATTCAGTTGTTGCTAAAGTCTGTCACCTTTAGAAAGGGTTAGTGTCATCCGCATCGGATACTTTTCCCCACAACAAACTGGCGACTCCGCTGGGGAGATCCTAGTATCTTGTTGTTGTAGAATTTTGCTATTCATTTCTTGAAGAAAGGAGTACCGAATCGAAAAGTTTTTGACTCTATCAAAAGCGAAGTAGAGGGTTTTGCTACTCTTGCTCCTTTGCTGAGCAAATTCAAGATTTAAAGAGCTAATCTACAGATGAATCCTTACTCTTTGTGATAGATCTTTATCCTCTTGATCATCCCTTAGCCTGTACTTAACCCATAGCATTTTATTTCAGTCAAAACAGTACATTTTTGAGCTTTTTATGACCCGGAATTCTTAGCAGACGTAACTCTCGTAAGTCAGTGCAGGCTGTCCACAGGCAGTCTGCATTACAGCTCAGGTGCTCCCTTCGGGAACTGCGCTGAGAGTGAAATTGGCAGACCAGTGCCTGCGCTGGTCCAGTTGGCCTTAGTCTAGCTCAGCTCTTCCTTTGTGTCTTGGCCCTGTTTACACTTGTTTTTGGCTGATTGCTTGCTGGTTATTGTATTTGCTGTAGACCACTATCTCCTTGACATTATTCCACCTCAGTTGTGTGATGAAATTGTAAACGTTCTTTCAGTATTTCTTGTTTCAGTTACAATTTCCCATTGTGAAAAGCGAACCTAGTAGCTGTGGCCTCTTAGATTGCGATCTTATGAGTTAGTGTTATTACTGTTCATAGCTGTTTAAGTTGGTTTGTTTTCACTTTATGGTTTGAATTCATATATTTTTGGTGTAAAACAAGTACCTGTAAAGCGTCTTTTCATTTAGACAATACTTGTTTGTTTACGCTTCAAATTGAATTCGAAAGTCATACAACAGTTTTCCTTTTGTTAAGCATCAACATTAAAGGAAAAGAAAAGAAATACATGCATCTTGCATTTGCATTTTTGATAAGTTTGGGTGTCTGATCTAGGAGAAAGTGCATTAGTTTGTGCTTTGTGCTCTGTGTGGAAAGATATTGTTTTTCTCTCCCCTCAGTAGTTAGGATTTTCAAAGCTAAAAGGATTGTGAAAGCTTGCTTATCATTTTAGCTGCATTTAGGAATTTGTACCAATACATCTCGTGGTGATCCTGAAAGACAAATTGATAAACAAGATCAACTTAAAATATATTGAATGAATCTAAAAACGCATTGTAACATAACGCTCACAATAGAGGTCTAGGTAGAGACGTGTTCCGGCGTCGTTAAACATAGTGACTGTCGATCTCTACGAAGGTGGGTGATTCCTCCTGAGGGACGATAGCACTAATACGGATTTGAGCTCCCGCGTACCGTCGCGTATATTGGGAGACCCCTATAGGCAATTATCCTTTATCCTTAGGAAGCCGTGTCGATCGCCCTACTGATCGCGATGCAATGAACACAGCATTCACAAAGATCGACCACCCGTACCGTAAAACGTATTCTGTGGTTTCGCGAAAGGTTTGGCACACCCTCTGCCTAGATCTCCAGAGCAGTTTCTTTTGGCCCTTTTCAAACTCTATAACTGAAAAGGTCCAACCGAGCATTTGTCACTTCGGGCTCGTTAATACATCGAAGGCGACTAGAGTCATCTTTAGCTTTTTCTCGACTCTTAAAACATGAAAAAGCAAAGTTGTGTCTAAAAGCGTCTAATAAAATTCATTCAATACGGAAACATAATTCCCCTTTTTGTATTTTAGTTGATCAAGTAATCCGCAATCGTGGAGGAAAGTCAATTAAAACCCCGTCGTTCAGGGAGACTTGCAGGTCGACCATCTTTGTCTCCGGAACCGAAAGTAGTACGAGCAAAGCGATCTCGCTGGACCAGGTCAAAATCTCCTTTTAAAGTTAGAACGGAAGTTCCAACAACATCTGAGATTCTGGTCACTCCCAATATTTCTGGAATCCCTGCCTCTATTGAAGAAGTTCAACGACAACAGAAGGACAATTGTATTGATCCTAGTCTGAAAACAAGTACTTGTTTAACTGAACCAGTTCCATTTGAAACCGGTCCACAGAGTCTTGTTGTTCAAACAACTGTCGCTGTCGAAACAACCCCTTCTTCGGCACCAGAAATCTATTACGGACCTGACGGTCTGCCTCTTCCTCCTGGTCTGATCGCAATAGAAGAAATCGTAGAGGACCAGCAAGCAAATACTCCAATTCATTTTGGAGTAGGTTCCACTCTTTTTCCTTCTGCATCAGAAGTTTGTCTATCGCCACAAGAAGTTCCTGAAGAATCGTTAGGAAGTTTATTGGATAGACTTAAAATGTCTGAACAACCGTCGACATCTAGAACTGTGCCAAACGACACGGCGACAGCAAAAGCTCCTGCTGCCATTCCAACGATGTTTGCCGGCATACCATCTGTCCCAACTAGTTCTCATCAACTAGAAGGAGTCCACCCAGGGACTATTATGACAACTTGGTCTGTTCCAGTTTGCTCTTCCGGTATAATACCCGGTAATTCTTATGTTGAAACTAGACAAATTGATCCCTTTGGGAATCATTTTGGGCCATCCAGTCCTCAAAGGCCATCTATACCCTTGAGCTCCGGATTGTTACCGTATGGGGGGCAATATGCCCTTTCACTTCCTCTTTCGGGAGGATACCCATACGGCAGTTTTCAACCACATTCAGGTTTGACTGAAGTAACGACGAGTGGTTGGGTACCTATGTTACCCCAACAACCAAGAGTTGTATATTCTATGCAACAAAGTGTACCTATGTCTCATATCCCGACGACGCCAGCAATTGTAACCGTGTCGCAAGTTCAATCGATGCCTGTTGTATGTCAACCCCAAGTTGTAATGCAACAACCAATTGACCCTGCAACACAACCACAATCGCCAACTGCCGGGACGACACAGATACAAACGGGGACCATAACCCCGCATCTTGGGCCGTCGGTTAGTGTTGCACAACAAAACATGGCTTCACAACCATGGATGGTGCAATACCAACAACCTCAGTTTCAACAGGTATACCAGGGATCTGAGCAACAGATCTTTGCGAATAGTGGGCAACCCTATATTCAGAACGGGTTAAACCAACCACTTTACAGTGGCCAAGCCCACCAACCATATCAGTCATATCAACACCAGTTGCATTATACTGGTATGCAAAGACCTACTGCTCAGGCGATTCCATCGTACCCTGGGTACGCCTCGCCGAACCTGAATCAGCAGTTTCCATTCGTGGCGACTTTAGAATTACCAGATTTACATCGATTGACGAACGATCCAATCGCCTATGCCCATTGGTGGCCAGCGATTCCTCACAAACTTCCTTCGGACATTCCTAAATTCAATGGAAATCCGGGCGAAGACCCGTCGAATCATGTGATGACATTCCATCTGTGGTGTTCGTCGAATACCTTGAATGATGATTCAATAAGGCTTCGTCTTTTCCAGAGGACATTGACTGGTCCGGCGGCCAAATGCTATATTGAATTACCTAGAGCCTCTTTCGACAATTTTAGTTCCCTAGCCACGACTTTCTTGACACACTTTCAGTTACCTATAAGGTACGAAACTGGAACAGAAATCTTAACTAATTTCAAGCAGACAACCGCCACACATATATCTGATCATATACATGAGTGGCGTCGTCGTCGCAGAATGGTAAAGACCTATGTTCCAGATCAGCTATTAGCTGAGTGGTTTATAAAGTCGCTTCTGCCGGCAATTACAGAAGATGTGGCCAAGGGGGGCGTCGTAACAGAGGAGCAGGTTATTGCTCGTGCTCAGTATTTGGACTTAGTGTATACTCAGTCGGGCACGCTCTATGATAAGATACCTGATGTCCCCAGACCGGAATTTTCAATCCCTCCTCCTCCCGGATCGAATAGTGACTCTCATGCCGGTGATGGCGTGATTGGAACTGCAAACGCTAAGTCGACAAGGGATTCGAATAAGAAAGCCCGTAAGACTTCGAATCAAAAAGAAAATCAAGAGATTCTTGCTTCGGAGGTACATGCTGTATCTACAGATAAAGACAAAAACTCCAATCAACCAGGAAGCAAGAAGAAACAAAACAAAGGGAAGAAGAAGAAACAAGGTGGATCATCCCCTCAAAAAACTTCTTCAAACCCTCCTGGGCAAAAGAAACAATTTCCTCCATGTCAAATATGTGATGAAAATCATTCAACAAAGAACTGTCCGTTCAAAGCTGAGTTGAAGAGGTTCCTGAAAAGTTCCCAAACTTCAGCTGTGTTGACTGATCCGTTTCCTGCCCCAGGTCAGAATATGGTTGATAGTGGAAATGCTTCCCTGTCACAAGTGCTTATGCTGTCGGTTTCTAAGCAAAGTGATGCTTTGATATCGACTAGGAATAAAGATTATGGAAATCCGCCGGTGTCGAACGACAAAGGGAAAGATCAACCCAGTAGTTCGACAACAACTTCGGCAGAAGTTGTACCCCCCCTCACGCATGAATTAACAATAAAGCCACCTAAGGGAGTAGTCCACAAGTCGACATTCAACCCTCGCGCCAGAGCGGCGCAACACTATAATGTAGTGGAGGATTTGGCCCAATCGCCATCTGCTATGTCGACTCTTGAGGTACTACAAAATTGCCCATACCAAAGACAGGCATTGTTATCAGCAATTGGTGGAGTGGATCCTAAAGATTCCAATCTTGTATCCTTTGATCACAAAGGATATGATCCTCAGTTACCAGCGCAATTAGCTTTCCTTATTCAAGTGAAAGCACTCAACAAAACTGTTCATAGAACGATTATTGATGAGGGCGCATCGACATGTATCATGTCGATGAGTTGCTGGAAAACTCTTGGATCTCCAACATTGTCGCGATCTTCGACGACATTGAAAGCATTTGACGGTAGGACGTACACTCCGTACGGAATCCTAAATAACTTTAAGGTTGAACTAGGAGGAAAAACAGTAGAGATTGATGTTGAAGTCATTGATGGCAATCTTGACTATAACATTCTACTGGGAAGACCATGGATATATGCCATGGCAGCTGTAGTGTCGACATATTTTAGGAAGATCGCATTCCCGTTTGAAGGAGGGATTACGATCGTCGACCAACAGAATTTCCTCCCTAATGGTTCACAAGTTACTGGAAGCATTCCCCTGATCCATGGGAGCGACCATTGAATAAAAGATATAGGAGTAGGCTTGCTAAAAGATCCCACAATGATGGGAACTTTCGCGTTGCCACCTTCGTTCCATGAAGGGAATATCCCGCTTGTAGCAACATGCAACATGGTATCTTCATCAAAGGTCGCAGAAGACAAAGTCGTCATGGATCATCAAATGGTTTTGCCCCCTAGCCCTATTGAAATATTGTAGCAATCAATGTTTCAGGCATGGGAGGCGAGCCCAAAAGAATGCTCGTCAAGCGTTTGGGTAGATAGGTCCGAAGAATATGGTACCCCATTAGATCCATGGTCAAAAGTTCATGGGACTGACGAAGGAATCTTGCAATCAATGATGATTAAGGGGGCACCATGGAATGATAACCACCATCGTTCCCTTCTTCCAGAGTGTGAAGAAGAAACTCATCACGACCTATACCACCCTTCAGTGTTTGAATTCCTAACAAATACTGTAAATACGGTGGATTCAGAAAGAAACCTATACAATATTGAAGAGACCATAGCCATAAATATCTCGACAAAATCTGATGTTGTTGAGAATATTCATGTCGGCAAAAGTTGTTCCCCTTCAGAACTAGAAATATATAGTGCTCTCTTTCGCGAATTTAGAGATGTCTTTGCATGGTCATATGATGAAATGCCAGGCATTGACTCGAGCATAGTTGAACATGAAATTAAAATGTATCCTGATATCAAACCAGTAAGACAACGGCTTCAGCAGGTACATCCGAAGAAATCCGCTGCCATTAAGGCGGAAGTTGAAAAACTCCTCCATGCTGGATTCATCTACCCGGTTCCTCTAACCGATTGGGTATCGAATATTGTCCCTGTTATGAAAAAACAAGGGACGATAAGAGTGTGCGTCGACTATAGGGATGTAAACAAAGCTTGTCCAAAGGACAACTACCCTACACCCTTCATCGACCAGATAATTGATGAATGCGCCGGATGTGAAATCTTTTCATTTATGGATGGATTTTCCGGGTATAATCAAATAAATATCCGCCCACAGGACCAGTCTAAGACTGCATTCATCTGTCCGTGGGGCACATTCGCTTATCGAAAATTACCCTTTGGTTTAAAGAACGCAGGGGCGACGTTTCAGAGGGCAATGAATTATGCCTTCCATGACATCAAGAACATCGTTCAACCTTACCTCGACGATCTTCCGGCTCATTCGCGGAAGCGGACTGATCATCCGCGGCATTTGAGAGCAATATTTCTACGTTGCCGACATTACAAGATAAGACTCAATCCACATAAGTGTGTGTTTTGCGTCGGCTCTGGTCGCTTACTTGGATTTGTGGTTTCTAAGGACGGGATTCGTCTCGACCCCTGTAAGGTTCAGACAATCATTAATTTGCCTCCACCTTCAAATTTGCTTCAGATTCAGAAACTCCAAGGGAAAGCAAACTTTCTGAGGAGGTTCATTCCTAATTACGCAGAACTTGCAAAGGGTTATACTCGTCTTTTGAAAAAGGATGTACCTTTTGTCTGGGACCAGGTTGCGCAAGCTTCCTTTGACGCTCTGAAAGATTGTCTAGTAAAAGCATCATTAATGTACGCCCCGGACTATCAAAGAGATTTTAACCTGTATCTTGCTGCAGCAGATACGACCATTGCGATGGTCTTAGTGCAAGAAGTCGATGGAATAGAACATCCTATTTATTATTTAAGTAAAAACTTAAATGACACGGAAAGTAAATATTCCTATGTTGAAAAACTAGCGCTTGCTGCTGTTCAAGCGATTCAAAGGTTTCGACATTATGTCCTCTTTAGGAAAACTACCGTTTTGTCAGATTGCAATCCCATGACATATATACTGTCGCGACAGTTGCTTGGGGGCAAATATTCAAAATGGATAGCCATCCTTCAAGAGTTTGATTTAGATTTTGTAAAATCCAAATCGAAGAAAGCCCTAGTTTTCGCGGAATTATTATGCGATCTCCCATCGTCGTCCAACGATGATACATCAGAAGAGTCAATCGTGGATGAAAATTTGTTTCTGATATCAGTAAGCGATGAGCGGTATGGAGACATCATTGTTTATCTCCAAACCCAAAAATTTAGGCCTAATACCTCACACTCGGAACGAAAACGTATACGATACCAATCAAAAGACTACATGATCGTCGGTGATACACTTTACCGTCGTGGCATCGATACAGTTCTGAGGAGGTGCCTTACCCATGAGGAGGCCGAAAAAGCCCTGAATGATTGTCATTCAGGCGCGTGCGGGGGGCATCAATCTGGATATGCAACAGCACAAAGAATCTTACGAGCAGGATACTTCTGGCCAACTATGTTTAAAGATTGCATAATAGCTGTCAGAAGTTGCCATGCATGTCAGATCTTTGATAGCAAAACCAGAAGACCACCCGCACCCTTACAGCCGATAGTTGTTGTTGGGCCCTTCACCAAGTGGGGCATCGATTTCATGCAATGTAACCCCACCTCGACCGGGGGGCATGGGTATATTATAGTCGTTGTTGACTATTTTACCAAATGGGCCGAGGCGATGCCTACATTAGATAACACTGGTGAAACAGCTGCCCTTTTCTTTTTCAATCATGTAGTCGCCAGGTTCGGCGTTCCGCAAGCTATAGTGACGGATCATGGATCGCATTTTCGCAATCACATGATGATCGAATTAGCTGCCAAACTAGGGCTATCTCACGACAGCTCTACTCCGTATTATCCACAAGCCAACGGACAAGTTGAGGCAATCAACAAGGTCCTGAAGCGTATGTTGCAAAGGATGATCGGGGTTCATAAAAGAAGATGGCATCTAATCCTGTACTCAGCACTATGGGCTTACCGAACCTCGGTAAAAAACGCCACTGGGTTCACACCATTCCAATTGGTGTATGGCCTGGAGGCAGTTTTACCGATCCAGTGCGAAATTTCGTCACTTAAACTCGCAATTGACCTCCTCCCCGGAACCTCAGAAGAAGAGGCTCGTTTCCTGGAATTGATCCAGTTGGATGAAAACCGTCGTGACGCCGCTTTGGCGAACGAGGCTCATAAGAAACGAGTCAAAGCACAGTTCGATAAGAATGTCAAACCGCGCAACTTCTCTGAGGGTGACTTGGTTTTGCTTTACGACCAAGAATCCGATAAATTAGGAGCAGGAAAATTTCAGTCCTTATGGATGGGTCCTTATATTGTTAAAAGGGTGTTAGCAAAAGGAGCCTACGAGTTAATGGATTATGACGGAATACCACTGGCGCAACCCCGTAACGGGTTGTACCTCAAGCGTTACTATGCCTAAATAGTAACCTGAGTGCTTTTGTTGTATTTTGTTTTCGCTAAAATGTTTGTTTCGGTAGTAATCCACCCTTCTCGTTTGTTGCAGATGTCGAATTATTCTGAAACGTATGTGGGATATGCCGACGGAGCGAGTCGTAGTACGCGGAATTTGTCCTCCGCTGCCTGGGCCATTTTTGATCCAAGCGGCGAGTTAGTGAGTTTCAGAGGTGTGTGTATTGGACGGTCGACAAACAATATCGCTGAGTATAGTGCGTTGATCGAACTCCTCTCTGATACCATTGCTCATGGTATACGCCGACTAATTGTCAGGCTAGACTCACAACTTGTGATACTACAGCTCACTGGTATATACTCAGTCCGCAATCCAGCTATTTATCGTATGTTTCTAAGAGTTAAGATTTTGGAAAGAGAGTTTGATTCAATTCAATACCAGCATATTTCCAGAAACTTGAACACATTAACAGATTCATTGGCAAACTATGTATTAGATAGACATTTACAACATATATAAAAAGAGATGCATCGGTGCTATGTAAGTGGATCATAAATAAACTGAAATAAACTCCGAAAATCAAAATATATAAAGCTGTTTATAGTTTGTACATAATGTGCTATAATCAAAACAAAATTGGTCATACGACCTAGAACTCAAAAAGATGCTAGGGGGCACCCTAGCCTAATGGTGCTCATGAAAGTACGTCACGGTCTGTGCGATCATGCGCAAGAGACGAGTCCATCGTCTAGGCACGCCGATGGTGTGTCGCTGCAACTGTAAAGGTAACTCGTTAATCTGTACATCCGGAAGGCCACGAGTAAGGCTCTCAACCTGCTCCTGCACAGCTGCAAGTATCTCAGTATCACCAAGGTCGCGAATAACAACTCTCCTAGCAGGCTCTGCTGCTGGGGCAGCAACTGGCGACCATGGACGAGCTACTGGACGAACAGGACCAACATCTGCATGCACCCAAGAGTTTGATCAGTTTTGAACAGTAAACATCATGAAGGAAAACAATAAACAGTGATATGGTCAGAGATTTTACCAATAGCCCCCCATTGCTCGCCATCCGGAAGCACCAAGTCCGGATCACCTCGGTAGTCCATACCCACGTATGGATACTCAGAAAATGCCATCTCCTAACGCTCGAACCACCTAAAGAAGGACTCAGTGAATGTAATATGAGGTTGACCAGCATGCCGAGACATATGGTCAACCCACCTCTGCATGCGTGGCTCGGTCGGAGAAGGCACATCAAGCAAGATGTACTGAGGTTGCATCAATGGGATTTTCTCCAAGACAAAGGCAGTGAGAATAGAACCAAATCCGAAGTTCTTCAGCCCCCCGTCCTTTACCTTGGTCAATTGACTTTTCATCTGAACAAGTACTGCATCACACCAGTTAAACACTTTCGGTTGGAGACACTCCAAGGCGTGCTGCATATAAGATCTGTTGGCAACATGCAAAGCTGCGCTACCGGCCATCCTACCAATAGTAAACAGAATGGACCTGAGAGACCTGTCAATGATGTCACGGATATTGATCTTGCCGTCTTTGCTCGGCTGTGAACCTTCCCGGCAATGCTGACGGATATAGTCTCTGGTGGAAGTAGTCCCTCGAGCCGTACCTGACAAAGAAATGGGAGCACCCCGCCTTGACAACCCAGTCAAGAAGTACATGTCCTCTATGGTCAAGGGGAAGGACTTCCCCCTAATCTGAAATACTTGGTTAACAGGATCCCAAGCATCTAGCATATACTGCAGTAAAGAAATCTGTGCTCTCATGCTAGAGATACGGAAGAACTTCAGCAGGCCACAGTTCCGAAGCGCGTTCACCGTGACTGGGTCATGGAGTGCAACCATGTCCTCTGCTTCATGTTCTCGTTCTCGCCATGTAAGGGACATTTTGTCCAAAGTTCCCTACAATCAAATAAGAGAATGAGTAAGTTCCTGAATTTGATGAAAATCTGGCGAAAAAACATCAAAAAACTCATGCAAACTCAGTCTTTTTAGGCCCAGCGCAGGCAGAGATTGTTCCCCCTGCTCTGTAATTCAGTTTGCCTCAAAGCTGACTGGAATACAGCGCAAGTTTCGAAAGGGGAACCTGCGCTGATGCCAGGGCGCCCTAATGGAACCCCTGGGGCCCAGAAACACTGAAAAACAGGCATGAAACTGAAAAAGGAAACCATGAAAGTGAAGGGCTAAAGTTTAGCTCCTACCTGGTCCAAACGGCGCCGAAAATCGTCCACAGAATCTCTCGGAATCAGCTGGTGAAAATCAAGGAAGAAGAGGCACCTCCAGAGCTCCAACAAGCAAAATGCAAATGAAATGGTAAATGAGAGGTAAAAACCCCTTTTTATGACTTTTTACACCGTTTAAAGTTAAATATTAGGGTTATATTCTCGTTTTCATGCAATTATTATCCATTTCTAACAAAATTTGTTGCAGCGATTGATAATGAAGTACTACATTTGAAAAGAGAAAAGCTAATGAAAGTAAAAAATTAAATTTGACCATGAAACGAGCAGTTTTACCACGGAATTTATACTCGTTAAAAAAATAAAAAGTGTGAGCAGAGTTTTTCCGCCAAAGTTCAAGCTCATTAAAAAATGAACCTATCTAGGTAAATAACCATTGCGATCGTAAATTTATAAGCCTTAAAAACCTTGGTCGTGTTTTCATCCGTCACCTCCATTTCATTTGGCCGATCGTTCACCCCCATATGTGTGTTTACCTATTTTGAGGAACAGCTGCGAAGAGTGATTTCACCTAGCCCTCCTTGTGACACTACCGTGATTGGAAATTTGTACCTGGAATCAGTTGCTATCCTTGTTTATCACTCGTTCCTCAAAAGACGAGTCTTCTTTGAGCTCTTTTCACTGACTCGTAAAATATGAAAAGTTTGCCGAGTTTTTTGGCCTCCTAGCTCGTTAAACGACCGAAAGCTATCCCTCCTCTAGATTTTAATCTTTTTGGACCTGAGGGATTATTACACAAAAAGATCGAGCGCTTGTCTTGTTCGGCTCGTAAAAATACCGAATAGCCATCCCTTCTGTATTGTTTTATACTTTTTCGGACTTAAGGGATTAGATGACGAAAAAGGAATTATGGAGTTGACTTTCTGTACCTTTTTAGACTCTCTAAAAATGAAAAGGACCGAGTTTTCCTTGTCGTTAGACTCGTTAAAATGATTAGATAGCGACAAACTTGTCTTTAGACGAGAACGAGTTTCCCTATCCCTAGGCTCGTTAAATCTTAGCGATGGGCTTGCCCGAAGGGCAGGTTATAGAACAAGCATATGTTATCCTCCTCAAGCTTGACAAAAATAAAGAGGTACTGGTCAGAAATGACTGGGGAAAAATTGGGAGAACATCAAAGTTTAGAGGTAGCAAGTCACTCTTGAACATGACACTTTTCCTCCGTATCACATTGGGTTGGGTCGTCTCATTCACCGGTTTCATCACCATGGTCCTCGCCACACCATCCATTCGGGGTAATGCTACCGATCCATCGCATCAGTGTCGTTATATGTTCAAGAGGGGTCATTCAGAAAGTGTCAACCATGTCCCATCCACTACCATACATTATCCTTCATCCATTTCACGATCGCCACCCTGAATCATATGTCACAGTTTGTTTCCACCTCCACTAAATCATTAGCTCCGTTCCGTGTCATTGATGTGGGATTCATTAAGACCCTCCTTTGACGGATCGCTTCTTGTCGACATCAGCTCATTATCCAAGAAGTCGATCTAGGAACACCCCCATCAGTACTTTGAAGCTTGCATGCCTCAATGGCAAGTTTCTCACTTCCGGCGACAGGTATACATCAATGACCTTCGACCAGAAGATTTTGCGTGGCGTTCGACGCCAAGTCCTTTATTCACGCCACGAGAATTGTACTGCCGTACCTTGAGGGTCATCGTCCTTATTGGTGATTCCTCTCGCGCTTGTTAACGGTTTTCATTATTGACCGGTAATCAAGCGATGTCTTTCCATGTTCGACTTCAGCGTAATTCTCACATGGATCGACTTGTACTTAGAGTGAAGATCGAACGAGTTTGAAGACCCCGGATCTAGTTTCATCCATCCGGGCTGCGATATATATTCAGGAAATATAAAAGCATTTACCATGTACATCATTGCAGCAAATGATCATCCTCCTCAAAGGATGATAATTTTAGCGGAAGATTATCAGTCTGTCTTCAGACGATCGTCTGTCATATGTACCAAAATGTATTTATAGAAAGCTGAGCATGGGAATACCCGCCTCAGCTAGATCATGAGAATAATGATGAATGAAAGATAATGTATTGTATTGTATTGTATTACAGGGCACTCTCCTCAGCACTGGAACGAACTTCGGACCCTCTAGCTAAAGCATTTCACCCGATTAACGGCCTCATACTTTAGGGGGCAACTGTTATAGACATTTTTGTGCCTCGCGTCAAGGAGCAGGAAATGTCGATAATTACAGGGATCCTCAGTCCCTAAACATGTTGTTCTTACCCCTAAAAGAACAAGGTCATCAATCAACAGCACTTCCAATCAGTTCTCCACCTGAAAACACTTCAGAACAGGCTTATTTTGGATCATGTCAGCTGCTTAACTGAGCTTCTGCGCTGTATTGCAACTGTCCCACTCTGTACCTGCGCTGGAAGTCAAAAACAATGAAGGCTACCTGCGCTGGGCGAGATTGGCCAAGTGGCACAGTCCTCCTGCAAGGTGTCAATTGCCCAGGAAGCTTCAAAACTGACACTTGGTTCATCAGATTCGCCTTGTAATGAGTAAGAGGTACTTGATCACCATGTGTAACCAAGGATCTCCAAGTGGACTCAAGAACTGAAGATTAACTGAAGAGGGAGAGGACACTAGTCAGCTCTATGCCAGCCTCAAGCTGACTCATCCTCTCTTCTTCTCTCCTATATATAGAGCTCTTCTATGAGGTCTAAGGAGGCTGGAATTTTGTACAAGCAAGGAGGTGCTGTTGGTATACTGCCAGGATTATTGGGTGATTGTTTTACTAGAGGTGAAGAAGAGAGTTCTTGCTGCCAAGGAGGTGCTGCTGGATTGGGGCCAACATCATTGGTTGTAACTTCCTCTGGAACCCTGTTACTTTCTATCAATAAAGTTTGCATGTTCTTCTATATACTTGTTTTACATAGATGCTTTTGTGTTTACATGTATATTTGATGCAACCTAATCCATGCTTCAATTATGATTGCTTGTATCTCGTAGTTTGCTCCCTTTTGTTGTGCAGATTCTGTGTGTAGCTGGATCGGCTTGGAGAGTAAAGAGCTGGGAACGGGATACAAAGCGAGAAGGACAAGGATCGACTAAGCGCAAGACACCAGGTTGGTTGATCCTCTTTCTATTCTCTCTGTGCTTTCATAAAGATGAACATGAAAACTTTGTCATTCAGTTGTTGCTAAAGTCTGTCACCTTTAGAAAGGGTTAGTGTCATCCGCATCGGATACTTTTCCCCACAACACTTTCTTCTATGCAAACCCCTTCACCAAAAGTCTAGCTTTGTAGCTCTCTTTTCCTCTATCTTCTTCCTTCAGCCTGTAAACCCATTTATTCTGCAATGCTTTTTTACCTAGAGGCAACCTAACTAAGTCCCAAGTCTAGTTATGTGCTAAGGAGTCCATCTCTTCTTTCATGGCTTGCTCCCACTTCTTCCTAGTTTCTACCCGCACTACTTCTTCATAACATTCTGGTTCACCAGAATTAGTCAACAATACATAATATAATGAAGGAGAGTATCGTTCAAGGGGTCTACTTATCTTGGTAGATCTTCTAACACCACTTTCAAGTGTTTGAAGTGCTTGTTGCTGTTGTGGTTGTTGTTCTGGCCGTTGATCATTATGATTTTTAGGCACCGTCACTTTTCCTATGATATCATCAAGCACTGTGTATTCTCTATTTTCTTTTTCTTGTTTCTTTTCTTGCAACTGATTCTTATACAAGACCTTTTCATTGAATATTACATCTCTGCTCCTAATGATTTTGTAATTTTCATAATCATATAAGCGATAACTAAAATCATTAACACCATATCCAATAAAGGTATATTTCTTTGATTTTGCCTCAAGCTTTGTTCTATTTTCTTTGTTAATGTGGACAAAGGCTTCACAACCAAAAGTCTTAAAAAATGAGTAGTTTACGTTTTTACCTGTCCATGCCTCCTCTGGAATACTACCATCCAAGGAACTTGAAGGTCTTCTATTTATTACATAAACAACAATATCTACAACATCTGCCCAAAATTGTAAAGGCAATCCTACATACAATCTCATGCACCTTACACGCTCCATAATTGTCCTGTTCATCCTTTCTGACACACCATTTTCTTGTGGTGTTCCTGGAACTATCTTCTCTCTACGAATTCCATTCTTTGAACAGTACCTATCAAACCCTTTGCTGCAATATTCACCTCCATTATCTGATCTGAGACACTTCAACCTTTTCCCTGTCTCATTTTCAACCAAAGCTTTCCATTTCTTGAAAGTATCAAATACATCAGATTTATTTTGAATACAATAAATCCAGGTTTTTCTAGTTGCATCATTAATAACAGTAACATAATAATGAGAGCCACCAAGAGATGATACCTGAGCAGGTCCCCATACATCTGTATGCACAAGATCTAATTTTTCACTCTTCTTTTCTTTCCCAACTCTAAGGAACCTCACTCTCTTTTGTTTTCCATAAACACAATTCTCACAGAATTTTAAATCAACATGCTTCAAACCTGGTAACAAATTTCTTGAGTGAAGAATCTGCATCCCCTTCTCACTCATGTGCCCGAGCCTATGATGCCATAATGCCGTATCTTCTCCTGTAGAGGTTAAAGCATTAACAGAATTAGAAATACCATTGCATAAATACAATGTATCAACCTTTTCTCCTTTCGCTATTACCAAGGATCCTTTAGTGACCTTCCAGGTTTTATCTGTGAAAGTAGTTACGCAACCTTCACCGCCTAATTGCCCTGTTGAAATCAGATTTTTCTTCAAATCTAGAACATGCCTTACCTCCTTTAGTAGCCATTGGTTTCCATTCTACTGTTTTACAAGAACCTGTTGGAAATAATACTAAGAGGGGGGGTGAATCAGTATTATCAAATTCTTTTAATAAATCTTCCTTATTTATACTTTGAATTATTTTTGCATGTCAGTACCATAAAATAATGAGCATGAACAAAGAAAACAGATAGTCACACCAAAGAACACTAGATGTAAGGTGGAAAACCAATGTGGGTGAAAACCACCTACTGCAATATGTCTCTATCTTCTTTCAAATTAGAAACTCCTTTTACAATGGTTTTGTACTGGTGCAGTCCTTTACCAGTATGCAGGCTGCAACCTGCAGAGAGCTACAACTCTCTCTCGTTTTCCAGTCTCTCCTGGAAGGGAGCTACAACCCCCTACTTCTTTTCTTTCAAGGACCACTTTTCATAAATTTTCAAACTGGATCCATAAACATCAAGAGATCATCAAGTACAAGTAAATCACCCAGTCAACTGCAGTAACCAGATCAACAATAACAATAAACTAAACCCATAGCACCTTATCAACAGAAAAATTCATCCAACAAAAGTCTTGAGACAGATACGCAGTTTTTCTTTATCTGGTCTGCGTAGCCACGCACTTCACCTTCTGCTCCCCTACGTATACCCGCAGAGAGCCTTTTGCTGCACCGCATACCCATCCACTATTTCTTCAATCACGCCACGTACTGTCACTGTAGGCACACACCAACATATGCTATCGCGCCGCGTACTGCTACTATAGCCACGCACCCACAGATGCTATCCCGCTGCGTATCTACGCACCTGCGGCTTCTGAAGCGTCGCGTACTTTCACTGTGCCGACGCACCTGAACCTCTGTCGCGCTGCGTACCCATGCACTGTGCCTTCTTCTGCTCTACGTACCCACGCAGTGCTCCTTCTTCTGCTCTGTGTACCCACACACTTGCACCGTTAATCACCTGCGTACCTCTGATTAGGGTGGAATTGGCAGTCCCCCAGTGTGCCACAGATAGTCAGATGCTCAGATCTGATCATGTGCTCAAGAGATCACCCTTCATAGATTCGCTTTCAACTTCACTTTTATATAGATCAAACTTTTAAAACAATAACCCAATATTTCATATCTTAATATATTCAATTTGCAAAAGATGCTTAGCCAAGTGATCTCCTTTGCTTTATATAAGCAATCTCTTCCTAAAATCATGGATCAATACCATAGATAACCAATACAAGGGGCTCAATAATAATAATAATAATATAAAACAGTACCACAGGCCAAAACCATAGAATCAAGAACGGCGAGCTAAATACCACAGGCCAAACATAAGAAACCCCACGTGAGCACGCTTCTCTGCCTTGAAGTAAGTGAACTGGGGGTACGTACCTTCTGAACGGGTGACCTGCGTGTGCGGTCGCAGCCCCTTCACGGCGTACCTGTGGGTACGCACCTTTTGAACTATTCTCCTACGTACCTCTTAATTTCCAACATTTTGAGAGCCTGATCAGAGCATTGCCACTTGAGAGTGTTGCCATCAAGTACAACATCTGTATCATAGAGCCATACCAGAATCATAATGCCAACAATCTCCCCCTTTGGACTTGATGGCAACCTCAAAATCTTCAACGTCATTCTCCCCCTTTGGTATCAAGGGCAAAGGGTTATGCTCCCCCTAAGAACATGCTCCTCCTGAATATAAACCAGATCTGCAAAGAAGAACCATAATCCACCAAACACCATAAATGACCATGAAAGAGATAGAGACATATTGCAGCAATATTCAGACCAGCATCCATGATCTCCTTCTGTACATCCTCCATAATGCCAACAATGCATTATATGCTCCCCCTGAACATGTGCCATTCAATCTTCAACCAATCCGCAACCCAACACATGTACGCATATGCCCCAGATGAGCCTTGCGTACAACCAACCATCGGAAGAGATTCAACAAGATGATGCATCAACAACCCCCAGCTTTTGCCTGAGGTATTCAAAGGTCTCCCTGGGCAATGGTTTGGTGAGTATATCAGCAACTTGTTCCTTAGAAGGAACATACTCCAACTTGACCTTTTTTTCAAGTACTTGTTCCCGGACAAAATGGTACTTGATCGGTATATGCTTGATCTTTGAATGCATGACTGGGTTCTTTGAAATGCTGATTGCACTTGTGTTATCACATAAGATGGAGATAGGTGGTGTACAAGTGATTTGAAAGTCCTGCAAGGTCTGCATCATCCAAAGGAGTTGAGTGCAGCAAGATGCAGCAACAACATATTCTGCTTCAGCTGTAGACAAGGCAATCGAACTTTGTTTCTTGCTGAACCAAGATACTAATCTGGAACCCATAAAGAACGCACCACCACTTGTGCTCTTCCTGTCATCCACGCTTCCTGCCCAATCTGCATCTGTATAAGCATGAAGTGTGAGATCTGTATCTCTAGGATACCATAAGCCATAATTTTGAGTCCCTTGAAGATATTTAAAGATTCTCTTCACTTCCTAAAGATGATTTTCCTTCGGATTTGCTTGAAATCTTCCAACTATTCCCACTGCATGCATGATGTCTGGTCGGGTACCTGTCAAATAAAGTAGACTTCCAATCATAGATCTGTAGGTTGGTTGATGCACTGCTGCTGATTCATCATTTGCACTGAGGTTACATCCTGTGACCATGGGTGTACATACTGGTTTTGCATCTTCCATGCCATATTTCTTCAAAATCTTCTTGAGATACTCGGTTTGAGACAAAAAGATCCCTCCTTCTTTTTGTTGGATTTGCAAACCAAGAAAATATGTCAGTTCTCCCAACAAGGACATTTCGAATTCTTTCTGCATTACCAAGGCAAAGCTTTGACTAATAGCTTCTTCATTGCTGCCAAAGATAATGTCATCTACATACACAACAAGTATTAGCAATTTGTCATTTTCAACTTTTATATAAAGATTGTTGTCTGCTGATCCTTTTGAAAAACCTTGTTGATGAAGAGATTTGTCCAAACGATAGTACCAAGCCCTTGGAGCTTGTTTGAGACCATAGAGAGCCTTTTTCAATCTGCATACAAGATTTGGATCATTTCCAAGAATGAAACCATCTGGCTGCTCAATGTATACTTCTTCTTCCAAGTCTCCATTCAGAAAGGCTGATTTCATGTCCATTTGAAATACTTTGAAGTTTTGAAAGCTTGAGAGAGCAAGGAACATTCGGATGGCCTCAAGTCTTGCAACAGGAGCAAAGGTTTCTTCAAAATCTATTCCTTCTTGTTGCACATACCCTTTACAAACAAGTCTGGCGTTGTTTCTAATTACTTCTCCATTTTCATTCAATTTATTTTTGAAGACCCATTTTGTCCCTATAACATTCTTATCCTTTGGTCTAGGAACCAGCTCCCAAGTGTTGTTCTTTTCGATCTGCTCAAGTTCTTCATCCATTGCTTTGACCCAACATTCATCTTTGCATGCCTCTTTCACATTTTGTGGTTCAGTGGAAGAGAGTAATGCCAAATAGCTTGAACCTTCTGCAACTGTTCTTCTTGTTTGTACACTTGCTTCTTTCTGCCCCAAAATCTAAGATTCTGGATGATTCTTCTAAATATATCTGGATGGAGTCTTCGCTTCTATCCTTATCTGCTCTTCTGGTTCTTATTGAGGTTCTTCCTCTTCATTATTCTGTCTTTGAGGGTAGTCTTCATCTTCTTCGATATCTTCATGATTTACTTGCCTAGGAATGTATCCCTTCTCATCAACCACTACATCAATGCTGTCAACAATTCTTCCAAGTATTTTATTGTAGCACTTGTATGCTTTGCTGTGTGGAGAATAACCAAGGAGAATGCCTTCATCTACTCTAGGTTCAAGTTTGCCAAGTTTCTCATCAGTATTCTTAATATAGCATTTGCTCCCAAAGATTTTGAAGTGCTTTACCGAAGGAGTCTCACCATACCAGAGCTCATGAGGAGTTTGAGTGCTATTCACCCGGACATTTGTTTTGTTGAGAATAACAACTGCAGCATATGCAGCTTCACCCCAGAAAGTTGCGGGAGTTCCAGACTCATCAAGCATAGCACGCGCCATTTGTTGGACTGTTCTGTTCATCCTTTCCATTACTCCATTTTGCTGAGGAGTTCTAGCTGTAGAGAATTCTCTTCTTATCCCATGTTCTTCACAGAAATCGAAAAATTAATTTGAGGTAAACTCCCCACCTCTGTCGGATCTGAGGCACTTAATTTTGTATCATGATTCATTTTCAACCAAGGCTTTAAAGGATTTGAATTTTTCGAATGCTTCATCTTTGTGCTTCATCAGTCCTAACCAGACAAACCTGGAGAAATCATCAATGAATAATATCAAGTATTCTTCTCCTCGAGGTGTCCTTTTCCTAAATGGTCCACACACATCTGTATGTACAAGCTCAAGAGGCATGCTAGCTGATCCTTCCTTCTCTGGAAAGTTAGTTCTGGTTTTCTTTCCAAACTGACATGACTTGCATATGGTGTTGTCTGGAATCTTGATATCTGGAAGACCGCGAACTGCCTGATATTTGCATGCTTTCCTTATTTTTGAAAATCTTAGATGCCCCAACCTCCGGTGCCATAACCAGTGTTCATCATCCTTGCTTAGATAGCATTTTTGTTGTCCTTCTTCAAATATGTATAGATTATTTGGAGTTCTTTTACCTTTGATCACCGTTTTACCTGTATCAAGATCACGAACAAGACATCCATTTGTTCTAAATATTACCTTTGTTCCTTGATCACACATCTGGTTGACACTCAGAAGATTATGCTTCAATCCATCAACATACAAAACATTTCCAGCTTTGACTTTTTCTTTTAACTGAGCAGTGCCTTTTCCTTTTATAGCTGCAGGAGTATCATTTCCAAAAGAAACTTTCTTTCCCTTTTCTAGAGCAGAATATGATTCAAGTTTTTCTTTATCACCTGTAAAATGCTTCAAACATCCACTGTCAATGTACCATAGATTTTCCTGTCCTTCTGCATAAAATGCTATCCCACATCTTTCTGTTTGTGGTTCCTTTATTCTCCATGTTTTGGTGCTTGAGGTTTGTTCCTTTGTCTGCTGAAACCTACTCCTGCATTCAGAGTCTTCATGACCAAAGTTATTGCAAATAGAACATTCAACTTCATTTTCAAGAACCGAAAAGTTTTTATAGGTCCTTTTTGTAATCTCGGTCATACTTCTTTGTTTTTGAGCTTCTCTAGTCATGATCGTTTTATATGCAACACATTGAGCTGCTTTGTGACCAAAGTTATGGCAAGAAAAGCATTTTCCATTGAAGAAACTTCTGCGGTTATCCAATCTTCCGGCCAAACGATTGTAATTTCTATTGTCATTCATTCTTGAAGCAAATTGAGAGGATTTTACCTGTGGCTGGTTGTAGCTTTTGTTCATCCTTAAGACAGATTTCCCCTGATTTGCCTGATAGTCTTTGTTTGTAATTGGTCCTTGCTTTACCTGGTGATCTCCATTGTGCTTTTGCTCATTCCTTCTTCCTGCATCAAGATAACTCTTTGAGGTGGATGCTTGAGAAGTTTCTCCATTATAGCCCAGACTTGTCTTGTTTAGAGGAGAACGCTATACATTGATGATCTCATCTAGAGTTTCAGATCCTTTGACAAACTTAAGATTAATAGCCTTTGTTTTCTCAATCTCTTTTCTAAGACCAACAATTTCGCCTTCTAACTTTTCAATATATTTTTCTTTTTCATCAATTTGAAGTTGTAGAGTATCAATGATCCTATTCTTTTCTTCTATACATGTCTTGAGTCTAGAAATTTCTTCACAAAAGCTATCCACATCTATAGCATCCATGTAATCATCATCTTCAAATGCCATTAAAAGTTTATAGTCATTACCTCGTTCATCTTCATCACTATTTGATAGACCATCACTATCTTCATGAGTGTAGTAGCTTTTCATATTTGCAATCTGTTTCTTGTTCCATCTAGCAGGTTCCTTTCCTTTATCCTTATGAGGACATTTCGTAGCATAATGACCAACTCTTCCACGTGACTTGCTTCATAATAGTCTCCTTTTCCTGAAGCCTTGAAAGTAGCTTCTCTTCTGTCTGATGGACCTCCCTTTCTCATTTCATAAGCATTTAGAATTCCGTGTAGCTGAGACATAGTA
This sequence comes from Pinus tabuliformis, assembly GCA_031772625.1. Lineage (NCBI taxonomy): Eukaryota > Viridiplantae > Streptophyta > Pinopsida > Pinales > Pinaceae > Pinus > Pinus tabuliformis. The sequence continues at coordinate 439,286,311 of CM062816.1, forward strand.
AGAATTCGTAGATTTTCTTTTTCTTCTATTGCAGACACTTTAGATTCAAACTTGGAGGACAATGATCTTAGAACTTTTTCAACCACAATAGCCTCTTTTATTTCTTCACCCAAGTTTTTCATGCAATTAACAATCTCATCTACCTAAAGGAAATAGTTAGCCACACTTTCATCATTATACATTCTGAGATTCTCATACTGAATCCTGAGGCTTTGAAGTTTAGCACGCTTTACCTATTCATCTCCTTCGTAGCTCAAGAAAATCTTGTCCCATATTTCTTTTGCGGATTTATATTGCATAACCTTCACGAATTCTGTTGGAGATAAGCATCCTAGCAGAGTATTGACTGCTTTATCATTTGTTTCATATTCCTTCTTTTCGGCCGAATCTGTAGGAGTAGCTGAAGGAAAAGTGTAGCCTGTATCTATGATATCCCAAACTTCTGTACCAAGAGATTGAAGATAGGCAGTAACTCTTACCTCCCAATAATTGAAGTTTGTCCCATCAAAAATTGGTGGCCTGATTGATGCTTCCCTCTCGTTGTTGCTCATGATGAGTGATCTTCCTTCAAGCGATCAAGCTTCTCTGAAGGACCTGCTCTGATACCAATTGTTGGAAATAATACTGAGAGGGGGGGTGAATCAGTATTATCAAATTCTTTTAATAAATCTTCCTTATGTATACTTTGAATTATTTTTGCATGTCAGTACCATAAAATAATGAGCATGAGCAAAGAAAATAGATAGTCACACCAAAGAACACCAGATGTAAGGTGGAAACCCAATGTGGGTGAAAACCACCTGTTGCAATATGTCTCTATCTTCTTTCAAATTAGAAACTCCTTTTACAATGGTTTTGTACTGGTGCAGTCCTTTACCAGTACGCAGGCTGCAACCTGCAGAGAGCTACAACTCTCTCTCGTTTTCCAGTCTCTCCTAGAAGGGAGCTACAACCCCCTACTTCTTTTCTTTCAAGGACCACTTTTCATAAATTTTCAAACTGGATCCATAAACATCAAGAGATCATCAAGTACAAGTAAATCACCCAGTCAACTGCAGTAACCAGATCAATAATAACAGTAAACTAAACCCAGAGCACCTTATCAAAAGAAAAATTCAGCCAACAAAAGTCTTGAGGCAGATACGCAATTTTTCTTTATTTGGTCTGCGTAGCCACGCACTTCACCTTCTGCTCCCCTGTGTATACCTGCAGAGAGCCTTCTGCTGCACCGCGTACCCACGCACTGTTTCTTCAATCACGCCACGTACTATCACTGTAGGCACGCACCAACATATGCTATCGCGTCGCGTACTGCTACTGTAGCCACGCACCCACAAATGCTATCGCGTTGCGTATCTATGCACCTGCGGCTTCTGAAGCGCCGCGTACTTTCACTGTGCCCATGCACCTGAACCTCTGTCGCGCTGCGTACCCACGCACTGCACCTTCTTCTGCTTTGCGTACCCATGTAGTGCTCCTTCTTCTGCTCTGCGTACCCACGCACTTGCACCGTTAATCACCTGCATACCTCTGATTAGGGCCGAATTGGCAGTCCCCCAGTGTGCCACAGATAGTTAGATGCTCCGATCTGATCATGCGCTCAAGAGATCACCCTTCATAGATTCGCTTTCAACTTCACTTTTATATAGATCAAGCTTTTAAAACAATAACCCAATATTTCAGATCTTAAGATATTCAATTTGCAAAAGATGCTTAGCCAAGTGATCTCCTTTGCTTTATATAGGCAAGCTCTTCCAAAATCGTGGATCAATACCATAGATAACCAATACAAGGGGCCCAAAAACATGGGGCTCAATAATAATAATAATATAAAACAATACCACTGGCCAAAACCATAGAATCAAGAATGGCGGGCTAAATACCACAGGCCAAACATAGGAAACCCCACGTGAGTGTGCTTCTCTGCCTTGAAGTAAGTGAACTGGGGGTACGCACCTTCTGAACGGGTGACCTGCGTGTGCGGCCGCAACCCCTTCACGGCATACCTGTGGGTACGCACCTTTTGAACTATTCTCCTGCGTACCTCTTAATTTCCAACATTTTGAGAGCCTGATCAGAGCATTGCCACTTGAGGGTGTTGCCATCAAGTACAACATCTGTATCATAGAGCCATACCAGAATCATAATGCCAACAATCTCCCCCTTTGGACTTGATGGCAACCTCAAAATCTTCAACGTCATTCTCCCCCTTTGACATCAAGGGCAAAGGGCTATGCTCCCCCTAAGAACATGCTCCTCCTGAATATAAACCAGATCTGCAAAGAAGAACCATAATCCACCAAACACCATAAATGACCATGAAAGAGATAGAGACATATTGCATCAATATTCAGACCAGCATCCATGATCTACTTCTGTACATCCTCCATAATCCCAACAATGCATTATATGCTCCCCCTGAACCTGTGCCATTCGATCTTCAACCAATCCGCAACCCAACACATGTACGCATATGCCCCAGATGAGCCTTGCGTACAACCAACCATCGGAAGAGATTCAACAAGATGATTCATCAACAACCCCCATCTTTTGCCTGAGGTATTCAAAGGTCTCCCTGGGCAATCGTTTGGTGAGTATATCAGCAACTTGTTCCTTAGAAGGAACATACTCCAACTTGACCTTTTGTTCAAGTACTTGTTCCCGGACAAAATGGTACTTGATCGGTATATGCTTGGTCTTTGAATGCATGACTGGGTTCTTTGAAATGCTGATTGCACTTGTGTTATCACATAAGATGGAGATATGTGGTGTACAAGTGATTTGAAAGTCCTGCAAGGTCTGCATCATCCAAAGGAGTTGAGTGCAGCAAGATGCAGCAACAACATATTCTGCTTCAGCTGTAGACAAGGCAATCGAACTTTGTTTCTTGCTGAACCAAGATACTAATCTGGAACCCATAAAGAACGCACCACCACTTGTGCTCTTCTTGTCATCCACGCTTCCTGCCCAATCTGCATCTGTGTAAGAATGAAGTGTGAGATCTGTATCTCTAGGATACCATAAGCCTAATTTTGAGTCCCTTGAAGATATTTAAAGATTCTCTTGACTGCCTGAAGATGAGTTTCCTTCGGATTTGCTTGAAATCTTCCAACTATTCCCACTGCATGCATGATGTCTGGTCGGGTACCTGTCAAATAAAGTAGACTTCCAATCATAGATCTGTAGGTTGGTTGATGCACTGCTGCTGATTCATCATTTGCACTGAGGTTACATCCTGTGACCATGGGTGTACATACTGGTTTTGCATCTTCCATGCCATATTTCTTAAAAATCTGTTTGAGATACTTGGTTTGATACAAAAAGATCCCTCCTTATTTTTGTTGGATTTGCAAACCAAGAAAATATGTCAGTTCTCCCAGCAAGGAAATTTCGAATTCTTTCTGCATTACCAAGGCAAAGCTTTGACTCATAGCTTCTTCATTGCTGCCAAAGATAATGTCATCTACATACACAACAAGTATTAGCAATTTGTCATTTTCAACTTTTATATAAAGATTGTTGTCTGCTGATCCTTTTGAAAAACCTTGTTGATGAAGATATTTGTCCAAATGATAATACCAAGCCCTTGGAGCTTGTTTGAGACCATAGAGAGCCTTTTTCAATCTGCATACAAGATTTGGATCATTTCCAAGAATGAAACCATCTGGCTGCTCAATGTATACTTCTTCTTCCAAGTCTCCATTCAGAAAGGCTGATTTCACGTCCATTTGAAATACTTTGAAGTTTTGAAAGCTTGAGAGAGCAAGGAACATTCAGATGGCCTCAAGTCTTGCAACAGGAGCAAAGGTTTCTTCAAAATCTATTCCTTCTTGCTGCGCATACCCTTTACAAACAAGTCTGGCCTTGTTTCTAATTACTTCTCCATTTTCATTCAATTTATTTTTGAAGACCCATTTTTTCCCTATAACATTCTTATCCTTTGGTCTAGGAACCAGCTCCCAAGTATTGTTCTTTTCGATCTGCTCAAGTTCTTCATCCATTGCTTTGACCCAACATTCATCTTTGCATGCCTCTTTCACATTTTGTGGTTCAGTGGAAGAGAGTAATGCCAAATAGCTTGAAGCTTCTGCAACTGTTCTTCTTGTTTGTACACCTGCTTCTTTCTGCCCCAAAATCTGAGATTCTGGATGATTCTTCTGAACATATCTGGATGGAGTCTTCTCTTCTATCCTTATCTGCTCTTTTGGTTCTTCTTGAGGTTCTTCCTCTTCATTATTCTGTCTTTGAGGGTAGTCTTCATCTTCTTCGATATCTTCATGATTTACTTGCCTAGGAATGTATCCCTTCTCATCAACCACTACATCAATGCTGCTAACAATTCTTCCAAGTCTTTTATTGTAGCACTTGTATGCTTTGCTGTGTGGAGAATAACCAAGAAGAATGCCTTCATCTGCTCTAGGTTCAAGTTTACTAAGTTGCTCATCAGTATTCTTAATATAGCATTTGCTCCCAAAGATTTTGAAGTGCTTTACCGAAGGAGTCTCACCATACCAGAGCTCATGAGGAGTTTGAGTGTCGTTCACCCGGACATTTGTTTTGTTGAGAATAACAACTGCAGCATATGCAGCTTCACCCCAGAAAGTTGCGGGAGTTCCAGACTCATCAAGCATAGCACGAGCCATTTGTTGGACTGTTCTGTTCATCCTTTCCACTACTCCATTTTGCTGAGGAGTTCTAGCTATAGAGAATTCTCTTCTTATCCCATGTTCTTCACAGAAATCGAAAAATTCATTTGAGGTAAACTCCCCACCTCTGTCGGATCTGAGGCACTTAATTTTGTATCCTGATTCATTTTCAACCAAGGCTTTAAAGGATTTGAATTTTTCGAATGCTTCATCTTTGTGCTTCATAAGTCCTAACCAGACAAACCTGGAGAAATCGTCAATGAATAATATCAAGTATTCTTCTCCTCGAGGTGTCCTTTTCCTGAATGGTCCACATACATCTGTATGTACAAGCTCAAGAGGCATGCTAGCTGATCCTTCGTTCTCTGGAAAGTTAGTTCTGGTTTGCTTTCCAAACTGACATGACTTGCATATGGTGTTGTCTGGAATCTTGATATCTGGAAGACCGCGAACTGCCTGATATTTGCATGCTTTCCTTATTTGTGAAAAGCTTAGATGCCCCAACCTCCGGTGCCATAACCAGTGTTCATCATCCTTGCTTAGATAACATTGTTGTTGTCCTTCTTCAAATATGTATAGATAGTTTGGGGTTCTTTTACCTTTGATCACCATTTTACCTGTATCAAGATCACGAACAAGACATCCATTTGTTCTAAATATTACCTCTGTTCCTTGATCACACATCTGGCTGACACTCAGAAGATTATGCTTCAATCCATCAACATACAAAACATTTCCAGCTTTGACTTTTTCTTTTAACTGAGCAGTTCCTTTTCCTTTTATAGCTGCAGGAGTATCATTTCCAAAAGAAACTTTCTTTCCCTTTTCTAGAGAAGAATATGATTCAAGTTTTTATTTATCACCTGTCATATGCTTCGAACATCCACTGTCAATGTACCATAGATTTTCCTGTTCCTCTGCATAAAATGCTATCCCACATCTTTCTGTTTGTGGTTCCTTTATTCTCCATGTTTTGGTGCTTGAGGCTTGTTCCTTTGTCTGCTGAAACCTGCTCCTGCATTCAGAATCTTCATGACCAAAGTTATTGAAAATAGAACATTCAACTTCATTTTCAAGAACCGAAAAGTTGTTATAGGTCCTTTTTGTAATCCCGGTCATACTTCTTTGTTTTTGAGCTTCTCTAGTCATGATTGTTTTATATGCATCACATTGAGCTGCTTTGTGACCAAAGTTATGGCAAGAAAAGCATTGTCCATTAAAGAAACTTTTGCGGTTATCCAATATTCCGGCCAAACGATTGTAATTTCTATTGTCATTCATTCTTGAAGCAAATTGAGAGGATTTTACCTGTGGCTGGTTGTAGCTTTTGTTCATCCTTAAGACGGATTGCCCCTCATTTGCCTGATAGTCTTTGTATGTAATTGGTCCCTGCTTTACCTGGTGATCTCCATTGTGCTTTTTCTCATTCCTTCTTCCTGCATCAAGATAACTCTTTGAGGTGGATGCCTGAGAAGTTTCTCCATTATAGCCTAGACCTGTCTTGTTTAGAGGAGAATGCTGTACATTGATGATCTCATCCAGAGTTTCAAATCCTTTGAAAAACTTAAGATTAATAGACTTTGTTTTCTCAATCTCTTTTCTAAGACCATCAATTTCACCTTCTAAATTTTCAAGATATTTTTCTTTTTCATCAATTTGAAGTTGTAGAGTATCAATGATCCTATTCTTTTCTTCTCTACATGTCTTGAGTCTAGAAATTTCTTCACAAAAGCTATCCACATCTATAGCATCCATGCAATCATCATCTTCAAATGCCATTAAAAGTTTATAGTCATTACCTCGTTCACCTTCATCACTATTTGATAGACCATCACTATCTTCATGAGTGTAGTAGCTTTTCTTATTTGCAATCTGTTTCTTGTTCCATCTAGCAGGTTCCTTTCCTTTATCCTTATGAGGAAATTTCGCAGCATAATGACCAACTCTTCCACAAGCAAATCATTTAAAAGGTAACTTACCTCTGAACCTTCCAGTACCCCTTTGAAGATTTCTGACAAAATTTTATTCTTCTTCTTCTTCTTCTGGCACGTGACTTGCTTCATAATAGTCTCCTTTGCCTGAAGCCTTGAAAGCAGCTTCTCTTCTGTCTGATGGACCTCCCTTTCTCATTTCATAAGCAGTTAGAATTTCGTGTAGCTGAGACATAGTAAGAATTCGTAGATTTTATTTTTCTTCTATTGCAGACACTTTAGATTCAAACTTGGGGGACAATGATCTTAGAACTTTTTCAACCACAATAGCCTCTTTTATTTCTTCACCCAAGTTTTTCATGCAATTAACAATCTCATCTACCTGAAGGAAATAGTTAGCCACACTTTCATCATTATACATTCTGAGATTCTCATACTGAATCCTGAGGGTTTGAAGTTTAGCACGCTTTACCTGTTCATCTCCTTCGTAGCTCAAGACAATCTTGTCCCATATTTCTTTTGCGGATTTATATTGCATAACCTTCACGAATTCTGTTTGAGATAAGCATCCTAGCAGAGTATTGACTGCTTTAGCATTTGTTTCATATTTCTTCTTTTCGGCCAAATCTGTAGGAGTAGCTGAAGGAAAAGTGTAGCCTGTATCTATGATATCCCAAACTTCTGTACCAAGAGATTGAAGATAGGCAGTAACTCTTACCTTCCAATAATTGAAGTTTGTCCCATCAAAAATTGGTGGCCTGATTGATGCTTCCCTCTCGTAGTTTCTCATGATGAGTGATCTTCCTTCAAGCGATCAAGCTTCTCTGAAGGACCTGCTCTGATACCAATTGTTGGAAATAATACTGAGAGGGGGGGTGAATCAATATTATCAAATTCTTTTAATAAATCTTCCTTATTTATACTTTGAATTATTTTTGCATGTCAGTACCATAAAATAATGAGCATTAACAAAGAAAACAGATAGTCACACCAAAGAACACCAGATGTAAGGTGGAAACCCAATGTGGGTGAAAACCACCTGCTGCAATATGTCTCTATCTTCTTTCAAATTAGAAACTCCTTTTACAATGGTTTTGTACTGGTGCAGTCCTTTACCAGTACGCAGGCTGCAACCTGCAGAGAGCTACAACTCTCTCTCGTTTTCCAGTCTCTCCTGGAAGGGAGCTACAACCCCCTACTTCTTTTCTTTCAAGGACCACTTTTCATAAATTTTCAAACTGGATCCATAAACATCAAGAGATCATCAAGTACAAGTAAATCACCCAGTCAACTGCAGTAACCAGATCAACAATAACAATAAACTAAACCCAGAGCACCTTATCAACAGAAAAATTCAGCCAACAAAAGTCTTGAGACAGATACGCAGTTTTTCTTTATCTGGTCTATGTAGCCACGCACTTCACCTTCTGCTCCCCTGCGTATACTCGCAGAGAGCCTTCTGCTGCACTGCATACCCATGCAATGTTTCTTCAATCACGCCGCATATTGTCACTGTATGCACGCACCAACATATGCTATCATGCCGCGTACTGCTACTGTAGCCACGCACCCACAGATGCTATCATGCTGCGTATCTACGCATCTGTGGCTTCTGAAGCGCCGCGTACTTTCACTGTGCCCATGCACCTGAACCTCTGTCGCGCTGCGTACCCACGCACTGCGCCTTCTTCTGCTCTGCGTACCCACGCAATGCTCCTTCTTCTGCTCTGCGTACCCATGCACTTGCACCGTTAATCACCTGCGTACCTCTGATTAGGGCCAAATTGGCAGTCCCCCAGTGTGCCACAGATAGTCAGCTGCTCAGATCTGATCATGCGCTCAAGAGATCACCCTTCATAGATTCGCTTTCAACTTCACTTTTATATAGATCAAGCTTTTAAAACAATAACCCAATATTTCAGATCTTAAGATGTTCAATTTGAAAAATATTCTTAGCCAAGTGATTTCCTTTGCTTTATATAGGCAAAATCTTCCTTAAATCATGGATCAATACCATAGATAACCAATACAAGGGGCCCAAAAACATGGGGCTCAATAATAATAATAATAATATAAAACAATACCACGGGCCAAAACCATAGAATCAAGAACGGCGGGCTAAATACCACGGGCCAAACATAAGAAACCCCACGTGAGCGCGCTTCTCTGCCTTGAAGTAAGTGAACTGGGGGTACGCACCTTCTGAACGGGTGACCTGCGTGTGCGGCCGCAGCCCCTTCACGGCGTACCTGCGGGTACGCACCTTTTGAACTATTCTCCTGCGTACCTCTTAATTTCCAACATTTTGAGAGCCTGATCAGAGCATTGCCACTTGAGGGTGTTGCCATCAAGTACAACATCTGTATCATAGGGCCATACCAGAATCATAATGCCAACAGAACCCTACCCATTCCAACAATTTTACAGGGTTTATCATCACCCAAACACACTTGTCCAAAATCTCCTTGAACATAGTCATGAAAATATTTCTTATCAGCTGTGGCATGGAATGAGGCCCATGAATCTACCACCCAGGCATCAATAATATTTTCTAATGAAAGAATCAAAGCATTTTGCAACACATCACCTGTTACATTCACTTCATGGTTAGTTTCTTGTTGGGAATCTCCTTCTTTTCCCTTTCAAGACTTGTAGTCTTTCTTCAGGTGTCCTTTCTTCCCGCATTTCCAGCACACTATCCCTGATCTGGACTTGGATCTGCCTTTTCTTGACTTACTGCGATATCCTGGGCTCTTTCCTCTTTCCATTTTTCTTCCCCTAGTCTCTGTAGTCAAAGCATTACCTGATGTCTCACCAGAGCTTTTCCATCGCATTTCCTTGCTAAGGATTGCTCCAACAACATCATCAAACTTTAAAGTAGTAGATCGAGAGACAGAGTTACTAGCAACCATAACTAAACCATTCCAACTTTCTGGCGATGAGCATAGAAATAACAGAGCCCTAACTTCAACATCAAAATTTACCCCTACAGAACTTAACTGACTTGTAACTATATTAAAATCATTTAAATGATCTACAACAGATCCACCTTCTGACATCTTCATATCAAATAAACACTTCATAAGAAATACCTTATTTGAGGCTGAGGGTTTTTCATACAGTTTCGCCAATGCCGACATTAAACCCTATGTTGCTATTTCCTTTGAAATATTAAATGCTACTGACGCCGCTAGGCACAGCCGTATTGTTCCAAGTGCATTTCTGTCTAGAATAAACCATTCCGTGTCTATCATACTCGTCAACTTCTTTGTCTTTCTGCTCAATGGTAGGTATAGATCTCTATGATACAGATAATCTTCCATCTGCATCTTGCATAGCTGGTAGTTTTGGCCGTTGAATTTTTCGACCCTAATCCTACCATCTTCTGCCATTGCTCCCACTCGAACTAGGAACCCTTCTCTCATGTGAGTTTATCAGCCAAATAGAGCTTCGGCTTTGATACCAATTGTTAGGAAATTATATATTAGGAGCAATGGAACACATAAAATATTGCAGAAATATAAATATAGAAAATGCATAAAACAAGAGAGACACAGATATATGTGGTTCACCAAGTTTGGGCTATGTCCATAGAGAAACAACTAGTCCTTCCTTTTATATTATCGAGCAAACTAAAGAGATACAACCTACAGCAGATCCACTGTAACACCCTCTTCACTCTCAATCTCCTCTATCTTCCTCACTCAGAATACAGATACACATAGACGCAATACAATTCCCTCATATATAGTGAGGGGTTGCCTTCTAGGGAAAAAAACCCTAAATTAAACATAACTTCTACTTTCAGATCATCCACCTAATGAATGGCCAAGATTGACTAGAAATTACTAGAGTTTTACAAGGCAATTTTACATCTATTTTTTAGCTTCGGGGGCGCTGCCCCTGAACCCCCACCAGGGGATCGCTGGCCCCCGGACCCCCCAACCGGGGGGGACAAGTCCCTCCCGCAGGGAGGGGTGTAGAATCTTCCTAGGGTATACATCCAGCTGAAACCTTTGAATATAGAAGATAATTAGGCTCCACACCCAACATCACAATGATTGTGTTGGGGGCCTGTTGGGCAGCAGATTCCCCCATAGCGGGTTTTTGGGGCTTGTAGCCCAAGTTCTGGTAAATATAATGTAAATACCCTGCAAATTATGGGCGTAGAGTGCGAGAGTCTAGAGTTGTCTGCCCTAAAATATTGTAATTTAATATAGAATGTGTCGGCCTTCCCATGGTCTGCAGACCATGGTAATGTATTAATAGAGCAAGGCTCTAAGTGTAGAAGTCAGTTCTTAGTTTTGGTCTTAAGTGATATGAGTTTTGAATAAGGAATTCGATCTGAGTCTATAAGTCCAAGTCTTAGGTTGTAGGAATAGGAAGAGGCTCTGTAGCTGTGTGCAGAAAGGCCTGGTAAAGTCCACCGTTGTATGTGCGGACCCCTGCAGCTGAGTGCGCAGGGCGGATTTGCTATTGTAACTGAACAAAGGTTTAATAAAAGATAAGTTGATTCTGAAATATTGTGCATCTGCTCATAGATCTGTGTGTTTATGCCTTTGTTATATTTTTATGCATCTCTTTACAATTTATGATTGCACGCACTTGTTATGAATGTTGGATGATTGATGAGAATACCAGGCCCACAAAATTAAGATAGATCTATAATAATAACACAATAAGAACAACAGATCTAGACATCACATCCTCGCACTCTTTATAGAGCTACGTGAAGGTTAGATGGTTGCGCGGAACAGTGCAAGCTTGCAGGATTGGTTCACGAACTTCCCAGCCTTCATCAAGACATCCCTAGGGTGTGGAAACCTGGTTCCAGCACCCTCCCATACTACCTCGTGTGAGACCTCAATCCGTGCACCGAAGATTGTTGCCAAAAGGACCGGAAGTTTTGGGATTTGTTTGGCTAAATCACTTCTGAACCTAGGTCAGGCCCCAACAAGCCAATAAAGCAACAAAACCATTTGTTGGCTTGTTGGGGCCTAACCCTGGTTTAGAAGTGATTTAGCCAAACAAATCTTGAAACTACCGACCCTTTCGGCAATGGTCCACGATGCGTGGACTGAGGTATCACCCGAGGTAGTATGGGAGGGTGTTGGAACCAGGTTTCCACACCCTAGGGATGTCTTGATGAAGGCTAGGAAGTTCCCAAACCGATCCTGTGCACTTGCGCTGCTCCGCGCACCCGTCTAACCTTCATGTAGTTCTGTAAAGAGTGCAAAGAGGTGTTGTCTAGATCCTTTGTTCTTACTGTGTTATTATTATAGATCTGACTTAATTTTGTGGGCCCGGTATTCTCGTCAATCATCCAACATTCATAACAAATGCGTGTAATCATAAACTATAAAGAGATGCATAAAAATATAAAATAAGCATAAACACACAAATCTACAAGCAGATGCACAATATTTCAAAATCAACTTATCTTTTATTAAACCTCTATTCAGTTACAATCCCAACTCCGCCCTATGCACTCAGCTGCAGGGGTCCACACACATAGCAGCGGACTCTACCAGTCCTCTATGCACATAGTTGCAAAGCCTCTTCCTATTCCTACAACCCAAGACTTAGACTTACAAACTCAGATCGAATTCCTTATTCAAAACCCATATCAATTAAGACCAAGACTAAGAACTGACTTCTACACTTAGAGCCTCGCTCTATTTATACATTCCCATGGTCTGCAAACCATGGGTAGGCCAAGACATTCTATATTAAATTACAATATTTTAGGGTAGAAAACCCTATACTCTCACACTCCGCGCCCACATTTTGCGGGGTATTTACATTATATTGACCAGAAATCAAGCTACAAGCCCCAAAAACCCACTATGGGGGGATCCGCTGCCCAACAAGCTCTGATACCATGTTGAATAATATAGGGAAAAGTAGTGTAATGTGTTTCTTAGTTACTTCGATAAAAATTTGTGTATTTTTACTTTTCCTTATTAGCTTGTTCTTATTCTTCTTATTATTAGTTCATATGTGTGTTCTTCATTAAAATGCTACCAAAACATAAAAACAAGAACACAAAATGTTGGTTTTCTGCAAGGGCTGAAACCTCTCTTATCTTGAGAGGAAAACCCTTGAGTGGATTTTCTTATTTAAGCTTCTATTGATCAATGCCAAACCCCAGACCCCTGATAAGAATATCCTACAAGCACAATTCAAGCCCTTTCTCCTTTCTCCATTTTGTTCCTTGGCACATAGGCTTCCTTCTTCTGACACTTTGTTCCCTGACAACTCATCCTCCTCCTTCTGACACTTCATCCTTCTTTCAACTTGTTAGTGACCTTGTTGTACTTGCTCTAGAGAAGATTCCTTTGATGAGACCATTTTACTACGATGATTCCTATGTCTTCACCAATCAATGAACTTGTAAGACTCTAATGGGAGCACTGTTATGACAGCAGGGACATCCTCTTTACCTTTGTACATGTGACTATTTTCTTTGTGGTGTAGGCCTCCTCCTTCTTCACTTGTGAGAGATCCTTCTACACTTGAGTGAGGGGCCTTATAGGCCTTCTTAGATCTCCCAACCAATGATATTATGTGACTGTAATGATAGTGTTGTTATGATTGTAGGAAGAGGCTATGTTTCTCACATGTGTGATGGTTTTCTAGACTAGAAAACAGTCCCTACAACCTTGGCCTAGACTCTTCTTTGTATGCTACACTAGAGGCTCCCTTTCTTGTCACTTGATCACCCTTTTTCTTCCTCACTTTCTGTGCTAATTTCATAGCTATGAATGCATTGTATTGGAGTGGAGTATGACCCTTATATATAGGTGTTTTCTCCTTCTTTTAGGTTGACTTGATGCTGACTAGATAACTTGAGGACAACTTGACTTTTAATCTTCAGATTTCTTCTTTTTAGGATGTTGTTTCATGGAGAATGCTTGTGGCTCTACTTCGAGGTATTATCTTGACCATAATACATACACATAAAAGTTGTAATGTGTCCTTAATGTCTTCAACCCTTTATTTTGACTATTTGACTCACTTATAGCACTTGAACTATTGCTAGACCTATTTCAATGAGCAAGAAACTCATTGACATATATTATAAAAATAATATTTATTTTCTTGAATAAATAAAAATATCAAAAGTAAGTTTATGAAGACCGAACCTAGTTACATTTCCTTCAACACTTGTAGCTTTGGAAAATCTCCCTTTCTCTAGTTGCAGTGTTTTTCTCTAGTCTTGGTTCTTCCATGCTACTATTGTCACACAACTCAATGAACTTCCTATAGTGTTAGAATGAGATTTCTCTATCAAGTATGGGCCTAACCACCTTGTCATGAATTTTCCTTTGAAGTACTTGAACCTAGAGTCATATAGAAGAGCCCAATCCCCTTCTTGAAAAACCTTGTCCTTGATCTTCCTGTCATGCCAAACCTTCTTCTATAATTGAGTAAATTCAGTGTGTAGGGGGGCATGCATTCTGAATTCATCTAAGAAATTTAACTAGAGAAGCCTCTCCTTCTATTCCTTTGTAACATCTAAATCCAATTGTGTTTCCATTCTCAAAGTATTTTACTCAAACTCATTGGAGAACAAAGCCTTCTTTCCATAGACCAAGTCATAAGGGATGAAACTAGTAGTTGTCTTTCATGTTGTATTGTAGGCCCAAGTGGCCTCCCCTAATCTATCTACATGATAATTTTTTCTCCTACTCACAACCTTAGTGAGGATGCCTTCTAATTCCCTATCGGTGACCTATACTTGTCCATTGGCCTGAGGATCATAGGAAGTATAATTTATGTGTTTGATATTATGTTGCCTTAACAAATTCTTGAAAATATGTGATGTGAATTGAGCTCCTTGATCTGCGACTAGCTCTATGTGGTACCCAAATTTGTAGAACACATTCTCCCTTAAGAAGTCAACCACTTTCTCCTTTATTTCTACCTTGATAGTCTTTGTCTCAATCCACTTTGTCAAATAATTAGTGTATACAATGATGTACTTTTTCTACCCTCATGGTGGATCAATTTGCCCAACAAAATCCATGCCCCACTTTTCAAATGGCTCTAAATCCCATTGAGGTTTCAAGGGAATTTCATCGTTGGGTGTAGGTTTCCCCATCCTCTAGCATTGATCACATCAACTGGTGCATATTCTTGCATCTTGGTGGAGAGTGGGCCAGTAGTAGCCAACTTGTAGAACCTTGAAAGTTGTCCTCTTGGCAACAAAGTGACCTCCACAAGGACCATCATGATAGGCTAAGAGGATGTCAAAGAATTCCTATTCCATGAAATATCTCCTCAAGATTTGATCTGGTCCCATCTTGAAGAGATTTCCCCCAATATAAGTAAAAGGGGCACTCTTCCTTACAATTCTTCTCCTCCCTGGATGACAAATTTGGATGGAAATATGCAAAAACCAGGTAGTTGGCTATGTCAGAAAACCATGGAGAGAGAATTGAAATATAAAATAAGTGCTCATCTGGTAGATGATCATCAACCATCCCTTCCTCACCTATAGGCAAATCAAGTCTAGAAAAAAAATCGCAACTACATTTTATTTACCTGGCTTATCAATGATAATTAAATCAAACTATTGTAGTAAAAGAAACCATCTAATAATTATATCATTCACATTAGGCATTTTCATTAATTACTTGATCGCTACATTAAGTACTTGATAACTAGTGATGTAGTGTCTGAACTTGTTCAAAGAGTGGACAACAATTAGGAGTTCCTTCTCAGTTACAGTGTAATTCAATTCAGCCTTAGACATATTTTAACTAATGAAGTAAATGGAATAATGAAACTTGTCATATATCTATCCTAGAGATACTCCTACAGATCTTTCAGATACATCAGTGTGGATGTGGAAAGGAATAGCCCAAAATGGGCCTCTATGTATGGGTGCAGTAGTCAATTTGTCTTTCAAGATCTCTAGCGACATTTGGAAACTATCTGACTAGCAAAATTCAAAGTCCTTGGCTAGAAATTCAAACAATTTTGAGGTTTATTTGTTGAAGTCTTTGATAAACCTCCTATAATATCCAACTAAGCCCAAGAAGCTCCTAACATCCCTCTACTTTTGAGAAGTAGGGACCCTTTTTATGATGCCAATTTTTTTTGGGTTCACTTGTATTCCCTCTTGAGATATTGAATGGCTTAGGATAGTCCCTGCATCCATCAAGAATTCACATTTCTCAGGACTAAGTGAGAGGTTCATTTCAATGCACTTATTTATGACTTTCCCAAGTTAGAGAGAGCCTCAACGAAGTCACACCCATAGGGAGTGAAATCATCCACTTAGATCTCTATAGAGTCATGGACTAACTCAACAAAGATGCTCATAAATTCCCTTTGAAAAGTGGTAGGGGAATTACATAATCCAAAACGAAGGATCATATAAGAAAATGTACCCCAAGGACAAGCAAATGTAGTTTTAGCTTGGTCCTCTGGGCTGATCTAGATCTAATTATAACTATTGAATCCGTCCAAGAAAGAGAATAACTTCTTCCTTGCAATACCTCCAAGACTTGATCAATGAAAGGTAAATGGAAATGGTATTTTTTAGTGGCTTTGTTCAACTCTCTATCATCCACACATATCCTCCAATTTCCATTATTATTTGGCTCCAAAACTACAGGGGACACCCACTCACTATTTGAGTGGGGTAAATGAACCCTGCATCAACAACTTCTGCAACTCTTCCTTTACTATGTTTTTGAGGGCTGGGTTCATTCTCCCCTCAGGTTGGCACACCAATTTTCATCCTTCCTTGATGTGGATGTGATGAGTACATACCAAAGAATTCAATCCCTTAATTTCTTTATAGCTCCAACCAAAGGCATCCAAGTGCTCTCTCAGCATGTCACAAAACCTCTCTTCTTGATTGGCTAGGAGAGAGGGGTTGATCTTCAAGGTTTAATATCGACCAAATTCTACCATTTTGACATGTGCAGGACTTAGGTCCACTAGGCATAAATAAGTCCAAGGATTACCCTTAAATTCCTTCTCAAGCTCATCAAGAGGCATGGTGTTGGGGGACTACTTCTAAAGGATTTGATTAATGATATCATCTTCATCAAGTTTCCCCCTCCTATAATAGAATCTAGGGTACATATTGGATGGGATGTGGTCTAAAAAACTTCATCTTCCTCCTCTTCCAACCATAGAGGTAAGTCATGCTCTAGGAATGGTTGAGGAGGAGGGTACAATACCAATTGTTTAGACAAATGTCGATTCTTAATGGTCATTTTCCCAGTTCTGCAACTTATGTAAGAATCAACAGTGGCTAGCCATGGTCTTCCAAGGATGATAGTATAGCCATTGAATTTGGTCTTGGGCTGGAGAACAAAGAAGTCAGTAGGATACTGCCAAGAATCAATAAAGACCATTACATCCTCAGCAACTCCCTCTGGAGCCACTGTGGACCTATCTGCAAGTTGCAGCACTATTGTGGTCTTTCTCAAAGATCCTTAGAGGTTTACTTTGAGCATGTTTTCCTTAGTCATCACGTTGATGGAAACCCCAAGATCAATCAATGTGTGAGGGACAATGATTCCATCAATGTGCACATATACCACAGGACTTCTAGGGTCTAGATACTTTGGGAAAATCACTCTCCCCAACATTAGATCAAATAATTGACCAATGACATTGATGGTAGGGTTGTCTTTCTTTCTCCTCCTAGGATGTTTAAAGCATTTCTCTTTTATCAGATTATTGTAGATGGGAACATCCTTGATAGCTTGGGGGAGTGGGGTTTTAACACACAAGTTTCTGAATTCTCCCAAAAGTTTAGTCTCTTTTGGGGTGTGTGGGTTAGGATGGAACAATATTTCAGGAAAAGGAGGTAGATTGGCTTTAGGAACAATCTCTTCCTTTTCCTCACAAGCTCCTCAAGTGGAGATGGAGGTTATTTATCTAGGAGCACTCTTCCAAACCTGAGGTTGATTTCTTGAATCTCCACAGCATAGGCAGGGTAAGATGTCTCTCCATTATAGACCTGTTGTGCCTGCTTGTTGTTCGGGTTTAGATTTGGTTGAGTAGGCATCTGATGTTGATTAGGTGGAGTAGGATGAATGAGTTGTGGTAGAGATGGAGGTGGAGGAAATAAAGTAGGTGGTTGGCTGAATTGAGGCCTCTAACCTTGTGATGGCATATTCCACTTAGAATATGTAGAAGCATATGGCTAAAATGGTTGATTGGAAGGTTGGGGAGCATATTGAAGTGCATAAGGCCAAGGAGAAGATGTGGACCATGAAAGATGAGTAGGAGAGTACAAAAGGGGCAAGGGTGCATTCTAGTTGGGATGGTAATAGGAATATGATGCACCTTTCATGCCCTGCTAGTATGGTTGAGGTCCTTGAGGCCTCCTTTGATTGATGTAACAGAGTTTTTCAACCCCACCTTCTTCCCCTTGGTATACAACTTTCAATCTAGGAAAAGAAGGACACTTATCTGTGGAATGGTTTTCCTCACAGATCGAGCAAACCTCTATAACATTTAATTGACATTCATTTTTGGGGTGACTTCTAGTGCATTGAGGGAAAAGGATAGATAAGGCTCTCTCTGCTTCCTCTTGTTTCCTCTTGATCTCCATGGTATCCATTTGTAGAAAAAAGATGTAGAATTTCACTTTTAAAGTCCTCCAACATGTTCCAATTCCATTCTTGATAGATTTGGTGGAGGAAGAGGAACTAGCGAAATCTTGACTAGACCTACCCTTCTTCCTAGAATCTCTAATGGTTTTTGAATATTGTCTTTATGTTTTCATAGGACAGTTGATAAATTTATCTTCTAGATAGCATGTTTAGGGTTTCCAATATGTCCTCCCTAATTCCTCTAAGAAGGACTAACTTGAGTGATTCAGATTCAAGGGTGCATGTTGTTGGGAAAAGTATCCAATACGGAATGACCCTATCCCACTCTAAGGGTGATAGTACCTCAGCAACAATCAAAGCAAAGCTATTCAAGATTACTTCTTTATGAGATGTAAGAGAGGGGAGAAAGAGATCCACTAACCGTTGTCTTCCGCTAATGATTGATCCAATCTTCTCTCTTTGCTGCTTGCCCCCAGCTCCTTGCTCTTTCACTGGCCCAACTACACCAAGATCCTGCAAAATAACAAGAAGGGGAAACTACAAGAAGCATACATTCATACTTGATTCAAGGATTAGAATAAATCAAATATACAAGTATCAATACGCCATTGAGACACATGCATATAGAAGAACCTCAAATGCTTTATTAATGGAAGAAGTAAAGTTCAGGAAGTGATACAACCTTAAAAGGCCCAATCCAGCATCACCTCCCAGCAGAAAGAAATCTCCTCTTCACCTCCTTCAAGCAAATCACCCAATAGTTCTATACTCAAACCAACAACACTTCCTTACATTCACAAGATTCCAGCCTCCCTAGACCTCATGAGAGAGCTCTATATATAGGAGTTTTGGAGAAAGGATGAGTCAGCTTGAGCTTGGCATGGAGCTGACTAGTGTCCTCTCCCACTTCAGTTATTCTTCAGTTCTTGAGTCCACTTGGAGGTTCTTGCTTCCACTTGGAGATCTAGACCCTCTTACTCATCACCAGTCGAATTCCTTGATCCAAGTGTCATTTTGGAAGCTTCTTGGGCATTGACACCTTGAGGAATGACTGTGCCACTTGGCCAAACTCGCCCAGCGCAGGTAGCCTTCTTTGTAGTTGACATTCAGCGCAGATGCTCAGTGGAGCAGTTGACATGATCCAGAATTAGCTTGTTTTTGAGTGTTTTCAGGTGGAGAACTGATATTCAGTGCTGTGGTTTGCTGACCTTGTTCCTCTAGGGGTAGGAACAACATGTTTAGGGACTTTGGATCCCTTAGATTATCGACATTTTATGCTTCATGCTGTAAGGCACAAAAATGTCTATAACAGTGCAATTGGCCCTTTTACAATTGAGGTGGAACCTTTCCTCATAGTCTTCCAAGGATTGATCTTGTCCAAGAGTCATTCTAAAGATTCCCCCTTTGGTGTCTTTGGACCTACAATAGTCCCTATACTTGTTGTAAAAGGATTGCTACATTTGAGCCCAGGTAGTGATGCCATCCTTAAGGGTAGATGGGAACAACTTCAACTTCTATTCATCATAGGTACAATCATTAGTTCCACAAACAATAGAAAACTAAAAAAGGAAAGGTATTAGGGTCCTCTGAGGTTAAGCCATGGAAGTGAGGAAGGGAAGAAGGGCTTATATTTTTCATCCTAGCATCTCCATCAATCTCTCTCATCGGAAAAGCACCCTCATTTCTATTTTCAGCCATGGTGTGGGTACGTGGAATGATTTATTCTTCTTCTTCCCCAATAGGCTCTTCAAAGAACTCAAGTTGTTAACCTAAAGGGTCATCTAATGCCCCTATAGTCAGAAAGGGAAGTTGACAGTCACCAAAGAGGAAGGAAGGTTGACTATTTGATGGTGTGGGGGTATTTAGCAAGAATTTACCTAAAGTGTCTCTACTCCTACGAGGCATGAAACAATTTGTGTCATTTTATGTGTTTTTCAAAATCAACTACAAAAAAGAAAGGAAAGAAAGAATAACATCTATCTACTGAATGCAAAACTGAAATAAAAGTAGAAATTACATCTACCTAAACACCTCCCTAACAACAGAGCTAAAAATTATGAGCCTCAGTATTGTAGCTAGAATGCTGCAATTCCTAAAGCTACCAACTTTACTTTATCAACCCGAGGTTTCGTACAAACTTAGAGGTGACAGTGCTATAGACACAGTAGATGCATCATTCTACTCATGCCACCCTCAATTGGTTCACTTGATCACTAGGGTTCTAGACCATCCTTCTACTGAATTGAAAGGAGTCTAACTATTGGAAGTAGAATGTAAAGGCTAGTCCTAGTGCAAAGAAAGTAAATGATTTTAAACTCAAAAAATGAAAGCTGACAACTTGTAAATGCTATGAAATGATACAAATCTTACACTAATTTGCAGAAAGGAAACTATGCTAACTTGCACTCAATCATCTAGCTATCAAGGTTGCTTGAAAAGAAAAGGTTATTCTACCATTTCATAATTCAAGAATGCATGCATTGACTATCTAATACACACTTGTAGATTAAATAAAGTTCTAATTGCTAAATTCAGAAACAAAAGAACTAATGTTATCTGATCTTGCGAGAAGGAATAATGATTGAAAGGACTAGTCTAGGTGGCACTTCTAGTTATTGAGTCCAAGTTGAGGGGTAGAACTACTCCTAAAATAGGCTAGGTTATCATTGTAGGTCAAAATAGGGTTGAAGTAGGCTACTACAGGTAAGCTATAGGATGTTTCTACAAGATGTCCTATACTACTACAAGATGTCATGAAATTATATAGGAAGTTATCCGAGAGGGTTTGGAGGGTAATAATGGTGAGATGAAGCCTTGAAAGGGTGTATGAAGTTGTGTAAAGTGTGGGGAAGGTGATCATCACTGCTAGTGTTGGGATGGGGTCCCCTTGGTCAATTTTGTGGCAAAAGCCCAGGTTTTGGGGTAAAATCCTAAGTTTTGATGTATCAAATGTAAAGTCTATGCAAATTGTGGTCGCGAAGTGCATAGATAATTAAAGAGTCATAAAGGGTTTTAATCTTCTTTTCTATAATTTGAGCCAACTTTTGAAGATCTACGCATGGTCCGCGGACCATGGGATTGTATAAATAAGTGTGTCATAGAGAGTCTAAGACAGGATAGATGAGTAGAGTTGTCTATGGGTACGATGAAAGGAGTCTAATTTAGTGTAGAAAAATAGGAAGAAAGGCTCTGAAGCTGTGTGCATAGAGGCCTAGAGTAGAGTCCACAGCTGAGTGCGTGGACCCCTGCAACTAAGTGTGCTGGGAAGTCTTGAGTCTGTAAGAAAAATTGATTATCAATAAAGAAGATTATTACATAAATTCCTATGTTTTACCTATTTACTTTTGTTATGTATGAATACGCTTTATGTTACGATGAATGATGGGTGTATGAAATATTGGTGTATTGATGCATGAATTCACCCAATCTATATTGTTATATGAACGTAATTGATCTTAATTGTTTACACGAAGGTTATATCATTGTATGTTAAAGTTATCTAACAATTAAGCAGATATGAGTAAATACTAGGTTAAGAATAATATTTGATGCCCGTAAGTAGCTAATTGGCCTATTCAGGGTTCACAAAAGATAGTCGTAGACCTTTACAAAGGTCTAGAGGCTGACTAAAGGGAGTTCCATCGATAAGCCATAAGGGCTTATCGATCTGCGTGAAGGCAGATTTAGAGTAGAAAAAGACATCATGCTAATCTCTGGGTGTGAAAAATTGGTTCCAACATCCCCCCATACTGCTGCGGGTGAGACTTCAATTCGTGCTTCATGAATTGATGTTGAAAGGGCCAGTAGTGTAGGGATTTGTTTGGTGCAACTAACTCTGAACTTGGGTCAGGACCCACTAAGCCAAGAAATTGTTCCGTTGTTGGGACCTGGATTTGCATAAAGAGATGTGTGATGTCACATCACTGGAATCCGACAAAGAAAGAAATTGGGAAGTGGTTGGATATGAATATCCACGAATTTGTGGTGCAAGAAAATAGAAATTTGCGCCTGACAAAAGAACAGTGGTTGGATATATATCTGCACATAGAAATACATGAGATTTTCTTTTGTACCTTCCCGATCGAACTATACGAGTTGATCGCTAAATTGGCAGATGGCCAAGGAAGGTGGTGGCTTGATGGTCTAATAGTGTGGACTGTGGAGCTAATGCAAAGGTTGGAAACTTATGAAGATAAGATCGCACTTGTTATCAATCATTGGCTTGATCGAGTCAAAGGAGGATTTGTGACAAAATTCGCGGTCGATATCTTAGTCAACTATAATGAAGAAGAGCAATGATTCTCCAAGGGACAATGGGGTAAGTATTTGAGATCTTTGAATACTTGGATTAAAATTCTCTTGTGTGAAAAGCATGTTATGCCACTGCCTTGATGTTTGGATCTATGCAAAGTGGACAAATCTTTAGAAATCAGGAAAGAGTAGGTCTTGGATATTGTAGAACCTCCTTCAAGTGATGACGAGGGAGTGGTACAAGAATTGTGATGCAAGAAAGTGTTCCCTCTGCAAACAGAGGCAACCCCTCTAGCCCTAGAGTGGGTCTAAGTAAAAATCACTAAGTAAAAACATTAGAGTATACATTTAAACTTAGGCTTAAAGTGGAATAGGGGTTTTTATGTGATATTGCGCATTTTTCCTAAGTAAAATTTCATTTTACTTAGGAAAAGACTTATAAGAGTGAATGAATGATTTATGGATGGTTTCAAGTACTTAGGCCATTTAAATTATTGGGCCGAGGGTCCAGTCCCTCCAAAAGTCAGAGAAATGCTCTGAGCCCCTTTAATTTTCAAAGACCTTAATACTTTAGGGGGAATTAGTGAAGTCTTTATGGAAAAATGTGAAAGGAAGTTAATTATTTGACCTTGTTTTGCTTGAACTGCATCAAGTGAAATGTCTGCCTTATACTTGTGATAAAAGTAAAAATTAACACATTTAGAGACATTATCCATCACAAGCAATTCTGCAACACCATCTACTTACCCTACCTACTTTAGCCTGACATTTTTTCTTCTTTATTAGGGTGCACTTGGACTGGCAAACCCTTATCACACTCTTTCTTTTACATATAGAACTCTATCTAAGTCTAACCTTATTACATCCAAGGGCTCAAATTAAACTGTTGAGCTCTTTTTATTCACTCTACCTATCTACTTATCTGCCAAGATTAAACAGTTTGGTTAGATTTTATTCTCTATCTCTAAAACATAAAATTGAAAATATGAACCAGCCAAGTTTAAACTATTTGATTGTTCACCAATTGTGGCATAAGTTACAAGTTGCACACAATTTGTTTATTACATAAGAGTAAAAAGTAGTGGCATTTAGACTTGCACATTTTCCTTGGTCTTTCTTTTGGTGGGGTTCATTTTCTTTCACTTTTTTGACCATCTTTATTCTTTTTACCCTTTGATTTTTCTTTTAGGGTATACCCTCTTTACATTTTTTAATTTTTATTTTTATTTTTTAATAATATGGAAAACCTTTGCAATAAGTAAAGGCATGAACATATTACATAGCTCATCAAGTCAATCATGAAATATGACACCTATTGGTATAGGAGCATAACAAAGGGAAAAGGAAAGAATAACGCTGATCAATCGAAGCAGGATTCCCCTAAACCTCCACTCGAGGAAGGTGCCAAATGCAAGCCTAAGTATCCTTGTCTTATCTATGATGAGGATCACTATACTAAATACTGCCCCAGATGGTCTGAAGTTAGTCGTTTGTTAAAAGGTGCCCCTGGGACTCCTGTCGTGCTCAAAGAGCCTTTTCCCTCGGAACAAACGCAAATGATGGCCGACCTATCTCAATCCTCTTCTCCCTTTGGTTCTCAAGTATTTATGGCTGGGATGATTCCCATCCACATTAGTACTCGGGCAAAAGAGTATCTGTCACCTGTCGAGAAGGAAACTAAGGTCCCCTCTAGTGCTCCTCCATCCAATTCTGGTCCCCTCCATATTGAGCGACCTAGCACTGAAGTGGTCATCTGACCTCCTCCTAAAGGCGTGCTCCGGAAGTCTTCTTACAACCCTAATGCTCGTGCTACTTAGCACTATAGCATCATTGAGGACTTAGCCCAGGCTCCATTATCTATGTCTGCATTAGAAGTCCTCCAGAGCTACCCCTCTCAGAGGAAGTCCTTGCTATCAGCTATCAGTGGCATTGACCCGACCGACTCAGACCTAATCACTTTTGACCTAGATAGTCATATACCAATACTGGCTCACCAAATTTCCTTTCTTATCAGGTCATCATCAATTCTAAAACTATTCATCGCACCATCATTGATGAAGGCACTTCTACTTGCATAATGTCTATTGCTTGTTGGAAGGCTATCGATTCTCCGACTCTGACCCAGTCTCCTACGACCTTGGAAGCCTTTGATGGGAGAGAGTCTCGTCCTTATGGTATCCTCCAACGTTTGCCTATTACTCTAGAAGGGAAGATGGTCGAAGTGGAGGTCGAAGTAGTTGATGCTAATTTAACTTACAACCTCATTTTAGGACAAAGTTGGACATATGCCATGCGAGCCGTGGCTTCATCTCTATTTCGTGTTATTCATTTTCCTCATCAGGGGAACATCATCACAATAGACCAGTTGTCCTTCTTCGCCTCCTCCTCCTCTGATGGAAACGTGACTTTCATGGAACATACCTCCATTCCATGTGAGAGTGTGGGTGCTGGACTCTTTAAAGATCCTGCCCTTATGGGTTTTTTTCACTCCCACCTCCCAACATCGCTCCCATTAATATGATTTCTGTTTGCTCTGATCCTTGGGTTCTTCCTCCTGTTGATCAGATAGAATCCTAGGGTGATGAGATGCCGTTGAGTCCTGCTGAGCTCAACTACATCGAAATTGTTTCTGTATCAGCTCCATCCCCTGAACCTGCTCCTTCTAGCAAAGCTCTCGACTCGTACACTCAATCTCCTTGGCTTGGAGATGCCGCTTCTTCAGACCCTTTGAAGGAAATTTTTCCTACTGATGAAGCGATTATTGAGACCATGTCTTTCGAGGAACCTCCTTGGTCTGATCATCACCATCATTCCTCGTTTCTCCCTACCCATCGGGAAATGTTTACTTGTCTTGAGTGGTTTGCTCCTTGTCTCCCCTCCCAACCCCTTCAGACACCCATCCAAATTCATCAAGTGTCTTCTGAAGGGAATATGGGGAACATTGCACAAACTCAACCAATTGACATCTCTGTTAAACCAGGGATTTTTGAGCACATCCATGTTGGAGTTACTTGTACTTCGGAGGAGATTCATCTTTATACTAATTTTTCATGAATTTCATGATGTGTTCACTTGGTCTCACGAAGAGATGCCCAACATTTATCCTAGCATCGTGGTACATGAGATACCTACATATCCGGGTGCCAAACCTGTTCGACAGCATCTATGCCCCGTGCACCCCCGAAAGGCTGCAGCTATTAAATTGGAAGTTGAAAAGCTTCTTAATACTGGCTTCATTTACCCTATCCCACTCACAGATCAGGTTTCTAACATTGTCCCCGTGACTAAAAAACAGGGCACTATTAGGGTATGTGTTGACTATCGTGACATTAATCGTGCCTGTCCCAAAGATAACTACCCTACACCCTTCATTGACCAGCTCATTGATGAGTGTGCCAGGAGTGAGATATATTCATTCATGGATGAATTTTCTGGTTATAACCAGATTAATATCTCGCCTGCAGATCAACACAAAATCGCCTTTATCTGTATGTGGGGCACTTTCGCTTACAAAAATCTCACCTTCAGTTTAAAAAATGTCGGTGCCACCTTCCAACGTGTAATGTCTTACGAATTTCATGATATTCGACACATTGTGCAACCTTACCTGGATGACCTTCCACCTCATTCAGTGAAGCGCCAAGACCATCCAACCCACCTTCGCGAATTTTTTCTTCGCTGTCGACACTTTCGTATCCGGCTTAATCCGCATAAGTGTGTCTTCTGCGTAGAGTCAGGCAGACTTCTCGGGTTCATCATCTCCTGGGAGGGTATCTGTCTCAATCCCCTTAAATTCGAAGCCATCTTGAATCTCCCTCCCCCTGCTTCTTTACAGAAATTACAGAGTTTGCAAGGTAAAGCAAATTTTTTACGACGATTTATTCCGAATTATGCTGAAGTGGCCAAAGGCTATACAAAGTTTAAAGTGGGACACCCCTTTTCTTTGGGATGCCGCTGCACAAGAGTCATTCAAGAACCTCAGGGCCCTCCTTGTTTCTGCTCCGTTGTTACGTTCCCTGACTATCACTGTGACTGCACTCTTCATTTAGCCACTGTCGATACCACCATTGGCATGGTTGTAGTTCAAGATGATGATGATGATGGTACTGAGCATGTCGTTTACTATCTAAGCCACAATTTACTTGATACAGAAACTTGATATGCTTATGTCGAGAAGTTGGCATTGGCCGCCATTTGCACCATCCAACGTTTTCACCACTATATCTTATTGCGTACCACGACGGTGATTTCTGATTGCAACCCAATGACGTACATTTCATCACGTCAGTTACTGGGGGGCAAATACTCAAAGTGGATTTTCATCCTTCAAGAGTTCGACTTGGATTTCACCACCACCAAGTCTAAGAAGTCCCTCATCTCTGCTGAGTTGCTTTGCTCTCTACCATCTATTACCACGCCCTCTCGGTTAGAGGACCATATTCCTGATGAAACTCTGTTCTTGATTAGTACCCTCAATCCTTGGTACGGGGATATTATTGTTTATCTCCAGACGTCCTCGTTTCGTCCCAATTTGTCTAAAGATGCTCGGTGACAAATTTTCCATCATTCTCAACCTTATCTCATTATTGGGGACACCCTGTACCGTCTCGGTGCTGACTGTGTTCTTCGTCGATGCTTAACATTTGAGGACATTGAACAAGTTCTCAATGACTGCCATTCTAGCACCTGTGGTGGTGATATGTCCGGGTATGATACTACTCATAAGATCCTCCGTGCTAGTTATTTTTGGCCCTCTATCTTCAAGGATTTCATTCTTACCATCTTCTCTTGTCATGAGTGCCAAATCTACCAACGGAAGATGCGTGCACCTCCCACTCCATTGCACCTTATCATTACTGTTGGCCCTTTTTCCAAATGGGGCATTGATTATATGACTTGTAGCCCTCACTCAGTCGGGGGGCATGGGTATATCATCATTGAGATTGATTATTTCACAAAATGGGTCGAGCCGATGCCTACACTAATTGAAGACGGTCACACAATGACGCACTTTTTATTTAATCATGTCATTTCACGGTTCGGAGTCCCTCAAGCTATCATCATTGATCACAGCAAAAATTTTCGTAATCATATGATGACTGAGTTAATGACCCAGCTAGGCTTGTGGCATGATAGCTTGACACCATACTATCCTTAGGCTAATGGCCAAGTGGAAGCCGTCAACAAAGTTTTAGTCACGATGCTTCAATGCACCATTGGCATGCACAAGTCCAACTGGAATTTGATGTTGTTCTCTGCCTTATGGGCCTACCAAACTTCAGTGAAGGATGCTACCAGATTCACCCTGTTCCAATTGGTTTACGGTCTGGAGGCTACTCTTCCGATTGAGTGTGAGATCCCTTCTCTGAAATTAACCATTGAATTGCTCCCAAACACTACTCCGGTAGAAGAACATCTTCTCTACCTAGGGTGGCTAGACGAGACTCGTCAACTAGCCTCTCTAGCCATTGAAGCACAAAAGAAGAGAGTGAAAACTCACTTCGATCATACTGTCCATCCTTGTTCTTTCGTTGAAGTAGATTTAGTCTTGCTTTATGATCAAGCGAATGATAAGTTTGGGGTAGGCAAATTCGAGCCTATGTGGCATGGGCCTTATATTGTGAAATGAGTTTTGTAAAAAGGGGCCTATGAGCTGATTGATTATAAAGGGAACCCTCTAGATAAGCCCCGAAATGTGCTTTATCTGAAAAAATATTATGCATGAATCCCATGCATTTGATTTGTACATAGGTGTGTTGTTAGCAAGTGTGTTGTGTGTGTGTTTTCATTTCTGGCTTGGTGTGTAGGCATAATTGCCACTTATTGTGTCTTTTTGCTTCTTGTGCAGATGTCTCATACACCTTACGTTGGTTTCGCTGATGGTGCCTGCCACAGTACCCGAAACCTTTCTTCTTTGGAATGGGTGATCTACGATCCTCACGGTGAGTTAGTAGACCTTCAAGGTGTTTGTCTGGGTTGCACCACAAACAATGTCACTGAATATAGTGCTGTTATTGAATTACGAACTGAGGCTATCAACCTCATTATTCGTACATTGGTTGTGAATCTAGATTCTCAGCTTGTTGTCCACCAGCTTAACGAGTGTTATTCCATCAAAGATCACTGAATTTTAAGGTTGCATTTATGTGTTAAATTGTTGGAAACAAATTTTGATTTTATTACATATCAACACATTCCAAGAAGATTAAACACATTAATTGAGGCATTAGCAAATCATGTATTAGAAAGACATTTACGCAACATGTAATCAAAACAACATATAGAAGCATTCAAAACATAATAATGAACCATAGGAATATATATATATATATATATATATATATATATATATATCGTGTGGCACACCAAGGCACTCAAAAAATAAGTGTATATGTACAAACAGAGTCTATGCTCTCCATACATCCAAGACACATGTCTCTCAAAAAATCAGTAGGAAATAAAACCTAGGCATCTATTGCGGTGGGTTATGCTCCCTGTAGCATACCACTACTTGTGTGACTCGCCTCAAGAGTCTGTGCACCCTAGGTATCACCTCTACTGTATGTATCTAGTACTCTATGGTGACCTCCTCGATCCCCCTGTAATCAGGGATCCCCTCCGTCAGGCCCTCAAGATTGTGGGCCACTGTCTCCACTGAACTGCCAGCTAGGGGAACCAAGGCCAGCTCTCTGATGCCCTGTGGATCCCTCTGTGCCTCTGGAGCTAGTCCCACAGGCCTCTCTGGTCCCACATCTGCAAGTACCATAGAATACATCATTAGGACATATGCATGAAAAAATCTAAAAAATATCATAAAAGACAAAATACAAAAATGGCGTGATCAAGTGTTTTACCTCCATTGTCCCACTGATCACCAGTAGGTAGCTGCATGTCAGGGTCTCCACAAAAGTCCATACCAGCATATGGCCAGTCCTCGACGAAGATCATCTGGCGATCCAGCCACTCACGGAATAGTGTCCCCCATGACACTGGTCGTCCGCCACCCCCTCGTGGCATAACATGTGCCCACCGTGTGATCCGGGTCTCTCGCGGTCTGGGCCTGTCCAAGTCCATATCCTGCAACTGAAGTGCCGGCACCTGCTCTAGCATGAGCGGGATCAATATAGACCCGTAACCAAATTTCTTTGTCTCTATACGATGACATTTGGTGAGCTATCTAT
The DNA here is from genome assembly GCA_031772625.1 of Pinus tabuliformis. Taxonomy (NCBI): domain Eukaryota; kingdom Viridiplantae; phylum Streptophyta; class Pinopsida; order Pinales; family Pinaceae; genus Pinus; species Pinus tabuliformis. Next base: position 439,315,905 of record CM062816.1, read on the forward strand.
TCATGTTGATCATCACTGCTTCCGCCCAGTTGTACATGGTCGGGTTGAGGCACTCAAGAGCCAACCAGAGTTGGGTCTTCATTGCCTCATGTTGGTCTTGGGAGCCCGCCACCCTCATCACCATAAATAGAACTGTGCAAAGAACCAAGTCTTCCACTGTGGGAATTGCCACTTTCTCGTTCTTTGATTTGTGTGCCCTTGGGCACACTCGTGCTATCAGCATGTCTAGTGATTCGCCCCCGGTTCGTTGGCCCTCTAGAATCGACCTCTCACCATGACAGGACAATCTGGTCAGGAAATATATGTCCGTAGCATCGAACTCAATGTCTCTGCCACGGATAATGAACTTTCCATCTGTTGGGTTCCAAGCACAAATTAGCAACTCTAACAAATCGGGTTGAGCCCGAAGATGCAGAGTGAGAAAAAATTTCAGTAGCTCACAAGCACGTAAAGCATTTTGGCACCCAGCATCATTGAATGCTTCCTCATCATTGACATCGTGAGTTCGTTCCTGCCAAACAAATGCCATGTTGCCCTGCATTAAAAGAAAAATGAATTAGAGCTCTTTTCATAAATTTAAATCCATAATTTACACAAAAATTCAACTTCGCGTCGCTGTCGCGGCTGTTTTCAAAATAGTGGCGACAATGCTAAGTTAATAGTTCATTTTTCCCGTGATCTTCACGAGAGTACATCTGTTTCTCACGACGATCACGAAGGTGGTATGTGTAACCACACTCGGTCGTCACGGACCCGAGTGGCATTTCCGCAACGACTGAGAGGCGGGCTCGGATTTGAAAATCCACCTAAAACCACCTACCTAACACTAAATTGCATGAAAAAACTACTAAAATGTAGTGCAAGGGGAAATGTACTTACTTGGTGAAGGTTCTAGGATAAATCGTGGACAGATGAGGTTGGAATCAGCTTGAGAAATTTGCTCAGGTTGGTGCTCCAAATGCTCAAAGGTAAAATGTGCAATGTAAATGGTAAAAATAAATGAATTACCCCACCCTTTTTATAGTAATTGTTTAAAAAATTAAAAATTATACTTTAGGATGTGGGTTTTCTCATTTTTATTGCATTTTTAATTAGGGGTTTAACTGTATTTCTGCATATATTATTTATTTATATAAAATGGGTTTTACGTTTGACGTGTTTTGTGCAAAACTATAGGTGGTGAGGTTATGTCGTACTTTTATGCACTTGATCCGTAAAGTCTTCTTTAATGCTCTATTCCAACATAAAAGACGAAAATATTGCCGAGTTATTCCTTTTGACTCGTTAAACGAAATAAGAGGCAGTCTCCTTTAAGCTCTTTTCCGACCGTATAAACGCGAAAGATTGTCGGGATTTTGTCGTTTCGGGTTTGTTATTGGTTACGAAACGACGTGGCTTCGTTCTCTTTTCTACTCTTTCAGATCGAGGTCACTAATGATGAAAAGTACTCCTTGATCGTAATGGTCAAGCAGTTGTCTTATGTATTGTTTTATACTTTTTCGGGCTCGAGAGACAAATCTATGAAAAAGGACCCCCTGGAGTTTTATTTTCCATGTCTTTTTCAAACTCTCTAAACATGAAAAAGACTCTGAGTTTCACCTATGTCGGACTCATTAAACCCTGACGGCATTGGACTCGTCACCATGATGAGACTCAAGCTTCTCCTCCTTGGGGCTCGTTAAACTATTACTAGGTTGGATTCAACTGAAGGTAGAACTTATATTACAAGCATATGCTATCCTCTTCAAGCTTGTTTCAAAAATAGTTGGGGTACTCACCAGCAATGGTGGGGGAAAATTTGGAAGTTGTCATTGCTTACCTACGGCAGCTAGTCACCCTAAAGTATTAAGGTCTTTGAAAATTAAAGGGGCTCAGAGCATTTCTCTGAATTTTGGAGGGATTGGACCCTCAACCCAATAATTTAAATGGCCTAAGTACTTAAAACCATCCATAAATCATTCATTCACTTTTATAAGTCTTTTCCTAAGTAAAATCCTATTTTACTTAGGAAAAATGCGCAATATCACATAAAAACCCCTTTTCCACTTTAAGCCTAAGTTTAAATGTATACTCTAATGTTTTTACTTAGTGCTTTTTATCACATTGAAAACCCCAAAATATTATATATCCTACCCCTGTTAAATATAACCATAGATACTTGTCAAACAGGATTAATTGGAATTAATTAACCCTTACGGTTAATTAAGAACCACCCCCCAACCAATCGAATTACCCACGATATAATTAAATATTTTTTATTGTGTTGGGCCCACCACAGTCAAACTCCGCCGCAATATGCCTCTCGTCCACTGTTTGATCCCGTCCCCATCATCCGACAGTCAGTATCTATATCGTGCCCCCCTGGTGACTGCGTGTTAACGCGCAATCACCAAGCAATTTTCCTCCCATACCTCTGCCATGCGGCATGTGACTAGTGGAATCGCTGTCCTCTGGTCTAATACCACCCGATCCCAAAAGTGGTGCAATCCCATCCCACTTACCACCCTCCATAAATGACAAAACGTCATTTCCCTGCATACGTCACCCGCTTAATAATCCAAAAAAACCCCTGCTAACCTAGATTTTGCGAATAAAACCAATGAAATGTCATTTTCAATGTTTTATACAGAAAAATGTGTCCCCATGCAAATTGACGTCCCAGTCAACTACTGAAGCTTTTCAACTGCCACCTAGTCAGAAAATTTGCAGAGACATCATCCAGAACCTGTTATCCATCTTGCCATTGCACTATTCACTTCCCTAATATAGGTATTTACCCATTTCTACCGAAACCCTGCAAGTTTTGGTTTTATACTGAATATTCCACTGAAAAGACCAATTTCACTATACATTCAGTCTTTGTTTCACTATATAGGTTCCCAAACCTACTGTTTTCACTATTTTTCATAGAAAACCCAAATTCCACTCCTGAACCCACAAGAACCAGAGATGGAAACTCCTATAGCTCTGAATGTTGTACCCATGAACATCCCTCACAAATATTTAGATTATTTGCCTATGGTCGATAAAGATTTTCAGATAAAAGACTTATCCAGTAATGAAAACCACCTTAAGATCTTTTACCAAGCTAGAGACAACTATCTGAATGGCTCTGACATCTTAGGACTGTGGGAATCCAACATTCCCATGTACTTCCTCCCTTCAGTCCATGTTTTCCCAGATATCATTCATTACTATTGTGCCAATTATGACCCTAAGAAAAGAGTAGTCATGTCCCCAAGCCAAGCAGTCCTTTTTCCCATAACTGCTCAGTCTATCAATGAAATGCTGAAATTCCACTCCATTCATGCTCTCACTCTCCTTTCTATGGGATACCTACTTGAAAGAGCTCCCCAATTGTCTCAATCAAAACTAACTCGCATCTATCAAATGTTCATGGACCCTAAACATCAGCCTAAAGGCCCACCTCCTTATCTGCAGGTTTTCTTTACAGATACAGGAAGAATTATTATTGATATGATAGCCTCAATCATGGGATTCAACTCCGGAGAGTATGTTGATGAGATAAACTTGGTGTTATTGTCAATTTTTACTCCTGGATAGCCCCCTGTCGTTAAATATGATTATGCCTCTTATATTGGCAACAATATTCATGACCAATTCCTAAGACTGGACAATGAAGGAGTCTTCAAATACACTATTTTCATATATCATCTTCTATTGTATTATCAGTCATATAACTTCCCTTTCCCTGTCAAGAAACTTTATACCAGAGGCAATCCAAGGTCTTTCATTTTTTGGAGTCCCATTTTCCATAATTCCATTGAGACCCCTTACACCTATAATGAGTTCATTGACCTATTTGTCCATCCAACAACCACTTTATTGACAAGAGTTTCCCCTCCTAGGATAAATGGTGATATGAAGAAAATCCTCCAACTCTCCAAGCAATACAGGATAGGTGACTGGTACCTATATGAAAATCACATAGAAATCAAGATTTATGAGTTTGAACCCTACCCTTTTAAGCTACCAAAGTATGTTCCAATGAGACTCTTTGCATTGGAATATTTCAAGAAAATGATAAATGCAGACCTAGTCCATTTTTGTAATGCCAACAAGAAAGCTCAACTTAGAATCAAGAACTAGCTAGGCCCTTTTGTCTGCAACACTAGGGAAGCATGGAAAGAAGCAGAAAAATTTTTAGAAGAGCAACTTAAGTTACAAAAGATTTTTGGGTGGAAACCATATGATCCTAACAATTTTATATGTGATAGGAGAACGAAGAACAGGTTGTCCCCATATATTCACCATAGAATTCCAAAAATTGAAAAATATGCAAATATGGATGAATGGAGGGAAGGTATCCTAGTAGAGCATGATAGTGAACAGGTCAATTTTGAGAAAGTTAGGAGAGATCTTGAGAAAACACTTGACTTGGATTCTTTTGGGCAGGTACCATTTAAGTTATCTCAAAGGTCAAGAGTTGGTGCCTCCAGTGCTGGAACCTCTAAGCAACCTTCACAGGAAACAAGTATACTAGCTACAGGGTCATCCATGGGCAAGGAATTAGAGACCAGCTTTCAACACACTGAATAGCCTACAATGTCCAAGCAGCCTGAAACTTCTAGAGAACAGGCTCAAATACAGACTCCTCCCACTCAGGTCAATATAGGAGAGCCTCCAATTCTACAAACTCCTCTAAATGAGGAAAGAAACAAAAAGAGAGACAAGGAAAAAACTACCCCTACCAGTGAACCAACAGGACAACCTAGAACAAAGAGACAGAGATTAAATCCCCTTTCAGAGGAGGAATTTGGAGAAGAAAATACAGATAATCAAAGGGAAGAAAGAATGGAAAGCCAACAAACTTTCCCAACAGGAGGAACATCCACTAGCTCTCAAAGGCAGGAGCTAGAAAGGCAGAAAAATGTAGAGATATCTTCTTCCAAGCCACTAGGGACTGATGCCTCAGACATCAAGAAAACATTCACAGAAATAAAAGCTAGGAATGATCCATTGAGGCTTTAGGTTTATAACCAATATTTGAAGATGGCTCCTATAAATCAACAAAGATTGATGTCATCCTATGACATCAGAGAAGGCAAGATGATAATGAGCTATTTCAAGCCCAAGGTGCAACAGCCTAGATCAGCAGCAGATTATCTTAGAACAAATTTTGAAGTCATGGTAAGGATATTCATCCTTTGGATCAAATTGAGTTGCATAAGAAAATCAGAGAAATGATTTACTCAACCTTGACTGGCAAGGCAATGATGGCCCACATGTTACAAAATTCTTTGGACAACACTACTGCTCAACTACACTTGGAAAAGGCCTCCTCTCAGGCCAAAGATAACAGAATAAAAACCTTAGAAGAAATAATTATTGGATTGGGCCATCATCCCAAAGATACAAAGGCTACAGAAGCATTGATAAAAAAAGAAAGATGAAGATATTGCCGCCCTAAGGAAGCAACTAAAACTGCCACCTTCAAGACATCCACAGACTGATGAGGTTATAAAGAAAAAATCTAAAGAAGAGCTGATGGATTTACTCTTAAAGCTCAATGAACAACTGAATGATACTGAACAAGCACTTGAAAGGGAATTGAAGGACAAGCAGGGAGAGTCGACCTCCTAGCCTCCCAATGTAATACCAGTAGTATCAATAGCAGTCCCATCAACTCTTGGAGTAGAATTGGCACCAAGTATCCCACTAGTCATAGCAGAGGTAGTTACAGGTACAGAAACAACAGGAACAGCAGGAGTAGCATAGGGTATTACTACTAATTTGAGCACAAAATAGCTAATAAAATCAATGGAGGACCTGAAACTACAAGTTTCAGAACTAAATAAGCTAAAGGAGAAATATGCCAAAATGGAACAAAGCTATGATCTCTCAAAGATAAATGTTGCAGAAAAAACAAGAGACATTAAAATGTTAGAAAACAAAGTAAAATCATTGGAGAAAGATCTTACATTTGACAAGCCTCTAATAGAAATCAGGAGAATTCTTTGGGCCAACATCACTCAATCCATAAAAGATGTTTGGCCATCCATCCAAGTGATTTTTGAGCAGATTGATCTTGTGAAGGCAGCCCAAGAAGAAGTCCAAAGGACAAGAGCAGAATTAGGACAAATGCCTGAGGAAGCCAACAGGCTCATACATTTTTTGAATACTAGAAATAAAGAATAGCTGGAAAGATTAGGCATTAATGACAGGACAGAAACCATTTTGGAAATCAAAAGGGTATTAACCAAGAAAACTTTTATTCAGAATTTAGAAAGAAGGTGTCATGACATGCGGGCAGAGATTAATGCTTTTATGGAGAAGTTTGATATTTTGCAGAATACAGGGCTACCTAGTCCTTTGGTGATTAATGATAGGTTAATGAGGCATAAAGATTATGTGGAGAAATTGAATCAGTATGCAGGGAACCAAGCAGGTTCATCTACAAGTGCATCAGGGATAAAAGCATTGCCTACAGGCAAAGTTCTCTATGATAGCCTAGAGAACTTATTCTATGTCGAACATGAACTAAAGCACTTGTTCCCAATTCAGCCCACATTTTTTAGGTATACAGAAATAGTTGAAACCCTCAGAAAGCTTCAGAAAACCAGAATACCACAGCCAAACTGGTAGGAAGAAATGCTTGAAATTTTGTAATTTATTCTAAGTAAAAGGTAAATTTTGATTTTTCCTACAATCAATATAGGTAAAGAGGATGAAAAGAGATCAATAGGTAAAGAGTATCAGATGCAGGTAAAGTGTATCATTAGGGAGGTCAAAATAGAGCAACCAGCACATAGTTACACCAAGGATAGCAAGAGTCCAAATCATAGGGCCTAACTCCAACACATTCTCGAAAATAGGGACAACAAACCATTTGGTTGCCTTATCTGTCATCTACAAGGTCTTCTAGCCCTACTTTCTTGAAGGATAAGATTAGTCACCCCAGTTTATATCTCACTTTGTTATGAGATATTTCAATGTAAAATTTTTTGTATAAGTACCCCTCAATTGGAGTATTGAGGGTGGATTCTTAGACGTTGTTGTAATATTGACTATTTTGGAATAAAGTGTTGTTGGACCAACTTTTTTATGGCTTGCTGGATAAAGAATTGAAGCAAAGGACTTTTCACAGATTTCTTGAATCAAACACCAGATCAATAAGTCCTCTATACCTTATGTTTCAAAGTTTTCCTTATTTATTATATCATCTATGTTTCACATCTGAATGATAAATGAAAAAGAGTAATTCATAATATGCTTGATTGCACTCTGTTTTCAATCGTTATTATTCTCCATGTTTTCTTCTGAATTAGGATAAATAGTGAAATCTCAATTGCTCTTGTTTTCTAGTTCGTTCATTTTGATTATTTATTAAAGAATACTTAACTACTCTTTAGTAGTAATCATTCAAGTTCCCTCTTTAAATAGGCTGAAGGATTCTTAACTGCCCTTCACCCATTTTAAACCCATTCCATCTATCCCAAGTCTTTATTTTTTCCCTATTTGACCATCTTCCCTGTGAAACCATATTTTGTTAAAAAGCCAAGTCCAGTAAAGCCATCTTCTTTGACTCCATTAGCCCAATTGCCTAAAATACTCAGTCTTACCCCTCTGCTATTGAATCACACCACCCAAACTCAAACAAAACTCCTAAACTTCACAAATAGCCTAATATCTTTCAAAACCAAGCTAAATCATAAAGAGAGAACCCTCTCTGGGTACAGATTGGCTATATTCTGTACCTAAAAGTAGGTTTGTGGTTACCTCGAACCTCTTTCCTCTTCCCAACAACTTCAAGGAAAATCTGAGTGATAACACCCTTCTTTTTCCTTTTCGAGGCTTTGTCCACCGTGGTGGACTGAACGACGTTAACCTCGGAAGTGTTACCAAAATTGGATACAGCCTGAGAAGTGTTTTCATTCGAAGCGTTCGATTTTTGCTTCCTAAGGTTCACGGAAGATTTCTTAGAGGACGTATTGACAGAACCAATGATGCCATCAACAGATGGTGTTGGTGGGGCTTTGGAAGTTCCAAGCCTCGGAGCATCAGGAAAATAATCATATAGTGTACTAGACTGGGAGTAAACCAAGTCAAGGTACTAAGCAAGCACAATAGCTTGCTTTTCAGTTACACATGCCCCCATAGCAAGGTCTCGGGATATTGGACCGACAAATGAGGTTGTGAACCAGTCAGTCAGAAGCTGATCGGGAATCCAAAACTTAATCAAAGCTTATCGGATATATGTGTGGTCATGGTCTTTTTTAAGGATGTCAGGAGATGTGTGCCCATTTCATATCGAATTGGCAACTGAAAATGAGTTAAAAATGCCATAGCCAACGAGTTAAAGTCCTGAAAAGATCCGCGAGCTAGCTCAATATACCATTTACCAGCAGAGCCAGTGATGGTCCATTGAACAAGGCAGAGCTGGATTGAATCATCAAGCCATGAGTTTGACGAACACCATAGATGATAAGTCATGACATGGGCTTGGGGATCTTCTCCAGCTTTCATATCAAACTTGGGACAATCACCGAGAATTTTAGTTGGAACCGGTGGCCAATACGGATTATGAAGAATGGGATCATTTGTCAGTTTGGACACATCCAATAATTCCAACATTGCTAGAAAAGGTAATTGAGGGTTAAAGGACATCTGAGGCTACGGGTAGGAAGTAGCACCAGAGTTCCACCCAGTTGCTTATTGCCCCCATTGATTTTGTCCAGACGGATTTGGCCCATAAGGGTTTTGTCCATAGGGATTTTGTCCATAGGGGTTATATTTGTAACTGGACGGTTGACCCTGGACTTTCCCCCCAACATTCCACTGATTACATACTTGGCTTGCAGGAGCAACATATGGTTGCTGGACATTCTGGTAAGGATTCACCTACAGTTGTCGATAATTTTGGTATGGGGCAAACTAGGTTTGCCCTTGGGATTGCTGAAAACCATAAGACGGTTGGGCTCCAACCTGAGCCTAGGGGCCAGACTGCATTTGATAAGCAGGTTGGGATTGGGATCCAACCTGAATTTGAAGACTGGATTGGGTCTGGAGCCCAGGCTGGGGCTGAAAACCGGATGGAGCTTGAGGATCAATAATCATTTGAGTGCTCGGTTGAGCAGGCCCAGACGGATGTCCTTGAGAAGATAGAGGTTGATCCATCTGGCTAGAAGGTTGGCTCAGTTGAGGTTGAGGTTGACCCATTTTCCTAGAAGTTTGAACTTGCTGGGAATTGGGTTGACCTTGCAGAACCGAAGACTATCCAGACTAACCAGATGGTTGAGTAGGCTAGACAAGTGGCTAGCCTTGTTGAATTTGAGACTAACCAACTTGTCCAAAAGGGTAGCCTTGCTAGGTACCAAGTTGGCCTTGTTGAATGTAAGGTTGTCCTGGGTTACCAGAAGGTTGCCCAAAGTACGTAAAAGAAGACCCACTGAAGGGCGAAGGTTTTCCGGAAATGGGTTGTCCTTGTTGGCCAAGAGTTTGCCTTGAATAAGGTTGCCCATAGTATGGTTGTCCGTAATACTGTTGTCCGTAAGATGGTTGACCTTGATAGGGTGGTCCTTGAATATTTGAAGACTGTGCTTGGCCACCATGGTAAGCCGTGGTACCCCAAGCAATAGACAACCGAGACCTCAACAAAAGGTTGAGATGCTATGGGTCTAGGGTGATAAATATGGGCTCCTCAAGAATCATAATAATTAAATGAATTTTGAGGATCTAGATTTTGAGGAATTTGAGGATATTGATCATATGCCCCCCTGTTGGAATGGAACTAGAAGAAGGTGGGGCACTTAGGCTAGGGTCAACAACCTCGGATATGGGTGCTGCAGGGCCACTGTGTGAAGGACCTGTTGAAGGCCCAGCAACAGTGGTCACCACTGAAGATGCAGTGACGGCACTAACAGCGGGGGCTGTGGAAGCCACACAAATGGTTGGAATAGTCGGGACAGATGTCACATTGTGATTCTGGGGAGTAAAAGATCCCAAAGTTGGAGTGACAGTATGAGACCACATGGAACTTGTAAGAGGAGACCTAGAACCCATGATATCAGCTAGAGCATTGAAATGTAATGGCAGCATGATACCAAGGGAGGTGACACGGAAGGGTGAAGTTTCCATCAGTATAGGAATTTCACCACTTGTCATCAAGGACTCTTCACTTGTGATGGGGTTCATCTCATCCATGTCAGAAGAAAACATTGGGACTCAAACGCTAAGAGGGGTAAGGGGAAAATCTTCTTCATAAGGTTTCGAAATGGGGTTCCAATGAATATCATAAGACTCATCTTCCGGAGCACGAGAGTTAAGCAGTTGGATACTCGGAATAACAGGATGAGTATCACTAGCAACCGATACCTCAGGAGCGACAGAAGATGGGGATCCTTGGTCGCTTGGAACGAGAGATGGGATCGGTGATTCTTTCAGGATGATATAACTCAAAAGCCCTAGGGATAACTAATCGAGTAAGGAGAAATAACCCTACGCAAACTAAAACACAACAAGATCTAATAGGGTAAGTGTGAACGTGGCCAAATAAATTTTAAGACACAGGAACAAAACTTGACCTTTTCATCTTTAAAGAGTCAAGAAAAGGACGAAAATATGACTCTAGTCGCCTTCGAATATTTAATGAGCCTGAAGTGACAAGTGCTCAGATGGACCTTTTCTTTTAAGGAGTCTGAAAAGGAATGAAAGTGACTGCTTTGGAGAAACTAGGCAAAAGGTTTACCAAACATCCCGTAAAACTACATATACACCTTGGCGATCATATGAAAACCAAGGACTTTCCGTACGGAATTCAATCTTCCCAAATGTTGTGTTCGGTGCGTTACGGTTTACAAGGCGGCAGACATGGCTTCCTAGGGATATAGGATGATAACCTAGTGGGGTCTCCCAACATATACTCGACGGTACTGGGAGCACAATTCCGTACTAGACCGCTACTGAGTCAAGAAAAGGACGAAAATATGACTCTAGTCGCCTTCGAATATTTAATGAGCCTGAAGTGACAAGTGCTCAGATGGACCTTTTCTTTTAAGGAGTCTGAAAAGGAATGAAAGTGACAGCTTTGGAGAAACTAAGCAAAAGGTTTACCAAACATCCCGTAAAACTACATATACACCTTGGCGATCATATGAAAACCAAGGACTTTCCGTACGGCATTCAATCTTCCCAAATGTTGTGTTCGGTGCGTTACGGTTTACAAGGCGACAGACATGGCTTCCTAGGGATATAGGATGATAACCTAGTGGGGTCTCCCAACATATACTCGACGGTACTGGGAGCACAATTCCGTACTAGACTGCTATTGAGTCACAGAAGGAGGAATCACCCAACCTTGAGTGAAAGCAATAGTGACTAGGTTTAACGATGCCGGAGCACATCTCTAGCCTAGACCTCTAAATAATGTACGTTATGTTCCAATGTGTTGTTAAAGTCATTTAGTTCATTCTAGAGTTGATCTTGAATTATGTTTCAGTTTTCAGGCCTTACCGTATGTATACAACAAAACCTAGGATGCAACTACAATGAGTGAAACATCCTTTTACTTCAATGAACACCTACCTATAGGAGGGTAGAGAGATCATTCCCAAATCAAGAAAACCAAGATAAGCCAAGAGACACAATGCAAAAGCACATCAACCCTATAGTGTACAAACACTACTGATGATGGATTTTATCATTTTCTTTCCAATATGAAAACTTGAAATGAAAATACATTTTCACTTTCGTATACTAAATGAATACCTTCTTTTGATTTTGATTTTTTTAAATTTAAAAGAAACAAACAAGAAAGCGTGAAAAGAAAACCAGTTGATCCAAACAATTGTGATCTATGTTCGGTAGTGAAAAGAAATCGAATCAATACCAAAGATTAGTTCAATAATCGTCACTAAAAATCAACCAAAAACAAGCAACGGAGAAGGCTCAAACAAACCAACAAGAAAGTTGCAAATGAACCTTGGGCAAACCAGCAACCAAGCCAATTAATTCAAGAGCTTGAAAGAACAAACTAGGTCACACGGGAAAAATGTAAGATTCATTCAATAAAGCCAAAGAAGGAGTGCCTTAACCATAAACAGTAAAAAAAAAGCTACTGAGCAAGAGAAAGAAGGCAATGGATCAACAGGACTGGTGAATTCAGGAGGTAGAATTGAAAAAACAATTCTACATGAATCGTTGCGAGTACTACATAAGCAACTAGGGATGATCAGCCAATTTCTATAGTAACAGAGCGACGTCGTCGCGAGAGTACACGTCTCTTCCTTGATAGGCCGATTTCAGGGGTTGTCGCGACTGTACGATGGGATTCAGCGATGCACAGGACTTTACAAAAGAGTAAAGGTGACGTCGGCATGATTGTTAAACTATTTTCTGCGATGATCTTAAAAACAATGACAAACGAACAAGAAACTCCCAAACAAAAACTAGTCAATCCTTCAATCAATAGAGGGATTTCCCAGATCAACCCAGGTAACCCAAAAGACTGATAGTTTATCCCCAAAATTCAAAAGACACCAAATCAAAACCAAAACAAATGCAAACAAAAGAAGAAACCTACAAAGGAGTCCCCAGCGGAGTCGCCAACTTGAGATGCAGGAAAGTGTTCCCTCTGCGGATAGAGGCAACCCCTCTAGACCTAGAGTGGGTCTAGTCACAGCAAGGACAAAACAACAATTAATTCCCTTAAATAGTCATCGTTGGAGGCCTACCTCAAACCAGTAGCCGATGAAGTTTCGTTGCACTGCTCCAGCTTCCGTTTCCTTCTCCTTAATGAGCAATCAACCTAAAACACCACAAAGAGACAACAAAGCACATAACTGAGAAACAACAATGATCTATTTAATCATAAAGTCAAATAGTCGTGAGCTATCAAGTAAATTACATACAAGACATATGAAATCATCATTGATTGTATTAATAATAAATCAAGAGTAAAGGTTACAACCAAGTCTTGACGTCACAAGCCTTCTTAGAGGGTCCAATCAGTGTGTTTCTTCAAGAATTCACTCTCAAAGATGGGTCTCCCAAGTAGAAATATATCTCTCTCTCATTCACAAGCTTTAAACAAGGTTAAGGGCACTCCACACCTTCTTGCAAACAATAAAGCAATTCCACACTTGTCACACTCACACCAACTATCTATCAAACCCAAAAGCAGCAGCAGCACTATACAACCAAAAGAACTAGCAGATGATAGCAATGGTGAGTGATTTTATAGGAGAAGGAGTCTCCATGAAATGAGGGAGAGGGAGAGTATCCTCAAGGAAATAAACACAAAAGATGGAACTACCATGCCAGAGGGAGGAGGGTGACCCAAACTAACCCAACAACCAGGTCTAGAGACATCCAAAAGGCCGACTGTTGGAACAAATTCACCCAATCTGGATCATCGCTAGTTCATAACTAACTTTAGCGCTGAAATCGCTAGTAGGCAATATATTCAGTCAAACCATCACTAAAGATACCAAATAACCTCACACTGGAGCATGAAATCTGACAGTCGTGGGAATCAAATGTACTCCTGCGATGGAGGTGCGACTAGAATATTTATGATTGATGTCTGTCACGTATATTTAGTGAATTCTCACGACGAGGCAGAAAAATTTAGGAAAAGTGGGTCAATTTGCAACATAAGAGAGCATTTGTTCAGTATGAGCATGTTTTACTGGACACATGACACAGTAGAAGGACTTGGGTGAAGGCAGTGACAAATTACTGTGTAGCAAGCATCACCGCAAAGCACTATACAATTGATAAACAAGTGTTTTCTGTGAATACTTCATCCACCCACATCACCTCCACAACAAACACCTTTGCCTACACCACCACCTCCACTGTCGTTCAACATGTCGAATACGATGAAGTTGCTCGTTTTCAAGGGCTTGGGAAGTGAGGACCCAGATCAGTTTTGGTTCATTGTGAAGGCTATGTGGACAACACAATATTATAGATGATCATATAAAGAAATCACAGTTGGTTACTACCCTACAAGATCATGCATTGATGTGATACATTAAGTATTGCATTGATAATACATTGGCATCATTAGCAGACACTCAGACTTCTCTAAACAAGGAATTCGATAGGCCTAATTCTAAGACTAAATCAGTAGTGGGGTTCCAGGAAATTGTGATGAGGGTCAGCGAAACACCTTGGGAATTAGATCAGAGACTGAAGTGTGGGGTCTACGAAGATAATATAAATCTCACAGAAGGTTAGCACCGCGATTGGTTTATAGTTGTGTTCCTACCCCATTTAAGTATTGCATTATCACAACAGAAGATCGGGACTCAGGTGGAAGCTCTAGAGATTGCATGAGATACCCATCCAGGACACTTCTTTGGGAGTCCAATAGATTCATGTAGAGTTGGAGAACCTCTACTTGGAGTTGCAGATCTTGAAAAATGAAAAAGTGGCTCCGCTAGAGGTGCACGAAGAAGTTTGGTTCCTGAAGCGTAAAATCCAGGGGCATGATAAAGATCACTACCCTATCTTTCTGAATTATGTGGTAGGAGGAGGTCCAATGCCTCTAAGGTGGGAAGCTCCAACAAGATCAAGTACAGGGCCCGTGCTATGGTTAATTATCTATCAAGTAGCTAGAAAACATATAACAGACAATTGTCACTTGCTACATAAGTTTGTACAGACGCTGCAACAGTTATTCTACAATTTCTATAAATCGGTGGGCCACGATGAGTGTAACTTCCATAACTATGAATTGACGATGGAAAGAATTCCCGCATATCAAATGCAAATAGAAACTCGGCCTCTGGATCGGGGCGCTGGGGGAGCACGCAGAGGATATCAGGGGTGCGGACAAGGCTGAGGAGGAGGAGGACCTGGTAGAGGTCAAGGAAAACTTATTTTCTATAATTATGGAGTGCTAGGACACTACCCACGGGAGTGCACAATCCAGACACACCCGTCATGCTGGTATTGCACTCAGTTCGACCATGCAATAGAAGAATGCCCTATATTGATAGCCAATATGTAGGAGAAGAAGGCGCAACCTCAATAACCTACTCAGAATCTATAGATGATGAGGGCTGAGCCCCACGAAGAGGATCCCAATGTGAATAATGTGTGGAAAAGTGGGATGATGACTGGTGATGATAAAGGAAAATATCTTGAAGAAAGTGGATGGGTCTGCAAGGCTCCAGAGAAGGAGGTTGGGTTTGATCTGGAGTGCATGAAAGAAACATTCATGGAAGCGAGTAAGAGCTTTGTTGAGGCCTCTATCTTAGGTAGTCAGGAAAACCTATCTAAAGAGGTTGACCCGTCCATGCTTAACACCTTTTTGGAGACTTGTATGAACCCACTACATGATAGAAAGGCTATAAATGGGCTACAAAAATAGATAAACACATGTGCTGGTAAGGAAAATGTTCCTGAAGGAGACCGCGCAGTCAGAAAGATAGGAAAACACAAAATGAGAACAAGGCGCAAGATGAGACTCAAAGCACAAATAGGAGATTATAAGGTGGATTAATTTATTTTGGATATGGCATCAGATGCAAATGTTTTGCCTAAACAGACATGGGAAAGAATGGGAATACTTGTGTTGCAGTGGTCTTCGATTCAATTAAGGATGGAAAATAAACAGAAGATTATCCCTATCAGGCAATTGCATGGAGTGACTGTGGATATAGAAGGTGTGAGCGCGTTGGCCAATTTTGAAGTGATAGAGATTGTTGAGGACAACAATCCATACCGCGCACTCCTTGGAATTAATTAGGCCATCGACATGAATGGGGTAATCAATTTGAAAAAGCGGATGATGTCATTTGAAAGGATATCGCTTTGCGTTGTAGTAAATTTGGACCCTGCAGAAGGACCACACTATACTAAACTGGTCTATGACTACAAGGAAAGTGATTCAGATTTAAACATGAATGCAACAGAAATTATACTTCATTTCATTGATGTAAAATGATGAAATATGCTTACAAATAGAAATGGAAATAAACTAGCTCGGGCGATGGTATCTTATCTAAGAAGAGATGTGGTGGCTACATGCCTCTAAAATCTCTTACAATGAGGCTCGAAGGCCTATTTATTGTTTAGAAATAATGGAAAACCATAAATATTAAAAAACCTAACCCTAGGAGATGAAGCGCCAAACTATGGGCCCTGTTTTGGGTAACTTGGTACATCAACTTCCTGGGGTCGTAACTTTGGAATACAATCTCCATTTGACGCGCACAATACCTCATTAGAAAGATCTATTCGAGGAATACAACTTTGAGGTGACAATAATCATCCCATGTACCCATGTTGCTCCCAGTTTTCCCAAAAAAACATTGTTTAGGGCCTCAAAATGGCTCCATAAGTTCAAGACCCGAAAAACTGCAAAAAATAGTAAACTGTGCTACAAATAAGGAAACTAAACAAATGAAAGAAACAATGGTGGAGGTTGAAGTGGAATAGGCGTGTGGACACCAATATCCACCTGGATCATTCCTCCACCTTATGAAGCAATGGTCCCCATTGCATTGAGTTCCTCCATGAGATGAGGAAACTTCTGCTGAACTTGGTCCTTGGTGAGCCACTTGCCCTGGTGAAGGAGTTGGCTTGCTTTGAAAACTCGATATAGTTGGATCCTTTTCTATCAGGTGTTCATACTATGCATGTCCATGATCCGATCATTTTTGGTCTGTTCCATGCAATATGGATTTAACTCTGTAGGTGTGAGTTGTTCTGCAATGTCTGATGTGTCTAGCAATGGTGGGAAGTATGGTCGAAGGTGGTCCACATTGAACACTGGGTGCAGGCCAAGGAATTGGGGAATGCTAAGCTCAAATGCATTGTCTCCCATAGCCTTGGTAATGGTGTATGGACCATATCAGAGTGGTCTGTGTTTCTAATAGGCTCCAATAAGGCGTTCCTTTTGCAAATTCAACCAGACTTTGTCGCCCACTTGAAACTTGTGTGGCACTCGATATTGATCATGTCGCTGCTTGTATTTGGCATTTGATTTCTCTAGAATGTCATGTACCTACTGGAAAATATGTTGTATGTTCTCAATGAAGTTGTTTTCCTTATCGGTTTCAAATTAGACATGAGCCGAATATGCCTAAGTAGCTGCAAATGGCATGGACACATCAATGGGACATAGTGGGTGGAATCCCAAGCCCACCTAAAAGGGGCTATGGCCAGTCGAGTTGTGGAGAGCCCAGTTATAGCTGTGTTGGACATAGGGGAGGTTCTCACCTCATGTTCATGGATGCTTTGAGTTGTACATGCGTAGAATGTGCACGATCATCTTGTTGACAACCTCTATCTGGACATTAGTTTGGAGATGGAAAGTTGTGGACTTAGTGAGCTTGGTGTCCAACATCGCCTAGAGACTGGACCAAAATTCATTAAGGAACCTTCTGTCCCGATCTGAGATGATAGATTGTGGGATCCCAAAGTGTACCCACACTCGTTGAAAGAAGAGTTTAGTCGTGGCTTCTGTTGTGATATTTTTCTTACAGGCTGCCATAATGGTCATCTTCAAGAATCTGTTAATGACCACAAAAACACAGTGGTTTCCATGCTTAGTGGAAGGAAGGCCCGACCTGTAATACATGGAGATGGATTCCCAAGGTCGACTAGGGGTAGGTAGTGGAGTATAGAGGCCTTGCTTCTTGATGGTTGGTTTGGCAATGGCACAGGCAGTGCATAATCAGATGTACTTCCCAACATCTTGTCGAAGATTCGGCCAATAGAAATACTTCTGCAATAATGCCACCATTTTCTCAACCCCAAAACGCTTAGCAGCCTAACTATAGTGCACTTCCCAAATCATCTTGGCACACTCTGTTGAAGGAACACAAAGGTAACCAGGTGGCATAACAAGGCATCCTAGAGGTGAAAATTTGGAGCATGCTAACCCTCCAAGAGCATCTGGTATGTGTGGCCGAATTCTGGGTCACTTTTCTAGAGAAGTGCAATCAAAAGTCTCATGCCCACAAGAGTTGAGCACGGTGGTTAACACCATGATCGGTGGTCAGTTGAGACAATCTGCAAATGTATTGTTGTCGCCCTTCTTATACTTGATATTCAAATGGAATTGTTGCAGGCATGTGGACCACTTCTGATGGTGATCATTCTGCAACTTCCCTTCCATCTGTATGAACTGCAGGGGCTGGTGGTTTGTGTGGATGATCATTTCCTTCCCCAAAATGTAATGCTTCCATTGTCAGTAGGCCTGCACAATGGAATACATCTCTTTTTCTTAAGTAGGATACTTTCGAACTGTGTCTAAAAGTGTCTCACTATGATATGCCACTAGATCCATGTGTTGAGTAGGACTGCCCCAATAACATATTCAAAGGCATCTATCTTGACCTCAAATGGATGTTGCAAGTATGGTAATGCAAGCGCTAGTGCTGAGCAGAGGTGATGTTTCAACCCTGTGAATGCCTTTTGTTGATATTCAGACCAAAAGAATTTTTCTTTTGCCCCTCCCTTAGTGACTTGACTCAAGGGCCAAGTGATATGAGAGAATCCCAACACTAACCTGCGATAGAAATTGGTAAGACCTAGAGAGCTACGAAGCTCTGTCAGAGTGGTTGGAGCTAGCCAATACCGGATGACTTGGATCTTGGTTGGATCCACATGCACCCCCCATTCATCAATAATGTATCCTAGATACTGAACTTGGGTCATGCCAAAAGTGCATTTCTCCAAATTGGCACATAGCTTGTGTTGCCGCAGTGTTTGGAGAACCTGTTGGATGTGATGGAGGTGCTCTTCCCAACTATGGCTGAAGATTAGGATGTCATCCAAGTATATCACTACAAATGAGTTGCTGAATGGCCGCAAGATGTCATCCATCAACCTCATGAAGGTTGCAGGAGCATTCGTCAACCCGAAAGGCATAACCAACCATTTGAAAAGGCCCTCCTTGGCTTTGAAGACAAACTTCCACACATCGGAGGGTTTTATTGGTACCTAGTGATATCCTAACTTCAAGTCAATCGTTTTGAAATATTTTTCCCCCTTTATTTGGTCCAGAAGGTCATCAATTCATGGGATTGGGTACCTATTATGGACAATGATCTTGTTGTGCCCGATAGTCAATAGAGAGTCTCCAAGTCCCATCCTTCTTCTGTAATAACACAATCAGGTTCCCACAGGGTGATGGACTCGATCAGATGTGACCTTTCTGCAACAGTTCCTGAATCTACCTCTTGATTTCTTCATTCTCCAGAATGGAGCGCCGATAGATTAGTCTATTGGGATGTGGTACACCCAAGGACAGATCGATGGAGTGCTTGACCTGGAAATGTAGAGGCACCCTTGCGGGGGAGGTGAATATGTCCTCGTACTCCTCCACAACCTTGTTCATCCGTTTTTGTCATGTAGAGGGGCCCTGTGTGGAGGTTGTGACCACCGTCTTCTTCTTTCCTTGAGGGCGTATCATCAGGAAAAAAAAAATCCCGGTTTTGGAAATGAGCTTACTGCATTGTTTTGCAGTAACCAAAGAGATGGCGGTAGACGATACTACCTCCGGTATCCTGTACAACTTATTTCCCAAAGTAACAATTGTTGAAAATAGCAACAATAAATGCTAAAAAATAGAAATGCTATAAATAGCATTTCTATAGATAGAATTTCACGATATATTCCAATTTTAATTTGTCCTTGAATTAAAATTGAGAATTAAAATTTGAATTTAGTCTCACCAAATATTTGAAAAATAACAAATTAATTCATCTTGATTTAATTAGTTGAAGAAATTCAAACATGAAGTCTTTGTGAAGTCATGCAACAGTTATCCCTTTGATTGAGGAAGTTATCCCTTAATTAAGAAGATAAGGATGAGTTGTATTTGAGTTGTAATTAGTTATCTCAGTTAACTGAGTTAAGTCTAGTTAAATTAGTTCCAAATAGTTTGTGGAACTAATTGTGAGTTTAGTAAGTTAATGAATGCATGCATGCAACTAGTGTTCTCCAGATAAATGAATATTCTCTCATAAATAACTCATGCATGTTAGTTTAGACAAAGACCCAGTTGAGATTAAAGGTAGGGACAATGTCCTATCAGTTGCAAGAATATTGCTATGAGAAAATCTCTTGCCTGCAGAAGGAATTCATTCCTTGAGGATTGCGCAGTTTCTATAGAGGTAAGAGCAATGTGTGTGATCATTATCACACTAGGTAACAACTGGAGCACCATGGAAAACTGCGCAAGGAAATAGGAGGCTTGGAGGACAAAGGAGATGGCATATGTGTTGTCTATTCTGTCTATGAGCAACAGTGAGGGATTGTACTGAGAGATGGATAGCTTGAGAGCTAAATCTTTATGTAATCCTGAGATATTTCCACTTGTATGATAATACAGATAATGGGGTTTTTAGCTAGGGATTTCCCCAGAGTATTCTTATGTGTTTCATGTGTGATTGATTCTTCTTGTCTGTTATATGTGTTCTTCTTGATCTTTCTCAAAATCGATTAAGCTTTCACAAGTTTGATTGTAGAAGTAGATTAAGTATTTTTCTTTAGTACATTGCATAATCAATTTAATCTACAGTGAGAATTTCTACATGGTATCAGAGCAAAGGTGATCAAAGCTGTGAACAACATATTGAGAAGGGAAAAGTTCGAATTTTGAAGTTCTTGATTGCATGTACAAAATTCATTTCTTATCACATCTAAAAGTTCACCAATGGCGTTCAATGGCTTGAGAATTGAGTATGCCCTGGATGGCAGCTCGAATTACATAGCATGGAAGGATTGCTTCAAAGCGGTATTAGAAGACAATTGGTTGAAGGATTCATTGATCAAGAAATCCGAAAGCCAATAGCATCTAATGCCCAAGAATTGGCAGAATGGAAGAAGTGTGTGGTGAAAGCGAGGAGGATTCTTCTGGAGGGAGTTCGAGACCATATTGTCTCGAGTCTCCATGGGAAGGAGACTCCATTTTCAATGTGGAATACATTGAAGGACCTATATCAGAACAACAGCGACTAGAGGAAGCTAGTACTGAAGGATAAGCTTTGGAAAATCAAGTGTGAAAATGGCGACATGATTTCTACGTATCTGAACAAGCTCACCACCTGCAGAGATGAGCTTGGAAGTGCAGGAATAACAACAACCGATGATGATATGGTGAGTCTTTCTCTCCTCGGTCTTCCTAAGAGTTGGCATAGCTACCAGGACTGAGTGAATGGAAGAGAGAAACTATCGGATTGGGAACGACTATGGTGGGATTTGATGCAGGAGGAGCACCAAAGAGGGTTCTTCATCTAAGCATGATGATGAAGAAAATCTAGCCTTAGCAAGTAAAGAAAGGAAGGGAAACGGAAGGCTTCCCATTCAAATCAAGTTCTTCCCATGTTGGGAAGAAGATTGAAAAATCTAAAGTGAGATGCTTTAATTGTCATGAGGTGGGCCATTATGTAACTAATTTTCCATTGAATAAATCCAAGAAGGGATCCTCAAAAGGATCAGAAGCTGTGGCACTAGCCTCTTAGTTCAAATGGATTTTTCCCCCATCATATGCATGGTTTCATCAATGGTGGGTTGTGTTTGGTACCTAGTGGAGCCTCATTCCACATGACCGACGATAAGAGTTTATTCAGTACCTTGGAGGAGAAAGACCTCAAGATGCGCATAGAGATGGGCGATGATGAAAAGTACTGTGTTTCAGGTGAAGGTACATGTTACAGGGAAAAGTGTCTATGCAGAACTGCTAATCCCACTAAGGTGTGGTAGCTACCTTAGAAACAAACAAAGTAAAGCTACTTTTGTTTTCCTTTATGAAATATAGATGAGAGACGAATAAAGGAGACCAACCTCTATCTTGCGCTTGGCTCCTAGTTCAGTTCCTCTCTCTTCTGATAGTATTTTGCTACTTGCTTCCTTGTACACACAGCTTCACAGAGTACCTATAGAATCAAAGCAGCATAACACTATACAAGAACATGGATCTATTATCATAAACAATCTAGGATCATATGTAAATTGACCATACAAATGTATGAAACATAAATGACACAAGAGTATGGAGGAAAACTTGAATAGCTTTATTGATAATCAAGAAAGAGCCAAGAGAGTTACAACCAGTTGTTCTGACCCAGCATCATCCTCTCAGCAAGTGAGCCCTTCTTCACCTCATGCAAAGCTTAGATCACCCAACACTATGATGTTGCCTCAAGAAACCAACATCAATTCCTTACAAGATGCAAAATTCCAGCCCCCTGGATCTCTGGGATGAGGGATCCATATATAGATAGTTGTAAGGGAGATGAGTCAGCTTGTGATTTGATTAGTGTCTTCCCTCTGATAGTTCTTGCTTCCACTTGGAGATTGATGATCTCTTACTCATACTTGGTCGAATTCAGAGAGGCAAGTGTCACAGGAGAAGTTTCTGGAAGATTCCATGCCTCTCCACCTCGCGGATTGACAATGCCATTTGTTACTTCTCACCCATCGCACCCCATAGAAGGGATTTTTGAAATGAAACGCACCCACAGAGTGTACTTAGGTGAGATGCAACACACTTTGCCTATGGAGCAGGTGAAATGATCCTATTTTGACCAGTTCTGAGTAGTTTTTCATGGAGAACTTCTGGGAGAAGCTGTAATCAGTTGACCTTGTTCCTTTAGGGGTTAGAACAACACTTTTAGGGACTTAGGAGCCCTTGGTTTATGGACATTTTATGCTTGGGGTTGCAGTGCCCAAAAATGTCTATAACAGTTGCCCCCTAAAGCATGAGATCGTTAATCTTTTTGATGTCGGGGGAAATGCTTTATCATGAGGATCCGAAGTTCTTTCAAGCTGGGAGGAGACCTGTAATAAGATACAATACAATACATTATATTCATAATATTTTCATGATCTAGCCGAGGTGGGCATTCCCATGCTCAGCTTTATAAATTCATTTTCATGTACATAGGACAGACAATCGTCTGAGTGTAGACTGATGATTCTGGTAGAGCCATCATCCCTTTGATTGGATGATTATCTATGCAACAATGATGTACATTTGATGTCTTTATTTCCCTGAATGTATATCATAGCCCAGATGGATGAAACTAGATCCGGGGTCTTCAATCTCGTTCGATCTTCAGTCGAAGTACAAGTCGATCCATGTGAGAGATGTTCTGGAGTCGAACATGGAAAGACATCACCTGATTACCAGCCAATGATGTAAACTGTTAACAGGCGCGAGAGGAATCACCGATAATGATAATGACCCTCAAGGTACTGCAGTACAATTCACGTGGTGTGAATAAAGGACTTGGCATCGAACACCACGCAAAATATTTCGGTCGAAGGCCATTGATGTAAACCTGTCGCCGGAAGTGAGAAACTTGCCATTGAGGCATGCTAGCTTCAAAGTACTGGAAGGGGTGTTCCTAGATCGACTTCTTGGATAATGAGCTAATTTCGACAAGAAGCAATCCGTCATAGGAGGGCCTTAATGAATCCCACATCAATGACACGAAACGGAGCAAATGATTTTAATGGAGGTGAAAACGATCTGGTGATATGAGGTTGAGGGTGGCGGTCATGAAAGAATGGAGCGTAAATGTATTGCAGCGGGTGAGACACAGGTGAATTCTCTGAGTGACTTCTCTTGAACATATCGGCGACACTGACGTGATGGATTGGTAGCATTAACCCCAAATGTGGATGGTGTGATGGGACCATGGTGATGTGACCGGTGAATGAAACAACCCAACCCGACTTGGATGCGGAGTGAAAGTGTCATGTTCAAGAGCGACTTGCTACCAACAAAGTTTCTTCAAGTTTTCTTCCCAATTTTTCCCCAGTCATTGCTGACCAGTACCTCTTTATTTTTGTCAAGCTTGAGGAGGATAACATATGCTTGTCCTATAATTTTCCCTTCAGGAAAACCCATCGCTAAGTTTTAACGAGCCTAGAGATAGTGAAACTCGTTCTTGTTTGCTATGGACAAGTTTGTCGCTATTAGGTTTTAACGAGTTTAACAACAAAGATAACTCGGTCCTTTTCAATTTTAGAGAGTCTGAAAAGGGACGTAAAGGAAACTCAAAAATTCCTTTTTCGTCATCTAATCCCTTAAGTCCGAAAAAGTATAAAACAATACAGAAGGGATGGATTTTCGATACTTTTAACGAGCTGAACAAAACAAGTGCTCGATATTTTTGTGTAAAATCCCTCAGGTCCATAAAGATTAAAATCTAAAGGAGGGATAGCACTTCCGGTCCCTTTAATGAGCTGGAGAGGCCAATGGCTCGGCAATCTTTTCATATTTTACGAGTCAGTTGAAAAGAGCTTAAAGGAGACTCGTCTTTTGAGGAACGAGTGATAAAATTGGGTAGCAGTTGATTCCAGGTAAGGTTTGGAATTTTCCAATCATGGCAGTGTTACAAGGATGGCTAGTGGGATCACTCTTCGCAGCAGTTCCTCAAAAGGGGTAAAAAATCAAATGGAGGTGAATGATCAGCCGATACGAAGTGGAGGTGATGATGGGAACACGACCAAGGCTTTAAAGGCTGAAGTATTACATTCATGATGATTATTTACCTGGAATTGGTTCATTTTTTATTGAACTTAAACGCTGGGGGAAACATTTGGTCATTGCTTATGTTTATTTTTTAACGAGCATGAAGTCCACGTTAAAACTGCTCGATACAATAGTCATTTCTTGACTTTACCGTAAATAGCTTTGTTCTTTCAAATATTGTACTGCATTTTCAATCGCTTCATCAAACTAGTTAGAAATGAACAATATATGTTTGAAAAATGAGTTATAACACTAATGTTTTACTCGAATTACGTAAAAAGTAATTCAAAAGTGCTTTTACCTCTCATTTTACCATTTCATTTGAACTTTGGCTTGTTGGAGCTTTGGAGGTGCTTTCGCCCTTTGATTTTCATCAGCTGATTCCAGGAGATTCTGTGGACGATTCTCGGCGCCGTCTGGACTAGGTAGGAGCTAAACCTAAGCTCTTTCATTTCATGCTTTCCATTTTGCATTCTGAGCTTGATTTCTGGTTTTTCTGAGCCTCCGGGGTTTGAAAAACTCG
Organism: Pinus tabuliformis; assembly: GCA_031772625.1. Lineage (NCBI taxonomy): Eukaryota > Viridiplantae > Streptophyta > Pinopsida > Pinales > Pinaceae > Pinus > Pinus tabuliformis. The sequence goes on from CM062816.1 coordinate 439,340,894, forward strand.
CCCTGGCTTCATCACACCCTTTGTGTATCGAAAGGTGCATTGGATGTTAGCCTGTCTACTGGCCAACTGACATGCAACGCACCCAGAACACTACTATAGGTGCGATGAGCGCAAGGAAGGAAATTTATGCACAGTTTTTGATGGAAATTTTTTCTGTTTCTCACCAAATCAGGATCTAACTCTTCTCTTGTTTGTTTTTAGAGATTTTTGGAGCAAGATGACTATTACATGGCGAGAACGCGAGCATGAAGAAGAGGACATGCTTGCTTTACATGATCCGGTTACAGTAAACGCACTGTGGCTTGCTGAATTTTTTCCGCATTTCTAGCATGAGACAACAAATCAACTTGCTGCAGTATTTGCTCGATGCTTGGGATCCTACCAACCAGGTGTTCCAGATTAGGGGCAAATCCATCCCCTTGACTGTAGTGGACATCTATTTTTTTACCGACTTATCGAGGCGGGGTGCCCCCATCTCTTTATCAAGTTCAGCCCGAGGAGGTGAATCTGTGAGAGACTATGTTCGCAGATATTGCAGAGAGTGATCTCAGCCGAGTAAAGACGACAAGATCATCATCTGAGATGTCACTGATAGGTCCTTGAGGACTATTCTATTCACTTTTGGTAGGATGGCTGGTGGTGCGGCTCTTCATGTGGCCAACCAATCTTATATGCAGTATGCCTTAGAATGTCTCCAACCGAAGGTGTTCAACTGGTGTGACGCAATACTCCTTATGATGAAAGAACAGTTGACCAAGGTGAAGAGCGGGAGACTGAAGAACTTTGGATATGGTTCTATCTTGACCGCCTTCACCTTGGAAAAGATACCACTGATGCAGCCGCAGTATATTGCACTCAGTTTACCTCCGCTGACTGAGCCACGTATGTAGAGATGGGTCGACCATATGTCTAGGCATGCTGGTCAGTCTCAGATTTCTTTTTCTGATACCTTCTTCGGGTGGTTTGATCATCAAGAGATGGTTTATTCCGAGTATCCATATGCTATTATGGACTTCCGAGGTGACCCAGATTTGGTACTGCCGACTGGTGAACAGTGGGGTGCCATTGGTAAATTCTTTGACCATATTCTTGTTTATCGTTTTTCTTTTATAATGTCCTTATGCTTTATTCTGTCAAGACTAATCAAAACTCATGTGTTCATGCAGATGTCAGTCCTATTCGGCCAGTAGTATGCCTGAGAGTGCTAGCTACCGCCCCAGCAGGAGAGGCTGTTGGAAGGGCTATCCTTCGCGACCTCGATGTGGCCGAGACTCTCATAGCATTACAGGATCAGGTCGAGGGCCTCACTCTCGGTATTCCAGATGTGAGGACTGACGAGCTGCCTTTGAGGTTGCAGCGGCATATTACTGGTGTGCCAAGACGATGGACTAGGCTTTTACGCATGATCGCACAGGCTGTGACTTGTTATCACGAGCATCATTAGACTAGGGTGCCCCCTAGCGTTTTGAGTTTTGGGTCATTTGACCAATTTTGTCTTGGTTACAGGACATTATGTGTAAACCATAAACAGTTATATATATATTTTTGATTTTTGGAATTTTATTTTGGTTAAGTTGCATGATCCTAATGCAAATATTGATGAGATTCTTCTTTTTATAAATGTTGCAAATGTCTATCTAACACATAATTTGCCAATGAGTCAGCTAATGTGTTTAAGCTTCTGGAAATATGCTGATATTGAATAAAATCAAATTGCCTTTCCAAAATCTTAGCCCTTAGGAACATGCGATAAATAGCTGGATTTCGAACAGAGTAGATACCAGTGAGTTGTAGTATGATGAGTTGTGAGTCTAGCCTGACAATCAGTCGGCGTATGCCATGTGTGATGGCATTAGAGAGAAGTTCTATCAATGCACTATATTCAGCAATGTTATTCGTTGATCGACCAATACATACCCCTCTGAAACTTACTAACTCGTCGCTTGGATCAAAAATGGCCCAGGCCGTGGAAGATAGATTCCGCGAACTACGACTCGCTCCGTCGGCATATCCAACACATGACTCCAATAGGTTTGACATCTGCAATAAATGTAAAAAGTGGATTACTTGACCAAAACAAATACTTTAGCGAAAACAAAAACATAACAAAAGCATATAGGTTACTATACTGAATCACGCATAGTAACGCTTAAGGTACAACCCGTTACGAGGTTGTGCCAGTGGAATCCTATCATAATCCATTAACTCGTAGGCTCCTTTTGCTAACACTCTCTTAACAATATAGGGGCCCATCCATAAAGACTTGAATTTACCTACCCCCAATTTATCGAATTCTTGGTCATAAAGCAAGACCAAGTCACCTTCTGAGAAGACATGGGGTTTGACATTCTTGTCGAACTGCGCCTTGACTCGTTTCTTATGGGCTTCGTTAGCCAAAGAGGCATCACGAAGGGTTTCATCCAATTGGATTAGTTCCAAGAAACGAGCCTCCTCTTCTGAAGTCCCAGGGAGAAGGTCGATTGCGACTTTGAGGGGTGAGATTTCACACTGGATTGGTAAGACTCCTTCTAGGCCATACACCAGTTGGAAAGGTGTAAACCCGGTTGCATTCCTTACCGATGTTCGGTAAGCCCACAAGACTGAGTACAGGATTAGGTGCCAACTTCTTTTGTGAACTCCAATCATCCTTTGTAGCATGCGCTTCAGGACCTTGTTGATTGCTTCAACTTGTCCGTTGGCTTGTGGGTAATATGGAGTAGAGCTGTAATGAGACAACCCTAATTTGGCAGCTAATTCGACCATCATGTGATTGTGAAAATGCGATCCATGATCTGTGACTATAGCTTGTGGGACGTCGAATCTGGCCACTACGTGATTGAAAAAGAAGAGGGAAACTGTTTCATAGTATTATCTAATGTAGGCATCGCCTCGACCCATTTGGTAAAATAGTCAACTGCGACTATGATATACCCATGCCCCCTGGTCGAGGTGGGGTTACATGTCATGAAATGGATGCCCCATTTGGCGAATGGCCCAACAACAACTATTGGCTGCAGAGGTGCCGGTGGTCTTCTGGTTTTGCTATCGAAAATTTGAGAGGCATGGCAACTTCTGACTACGGTTATGCAATCTTTGAACATCGTTGGCCAGAAGTATCCTGCTCGTAAAATTTTTTGTGCTGTAGCGTAAACGGATTGATGCCCCCCACACGCACCTGAATGGCAATCATTCAGGACTTTTTCAGCCTCCTCATGGGTGGGGCACCTCCGTAGAACTGTATCGACACCACGATGGTAAAGTGTATCACCGACGATCATGTAGTCTTTTGATTGGTATCGAATACGTTTTTGTTCGGAGTGGGAGGTATTGGACCTATACTTTTGGGTTTGGAGATAAATGATTATATCTCCATACCATGGATTGCTTGAAGATATCAGAAACAAATTTTCGTCTACAATCGTTTCTTCGGATGTTTCATCGTTGGATGACGATGGGAGATCGCATAATAATTCTGCGAAAACCAGAGCTTTCTTTGACTTGGATTTTACAAATTCCAGATCAAACTCTTGTAGAATTGCTATCCATTTTGAATATTTTCCCCCCAACAACTGTTGCAACAATATATAAGTCATGGGGTTGCAATCTGACAGAATGGTAATTTTTTGAAAGAGGACATACTGTCAAAATCTCTGTATCGCTTGAACAGCTGCAAGCGCTAGCTTTTCAACATAAGAATATTTGTTTTCTGTATCATTTAAGTTCTTACTTAAATAATATGTAGGATGTTCAATTCCGTTGTCTTCCTGAACTAAAACCATTGCGATGGTTGTATCCGCTGCAGCCAGATACAGGTTAAAGTATTTTTGATAATCAGGAGTGTACATTAATGATGCTTTCATTAGGGATTCTTTTAAAGCATCAAAGGAAGCTTGCGCAACCTGATCCCAGAGCAAGTTCGACGTAATTTGGAATGAACCTCCTCAGAAAGTTTGCTTTCCCTTGGAGTTTCTGAATCTGAAACAAATTCGAAGGTGGAGGCAAATTTATGATTTCCTGAACCTTACATGGGTCGAGACGAATCTCGTCTTTTGAGACTACAAAGCCAAGTAAACGACCAGAACTGACACAGAACACATATTTGTGTGGATTTAGTAGTATCTTGTAGTGTCGGAAACGTAGAAATATCGCTCTTAAATGTTGCGGATGATCAGTCCACTTTCGTGAATGAGCTAGAAGGTCGTCGAGATACGGTTGAACGATGTTTTTGATGTCATGGAAGGCATAATTCATTTCCCTCTGAAATGTTTCCCCTGCGTTCTTTAAACTAAAGGGTACTTTGCGATATGTGAATGTGCCCCATGGACAAATAAATGCAATATTTGACTGGTCCTGTGGGCAGATATTTATTTGATTATACTCAGAGAATCCATCCATAAATGAAAAGATTTCACATCTGGCGCATTCATCAATTATCTCGTCAATGAAGGGTGTAGGGTAGTTGTCTTTTGGACAAGCTTGATTTACATCCCTATAATTGACGCACACTCTAATTGTTCCTTGTTTTTTCATAACAAGGACAATATTCGATACCCAATTGGTTAGAGGAACTGGGTAAATGAAACCAGCATGGAGAAGTTTTTCAATTTCTGCCTTGATGGCAGCGGCTTTCTTGGTGTGCACCTTCCATAGCCGTTGTCGTACTGGTTTGACATCTGGATACATCTTGATTTCGTGTTCAACGATACTCGAGTCAATGCCTGGCATTTCATTATATGACCAAGCAAAGACATCTCTGGATTTGCGAAAAAGAGTGTTATATATTTCCAGTTCTGAAGGAGAACAACATTTGCCAACATAAATATTCTCTACAACATCTGTTTCGGTCGAGATATTTATGGCGATAGTCTCTTCAATGTTGGACAAGTTTTGCTCGGAATCCACTGTGTTTACAGTATTTGATAGGAAATCAAAAACTGAAGGATGATAAAGGTCATCAGGAGTATCTTCTTGCAATCCGGAAGAAGGGAACGATGGTGGTAATCTTCCCATGGTGCCCCTTCAATTACCATTGATTGAACAATTTCTTCGTCGGTGACATGCACTCGCGACCAAGGATCTGAAGGGGTGCCATATTCCTTAGACCTATCTATCCAAACGCTTGATGAGCGTTGATTTGGGTTTGACTCCCATGCTAGGAACATTGATTGCTACAATATTTATGTTGGGCTTGGAGGCAATACCTGCGCATGATCCATGTTGATATCGTTTTCTGAGATCTTTTTAATCGAAGATATCATATTGCAGGTTCCTACCAATGCTACTTCCACCAAATTGATTGGAGGCGGAAGGGCAAAAGTTCCCATTAATATAGGGTCTTTTAGTAGGCCTACTCTGATATTTTGAAGCGAATGGGGGCTTCCATGGATCATTGGAATGCTTCCCGTAACTTGAGAACCATTGGGGAGGAAGGTTTGTTGATCGACAATTGTAATCCCTCCTTGAAAGGGAAATGAAATCTTCCTAAAATAGGTCGACACAACAGCAGCCATAGCATATATCCATGGTCTTCCCAGTAGGATGTTGTAATCGAGGTTTCCGTCGATTACTTCAACATCTATTTCTATTGTTTTCCCTCCTAGTTCAACCTTCAAGTTACTTAGAATACCATATGGGGTATATGTTCATCCGTCAAATGCTTTTAATGTCGTCGAAGATCGTGACAAGGTTGGAGATCCTAAAGTTTTCCAGCAACTCATCGACATAATACATGTAGATGCCCCCTCATCAATAATCGTTCGATGAACAGTTTTGTTGAGGGCTTTCACTTGAACGAGGAAAGCTAGTTGAGCTGGTAACTGAGGATCGTATCCTTTATGATCAAAGGATACAAGATTGGAATCCTTTGGGTCTATCCCACCGATGGTTGATAATAAAGCTTGCTTTTGGGATGGGCAATTTTGCAGTACCTCAAGTGTTGACATAGCGGATGGCGATTGGGCCAAATCTTCCACTATATTATAATGTTGTGCTACTCTAGCACGAGGATTAAACGTTGACTTGTGTACTACTCCCTTTGGTGGTTTTATTGTCAACTCAGGAATGATGGGCGGTGCAACTACTAGGTTGATCTTCATCCTTGTTGTTCGACAGCTGTGGATTCCCGTAATCTTTGTTCCTTGTCGATATCAAAGCATCATTTTGCTGTTTGGAAACCTACAACATCAGCACTTGAGACGGGGAAGCATTTCTACTGTCAACCAGATTTGTTCCTGGATTTGGAAACGGATCAGTTAATAGTGCCAAGGTTTTTGAATTCTTGAAGAATTTTTTAAGCTCAGCTCTGTGTGGACAATCTGCGGTCCAATGATCCTCATCGCATATAAAGCATGGACGACTTGGTTTCCTATTTCCAGAAGGGTTTGCAGAATATTTTTCAGGTGATGATTCTTCATGTTTCTTCTTCTTCCCTTTGCCTTTCTTCTTGCCCCCTGGTTGCTTGGTTTCTTTGCCTTTATCTGTCGAGACGACATTTACTTCCGAGGCAAGAAGTTCCTCTTTTGCATTTTGACTGGAAATCTTACGGGCCTTTTTAGATGTAGCCTTTGTCGATTTCGTGTCTGTTGCACCTATCATGCCATCGCTGGCATGAGAGTCATTATTTGATTTAGGAGGAGGGGGGACTGAAAATTCTGATCTGGGAGCATCAGGTATTTTATTGTAGAGCATGCCAGACTGAGTATAAATCAAGTCTAAATATTGCGCACGAGCAATGACTTGCTCTTCGGTGACGACTCCCCCTTTTGCCACATCTTCTGTAATAGAAGGCAATAATGACTTAATAAACCATTCAGCTAAAAGCTGATCAGGAACATACATTTTTACCATTCTACGACGACGTCGCCACTCATGTATATGATCAGATATGTGAGTGGCCGTTGTTTGTTTGAAATTGGTAAGAAGTTTCGTTCCCGTTTCGTACCTTATCGATAACTGAAAATGGGTTAAAAAGGTTGTGGCTAGGGTACTGAAGTTGTCAAACGAAGCTCCGGGAAATTCGATATACCATTTTGATGCCGGACCAGTTAATTTCCTCTGAAAAAGGCGAAGCCTAATCGAATCATCATTTAGGGTGTTTGATGAACAGCACAGATGAAAGGTCATCACATGATTCGATGGATCTTCACCTGGATTTCCATTAAATTTAGGAATATCTGATGGAAGTTTATGCGGAATCGCTGGCCACCAAGGGGCGTAAGCGATTGGATCGTTTGTTAACCGATTTAAATCAGCTAACTCTAAAGTTGCCACGAAGGGTAACTGTTGATTCAGGTTAGGTGAAGCATACCCAAGATAAGATGGGATTGCCTGAGCAGTTGGTCTTTGCATACCAACATAATGCATTTGATGCTGGTAACTTTGGTAAGGTTGGTGGGCATGACCATTGTAGAATGGTTGATTTTGACCGTTTTGAATATACGACTACCCACTATTTGCAAAGATTTGTTGCTCAGATCCTTGGTATACTTGTTGGAATTGCGGTTTTTGGTACTGCACAAGCCATGGTTGTGAAGCCATGTGCTGTTGTCTGATACTAACTGTTTGACCAAGATAAGGGGTAATTGTACCCATTTGGACCTGTGCCATTCCACTAGTCGGTGATTGTGGTTCAGTCGCAGGGTCAAGAGGCTGTTGCATTACAACCTGAGAAACCTGAGGTTGGCATACAACAGGCAGTGCTTGTACTTGCGACACCGTCACAATAGCTGGCGTAGTTGGTATATTTGACATAGGTAAACATTGTTGCATCGAATATACAACTCTTGGTTGTTGAGGTAGTATCAGTACCCAACCGCTAGATGTAATTCCAGCATAACCTGAATTTTGTTGTGAACTCCCGTATGGCTGTCATCCTGGAAGGGACAATGAAAGGGTATACTGCCCCCCATATGGCAGTTATCCAGTACTTAAAGGAATGGTTTGCCCTTGAGGACCGAACTGCCCAAATTGACATCCCAAAGGATCATTTTGTTGAGACTCAACATAAGAGTTTCCGGATACTATTCCAGATGAACAAATAGGAACGGACCATACTGTCGAAATAACCCTTGAGTGGGCTCCTTCTAGCGAATGAGAGCTAGTTGGGACAAATGGTATACTGGCGAACATTGTTGGAGTGATAGCAGGAAGTTCTGTCATCGCTGTGTCAGACGACATAGTCCTAGATGTTGACGGTTGTTCAGACATTTCTAGTCTATCCAAAAGATTATGTAGCGATTCTACGGGAGTTTCCGCTGGTGGTAGACTAATTTATGATGAAGAAGGATACAGAGTGATCCTGACCCCAAATTGCGATGGAGTACTAGATAGAGGATCCTCCACAATCTCTTCTATAGCAATTAGACCAGGTGGAAGAGGTAGACCGTCAGGTCCGTAGAATATTTCTGGTGCCGAAGAAGGTATGGAATCTGCAGCGAAAGATGTTTGGGGAATAACACTCTCCAAACCGGTTGTAGATGGAATTGGTTCAGTGATACAAGTGTTTACCCTCAGACTAGGATCAGTACTACTGTCCTTTGGTGGCTGCTAAACTTCTTCTGTAAAGGCATGGATACCAGAAATGTTTGGAGTAACCGGAGTCTCTAATGTTGTTGGAACACTTGTTCTAACTTTACCAGGAGATTTGGAACCGGTTAAACAAGTTCGCTTTGTCCGTAATAGTTTCGATTCCGGAGACAAAGACGGTTGACTCGTAAGCCTCCGCAAACGATGGGGTTTTAATTGACTTTCTTCCACGATTGCAGATTACTCAACCAACTAAAAATAAAGGGGAAGTATGTTTCCGAATTAGATGAATTTTAGACGCTTTTGACACAACTTGTTTTTTCAATTTTAAAGAGTCGAGAAAAAACAAAAGATAACTCTAGTCACCTTTGATTTTTAATGAGCCTGAAGTGACAAGTGCTCAGATGGACCTTTTCCGTTAAGGAGTCTGAAAAGGAATGAAAGGGACTGCTCTGGAAATCTAGGCAGAGGGATTACCAAACCAATCGCAAAACTGCAGAATACTTTTTATGGTACGACAATCAATCTTCCCGAATGCTGTGTTCAGTGCATTGCGATCGATAGGGCGGTAGAAATGGCTTCCTATGGATAAAGGATTAAGCCTATTGTGGTCTCCCAAAATATACTCAACGGTACGTGGGAACACAAGTCCGTACTGGCACTTATCATCTCAAAGTGGAGGAATCACCCAACCAACAGTGAGAACAACAGTTACCAGGCTTTACGATGCCGGAATACGTCTCTAGCCTAGACTTCTAGATGTTGTGCGTTAGGTTCCAAAGCGTTGTTAGATTCATTAAATTTATTTTATAGTTGATCTTGCTTAAGAAATTTTCCTTCCAGGTTCACCGCGTGATGTAGATGTACAATTCCTAAAATGTAATCTAAGATGATAAACAGTCTTTTATCTTCTTTGTGCAATGAAAATCCTAGCTACTAAGGAAAGAGAGACAGTATTCTTTCGCAAAGAGAAAAGAGCACACACTATATGCACTGTCCTAAATCAAACCAATCAAACAGTCTAAATGCAAATCCACATGCATGTATTTGTTTTCAGCCTTCTTAATATGTGAATGATAAAAAGAAAGCTAATGCGCAAATCTGAATTACTTTCAAGAGACAATTACTAACAAGTTTCTTTTCAAATTCAAAATGAAGACTTGCTTTCGACACTAGAAAGACTACTACTTCAGATCAAATACAATAGTAACAGAGTAATCGACTATCAAGAGAAATCAGACTCTCTTCTATGAATGAAAACGACACTTGCGACACTTTCAAATCAAGAAACGACAGTACAATTACGTTACTTTTTGCAAAGGAGAACTGAAAATGACTCAACAAATACACAAAAACATTTATAGTTCTTTGCACAATGGAGGAGGAATATCAGCAAGGAAAGGGGTTTCAAACAGAGGTATACTGACTATAGGCAGCAAAATTCATGAATAGAACTGAAAAGAATGAACACAGAAACCAAAATTGAGGAACAATCCCTAGTCTGATCAGCGCACCTGTAACACAGTGAAGCAATGCACCTACTACACTCGGGAAGTGCATTGAATTTCAGATTCATAGAACAGAGACTGCGCTGGGCCAGAGACGAGACTTTGCTTGGGTTCCGGGTCACAGTTTGCAGTTCAGTTCAGGGATTTTGGTCGAGCAAGTGGTAATCAGTAAATCAACAACAGGGGTAGATCTAAGAAGGTTACTAGAGCCACCACAAGGGCAATTAGAGAGTTTGTAAATCAGTACTTTAATTCATAAACAAAACCCAGAGATTGACTAAAGCAGCATTTATCTACTTTGCATTTGCATAGCAAATGCAGTTCGAAAGCTACCTGGCTCGACTTCAGGCTCCATCTGTAATTTTATAAAGTAAAAAAAAATGTAGATAAACAAACAAACTAGTCGCTCCCCAATGGAGTCGCCATTTTGTTACAGGGAAAAGTGTCTATGAAGAACTGCTAATCCCACTAAGGTGTGGTAGCTACCTTAGAAACAAACTAAGTAAAGCTACTTTCGTTTTCCTTTATGAAATATAGATGAGAGACGAATAAAGGAGACCAACCTCTGTCTTGCGCTTAGCTCCTAGTTCAATTCCTCTCTCTTCTGATAGTCTTTTGCTACTTGCTTCCTTGTACACCCAGCTTCACAGAGTACCTATAGAATCAAAGCAGCATAACACTATACAAGAACATGGATCTATTATCATAAACAATCTAGGATCAGATGTAAATTGACCATACAAATGTATGAAACATAAATGACACAAGAGTATGGAGGAAAACTTGGATAGCTTTATTGATAATCAAGAAAGAGCCAAGAAAGTTACAACCAATTGTTCTGACCCAACATCATCCTCTCAGCAAGTGATCCCTTCTTCACCTCATGCAAAGCTTAGATCACCCAACACTATGATGTTGCCTCAAGAAACCAACAACAATTCCTTACAAGATGCAAAATTCCAGCCCCCTGGATCTCTGGGATGAGGGATCCATATATAGATATCTGTAAGGGAGATGAGTCAGCTTGTGATTTTATTAGTGTCTTCCCTCTGATAGTTCTTGCTTCCACTTGGAGATTGATGATCTCTTACTCATCCTTGGTCGAATTCAGAGAAGCAAGTGTCACAGGAGAAGTTTTTGGAAGATTCCATGCCTCTCCACCTCGCGGATTGACACTGCCATTTTTCACTTCTCGCCCATTGCACCCCATAGAAGGGCTTTTTGAAATGCAACGCACCCACAGAGTGTACTTAGGTGAGATGCAACGCGCTTTTCCTATGGAGCAGGTGAAATGATCCTGTTTTGACCAGTTCTGAGTAGTTTTTCATGGAGAACTTCTGGGAGAGGCTGTAATCAGTTGACCTTGTTCCTTTAGGGGTTAGAACAACACTTTTAGGGACTTAGGAACCCTTTGTTTATGGACATTTTACGCTTGTGGTTGCAGTGCCCAAAAATGTCTATAACAGTACAGTTGTTTTATAGAGGGAGCACGGAGCTCCTCTCACCCTGACTGATGTAAAGTATGTGCCTGGACTGAATAAAAGCTTGGTATTGGTCATGATGTTGGAAGACAAAGGCTATGATGTAGTCTTCAGTAAATGAAAGGCATTCCTGAGACACATAGCCACGGGTCGGACCAAGAGGATTAGGATTCGAGTGAAGAATCTCTACAAGTTGGAGGTAGATGACTGTGCTACATTGAGTTCCAAAGCATAATTGGTGCAAAGCAAAGATATTGGAGGGTTATGGCATAGATGGTTGGGCCACTTGCATCATGGGGCCTTGAAGATAATGTAGTAGATTTCTAAAGGACTTCCCAAAGGTAAACTTGAGCAAGTGGACACATGCAAAGGTTGCACCTTGGGTAACTATGCGAAATCTTCCTTTCATGATTGAGACAGTCGAGTTGAAGCAATCTTGGAGCGAGGTCATACAAATGTGTGTGGACCATTCTCGACAACCTCCACCACAAAACAAAGGTATTATGTGATTTTCATTGATGATTTTTCTCATAAATGTTGGATCTATTCCATGCAAAAGAAGGATCAAACCTTCTCAAAGTTTTTTGAGTTCAAATCTTTGGTTGAGAAAGAATCAGGAAAGAAGATCAGGGCCTTAAGAAGTGACAACGGTGGAGAGTATGTCTCTCAAGAGTTTAAGGACTTCTGTGCCGCAGAAGAAATTAAACGGGCATTGACGGCACCTCATAACCCAGAGCAAAATGGGGTGGCGGAGAGGAAGAACAAAATGATTCTAGGGGCAGCTCGGGTGATGCTTCATGACCAAGGCCTACCACTTCACTTGTGGGATGAGGCATGCAATAAAACAGTCTATTGCATAATAGAAGCCCGCATCACATACTTGGGATGAAGACACCAGAGGAAGCTTTCTCCGGGAAGAGACTAGTTGTGGGTCACTTCAAGATCTTTGGCTCATCGGTATATTTCCATGTGACCAAGGATGCCTGGAAGAAACTTGAGCTGACAACAGAGTTTGGGATAGTTGTGGGGTACACTAATACACCCCACAACTATTAGGTGTATTTTCCTACTAGCAGGAAGACAATGGTTTGCAGAGATCTTAAGTTTGATGAGTAGAAGGCCATGCGAGTTTCCCTTGAGAGGGAGCTCCAACTACAGGCTGTGGAGGAAATTTTGATTCCTAAGGAGGAGGAGCCTCAAACTGATGTGGAGCAGCTACATACAGAGGTTCCAAGAGTGGAGACATCGACTCAAGTAGAGTCTTCTAGAGATGGGTGGAAGCACACTTGAGAAGCTTACAGATTGTTGTCGGATGCGAGAGAGAATGTGGGAGAACCATCTTCTCAGTGCAAATAGAGGAGGTCACCTGATAGGTACACTGGATACATGTCCCTTATTGGGGAATGTGTTGAGACCGAGCCATCTTCCTTTGAGGAAGTAGTGCAGCAGCCGATTTGGGTTGATGCTATGGTGGAGGGGTATGACTACATAGTTCAGAACAATGTTTGGGATGTCATTCAAAGACCAGAGAACAAGTCAGTTGTGAGTTCCTGTTGACTTTACAAGGTAAAGAAAACTGTTGATGGTAGTGTGGGGAAACATAAGGTAAGAATTGTTGCCCATGGTTTCTCATAGGTCAAGGGGATCAATTATGATGATACTTTTGCTCCTGTAGCAAGGTACTCATCTATCAAATCGATGTTGGCGCTATCAGCACATATGGGTTGGAAGATCCATCAGATGGATGTGAATACTGCATTCCTCAATTGAAATATTGAGGAAGAGGTGTACATAGAGCAGCCGTAAGGTTTTGAGACCTTCAATCGTGAGTTGCATGTGTGCTGAATCAAGAGAGCTTTGTACTGATTGAAGAAAGCACCTCGTGCTTGGTACAAAAGGATCGACAACTACTTCACCGAGTTGGGCTTCACAAAGAGAAGTGAATGCGAACTTGTACCACATCATGGTGGAAGGTAAGCAATTGATTATTGTTCTTTATGTTGATGATCTAATATTGACAGGTGATGATTAGTTGATCATGTCTTGTAAGGGGGACCTTGTAAGAGAGTTGGAGATGAAAGACATGGGTCTCATGCACTACTTTATAGGCATGGAAGTGTGGCAGAAGGATGGGGAAGTGTTTACGTCTCAAGAAAAGTTTGCCAATGAGATACTTAGGAGATTCCACATAGAGAAGTGCAAGCCCATGTAGGCTCCTCTAGTAAGTAACTGGAGGAAGGAGGATGCTACTTCAGGAGAAGTAGTAGAAGCTACTGTGTATCGGCAGCTTGTGGGTTCACTAATGTACTTAGTGAACACACGACAAGATTTGTACTATGCGGTGAACCAATTGAGTCAAGCTATGGTTCAGGTTACCAAGCTATTTTGGAAGGCAGCTAAGCATGTTTTGAGATACCTCAGAGGCACATCTTAGTATGGATTATGGTACATATGGTTAGAGGGGGTGAAGATACAAGTATTCACAGATGGAGATTAGACAGGGATTCCATCAGATTGGAAGAGCACATCAGGAGGAATTTTCAACCTTGGTTCAACTGCAATGTCTTGGTACAACAGGAAACAGAGGTCAGTTGCACTCAGCTCAGTAGAGGCTGAATACATGGTTGTAAGTCAGGTAGAATGTGAGGCCATTTGGATGTGGAAAATTTTAGTTGGTTTGTTTGATCATAGGATGGATCCAACTGTGATCTATTGTGATAATTAGAGTTGTATCAAACTCTCTGAGAATCCAGTTTTTCATGATAGGTCCAAGCACATCAACATTCGGTATCACCATCACAAAGACTGTGTGGCGAGGAGGATCATGTTTTTGCAGTATATTTTGACCAAGGAGTAAGATGCTGACATTTTGACTAAGGCATTGTCAAAGTGTAAATTCGAGTTCCATAGAGACAAGATCGGAGTGGCAGATAATCCCTTTCTTGTTGAGAAGGAGTGTTGAAAATAGCAACAAGAAACTCTAAAAAATATAAATTCTATAAATAGAATTGCTATAGATAGCATTTTAGGATATATTCAAATTTTAATTTGCCCTTGAATTAAAATTTGAGTTTACTCTCACCAGCTGGTTGAAAAATAATTAATTAATTCATCGATTTAATTAGTTGAATAAATTCAAACATGAAGTCTTTGTGAAGTCATGCAACAGTTATCCCTTTGATTGAGGAAGTTATACCTTAATTAAGGAGATAAGGATGAGTTGTATTTGAGTTGTAATTAGTTAGCTCCATTAACTGAGTTAAGTCCAATTAAATTAGTTCCAAATAGTTTGTGGAACTAATTGTGAGTTCAATCAGTTAATGCATGCATGCATGCAACTAGTGTTCTCCAGATAACTGAATATTCTCTCATAAATAACTCATGCATGTCAATTTAGATAAAGGCCCAGTTGAGATTAGAGGTAGGGACAATGTACTATCATTTTCAAGAATATTACTATGAGAAAATTTCTTGCATGCAGAAGGAATTCATTCCTTGAGGATTGCATAGGTTCTATAGGGGCAAGAGCAATGCGTGTGATCATTATCACACTAGGTAACAGCTGGAGCATCAGGGAAAATTGTTCAAGGAAATAGGAGGCTTGGAGGATAGAGGAGAAGGCATATGTGTTGTCTATTATGTCCATGAGTAGTAGTGAGGGATTGTACTGAGAGCTGGATAGCTTGAGAGCTAGAGCTTTGTGTAATCCTGAGATATTTCCACTTGTATGATAATACAGACAGCGAGGTTTTTAGCTGAGGCTTTCCCCATACTATTCTTCTATGTTTCATGTGTGATTGATTCTTCTTCTTTGTTATATGTGTTCTATTTGATCTTGCTCAAAATCAATTAAGCTTCTGCAAGTTTGATTATAGAAGTAGATTAAGTATTTTGATTTAGTACATTGCATAATAAGTTTAATCTACAGTGAGAATTTCTACAACAATAACAACACGAGGCCTAGACTAATACACAACATGTCGCTTCCACAAGTATAGTTGGCCTAATAATACATCACAAACATCAAGGGGAGCAATGTAACATAATACCACATCCATGAAGGGCTTGATGTTTTATGGAAGGTGACACGGTTGTCCCACGCGAAGATCCCGTCCTTGGTGAAGCCACCTAATGGTGTAAGTTTCTGGATGTGTTGTGGTCGGTAAGCCCAGCTACTTAATGACCTCTGTCAAAATGAGGTTCTTTTGTCTCCCATTGTCGAAAATGAACTATAGCAGGGAAATCTTTACCCACATCTGGGAGTGGAAGAGGCACTCCTCCTCTGGATATTCAGGTTCCTCCTTCTGGATCTTCATGGTGGCAATGGTGGCATTGGGCTCTGCATCGATAATCTGCTTCCCTTTTTTATTCCCCTTATCAGGTTCTAACTCAGAGTCAGAACATGCATCTGATTCTGAAGACTTTAGCTCAACCACCAATGACTGCTTGACCCGACACTCACTTGTGTTGTGAGTGGAGCTCTTATCGAACTCACACCACTTTCCTGTGTCCTTCTTTGGCTTTGCGGTGTTTTTCTTTTCTTGTAGCTTTGGCGAGCTGTCCTAGGCCACCTTGTCTTGGCTTTGTACTTTGTTCAGCGGTTTGGGGGCACCTTTCCCTTGCTTCAAATTCGCAAATCCAAAGTCTCACTTCTTCAGTTTAAACTTCTGCTCGATCATGACAACGTATCGATACACCATGCCAAGCGAGGATATGTCCAGGAACTCCATCTCATCTTGGATGTACCTGTGTAGGCAGTTGTGGTATTTGAGTACCAAATGTAGCTCAGAATCCTTGATACTCAACTTTGTGAAAAGGGTATGAAAAATATCGGTAAACTTTGGCACGTCTTGGTCCCTTCCATACAATGGTATGGTCCACTTTATGTATTTATCCCCATAGGTTTTGACAGGGTAGTACTGCTCCTTGATGGCATTATAGAATGAATTCCAAGTGGGTGCGCCTGAAAACAGTGATGCCATACTTTCATCTTTCTGCTCGTATTTGGTTTCCCACTAGTCCTTGATGTGGGGGGCAGCTTTGAGAAGAGTGAAAGTAATATTTTCCCGACCAGAAAAATCATGCACAGAAAAATACCCTTCTAGTAGATTTAACCATTTATCCACAACATCTGCATCTATCTGACCCTCAAATATGGGAATGTCAAAGTTAACTTGTACGTTAAAGGGTGTGGCACTTCAAGAGTAGCTGCTGGAAGTAGATGTGTCACCCCTAGGCAATCGTTGAAGGATCTTTGTCCATCACCGCGTTCCTTTGTTGCTCGAGGGTCTCTTCGAGCAATATTTTGATAGGATATCCAACCCCCTCGTCTTTCTTTTCATCTACCATGGGAGGCCATCAAGATTTGCGAGGCTGGTCTTGCAAAGGTTCGACCAGTTCAAGCCCTAACTCCTTATACCCCAACCTCGTTGGGGACATGCAAGGAGAAATAGAGAAAGAGCAGACCGCTTTGATACCATTGATCCATATTCAAACAGGAATGCAACAAATTACAAATATTACCATAAATACTGAGATTCAACATAAATTATACTTCATTTCATTGATGTAAAATACTGAAATACACTTATAAATAGAAATGGAAATAAACTAGCTCGGGCGATGGTAGCTTATCTCTGAGAAGAGATGTGGCGGCTACATGTGTCTAAGCTCTCTTACAATGAGGCTCAAAGGCCTATTTATTGTTGATTTTTGACACCTAATCATAGGGATTGGATGAACAACTGTAATTAATGTAAATAAATAATAGAAAAGATGGACAGTCACCAGGAGATGAACTGAACAGTCACTCCCTCTTGTATATAATAATGAACAACATGAATGAATAACATGATTTGATTTGAGGAGTTACCTCCTAATCTGACATGGTATCAGAGCCAATGCCATTTTTGGCTTCCCTCTATTTGTAACTCATTTCTGCCTATTCTACCTATGTTTTGCATCTTTTGCAGGTTGACATCTCTGTCAAATCCCTAGGAAATCTCATTCATTGTTTAATACATTTGTTAAAGTGCTTTACTACATGTCGTAGTATTATGTTAGAACACTGTTATTTTCAGGCACTGAATAGAGTTATATTGTGATTGTATTAAGTAGTGGTATATACCCTTTCACTATGAATTCCATCCGCTCTCCATACCATTCAATACACCTAAATCTGCTCATTTGAGACTCCCCTACAGACTTTCTCTTTGGAGTGCTGAATCTTGATTCTTGACTACATTACTCCATGAAACTATTAAATCACACTTAAAAGGATCAGTTAGGTGGCCTTTTTCACTTTTACGAGTGGCCTCTGTTACCCAATCCCTAGTGCATTGTTGTCCAGTAGAAATGAAAAGTAGCGAGCTGAATGTGCTCCCACGAATATGAAGAAGTTGTTGCGTTGAATTTTTTAGAAGTAAAATATAAAATGTGACCACTCCATCTGTTGGTTATGGCGTAATATGCATATGCTGCTGCTCCGTTGATATGCATATGTTGCTACTCTGTTGATAAGCATACGCTGCTTCTCCATTGCACCCATGTATAACATTGTCCCGGCTAGTTTGGTAAGGTTGGTATGAGGCATTTCCACAAGCTAAGGAACCCGAGGATGTCAAGGCCAAGGCCACCCCGGATAATTCTCCTTTAATAGATGTCACTCAGTTTGTTGTTATTTTTTTTTAAAGGTATTGGGTTAAGGGTGAGCTGCCCTCGCAACCCATCATCGTGAAGGCCAAGCCTATTTCTAAGCTGGATGAGAAGAAGATCAAAGAGGTAGGTGGAGCAATCATGTTGACTTCCTGATTGAATTTTTATGGTTTTTGCCTTTGATTTCAGAATTTTTACCTATTTTGGTATTATTTCAACTGCGTTTCCATAATACCTCTGTCTTCATATATCAGAATTAGATTGTTTTTAGGACTAAAATTTTTCAGCAAAAGTATTTTTTTTTTCCATAGTACATAGATTTTACAATGCATTCAATCATAGATATTGTGGGAGTAGTTCTCACTAGCAAGGAGAACTATCCTGAGTGGTCCCGGAAGATAAAACACACCCTCATTTTCAACGAGTTTTGGAAAGGAGTGTGTGTTGCAGATGGAGACAATGAGCCAGAACAGCCTACCTCAGACAAGGAATTTGCCATTTGGGAAAATAAGAACAACAAGGCCTATGCATTGATTGCAGCATCAGTAAGTGAAGAGGTGAGTCGACATATTTTGCCATTTTCAAATGCTTTCAAAGCCTTACAAAAGCTGAAGCAACTCTATGACTCACAATTTTCACTTGAAGTTGTTCAACTCATGATTAAACTTTCGACCCTTGAATTACAAAATAATGATCTTCTTGCTCTTGCATCAGAAGTAAAATCTATAATGCATGATATCAAAGTCACTAATGTTGAACTAGATATTCCTCTGATAGCTTTTCTCAGGGCACTTTATCCCACTTACTCAAATTATCTTGTGTCATTGCAAGCAAATGGAAACCTCAAAGATATTACCTTTGACTCCCTTGTGAAAAAAATGGCTGAAAGAGAGAAAGCTTTTGGGAAGAATACAGATCCTAAGTCTTCTGAAGAGGCCATGTGACTTGCTCATAGAGAAAACTATCTTGCTCAAGATTCTTCTAGAGGAAGAGGTGGTCAAAGAGGAAGAGGAAGTAATTTCAGAGGTAGGGGGGGCAGACACTCTCAAGGAGAAAAATCATATTTTCACTACATATGCTGCAAAAGAGATGGATCACATGATGCATCCACATGCAAGTTGCCTTGGGACAAAATTGAACAAGAAAGAAATCAACCCAAAGGTAAAATTAATGACAAAGACAAAGGTAAAGCACCTGAATCCGCTCACTATGTTGTGGCACACTGTAATATTGGAGTAAATGAAGGATTATTTAATGCTTCACTTGCTTCTTGGAAAATGATTGGTTTCTTGATTCAGGAGCAACTTGCCACATGACTTTTAGAAGCGATTTTTTTTAAGAATTTATTGACAATGTTGATGGAGCAGTATACTTTGCAGAGAAATGAAAACTCAAGCCATCAGGGTTTGGCACAATCATGCTCAAATTGTCTGGTCTTCCAGAGTTTCTTTTGCATCATGTTCTATATCTCCCACAACTGAGGAGAAACTTGGTGTCCTTGGTCCACATCTGCCATCAAGGACACTCCATTCATATGTTTGATGGCAAGATTGAGGAGAGAAAATCATCAAACCACTCACTTGTCGTGACAGGGATAGAAGAGGAAAGGCTTCTCAAGTTGTAGGGTATCTCTGCTTGTGCACAAAATTTCTCATACAATTCTCATTATGAAGAAGGTACATTTCCATCAAGTTTATTATAGCATGCTATATTTGGACACTTGAACTGTGACAGCCTCCACTTGTTGAATAAAAATGGTGTTACTAGTTTGCCTACAATTCCTAGGAAACTTAAGCAATGTGATGCTTGCATTCTAGGAAAGCATAGCAAACAGTCTTTTCATGATTCGCATTCAAGAGCACATAGAAAACTTCAACTCATTCATTCAGATTTATGTGGTCCAATGCATGTTCCTTCTACAAATGGAAATAATTATATGATGACATTTATTGATGACTAGACCAAAATGTGTTGGGTTTAATTATTGAAGAAAAAATCTCCTGCTTTTCAAACATTCAAGAGCTTTCATAAATGGATTGAAAATGATGCACAATCTCATATTGGCTCTATTCACACTGATAATGGAAAAGAATACACTTCAAATGAATTTGAAAACTATCTTCGCCAACATGGGATCAAACATCAAACAACCGTGCCTTATAATCCCCAACAAAATGGAGTAGCTGAAAGAATGAATAGGACAATCTTAAATATGGTACACTCCATGATGTTTTTCAAAAATGTAAAATTGATGTTTTGGGCTGATGCAATTCTATGTGTTGTATATGTAAAGAATAGATGTACATCTAATGCTATTAGAAACAAGACTCCTTATGAAATGTGGTATGGGCACATTCCATTGGTAAAGCACCTCAGGGTCTTTGGTTCCACACGTTATGCCTTGATACCAAAGGTACATAGAAACAAACTTGGTGCAAGAAGTTGTAAGTGTATCTTTCTGGGGTATTCAAACACCTCCAAAGCATATCGTCTCTATGATGAAGTCAATAAAAAGTTTGTTATATCTGGAGATGTAATCTTTCTTGAATCATCAAAAACTGACAATGTTGTTGAGAGACAACTTGATCACTTGGATAGATTCACAAATGCAAAATCATTTCAAGAATTTGATGATCAGATTCCACATCTTGAAGGGGGGATTCCTATACTAGATCAACCTGTGGAATCTTCTTCTGAAGCACTCCCTCCCCTGCATGAAACTCCAACAATGGATGATACTTTGAGTGATGCGATTGACAGAATTGGGAGACTCAATCTTGATTCAGTCCCAACTCAATCAACGGAGCAGCCTAGACCATCTGAGAAAGGTCCCCCAAAGTGGCTGACAAAGACACTTGAAAGTGCTCATCCTAATGAGGTTGGAAAGACAGGAACTAGAAATTCAAACTGGAAAAATGGAGGCGGTGTAGATGACTCTAATTCACCTGTTGATATGGATGCTTCTTATGATTGTGAATTGAATTTGTCTACAGCTTTTGAACCAACTTCCTTCAAATAATCTGCTTCTCATGATGAATGGAAAGAAGCGATGCAAAAGGAGTATGATTCCTTGATAAAGAATGGCACCTGGAAGCCGGTTGATCCTCCATTGGGAACCAAACCAATTGGCTACAAATGGGTCTACAAGAACAAGTATAAATTTGATGGCTCACTTGACAAGCACAAAGCCAGGCTTGTGGCAAAAGGTTTTGCACAGAAGGAAGCGGTCGATTATGAGGAGACTTTTTCTCCCATAGAAAAATGGGCTACCATCGAGACACTCTTTTACCTAAAAGCTCAGAACGGTTGGAAAGTCCATCAAATGGATGTAAACACTGCTTTCTTGAATGGAGATCCAAAAGATAATGTTTTTTTGTCCTATCCTAAAGGATTTTCTATGAAAGGACATGAACATAAAGTATGCAAACTTGTGAAATCCTTGTATGGCCTCAAACAAGCACCGCGAGCCTGGTATGAAAAACTAACTGAGCATCTTCTGAAACTCAATTTCAAACATTATGATCTTGATGATGCAACTTTGTTTGTCAAGAAGTTTGGTAAAAGAGTTGTATATCTTGTGGTCTATGTAGATGATATTTTGATGACAGGGAACAAAGCAAGCTACATTGCATCCATAAATAGGGAATTGAGGAAAGGTTTTGAAATGATTGATTTGGGCTATGTTCATTACTATCTTGGTATTGAAGTAACTCAACATCTGAAGTCCATATTCCTTTCTCAAAAGAAGCACATTGGAGATCTATTGAACAGGTTTAGCAGGACTAAATGCAATCCTCTGACTACTCCAATGGAACAAAACTTAAAGCTCACATCCATTGAAGGAAAAGAATTTGAGGATGCAACAAAGTATAGACAGCTTGTAGGAAGTCTCAACTGCCTAACTACTACCAGACCAAACATTTGCTATTGGAATCCTCTCCAGGTTTATGCAAAAGCCTTGTGAGGGACATTGGTCTATTGCAAAAAGAGTTCTAAAGTACTTGAAGGGAACTCAAGACTTTGGAATCAAATATACACAAGTGGGCGACTTCAGCTTGATTGGATACTCTAATTCAGACTTCGATGGAGACAAAGAAACTAGGGTATCTACTTCAGGTTATGCTATGAGTATTGGATTAGGAGTTTTCTCCTAGATATCACGCAAACAATCGGTCACAACAAATTCCACAACAGAGGTAGAATATGTGGTAGCAGCAGAGGAAACAAAAGAAATTGTGTGGCTCAGGAAAAGTCTTGAAGATTTGCAAGTAAAACAAGTACAATCAACTCCACTCATGATTGAAAATACCTTGGAAATAAAGTTGGCCAAGAACCCAAAGTTCCATGATCGAACGAAGCACATCAATACTAAATATCATCTGATTCGACATCATGTTGAGGCCAAAACAATCCATCTTCGCCATTGTTCCACTAATGCGCAAATTGCAAACATCTTCACCAAAGTGCTTGGAAGAGAAAATCTTGAAAGATTCAGAATGATGCTTGGACTCACCAACATCCCTTTAGATTAAGGGGGGAAATGTTGACACCTAATCATAGGGATCGGGTGAACAACTGTAATTAATGTAAATAAATATTAGAAAAGATAGAGAGTCACCGGGAGATGAACTGAACAGTCACTCCCTCTTGTATATAATAATGAACAACCTGAATGAATAACATGATTTGATTTGAGGAGTTACCTCCTGGTCTAACATTGAGAAACAATGGAAAACCCTAAACATCCAAAAACCTAACCCTAGGAGATGAAGCATGAAACTATGGGCCCTGTTTTAAGTAAATTGGTACATCAACTTCCCGAGGTCGTAACTTTGCATATGATCTCCATTTGATGCGCACAATACGTCATTAGAAAGATCTATCCAAGGAATACAAATTTGGGATGAGAAACATGGTCCATGGATCCATGTTGCTCCTAGTTTCCCAAAAAACGTCGTTTATAAAAATGACTTTAGAAGTTCAGGACTCGAAAAACTGCCAAAAATAGTAAATTATGCTACAAATAAGGAAACTGAAAAAATGAAAGAAACAATGGTGGAGGTCCAAGTGGAATGGATGAGTGGCTATCAATATCCACTTGGATCAAAAGGCAATGATGATTTGGAAAAAATATATAAAATAACAATGCGAGACCAAGATTGGGTTAATCTGACAGCCGATGGACGAATTGCATGGGATTACGAAAGCTCCTATACATTAGATTTAGATGAAGAATTGGAGCATTAGCATAACAGGTTGCATGAAGTATCTATGTTGTGGTGTAATATGATGACTAAGTCATTGCACTATGTATCATCCGAGGTAAGAAATCTACCTTATTATGATGGTCTAACTGATGTATATAAGTTTTTGGATGCATTTGAAAAGGAAGTACCTGAGAAGTATCTCTTCCAAGCACTGGACTTGGCGCTGCACGCTATGCCTGCACAGTGGTGGGGTACGCATAAGGACAATTTTGAAGAATGGAGTGAGTGCAGAAGAATGATGAGATTGCGGTTTGGCCGCCCAAAAGTTCGGCTAACTGAGAAATATGATGGAAGAAATGATCCGCACGATCATTTAACAAAATGGACTAAGGTCTATGGAAAGGAGCCACAACCAGAGTGGTTGCATATTTTTTGTCACACTTTGGGCATCATTCCTATGAATTGGTACTTGGAAACAGAGCTCCATCATGGCACTGCAGATTGGGATATCTTAAGAGAAGGATTTTGGATGAACTTCATCTTTTAGGATGGGTTCAAAAGCATCGACGAGGCACTACAAGAGGTTAAGGCATCAATCTTTAGAATATTGCATGATACTTTAGAATCGATTCAACCAGATTGGAGCACCTAGCTACACCATGCCTTGGAATGCTATAATGTGACAGCTGAAGGAGCTGATGAGGATCCAAGGAATATTAATATCCCAGAGGCAAAAGGCCACCGCGAAGATGAGGGACCACAGATAGAGAGTATAGACATCACCACGCCATTGAAAACTAGGCAAGTAAACATTAGCACGGAAGTAGAGCTGAAGTTTGCAAACAATGGGGATTATTGGGATGATGCCATAGTAGATAAGGTCCTTGGGTTCCTCCATGAATATCAGGATTTGTTCCCTATAATGTTTTTAGACCTGAAAGGTATCAATGAGACCTGGGCATAATGAAAATTACCTTGAAGCCGAACGCGAAGCCGATCAAGCAGAGGCCTTATCGCCTTAGTCCCAAGTATAAAGAAAAGGTCCGCTTAGAATTAGATAAGATGCTGGAGGCAGCCATTATTGAACCAGTGGAAGAATCGGATTGGGTAAGCCCAATGGTAGTCCAAAAAAAGAACTAGAAGGGAGAAATAGGAATTTGCGTAGATCTTAGGAAGCTTAATGATTCCTGCATTCATGATCCTTTTCCGACACCATTTACAGATGAAGTATTGGATAATGTTGGAGGGAAGGAGGCCTAATCATTCACTAATGGATTCTCTAGATACCATCAGATTGAGATTGTGCCAAAAGATAGAAGTAATACCACCTTCACGGAAGAATGGGGATGTTTCCAGTATATAGTGATGCCCTTTGGACTTAAGAATGCACCAACGATCTTCTTGTGTGTAGTCATCACGACATTCAAGGAGTTCATTCACAAATTTTTGGAGGTATGTTTTGATGATTGGACAATGTTTGGGTCGGTAAAGAGCCATGTAGCTAGTTTGTGCTTGATGTTGGATACATGTTGAAGATACCAGATCACATTGAACATGAAGAAATGCTTGTTCTGTGTCCCTTTCAGAATATTGCTGGGTCATGTGGTGTGCAAGAAGGGATTAATGGTGGACCCCACTAAGATCATGGTTATAGTCAATCTGGAGGTGCCAAGAAGTGTCAAAAAACTACACAAAATGTTGGGCCATAATGGTTGTTGTTATCACTCCAGGAAACTCTCCTAGGTTGTAGATCGGAGATTCCTAGTAACATATAATCTTCAATATTGTTCTTTGAACTATTGGAATAAATGATGGTTTGGATCAAGTTAGATACCATTTCAGCTCTATTTTCACTCAAGGCATGCATGAACACTCTCACCAATACAAGGCTTTAGACCACTAATGCTCAATAATTTATAAATTCAATGGATAGATGGAGAACACTAACTATACCAGTAGATTGCATACATAAACATAAATCAATGGCTAGCTACAGAAAGCAAAAGAGAATACTGAATGTACTGGTAGATGCATATATGACCACATATGGATGGCTAGCTACAGGAAGCAAAGAAGCTTGCAACTCTAATTTATCAAAGCAGAGATAAGATGACAGTTATCTAGCCTTAGACACAATGAAAACATGAACAAACTGTTCAAGTGCAAGCATAGAACAGAAAAGAAAATGGACATTGAACATATAATGTCAAAAGAAGCTTATATTGCTAGAATGAAGATGAGAATCTTGAAGGAACAGAGGAGGAATAATCTCCAGAAGTTGAACCTCTATTACATCTTACTTTCAGCTATTTATAGCCTGTTTACAATGCTCCTGAGCTCTAAGAGGCTCAGAGTCTTAATCTGTCTGATCTGCATTGTTAACTGATTTGATGCCCTCTAGGCAAGCATGGGATTGGAGTTTTCTGCTTCTGACAGCAGAGTAACCATTTTCAGATATTTTTGGTAGCTTGTTGTGTTGTCTGGGAGTTCTCCTGTGCCAGAGATGCTCCATGATGTTTGTTGGTGTGGCTGTTGCACTGTCTGTGCTCCCTCATCTTTTTGTTTTGGGCTGTAGCGTGTTGTGGCCCTTCTCTTTCCCTTTCCGGGCTCTATTTCCTGACAAACTATCTCTTGGGCTCTTTTGTATGGTGGAATGGCTCTCTGGGCCTATGAAATCCCTTTAAAATGCGGATAGTGACTACGTTCTATTATGAACAGAAAACACAGTAATACTGTAAAAATCCTGCCCTCTCTATTTATTTTGGACTTCAAAAGTCCTAAAATATGGTTTAATTATCCATCAAGTCCGCCCTCGTCACCATCGCAAGTTGCATTTGGCTTGTCCCTATGTATTTTCTTTGTATTCCAGAATACATAAAAACACTAAAAAAAGCATGAAAAATGGCTTTGGCGGACCTCAGCTATTATATATTTCACTTCCTGGACCCTTTCAGGTCCAGGCTTCATCGCAATCGGCACTAGCCAAAGGTTCCTTTATATTTCATTTAAACAACGGAAACACACAAAAACTATGGAAAAACATTGAAAATGGGCCTTCCGCGGACTTCAAATTTTATGTATTTCCCTTCCCAGACCCTTTCAGGTCTAGGCTTCATCACAATCGATGCTACCCTGTGCTCCCTTTGTATTTTGTTATATAATGAAAATATGTAAAATGCATTTAAACCGGCCTTTGGCGTACTTCAAATATTATCAAATATTGTATTACATAACTGTTGGGTCCAGTTATTGCATCACACATACACCTATGCATAGGACCCACCCCGTGGTATAGTGTCGATGCGATACAACAATGCGATGTGATCACAATCATTAATCGCTCAATGCCGGGGCCTTTCATAATACATGGCATATTCTCCCTGCTAATAGCGATATTGCCGATATTGGTGATCGGCATATCGCTCGGCCCGATCTCATCACGACTCTGCTCTGACTACCTCTCATGGCCACTGCCGATGCAATTAGCCACTTAGATCTGGGTTGTTGATCAGCTAGATCTAATGGTTGCTATTCATTCCTCTGTTTAAGCCTACGATTGTGGGTTTTTTCATGGTTTTCAAGCATTTTTGCCTCCCGATAGTGTATTTCTACCCTTCCAAGGGCTCTCTTCTTGCACTGATTTTGATCATTGGATGATCTTTGAGCAAAAATTGAAGATTTCAAGATAATTAATGGAACCATTGGCATGTTTTTAAGCAAATTTGGAGACTTTAAGAGCCTATATGGATCCATTTTTTGGCCTTTTTCCAGCAAGGCTAATAGGTACTATCAGAAGTTCATCAAAAGTTATGCTCAGATTACTACGCCTATGGAGAAACTGCTAAAAAAGAATGCTACATTCTATTGGGATGAAGAATGTCAGTGGAGTCTAGATTATTGAAGGATAAAATGGTCACCGCGTTGATCCTAGTCTTCCTAGATTGGAAGAAGGAATTTCATGTGCATGTGGATGACTCGTGTATTGTGCTAGGAGCAGTGCTGACATAGGCTGGCGAAGGAGAGATGGATCGCCCTATAGTGTTTGCAAGCAGGAAGTTGTTAAAGGCTGAAAATAATTATTCGATGACAGAGCGTGAAGGGTTGGCTTTGGTATATGCGCTCCAAAAATTCAGACATTACCTGCTAGGCGGACATTTCAAGATGTACACAGACCATTATGCATTGAAGTATCTAGTCAATAAGCCTGTGTTGTGGGGGAGGATATGCAGATGGTTGTTGTTGTTTCAAGAATATGATTTTGAAGTAATTGTGAAGCCAAGAAGATTAAATGTAGGACCAGATCATCTGTCACACATTGAAATAGGAGAGGAGCCTACCAATTTGGAGGAAGGGTTTCCTGACGCACAACTCTTTGCATTACGTGTAGTGGATAATCACTTTCCGAACATTATCCACTTCCTAACTACAAGTATAGCTCCATAGGGATACACCAGTCAGCAGAAGAAAGAATTGCTGGTGCATGTGGAATATTTTTCTCTAATAGTAGGACATTTATATAAAATGGGATTGGATGATATACTACGATGTTATGTTCCTAATTTGAAAAAAATAGTATCCTCATTGAAGCTCATGGAGGAGCTGCGGACGACATTATGCAGGAAAAGCAACAACGCATAAAATTTTGCACATTGGGTTATGGTGGCCGACACTGCATAAGGATTCTAAAGCATATTGTAGGGCATGCGACACATGTCAAAGAATGGGTAGGCCATCATAGAGGGATGTGAGACCTTTGAATCTGTAGGTGTCATTGCAGCTAGTTGAGAAATTAGAAATTGATTTTGTAGGATTGATTCAGCCTCCAGGCAAGAAGACAGGTGCAGGGTATATCATCACCGCGATAGAGTATTTGACCAGATGGGAAAAGGCACAACTTGTGAAGGAATATATAGGGGTTATAGTAGTGAAATTATTATTTGAATATATATGTGTTGACCAGGTTTGGTTTCTTGAAGGTATTGATGAGTGATCGCAGCATGCATTTTCTTAATGAAATGATCATCGCACTGATAGAAGAGTTCCAAGTTTGCCATCAGAAGAATATGCCATATCATCCTCGGGCCAATGGAATGATTGAGGATTTTAATAAGATATTGGAGAATGCACTGACAAAGGTTTGCAATGAACAATGAAATGAATAGGACGTGCGCGTACCAGTAGTGTTATGGGCATAAAAAACTACTTGCAAAAATCTCACAATTCAGACACCTTTTAGGTTGGTCTATGGTGTAGAAGCTGTAATGCCTATGGAGTACATAGTGCCTAGTCTACACATAGTGGCTTTCACAAGAATGGTGTGTTGGGCAGTGGATCCCTCGCGTAATGGTTTTGGGGCTTGAAGCCTACAGCTTTGGGTATTGTATTGTAAAAGCTCCGCGAAGTGCGTAGAATGCGAATTGTAATGGGGCAAGTCTAAGGGTAGTCCACCCTAAAAATATTAGAAATTAATCTAGAATGTGTCGGTCTACCCATGGTCCGTGGACCATGGGAATGTATAAATAAGAGCAAGGCTCTAAGTGTAGGAGGTAGCTTTCTGGTGATAGAAGTAATATGGGTGTCTAAAAGTGATAGTAGATCTGATTCTATGAGTGCAAGTTTGGGTTATAATAGGAGATAGAGGCTCCGCAGTTGTGTGCACGGAGGCCTGGTAGTGTCCGCAGCTATGTGCGTGGACCATGAAACTGTGTGTGCAGGGCAGGAAGTTGATTGTAACTGGATAAAGGCATTAATAAAGATAAGTTGATTTTGAAATATTATGTATCTGTTCTAGATTCTAGTTTATGCATCTGTTCCTAATTTATGATTACTCGCATGTCTGTTTATGTTAAATAATAATTGAAAGAGATATACCTTTGTATGTAACGAAAGATCTATAGTAATGTTAAGCATGGAAAAGGGTAAATTGCATCTGCGCTTGATTAAGGTTGTTGCTCCTAGAAGACAGTTGTGCGAAAGCAACACAATGCATAGGATCACTCTGCGAAAACCCAGACCACATCAATACTTCCCTAGGGTGCGGAAACCTAGTTTCAACATCCTCCCATACTAACTCGAGTGAGA
The DNA here is from genome assembly GCA_031772625.1 of Pinus tabuliformis. Taxonomy (NCBI): domain Eukaryota; kingdom Viridiplantae; phylum Streptophyta; class Pinopsida; order Pinales; family Pinaceae; genus Pinus; species Pinus tabuliformis. The sequence continues at coordinate 439,370,348 of CM062816.1, forward strand.
ATTCAGTCCGTGCTCTGCAAACTATTGCCGAAAGGGCCAGTAGTGTCAGGATTTGTTTGGCTAAACATTTATAAACCTGGGTTAGGCCCCATTAAGCCAACAAATGCTTCCATTGCTGGTGTTATCACAAAATCAAGCACTGAAGGCTGCTAATCAGTCAGACTCTGTGTAACTATTTCAAACCAGACTTTTGACTAAGGCTTAGCCTCCTTAGCCTGAGAGGGCTCTCTCAAAGGGGTTACTGATTTTAAATATTGATGAGATGGCTAACTCTTGCAAAGTAAATTTAACATATGAATTGGCTGGACAGACCTTACAAAGATTTCCATTGGGCTCATGGAGTTAACCATTATTTCAGCAAACTATAAAACCACTCATTCATGGAAGTCAGGGCATGTGATGTTTAAATACTCAAGACACCTCTCAAATAAACCTCAACTTACAAATGCACACAGGAAATTAGAGCAGCAGAGTGAATTCTGAGTGATTGTGTATCTATAAAGCTGTAAAACATAAAGGATAAAACAAAACACATATATCTTGAGCATCTGAAACAATGTATGAATCTTGAGAAGAAGAAGCAGTCATTTGTATTACTGAAAACAAGTTCTTACATAAGCCAAAATAAACTTTGTTTCTCAAAAACATCCAACCCTCATTACATCAAAGTTTTATCTATATATAGAGGTACACCCTTAACTAATTTGAGCTTCCTCCTCCAGCATGATTCTTTCTTGATCCTTGACACCTGTCTCCTTAAGGTTTGGCCGAGATAGCTGAGAGAAAGATGCAATGAACAAGCTAGCCTTGGATGCTGAATGCGCTGATGGTTCATTAATCATAAGGATAAAACCCCTGTTTTTCCGGTCCTTGTCTCCCACCATTCTTCAAAAATTAAGCAGCATGTTCCCAGCTCTTTAATACCCCAAAAATAATGAGCATCACCATATTCCCAAATGTGCTAGAAGCTTCTCTGATGGACAGGTGTGCCAAACAACTTCTCGTATGCAGCTCCCTCAAAACCCTAATCACCGAGGATAAAGTGGCTTTATAACCAAAAATCTTAAACTTAGGTTAAAAGATTTCACCTTTTGTTAAAGGTACACTTGGCATATGTTGAATGGCTGTAGTAGCTTCCTTTGATCCCTTTCATGTCACTGAGGTGTTCCCTTTGCAAATTTCTGATTCTTCTTTCAAACTGTTTGCCTGCGTTTTTAAAAACAACACCTATAGCAGTTTCGCAATTTCGTAGCGCGCTACGAAACTGCGAAACTGTTTTAAACAATTTCCATTTTCCTTAATATTTTTACTGCTCTGCCACCTGATTGCAAAACTCCTTTTTACCTTGGATATGTATAGCAGGGTCTACATGCCTTCAAAATAATGGAACTTAAACAAAATTTGACAAAATTTAGAATATGACCTTTCTCACCATCAATGAGCAGCCAGTTAACCTAGCTGTGCTTTTAAATCTGCAACCTCTCTCCTTAAAGCTTTGTTTTCAGCTCTTAAACGCATGTTCATTTTTCTGATGAGTTTAGCTTGTTTAAGAGCTGGAACTGTCCATGTATATACATCAGCCACTGAATCTACTTGACCCACTAGGTGTTTACTACCTTTTAACACAGCTCTTTGATAGTTGGCATACCTGACTGTACGCTCCCTAGTGACATTCTTTGCTTTGGCGATTTCATCTTTTGCTGCCTCCATCTGGTTCTTTATGGCTATGATATTTCCCCCTTGGGAAATAATGACTGTTCTGTTCTTGCCTTTTTGCTTGATTTGTTTTGCCTCCTCTGTTCTAGACAGCTCTTCAACTACCTCTGTTCTGGGCATCTTTAAAACTTTCTCTCCTTTATGCAGCTTCTCAGCTTCCCTGATTTGTTTCCTTGTAACCGGCCTTCGTGGTTTGAAAATAAATTCCCCACCAGGTTCATCAAATTTTAGTCTCTTTGAAGCTTTGGACTTTTTAGTGTTCTCCGGTGATGATTGAGTTAAATCAATGTGCATTGGTTCAATGTGCACTGGTTCAACCTGCTCAAACTCAATTGCCTCAAACAAATCACTCAAACTGGCCTTAGATATTGGACTTTCCTCAACAGCTACTGATTTGCCCTTCTCTTTGCTTAATTGACTCCTTGTTTTAACTCTTGATACTGTTTCAGACCCACTTGATCAAGGTACATCTTTCTTATGCTTGACCTCTTCTTTTGATGATGGCTGAGGTGGCTCTTTAATAACCAAGGGCTTCACTGATTTTTTAAATTTAGATTTAGTCTTCTTTTGATCCTTTACCTCCTTTCTAAGCTCAGCTATTGTGGGTTCCTCAACTGATTCTTCTCTTTCTTTAACTGGCTGTGCAGTAAGGCCTGTTTTACTCTGAAAACCAGCCATAAAGATGAAAGAGTTCCAATCCCTACCAATTTTCTGAAGACCATCCAACACTAACAGTTTCACTAAACCATGGTGAAATAATGATGTCTCACAGTCATCCTTTCTTAATTGCACTTTATCACACATTTTGCTGAGACTACGAAACAGGTAAAATGGAATATCTATGGATGCCTTACCAGTAAAGTGCAACAACAACTTAAAGTGATAGGAGTAAACCTTGTTATATCTACCCTCACAAGTTAAATACTTTTGAATGCATGTAAGAAGCAGAGCATAGTGCTCCTTAACATAACTTCTAGGCACAGCCTTTGTTAAATCCTCATTCACATATGCTTCTTTAAGAAACTCTTTGCAGGGGTTCAAATCAAATTTAAAGTTCTTAAACCACTCCTGCCCCCCTCTTGGAATCTCAGTTACATTAGCAATTGCCTCTGGAGATACTTGAAATTCTAACATAGATACTTTAGAACTTAAACCTGTAAAGTTCAAGGCAAACTCCTTTGTTACCTGAGCATGGCCACCCTGCAGCTTCTCACAGAAATTCCAACAGCCAGCATCCTTGAAAGCTTTCCTGACACCTTCGTCTCTCAATGCAAGGTCCAATCCTTCAGGCTCCGTTCTCTGACATCTTCCAGACCTATGCTCCTTTCTCTCCATTCCGCTCTCGAAATTTTTGCACAGAGAATGACCTCCAGCCTCAGCTCAAATGGAAAATTCAAATTTTTAGAACGCAGGCTCGCTTGAAAAAGAAACTCGGGCTCATTTGCAATTCGGATATCTTATCACACAAGCTGGCCACTTTATGCATCATTTACAAACATCATAAAACATTCATGCATGATAAAACCGTTAGAATGATTTTTATGTGCATGCCTATGGATCTATTGGTGGAGTGATGGCTCATAAGTGTTTGGGAGGTACGCCAACTGACAATAACCGGACGGAGACAATGACTCATCCCCAGATGTGACCCTTTAGGAATCTGTGCTGCAAAATGCCCGAAACTGTGATTTCGTAGCGCAGATAGTTATAAATTAGCAAAATGCGCTGCAAAATGGCTGGATGCTGACGTGCTGCGAAAAGGCTAAAACATCATTGTGCTGCAAAATCAACCAATAAGACTGCGCTGCGAAAATACGGAAAGGACCAGTGACATGTACAAGATAAGACATGGCTTATGCAATCATGATGGAGGATGACCAATAGTATTAGATAATGATTCACATCAAGAACCTTTAGAAACATGATCCCTAAGTAAGAAACATAGGACAAAACCCATTTGACACCAATTTTTGACAGTGAACTTTGGACAAAAATTATATACATGTGACTGTAGTTCTAGGTGATAACAGCTGGGACCAGGATCTACCTAAGGGATGTCTGATGTCGGGATGTTGGAACCCTACGAAGAAAGAACTTGAAGATTGGTTGGATCAGAAGTTGCATGAGTTCGTAATACCGGAAAACAAAACTCCGCAGATATCTGAGAGAAGGTGGTTGGATCGCTTCATATAAACAGAAATCCACGAGGCCTTCTTCGTGACATTCCCTTTGGAATTATATGTGTGGATCGCGAGGCTTGCAGATAGCCAGGGGAGGTGCAAACATGATCAACCGATAGTGTGGACCCCGGAGTTAGTGCGTAGGCTAGAGGCGTCTGAAGATAAGATCGCGTGGGCCGTAGATCATTGGCTGGATTGGATAATAGGAGGGTTTATCACTGAATTTTTGATAGACACAACTGTCAGCTATAGCGAAGCCGAAAGACTCTTTCTCCAAGGACCATAAGGTAAGTACATCAAGTGTTTGAATACATAGATTAAGATGTTGTTATGTGAAAAATGGGTTATGCACATACATTAATGAGCAGACAATGTTAAGCAGAAGGATCTTCAAAGGGATCGAACAGTTAGGAAATAGTCCTTTAATCTCACCACCGTGAGCAAGTGGGGAAGAGCGCACTTGGGTTTCTCTAAGGAGTGGAGTCAGTTTGATCGGGCAGCGCATTCCGCAGTTATCATCTCCGCTAATGCCACCACTCCCATCACCTTCTTCACCTCCAACTTCACCCACTCCACCTCCACCAAACCAGCAGTTTAGCATGGTGAGCGCGATCAAGTTGCCTATATTTATAGGAGTAGGAAACAAATATCCTGATCAATTTTGGTTCATAGTAAGAGCAGTGTGGGAAGCACATGGGGTTACGGATGATAACATTAAGAAGGCCACATTGGTAAGTGTGCTACAGGATCGCACACTGACTTGGTATATCAAGCACTCAAATGATCACCCGAATGCCAGAATAGCAGAAATTTAGAGTGCATTGAATAGAGAGTTTAGTCAACCGAAATTGGAGACACAGTTGATTATAGGATTCAAGGAGATCGCGATGCTTCCAGGTGAAACCCCCTTGGATCTAGATCAAAGGCTGAAAAGTACGATCCGCAAAGCTAATATGACACTGATATTGGATGCACAACACTGTGCATGGTTTGTGGCGTCTTTGACACCACACCTGAGGACGACACTGTCACAACAGAAGCTCTCATCCCAGGCAGAGGCATTGGAAATGGCGATGAGGCTGCACGAAACATTGATATAGGATCTGGGGTTGGGAGTCTAACAAATCCATGCGCAACTACAAAACCTATGCCTAGAGATGCAGAGTTTGAAGCATGATAGGGTGCCCTAGCTAGAGGCGTGCGAAGAAGTGTGGTTTATAAAATGTAAAGGCCAAGGTAATGATAAGGACCACTGCCTTGTATTCGTAATCTATTTGGCGGGAGGGGGACCGATGCCATTGAGACAGGAGGCACAAGCTGGACCGAGTGCGTCTGTCACCTTATCAGGTCAGCGGAAAGCACACAACTGACAATTGTCACATGTTGTAGAAATATACCCAGACTCTGCAGCAATGGTACTATAATTTATGTAGATCAATAGCTCATGATGAGCGGACATGTTGGAGCTATGAACTAATTATGGATAGGAATCTAGCTTATCGAATGCAGACAGAAATGCGAGGCCTCAATCTAGTTGCAGCAATCACGTGGGGGGGATTTCAAGGATGAGTTCGAGGGCAAGGAGGGATGAGACCAGGACGAGGGCGCTGATAGTTAATCTACTACAACTGTGGAGGACCTAGGCACTATGCATGCAACTGTACGAATCCAACTAGAATATGTTTCCCATATTGCTATCAGTTTGATCATGAAGCGGTAGATTGTCCGACGTTGAACACATAGATGTGCGAGAAAGGGGTACTACAGCCTGCTCCAACTCAAAATATCGAAATGATGAGGTTGGAACCATGTGAAGGAGACCCCAATGTGAATATGGTGCTTAGAAGTGGTGCGACTACAGTGGAAGATAAGGAAAAGCAACCTGAGTGTTATATACATATTTGGGTACTACAACCCCAATCACATATGTCCATAAACCAAGGGCTTCTAAACCCCTAAGGGTGTTGTTTCATACCCTAAAGGAACAAGGTCAGCTGATTACATCATCTCTCAGAATTTCTCCATGAAAGACTACTCAAAACTAGTCAAAATAGGACCATATAGACTGCTCCATGCATAGGGTGTGATGCATCTCACTTATTACACACAGGGGGTGTGATGCATACTGGAAAGCCCTTCTGTAGGGTGCGATGAGCGAGAGCAGACAAATGGCAGAAGCATTTTGCTAGGTGGAAACCCAAAGAATCTTCTAAAAACTACTCATATGACACTTGCCTCTCTGAATTCGCCCAGGGATGAGTAAGAGATCTGAAATCTCCAATTGGAACCAAGAACTATCAGTGAAATGACACTAATCAAAATCCCAAAAGCTGACTCACTCTCCTGTAAACATCTATATATGGATCCCTCATCCTAGAGATCCAAAGGCTGGAATTTTTTAATTTGCAAGGAAGTGTTGTTGGTTTCACTTTGAAGACATTGTTGGGTGATCTTGCTTTGTATGAGGTGAAGAGGGCTTTCATGCTCGGAGGATGATGCTAGATCAGACAGCTTAGTTGTAATCCTCTCTTCTACTACTTCTATCAATAAAGCTATTTGATTTTTCCTCCATATGCTTGTATATCTCTGAATCTTGTATTTGTATATGCATTTATTGTTGGCATTATGATGCATGCGTTGTACTTGATGGCAACCCACTTGTAGAAGAACAACTCACTTATATATAACTAGATGAATCTACAGAAGAGATATCAGATGTGACAGAATACATGGGATGCAAGAAAACTCAAAGAAATTAGATGAAAAGTTAGCTTTGCCATCAAGTTCAAAGGGGGAGATTATTGGCATTATGATACAAGTGTTGTCCTTGATGGCAACTCACACAGATGACAGATCATAGTGCAGCAGGTCCGTAGCAAAGAGTTGATGATCAGGCTACAAATATGAAGAAATAAGAGTATATATGTAGGTTCACTATATACAAAGGTGCATATACACGCTGGATTGTTGATCAAAGGTCGTGTATGTGTATGCACGCACTTTCATGCATGGAAAAGAGTGTACATGTGGGAAAGCTTATTTTTGGGTCTGTGATATTTAGACCTATGGTCCTTGGTATTGCATCCGAAGTATTGAACCTAGGCATTGGGTCCCTAGTATTGGTTCTCAATGGTTTTGGACCATGGTATTGAGTAAGGCCTAAGACTATAAAAGGAGAAGAAGATCCTTAGGCAAATGCATTGAGAAAGTCTTGAATATCTGATGAAGTATGAGATCTAGTATGCAGGTTATGGGTTCATGATGCATTGCTTGATCTAAGCTAAGGAGGAATCTCAATGGTTGATGGAGAGCAATATCTAATGATAGATAGGGATCTAATGGCTTGGAATGAATCATCTCTATACGGTTTGATCTTGTTTAGTCTAGATTTATATAGTGACGCATGTAATATTCTGTAAATGTTATGATCTGGGTATAACTCAAGTTTAGAATAGCTGCAAATCATGAATGAATATTTACAGATATATACGTTGGTTGACTATGATAAAAGTGCATACAGACACAAGTTAGATACATCTAAGTAGCGTATACCATATGAGCTATGATGTTTGAAGTTACAGGTGTTTCTGGTTGTTGATGAGTTCTGATGACTGTTTACTGGTGTCAGTATTCTGCATATTCAGATTGGTTGATTATGTTTAGCTTCAGTATTGATGGATGAGATCTATAATGGATCAGGATCAGAATGACTTATCTTTATGTGATCTGATGAACTAGATCTGGTTGCTAACATACATATTATCTTTGTATATGTAATGATCTGGGTATGTCTGAAGTCAGGAAGTGGAGCGAAGTTATAAGTAAGTAATTAATGACATATACGCTGGTTCGCCTTGGTGAAGTTGCATATACACGCTGGTTCGGAACTTCCAAGTAGCGTATGCACTCTGATGCATGATTTTTGATGATACAGTTGGTTCTGAATATTGTTGCAGAGTTCAGTGTTCTGCTCTGTGTTCTGGTGAGTAAATTTTTTTGACAGGGTTTCAGTGATTCAGTATTGGGTGATTTAGAGATTGATGATGCTAGTGTTGATTGATTGTGTGCTTCAATGATATTGATGGGTCCAGTATGAAAATTAGATGAAACGTGGCCTTCAGATTATGGTGTTGTGCTTCAGGAGTATCCAGTCTAAAAATTTATGAAACATGGTACCTGGAGGAAGAAAGAGAAGGTTGTAGCCTTTTGTAGGTCGACACTTACATACTAGTACATCAGCTAGTACAAGAGCTAAGGGGGTGGTAGCTCCCTTCCAGTAGTAGTTGAAAAACGAGTGAAGGATGGAGCATTCAATAGGTTGGCACCTACATACTAGTAAAAGGATTGGCTAGTACAAGAGCTAACGGGGTGGTAGCTCCCTTCTAGGAGAATCTGGAGAACGAGTGAAGGTTGTAGCCTTCTGCAAGTAGAAGCCTATGTACTGGTATAAGACTACACCAATATAGAATCATTGTAAAAATAAGTTTCTTATTAAAAAGAATATTGAGACGACTTGTAGCAGGTGGTTTTAACCCACATTGGGTTTCCACCTTACATCATGGTGTTCATGTGTGCTTCTTGTGTGTGATGATCTGTTCTATTTTACTGCTCGTGTTTACTGTTCATATGGTTAATAATGTTCTAATGCACTCATTAAGGATCAACTAACTGAATCATAAGTCTACTGGATATACGCTTGTTACATTACACATAGTTGCATATACATGCGGTTTGCCTTAACAAAAGTAGCGTATATGAATCTTAATATGGAAATGAAATCGTTTTATTGATTTGATAATACTGATTCATCCCCCCCTCCCTCTCACTATTATTTCCAACAATTGGTATCAGAGCAGGTCCTTTGGTATAATCTTGATCGCTTGAAGGAGATCCATAGATCAATGGGAACGAAGCTTAAGAAGAAAGTGCCTAAGAAGAAGAAGACATCTCAGAAGAGCTATGACAGTGGGAGAATCGATTAGGGAATATGTGGAAGAAGCACTTCAGATTCAGAATCACTTCAGAATGAATATGAACAAGCAAAATAACTATCAGGTATGAATTTGTTATCCTCTGGTGATACATCTATCTATCCATTTGGAGATGATGAAAGTGATAGTGAAACAATTGAATCTGCTCTTATGGGTGAGCAAGAAAGATATCAAATAGAGGCAAAATTTAAAAGGCTTACAGACAAAATTAGAGATCAACAAGATCTATTGAAAAAAATGGAATGTCCCTTCAAAGAAGAAACTACAAAACTAAAAGCTCAACTAGAGGAAGGAAACAAGGTAAGGAAGTTATTCAAGGACAAGGAAGATCAATGTCAAAAGTTGTAGAATGAAGTGACATCATTAAGAAATGAAGTCAATGAAAGGAGCACAACAATCAAGAAACTCAGAGATAGATCTAGTTACTACGAAAATATTGAAACCAAGATCCTCTCGCTAAAAGAAGATCTTGAAGAATATAATAAGCAGAATAAAGAACTACTACAAGCTCTTGAAAAACAAGAAAACGAAGTTCTTGAATTAAGGCATCAGTTGGAAGAAGGAAGAAAAACTAAAGGAATCATGAAGAAGTAGTATCTTGAAAGGGAAGAGCAACATCAGGTTGAGGTAGATATTCTAAAAGATAAATTAGAAGAAAAGGATAAGCGCTTACGATTTCAAGATAGTACTAAGATCTTGGATGATATTATTAGTAGTCAAAGGTCTCCTGCTATCAAAACTGGCCTTGGTTTTTATGAATCTATTGAAGATGAAGCTAGCTCACAAGGAGAGGCAAGGAACTCTAATGAGAAATCTAAAGTAATTAACAAGGAGATGAGAGGACAACCCCATCAATAGCCAAGAAAAGAAATTCTTCAAAGGAAATCTTTTTCTCCTCTGATGAATAATGTTGAATGTTATGTATGTCATAATCTTGGACATGTTGCAGCCAGATGCAGAAGAAGAATGGTTCAAGACCACTACATAGAAAGATCATCACGTTCTAGGTACTTTAAGGGATATTGCTTTGCTTGCAATATGTTTGGTCACAAAGCTGTTGATTGCTATAGAAGGAATATGAAACATGTAAGATGTTATGCATGTAACAAGCTTGGACATACAGCAAAGGAATGCAGGAATAAAGTACGGGCACCATACCAAAAGGAGAAAACATCATCACACATGAAGATATGGAAGAAGAAGGAAGTACAGTCAGAAAGATGTGGCACAGCACAATATACAGACATAATAGACTCAGAGGGAGCTGAAAATGTAAAACTTCAGTGTCCTAAATCTCATACGCAATTTTCATAAACGGAAGTCGCGTATATACGTGAGTTAGACACTACACAGTCGCGTATATGTTGGTTTGAGGAAAAGCAGTGGGTCAGACTCAGGAAAAAGGGTCTAATATGATTAAGTCCATTATTTGCTCTATTTGATAATGGTTACATCTGCTGATGATGTGTGAAAATTTCTTGATACTTGTAAGATGTTTTAAAGGTGTTTTGATCTTAAATTAATGATGATGATGCCTTGATACTTCTTGCTGATATATGCATGATCAGATCTGACAGTAAGCAAGATGGCACAGGTCTAGCAGGAGCATATGCTTTTAATAATGCATTGTTGGCATTATGGTTAGTGGTCCTCGGTAATGATGCTTATATGGCTAAATGATATATCTTACTATGATATGGTTATGAGTTATCCATGACAAAATCTCATATGATTCTTGGGGTTACATAGTTGATGTTCAAATCAGATTTGTGGTTGATTCTCTGATGATGTATATATGGTGCTTACATGGTGATCTTCATAAGGATAAGGAGAAGTACAAAGCTTGAATACACATCTTCATTACTTGATGATGAGTCACTCATATGATGCTGTTTTCATATGCATAAAGATCATATAATACAGTTATGATGCGGGATTCCTATAGTTCTTGGCACTCATGTGGATGGGGATTGTTGCTGTTGATGATATCAAGAAGTCTTGACAAATGATCTTGAGATACATAGTACTGGATACATGAATGATTACTCAAAGTTGCATTGTTGGAGACATGATGATGATAAGTTCTTACCTATATGATGATAGGTTGATACTTACATATGTTGATTGATGCAGATGTTCCCAAGTGCTGATACTTGGATCATGCAGATCTTGATGTTGATGAGATGGCTGTGGTGTTTTTTCACATATGATATAATGTGAATTATTCTATATGTCATATGCAGAATTCTGTTCAAAAGGATGAGTTGATGCAGACACAACATATACAGGTTGTTGGTCTAGATGTTGTTGTCAGATGATTATGGAACAGATCATACATTGTGTATGATAGTTGTTGATGACTATCATGATGTTATTTAGATGTTTGGTCTCTATTATAATGTGATGTAAAGGTCATATCAAGACTCATGATGTAATAGTTTGTCTCTATCTATTGTAGTCATTTGATGAATCCCTTTTGGTCATATGATGTAATTTGTACCCCCGCTATGCATGGGAAGGATGATGTAATATTTCAGTCATGTAAAAACATTTGGTATCTGGCGTATCCCCACATGGTTGGGTGGATGAGTCAATATTGGTATATCCCCACTGGGTTGGGAGATGGATGTATATATGAGTCCTTGGTGATAGGAAGGTTGTTTATGATAGAGTCAAGTTCTTCTTGTAGAACATCTTTTTGCAGACCTTGCTTACAGTCAGGGGGAGCATGAACAACACTCTTTAGCAGAGCAGATATTTCAGCATGTACTCAGAGAGAGCATGGATAGATTGGTACACCCTGGCATATACAAAGGGGGAGCTCATTCAGAAATTTCAGCAGGTACTTAGGGGGAGTATGGACAACGGAATGTTTATCAAGGAAAGAGAATATCTTGGTCCACCCTTTGCCCTTGATGTCAAAGGGGGAGAGTGATTTGGGTTGTTGCCATCAAGTCCAAAGGGGAAGATTGTTGGCATTATGATGCATGTGTTATACTTGATGGCAACCCACTCATAGAAGAACAACTCACTTATATATAAGTAGATGAATCTATAGAAGAGATATCAGATGTGACAGAATACATGGGATGCAGGATAGCTCAAAGAAATCAGATGACAAGTTAGCTTTTCCATAAAGTCCAAAGGGGGAGATTGTTGGCATTATGATACAAGTGTTGTCCTTGATGGCAACTCACACAGATGATAGATCATAGTGCAGCAGGTCAGTAGCAAAGAGTTGATGATCAGACTACAAAGAATGAAGAAAGAAGAGTATATACACAGGTTCACTATATAAAAAGGCACATATACACGTAGGATTGTTGATCAAAATTCGCATATGCGTATGCATGCACTTTCATGCACGGAAAAGAGCGTACATGTGGGAAAGCTTATTTTTGGGTCCGTGGTATTTAGACCTATGGTCCTTGGTATTGCGTCTAAAGTATTGAAGCGAGGTATTAGGTCCCTAGTATTGGTTCTCAATGGTTTTGGACCATGGTATTGAGTAAGGCCTAAGACTATAAAAGGAGAAGAAGATCATTGGGAAAATGCATTGAGAAAGTCTTGAATATCTAATGAAGTATGAGATCCAATATGCAGGTTATGGGTTCATGATGCATTTCTTGATCTAAGCTAAGGAGGAATCTCAACGGTTGATGGAGAGCAAGATCTAATGATAGATTAGGATCTAATGGCTTGGAATGAATCATCTCTATACGGTTTGATCTTGTTTAGTCTAGATCTGTATACTGGCACATGTAATGTTCTGTAAATGTTATGATCTGGGTATAACTCAAGTTTGGAATAGTTGCAAATCATGAATGAATATTTACAGATGTATACACTGGTTGACTATGATAAAAGCACATACATACGTAGTTTAGATACATCTAAGTAGTGTATACCATATTAGCTATGATGTTTGAAGTTACAGGTGTTTCTCGTTGTTGATGAGTTCTGATGACTGTTTACTAGTGTTAGTATTCTGCATATTCAGATTGGTTGATTATGTTTAGCTTCAGTATTGATGGATGAGATCTATAATGGATCAAGATCAGAATGACTTATCTTTATGTGATCTGATGAACTAGATCTGGTTTCTAACATACCTATTATCTTTGTATATGTAATGATCTGGGTATGTCTGAAGTCAGGAAGTGGAGCGAAGTTATAAGTAAGTAAATAATGATATATACGCTAGTTCGCCTTGGTGAAGTTGCGTATACACACTAGTTCAGCACTTCCAAGTAGTGTATGCACTTTGATGCATGATTTTTGATGATACAGTTGGTTCTGAATATTGTTGCAGAGTTCAGTGTTCTACTCTGTGTTCTGGTGACTAAATTTTGTTGACAGGGTTTCAGTGATTCAGTATTGGGTGATTTAGAGATTGATGATGCTAGTGTTGATTGATTGTGTGCTTCAATGATATTGATGGGTCCAGTATGAAAATTAGATGAAACGTGGCCTTCAGATTATGGTGTTGTGTTTCAGGAGTATCCAGTCTGAAAATTTATGAAACGTGGTACCTGGAGGAAGAAAGAGAAGGTTGCAGCCTTCAGTAGGTCGGCACCTACATTCTAGTACATCATCTAGTACAAGAGCTAAGGGGGTGGTAGGTCCCTTCCAGTAGCAGCTGGAAAACGATTGAAGGTTGGAGCATTCAGTAGGCTGGCACCTACGTACTAATAAAAGGATCGGCTAGTACAAGAGCTAAGGAGGTGGTAGCTCCCTTCCAGGAGAATCTGGAGAACGAGTGAAGGTTGTAGCCTTCTGCAGGTAGAAGCCTGTGTACTGGTATAAGACTGCACCAGTACAGAATCATTGTAAAAATAAGTTTCTTATTAAAAAGAAGATTGAGACGACTTGCAACAGGTGGTTTACACTCGCATTGGGTTTCCACCTTACATCATGGTGTTCATGTGTGCTTCTTGTGTGTGATGATCTGTTCTATTTTACTGCTCGTGTTTACTGTTCATATGGTTAATAATGTTCTGATGCACTCATTAAGGATCAATTAACTGAATCATATGTCTATTGGATATACGCTTGTTTCATTGCACATAGTTGCGTATACACACGATTTTCCTTAACTGAAGTAGCGTATATGAATCTTAATATGGAAATGAAAATTTTTTATTGATTTGATAATACCGATTCACACCCCCCCCCCTCTCAGTATTATTTCCAACATTTATATGGTTAATGTACATCTGATCCTACATTGTTTATGGTTATAGATCTCTATGCTTTGATGGTATTTTGCTGCCTTGACTTTATAGGTGTTCTTTGAAGCGGGACAAGTGAGAAAGGGGTGGAAAAAGCTCTATCAAGAGAGAGAGGAAACGAGCAAGGAGACGAGCGAAAGACTGAGGTTGGTACTCTCTACTTCTCTCTCATCTATCTCTCATAAAGGAAAACACAAGTGACTTTAGTTTGTTTGTTTCTAAGATAGCTACCCGTCTTAGTGGGACTAGAATCTCTAAATGGACACTAGTTTTCCTGATAAAAAAATGGCGACTCCACTAGGGAGCGAATAGTTTGTTTGTTTTGTTACTATTGTTTTCTTTATAAACCACAGACGGAGCCTAAAGTCAAGCCAGCTAGCCTTCGAACTACTTTTGCTATGCAACTGCCTAGTAGATCAACGTTGCTTCAGTCAATCTCCGGGTTGGTTTATGAGTTGAAAATCTAGCTTGCAAACATCCTAAGTTCCCTGGTGGTAGCTCAAATAACGTCATTAAATCAGCCCCTATACTTTGTGTTTACTAACAATCATTAACTCAGCCTAAATACCTAAACTTAGCTACAAATTGTGAGTGAAAACCAAGCACAGTCTCGTCCCTGGACCATCGTACTGTCTCTTCTTGGCAACCTGGATGCATGGCACCTCCCGTGTGTTGCAGGTGAGATGCATCCCTGTTTCCCTGTGTTACAGGTGCAATGATTGACTAAGACTATTTCTACCTCCAGATTTTGATTTTTTCTTCATTGTCTTCAGCTTTATTCAGTAGTTTTGTTGTCTATGATCAGTATTTCTCTGTTGAAACTATCTTCCTTTTCATTATTTAGCCTCCATCAGAAGGAAGTGTGAATGATTTTTGTGTATTTTCATCATTTACAGTTCTCCTTCGCAAATAGTAGCTTAATCGAACTGTCATTTTTTTATTTGAAAGTGTCACAAGTGTCGTTTTCAGTCAAGAGAAAGAGTGTCACAAAGCATTCCTCTTTTAGATAGTCGATTACACTTTTTCCATTGTATTTGATTTGAATCATTAGTATTTAAAGTGTCAAAAGAAGTTTTAAATTCAAAATCGTAAAGTGTTGACTTGACCTTACTTTTGTTTTTTGAAAAGAAAATTGTTAGTATTGTCGCTTTGAAAGAAGATAGTTCAGATCTATACTTAGTTTTCTTTTTGTCATTCTCACATTAAGGAAACTGAAAAACAATACATGGATGTGCATTTGCATTTAGACTGGATGCTGGAATTGATTTAGGAAAAGTGCAACTAGTGTGTGCTCTCTGCTCTATGTTGAAAGAATTTCATTTCTCTTTCCTTAGTAGCTAGGATTTTCATTGCAAAAAGAAAGTAAATGACTGTTTATCATCTTAGATTGCATATTTAGGAATTGTATATCTACATCATGCAGTTAACCTTAAAGGCAAACTTCTTAAGAAATATCAACTGTAAAATAAACTTCAATGAACATAAAAACACTTTGGAACCTAACACACAAAATTTAGAAGTCTAGGCTAGAGACGTATTCTGGCATCGTAAAGCCTGGTAACTATCGCTTTCATCATAGGTTGGGTGATTCCTCCTCTTTGAGACAACAAGTGCCAGTACGGACTTGTGCTCCCACGTACCATTGAGTATATATTGGGAGACCACAATAGGCTACATCCTTTATCCTTAGGAAGCCGTGTCTGCCGCCCTATCGATTGCAATGCACTGAACATAGCATTTGGAAAGATTGACTACCGTACCGTAAAAAGTATTCTACAGTTTTGCAATTGGTTTGGTAATCCCTCTGTCTAGATTTCCAGAGTAGTCACTTTTGTTCCTTTTCAGAATCCTTAAAAGAAAAGGTCCATCTGAGCACTTGTCACTTCAGGCTCACTAAAAATCTACCCATTCCTTTACTACAGGAAGGAAGTTCATTAGAGGTTTATCCGGTTGTTTATTTGGTCCCACCTCCAAGCAATCTAGTCATTTCCTTCGATTGGAATCTACTAGGCAGACCCCACCTACCATCTAATGTACCATTCTGAATCATAGTACAAGCTTACAGAATGATCATGGTTGGTATTATCATAGATGAAGGGGCTTCTGTGAGTATCATTTCCTCAACTTCTTGGAAAGCACTTGGTTTGCCATCGCTTCTGCCTAAGATTTGAAATCTAACAGGCTTCAACAAAGGAACCAGTCGACTGTTAGGGATCCTTCCAAATTTACCTATAAATTTGAGAAGGAAAACCATTCATCTAAACATGATGGTAGTCCAAGGACCTCTAGATTACAATCTACTCCTTGGGCATGACTACATTTATAGCATGGAAGCCATCGTTTCCTCACTCTTTCGAGTGATGTGTTTTCCACATGAAGGCTGAGTGGTCCACCTAGTTGACCAACTTTCATTCCCTGGTTCAAACACAGCTATTAGTCAAATGCCATCTCTAACTGATCTTTTTGCATAACGAATGTCCCATCAATATCCAGTCCATCCACCTGAAGATCGCAAGTGATTCAGTGATTGTGACTGAAACCCAGGAGGCAGGCGCCCTGGTGTTATAGACATTTTTGTTCCTTGCAGCTCCAAGCATGAAATGTCCATAAACCAAGGGCTCCTAAGTCCCTAAAAGTGTTGTTCTAACCCCTAAACGAACAAGGTCAACAAATTGCAGCTTCTCCCAGAAGTTCTCCACCAGAAACTGCTGAGAATAAGTCAAAACAGGATCATTTCAGCTGCTCCACTGGCTAAGTGCGTTGCAGAGCACCTAAACACACTAGCTAGGTGCGTTGCAACGCACCTAAATGCACTATGAGGGTGCGTTGGGTGAGAAATGACAAATGGCAGTGCCATTCCGCGAGGTGGAGAGACAATGGAAGCTTCCAAAATCTTCTCCTATGACACTTGCCTCACTGAATTCGACAAAGGATGAGTAAGACGCCTTCAGTCTCCAAGTGGAAGCAAGAACTGACAGAGAGAAGACACTAATCAAATCACAAGCTGACTCATCCTCCTTGCATACATCTATATATGGATCCCTCATCCCAGAGATCCAGAGGCTGGAATTTTGCACATTGGAAGGAATTGTTGTTGGTTTTGAGACAAACATCAGAGTATTGGGTGATCTATGCTTTGTTGGAGGTGAAGAGGGGCTTCTTTGCTGGGAGGTTGATGCTGGGTCAGGAACCATCGGTTGTAACTCCTCCTGGATCTTCTTGTTTATCAATAAAAACTATTTGAGTTTTTCCTCCATGCTTGTGTATCATTGATGCTTGTTACATTTGTATGGTTAACTTAAATCTTATCCTAAGTTGTTTATGAATATAGATAGATGTCTTTGTATAGTTTTCTTCTTCTGTGATCTTACAAGTACTTGGTGAAGCTGGGCAAGTAAGGGAGCAGGTAGCTGGGAGCTGTCAAAGAAGAGAGGGATTGGATCAAAGGATTAGCCAAGACACAGGTTGGTTCTTTCTATTCCTCTCTATCTATAGTTCATAAAGGAAATACAATAGTAGTTTTTCTCTGTTTGTTTCTAAGGCAGCTGTCACACCTTAGTGGGATAGAGCAGTTCTAAATAGACACTTTTCCCGGTAACAAAATGGCGACTCCGCTGGGGAGAATGTCTAATTAGTTTGTTTGTGTATCTCTTTGTTGTTTGTTTCATAAACTTATAAGTAGTATTCGAACTGCATTTGCCATAACAAATGCAAAGTAGACATCTGCTGCTTCAATCCATTCACTGGATCTATTTATGATTTGAACAGTTGGTTCACAGACTATCTGATTGCCCTTATGATAGCTCTTAGACCCTCCTTAGATCTACCCCTGATTGTGCATTACTGATTGCTTTTACTCAGCCAAAAACCAAAGACTAAACTACAAACCGTGACCCAAAACCCGGACAGATTCTCGTTTCTGGCCCAGGGCAGGTACTGTTAAGAGTTCCTACATTTCAGCGCACTTCCTGAAAAGGGCAACCTGCGCTGCAATCCAGTTTCTCTGTGTTACAGGTGCGCTGATCAGACTAGCCCTGTGCAGCTAAGGTTCTTGTGCTTCATTCTTTCCAGTTTTGTCTCTGAATTTTGCAGCCTGTGATCAGTATATGTCTGTTTAAAACCCCTTTTCCTTGTTGTTATTCCGCCTCCTTTGTACAAAAGAACTATAGATTTTTTTTGTGTGTTTGTTGCATCGTTTACATTTTTCCATTGCAAAAGTAGAATAGTCGTACTGTCATACTTTGATTTAGATCTGTCGCAAGTGTCGATTTCGATCATAGGAGAAAGTTTGATTGCTGTTGATGGTCGATTATACTTTTACTATTGCCTTTGGTCTGAATTTGTGATTTTCTAGTGTCAAAAACGAGTGTTCATTTCAAAATCGCAAGGGGTCGTAATCGTCTCTATCTTTTGATTTCGAAAAGAAGCTTGTTTGTGTTTGTCGCTTGAAAGAAAATTCAGATTTGTACATCAAATTTCTTTTTAGCATCAATACTAAGAAAGTCGAAAACAAATACATGCATGTGCATTTGCATATTGACAGTCTGTTTGGCTTGATTTAGGAAAGTGCATTTACAGTGTGCTCTTTGCTCTTTGTGAAAAGATTGTGTCTTTCTTTTCCTCTAGTAGCTAGGATTTTCATTGCACAAAAGAGATAAAAGTTTGTTTATCATCTTTAGATTGCATTTTAGGAATTACATCTACATCTCGTGGTGAACCCAAAAGGCAAACTTCATAAGCAAGATCAACTTAAAATAAATTCAACGAATCTAACAACGCTTTGGAACTTAACGCACAACATTTAGAGGTCTAGGCTAGAGACGTATTCCGGTGTTGTAAAGCCTGGTAACTGTTGTCCTCACTGATGGTTGGGTGATTCCTCCACTTTGAGACGATAAGTGCCAGTACGGACTTGTGCTCCCACGTACCATCGAGTATATTTTGGGAGACCCCTATAGGCTTAAATCCTTTATCCTTAGGAAGTCGTGTTTGCCGCCCTATCGATCGCAATGCACTGAACACAGCATTCGGGAAGATTTACTGTCGTACCGTAAAAAGTACTCTGCAGTTTTGTGATTGGTTTGGTACTCCCTCTACCTAGATCTCCAGAGCAGTCCCTTTCATTCCTTTTCAGACTCCTTAACGGAAAAGGTCCATCTGAGCACCTGTCACTTCAGGCTCATTAAAAATCGCAGGAGACTAGAGTCATCTTTTGTTTTTTCTCGACTCTTAAAAACTGAAAAAACAAGTTGTGTCAAAGCGTATAAAATTTTATTTTAAACGGAATATTCATTACCCTTTCCTACATTGATCTTGGGTTGAGAAAATGGAGTCTACCAACCAAGGAATTCCCCTTGGAGGAAATCCTATTCCCTTCTCCTCTTGGGGAGATGTTGGTGCGCCCCATATGGCCACATTGTCGCTTCCAGGACTGACAATTGGTTTGCCTGTATGGCTCTTCTCAACCTCTGTCATTCAGAACACCACTATTCCCGAACAATCGAATCAGCAATTAGACGAGTCCAGAGTTGCCCACCAGCCTTCTACTTCCTCTAATTCTTCCTCTCCTCCTTCCTCTTCGCTTGATAGGGCTGGTAAAGCCAAAAGTCAAGTTCCTAAGGAGAAGAAGGAAAAGAAGAAGAAAGAGAAGAAGAAGAAGGAGCCAAAGGCAAATGGGGGAAAACGAGTGTCGTCTAACGAAAATCCACACACTGCACCGACCAGGCCTAAATCGCCATGTGTCATTTGCAAAGGAGACCACTTTCACAGAGATTGTCCTTGCATCCCTCGGATATTAAGGGACTGGTCTCCTCGTTTGCACAATCTGGTGTCATCAACCTCTGATGATCATGTTGAAAGCACACCATCAACTAGTGAAAGTGAAGCCCCAAGACAAAAAGGGAAATGTAGGTTTCCTTGTAAACTGTGCAAAGGCAATCATGCCATCCACTGTTGTCCCTTCTTAGACGAAGCTAAAAGAGTTTTGGATGATCATCCGGTTTCACCGTTACGACTTCCTCCTGGATATAAAAAACTCTTGCCAAGTCCGTCACTAGTTGAAAATCCGGCTGGCCCGCTCAGGTGGTCGGCTGAAGCACCTATCATTGAAGATAAACCATCTGGATCCATACTAGACGAAAGTCAAAAGGTCGAGGCGGAAGTTGACCCAGTCTTGCCTTCAGAGGTTTCATCTTCAGATGATACAGTCACTGAAGAGAACAAGGATGACACCGTCCAAATTCTTTTCATAAGCACAGACTCCAACGAACATGGGGGCAATTTATCCGTTCCTTTACCACAGGAAGGAAGTTCGTCAGAGCCGTACCCGGCCATCTATTCGGTCCCACCTCCAAGCAACCTAGTTGTCTCCTTCGACTGGAATCAACTAGGCAGACCGCGTTTACTAGCAAGCGTACCATTCCGAATCATCGTTCAAATATATAGAATGGTTATGGGTGGTACCATCATAGATGAGGGGGCTTCTGTGAGTATCCTTTCCTCAACTGCTTGGAAAGCGCTTGGTTCGCCATCGCTTTTTCCTGAGATAAGAAATCTGACGGGTTTTGATAAAGGAACCAGTCGACCGTTAGGGATCCTTCCTGATGTGCCCATAACATTGAGAGGGAAAACCATTCGCATGAACGTAATGGTAGTTCAAGGACCCCTGGATTACAATCTACTCCTTGGACGAGACTATATTTATTGCATGGGAGCCATTATCTCCTCACTCTTTAGAGTAATGTGTTTTCCGCACGAAGGAAGAGTGGTCAAGCTCGTGGACCAACTTTCATTTCCCAGATCACGCATAGCAAATAGTCATATACCATCCCTAAATGGTCTTTTCACACAAGAAATGTCTCAATCTCCAGTCCGTCCTCCCGATGAGCGCAAGTAATTCGGAGGGATATGACTGAAACCCAGGGGGCATGCATCTTGGTCTGCTTCGGCAGGAAAACTTCGGGTATAGAGTAGGTTTCCACGGGAGAATATGCCTAGTCTGTACCCCCGTCCGTGATTGGAAGAGGGGGTTATTCTAGTACAGGATTCTCTTGTCAAAGTTATGTGAGTTGGCGAGCGCCGCCACTCACCTTTGTTTATCTCGGTAGACATCGCCGAAGAAGTGTTTTATTTACGCCGTGAATAGAACAATCTTTGGGTAACCTGTAAGAGGTATACCCTTCCTGATAAAACAAATGTTTTGTCAGCTTGAATAGAGGGTGACCTTGAAACTCTGTTTTATACCTGGGGGCATGCAAACCATTTGGAATGCAAGCAAAGAGCGATCATTTATCTGTTTTTTGGATTGGTCATTTTCTAACTTGCATAAAGAAAGGATGTGGGGCAAAACTCTAAAAATTTTCGTTTTTATATGAGACATTCTTATCATACGACTGGATTAATCGAGCAGTGTTACCACAAGGTTCAAGCTCGTTAAAAAATAAACCTGCACCAAGAAAATGTTTCCACCCGTGTGTAAGCTCGTTAAAAAATGAACTATTCCCCGGTAAATAACCACCGTGAATGTAGTACTTCAGCCATTAAAGCCTTGGTCGTGTTTGCACCGTCACCTCCACTTTTACATTGGCCGATCATTCACCTCCATTTGATTATTTACCCATTTTGAGGAACAGATGCGAAGAGTGATTTGAGTAGCCATCCTTGTGACACTGCCGTGATTGGAAAATTCCAAACCTTACCTAGAATCAGCTGCTACCCTTTTTATCACTCATTCCTCAAAAGACGAGTCTTCTTTAAGCTCTTTTCAACTGACTCGTAAAATATGAAAAGATTGCCGAGTCATTGGCCTCTCCAGCTCATTAAAGGGACAGGAAGTGCTATCCCTCCTCTAGATTTTAATATTTTTGGACCTGAGGGATTATTACACAAAAAGATCGAGTGCTTGTTTTGTTCGGCTCGTTAAAACTATCGAAAATTCATCCCTTCTGTATTGTTTTATACTTTTTCAGACTTCAGGGATTAGATGACGAAAAAGGAATTTTGGAGTTACCTTTACGTACCTTTTCAGACTCTCTAAAAATGAAAAGGACCGAGTTATCTTTGTCGTTAAACTCGTTAAAAGGATTAATAGCGACAAACTTGTCTTTAGACGAGAACGAGTTTCATTATCGCTAGGCTCGATAAAACATAGCGATGGGTTTGCCCGAAGGGAAAATTATAGAACAAGCATATGTTATCCTCCTCAAGCTTGACAAAAATAAAGAGGTACTGGTCAGCAATGACTGGGGAAAAATTGGAGAGAAAACTCAAAGAATCTTTATTGGTAGCAAGTCGCTCTAGAACATGACACTTCCACTCCGTGTCTGAGTCGGGTTGGGTTGTTTCATTCACCGGTCACATCGCCATGGTCACATCATACCATCCACATTTGGGGTTAATGCTACCAATCCATCACATCAGTGTCGCCGACATGTTCAAGAGAAGTCGTCCAGAGAAGTCACCTGTGTCCCACCCACTACCATACATTATACTCCATTCTTTCATGGCCACCACCCTGAACCGTATATCATCAGATCGTTTTCACCTCCATCAAAATCATTTGCTCCGTTCCGTGTCATTGATGTGGGATTCATTAAGGCCCTCCTTTGATGGATCACTTCTTGTCGACATCAGCTCATTATCCAAGAAGTTGGTCTAGGAACACCCCATTCAGTACTTTGAAGCTTGCATGCCTTAATGGCAAGTTTCTCACTTTCGGTGACAGGTTTACATCAATGGCCTTCGACCGAAAGATTTTGCGTGGTGTTCGACACCAATTCCTTTATTCACACCACGTGAATTGTACTGTATTACCTTGAGGGTCATTATCATTATCGGTGATTCCTCTCGTGCTTGTTAACATTTTACATCATTGCCTGGTAATCAAGCGATGTCTTTCCATGTTCGACTTCAAAACATTTCTCACATGGATCGACTTGTACTTTGAGTGAAGATCGGACGAGATTGAAGACCCCGGATATAGTTTCATCCATTCGGGTTGCGATATATATTCAAGGAAATAAAGACATTAAATGTACAGCATTGCAGCACAGATAATCATCCTACCAAAAGGATGATGGCTCTATCAGAATCATCAGTCTACAATCAGACGATTATCTGTCCTATGTACATGAAAATGAATCTATAAAGCTGAGCATGGGAATGCCCGCCTCAGCTAGATCATGAAAAACAGTATGAAGATAATGTATTGTATTGTATCTTATTACAGGTCTCCTCCCAGCATTGAAAGAACTTCGGATCCTCATAATAAAGCATTTCACCCGATTAACGGCCTCATACTTTAGGGGGCAACTGTTATAGACATTTTTGTGCCTTGCAGCTCCAAGCATGAAATGTCCATAAACCAAGGGCTCCTAAGTCCCTAAAAGTGTTGTTCTAACCCCTAAACGAACAAGGTCAACAAATTACAGCTTCTCCCAGAAGTTCTCCACCAGAAACTGCTCAGAATAAGTCAAAACAGGATCATTTCAGCTACTCCACTAGCTAAGTGCGTTGCATAGCACCTAAACACACTAGCTAGGTGCATTGCAACGCACCTAAATGCACTATGAGGGTGCGTTGGGCGAGAAATGACAAATGGCAGTGCCATTCCGCGAGGTGGAGAGACAATGGAAGCTTCCAGAATCTTCTCCTATGACACTTGCCTCACTGAATTCAACAAAGGATGAGTAAGAGGCCTTCAGTCTCCAAGTGGAAGCAAGAACTGATAGAGAGAAGACACTAATAAAATCACAAGCTGACTCATCCTCCTTGCATACATCTATATATGGATCCCTCATCCCAGAGATCCAGAGGCTGGAATTTTTCACATTGGAAGGAATTGTTGTTGGTTTTGAGACAAACATCAGAGTATTGGGTGATCTATGCTTTGTTGGAGGTGAAGAGGGGCTTCTTTGCTGGGAGGTTGATGCTGGGTCAGGAACCATCGGTTGTAACTCCTCCTGGATCTTCTTGTTTATCAATAAAAACTATTTGAGTTTTTCCTCCATGCTTGTGTATCGTTGATGCTTGTTACATTTGTATGGTTAACTTAAATCGGATCCTAAGTTGTTTATGAATATAGATCCATGTCTTTGTATAGTTTTCTTCTTATGTGATCTTACAGGTACTTGGTGAAGCTGGGCAAATAAGGGAGCAGGTAGCTGGGAGCTGTCAAAGAAGAGAGGGATTGGATCAAAGGATTAGCGCAAGACACAGGTTGGTTCTTTCTATTCCTCTCTGTCTATAGTTCATAAAGGAAATACAATAGTAGTTTTTCTCTTTTTGTTTCTAAGGCAGCTGTCACACCTTAGTGGGATAGAGCAGTTCTAAATAGACACTTTTCCCGGTAGCACCTGGTCTGCTTCGATAGGAAAACCCTAGATATAAGGTAGTTTTCCACATAGGAATATGACTAGTTTGATACCCCTATCTGTTTAGGAAAATGGATTTGGATTGGAAAAGGATTCCCCCGTCAAAGGTTATGTGATTGGCACTGACAACAGCCACCTTTGTCCATTTCGATGGACATTGCCAAGGAAGTCTTTTGTCTGCGACGCGGATGGAAAAATCTTGCTAATGCAAGAACTTCCATATGGTGACTTGGAAACTCTACTTTATAGCTGGGGCCATGCAAACCTTTTTTCATGCAAGTGAAAAGTGACCATTTATTTTCTTAGTTGGTAGGCTCTTAACCCTTCAAAATCATAGGTTGGTCGTTCCTAGCTTGCATAATCAAAGGCTCAGAAGCAAAGTTGTGCATGGGGCAAGCTCCTTAAAAAATGAACCTACTGATGAGACATCCTTATTATATGACTGGCACAAGCAGTTTTACGCAAAGTTCAAGCTCGTTAAAAAATAAACCTAGCCATGAGCAGTTTTACACGAAGTTCAAGCTCGTTAAAAAATAAACCTAGCAATGATTAAATGTTCCCATAGAGTTCAAGCTCATTAAAAAATGAACCCCACCTTTGGTAAATAACCATTGTGATTGCATAATTATGAGCTTTTGAACCTTGGTCGTGTTCTTACCATCACCTTCACTCTTTTTTAGCCGATCATACACCCCCATTTGATTGTTTATCCTTTTTAGGAACAGTTGCAATGAGTGATTTTATTAGCCACCTTCTCTACACTGCCATGATTGAAAAGTTCCAAACCTTACCTGGAATAAGTTTCTATCCAAAAAATATCACTCGTTCCTCAAAAAACGAGTCTCCTTTAAGCTCTTTTCATCTGACTCATAAAATATGAAAAGATTGCTGAGAAATTGGCCTCTCCAACTCGTTAAAGTGGTTGGAAGTGCCATCCCTCCTCTATATTTTAATATTTTTGGACCTGAGGGATTATTACACAAAAAGATCGAGCGCTTGTCTTGTTCGGCCCGTTAAAACTATCAAAAAAATCATCCCTTTTGTATTATTTTATACTTTTTAGGACTAAGGGATTACATTACGAAAAAGGACCACTGGAGTTGCCTTTCCATCCCTTTTTAGACTCTATAAAAATGAAAAATACCAAGTTATCTTTGTCATTAAACTCATTAAAACAATAGCGACAAACTTTTCCATGCAGACAAGAGCGAGTTTCACTGTCACTAGGCTCGTTAAAACATAGCGACAGGTTTGCCCGAAGGGCAAATTATAGAACAAGCATATGTTATCCTCCTCAAGCTTGACAAAAATAAAGAGGTACTGGTCAGCAATGACTGGTGAAAAAGGGAAGAAAACTTGAATAGCTTCATTGGTAGCAGGTCACTCTTGAACGTGACACTTTCACTCCGTCACCAGGATTGAGTCGAGTTGGGTGTTGGCATTATGATTCTGGTTTGGCTCTATGGTACAGGTGTTATACTTGATGGCAACTCACTCAAGTGGCAAAACTCTTTTCAGGCTCTTAAAATGATGGAAAATAAGAGGTTCACAGGTGCATCGTTCAAAAGGTGCGGACCCGCAGGTTCGTCGTCTAGGGAGTGCAGACATACCCGCAGGTTCACCGTTCATCAGGTGCAGTCCCCCAGTTCAATCACTCCAATGTAGAGAAGCACACTCACATGGGGTATCCTATGTTTGGCCCTTGGTATTTAGCCCGTCTTTTACGATCCTATGGTTTTGGCCCGTGGTATAGGATCTAATTTATTGAACCCCGGTTTGGATCCCTTGTATTGGTTTTTGATGGTTTTGTCCCATGGTGTGGATAAGGGTTTGACTATAAAAAGGTGAAGGAGATCACTTGGCTGGTAACTTGTGAAAATTTAATATCTTAAGATCTAAAATTTTGGGTGTTTGGTTTTACTAAGCTAGATCTAAATCAAGGAGAAATCTTAAGTCAAATCTATTGATAAGTCGTGAACTGTCGAGCGCACGATCAAATCTTTGGATCTGACTGACTGTGGCACATTGGAGGACTGTTAATTTGGCCCTAATCAGAGGTTCGCAGGCGATCCACGGCATAGGTGCGGGGGTACGCAGTGTAGGAGAAGATGCAGTGCGGGGGTACGCAGCGCATTAGAAGGCACAGTGCGAGGTACGCAACGCAGAAGAAAGCAAAGTGCGGAGATACACAAAGGCACAGAAGGAACAGTGCGGAGGTACGCGGTCAGACACACAGTGCAGTGTGTATCTGAGTTGAGGTACGCAGTTCAGCAGAAGGGTAAGTTGCGGTGGTATGCAAAGCAACAGAAGGATACAGTGCGGATCTGCGCAGTTCAGGCACAGAAAGACTGCGAATATCCGCAAGGTTATATCGGTGAAGTTGCGGACCTGTCTTGAAACATTTGTTGACTGTCTTTTATATATTGCTGCAGAGTTCTGGGTTTAGATTTCTGGTATCACTTTTCTGGTTACAACATTATGAGAAGTTAGGTGATTCATTGGTTCATTGTATAAGGAGATTGGGTAATTTGCATGTACTTGATGATTATTTGATCTTCTTAGATCCAATCTGAAAATTAATGAAACGTGGTCCTTAAAGAAGTAGAAGAGCAAAGGGGGTTGTAGCTCCCTTCCAGGAGAGACTGGAAAACGAGAGAGAGTTGTAGCTCTCTGCAGGTTGCAGCCTGTGTACTGGTAAAGGACTGCACCAGTACAAAATCCTTGTAAAAGAAGTTTCTAATTGAAAGAAGATAGAGACATACTGCAGCAGGTGGTTTTCACCCACATTGGGTTTCCACCTTATATCTGGTTTTCTTTGGTGTGCTTATCTATTTTTCTTGCTCTTGTTCATTATTATATACTGACATACAAATTAATGATCAATATATGAAGAATAAATTAAAGTATAAATCTGGAAGGCATATTGAAAAGAATTTGATAATACTGATTCACCCCCCCTCTCAGTATTATTTCCAACAATTGGTATCAGAGTAGGTTCTTCAGAAGAAGCTTGATCGCTTGAAGGAAGATCTTGCATCATGAGAAACTACGAGAGGGAAGCATCAATCAGGCCACTGATTTTTGATGGGATGAACTTCGTTTATTGGAAGGTAAGAGTTACTGCCTATCTTCAATCTCTTGGTACAGAAGTCTGGGATATCATAGATATATGGTATACTTTTCCATCAGCAACTCCTACAGATCCGGCTGAGAAGAAGAAATATGAAACAAATGCAAAGGCGGTCAATACTCTATTAGGATTTCTATCTCAATCAGAATTTGTCAAGGTAATGCAGTTTGAATCTACAAAAGAGATATGGGACAAGATTGTTCTGAGCTATGAAGGAGATGATCAGGTAAAAAGAGCAAAACTTCAAACCCTTAGGATTCAGTATGAAAATCTCAGGATGTATAATGATGAAAGTGTGGCTAACTATTTTCTTCGTGTAGATGAGATTGTTAATTGTATGAAAAATTTGGGTGAAGAAATAAAAGAGGCTGTTGTGGTTGAAAAAGTTCCAAGATCTTTGTCCCCTAGGTTTGAATCTAAAGTTTCTGCTATAGAAGAAAAAGAGAATCTACAAGCCTTAAAATGTCACAGCTGCACGGAATTCTAACTGCTTATAAAATGAGGAAAGGAGGTCCATCAGACAGGAGAGAAGTTGCCTTCAAAGCTTCAGGCAAAGGCAAGTACTACGAGTCAGGACACGTGTCAGAAGAAGAAGAAGAATCAAATTTTGTCAGAAATCTTCAACAGGGTACAGGACAGTTCCGAGGTAAGTTACCTTTCAAATGCTTTGCTTGTGGAAGAGTCGGTCACTATGCTGCCAAATGTCCTCACAAGGATAAGATTGACAAAGGGAAGGAACCTGTTAGATGGAACAAGAAACAGAACGCAACTAAGAAAAGTTACTACACTCATGAAGACAGTGATGGCCTATCAAATAGTGACGAAGATGAACGAGGTAATGATTATAAACTCTTAATGGATTTTGAAGATGATGATTAAATGGATGCTATAGATGTGGATGAATTTTATGAAGAGATTTCTAGACTCAAGACATGTTTAGAAGAAAAGAATATGATCATTGATACTCTGCAATTTCAACTTGATGAAAAAGAAAAATCTATTGAGAAGTTAGAATGTGAAATTGTTGGCCTTAGAAAAGAAATTGAGAAAACAAAGGTTCTAAATCTTAAGTTTGTTAAAGGATCTGAAACTCTCGATGAGATTATCAATGTACAGTGTTCTCCTCTAATTAAGACAGGTCTGGGTTATAATGGAGAAACATCTCAAGCATCCACCTCAAAGAGTTATCTTGATGCAGCAAGGAGGAATGAAAAAAAGCCCAATGGAGATTATGAGGTAAAGCAGGGACGAATTACATCAAGAACAAACATAGATTACCAGGTAAACCAGGGGCAATCCATCTTAAGGGTGAACAAAAGCTACAACCAGCCACAGGTAAAAAATTCTCAATTTTCTTCAAGAATGGATGACAACAGAAATTACAATCATCGCAGAAGTTTCTTCAATGGCCAATGCTTCTCTTGCCATAACTTTGGTCACAAAGCAGCTCAATGTGTTGCCTATAAGACAATCATGACTAGAGAAGCTCAAAAACAAAGAAGTATTACCGGGATTACGAAAAGGACCTATAACAACTTTTCGGCCCTTGAAAATGAAATTGAATGTTCTATTTGTAATAACTTCGGTCATGAAGATTCTGAATGCAGGAGCAGGTTTCGGCAGACAAAGGAACAAGCATCAAGCACCCGAACATGGAGAATAAAGGAACCACAACCAGAAAGATGTGGGATAGCTTTTTATGCAGAAGGATAGGAAGATCTACGATACATTGACAGTGGATGTTTGAAGCATATGACAAGTGATAAAGAAAAACTTGAATCATATACTGCTTTAGAAAAGGGTAAGAAAGTTTCTTTTGGAAATGATACCCCTGCAACCATAAAAGGAAAAGGCACTGCTCATTTGAAAGAAAAGGTCAAAGCTGGAAATGTTTTGTATGTTGATGGCTTGAAGCATAATCTACTGAGTGTCAGTCAGATCTGCGATCAAGGAACTGAGGTAATATTTCGATCAAATGGATGTAGCGTTCGTGATCTTGATACAGGAAAATAGTGATCAAAGGCAGGAGAACTCCAAATAATCTATACATATTTGAAGAAGGACAACAACAATGCTATTTGAGCAAGGATGGTGAACATTGGTTATGGCACCGGAGGTTGGGGCATCTAAGCTTTTCACAAATAAGGAAAGCATGCAAATACCAGGTGGTTCATGGTCTTCCAGATATCAAAATTCCAGACAACACCATATGTAAATCATGTCAGTTTGGTAAACAAACCAGAACTAACTTCCATGAGAAGGAAGGATCAGCCAGCAGGCCTCTTGAACTAGTCCATACAGATGTATGTGGTCCATTTAGGACAAGGTCACCTCGAGGAGAAGAATACTTTATATTATTCATTGACGACTTCTCCAGGATGGTTTGGTTGGGACTTATGAAACACAAGGACGAAGCATTCGAGAAATTCAAATCTTTCAAAGCCTTGGCTGAGAATGAATCAGATCACAAAATTTAGTGCCTCAAGTCCGACAGATGTGGGGAGTTTACCTCAAATGAATTTTTCGATTTCTGTGAAGAACATGGAATAAGAAGGGAATTCTCTACAGCTAGGACTCCTCAACAAAATGGAGTGGTGGAAAGGATGAACACAACGGTCCAACAAATGGCTCGTGCTATGCTTGATGAGTCTGGGACTCCCGCAACCTTCTGGGGTGAAGCGGAATTTGTTGTGGTTGTTATCCTCAACAAAACAAATGTCCGAGTGAACAACACTCAAACTCCTCATGAGATCTGGTATGGTGAGACTCCTTCGGTAAAGCATTTAAAAAATTTTGGGAGCAAATGTTATATCAAGAACACTGATGAACATCTTGGCAAACTTGAACGTAGAGCAAATGAAGGCATTCTCCTTGGTTATTCTCCCCACAGCAAAGCATATAAGTGTTACAATAAAAGACTTGGAAGAATTGTTGACAACATTGATGTAGTGGTTGATGAAAAAGGATACATCCCTAGGTAAGTAAATCATGAAAATATCGAAGAGGATGAAGACTACTCTCCAAATCAGACAAATGATGAAGAAGAACCTCAAGAGGCACCTAAGGAGAAAATAAGGATAGAAGAGAAGACTCCATCCAGGTACGTTCAAAAGAATCATCCAGAATCTCAGATTTTGGGGCAGAAAGAAGCAAGTGTACAAACAAGAAGAACAATTGCAGAAGCCTCAAGCTATTTGGCATTGCTCTCCTCCACTGAACCACAAAATGTAAGAGGGGCATGCAAAGATGAATGCCGGGTCAAGGCGATGGATGAAGAACTTGAGCAGATCGAAAAGAACAACACTTGGGAGTTGGTTCCCAAACCAAAAGATAAGAATGTCATAGGGACAAAATGGATCTTCAAAAATAAGTTGAATGAAAATGGAGAAGTAATTAGAAACAAGGCCAGACTTGTGTGTAAAGGGTATGCTCAACAAGAAGGAATAGACTTCGAAGAAACTTTTTCTCCCATTGCTAGACTTGAGGCCATCTGAATGTTCCTTGCTCTCTCAAGATTTCAGAAGTTCAAAGTTTTTCAAATGGACGTGAAATCAACCTTTCTGAATGGGGACTTAGAAGAAGAAGTCTACATTGAGCAACCAGATGGTTTCATCCTTGTGTTGTGGGGAAAAATGCCTATGCAGGACGATCCTATCCACCTAAGGTGTGACAGTGCCTTAGCAACAAACAGAGACAGCTATTCTAGTATTCTTCCTTTATGAATTAAGAATGAAGAGAGATGGATGGACTAACCGGTGTCTTCCGTTTGTCCCTCGATACGGTCTCTCTTCTCTTTGGGTGTTCACAGCTACTTGTCTTCTTGCTCGCCTAGCTTCAACGGGTTTATACAAGATCACAAGAGAACAACTACTTGCCTTCTCACTAGCCCAGCTTCAATAGATTCCTGCAAGATCACAAGAGAACAGCTACTTGCGACAAGAGAAGAACACTACACAAAGACAAATATTCACATTCATAACTAGTTCAGGATCAGAAATGAACTAAACATACTAATGCAATCATACATCAAAGATACATCAGTATATAGGAGAAACCAAGATAGCTTTATTGATGAATAACAAGGTTCAGGAAGAGATACAACCCAGAGGGCTCCAATCCAGCATCTCCTTCCCAGCAAATGGAATTCCTATCTTCACCCCCTTCAAAGCATTAAGCACCCAATAGTTCCAGTCTCAAACCAACAACAATTCTTTGCAATAACAAAATTCCAGCCTCTAGATCTCATGGAGGAGAGATCGATATATAGATGTTTGGAGAGAGGATGAGTCAGCTTGAGATCTGACTAGTGTCCTCTCCCTCTGTCAGTTCTTGATTCCACTTGGAGGTTCTTGCTTCCACTTGGATATTTGGAACCTCTTACTCATCACCAGTCGAATTCCCTAAGGCAAGTGTCATTTTGGAAGCTTCCTGGGTTCTGACACCTTGAGAAATGAACTTGCCACATGTCCACTCTCGCTCAGCGCAGGTAGCCAGTGTTGCCTTTGACATTCAGCACAGGTAGCCAGTGTTGGCTTTGACATTCAGCGCAAACAGCTAGTGTAGCCACTGAAATGATCCTGAATTGACTTGTTTTTGAGCAGTTTCTGGTGGAGAACTTCTGTGAATTGCTGTGGTTTGTTAGCCTTGTTCCTCTAGGGGTAGGAACAACATGTTTAGGGACTTTGGATCCCTTAGATTATGGACATTTCATGCTCAATGCTGTAAGGCACAAAAATGTCTATAACAGTTGCCCCCTAATGTATGAGGCTGTTTATCTGGTGAAATGCTTTATCAGGGGGATCTGAAGTTCATCCAATGCTGGGAGGAGACCTGTAATAAGATACAATACAATACATTATTTTTCATACTGCTTTCATGATCTAGCTGAGGCGGGAATTCCCATGCTCAACTTTATAAATTCATTTTTCTGTACATAGAACAGACAATCGTCTGATGGTAGACTGATAATTTTGATGAAATTATCATCCTTTGAGTAGGATGATTATCTATTGCAATGATGTACATGTCAATGTCTTTATCTTTCCTGAATATATATCGTAGCCCGGATGGATGAAACTAGATCTGGGGTCTTCAAACTCGTTCGATCTTCACTCTAAGTACAAGTCGATCCATGTGAGAAATGTTCTGAAGTCGAACATGGAAAGACATCGCTTGATTACCGGTCAATGATGTAAACCGTTAACAAGCGCGAGAGGAATCACCGATAATGATAATGACCCTCAAGGTACTGCAGTACAATTCACGTGGTGTGAATAAAGGACTTGGCATCGAACACCACGCAAAATCTTTCGGTCGAAGGCCATTGATGTATACCTGTCACCGGAAGTGAGAAACTTGCCATTGAGGCATGCAAGCTTCAAAGTACTGAAGGGGTTGTTCCTAGATCAACTTCTTGGATAATGAGCTGATGTCGACAAGAAGCGATCCGTAAAAGGAGGGCCTTAATGAATCCCACATCAATGACACAGAACGGAGCTAATGATTTTAATGGAGGTGAAAACGATCTGTGACATATGATTCAGGGTGGCGGTCATGAAAGGATGAAGGATAATGTATGGCAATGGATGGGACACGGTTGACTTTTCTAAATGACTTCTCTTGAACATGTGGCGACATTGATGTGATGGATTGGTAGCATTACCCCAAATATGGATGGTATGGCGAGACCATGGATGTGACCGGTGAATGAAACAACCCAACCCGATTGTGGTACGGAGGAAAAGTGTCATGTTCAAGAGCGACTTGCTACCATCAAAGTTTTCTTTAGTTTCTCCCAATTTTTCCCCAATCATTGCTGACCAGTACCTCTTTATTTTTGTCAAGCTTGAGGAGGATAACATATGCTTGTTCTATAACCTGCCCTTCGGGCAAGCCCATCGCTATGTTTTAACGAGCCTAGCGATAGTGAAACTCGTTCTCGTCTAAAGACAAGTTTGTCGCTATTTAATGATTTTAACGAGTCTAACGACAAGGATAACTCGGTCCTTTTCATTTTTAGAGAGTCTGAAAAGGTACATAAAGTTAACTCCAAAAGTCCTTTTTCGTCATCTAATCCATTAAGTCCGAAAAAGTATAAAACAATACAGAAGGGATGAGTTTTCAATAGTTTTAACGAGTCGAATAAAACAAGCGCTCGATCTTTTTGTGCAATAATCCCTCAGGTCCAAAAAGATTAAAATCTAGAGGAGGGATAGCTCTTCCTGTCCCTTTAACGAGCTGGAAGGCCAAGGACTCGGAATCTTTTCATATTTTACGAGTCAGTTGAAAAGAGCTTAAAGAAGACTCGTCTTTTGAGGAACGAGTGATAAACAGGGTTAGCAGCTGATTCCAGGTACAGGTTGGAATTTTCCAATCACGGGATTGTCACAAGGATGGCTAGTGAAATCACTCTTTGCAGTTGTTCCTCAAAATGGGTAAACAATCATATGGAGGTGAACGATCGGCCAATGGAAAAGTGGAGGTGACGGTGCAAACATGAACAAGGCTTTAATGGCTGATAAGGTTACATTCACAGTGGTTATTTACCGGGTAGGTTCATTTTTTATTTTAAAATGAGCTTAAATGCTGGTGGAAACACTTGCTCATTGCTTATGTTTATTTTTTAACGAGCATGAAGTCCGCGTTAAAACTGCTCGGATCTTGCGTTTATTTTTTAACGAGCATGAACTGTGTGCTAAAACTGCTCGATTATACCAGTCATATGATAAGAGTGTCTCATTGAGATTCTATTTTTTATGGAGCTTCATCTCACAAAGCTTTGCCCCGCATCCTTTCTTTATGCAAGTTAGGAAACGGCTAACCTAAAAAACAGGTAAATAACCGCTCTTTGCTTCCCCTCCAAAAGGTTTGCATGCCCCCAGGTATAAAGTACGATTTCAAGGTTACCCCTACTTCATTTCCGTCAAAACTTTCGTTTCACCGAGAGAGGCCTACCTCTTTCAGGTTACCCAAAGATTGTCTCGTTAATCTTTCAAACAAAACACTTCCTCAGCAATGTCTACCGAAATAGACAAAGGTGAGCGACGTAGCCCGCCAACTCACATAACTTTGACAAAAGAATCTTATTCTAGAATAACCCTCTTCCTAGACGGACGGGGTACAGACTAGTCATATTATCCTGCGGAAACCTACCTTATACCCAAAGTTTTCCTGCCGAAGCAGACCAGGACGCATGCCCCCTGGGTTCCAGTCATATCCTCCCAGATTACTCGCGCTCATCAGGAGGACGGACCGTGGGTTGAGACACTTCTTGCGTGAATAGACCATTTAGGGATGGTATATGACTATTTGCGATGCGTGATCCAGGAAATGAAAGTTGGTCCACGAGCTTGACCACTCTTCCTTCGTGCGGAAAACACATTACTCTAAAGAGTGAGGAGACGATGGCTCCCATGCAATATATATAGTCTCGTCCAAGGAGTAGGTTATAATCCAAGGGTCCTTGAATGACCATCACATTCATTTGAACGGTCTTCCCTTTCAATGTTATGGGCACATTGGGGAGGATCCCTAAAGGTCGACTGGTTCCTTTATCAAAGCCTGATAGATTTCTCATTTCAAGCAAAAGCGCTGGCGAACCAAGCGCTTTCCAAGCAATAGAGGAAAGGATACTCACAGATGCCCCCTCATCAATGATAGTGCCAACCATTACCATTCTGTATATTTGGACGATAATTCTGAATGGTATGCTTGCTGGCAACCGGGGTCTGCCTAGTTGGTTCCAGTCGAACGAAACAACTAGGTTGCTTGGTGGTGGGACCGAATAGACGGCCGGGTATGACTCTGACGAAGTTCCTTCCTGCGATAAAGGAGTGGGAAAATTGCCCCCTTGTTCGTCAGAGTCTGGGTTGATGAAGAGAATTTGGACGGTGTCGTCTTTATTCTCCTCTGTGACGGTATCATTCGAAGATAGAGCCTCTGAAGGCAAAACCGGGTCAACTGCCGTCTCAACCTTTTGACTTTCGTCAGGCATGGATCCAGACGGTTCATCTTCAATGATAGGCGCTTCGGCTGACCACCTGGGCGGGCCAGCCGGGTTCTCAACTAGTGAAGGACTTGGCAGGAGTTTTTTATATCCAGGAGGAAGTTGCGCTCGTAAAATCGGGCGATCTTCCAGAACTCTTTTTGCCTCGTCTAAGAAGGGACAACGATGGATGGCGTGGTCGCCTTCACACAGTTTGCAGGGAAATCTAGCTTTCCCTCTCTGTCCTGGGACTTCACTTTCACTAGTCGACGGTGAGCTGTCAACATGGCTATCAGAGGTCGACGCTACTGAATTGTGCAAACGGGGAGACCAGTCCCTTAGTATCCGAGGGATGCAGGGACAATCTCTGTGGAAGTGGTCTCCCTTGCATATGACACATGGCGATTTAGGCCTAGTTAGTGCTGTGTGTGGATTTTTGTCAGACGACACTTGTTTGCCCCCAGTCGCTTTTGACTCCTTCTTCTTCTTCTCTTTCTTCTTCTTCTCTTTCTTCTTCTTTTCCTTCTTCTCCTTAGGAACTTGGTTTCTTGTTTTACCAGTTCCATCAAGCGAAGAGGAAGGAGGGGAGGAAGAATTGGATGAAGTGGAAGGTTGGTGGGCAACTCTGGTCTGATCTAACTGTTGACTCGACTGTTCAGGAATAGTGGTGTTCTGAACGACATTGGTTGAAAAGAGCCAGACCGGCAGGCCAATTTTCAGTCCTGGAAGCGACAATGTGGCCATGTGGGGCGCACCAACATCTCCCCAAGAGGAGAAGGGGCTAGGATTTCCACCAAGGGGAATTCCTTGGTTGGTGTGCTCCATTTTTTCAACCTAAAGATCAATGCAGGAATAGGGGTGATTGTTCCGTTTAAAATAAATTTTCACAACGCTTTAGACACAACTTGCTTTTTCAATTTTAAAGAGTCGAGAAAAAGCTAAAGATGACTCTAGTCTCCTTCGATGTTTTAACGAGCCCGAAGTGACAAATGCTCGGATGGACTTTTTCCGTTATAGAGTCTGAAAAAGGCCAAAAAGAACTGCTCTGGAGTTCTAGGCAGAGGGTGTGCCAAACTTTTCGCAAAACCGCAGAATACTTTTTAGGGTACGGGCGGTCGATCTTCCTGAATGCTGTGTTCAGTGCATTGCGATCAGTAGGGCAGCCGACACGGCTTCCTAAGGATAAAGGTTTTATGCCTATAGGGGTCTCCCAATATATACACGATGGTACGTGCGAGCACAATCCGTATTGGCGCTATCGTCCCTCAGGAGGAATCACCCACCATCCACGAGATCGACAGTCACCAGGCTTTATGACGCCGGAACACGTCTCTAGCCTAAACCTCTATGTTGTGCGTTATGTTGCAAAGCGTTGTTAAGTTCATTCAATTTATTTTAGGTTGATCTTTTTAAAGTTTGCCTTTCAAGGTTCACCACGAGATGTATGATACAAATTCCTAAATGCAGTCTAAAGATGATAAGCA
The DNA here is from genome assembly GCA_031772625.1 of Pinus tabuliformis. Lineage (NCBI taxonomy): Eukaryota > Viridiplantae > Streptophyta > Pinopsida > Pinales > Pinaceae > Pinus > Pinus tabuliformis. The sequence continues at coordinate 439,407,434 of CM062816.1, forward strand.
AGCTTTTTATCTTTTCAACTTTGAAAATCCTAGCTACTAAGGGAAAAGAAAGACACCATCTTTTCTCAAAGAGCAATCAGCACACTCTAATGCACTTTTCCTAAATCAAACATGCAAACTATCAAGATGCAAATGCACAATGCAGGTGTTTGTTTTCCGCTTTCTTAGTATTGATGCCTACAGAGAAAGCTTTTTGCACAACTTTGAATTTGCTTTTAAATGACAAATACAAACAAGTTCACTTTTTCGAAATCAGAAAGGGTAGAAGAGATTACAACACTTAACGATTTTCGAAATAAACTTTTGTTTCGACACTTTAAAAGAGACAAACTCAAACCAATAAGCAAAAGAAAATGTATAATCAACTGTAAACAGCCAATGAACTCTCTCCTAAGATCACAATCAATGGATCTGAATCAAGGGCTATAGGATGATTATTTCACTCATGCAAAGGAAAACTACGAATGATGACACAAACACATAAAAGCACTCACAGTCTTTTTGTACAAAAGGAGGCGGAATTTAAGCAGAGAAAAGGAGTTATTATACTGGTACCTATGCTGGTTACAGGCAGCAAAAATCAGAGATCAAAACAGGGCAAAACAGAGCAGAGAACCCCAGTTTCATAAGGCCAAACTGGTTCAGCGCAACCTCAACACAGGGGTTTTGACATTTAGCGCAGGTAGCCTTCACGAGACCTGCGTTGAAATGCAGAATCCCTTCACTGGGTCTGCGCTGAAGGAGAAACTCTCGTTTCTCACTAGTTCTGGGTCACAGATTGCTATTTAATCTACTGTTTCAGGCCAAATAAAAGCAACAAGCAAGGTACAATCAAAGGGATGCTTTGAGGGAGTACTAAGATCTATCACAAAGGATCATCAAATCATTTGTGAGTCCATTGTTCAGATCATAGACAAGCCCAGTGGTTGGATCAAAGCAGCAACTGTCTACTTTGCATCTGGGGATAGCAGATGCAGTTCGATTGTTGCTGTCAAGTCTATGAAACAAACAATGATAGAAACACAAATAAAATGACTAAACAAATCTCCCCAGTGGAGTCGCCAATTTGTTGTGGGGAAAAATGCCTATGCAGGACGATCCTATCCACCTAAGGTGTGACAGTGCCTTAGCAACAAATAGAGACAGCTATTCTAGTATTCTTCCTTTATGAATTAAGAATGAAGAGAGATGGATGGACTAATCGGTGTCTTCCGTTTGTCCCTCGATACGGTATCTCTTCTCTTTGGGTGTTCACAGCTACTTGTCTTCTTGCTCGCCCAGCTTCAACGGGTTTATACGAGATCACAAGAGAACAGCTACTTGCCTTCTCGCTAGCCTAGCTTCAATAGATTCCTGCAAGATCACAAGAGAACAACTACTTGCGACAAGAGAAGAACACTGCACAAAGACAGATATTCACATTCATAACTAGTTCAGGATTAGAAATGAACTAAACATACTAATGCAATCATACATCAAAGATACATCAGTATATAGGAGAAACCAAGATAGCTTTATTGATGAATAACAAGGTTCAGGAAGAGATACAACCCAGAGGGCTCCAATCCAGCATCTCCTTCCCAGAAAATGGAATTCCTATCTTCACCCCCTTCAAAGCATTAAGCACCCAATAGTTCCAGTCTCAAACCAACAGCAATTCTTTGCAATAACAAAATTCCAGCCTCTAGATCTCATGGAGGAGAGATCCATATATAGATGTTTGGAGAGAGGATGAATCAGCTTGAGATCTGACTAGTGTCATCTCCCTCTGTCAGTTCTTGATTCCACTTGGAGGTTCTTGCTTCCACTTGGAGATTTGGAACCTCTTACTCATCACCAGTCGAATTCCCTGAGGCAAGTGTCATTTTGGAAGCTTCCTGGGTTCTGACACCTTGAGAAATGAACTTGCCACATGTCCACTCTCGTTCAACGCAGGTAGCCAGTGTTTCCTTTGACATTCAGCGCAGGTAGCCAGTGTTGGCTTTGACATTCAGCGCAAACAGCTAGTGTAGCCACTGAAATGATCCTGAATTGACTTGTTTTTGAGCAGTTTCTGGTGGAGAACTTCTATGAATTGCTGTGGTTTGTTAGCCTTGTTCCTCTAGGGGTAGGAACAACATGTTTAGGGACTTTGGATCCCTTAGATTATGGACATTTCATGCTCAATGCTGTAAGGCACAAAAATGTCTATAACACCTTGGGAATGATCCAAATCTTGTATGCAAACTAAAGAAGGCTCTCTATGGTCTTAAACAGGCTCCAAGGGCTTGGTACTACCGTTTGGACAAATATCTTCATCAATAAGGTTTTTCAAAGGGGTCAACAGATAGCAATCTTTACATAAAAATTGAAAATGACAAATTACTAATACTTGTTGTGTATGTAGATGATATTATCTTTGGCAGCAATGAAGAAGCTATGAGTCAAAGCTTTGCCTTGGTAATGCAGAAAGAATTTGAAATGTCTTTGCTTGGAGAACTGACATATTTTCTTGGATTGCAAATCCAACAAAATGAAGGTAGGATCTTCTTGTCTCAAACCAAGTATCTCAAGCAGATTTTGAAGAAATATGGCATGGAAGATGCAAAACCAGTATGTATCCCATGGTCACAGGATGTAGCCTCAGTGCAAATGATGAATTAGCAGCAGTGCGTCAACCAACCTATAGATCTATGATCGGAAGTCTACTTTATTTGACAGGTACCCGACCATACATCATGCATGCAGTGGGAATAGTTGGAAGATTTCAGGCAAATCCAAAGGAAACTCATCTTCAAGCAGTGAAGAGAATTTTCAAGTACCTTCAAGGAACTCAAAACTATGGCTTATGGTATCCTAGAGATACAGATCTCACACTCCATGATTATACAGATGCAGATTGGGCTGGAAGCGTGGATGACAGGAAGAGCACAAGTGGTGGTGCATTCTGTATGGGTTCCAAATTAGTATCTTGGTTCAGCAAGAAACAGAGTTCGATTGCTCTATCTACAGCTGAAGCGGAATATGTGGCTGGTGCATCTTGTTGCACTCAACTCCTTTGGATGATGCAGACCTTGCAGGATTTTCAGATCACTTGTACTCCACCTATCTCCATCTTATGTGATAATACAAGTGCAATCAGCATTTCAAAGAACCCAGTCATGCATTCAAAGGCCAAGCACAAACCGATCAAGTATCACTTTCTCAGGGAACAAGTGCTTGAACAAAAGGTCAAGTTGGAGTATGTTCCTTCTAAGGAACAAGTTGCTGATATACTCACCAAACCATTGCCCAGGGAGACCTTTGAATAGCTCAGGCAAAAGCTGGGGGTTGTTGATGCATCATCTTGTTATTGAATCTCATCTGTTTCAGAGATTGTTGGTTGTACGCGAGGTTCATATGGGGTATACACGTACAGTTTCTGGTTTATGGATTGGTCGAAGATCACATAGCACTGGTTCAGAGGGAGCACATATAATGCATTGTTGGCATTATGGTAACACAGAAGGTGAACATGGATGCTGATCTGAATATCGCTGCAATATGTCTCTTTCATTCATGGTGGATTATGGTTTGCAGATCTGGTTTACAGTCAGGGGGAGCATGATCAGCAGAACAAAGACTTAAGCATGGTATTAGGGGGAGCATAACCCTTTTCCCTTGATGTCAAAGGGGGAGAATGACGATGATGATCTTGAGGTTGCCATCAAGTCCAAAGGGAGAGATTGTTGGCATTATGATTCTGGTTTGGCTCTATGGTACAGGTGTTGTACTTGATGGCAACTCACTCAAGTGGCAAAACTCTTTTCAGGCTCTTAAAATGATGGAAAATAAGAGGTTCGTAGGTGCATCGTTCAAAAGGTGCAGACCCGCAGGTTCACCGTTCATAAGGTGCGGTCCCCCAGTTCACTCACTCCAATGCAGAGAAGCGCACTCACGTGGGGTTTCCTATGTTTGGCCCTTGGTATTTAGCCCGTCTTTTACGATCCTATGGTTTTGGCCCGTGGTATAGGATCTAATTTATTGAACCCTGGTTTAGATCCCTTGTATTGGGATTTGATGGTTTTATCCCATGGTGTGGATAAGGGTTTGACTATAAAAAGGGGAAGGAGATCACTTGGCTGGTAACTTGTGAAAATTGAATATCTTAAGATCTGAAATTTTGGGTGTTTGGTTTTACTAAGCTAGATCTAAATCAAGGAGAAATCTTAAGGCGAATCTATTGATAAGTCGTGAACTCTTGGGCGCATGATCAGATCTGTGGATCTGGCTGACTGTGGCACATTGGAGGACTGTTAATTTGGCCCTAATCAGAGGTTCGCATGCGATCCACGGTGTAGGTGCGGGGGTACGCAGTGCAGGAGAAGACGCAGTGCGGGGGTATGCAGCGCATCAAAAGGCGCAGTGCAAGGTACACAGCGCAGAAGAAAGCAAAGTGCGGAGATACGCAGAGGCAAAGAAGGAACAGTGCAGAGGTATGCAGTCAAACACACAGTGCAGTGCGTATCTGAGTTGAGGTACGCAGTTCAACAGAAGGGGAAGTTTCAGTGGTATGCAGAGCAGTAGAAGGATACAGTGCGGATCTGCGCAGTTCAGGCACAGAAAGACTGCGGATATCTGCAAGGTTATATCGGTGAAGTTGCGGACCTGTCTTGAAACATTTGTTGACTGTCTTTTATATATTGCTGCAGAGTTCTGGGTTTAGATTTCTGGTTACAGCATTCTGAGAAGTTGGGTGATTCATTGGTTCATTGTATAAGGAGATTGGGTAATTTGCATGTACTTGATGATTATTTGATCTTCTTGGATCCAGTCTGAAAATTAATGAAACGTGGTCCTTAAAGGAGTAGAAGAGCAAAGGGGGTTGTAGCCCCCTTCCAGGAGAGACTGGAAAACGAGAGAGAGTTGTAGCTCTCTGCAGGTTGCAGCCTGCGTACTAGTAAAGTACTGCACCAATACAAAATCCTTGTAAAATAAGTTTCTAATTGAAAGAAGATAGAGACATATTGCAGTAGGTGGTTTTCACCCACATTAGGTTTCCACCTTATATTTGGTGTTCTTTGGTGTGCTTATCTATTTTTCTTGCTCTTGTTCATTATTATATACTGACATACAAATTAATGATCAATATCTGAAGAATAAATTAAAGTATAAATCTAAAAGGCATATTGAAAAGAATTTGATAATACTGATTCACCCCCCCTCTCAGTGTTATTTCCAACATTGGGTTATTCCATTCACCGGTCATATCACCATTGGTCTACCACACCATCCATTTTTGGGGTTAACGCTACCAATCCATTTCAGTGTCGCTGGTACGTTCAAGAGAAGTCACTCAGAGAATTCACCAACCTAGCTAATGCCTCATCCATTGCAATACCTTAACTCTCCATTTTTCATGACCGCCACCCTGAACCTTATATCATAAGATCGTTTTCGCCTCCACAAAATCATTTGCTCCATTCTGTGTCCTAGATGTGGGATTCATTAAGGCCCTCCTACAATGGGTCACTTCTTGTCGACATCAGCTCATTATCAAAGAAGTTGACTTTGGAACAACCCTTTCAGTACTTTGAAGCTTGCATGCCTCAATGGCAAGTTTCTCACTTTCGGCGATAGGTTTACATCAATGGCCTTCGACAAAAAGATTTTACGTGGTGTTCGACATCAACTCATGTATTCACACCACGTGAATTGTACTATAGTACCTTGAGGGTCATCATCATTATCGGTGATTCCTCTCGCGCCTATTAACAACTTACATCATTGGATGGTAATCAGGCGATGTCTTTCCATGTTAGACATCAGAAAATCTTTTCACATGGATCGACTTATACTTCAGGCAAAGATTGAATGAGTTTGAAGACCCTGGATCTAGTTTCATCCATCCAGGCTGTGATATATTCAGGAAAATAAAGACATCAAATGTACATCACAGCTGCACAGATAATCTTCCAAACTAAAGGATGATGGCTCTACCAGAATCATCAGTCTGCCACACAGACGGTTGTCTGTCTTATGTACATAAATATGAATTTATAAAGCTAAGCATGGGAATGCCTGCCCTAGCTAGATCATGAAAATTTTGTGAAGATAATGTATTGTATTGTATCTTATTACTGGTCACCTTCCAGTTCGAAAAACCTCGGATCCTCATTATAAAGCATTTCACTCGACATCAAAAGATTTACAACCTCATGCTTTAGGGGGCAACTTTTATAGACATATTTCGGCACTGCAACCCCAATCACATATGTCCATAAACCAAGGGCTTTTGAACCCCTAAAAGTGTTGTTTCATACCCTAAAGGAACAAGGTCAGTTGATTACATCATCTCCCAAAATTTCTCCATGAAAAACTACTCAGAACTGGTCAAAACAAAACCATACAGACTACTCCATGCATAGGGTGCGATGCATCTCACATATTACACACAGGGGGTGTGATGCATACTGGAAAGCCCTTCTATAGGGTGCGATGAGCGAGAGCAGACAAATGGCAGAAGCATTTTGCTAGGTGGAAACCCAAAGAATCTTCTAGAAACTGCTCATATGACACTTGCCTCTCTGAATTCGCCCAGGGATGAGTAAGAGATCTGAAATCTCCAAGTGGAACCAAGAACTATCAGTGAAATGACACTAATAAAAATCCCAAAAGCTGACTCACTCTCCTGTAAACATCTATATATGGATCCCTCATCCTAGAGATCCAAAGGCTGGAATTTTTTAATTTGCAAGGAAGTGCTGTTGGTTTCTCTTTGAAGACATTGTTGGGTGATCTTGCTTTGTATGAGGTGAAGAGGGCTTTCATGCTGGGAGGATGATGCTGGATCAGATAGCTTGGTTGTAATCCTCTCTTCTACTACTTCTATCAATAAAGCTATTTGAGTTTTCCTCCATATGCTTGTATATCTCTGAATCTTGTATTTGTATATGCATTTATATGGTTAATGTACATCTGATCCTACATTGTTTATGGTTATAGATCTCTATGCTTTGATGGTATTTTGCTGCCTTGACTCTACAGGTGTTCTTTGAAGTGGGACAAGTGAGAAAGGAGTGGTGAAAGCTCTATCAAGGGAGAGAGGAAATGAGCAAGGAGACTAGCAAAAGACTGAGTTTGGTACTCTCTGCTTCTCTCTCATCTATCTCTCATAAAGGAAAACACAAGTGACTTTAGTTTGTTTGTTTCTAAGATAGCTACCCGTCTCAGTGGGACTAGCAGCTATAAATGGACACTAGTTTTCTTGATAACAATGAGGATGATACATGGGTCCACAAGGCCCCTATGAAGGAATCTGAACTTGACTGAGAACACATGAAGGAAATGGTTATGGAAGCTACGAAGAGCTTCGCGAAGGTCTCTACCTCAGGTAGTAAGGATCAACCAGAACCAGGAATGGATCTGTCTATGCTTATTGCCTTTTTAGAGACATGCATGAAGTTGTTACGAGAAAATAAGGAAGTTAAAGGAATCCAAGAGCTTATCACTAGGTGTGCAAGATCAAGGGAATTGAGCGTAGTTCAAAAGATGGGGAAGCATACTTTGCGTACTGGGAGGGAAATGTGGCTGACAACACAAATTGGTGAATATGAGATGGATCAAGTAGTTCTCGACCTGGGTTTCGATGCGAACGTGTTACCAAAACAGACTTGGAAGCAGATGGGTCAGCCCGTGTTACAGTGGTATCCTATTCAATTATGGATGGCAAATCAACAAAACATCGTGCCCATGGGAAGAATGCAAGGGGTAACTATGGATATTGATAACGCAAGCACGCAGATAGACTTCAAGGTAATAGATATTGTGGATGAAAGTAACCCTTACCTCGCATTACTAGGGATAGATTGGGCTACGGATATGAATGGAGTCATCAACCTAAAGAAGTGGAAAATGATTTTCAAGAAAAAGTCCCTACGTGTGATAGTTCTGTTGGATCTTGCCGAAGGAAAGCACTACACTGAACCCGTGCGAAAAGATGATAGCAATGATGAGCTGGACTACATTTACCAGATAACAGTACAAGATCAGGATAGGGTAAACCTGGCTGAAGATGGGAGAATCTCGTGGGAGCGCGACAGTTCCTATATGTCAGATTCCCATGAATAAATAGAGTGTTGGTAGAACAGGTTGCATGAAGTAACCACACTAAATTGCGACCTGATGATTCGCTCATTACGTCACGTGACAACCGAAGCACGAGAAATGCTGAAATATGAGGGGATAATGAAATTGGATGAATCCATAGACAAAATTGAAATTGCCATACCAGAATGGACCATTCAGACGTGCAGCAATATTACAAGCACAGGATCTAACAGGATACAACGGCAGCTCACAGTACCAAGTGCGAAGGAGGGAGTGTTCGCCATAATACACGAAGTCGCAAATAAGGGTCAGCAGATACAACATAAAAGAGGGCTCTACATGTCCCACAGGTTAGACGGGAACATTTGGCACCCTACAAAAACATAGCCACGAAGTCGAAACTACAGAATGGTACCAGAACTGAGGGCTTTGAAGCACCTCCGCAGAATACCGTGGATGTAGTAATATCAGAGAAGAGCACAGTGCATGAAGTCTGGGTTGAATGGCTCAGACAACTAGGAGAAGAGGAGTATGAATGGATTCAGGAAGCCATTTGGCAAGGAAATGAGCAACTTTGTGAATTGGGAAAAAATAGGGTACGTCTCAGAAGGTAGAATTTGATGATGGACATAGAGATTAAATAGTGGGAAAAAGAACTAAAGGAGGACTTTTTGAGTGACAAACTTGGAAAGTTGCAGCTGGATATGCGCAAACATAAGGATGGATTGAAGGAATGTGACTGCAAGGTAATTGGTCAAATATTGCGGTTAAGGCCACGCCTCAGTCGTGAAAGAAATCAGGAGAATGCGTCGCATCCAACAACGCGCATAGCAGTGACGACAGAAACCGTGGAAAGGGATGTTCACCAGAATGTGCTAACAGTGCACCAAGAGGGTGCGACCACCTGACTAACCGAAGAAGGGATACTCTCAGCGCTCCACACAGTTGAAAGAGAGTGCGAGACTATAAAACAGTCTATTAGGAAGCTGTACGACTATGAGAGTACGCGCAGGGTTGGTATGTTCCACAGATCACGGTTGCGCAGACTGAGCTATGCTACTATGCAGATAAACAAGGAAGTGACCATTGGTGTCACTATTCATGACAATAGGTATGAGTTAAGACAAAAAGAAGTGGATGGTGGACATTTAAGACATAAGGTCAGAAATCGATTCGAAATGATCTGTGGCCAGTATAGCATTAATGAGCCAGTAAATGAGGAGAGGGTTCAGTCAGAATTACAATGGACCTATAAATCACAGATAACCCCCTATCAAGAAACCCTTGCCATATAGTTAGTGCATTATCAAGTGGGCATACAGCTAATGAATGAGGAGGTTGTAAAAGCGAGTTCGTGGTTTGAAGCCTTGCCGAAGGATACACAGGAGTACCTGATCAAACCCATGTCAACCACCAAGGGAGCCCCGCAGAATCCTACACCACTAGGAGGGGATGCACCAGAAATCCCTAAATCACCACGGATGTCGACGCCCAAGAAGGACCCACAGGTAGCAGTATTGGTCCGTATGTCTCCATGAAACCCGCATTTCTGTAAATTGTCAATGGAAGAAAAGGGCAAAATAGTTAATATTGAGAGTGACGATGACGAGGAGGATCCTCCAACCTTTGTTGAAGAAATGGAACCAGAAGAAGAGACAGACGAAGACATCCAGTCAGTACGGGCCATAAAAAAATTTCCCAAGTATGTCCCTCCTCAGAAAGGGAGGGTAAAGGTACCTAAAGATTTGGACACCATTAACAACATGTTTAACACTACATCCCTCCCCGAAGGGGTTCCGTTTGAAGGAACGGTTGTGGGCCGCATCCCCTCTATGAAATTTGAAGTTTGGGACCTCACAAACAACAACATCTCTCTTGCAAATATGCAACACAAGCTGCAATAGATCTTGAGTATACAGGACCAGAGATTGCAAACTTGCTGCACTTGCACAAAGAGTTCATGGCTTTGCAATATTAGCTAGAGCTAAAATCCTATGAGGAGCTGCTTTGTGTTAACTGAGCAGAGCAGAATGAGCATCATTAGTTAGGCAAACTAGTAGGGGCAATGGAACAGGAGCTTGAAGAAGTGTTGCAAGAAGCAAGGATGGAACAATGAAGCGCAGTACATCACTCACAGGGATGGTGAACCACGAAGCCTTGGTAGCGCATCTTGCCGCACCGATGAGTGACTCGGGACAAGTCACGATGATTGTGTTGGGGACCTCTTGGGCAACGGATCCCCCACATAACAGTTTTGGACCTTGAAGCCCACAATTTTGGGTATTGTATTGTCAAAGCTCCGTGAAGTGCACACAACGCGAATTGTAATGGGTCAAGTCTAAGGGTAGTCTGCCCTAAAAATATTATAAATTAATCTAGAATGTGTTGGCCTGCCCATGGTCCACGGACCATGGGAATGTATAAATAAGAGCAAGGCTCTAATTGTAGGAGGTAGCTTTCGGTGATAGAAGTAATATGGGTGTCTGAAAGTGATAGTAGATCTGAGTTTGTGAGTGCAAGTTTGGGTTGTAATAGGAGATAGAGGCTCTGCAGCTGTGTGCATGGAGGCCTGATAGAGTTTGCAGTTGTGTGCATACTGGGCAGGAATTTGATTGTAACCAGATAAATTCATTGATAAAGATAAGTTGATTTTGAAATATTATGTATCTGTTCTAGATTCTAGTTTATGCATCTATTCCTGATTTATGATTACGCGCATGTATGTTTACATTAAATAATACCTGAAAGAGTTATACCTTTGTAAGTAACGAAAGACATATAATAATATTAAGCACAGAAAAGGGTAAATTGCATCCGCGCTTGACTAAGGTAGTTGCTCCCAGAACACAGCTACGCGAAATCAACACAGCACATAGGATCGCTCTGTGAAAACCCAGACCACATCAAGACATCCCTAGGATGCAGAGACATGGTTCTAGCACCCTCCCATACTTTCTCAGGTGAGACTTCAGACTGTGCTCCACGGACTATTGCCAAAAGGGCCAGTAGTATCGGGATTTGTTTGGCTAAACATTTCTGAACCTGGTTCAGGCCCCATTAAGCCAACATGGTGGATCACAGAACCTTAGAAGAAAGTTTGCATAGTTAAAGGAGCTCGAGGAAGATAGATTTGTGGCTAGATTCCATCAGTAGGTTCAAAACAAGCATAAAAAAGCTTGGCGTGATCATTACATCAAACTACGCACCTCTAAGGTAAATTATTTGGTTTTATTATATGATAGTAAGTTTGCTAAGTTTCTAGGGAAATTTCAGATGCACTAGTTGGGTTCATATGTCATCAAGGAGATTACAGATGGTGGAGTAGTTTAGCTTGCGAAGTTGAATGGAGGTCCATTTCTGGGAAGGGTAAATGGAAGTCGATTGAAGCCATATGCTAGGGATCTGACGTAATGACTACATGATAGCAGCCCAATCTTAGCGCTCCAGGTAGCTGTAAGGAGGCGCAGGACTATAAACTACATTGCACAGTTTGTAGAGCTATGCGACAGGGGGCTGCATGAAAAGGGATGATGTCACAATACCAGAAGAAGTGCAAAGGGAGTTGCGCTACAGAGGGAGCTACTACATAGCACAGCCAAAAAATGACCGTTGCAGTCAGTGTTCATGATTTGACAGTGAGGAGACGGTTAAGAGGACCCGGGGGGTGACATTTAAGGCTGCATTTAAGAGTGAAATATTTGGAAATATGCCTCCAAATCAATATTTATGGATGGATTTTGGGGGGAACAGTCGAATTTGAATTTGAATTGGCCTGTAAATTAAGCATTGTCGTCCAGCAGAAAACACTTTGTATCCCTAGAATTTCTGTGTTGTGCTATCTGTTGTGCATGAACCGTGAGTTCTTTGAGGCTTTGATTGCTAGCCCTGTGTTTGACAGATTTCCTAAGTTAGATCGAAAACTCATTACTGACATCCTGCTAGGACCAGGTCCTACTGAAACTGCTAGCACTGGAGGAACTATTGCCTCTAAGGGAGCTACTCCATAGGTTGTGAGCATGGAGGCTCCAGCTGCTGTGCCTATGGAACCAAGGTCACCTAGGCCGAAGCCTACACCAGTGAGAGAAGTCCTAAAACCTAAGAAAGACAAGCAGAAGAAGACAATTCAAGTGCACAAGTCACCGAGGAAGCATGTTGCTAGCCAGGCCCAAAAGAAAGAAAAATAGTCAACGAAGGATAAGGGGAAAGTGGTGTATTTGGAGGCTGAAGAGGGCGTGGAGGATATTGACACCGAGGGTGTGGATTCTATCTCCAATTTGCCAGATTATATCCCTCCATGCAAGGGAAAAGTGAAAATCACCAAGGATCGAGACGCATAGAAATTCTTGATTCACACAACCCTGTTGCCAGCTAGAATCACTTTTGAAGGTCCGCAATTGGCGCAGGTTCCACATTTAAAACTAGAGGACTGGGATTTGGTGGACCACGAGAGGTTCTCCCACCTTTTAATGGAAAATTATATGAGGAGGGTCTTTTACAAGGAATTAGGTGTCACCACGTTGGAGCCTATGGAGTGGATTTGCAGAGTGAATCAATTTGGGTTGTTGAACCTATTGTGGATGCCCCACTACCACCACTCCAACATCAACCTTATTTTTATCAAGCAGTTGGTGACCTTGGTACATGATGGCTACTTGTGTTTGAGTGCATTGATCCCTATCACTGCTATGTCGATGCATCGAATCACGCTTTTTCCGCACTTAGGGTTGAATCTGGCCAAGGAATTTGGCAGAAAGACAAGTGAGCACGACCTCACAGATACAATGAAGGAAAAATTCAAGTTAGTGAAGAAGCCATGCGGGTACTCTATCACATCTATCACTGACCCCATGGTGAAAATTTCCACATAAATCCTTGCTAGCAAAGCCATGAGAAAATGCCGCGCAAATGAAGTTCTAGGGCTAGTGATTTCACTAGCTACACAATGCGCAAAGGGCATGCAATTCAATTGGTCATGCTACCTTTGTAGTGAGTTCCTTGCAAACTATAGAGAGGTGCACGATGAGAGTAAAACATTTCACTATCCATCATTATTACTCTACATCGTATTAGTAGCTTGGGATCTACGGGAGGACAGTTAGTTTCCTCCCGTGGACCAGGGATTGCCAAAGGCTACATAATTTGCATCCCTATGGGTAACAAAGGACGTCGAGTGCGTCACAGAGACCAAAATCTTCTGGGTGCTGATGGAGGCGAGCCATTAGATGGCCATCAGCCAAAAGTCATAGTTTTCACCGGCTGTGTTTGAGCAATTGTCAGAGTACACAAACTTCAAAGTAGATTTCCACCGTGTATACATCGGGAAGCGGAAGGATCTGTAACGAAACTGGTTTGACCTACCGTACTTGTCCACAAACAACATCATTCAAGAAACTATCAAGTGCTAGCTGACATGTTGCCATTCTCCATCTGATATGGCCACACGCACCAACAAGTCCGTGGAGAAGAAAAAGAAGGAGGTGGCAAAACAAAAGGTCCAACAATTGGCCGAGAAGTACAGAAAAGAGGTCAAAGAGAAGGACCAGGTGGAAAAGGAGCACACTGTGAAGTAGCAGGCAAAATAAGAAGAGAGTGACTCCGAGCACAGTGATAAGTCTCCTTCACCCCAAACAGAGGAGGAGGAGTAGTTAGAGCAGGTTGGTGGCGATCAAGAGTAACAAAGCACTCCCTTCTGGATAAAGAGATACAAGGATCAATAGAAGGAGGGGCCACGGAAGAATTCCAAAGTGACAAAGCCATCACTGGACCGAATCACACTCATAGACAATGATCTCGATGATATCGGAGATAAGGTACATGATGCCACCCCATAAACGCTACAGCAGTTCGAACAGGAGCAATAATAGGCACTAAGTACCATTGAGAAGGATCTACGTGAGCTGCAGATTCATACGAGTAGGATCCAGGTAGGCGCAGGGTAGGTAAGTGCTGCATCAACAAGCTTGGCGCCAGGGAACACTTAGGCAGCAAATATGGTCAGGTCACCTGATCTCTGGGCAGTCGGGATGCCAAATGGATCCTTGAGCGTGGAGGTGGACGATGACAAGGTCATCGTAAGTTCTCTAAAGAACATCAGACTCAACATTGCTACGCTCCCAAATGTGTATCTTCACACACTGCTGGTAAGTCTGACAACAGAGTTCTGATCATGGGAGAAGCACATGCTCAACCTCATAAGTGAATATAGAGTAAACAACGAATAAATTTTTTCTAAGAAGTCAGAGGCCTTGCAAGAAAAAGAAAAAATCTAGGCACAAAGCACCTAGCTAGTGGCTTCGGTGGTAGAAGCATGTAGAATAGTGCCAGAATTGCATACCCCTAAGGAAGCACTGTTATCGGGAAAACTAGTGTCTATACAAAGCTACTAGTCCCACTAAGGCTGGTAGCTACCTTAGAAACAAACACACTAAAAACTACTTTCGTTTTCCTTTATGAGAAATAGATGAGAGAAGAATAAGGAGACCAACCTCTGTCTTGCACTTGGTTCCTTGCTCGTTTCCTCTCTCTTCTGATAGGTCTTTGCCACTCGCTTCCTTCTCTACCCAGCTTCAAAGAGTACCTGTAGAATCAAATCAGCATAACACTATCCAATAACATAGATCTATTATCATAAACAATATAGGACCAGATGTACATTGACCACACAAATGCATAAATCATCAATGATACAAGAATGTGGAGGAAAACTTGAATAGCTTTATTGATAATCAAGAAAGAGCAAAGAGGATTACAACCAATTGTTCTGACCCAGAATCATCCTCTCAGCAAGAAATCCCTTCTTCACCTCATGAAAAGCTTAGATCACCCAACACTATGGTATTACACCAAGAAACCAACAACACTTCCTTACAAGATACAAAATTCCAGCCTCTGGATCTCTGGGATGAGGGATCCATATATAGATGTTTGCAAGGGGAATGAGTCGGATTTTGAGATTTGATTAGTGTCCTCTCTCTGATAGTTCTTGATTCCACTTGGAGATTGATGATCTCTTACTCATCCCTGGTCGAATGCAGAGAGGCAAGTGTCACAGGAGAAGTTTCTGGAAGATTTCATGCTCCTCCACCTTGTAGATTGACCCTACCATTTGCCCACTCTCGCCCATTGCACCCCATAGAAGGGCTTTTCAACATGCATCACACCTACTGTGTGTATTCAGGTGGGATGCAATGCACTTTGACTATGGAGCAGGTGAAATGGTCCAGTTTTGACCAGTTCTGAGTAGTTTTTCATGGAGAACTTCTGGGAGATGCTGTAATCAGTTGACCTTGTTCTTTTAGGGGTTGGAACAACACCTTTAGGGACATAGGTGCCCTTGGTTTATGGACATTTATGCTTGGGGTTGCAGTGCCCAAAAATTTCTATAACAGTTGCCCCCTAAAGCATGAGGTCGTTAATCTTTTGATGTCGGGTGAAATGCTTTATCATGAGGATCCGAAGTTTTTTCGAGCTGGAAGGTGGCCTGTAATAAGATACAATACAATACATTATCTTCATAATATTTTCATGATCTAGCTGAGGCGGGCATTCCCATGCTCAACTTTATAAATTCATTTTCATGTACATATGACAGACAATCATTTGAGTGTAGACTGATGATTATGGTAGAGCCATCATCCCTTAGATTGGATGATTATCTGTGCAGCATGATGTACATTTGATGTCTTTATTTTCCTGAATATATATCACAGCCCGGATGGATGAAACTAGATCTGGGGTCTTTAATCTCGTTCGATCTTCACTCAAAGTACAAGTCGATCCACGTGAGAGATGTTCTGGAGTCGAACATGGAAAGGCATCACCTGATTACCAACCAATGATGTAAGTTGTTAACAGGCGCGAGAGGAATCACCGATAATGATGATGACCCTCAAGGTACTGCAGTACAATTCACGTGGTGTGAATAAGGGACTTGGCGTCGAACACCATGCAAAGTATTTCGGTCAAAGGCCATTGATGTAAACCTGTCGCCGAAAGTGAGAAACTTGCCATTGAGGCATGCAAGATTCAAAGTACTGAAAGGGGTGTTCCTAGATCGACTTCTTGGATAATGAGCTGATGTCGACAAGAAGCGATCCGTCATAGGAGGGCCTTAGTGAATCCCACATCAATGACACGGAATGAAGCAAATGATTTTAATGGAGGTGAAAACGATCTGGTGATGTAAGGTTCAGGCTGGCGATCATGAAAGAATGGAGTGAAAATGTATTATAGTGGGTGAGACACAGGTGAATTATCTGAGTGACTTCTCTTGAACATATCAGCGACACTGACATGATGGATTGGTAGCATTAACCCCAAATGTGGATGGTGTGATAGAACCATGGTGATGTGACCAGTGAATGGAACAACCCAACCCGATTCGGATGCGGAGTGAAAGTGTCATGTTCAAGAGCGACTTGCTACCAACAAAGTTTCTTCAAGTTTTCTTCCCAATTTTTCCCCAGTCATTGCTGACCAGTACCTCTTTATTTTTGTCAAGCTTGAGGAGGATAACATATGCTTGTTCTATAATTTTCCCCTCGGGCAAACCCATCGCTATGTTTTAACGAGCCTAGCGATAGTGAAACTCGTTCTTCTCTGTTATGGACAAGTTTGTCGCTATTAGGTTTTAACGAGTTTAACGACAAACATAACTCGGTCCTTTTCAATTTTAGAGAGTATGAAAAGGAACGTAAAGTAAACTCCAAAAATCCTTTTTCGTCATCTAATCCCTTAAGTCCGAAAAAGCATAAAATAATACAAAAGGGATGAATTTTCGGTAATTTTAATGAGCCGAACAAAACAAGCGCTCAATCTTTTTGTGTAATAATCCCTCAGGTTCAAAAAGATTAAAATCTAAAGGAGGGATAGCACTTCCAGTCACTTTAATGAGCTGGAGAGGCCAATGACTCGGCAATCTTTTCATATTTTACGAGTCAGTTGAAAAGAGCTTAAAGGAGACTCGTTTTTTGAGGAACGAGTGATAGACTCAGGTAGCAACTGATTCCAGGTAATGTTTGGAATTTTCCAATCACGGCAGTGTCACAAGGATGGCTAACAAGATCACTCTTCGCAGCTGTTCCTCAAAAGGGGTAAACAATCAAGTGGAGGTGAATGATCGGCCAATACAAAGTGGAGGTGATGATGAGAACATGACCAAGGCTTCAAAGGCTGAAGTAATACATTCACGATGGTTATTTACCAGAAATTGGTACAATTTTTAATGAGCTTAAACGCTGGGGGAAACACTTGCTCATAGCTTATGTTTATTTTTAAAACGAGCTTGAATTCTGCATTAACACTGCTCGATCCAGTCGTATAATAAGGATGTCTCATCTAAGATGCCATTTTTAAGAAGCTTGCACCTTACAAAGCTTTGCTTCGCATCCTTCCTTTATGCAAGTTAGGAAACGAACAATCCTACGAGTTTAAAGGGTTAGAGGACCTACAAATTTAAAAAATAAATAGTCGCTCTTTGCTTGCATGCCAAAAGGTTTGCATGCACCCAGGTATAGCGAAAAATCTCCAGGTTACCAAAGTTTGTTCTATCTGTGTCACAGACAAAACACTTCCTTGGCGATGTATACCGAAATAGACAAAGGTGAGTGGCGCAGACACCTCCACTCACATAACTTTGACGAGGGAATCTTATTCCAGCCTAATCCCATTTTCCTAAACGGACGGGTGTGTCAGACTAGTCATATATCCTCCGCGGAAACCTACACTATACCCAAGGTTTTCCTACCAAAACAGACCACGGTGCATGCCCCCTGGGTTTCAGTCATGTCCTCTGAATCACTCACGTTCATCAGGAGGATGGACTGGGGATTGATGAGACATTCCTTGTGTGAAAAGACCATTCAGGGTCGGTATATGACTATTTTCTATGTGTGAACCGGGAAATGAAAGCTGGTCTATGAGCTTGACCACTCTTCCTTCGTGCGGAAAACACATTACTCTAAAGAGTGAGGAGACGGTGAATCCCATGCAATAAATATAGTCTCATCCAAGGAGTAGATTATAATCCAGGGGTCCTTGGACTACCATTATGTTCATGTGAACGGTTTTCCTTCTCAATGTTATCGGCACATCAAGAAGGATCCCCAATGGTCGACTGGTTCCTTTGTCAAAGCCTGTTAGATTTCTCATCTCAGGCAAAAGCGATGGCGAACCAAGCGCTTTCCAAGCAGTTGAGGAAAGGATACTCACAGAAGCCCCTTCATCTATGATGGTACCAGCCATGACCATTCTATATATTTGAGTAATAATTCGAAATGGTACACTAGCCGGTAAACGGGGTCTGCCTAATAGATTCCAGTCAAAGGAAACAACCAGGTTGCTTGGAGGTGGGACGGAATAGAAGGCTGGATACGACTTTGACGAACTTCCTTCCTTTGGTAAAGGAATGGGTAGATTGCCCTCATGTTCATCGGAGTCTGTGCTTACGAAAAGAATTTGAACGGTGTCGTTCTTGTTCTGTTCGGTGACTGTATCATTTGAAGATGGACCTTCTGAAGGCAAGACTGGGTCAACTGCCACCTCGACCTTTTGACTTTCATCTAGTATGGATTCAGATGGCTTATCTTCAATGATAGATGCTTCGGCCGACCACAAGGGCGTGTTAGCCGGATTTTCAACTAGTGACGAACTCGGAAAGAGTTTCTTATATCTAAAAGGAAGCCGTAGCGGTGAAACTGGACGGTCGTCTAAAACTCTTTTAGCTTCGTCTAAGAAGGGACAACGGTGGACGGCATGATCGCCTTCACACAATTTACAAGGAAATTTATATTTTCCTTTTTTTCCAGGGGCTTCACTTTCACTAGTTGACGGTGTATGCTCAACATGATCGTCAGAGGTTGATGACACCGGATTGTGCAAACGAGGAGACCAGTCCCTTAACATCCGAGGGATGCAAGGACAATCTCGATGATAGTGGTCTCCTTTGCAAATGACACATGGAAATTTAGGCCTGGTCAGTGCAGTGTGTGAATTTTCACTAGACGATGCTTGGTTGCCCCTTTTTGCCTTTGGCTCCTTCTTCTTCTTCTCAGTTACTTGATTTTTGGCTTTACCAGCTTCATCAAGTGAAGAGGAAGGAGGAGAGGAAGAATTGGACGAAGTAGAGGGTTAGGGGATAACTCTAATATCGTTTAGTTGCTGACTTGATTATTCAGGAATCACGGTGTTCTGAATGAAAGAAGTTGAGAAGAGCCATACGGGCAAGCCGATTGTAAATCCTAGAAGAGACAATGTAGCCATATGGTGTGCACCAACATCTCCCTAAGAGGAGAAGGGACTAGGATTTCCTCCAAGGGGAACTCCTTGGTTGGTGGACTCCATTTTTCTCAAATTAAGATCAATGTAGGAAAGGTGATGAGTATTCCGTTTAAAATAAATTTTAGATGCTTTGACACAACTTGTTTTTTCAATTTTTAAGAGTCGAGAAAAAACAAAAGATGACTCTAGTCACCTTCGATTTTTAATGAGCCTGAAGTGACAAGTGCTCAGATGGACCTTTTCCGTTAAGGAGTTTGAAAAGGAACGAAAGCGATTGCTCTGTAAATCTAGACAGAGGGATTACCAAACTAATCATAAAATTGCAGAATACTTTTTACGGTATGGCAGTCAATCTTCCCGAATGTTGTGTTCAGTGCATTGCGATCGATAGGGCGGTAGACACAGCTTCCTATGGATAAAGGATAAAGCCTATTGTGGTCTCCCAAAATATACTCGACGGTACGTGGGAGCACAAGTCCGTACTGTCACTTATCATCTCAAAGTGGAGGAATCACCCAACCAACAGTGAAAACAACAGTTACCAGGCTTTACGACACTGGAATACGTCTCTAGCCTAGACTTCTAGATGTTGTGCATTAGGTTCCAAAGCGTTTTTAGATTCATTAAATTTATTTTATAGTTGATCTTGCTTAAGAAATTTTCCTTTCAGGTCCACCGCATGATGTAGATGTACAATTCCTAAAATGCAATCTAAGATGATAAACAGTCGTTTAATATTCTTTTTGCAATGAAAATCATAGCTACTAAGGAAAGAGGGATGGCGTTCTTTCAACAAAGAGTAGAGAGCACACACTATATGCACTGTCCTAAATCAAACCAACAAACAGTCTAAATGCAAATGCACATGCAAGTATTTGTCTTCTACCTTCTAAATGTGTGAATGATAAAAAGAAAGCTAAGCGCAAATCTGAATTATTTTTCAAAGCGACAATTACTAATCAAGTTTATTTTCAAAACAAAATGAGGACAATGACGACACTTTGTTCTTTTGAATTGAAAACTTGCTTTCGACACTTGAAAAACTACTAATTCAAATCAAATACAAGAGTAACAATGTAATTGACTATCAAGAATAATGAGATTCTCTTCTATGACTGAAAACAACACTTGCGACACTTTCAAATCAAGAAACGACAGTACAATTGCGCTACTTCTTTGTAAATGAGAACTGAAGATGACTCAAAAATACATAAAAAAATTTACAGTTCTTTGCACAATGGAGGCGGAATAACAACAAGGAAAGGGGTTTCAAACAGAGGTGTACTGACTACAGGCAGCAAAATTCTTGAATAGAGCTGAAAAGAGTGAACATAGAAACCAAAATTTAGGAACAAGGCCTTGCCTGATCAGCACACCTGTAACACAGTGAAACTAAAATGCAACACACCTACTACACTCAGGAAGTGTGATGCATTTGAATTTCACAGAACAGATAGTGCGCTGGACCAGGGACGAGACTTTCACTGGGTTCCGGGTCATAGTTTGCAGTTCAGTTCAGGGATCTAGGCCGAGCAAGTAGTAATCAGTAAATCAATCATAGGGGTAGATCTAAGGAGGTTACTAGAGGCACCACGAGGGTAATTAGAGAGCTTGTAAATCAATCGTTTAATTCATAAACAAAACCCAGAGATAGACTGAAGCAACGTTGATCTACTTTGTACTTGCATAGCAAATGCAGTTCGAAGGCTAGCTGGCTTGACTTCAGGCTCCATCTGTAAGTTTATAAAGTAAACAAATGTAGATGAACAAACAATCTATTCACTCCCCAGCGGAGTCGCCATTTTGTTATCGGGAAAACTAGTGTCTATACAGAGCTGCTAGTCCCACTAAGGCTGGTAGCTACCTTAGAAACAAACACACTAAAAACTACTTTCGTTTTCCTTTATGAGAAATAGATGAGAGAAGAATAAGGAGACCAACCTCTGTCTTGCGCTTGGTTCCTTGCTCGTTTCCTCTCTCTTCTGATAGGTCTTTTCCACTCGCTTCCTTGTCTACCCAGCTTCAAAGAGTACTTGTAGAATCAAAGCAGCATAACACTATCCAAGAACATAGATCTATTATCATAAACAATATAGGACCAGATGTACATTGACCACATAAATGCATAAATCATCAATCATACAAGAATGTGGAGGAAAACTTGAATAGATTTATTGATAATCAAGAAAGAGCAAAGAGGATTACAACCAATTGTTCTGACCCAGCATCATCCTCTCAGCAAGAAAGCCCTTCTTCACCTCATGAAAAGCTTAGATCACCCAACACTATGACATTACACCAAGAAACCAACAACACTTCCTTACAAGATACAAAATTCCAGCCTCTAGATCTCTGGGATGAGGGATCCATATATAGATGTTTGCAAGGGGAATGAGTCAACTTTTGAGATTTGATTAGTGTCCTCTCTCTGATAGTTCTTGATTCCACTTGGAGATTGATGATCTCTTACTCATCCCTGGTCGAATGCAGAGAGGCAAGTGTCACAGGAGAAGTTTTTGGAAGATTTCATGCTCCTCCACCTTGCGGATTGACCCTACCATTTGTCCACTCTCACCCATCGCACCCCATAGAAGGTATTTTCAACATGCATCGCACCTACTGTGTGTATTCAGGTGGGATGCAATTCACTTTGACTATGGAGCAGGTGAAATGGTCCAGTTTTGACCAGTTCTGAGTAGTTTTTCATGGAGAACTTCTGGGAGATGCTGTAATCAATTGAACTTGTTCTTTTAGGGGTTGGAACAACACCTTTAGGGACCTAGGAGCCCTTGGCTTATGGACATTTATGCTTTGGGTTGCAGTGCCCAAAAATGTCTATAACAAGCACCATTGGAGGTTAAGATCAGAAAACTGGCTCCAGGCATGCAGGATGCCAAGGGAAAACTGGCTAGAGTTTTGTTTGAGCTAAACATGAATATAACTAAACTGGAGTTGAAGTCACAGCCTTTAACTCAGTGAGAGGTAAGGGAATGGCCGGAAGCTGTTGTGAAGGATGGAGTCGTGATGATGGATGTCGCGGTGGTGGACTGCACCACACTGTTTGAGCAGGCTATGGAAGTAGTCACGACCCTGTAGGAAGAGCACACCCTGTAGATCTTAAATATAGAGGTTTGTGAGCTCCAGCAATAATATGATGAAGTGACGGTGACAGTGCGCACCATTGCTACAACACAACGCCTCACCAAGGTGCACGATGCTAAGCAGCTGCTTACACAGGTAGAAGTAGCGCACAAGAATGAGGTTGTCTTTAAGGCTAGATTTGGGCCTTGGTTGGATGAGGCCTACATCATCTCCACCAATATTCAGGAAAAATTAGCGAACTTGCAGAGTACGCAGTAGAAAATCAAACAGGACAGTGCAGGGCTAGCCACAGAGCAACTAGTAGAGTAGATCAAGTAGGCAGCGACGCAGAGCGCGGTTGAAGTAGCAGTTGCACAAGTGGAGCTAGGGGATCTTCACGGCAAGATCTTCATGTCAGTCAAGTGATTCGAGGGCAAGTCACGATCTTTATGTTGGGGGCCTATTGGGATGGGGTCTCCTGGGTCAATTTTGGGGCTAAAGCCCAAGTTTTGATGTATAAAATGTAAAGTCTCCACAAATTTTGGTCACGAAGCGTGTAGATAATTAAAGAGTCATAAAGGGTTTTACCCTTCTTTTATGTAAGTTGAGTCAGCTTTTGAAGATCTACCCATGTTCCACAGACCATGGGATTGTATAAATAGGTGTGTCTTAGAGAGTCCAACAGAGGATAGATGAGTAGAGTTGTCTGTGGGTACGACTAAAGGAGTCTAAGTTAATGCATAAGAGTAGGAAGAAAGGACTATGTGTGTAAAGGCCTAGCGTAGAGTCCATAGCTGAGTGTGTGGACCCCTGTAGCTGAGTGCATAGGGAAGTCTTGAATCTATAAGAAAAACTGATTATCAATAAAGAAGATTATTACAGAAATTCCTGTGTTTTACCTATTTACTTCTGTTATGTATGAATACGCTTTATGCTATGATGAATGATGGGTGTACAAAATATTGATGTATTGATGCACAAATTTACCTAATATATATATTTATATGAATGCAATTGATGTTAAGTTTTTACGTGAAGGTTATATCATTGTATGTTAAAGTTATCTAATAATTAAGCAGATCTGAGTAAATAGTGGGTTGAGAATAATCTTTTATGCATGTAAGTAGCTAATTGGCCTATTCAAGGTCCACAAAAGATAGTCATAGACCTTTGCGGAGCTCTAGAGGCTGATTAAATGGAGTTCCATCGATAAGCCATAAGGGCTTATCGATTTTCTCGAAGGCATATTTAGGGCACAAAAAGACATCACGCTGATCTCTGGGTGTGGAAACTTGGTTCCAGCATCCCCCTATACTGCTTCAGGTGAGACTTCAGTCCGCACTCCATGGATTTATGTCGAAATGGCCAATAGTCTAGGGATTTATTTGGTGCAACTAACTTTGAACCTAGGTCAGGACCCACTAAGCCAACTGCTAGCCAAGCCTAGTACTTTAAGAAAGTTGGATTTGGGCTAAGATGGCTTGCTTACGGTGAGCTGAAAAATAGAGGTTTAGAACATGGGTTGGCATGCATCAAAAAAAGGTGGAGAAGACCTAAATGGAGTTGGTGAAAGGAGTCCTTTCCATAGATCAACAACCCTACGAGAACACTTGCACTTGTTTCTCTTTTCATTTGCAAATTATTACATGTAAATGTGGAATAGATGAATTGAATTTGGAAAATAAAAATTAAATATTGCTAGGAACTTGATCTATGAACTAAAATACCTTCTAAGCTACAAAAACATGAAAAGAAAAAGAAAAAATGTAAATCTTTCCAAGAAATCATAAACAACTATCTAACTAATGTTAAAACTTGATCTACGCAATGAGGGAGTTGAGATAGGGGTCATTGTCACAAGATTTTTAATGTATTTTACTCTATTGAAATTAAACAACTAATTTACCCTCTAAGCCAATGGAAACATGAATAAACAACAACTTAATCAATTTTCTAAGCTAAAAGAAACATGAATAAACTGCAACAATTGATCAAAATTATAAACTAAGAATACAGATACAAGAGAGGAACATATGTTGCTAGGGTTGGGCCCTAAGCCAAGAGCTTCAACCCTCTAAGTCAACTCAGTGTTGGATCAAAACAAAAATTCTCATTATCATTCAAAAAAGTGTGAAATACATCATAAAAATAACAGTCAAATGTGATTTAGCTTAACGGCCTCTTTTCTACATTAAAAATTTCGATCCTAGTGAGTATGATATCTTTTTTATTTATACAAAAGTGGAGCTACCAACAGCCCCTTAGAATATAGGTATATTTACTTACCTAACTCAAGAATAGGTTAATGTAACTCTTCCTTGACTTGCACTGACTTGACTACCAATGAACCCAGCCTGCTTGGCTGCCAATGACACTGAGTTGATGCGATAGAGGGGGGATATTCAAATGATTTGATGAATTAAGGAGGAAAACCATATCCTCGAATATCCCTTTCTTGTCTACTCTGAGTTCCTACACTCAAATAATCTCAAAAGTGCTCAAATTCTTGCATTTAACACACATTAGGCCACATGACATAGTAACACATCTTTACTCCTCACACTAAGAATAACATAACAAAATTTTTAGATAAATGTGAGAGAAAGATAATTTAATAATCTGGAGGATGGCATTGTGACCCATATAATATACCTAATGATGAGCCTCATCATCTATGATGCTTGAAGAATGCAAACACTGGATGAGCTAGGCTTAGAAGGAGTAGGTGGTGGACCATAATAAGCACCAAGCAAGGTGGAATATTTGTAGACTCCAGGAGGGACATTGGTGAGGGACAAGACAGTATTATTTCTAGTCATCGATGAGATAGTGGATTGAGGTGAAGTTTGAGACTTAGGATCATAGTACATCAACTGATCGGTAGTGACAAACTTTCCATTATGAGGGAAGTACATCTTACGAAAAAAATAAATGTGACAATGACATAGAGGAGGTTTAACTATGACCCAATAGGATGTTATAATCTAATATTGAATCAATGATGTCGATGTCAATTGATACAGTCTTGCCAATGATAGTTATAAGACATGTTTTATCACCTAGAGACAGCCCCCGGGTTGAGGAGAGACCAGTGCCTGATACATCTTAAAGGAGTGTTTTGAGGATTTCCTGAGATTTTTGTTGCACTCTGTAATTAATATACTTGGAATTAGATTGATTCAGAAATTAGTTAAATCGCCCTTCATCAAGGTAGACTGAAGCACACATACACACATACACATATATGTAGGCAGATATCACTCATCTAAAGGATAAATTTCCTGATATGGTGGCTGGGACAGAGTCAAATGCAACTTAATGTTTGTCGTTATAGTAAAAATGGAGAGGGAGAAAGTAATGAAGGAATTCAATGCAGAGGGTTAGACAACACAAAATCCTAAACAATGAATCCCAACAGAACTATGGAAGAATAAGGAGATGAAAGTGCATAAATTTTTGAGCGCATTAAAGGTTTCCATCTCTATATTTTGATGGGTACATTCTATCACAAAATAACATTGGTAAGTTTGTGATCTCACAAGTACTGTTGGCTAAAATATAACACTAGTAAATATGTAATTACACAAGTACCATTGTTACCCTATAACATAAGTAAATCTATAATTTTATAGTGAAACCAACAACTTCTTTACATAATTCTAGAGTAAGATAAACATACATGAAATGACAAACATAGGGGAACACATACTACACATTACTCTTCATGGAATCACTAGATCTGCTTCATTAATATTTGAAAATGGAGTCTACATCATAGGTCTAGCACAATTGACATTTATATAAGCATTAGCACCTCATGAACAAGCCATTGAACCAAGATTTCAAACTTATTTATGTACACATAACTCAGAATATCTGCAAAGATAGATTTTGGACCTCTGGAACAAGATTTTGGAACCTATTAAATGAGTTTCTTCCCCCTATTTATGGTCAGAGGTGGAGCTTTGAATAAACATTTACAAAATATCTTCTAATGTTATAGTTGTCAGATCGACTAGTTGTCTCCGCATGTTCATATTCAAATGATTACATAACAGATTGATTCATCTTTAAAACACAGAAATTACAAAATAACGAAATATGGGAAAATTAAATGATGGCTACAAAAAAAAACTCCATGCAAATTCTTATGATCGCCTATGATTAGCCCATGTCTCTACCACCGTGTTCCTTCATGGTTAGCATCCAATATATCTATCGCTTTCTCACCCTAATTGTTTAATCTCCCCTCTTGGAACTGGACATGATCAGGTGTGGTGGTGTTCAATATGTCATGTGACATATGTGTTGACCTATCCACCTACATACACTTTAGGCTATACTATAGGAACCCAATACATCTCATAACTCTAATAAAATATCGTTACGAAAATAGAAAAATTCGATCGCCCTTGACTCCTCTTGCTTAAGCTCCTTTATCGCTTATCAACCATGGGACCATAGTCTATGACCAAAGGCTTAATGCATAGTCATTGCAATATCAAATCCTTCTATCCTCATAACTTCATTTGAAATAACATTTCAAAAACATGAAGTTTTGATGCCTTTAAGCTCCTCTTCCATTGACCCACTTCCTATTTATCCCATGGGACCCTATTAAGGGCCTATCTCCCTTAATAATTCATACTTCACCCTTATCTCTTTGGATGATCATGACCAAGCACCACAACATATCAAAGCCCCTTCACCATCGGAAATTTTCCAAATTGGAATTTACATAGGAGTTACAATATTCACATCCATGATATTTCCCATAGAACTTAGGTGCTAAATATTCCCTTGGATTTGGGTTTTGTGGATCTCTCATGACCATGGGCTAGTCTACATCAAAATCCCTCTTCATCAAAAATTTTCAAATGAAGAATTAGCGTTGGATTTATGAAATCTCCCACTTCTAATGAGATCATAGCTCTTGGTGGTCGGCCCCAGCTCTGCGCCCTTGGTTCCCTAGGGTGCCCATGACAGGATGCCATATAATATCAAATCCTGCTTCATTGGAACATTTTCAAAAGATAATCATAAAATAGTTCTGATTTCTCTCACCTTCGAAATGTAGATCTCATAAATTACATTGTGTTGGAATCATCATTTCCATGTGGTGCCTCCTAAGTGGTTACATGTGTCACCCAATTTTTCCCCTTTAGGCTCTCCAAAACGCTGAAATCACCTGCAACAAGTCCTTTGCTGATGACATCATGCTGACATAATCTACACTATAAGATTCTCAAAACCAACTATTTGCTGCCATGTCTCCGATTTTGAGGAGAAAGAAAGGGTCCCTAGGGTCCTTGGTTTTTTGTTAGTTTCGTTTGTATATTCGTGACTAACTGTCATTATGTATCAAAAGCCCTCTTCATCAGAATGTTTTTAGAAAGGAATTAAAAAGAGTTCTAATGCCTTCAACCTCTGATATTCCTTCTTGGCACTTAGGTGCTCTTCCCACTCTACACCCTCGATTATTTTGAATCTTCATAATCGGGTGCCATATAATATTGAAGCCCCTCTCATCATAACTTTTTTGAAAAGGAAATTAAAATGGTTTTGATGCGATCAGGTCCAAAATTTTGGTAATCCTCTTTAGATTTTGGCCTTTGAAATTTTCTCTCCTCTTTGGGAGTTTTTGAACTTCAAATCCCCATTTTGGACACCATTTGACATCATTGACACAATTGAAAAATGTGTAGTATGTGATAATAGGACCATTGTGATATAAGCCTAGGGGTTGATAGGGATGACCATCCCAGGCACGAAGAGTGATGGTGGAAGGAGACAGGTCAAATGAGCCTATTTTCTTCCAAACACTAGTAGCCATCATGTAGGTGGAGGCTCCTTCATATATATTCCACCACTGAAAAATAGAATTTCTTATGGAGACTATTATTTGCAATGAAACATATGAAGGAAGTAGGGGATGTTCCAATTTGTCAACGTCAAAGAAAATCATATGATCGTCATGGGGATCCACAATAGCCAAAGAAGAGAGTAGATATTTCCATTGGGATGGGAACATATGGAGGACTTCCAGCATTAACATGGTAGAAGGAGATTGTGCCATGTCATCTACTTTGCTATATGTGTGGGCAGCTTTAGCAGAAGCAATGTTTCGACATAATGGACCTTTAGGGATCTTGGGGATAACCTTTACCTTAGGCAAAGGGATATGTAAGTTACCATTGGATGACGAGGAGGGTTTTGTTTCTAACTCTAGTTTCACAAGCTTGTTAGACATGTTCCTTATCATCTTTTTTATTTCCTTGAGTTTCTTCTCTTAAGTTTCCGTTTCCTAGTTTGAGGAACTAGCTTCCTCGTTTCCCCTTCTCATATCTACATTATTAGTTCATCCTATCCACTTCCCAGTTCAAGTGAAATTTTCTTCAACTTCTAAATCATCTATTTGAATTTGGTCTAAGGAATGAGACTTCCTTTCTTTAAGAGTGAAACCAAATTCAGGTTCAAAGGACCCAACAAAAACCACTTTAGCAACAGCCTGTGGAGGTTTGATTTTAGCAGGGAGACTATTGTACAATTTTTTAAACCTTTTTATGAATTCTGACACATCTTCATTATGTTTTTTCTTCATAGCATTGAATTCAGTGAGGATATACCCATGGTCCCTTTTCTCTCCCCATTTTTGCATGAAATAATTCTCCATCTCCTCCCAGGTAGTGATTGAATCATTTGGTATGGCTTTAAACCATTTCCTAGCTTCCCCATCAAGAGACTGGACAAAAGGTATTAACACCACATCTAGGTGTTCTACATTGAGATTTTTTGTAAATACATAGAAATTTTCTACAAGCCTTTGTACTAAAATGGCATCTTCCCTAGTGAATCTTATCAAGATCTTGAGATAGTCTTATGGCATACCATTCAAGGGTTGTGGAAAGTCCAGTGGGGCATATTTTTTCAAGAGAAAGCCTATGATAACCATGTTCAACAAGGGAGGTGGTAGAATATTTATTACAGGTCCTTGTTGAGGGGGTACCTAAGTCATAGCTAACTAGATTTAGGTTGGGAAGCTATTCACACTCTGCGTGAGACTATGTATAGTGATGTCTTTAACTTCTTTAGTTTCAAGGGAGGGATGAAATGAGAAAGAGGGTGAACTGACAGAAGCTTCATTTTTTAGTCTAGAAGGAAATGAGTCAAATAATGCACAATGTTCTTCGGGATATTCCGATGCTTTTGGGGAAGACTCGGTGTAGTTTATCACAACTTTTTGAGAGCCAGTTGATGATATTTCTAGAAAATATCTTGTGGAATCTGCATTAACCAGGGTTTTTTCTTTCCAAATCCTTTGGGATATGATTTTCTCAGGGTTGAATACCGGAGGACTTTTTTGTTGGATTGTATCAGAGCAAGCATGAGGTATCTAGAAAGATAGGGTGCTCAAAATAACATTCAGACAATGGAGTCGCCAAGGTGAGAAATATTCAACCCACACTTCCCTTGTTGAGCTAACAGAGGCAACGTAAAAACATGTTGTACCAAGGGGAAAATTTTCTAATTCGTTCCCCGACAATGACACCAGAAGATGTTGTAGCTCCTAGAGAAAGCCCCTCAGTTGAGGAGAGACCAGTGCCTATAACATCTTAGAGGAGTATTTTGAGGATTTACTGAGATTTGTGTTTCTCTCTGTATTTGATATAATTTGATTTAGGTTGATTTAGAAGTTGGTTCAGTCACCCTTCACCAAGGTAGACTTAAACATACACATATATATAAGTAGGAAGATATCACTCATCCCAAGGATAAATGTCATGCTATGTGGCTGACACATTGTGAAATGCAAATTAATATTTGTCGTTGTAGTAAAAATGGAGAGAGAGAAAGTAAGGAAGAAATTCAATGCAGAGAGTTGCATAACAAAAAATCCTAAACAATGGATCCTATCACAACTATGGAAGAAAAAGGGGATGAAAGTGAAAAATTGTGAAGAACATTTAAGGTTTCTAGCTCTATATTTCCATGGGTACATTCTGTAACAAAATAACAATGGTAAATCTGTGATCTCACAAGTACTGTTGGCTACAATATAACACTAGTAAATTTGTAATTACACAGATACTATTTCTACCCTATAACATAAGTAAATCCATAATTTGAGAGTGAAACTAATAGCTTCTTTAAACATTTAGAGGAAGATAAACATACATGAAATTAAAAACAGACGGGAACACATACTACACTTTACTCCACTTGGAATCACCAAATTAGGTTCAATAATATTTGGAAATTGTGCCTATATCATAGATCTAACACAGTTGAAATTTGCATAAGCATTAGCACCTCATGAAGAAGCCATTGAACCAAGATTTGGAACCTCTTCAAATAACTCGAAATACCTGCAAAGACATATTTCAAACCTTTGGGAATAGGATTTGGGAACCTCTTAAATGAGTTTCTTTCTCGTATTTATGGTCAGAGAGGGATATTTGAATCAAAAGTTACAAAATATCTTATAATGTAACAATTTTATGATCGACTAGTTGTCTCGATGTGCACATATTCAAATGGTTACATAACAAATTGATTCCTTCTTTAAAACACAAAAATTACAAAATAACAAAAAATGGGAAAACTAAATGATGGATACAACAAAAAATATCCATGCCAATTCCTGTGATCACCTTTGATTAGGCCATGTCTCTGCCACGATTTTCCTTCGTGCTTACCAGCCAATATGTCTATTGCTTTCTCACCATAACTGTTTAATTTCCTCTCTTCGAACTAGCCATGATAAGGTGTGGTGGTGTTGAATATGTCCCATGACATAGTTGTTGACCCATCCACCCTCATACACTTTAGGCTATACTATCGGAACCCAATACATCTTGTAACTCTTATAAAATATCATTAAGAAAACATATAACTCTGATCACTGTTGGATCCTCTTGGTTAAGCTCCTTTATCACTTATCAACCATGGCACCATATCCTATGACCAAAGGTTAATGCATAGGTATTTCAATATTGGAGCCTTCTATCCTTGTAACTTCATTTGAAATAACATTCTGAAAACATAAAGTTCTGATGCCTTCAAGCTTCTCTTCCATTGGCCCTCTTCCTGTTTATCACATGGGACCTTGTTGGAGGCCTATCTGCCTTTGTAATTTTTGCTTCACCCTTAGTTCTTTGGATCGTCATAACCAAGCGCTGCCACATATCAGAGCCTCTATACCATTGGAATGTTTCTAAATTGGAATTTACACAGGAGTTACGATATTCACATCCCCAAAAGGGCCAATACCACTTAGGTGCTAAATATTCCCTTGGCTCTAGGTTTTGTGAATCTCTCGTGACCATGTGTCAATCTTCATCAGAAGCTCTCTTCATCAACATGTTTCAAATTAAGAATTAACATTGAAGGTACAAAGACTCCCACTTCCAGTGAGCTCATAGCTCTTTGTGCTCAACCCCAACTCTGCACCCTTGGTTCTCTGGAGCTCCCATGACCGAGCACCATATAATATTGAAGCCCTCTTCATTGGAGCATTTTGAAAAGCTAATCATAAAATATTTTGATTTATCTCACCTCTGAAATGTAGATCTCATAAATTTCATCGTGTTGGCGTGATCATCTCTACGTAGTGCCTCCTAAGTGGTGACATGTGTCACCCAAGTTTGTCCCTTTAGGCCCACCAAAATGTTGAAATTGCTTGCCACATTTCCTTGTCTGGCCACGTCATGCTAATGCAATCTTCCCTACCAGTTTCTTGAAACCAACTATCTGCTGCCATGTGTCCAATTTTGAGCAAAGAGAGAGGGTCCATAGGGTCCTTGGTTTTGTACTGCTTCCATTTTTATTTTTGTGACCAAGCACCAATCTGTATCGGAATCCCTCTTCATAAAAAAAATTTTAGAAAGGAATTAAAAAAAAATTCGATGCCTTCAACCTCCGATATTCCTTCTCGGCACTTAGGTGTTGTTCCCGCTCTATGACCTCCATTATTTTCAATCTTCATGACCAGGTGCCATATAATATTGAAGCCCCTCCCCCATCGGAAATTTTTTGAAAATGAATTTAAAATGGTTTCAATGTGACGGGGGTCCAAATTTTAGAACTCCTCTTTAGATTTCGGCCTCTGATATTTTCTCTCCTCTTTCACCTTTTTTCCACTTCGACTCCCCTCTCTAGCCACCATTTGGCATCATTTGACATAATTACAAAAAGATGTAGTAACTGACAACATCGGCTCCATTTGGGGACAATGTATTGCAAGCAATGCATTGAGAACCTGCATATTAGTGCCTTCTATCAATTGGGCATGGAGTCATTTTATTCGAGTATACAAAAAGTGAAAGCTGGAAATATCAAGAACTTAAAGCATTATTGGTATATACAATGGCTCACTGGTATGTACAGTGGGTGGAAATAGACCTCTTTATTGTTGGAAGTAAAGCTTGAGAAACTGTCCATTCACAAGCATCTTAGGCAATTCACCATCTAAGTTTTCCAGCAAGAAAGTATTTTTCCCCTTTGCCTTAGCAGTCTTGAAAGGTCCAAACCATAAGGGATAGAATTTTCCAAGTTTTCCTTTATCTTCGCATTTGACATCCGGCCTAAGAAACAAATCCTCTCACTGTAAGGTTTTGTCTTTTGCCTTTTTGTCAAATACAACCTTCATATTTTCCTAATATTGAATCATATATTGAGTCACCTCCCCCCTAGTTTCTTGAAGTTCTACCAACTAATAGATCCTCTTGGTTAGAGAATTTGGCTCTTCATAAACTTCCTGTAGAATTTTGGCCACTGGCATTTCTGGTTGTGTAGGGAAAATTGCAGCTTTCCCATACACTAATTCAAAAGGATATTTCATAGTTGATATCTTGGTAGTAACTCTATTTGTTGGGTTGTGTTATATTCTTTCCATAAGTATCCCACGTAGTTAATAGGGGGGTTAGAGGGGGGGCGGAGTCCCCCTTAGTTGCGCCGATTGTGTAGCGGGGGGGTCACAGGGGGTTTGAGGTGTACCCGTAACCCCACTTTATGGGGTCCGGGGCAGTGCTCTGGAAATTTTGGTTTTGAACCCTATGTTAGGTTGGGCGAACCCACCTATGGTTTTGTGCATGTTTTCGCACATGTTTTTTGGACGCAATGGTTTTTGGTCCATGGTATTGGATGCTTCAACATGTATAAATATGTATTGTAACATTGAAAGGAACATAATGAAAAATCAAGCTGGTAGTCCCGGTTTTGGGATCCAGGGGAAAATCTTTGTGTATATGTGTTTTATGTGTTATGCTCTCGCATTGTTTATTTTTTGTGTTTTAGAATTGTATGTAGGTAATTTCTGTATGGGGTTATTTAAACCTACATTTGGTATCAGAGCTGTTTTTGCTTCAAGGGGATACCTTTTTTGCTGAGGGGTTTCGCTCGAGCCTGTGGTAGACCCTATTCAGTGGGAGATCTGCGAGATCATTTCTGATTGTGAAAGAAGATGGCAAGCAGTGGAAAGATAGAGATCGAGAAATTTAATGGTCAGAGTTTTGAGTTTTGGAAACTCAATATGGAGGATCTATTGTGTTATCACTTAAGAAAAATTTCAAATTTCTGAGCATCAGTTTGATTTCAAAACATTGGTGTTAGGCTTGGTCTGGTCTTTCCATGGTTGTTTTAGAGTCTAAGATTTTGACTAGAGTCTTGTTGGTATGGTCAAATAGGGTCAATACTCTATTCTTGCCTATCATTGGTCTCATATCACACATGAATTCCATATGTCAAACTTGTTTCAAGGTTCTTATGCACTACGAAACTATCTAGGAGTTTTCGTAGCGCAAAACTCAATCTAGGTGTTTTCGTAGCGCAAAACCTAGAATTTGCACTGGCTGCTCTATGAAATCAGGGATTCATGCACATCTGTAGCAAATCTCATCCAGCTGTCAAATCTATCAAAATCCGTTATTTTTACATCATTAGTTGTCAGTCCATACACTTTGCCTATCACATTCAACCGCTTATTCTCATCATTAGGGTTGTTAAGTGTCTTGATACGCTCAAGTTGCAAGTTTCAAAAAGAAGCCAAGTTTCAATTAGAATTCCTTGAAGATCAAGCGAGACAGTTTTCAAGTGAGGCAGTGATCAAGATTGAGACAGTGCGAGTTTTTTTTTTCAAATCTTCACTTTGCTGGAATTTCATGGAGGGGTCTATAGAAAGAAGAGATCATAGGTCAGGTAGGTGTCTAAGGAATGAACCTGAAGGCTTAGATATCATCCTAAAGAACAATGAAGTTGAACAAGCCTTCAAACAGGTTGGCTATTGGAGATTTTTTGAAAAACTTCAAGGAGGTCATATGCAAGTCACCATGGAATTTGCTTTAAATTTCACAGGATTGAATTTGAAAGTTGGGGTGCTTGAATTTCCAATCTCTCCAGAGGTTATATCTACAGTCATTAAGATTCCAAGGGGACAAGAGAGATGGTTTAAAAATTTCAAGTTTGATATGACCCCCTGCAAGGAATTTCTAAAGCCGAAGTTCATGGAGTCAGACTTAAACAAGTCAGTGCCCACGAGTTTTGTCAAAGAATCATATGCTAATTTACTTACCTGCATACAAAGATACTTCACCTGCAAGGGGAGGTATCAGAAGGTGTATTATTATCACTTCAAGCTTCTGCTTCATTTCACTGGAAAGATATCTCTTGATTTTCCTTTCTATTTGTTTCGTAGCCTAGGCAAAATGTGTGACAAGGTTCAGTTGAAGAAGGAAGCCTGTGAGACCTCGTTGTTTCATCACAGCTTAGTCAAATTGATCATTTTCCATGAGCTCCAGAAAATAGATAGGGAATGGTCCATGTTCATGTTTATGTCTGGCTTCAAGAATGAAACTAGTCTCAGTCCTCAGGCTATGAAGAGTTCTCCACCAGCAGTTAGTCATCATGCAGAAACAAGATCAAGGAGATTCATGAAATTGAAGGCTAGGAAACAGGTAAAGGAGCCCGCAAGATCACTAGTAATCCAAGACACACCTCAACAGTCACAAAAAGGGAAAGGTCAGATAAAAAAGGGGTACAAGAGAAATCTACAGGTGAAACGGTCCAAAGAAGAGTAACCAGGAGCCAGTTAGCTAAAGAAAAAGGCAAGACAGTGGTTACTGAGGAAAGATTGGTTTCAAAAGGAATTCTGAACGATTTGCTTCAAGCTATTGACATTGAGGAATCTCCTCTGGTTCGAGCAGACTTGATAGAAACAAGTAAAGGCAAAACCAGAAAGGCCAAAACCTCTAAAAAGCTCAAATTTGATGATCAGGTTTCTGAATTTGTTTTTAAGCCAAGAAGACCTGTGACAAGGCATTCAAAAGAGATACAAGAGACACTTCCAGAAGCAAGTGAAACAGGGGAGGTAACAAAATCTCATGAAGGACCTGTGACTTCATCAGAAACATCATCACAGCTGCATAAAAATGATAGAGGTAAGGCAATTATCTCTCAAGAGGAATATAGTTTTGAAGAGTTGAAAAAGAAATTGAAGTTAGCAAATCTTGAAATTGCCAAACTTAGAAAAACCTCAAGGAAAAATGCAATCAAGGAAGCTTATTTTAATAAAATGGAGGCTCTGTGGGAAGACAAAACGATTTCAATACCTGAAGTGGTCAACTGTCATGCTCAATACTACACCTGGTCAGTCCCTGCAATAAAGGAAGTAAGATACATCAGGAAAGTCAATACAAAACTGAGAGCTGGGATCAGAATTATGAAGAGGCAAATTGAAGATCTGAAGATACAATTAAGCCAATGTAAAATACATCCTTAGCTAAAGGAAATCCCATAGAAAGTAAAGCTAAGTCCTAAATTTTGATAGATTACCTTTTGAAGTTTACCTTGAAGAATGGTGCCTATCTATTTAGTTTTGAAAAGCTTCATGACAGAGGGAAAAGCCATTTCAGGAAAAAGAAATCTAAAGAAAGTCAAATTTTGGCCTTAAACTGTGTTTTTGAAATTACACAGCAGTTTTGTAGCGCGCTACAAAACTGTTGTAGATGATGCCTAATGCACAGAAGTTTTGAAGCACGCTATGGAACTGCTGTAGCTGCATATTATGATTCGGTTGACCAATTTTGAGAGACAAAAGGGAAATCTTTTTGAAAAGGAGCTTCTGAAAAGGATCATTTACAAATTGTAAGCATCTAGCAAGGGCAAAACAAGCAGAGGAAAGAAATTTATGAACTCTAAGCTATGTGTTATAAAAGTGATAATTATTTCATAGCTAGTATTGTTCATGATGCGTCAAGTAGCATTAAAAGAGGTTTTATCTTCACACGTGTATATGGGCAAGGTCTACAGTACATGGAAAACAAGATAGTCCAATACATTTTTGTGTAATTAAGAAGGACAACAGGATAATTGATTTCGAAGATCCTTGTGGAGACCAAAAGCAGAAAAACAGGAGCAGTTTCCTAGTTTCCAGGAGCAGTAAAGGGATGAGGCATCAAGGGCCAGCAAGGAATTTCAAACCTCCACCAAAGCTAAACTGAAGAAGGCCATTTGTCAGAGAACGAGTTTAGATTGTAATAAATGCTACTACCAACATGATGAGGAGTTATACTCCTAATTGTTTTAGGTCTCTAAAACTACCAGTCAACAGTCAATTACATTTAATAGTTAGTTTTAAGTATCAATAGGTGTCATAGTAGGAAGAATTCGAATTCCCCTCATGCTAGAGGAGGAATCTTAGTTATGTAAAGAGCTCTATATATAGGAGAAAATCCAATGTACTAGGGGCTGGAAATTTTCAGAGAAACTTTGTTATTGTGCTTTGTGTAAGACTCTGTTTTTAGTAATACAGTATTTGGCTTTACTTCTCAGGAATCAGAAGGAATTCAATGTTCAAAATGTCTTGTATTGTTCTCTTCTCATTATCTACAGTGGTATGAATGTATGTTTATTTAGAAATCACTGATTGTGCTCTAACTTCCTTCATACATTTATAGACTGTGTTGTCCTATATTTTTCTGATGTGTTCTCCATGTGTTGAATTCTAGATGCCCTGACTTCAATGTAAGACTAACATTATTGTCATACTGAAACATGTTTGACTCCGTAAGCCCAATGAATATTTTCTAATTGTGTTTCAACCATTTACACTTCTTCATTTGTTTCATAGAGTTAGCCATCTTCTTCATTATCAAAATCTTTAGTCTTGTGAGAGAGCCCTCTCAGGTTGAGGAGGCTAAGCCTTAGCCAAAAGTAGGTTTGAAATAGTTACTCAAGGTCTACCTAATCAGCAGCCTTTCAGGGTTTGATTTTGAGATAACATGTTGGTGGATAAAGATCAGTGGATCGTGGTAGATCCGGGTACTAAACCAACAGGAGTGTCCGATGAAGAATGGAAGAATTTGGATCGAAAGGCAAAGAGCACAATACGATTGTGTGTCTCAAATTCAGTATTGTTGAATTTATCAGGGGAAGCTATGGCGAAGGCTTTGTGGGACAAGTTAGGGACTTTGTACCAATCTAAGTCTCTGGTGAATAAACTGTTCCTACGGAAAATGTTGTATAACCTGAGGATGAAAGATGAAGACTCGGTGACAGAGCATCTGAATGCATTTAATATTGTGGTAAGTCAGTTAGCGTCTGTTGATATTAAAATTTCAAATGAAGATAAGTGCATTAGTTTGTTGTGTTCTCTACCAAATTCGTGGGATAGTCTGGTTATTGTAATGGGTAGTAATGCAACTGCCTTGCAGTTTGATGAAATAGTCTCATCCTTGCTGACGGAGGAGATGAGACAAAAAAATATGGAGAGCTAGAATGGTGATGCCTTGTCTGTATGGGGATGGTCCCAGAACAGAAAAAAAAATAAGTCATCGAGTGGGAGATCTAAATCTCCAGGAAAACCTGTAAAGGTGGTATGCTGGAAATGTGGAAACGAAGGGCACTACAAAAGGGACTGTAAATCTAAAGCTATTGACAAAGGAAAGGGATCTAATGAGGCTCCTTCTACAGAGGTGAAAACCACCTCAGATGAAGGTGGGGATGTGTACTTTGCTTCTTCAAGTACACATGTAGATCATGAGGCATGGTTGATTGACTCAGGTACATCCTTTCACTTCACTCCCCATAAAGAGTGGTTCTACGAGTATGAGAAATACGATGGTGGTGATGTCTTCTTAGGGGATGATAGGAAGGCTAGAACTGTTGGTCGCAGAAAAGTAAAATTGAAGTTGCAAGGTGGAAGGTTTAGAACACTTCCAGTTGTTCTACATATTCCTGCATTGGCCAGAAATTTGATTTCTGTAAGCAAGTTGGATGATTCAGGTGTAAAAATAGTGTTCGAGAAGGATACCTGCAAGATGGTTCGAGGAGCACTGGTATTAATGCGGGGAGTTCGGATTGGAACTCTATACAAGATGAAAGGTAGCATTGTTGTTGATGGGTGCAACAGTTTTGTGGTTCCTGAAAGTGGAGCAAAAAATATAGTGGCCACTGGAGAGAAGACCAAGTTGTGGCATCAAAGGCTTGGACATATTGGAGAGAAAGGCCTTCGAATACTTCATGGTAAAGGTATGGTAGAAGGTATAAGTAATAGCTCTCTGGATTTTGATTTCTGTGAAAATTGTGTATATGGGAAGCAGAATCGGGTGAGTTTCCACTCTGGTGGTAAGAGGGCGAAACAGATATTAAAGCTTGTGCACAGTGATGTGTTTGGACCTGTGAAGGTTCCATCACTAGGTAAGTCTGTGTACTATGTATCATTTATAGACAACTTCTCAAGAAATACATGGATATTTTTCCTTAAGAAGAAATCTAAAGTCTTTGACAGGTTTAAAGAATTTAAGGCTGTGGTGGAAAACCAGATAGAGAAGAAGATAAATGTGCTGAGGACAGATAGCGGTGGAGAGTTTTGCAGTAAGGAATTTGAAGAATTCTGCAAGAAGTGTGGTATAGCATGGCAGAAGACTACTCCATATACACCTCAAAAAAATGGAGTTGCAGAAAGAATGAACAAGACGTTGATGGAGAGGGCAAGAAGCATGCTCAGTGGTGCCAAGTTAGGATAGGAATTTTGGGTAGATGCAGTGGAGACAGCATGTTATCTGGTTAACAGATCACCTTCATCAGCGTTGGAGGATAAGACTCCACAAGAGGTATGGACTAGTAAGAAACCCTCTCTTTCACATCTGAGGGTATTTGGATGTGATGCATATGTACGTGTTCCAAAGAAGAAATGAACCAAGTTGGATAGTAAATCTGAAAAGTGCATCTTTATAGGGTATAAGGATGGTTTAAAGGGTTATAAGCTTTGGAACCCAACAACAACTAAGGTTGTGTACAGCCGAGATGTGGTGTTTAGAGAGGTGAAAGATGTTATTACACATGAAGTTCAACCAAAGGAACCTGAGAAGATAGAGTTTGAGCTAAAGGAGGAAGAATCAGACCCTATAGTAGAGGAGGAATCAGAAGATGAAGAGCCACAAACTCTGGGTGTGAGAATATCAGTTCAAGAAAGAAGGCAACCAGAAAGGTATAGTCCATCTACTTTTTGTTCAAATTTGTCTTTATCTATTACTGATGATGATCCCAGAACTGTGAAGGAAGCAATAGATTCAAAGGATGGAAAACTCTAGAAAGAGGCCATGGTTGATGAAATGGCATCTTTGCACAAAAATGAGGCTTGCGATCTAGTGGAGTTGTTAGCTACAAGGAAACCCATTGGTAGCAAATGGGTGTTCAAAAAGAAGACAAATGCAAAAGGAAAAGTGGAGAAATACAAAGCTCGGTTGGTAGCAAAAAGTTATTCCCAGATGCCGGGAATTGATTTTGGTGATATTTTTTCTCCTGTTGCCAAGGTAACTTCTATTAGATTACTTTTATCTGTTGTTGTTGCTTTTTATTTTGAGGTAGAAGAGATGGATGTGAAGACAGCATTCCTTCACAAAGATCTGGAAGAGGATATCTACATGAAACAACCTGAAGGCTTTGTGGTGAAGGGTAAGAAAGAATTGGTATGCAAGTTAAAGAAGTCTCTGTATGGGTTAAAACAGTCACTAAGGATGTGGTATCATAAATTTGATACATTTATACGGGGACTTCACTTGACTAGAAGCAAAGCAGATCACTGTGTATATTTTAAATTAATTGATGAACATGTTATTTATCTGGTCTTGTATGTGGATGATATGTTGCTGGTTGGAATGAAAAATAAATTATCTAGGATTTGAAGACCCAATTGTCCTCCAAATTTGACATGAAAGATCTTGGTGTTGCAAACTATATTTTGGGCATGGAAATTAAAAGAGACTGGGCAAAGAGGAAGCTCTGGTTAAACCAGAGGAAGTATGTTGAGACAATACTATAGAGGTTTAATATGCAGGATAGTAAACCGTTGAAGGTTCCTATTCCTGTAGGTGTGAGGTTATCTGCTAAATAGTGTCCCAAGACACAAGAAGAGAAAGAGGACATGTCCCATGTTCCATATGCAAGTGCAGTCGGTAGCCTGATGTATGCAATGGTATGTACTAGACCAGACATTGCACATGCAGTGGGAGTATTGAGCAAGTTTATGTTAAAACTAAGGAGCACTGGACAATAGTGAAGCGGGTTTTCAGGTATTTGTGTGGCACTAGTGATTATGGTTTGTGCTACCAAAGAAGACTAGGATTGGATAGAGTGTTGGATATTCATGGCTTTGTTGATGCTGACTGGGCTGGAGATCTGAATCAGAGAAGATCTACAAGTGGGTATGTGTTTAACCTATTTGGAGGTGCAGTCAGTGGATGAGTAAGAAATAATCTGTAGTGGCACTATCAACTACAGAGGCAGAATACGTGGCAGCCACTCATGCAAGCAAGGAAGCAATTTGGTTGCAGAGATTGTGTTCAAGTATGGGGTTAGTACAGGGAGCTATAAGGATAAACTATGACAACCAAAGTGAAATTTTCTTGGCAAAGAACCCTGCATATCATTCAAAGACAAAGCACATTGATGTTCAGTATCACTTTGTGAGGGATATGATAGAAGACAAAAAGGTGTTGTTGGTAAAGATGGACACTTTGAAGAATATTGCAGATGCAATGACAAAATCTATGAGCTCTGAGAAGTTCTCTTGGTGTAGAGAGACAATGGGCATTTCAGGGCTAGAAAAATGACTAAGCTCTCTTGTGGCCCCCTGTGGAAAGAAAACAACAAGTGAGAGAATGTTGGGTTGTGTTATATTCTTTCCATGACTAGCCCACGTAGCTAACCGGGGGTTAGAGTGGGGGCGGAGCCCCCCTTCGTTGCACCGATTGTGTAGCGGGGGGCAGGGGGGGGTCACAGAGGATTTGAGGTATACCCATAACCCCACTTTAAAAATTTTGGTTTTGGACCCTATGTTAGGTTGGGCGGACCCACCTATGGTTTTGTGCATGATTTTCGCACATGTTTTTTGGACGCGATGGTTTTTGGTCCATGGTTTTGGACGCGATGGTTTTTGGTCCATGGTCTTGGATGCTTCGGCATGTATAAATATGTATTGTAACATTGAAATGAACATAATGAAAAATCAAGCTGGTAGTCCCGGTTTTCGGATCCAGAGGAAAATTTCTGTGTATATGTGTTTTATGTGTTATGCTCTCACATTGTTTATTTCTGTGTTTTAGAATTCGTATGCAGGTAATTTCTGTACGGGGTTAAAACCTACACTATTGGACTATAAAGAAAACTTTAGTTGTGAGTCCCAGTTTTTCTTATTTTCTGATATTGTCTTCCTAATAATCCTTACCAAGGTTTTATTTGATGATTCAACCAATCTATTTCCCTATGGATAGTAGCTAGTGGAGTGACCCACAATGATGTTATACTTCTGGCAGAAGCTCAGAAACTAGGTAGATTTAAAAAATTGATCATTATCAGTGATAATCATTCATGGGAAATCGAACCTATCAAGCATATTCTCCTCAATGAATTTCATAACCACGACATCGGTTGCATTTCTAGCTGGGACTGTTTCCACCCACTTAGTGAACTAATCGGTGGTCGTAAGAATCCATTTGTGCCGACTACTAGAGGGTGGGTGTATTTCCCCAATGAAGTCTAACCCCCACTATTTGAAAGGTTCCCCAAAAAAAATAATGATTAAAGGAAAAGGTGATAATTTCCGCTTTTCAAAAAAAATTGTCACTTCTCACAAGCCCGAATATATGCATGTACCTCACCAAAAATCTTGGTCCAATAGAAACCTACTTTGAGAATTGTATGGGTTGTAGCTCTCCAACTATAATGTCCCCCACATACTCAATTATGGAACTCATCCTTCACTTTATGGATCTCTTCTTCAACTAGGAATAAAAGCAAAATCCCGACTGGGCCCCTCTAATATTGTTGGCCATTTGAAATGAAAAACCTCTAGGCTTGTAGCCTCAAAGCCCTGTATTTAACTTTATTAAAATTGACTGGGCAACTCAAAAAAAGTAAATAGTGGATTATATGTTTATACCAGTGAAACACGAGGTACTTCATTTATATTTTCTTTGTTGCGGTCCTGACCTTGTTCTTCTCCTCTTCTCTTTGGATTTCTCCTTCCTTTGTCAACAAATGTATACCCAAGACTTGGCAATTTGATTCAAACAAGATTTTAGCTAATCCTTGCCCCTTGATTAGCTTCATGGGTTTGATCTCTAGGTTGTATTCTTATATTTTAGAAATCCATTTACCCCTTTTTTTGTCATTGTCCCCTTATACCAGAATGTATTTCACAGTAGCTGTAGGAAAATAAGTTTTTATGCTGATTTTAGGACATATATTTGAAGGTCTTCAAGGCCTTCACCAAGACATAGTCCTGCTTCTCTAGATGGTTATACTTTAGATCAACATCTCATAACACTTCTCTGAAAAATGTTATTGGTTGTTTGTTTCCTTCATTATTTTTCTGCAATAAGACAACAACCACTATATGAGGAGAAGAAAAAGAGAAAATGAAAAATGGTTTTAGATAGTGAGGGATGACTAATATAGGAGCTTCTGAAAAGGCCCTTTTGATCCTGGAGAATGACTCTCGAGCTTCTTCAATCCATTTTACCTCCCTATACTTCTTCAACATCTTTGTAATTTCTTTAATTATATTAGCATAATTGGGTATGAACCTCCTCAAAAAGTTGATTCTGCCCAAGAAAGTCTAAATTTATTTCTTATTTCTTGGTAATGGGATGTTTTTGATGGCTTCCACCCTCTTGGTATTTATCTTCACCCCTTCTTTTTACACGATGTGCCTTAGCAACTTTCCCTCACTTAGAGAAAAATGAGACTTCTTAGGATTTAAAGAGAAGCCATATTTTCTGCATTTTTCAAAAGTGAGTCGCAAATGTTCAATATGCTCCTCATCTATTTTTTAAGAAATGATGATGTAATCTAGGTAAATTACCACATACTTATATTGTTCTCCCACAAACTCTATATCCATTGCTCTCTCAAAAGTTTCTCCTACATTAATGAGGCTGAAGGGCATTCTAGTCTACATAAATGTTCCCTAAGTCATGGTGAAAGTAGTTTTCTTTTGATCCCC
This sequence comes from Pinus tabuliformis, assembly GCA_031772625.1. NCBI lineage: Eukaryota > Viridiplantae > Streptophyta > Pinopsida > Pinales > Pinaceae > Pinus > Pinus tabuliformis. The sequence goes on from CM062816.1 coordinate 439,451,361, forward strand.
AAGATGCACAGCTACTTCATTATATCCAAAAAACCATCCATCATAGACAATTGAGGAGATCCCACCACGTTTCATATAATGTATTCCATTTTAGGAAAAGGGTAATTATCAATTAGTGAGGCCTTGTTTAGATTCCTAAAGTCAATACACAACCTTATTTCCGCGTTCTTATTTCTGTCAGGAACTAGATTTTCCACCCAATCTGAATACCTCAAAGGTACAATAATTTTATCTTGGATCAATTTCCTCACCTTTTTCTCAATTTATGGAAGTAACATATGGTTAATTTTCCTAAGCTTTTGTTTGTATGGTTTTGCCCCATTCTTCAAAGGAATTTTAAGTTGGATGATATTAGTATCAAATGTTTTTAAATCAACATATGACCAAGAAAACACATCCATATACTACTTAAAAATGTCTAGGTACCTTTGTTTGTATTCCTTAGGAACTCCTTCAGCCAACTTAATTATACAAGGATCTTGATCTGAACCAATATTCCAGTCTTCCACATGTTCTTTGAACTCTTGCTCAGTTGGCTTGGAAACCATAACATTTGAGTTGAAAAATATTTCCAAGGGAACCAAACTTTTGGGGATAGTATTACCTTTCAATTGTAAAATCTTATGCCATGGAATGGTTTCTTCCCGCTTAGCCTGTTGTTTATCTATCACTTTCTCTTCCTCCTGATCAATCTCTGAGCTTGAGAATTCTCCAAAGAACCCCATGAAGTGTTTGATCTATTCCTCATCTTCAAACAATTGCTAATACTTAACATTGTCTAGTATTGAAGGCCTGTATCTGAATTCAATTTCCTATCTGAGAAAGGGTTTTTAGGTGGCCTAAAGTTATTGGCATCTACAACTAAGGAATCAGCCATCTGATTTCCATCTCTAGGAAAAAAATGGATGTTTTAAGCTAAGAAGAATTTCTCAATCAGATCCCAGCCATCATTTCGGTAGGCCTTTAGTATTGGATGTTTGGTTTAGCACTAGCTTCGGACTTGTTTCACCACTAACTATGGATCCCCAAACACTACTACGCACCTAATATTGACATTTCTAGTAGATTATAGACCTAGTAGCAAAGCTTCATATTCAACAACATTATGTATGGCTTCAAACTCCAACTTGAAAGAGAGAGGGATCAAGTTTCCTTCTGGGGATACCAACAACACACCTTCCCCATTTTCTTTCCTTTAATAAGCACCATCAAAGTATAGCTTCCATACTTTGTCACACTCTAGTGATTCTTTGTCTAGTCGGACAGAACATTCCACCTGTGTCTCATCCATGATTTGATCATCTTCCTCTAATATCAAACAAGATAATTTTTTATCTTTACCATACACAGGGGCATTATTCTAACAGTTGGTTCTTGTAACTATCTTCACAAATCTTGATTCTCTATATAATCAACACCCTTCTCCACCAAAAAAAGGAATGGTAACATATGTTAAATCCATTTTAATGGATCCTCTAATTTTCAATATCCATGATCTGGACAAGAGCATACCAAACCTCGCTGGGATATCAGCCACTAAAATATCCATTACAATGCTCTTCACAGGGATCTGAGCCAAATTTACCACCATGTATTTAATCAACCATAGACATTTTACTCTCTTGGAGTTAAAAGAATACAAATATTTATATGGTCTTGTTATTTGCAGCCCCAATTGCTCCATAAAAGAGAATGACATCAGATTGTGAGAAGCTCCTAAGTCAAGGATGTAGTTATGTAAGAGAATTTCATGAATCACCAAAAATACATAGAAAGGGGGAGTATAAGGGCCTTGTTCCTCAACATGAGGTCCAAATACAACCATGGGTATTTCTTATTGGAGGTTCAAGTTGTCTTGCAAAGGGGCCATGGTGGGAGGACACATGAATTGAGATACTTGAACTTTGTAATTTAGTTGTTTCAACAATTCGGTTAAGGGAAAAAATATGTTTACCTTCTCCATCTCTTTTTGAAGACAAAATGTGGAATATATCCTGATGAGGCTTATCAATAAGTAAATTATATGGGCCTTAATGCCACTCTACAACTTATCAAAATCAAATTTTCTCACATTTCATTTCATATTTTATTATATTTTTCTTAGTGAGAAGGGTAAAGGTGAGATGTTATGTCATGTGGCCTAATGTGCATTAATTGTAGGACTTGGAGCAGTTTTGGGCTAATTTAAGTGCAGGAACTCGAAGTAGAAAAGTAATAAGGTTTCTAGGAGATTCGGTCTCCCTCCTTAACTCCTCAATCACTCGAAGATTCCTCTACCAGATCTCATCAACTCAGAGTTACAAGCATCGAATCCAATCAAGTTCATTGGAAGCCAAGCCAGTGATAGTTGAAGAGAAGTCAATCTCGAGTTTGGGAACCAAGCCTCCCTAATATTTAGGAAGTTGTTGGTAGCTTCAATTGTATAATAAGAAGGCCTAGGGCCTCATTAGGATTCAATTTTTTATTGTATCCAAGAGGAAAGTTCGAGCTAAGATATTGTGACTATTATTCTCATGTTATTTTTGACATTTTGATGATAATGAAAAGGGCTTCTTTGATCAAGAATTGAGTTGGCTCAGAGGGCTGAAGCTCTTGGGTTAAGGCCCAACCCTAGCAGTATAGGTTCCTCTTTCTGTACATGTATTCTTAGATTAGAATCATATATTAGTTGATGAAGTTATCTCTGCTTTGTTTAATTTACAAGTTTTTGAATGATTGGTTAGTTTTGCTTCCATTAGTTGGAGAAGTAGATCAGTGTTAAAGTAGTGAAAGAAAAATATTTAGAAAATCTTATGATAGTGGCCTCTTCCTCATATTCCTTATGGGATCACGGTTTAAGGGCCCCACTCTCACAACCCCAAAAATATATTCATATTTTGGTCATTGCATAGCTTAGGATTTCTTGTTGAGTAGATAATTATTCATGATTTCTTAGAAGCACCTACCATTTTCATTTTGGTTTCTTGAGTTTTCTGTAGATTAGAAAGAATTCCATTCCATATATTTAAGACATTAGCCATCAATACATCAGTTTCTCAAATTCAACTCATCTTTTCTACATTTACATAAAGTTGTGCATGAATGAAGAAACAAATATGTGTTGTTATAGGAGTTGTTGATCTACAGGGAGAAACTCATTCCAACAGCCTCATCTAAGTCTTCTCCACCTCTTGCCCAATCCTACCAACCACTAATTTGGATTTCTATTTTATAGCCACCATGGACAACCACCTTGAGCAAATCCAACCATCCTAAAGAGTTGGGTTGATCCTTGGGTAGTGTGCACCATCCCATACCTTATTACACCATCATACACCTTCCCAACACTTCCTTTCATCTTTCCTACCTTACTACAAGTTTTAGCTAAGTTTCCTATAGTAAATCGGGACATCCTGTAGTTACTACAGGAAACCCTATAGAAACTACATGAAACCTTGTAGTAGTTTGTTTTAGACTACTTTGGGAAGAAATGATGATCAGAGCCTAGGGAACAGCTTCAACTTGACATCCATACCCCTCAATGCAATTTTGGACCAACTTTTCCATACCTTCCTCCCCTACAAAAGATCAAATTATTGGCTTAGCATTTGCATTTCTAAATTGAAAACCAAAAGACGTTCTTAGGTAATATTTAGCTAGTGCATGCATATATCATTCATAGAAGTGTTAGGATAATTTCCATGCCTACTTAGTCCAGATAGCTAGATGATAGAATGCAAGGTTAAATTAGGTCTCTTCTGCAAGTAATGTGTGTTAATTCTTAGTGAGGTAATTTCATCTCATTCCATAGAAATTTCTAATCAACACTTTCATTTCCTTAAAATAGGCAAGCATTTACTTTATGCACTAAAGATAGCTTTGCATTCACTTTCAGTAGTCAACCTCCTTCTATTCAATAGAAGACTAGTTTGAAAAACCCTAGTGGTTTATCGCCCCAATAGAAAAGTGAAAAGAGTAGATTGTTGCATCTGTTGTGCATATAGCACTGTCACCTCCAAGTTTATATGAATCCTGAGTTGATAAAGTAAATTTGGTCACCCTAGGAGTTGCAACATCCTTGCTTGTTATATGAAATTTATACCTACAGATAAGTATATCTTACCTAACTAGGTAGTTACACTTAGAACAATTGAAGTAAAGATGTTTAACCTTTTCCTACAATAAACAGATAAGATAAAGGAACCTACTTGTGATCCTTCGCTTCCTTTGATCTCCTTTGAGTTGCTCCTGTCGCTCCTGCTCAAACTGAATTTGCTCAATTAGTACCTACCAACATAAATAGAAGATGACAACAATAAAAGCATATGATCTATTTATGTAAACAAATGGAATCAACAACATTTGAACATACATTCATCATACATATAGACAAAAGTATTAGAAAAGGAACAAACAACTTTATTGATTAATAGAAAGATAAGTTACAACAAATGTGGTTTGATCTCATGTCACTCATCCATCTTAGTCCAAACCCTCATCGCACCAATAGCAACATCAATCCAGTAGCATAACATTACTTAACAATGATTTAAGTGCTCTATAGAGCACTTACCCCTAACCAGGGGTGCGCTGGTGACCCAAGGAAGCACTTTAGCAGGTTTTGAAGTCAGGAAACTCTTATGGATGAAAGCACTCAATGAAATGGAATGTCTATGGCATGTAGCAACTGAATTAGGGTTTGATAGACCCTATTTACACTAATCTAATCATTGGGAGTGATGTGCCCAAATAGACCTGTAATAGTTGCCCCCTAAAGCATGAAGTCAAAAATGATAATGTTGAGTGATATTCTTTATGATGTGATGAGGAGTATCTTATGCTTTCACTTGGTTGCTTTACCCTTTTTGAGGAACAGTTGCAATGGGTGGTCTTATTAGCCAGCCTCTTCACATAAATAAACATGTTTTGAGAAGTTCCAACATCACCGGAACTAGTTGTTATCCTAGAAACCACTCGTTCCTCTAAATGGAGTACCATTTAAGTGTTGGAAATAATACTGAGAGGGGGGGTGAATCAGTATTATCAAATTCTTTTCAATATATCTTCCTTATTTATACTTTGAATGATTCTTCAAATATTGATCATTACTTTGTATGTCAGTATCATAAAATAATGAGCAGGAACAAGAAAAGCAAATAGTCACACAAAAGAACACCAGATATAAGGTGGAAACCCAATGTGGGTGAAAACCACCTGCTGCAATATGTCTCTATCTTATTTTAATAAGAAACTCCTTTTACAATGATTTTGTATTGGTGCAGTCCTTTACCAGTACACAGGCTACAACCTGCAGAGAGCTACAACCCTCTTAGCTCTTGTACTAGCCAAGATACTAGTATGTAGGTGCTGGCCTACTGAAGGCTACAACCTTCTCTTTCTTCCAGGGACCGGGTTTCATAACTTTTCAGACTGGATCCATGAACATTAATCAATCATCAAGTATATCTGCATCAAACAATCTCCTTTTCCCAATTAGCACTGAATCAAGTAAACACTTCTCTGACAGCTGTACCCAGAACACAGTAATAGTAACCACACACCAAATTCTGAACCCAGAATACTGCAGCAATAGACAGAGGCAACTAGATCATAATTTAAAGATATACGCTACTTCAAAAACCTGAAACCTGCGTGCAGATCTATAAAGGATAATTCCTTCTTTCAAATATTCAGACACTAATTAACCCAGATTGTCAGATTTATAGATCAAGCATGCGCCTCATATAACAGATCAAAATCATGCAAAGATACTATTATTCAAGCATAAAGATTATGACCCATCAAAAGAACTTATCCTTCTTTATGCGCTAAGGTTCCTCCTTCATTCAGATCCAGACCTACACCATAACCCAATCACAAATATTTCAGATCTAACACTTATTAGATATTCAATTCATTCGATGATGCTTTGCCAAATGATCTCCTTCCTCTTTTATAGTCTTAGGCCTTCCACAATACCATGGTCCAAAACCATAGGATCAAAAAACTGTTGGACTAATACCATGAACCAACCATGAAAGTGCGTGAGATCAACACTTTTGGATGCAATACCACGGGCCAAAACCATAGGATCAAAAACTGTCGAACTAATACCATGAACCAACCATGAAAGTGCGTGAGATCAACACTTTTGGATGCAATACCATGGGCCAAAACCATAGGATCAAAAACTGTCGAACTAATACCATGAACCAACCATGAAAGTGCGTGAGATCAAACCTTTTCTCTACATGAAATAAAATTTTCTCTGCATAAAAGTGCGTGAACTTTTCTCTCCATGAAATAAACTTTTCTCTTCATAAAAGTGCGTGAACTTTTCTCTACATGAAATAAACTTTTCTCTGCATAAAAGTGCGTGAACTTTTCTCTACATGAAATAAACTTTTCTCTGCATAAAAGTGCGTGAACCTTTCTCTACATGAAATAAACTTTTCTCTGCATAAAAGTGCGTGAACTTTTCTCTACATGAAATAAACTTTTCTCTGCATAAAAGTGCGTGAACTTCTCTCTACATGATATAAACTTTTCTTTGCATAAAAGTGCGTGAACTTTTCTCTACATGAAAGAAACTTTTATCTTCATGAAAGTGCGTGAACTTTGATGCACTATAATTTATCATCTTAGATGAGTGGGTTGCCATCAAGTACAACATATGTATCATAACGCCAACAATCTCCCCCTTTGGACTTGATGGCAACAACAACCAATCACTCTCCCCCTTTGACATCAAGGGCAAAGGGTTATGCTCCCCCTAAGAACATGCTCCCCCTGACTATAAACCAGATCTGCAAAGAAGAACCACACCATAAATGACCATGAAAGAGAGATAGAGACGTATTGCAGCAATATTCAGACCAGTATCCATGATCTCCTTCTGTACTTCCTCCATAATGCCAACAATGCATGATATGCTCCCCCTGAACCTGTGTCATTCGATCTTTGACCAATCCGCAACACAGCACATGTATGCATATACTTCAGATGAACCTTGTGTACAACCAACAATCAGAAGAGATTCAACAACAAGATGATGCATCAACAACCCCCAGTTTTTGCCTGAGGTATTCAAAGGTCTCCCTAGGCAATGGTTTGGTGAGTATATCAGCAACCTGTTCCTTAGAAGGAACATACTCCAACTTGACCTTTTGTTCAAGCACTTGTTCCCGGAGAAAGTGATACTTGATTGGTATGTGCTTGGTTTTTGAATGCATGACTGGGTTCTTTGAAATGTTGATTTCACTTGTATTATCACATAAGATGGAGATGGGTGGTGTACAAGTGATTTGAAAATCCTGCAAGGTCTGCATCATCCAAAGGATTTGAGTGCAGCAAGATGCAGCAGCAACATATTCTGCTTCAGCTGTAGACAAGGCAATCGAACTCTGTTTCTTGTTGAACCAAGATACTAATCTGGAACCCATAAAGAATGCACCACCACTTGTGCTCTTCCTGTCATCCACGCTTCCAACCCAATCTGCATCAGTATAAGCATGAAGTGTGAGATTTGTATCTCTAGGATACCATAAGCCATAATTTTGAGTCCCTTGAAGATATTTGAATATTCTCTTTACTTCCTGAAGATGAGTTTCCTTTGGATTTGCCTGAAATCTTCCAACTATTCCCACTGCATGCATGATGTCTGGTCGGGTACCTGTCAAATAAAGTAGACTTCCAATCATAGATCTGTAGGTTGGTTGATGTACTGCTGCTGATTCATCATTTGCACTGAGGCTACATCCTGTGACCATGGGTGTACATACTGGTTTTGCATCTTCCATGCCATATTTCTTCAAAATCTGCTTGAGATACTTGGTTTGAGACAAGAAGATCCCTCCTTCCTTTTGTTGGATTTGCAGGCCAAGAAAATATGTCAATTCTCCAAGCAAGGACATTTCGAATTCTTTCTGCATCACCATGGCAAAGCTTTGACTCATAGATTCTTCATTGCTGCCAAAGATAATGTCATCTACATACACAACAAGTATTCGCAATTTGTCATTTTCAATTTTTATATAAAGATTGCTATCTGCTGATCCTTTCGAAAAACCTTGTTAATGAAGATATTTGTCCAAACGATAGTACCAAGCCCTTGGAGCTTGTTTAAGACCATAGAGAGCCTTTTTCAGTCTGCATACAAGATTTGGATCATTTCCAAGAATGAAACCATCTGGTTGCTCAATGTATACTTCTTCTTCTAAGTCTCCATTCAGGAAGGCTGATTTCACGTCCATTTGAAATACTTTGAACTTTTGAAAGCTTGAGAGAGCAAGGAACATTCGGATGGCCTCAAGTCTTCCAACAGGAGCAAAAGTTTCCTCAAAATCTATTCCTTCTTGCTGTGCATACCCTTTACAAACAAGTCTTGACTTGTTTCTAATTACTTCCCCATTTTCATTCAACTTATTTTTGAAGACCCATTTTGTCCCTATAACATTCTTATCCTTTGGTCTAGGAACCAACTCCCAAGTGTTGTTCTTTTTGATCTGCTCAAGTTCTTCATCCATTGCTTTGACCCAACATTCATCTTTGCATGCCTCTTTTACATTTTGTGGTTCAGTGGAGGAGAGTAATGCCAAATAGCTTGAAGCTTCTGCAATTGTTCTTCTTGTTTGTACACCTGCTTCTTTCTGCCCCAAAATCTGAGATTCTGGATGATTCTTCTGAACGTACCGGGATGGATTCTTCTCTTCTATCCTTATCTGTTCTCTAGTGCTTCTTGAGGTTCTTCTTCTTCATCATTCTGTCTTTGAGGGTAGTCTTCATCTTCTTCGATATTTTCATGATTTACTTGCCTAGGAATGTATCCCTTTTCATCAACCACTACATCAATGTTGTCAACAATTCTTCCAAGTCTTTTATTGTAGCACTTATATGCTTTGCTGTGTGGAGAATAACCAAGAAGAATGCCTTCATCTGCTCTAGGTTCAAGTTTGCCAAGTTGCTCATCAGTATTCTTAATATAGCATTTGCTCCCAAAGATTTTTAAGTGCTTTACCGAAGGAGTCTCACCATACCAGAGCTCATGAGGAGTTTGAGTGCCGTTCACTCAGACATTTGTTTTGTTGAGAATAACAAGCACAGCATATGCAGCTTCACCCCAGAAAGTTTCGGGAGTTCCGGACTCATCAAGCATAGCACGGGCCATTTGTTGGACTGTTCTATTCATCCTTTCCACCACTCCATTTTGCTGAGGAGTTCTAGCTGTAGAGAATTCCCTTCTTATCGCATGTTCTTCACAGAAATCGAAAAATTCATTTGAGGTAAACTCCCCACCTCTGTCAGACCTGAGGCACTTAATTTTGTAACCTGATTCATTTTCAACCAAGGCTTTGAAGGATTTGAATTTCTCGAATGCTTCGTCTTTGTGCTTCATAAGTCCTAACCAAACAAACCTGGAGAAATCGTCAATGAATAATATCAAGTATTCTTCTCCTCGAGGTGTCCTTTTCCTAAATGGACCACATACATCTGTATGGACTAGCTCAAGAGGCATGCTAGCTGATCCTTCCTTGTCTGGAAAGTTAGTTCTGGTTTGCTTTCCAAACTGACATGATTTTCATATGGTGTTTTCTAGAATTTTGATATCTGGAAGACCACGAACAGCCTGATATTTGCATGCTTTCCTTATTTGTGAAAAGCTTAGATGCCCCAACCTCCGGTGCCATAACCAGTGTTCATCATCCTTGCTTAAATAGCATTGTTGTTGTCCTTCTTCAAATATGTATAGATTATTTGGAGTTCTTCTACCTTTGATCACTGTTTCACCTGTATCAAGATCACGAACACGACATCTATTTGATCTAAATATCACCTCGGTTCCTTGATCACACATATGGCTGACACTTAGAAGATTATGCTTCAATCCATCAACATACAAAACATTTCCAGCCTTGACCTTTTCTTTTAACTGAGCAGTGCCTTTTCCTTTTATAGCTGCAGGAGTATCATTTCCAAAAGAAAGTTTCTTTCCCTTTTCTAAAGCAGAATATGATTCAAGTTTTTCTTTATCACCTGTCATATGTTTCGAACATCCACTGCCAATGTACCATAGATTTTCTTGTCCTTCTGCATAAAATGCTATCCCACATCTTTCTGTTTGTGGTTCCTTTATTCTCCATGTTCTGGTGCTTGAGGCTTGTTCCTTTGTCTGCTGAAACCTGCTCCTGCATTCAGAATCTTCATGACCAAAGTTATTGCAAATAGAACATTCAAATTCATTTTCAAGAGCCGAAAAGTTGTTATAGGTCCTTTTTGTAATCCCGATCATACTTCTTTGTTTTTGAGCTTCTCTAGTCATGATTGTTTTATATGAAACACATTGAGCTGCTTTATGACCAAAGTTATGGCAAGAGAAACATTGCCCATAGAAGAAACTTCTGCGATTATCAAATCTACTGGCCAAATGATTGTAATTTCTATTGTCATCCATTCTTGAAGCAAATTGAGAAGATTTTACCTGCGGCTGGTTGTAGCTTTTGTTCATCCTTAAGACAGATTGCCCCTGGTTTACCTGATAGTCTTTGTTCGTTCTTGATGTAATTCGTCCCTGCTTTACCTAGTGATCTCCATTGTGCTTTTGCTCATTCCTTCTTGCTGCATCAAGATAATACTTTGAGGTGGATTCTTGATATGTTTCTCCATTATACCCCAGACCTGTCTTGTTTAGCGGAGAACACTGTACATTGATGATCTCATCCAAAGTTTCAGATCCTTTGACAAACTTAAGATTAATAGCCTTTGTTTTCTCAATTTCTTTTCTAAGGCCAACAATTTCACCTTCTAACTTTTCAAGATATTTTTCTTTTTCATCAATTTGAAATTGTAGAGTATCAATGATCATATTCTTTTCTTCTATACATGTCTTAAGTCTAGAAATCTCATCATAAAAACTATCCACATCTATAGCATCCATGTAATCATCATCTTCAAATGCCATTAAAATTTTATAGTCATTACCTCGTTCATCTTCATCACTATTTGATAGACCAACACTGTCTTCATGAGTGTAGTAGCTTTTCTTATTTGCATTCTGTTTCTTGTTCCATCTAGTAGGTTCCTTTCCTTTGTCAATCTTATCCTTATGAGGACATTTGGCAGCATAATGACCTACTCTTCCACAAGCAAAACATTTGAAAGGTAGCTTACCTCTGAACCTTCCAGTACCCCGTTGAAGATTTCTGACAAAATTTGATTCTTCTTCTTCTTCTGGCACATGACTTGATTCATAGGAGTCTCCTTTGCCTGAAGCCTTAAAAGCAGCTTCTCTCCTGTCTGATGGACCTCCTTTTCTCATTTCATAAGCAGTTAGAATTCCGTGTAGCTGAGACATAGTAAGAGTTCGTAGATTTTCCTTTTCTTCTATTATAGATACTTTAGATTCAAACTTGGGGGACAATGATCTTAGGACTTTTTCAACCACAACAGCCTCTTTTATTTCTTCACCCAAGTTTTTCATACAATTAACAATCTCATCTACCCGAAGGAAATAGTTAGCCACACTTTCATCATTATACATTCTGAGATTCTCATACTGAATCCTGAGGGTTTGAAGTTTTGCACATTTTACCTGTTGATCTCCTTCGTAGCTCAAAACAATCTTGTCCCATATTTCTTTTGCGGATTTATATTGCATAACCTTCACAAATTCAGATTGAGATAGACATCCTAGAAGAGTATTAACCGCCTTTGCATTTGTTTCATATTTCTTCTTCTCACCTGAATCCGTAGGAGTAGCTGATGGAAAAGTATACCCTGCTTCTATAATGTCCCATACTTCTGTACCCAAAGATTGAAGATAGGCAGTAACTCTTACCTTCCAATATACGAAGTTTGTCCCATCAAAAATCGGTGGCCTGATTGATGCTTCCCTCTCGTAGTTGCTCATGATGTTAGATCTTCCTTCAAGCGATCAAGCTTCTTTAGAAGGACCTGCTCCGATACCAATTGTTGGAAGTAATATTGAGAGGGGGGGTGAGTCAGTATTATCAAATTCTTTTCAATATATCTTCCTTATTTATACTTTGAATAATTCTTCAAATATTGATCATTACTTTGTATGTCAGTATCATAAAATAATGAGCAGGAACAAGAAAAGAAAATAGTCACACAAAAGAACACTAGATATAAGGTGGAAACCCAATGTGGGTGAAAACCACCTGCTGCAATATGTCTCTATATTCTTTTAATAAGAAACTCCTTTTACAATGATTTTGTACTGGTGCAGTCCTTTACCAGTACACAGGTTACAACCTGCAGAGAGCTACAACCCTTTTAGCTCTTGTACTAGCCAAGATACTAGTACGTAGGTGTTGGCCTACTGAAGGCTACAACCTTCTCTTTCTTCCAGGGACCACGTTTCATAAATTTTCAGACTGGATCCATGAACATCAATCGTTCATCAAGTATATCTGCATCAAACAATCTCCTTTTCCTAATTAGCACTGAATAAAGTAAACACTTCTCTGACAGCTGTACCCAGAACACAGTAACAGTAACCACACACCAAATTCTAAACCCAGAATACTGCAGCAATAGACAGAGGTAGCTAGATCATAATTTAAAGATATACACTACTTCAACAGCCTGAAACCTGCATGCAGATCTATAAAGGATAATTCCTTCTTTCAAATATTCAAACACTAATTAACCCAGATTGTCAGATTTATAGATCAAGCATGCGCCTCATATAATAGATCAAAATCATGCAAAGATACTATTATTCAAGCATAAAGATTATGACCCATCAAAAGAACTTATCCTTCTTTATGCGCTAAGGTTCCTCCTTCATTCAGATCCAGATCTGCACCATAACCCAATCACAAATATTTCAGATCTAGCACTTATTAGATATTCAATTCATTCGATGATGCTTTGCCAAATGATCTCCTTCCTCTTTTATAGTCTTAGACCTTCCACAATACCACGATCCAAAACCATAGGATCAAAAAACTGTTGGACTAATACCATGAACCAACCATGAAAGTGCGTGAGGTCAACACTTTTGGATGCAATACCACGGGCCAAAACCATAGGATCAAAAACTGTCGAACTAATACCATGAACCAACCATGAAAGTGCGTGAGATCAACACTTTTGGATGCAATACCACGGGCCAAAACCATAGGATCAAAAACTGTCGAACTAATACCATGAACCAACCATGAAAGTGCGTGAGATCAAACCTTTTCTCTACATGAAATAAACTTTTCTCTGCATAAAAGTGCGTGAACTTTTCTCTCCATGAAATAAACTTTTCTCTTCATAAAAGTGCGTGAACTTTTCTCTACATGAAATAAACTTTTCTCTGCATAAAAGTGCGTGAACTTTTCTCTACATGAAATAAACTTTTCTCTGCATAAAAGTGTGTGAACCTTTCTCTACATGAAATAAACTTTTCTCTGCATAAAAGTGCGTGAACTTTTCTCTACATGAAATAAACTTTTCTTTGCATAAAAGTGCGTGAACTTTTCTCTACATGAAATAAACTTTTCTCTGCATAAAAGTGCGTGAACTTTTCTCTACATGAAAGAAACTTTTATCTTCATGAAAGTGCGTGAACTTTGCTGCACTATAATTTATCATCTTAGATGAGTGGGTTGCCATCAAGTACAACATATGTATCATAATGCCAACATTAAGCTCTTTTCAAACTCTTGAAACATGAAAATATTGTCAAGTGCTTGTCCTTTTCAACTCATAAATGGATTGGAAATGGCATCTACTCAATATAAGTTTAACCCTTTTCCAGACTGAGATAGATTACTTACGAAAAAGGAATATGTTGATTGAACATGGTCAATAGGTTCTCTCTTATATTATTTTAGTCTTTTTTGGACTTGAGAGACAAATTTACGAAAAAGAACTTGTGTAGTTTTCTTTTTGTTCCTTCTCAAACTCTCTAAACCTGAATAGTACTGAGTTATCATTATCGTTAAACTCATTAAAGCATCAAATAGTGACAAAATTTTCCATCATGACAAGACCGAGTTTCACCTTCGCTAGACTCGTTAAAACATCACATAGCAATGGATTCACCTAAAGGGTATAATTATACATCACGCATATGTTATCCTCCTAAAGCTTGTTAAAAAATTAAGAAGTACTGGTCAGCAATGACTAGAGAAAATGGGAAAAGGGATAAATCACTTTATGGTAGCAAGTCACTCTTGAACATGACACTTTCACTTCATCTCTGTGACTGTTTGGGTTGGGTTATTTGCTTGATTGTTATCACACCATCCATCACTTTGGTTTTGGGTCAATGCTGCCAGTTCATTTAGTGTCGTCACTATCTGCTTGGCCGATCATACAATTTCACTTGGTTGTTTTACCCTTTTTGAGGAATAGTTGGAATGATTGGTCTTATTAGCCAGCCTCTTCACATAAATCAACATGTTTTGAGAAGTTTCAACATCACCAGAACCAGTTGCTATCCTAGACACCACTCGTTCCTCTAAGTGGAGTCCTCTTTAATCTATTTTTATTAGACTCTTGAAACATGAAAGGATTGTTGAGCGCTTGTCCTTTTCAGCTCGTAAACGGATTGGGAACGACATCTACTCAATATAAGTTTAACCCTTTTCTGGACTAAGATATATTACTTATGAAAAACGAATGTTAATCGAACATGGTCAATAGGTTCTCTCTTGTATTATTTTATGCTTTTTAGGACTTGAGAGACAAATTACGAAAAAGAACTTGTGGATTTTTCTTTTTGTCCCTTTTCAAACTCTCTAAACATGAAAAAGGTTGGGTTCTCATTGTCGTTAAAATCGTTAAAGAATCAAATAGTGACAAACGTGTCCATCATGACAAGACCAAGTTTCACCTTCACTAGATTATTAAAACATCAAATAGAGATGGATTCACCCAAAGAGTAGAATTGTACATCAAGCATATGTTATCCTGCTCAAGCTTGTTAAAAAATAAAGAGGTACTGGTTAGCAATGGCCGGGGAAAATGGGAAAAGGAACAAACAACTTTATTGATTAATAGAAGGAGAAGTTACACCCAATGTGGTTCGATCTCATGTCACTCATCTAGCTTGGTCCAAACCCTCATCACACCAACAGCAACATCAATCCAACAACAAAACATTACTTGACAATGATTTAAAGTCTCTAAATCAACAATATTTCTCTATATTGTCCAAGCTCTCTTGTCTCTATGATGGGAGGCCAATTTATAGATGAATGTAAGTGGTTTTGTCATTAATATGGCATTGAATGGATTTCCATAATTGGATGATTAGTTTCCATGTTCAAAGGGATGAGAGGATAGAGGATTAGATGATCCAAGGCTATCCTAAGTCGACCTCATCTTGATAGGATAGGAGCTGGTTTCCTTCTAGAATTCTTTAGAAAGGAGGAATATACTCAAGATCCAATGAACATTTCAAGGATTCTCACCCAGTGCAGGCTTGAGTGGGCTTAGGTGCTCTACAACATAGCCTTGAATGGGGCTACCTGCTCTACAGAGCACTCACCCTTGACCAGGGGTTCGTTGGTGACCCAAGAAAGCACTTCAGCAGGGTTTGAAGCCAAGAAACTCATATGGATGAAAGAACTCAATGAAGTGGCATGTCTAGGGCATGTAGGAACTGAATTAGGGTTTGATAGACCCTATTTACACTGATCTGATCATCGGGAGTGATGTGCCCAAATATACCTGTAATAGCTGCCCCCTAAAGCATGAATTCAAAAATGATAATGTTGAGTGATATGCTTTATTATGTGATGAGGAGGATCTGAAGCGGACGGTGACCTACATCAATTACAATACATAATATCATGATATCTTTGAATTTTTCATGAATTGCTGAGGGAAAGCATACCCATGCTCAGCATATAAACTTTTCATTACATGTACATAAATTAGATAGTCATCTACATATATAGATCCATGACTATCTGTGTAAAGCCATCGTACAGATGATTTAGTACTCTCCTAAAATCACAGCCCAGATGGATGAAACTAAATCTAGGGTCTTCCATCTCATCCAATTGTTTGCTTAAGTACAAGTCTAACCATGTGAAAATGTGATATGAATTCAAACATGGGAAGACATAATCTAATTACCAATCAATTATGTAAGCTATTAACAGGCGCGAGAGAAATAACCAATAATGATAATGATTCCCAAGGTACTATAGTACACTCTGCATAGTGTGAATAGATTTTTTTATGTTGAATGGCATACAAAGTCTTTCAATCGAATGCCGATGATGTCAAACTATCACCGGAAGCGAGAAACTTGTCATTGCTGTATGCAAGCCTCAAAGTACTAGAAGGGTGTTTCTAAGTCAACTTCCTAGATAATGTGCTAATGTCGACAACAAGTGACTCGTCACAGGAGGGCCTTGATGTATCCCCCATCAATGACATGAAATGAGTGTAATGATTTTGAAGACAAATTGTAACTGATGACACAATGTTCAGGAATGGCAGTCATGAAAATGAAGGCTTATGAGTATTGCAAAGGATGAAGTTTACTGAGTGACTTCTCTTGAACATGTCGGCGACACTAAATGAATTGGAAACATTGACCCAAAAACAAAGTGATGGATGGTGTGATAAACCATAGGTGTGATAACCATCAAGCAGATAACCAACCCAAATAGTCATAGAGATGAAGTGAAAGTGTCATGTTCAAGAGCGACTTGCTACCATAAAGTGCTTTATCCCTTTTCCCATTTTCCCGATTCATTGCTAACCAATACCTCTTTATTTTTTAACAAGCTTGAGGAGGATAACATATGCTTGATGTATAATTCTACCATTCAGGTGAATTCATCACTATATGATGTTTTAATGAGTCTAGCAAAGGTGAAACTCGGTCTTGTCATGATGGAAAAGCTTGTAACTATTTGATGCTTTAACGTGTTTAACGACAATTATAACTCGGTCCTTTTCATGTTTAGAGAGTTTGAAAAGGGACAAAAAGAAAACTCCACAAGTTCTTTTTCATAAATTTGTCTCTTAATTCTGAAAAAGCATAAAATTAATACAAGAGAGAACCTATTGACCATGTTCAAACATATTCCTTTTTCATAAGTAATCTATCCTAGTTCGGAAAAGGGTTAAACTTATACTAAGTAGATGTCATTTCCAATCCATTTACGAGCTGAAAAGGACAAGCGCTTGACAATATTTTCATGTTTCAAGAGTCTGAAAAGAGCTTAAAGAGGACTCCACTTAGAGGAACGAGTGCTGCCTAGGATAGCAATTGGTTCTGGTGATGTTGGAGCTTCTCAAAACATGATGATTTATGTGAAGAGGCTGGCTAATAGGACCACTAATTGCAAATATTCCTCAAAAAGTGTAAAACAACCAAGTGAAAGCATATGAGTAGCCAAGCAGATAGTGACGATGTAAGGAGAAAAACCAAGGCTCATCTGACAAAAGAGGCTAATAGAATGGCAATCACGAGGTTTAAAATGGAGATGGGTTCATTTTTACACAAGCTTGAGCCATAGGGAACTATGCTTGGATTTAGTTTCATGTTTACACAAGCTTGAAATGAAAAACTATGCTTGGATTCAGTTTCATTTTTACACAAGCTGGGTTCATTTTTACATAAGCTTGAACCATGAAAAAACTATGTTTGAGATTGGTTTACATGCCCCCATTTTTGAGATCAAGTGAAAGACTCGACTTAGAACTTTGCTCCAGGTGACCTTGTTTCATTTTTTAATGAGCTTGACACAAGACAAGGAACTCTGCTCAGATTCCTTGTTTCATTTTTTAGCAAGCTTGAAACAAGACAATGAACTATGCTCTGGGACCTGTTTCATTTTTTAATGAGGTTGAAACCATAAAAGAACTATCCTCATATTCCTTGTTTCATTTTTTAACGCTTGACACAAGAAAAAGAACTATGCTCATATTCCTTGTTTCATTTTTTAACGAGCTTGACACAAGACAAGGAACTATGCTCTGGAACCTGTTTCATTTTTTAATGAGGTTGACATAGTAAAAGAACTATCCTCATATTCCTTGTTTCATTTTTTAACGAGCTTGACACAAGACAAGGAAATCTGCTCATGATTCCTTGATCACAACCCATAAGAGTTCATGACTTCCAAGAGGTTCTCATCATACGGGAGAACAATGCTCTGGAAGGGATACATAGCAAGGAATCCATTAGAGAGATATGGTTCCAATGCCCTCAGTACATAATGCACAACATCACGGAATTGATTGTCAGTTGATGTAGCCATGGAACGGGTTTCCACATAATTGACCTATGGCGGCGAAGATACCTTTGGGACAAAAGGACCATTTAGGGAAGATGGTTGACTGGAAGCCATATTTGGGCTGTTAAATGAAAGCTGGTCAACGATGACAATTCTACCTTCATGTAAGAAACACATCACTTGAAAGAGTGTTGAAACAATAGCTCCCATGTCATAAACATAGTCGCGCCCAAGAAGTAAATTGTAATCTAAAGGGCTTGGGACTACCATCACATTGAGATAAACAATTTTTCCTCCCAAAGTAATAGGCAACTGAGGAAGGATCCCTAATGGTTGACTAGTTCCTCTATTAAAAGCCAACATATTTTGGGAAATAGGAACAAGTGGCGGCAAACCGAGCTCTTGTCAAGCAGTGGAGGAAAGGATACTCGCAGATGCACCTTCATCTATAATAGTTCCAGATATAATCATATTATAAACTTGTAATATGATCTGGAAAGGAACATAAGAAGGAAGACGACATCCTGCCAGTCAATTCCAATCAAAGGAAGTGACCAGACTACTTGGAGGGGATACCATAAGAATGGGAGAATTACCCCCTTGAGTTACGAGAACGGGAGGATTTTCCTCCTGTCTTGATGGAACAGGAGGGTTGCCTCCAAGCTCATTGGAATCTGAAGAAACAAAAAGAACTTGAGTGGTATCATACTCACTCTCTATGGGAAAGGTACGATTAACTGAAGGTGAAATCAAGTCAACTATTTCCTCGACCTATGATTGGTCAGGTATAGACTCATGGGATTCACATTCAGAGAGAGTGGGTTTGACCGACGGTGGATTTGGGTCAGTCACTTCAACAACTAGTGAAGGGTTAAGGGAGAGTCTGCTATAACCAGATGGAAGTCATTGCGGAGAAGTAGGATAGTTATCTAACACTTTTTGGGCTAAATCCAGATAGGGGAAAAAGTGAATGGGGTGATTCCCTTCGCATAACCTATAGGGAAACTTAACTTTACCCTTCTTTCCATGAACTTTACTACCACTAGTTGATGGTGTGTCACCAACATGATCTCCAGAATTTGATGACATAGGATGATGTGAACGAGAAGACCATTCTTCTTAGATTTGAGGAATACGAGAACAATTTCGTAGAATATGGTCTCCCGTACAAAGTTTGCAAGGATATCGAAGTTTTTGAGGCTTATCAGACGATTTCTCATCAGAAGTTGCATTCAAAGCAATGGTTGCTTAGTTGCCCCCTGCTGAATTTTTTTCTTCTTCTTCTTCTTCTTATCCACGTAGTTACTAGTGTCAATACTTTCACCAGGCTAAGAGGAAGAAGGGGAGGAAGAAACAATTGGCGAAGAAGGTAAAGGGTCAAATTTAGGATCAACTGGAGGGTTGATTTTGTCCAGTTGTAGGAATATTCAGTTGCAGGGCTAAGGAGGTTGAGAAAAACCATATTGGCAAGCCAATGGTAAGTCTGGGAAGGGACAATGTAGCCATATAAGGAGCACTAACATTTCCAAAAGGAGGAAAAGGACTAGGATTCCCATCAAAAGGAATTCCTTAATCGGTGGACTCCAGAGTTGTTGCCATATGTCTCAACCTAAGACCAACTAAGGAGTGACATGGAGGATGTTATCCGTGGTCAGTTAATTTTATTTTAATCAAAATAACATAACAATACAAAAGAGGGATAATCTAGGCAAAAGGATTACCAAGTAACTATGAACTACAATATACTGCATTCATAAACCAAGGACTTAACATATGGGTAGGAAATCTCCTCGAATGTTCTTTTTGATGTATCACTGTATAAAAGGCAGCTAAGTTGGTTACCTATGGATGGATAGCAATATAATGTATTCCTCCAGAATATACCTGAAAGTACACGGAGGCCCAATCCGTGTTAACGTTGTCTAATGTGAAACCACATAGTGAGAGCATTCCCTTATACTTTTCGTACTATAACACCCCCCAATATACCCGAAAGTACATGGACGAGCTACGATATACTTACGTACATGGAATGAAGTATCACACTTGGAATATATCACAAACCATTAGTGACAACTTCTATGTTTAATGACGCCAGAACACGTCTCTAGCCTAGACCTTTAAATGTTATGTGTTAAGTTACAATGCCCCATTAGGTTAATTGAGATAAATGTTACTTGATCTTGTTTAAAAGTTTTCCTTTCAGGTTCACCACGTGATGTTTATGAAACTCCTAGAATGTAACTAAGATTATAAATATTCTTTTCATTTGATTTAAACAATGAAAACCTTAACTAAAAGGGATAGAGCAATGAAAATTTCTAAACAAAGAGCATAGATCACATCTAATGAAACTTTCCCTATACCATTCCTACAAGCACACACAAACTTCTAAATGCATTATGCATGTTTTTATTTTCATTCCTTTAATGTTTAGATGAACATAAAGAAACTAAATGCACAAATGATCAATCAATGCTTTTTACAAGAAACGAAGACTTTACGACAGTTTCTTTCTCAAAGAAATGAAGACTTTACGACAATGTATTTTTCATAAATGTAAAGACTAATCAATGTACTAACTTTGGAATTTATTCGACGATGATAAAGAAAACATAAAGAAACATTGAACAAACAAAGCCCAAGTGGGCATTGTGGTGAAGTAAAATTATGAGTACGGACACAAACAATTCCTCTAGCCTGATAATGGGTCTAGCCACAACCGATACATTCTATGGAAGATTTCCTCAGGTTAGAACCAATTAAGAGGGCCTACCTATTAGTATGCTTATCTTGTTTGATGATGTCCTTGCTTGCTCGCTCCAGATATGTCTCGTTTCCTTCTTCAAACACCTGAAATGAGTAAACAACAGCAAACAACAATTGTGATAATAGACAAATTGTAATTCAACCTACTTAACAAGTCAAGAAACATTAATCCATGAACATGTAAGATGACACATTATGTAGGAAATCAATCGATAGTTGCATATATATTGAATCAAGAAGAGATTACAACCATTTTCTTGACGTTGTTGTTCTCCTTCGACAAAACTAGGTTCCCACACACTTCTGCTAGAATTCCATGATGGCCTCAACAATGATAGTTTTAAGGCTCTTCCCTTTAGGCTTCACACTAAATCAAATTCACACTTCTCCCTCACACAACCAGAGAGCTACAACTCACTAGTAGAAAATGATGAAATTAGTGACTAGGTGACTAAAAAAGTTGGTCACCACAATTATTTCAAGTGAATTACTACTAAATTTGAGCAATTTTAAGTGACCAAACTAAAAATGACTAACTTAAATGACCAATTTAGTTTAGGGATAAAATATACGACTAGATAATAAGTGACCAAACTAAAAACGACTAACTAAAATGACTAATTTAGTCCAAGACTAAAATATATGACTAGATTATAAGTGAAAAAATTAATAATGATTAATGTAAATGACTACTATAGTCCAAGAATAAAAATATGACCAAATAAAAAGTACAACAAGTATATGAATTAGTCATTTATGTTAGTATTTTTTAATTGTGTCACTCCGGAAATGGAAAATTGCAATTTTGATACTGAAGTGTTTCATTTCACTATAGGGGTTTCTAAATTCGTTTGCAATGTTAAAATTTAACTAGATAGATTCAATGATCCCCTTAAAGGGGTATATGAATCCATCTATAATGCTAAAATTATAACAATTTTATACAATATACTAGAGTATACATTTACAATATATATTAGTTTTATAAGGGATAAAAAAGAGAGTTTGAAACTGATATAGAAGGGGTTTAAGGGTTAATATAAGGAATTTGTTCCTCACATCTTAAAGAGATGACACACTATTTGTTGTGGGGTTTTTGTGGTGCTATTGCATACCATGGTTGATTACTACACTAGATTCATAGACATAATTATTTTATTAATTTTAATTCAAAGTATGTTGATTTAAACTTGGCTAATTAATATAAATCTAGATTACTCTTAAAGCCATATTATTCTATAAATAATTCTACATATACATGAATTACAAAAATGTGTACAAATCATTCACATTCTTAGAATGTGCACACATTATTATTAGAAAACCATACATACTAAAAAATATTGTGGTTCTTTATGTAGAATAACATGTCATGACTCCCATGTCCAAGTTGAAATTCAAATATCCCTTAGAGAGATGTATCTATGTGGTTGTTTGAGGGTTACTTCATGTTCCTTGAACTCTAGAAGCTTTATTTAGGGCCTAAGGCCCTCTTTTATCCTCCCCTCAAGATAGTACATTCCCCAAGACCCATTCTTATTATGTAAACCATACCAATGGTGATAAAGATCCCCCACAAACACCAAATATCACCTAGAGATGTCCTGTGTGGTAATTCAAATACTTGTTCTAGAAGATTGATCATGGGAAGATTAAAATATGACCCAAGCACCTTATGATCCTTCCTTCATAAGGATTAAGTCCCCAAGTGCCATACATGCTGTAAAAAACCTCCTAATGATATTGAGGCCAAACTTAGAGGCCCTAAGAACCAACTATGGCACAAAAAGCCTTCAAATAACACCCATAATGTACCTCAAGGCTAGCTATATCTTATAAGATAGGATATGTGTGGTGGTTTGAGGCCTTATTCATATCCATTGAACTACTAGAGAAGTTTTGATTAGGGACTAAAAATCTTGTTTTCTTTCCCTATCTATCGTAGAGGCCATAAAACCCAATCTTATTATGAAAAACATACTAATTGTGCCCATATTCCCATTCTAATATTTTGTTCAATATGGAGATTAAACATGAGAAATAATTGTTTTAGGCCTAGGGCCCTTTTTCATTCCTTGGCCAAGATATAAGCCCTAAATCCCATATATGACGTGGAAAACCTCATAATGAAACCCTTATCCTAGATGTCAATTCACATCGAGCTGGAACCCTTTATAATTTCCTGAACCTCACCATTTAAGTTGTCCTATTTTCATTAATTTTTCTTTCCAGAGTTATGGTTAAGTTTCTCACATATAGATATATAATAATACCATAAACTATCTCTATCAAACTCATAATTGAAAATAAGAAACATAATTTTTTATATATATCTATCATAATCTCTATAATTTATATTTTCAAAAATAAAATCATATTTATTAAAATATAGAATGATATACTAATATAAGATTCAATAAAGAAAAAAATTCGACCATTAATTTTAATATATTCTTCAAAATATAAATTAATCAATTAAGTCTCGAGTATGTCTTAAAATAACTTGCTTTTGCTTGGCTAAGAGCTCATCTTTCTCAAAAGTAAGGAACTTGACTAACCACCCAAGACACAGAGGCATCTAGCAGCAGTGAAGCCCTACCCATTTATAGATCACCAATGGTTCATTTTAAGTTACCAGGTTTTCCTTAAATAACTAGAAAAATTTGTCCTCACTACTAATTTAACAACTAAATTATAATAATTTTTTCTACTATTAAAAAAATATAAATTAATCAATTTACAAATGGTTTAGTTTTTATTAAAATTAAATTTCTCTAATTTTTAATTAATATTAAGTTAATCAAATTGAAAAATTGCATGTTTCAAAATAAAAATTTACAACAAAATTATTGTTAATACATTTTGTTTTGAAAATTACATGATTTTAATGAGGACATAAATTCATCCCGCAAAAATGTAATCCCTCCAAAAAAACCCATGTAACTTTGGACTCCCACAACGCTTCCTTCTGAGTTCAGTTCTTCATTTTGCCCAAAACCTCATTGAATTATTTTTTTAGGGTCTGCAATGGCTTCAATCTGTGAGGAGTTGGAGTCTTCGGTATTCATTAATCCGATTAAGCATTATGGCACTGCTTAGAAGAGGCGAGCAACTCGTTTCACCTGTACGTAGGAAACACCAACAACATCAGCAGGGCACGGTGGTGTGGGGTAGGGCAAACATGGTTTGTGGTTTTGAGAATGGTCGTCTTCTGGTACTTCGCCATGTAGATGATCTCCTTGAAGAAGTCCATTGATCTGGTGCTTCATATTCTTTGTAAGTCAATCGTAAATCTTGGCCATGCTCAGGGTTTGATTCTGTGTTCGTACCCTATTTTTATGCCCTTGAGATTTTTAAGCATAGGAGTTTTGAACCCTTGTGAAATTCATCAAGACACTTAAACAATATTGCAAGGAAATTAAAAGGTAAAACGATTACTGTGTTTCCTTTGATTTTAGAGTTAATATGATTTTTTTATAGGTACATTTCGTTTTTTTTATTGATCAGTGATACGCAAGAAATATTTCACATGGTCGGAGAGATTCCGAGATTTTTGAACTTGCACTTCTTTATAGCATTCATTAACAACGTGTTTTCCAATACACTATTAGATCATCCATCTGTTTAGGGTGTGTGGAAGACAATTTGGGTATCTAGATAAGTCTTTCAATACATGCTTTGGATGCAAATGATACTCTGTGTTTTCCTCTCCTCCTATGCCACTGTCACAATGCCCAACTAATTTATTGGTAGCTATGAACACCAAAATCCAATTTATCATGGAGGGAGAGAGTTTGAACCATGTATCTCCCTCGAATTAATAAGGCCTCATAAATACACCAAGGTTATCCTTGAATTCAGGGTTCATACAAAGAAGTTTTCTCTTTTTATTTTATTTTTGAAATTTTTTGGTTTTCAAATCCGATGGCCAACAATCAACTACCCAAATCAGTGGAAAGTTTTCCATTCGACAAAGGGGGTTTTCTATTTGTGATGCAGTTAAGTTCCCTCTGTAGATAAAGACAACCCCTCTAGCCCTATAGTGGGTCTAGTCATAGCAAGACAAAGAAAATAGCTAATTCCTTAAATAGTTATCGTTGAAGAGGCCTACCTTATACCAGTGTTTGATGAAGTCTTCGTCACGTCGCTTCAACTATCACTATCTTCTCCTTAATAAATGATTCACCTGAAATAACATATGAAAACGACAAAACACATAATAGAGCACAACAATGAACTACCTACTTATAGAGTCAAGGAACCATAAGCTATCAACATGCATTTCATACTTGATATAGGAAATAACCATTAATTGTATTAATGTAAACAATGATAAAGCTTACAACCACACCTTGACGTCGCAAGCTTCCTTGAAGGGTCTGATCAATAGGTATCCATAAACATTCACTCTCAAAGGTCTCCCAAAAAGACTGATGACTCTCTCTCTCACCCAAAAGCACAAGTATGAAACTAAGACAATCACAACAAGGCTTCCTTCTTACAAAACCATTTTACACTCTCAATCCACAACATGAAATTCAATCCAAACTATAAGCTATCAATCCAACAAGCTAAGAACTAGCACACCAAAAACTCAACTAGCACTAGCTGATCATAGTCATGGAGGATGATTTTATAAGAGTAGGATCCTCCATAAATGAGAGGAGAGGAAGCTTATCTTCAAGGGAGGTTACTCAAAAGGTTGAACCACCATCTTAAATGAGGAGAGGCGAACTTCTTTGATCCAACAACCAGCTCCAGAACCACCCAGAAGTATTATGTTTGAACTAATTCACCATATCTGGGTCACTGTAGGTCAAACACTGAGATTCAGAGATGACGTCACAAGGAATAAGTGCATTCTGTTCAATTGTCACAGGCAGGATACTGATGACCTGCGACGATCCCTAAAATCCGACCGTCGCTGAGAACAGATGTACTCTTGCAATGGTGTCGTGAGGTTCTCGTTCACTCTGGGCCATCATCACAGGCATGATACTAATGTCCTGCGACAATCTTGAAACATAGGTAAAAAGGGTCAACTTCAGGATTAATGAGCATGGTTAATCTTCTTGAGTGATATGGAAGATGTGGACACATATTTTGATGTATGACACAGAGCAGATGCCATTCAGGGACCAACTCTACCCGAGATCAGGGGATGCAGGGTCAGTGACAAAATATTGTGTAACAGATGCCCCCTAAAGCATGAAGGCCGAGAGAGTGGGAGGGGTGAAATTCTTTACGAAACCATAACTGAACCGAAACACCATCATGGAGAACCTACAGACAGAAGTACAACTGATATCTCTGATAGTGAAAGAAGTACATGTAGTCGAGGTATGGGTGCAACCATCCAAAAGACAAATAGAACTGGTTTGTGGTATGGACGCAACCATCTAGTCGAAATGACCATATGAAAACACAGGTATGGTTGCAGCCATCCAGAAAAAACTCAGGCATCGTCGTAGCCATCCAATCAAAAGAGTCATGTATAAATAATTCACGCAACCTGGACTTGTGTGATCTGAGCCTAGGGTCTTGAATCCCGACCTGTCCATCATACAATTTCTAATATGCAAATAAATGTGTTGAAGTCGAGCATGACATGAACCATTAACAAGCGCGAGAGAGACCACCAGTAATGTCAATGGTTCTCAAGGTACTACTAGTACAATCCACAAAGTGTGAAGAATAATCTGGATTCGAACACTTGTGAAATCACCCGATCGAAGACCAATGATGCAAGCCTGTCGTTGAGTGCGAAGAACTTGCCATTGAGGAATGAAAGCTCCAAGGTACTGAAAAAGAGTCCCTAGATCAACTTCCTAGATAATGAGTTGATGTCAACAGGAAGCGATCTGTCGTAGGAGGGCCATAATGTTTCCCACATCAACGATGCGAGGCAAAGGAACAAGATGAAGATGGATGAAACAGAGAATTAGAGGAGGATGTAAGGGTGCAAACTGCAGAAGGATTAAGCTCTTGAGCATATCGACGACACGACTTCGAAATGTGGTAGCATTTTGGTACCAAGGTATTGAAGGTCATGAAGAGACAGTAGGGATCGAATGGAATGAGGCAAAATGAAGAACCTAAACCCCGGAAGGAAAATGACAAAATGAGGATAGCCCAAACCCGGTGAGAAGCAACAAAGTGTCGATGTTCAAGAGCAAAAAACTATCATAGGTAACCAATAGAATATTTCCAAATTTTTCCCCCACCATTGCTGGTGAGTACCCCAATTATTTTTGAAACACAAGCTTGAAGGGGATAGCATATGCTTGCAATATAAGTTTTTCCTTTGGAAAAATCCAACCCAGTGAAATTTTAACAAGCCCTAGGGAGGGAAAGCTTGGGTCTCATCAAGGTGACGAGTCCAATGTCATCAGGGTTTAACGAGTCCGACATAGGTAAAACTCAGATTCTTTTTCATGTTTAGAAAGTTTGAAAAAGACATGGAAAAGAAAACTCCAGATGGGCCCTTTTCATAATTTTGTGTCTCTCGAGCCCGAAAAGGTAGAAAATGATACTTGAGAGAACTGCTCGACCATTGCAGTCAAGAAGTACTTTTCGTAAATAGTGCCTCCGGCCCAAAAAATTATAAAACTTACTGGGGACACAACATTTCATAACCATTAATGAGCTTGAAATGACAAGGGCTCGGCAATCTTTTCACGTTTCAAGAGTCAGAAAAGAGCTTAAAGTTGACTCAGAAAGGATTTTTTCGGTATTGACTGAGTATATAATTCATGCATCGATCATCACCAATGCTCGAAACACCTGTCACTACACAAGAAAATGCAAGCATAAGATCTGCCTTAAAAAAACATGCATATAGGCCAAAACCCTAATTTCAAACCCTATGGAAAAACCTAAATTTTTGAGAAAAAGGTTATAAAAGAGACACTATGGTAAAAAACCAATTTACTTATGTTTTTGACTATGGTAAAAACATCAAACATTGTGTACCTCATGAAACTTGGCGATCGATTCCAAGAGGCTCAGTGGTCCATTGCCTTTCACGCTTCTTCCAGGTAAATGCCCTATCCTTACCTTTGTTTTTATGCCAAAAGTAGATGCAATTTCATGTTTTAAAGTGGGATTTAGAGGAACTTTTTGGACAAAAATTCTGCTTCGGTCGTCACAAGTTTCCCCCTCAGGTTCATGACGACCGAGAAATTTACACGGGGCAAAAACGGGATCGTCGCAGGAAAGTGATGTACACCTGCGATGACCCAAAAGTTTGTGAACTATTGAAATAGGCCCATTGCAGTTGTTTTAAGAACATCTGCAATGAGTGCTGGAACCAAACAATCTTCATTTATAATTTGTTTTAAAAGGTGAAAATGGTTGGATGGCATTTAACAAAGGGATGTTTGTGCATGCAGGGATAAAAAATGGCGTTCGTATGGCAAGAACATACTCATGACAATGATGATGTGAAGGGAATGGAAAATCCTCAGTGTCTAAACATCTTGCAAAACTATGGGTTGTTAAAATTCTTCCTGACACCACTTCTGAGAGCACAAATGGATCTCTTAGAGTATTTGATCCAAGCACGGAATCCAAACGAAGGAAAATTCATAATCCGCAAGCAAGAAATTGAGTTTTATGCCATGAATATCTACTTTTTGACTAGGTTTTCAAGGAGAGGAGAGATGCCCCGCATGGTGGGAACTAAGGATACTGGAGACTCTTTAGACACATTGATTGCAAGGGTGTGCCCCCCAGGAGCACGAAAATCATCAACAAGTGGAAAGATACATATTGCCACTGCTAATGATTTGTCACTACGGGGATTGCTATTCAACATCACCAGAGTAGCTGGCTCCCAAGCTCAGCATGAGGTGACCAAGACCCAACTACAGTTATCCCAAGACTGCTTGAATCCTACCATTTTTAACTGGGCCGAGGCTGTGTCTCTCAATATAAAGAGACAACTGACCAAGTGCCAGCGGGGTGAGACGAAAAAGTTTGGCTACATTTCAATCTTGATACCGCTCATGTTGGAACAATTACCAATCCTCCAGAGATAGGACGTGATGGTGGGATGGCCAGGACCACGACAGACATGAATTCCTTGTTGGGTTCTCATGATGCCATGAGGAGGCAGTGGCAAGCATGTATCATGGGTCCAGAATTTTTTGAATGGATGAACCGTCAACAATTCATAGTTGAGGATTGGCCATATGCTGGGATGGACTTCAGGGGCAATCCATACATGCTGCTTCCTCCTAGTGAATAGTGGGACGAGAGAGGTAAAATACTCAGTTTGACCAACAAACGTTTTGTAATTTTTGTTGTTTTTGGATTTTAAATATACATGCCCTAATTATTATGTTCATTTCTTTGCAAATGTTGGACCTAAGAGACCAATACATCTCGCTCCTACTGCCTAGAGGGCTGATAGAGAGATTGACTTACCACCTCTGGGTGGAGATGCTGAGGAGGAGATAGCCCGTAACCTAAAGGGCTTGACTGAGGGGATCCCAGACTACAGAGGATTCGAGGAGATTCCCAGGTAGTACCAATGACACACCGCGGGTGTGTCAAACAGGATGCACTGGCTACTTCGACGCGTGGTCCAAGCAGTAGTCTGCTATAGAGAGCATAATGCATAGTAGACTTCTAGGTTTCTTTTCTGTAGATTTTTTAGAGACATGTGTCTCATGATGTAACTGAACACATATTTTTTAGACATATATATATATATATATATATATATATATATATATATATATATATATATATATATATATATATTTTGAGCGCCACGGTGCGCAACACATGATATAGACCTATCTATGTTTTACTGTATCTACTTATTATATCTAAATGCTTGTTTATGATTTATAATTTGCGCAGATGTCTATCTAATACATAATTCACTAATGCATCAGTCAATATATTTAACATCTAAATAAAAGACAAAAGACACAATTAGCAAGAAATATCTTTACACACCAAACCAAAAAAGGTACATCAGTGCATGGGTTCATTTTTACAGAAGCTCGAACCATGGATAACTATGCTTGGATTCAGTTTCATGTTTACACAAGCTTGAAATGAAAAACTATGCTTGAAAAAGGTGTGCGTGCCCCCAACATAATGATTCAATTGAGGTAACTGAACAAACATATCTATATATATATATATATATATATATATATATATATATATATATATATATATATATATATATATATATATATATATATATATATATATATATATATATATATATATATATATATATATATATATATATATTGAGCGCCACGGTGCGCAACACATGATATAGATCTATCTATGTTTTACTGTATCTGCTTATTATGTCTGAATGCTTGTTTATGATTTATAATTTGCGCAAATGTCTATCTAATACATAATTCACTAATGCATCAGTCAATATATTTAACATCTGCATAAAAGACAAAAGACACAATAAGCAAGAAATCACTTTACACACCAAACCAAAAAAGGTACATTGGTGCATGGGTTCATTTTTACACAAGCTCGAACCATGGAGAACTATGCTTGGATTTAGTTTCATGTTTACACAAGCTTGAAACAAAAAACTATGCTTGAATAAGGTTCGCATGCCCCCAACATAATGATCCAATCGAGGTACATGCCCCCCAAGCTTCATTGCATTCAACTGGGTGGATGGAATGAAGGTTCACTCTCGAGATTCAGGAAAGACTCGATTGGGATTTTACGAGATCTTAATCAAAGACTCAATTTGGAAAAGGGAGTTGTTTCATTTTTTAACGAGGTTGACATAGTGAAAGAACTATCCTCAAGACATTTGTTTCATTTTTTAACGAGGTTGACACAAGACCAAGAACTCTCCTCAAGACGCCTTGATTCATTTTTTAACGAGCTTGAGGTTGACACAAGATTATGAACTATCTTCATGACTCCTTGTTTCATTTGTAAATGAGGTTGACACAAGAAAAGATCTATCCTCGGGACTCCTTATTTCATTTTTTAACGAGGTCGACACAAGAAAATAACCATCCTCGAGACTCCTTGTTCATGGGCCATATGAGAACATGACTCCCAAGAGGTCTTCACTAGATGGAAGAATCATGCTCTGGGAGGAATACATGTCATGGGGCACCAACGACAGGTCAAGTTCCAATTCCCTTAGTACATGATGTATGAGACCATCTGCATGATCATCAATGGAGGTGAAATGGGTAGCCACATAATTAACCTGTGGTAGGGAAGGTACTGTTGGAAAACAAGAGCCGATAGGGGATGATGGTTGCAAAGGAGGTACCTGGTGACCAAAGAACGACAGTTGATCTATAGTCACAATTCTTCCATCATGTAGAAAACAAACCACACGGAAAAGTGAAGAAACCAGAGCTCCCATGACATAAATATAGTCGTGTCCAAGGAGAAGATTGAAATCCAAAGCACCTTGGACGACCATCACATCTATATAGACGGTTTTACCCCCCAATGTAATATGGAACTTCAAAAGGATCCCTAAGGGTTGACTAGTTCCTCGGTCGAAAGCCAATAGATTCTGGATGACAACCACAAGCTGTGGGGAGCCCAAAGCTTTCCAAGTAGTGGAATACATGAGGCTAACAGACGCACCTTCATCCAAGAGAGTGCCAGGTACTGCCATATTATAGGCATGTACTATGATCTGGAATGACACATAAGATGGGAGGCGGAAAGCAGCCAAGTGACTCCAATCAAAGGAAACAACAGAACTACTTGGTCAAGGTATCATATGATTTCCCCAGTGATCTGTGGGAATAGAAGAAGGAATCTCTTGATCAACTGGGACAGGAGGGTCACTCTTTGATTCAGGAGAATCTTTCTAGCCCTCAATTTTGGTCTATTTTTGCTTGAGGAAACTTACTTAATCCTTATATTTTCCATCTATTTTCCATTATATCCATCCCATTTTGATGTATTTCATGCATATTCAAGTATTTAATTTTAATTTTTCAATTTCTAAATTTTTTATGAAAATTTGATTTCAAGTGCAAATTTTGACAGAATCAGGAATCCCCATAATAGCTATGTGGATGACATGTTTTCAGGACAATTGGGCTCGATTTAGATGCATGGATGGAAAGCTTGGGAACTATGACTAAACTAATTTCACTTGGTTTGGTCAAAAAAAGGTTTATTAGGCCCGGTCAAGGCTTGTCAAACATGACTAGTCACCCAGAAAATCCCTAGGAAATAGGGCAATTTTGTGATTTTATGGGATTGTCCATATTTCTTGGGATGGATTGAATGAATTCGACTTAGATAGATGGATATGAGTAGGTATGATTGTTAGAGGGACTTTAGATCAGTTTGTTTCATAAACTTCTATTTAAGCCAAGACTTTGAAGGCTTATGATATGTAATTTTTATATAATTTTATGCCGAGACATTTGGATTTTGGAGATTAATTTGAAGAACATGTTCTACTTTCATTTTTTTGTTCATTGATGTGGATGAGTGACTGAATTTTCAGCATTTGATATCAACCTCAAGTGTGCAAAGCAAGGGTGGAGGGCCCCCACTCTAAGCTAAGTACACTTCATTGTTAGATTAGCTTAATTTTCCATGAACTGGTTACTTTAGAATTTGTTTATTTGCTTTGTTTCATATTTGCTTATGAATTGATGTGTGATGATTTATATTATTGGATTTTAGTTTGTTTATCACTTTAGTAATATGGGACAACAAAGTGTTCAAGTTGAATTCTCCTTCTATTGAATTGATAGATTAAAGCTAGAATTCTCCTTTGTTACACGCAAGCAGTTTTCCTTGTGTATTTTTAGTTTTCAAATGATAGCATAATGATGAATGAATTGTGATGAAAAATGCCCAAAGATCTCTTAATTTAAGTGTCTCCTTCATTGTTAATTTATGCATCTTAAGCTATTGTTAATTCATGATTTCTGATTTCTATTCATTAAGTGATAATTGCGAGAGAAGGACACAAATGGATCTCTTAAGTTAAGAGCCACTTCATCTTTCCTTCATTACAAAAGTGATTTAGAAAATGTTAATACAGGCTTATATTTGTAATATGTACTTCTTTAGTTCTTTAAAATTCATCTTCTAATCTTGGCTATACCTGATATCCATATATTGTTGACTTGCCTCCAAGTTTTACAAACCTGGATTGATAATGAATACTTGTGTTAATTTGTGTGAATAAATTAGCTCAACATTTTGGTGTCGTTTCTAGGGAGGCAATTATTGGCATAGACAAATAGAAAGACAAACAAAAACACTAAAAATTTGATAAAACAAAAATAAAAAATTAGTTAAGATACATTTCTTTTGGTTATGATTCTTTATGCCTAGAAATAGAGATCCTCAATGTAGATTTATTAAACAAAACTCCCCATCAATAGAAGTAGGACCATCAAAGCGAACAACACCAATTTTTGGTAAACCAACCATTGAGGAATTGGAAGAAAAACAAAGGACATGACAAAGATTAAATTTAATTGAAAGGCAAACCTTTTAGCCTAGGAGGTGAAAAGAAAACAACCTTCAACAATAGCACCTACTTTAGGAAAACAAAAAGAAATTGTTAAAGAAAAACAGCCCATTTTTTAATCCATAGATCAACCTATTTTTGAACAACTTAAACCTCAAGTTGACATTGAAACAATTGAAGCTATGGCAGAAGAGGGACATGGATCTGTTATTCTTACTCCTGAACAAAGACTGGAATATGAAAGACAACAAAGAGAGTGGAGAAGACAGAGAGAAGAAGAGGCAAAGCGAGAAAATGATAGGAAAGGAGAAGAAGACAGGAAAAGACAAGAAGATGGTGGTGATCAGGAAACTACTTTTGGATTTCCAATATTGGATACAAGTGCAGTATTAGGAGAAGATGTGTAAATGAAAAATATTCCACCTTCTGTATTGCCAAATTTTTATGGAATGTCAACGGAAGATCGTAGTTCCTTTATGTTTGAATTTGATATCTTGTGTAGAAATTATGGATACACCAATGACATACACAAACTTGGTCTCTTTCCTGCTACATTGAAAGCAGTAGCCAAAAATGGTTCATGGGTTTAGGAGAGCAAACAATAGCTTCTTGGGATGAAATGAAATCTATCTTTATTAAAAAGTATCAAGCCTATTGTAGGCCTAGGGACTCAAAAGAGGATGTTTTCAGAATGACACAACAAGAAGATGAGAGTCTGGAAGAATACTTAGAAAGATTTGCATATAATATACAAAAATCTAAACAACACTCTCTAAACCAAGACACCATTCAAACAATGTTTCTCAAAGGTATAAGAGATGAATACCTTGACATTCTGAATGTAATGGGAAAGGGTGACATTTCAAACTTGCCATTCATTTAAATTGCAGATTTATGTCAAAAATATTCTAGAGGAAGATCAAAAACTAGAAGGAGAGATGTTAGTTCAAAAGCAGCAAAATCAGCAGTAGGAGGAATAACAATAGCAGAGATAGGAAGCTTTCTAGAAAACTTCAAAACTGATCTCTTAAGTACACTAGGGACACAAGTTGATGTTCGAAAAGAAAACAAAAAGAAAGAAGAACAAGAACAAACTTTAGCGATCTTTTGTTCCAAATGTAGAAAGAAACATGCATTAAGAGAATGTCCCTTGGATAGTGTTCAAGTGTGTGGTATTTTTATAGAAAATAATTCAACAGAAAATTGTCTAAGGTTGAAGGAATTGCAAATGAATCCAATGGAAGAAGTGAAAGGAACATAAGGTTTCTATTATGTGGCACCAAGAAGACCTTGGCAACCAAGGATTCCTCAACAAAATCTACAACAATTCCCACAACAAAACTATCAGTATCCACCTCAAAATTCTTGGAATACTCCAATGCCATGGCAAGCTTGACCTCCACAACAATATGAAAACCAACCTGCACAAGGTTGGAGGGGATATGGTTATGGAAATCAGCCATCTCAGCAATACCAACAACAATACTAGCAACAATATCAACAACCATTTCCATACCAACAATATCCGTTGTCCATGCCATTTCCGCAACAAAATTCTCCACCACTACTAACACAACCACAGCAGTTACAGCTACCTTCAAACTATCCCAAACCAACTCAATTACTAGCCTAGCTAGTGGCAAATCCAAGCAATAAAATTGATAAACATGCATACAATGTTGAAGAAGTAGCATATTTTCCAACATATTCTATTCTTCCCATAAATGATGTCCATTTAAAGTCTGGAAAGGTGCTTAAAAAGGACTCTCCTCCGATCATAGAAGAACCAAATGAGCAAGGAGAACAACCTGAAACATCACAGTTAGAAAAACAAATTCAGAAAGGAAAAACTATTATAACTCAAACACGCCCTATCTTGAGAGGTTAGTAGAGCAACAAATTGAAATGAACCTTCCTGAATTTGACATTTTGGATGAATTGAAAAATGCTTATGTAAAAATTCCTTTATTGAAAGCAATCAAAGAAATACCAATATATGCTAAAACAATAAAGGAATTATGCATCAAGCAAACTGGTAAAAAGAAGAAGGATCCTACTACAATCCAAGTCATTGGAAAATTAACAAGCCTCATGTCTACAAAAATAGCAGTAGAAAAATATATTGATCCTGGTATCCCTATGGTTACTATTTCAATAAATAATTTCTCAGTTCCAAACACATTGATAGATTTGGGAGCTACTATAAATGTAATGACTATGGAAACAATAAAGTATCTGCATTTAAAAAACATTAGATCTACTTCTACAATCCTAGAGTTAGCAGATAGATCTAAAGTTGTACTAGAAGGAATACTAGAAGATATTATAGTCTCTTTGGATTCATGGGAGTATCCTATTGACTTCCTCATCTTGCAGCCAAAAACAAATTTGGGAGGACATCCTCTAATCTTAGGCAAACCATGGTTAGCCACTGTTGATGCCTTTATAGGATGCAGATCTGGAAGTATGATTATTGCACATGGAGATGAAAGGAAACACATTACACTTTATTCTCCTGCACAATCACCTTCTTTAGAATCAATGCTTGAGGAACAAGAACAACAACAAACTAAATCAGTTCTAAGTATCAATCAAGTCTTTAATCTTACAGAAGAAGAAAAGAATGAAGATTTAATGGATATTTTCATCTCAGAACCAAATATTTCAGAGCAGCTTAGAGAGATTCAATATGAAGCTGCAAGTAATCTTTTAAATCAATGTTTTCAAGAAACCTATACAATCCAATCTTTGTAAGAATCCTTTACAAACATTTTTCCTGTAAATACAATTACCAATTCAACAACAAAAATAATTGAGATATATCCGGGAAAACATTTGAACATTGGTAACCATTTATAGTCATCACAAGGACAAGAGGTAATAGCATTATTACAAAAATATTCAAAAGCTTTTACCTGGGATTATACAAATATGCAAGGAATTCATCCCAACACATGTATTCACCACATCTATATAGATGAACAATTTAAACCAGTAAGACAACCTCAAAGACGAATGAATCTGTTATGCTCTTAACCTGCAAAATGATACCCAAATACAGAATATGCGAAGAAAAGATACCCAGAACACAGAATAGCAATGATTTTATTATTCAGAAAGTAATGTTCACTTGCCTCTTCGAGGGGGCAACCTCCAATAGAGCAGATCTCGATTACAAAATAAGACACGATGCTCCTCGCAGGGAGTCTCTATCCTTTATATATGACTCATACATGCAATACCACGGGCCAATACCGTGGGTTTTATTAATACCATCTATCTAATACTATGGCCCATTTGAAACTAACTGTGGTTCTGTCATTAATTGCGGATTAACCACTTAAAATTATTAATATGGGCTTTATTGACTCTTGACTATGACATGATCCCATTACATAAATAAGGGGGTTAGGGTGGGACCCTAACATGCCCTCCCCCTTAAGACTAGCCTTGTCCTCAAGGCTGAAGCTGCGGAAACTGCTGAAGAATAGTGGTTGGTTCCCAAGTTGCATGTTCCGAAGAGGTGTCTTTCCATTTGACGAGGACTTCCTCAATCATGCGGCCGCGCAGTTGCTTGACTCATGTGTCTAGGACCTGTTCAGGTTGAAGCCAGATGGACCCTTCTTCGTCCAATTAAGGTAGTGGTCTGAATTCTGCAATTGTTCCCAATCACTTTCTTGAGGCATGAGACATGAAAAACTGGATGGATTTTTGCAGTAGGTGGCAAGGCCAACTTGTAGGCCACTTCTCCAATGCACTGAAGTACTTGATATGGTCCGTAGAATTTGGGCGAGAGTTTCTGACACCCCTTGTCTTTGAGTGATGTTTGCTTATATGGTTGTAGCCGTAAAAAGACCTGATCCCCTTCTTGAAATTGGCACTCTGAGCGATGCTGGTCTACCTATTGCTTCATGCAGTTCTGAGCTTGATGAAGATTCTCTCGAAGATGGGCGAGCATGGTTGCGTGGTGTTGTAGGAGTTGATCCACTGCTTGTACTTTTGAGCATCCCTTGAAATACGAAGTAGGTGAAGGTGGGAGTTGACCATATACTGCTTCATAGGGAGTCATTTTGGTGGTGGCATGATAGTTGGTGTTATACCACCATTCAGCCAGAGGTAACCACTGTACCCAAAGGTGTTGCTTTTCTGAAGTGAAACACCTGAGGTAGGTTTCTAGACATTTGTTGACGGCTTCCGTTGGACCATCTGTTTGTGGATGGTAGGAAGTACTGAGTTTTAGTTGAGTGCCTTATATTATGAAGAGTTCCTGCCAAAAATTACTGGTGAAGATCAGGTCGCGGTCAGACACAATAGAAGTGGGCATGTCATGCAATTTGAAGATCTGATCCATGAAAGATTGAGCAACCAAAGTTGGTGTAAACGTGTGGGGTAGGGCGCAGAAATGAGCATACTTCAACAGTCGTTCCACAACCACCATGATGACTGACTTGTTCCCTAACTTTGGAAGACCTGTAATGAAATCCATAGAAACCTCCGTCCAAATTGATGCCGGAATGGGCAATGGTTGTAATGTGCCTGGTGTGTTGACGGTTTCCCCTTTGTGGCATTGACAGACATCGCATTCTGCTACGAAAGTAAGGATGTCCTTTTTCATGCCTGTCCAAAAAAATTATCTTCTGGTGCGAGCATACGTCTTCTGAAAGCCCGAATGTCCTGCAATGGGAGATGAGTGCAATTCTGCCAAAATGCGAATTTTGAGGGTGGATGTTGGTGATATTATGACTATGTCCTTGTAGCGAACAATATCATCCTGCCACGAGTAGCCCTTGGTGGAATTTGGATCTACCTGCAATTGAGAAATGAGTTGGGAGAGCCCGGGGTGTGAAAACCATTCCCTGTGAGCCTCTTCAATCCATTCTGGAATGGGGAGGGAAATTGCTAGCAGAGTACTGTCCTCCTCAAATTGGCGAGATAATGCATCTACTACACTATTGTCTTTCCCTTTCTTGTAAATGATCTCATAATCATATCCCAGCATTTTGGCGAGCCATTTATTTTGTTGTGGGGAGGATAGGCGTTGCTCCAAAAAATATTTAAGACTGTGATGATCTGTGCGGATTTGGAAACGTCGCCCCAATAAGTAAGGTCGCCAAGTCTCGACGGCATGTAAGATGGCCATCATTTCCTTCTCGTAGGTAGATTGGCCTAGATTCCTCCCACTGAGTTGTTGGCTTGTGAAGGCCAACGATCGCCCTTCCTGCATTAAGACCACCCCAATACCTATACCTGAAGCATCACATTCAATGACAAAAGATTTGGTGAAGTCAGGTAGTGCTAAGACTGGAGTGGAACACATGGCATTTTTGAGAGCTATAAAGGCCTGTTGTGCTTCCTCATTCCAGAAGAATGAATTTTTCTTTAGGAGTTGGGTGAGGGGCTTTGCTATGCGACCATAGTTGCGGAAAAATTTACGATAATAGCTTGTGAGACCCAAAAATCCTCTCAAGCTCTTCAAGGTCTTAGGTTGAGGTCATTCCTGCATTGCTTGGATCTTTTTTGGGTCCACCTTGACACCTTCATGCCCCACAATGTGGCCCAAATACTCTACTTCTGCCATGCCAAACGAACACTTGGACATCTTGACAAATAATTTATGCTTGCGGAGCAGTTGCAAGAGTAGATCTACATGCTGAAGATGTGCGGCCCAAGTGCAACTATAGATGAGGATGTCATCGAAGAAGACAAGGACAAATTTCCTGAGATATGGTTTGAGAATGTGGTTCATAAGGCTCTGAAAAGTAGAGGGGGCATTACAAAGACCAAATGGCATGACCAGGAATTCATAATGGCCTTCATGAGTTCTGAAAGCAGTCTTGGGAATGTCGACTTCCTTCATACGAATTTGGTGGTAGCCTGAGCGAAGATCTAGCTTAGTGAAGAATTGAGCCCCATTGAGTTCATCCAGCAAATCATCAACCACCGGGATAGGAAATTTATCTTTGACTGTCAACTTATTGAGGGCCCTGAAGTCGGGACACATCCGCCACTCCCCATCTTTCTTGAGCACCATGATCACTGGGGATGAATAAGGACTAATGCTGGGATGAATGACACATGCTTCCAAAAGTTCCTTGATGATTTTTTCTATTTCATTCTTTTGGGTGAATGGATATCTGTATGGGTGCACATTTGGGGGTTGGGCCCCTGGAACCAAGGTGATGTTATGATCATGTTCCCCTCGCGAGGGTGGAAGCTCATGAGGCTTGTCAAAGACTGGTAGATGGTTATTTAAAATCTGTTGCACATCAGGATGAATTGGCAGAGGCTTGGTTTCGACTGCCTGGATGGCATTAAATTGAGCTACAACTCCATGATTGCCCTTTTTTAACAATTTTTCCATCCTATGCGAGTTGATGATAGAGGGGGCTCCCGCCTGGAGTCCACGGAGGGTATGTGTGTAGTTGTTCTGCTTAAAACTCATATATAACTCCTGGAAATCCATTGTGATTGGCCCAAGAGTGCGGAGCCATTCAGCGCCGAGGACAATGTCGCAACCCCCCATGTGTATGGCAAACATGTGGGTTTTCAACTAATAATCCCCCATTTGAAGTTTGACATTTTCGCAGCGGCCTTCACATTTCATTGTGCCTCCATCCGCAATTTGAACTTGGAAGTTAGAAACTGCTCGTACAAAACAATGCACTGCTTCTGCGACTTTTTGATGGATGAAATTATGTGTACTTCCACTATCAATCAAGACTACTACTGGGCGATGTTTAATAAGACCTCTGATTTTGAGAGTTTGAGGGGAAGAAATTCCAGCCAATGCATGCAACGAAATAACTGGTTCGTCAGAGACATTGTCCTTTTGGTTGTCTTCTTCTAGCAGCTCCTGTTCCTCTAGTGGTGGATCTTCCTCTGTTGAGCTGTAGTCAGTGGCATCAATTTGAAAAAATTTTGGCTCCTTTCATTTATGACCTGGGGAGTATTTTTCATCACAGCAATAACATAGGCCTTGCTTTCTTCTTTCAGCCATTTCCGCAGGTGACACCTTTTGGACCTTAAGTGTTTGAGTCGTGTTGTGAGCCTGTGGGGGGCGACCTTTAGCGGAGAAATTTGGGCGACTGTATTGGGCTGCTAATGCATGTTCCACGTTACGAGCTACCTTGCAAGCCTCAGTCCATGTGGGAGGGTGGTGCAGTAGGACTTGGGCTTTGATAGCTTCTTTAAGACTGCTGATAAAACATTCCGTGTAGAACACATCTGAGAGACCCCAAGTGCAGAAGGCTAAGGCTTCAAAAGCTGTAATATATTCATCCATTGTACCAGTCTGTCAGAGCTTAGTAAGATGACCCAAAAAATATGATTCCTGGTCAAAGCGGTCTTGAAGAGCTTTGGTGAATTTGGTCCAAGTCCTAAAAGGTCCAGTGCAACGTTGATACCATTCCCACCATTGCCACCTTTCATTGTCCAAGTACATGCTCCCCAACATAAGCTGAGCCTCATCATCGAAGATGTGATTCAGTTTGAAATACTGCTCCAGTTGTGCTATCCATGCCGACGGGTGAGAACCGTCAAATTTATGCATATCCAACTTGGGAGGTCGCTGACTGGGTTGTTGGTGGGTGTGCCAGACGTGAGGAGAGTGGCTAGACTCACCCTCATTGTGTTCATTGCCATTATACGCCTCCTCGTGGGCTTGATCCTTGCCCTTCTAGACTATTTTCTCGACCATGCTACATAGTCCGCTAAGCTGAATGTGGAGGGATTGCACTGATTCTTCAAATTTGTCCATCCTTTCATTGGCCATCGCTTGAGCTCTAGTTTCTACCATACACCAACCTGATTTTTTTTTTAAATTGGGACTACCTAAAAAAAATTTTCACTAAGAAGTGAATGCTACCACCGTGCTCAGCTCGTCGTCCTGATTCTGATGGGCTAGATCACTAAGAAGTGAATGGTACCACCGTGCTCAGCTCGTCGTCCTGATTTTTTTTTTTATTTTTTTATTATTTTATTTTATTTTATTTTCTGAAAACTCCTAACAGAGTTTTACTCCTTCCTTATCAATACTGCAGTGGCCAAATCCTCAAAATGTCAATGCGGCCAAAAGTCCTGCGAAAATTATACCCCGGTATAGGAACCCTTCACAACGACTCCGATCTGGTGGATCTGAGAGATCTGAATGGCAGATCTGATATCTCTGGGCGATGAAACAGACTGCTTCTGCAGATCTGATGGATCTAAGAGATCGGAATGGCTGATCTGTGAACTTGAGACTGCCGGACTGATGTCTGCTGCTGCTGCACCCCTTTGCACAAGCGGATCTGGAAGAGATGATGTGTGATCCCCCGATAGAAAAGGGAACTATGGTCTTGAGGAGTGTCAGGTGCTACAGATCGCAATATACATAAGGGTCTAGCAGTAGTACTCGGCCCAATGTTCAAGGGCTCTAACTAAGGAGGATCAACCGTACCCTTAGCCGTACAATCCGACTACCCTATCGTACGGGCGAGTAATCTCTCCGAGTGCTATTCTCGGTGTACTGTAGCCACAAGACGGCCGACGACTTATCTATGGTGAGGTTTCAAGGGAGCCTAGGGGGCTTCCGATATACCCAGAGGGTACGTGGAAGACAGTCCATGCGCGGTTCTGTCTAATGCACTACTACTCGAAGGGGTACCCACAAGGGTTACAAGGGAGTCCAACAGACGTGACCACCTCTTGTATTTCCTGCGTGCATGCCTCCCCAAATCCACAGGTTTATGCGCTCAACAACAGATCCCGTGGTTTAAAGACGTCAGAACACGTCTCTAGCCAAAAAAAAATTGCTAAGAAATGGAGATCCCACCGGCCCTGGAAAGTGCTCTGATACCACTTGTTATGCTCTTAACCTGCAAAATGATACCCAAATACAGAATATGCGAAGAAAAGATACCCAGAACACAGAATAGCAATGATTTTATTATTCAAAAAGTAATGTTCACTTGCCTCTTCGAGGGGGCAACCTCTAATAGAGCAGAGCTCGATTACAAAATCAGACACGATGCTCCTCGCAGGGAGTCTCTATCCTTTATATATGACTCATACATGCAATACCACGGGCCAATACCGTGGGTTTTATTGATACCATCTATCTAATACTATGGCCCATTTGCAACTAACTGTGGTTCCGTCATTAATTGCGGATTAACCACTTACAATTATTAATATGGGCTTTATTGAATCTTGACTATGACGTGATCCCATTACATAAATAAGGGGGTTAGGGTGGGACCCTAACAGAATCCCATGATGAAAGAAATAGTGAAGGAAGAGCTACAAAAACTATTTAAAGTTGGGTTCATCTATCCTATTTCAGATATTCAATGAGTTTCTCCATTGGTAATTGTACCAAAGAAAAATGGGAAGTGGATAATATTTGTGGATTACTGGGAATTGAACAAAGCAACATTAAAAGATCATTTTCCGCTACCATTCATTGAACAGGTTCTAGACTCATTCGCTGGGAAGAAATTTATCTCTTTCCTAGATTGGTTTAGTGGGTATAATCAAATTAGAATAACAACATAAGACCAGGACAAAACAACATTTACCTGCCCATGGGGAACCTATGCATATAATGTTTTTCCATTTGGACTATGTAATGCACCTGCAACTTTCCAAAGATCAATGCTTGCAATATTTGGTGATCTAATCCATGAATGTGTAGAAGTCTATATGGATGATTTCACGGTATATGGAAACACATATGATGATTGCTTAAACAATCTTGAGAAAGTTTTAAAATGATGCATAAAGACAAATCTGTCCCTGAGTAATGAAAAATGCTACATGATGTTAATAGAAGGGATAATCTTGGGACACAATATTTCCTCATCAGGAATTAAGGTGGATCCATCTAAAATACAAGTCATTGTGAATTTAATGCCACCTACAACTCAAAAAAAGGCAAGAAGTCTCTTGGGCTATGCAGGCTACTATAGGAGGTTCATAGAAAACTTTAGTAAAATAGCCCAACCTCTATTCAAGTTGTTAGTAAAGGATATTGAATTCCAATGGACAAATCATTGTCAAAATGCATTTCAGATATTGAAAGAAAAACTAGTTGCACCCATCCTTCGAGGACCAAAATGGTCTTTGCCATTTCATATTTCAACAGATGCATCTGATACTACTATAGGTGCATCGCTTAGACAGAAGGAAAACCTATTCAATTATGTTATATACTTCATAAGCAAAAACTTAACACCTATAGAATTGAATTACACAATCACAGAAAAAGAAATATTAGTTGTGGTACATGCAGTGAACAAATTCAAGCATTACATAATAGGATACCAAGTATTCATTCAGACAGACCATTTAGCAATCAAATACGTAATGAACAAATAAATCACAAATGGAAGAATAACAAGATGGTTACTGTTAATGAAAAAGTTTAACATTACAATTCAAGATTGACCAAGGAAAGACAATCAAGTGGGTGATTTTCTTTCAAGATTACATACACCCAATGATCCAAATCTTGTTGTAGATAACTTTCCAGATGAACATTTGTTTGCAATAACAATAAAAACACCATGGTTTGCAGACATAGCAAACTATCTATCCTCTAGAAAATTTCCAACTTAGTTTTCAAAGAAACAAAAACGAAAAATCATTAGAGAAAGCTCTAGATATAGTTGGGTAAATGGTGATCTGTTTTATACTAGTTCTGATTTAATAATAAGAAAATGTGTGAGAGAAGATGAGATATTAGAAATCTTGAAAGCATGTCATGATGAACCATGTGGTGGTCATTTTGCAGACAAGCGAACAGCCTATAAGGTGCTGCAATTGGGCTACTACTGGCCAGCAATCTTCAAAGACTCCAAGGCTTATGTCAAGAGATGTGATAGTTGCCAAAGAATAGGGAGACCAATAGTATCAGATGAAATGCCACTTAAACCACAAGTTCTCATAGAACCATTTGAGCAATGGGCTCTAGATTTTATGGGACCAATAAATCCACCATCAAATGGAAAGAAGTGCATCTTGGTATGTACAAATTATGTAACTAAATGGGTGGAAGAAAAAGTAGTCACAAAGGAAATAGAAAATACAATAGTCACCTTCCTCTTTGAAAATATTTGTGAGATTTGGCATGCCTAGACAAATTGTAACTGATCAGGGAACACAGTTCACTTCAAAACTTGTTCAGGATCTTACGGAAAAGTATAAGAT
Organism: Pinus tabuliformis; assembly: GCA_031772625.1. Taxonomy (NCBI): domain Eukaryota; kingdom Viridiplantae; phylum Streptophyta; class Pinopsida; order Pinales; family Pinaceae; genus Pinus; species Pinus tabuliformis. The sequence continues at coordinate 439,495,986 of CM062816.1, forward strand.
AAAGCACCAGAAATCAACACCGTACCATCCTCAGGCAAACGGACAAGTCGAAGCAACAAATAAATTCCTAGAAAACATAATGACAAAAACAGTACAATTGAATAGGAAGGACTAGTCATAAAAGTTAAGAGATGCACTATGGGCATACAGAATAACATGGAAAAACACAACTGGGTTTAGTCCATACTAGTTAGTGTATGGAAAAGAAGTCTTACAACCCATAGAGTTTCAGGTACACACATTTAAAGTGGCAGCATAACTAGGACTAGAACTGTCTGAAGCACAGCAGCAGCGGATAATGGAATTAAACCAACTGGATAAACATCGACAATAGGCAATAGAACACACAACATTGGTACAACAGCAAAGAATGAAATGGCACAACAGATTCATCAAGAACAAAACATTCAACAAAGGAGACTGGGCATTACTGTTTGACTCCAAATTCAAAGATTTCAAGGCCAAGTTCACAACACATTGGTTAGGGCCATATGAGATAGAGGAAATCTTTGATAATGGAGTTGTTCAAATCAAAACAATTGATCAAGAATCTACATCATTTTTGGTAAATGGACATAGGCTTAAAGTTTACAATAAGCCTATCAACAAAGAAGAATTTATGAAACAACTGATACAAGAAACAGATCTGGAAGTAATGGAACAACATAGCCATGTATCTTCCAATACTCCCAAAGAATTAAAAAATATAAAAAAAATAAATAAAACAAAAAAAAAATTGCTAGTGAAAACCAGGTAACTAGCACCAAGCAAACAAGAATTCATAGAGGAAAACCAACTCGTTTTGGACTGTATGAATTCAAGAATTCTTGTTATACTTTTATAATAGCTTTGTTGTGCAAAAAATCCTCCATAGAAACATGACTTGAGGACAAATCTTCAGATAAGCAAGGGGGAAGGCTGCACAAGAAACTTAGTTGTGCAGCTGAATTGACGACGAAACTTGTATTGTTCACAGTTGGGACCTGAAATATTTTTGAAACCAATGTCAGTTGGGACCTGAAATATTTTTGAAATTGATGATAGTTGGGGACCTAAAATGTTAGAAAACAACATGTATATATTGCATGAACCTGAAATATTAAAAAAAACATGTATACATTGCATGACAGTAGGGACTTGAGTTATTGTGAATTATTTGCAGAAGGACCTGGAATGAACATATTACATAAAAATGTGCATGACAGTTGGGATCTAAGTTAATATGAATCAATTGTAAAGGGACCTGAATGACATCAGGAATCAAAGAACCAGAATCAATGAAGAATGTTAGAACAGAAGGCATAAATAAATTCTATGATTCCTATTTAAGACATTTGATCAGAAGACCTCATCCAATATTGTTAAGGAACAGAAGACATCATCTAATATTGTCAGGGAAGTACAAGTATTGTGAGTACAACATTTTTCTCTTGTAAATTCGAATTTTTTTTAGAACTTTTTAGAGTTCGTTAAAATTAAGATTAGTACCTGAATGCATAGTCATTACTTTAACTTCATCCTATACCCATTATCCTATGTATATCCTACATTTATATTCTACATTTACCCCATACCTAATCCTATATACATCCTATGTTTATATACCTAACCCTATGTACATTCTACATTTATAATTTACATTCCATTTATATACATTCCATAACCCTAACATTCCATAACCCTAAGTATTTTTCCTCAAAGCAAAAGGGATTAAAAAGAATGCAATGAGTTGAAACCTGCACAAACACATCAAACATTAGTACTATGGAGATAATATTAAACATGACCTAGGTGGTCATTTTTAAATTAAGAGATATATTGTAAAACATAAGGGATATGCGCATCATGAAATATATTGCAAGAAAATACAAAATCGAAATGATTTATGTATTAACCCCATCATAGTGCATAAAAAGAAATGTTATTGGTAATATATGGATGGTGTAAAGTTATAATGGCAAATGGAATATGATATGATGGCAAGCAATATGGTAACACGACGAGGTAAGGATACTATCATAGCAAACCTTATGGAAATACAATGTGATGGTGCAAGGTTATCATACCAAGCTTTATGATAGTACGATGGAGTATGGTCATCATAGCAGCCTGGTGGTAATCCATTGCAAACCCAACAAAAAACATAATGAATAACCAACAGTCATGCAATCGAAGTGGTAATGAGGTACTGTACATATGACAGTCACGGCATAGTGAGTTGGTATGCAGGAGGACAACCACGACTGGATTGAAGGACAACTTCAAATGAATCAAACATAACCTGAGCTAAAGTCATAATAAAAAATATGAATGCAAACAATAAACCAGATGGTGTCGACAGCACAGTGCAAATAATTATAAACGGTTCCATTTATCATTTTGATGGTATATGCATGATATCTGGTCAAAGGGACGGCCACGAGGGCATTGTCCAATGAAGATTATACACGGCATACCAGTCAAAAGGACAACAACCAAATAAGTGAAACGGTCAAATATGCATTCGAAACAACAGAGAAAACCCTATGTATTTATCAGTAAAGAGCTTTGCCATAGCCATAGACCTCAAAATCTCATGCCATCATAGCCATTTGAGGCTCAACAAGAATGATAGAAGTTGTAAGCCATTAGCATACAGTCAAAGGAAGTAAAAAAATGGTTTGATAGAGGAAACAAACCAAGGAAGGAGAAAGAGATATAACACCAAGAAATTGGAGAGATAAGTAGGGTGAGCTGGGAATATTAATGAAGAAGGTGGAATCAGTTAACAAAAATCCCATGAAGATCCAAGGTAAGAAAGAAACTCGATCTATTTCCCTTAATGCAATGGATAGTTTAGAGGAAAAATCGGGATTTTTCGTCGAGATTATGGATTGTCTGTGATTTTTTTAAGTTTTGTTTATGCCTCCAGTCAACAAACGGAGGTGTTCAATAATGAGAAACGATATAAAACACAAATAATTAGGCCACAAAATAAGGGATCTCGACACTTCTTCAGCACATCAAGTGAATCGATTTCACTTCTCCATGAAATTGCTGAGTTTATTAAATGAAACGAAGTGTTGGCATAGTGAGATTAATTGTACATTGGGCTTAATTGCACAAATAATGCACAGTGGCATAGCTTCAGTTTAATGAACGAGTTGTTAGCTATAAGATGGAGAAAATCAAAATAAATCATGGCTGATAGATTTCGGTTCTCCATGAAACAAAGTGTTTATTATAGTTTGATTGCATGTTGAAGTAATGAAATGAGAAGTTTTGAGTAAAGTTTTGAAAACATGTAGTTGTAAAAACACATAGTCGCTAAGCCTAAAACTACACCTGTACATGTGTTTTTATGGTCAGATAGTGGGACTAAGGATTGAATCACAATATGATTGCATGAAAGAATGGGTCAATAAAAACAGAGTATTTGGCTTATATTTGAGTGCGCAAAGCCAAATTTACATTGATTGTCATATTTTTATTGTATAAACAATGCAGTGTTGAATATTGGTTATTGGGCAGTGAAGTGTTTCATGTCGATTTATACATAGTGCCTCAATTTAAACTCAGTGAAAAAAACTAGTCTGAGATTATATTAAGAAAAACAAAAATTGTAACATGATTTTTGTTTTCTTTATATATTTCTATTTCAAAACAGAGTTCAGTTTTTTTACAGAGGTGTATAAAGGAGAATGTTTGATTGCATGAACAGAACAGGGTATTGAAATAGAGACAGTATTGCTACAAAGAAAGAGACAAAGGCCAAAATAGATTGATTTAATTATTTGAAGAGGGCAGGTAAGCTTCTATGAACTGAACCAGAAAATATTTTTTTTATGAATCAATACTTGTTATTTGTCATTATTGAAGATGAAGTTAATGACAGCAGAAGCTTATATCCAATGGTTTACAGAGACTATGACAACCAGGATAGAGCCAAGATTCCAAATAGAAAACTGGAGGAAGGAAACAATAGAGAAGTTATATCAGGCAGGGCTCATAGGCTTCTTGCAAAGATTTAGTGGCCATAGTGAAGGAATAACAAGAGAATTTGTAAACAATTACACTCAGGAGCAAACAAGAATAGGAAACATAATAATTCCCGTGACTCAGGAATTCATTTCACAAGAATTAGACCTTCCAATGATATGAGAGAATTATCATAAGGGTTTGAATTTCAAGGAAAAAGTGTGGACTTTCTTCCTCAAGAAAAATAGAAAGGGAACCTTTGACACGGCCAAAGGTATACCCAAGGAGTGGTTCAATGAACCTTGGGGAGAACTGGTTTTGATTACCCAAAAATTCCTCACTTGTGATAGGGGATACAGTGTGGCACATCAGTATCATATTAGACTCCTTCTGCACATTAACGGAGAGGTTAAGCATAACCTACCATATTTCCTCTTTAGAAGCCTCCTAAAGATGATAGAATCAGTCAAAAATGAAAACAAGCCAAAAGAAGCACACATTTATCATCAGGTGTTCATAAAAATTTTAGTAAAACATCAAGTGAAAACTCAGGGGATGATTTGGAGGGAGTTTTTGAACCAAAACCAGTATAAGGAACGAGTCATTGAAGAAAAAAACAAAGTAGAATAGGAAAACATGGGTATGATGAGTTCACCTTTTTATCCCAAAACTAGAGCTAAAAAGAAAACCAACACAGTCATGAATGAAAATGAAACATCCATCATGTCCATTCCTAGGAGTTTTAGGAAGAAGAGTCCAGTTGAAATAGATAGCAGGGACAAAGAAGTGCAAATTGTGGACACATGTTCAACATAGAAACAGACAGAGGAAATTATTGAGAAAGAAGCATTAGAGAAAGATTGTTATTTTGATGATGTGGTAGCAACATCATTTGTGAAAAACACACAGAAGCTTGAAAAGGAATTACGCTTGAGAAAAATTAGAGAATTAACAGACCAACTTGAAATAAACAAGATTTTGGAAAAGCATTTGAAAGAAGAAAACAAAGCAAGTAAAAAGAATAATGCCAAGTTGGTTAAAGAGAATGAAAAATTAACTGAAGAAATAGGAAAATTAAAAAGGAAGAATGATCTAATTTGCAAGCAGGCATTCAAATGGCTCAAGGAAAAGAACATGTGGAAAAGTAAATATGAAAAACAGAAAGTTAAGGCCACTTTCTATAGAGAAGAACATGACATAGGGATGGACTATTTGTTAGAAGCAGCATAGAAAGAGGCATCAGGGTCCGAAACAACATACACAGCAGGGGTAAAAAGATCCAAAAGGAAGTAGCAAGCATGAGGACATGCTTGATGATCAGCAAGGAGGAGATGCTGGCCCTCAATTTTGGTCTATTTTTGCTTGAGGAAAATTACTTAATCCTTATATTTTCCATTATATCCATCCCATTTTTATGTATTTCATGCATATTCAGGTATTTAATTTTAATTTTGCAATTTCTAAGGTTTTTATGAAAATTTGATTTCAAGTGTAAATTTTGACAGAATCAGGAATTCCTGTAATAGCTATGTGGATGACATGTTTGCTGGACACTTGGGCTCGAGTTAGATGCATGGATGGAAAGCTTGGGAACTAGGATTGAGCTAATTCCACTTGGTTTGGTCAAAACAAGCTTTATTAGGCCTGGTCAAGGCTGGTCAAACATGACTAGTCACCCAGAAAATCCCTAGGAAATAGGGCAGTTTTGTGATTTTATGGGATTGTCCATATTTCTTGGGATGGATTGAATGAATTCAAATTATATAGATGGATATGAGTAGATATGATTTTTAATTGTTAGAGAGACTTTAGATCAGTTTGTTTCATAAACTTCTATTCAAGCCAAGACTTTGAAGGCTTATGATATGTAATTTAAATATAATTTTATGCTGAGACATTTGGATTTTGGAGATTAATTTGAAGAACCTGTTCTACTTTCATTTTATTTTTCATTGATGTGGATGAGTGACTAAAGTTTCAACATTTGATATCAACCTCAAGTGTGTAAATCAAGGGTGGAGGGCCCCCACTCCAAGCTAAGTACACTCCATTGTTAGATTAGCTTAATTTTCCATGAACTGATTACTTTAGAATTTGTTTATTTGCTTTGTTTTAGATTTTCTTATGAATTGATGTGTGATGATTTATATTATTTAATTTTAGTTTGTTTATCACTTTAGTAAGATGAGACAACAAAGTGTTCAAGTTGAATTCTCCTTTTATTGAATTGATATATTAAAGCTAGAATTCTCCTTTGTTACATGTAAGCAGTTTTCCTTATGTACTTTTAGTTTTCAAATGATAGCATAATGATGAATGAATTGTGATGAAAAATGCCCAAAGATCTCTTAAGTTAAGAGTCTTCTTCATTGTTAACTTATGCATCTTAAGCTATTGTTAATTCATGAATTCTGATTTCTATTCATTAAGCGATAATTGAGAGAGAATGACACAAATGGATCTCTTAAGTTAAGAGCCACTTCATCTCTCCTTCATTACAAAAGTGAGTTAGAAATTGTTAATACAGGCTTATATTTGTAATATGTACTTTTTTGTTCTTTAAAATTCATGTTCTAAGCTTGGTTATACCTAATATCCATATATTGTGGACTTGCCTCCAAGTTTTACAAACCTGGATTGATAATGAATACTTTTGTTAATTTATGTGAATAAATTAGCTCAACAAATCTGACGAGTCGAGAAGAACATGAGAAATATGATCATTATGCTCTTCCATAACAAAGGGAACAACTAGTGGCGAAACCAAGCCAACACTCTCTTTGACCAATGGTTTGTCGGGAACAGATATAACACAGTCAGGCTCAGGAAGAGCAGGATGGGCAAGAGATGAATCCAAGCCAATTTCTTTACCAAACTGGGGAGGATCAGAAGAAAGCCACTGATAACCAACTGGAAGTTGGGGTTGAGGAACTACCAGGTTTTCCAAAACTTTGGAAGCTTTATCCATAAAAGGACAAAGGTGAAGAAGATGTTCACCTTCACATAACCTACAGGAAAATCTAATCTTCCCTTTCTTCTTACCATCGCTGGCCAAGAGTGTAGCATCGACATGATCTCCAGAGGTCGATGAGGGTGGTCGATCCAAAATCTGAGACCATACCTCCAAGACTTTGAGAATTCTAGGGCAGTCTCAGAGGAAATGGTCACCCTTGCATAGCTTACGAGGAAATTTGACCTTCCGTGGAGGATTAGAAGGTTTTTCTACTGGAGGTGCACTCAGAGAAATAGCCACATGATTTGCCTCTCGCTTATCTAACTTCTTCTTCTTCGTCTTCTTCTTCTTCTTCTTAGCCTCCTGGTTACTAGATTTAGAACATTCGCCAGGCGAAGTAGAAGAGGAGGTTGAAGAAATAGGGGAAGTAGGCAAAGGGTCAACCTTAGAATCATATTTTCATGATTCAAATGAAGGAGACAGTGGAACAGGAGTCAAAACGCTCGGGACCACTGAGGTTGAAAACAACCAAACAGGTAAACCAATGGTTAACCCAAGCAAGGACAACATTGCCATATAAGGGGCACCAGTGTTTCCAAAAGAAGGAAAAGGACTAGGATTCCCATTCGTGGGGAGATCTTGACTGGTAGAATTCGGAAATGTTTCCATTGGAATTGACCTTGAAAGAAACGCTAACTTTAACCAGGAATATTTCATGGGTAGTTAATTTTACGACATCGAAACAAAATTGTGCCTTTTCATATTTTAAGAGTCGAGAAAGTGACGAAAGGTGACTCTATCTCTTTCCAGGTTTAATGAGCCTGAAAGTACAAGTGCTCAGATGATCCTTTTTCTTTTAAAGAGTCAAAAAGGAATGAAAGTGACTACTCTAGAAACTCTATACAAGAGGCTTTACTAGACAAATCGTAAAACTGCATATACACCTTGGTAATAAAATGAAAGAGAAATGACCAAGGACCTTCTGTACTGCAGTCAATCTTCCCGAATGTTGTGTTTGGTGCGTTACATCTCGTAAGGCTATAGACTTTGCTTCCTAGGGATAAAAGGATTTCAACCTAATGGGGTCTCCCACCATATACTCGATGCACAAGGGGCACAAATCTGTACTAGCACTTATCGAATTACAGAGGAGGAATCACCTAACCTTAGTGAAAACAACAGCCACTAGGTTTAACGATGCTGGAACACGTCTCTAGCCTACACCTCTAGATATGAGCATTAAGTTCCAATGTGTTTTTAGGTTAATTCAATGAATTTTAACAGTGGATCTTGAATTAAGTTTCGATTTCAAGGCCTTACCAGATGTATTTAAACAATATCTAATATGCAACTACAATGAGCAATAAACCATTCCTTTCGATGAACCACTACCTAAAGGAGGGTAAGGAGTTCATTTCCAAGAAAACGAAGACGATAACAAGAAAATACAAGAAAAGCAATGCAAACAAGTAACCCAATCAATAGGAAACACAATGCATCAATTTCCGCTTATCTCTCAAATACTATGATGAAAAATGAAAGATTTGAATTTTTCTTTTCAATTCCTAATCATAAAGAATCTACTAATGCAAACATGCTTTCATTCTCATATACTATATGAGTGCAATTGTTTTTTATTTTTGGAATAAATAACAAACAAGCTAATGCACAACCTAACTGATCAAAAGGCAAATGTAATCTATGCTTCAATAGTGAATGGAAATCAAATCAACACAACAAGCTAGTTCGATGACCAATCATTATGGATCAACCAGGAAAATGGGCAAGTAGTAAGAAAATAGCTTCAAACAAACCAAGAAGATTGTTGTGGATGTAGTTCAAAAACTTGAAAGGAAAAGCAACCCAAAACCAGCGAATTCTTGATGGAACCCTAAAAGACCTAGGTCACACAGTCCAAGAAACCAAATTTCATACAAAGGGAACCAAGAAGGACATGCCTCAGTAAACACAATCAAAACAAGCTTATCTAGGTGAGAGAAATAGCAAAGGACAAGCTACACTAGTCTATTCAAGAGGCAAGGCTGTAAAAATTAACCCTACAAGAATCATCGCAAGCGAAACACTGACAACATGAGATGATCGCTAATCATCGCAAGCACAACACGGGAAACTGAGCGATGTCATCACAAGGGTACACCTGTTCTCAGTGACGGTCCGATTTAAGGAATTGTTGCAGCTGTATGACGGGATATCCGCGACGTATAGTGAGGGTAAAGAGAACAGAACGATTTGTCGCAGATGTTAGGAATTAAACAATGTCGATCTAAATAAAGAGAGAAAACAAGGCAAAAATAGCTAAAAGACACCAGAATTATCACTGAGACAGTAAGGTGGATTACCAAATCTACTCAAGTGATCCAAATCACTGATGGTTCAGTCCCAAAACAAAGAGACACTATGTAATTCAATCAAAAACAACAAGAGTACAGTCAAGAGACAACACGCAAAGGCTCCCTAGCAGAGTCGCCAACTTGTGATGTAGGTAAGTTCCCTCTGCGGACATAGACAACCCCTCTAGCCCTAGAGTGGGTCTAGTCACAACAGGACAAATATAATAGCTAATTCCTTAAATAGTTATCGTTGAAGAGGCATACCTTATACAGGTGTATGATGGAGTCTTTGTCATGTCACTTCAGCTATTGCTATCTTCTCCTTAATAAATGATTCACCTGAAATAACATATGAAAACGAAAAAACACATAATAGAGCACAACAACGAACTATCTACTTATAGAGCCAAGGAACCATAAGCTATCAACATACATTTCATACATGATATAGGAAATAACCATTGATTGTATTAATGTAAACAACAGTAAAGCTTACAACCACGCCTTGACGTCGCAAGCTTCCTTGAAGGGTCCGATCAGTATGTCTCCATAAGCATTCACTCTCAAAGGTCTCCCAGAAAGATTGATGACTCTCTCTCTCTCACCCAAAAGCACAAGTATGAAACCAAGGAAATCACAACAAGGATTCCTTCTTAAAAAACCATTTTACACTCTCAATCCACAACATGAAAGGCAATCCAAACTATAAGCTATCAATCCAACAAGCTAAGAACTAGCACACCAAAAACTCAACTAGCACTAGCTGATCATAGTCATGGAGGATGCTTTTATAAGAGGAGGAGCCTCCATAAATGAGGGGAGAGGAAGCTTATCTTCATGGGAGGTTACTCAAAAGGTAGAACCACCATCTCAAATGAGGAGAGGCGAACTTCTTTGACCCAACAACTAGCTCCAGAACCACCCAGAAGTATTCTGTTTGAACTAATTCGCCATATCTGGGTCATTGCAGGTCAAACACTGAGACTTAGAGACGACGTCGCAAGGCATTAGTGCATTCTGGGCTATCATCGCAGGCAGGATACTGATGACTTGCGATGATCCCTAAAATCTGACCATCGCTGAGAACAGATGTACTCTTGCAATGGTTTCGTGAGGTTCTCGTTCACTTTGGGCCATTAGCACATGCATGATACTGATTTCCTGCGACGATCTTGAAACATAGGTAAAAAGGGTCAACTTTAGGATTAATGAGCATGGTTAATCTTCTTGAGTGATATGGAAGACGTGGACCCATAGTTTGATGTATGACACAAAGAAGATGCCATTCAGGGACCATCTCTACCCAGGATCAGGGGATGCAGGGTCGGTGACAAAATACTGTGTAACACTATTGTAGTTCCACTTCTTGGTTCTTGGCCACAAATCAACACAAAAATAGTCCTTTTGCATCATTTATTAGACACAACTAAGCCTCTCCAAATGTTTATTGTGCACACAACTAAGCCTTGTTATGCTAACTGCATTTTTTTTTGTCGGTCAAAAATGCTTTCATTAGATTTTCAATAAAATACAGCTTACAAAGATCATCATGGAAGCCTCTTCTCTCTCATTCTGACAAAACTCTTTGAGAGTGGGGGCTAGGACTTACCAAAAAAGAAAACTAACATACATTATTTTGGAGGGTGTTCAATCCTAGACATAACTTACATAAACAAAAAGAAAACCATAACTGATAGTTTCATATTAGGGTGGTGGGTGAGGAGGAAGTACACGAGGAGCAGCAAAGAAACCAACATGATCATGGATATGGAAGTCAATATGCTCCACGCTTGCTCCCAGACTACGAAGGTGGTTGTTTGTATGACGATGCTGACATTAAAGACTATCCAACTGCTCCAATATCTCATTCTGGCTATACTGGATGTCCTGGGAATAGGCCATAGTCTCATTATTGTCTTCATACCTGTGATCTCGGAAGATATCCATATTGATTTAGATTTGACGAAGTTGCACTGCAAGAGATTCCAGAGTGACCAGAGCTACCACATGGCCATGTGAATGAATTGGAGAGACAATCTCTATTTCCTCAGTGTCCCAGCTACTAGAATTGGCCAAGGATGCACTATGTCTAGGCTCAAGACGCCTCTCTTGTTGTTGCTGCCCACCCCCACAGTAGGGTCGACCCCATTGACTGGGCATTGAGAAAAGAGGAAAATTAACCAGAGAGAAGGGGAAGTCTCCCCAAAAAGAAGGACACCTGCAATAACAATAACTGATACTTGGGTTGCTGAACCACCTCCGAGGAGACTGCTGCACCGGACCGATCACCACCCTCCTGCAAGGCTGAGATAAACAAGCTGCTAACCACAATAGGTGGCTTGCACCCCCCTCTGCTGCAACCACCCTAAGTGCACTTCAACCCATAAAGGCACACCATATGCGCCCCAGTCACACCGAGGCCAACTTTACACCACACAATTCCAAAGGACAGCCACACAGATCCCACAAATTCACACCCGAGCACCACCAGATGGGTGAGGTTCTGAGAAAACCACCCAACATAAATGGGAGGTTCAAACTCCTCAACCCACACACCGCTCACCACCCTTTGACTGAATAAGACAAAAAAGCCGTGGTCCACACCAAATGGCCTTCACCTCTTCTGTCGCAGACACCCCAGGTGCAATTCAGTCCACTAAGAACCAGTGTTTTTAAAACCAGCCGGTCCTAACCAGTAACCAGTCAAACTGGCCAGTTAGCAAGGCCACCGGTTGGAACCAGCTAAAAAACCCAATTAGGAAGGTTCTTGGCCGAATTTTGGCCCTAACCGGTCCTAACCAGCCAGTTTAAGATGGAACCATCCGGTTTGTAGTCAAACCGGCTGGTTCAGTCCTAAACCGGTCGGTTACCTGCGACGCTAGCCTCCACCATTTGTATTACTAGTTTGTTTGTGGGGATCCTATCTCTGAAATGATTGGAAGCTTGGAAATGAATTGTATGAAGATGACTAACATTCTCTCTCATCACTTGAGCCATATATGCATGAGATTTCAGATCCAAGGAAGAAAAGTGTGACGAAGACCTTGTTGTAGCACCCCATGTTTCTATTAAATAGTATGCATGTCATCATGTCTCAAATGAAGCACATTTCAATGATGAGATACACTTGCATGAAGGCAAGGGTTTGGTAAGTCATATTCCCTTCCAAGTTTTTGAATATAGTAATGATTCGTTTGATGATTTGGAGAGGGTATATTTTGTAGAAGAACCCTGAAGATGAAAACCTTTTAGGTGTTATCGTTCCCTCATGTAATGAAGAGCACGACGTCCAAGAGGATGATGATTTTGACATTTTTTTATTGTAAGGCATAGATGGCATTTGTATTACTAGTTTGTTTGTGGATATCCTATCTCTGACATGGATATTGAGAGTTTAATAAAGAAATGTCTAATTGGAATACTCAATTACTCCAATTCCAATCAGCGTCAAAGACCATCTCATGAAGCACAGAGAAAGCATTGTAGGGTCTATCTTTGATGATCTCAAAGAGCCAAACATGGTGGAGGTAGGTGATCCATTTTTCATTATTAATGAACAACCATATATCTTCATCATGGTGATTCAATGCAAGATAAATGGTTTTTTTATGGCAATAAAATTGCAAACCAAAAAAATTGTTTATTTGAGTCACTACTTATGTATTTTACTATTTTTTTGATGATATGTATTGCACTCAGTGCCATTTTGATATATTCACCTTTGCATGGTATATAAATGAGAAAAAATTGCATATTTTGTCTCTATTGGCTTGGAATCATGGTTTTAAATCTTGAAAATAGTTTTGTTTCATTAAAAATTAATTATTTAATGTATTTTTCTAAAACCAGTTCGTTTAGACCTATCCAGTCTCGGTTTCACTGGTTCCGGTTAGTAAACCAGTTCATTAGGTGGACCGGTCTGGTCACCAGTTTTGCTTTTAAAAACAGTGCTAAGAACCCACTAATTTCTACCCGAGCACAACCAAATGGGAAAATTTCTAAACTAACCACAATATAGAGAAACAAAGAGACTCACACTCCTTATCCCACACGTAGGAAAGAAGGCCCAGTGAGACAAATTCCTTCTGCTCGAACCAATGATGGGCTAGAGCTTGGTGGTGGCTCAGCTCTGCACCTGTTCATGTCCCCGGGTCCCAAGGGAAAAGCAATCCATGAACCCTAGACCACACCACAGGGCCTTGATCCCCCAAAACGCCTCTCAGCCAAGGTTGAAACCCCAGGGAGCCACCATGGATACAGACCCACACTCCCTGCATACCAAAACTCATCTCCCAAGCTTCCACACTAAACTTCCTTCGTGACCAGCTTGCAATTATAAACACGGTAGGAGCCTCCCACATACCTTTGGATTGAATGCACTAAGTTTGCATGAGTGTGAAGTTATGAAGCACATGGAGTTAGAGCAGGTCCCAAGGGTCGCTCTAGTGCCACTTGTACCACAGTCCAATCACCTCCATCAGGGGGAGGAGAGTCTTTTTCTGTGAGGTCTTGAAGCAGCTGAGCATTCCCAGGGTCTAAGTTAGTTGTACCGAGCACTTCGTGTCAAGGGGAGGCAAAATCACGATACTTATGTGATGCTCTCTTGTTAGCCAACCTGTCTACCACTTTGTTACCAGCTCAGAGAACATGACCAGTAGTGACATAATCAAATATTTCAAAGATATGTCTTATGCATTCGAGCTGAGCCTCTAGCCACCCACTCTTGGCAATTCTGGTGGTAGGAAAACCATTAATGAGCTTCTGGGCCATCTGGATGACCAATTTTGAGTCTCCTATGATATGAACATTGTGACAATCCATATTCTGAGCAAGGGAGAGGCCTTTCTCAAGAGCCATCAATTCTACTACATTGTTTCTCGTGGAGCCACATAAGGCAACATAGATCCCAAAGGGAGAGTCATTAGAGGATCCTAGGATACCCTCGTACCCAGCAAGGCCTAGGTTCCCTTTAGAGGCTTTGTCAAAATTGAGTTGAACGAATCCTTCTAGGGGTAGTTGGAATACAGATGGTGAAGATATAGGGGGGATCTTTTATAGAAGGCATTTGAGGAATGGACATGTTCTGAGCCAGGTTAAGGGCTACAAGAATGGATGTCTCATGTAGGTTGGCCTTCCAATCATCTAGATCCCATCTCTTTGACATGATTGTCTCCCTTGTGTTTTCTTTCACAAGACCCCAAGTAGAGGCACTGGAAGAGGGTTAGTCTTGAAATATAGCTTTGTTCCTTTCTTTCCATACATTCCAAAGGATAAATCCTAGGATTAGGCTCCAAGCTTGGTTAACAATGGGGTTTTTGAAACAGTTGTTGGGCCACTGCTCAATCATAGCGAGAAGGTCCTCTTGATGATGATATGTGGTTCCAAAGAGATCAACAACAAGATCCCACAGTTCCTTGGCAAAGGGGAAAACGAGTAGAAGGTGCTCCATAGTTTCCTCCTAAACTCGGCACAAAGGGCATTGAGAGGGACCAACAAAGCCGTGTTTCAGCAGGTGGTCCCAGGTAAGGATCCGCTTGTGCCCTATCAACCATAAGAAATGAGCGACTTTGGGCCATACATTGTCAACCCCACCCCCCAAAGTCTGCTCCAGATTTTTCATCTCGGTGTGTTGTGGGCCTGAGTCTTCTTAATGTAGGCCTCTTTAAGGGAGAAAGATCACGTAGATGAGTATTCCTAGCATAGTTTATCATGTTCCAGGGAGAAGGGGATGTGTCTTTGTTGCATCTGCTACATAAAGTGCTGCCAATCAGCCTGAGGGACCTCTATATTCCAATCAAATTCAGATTTCCATTGTCGCCATTCATGCAGAGCCTAGTTCTCAATCCAGTAATCAGCTATACGACCCTTAGAATGAGGAAGAAGCAAGAGGTGAAGAGCCTATAGAGAGGCTTCTTGAGCCAGACGTGGTAACTATTGCCATGATTCCTCCCAACAGAGCGTTGTTTTTCCATTTTTGATTTCCTAGAAGAAATGGTCCCTAATGAGGTGGTTATTTTGGTTAGCCAAGCTCCAAATGGTAGAGCCTTGTGGGTAGGAGTGATCTCTTAGCAGCATACTCTACGTTCTTCTTTGACCATACTTTTGGGTCCAAATTTGTTTCCATTGCTCTGTTCCACCCTGTATCCAATGCCACCATAGCTTCACCCCCAGTGTCGTGTTAAGATCTCTTCGATCTCTCAAACCAAGACCCCCCTGGTCCTTGGGAAGACAATGTTTTTCCCAAGCAACGAGGGCCATTTCTGTTTCGGGTTTGCACCTTGCCATAGAAACTGCCTAAAGATGGAGACCATTTCTCGGTATATTCCCTTAGGGGTAGGGAGAACATAGAGTTTATAAATAGGGATTGCTGCAGGACCGACTTTAAGAGTGTAGCTCAACCAACCAGATTCATAATTCTAAAGGTCCAATTTGACAATTTTTTCATTATTTTAGCGCATAACTCCTTCCAGTGGCTAATACGTAGAGGATTTACCAACAATGGAATTCCCAGATACTTTTACAGAAGGGCCCCAATAGGGAATCCCAAAATACGGGCCAAAAACACATGAATGGGCCTAAGAAGCGTCTGCCCGGCCCCAGGTAAGTTGTCAAAAAAAAAAAAAAAAGGTAAGATGTTTAATATATATATTAATATAAGTCTACATATGAATTTAAATATTATTATAGTTAGTAGGATAGTGTTGATCTTTATATTAATTGTGGTATTAGGTTTTTATATTATATTATAGCTCTCTTTAATTTAATATAATTACTAGGATGTTTTTAATATAAATTAGACTTTAATGTATGTTTTAATATAGTTTAGTTTTTAAATATAGAAATTAAAAAAGAATTTAGGTTATTTTAATATTAATTTATTTAGTTTTCCTAATTTATTTAGATTGAGCTTTATTGATATAACTTTCTTTTTTATTTTTATTAAGTTAGTTAGATAAATTCTAGGTTATTCTATCATTAAAATTATAATTATAATTATAATTTCATAGGCCTTAGGTTATTTAATATCATTGTTATATAATTTTTAGGTTTTATGATATTATTATTAAAATATTTATTAAGTTTTAAGATAGTAATATTAATTTAGTTTTTAGTTATATAAATGTTCTTGATATTAATATTATATATATATATTTTTTGGACATTAGCATATTTTTTAGTTTTCCTTTCTAGTTTTTTAGTTTTTTGTTTTTAATATTAATATAGGGTTTAGGTTATATATAGATTTTTGATATTAATATTAATATTTATTTCAATCTTTTAGATATTAATTTTAATATTGGTTTTAGTTTAGAGTTTTTGTTTTATTGATATTAAATAATTGATATTAATATAAAAATTAAATAATTAATTTTTAAAAAAATTAAAAATTAAAATAATTGTTATTAATTTATAATGATTAAAATTAATATTAATTTTAGGTTTCATTTTATAGCCGACCTGTGCTGCTCCTTTATTATTCCCTCATTAGTATTTATTTCTTCCTTCTGGCTCTTCTTTTATCATCTTCTATCATCTTTTCTCTTACCCTGATGATGGATCCCATTTGGGATTCGAAACGTTGGTGTAAAAATTCCATTACTGTGGGTTCTCCGGTCAAAAATTCAAATTGGAATTTTCCTTGTCCAAAAGCATGCCCGAAGTAGCCTAGAATTCTTCTATGTTTCCATCATACTTCTTGAACTGTCCTTGCCCCATAAATTTATCATCCATAAATTGCTAGTGGGTCATTGAGATGTTAGTGCATAGGATTTGGATGCCCTTCAAATCATTCTACAATTTTTCCACCTTAATCGCACTCAAGCCCTCAACTGTTATGATAAATAGAAATGGTGAGATAGGATCTCCTTGCATGAGTCCTCAAGAGGATCAGAAGGTAGGGAAAGGGGCCCCATTGACCAAGATAAAGAAGAAGGTGGTAGAGATCATTGAGTAAATCTAGCACAACCATTCATTTGCAAAGCTAAAATCTCACATCACCGAGATGAGGTAAGACCAATTGAGTCAATTGTAGGTATTGAGAGGTCCAATTTAAGCAACATTCCCCTTTTCTTTCAGCTCATGAGAGAATGGATGACTTCATGAGCGAAGACTATTCTGTCCAAAATTTGTCGCCCCTTAAGAAACCTAGATTGCTCTTGCCAGATGATGTGTTGAAGGATGGGCTTCAATCTTCGGACCCGAACAAAAGGCGGGATTTTATCGATCACATTGCAAATGGCGATCAGCCTAAACCCACCCAAGGTATTTTCCTCTTTGTTCTTAGGGATAAGGGTGAAGAAAGTAGCATTGATACTTGACCAGATTTGACGTTGTTTCTGGGAAAACTAGTGTCTTTTCGATCGACTAGCCCTCTAGGTTTGGTAGCTACCCTAGAATCAACAGTTTTAAAGAAATTCATGATTTCTTCTATGTATAATAGATAAGACAAAGACAAAGGAACCAACCTGGATCTTCCGCTTAACTCCTTGCTTGATCTTTCTCCCCCTTGACAGAGATTTCAACTCCTCTCCGTACTTATCCCGCTTGGAGAGTTCCTGTAGGAACACAGTAACAAAGAATCGTCAAAGCATCTTGATCTATTATATCATAATCATCACAGAATCATAAATATAATGAACATACAATGACATTCACAAATAATAAAATTCACAATTGCATAGTTATATGGAAGAAAACTCGAATAACTTTATTAAATAGAAGGGAAAATTACAACCCAGTTGTTTGATCCAGCATCATCCTCCCAGCATGAAGCCCTCTTCACCTCATGAAATAGCAAGATCACACCAACAATGCAATGCTCTTTCTCAAATACAAATTATCAGCACTTCCTTTCAATTCACAACATTCCAGCCTCCAGATCCCTTGGATGAGGGATTCATTTATAGATGTGTGCAAGGGTGTGATTCATCTCTGGGGTTTAATTATTGTCATTCCACTTGTTACATTTGGTTCCACAAGAGGGGAGATAACTAAATTTCAGATATCTCACTCATCCTTGGGCAAATTCAGAGAGGCAAGTGTCAGAAGGGAAGTTTCTAGAAGATTCTATGAGTATCCACTTAGAAAACTGTCCCTGACATTTGTCCATCCTCACTCATCACACCCTATAGAAGGCCCAAACAGTATGCATCGCACCTGAGCAGTGTATCACTCAGTATACATTGCACCTAGCCAGTGTAGCAGTAAATATGGTTCAATTTAGGCCAATTCTGGATGGTTTTTTAGGTGGAACTTTTGGGGAATGATGTAATCAGTTGACCATGATCTTTTAGGGTATGAAACAACACTTTTAGGGGTTGAAGAGCCCTAATTTATCAACATATAAGATTGGGGTTGAAGTGCCCAAATATGTCTATAACAGTTGCCCCCAAAAGCATGAAGTCGTAAATCCTTGATGTCGGGTGAAATGCTTTATCATGAGGATCCGAGGTTTCGAAACTAGAAGGTGACATGTATAAGATACAATACAATGCATCATCATAATATAATTTTTCATGATCTAGCTGAGGCGGGCATTCCCATGCTCATATTTATAAATTCATTTCATGTACTTAGAACAGATAATCGTCTACAGTCGTAGACTGGTGATTCTTCAAATGTAGAGTCATCTTCCCTGTCTTGGATGACCATCTATGCAGCTTCTGTGTACATTTGATGTCTTTATATCCCTGAATATATTGCAGCCTAGATGGATGAAACTAGATCCAGGGTCTTCAAACTCATTCAAGCTTCGCCCGATGTACGAGTCGATCCTTGTGAAAAGATGTTCTGAAGTCGAACATGGAAATACATCGCCTGATTACTAGCCAATAATATAAGTTGTTAACAGACGCGTGAGGAATCACCGATAATGATGATGACCCTCGAGGTACTACAATACAATTCACGTGGTGTGAATATATGATCCATTGTCAAACACCATGCAAAATATTTCGGTCCACGGCCATTGATGTCAACCTGTTGCCGAAAGTGAGAAACTTGCCATTGAGGCATGCAAGCTTCAAAGTACTAAAAGGGTTGTTTCTAAGTCAACTTCTTGGATAATGTGCTGATGTCGATAAGAAGTGACTCGTCGTAGGAGGGCCTTAGTGTATCCCACATCTATGACACGAAACGAGGTAAATTATTTTCTAGAGGTGAAAACGATCTGTTGATACAAGGTTCAGGAATGGTGGTCATGAAAAATGGAGGTCGAAGTATTGCAGTGGATGAGGCATTAATTGGATGTTGAATTGTCAACTGAATGACTTCTCTTGAACATATCGGTGATGCTAAGATGAATTGGTAGCATTAACCCCAAAATATGGATGGTGTGAAAGACCAATGGTGAAGTGACCAGTGAACAGAATAACCCAACTCAACTCAATCATGGTGATGGAGTGAAAGTGTCATGTTCAAGAGCAACTTGCTACCATAACATTTTTAGGTTTTCTTCCCTTTTTCCCCAGTCATTACTGACCAGTACCTCTTTATTTTTTTCAAGCTTGAGGAGGATAACATATGCTTGTTCTATAATTTTCCCTTTGGGCAAACCTGTTGCTATGTTTTAACGAGTCTAACGACAGTGAAACTTGTTCTTGTCTGGGTGGACAAGTTTGTCGCTATTGTTTTAACGAGTTTAACGACAAGGATAACTTGGTCCTTTTCATGTTTAGAGAGTTTGAAAAGGGATGAAAAGGAAACTCCAGCAGTTCTTTTTCGTAGGATAATCCCTTAAGTCCAAAAAAGATTAAAATAATACAGAATGGATGACTTTTCTATCACTTTAACCAGCCAAAAAAGGCAAGTGCTCGAACTTTTTCATGAGATAATCCCTCAGGTCCGAAAAAGATTCAAAATATACAGGAGGGATGGCACTTCAAATCACTTTAACGAGCTGGAAAGGCCAATTTCTTGACAATATTTTCATATTTAACGAGTCTGAAAAGGGTTTAAAGGAGGCTTGTTTTTTAGGAATGAGTGGTGTTTAGGGTAGCAACTGGCTCCGAGTAAGTTTGGAACTTCTCAAAAGTGGTGATTTCTGGGAAGAGGTTGGCTAACAAGACCACTCATTGCAGTTGTTCCTCAAAATGGTAAACGACCAAGTGGAAGCATATGATCAGCCAAAAGAATGGAGGTGGTGAGAGGAACACAACCAAGGCTCAAAAGGCTGATAGCATGGCAATCACAAAGGTTATTTGTGGTGCGTTCATTTTTTAACGAGCTCGAACTGTGGGGGAACTATGCTCGGTGTGGGTTTCATTTTTTTTGCAAGCTTGAAATGAACAAACATATGCTTGGTTTTTAGTTTTTTCTTTTTATGCAAGCCTAAAAACAACAAAACAAAAAAAGCTAGAAAAGACAAAACTAAAAAGCTAACAAAAGTTAAAAAAGCTAAAAAGCTAGAAAATGAAAATGAAAAAGGTTTGCATGCCCCCAGCATGATGAAAAGGAGAGTCTCCAGTAACTCTATGGAAATCACTGTGGTTAAGCAGGATTGTTTCGTCCGCGGAGCAGACAAAACACTTCCTTGGCTTTGTCCACCAAATAGACAAAGGTGAATGGTGTGTCAAACCAATCACTTAACTTACAGGGAAATTCATATGGTAGGATGGTTTCATCCACAGAGTAGACAAAACACTTCCTCAGCTTCGTCTGCAGTGCAGACAAAGGTGAATGGTGTCTCAGACCAATCACATAACCTACAGGGAAACCTATCTTTTCAGCTGGGTTTGTCCGCCAAATAGACAAGGGTGCATGCCCCCTAAGCTTCGTTACATTCACCAGACTACTTGCAGTAATTAGGTGGATGGAATGAAGGTTGAAGAGACACCATTGATATACAAGGACCATTTAGGGATGATGATTGACTTGGAGCCATGCTTGAACCGGGAAATGAAAGCTGGTCAATAGTGACAATTTTGCCTTCATGTGGGAAACACATCACTCGAAAGAGTGTTGAAACGATAGCCTCCATGTTATAAACATAGTCTCGTCCAAGGAGTAGATTGTAATCTAATGCTCCTGGGATTACCATCATGTTCAGGTGAACGATTTTCCTTCCCAAAGTTATCGGTAACTTAGGAAGGATTCCTAACGGTCGGCTGGTTCATTTGTTAAAGCCTAAAAAATTCTGTGTAATAGGCATAAGTGATGGAAAACCAAGTGCTTTCCAAGCAGTTGAGGAAAGGATACTCACTGATGCCCCTTCATCTATGATAGTGCCAGACACGATCATTTTGTAAACTTGTACTACGATCGGAAAAGGCACATAAGATGGAAGGCGGGATCTTGCTAGTTCATTCCAATCAAAGGAAGTGACTAGATTGCTTGGACGGGGTACTAAATAAATGGTTGAATTAACCCTTTGAGTAGCATGAACTGGGGGATTTTGCTCCTGTTCTGAAGGAACGGGCAGATTTCCCTCAAGTTCATCTGCCTCTGAAGTAACAAAAAGAATTTGAACAGTATCATTCTTACTCTCTTTGGGAAGGGTATGGTCTTTTGAAGGTAAAACTGGGTCAACTATCACCTCGACCTGTTGACTTTGGTTGGGTATAGACTCAGAAGATTCACTCTCAATGAGAGGTGTTTCAACCGATGGTTGAGTTATGTCAGTCAGATTTTCAACTAGCAAAGGACTTGAGGAGAGTTTCTTGTATCTAGATGGAAGTCGCTGCGGTGAAGCAGGACGGTTATGCAAGACTCTTTTGGCTTCATCCAAAAACGGACAATAGGGAAGGGAATGGTCTCCTTCACATAACTTACATGGAACTTTGACCTTTCCTTTCTGTCCATGAACTTCACTATTACTAGTTGATGGTGTGCTGTCAACATGATCGCCAGAGGTTGATGACACCAGGTGGTGTGAACAGGGAGACCATTCTCTCAAGATCTGAGGAAGGCAGGGACAATCTCGATGAAAATGGTCTCCTCTACAAATTATGCAAGGAAATCTAGGTTTAGGATTTTCACCAGATGATTCATGGTTGCCCCCTTGCTAAACTGACTTCTTCTTCTTCTTCTCCTTCCCTTTCTTCTTCTTCTCAGTCACCTGGTTACTAGCATCACTACTTTCACCAAGCGAAGAGGAAGGAGGGGAGGGAGAAACAAATGAAGAAGAAGGTGAAGGGTCAACTTCAGTATTAACTGGATGCTGATTCGATTACTGAGGAATCACGGTATTTTGAACCACAGAGGTTGAGAACAGCCATACTGGCAAGCCAATGGTAAGTCCTGGAAGGGACAATGTGGCCATGTGAGGAGCACCAATATTTCCCCAAGAGGTAAAAGGACTAGGATTCCCTTCCAAAGGGATTCCTTGATTGGTGGGCTCCATTATCTCAGCCTAAGATCAACGAAGGAATAGGGATGTTATTGCGAAATTAATAAATTTTAATGACACTTTGACACAACTTTGCTTTTTCAATCTTTAATAGTCAAGAAAAAGCTAAAGATGACTCTATTCCCCTTTAATTTTTAATGAGCCTGAAGTGACAAGTGCTTAGATGGACCTTTTCTTTTAAAGAGTCGAAAAGGAATGAAAGTGACTACTCTAGAAATCTAGATAGAGGGATTACCAAACCAATCAAAAAACTGCAAAATACACCTTGGTGATAAATTAAAGAGAAATTACCAAGGACTTATGTACAATAGTCAATCTTCCCGAATGCTGTGTTTAGTGCATTGCAATCTATAGGGCAGCAGACTTGGCTTCCTACGGATAAAGGATATAAGCCTATTGTGGTCTCCCAATATATACGCGACGGTACAGGGAGCACAAGTCTGTGCTAGCACTTGTCGTATCAAGGAAGAGGTATCACCCAACCTTCAATGAAAATGATAGTTACTAGATTTTACGACGCTGGAACACGTCTCTAGCCTAGACCTCTAAATGTGTTGCGTTAAGTTGCAAAGCATTGTTAGATTCATTGAAATTTATTTTAGAGTTGATCTTGTTTAAAGTTTGCCTTTCAATGGTTCACCACATGATGTTGATTTGAAATTCCTAAAAATGCAATCTACAATGATAAACAATCGTTGTTTATTTTGATCAATGAAAATCCTAGCTACTAAGGAAAGAAGATTACAATTCTTTCAAACAAAGAGCAAAGAGCACACACAAGTGCATTTTCCTAAATCATTTTTCGCACACAAACTAAATGCAAATGCAAATGCATGTATTTGTTTTCGTTCTCTTTAATGTGAAAAATTCCAAAAAAAGAAAACTAAGTGTAGCAAATATCTAAAATATTTTACTCAAAGCGACATTTTCGACAATTTCTTTTTCAAAATAGAAAGGAAGACTAAATGACACCTTTCAATTTCGAATAGAAAATGCTTTCAGCACTTCAAATATCAACAAATCAAATCAAGCACATGACCAAAAGTTCAATAGACTATCCAGGGAAGGAAGACCCAACAACGCTTCTCTTTTTGACACAAAATGATAGTTACGACACTTTTTGTACCAAAATGACAGATCGATTTAAGAAAAGTTTTGACAAAGGATTGTAAATGATGGACAAATACATAAAAACATTTACTATTCCTAATCAATGGAGGCTGATCTATGTATGCAAGCAGGATTTAGTAAGGAGGCACTATTCATATGTAGCAAAACAACTAAACAATACTGAAAACAAGGACAAAAACCCCCAATTTCTAGAATGGAAATAGGTTCAGTCAGTCATCGCACTTAGGCTTCACAGAAACAAAGATGAATCACACCTACTACACTTGGGAGGTGCGATGCATACTACTTTACTGTGACAAACAGTGTGATGGTCCAGGGAGCGCAACTGAAGTGGAATTTGGCTCAAAATTGTAGTTGATTTCAGTGAGTTAAGCTAAGCTATGATGTACAGTAAAGAGAAAAGTACAGAGGAATGATCTTGAGAGGTTACTGAGCTACCAAAAGGGCATCTAGAATGCTTGTAAGTCAAATGTTTAATTCATAAACTAAACCGGAGATTGACTGAAGCAACATTCATCTACTATGCAGAGCAAGAGCAGTTTGAAGGCTACCTAGCTAACTTCAAGCTCTGTCTATAGTTTATAAAACAAACAATAACAACAAACAAACATCTATTCACTCCCCAGTGGAGTCGCCAATTTGTTTCTGGGAAAACTAGTGTCTTTTCGATCGACTAGCCCTCTAGGTTTGGCAGCTACCCTAGAAACAACAGTTTTAAAGCAATTCATGATTTCTTCTATGTATAATAGATAAGAGAAAGACAAAGGAACCAACCTGGATCTTCCACTTAACTCCTTGCTTGATCTCTCTCCCCCTTGACAGAGCTTGCAACTCCTCTCCGTACTTATCCCGCTTGGAGAGTACCTATAGGAACACAGTACCAAAGAACCGTCAAAGCATCTTGATCTATTATATCATAATCATCACAAAATCAAAAATATAATGAACATGCAATGACATTCACAAATAATAACATTCACAATTGCACATTTATATGGAAGAAAACTTGAAGAACTTTATTAAATAGAAGGGAGAATTACAACCCAGTTGTCTGATCCAGCATCATCCTCCCAGCATGAAGCCCTCTTCACCTCATGAAATAGCAAGATCACACCAACAATACAATGCTCTTTCTCAAATACAAATTATCAGCACTTCCTTGCAATTCACAACATTCCAGCCTCTAGATCTCTTAGATGAGGGATCCATTTATAGATGTGTGCAAGGGTGTGAGTCATCTCTGGGGTTTGATTAGTGTCATTCCACTTGTTACATTTGGTTCCACAAGAGGGGAGATAACTGAAGTTCAGATCTCTTACTCATCCTTGGGCAAATTCAGAGAGGCAAGTGTTAGAAGGGAAGTTTCTAGAAGATTCTATGAGTATCCACTTAGCAAACTGTCCCGGAAATTTGTCCATCCTCGCTCATAACACTCTATAGAAGGCCCAAACAGTATGCATCACACTTGAGCAGTGTATCACTTAGTATGCATCACACCTGGCCAGTGTAGCAGTCAGTATGGTTCAGTTTAGGCCAATTCTAGATGGTTTTTTAGGTGGAAATTTTGGGGAATGATGTAATCAATTGACCATGATATTTTAGGGTATGAAACAGCACTTCTAGGGGTTGAAGAGCCCTAGTTTATCGACATATAAGATTGGGGTTTAAGTGCCCAAATATGTCTATAATAGACACCTTTGGTGAGACTCCTCCATAAGATCTACAATCTCAGGGCCCAAGAAAGGCCAACATGCTTTGAATAATTTCGAAGTAAAGCCGTTCGGACCAGGAGCCTTATGAGAGGGAATTTCCTTCACCACTGCTTCCACCTCTTCATACGATACTATTAAGGGACAAAGTCCCCTAAGGCCTTGGATCAATACCCTGGCAGAGCGGGGGTTATCTACAATGAAAAACAAGCATTCCACACAACCATGATACTAATATAAGCAAACTACGCAAAGAGAGGTGCACCTGGGGGTCCTTCATTCGGGTAGATCCAGCCAGGGTCCAAACCCTCTTGGAGTTCCTTTCAATCCTTCAACCTGCAAAACAATCAATTCAAGGAAGCATAGCAGTATATGGACCAAGCATCATAAAGAAATCAACTTCATAGCATATTGAAAGGTAGTTAGTTATATAATTGAAACAACTATTCATATGCAAACCATAATGACAACATCATAAGCATGAAGAAGATTGATTTTGAGAACAAGACAAATGTTTCTTTATTACAGATAACTAAAGTAAAACAAGGAATGATATCACCTGAATCTTCCTCTCGTAGGCTCCAAGTGGAACCGTCCTCCGGATTTGTCCAATCCCAAGTCTTCAAAAGGCTCCTTCCATGACTCACACAAGGATATCTCAACTAGTGAAAAGACATCATAACTCAAGGAAACAAGGGTTTCCTGTAATGGGGAAAGTGTTGGAAGCACAAGGATCTTCAGACCTGATCAAGGATAATCTCAACAAAGTAATTTTTCTCTCTATTCTCTCCTCCCTTAGGCCTTCCCATTGAAGCCTTTTTATACTTCTCCCAAAGTAGTTTTTTAGTTGGAAATTTGTTGGGAATAGTTGGGCCACAAGTACTAATAGGTAATCAACAGGTAAAACCCGTGATCTCCACCTAAAATTAAGGATATTTAATATTTTAAGTGTTTTAAGACATATACGCGGGTTGGGTATACACAGACCCACGTACATAAGCGTTTAGCTCAGGACAATGTCACGTATAAGGAGAAAAACATTGTTTTTTAAGTATTTGGACTAGGTCTGGAAGCAGGGGTTGCCCTAGGCCATGAGTGTAGCATCACAAACATCAAGAGTGATATTTGGAGCTATGATAGATGCCCCCTAATATATGAGGTCAGAAGGGGTACATGATGGCCGAAATATATTAAGTAAGTACATGGAAAGGAAACCTGTCAAAACCTGAGAAGGACTTCACCAAAGTTCAGCCTACCAAGCCACAAAAGGAGATCAGGAAGAAACATTGTCTGAGGCGGGCATACCCATGCTCAGAGAAAGTAAAGCATGCCTGTATATCAATTACAAGCAAATCCACTAAGTATACAAGTATAGAAGACTGGAAATACATAATGGATCATCTGATCATGATCAAACAAGTACATGTCTGAATATCACATATAAGAATGTCAATGATGCTGAAGGATGAAGTTGATCACTGATATCAAATACTGATCCCAATAGTACCAAATGAACATGATGGAATAAGATGGTACTACATTGCAAACTCGGGTGCCAGCATGTAGAATGTCACCATGAATGACTGCAACATATAAGGTGGAATGGTATCGACTAGCAACAACAGGAGCAACTGTCAAGTGAACCAATGAATGCTGATGCAACCCAAGGTATTCATCGACCACCGTGGTAAATTTCTACACAATGGGAATGAATGAGTTGAAGTTGACCATGTGAGAAATCGTTTGATTACCAGTCATTGATGTATACCGTAAACAGACGCGAGACTACTCATTGATAGTGATAATGAGAGTCAAGGTACCTAGTACAATCTAATAAGTGTGAATAGATGATCTGAAGTCGAACACCTGGAAGAATCTATCGATCAAGAGATAATGATGGTTTCCCACTGTCGATAGTAAAGGATCTGCCACTAATGACTGCAAACCCCAAGGTACTGCGAAATGGACTCTAGACCTTTGCCCCAGAGCAATGAGTCATAGTCGATGGGGAAAGGTCTGCTAGAAGGAAGGCATTAAGGCATCCTTCATCAATCTAGCATGAGTGTAACTCGTAGGCCAATAATGTGGAAGGAATTGGATGAAAAAGATGTAGTAACTCGACCGAAGCATGTTTCCGGCGTACACAAGATGTGGCTAGAGCACGATAGAAACCCTGTAAACCAACCAATAATGAAAGCTAACACAAAGGCGAGGTATCCACCAATAGGGTCAAATGGAAACCAAGTTACTAAACGAATCCCAATGTGTGATAGTGTAAGCTAATGTCAAACACAAGGGAAACCACTCAGTCAAAGACCCATGATACTGATCGATGTTGAGCACAAGGTGACATATCAATAATGAAAATAGGGCCAGGGTGCGGCTCTAGGCCTGTCCTCAGAGCAAGATGTCATCGTCAATAAGGACAAGACCCGCCAGCAAGAAAATGGAGACCTTCTCAAACTAGCATGAGTAAAGGACCAATACAACTAATGTGATGATAGACAAGACACTGAAAACCAAGGATGACCAACTGAAAAATGAGTCAAGGGACACCGCAGAGAGGCCGACTCAAGTTAAATTTCCTTGAAAAAAAAGCGCGACTCAAATGATGACTATGTGGCAGGATATGATAAATTTGTATAAGCTCGTCATGTAGGAGGCACAAATGAACTCTCCATATGATTGGAAGAGATAACCAATCGGAGGAGAACTGACTCAATAACAAGGTTAAGGCATACCTAAGCCAAACTAGATCCCGCCCAAATGGAGGAGACATTGTTTGAGTGCTTTGTTCAAGGGCAACACGACTCTAGCTGCCAACAATAAAGGAAAATATTGTCCTGTTCCCACTCTTTTTTTGGAATAAATATTTTTTTTTGTCTTTTTCATTAAGCTTGAAAACGAATAAAAGAATGCTATAATACAGTGGAAAGAACAAGTGTCGATGAAGCAGATGATCTAGTTCCTGGGATTGGAACAATCCTATGCTCAATGCAGGGAGGCAAAAACTGGTCAAAGACACTCAAAGGTGTGTTCCTTCCACAGGTCATTGTGTGTCAAGTTGCAGAAGTCAAGGGGATGCAAGTTTTATTTTGTAGACATCATGGTCAAAATTTGGCTTAAACACGAGTCCAAGTGAAGCCGACTAAAGGCCAAAAGATGCAAATAGTCAATATGCAATGTAGTAGTACAACTAAACACGAAGGAGCCTCTAAGGTAAACGGCCAGAACAAAGCAAAGAAGCGAAGAGGAATGAGTCTTCAGCACATAAGTCATGGTGAGACTAAAGAGGACTCTGAGCGTAGGGACAAAAAATCAGCATGAGTACCAAGTGACAACGAGGTACTAAGTAGGGCACCCATGATAACATACGCTCTACCACACAAGTCATGATACTTCTAAGCAATGAGAAGGTTCTTCACCATAACATGGTGGGGTTTATCCTCAAGCCAAAATGGGAAAGGAAACTAATAAGTGCACAATGCAGGTGGAAAAACCTAACCTATATTCCAGTTTTGAGAACCAATACCTGTTAGAACGGATCAACCATAAACTTCCAAAGGAGAAATCTTCCAAGTTCTGTAAACATAAATAGGAACACTAGACAAGAAGTTAATATATCCCACATATAAACTTCATATAAAATCTCATGTTATAGAATTCAAAACTTGAGAATGCATACCTTATATATACAATATGGTATACGGAACTACAGAACCTTGCGGCTTACGCATAATAGTTCTTCTAGACAAACCACTTGCAGGGCTCAAGCCAAGGACTCCTTTGGTAGTCAAAACTCATGGCTTCAAAGACTTCCTCCTGTGAAGGCAAATCAAGTTCTAAGAAATCATGATAACTAAAAGGATCAAAAGAGGGAATTAAGGGGTCCCATGTCCCCATAGGAAGAATCTCTCGGTCAACTGTCGGGACCAAGTCCCAAGAAGGAGAATAATAGGTCAAAGGATCCTTCTCAGAAGCAATTGAACATTGAGGATTCAATGCCACATAATTCACCCGTGGCAGGGTAGAGTCTACTTGAACACTTGGAACAAACCAAGGGGTATTCTGTAGTAAATTTCTAATTAGGGTGGTGATTATCAGATGCAAGCTGATCAATAGTGACAATATTCCCTTCATGAGGAAAGCACATCACTCGAAAGAGTGAATACACCAAAACATTCATAGCATAGACATAATCATGCCCAAGTAGCATATTAAAGTCTAAAGGGCTATCAACCACCATCATATCGATTAACCTAAAGTAATAGGCAATTGAGGAAGAACACCCATAGATTCAACAGGTCTTCTATCGTAGGCTAAGAACTAACTCTGAGTTGTCAACAACTTTGGGGAACCCAAAGCTTTCGAAGTCACAGAGGATATAATACTTGCAAAGGATCCTTCATCCACCATCCATCGATAAATGTTTGTGGAATTAACTCTGACCTTTATTTGGAAAGGTGCAACGGATGGAAGATGAGGCTCGACAAGGCTATCCCAATAAAAGGAAACACTCCTAGAACTTAGAGGGGGAACATTCGAAGAAACTGGAATGCCCCCTATACTAGAAGATTCTGTACTAGAAATCAAGCAGACTCTTTTGTTAGGCACTTCACCCCACAAAAGAGGAGTGTAATCAGCCAAAGATTGCACTGCCTCTACCACATTATCAATCGATGGTTGATGGGATTGATGAGAAACCATATCAGATCTAGGAGTAGAAGAACTTTCAGACTCGGACCATATCCTTTATACCTCTGGAATACCAGGGCATAAATGAGTAAGATGGTCTCCCTTGCATATCTTACAAGGGAACTTAGGTTTAAAACTTCTACGTACAGGTTTCTTATCAACCTCCATCCCGCTAACATGACTAGCAGTGGTTTGCAGAGAGTCCTAAACATGACTTGCAGAGGTCGGTGACTCTTTGCTAGTATGACTTGCAGTGACTAGACTTATGTCCCCAGCATGACTTGCAGTGGTTGAAGGCTCATCTCCAACATGACTAGCAGAGGTTGATGATGAAGTGCTAGTATGACTTGCAGTGACTAGACTCGTGCCCCCAACATGACTTGTAGCGGTTGAAGGCTCATCTCCAATATGACTAACAAAGGTTGAAGATGAAGTGCCAGTATGACTTACAGTGACTAGACTCATGCCCCCAACATGACTTGCAGCGGCTGAAGGCTCATCTCCAACATGAGTAGCAGAGGTTGAAGATGAATGGATAGAATTATTCGTCTTCTTCGTCTTCCTCTTTCTCCTCTTTTTAGATTTCTTATTACAAGAAGGAGGAGAAAAAGGAATCCCAGATTTCTCTTTGAAAGAAGATGAACAGTTAGCACCCATGTGATGCCCCTGAAATAAAGCATTCATCTGAGAAGCTTCAAGAACATTAGGAATATTCGGAGTGGACCATAGCCAAATGGGTAGTCCAACATTCAATCCAGGAATATTCAAAGTGGCCATAAAGGGAGTATCAACGTTTCCAAAGAAAGGAAAAGCACAAGGATCCCCTTTTGGGAGGGTACCTTGGTTGGTTTCCACAGGAATATTGGCCATATCTAACTAATTCGCAAAACCTTCCCTTACAAGAATGTAGAAATGAATATTCAAGGAAGATAGATAAACAATCAAAATCTTTGCCCTTGAGGAGGAAACTCCATTACTTCCGAAAGAACGACCAAAAACCTTTCAAGACGGCAGAGTGGTAAGTTAGTCACTCAAAATGCAAAGTCCAAAAAGTGACTAGACAAAAATACCTAAATCCAACTATATACAAAGAGCAAAGAGCACTCAACTATAAAGTCCCTTAGAGATGTCAGATAGTCAAACAACTTCCAAGTATTTCTGCTCCGGGTGATTAGGACCAGACACCAAAATACAAGAAAGTGAAGTAGGGGCCTTTCGAAGATAGTCTGGGATAATAACGGCCTAGGCCTACCAGCGAAGGTAACAGAGAAAGTTACTCTGACCTCCAAACAACAGCCTGTGCTGGTGCAAGCCCTCGAGCTTTACAAAGGTACCCTCCAGAAGTACTGCTAAGAGTGATACAACGTCGACCTCAGGTGCCACGAGATTCCCTTCCGCAACCACCTGTGCAGATCCCTAGGATAAGCAACTAAGGATACCAACTCATGTCAGAAGCCAAGTGGAACAGTATTGAGGTAATATCCGACAGGTGGGAGAGGGGGGATCTCTCTTCCTTATCTTTAAAAACCCTCATGCTTAACACCCAGATCTGAAGCTTTCCTGGTCTCCCTAACGTTATTGGATTTGCACTCTTTATCAGACTTCTATGTTTGACAGTTTAAAGTGGCCTTGGAGAGTTTTCTCTCCACTCACCTAATCCAAGGCCCTAA
This sequence comes from Pinus tabuliformis, assembly GCA_031772625.1. Taxonomy (NCBI): domain Eukaryota; kingdom Viridiplantae; phylum Streptophyta; class Pinopsida; order Pinales; family Pinaceae; genus Pinus; species Pinus tabuliformis. The sequence continues at coordinate 439,527,797 of CM062816.1, forward strand.
AATACCCTAAAACTTGTTGGTGTGTCTAAACGACAATATAAAAAAGTTCTAGTATATTTCAATTAACGCTTGATTTTAAAGGTTGTTCTTTTTAAGTCAAGAGTATGGGAGTGAAATTGATGATGTGTGTATGACTCAACCAAAATCAAAGAAAAAGTAACTACATGAATGCAATCATTTTTCTTTCGATGAAAAGATATTTCCAATTGGGTTCTAAGAAACACTTATAAAGTAAAAAACTTTTTCCTTTTCTTTTTGTTTTCTTGCAAGACACTTCACACATGCAAAAAATGCTTTAACAATGCAAAATGATCCTAATGCAAGGTATAATGAAGATGCAAGAAACTTAAGACTACTCTAAAGCAAAGAATGAAAGTAACTTGTTTATCACTTCTAATTAGCCACTTAAGATGTTTAGATAGAATATAAGTTGCTAATGCTCATTTTCATCCAAACACTAAAAGCAAATCTCAAGACCAACAAAAATGCACTTTCACTCACAAAAAGAAACCAAATCAAAACAAGGCCAAAGAAAGCAAAAACCAAGTTTTCAAGAAGTTTTCTTCAAAAGAAAACAAAAAAATGACTTTTCAAAAGTGCTCCAAATACTATTGAAAACTTTGAGACCGAAGAATAGGCAACAAAAACACTTTGCAAGTTATCAACTCAAAATGGGTGAAAACTCAACAAAATAGGTGTTTCAAGATGCTCTTAATTACCAAAAAGTAGAAAAAATAGCTTGGTGACAATGATCAAGAGATCAAGAAAGACAACTCTGAAAATCGTCACTCGACAACTTTCAAAAAGCAAGAAAAGCAAATGGTCACAAGATGCAATTTTGACACAAAGCAGGAAGGTCACAAAGATAAAGTTCGCCACAAAGGTTGAAACCAATCTTTTTGCTCTAGAAGACCAAAATAGCCAAGATTATCAGAGAGAAATATCGTGTTCTTTAACACAAATTATGACACTTGCAACAAAACAAAACAAGACCAAAACTTTCCACAAACAGAAAGAATTTGAAACAGGAAACTTGCTGTAAAAACAAAGACTGACAACCAAAATTAACTATTCAGGAAATCCTCAAACCAGCAAACAAATTTACTGAACAAGAAAGATTTGCAAAAATATTGGAAAATTAGGGTATACGCGACTGTGTCAATTCACAGCTGCGTGTATACGTGATTCAGCCCAAAGAAACCTGCGTATACGCGGGTTCATATGGGGAAACCTTCGTAAATACACTTTTGTAACCTGACAAAACTTTGTATATAATAGTTCACAAGAAAAAGCAAAAAAGGGGTCTGAAGAAACTATTCAAAATTACAATCTGAGTTCTTATAGGAACCGACAACTCAGTTATAGCAACAAAATCAAAGGCTGAGCCTTGATTGGCTTAAATTAACCCAACCTAGGATCAACAATATTGTTGTCCCCAATGGAGTCACCAATTATGTTGAGGGACAAAGTCCCCTAGGGTCTTGGGTCAATACACTTGTAGGGCGGGGGTTATCTAAAATGAAAAGCAAGCCATGGTAATAATATAAGCAAACTATGCAAAGAGAGGTGCACCTGGGGGTCCTTCGTTTGGGTAGATCCAACTAGGGTCCAAACCCTCTTGGAGTTCCTTTCGATCCTTCAACCTGCAAAACATTCAATTCAAGAAAGCATAACATTATATGGACCAAGCATCATAAAGAAATAAACTTCACAACATATTGAAAGGTAGTTAGTTATATAATTGAAACAACTATTCATATGCAAACCATAGTGACAACATCATAAGCATGAAGAAGATTGATTTCGAGAATAAGAAAAATGTTTCTTTATTGCAGATAACAAAAGTAAAATAAGGAATGATATCACCTAAATCTTCCTCTCGCAGGCTCCAAGCGGAACCATCCTCCGGATTCGTCCAATCCCAAGTCTTCAAAAGGCTCCTTCCATGACTCACACAAGGATATCTCAACTAGTGAAAAGACATCATAACTCAAAGAAACAAGGGTTTCCTGTAATGGGGGAAGTGCTAGAAGCACAAGGATCTTCAAACCTGTTCAGGGATAATCTCAGCAGAGTGATTTTTCTCTCTACTCTCTCCTCCCTTAGGCCTTCCCATTGAAGCCTTTTTATACTTCTCCCAAAGTAGTTTTTTAGTTGGGAATTCGTTGGGAACAGTTGGGCCACGGGCACTAATAGGTAATCAACAGGTAAAACCCATGATCTCCGCCCGAAATTAAGGAGATTTAATTTTTTTAAGTGTTTTAAGACATATACGCGGGTTGGGTATACACAGACCCGCATACACACGCATTTAGCTCAGAAAAATGTTGTATATAGGCAGTAAAACACTATTTTTTAAGTATTTGGACCAGGTCTGGAAGGAGGGGTTTCCCTAGGCCATGAGTGCAGCATCACAAACATCAAGAGTAATATTTGGAGCTATAATAGATGCCCCCTAATATATGAGGTTAGAAGGGGTACATGATGGCCGAAATATATTAAGTAAGTACATGGAAAGGAAACCTATCAAAAACTAAGAAGGACTTCACCAGAGTTTAGCCTGCCAAGCCACAAAAGGAGATCGGAAAGAAACACTATCTGAGGTGGGCATACCCATGCTCAGAGAAAGTAAAGCATGTCTGCATATCAAGTACAAGCGAATCCACTAAGTATACAAGTATAGAAGACTGGAAATACATAATGGATCATCTGATCATGATCAAACAAGTACATGTCTGAATATCACATATAAGAATGTCAATGATGCTAAAGGATGAAGTTGATCACTGATATCAAAGACTGATCCCAATAGTACCAAATGAACATGATGGAATAAGATGGTACTACACTGCAAACTCGGGTGCCAGCATATAGAATGTCACCATGAATGACTACAACATATAAGGTGGAATGGTATCGACTAGCAGCAACAGGAGAAACTGTCAAGTGAACCAATGAATGATCATGCAACCCAAGGTCTTCACCGACCACCGTGGTACATTTCTACAGAATTGGAATGAATGAGCTGAAGTCGGCCATGTGAGAAATCGTTTGATTACCAGTCATTGATGTATACCATTAACAAATGTGAGACTACTCACCGATAATGATAATGAGAGTCAAGGTACCCCAGTACAATCTAACATGTGTGAATAGATGATCTGAAGTTGAACACCTGGAAGAATCTATCAATCAGGAGATAATGATGCTTTCCCACTGTCGATAGCGAAGGATCTGCCACTAATGATTGCAAACCCCAAGGTACTACCAAATGGACTCTAGACCTTTGCCCCAGAGCAATGAGTCGTAGTCGATGGGGAAATATTCGCTAGAAGGAAGGCATTAAGGCATCCTTCATCAATCTAGCGTGAGGGTAACCTGTAGGCCAATAATGTGGAAGGAATCGAATGAAAAAGATGTAGTAACCTGACCAAAGCGCATTTCCGACATACACAAGATGTGGCTAGCGCATGATAGAAACCCTCTGAACCAACAAATAATGAAAGCTGACACAAAGGCGAGGTATCCACCAATAGGGTCAAATGGAAACCAAGGTTATGCATGTATCCCAATGTGTGATAGTGTAAGCTGATGTCGAACAGAAGGGAAACCATTCATTCAAAGACCCATGATACTGATTGATGCTGAGCACAAGGTGACCTATCAATAATGAAAATAGAGCTAGGGTGTGGCTCTAAGCCTGTCCTCAGAGCAAGATGTTGTCATCAATAAGGACAAGACCCGCTAGCAAGAAGTCAATGGATACCTTCTCAAATGTCATGAGTAAAGGACCAATACAACTAATGTGATGATAGACAAGACACTGACAACCAGGGATGGCCGACTGAAAAATGAGTCAATAGGCACCACAGAGAGGCTGACTCGAGTTAACTTCCCTTGAACAAAAGCACGAATCAAATTATGACTATGTGGTAGGCATGAACGAACTTTCCATATGATTGGAAGAGATAACCAATCGGAGGAGAACTGACTCAATAACAAGGTTAAGGCATACCTAGGCCAAACTAGATCCTGCCCAAATGGAGGAGACTTTTTTTGAGTGCTTTGTTCAAGGCTAACACGACCCTAGTTGCCAACAATAAAGGAAAATATTGTCCTATTCCCGCTCTTTTCTTGGAATATATAATTTTTTTGTCTTTTTCATTAAGCTTGAAAAAGAATAAAAGAATGCTATAATACAGTGGAAAGAACGAGTGTCGGTGAAGCAGATGATCTAGTTCCTGGGATTGGAACAATCCTATGCTCAATGCAGGGAGGTGAAAACTGGTCAAAGACACTCAAAGGTGTGTTCCTTCCACGGGTCATTGTGTGTCAAGTTGCAGAATTCAACGGGATAAAAGTTTTATTTTGCAAACATCATGGTCAAAAGTTGGCTTAAACACAAGTCCAAGTGAAGCCGGCTAAAGGCAAAAAGGTGCAAATAGTCAATATACAATGCACTAGTACAACTCAACACGGAGGATCCTCTAGGGTATACGGCCAAAACAAAGTGAATAAGCGAAGAGGAATGAGTCTTCAGTGCATAAATCATGGTGGGACTAAAGAGCACTCGGAGCCTAGGGATAAAAAATCAGCATGAGTGCCAAATGACAATGAGGTACTAGCTAGGGCACCCATGAAAAGGTAGGCTCTACCAAAAAAGCCATGATACTTCTAAGCAATGAGAAGGTTCTGCACCATAACTTGGTGGGGTCGATCCTATGGCAAAAATGGGAAAGGAAACTGACAAGTGCACAATGCAGGTGGAAAAACCTAACCTATATGCCAGTTTCAAGAACCAATACCTATAAGAATAGATCAACCATAAACTTCCAAAGGAGAAATCTTCCAAGTTCTGTAAACATAAATAGGAACACTAGACAAGAAGTTAATACATCCCACATATAAACTTCATATAAAATTTCGTGTTATATGTTGTGGGGAAAAATGCCTATGTAGGACGATCCTATCCACCTAAGGTGTGACAGTGCCTTAGCAACAAACAGATACAGCTATTCTGGTTTCTTCCTTTATGAAATGTGAAAGAGGGGAGATCGATAGACTTACCGTTGTCTTCCGTTTGTCCCTCGATCTAGATCCTCTTCTCTTTGGGTGTTCACAGCTACTTGCCTCCTCGCTTGCTCAAGAGAACAGCTACTTGATTCCCACGAGATCACAAGAGAACAGCTACCTGTGACAAGAGAACAACTACTTGCGACAAGAGAGGAACACAACACAAAGGAAAATATACATATTCATAAATGATTCAGGATTAGAAGTAAATCAAATACACTAATGCAATCATACAAATACACCAGTATATAGGAGAAAACCAAGATAGCTTTATTGATTGATAACAAGGTTCAGGAAGAGATACAACCCAGAGGGCTCCAATCCAGCATCTCCTTCCCAGCAGAATGGAATTCCTTCTTCAGCTCCCTTCAAAGCATTAAGCACCCAAAGTTTCCAGTCTCAAACCAACAGCAATTCTTTACATTCACAAAATTCCAGCCTCCAGATCTCATGGAGGTGAGATCCATATATAGATGTTTGGAGAGAGGTTGAGTCAGCTTGAGATCTGACTAGTGTCCTCTCCCTCTCTCGGTTCTTGAGTCCACTTGGAGGTTCTTTCTTCCACTTGGAGATTTGGAACCTCTTACTCATCACCAGTCGAATTCCCTGAGGAAAGTGTCATTTTGGAAGCTTCCTGAGCATTGACACATTGAGGAATGAGCCTGCCACTTGTCCAAACTCACTCAGCGCAGGTAGCTAGTGTTGGAGTTGACATTCAACACAGGTAGCCAGTGTAGCAGTTGGCATTCAGCGCAGATGCTCAGTGGAGCAGTTGACATGATCCTGAATTGACTTGTTTTTTAGTGGTTTCAGGTGGAGAACTTCTGTGAATTGCTGTGGTTAGTTAGCCTTGTTCCTCTAGGGGTAGGAACAACATGTTTAGGGACTTTGGATCCCTTATATTATGGAAATTTCATGCTCAATGCTGTAAGGCACAAAAATGTCTATAACAGTTGCCCCCTAAAGTATGAGGTCGTTTATCGGGTGAAATGCTTTATCCAGGAGGGTCCAAAGTTCATCCATTTGCTGGGAGGAGACCTGTAATAAGATACAATACAATACATTATGATTCATATTGCTTTCATGATCTAGCTGAGGCGGGCATTCCCATGCTCAGCTTTATAAATTCATTTTTTTACATAAAACAGACGATCGTCTGATGGTAGACTGATAATTTTGGCGAAATTATCATCCTTTGAGTAGGATGATCATCTGCTGCAATGATGTACATGTCAAATGTCTTTATTTTTCCTAAATATATATCGCAGCCCGGATGGATGAAACTAGATCTGGGGTCTTCAAACTCATTCGATCTTCACTCTAAGTACAAGTCGATCCATGTGAGAATTGCGCTGAAGTTGAACATGGAAAGACATCGCTTGATTACCGGTCAATGATGTAAACCGTTAACAAGCGCGAGAGGAATCACCGATAATGATAATGACCCTCAAGGTACTGCAGTACAATTCACGTGGTGTGAATAAAGGACTTGGCATCGAACACCACGCAAAATCTTCTGGTCGAAGGTCATTGATGTATACCTGTCGCCGGAAGTGAGAAACTTGCCATTGAGGCATGCAAGCTTCAAAGTACTGAAGGGGTTGTTCCTAGATCAACTTCTTGGATAATGAGCTGATGTCGACAAGAAGCGATCCGTCAAAGGAGGGCCTTGATGAATCCCACATCAGTGACACGGAACGGAGCTAATGATTTTAATGGAGGTGAAAAAGATCTGTGACATATGATTCAGGGTGGCGGTCATGAATGGATGAAGGATAATGTATGGCAGCGGATGGGACCCGGTTGACACTTTCTGAACGACTTCTCTTGAACATATGGCGACACTGATGCGATGGATCGGTAGCATTACCCCAAATATGGATGGTATGGCGAGACCATGGTGATGTGACCGGTGAATGAAAAAACCCAACCCGATTGTGGTACGGAGGAAAAGTGTCATGTTCAAGAGCGACTTGCTACCATCAAAGTTTTCTTTAGTTTTCTCCCAATTTTTCCCCAGTCATTGCTGACCAGTACCTCTTTATTTTTGTCAAGCTTGAGGAGGATAACATATGCTTGTTCTATAACCTGCCCTTTGGGCAAGCCCATCGCTATGTTTTAACGAGCCTAGCGATAGTGAAACTCGTTCTCGTCTAAAGACAAGTTTGTCGCTATTTAATGATTTTAACGAGTCTAACGACAAGGATAACTCGGTCCTTTTCATTTTTAGAGAGTCTGAAAAGGTACATAAAGTTAACTCCAAAGGTCCTTTTTCGTCATCTAATCCCTTAAGTCCGAAAAAGTATAAAACAATACAGAAGGGATGAGTTTTCGATAGTTTTAACGAGCCGAACAAAACAAGCGCTCGATCTTTTTGTGCAATAATCCCTCAGGTCCAAAAAGATTAAAATCTAGAGGAGGGATAGCTCTTCCGGTCGCTTTAACGAGCTGGAAGGCCAAAACTCGGCAATCTTTTCATATTTTACGAGTCAGTTGAAAAGAGATTAAAGAAGACTCATCTTTTGAGGAACGAGTGATAAACAGGGATAGCAGCTGATTCCAGGTACGGGTTGGAATTTTCCAATCACGGCAGTGTCACAAGGATGGCTAGGTGAAATCACTCTTCGCAGCTGTTCCTCAAAATGGGTAAACAATCATATGGAGGTGAACGATCGGCCAAATGAGAAGTGGAGGTGACAGGTGCAAACACGACCAAGGCTTTTATGGCAGATAAGGTTACATACACAATGGTTATTTACCGGTAATGGGTTCATTTTTTAAAGAGCTTGAATGCGCCAAAACACTGCTCAAGCTTATGTTTATTTTTTAACAAGCATGAACTATGCTGCTAAAACTGCTCGGATCTCGCTTTTCTATTTTTTAACAAGCATAAATTCCGTGTTAAAATTGCTCGATCTTATGTTTATTTTTTAACGAGCATGAAATATGTGCTAAAACTGCTCGGATCTTGCGTTTATTTTTTAACGAGCATGAACTTTATGCTAAAACTGCTTGAATCTTGCGTTTATTTTTTAACGAGCATGAACTTTATGCTAAAACTGCTCGATGATAATTTTGCATGCCCCCAGCATAATAACGCAAATCGAGGTGTATGCCCCCCAAGCTTCATTACATTCAACTGGGTGGTTGGAATGAAGGTTTACCTTTGAGATTTGAAAAAGGGATTTGTTTCATTTTTTAATGAGGTTGACACAGTAAAAGAACTATCCTCATGACTCCTTGTTTCATTTTTTAACGAGGTTGACACGAGATAAGAACCATCCTCGGAGCCCACTGAATTTACAGTATTTCTATTAGGGCGATGATCCACGCTGACAAAATATTTAGGAATCTTCCGAATCCATTAGATATAGAAGATTTCATATTGTAGGTTTCCACTGTGGCCACTTCCGCCAGATTACTTGCAGGCGGTAGGGAAAAAGTACCCATTAAGGCAGGGTCTTTTAGGAGACCTACTCCAATATTTTGAAGTGAATGATTGCTTCCATGGATCATTGGAATGCTTCCTGTAACTTGTGAACTGTCGGGGAGGAAAGTTTGTTGGTCGACGACTGTAATTCCTCCTTGAAAGGGAAATGCAATCTTCCTGAAGTAGGTCGACACAACTACGGCCATGGCATATATCCAGGGCCTTCCCAGTAGGATGTTGTAATCGAGGTTTCCATCGATTACTTCAACATCAACTTCTATTGTTTTGCCCCCCAGTTCAACTTGCAAGTTACTTAAAATCCCGTATGGAGTGTATGATCATCCATCAAATGCTTTTAACGTCGTTGACGATTTCTACAAGGGTGGTGAGCCTAAATTTTTCCAGCAACTCATCGACATAAGACATGTAGATGCCCCCTCATCAATAATTGTTCGATGAACAGTTTTGTTGAGGGCTTTCACTTGAATAAGGAAAGCTAGTTGAGCTGGTAAGTGAGGGTCATATCCTTTATGATCAAAGCCCACAAGATTGGAATCCATTGGGCCAATCCCACCTATTGCTGATAATAAAGATTGCTCTTGGGAGATGCAATTTTGCGGTACCTCAAGCGTCGACATAACGGATGGCGATTGGGCCAGGTCCTCTATTATATTATAATTATATGCTATTTTTGCACGAGGATTAAATGTCGACTTGTGTATTACTCCCTTTGGTGACTTTATCATTTGTTCAGGAATGATGGGTGGCACAACTTTGGTCAAAGTTGTTGTCGAACTACTAGGCCGTTCATTAGCTTTGTTATTCGACACCTGTGGATTCTCGTAATCTTTATTCCTTGTCAAAGCATCATTTTGCTGCTTTGAGACAGACAACATAAGCACTTGGGATCGGGAAGTATTTTGATTAGCAACCAGTTTGGTTCCCGGGTTTGGAAATGGATCAGTCAATACTGCTGAAGGTTTTGAACTCTTAAAGAGTTTCTTAACTTCAGCTATATGTGGACAATCTCTTGTCCAATGATCCTCATCGCATATATGACACCCTGCAGGGGGTTTCCTTTTTCTCCCTTTCTTTTTCTTCTTGCCCCCTGGTTGCTTCAGTTGTTTGCCCTTGTCGATCGACACGGCATTTACTTCCGAGGCAAGAAGTTCTTCATTTTCATTTTGACTAGAAATCTTACAGGCCTTTTTAGATGTAGCCTTTGTCGATTTCGTGTTTGCCGTGCCAATCACGCCATCGCCGGCATGAGAGTCACTATTTGATTTAGGAGGAGGAGGAATTGAGAATTCCGGTCTAGGGGCGTCCGGTATTTTGTCGTAGAGCGTGCCAGACTGAGTATAGACCAAGTCTAGATATTGCGCATGAGCGATAACTTGCTCTTCCGTTACGACTCCCCCCTTTGCCACATCTTCCATTATGGTAGGAAGTAACGACTTGATAAACCATTCAGCTAATAGCTGATCGGGAACGTACGTTTTTACCATCCTACAACGACGTCGCCATTCATGTATATGATCAGATATGTGAGTGGCCGTTGTCTGTTTGAAGTTGGTAAGGAGTTCTATTCCCGTTTCATACCTTATCGGTAATTGAAAATGGGTTAAAAAGGTTGTGGCTAAGGTACTGAAGTTGTCGAATGAAGCTCTAGGCAATTCAATATACCATTTTGCCGCTGGACCCGTTAACGTCCTCTGAAAGAGGCGAAGTCTTATCGAATCATCATTCAGGGTGTTTGATGAACACCACAGATGAAATGTCATCACATGATTCGACGGGTCTTCACCCAGATTTCCATTAAATTTAGGAATATCTGACGGAAGTTTATGCGGAATCGCTGGCCACCAAGGGGCATAAGAAATTGGATCATTCGTCAGCCGGTTTAGATCTGGTAATTCTAGAGTTTCTACGAAGGGCAACTGTTGATTCAGGTTAGGCAAAGCATACCCAAGATACGATGGAATTGCCTGAGCAGTGGGTCTTTGCATACCAGCATAATGCTGGAAACTTTGACAAGGTTGATGGGCATAACCACTATAATATGGTTGCCCATTACTTACAAAGACTTGTTGCTCAGGTCCTTGATATGATTGCTGGAATGGCGGTTGTTCTGATTGAACCGACCCTGGTTGTTGGAACATTTGCTGTTGTCCAATACTGGATGATTGACCAAGATGAGGAGTCATAGTACTTGTTTGAGCCTGAGTCGCTCCAGATAAGGAGGCACTAACCGGAGGTTGTGATTGAGTTGTCGAGACAAGAGGCTGTTGTATGGCAACCTGAGAAACTTGGGGTTGACATACAACAGGTAGCGCTTGTACTTGCGACGCAATCACCATACCAGGTATAGTGGCAACATTCGACACAGGGTGGACTGGTTGCATTGAATATGCAACCCTTGGTTGCTGAGGCAGTATCGGTACCCATCCGCTGGATGTAATTCCAGTTTGACCTGAACTTTCTTGTAAACTCCCATATGGTTGTTCTCCAGGGGGGAACAATGAAAAGGCATACTGCCCTCCATATGGTGGCAATCCAGTACTTAAAGGGTAGATTGGCCTTTGAAGACACATTGGATCAATTTTTTGAGTTTCAACATAAGAAATACCAGATGATAATCCGGATGAAGAAATAGGAACTAACCATGTTTTCAAAGCAGTCCCTGATGGGACTCCGGCTTGTTGTCGATAACTTGCCGGGACAGATGGTATACCATCGAACATCGTTGGGGTAGCAGCAGGAGGCTCTGCCGCTGCTGTGTCGGATGACACAGTCCTGGATGTCGACGGTTGTTCAGACATATCTAGTCTATCCAAAAGATTTTCTAGCGATTCTACAAGAACTTACGATGAAAAGAGACTAACTTCAAAGATCAACGAGGGAATGGTGATGATTATTCCGTTTAAAATAAATTTTAACGACGCTTAGACACAACCTGCTTTTTCAATTTTAAAGAGTCGAGAAAAAGCAAAAGATGACTCTAGTCTCCTTCGATGTTTTAACGAGCCCGAAGTGACAAATGCTCGGATGGACTTTTTCTGTTATAGAGTCTGAAAAAGGCCAAAAGGAACTACTCTAGAGTTCTAGGCAAACGGTGTGCCAAACGTTTCGCAAAACCGCAGAATACTTTTTAAGGTACGGGCAGTCGATCTTCGTGAATGTTGTGTTCACTGCGTTGCGATCAGTAGGGCGGCCGACACGGCTTCCTAAGGATAAAGGTTTTATGCCTATAGGGGTCTCCCAATATATACGCGACGGTACGTGGGAGCACAATCCGTACTAGCGCTATCGTCCCTCAGGAGGAATCACCCACCTTCCACGAGATCGACAGTCACTAGGCTTAACGACGCCGGAACACGTCTCTAGCCTAGACCTCTATGTTGTGCGTTATGTTACAAAGCGTTGTTAAGTTCATTCAATTTATTTTAGGTTGATCTTTTTAAAGTTTGCCTTTCAAGGTTCACCACGAGATGTATGATACAAATTCCTAAATGCAGTTTAAAGATGATAAGCAAGCTTTATATCTTTTCAACTTTGAAAATCCTAGCTACTTGGGGAAAAGAAAGACACCATCTTTTCTCAAAGAGCAATCAGCACACTCTAATGCACTTTTCCTAAATCCAACATGCAAACTATCAAATGCAAATGCACAATGCAGGTGTTTGTTTTCCGCTTTCTTAGTATTGATGCCTACAAAGAAAGCTTTTTGTACAACTTTGAATTTGCTTTTAAAAGATCAATACAAACAAGTTTACTTTTTCGAAATCAGAGAAGATAGAAGAGATTACAACACTTTGCGACTTTCGAAATGAACACTTGTTTCGACACTTAAAAAGACAAACTCAAACCAATAAGCAAAAGCAAATGTATAATCAACTGTAAACAGCCAATGAACTCTCTCCTAAGATCACAGTCAATCAGATCTGAATCAAGGGCTACAGGATGATTATTTCACTCATGCAAAGGAAAACTGTAAATGATGCCACAAACACATAAAAACACTCACAGTCTTTTTGCATAAAAGGAGGTGGAATTTAAGCAGAGAAAAGGAGTTATCAGACTGGTACCTATGCTGGTTACAGGCTGCAAAAAACAGAGATCAAAACAGGGCAACAGAGAGCAGAGAACCCCAGCTGCAGAAGGCTAAACTGGTTCAGCGCAAGTCCAACACTGTGGAGTTGACATTCAGCGCAGGTAGCCTTCACGGGACCTGCGTTGAAATGCAGACTGCCTTCACAGTGTCTGCGTTGAAGGAGAAACTCTCGTTTCCCCTGGGTTCTGGGTCACAAAATGCTCAAAAATCAACTGTTTCAGGCCAAATCAGAAACACAAGCAAGGTATAATCATAGGGATGCTTTGAGAGGGTACTAAAGACTATCACAAAGGATCATCAAGTCATTTGTGAGTCCATTGTTCAGATCATAGACAAAATCCAGTGAAGGATCAAGGCAGCAACAGTCTACTTTGCAGAAGCAATTCGATTGTTGTTGTTGAGTCTATGAAGCAAACAATGATGTAAACACAAATAAAATGACTAAAACAAATGTCCCCAATGGAGTCGCCAATTTGTTGTGGGGAAAAATGCCTATGCAGGACGATCCTATCCACCTAAGGTGTGACAGTGCCTTAGTAACAAACAGATACAGCTATTCTGGTTTCTTCCTTTATGAAATGTGAAAGAGGGGAGATCGATAAACTTACCGTTGTCTTTCGTTTGTCCCTCGATCCATATCCTCTTCTTTTTGGGTGCTCACAGCTACTTGCCTCCTTGCTTGCTCAAGAGAACAGCTACTTGATTCCCACGAGATCACAAGAGAACAGCTACCTGTGACAAGAGAACAGCTACTTGCGACAAGAGAAGAACACAACACAAAGGCAAATATACATATTCATAAATGATTCAGGATTAGAAGTAAATCAAATACACTAATGCAATCATACAAATACACCAGTATATAGGAGAAAACCAAGATAGCTTTATTGATTGATAACAAGGTTCAGGAAGAGATACAACCTAGAGGGCTCCAATCCAGCATCTCCTTCCCAGCAGAATGGAATTCCTTCTTCAGCTCCCTTCAAAGCATTAAGCACCCAATGTTTCCAGTCTCAAACCAACAGCAATTCTTTACATTCACAAAATTCCAGCCTCCAGATCTCATGGAGGTGAGATCCATATATAGATGTTTGGAGAGAGGATGAGTCAGCTTGAGATCTGACTAGTGTCCTCTCCCTCTCTCAGTTCTTGAGTCCACTTGGAGGTTCTTGCTTCCACTTGGAGATTTGGAACCTCTTACTCATCACCAGTCGAATTCCCTGAGGCAAGTGTCATTTTGGAAGCTTCCTGAGCATTGACACATTGAGGAATGAGCCTGCCACTTGTCCAAACTCGCTCAGCGCAGGTAGCTAGTGTTGGAGTTGACATTCAACGCAGGTAGCCAGTGTAGCAGTTGGCATTCAGCGCAGATTCTCAGTGGAGCAGTTGACATGATCCTGAATTGACTTGTTTTTGAGTGGTTTCAGGTGGAGAACTTCTGTGAATTACTGTGGTTAGTTAGCCTTGTTCCTCTAGGGGTAGGAACAACATGTTTAGGGACTTTGGATCCCTTAGATTATGGACATTTCATGCTCAATGCTGTAAGGCACAAAAATGTCTATAACATTATAGAATTCAAAACTTGAAAATGCGTACCTTATATATACAATATGGTACAGGGAACCACTCAACCTTGCGACTTACGCATAATAGTTCTTCTAGACAAACCACTTGCAAGGCTCAAGCCAAGGACTCCTTTGGTAGTAAAAACTCATAGCTTCAAAGACTTGCTCCTGTGAAGGAAAATCAAGTTCTGAGAAATCATGAGAACTACAAGGATCAAAAGAGGGAATTAAGGGGTCCCATGTCCCTATAGGAAGAATCTCTCGGTCAACTGTCGGGACCAAGTCCCAAGAAGGAGAATAATAGGTCAAAGGATCCTTCTCAGAAGCGATTGAACATTGAGGATTCAATGCCACATAATTCACCCATGGCGGGGTAAAGTCTACTTGAACACTCGGAACAAACCAAGGGGCATTCTACAGTAAATTCAAATTAGGGTGGTAATTATCAGATGCAAGCTGATCAATAGTGACAATATTCCCTTCATGAGGAAAGCACATCACTTGAAAGAGTGAATACACCATAGCATTCATAGCATAGACATAATCACACCCAAGTAGCATATTAAATTCTAAAGGGCTATCAACCACCATCATATTGATTAAGATAGTCTTCCTACCTAATGTAACAGGCAATTGAGGAAGAACACCCATAGATTCACTAGGTCTTCTATCGTAGGCTAACAACCGACTCTGAGCTGTCAACAACTATGGGGAACCCAAAGCTTTCCATGTTACAAAGGATATAATACTTGCATAGGATCCTTCGTCCACCATACAGTGATAAATGTTTGTGGAATTAACTCTGACCTTTATTTGGAAAGGTGCAGCGGAAGGAAGACGAGGCTCGATAAGGCTATCCCAATCAAAGGAAACACTCCTAGAACTTGGAGGGGGAACATTTGAAGAAACTGGAATGCCCCATATACTAGAATATTCTGTACTAGAAATCAAGCAGACTCTTTTGTTAGGCACTTCACCCCCCAAAAGAGGAGTGTAATCAGCCAGAGATTGCACTGCTTCTACCACATTATCAACTGATGGTTGATGGGATTGATGAGAAACCATATCAGATCCAGGAGTAGAAGAAATTTTAGACTCGGACCATATCCTTTGTACCTCTGGAATACCAGGGCATAAATGAGTAAGATGGTCTCCCTTGCATATCTTACAAGGGAACATAGGTATAAAACTTATACCTCCAAGTTTCTTATCAACCTCCATCCTGCTAACATGACCAGCAGTGGTTCGTGGAGAGTCCTGAACATGACTTGCAGAGGTCGATGACTCTTTGCCAGTATGACTTGCAGTGACTAGACTTATGTCCCCAGCATGACTTGCAGTAGCTGAACGCTCATCTCCAACATGACTAGTAGAGGTTGATGATGAAGTGCTAGTATGACTTGCAGTGACTAGACTCATGCGCCCAACATGACTTGCAGCGGTTGAAGTCTCATCTCCAATATGACTAGCAGAGCTTGAAGATGAAGTGCTAGTATGACTTGCAATGACTAGACTCGTGCCCCAAACATGACTTGCAGCGGCTAAAGGCTTATCTCCAACATGACTAGTAGAGTTTGAAGATGAATGGATAGAATTATTCTTCTTCTTCGTCTTCCTCTTTCTCCTATTTTTTGATTTCTTATTACAAGAAGGAGGAGAAAAAGGAATCCCAGATTTCTCTTTGAAAGAAGATGAACAATTAGCACCCATGTGATGCCCCTGAAATAAATCATTCATCTGAGAAGCTTCAAGAACATCAGGAATATTCAGAGTGGACCATAGCCAAATGGGTAGTCCAACATTCAATCCAAGAATATTCAATGTGGCCATCAAGGGAGTACCAACATTTCCAAAGAAAGGAAAAGCACAAGGATCCACTTTTGGGAGGGTACCTTGGTTGGTTTCCGCAGGAATATTGGCCATATCTAACTGATTCGCAGACCCTTCCCTTAAAGGAATGTAGAAATGACTTTTCAATGAAGATATATACACAATCAAAACCTTTGCCCTTGAGGAGGCAACTCCACTACTTCCGAAAGAATGACAAAAAACCTTTCAAGACGGCGGAGTGGTAAGTCAGTCACTCAGGATAAGTCCAAAAGGTGACTAGACAAAAATACCTAAAGCAAACTATATACAAAGAGCAAAGAGCACTCAAATATAAAGTCCCTAAAAGAGGTCAGCCAATCAAACAACTTCCAAGTATTTCCGCTCCAGGTGATAAGGACTAGACAACAAATACAAGAAAGTGAAGTAGGGGCCTTCCGAAGATAGTCTGGGATAATAACGGCCCAGGCCTACCAGCGAAGGTATCAGACGTAGTTACGCTGACCTCCAAACAACAGCCTATGCCAGTGCAAGCCCCCGAGCTTCGCAAGGGTGCCCTCCAGAAGTACTGTTGAGAGTGATACAACGTCAACCTCAGGTACCAAGGATCCCCCTCCGCAACCACCTGTGCAGATCCTTAGGATAAGAAACTAAGGTTACCAACTCGTGTCAAAAGCCATGCGGAATAGTCTTGAGGTAAGATCCAACAAGTAGGGGAGGGGGGTTCTCTCTTCCTTATCTTCAAAAACCCTCATGCTTAACTCCAAAATCCAGAGCTTTCCTGGTCTCCCTAACATTATTGGATGTGCACTCTTTATTCAGAATTCTATGTTTGACAGTTTAAAGTGGCCTTGGAAATTTTTCTCTCCACACACCTAATCCAAGGCCCTAAAATATCCTAAAACTTGTTGGTGTGTCTAAACGACAATATAAAAAAGTTCTAGTATATTTTAATTAGCACTTGATTTTAGAGGCTGTTCTTTTTAAGAAAAGAGTATGGGAGTGAAACTAATGACGTGTGTATGACTCAACCAAAATCAAAGAAAAAGTAACTACATGAATGCAATCATTTTTATTTCGATGAAAAGTGACTTCCACTTGGGTTCTAAGAAACACTTAGAAAGCGAAAAACTTTTTCGTTTTCTTTTTATTTTCTTGCAACACACTTCACACACGCAAAAAATGCTTTAACAATGCAAAATTATCCTAATGCAAGGTATAATGAAGATGCAAGAAACTTAAGACTACTCTAAAGCAAAGAATGAAAGTAACTTGCTTATCGCTTCTAATTAGCCACTTAAGATGTTTAGATAGAATATAAGTTGCTAATGCTCATTTTTGTCCAAACACTTAAAGCAAATCTCACGACCAACAAAAATTCACTTTCACTCGCAAAAAGAAACCAAATCAAAACAAGGCCAAAGAAAGCAAAAACCAAGTTTTCAAGAAGTTTTCTTCAAAAGCAAAAACAAAAAATGACTTTTCAAAAGTGCTCCAAATACTATTGAAAACTTTGAGACCGAAGAATAGGCAACAAAAACACTTTGCAAGTTATCAACTCAAAATGGGTGAAAACTCAACAAAATAGGTGTTTCAAAATGCTCTTAACGACCAAAAAGCAACAAAAAGAGCTTGGTGACAATGATCAACAGATCAAGAAACACAACTCTGAAAATCATCACTCAAAAACTTTCAAAAAGCAAGAAAAGCAAATGGTCACAAGATGCAGTTTTGACACAAAGCAGGAAGGTGACAAAGATAAAGTTCGCCACAAATATTGAAACCAATATCTCTACTCTAGAAGACCAGAACAACCAAGATTCTTAGAGAGAAATCTCACGTTCTTGAACACAAATGATGACACTTGCAACAAAACGAAAATAGACCAAAACTTTCCACAAACAGAGAGAATTCGAAACCAGAAACTTGTTGTAAAAATAGAGACTGACAACCAAACTTGACTACTCAGGAAATCCTCAGACCAGCAAACAAATTTACTGAACAAGAAAGATTTGCAAAAATCTTGGAAAATTAGGGTATACGTGACTGTGTCAATTCACAACTGCGTATATTCGTGATTCAGCCCAAAGAAACCTGTGTATACGCGGGTTCATATGGGGAAACTTGTGTACATATGCTTCTGTAACCTGGAAAAACTGCATATATAACAGTTCACAAGAAAAAGAAAAAAAGGGATCTGAAGAAACTGTTTAGACTTACAGTCTGAGTTGCTATAGGAACAGACAACTCAGTTATCGCAAGAAAATCAAAGGCTAAGCACTAGTTGGCTTAAATTAACCCAAACTATGAACAACAATATTGTTGTCCCCAGCGAAGTTACCAATTCTGTTGAGGGAAAAGTCCCCTAGGGTCTTGGGTCAATACTCTAGCAAAGCGGGGGTTATCTATAATGAAAAACAAGCATTCCACACAGCCATGATACTAATATAAGAAAACTACGCGAAGAGAGGTGCACCTAGGGGTCCTTTGTTCGGGTAGATCCAGCTAGGGTCCAAACCCTCTTGGAGTTCCTTTCGATCCTTCAACCTACAAAATAATCAATTCAAGGAAGCATAGCAGTATATGGACCAAGCATCATAAAGAAATCAACTTCATAGCATATTGAAAGGTAGTTAGTTATATAATTGAAACAACTATTCATATGCAAACCATAATGACAACATCATAAGCATGAAGAAGATTGATTTCGAGAACAAGACAAAAGTTTCTTTATTGCAAATAACTAAAGTAAAACAAGGAATGGTATCACCTGAATCTTCCTCTCACAGGCTCCAATCGGAACTATCCTCCGGATTCGTCCAATCCCAAGTCTTCAAAAGGCCCCATACATGACTCACACAAGGATATCTCAACTAGTGAAAAGACATCATAACTCAAGGAAACAAGGGTTTCCTGTAATGGGGGAAGTTCTGGAAGCACAAGGATCTTCAAACTTGATCAGGGATAACCTCAGCAAAGTGATTTTTCTCTCTATTCTCTCCTCCCTTAAGCCTTCCCATTGAAGCCTTTTTATACTTCTCCCAAAGTAATTTTTCAGTTTGGAATTCATTGGGAATAGTTGAGACACAGGCACTAATAGGTAATCAATAGGTAAAACCCATGATCTCCACCTGAAATTAAGGAGATTTAATTTTTTTAAGTGTTTTAAGACATACACGCGGGTTGGGCATACACAGACTCGTGTACACACGTGTTTAGCTCAGGGAAATGCCGCGTATAGGGAGTAAAACACTATTTTTTAAGTATTTGGACCAGGTCTGGAAGGAGGGGTTGCCCTAGGCCATGAGTGCAGCATCACAAACATAAAGAGTGAGATTTGGAGCTATAATGGATTCCCCCTAATATATGAGGTCAAAAGGAGTACATGATGGCCAAAATATATTAAGTAAGTACATGGAAAGGAAACCTGTCAAAAACTGAGAAGGACTTCACAAGAGTTCAGCCTGCCGAGCCACAAAAGGAGATCAGAAAGAAACACTGTCTAATGCGGGCATACCCATGCTCAGAGAAAGTAAAGCATGTTTGCATATCAAGTACAAGAATATCTACTAAGTATACAAGTATAGAAGACTAGAAATACATAATGGATCATCTGATCATGATCGAACAAGTACATGTATGAATATCACATATAAGAATGTCAATGATGCTGAAGGATTAAGTTGATCACTGATATCAAAGATTGATCCCAATAGTACCAAATGAACATGATGGAATAAGATGGTACTACACTGCAAACTCGAGTGCCAGCATATAGAATGTCACCATGAATGACTGCAACATATAAGGTGGAATCGTATTGACTAGCAGCAACAGGAGCAATTGTCAAGTGAACCAATGAATGCTGATGCAACCCAAGGTTTTCACCGACCACTGTGGTACATTTCTACATAATGGGAACAAATGAGTTGAAGTCGACCATGTGAGAAATTGTTTGATTACCGGTCATTGATGTATACCGTTAACAAAAGTGAGACTACTCAGTGATAATGATAATGAGAGTCAAGGTGCCCCAGTATAATCTAACAAGTGTGAATATATGATCTGAAGCCAAACACTTAGAAGAATCTATCGATCAGGAGACAATGATGGTTTCCCACTGTCAATAGCGAAGGATCTGCCACTAATGACTGCAAACCTCAAGGTACTGCCAAATGGACTCTAGACCTTTGCCCAAAAGCAATGAGTCGTAGTTGATGGAGAAAGATCCGCTAGAAATAAGACATTAAGGCATCCTTCATCAATCTAATGCGAGTGTAACCCGTAGGCTAATAATGTGGAAGGAATCAGACAAAAAGGATGTAGTAACCCGACCAAAGCACGTTTCCGACGTACACAAGATGTGGCTAGCGCATGATAGAAACCCTCTGAACCAACCAATAATGAAAGCTGACACGGAGGCGATGTATCCACCAATAGGGTCAAATTGAAACCAAGCTACTGCATGAATCCCAATGTGTGATAGTGTAAGCTGATGTTGAACACAAGGGAAACCACTCAGTCAAAGACCCATGATACTAATCGATGTTGAGCACAAGGTGACCTATCAATAATGAAAATACGGCTAGGGTGCAACTCTAGGCCTGTCCCCAGAGCAAGATGTTGTTGTCGATAAGGACAAGACCCACTAGCAAGAAGTCAATGGAGACCTTCTCAAACCGGCACAAGTAAAGGACCAATACAACTAATGTGCTGATAGACAAGACACTGACAACCAGGGATGGCCGACTGAAAAATGAGTCAAGAGACACCGCAAAGAGGCTGACTCAGGTTAACTTCCCTTGAACAAAAGCACGACTCAAATGATGACTATGTGGCAACATATGATAACTTTGTATAAGCTCGTCATGTAGGAGGCACGAACGAACTCTCCATATGATTGGAAGAGATAACCAATCGGAGGAGAATTGACTCAATAACAAGGTTAAGGCATACCTAAGCCAAACTACATCTCGCCCAAATGGAGGAGACTTTGTTTGAGTGCTTTGTTCAAGGGCGACATGACTCTAGCGGCCAACAATAAAGGAAAAGATTGTCCCGTTCCCACTCTTTTTTTGGAATATATAATTTTTTTGTCTTTTTCATTAAGCTTGAAAAAGAATAAAAGAATGCTATAATATAGTGGAAAGAATGAGTTTCGATGAAGCAGATGATCTAGTTCCTGGGATTGGAACAATCCTATGCTCAATGCAGGGAGGCAAAAACTAGTCAAAGACTCTCAAAGGTGTGTTCCTTCCACGGGTCATTATGTGTCAAGTTGCAGAAGTCAAGGGGATGCAAGTTTGATTTTGTAGATTTCATGGTCAAAAGTTGGCTTAAACACAAGTCCAAGTGAAGCCGGCTAAAGGCCAAAAGGTGCAAATAGTCAATATACAATGCACTAGTACAACTCAACATGAAGGAGCCTCTAGGGTATACAGCCAAAACAAAATGAACAAGCAAAGAGGAATGAGTTTTCAGCGCATAAGTCATGGTGGAACTAAAGAGGACTCGGAGCCTAGGGATAAAAAAGTAGCATGAGTTCCAAGTGACAACGAGGTACTAACTAGGGCACCCATGATAAGGTAGGCTCTACCACACAAGTCATGATACTTCTAAGCAATGAGAAGGTTCTGCACCATAACTTGGTGGGGTCGATCCTAAGGAAAAATGGGAAAGGAAACTGATAAGTGCACAATGCAGGTGGAAAAACCTAACCTATATGCCAATTTCAAGAACCAATACCTGTCAAAACGGATCAACCATAAACTTCCAAAGGAGAAATCTTCCAAGTTCTGTAGACATAAATAAGAACACTAGAGAAGAAGTTAATACATCCCACATATAAACTTCATATAAAATCTCATGTTATAGAATTCAAAACTTTAAAATGCGTACCTTATATATACAATATGGTACAGGGAACCACGCAGCCTTGCGGCTTACGCATAATAGTTCTTCTAGAAAAACCACTTGCAGGGCTTAGGCCAAGGACTCCTTTGGTAGTCAAAATTCATGGCTTCAAAGAGTTCCTCCTATGAAGGCAAATCAAGTTTTGAGAAATCTTGAGAACTACAAGGATCAAAAGAGGGAACTAAAGGGTCCCATGTCCCTATAGGAAGAATCTCTCAGTCAACTACTAGGACCAAGTCCTAAGAAGGAGAATAATAGGTCAAAGGATCCTTCTCAAAAGCGATTGAACATTGAGGATTCACAGCCACATAATTCACCTGTGGCGGGGTAGAGTCTACTTGAACACTCGGAACAAACCAAGGGGCATTCTGCAGTAAATTCGAATTAGGGTGGTAATTATCAGATGCAAGCTGATCAATAGTGACAATATTCCCTTCATGAGGAAAGCACATCAATCGAAAGAGTGAAGACACCAACTCTAAGTTGTCAACAACTTTGGGTAACCCAAAGCTTTCCAAGTCATAGAGGATATAATACTTGCAGATGATCCTTCATCCACCATACATTGATAAATTTTTGTGGAATTAACTCTAACCTTTATTTGGAAAGGTGCAGTGAAAGGAAGACGAGGCTCGACAAGACTATCCCAATCAAAGGAAACACTCCTAGAACTTGGAGGGGAAACATTTGAAGAAACTAGAATGCCCCCTATGCTAGAAGATTCTAAACTAGAAATCAACCAAACTGTTTTGTTAGGCACTTCACCCCCCAAAAGAGGAGTGTAATCGGCCAGAGATTGCGCTGCCTCTACCACTTTATCAACCGATGGTTAATGGGATTGATGAGAAACCATATCAGATCCGGGAGTAGAAGAACTTTCAGACTCGGACCATATCCTTTGTACCTCTGGAATACTAGGGCATAAATGAGTAAGATGGTCTCCCTTGCATATCTTACAAGGGAACTTAGGTTTAAAACTTCTACGTCCAGGTTTATTATCAACCTCCATCCGGCTAACATGACTAGCAATGGTTTGCGGAGAGTCCTGAACATGACTTGCAGAGGTCGGTGACTCTTTGCTAGTATGACTTGCAGTGACTATACTTATGTCCCTAGCATGACTTGCAGTGGCTGAAGGCTCATCTCCAACATGACTAGTAGAGGTTGATGATGAAGTGCTAGTATGACTTGCAGTGACTAGACTCATGCCCCCAACATGACTTGCAGCGGTTGAAGGCTCATCTCCAATATGACTAGCAGAGGTTGAAGATGAAGTGCTAGTATGACTTGCAGTGACTAGAATCATGCCCCTAACATGACTTGCAACGGCTGAAGGCTCATCTCCAACATGACTAGTAGGGGTTGAAGATGAATGGATAGAATTATTCTTCTTCTTCGTCTTTGTCTTTCTCCTCTTTTTAGATTTCTTATTACAAGAAGGAGGAGAAAAGGAATCCCAGATTTCTCTTTGAAAGAGGATGAACAATTAGCACCCATGTGATGCCCCTAAAATAAAGCATTCATTTGAGAAGCTTCAAGAACATCAGGAATATTCAATGTGGCCATCAAGGGAGTACCAACGTTTCCAAATAACGGAAAAGCACAAGGATCCCCTTTTGGGAGGGTACCTTGGTTGGTTTCCACAGGAATATTGGTGATATCTAACTGATTCACAGACCCTTCCATTACAGGAATGTAGAAATGAATTTTCAAGGAAGATAGATACACAATCAAAACCTTTGCACTTGAGGAGGCAACTCCACTACTTCTGAAATAATGACCAAAAACATTTCAAGACGGCACAGTGGTAAGTCAGTCACTCAGGATACAAATTCTAAAAAGTGACTAAACAAAAATGCCTAAAGCCAACTATATACAAAGAGCAAAGAGCGCTCAACTATAAAGTCCCTAAAAGAGGTCAGCCAGTCAAACAAATTCCAAGTATTTCCTCTCCGGGTGATTAGGACCGGACACCAAAATACAAGAAAGTGAAGTAGGGGCCTTCCAAAGATAGTATGGGATAATAATGGCCCAGTGTTGTTTGGAAAAGTATCTATTCAGAACGCCCCTATCCTACTCTAAGGTGTGATAGTGCCTTAGCAACAAACAAGGAAAACTACTTGAGTATTCTTCTTTATGAAATGTAAACGAAGAGGAAGGGTAAACTAACCTGTGTCTTGCGCTAGTTTGTTGATCCAATCGCTCCTCTCTTCAATAGATCCCAGCTCCCTGTTCCCTTACCGGCCCAGCTTCACCGAATTCCTGCAAGATCACAGAAGAGAGAAACTACACGAAGATATAGATTTACATTCATAAAAAGCTTAGGATCAGATTAAGCTAAACATGCAAATATAACAAAACATCATTGATACACAGCATGTAGGAGAAAATCAAATAATTTTATTGATATGATAAGAAAGTCCAAGAGGAGATACAACCAAGTGAGTCCCGATCCAGCATCTACCTCCCAGCAAAGGAATCCCTTCCTCTCCTCCAACAAAGCATAAATCACCCAATGTACTAATCTCAATCTCAAACCAACAGCAATTCTCTGCAAAGTACAAAATTCCAGCCCCTTGGATCTCTGGGATGAGGGATCCATATATAGATGTAAGCAGAGAGGATGAGTCAGCTTATGTTTTGACTTGTGGCCTCTCTCTGTTAGTTCTTGCTTCCACTTGGAGACTGAGAGCCTCTTACTCATCACTGGTCGAATTCAGTGAGGCAAGTGTCATTAGAGAAGATTCTGGAAGCTTCCATTGTCTCTCCACCTCGTTGAATGACTCTGCCACTTGTCATTTCCTGCTCAACGCACCTGGGTAGTGCATTCAAGTGCGTTGCAATGCACCTAGCCAGTGCATTTGGGTGCTTTGCAACGCAGGCAGCTAGTGGAGCTTCTGAATTGATCCTGATTTGACTAGTTTTGAGCAGTTTCTGGTGGAGAACTTCTGGGAGAAGCTGTCATTGGTTGACCTTGTTCCTTTAGGGGCAGGAACAACACTTTTAGGGACTTTTGATCCCTTGGATTATGGAGATTTCATGCTTAGAGATGTAAGGCACAAAAACGTCTATAACAGTTGCCCCCTAAAGTATGAGGCCGTTTATCGGGTGAAATGCTTTATTAGGAGGATCCGAAGTTCTTTCAATGCTGGGAGGAGACCTGTAATAAGATACAATACAATACATTATTCTTCATACTGTTTTCATGATCTAGCTGAGGCGGGCATTCCCATGCTCAACTTTATAAATTCATTTTTGTGTACATAGGACAGACAATCATCTGATGGTAGACTGATGATTCTGATGAAATCATCATCCTTTTGGTAGGATGATTATCTGTTCTGCAATGTTGTACATGTCAATGTCTTTATTTTTCCTGAATATATATCACAGCCCGGATGGATGAAACTAGATCCGGGGTCTTCAATCTCGTCCGATCTTCACTCTAAGTACAAGTCGATCCATGTGAGAAATGTTTTGAAGTCGAACATGGAAAGACATCGCTTGATTACCAGTCAATGATGTAAACTGTTAACAAGCGCTAGAGGAATCACCGATAATGATAATGACCCTCAAGGTACTGCAGTACAATTCACGTGGTGTGAATAAAGGACTTGGCGTCGAACACCACGCAAAATCTTTCGGTCGAAGGTCATTGATGTATACCTGTCGCCGGAAGTGAGAAACTTGCCATTGAGGCATGCAAGCTTCAAAGTACTGAAGGGGGTGTTCCTAGATCAACTTCTTGGATAATGAGCTGATGTCGAAAAGAAGTGATCCGTCAAAGGAGGGCCTTGATGAATCCCACATCAATGACACGGAACGGAGCAAATGATTTTGATGGAGGTGAAAACGATCTGATGATATATGGTTCAGGGCGGCAGTCATGAAAGAATGAAGTATAATGTATGGCAGTGGATGGGACACAGGTGACTTCTCTGGATGACTTCTCTTGAACATATCGGCGACACTTATATGATGGATTGGTAGAATTTACCCCAAAGGTGGATGGTATGTCGATACCATGGTGATGTGACCGGTGAATGAGACAACCCAACCCGACTCTGGCACGGAGTGGAAGTGTCATGTTCAAGAGCGACTTGCTACCAATAAAGGTTCTTTGAGTTTCTTCCCAATTTTTCCCCAGTCATTGCTGACCAGTACCTCTTTATTTTTGTCAAGCTTGGGGAGGATAACATATGCTTGTTCTATAATTTGCCCTTCGGGCAAACCCATCGCTATGTTTTAACGAGCCTAGCGATAGTGAAACTCGTTCTCGTCTAAAGACAAGTTTTTCACTATTAATGTTTTTAACGAGTCTAACGACAAAGATAACTCGGTCCTTTTAATTTTTAGAGAGTCTGAAAAGGTACATAAAGTTAACTCCGGAATTCCTTTTTCGTCATCTAATCCCTTAAGTCCGAAAAACTATAAAACAATACAGAAGGGATGAATTTTCGATAGTTTTAACGAGCCGAACAAAACAAGCGCTCGATCTTTTTGTGCAATAATCCCTCAGGTCCAAAAAGATTAAAATCTAGAGGAGGGATAGCTCTTCCGGTCGCTTTAACGAGCTGGAAGGCCAAAACTCGGCAATCTTTTCATATTTTACGAGTCAGATGAAAAGAGCTTAAAGAAGACTCGCCTTTTGAGGAACGAGTGATAAAAATGGGTAGCAGCTGATTCCAGGTAAGGGTTGGAATTTTCCAAGCACGGCAGTGTCACAAGGATGGCTAGTGAAATCACTCTTCGCAGCTGTTCCTCAAAATGGGTAAACAACCAAATGGAGGTGAATGATCGGCCAATGGAAAAGTGGAGGTGATGGTGCAAACACGACCGAGGCTTTAATGGCTGATAATGTTACATTCATGGTAGTTATTTACCGGAGGATAGTTCATTTTTTAACGAGCTTAAACGCGGGTTGAAACACTTGCTCGATCTTATGTTTATTTTTTAACGAGCATGAACTATGTGCTAAAATTGCTCGATAAGATGGTCTTGTTTTGATTTTTTACCATAAATAGCTTTGCTTTTTCAAAGATAATATTGTTCTTTCAATTGCTTCATCAAACTAGTTAGAAATGAACAACATTTTCTTGAAAATGAGATTAAAACGCTAATATTTTACTTTGAACTACGTAAAAAGCAATTAAAAAGTGTTTTTACCTCTCATTTTACCGTTTCATTTGAACTTGGTTTGTTGGAGCTTTGGAGGTGCCTCTTCCCCCTTGATTTTCATCAGCTGATTTCGGGAGATCCTGTGGACAATTCTCGGCGCCGTTTGGACCAAGTAGGAGCTAAACCTGAGCTCTTTCATTTCATGGTTTCTTTTCTGCATTCTGTGCTTCACTCCCTGCTTTTCTAAGCCCCTGGGTTTGATGGGTGCGTTCTGCCATCAACGCACCCTGGGCATATCGAAACCTGCGTTAAATGTGGGTCATCATGAAGATGACTTGACATTCAACGCACCCATAACACATGTGTAGGTGCGTTGGGCGCAGAAAGGAAAGTTGTTGCACAGTTTTTAATGGAATTTTTCCCTGTTTCTCATCAAAATTAGGATTTAATCTCCTCTCTTGTTTGTTTTTGCAGAGATATTGGAGCAAAATGATCCTTACATGGCAAGAACGAGAACATGAAGAAGAGGACATGATTGCCCTACATGATCCTGTTACAGTGAACGCGTTGCGGAACTGTGGTTTGCTGAAGTTCTTCCGCATCTCTAGCATGAGACAGCAGATCAACCTACTACAGTATTTTCTCGATGCTTGGGATCCTATCAATCAAGTTTTCCAGATTAGGGGCAAATCTATCCCCTTGACCGCAGTAGACATTTACTTCTTGACTGGCTTGTCGAGGCGGGGTGCCCCCATTTCTTTGTCAGGTTCGGCCCGAGGGAGTGACTCTGTGAGAGATTATGTCCGCCAGTATTGCAGGGAAGGATCTCAGCCGAGTAAAGACCGCAAGATCATCATCCGAGATGTCACCGACAGGTCCCTTAGGTCTATCCTGTTTACCTTTGGTAGGATGGCCGGGAGTGCGTCTCTTCATGTAGCCAACAGATCCTATATGCAGCATGCCTTGGAATGCCTCCAACCGAAAATATTCAACTGGTGTGATGTAGTACTTCTTGTGATGAAGAGTCAATTGACCAAGATAAAGGACGGGAGGTTGAAGAACTTTGGGTTCGGTTCTATTTTGACCGCCTTTGCCTTGGAGAAGATACCATTGATGCAGCCGCAGTACATTGCTCTTGACTTACCTTCTCCTACTAAACCACGCATGCAGAGATGGGTTGACCATATGTCTAGGCATGCTGGTCAATCTCAGATTTCTTTTTCTGATACCTTCTTTAGGTGGTTTGATCGGCAGGAGATCGCTTATGCCGAGTATCCATATGCTGGCATCGCCTTCCGGGGTGATCCAGATTTAGTATTGCTGGATGGCGAGCAGTGGGGCGCTATTGGTAAAATCTTCGACCATATCACTGTTTACTATTTTTATTTATAATGTCCTTGTGCTTTATTCTATCAAGACTTTAATCAAACTCTTGTGTACATGCAAATGTTGGTCCTGTTCGTCCAGTAGTTCGCCAGAGAGTGCCAGCCACTGCCCCAGCAGGAGAGGCTGCCGGGAGGGTTATTCTTCGTGACCTTGATGTGGCCGAGACTCTCACAGCTGTGCAGGAGCAGGTTGAGAGCCTTACTCTCGGTATTCCAGATGTGAGGATCGACGAGCTACCTTTTCAGTTACAGTGACATACTACTGGTGTGCCTAGACGATGGACTCGTCTCTTACGCATGATCGCACAGGTTGTGACTTGCTATCACGAGCATCATTAGACTAGGGTGCCCCCTAGCATTTTGATTTTTTGGGTCATGTGACCGATTTTGTCTTGGTTACAGAACATTATATGTAAACCATAAACAGCTATATATATATTTTGATTTTCGGGTTTTATTCTGGTTGAGCTATATGATCCACATGTAAAACATTGATGATGTGTTTCTTTTTACAAATGTTGCAAATGTCTATCTAACACATAGTTTGCTAATGAGTCGGTTAATGTGTTTAAGTTTCTGGAAATATGTTGGTATTGAATAAAATCAAATTGTCTTTCCAAAATATTAACCCTTAGGAACATGCGATAAATAGCTGGGTTTCGGACGGAATATATACCATTTAGTTGTAGTATTACGAGTTGTGAGTCTAGCCTGACGATTAGTCGGCGTATACCATGGGTGATGGCATTAGAGAGAAGTTCTATCAACGCGCTATACTCAGCAATGTTATTCATTGATTGACCAATACATGCACCTCTGAAACCTACTAACTCGCCGCTTGGATCAAAAATGGCCCAGGCTGCGGAGGACAGGTTCCACGAACTACGACTCGCTCCGTCGGCATATCCATCACATGTCTCCAAAAGGTTTGACATCTGCAATAAATGTAAAAAGGTGGATTACTCGACCAAAACGAACACTTTAGCGAAAACAAAATACAACAAAAGCATATTGGTTACTATTTAAGCATAGTAACGCTTGAGGTACAACCCATTACGAGGTTGCGCCAGTGGAATTCCATCATAATCCATTAACTCGTAGGCTCCTTTTGCTAACACTTGTTTAACAATATAGGGGCCCATCCATAAAGAATTAAATTTACCTGCTCCCAATTTATCAGATTCTTGGTCGTAAAGCAAGACCAAGTCACCTTCTGAGAAGACACGGGGTTTGACATTTTTGTCGAACTGCGCCTTGACTCATTTCTTATGGGCTTCGTTAGCCAAAGCGGCATCACGACGGGTTTCATCCAATTGGATTAATTCCAAGAAACGGGCCTCTTCTTCTGAAGTTCTGAGGAGGAGGTCGATTGCGAGTTTAAGAGACGAGATTTCGCACTGGACTGGTAGGACTGCTTCCAGGCCATATACCAGTTGGAAGGGTGTGAACCCGGTCACATTCCTTACCGATGTTCGGTAAGCCCACAAAGCTGAGTACAGGATTAGGTGCCACCTTCTTTTGTGAACTCTGATCATCCTTTGCAACATGCGCTTCAGGACCTTGTTGATCGCTTCAACTTGTCCGTTGGCTTGCGGATAATACGGAGTAGAGCTGTCGTGAGACAATCCTAGTTTAGCAGCTAATTTGAGCATCATGTGATTGCGAAAATGCGATCCATGATCCGTGACTATAGCCTGTGGTACGCCGAATCTGGCGACTACATGATTGAAAAAGAAAAGGGCAGATGTTTCACCAGTGTTATCTAATGTAGGCATCGCCTCGGCCCATTTGGTAAAATAGTCAACGGCGACTATAATGTACCCATGCCCCCCGGTCGAGGTGGGGTTACATGTCATGAAATCGATGCCCCATTTGGCGAATGGCCCGACAGCAACTATTGGTTGTAGAGGTGCGGGTGGTCTTCTGGTTTTGCTATCAAAAATTTGACAAGCATGCCAACTTCTGACTGCAGTTATGCAATCTTTGAACATTGTTGGCCAGAAGTATCCTGCTCGTAAGATTTTTTGTGTTGTAGCATATCCAGATTGATGCCCTCCACACGCGCCTGAATGACAGTCATTTAGGGCTTTTTCGGCCTCCTCATGGGTGAGGCACCTTCTCAGAACTGTATCGATACCACGACGGTAAAGTGTATCACCGACGATCATGTAGTCTTTTGCTTGGTATCGTATACATTTCTTTTCATAGTGAGAGGTATTAGGCCTAAACTTTTGGGTTTGGAGATAAATTATTATATCTCCATACCACTCATTGCTTGTGGATATCAGAAACAAATTCTTGTCCATGATTGATTCTTCGGATGTTTCATCGTTGGACGACGATGGGAGATGGCATAATAATTCTGCAAAAACTAGAGCTTTCTTTGATTTGGATTTTACAAATTCCAGATCAAACTCTTGAAGGATTGCTATCCATTTTGAATATTTTCCCCCCAGCAACTGTCGCGACAATATATAAGTCATGGGGTTGCAATCTAACAGATGGGTAGTTTTTCGAAAGAGGACATAGTGTCGAAACCTTTGTATCGCTTGAACAGCTGCAAGTGCTAGTTTTTCAACATAAGAATATTTGCTTTCTGTATCATTTAAGTTTTTACTTAAATAATATATAGGGTGTTCAATTCCATCAACTTCTTGAACTAAAACCATTGCGATGGTTGTATCTGCTTCAGCCAGATATAGGTTAAAATCTCTTTGATAATCGGGGGCGTACATTAATGATGCTTTTACTAAGGAATCTTTTAAAGCATCAAAGGAAGCTTGCGCAACCTGATCCCAGACGAAGGGTACCTCCTTTTTCAAAAGACGTGTATAACCTTTAGCTAGTTTAGTGTAATTTGGAATGAACCTCCTCAGAAAGTTTGCTTTCCCTTGGAGTTTCTGAATCTGAAGCAAATTCGAAGGTGGAGGAAAATCTATGATTGCCTGGACCTTACAAGGGTCGAGATGAATCCCATCCTTGGAGACTACAAAGCCAAGTAAACGACCAAAACCGACGCAAAATACACATTTGTGTGGATTGAGTCGTATCTTGTAGTGTCGGCAACGTAGAAATATCGCTCTTAAATGCTGCGGATGATCAGTCCGCTTTCGCGAATGAGCCGGAAGGTCGTCGAGGTATGGTTGAACGATGTTTTTGATGTCGTGGAAGGCATAATTCATTGCCCTCTGAAACGTCGCCCCTGCATTCTTTAAACCAAAGGGTAATTTTCGATATGCGAATGTGCCCCACGGACAAATGAATGCAGTCTTTGACTGGTCCTGTGGGCGGATATTTATTTGATTATACCCGGAAAATCTATCCATGAATGAAAAGATTTCACATCCGGCGCATTCATCCATTATCTGGTCGAAGAAGGGTGTAGGGTAGTTGTCTTTTGGACAAGCTTGATTTACATCCCTATAATCGACACACACTCTAATTGTCCCTTGTTTCTTCATAACAAGGACAATATTTGATACCCAATCGGTTAGAGGAACCGGGTAGATGAAACCAACATGGAGAATTTTTTCAACTTCTGCCTTAATGGCAGCGGCTTTCTTGGGGTGCACCTGCCTGAGCCGTTGTCGTACCGGTTTGACATCCAGATACATCTTAATTTCGTGTTCAACGATACTCGAGTCGATGCTTGGCATTTCACTATATGACCAAGCAAAGACATCTCTGAATTCGCGAAAAAGAGCGTTATATATTTCCAGTTCTGAAGGAGAACAACATTTGCCAACATAAATATTCTCTACAACATCTGTTTTAGTCGAGATATTTATGGCTATAGTCTCTTCAATGTTGGATAAGTTTCGCTCGGAATCCACCGTATTTACAGTATTTGAAAGGAATTCAAAAACTGAAGGATGATAAAGGTCATCTTGAGTATCTTCTTCATAATCCGGAAGAAGGGAACGATGGTGGCAATCATTCCATGGTGCCCCTTCAATCAACATTGATTGTACAATTCCTTCGTCGGTTCCATGCACTCGCGACCAAGGATCTGAAGGGGTACCATATTCTCTAGACCTATCTACCCAAACGCTTGATGAGCGTTGATTTGGGTTTGCCTCCCATGCTAGAAACATTGATTGCTACAATATTTCTATTGGGCTTGGGGGCAAAACCATTGCATGATCCATGTTGATATCGTTTTCTGAGATCTTTGTGGAAGATATCATATTGCAGGTTCCTATCGACGCTACTTCCGCCAAATTGATTGGAGGTGGAAGAGCGAAAGTTCCCATTAGTATAGGATCTTTTAGTAGGCCTACTCTGATATCCTGAAGCGAATGGGGGCTTCCATGGATCATGGGAATGCTTCCTGTAACTTGTGAGCCATTGGGGAGGAAGTTTTGTTGGTCGACGATTGTAATCCCTCCTTGAAAGGGAAATGCAATCTTTCTAATATAAGTCGACACAACAGCTGCCATGGCATATATCCATGGTCTTCCTAGTAGGATGTTGTAATCAAGATTCCCATCGATGACTTCAACATCTATTTCTACTGTTTTTCCCCCTAGTTCAACCTTCAAGTTATTTAGGATACCATATGGGGTATATGTCCTTCCGTCGAATGCTTTTAATGTCGTCGAAGATCGCGACAAGGTTGGAGATCCTAAAGTTTTCCAGCAACTCATCGACATAATACATGTAGATGCCCCCTCATCAATAATTGTTCGATGAACAGTTTTGTTGAGGGCTTTCACTTGAATAAGGAAAGCTAGTTGGGCTGGTAACTGAGGATCGTATCCTTTATGGTCAAAGGATACAAGATTGGAATCCTTAGGATCAACCCCACCAATGGCTGATAACAAAGCCTGCCTTTGGGATGGGCAATTTTGTAGCACCTCAAGAGTCGACATAGCGGATGGCGATTGGGCCAAATCTTCCACTATGTTATAATGCTGCGCCGCTCTAGCGCGGGGATTAAACGTCGACTTGTGTACTACTCCCTTTGGCGGTTTTATTTTTAATTCAGGAATGATGGGTGGTACAACTTCTGTTGAAGTTGTTGTCGAACTACTTGGTTGATCTTTATCCTTGTCGTTCGACAGCTGCGGATTCCCGTAATCTTTGTTCCTTGTCGAAATCAAAGCATCATTTTGCTGTTTTGAAATCGACAACATTAGCACTTGAGACGGGGAAGCATTTCCACTATCAACCAGATTTGTTCCTGGATTTGGAAACGGATCAGTCAACACAGATGAGGTTTTTGAACTTTTAAAGAATTTCTTAAGCTCAGCTCTGTATGGACAATCTGCACTCCAATGATCCTCATCGCATATGTAGCATGGATTTTTTGGTTTCCTATTTCCAGGAGGGTTTGAAGAAGGTTTTTAAGGAGATGATTCATCCTGTTTCTTCTTCTTCCCTTTGCCTTGTTTCTTCTTGCTTCCTGGTTGTTTGGTTTCTTTGCCCTTATCTGCTGATACATCATTTACTTCCGAAGCAAGAATTTCGTCTTTTGCATTTTGATCTGAAATCTTACGGGCTTTCTTGGACGTAGCCTTTTTCGATTTCGCGTTTTTTGTGGCGACCACGCCATCACCGGTGTGAGAGTCATTGTTTGATTTAGGAGGAGGAATTGAGAATTCCGGTCTAGGGGCGTTAGGTATTTTGTCGTAGAGCGTGCCAGACTGAGTATAGACCAAGTCCAGATATTGCGCAAGAGCGATAACTTGCTCTTCTGTTACGACTTCCCCCTTTGCCACATCTTCCGTGATGGTAGGAAGTAAAGACTTGATAAACCATTCAGCTAATAGCTGATCGGGAACGTATGTTTTTACCATCTTGCGACGACGTCGCCACTCATGTATATGATCAGATATGTGAGTGGCCATTGTCTGTTTGAAGTTGGTAAGGAGTTCTGTTCCCGTTTCATACCTTATCGGTAATTGAAAATGGGTTAAAAAGGTTGTGGCTAAGGTACTGAAGTTGTCGAACGAAGCTCTAGGCAATTCAATATACCATTTTGCCGCTGGACCCGTTAACGTCCTCTGAAAGAGGCGAAGCCTTATCGAATCATCATTCAGTGTGTTTGATGAACACCATAGATGAAATGTCATCACGTGATTCGATGGATCTTCACCCGGATTTCCATTAAATTTAGGAATATCTGATGGAAGTTTGTGTGGAATCGCTGGCCACCAAGGGGCGTAAGCAATTGGATCGTTTGTTAACCGGTGTAAATCAGGTAACTCTAAGGTTGCCACGAATGGTAACTGTTGATTCAGGTTAGGTGAAGCATACCCAGGATACGATGGAATCACCTGAGCAGTCGGTCTTTGCATACCAGCATAATGCAGTTGATGCTGGTATGACTGATACGGTTGGTGGGCATGACCATTGTAAAATGGTTGATTTTGACCGTTTTGAATGTACGGTTGTCCACTGTTCGCAAAGATCTGCTGCTCAGAACCTTGGTATACTTGTTGGAATTGTGGTTGTTGGTATTGCACCAGCCACGGTTGTGAAGCCATGTTCTGTTGCACTATACTAACCGTTGGACCAAGGTGTGGGGTAATTGTACCCATTTGGACCTGTGTCGCCCCACCAGTCGGCGATTGTGGTTGAGTCACAGGGTCAAGGGGCTATTGCATTACAACCTGAGAAATCTGAGGTTGACATACAACAGGCAGCGTTTGAACTTGTGACACTGTCACAATAGCCAGTGTAGTTGGGATGTTCGACATAGGTACACATTGTTGCATAGAATACACAACCCTTGGTTGTTGAGGTAGCATAGGTACCCAACCACTTGAGGTTATTCCAGTATATATTGAATACTATTGTAAACTCCCGTATGGATATCCTCCCGGAGGGGGTAATGAAAGGGCATACTGCCCCCCATACGGTGGTAACCCGGAACTCAAGGGGATTGTCTGCCCTTGGGGACTGGATTGCCCAAATTGACCTCCAAATGGATCAATTTGTCGAGTCTCAACATAAGAGTTGCCGAATATTATTCCGGAGGAACAAACAGGAATGGACCATACTGTCAAAATAGCCCCTGGATGGACTCCTTCTAGCGGCTGTGAGCTAGTCGGGACAGATGGTACACCGGCAAACATTGTCGGAGTGACGGCAGGGAGTTCTACTGTCGTTGTGTCAGTCGACACAGTCCTAGATGTTGACAGTTGTTCAGACATTTTGAGTCTATCCAAAAGATTACCTAGCGATTCTACAGGAGCTTCCACTGGTGGTAGACTAACTTCTGTTGTCGAAGGAAATAGAGCGACCGCGACTCCAAAATGTGTTGGAGTACTTGCTTGCGGATCTTCTACATTTTCCTCTATCGCAATCAAACCAGGTGGGAGGGGAAGACCGTCAGGTCCGTAAAATATTTCTGGTGCCGAAGAAGGGGTTGAATCGACAGCGACAGATGTTTGAGGAGCAAGACTCTCCGAACCGGTTGCAGATGGAACTGGTTCAGTAACACAAGTGTTTGCTCTCAGACTAGGATCAGTATCACTGTCCCTCTGTGGCTATTGAACTTCTTCTATAGGGGCAGGGTTTCCAGAAATTTTTGGAGTAACCGGAATCTCGGATGTTGTTGGAACACTTGTTCTAACTTTAATAGGAGATTTCAAGCCGGTTAAACGAGTTCGCTTTGTCCGTACTGTTTTCGATTCCGGAGACAAAGACGGTTGACTCGTAAGCCTCCGCGAACGACGAGTTTTCAATTGACTTTCTTCCATGATTGCGGATTACTCGATCAACTAAAATACAAAAAGGGGAAATATGTTTCCGAATTAAATGAATTTTAGACGCTTTAGACACAACTTGCTTTTTCAATTTTAAAGAGTCGAGAAAAAGCAAAAGATGACTCTAGTCTCCTTCGATTTTTAATGAGCCTGAAGTGACAAGTGCTCAGATGGACCTTTTCCGTTAAGGAGTCTGAAAAGGAACGAAAGGGACTGCTCTGGAGTTCTAGTTAGAGGGTGTGCCAAACCAATCGCAAAACCGCAGAATACTTTTTAAGGTACGGGCGGTCAATCTTCCCGAATGCTATGTTCAGTGCATTGCGATCAGTAGGGTGGCCGACACGGCTTCCTATTGATAAAGGTTTTATGCCTATAGGGGTCTCCTAATATATACTCGATGGTACGTGGGAGCACAATCCATACTGGCACTTATCGTCTCTCAAGAGGAATCACCCAACCATCAGTGAGACCGACAGTCACCAGGTTTAATGACGCCGGAACACGTCTCTAGCCTAGACCTCTATGTTGTGCTTTAAGTTACAAAGAGTTGTTAAGTTCATTCAATTTATTTTAGGTTGATCTTTCTTAGAAGTTTTCCTTTTTGGATCACCACGAGATGTAGATATAATTCCTAAATGCAGTCTAAATATGATAAGCAAGCATTTATCTCTTTTCAACAATGAAAATCCTAGCTACAAGGGGAAAAGAAAGACACAATCTTTTCTCAAAGAGCAAAGAGCACACTGTAAATGCACTTTTCCTAAATCAAACCATACAAACTATCAATATGCAAATGCACAAATGCATGTATTTGTTTTTACTTTCTTAATATTGATGCCTAAAAAGAAAGTTGTTGTACAAATTTGAATTCGATTTCTAGTGAAAAACACAAACAAGTTTCTTTTTGAAATCAAAAAGACGATTACGACACTTTATGATTTTGAAGTAAACACTTGTTTCGACACTATAAATTCACAAATTCAAACCAAAAGACAAAAGTAAAAGCGCAATCAACTCTCAACAGCAAACAAACTTTCTCCTAAGATCGAAACGACACTTACGACAGGTCTAGATCTAAGGGCGACCGTATGACTAGTTTACTTTTGTAATGGGAAACTGCAAATGATGTTAAAAATACACAAAAACAAATACAATTTCTTTTATACAACTGAGGCAGAATTAAGGCAAAGAAAAGGGGTTTTCAGATAGGTACAGACACTAATAACAGGCTGCAAAAATCAGAGATAAAACTGAACAAAAAGAAGCAAAGAACCACAGCTGCACAGGGCAAAGGCTGATCAGCGCACCTGTTGTACAGAGAAACTGAATTGCAGCGCAGGTAGCCCTCTCGGGACCTGCGTTGAAATGAAGAACCTCTTCACAGAGCCTGTGCTGAAGCAGAAACGAGAATTTTCTCTAGGTTCTCGGTCACGGTTTGCAGTTTAATCTATGGATAAAAGCTATCAGTAAGGTACAATTAGAGGGATGATTTAAAGGAGGACTAAGAGCTATCACAAAGGGCAGTTAGAGCATTTGTGGATTAGTTGTTCAGATCATAAATAGGCCCAGTGAATGGACTAGAGTAGCATATCTCTACTTTGCATTTGTAAATGGCAAATACAGTTCGATTCGCCACTCCTAAGTTTATGAGAAGAACAACAATAGAAACACAAATAAACTAACTAGATACGATCCCCAGTGGAGTCGCCAATTTGTTGTTGGGAAAAGTATCTATTCAAAATGCCCCTATCCCACTCTAAGGTGTGATAGTGCCTTAGCAACAAACAAGGAAAACTACTTGAGTATTCTTCTTTATGAAATGTAAACGAAGAGGAAGGGTAAACTAACCTGTGTCTTGCGCTAGTTTGTTGATCCAATCGCTCCTCTCTTCAATAGCTCCCAGCTCCCTGTTCCCTTACCGGCCCAGCTTCACCGAATTCCTGCAAGATCACAGAAGAGAGAAACTACACGAAGATATAGATTTACATTCATAAAAAGCTTAGGATCAGATTAAGCTAAACATGCAAATATAACAAAACATCATTGATACACAGCATGTAGGAGAAACTCAAATAATTTTATTGATATGATAAGAAAGTCCAAGAGGAGATACAACCAAGTGATTCCTGATCCAGCATCTACCTCCCAGCAAAGGAATCCCTTCCTCTCCTCCAACAAAGCATAAATCACCCAATGTACTAATCTCAATCTCAAACCAACAACAATCCTCTGCAAAGTACAAAATTCCAGCCCCTTGGATCTCTGGGATGAGGGATCCATATATAGATGTAAGCAGAGAGGATGAGTCAGCTTATGTTTTGACTTGTGGCCTCTCTCTGTTAGTTCTTGCTTCCACTTGGAGACTGAGAGCCTCTTACTCATCACTGGTCGAATTCAGTGAGGCAAGTGTCATCGGAGAAGATTCTGGAAGCTTCCATTGTCTCTCCACCTCGTTGAATGACTCTGCCACTTGTCATTTCCTGCTCAATGCACCTGGGTAGTGCATTCAAGTGCGTTGCAACGCACCTAGCTAGTGCATTTGGGTGCTTTGCAACGCAGGCAGCTAGTGGAGCTTCTGAATTGATCCTGATTTGACTAGTTTTGAGCAGTTTCTGGTGGAGAACTTTTGGGAGAAGCTGTCATTGGTTGACCTTGTTCCTTTAGGGGCAGGAACAACACTTTTAGGGACTTTGGATCCCTTGGATTATGGACATTTCATGCTTAGAGCTGTAAGGCACAAAAACGTCTATAACACCCAGGCCTACCAGCGAAGGTATTAGAGGAAGTTACGCTGACCTCCAAATAATAGCCTGTGCCGGTGCAAGCCCCCGAGCTTCGCAAGGGTACCCTCCAGAAGTACTACTGAGAGTGATACAACTTCGACCTCAGGTGCCATGGGATTCCCCTTCACAGCCACCTGTGCAGATCCCTAATATAAGCAACTAAGGTTACCAACTCGTGTCAGAAGCCATGTGGAATAGT
Source organism: Pinus tabuliformis (assembly GCA_031772625.1). Classification (NCBI taxonomy): domain Eukaryota; kingdom Viridiplantae; phylum Streptophyta; class Pinopsida; order Pinales; family Pinaceae; genus Pinus; species Pinus tabuliformis. The sequence continues at coordinate 439,566,913 of CM062816.1, forward strand.
CTTGAGGTAAGATCCGACAAGTAGGAGAGGGAGGTTCTCTCTTCCTTATCTTCAAAAACCCTCGTGCTTAACTCCCAAATCCAGAGCTTTCCTAATCTCCCTAACGTTATTGGATTTTCACTCTTTATTCGGACTTCTATGTTTGATAGTTTAAAGTGGCCTTGGAGAGTTTTCTCTCCACTCACCTAATCCAAGGCCCTAAAATATCCTAAAACTTGTTGGTGTGTCGAAATGACAATATAAAAAATTTCTAGTATATTTTAATTAGCACTTGATTTTAGAGGCTGTTCCTTTTAAGTCAAGGGTACAGGAGTGAAACTAATGATGTGTGTATGACTCAACCAAAATCAAAGAAAAAATAACTACATGAATGCAATCATTTTTCTTTCGATGAAAAGCAACTTCTACTTGGGTTCTAAGAAACACTTAGAAAGAAAAAAACTTTTTCCTTTTCTTTTTCTTTTCTTGCAACACACTTCACACACGTGAAAGATGCTTTAACAATGCAAAATTATCCTAATGCAAGGTATAATGAAGATGCAAGAAACTTAAGACTACTCTAAAGCAAAGAATGAAAGTAACTTGTTTATCGCTTCTAATTAGCCACTTAAGATATTTAGATAGAATATAAGTTGCTAATGCTCATTTTCGTCCAAACACTAAAAGAAAATCTCAAGACCAACAAAAATGCACTTTCACTCGCAAAAAGAAACCAAATCAAAACAAGGCCAAAGAAAGAAAAAACCAAGCTTTCAAGAAGTTTTCTTCAAAAGAAAAAACAAAAAATGACTTTTCAAAAGTGCTCCAAATATTATTGAAAACTTTGAGACCGAAGAATAGGCAACAAAAACACTTTGCAAATTATCGACTCAAAATGGGTGAAAACTCAACAAAATAGGTGTTTCAAGATGCTCTTCACGACCAAAAAGTAGCAAAAAGAGCTTGGTGACAATGATCAAGAGATCAAGAAAGACAACTATGAAAATTGTCACTCAACAACTTTCAAAAAGCAAGAAAAGCAAATGGTCACAAGATGCAATTTTGACACAAAGCAGGAAGGTCACAAAGATAATGTTTGCCACAAAGATTGAAACCAATATTTCTATTTTGGAAGACTAGAATAGCCAATATTCTCAGAGAGAAATATCGTCTGCTTGAACACAAATGATGACAATTGCAAAAAACAAAACAAGACCAAAACTTTCCACAAACAGAGAGAATTCAAAACCAGAAACTTGTTGTAAATATAGAGACTGACAACCAAACTTTACTGCTTAGGAAATCCTCAAACTAGAAAACAAATTTACTGAACAAGAAAGATTTGCAAAAATCTTGGAAAATTAGGGTATATGTGACTGTGTCAATTCACAGCTACGTGTATACACGATTCAGCCCAAAGAAACCTGCGTATATGCGGGTTCATATGGGGAAACTTGCGTACATACACTTCTGTAACCTGGCAAAAATGTGTATATAACAGTTCACAAGAAAAAGAAAAAAAGGGGTCTAAAGAAACTATTCAGACTTACAGTTTGAGTTCCTATAGGAACAGACAACTCAGTTATAGCAAGAAAATCAAAGGTTGAGCCCTGATTGGCTTAAATTAACCCAAACTAGGAACAACAATACTGTTGTCCCCAACGGAGTCGCCAATTCTGTTGAGGGACAAAGTCCCCTAGGGTCTTGGGTCAATACCCTAGCAGAGCGGGGGTTATCTACAATGAAAAACAAGCATTCCACACAGCCCTGATACTATTATAAGCAAACTATGTGAAGAGAGGTGCACCTAGGGGTCCTTCGTTCGGGTAGATCAAGCTAGGGTCCAAACCCTCTTGGAGTTCCTTTCAATCCTTCAACTTGCAAAAAAATCAATTCAAGGAAACATAGTAGTATATGGACCAAGCATCATAAAGAAATCAACTTCATAGCATATTGAAAGGTAGTTAGTTATATAATTGAAACAACTATTCATATGCAAACCATAATGACAACATCATAAGCATGAAGAAGATTGATTTCGAGAACAAGACAAATGTTTCTTTATTGCAGATAACTAAAGTAAAACAAGGAATGATATCACCTGAATCTTCCTCTCGCAGGCTCCAAGCGGAACCATCCTCCGGATTCATCCAATCCCAAGTCTTCAAAAGGCTCCTTCCATGACTCACACAAGGATATCTCAACTAGTGAAAAGACATCATAACTCAAGGAAACAAGGGTTTCCTGTAATGGGGGAAGTGCTGGAAGCACAAGGATCTTCAGACCTGATCAGGGATAATCTCAGCAGAGTGATTTTTCTCTCTATTCTCTCCTCCCTTAGGCCTTCCCATTGAAGCCTTTTTATACTTCTCCCAAAGTAGTTTTTTAGTTGGGAATTCGTTGGGAACAGTTGGGCCACGGGCACTAATAGGTAATCAACAGGTAAAACCCGTGATCTCTACTCAAAATTAAGGAGATTTAATTTTTTTAAGTGTTTTAAGACATATACACGGGTTGGGTATACACAGACCCGCGTACACACGCGTTTAGCTCAGGGAAATGTCGTGTATAGGGAGTAAAACATTGTTTTTAAAGTATTTGGATCAGGTCTGAAAGGAGGGGTTGCCCTAGGCCATGAGTGAAGCATTACAAACATCAAGAGTGAGATTTGGAGCTATAACAGATGCCCCCTAATGTATGAGGTCAGAAGGGGTGCATGATGGCCAAAATATATTAAGTAAGTAAACGGAAAAGAAACGTGTCAAAAACTGAGAAGGACTTCACCAGAGTTCAGCCTGCCAAGCCATAAAAGGAGATTAGAAAGAAACATTATTTGATGCAGGTATACCCATGCTTAGATAAATTAAAGCATATCCGCATATAAAGTGCAAGTGGATCCACTAAGTATACAAGTAAATCATTGGTTGGTTCCAAATGGATCTACAAAGTGAAACATGTAGTTGATGGGAACAACGAGAAGTAAGAGGCTATCTTTGTGGCCAAAGGATTCTCTTAGTTAGAGGGAGTGAACTATGAGGAAAATTTTGCAAAAGTTGCAAGATATTACTCAATTAGATCCATTCTAGCATTAGCTACACAGATGGGGTGGAAAATCCACCAGATGGATGTGAAGACTGCCTTTGTCATTGATGTTGTTGATGAGGAAATTTACATAGAACAACCAGAAGGATTTGAGACATATGATTGGGAGTAATATGTGTTCAGACTCAAGAGAGAAGTGTTTGGTCTCAAACAGGTGCCCCGAGCATGGTATACTTAGATCAGCAGTTATCTTAGTGAATTGGGATTCACCAAAAGTGAAGCAAATGCAAACCTCTATCACATTTTGGTAGATGGTAAGTTTATTAGTCTTGTTTTATATGTTGATGATTTAATATTGATAGGTGATGAGAATTTGACCCGCTTTTGCAAAGAGGAACTTGTAAGGGAATTTGAGACGAAATACATGGGCTTAATGCATCACTTCCTCAAACTAGAAGTATGGTAAGGTGATGGTGAATTGTTTGAATCTCAGGGGAAGTATGCCTCTGAAATACTTCAAATATTTCACATGGAGAATTGTGAGCCCGTGGACACACCTCTAGCCACAAACTAGTGTAAGGGGAATGCCACTTTAGGTGAAGAGGTTGATGCTACCATTTATAGACAACTTGTGGGGTCTTTGATATATCTTGTGAATACAATACTTGACATGTGCTATGCAGTAAAACAGCTGAGTCAATCTATGGCAATGCCTACCAAGATATATTGGAAGGCAGCAAAGCATGTGTTATGCTACCTCAAAGGCACTATCGAGTATGGATTATGGTACAGGAGGACAGAGGGAGTGAAGCTTTAAGGCTTCACCGATGAAGATTAGGCGAGTCCATCAGATAGTAAAATTACTTCAGGTGCTATCTTCAGTGTTGGGTACACAATTATTGTTGAAAATAACAACAAGAAATGTTAAAAATAGAAACCAGAAATTCCAATTTAATTTGTCCTTGAATTAAATTGTGAATTAAAATTGTAATTCTTTTCTCATAGAAACTTGAAATAGTTAACTAAGTTAATTTGACTTAGTTGACTTAGGAATTTCGAGTTGGAAGTCTATCTAAATTCATGTAAATGTGATCCTGAATTTTAGGTGTCCAGTATGATTTTAGATTGGGTTGTAATTAGATAACTCAGTTTATTGAGTTATAGTCAGTTAAACTAGTTCTAACTGTTGGAGGAACTAATAGAGGTCTAGTAGTGAGTTGGTGCACTAGTGCATCCTCAGTGCCACACCAGATAACTAAAGATTCACTCAAGAATAACCCATGCATGTCAGTTTAGAGAAAGACCTAGTTGAGACTAGAGTGTAGGGACAATGTACTATCAGTGGTATAATTTTTTGAGTTGTACAAATGGTGCATGAAATCAATTGAGGACCTATGTTTGGATTGCACAGTTATGAAGTGAGGATTTCCCTTTAAATACAGGCTAATTCTCTCAAGAATTGTGCAAGGAATCAGAAGCTTGAAGGCTAGTAATTTGGCTAAGTATTGGCCAAAGGAAGTCATCAGGCAGAGGATAGGAAATACTTGTGCAGGTTGAGCTCAAGGTTGAGTAGAGCATATTGTATTCATCCAAATTCCTTGACTTGGAATGGTGCAAGGAAATAAGGGCTTGGAGAGCTACAGAATAGGCTAAGGATTTGGCTTGAGCTATATTTTGAGCTGATATTTGATTATACTTGTGTAGGGATTGTTCTTGTGAGAACAAGCATTGTATTTTCATCTTAGATTTCTTATTAATGAAATATAGATAGTAGGGGTTTTGAGTTGTGGATTTCCCAGATACATATTTTGTTATGTGCCATTAATTATCTTCCTCTTGTTGATTACTATTTTAATCAATCTTTATTTGCTTCTGTTGTAAAGAGTAGAGTAGATTGGTGTCTTCTGTTTTAGCAAATTACATGAGTTGTGAATCTACAGGAAAATCTACATGGTATCGGAGCTAGATTTGTAGAATTTTCTACATGGTATCAAAGCTAGATTTGTGGAAATTTTATGCATGGTATCAGAGCTGAAGACAATATAAAAGAGAAGAGTTCAAATTTTTTCCCTGCAAATTGATGGAGCTCTAGTTCAGGGCAGATCTAGAAGACCCTATGTGCAAACTTCTTAATGGAGCTAGAAGGCTGCTAGTGGTTAGATTGAGGACAAGGATTTTTGGGCAGCGAGTCTGAAGAGCATATCTGAAATTTTTTGTTGAAAATTTTCAAAAACAAATAGCAGATCTGGATTCCTTGCAAAAAATACCCAAATTCAATACAAAAATATCGTCATAATCATAGTTCAGATAAGGGAGATATCACTGATTTAAAATCAGCTCTTTTTTCAGAAAATTTTAAGATGGCGGGACATATGAAACAAATTGGTGTGTGAGCCAAGAACTTGTATGCACTTGAGGTACAAGATGCATCCAAAGCCTTGAGAAGCAAGGAAAAGGTTAGAGACTTAATGGTTGAGAGGGAGAGTGAATTACCTCTCAACATGCAGCCCCAGAAGAAGTCATAGAAAATTGTGGCGCAGCCACAATTGGAGAAGCAAAGAGGAGACTGAGTGGAGGCATCCACTCATGCAAAGACCTTCAGTAGGGGGAAATTTTGACCCAAGTGGGAAGAGGGATCACATGCAACCATACCTCTAGGTTTGAGGTGGAGCGATGTGAAGTGATAGTCCCAAGAGGGCTAGAATTGGGCAGGGTCCATTGAGAGGTTTTGTCTCATGGATCATACCTTGCTACGGAAGCCTAAAGTACATAGTATCAGGAGGAACCAATGGTGGTTGATATAGTAAAAGATCAGAGTGAGAGAGGCTAGAGTATTCAGATACTGAAGAGCGTAGAGAAGAGTTGACAACAGTGCAAGAAGGCGAAGTCAGCAGAAGCACGGAGTTTTTAGTTGATATAGGTAGTAGTAGTCAGATATTTTGGTGGCAGATACATCATATTGATTCAAGTTGGGTGTTTTTTTTCGGTTTCAATAGTTTTTGTAGAAAAAACAATAGAGAGAAGTGTTGCATGCAGAACATTCCAAAGGTTCATGATTGGGATAGAGTTGAATTCCTTTCTTGTTGAGAGGGAGTGTTGAAAATAGCAACAATAAATGTTAAAAATAGAATCTAGAAATTCCAATTTAATTTTTCCTTGAATTAAATTGTGAATTAAAATTGTGATCCTTTCCTTATAGCAACTTGTAATATTTAACTAAGTTAAGTTGACTTAGTTGACTTAGGAATTTTGAGTTGGAAGTCAATATAAAGTCATGTAAGTGTGATCCCTAAATTTTATGGGTCCAGTATGAGTTTAGATTGAGTTGTAATTAGATAACTCAGTTTACTGAGTTATATTCAGTTAAACTAGTTCTAATAGTTGAAGGAATTAGTAGAGGTCTAGTAGTGAGTTGGTGCACTAATGCACCCTCAGTGCCACACCAACTAACTGAAGATTCACTCAAGAATAACTCATGCATGTCAGTTCAAAGGAAGACCTAGTTGATACTAGAGTGTAGGGGCGGTGTACTATAAGTTATATAATTTTCCGAGTTGTATAGATGGTGCATGAAATCAGTTGAGGACCTATGTTTGGATTGCGCAGTTATGAAGTGAGGATTTCACTTTAAATACGGGATAATTATCTTAGGAATTGTGCAAGGAATCAGAAGCTTGAAGGATATGAATTTGGCTAAGTATTGGCTAAAGGAATTCATCAGGCAAAGGATAGAAAATACTTGTGTAGGTTGAGCTCAAGGTTGAGCAGATGATATTGTATTCATCCTGATTTTTGACAAGGAATGGCACAAGGAAGTGGGGGCTTAGAGAGCAGAAAAATAGGCTAAGTGATGGCTTGAGCTAGCTTATGAGTAGAGAGTTGGTCATACTTGTGCAGGAATTGTTCTAGTGAGAACAAGCTTTGTATTTTCCTCTCAGATCTTTAGATTAATGCAATATAGATAGTCGGGGTTTTGAGCAATGGATTTGCCCAGAACAACTTATTGTGTTATGTGACATTGATTTATCTTCTTCTTGTTCATATTGTTTTCATTGATCTATTGGCTTTCGCTGGTTGAAAGTAGAATTATATTATTTTCCTTTGCTTTAGTAAATTGTATGAGCTTGTGAATCTACATGAAATTCAACAATTCTTTCCTACTACAACAGGAAGCATAGGTTTGTGGCACTCAACTCAACAAAGGATAAATACATGCCTGCAAGTCAAGAAGAATGTGAGGCCATATGGACGAGGAACATACTTGTGGGTATTTTCAGTCAGGAGATGGATCTGATAGTGATATATTGTAATAACTTGAGTTTCATTAATCTCTCTCAAAATCTGGTATTTCATGATAGATCCAAGCACATTGATGTTTGGTATCATCATTTGTGGGAATGTGTGCAAAGGATAATTATGCTACTACAATACATTCCAACTAAGGATCAAGATGTTCACATCTTGACAAAGGAAATATCAAGAGGTAAATTCAAATTCCACGGGTATAGGATAGGGGTGGTGAAAAATATATTTCTTGACTAAGAGGGAGTGTTAGAAATTGTAGCAAGAAAGGCTTAATTTGACTTTTTCCTTAGTCAAATTGAGTAAATTGAATTTCCACATCAGCAAGACAACTTAAAGTTAGTTGACTAGTGTGACATGGCTCTTGTAACTTAGTTAGCTCATTAAGTTTGAGTTAGAGGGCTTGGATTTCATTTATGCATGTGTGATTGCAAAATTTTAGCAATCTAGTTTAGTTATTTTCAGTTGTATTCAGTTAACTGACCTCTAAATATTGATAGAGTTAGTTAAAGGTTAGTTTTGTAGTGGGACAACATTCTAACTCATAGATCTATTAGTTAACTAATCAATCAGCCCAAAATAGATAATGCATGCATGAAATTAGAATTCCTCAACTGAAGCGGAGATGACAAGGCAATGTAACATCAGTTGTAGACTAGTGTGAGTGTACATGTCTTGCATGAAGTCAAGAGATCTATCCTTGGGAATTGCACAAGAAATAGGAGGAAATTCCTATCTTTTAAGAGATAATTTCCTCAAAAATTGTGCAAGGAAATAGCAGGTTGGAGGAGAATAATTAGCAAAATCTTAAATTGGCCAAATTTTCTTTTGCAGGTTGTGCTAAGAGTTGGAGCAAGAAATTATAATAGTTTCTCTATCCAACTGATTAATGCAAACAGGTTTGAGGTATTTTCCCAGTTGGGCTCCCCTATAATTGTGTACTTGTGGTTTTTTTTATTGCATGTCTTTGCATGTTATTCTAAATTGTTATTTCCATTCCGTAGATCAATAGAGTAAAATCATGTCTCTTGTTTTTCTGTTTGAAATCTTGAGTAGTTACATTTTTTATTAAATTTCTACAGTCATAATCACAGGAACATAAGCCTATGCATTTGTTTGGAAACCTAGGACTTTATTTTTATAGTTGATTGTAGATTTCGGCAGTTGACCATAGATATCGACAATTGACTACAAGCTTCTGAATTAGCGTTTTGATTATTAGTAGCGTTGGTTTATCTATTCGATATGGTTTAGTTAATTTTTTTGAATAGCCTTGTGGATAAATGAATGGATCATTGTACTCTCTCGTTACTGAAACATTCAATGATACTATGGTAAGAAGAAGAATTTGAAAGGGTTCCCCCTTGTGGGGTTTTTCCCTACTCTCCGACCAATCCTGGAGTCTCTATGTGTGAATGATTTTCTTCTATTGTTCCTTTATGTTCCGCAACATTGATGATGATATTTTCATTTCTATGTAATTGCATATGTTGTTGAATAATGTTGTAAAACTGAATAATTTTATGATGTTGTGGGGTGAATTAATATGTAAATGGAGAAATGCAATTATCTAAAGCAAAGAATAATACAGCCCTAAGAAAAAAATTTAACATGAACCAAGTAGGTTTGGTAGAGGAAAGACATCCCTTCTCCAAATTCTATCATTTGAGAATGTATTTCATCGAACAAAAGTTGTGGGAAATCAAACTTTATATAGGATTAGGTGCTCGGTTGACATAGGGAAATGAATAAACCTAGAATTGTTTTAGTTACATAAACATTGATATCAAGATCAAGAACTTGGGCAACCATGGAAAAGGATAACTTGGGCATAGAATCAAAGGATGTGACATGGTAAGGAGGAGGTCCAGAAGGGGAAACTACTCCCTCTTTGACATACCCATGGACCATTTGTTCATTCATTTCTGGAGGAAGAACATTCCACTTCTCCTCAAGGCTCTCTTTATCTATCTTTTGCAATTCTATTATGTATGGAAAAGAAATCATATCTAAAATCACTTCCAGTGTTGTCTTGATATTTCCCTTATCTCCTTGAGATGAGAGAATAACTCGTTTATCTCGAAAGTACTAGTTGACACACTAGGATACCATCTCTGAAAAATGATACACCTGTGGGACCACTGTTAGGACCATATTTGATGTAGAAAAGTTGTTGTGGTCCTTGATGATGCCATTGGTACCTTGCACCAAATGAATATATTTATTCATATCATAAGTGGTGATCAGTGGGTCCTAGACATTGGCATCACCATCATAAAATTCAGGCTCTTTGGTTTTCTCTACCATTGGGACATCAATAGATATTTTGGTAGATGAGGTGGCCAATTAAAAGTAAGGTTTATAGAAAAGTGGCTAACTAACTAAGGAATGCGAAAAGAAAAAGGGAAATTTTAAATATGATTGGATAGCCAATCAGTGGGTAACATGTGGATAAAGGAGATTGGCTAGTGAGGAGGAGGGAGAATTATTCAAAACTTGTGAACTTTGACACTAGCCAGTGCACGCAGAAGTGAAATTGATAAATTTTGAGCAACTTGAGCTTAAATTTAGAAAATGTCAAGGTGAATTAAACTTGTGACAAAAATTAGAGGATTAATTAGGTCAAGGCAAGGATATCTTTGTTGAAAAGAGGAATGAATTGGGTGAGACAAGCATTTTTTTTAAGGGAGAGTGAGATTCTCACTTTAAATTCATTTTTTTGCAAATTCGCAAGGAGCGAGGTCTTAACAAGTCAAATCCATAAGTAGGAGGTGAATTGTTAGCTTGAAATTGAAATTTTGGATTCAAATGATGCATAATGAGAAATTTTGGGTTCACTAATGCGTTGAGCTCATCTGGAGGCTAAATAGACACAATAATGACAAGGCAGGAACAAACCTTTTTTATATAAAAATAAATTCCCTAACACATGTTAAGACCACATTGGGAACAAAATATGGATTGACGTCATGTTGGAATCATGATGATGTCGACATGATGTGGGTCATGCTATGTGGTCTGGTGATGATGTGGCAAAGGTTGATGTGTAAGGAGTGGGTGACATCGTGGGTTGGGTGGCATGGTGACAAAGTAGTCAGGCGTGGCATGGTGAAGGATGATATGAGAGGTTGATGCGTTGTGGTGTGCCCATGTGGAAGGCCATGTGGCAACCTTAGCGCCCCTCCTAAACTCACAATGGTGAATTTAAAAATGGTGTAGGAGGCACAAGAGGGCACCACATGGCCCTCTCTTCAACCCTATGCCTAATTAATCTTCATGTGTGTTCATGGTGGGGATCTCTATGGGATTTCGGATCAACCAATGCACCCACCGTGTGATTAGCACGCCATGAAACTCTACCCAATAATTCTCCAACACCCATTATTATCACACGCCTATGTTGTTTTACCGTTTCGTACTTGTCAACACCTATTAGGTGGGTTCTACCTGATAAATGTCCAATACAACCTTACGAACACTTTTCTTTTATAACCTTTATTTAGAATTTCCTTCAAGATCTTTGACTCCTTCTGGCCTTGAGACCCTGAGGATCAATCTTCCAAGGGGTGTTGCACTCTGGCACTAATACAAAGAATGTTTGTCACTCCCTAATAGAATGATCCAATAGCTACCAACTACCAAGTATTAGCTTAGATTCAATCTTATTCTCACCTAGTCGAGACGTAAAAAAGTGCAATGGGTGTCATCCCTAAAGTAGGATAGATTCAGGAAGCTAAAAAGGAATATTAACCAACACGTCATCTTTGCCACAACTACACAAGGCACTGAAGTAATCCAATCTCTACAACCAATGATTGAATACATCCATGAATTAGATGACGAAGTTGAAGTTGAAATAATCATTGTGAAGCCCAAGAAAAAGAATGTGCAAAATCCTCAATTCTAAATGTGAGATGTCACACCAAGAAAAATGACCAAAGGTGTCAGATAATATTTGAAAAGTAAAAACAATTATTGAATGTTACACATTATCTTTTCACATTAATGGAACTTAATGTTGTACCCTATCCTTCACCATTAAAAGCATAATTTCCATTTATCCCTAAAGAAGAGGGAAGAAAATATCTCCCTAAAATATGAAAAACTTAATCAAATTCCTTCAAAACACTAATCCAAAAGGATGTAACATGTTGCACATTGAGGACCTATGACAATGTTGATTGTTGCAAGCTTCATACCTGGTAGCTCACAACAATGTTGTAGATCACTTCACTATAGGGTGCAACATTGTGTTAATGAAGGTAAAAATAGAAAGGGAACAAGAGGCTTCTTGAAGATAAGCCTCGTGGATGACATCTCTCCTGATCAGCTTGGATCTGGTTCACATCCCCAATTTTTTGGATCTTGACCTCTTCCCTTATCATCATCTTATCCTCTTCTAAACCTATATGTATAATTATCTCTCATTGAGAGGGTTAGTCAATTAATCTTAGAAAGGCCTTAGCTTTGGTGAAATTCTGGTGAAGTATCCAACCTATGGTCTTAATACTTTTGAAGGAATGGTGTTGAGACAAGGACCAGTGGAAGGGGACCTACAACATCAAGGAAACATCAAGTTGTAACCTCTTCTTTCTCATTAATTTAGTTATATGTTCCTTTTCCACAAATTGTTGTATATCTGTTTGGAAATTTTTTGTATACATTTCCTTAATCATGTATATAAGTTTCATCAAATCAGTTTGTGGATTATATATGCTTTAGTTTTTTTTTTGTGTTGCTTGTAGGTCTTTGCTTAAGGAACATTGATGGAAAACCTGGGAGCTACAACACTTCAAACAATCAACAACAACAACCTTCAATAAAAGGTATGAGTTCATCTCACTTTCATTTTCATTAATGATTTGATTGTATTGAACTTAGCGAAAGTTATATGTTCATGTTGTTTTGTTCTAGATCTAGGTACTAGATCTACAAGGATCACTCTTGTTTGCATGAGGGATTTGTCTTAAAACATTGAAAATATTTTTATTTTTATTTTATCATGCAATATTATTTTTACAGTTACAAAGACAATTGTTTAATAATTATCATTTTTTTGTATATAAAAACTTTGTTTCTCATTTTGAGGGGATCGACTCTTAAAGGAAGGAACTTATGTTTGTGGTCTAATTACACATGTTGTAGTAACCAGATTTGTGAACATTTTGAGGTTTAATGATATGCAGTTATGAATAAGTAGTGTTTGTTCATGTTATTTTCCTTTTTTTTCCATGCATATTCTTATTAAAACTTGTGTTTTATGCAATCGACATGATTGATTTATATTTCACTAGGGAATTACTTGGTCTATTTATTCTTCTAGATATATATACTATCTAAAATGTTTGAATTGAAGAAATTGGTTCATTTGTTGTTCATTGAACACGTCATTGTATGATGTTGATTTTTCAATTATAGTGGTTCATAGAAGATATCATAATATGATTTTATGCATTCATTGTTATGTTCCCTGTGTTTGTTTAATTATTTTGTACATTTTTATCTTACTGAATGATAACAAGTCAATAATTGACATGATCACTTTTATTTGTTACGGTAGTTATTGAACTCATTTATCTTCTAATTTATACTATTACAGGATCATGTGTGTATACATGATATTGAATTGTCTCGTACTTATGTTATAACAAATAAAATTACACTTTAGATATAGTTGTACTAGAAGCTTGTTTAGATTTATTTTCTTTCTTCAATTTTTATATTTAGTTATGTTACCTATGATCTTATTGTGTTATGTTAGTTATTTGAATCCCATACTTGAATTTCTCATCTGAATTACACATCTGGTATTGCTTATAAGTTTCTTCCCATTTGAAGTTAAATCATTTAAACTTTGACTCTTTATCTCTAATCTAGTCATATCTAAGGGATTATCATAGAGTATTTAAATATATTAGTTACATGAAATATCCCTTAATGTTAAGGGAGACCAACTCTTCAACCTAAAGTGGGAGGATAACTATCCTTATTGAATATGAGAGATAATAATCCATATAACATTTAACTACATCAAACTTTAATAATCAGTTCAATAATGCACTTAAAACCAACATTTTCTAAAATGGATTGATGAAAATTATATTTTGGTAATTTTCATTGTATTATGCTTTAAAACTTTGTGAATGGAAATTGGAAACTTGCAATAACTAGAGTGGTTTCTCTTTTGTATTTGGAAAAAAAACAATACTACTATATTTTTATTTTTATTCATTAATCTATAACGTAATGCTTTTCTCCATACTTAGATAATCAAATCCAATAATGAACTTAAAAAGAAAAATATTCTAAACTAAATCTATTAAAACTATATTCAAATAACTAATTAACATTATTTTCTATATATGATTTTCAAACATTTAACTAATAAATATTAGACATTTAAAATAAATAAAATGGAGTTCCCTCTTCCCTCTTATATCTAATCAAATTGTAACATTGTAATTATTGTAATTACCACCTCATTGATACACTAATACATAAATTTAATTATTAAATAATATATCTAAAATCTTTTCCACTGTTACACTAAAATAAATAACATTTATGAGAAGAATTATAATACTTGCTATATTAATAATTAAATCATAATAATTACTATATTAATAATTATTTTTTTATAATAACAAATGCAATAATTATATATGATTAAATAATATTATATTAAAATAAATTTGAACAATTTAATATTAATGAAATAATTTTAATAAATTTAAACATTAATATAAAATATAAGTAATAATATATTTTCATTTTAATATTTATAAAATAATTTTATTAAACTTAGTTATTAATATAAAAAATTAGTAAATCCACGTTCCAAATTTTAATAGAGAATTGCTTCAACTTGTGTAATTTGATTTTATATAATTTATAATGAAAACAAGAAATAGTGAATATATATTTTTTTTGATAAGGCAAACTTTTTTTCCTTTCTATTTTGAAAACTCATTTTCGCCACAGTTCTTAATTCTAAACTTATTATATAATTTTAGTTCTTAATTCTAAACTTATTATGTAATTTTAAATTTAAAAAATATATAATTGGTTTTTTTCAAATTAATTTAAAATTAAATTAAAACCACTCTATGTTAATATTTTATTTTGTTTTGAATTATAATTGAAACGCTCACGATAAAGAAGTTCCTCGCGGTTGTAAGTGTTCACAATAACAACATGTAATTTTTTTGTGATTATTCTAAATGTATACGTATACAATGAATGTGCGATAGAAAAATTAATACAATAAAATTCCTATTATCCTAACATAAATGGTAAATTTCATGCTATAATCACGGGGGACCTGATTCCCCCCTGATTTTCTCAAAGGCGATGTATAATAAGAAAGTGTATAATAAGAAGATAAAAATGGGAAGACTAACCAGAATAATATATGCTCACTCTCTGAGCGGAGGAAAAATGAGTTTAATGATAATTAATATTAAGAAAATAAAATAATAGTTAAGATTAAAATTAACTATTTTTAATTAACAAAGGTTATATAGTAATTAGTATTTTTTGTTTAATTTAAATATAATTTAATTAAATTATAAAATAATAAGCAAAAAAACAAAATAACTAATAAAATATTGTATTGTAAAATATCATCACTAAAAGTTAAAAAATATGATTAACTAATATTATTTATATTAATATATACACACTTTAATATATATATTTATATATATGTTTTATTTTTTATTAATCTATATATTTTTTATAATTAAATTTATTAAAAAATGGATTTAATATAATAATAATAAATCACTTTAAATTGCAAATATGGAGAAAAATTACAAGTCATGAAAAAAAAACTAAATATCAAAAATTAATAACTAATAAAAATGGAAGTTATTAAACAACCCATAATAAGGCTTCAACTAAACACTTTACAAATAAATAAATTTAAATAATAATAAAGTAGTATAAATTTTTGATCAAAAACAAACTAATACATAATCAAAATCATTTTAATCAAAAACAAAATTATACACAACCAAAAACAAAATCAAATATATAGTATTATACCTACTGTAGTGTAATAAAAATATTAATAAAATATGAAAAATAAACCTAATATAAAACCACCCCACCCGTAATTATACAATTTATATCATATAATTACAAGTAAAACACCAAAAAGAATGAAATTATCGCATCGAGAATCCATAGCTTATTTCTCCATTGAAATTCCAGGTAAAAACAAAATAAGTAATGTGCTCCATTGAAGTAGGGTTTGTAGGCACAAACCTTGGTAAATCTCTAGTAGCACAAACCTAGGAATAATACAAGGTAACGTATGATTATACAATCTAGTTAAAAGTAAAACGCCAAAAAGAAAATTAGGAATATTTTCATTAATGCGTAGTGGTGAAATATGAAAAATAAACATAATACAAGGCAACCCGTGATTATACAATCTAGTTACGAGTAAAACAATAAGGAGAATGGTGGCAGCGGTGTTTTCGTTTAGTGGTAGCGGTGGCATGGTTGGAGTGGTGGTGGGTTGAGTTGCGTGGTATTAGAGGGCAGAGGAGATGTGCGGTCCGGGTGCTCTGGGCGTGCAAGGCCTATTGCTTGGGGTGGTAGGCGCGGGGTTTGGCGTTAGGTCGGGATGGTCACACTTTGCATGTCCAGCGGCGAGGGGGTTCGGTTCAGCTCGTCATAATGTTTTTGGGCGTAGTGTGCTTCACACATCATGGTAGTCGTGGTCAGTGACAAGCTTGGTGTGTTTAGCCATGTCGAGACTTGATTTAGTCAATTCTGGAGCATCTTGAAACTTCAGAGTAGGTTTGACAGGAGGAGCATACTAAATGGATAACAACTTTGAACAAAATGCATTATTTCCAGTGCCATGTCTAGGAGCTTGTAGTGGTGGTCTTGCGATGCCAAAATTTGTTATTGGAGAAGGTTGAGACACTGGAGGCCTGGATGACCCATTATGAGGAACATATTCAATGATCCTTTCGTCCTCCGTCGCCTCTTGGAATAGTCCCGGATATCCCAGCCTCCACCACTTCTGACGGCTAGCATGGATACCAATGTTTTATATATTATGTATGTTTACTAGTGCTTATCACCTCTTAAGTTGTGGACTATATCTCATTATGGTTTTTTGTTTCACTATCATCTACTTTTAGCCATAATCAACCAACCTAATCAAAATGACACTACCTGCATTTTTATTGTAATGTACCTAATGACACTACCTACATTTTTCTTGTAATGTACCTCTTTCTATAACTATAAATAAAATATTGACTAAAAAAACAACAAAGCGAATAAAAGTATACCCATATCTTATTACTCCATTGAATTCCATGTAAAAGCAAAATAAGTAATGTGCTCACCCCATTGAAATTCCATGTAAAAACAAAATAAGCAATGTGCTCCATTGAACTAAGGTTTGTAAGCGCAAACTCCGGTAAATCTCTAGTGGCACACACCTTTAGGAAAGCTCTAACCGAGATTGACTTGATGGAGATAAAACATGATGGTCATAGATTTAAAACTTTGATAAAACTAAGGACGGTCAATATCCTCATGTCCATTTTAGAATATTTGACAATCCTCATGTTCATTTTAGAATATTTGAAATATTTGACAGTCTGAGTCTCAGGAGAGATCAAACAATCGTGATATTCATATTATTAAACTGCAGCAACCGTTCATGTCATCTCATGTTGGAAATCTCTTTCATATTCTGGAAGAGAAAACCAACCAACGATGCCCAAGCAACATTGACGACTCAGATTAAACAACGTGAATCTCACCTTAGTATGTCTTTTGTATAGTTAGAATTCAAACAAAACAAGGGTCGTAAACGCTTGCGGCGGAAAGCTCGACCCTCTGAAATTTGAGGCGAAGAGAAACTCGCAGGCGTAACAATCATGAAGGGTAGGACCAGGAAACTAATATTGCACACACTATGCACCGCAGAGAAAGGAGAAGTACGCAACAAAATATGATTTGTCAATGTTGCTTTTAGATTATGTCTGTTAGAGGATATTCTTTGCTTTGAAGTTGAGCAAGAAAATGATTCACCATCTTTGAAATCTGAAAGATATACAAACCCAACCTGAAAGCAAGTCTTACCACCAATTTGGATGTTTAGAATTTTGATGTTTAGAATAAATTTATAATAATTTCACAAGTGTATTCATATTGTTATATCCCATTTTTCCTACATGTATTCATATTGTTATATCCCATTTTTCGTGAGATATGTGAAATAAAACCATGACCAGCCAAACCCAAACCCAACCTGAAAGCAAGTCTTATCACCAATTTGGATCTTTAAAATTTTGATGTTTAGAATAAATTTACAATAATTTCCCAAGTGTATTCATATTGTTATATCCCATTTTTCCTACATGTATTCATATTGTTATATCCCATTTTTCATGAGATATGTGAAATAAAACCATGACCAGCCAAAACATAAAGACAACGTGTGACTTCTTAAACTTTATATTTTGAACAAAGCCTGAGTATGGTCGACCCGCATGAACTTGGCGGTGGTGATACTGATACTTTATAGATATTCTGGACAAAGCGTGAGGATGGTCGACTAGTTTTGTTCACAAAAGAAAAGAGGGTGTGAATGGCAATGAACGTGGCGGCGGTGATACTGACCTTTGTCGCACAAAATTGTAGGTGGTAATTGTCTTTCATCACAAACAATTTCTTCTATTTGATATGATTTGATTTCTCTTGGGACTTTGAATTTGTGCAAAACTCTATCATGATTTTAAAGAAAAATGAAACTGCGAATCATTCAAATCCGGTGGTACACTTACATTTGAATTAAGCTATTGGTTGATGAAGTGCTGTCCCATTAATAAAATTGCAGGTGGAAATTGTCTTTCATGACAAATAATGTGTGGTAATTGTCTTGGGAGTTTGAATTGCATGCGCAAATCTCCATCATGATTCTTGAAGAAAACTAAGACTTTGACCTTTGAGATAGATTTGAGTAAATCTATTGTTGGTTGAAAGGCCGTGATTGATTTTTAAGGAATATGGTTTTCAAAATTATTTACGAAACAAATCAAAAATGACTTTGACCATATTGAGATAGATTTGATTAAATCTTTTGTTTGGTGAAAGGCCATTATTGTTTTTCAAGGAATATGGTCTTCAATGTCATTCACGAAACGCATCAAAAATGTTTTTAGTTTACTTGTTCATTTTCCACAATTGAGTTAGATTTTGTTGCAATGATAAATTTGTGTAGTGGACTTCACAATCTAAGTGTTTGGATTTTTTTTAAAACTAAAACTTTGAATATAGTCATAAACACATTTTAAATATAAAAAACACTTATGAATTAGATTTTGATGCAATGATAAAACTTTGAATATAGTCACAAACACATTTTAAATATAAAAAAAAATACTTATGAAGTAATTTTGTTGCAATGATAAATTTGAGTAATGGACTTGGATTTTGTATAAATTTGAGGAGTGGTCTTAGGTTTTGTTGCAATGATAAATTTGAGTAATGGATTTAGATTTTGTGGTAATGAAAAATTTGAGTAATAGACTTTCACAATTTAACTATTCAAGATTTTTTAAAAAACTAAAATATTGAATATAATGAAAAACATATTTTAAATATAAAAAATACATATTTAACCACCAAAAAACTTGGTATATTCTTAATATATGTACTTCATTGAAAAACCTAAATTTTTTTATCGATAATGACCCTTGCACTTCTCCTGCACGACAGTCCCTATTCTTCTGTCGCATGCTTGGCAGGCCTAAATTTTCTTAATGACCTTTGCTCCTTTCCTGCACGACAGTCCCTATTCTTCTGTCACATGCTTGGCAGGCCTAAATTTCTTCTTTAGCCTTCTTAGCTTTATGTTTGGTGAAAGGCTCTATTTCATTTTTCATAGATATGGTTTTCAAAGTTATTCAGAAAACAAGTAAAAACTAATTTTTTTAATTTTTTAATTTCAATATCTTAATTTTCAAAAATAAATATAATAAAACACAATTTAAATAAAAAAATTAATAATTTAATAAAAATAATTCAACACACCAAAACAAATATATTCTTAATAAATACTTATATATACTGGGTTGAAAAACCTAAAATCCTACTGACAACAGTGCCTATTCTTCTGTTGCACGCATGGCAGCCCTTAATTTTCCTCTTTCGCCTTCTTCGCTTTATGTTACATTAAGCGGGTTCGACATTTTGTGATGTAACCTGCGTGGAAGTCCTTTTACTTCCATGGAACGACAAGGATGGAGGACCAGTAGGGAGGACCAGAGATTATTCACGAAACAGGACAAAAATTTCATACTCTACTTGTTAATTTGCTAAATTGGATAAGAATTTATTAAAATGATAAAGTTTGAATGGTGAACTTTTGACCATTCAAAGTCATTTTTTTTATCATCTTTTGAATTTTTTAGAATGTTTGAATGTATTTTTAACAAAAATATAGGTTAAATAACAAAAAAAAAAAAAAAAAATTGGCAATAATTTTTATTCTTATTTTAAATAACCAAATCCATCTAAAGCTAAATCTATTATACTCTTAAAATGATCAAATCTCTCTAAGTGCTAATTCTTTTTTGGAAGAAGAAATGTGATATTTTACATTACATCATAAAACTACATCAAATTAATATTTTCAAATATTAGAATTTTAACTTAGAAATATATATTCAAAGAATATGGTTTTCTTTTAAAGATTTAGTTTACAAATATTTAATTAAAAGAAATACTAAGAGATTTTGAGATAAGATTTTGTATTTTTTTGTGTTAAATTACTTCTTCATTTTGATTTAAGAAATGCTATTAGATTAAGCAAAAAACAAATATATTTAAATTTTACCTAATTTAAAATTTTATTGTGATATAAAATTTTGTTGAACCTAAATTTATAATCCATTCAAAATTCAAAATTGACATTGATTTTTTCTATTTTAATTATTATTTATTTTACCCACCAACATACTTACACATTCCCATATTAAACTGTAAAATGCCTCTCTAGAAGCAACAAAAAAAAACCATAATTTGACCAAAATTATTCTTATTATTATTATGTAGCTGGGCAGACTTAAATCTTCATCTTTCGCGGTCTGAGCTTTATGTTACATTAAGCTGGTCGAGATTTTGTGATGTAACCGGCGGGGAAGTCCTTTTACACGCATGGAAAGACAAAGAGGGAGGACCTGAGTCGGTACCACGCAACAAAATTCGCCGTCATTGTCGGACATTTACAACACAAAACAAAGCAGCACTGAGACTTTCAGGTCACTGAAGCTGTGGGGGGCGGGCGAAAAAGCACATATTCAAGGTGAGGAATGGGATAATGACTGGAGAGCGACGTGAAAGTGGGGCTGAAAAATCCATGTCTTGTTATCATGATCGAAGCCAAATATCCGGTTTTGGCATCGGCCTGAACTTCATGTGCACAGCAACCCCTCATTGTCTTTTTGTGTTGTCTCATTTTGGTTGGCATGCATATGTGTCAGACACAGACCCAGACACAGACAGACAGCACACTTCTTAAGAATTTCTTCGTAATGGAGGCCAACTTAGACCCGCAATATGTTCTACTCCCGTTGAATTTTGCTGTTTTGGCTAAATTCCAGAACGAAAATCACCCAATTTCAGTCCTGGCCAATGTATGAATGGGCACTAATTGAGTGGAGAATTTCATCGAATTCTAAGAAAGGTCGTATGGACCTCTAGTCTACATTCAAAGCTAATGACAGCACTTTCATCGACTGGTGGGGTTCATTAATGGGAAACCTCTAGTGCTCTCCATATGCCCACAAATTTGATCCCCACAGATTTGGCATTCTCTCCAAGATGCCTATAAACATAGCCATCTCACGTGCAAAATTGACCGTGGGACTTTTGACAATGCAAGGAGAATCTTTAAAGTTGCAAACATAAGGAAATCAATTTCAGTATTGTTTGCTTTGGAGATGTGCTACGTGGGTCATCTTCTCTTTAGCCCCACAGTGAGGTATTCTTTTTTGTACCTCTTTATTAAAATTAATCACTTTATTTATAACAAGGTATTCCTTTTTGGTTCTTCTTTATTGAAATTAATCACTTCTATTTATAACGAGCATTCTGCCTCGTGTGGTTACGTAGAATGCCATTTCAAGACTCCACTAAACTATATTCCCAAAGTTCAGATGTTGAACTCTCCTGGGCTGCTTTGAACATAATATATGCACATGGGGCCCTATACCTTTATTCGAACAACACATCAAGCCCAATCCAAAGGTCACCCCGTCCAATTCTTTAGAGGAGACACACACAAGCCATCAACCCTTTTCGAACGATCTATCCAGGTAGCCAGTTAGTGAAGCAAAGCAGTTGAACCCTTTCCAAAGGCATCTTCAACCAATTTGAAAGATCCGTTTGAGTGGCCTTTAGGGCTCTTAAAGATGCCACGGAGCACTTTCGAAAGAGCATCTTGATGGGCCATTGGGCCTCTTTGAAACTTGTTGTTTGCTGGTTCTTGAAAGATTAGTTTAATAGCTCATTAGGTTAATGGCCTCTTTGAAACTTGTTGTTTGCTGGTTCTTGAAAGATTAGTTTAATAGCTCATTAGGTTTTTCGAAAAATGTCATATATCAACCTAATAAGACATTAAACTTTTTCAAAAGAGATGTCATCAAACACTTTTGAAACATCGCCTCGATAGGCACTTGGCCCTCTTCAAAAATTACAATCAAACATTTTTGAAATACTAGCATAATAGGGGATGCAGGTTGTTCAAAAGAAAGAAATGAATCTTCAAAATTTCAAGCTATGGAGCCTCTTTAAATGATGGCCTATCAAACTTCTTTTGAATATGGGGGATATGTACCCCATGTAAGGAAAAAGTGCATTACATATTTTTAAATAAAATACATACCCAAACCATCAAACCCATTGCAAATAACCCATTAGGCTTATTAGAAAGATCAAATTGGGATAATCAAGCCCTTTTAGATAAGTTACTCATTGGACTTATTAGAAAGATTAAATTGGGATATTATTAGAAAGACCAAATTGGGATATTTTTAGAAATGATCATGATGCATAATTAAAACTCATCAATTATTTATGTAGTTTTGTTCTATGTTAAAAACCATAAGGTAAAAGTCATATAATTAATATGTGATAAAAGTCATATGACCAATTTTATTTCAAAGGTAAGAAAGAGGACTTTAGCTTATTCAAAAAATATTTTGCATGTTATTTATTATATTCAAGTCATTTGAAATTATAATTCAAAATAATAATAAAAATGGGACCACGGAAGTTAACACATTAACTTGACAAAATGCTTGCTAAGTGTTGAAGAACAATGTGATTTGGTATATTAGAAAGTTAGTGTAGTATCCCAAAAGAGATGTGGAGTCTAAAAATACCATTACAACATTTAAGCACAACAAAACATAGCTCAAAATGCCCATATAAAGAAGCATAAGAAAGAAAAACATTCCATAGACAACACATATTAAATATGTTCATATATCATGCAATTAAATCTACCCTTAAGGCCATCTTATATAGCACCAATATGTACTGAGCTCTCTTGAAGTGAGGTAGACAAAATTCGCATATGTTGGTGAGGATGCATAACAATCTCCTTGAGTTTTTCTTTGTTCTACAAACCAAGTGATTTATTTGATCCAATTACTTGATTAGTGTTGGTGAGCAGAAGAGGCAGAGGAGACATTTTCACGAGGAAAGGGGCCTAGGGAAAGTTTTTTGAAAATTTTCCCAAGAGCAAGAAATAGGAGATACCACAAAAATAAGACTCGTAGAGGTTCGACAAGTCTTTGCTCAACTTACCACGCGAAGTCTTGACGGATGGGTCTTTTCCTGACTTACCACGCAGAGGCTCAATGGAGAGGTGGATGTTCCATGGAAGAAGAATGGGTAGTAACAATTTTGTATAACTACAACTGACAGAGTATCTTCCAACACTTCACAATAGTTAGACATGGGATGAGGTGTCGTATTTAGCATGGAATGGAGCAGAGGAGGTTGAGGAGGGAACTTGCGAGAATGGCATAGTTGGGTGAGCTAGAAAAAGATTCCCAATTCCTAGTCTAAGCAACCTCCATGATAAAAAGGATGATTGTTGTTAATCAAGTGTTCTAAAGTTTTTTCTCAATTCTAATTCTAGTGTTTTGTTTGGTTTTTGATACTTTGTGTGATTCTATACATTCTATGTTTGTTGAGGAATACAATGATGGGTTATGATTTGTGTAAATCATTGCATGGGTCTAAACTCTATGGCTTGGCCAGAGGTATTGACTCAGAACGAGTTGATTTTTCCAAGATTTTTTGTCAGACATGAGTAATATATCTATTTCTCTGTTGTTGATGAGTATGAATATAAGGGCTTGATGAGAGTTTGGCCTCAAATGTATGTTATTGATGTGTAATGTTGATTCTAATGGAAAATATCGTAGTATTTAAGTTTGAATTGAGTTTTTGTTACTATAGCTCTTTTGGTTGTTGTGTATGTCTATTATGTGGACTTATCCCTTTTGCGGACAAGAGCGATCTACATAAACCTCGGAGAAATCTAGTAACAAACAACTAGGAACTACTACCTTTCTCTAGACTATGATTGAATGAAACAAATACAATGATAGAGGCCACTTACTATTTAATCGAAATGATTAATGAAGTCGCCTTTAAATATTTCAACCATCCGCTCCTCCTAGGTGCTTTAGAGATCCTCCCATCACTTCCCATAGTTTCTCCATGATGTCCTGAAGAAGATATGCATAGACAGAAATAGACACGAGATTAAAGCATCCAGTATCTAGCACAAGAGATAAATGGACTAATTAACTCAATCATGCATCATAAATTGATCAATATGAAATCACAATCTATGTAGTTGATCAAGTGTTAAAATTGGAAACTAGGGCCAAACTCCACATGGGTCATCTTATTTATGACAGCTAATATTTTTATTAGATTCCTCTCTTGGAGAGGTGTAGGATTGATCTAAATATCATCTGATTTTGACATGTACAAATGAAGATATGAATTTATTTATATTATGGACAAATTGTCAAGGTCGGCCAACAAGCAAAACAGGCACACAAGCCCCCAATTCATCCTCAATGTTGCATATAAAAAGAAGGAGACCTCAAGTCATTTTCACCATCATCTCATCACACATATCTCTCTCTCCTCTTGTGATTGGGCACACTATCCAGGGCAATCTTCTCTCTCTCGACACGTGTGAACTAGGGTTTCTATTTGTTGCGTTAACCAGCATTGACCGAGTTGTGGATGACACTGATGTCATCTAGTCTCATGGCCAAGAAGAGTTGGATCTTTTCTTCCAGCATTTCAACAATCAGTCCTCCTCCATAAAGTTCACTATGGAGAAGGAAGTTGATGGGTGCCTACCTTTCCTTGATATTCTCATTTCAAAGAATGACAACTGTTCTTTCTCCCACCAAGTGTTCCAGAAG
Organism: Pinus tabuliformis; assembly: GCA_031772625.1. NCBI lineage: Eukaryota > Viridiplantae > Streptophyta > Pinopsida > Pinales > Pinaceae > Pinus > Pinus tabuliformis. Next base: position 439,591,731 of record CM062816.1, read on the forward strand.
AAGACCCATACGGAGCAGTATCTTCATGCCAGCTCCCATCATTTCCCTGCTCTGAAGTTAGGTGTTCTCAACACATTAGCTACTCATGCACTAAGAATTTATGATGAAAAGAGACTCAATAAAGAGAAGGTCCATCTCATTAACGTTTTTATTAATAATGGTTATAATAGGCAGCAAGGTCGGAATGCTTTCCTTAAAGCTAGCAAGAATTCCTTGATGAATAAAGACCCTAAAGATCGAGTCTTGGGGGTTCATCTCCCTTTCATCCAGGGGACCACTGATAAGATTGCTAGAATTCTTAGGAAGTATAATATTGCCTCAACCTTTAGACCTCTTAACACCATCCGTAGCTCTCTTAGATCGGTAAAAGACCCTGTTAACCCCAAGGACATGAAAGGCGTCTATGTTATTCCTTGTTCCTGTGGAACCCCCTATGTTGGTGAGATTGGTTGCTCTATTAATCAGAGGATTCAGGAGCACTCAGCTGACATTAAACATAGGAGGACCCAGTCTTCCACCCTGGCTGAACACGCAGAAAATACCAAGCATCACATATGTATTGAGGAGGCCCATGTTATTGCCAAGATTGCACCTTTTCACCACCGGAAATTTAGGGAAGCCATAGAAATTGAAAAAAGGCCGAGAAATCTCAATAGAGACGATGGCTGGAAAATTAGCAGTTGTTGGATCCCTGCCCTTTCCTCCTAGCACCTCCCCCAACCCCCCATTTTTCCCCCACCATCCCCCAACCCTTCTGGTGTCATTTCCCCCTCAAAGTCCCCCTCATCCTCTAATTTTCTTTTCCTTTTTTTCCCATTCCTCTCTTTGTTTTTATTCTGTAATTTATTGATTCACTTTAATCCAAAATTCTTCTAAATAAAATAAAATCCGTTATACTAAAAACATACTTTAAATAATTATAATAAGGTAAGCCTTCTAATCCTGGTATTCCTAAAGTAAAATACAAATAAAGTGATATTATAAATTCGAATTAACTAACTAATTGAAAATTGTTATATTTTTCCATTGTCTTTTACCTATAGTTTAATAGAAATCACTTCATGGTTATATTTGTTATTAAGTCACACAAGAGTAAAATATAAATAAATTGTTATTATAAATCAAATTAACTAACTTATTGAAAAACTGTTATATTTTCCCTTTTCCTTAACCTATAATTTAATAGAAATTACTACATTTCTAGTTTAGTTATAATTTGTTATCAAACTTAGAATTAAGTTGCATAACCAAATGAATAATTAGGTTATTATTATTATTATTATTATTATTTTCATATAATAATAGTAATAGAAGTTTTTTTTAGATTTAAATATAAATTCCATTAGTTAATTCTTAGTTGAATGCAAGAAATTGCATTTAATCAATAAATAACTAAAACTAACTAATTGTTTAATTAAATAATTATAGGTCCCTTAAAATGTATTTTTTATTAAACTAGGAATTTAGGTTGAAAAACTAACTAACTAATTTGATTTTTCTCATTTATTATTGTTTCTTAGTTGAATGCAAACAGTCGAAAAATAATTAAAACTAATTAATTAATTATGGAATTAACTTAATTTTGGTCCCTTTCCTTATCTCTTGGTCCAATCCTATTAACCCAAATCTAATGTAGTCATTTCTTGGTCAATTATAGTCATTTCCTGGTCAAATATAGTCGTTCCTGGTCAATTATAGTCATTAGATAACCTACTCTCTCTATTTATACTACAGCTATGATCTGGTTCTTCAACTTGTCCTAATGATGAACCACACTGGCTGGTTCGAAACGCGTCGACAAATGAATTATGATGTGATTTCCGCCGAAAACCCTCTCAAAAATATTGATATGGATCACAGAAGCCTCAATTCAACAATTGACCAAGTTGCAGGGAGGTTGTTTGACTACATTGACTTGATGTGTTGACTTGTTTTGACTTTGGTTTGGGTGAGGAATCTCTGTCTAAGCAGGCCACAATTTTGGGCACAAAAATCGAGGATTTTTTACTAGTGTTGACTATGCTTAGGGCTGACCATAGGTTTACTGTTTGACTAGACTTTAACTGGGCAGAATTCAACTGTTTTGAGGGTTGTTTCATCTTGTTGTTTGGAGGCCAAAGTTGACTGAATCTTTGAGGGTCAAATCTACCATGTTTACCAGCGTTGACTTTTTTGGTTAAGGCTCTTTTGCTATTGTTATAAATTATCAGAAGTTTTAAATTGTACTATCTCTCTTTGTTGAACTATTGAAGACTAAAATAATATTTGATCAAGGATTTCACCACATTGGGGTTTGTCCCTGGCTGGTGCCACATCTTGTGTCCTCTTATCTTGGCTTGTCTTCTACTGTTTATGTTTATGTTCTATCAGCATTTTACTTACATGTTTATGTGATTGCTAAACTGAAATTGATATTGGGCTCATAAATAAATTGAATTAAAATTGCTCTAAATCATATAAGATACCATTTTTTCCTAAAATTAACATGGTATCAGAGTTGAGGTGAAGACAAAGCCCAAGCAAGAGTGAAAGAGAAATCATTAAAGACAGTTGGACAAGGACAAAAGACTCAATGGGTTCCTCATCATACTTCTCGGCTGAAGACAAGCTCCATGATAAATCTGACTATCATGGATGGAAGATATCTCTTTATTTGACCTTGGAAGAGAAGGAAGTGATGGATTATGTGCAACGTAAAATCCTTGAGCCTCCTTCAAATGCATCGGTTGCTGCGAAGACCAAGTAAAATAAGGCTAAAGGCAAAGTGAAGAAGATTATCAGGGATTCAATTGACAAGCATCTGGTGGCCTATATCTCTAAATTTAAGACCTCCAAGGAGATATACGAGAGGTTGGTTGGCATGTTCAAGGTTAGTAATATTAATCAAATTTTCTTTCTCCATAATAAGTTGAAGGATATTAAGAAGGGAAAGGATGAGGACATTCAATCCTATTCCTTGAGGATTACTGAGATCAAGAATGTTATACTCTTGATTGGAGAAGTCATTCTTGACAGGGAACTTACTCTCACCACCCTTGGAGGATTCCCACCTAAGTGGTATGTATTTAGAACCACTATACTCAACAGTGATCAAATTCTAGGGTTTGAAGAATTGATGTCAAGATGCATTCAAGAATAAACAAGAATGGTGGAGCAAGAAATTCCTTCTAATAGAAGCAACCCCACTGCATTCTTTACTCATGCCAAAAGGAGGAATAATGCAGGGTCTAAAGGTCATTTCCATGGAAAGCCTGGATCTAAGGGAGGAAGGAAGGGCAGGTGCTTTGTTTGCAATAAGTTTGGCCACTATGTAAGGGAGTGCCCTAATAAAATGGATACACCTCGAGATGATGACTATCATAACAACTCTAGGGGTAACTTCAAATACAACAACAACAATCAAAGGAATGGTAGGTCCAATGGAAAAGGAAAAAGGAATGAGGGACATCAAGGAAATGGTCGACCCTCCAAGAAATCAAGGAACTCCAGGTATGATGAATCCAATGTTGTTAACAATAAGAAAAAAGAGTACTATCTTATATCAGCCCTCTACACTTCCTCTCCTCCGAACACTTTGGGAAATTAGCTGATTGATAGTGGTGCCTCAAGGCACTTCGCTAGATACAAGGAAGCCCTCTCTAGTCTGATAGAAAAGGAGACAAACTTGGAGATCATCCTTGGAGACGATGCCACCTATCCCGTGAAGGGAGTAGGGAATGTTACCCTTCAATTGAATAAAGGTAACATTATTCATTTGCAAGAAGTACTATATGTACCCAATCTCAAGAAGAACCTGGTGTCCATTTTAGAAATGGAAGATAAAGGATTCAAGGTGGCTTTTATCGATGGAAATGTACGTGTTTGGAAAATAAATTTCAAGGATGCTTTTACTCTTGGGTTGGGGTTGACATTTTGTATCAAGTTGGGGGAATTCTGTTGGGAGCCATGTCTTGCAACACATCTATATAATTTGAACTATGGCACTGGAGGTTCACCCATCTTCATTATAAGGCCCTACCCGATGTGAGACAGATGGTGATAGGTATGCTCGAGTTCAAAGTAGATCATGAAGGTGCATGTCCGGGATGTGCCAAAGGAAAAATTACAAGGGGACCATTCCCCTCAAGTAATAGCAATACCACAGACATATTGTAATTGATCCACTTTGACATATCTGGTATGATGCCCGTAAACTCCTTGGGAGGATACTTATATTATCTCACCTTTGTGGATGATTATTCTTGCAAGATCTGGATCTACTTCTTGAAGAAGAAGGATGAATTGTTCACTTGATTCCAACATTTCAAAGCCTTGATTGAAAACCAATTCGGGAAGAAAATCAAGATATTGAGGACTGATAATGGGACTGAGTATGAATCCAATGAATTCAACTATTATTGCAGAGAAGTTGGCATTAAGAGGGAGACAACAATGTCATACACTCTCGAGTATAATGGTGTGGCTGAAAGGAAGAATCGCTCTAGTGTAGAAGTTGTTCATGTCATGCTTCATGATCAAGGGCTTCCGAAGTTTCTATGAGGTGAAGCTGAAAATACTGCCATGTATGTTCAAAAATGATGCCCTCACCAAGCATTGGACTCTAAGGCTCCTGAAGAAATGTTCACTGGTAAGAAACCAGATGTCTCTCATTTTAGAATTTTTGGAAGCCCCAAATATTTTAATGTGTCGAAAGAGAAAAGAAGCAAATTAGGTGCATCTGGGAAGAAAGGAATATTTGTGGGCTATAGTTAAAGTTCTAAGGGATATAGAATTTATGTGGTTGGTCAAAAGAAATTTGATATAATTCATGATGTCACCTTCGACGAAGATATGGCCCTCAGGAATATCAACAACCTTTCTATCCTAAGGAAGGACAAAGAAGTTGACACAGGTAATCACGGTGAAAAAGAGGACAAAATGATGCTTGATTTTGATGACCCTATGGATCATATTGATCCACTCCCTCATGAGCCTTCCTCCTCCAAGAGGAGACCCTCATGGCTTAAGAAGACTCTCAAAGATGTTGAGAGGCACATTGCACCAAGGGGGACTTTCCATGAAAGCAAGAAGTTGAATAGGTACAAAGGATATTTGTTGGCTTGTTGGGGCCTGACCCAGGTACAGAAGAGTTATTAGCCAAATAAATCCCACACTATCGGCCCTTTTGGCAACAGTCCACGAAGCGCAGACTGAAGTCTCACCTGAGGTAGTAGGGGAGGGTGTTGGAACCAGGTTTCCGCACTCTTGGGATGTCTTGATGTGGTCTGGAGGGGTCGCAAACTGTTCTGCGGCATCGCGCCACTCTGTACTGATGTCGATATTTCGCATAGATCTGCACAAATGCGCTTTCTTATTAATGAATTTATTACAGATCTGATATTCTTCTTACAGTATTTAAGCAAACATTTAACAATAAAACCCAATGTGCACAATCATAGTTAACAAAAAAGATAGTGCATAAATTCATAACATAAGCAACAGATAGATTCGCAATAAAGCACACAATGTTTCAACAGTTCTTATCTTTATTTATCTTCTGTGAATACAACTAGATCCGCCCTGCACACTCAGCTGCAAGGATCCGCACACACAGCCGTGGACTCTACCAGGCCTCTTCGCACACAGCTGCAGAGCCTCTATTTATCTACCAACACCCTTGACTCGGACTTACAGATGCAGAGCAATTATTACTTCCAAAAACCCATAACACATCAGATCTTCTAAAAAATTGCCTTCTACCCTTAGAGCCTCGCTCTATTTATACATCCCCATGGTCCGTGGACCATGGGCAGGTCGACTCACTTCCTATTATTTTATATTATATTTTGGCGGACAACCCTTTGACTCAACCTATTACATTTCGCTCTCCATGCATTTTGCAGAGATTTTCACAATATCATTACCCTAACTTATAGGCTTTAAGCCCCAAAACCATTACGTGGGGCCTCTACTACCCAATAGGCCCCCAACACAATCATCATGACTCGTCCTGAGTCACTCGTCGGTGCGGCGATATGCGCTGCCAAGGCTTCGTGGTCCACCATCCCTATGAGTGACGCACTACGTTCTACTGCTCCCTCTTTGTCTCCTGCAACTCTTCTTCTAGCTCCTGCTCCATTGCCTCCACTAATTCACACAACTGATGATGCTCATTCTGCTCTGCTCAGTTAACACAGAGCACCCCCTCATAGGATTTTAGCTCAAGCTGGGGTGCTGCATATGGGAACTCTTCGTGCCAATGCAACAAGTTTCCAATTTTTGGTCTACTATACACACTGTCTATTGCAGCTTGTGTTGCAATTTTGCAAGAAAATTGTTGTTGTCCGCGAGATCCCAATCTTCAAGGTGCATTAGAGACAAACTGTTAACTACAATTCCATCATTTGTCTCCATATTCATAGTCTTTCCCTTATCTTTTATGGGTTGCTGGCCAGCCCATGGGTTAGGCAGCGGCATCTGGACCAGTTTTGCTTCGTGTCTAAGAGTTTCTGGTACATCCCCTACCATCGGTGCTGAACTCTGTGCGGCGCTCGTGGCCGTCGATACCACATTATCCAGAAAGTCCTGCATCTCCATTGGCCATATTACAACCCCCAAGCTTACTCCTTTAGCATCAATAATGAATAGTTCCATACGGATGGAAAGGCCCAATAGCTTACTTCTCTCAAAACCACAGATCATTCGGTGGATGCCCCCCTGTGATTTATAAGCATTTTGAAATTCAAATTCAGTGGTTCCCTCCTTTTCTGGTGCCGTAACATTATGCCTGCGGCACATCGTTCCGCATCTGGCTCGTACCGCATCCCTTAATTTCCTGCCACCCACTCCCTTTTTCCATAACTCAGACATCTTGTCGTGAACAGTATCAGCAATGGTCACCTCTCTGCTTGTCTACGCAGCAGCGTAGACCCTTTTGTGCAACCGCAATCCTTATGACATACCAATGCTATGTGCACCCTTGTTGTCACGCAGCTCCCCCACAGACTGCTTTATCATCCCGTGTGGTGGGCTCTAGTATTGCAGCAATAATGCTGCAACTCCTGGGACTCCCTTCTTTACTTTTATCAACCCGGTAGTTCGTAACAAACTTGGAAGTGACGGTGCTATATGCACAAGTACTAGCTCTTGCCACAGGCTGTCACTTGATCAGCTGGCACAAGTCCGCTAGGAGCTTAAGCCAACTTCTATGAGCTCTTAGAAGAAGCTTTTAACTATGATGGATGAAAACTAACTCAACTAGAGGCTATTCTATTTGCAGAAATAAGTTGAAGGCTAGAAAGGAACGCAAAACCTAGCAAACCCTAGTTTTATTGACTAACCCTACTGGTGCAAGAAAAGAGATGAAAGCAGTGGAAATGGATGCCATTGATTTTTAGAAAGGTAAAATGCATGTGACTAAGCTACTTCTGAATTGAAATCTGAAAAGGAACATCTTTTTGTACTTTTGAGTAATCTTGTAGAATTATTATGCATGTGTTTTAACTGTTTTTTACTGTGCAGAGGTTGATTGGTGAAAGGAAATGGAGTAGGCACTTGCAGGAGGTTGGGAAGGTTAGAAGGGGGCCTAAGGGGTCCCTAGCACCCTTCCAAATAGTTTCACAGTGCTCAGATCTCAAGAGACCACTTTCGTGAGCTTCTACAGGAAGTCTGCAGGGGTTCTACAGGATGTTTTGTGGCTTCTACAGGATGTTCCGAGAGAGAGTTTTGAAGGGATGATGATGGAAAAAGTGAAGAAGTGGGTATGGAGGTGAGATAAGGGTGTGAGGAGGTCTAGGACTTGGTGAACGAAGTGGGTGAGCGATAAGGATGGCTGGATTTGTTCAAGGATGGGTAGAGCAATGTTGCACAAAAATATGGAGATTAGGTCAAAGTGAGGGAACGTGGCAAATGCGAGGCAAGAATCAGAGTTGGAGGATGGAGCAGGCACTATTGAGGGAGTAGGAGTAGGCAAAGAGGTATTACAGGTGCTCTGTAAGTTATTTTCCAAACTATTCAAACAAAGACTCGAAAAACCAAAGACCTAGCTACTTTAACCTAATCTGACCTGAATATCAGCAAAGAAAATGAACAGAAGTTTATTGCAACGAAATCATGTGAAATAGCTATGCAAACTAAGCAATCATGAACCTGAACATGTAACCACAACTGGTATCAACTTCTGCAAATGAGAATTTAACACTAACAATTGCATGATGAAGCAAAGACAGTGTTTTTGGTGGCAGCAAGGACACCTTGGTCTCAGCTCATGGTCCCACAAAGGGAGAGGTGAGATCAGGGGTGCTTGATGGCCTTTTTCTAAAGATCTTCTCTGTTATTAGCATATCAAATCAATCTGAACATGAAAAGCCTTTTTAATCATCAACAATGCCCTAGGTAACCAAGCAAGATTGTAATCTACTTAACAGAAATTATTTTTCAAAGACATTAAAAACATATGACAGTACACGAAGGAGGCAATGGCACTTGGGTTGGGCCCAACCCCAAGAGCTGCAAGCTCCTAAAAAGAAGCTCAGAACTGATTCCAAATAAAACTGCTTTCCATTATTAAAAAATAACCATGTCACAAAGAAAGTTGTACAATAGCAGCTACAAAATGAGCTGAGAAACTAACAGCACTATAGTGCAGAATACAACTGTTCAAAAAGTAACCTACGAAGGTTGGAAGCCTTCCTATTTATGCACTACGATGGTCTCCAACAACCCTCCTTAACTCGAGGGGCTCAGCTGCTTGAACTGCCAGTGATCAGTCACTTTACACAAAACTGCTCGGCTACCCTTGGGAATCCTTTTCGGTGGCCTACTGAACTCTGAGCTAAGGGTGGATAATTCGATGAAAGGGCCATTTAGTGCAGGAGACACCCTTCCTACGAATCCTCACCCTTGTTCCTTCATGCTTGGCTGTCATCTCGCTCATAAATGCTTGGCCTTGGTCCAAAATTTGTCCAAAAATCTGCAATGACCACGTGTTAGCCCTCTTGGTCAAGTGATTATTCTCATTCATTCAACTAACATAAATATACTCAAAAAACATGCATAAACTATGAAAAATGGTGGATTGATGAAGAACAATAGGCAAAATGAGCCCAATAAGTTACCCATTTTTGGGGCTCATCATCACCCCCCTGCTAAATGGGTTTCTCATCCTCTGAGAAACTAATCTAGCTCATCATCCTTGATAGCTTTGACTTCCTCTCTCACGTCCCAGGCCTCCGAGGTGATGTCTTCTTCCCGGTCATGAAATCCTTCTTTTCTTTCCACTTCCTCCCATTGCCTGTTTTCATCTTCTTCCTTAACTCCTTCCAGCAATCCCAAAAGAAAGGGAGGACTAAACTTTAGGCCGATCCAATTAGCTTGCAGATTCTGCATTGACTGTTTATAGAGAGGTACCCTTGCCAAGGCCTCCCTCATCTTGGTTGGAGAGTGGTATTCTCTTAACTTCAAACTGTGGGGCAGTGTGTTCCACCTCCTTGTACAAGCATGAAGGCAGTTATCCCCCAACAGTCTCTCCATGTCCTCAAAGTGGGCAATAGCTTGAGCTTGTCATTCAATGTAATCTGGTAACTCCTAAGGGTTGTTGGCCAAGTGCTGGTGGGCACTTATCAATGCTGAGGGATCCTCCGGCTCTGCTCTGATCATTAGTGGTTCACTGAGTTCCCTGTTCATAGTATCTCGGACCTCTGCTGCCCTTTTTTCCTCATGATTCAGCAAAGAGGCCATGGCCAATTCTTTCCTTGACTCCCTGAGTTGTTCTTCTAGGGGGCCTATGTCTGCCACACCCTTGGACTTGGCAATCCTCATCCAAGTATGAGTCCTGATTCTTTCCTCCTCCAGTGCAAAGAATAGTGGCAGTGCAAATTTCTGGGGAATTATTTTCCCAGCTTCTAACAGGTTATAGTATGTGCCCAAACTGGCTGAGGGCTTGGTTCCAATATTTCCTCTGTCCTCTCTTCTTCCTGTGGTTTTTGGCCACCTTTTCCTCGAACTTCTTGGTCTCTTTTAGCTTAGCCCGAGTTTCCTGTAGAGCTTTCTCAGCTTCCTGTAGAACTGTCTTTGTGTCCATTGTCTCCAGTCTTTCTCTCTAGGTGGAAGTTTTTGGGCTTCCTCGCTCATAGGTGACAGAAATATTTGAAGGAGACCCTTCCCTTGGTTTAGGGGTTGTGTCCTCAATTATAATTGGCTCCTTTGACTACGGCTGGGGTCTGCCTACTTTGATCCGTGTGCTCCTTCTTGCTTTAAAGTACATGGAGGTTTTCCTCTTTTGCTTCCCTTTTTGTTTTGGAGGTGTTTTTTAAGGCGACCAGCACAATTGCTGCCTCTCTTGCCAATATTTCCGGTGATTTCCCTCTTTGATGTTCTGTTTCAGTGATTCCTGTAGAAGCCTCTGTGTCAACTATTTCTGCCTGTATTGAGGCCATTTCAGGATCTGTATTTTCCTTTTGTTTTGGTGTGATTGCTGTGGCTGTGCCAGCCTTTACTTGGGATGTTTCTGCCTTCTCTGCTCTCCTCTGCAGTCTCTTTTCCCTTGGTGTTTCTGCTGTTGTTCCTTGCTCTATTTTAGGCTCAGCAATTTGGCCCTTTCCCTCTTTCTCTTTTTGTCCTACTTGTGCTTGTTTTTCCTGTGCTTCTTTACCACTGGTTTTCTCTCCTGCTTTAGTGTGTTCCCCTTCTTCACTGCTAGATGAGGTGAGCTCCTCGGCCATAATTCTAATATTGTCATCTTTGGTCATGTTTCGGAAAATTTCCCAAGAGAGGGGGACATTGTAGGTGTGGAGGGCACCTTCTGCTAAAATTTTGATGAGCCCATGGTGGGCTAACTGATCTGGTGTCCCTTCCTTCAATTTTGTGCCACATTCACTTAATGACTGTAGAAGAAAATAGGGGATGCTTAACTTCTCTTTCGGAGGTAAATCCATTCCATGTCTTAGTTCATTCAGCAACCTAAAAGGATAGTCGTAGACAATGTTGAACCTCCCTTCACAGGTAATGTATTTCATGATTTGGAAATTGACCTCGCTCCAAAGAGGAGGTAAGCTGGTTCTCCAGACCCCATTTTTATCTTCTACAGGATGTTCCTCAAGCAGGAAGAATGATTTTTTGGTTGCCTGGCCCAATGACCTTTCTTCTTTGCTCCAAGGGAGCCCTAATGGGAGACCAGTAACACGACTGATGAGCTCAGGGGTAACTTCTAAGGTCAAACCCCTAAAATTCACGGTGGCCTATGTCTTTGATTCAGGTTTTAGGGACATTAAGAATTCCTCCATTATCTCATCGTCATGACCCTAAATTTTGTCACAAAAGGACATCCAATTGGCACGGGTGAAGAGTTCTACCACCTCTGGATGCTCACGTAGCTTGTTGGGATCCGAAGGTTCTTTCATAATAAACCTTCCTGGCATGGTGAGAGTGCCCTGTTTTATGCTCTGATCAAAAAAGGGAATGTTGTCTATGGATTCCCCCCTTGAACTTTGAGAAGGGATTTCAACTATTAAGTAGCACCAATTTCCTGGCTTTAAGGCTGTTGCTGCCCAGAACTTGGTTGTCCGTTTATGAAGGAAGAAATTGGGTTTCCACAGGCAGAGTACAGAGCTCAATGTTTATTCCCAGCATACATACAAACATGAAAATTCAAATTCTTCATACACAAGCTAGCCCTCAATTTCATATCTTTCCTACAGGAGAATTTTCTTTTTTTTTTAAACAGGAACTGTGGAGGAGAATTTGACGCAAAAATGGCTAAGAAATATCGTGCAACACACAGGCAAACTTCTATTTCCAACTCACTGGCTGATTTTTCTCGGACTCCCCAGTTTGAAACAGTTCAATTCACCACCTTTTCGAAACATACCATGCATAGAAGAGTGTTTTTGAGCCTACCTCTCTCAAAACTCCAAATTCGACAAAGAAAAGTCCAGGCTTCTCTACTCCGGAAAACTGTGTCGGACTTCCTGTAGAGCTACTTCCTGTAGAACTCTTGTCGGCTTCTATAGGATGTCACTATGCCTTTGAATGAGCCCAGTACGCGGGAGATTTTTTGAACGGGCTGAAAAACTCGGTGGAGGATGACGGGTTAACAAATTTTGGACATAGAGAATGCATACTTCGGCCAAGGACGTTGCAAGTGCAAATGAACAGTGGGTGGTGAGAGTCTTCAGCCGAGTATCTTTTAACTGCGGTGCAATTCGTGGCGAGGGAATGAGGTGGCTGGACCGAACCGTTGATCCAATGTCACGGCCATCATTTTTCTATGTGTCTCTGACCGCCATCACCTCCCCTCTACCATTAATCGCCGCCACCACTACCAGTCCTGCTGATTTTCCCCGACTGGACACTCCACACGTGTCGGCTGCATGTCTTCGCAGCGAATTTGAATGTAACTGAGCTTTTTCAGACCCCACGAAGCTTTGTAACTGGCTAAGGGTGGCTAGTTGACTGGCCACCGATCTCGTCCAATCCGAACCATTTTCACAGTCATGCAGTTTTTGAAATATAGTTTATGCAATTGACGAATGAGTTTAGACACTTACCTATGTGGCCATGGACGTGTTATGTAGACTTCGGGTCTGGGAACCACTGCTCCACTTGCTGTTGCCTCGTGCACGAGTGGTAGAACCCATTCCTTCATTTGTTGATGTTGTATGCACGGGTTTTGGTACCCGATCCTTCGGTTATCAATGCTGCATGCACAGGTTATGTTGGGTTTCGGCTGCCAAGGATGTTTTCACATCCAAGAGGAGCCTTTTGCATGTTCCCTTTGTTGATCTCGGCTATCCCTGCCTCCAGAGTATGTCTTCCAAAGGGATCAGCTGCTATAGGATTCCTGTAGGATGTTATGTAGTTGCTTCTCCTCATGGGATGAAGGCTAAACAAGCAGGGCTATTTTGCGGACGAGGGATTCGTTGATGAAGAGTCTAGATGGAGTTTAGACAGGTAGGGTGAGCGATACTTTGTTTCTTAACTTGTCACTAAAAATTCTAACTGTCAATCTGAGGAAAACAAGGTTTCTTGTATGATTGTGCAGGAACACATAACCAGGTGGGTGATGGAGGTGTAAAGATATGGAACAGGGTGCCATATGGTGATGGGTGGAAATAGGGGTGGCTGCAGGCCTAACAAATAGATTCCAACCTTCAGATTCCCCTCCAAGATCGATTTTGGCTTGTCCGAAGGTTCTACAAGATGTTTCCTGTAGAAGACATAAACTACTTGTAGCATAGTCAGAACATCCTGTAGAAAGTGAAATCTGCCCCCGAATATGATCAAATCCTAGGAGAGGTGAGTGGTCATGGAGGAAGTTTCTGTGAGGGTGTCCTGTAGCCTGGTGTGGACCCCTGTCCTTGTTTTGCGTGACCTTCCTAACCTGCAATATATTCCCTGAAACTTGTAATTATTCCACAAAGATTAGGTATGTTTTTCTTTTTTCTTTTTTTTTTTGAGAGAGACAGCTGGGGCACCTCCATGAGGTTTTCACCCTCACTGTATGCCCCAGGCACCTCTAAGAAGTTTTTACCTAGGGATCTTTTTATTTCATTTCTCTGTTTTTCTCTTCTTCTTTTTTTTTATTTGATGCTCAAGGTGTGGGTGGAGTAGAGACAGGGCCCTGCTCCACTACCAGCACTGATTTGTCCAAAGTCTCAATGAACTCCTGCCTTGAAAGGGGTTTCCTGTAGATTTTCAATCGATGCCCATTGACGAGCATGGGGATGGCTTCTTCATCAATGGTCCTGATAAGGACTGAACCATTGTCGTTGCATTTCTCCACTGTATATGGTCCTAACCACCTTGTCCTCAGTTTCCCTTTGAAATCCTTGTATCTTGAGTCATACAGCAGCGCCCAATCTCCTGTCTAGAATTACTTTTCATTAAGGTGTCGATCATGCCATATCTTCCTCTGGAGTTGAACTACTTTTGAGTCGAGGAGGGCCTGCATTCTCTATTCATCTAATCCATTCAACTGCAATAATCTTTCTCGTTGTGCATGGTTGAGATCTAGGTCCAGCTGAGCTTCCATCCTCAATGTTTTGTACTCAAATTCTATGGACAGCAGAGCCTTCTTCCCGTAGACCAGCTCATAAGGTGTGAAACTTGTTGTAGTTTTCCAAGTGGTGTTGTAGGCCCAAGTGGCCTCAACCAAGCGATCTGCCCAATCCTTCCTATTGCTGCTCACCACTTTAGTCAAAATCTCTTCCAATGATCTATTAGTAATTTCCACCTGCCCATTAGCTTGCGGATGATAAGGGGTGGAAGTTCTGTGCTTGATCTTGTGATGAGCGAGTAGGTCTTCAATCAGGTTAGAGGTGAACTGACTTCCTTGATCAGTGACCAACTCTCTTGGGTAGCCAAATTTGTAGAAGATATTTTCCCTTAAGAACTCAGCCACTTTTCCTTTTGTCACTTCCTTGATTGCCTTGGTTTCTGCCCACTTTTTTAGGTATTATGTGCACACTATGATGTAAGACCTTTGCTTTGATGGAGGATTGATAGGACCCACAAAATCCATGCCCCACTTCTCAAATGGCTCGAAGGTCACTTGAGGTTGGAGGGGAATTTCATCCCTTGGAGTCAGTTTCCCCATCCTTTGACATCGGTCACATTGGCTGATGTATCTTCTGACATCTTAATGAAGAGTGGGCCAATAGTAGCCTGCCTGTAGAATTTTGAAGGCAATCCTTTTCGCTGCAAAGTGACCTCCACTGGGCCCATCGTGATAGGTTAGGAGGATGTCAAAAACTTCCTCCTCCCTAACACAACACCTCAAGATCTGATCTGGGCCAAGTTTAAACAGGCGGGCCCCGATCCAAGTGAATGGGGCACTTTTCCTCACAATTTTGCTCTTCTCTCTTAAGGATAGGTGTGGAGGGAACTGTGTTGAGACCAAGTAATTTGCTATATCAGCAAACCATGGAGAGAGTACTGAAATAGAAAACAGGTGTTCGTCTGGCATCTGGTCATCCATTGTCCCTTCTTCACCTACAGGCAAATCCAATCTAGATAGAAAGTCAGCAACAACATTTTCCTTACCTGGCTTGTCCACAATGGTCAAATCAAATTGCTGCAAAAAGAGTAACCATCTAATGATACGAGCATTTACATCAAGCTTATTCATTAAATATCTAATTGCAACATGATCAGTGTGTACAAATGTTTGATAGCCAGTGATGTAGTGTCTGAACTTGTTTAGGGAGTGGACTACAGCCAGGAACTCTTTTTCGGTTACAGTATAATTCATCTCTACCTTGGACAGGTTTTTGCTGACAAAGTATATGGCATATGGTAGTTTCTCCTCAACTTGTCCTAAGGCTGCCCCTATGGCTCTGTTCGAGGCATCGGTGTGGATGTGGAAAGGTAGGACCCAGTTTGGACCTCTCAATATCGGGGCGGACACCAGCTTATCTTTCAACTCATCCAGAGCCCCTTGACAATCGTTAGTCCATTTAAACTCAAAATCTTTCCCTAAGAGGCCAAACAATGGCGAGGCTAGCTTATTGAAATCTTTAATGAATCTTCTATAATATCCTACTAAGCCTAGAAAACTCCGAACATCTCTCACCTTTTGAGGAGGTGGAACCTTTTGGATGATAGCAATTTTGTTAGGATCCACATGTAATCCTTGTTGAGAAATGGTATGACCTAACACGGTCCCTTCAGTCATCAGGAATTCACATTTTTTAGGACTGAGGGATAGGTTCATCTCAATACATTTGGTTAAAACCTTTCCCAGGTTAGACAATGCTTCTTGGAAGTTAGACCCATAAGGAGTAAAGTCATCCATATAGATTTCCACCGAATCGTGAACCAGCTCAACAAATATGCTCAATACTGCTCTCTAGAAAGTGGCAGGAGTGTTGCATAGCCCAAAGGGAAGGACCCGGTAGGAAAAGGTTCCCCAAGGACAAGTGAAGGTGGTCTTATCTTGGTCTTCCAGGCTGATTTGGATTTGATTATACCCGCTGAACCCATCTAGGAAAGAAAAGAACTTCTTCCCTGCCAGCCCATCTAGCACTTGATCTATGAACGACAAAGGGAAATGGTCCTTCTTGGTGGCTTTGTTAAGTTCTCGATAATCTACACAGATTCTCCACTTCCCATTTTTCTTGGGTACAAGCACCAGAGGAGAAACCCATTCGTTTTTTGAGATGGGGTAGATGAATCCTTCATCCAAAAAAATTTGCAATTCTTCTTTAATGATGTCCTTAAGGGCCGGATTCATTCTCCTTTGAGGCTGCCTGACTGGTTTACAATCCTCTTTGATGTAAATGTGATGGGTACAGACTGAAGGGTGGACTCCTTTCATCTCCTTATAGCTCCAAGTGAAGGCATCCAAATGGTAGCTCAATAAGCTACAAAGCTCCTTCTCTTAGAGGAAGATAGGGATGAGCTGATCTTTAAGGTTCTTTTAGGGCCAAATTCCAAATTTTTAACTCTGGGTGAGGTTGGTTCGGACACACAGAGGTCCACTAAAGCGCTGGCTTGGGTACCTTCTACTAACTCCTCTAACGATAGTGCACTGGGGGGTGGATTTTGAATCAAATTCTTGATCAAGTCGTCCTCGGTCAGAGGACCTCCCCTGGTGGCTTCTACTATGCAAAATGGTGCAGATTAGGCTTCATCCTCATCTCCTTCCTCCAACCAGAGTGGTAAGTCATGTTCTAACAAAGGTTGGGCAGGAGGGTATAGGACTAGCTGTTTGGACATAGGCTTTTATGAAACCAGCTCAAGAAAAGATAGAAAAGATAGATCAATGCCTTAGAATTCAACCTCTTCGAGGGGGAAACCTCCTTTACATTACATAAATGAACAATTCTTGGATGATACAAATGAAAAGACCTCCTTTCTATATATAGGAGTCTAAGGGGTCATAACATAATCAGAGCCGACATAACAATAATAATGTAAGGGCACAATAATAACAATAGTGGGCTCCTATGGGGCACAATAGTAACAATATGGGCACTACATGGGTACAACGATATAATAAGTGGGTTGTACTAATAAAAATAAGGGGTATTCATTCTCCTCTGAGGTTGCCTGACTGGTTTACAATCCTCTTTGATGTAAATGTGATGGGTACAGACCGAAGGGTGGACTCCTTTCATCTCCTTATAGCTCAAGGCATCCAAATGGTAGCTCAATAAGCTACAGAGCTCCTTCTCCTGAGAGGAATATAGGGATGAGCTGATCTTTAAGCTTCTTTTAGGGCCAAATTCCAAATTTTTAACTATGGGTGAGGTTGGATCGGCCACACAGAGGTCCACTAAAGCGCTGGCTTGGGTACCTTCTACTAACTCCTCTAACGATAGTGCACTGGGGGGTGGATTTTGAATCAAATTCTTGATCAAGTCATCCTCGGTCAGAGGACCTCCCCTGGTGGCTTCTACTGTGCACAATGGTGAAGATTAGGCTTCACCCTCATCTCCTTCCTCCAACCAGAGTGGTAAGTCATGTTCTAACAATGGTTGGGCAGGAGGGTATAGGACTAGCTGTTTGGACATAGGCCCATTCTTGATGGTCATGCTTCCAGCTTGACAAATGATGTAAGCATCCGCAATAGCTAACCAAGGCCTTCCCAAAATGAGGGGGCATCCAGTGAGTTTTTCCTTTGGTTGAAGGACCAAGAATTCTGCAGGGTACTGCCAAGAATCAACAGATACTAGGACATCCTCCACAATCCCTTCGGGAGTCACGGTGGAGAAATCTACCAACTACAATACTGTCGAGGTCTTTCTTAAGGAACCCTGAAGGTTAAGTTTAAGCATAATGTCCCTGGTCATCACATTAATGGCAACCCCTAGATCAATCAAGGTGTGGGGGATTATAGTGCCATTGATGTGGACATCAACTACAGGACTCCCGGGGTCCAAATATTTTGGACAGATTACCTGTCCCAACATCAGATCTGACAGTTGTCCTATGACATTGATGGTCAGGGCATCTCTCTTGCGCCTACCTGGGTGCTTGAAACACTTCTTCTTGATCAATTTGTTGTAGATTGGCACATCTTTTATGGCCTAGAGAAGTGGGATTTTCACACACAATTGTTTAAGTTCTCCCAGAAGTTCAGTCTCCTCTAGGTTTGGTTGTGTGGCTACTGTTAGTCTCTCAGGAAAGGGTGGAATGGCCTTGGGTTCACTTACCTATTTCTCTTCCTCTTCCTCCAAGGAAGGAGGCTGGCGATCTGGAAGGACCTTTCCAGATCGTAGGTTGATCTCCTGAATCTCCACAGCATAGGTAGGGCATGTTTTCTCTCCAGTGTATACCTACCGGGCCTGTCTATTGTTGGGGTTCGGGCTCGGTTGAGCAGGCATATGGGGTTGTCTTGGAGGAGCAGGAGGTAATGGTTGTGGTTGAGTAGGAGGTGGAGGCAAAATAGCAGGAGGAGAGTTGTGTTGGGGCCTCCACCCCGGTTGACGGGCATTCCACTCAGGTTGTAGTTGGATATGAGAGTGAAACGAATGACCAGCAGGTTGAGTATGGTACTGATATGGATGAGACCAAGGAGGAGCTGCGGACCAGGAAGGATGAGTAGGGGGCCCCAAGAAGGCATGTGAGCAGATTGGTTGGGGTTGTAATAAGTTTGGGATGTTCCTTGCATCCCCTGCTGGTAAGGTCTGGACCCATGCAGCCTCCTTTGGTTAAGGAAGTAGAGTGGCTCAGTGGCCCCTTCAACCCCTTGGTACATGGCTTTAAGTCCATGTAAGGTTGGGCACTAGTTCGTGGGTGGTCTTCCTCACAAACGAAACATACCTCCACTGGTTGTAATGGACACTCGTTCTTAGGATGCTTCCTTATACATCTGGGACAAAAAATGGCCAAATCCCTCTCAGCTTCCTCTTTCTTCTGTTGGATTTGGAAAGTATCTAGTTGCATGGAAATGGTCTGTCTCATCTCACTTTTGAGGTCTTCCATCTGATTAGCAAACTCATGCTTAGAGAAGGTGGTACTAGCTAAGAGTGAATTCCCCCTACCTCATTTCTGGGCTGCCCTAGAGTGGTTTCTAAACACAGTCTTTATGTCCTCATAAGGTAGTTGGTAGATGTCTCCTCCAGCTAGCAGATGGAGGGTATCTAGAGGGTCTTCAGGGACTCCTCAGAGCAGAACCAGCTTCAGAGATTCAGGGTCAAGCGTGCACTTGGCCCGTTTATAGCTAAGTTGGAACCTTTCCTCATAGTCTTCTAAAGACTCATCACTTCCCATGGTCATCCGAAAGATCTCTCCCTTTGTTTCCTTTGACCTACAGTAGTCTCGGTATTTTTTGTTAAAGGCTTGTTGCATCTGAGCCCAAGTTGTGATACTGTTTCCAGGTAGCCCCATGAACCAGCGTAGTGTTGCATCCTTGAGGGTAGAGGGAAAGAGTTTCAACTTTTGCTCGTCTTCTGCATAGTCATAAGTTCGACAAAGGACAACAAACTCAAACAGAAAGGTATCAAGGTCGTCAGTGGTCAATCCATGGAAATGAGGTAAGGTTGAGGGACTTATGTTTTTCATCTTCATGTCCCCGTTGGTCTCTCAGATGGGAGAGGCACCTTCTATTCTCTCCTCATCTTCTCTACCGTTTCTGTTTTCAGCCATGGTCTCAAAAGGAATGTTTTCTTGCTCTTCTTCTATTATAGGATCTTCGTATATCTCTAGAGGTTCACCTATAGGTTCTTCTGGATCACTACCACCAAAGAAGAGAGAAGGGTGACTCAGTGATGTGGTGGGGGCATTGGGTAGGAATTTTCCGGTATTGTCTCTGTTCCTACGAGGCATGAAAATGGAATATTTTTGTTTGCATTTTTGTTTTTCTGCTTGTACCTACAAAACTGAAAGAGATTGAATTGCAACTATCTAAAATCTATCTTGCTAAAATGAAAATGTAGAATTGAAATGAAAGCAAGAAAGGACTAATCTATTTTGCTGAAATGAAATTGCAAGAATGAAATGCTAGGCTACGCTTGCAGAATTGAAATGCTAGTCTACGCTTGCATAATTGAAATTGCGAAATTGAAATGCTAATCTACACTTGCAGAATTGAAATGCTAATCTATGAAAGCAGGAAATGTCTAATCTAATTTTGCAGGAATGAAATTGTAGAATGGAAATGAAATAAACTACTTAGCAGAAGGTTGTAGCAGAAAATAGAAGAAAAGCAACAATCACAAATACTTTGACACTTCCCCGGCAATGGCGCCAAAAAGAATGGTGGGCTCCAGTATTGCAGCAATAATGCTACAACTCTTGGGACTCCCTTCTTTACTTTTATCAACCCGGTAGTTCGTAACAATCTTGGAAGCGACAGTGCTATATGCACAAGTACTAGCTCTTGCCGCAGGCTGTCACTTGATCAACTAGCACAAGCCCGCTAGGAGCTTAAGCCAACTTCTATGAGCTCTTAGAAGAAGCTTTTAACTGTGATGGATGAAAACTAACTCAACCAGAGGCTATTCTACTTGCAGAAAGAAGTTGAAAGCTAGAAAGGAATGCAAACCCTAGCAAACCCTAGTTTTACCAACTAACCCTACTGGTGCAAGAAAAGAGATGAAAGTAGTGGAAATGGATGCCATTGACTTTTAGAAAGGTAAAATTCATGTGACTAAGCTAATTTTGAAGTGAAATCTGAAAAGGAACATTTTTTTGTACTTTTGAGTAATCTTGTAGAATTATTATGCATGTGTTTTAACTGTTTTTTACTGTGCAAAGGTTGATTGGCGAAAGGAAATGGAGTAGGCGCTTGCAGAAGGTTGGGAAGGTTAGAAGAGGGCCTAAGGGGTCCCTGTCACCTTTCCAAAGACTTTCACAATGCTCGGATCTCAAGAGACTTCTTTTGTGAGCTTCTACAGGAAGTCTGCAGGGGTTCTACAGGATGTTTTGTGGCTTCTACAGGATGTTCCGAGAGGGAGTTTTGAAGGGCTGATGGTGGAAAAAGTGAAGAAGTGGGTATGAAGGTGAGATAAGGGTGTGAGGAGGTCTAGGACTTGGTGAACGAAGTGGGTGAGCGATAAGGATGGCTAGATTTGTTCAAGGAGGGGTAGAGCAATGTTGCACAAAAATATGGAGATTAGGTCAAAGTGAGGGAACGTGGCAAATGCGAGGCAAGAATCAAAGTTGGAGGATGGAGCAGGTGCTATTGAGGGAGTAGGAGTAGGCAAAGAGGTATTACAGGTGCTCTGTAAGTTATTTTCCAAACTATTCAAACAAAGACTCGGAAAAACCAAATACCTAGCTACTTTAACCTAATCTGACCTGGATATCAGCAAAGAAAATGAACAGAAGTTTATTGCAACGAAATCATGTGAAATAGCTATACAAACTAAGTAATCATGAACTTGAACATGTAACCACAACTGGTATCAACTTCTGCAAATGAGAATTTAACACTAACAATTGCATGATGAAGCAAAGACTGTGTTTTTGTTGGCAGCAAGGACACCTTGGACTCAGCTCATGGTCCCACAAAGGGAGAGGTGAGATCAGGGGTGCTTGATGGCTTTTTTCTGAAGATATTCTCTATTATTAGCATATCAAATCAATCTGAACATGAAAAGCCTTTTTAATCATCAACAATGCCCTAGGTAAACAAGCAAGACTGTAATCTACTTAACAGAAATTATTTTGCAAAGACATTAAAAACATATAACAGTACACGAAGGATGCATTGGCACTTGGGTTGGGCCCAACCCCAAGAGCTGCAGGCTCCTAAAAAAAAGCTCAGAACTGATGCCAAATGAAACTTCTTTCCATTATTAAAAAATAACCATGTCACAAAGAAAGTTGTACAGCAGCAGCTACAAAATGAGCTGAGAAACTAGCAGCACTATAGTGCAGACTACAAATGTTCAAAAAGTAACCTACGAAGGCTGGAAGCCTTCCTATTTATGCACTATGAGGGTATCCAACAGCCCTCCTTAACTCGAGGGGCTCAGCTGCTTGAACTGCCAGTGATCAGTCACTTTACACAAAACTGCTCGGCTGCCCTTGGGAATCCTTTTTGGTGGCCTGCTGAACTCCGAGCTGAGGGTGGAGAATTCGAGGAAGGGGCCATTTGGTGCAGGAGACACCCTTCCTATGAATCCTCACCCTTGTTCCTTCATGCTTGGCTGTCATCTGGCTCATAAATGCTTGGCCTTAGTCCAAAATTTGTCCAAAAATCTGCAATAACCACGTGTTAGCCCTCTTGGTCAAGTGATTATTCTCATTCGTTCAACTAACATAAATATACTCAAAAAACATGCATAAACTATGAAAAATGGTGGATTGATGAATAACAATAGGAAAAATGAGCCCAATAAGTTACCCATTTTTGGGGCTCATCACCGTGCTCTCTTTCAACTGCCTAGAGCAGTGAGACTATCCTTTGGTTGGTTAGTCAAGCAGTCAGCCCACCCATGTAGAGCTTCAGGCGACTGCCATTTACTCTACCTGGGAAAGGCTCTCCATTCAGCTTGGCAAGCTGGACCGCGCCTCCATCTGTGACTTCTTTGACTATATAGGGACCTAGCCAATGCATTCGGAGATTTC
The DNA here is from genome assembly GCA_031772625.1 of Pinus tabuliformis. Classification (NCBI taxonomy): domain Eukaryota; kingdom Viridiplantae; phylum Streptophyta; class Pinopsida; order Pinales; family Pinaceae; genus Pinus; species Pinus tabuliformis. The sequence goes on from CM062816.1 coordinate 439,614,225, forward strand.
CAGGGAATTTCTCAAACTTGCTGTCATATAGTAATACTAGATCATTTTCTTTGAACGAGCACATCTTGATATGGCAATCATGCCAAGATTTTTCCATTGCTTTTGTACCTACTGATGGAATCCTACCAGAAACTGTTCCTCCTCAAGTTCTTCCAGTTGCACGATCCTCTCTTCCAAAGCCCCGCATTCTGCCATGCCTGTCGTCGCTCCTATTCACAAACTACGTACAATGTATTCCATTGGCATGACAGCTTCCTTGCCATATACTAACCAAAAAGATGTCTACCCTGTCAACTTCTTGCACGTTGTTCGATATGCCCATAGCACAATAGGTATGCACAAATCCCAATCGTTTCACTGCGCATTACATACCTTTGTCAACGCAGTCTCCAAAATCTTGTTAAAAGCTTCAACTGTCGCATTTGCTTGCAGATGGTACAGCGTACTTTCTTGATGATATATTTGGAACTCCTTAGTGAGCACGCTGATAATATCATTTAGGAAGTGTGTTCTGCAGTCGCTCGTTAGAATTTTTGGACATCCAAACCATGTTAACACATCCTTGAACAAAAATTTTGCAGCTGTAGTGGCTGTGCAGTCCTTAACCGACTGTGCTTCCACCCATCGGGTCAAGTATTCTATTGTGGTGATGATATAGCATGCCCCTGTCTTTCCTTGAGGTGTGATAGGCCCCACAAAGTCGATCACCCATTTTTCGAATGGTTGCAGCGTCATCTGTGGCTTGAACGACATTTCATCTCTCCGCAATGGTTTCCCAGTCCATTGACATACGTCGCAAGCCCGACAGTATGCTTTTGAGTCTTGATGTAGAGTTGGCCACCATAGTCCAATGCGAAGAATCTTCTATGTTGTGACGCATCCCGCATAATGTCCTCCTGCAACCCCCCCCATGTGCTTCGGCAAGGATTTTTCCTCACTCAAATTCAAGTACATATCTGCGTAATATTTCAACATTGCCCATTTTGTAGAGATGCCCTGCAATAACAATAAAGTTTGTTGCGTGTATCACCAATTCTTTCTTTTTCTGAACGGAATATCCCTGCGACACAGTTCCTGTGGTTAAGAAGTTGATTATATCCTCAAAGTGGCCATCCGCGACACATACTGCATAAAGTTGTGCATCAGGGAAACTGGGCCTGCGTTTAGATGTCCCAGCTTTACGATGACTTCGAAATCATATTCTTGAAATAATAGCAGCCACCTACAAATGTACCCCCCCCAACACAGGCTTATTCACTAGGTATTTTAGCGCAGAGTGATCAGTATACATCTTAAAGTGTCCTCCGAGTAAATAGTGGCAGTATTTCTGGAGTGTGTATACCATCGCCAACCCCTCATGCTTAGTAGTGGAGTAGTTCTTCTCCACTTTGGACAGTCGTCGACTTACGAACATGATCAAGTGATCAATTCCTTCCACTCCTTCTTGCGTGAGTACAACGCCCAACGCGATACACGACGCGTCAACATGCACATGAAATTCGATGTCCCATTTTGGAAAGACCAAAATGGGAGCTGATTCCATTTTCTCCTTGAGAGTCTCCATAATTTTGTTACATTCCTCATTCCAACAATAAGTAGCGTCCTTTTTCAACAACTGTTCCATTGGTGTTGTGATCTGTGCGTAGCTCTTAATTAACTTCTGATAATAACAAGTGTGTCCCAGCGTGGCATGCAGTTGTTTGACACTGTACGGTGTTTGAAAATTGAGTATTACAGAAATCGTCATCGGATCCACCATCAAGCCTTACTTACAAACCACATGGCCGAGCAAGTTCCTGAAGGGGACAAGGAAAGTACACTTCTTTAGATTTAGCGCAATCTGGTGTCATCAGCAAGTATCCAGCATTATCCGTAAGCTCACGATATGTTTCTTGACTAGCCCAAATATGGTCCAATCATCAAGATATACTTCCAAGAACTTATGTATAAATTCCTTGAATGTAGCTACCACGACACACAAGAATATCGTCGGCGTGTTCTTCAGTCCAAAGGGCATCACAATGTACTAAAAACAACCCCATTCAGTGGAAAACATTGTTTTACTCCTGTCCTCTGGTGCGATCTTGATATGGTGGTACCCCAAGAAACTGTCCGTGAAGGAGTAGGCTTCCTTTCCACCCACATTTTCTAGTACCTCATCTGTAAATGGCGCCGGGAATGGATCGTTAACACATGCATTGTTGAACTTCCAGAGATCCACGCAGATGCAAATTTCACCCTTCTTTTTTTTCTCCTCTACCACCATAGGGCTTATGCAGTTGGATTCCTCCACTGGTTCAATTATTCCTGCTTACAAGCATTTTATCCAACTCTTCACGGACCTTTGCTTTGTATTTTGGATTCAACTGATAAGGTCGTTGCTTGACTGGCTTCACATCTGACTTTAGGGTTATCTTCATCATTCCCAGGTCGCCGAGGATCCGTTTTAATTCCGTGATTTTAGTTGGGAATAAATCTTGATATTCTTGAAGTAACTCGATGACCTTCTCCACTATGGCATCATCCCAATAGTCCCCAAGCATTGCATACTTCGACTCCTCCTCCCTACCAATGTTTACTTGTTTCATTTTCAACGACGTGAGATGCCGGGATCCTCGATTGCTGGTCTGTGAACCTCGTGACTCCCTTCTGTTTCTGGAATATTGATGCTTATGGGGTCATCATCATCATCTTCTACCCACACATTGTAGAATTCTAGGGCATGGCTCAACTGATGCAACCAATCTGGCTGCACTATTTCCTCTGGTTTCAATGGTACTTTGAAAATAGCGGCCTTCACAACTTGCAACACATTGTCAACAGTATCCATCCATTGGTCTTCAAATAAGAATGTTAATAAAAATCCTTCACACAAGATATCCCATTCGCCTGTACCATGTCGGAGTTTTGTTTCAGTATACGAGTTCCTTGGGATGACATCCAGGGTATGATAAAATAAGTGTACCCACTAAGGTTGGGGTTCTTCTCCATAAGCCTAGGTCCATCTAGTGAGGTGCATATGCGAGTCATCATGTCCATCATATTTCTCAGTTATTCATAGTTCCGGCTTTCCAAACCTTATATGCATCATTCGCCTGCAGCCATGCTAATCTTCAAAATTTCCTTCATGTGTTCCCCACCAACGTGCAGGCATCACACGCAATTCCCATTTTAATGCATCGAACCACTGGTGTTCTAGTACTGCGCCCTCAAACTTGGTCAGGAATACGTCCACCACTATCAACCAATCATACATTGGAAGTTCTCGATCCTGAGCTTTAACACAATATAGAGACCTAGTCATCATATTGCAGTTTAACATTGTTACTCCATTCAACCTATTATGCCATCGTTCGTCTTCTTCATCTGAATCTGAAATGCAGGCATCTGCTCATTCCCACGATATTCTTCCTTCTACAGTCGAATTTACCCAATCATGATCGCACATCGTTATCTTGTAGATATGATCCAAGTCCTCCTCACTTCCATCGTCGCGTACGGGTTCAGTGTAGCATGCTCCTTTAGTCCAGTCTAGCGGAATGACTATGCATAGGGACTTCTTCTCAAATATCATCTTTCAGTTCTTTAGATTGATGACTCCATTCATATCCATGGCCCAGTCTATCCCTAATAATGTGGGGTAAGGGTTACTGTCATCCACAATTTCTATTACCTCAAAGTCTGTTTGTGTGCTCACGCCTTCTATATCCACTGTGACTCCTTGCAATCTCCCCATGGGCAAGATCTTTTGTTGGTTTGCCATCCATAATTGAATAGGAGACCACTGTAATGCGGGCCTACCCATGCATTCCCATGTTTGCTTAGGTAGCACATTTGCATCCGAGCCTAACTCTAGAGTGATCTGATCCATCTCATAGTCACTAATCTGCACCGTTAATCGCAATTCTCGTCCAGTGCGCAAAGCATGTTTTCCCAGTTTTCAGACCACGCAAGGTGCACTTGGCCCTATGCACCTAGTTATCAACTATTGTAATCCTTTAACCACCTAATTATCGCGTAGCAGCTTCATACATGTCTCTAAAAAGGTAGTTAGCATCAAAGGATCCATTTCTTGCTTGGGTTGATCCTCACTACCTGAAGTAGAGACCTCTGCGAAGCTCTTCTTAGCTTCCATAAATGTCCTCTTCGTGTGCTCCAAGTCGAACTCATGCTGCTTTGTAGGGGTTTTGCGAACCCCTGGGTCTACCGCAATTAATTTCCCCTTATCTTCCCTTGTAGTCGCGCCACTTCTAAGCATCATGTTCACATTGGGGTCTTCCTCACGCGGTTCGGACCTCATCATTTGGACGTTCTGCATCGTCATAGGTTGTGCAGCTCTTTTCTCACGTATTTGCACTATCGGTGTGGGGCAATCTATCATTTCATGATCGAACTGATCATAGCAGGGGCACGATATTCTAGTCGGGTTGGTACAATCACATGCATAGTTCCCTGGTCCTCCGTAGTTGTAACAGATTAGCTGCCCACAGCCCCATCCTCGTCCTCATCCCTAGAAACCACCACACTCTATCACCGCGGCTAGATCTTGACCTCGCACCTCAGTCTGCATCCTGTAGGCAAGTGATCGATCCATCAATAATTCATAACTATGGCAGTCTCGTTCCTCGTGGCCCACCGATCTGCAAAAATTACAAAATAGCTACTGGGGGGTCTGGGTAAACTTTTTCAGTAGGTGACAGTTGTCCGTGTTGCGTTTTCCTCCCACTTGATAGATTGCGCACTAGAGCGAGGGTGTCGCGCTTGGCCCTGCCTGTGCCTCTGGTCGCGACGGCATTGGTCCCCCCACTGCCAAATAGTTCGCAAAGACTGGACAGTGATCCTTATTGTGGCCTTGGCTTCTACATTTTATGCACCACACTTCCTCCCGTGCTTCTGGATGGGGTGCCTTCTCCTGTTTCAAACTCTGCATTTCTAAACACAGGTTTTGTATTTTCGCGTGGATCTGCTAAACTCCCAACCCAGGATCCTGTATTGGAGTCTCATGCAACCTCATCGCTATCTCTAATGCTTCAACCTGGGTCAAGATCTTCTACTGTGATAGCGTTGTCCACAAATGTGGCACTAAAGATGCCACAAACCATGTGTGGTGCTGCCCATCTGTTAGCATCATGTTAGTCTCTCGAATCATACTTTTTAGTCTCTGATCCAGGTCCCAAGGGGTTTCTCCTGGCAGCATCATGATCTCCTTAAACCCAATGATCGACTGCGTCTCTGATTTCAGCCAGCTAAACTCTTTGTTCAATGCATCCCGGATCTCCGCTATCCCGACATTTGGATGATTGCTAGAGTGCTTGATATACCAAGTCAGTGCGCAGTCCTGTAGCGCACTCACTAGAGTAGCCTTTTTAATATTATCATCCGTAACTCCATGCGCTTCCCATACTACCCTTACTACGAACCAAAACTGTTCTGGATCTTCACTTCCTACTCCTTTCAATACCAGCAACTTGATCACGCTCGTCATGTTTAACTTCTGGTTTGCGTGCGAGTGTGATAGGGCCCACTATGAACTCGTACCACTTCTGATCCAACCAATCCTTAATCTCTTTCTTCGTAGGGTTTCAGAATTCCGACATCAGACATCCCTTAGGCATATCCTAGTCCCGCAACGAAACCGTTTGTTGGCTTGTTGGGGCTTGACCCAGGTATAGAAGTGTTTTAGCCGAACAAATCCCGCACTACCAGCCCTTTTGGCAACAATCCGCGGAGTGCAAACTGAAGTCTCACCTGTGGTAGTATGGGAGAGTGCTAGAACCAGGTTTCCACACCCTAGGGATGTCTTGATGCGACCTAGAAGGATCGCGAACCGTTCTGCGGCCTCGCGCCACTCTGTATTGTTGTCGGTCTTTCGCGTAGATCCACACAAATGTGCTTTCTTATTAATGAATTTATTACAGATCTGATCTTCTTCTTACATTCTTTAAGCAAACATTTAACAATAAAACCCAGTGCGCGCAATCATAGTTAACAAAAAAATACAATGCATAAATTCATAACATAAGCAACAGATAGATTCGAAATAAAACACACAATGTTTCAGCAATTCTTATCTTTATTTATCTTCTGTCAATACAACCAGGTCCACCCTACGCACTCAGTTGTAGGGGTCCACGCACACAGCCAGTGACTCTACCAGACCTCTGCGCACACAGCTGCAAAGACTCTATCTATCTACCAACACCCCTGACTCGGACTTACAGACACAGAGCAACTATTACTTCCAAAAACCCATAACACATCAGATCTTCTAAAAAACTACCTTCTACTCTTAGAGCCTTGCTCTATTTATACATCCCCATGGTCCGCGGACCATTGGCAGGCCAACTCACTTCCTATTATTTTATATTATTTTTGGGCGGACAACCCTTTGACTCAACCTATTACATTTCGTGCTCTGCGAATTTCGTGGAGCTTTTCACAATATCATTACCCTAACTTGTAGGCTTTAAGCCCCAAGACCATTACGCGGGGCCTCTGCTACCTAACAATATTTGACCGCCATGAGCACTGTCATTCAAAATGAGCCTTCATCATTCGAAGAAGCCATGAAGCAAGAAGTATGGAAGGATGCTATGAAAGAAGAATACGAGTCAATTATTAAGAATTATGTCTGGGATGTGGTCCCTAGACCCCAGGACAAATCGGTTTTCAATTCTAAGTGGCTCTGCAAAGTCAAGTATGGAGATGATGGAAGTGTAGAAAATTTCAAGGCCCACTTTGTTTCTCGAAGCTTCTCCCAAAACGAAGGTGTAGATTACGATGAAATATTTTCACCTGTTGCCCAATACACCACCATTTTCTTGATCATAGCCCTTGCTACCTCGCAAGGATGGAACCTACATCATATGGATGTCAAGACCTCCTTCTTGCATGGTTCAATCAAATAGGAAGTCTATGTGGAACAACCCAAGTGGTTTGAAGTTCATGATCGAGAATCTCATGTATGCAGGTTGAAGAAATATCTCTATGGATTGAAGCAATCACCCTGGGCTTGGTATGAGAGGATCAATATCTATCTGATGAAGTTGGGAATCACTAGAAGTGATGGTGATCCAAACCTTTACTTTAAGGTTGAAAATGTTAAACCTATCATTCTGGTACTTTATATGGACGACCTCATTCTGATAGGTGTAGACCCTCTCATTCACAAATGTAAGAGGGAGTTGGCTTCTGAATTTGAGATGAAGGACCTAGGACTGATGCACTATTTCCTAGGGTTGGAGGTCTGGCAAAATCCAGGTAAAATTTTCCTCTCTCAAGGAAAATATGTTGTGAAGATATTGGAAATATTTGGGATGGTGACTACAAGCATGTGACTACTCCGATGGAACTTAACTTTAAGAAGTTATGTGGCAGTGTTGTTGGACCTGAATTGGGAAATTCTTTTGAGTATCGTCAACTCATAGGAGCACTGATATTCTTGGTGAACTTTCGTCCAAACATATTTTTTGCAATTAACACATTGAGCCAATACATGTTTGAGCCTCATCATATACATTGGATTGCCGCCAAGAATCTTCTGAGATATCTTCGAGGCACAATCACTCATGGACAAAGATACACTATCGGAAATGTGAGGCTGCATGATTGTTCTGATGCTGATAGGGTTAGAATGTGGTGGATCGCAAGAGATCTTCTGGATGTTGTTTTTCTTTAGGTTTTTCTTAGATATCCTGGATGAGAAGGAAGCATAAATCGATTGCCTTGAGCACTGCAGAGGCCAAATACATAGCTGCTAGTATGGCCTCCTGTGAAGTTGTCTAGTTGAGGAAGCTCTTCAATGAGTTGTTTGGACATGTGTTGGATACCACCGTGATCTTCTGCAACAACAAGAGTGGGATATGATTATCAGATAATCTCGTGTTTCATGATCGCTCCAAGCATATAGATATCAGGTACCACTTTATCCAGGATATGGCACAACGAGGAGAAATAAGGCTCCATCACATTGGGACTGATGAGCAGGTATTGTGACAAATCTCTTGGGGAAGGTCAAATTCTTGGCCTTATGAGAACAACTTGGAGTCATGGAGATACCCTCTTGTTATAGACATTTTTGTGCCTAACAGCATGAAGCATGAAATGTCAATAATCTAAGGGATCCAAAGTCCCTAAACATGTTGTTCCTACCCCTAGAGGAACAAGGTGAGCAAACCACAGCACTAAATATCAGTTCTCCGCCTGAAAACACTCAAAAACAAGCTAATTCTGGATCATGTCAACTGCTCCACTGAGCATCTGCGCTGAATGTCAACTGCTCCACTCTGTACCTGCGCTGAATGTCAACTCTAATGAAGGCTACCTGCGCTGGGCGAGATTGGCCAAGTGGCACAGTCATTCTTCAATGTGTCAAATGCCCAAGAAGCTTCCAAAATGACACTTGGATCAGGGAATTCGCCTTGTGATGAGTAAGAGGATCTAGATCTCCAAGTGGAAGCAAGAACCTCCAAGTGGACTCAAGAACTGAAGAATAACTGAAGTGGGAAAGGACACTAGTCAGCTTCATGCCAGCCTCAAGCTGACTCATCCTTTCTCCAAAACTCCTATATATAGAGCTCTCTCATGAGGTCTAAGGAGGCTGGAATCTTGTGAATGTAAGGAAGTGCTGTTGGCTTGAGTATAGAACTATTGGGTGATTTGCTTGAAGGAGGTGAAGAGGAGATTTCTTTCTGCTGGGAGGTGTTGCTGGATTGGGCCTCTTATGGTTGTAACACTCTCAGAACTTTACTTCTTCCATTAATAAAGCATTTGAGGTTCTTCTATATGCATGTGTCTCAATGGCGTATTGATACTTGTATATTTGATTTATTCTAATCCTTGAATCAATTATGAATGTATGCTTCTTGTAGTTTCTCCCTCTTGTTATTTTGCAGGATCTTGGTGGAGCTTGGCCAATGAAAGAGCAAGGAGCTGGGAGCAAGCAGCAAAGAGGGAAGATTGGATCAATCATTAGCGGAAGATAACGGTTAGTGGATCTCTTTCTCTTCTCTCTTACATCTCATAAAGAAGTAATCTTGAATAGCTTTGCATTCAGTTGTTGTTGAGGTACTATCACCCTTAGAGTGGGATAGGGTCATTCCGTATTGAATACTTTTCCCAACAACAAATTGGCGACTCCGCTGGGGATCGTATCTTGTTGGTTGTTTGTGTTTTTTGCTATTCATTTCATAAACACAGGGAGTACCGAATCGAACTGCATTTGGATCTTTCAAATGCAAAGTAGAGGGCAGCTACTCTAGCTCAGTTTCTGGGCAAGTTTATGATTTGAAGAGGTGATCCACAAGGACTCTAAATAGCTCTTAGTGATAGCTTTTCATCCTCCTTTTCATCCCTTAGTGTGTACTTGACTGATAGCTTCTAATTTGGCCAAAAACTGTGAATTTTTGAGCAATCTGTGACCCGGAAACCAAGAGAAACGAAAGTTTCGTTCTTCAGTGCAGGCTGTGTGAAGGCTGTCTGCATTTCAGCGCAGTTCCCGAAGGGGCTACCTGCGCTGAAGGTCAAACTGCCTGTGTACTACCTGCGCTGGACCAGTCTTGCCTTGTGCTACTGGGGTTTCCTGCTGTTTCTTGCCCTGTTTTCACTCTTGTTTTGCTGCCTGTTACCAGTCAATGTACCTATCTGAAACCAACTTTCCTTACCACTATTCCACCTCGGTTGTATAAAGAAACTGTGTTTGTTCTTTGTGTATTTCTTGTATCATTTGCAGTTTCCATACCGAAAGTGAACTAGTCTTGCTGTGGCCTCTTAGATCTAGACCTGTGATAAGTGTCGTTTTGATCTTAAGAGTTAGTTTGTTTGTTGTTCATAGCTGATTGAGCTTTTGCTTTCGTCATATGGTTTGAATTTATATATTTCTGGTGTCGAAACAAGTAAATCTTAAGGTGTCTTTTGATTTTGGACAAACTTGTTTGCTTTCACTTGAAATTGAATTCAAAGTTATACAACAGCTTTCTTTTTGTATCGCACAAACATTAAGAAAGAGAAAAGAAATACCTGCATTTTGCATTTTGCATATAAGTTTGAATGTTGATTTAGGAAAAAGTGCATTAGTGAGTGCTCTTTGATCTGTGTGAAAATATTTTGTCTCTCTTTTCCCTCAGTAGTTAAGATTTTCATAAGTCGAAAAGATTGAAAAAGCTTGCTTCTCATCTTAGACTGCATTTAGGAATTTGTATCAAAACATCTCGTGGTGAACCTTGAAAGGCAAACTTTAAAAAGATCAACTTAAAATATATTGAATGAACCTAAAAACGCTTTGAAACATAACGCAAACACATAGAGGTCTAAGCTAGAGACGTGTTCCAGCGTCGTTAAACGTAGTGACTGTCGATCTCGACGAAGGTGGGTGATTCCTCCTGAGAGTCGGTGGCACTAATACGGACTTGTGCTCCCACGTACCGTCGCGTATATATTGGGAGACCCCTATAGGATCAAAGCCTTTATCCATAGGAAACCGTGTCGGCCGCCCTACTGATCGCAATGCAGTGAACACAGCATTCACGAAGATCGACCACCCGTACCGTAAAACGTATTCTGTGGTTTTGCGAAAGGTTTGGCACACCCTCTGCCTAGATCTCCAGAGCAGTTTCTTTTGGCCTTTTTCAAACTCTATGACTGAAAAAGTCCAACCGAGCATTTGTCACTTCGGGCTCGTTAATACATCGAAGGAGACTAGAGTCATCTTTAGCTTTTTCTCGACTCTTAAAAAGTGAAAAAGCAAGTTGTGTCTAAAAGCGTCTAATAAAATTCATTCAATTCGGAAACACAAATTTCCCCTTTTAATATTTTGGTTGATCGAGTAATCCGCAATCGTGGAAGAAATTCAATTGAAAACAGTACGGACAAAGCGAACTCGTTTAACTGGTTCAAAATCTCCTATAAAAGTTAGAACAAGTGTTCCAACTGCATCTGAGGTTCCGGTTACTCCTAACATTTCTGGAAACCCTGCCTCTATAGAAGAAGTTCAACAGCCACAGAAGGACAGTAATACTGATCCTAGTCTGGGGGCAAATACTTGTGTAACTGAACCAGTTCCATCTGTAACCGGTCCAGAGAGTTTTGTTCCTCAAACAACTGTCGCTGTCGAAGCAACCACTTCTTCGGCACCAGAAATATTTTACGGACCTGACGGTCTTCCTCTTCCACCGGGTTTGATTGCGATAGAGGAAATTGCGGAGGATCCGCAAGCAAGTACTCCAACTTATTTTGGAGTCGGGGTCACTCTGTTTCCTTCATCAGAAGTTAATCCACCACAAGTGGAAGTCCCTGTAGAATCGCTAGGCAATCTATTGGATAGACTTAAGATGTCTGAACAACCATCATCATCTAGGACTATGTCAAATGACACAGCGACAACAAAAGTTCCTGCCGTCACTCCGACGATGTTTGTCGGCATACCAGCTGTCCCAACTAGCTCTCCACAGCTAGAAGGAGTCCACCAAGGGATTATTTCGACAGTATGGTCTGTTCCAGTTTGTTCATCCGGAGTAATACCCGGCAACTCTTATGTTGAAACTCGCCAAATTGATCCATTTGGAGGTCAATCTGGGCAAGCGATCCCTTTGAGTTCGGGATTGATACCGTATGGGGGGAAATATGCCCTTTCATTACCCCCTCCGGGAGGGTATCCATACGTGAGTTCGCAACAGTATTCAGGTTATACTGGAATTGCATCAAGTAGTTGGGTACCTATGGTACCTCAACAACCAAGGGTTGTATATTCTATGCAACAGTGTGTACCTGTGACGAACATCCCAACCACACCGGCTATTGTAACAGTGTCACAAGTTCAAGCGATACCTGTTGCATGCCAACCTCAGATTTCTCAGGTTGTAATGCAACAGCCACTTGATCATGGGTCACAACCACAATCACCAACTGGTGGGGTGACACAGGTCTAAACGGGTACAATTACCCCACACCTCGGTCCAACGGTTAGCATAGCACAACAGAACATGGCGTCACAACCATGGCTTGTGCAATACCAACAACCGCAATTCCAGCAGGTGTACCAAGGTTCTGAGCAGCAGATCTTTGCGAATAGTGGACAACCGTATATCCAAAACGGTCAAAATCAACCACTTTACAGTGGTCAAGTCCACCAACCGTATCAATCATACCAACATCAATTACATTATGCTGGTATGCAAAGGCCCACTGCTCAAGCGATTCCATCATACCCTGGTTACGCTTCGCCTAACCTGAACCAACAGTTACCATTCGTGGCAACTTTAGAGTTACCCGAATTACACCGGTTAACCAACGATCCAATTGCTTATGCCCCTTGGTGGCCAACGATTCCTCATAAACTTCCATCTGACATTCCTAAATTCAATGGAAATCCAGGTGAAGACCCGTCGAATCACGTGATGACTTTTCATCTATGGTGTTCGTCGAACACCCTAAACGACGATTCGATAAGGCTTCGCCTTTTTCAGAGGACATTGACAGGTCCAGCGGCTAAATGGTATATTGAATTGCCAAGAGCCTCTTTCGACAATTTTAGTTCCCTAGCCACGACTTTCTTAACCCATTTTCAATTACCAATAAGGTACGAAACGGGAACAGAAATATTAACCAACTTCAAACAGACAACTGCTACCCATATATCTGATCATATACATGAGTGGCGTCGTCGTCGTAGGATGGTGAAAACATATGTTCCCGATCAGCTATTAGCTGAATGGTTTATAAAGTCGTTACTTCCGGCTATTACGGAAGATGTGGCCAAGGGGGGAGTCGTAACAGAGGAGCAAGTAATTGCTCGTGCACAGTATTTGGACTTAGTTTATACTCAGTCCGGCACACTCTATGAAAAAATACCCGACACCCCTAGACCGGAATTTTCAATTCCTCCCCCTCCTAAATCAAATAGTGACTCTCATGCCAGTGATGGCGTGATTGGCATAGCAAACACGAAATCGATAAAGGCTTCGTCAAAGAAAGCCCGTAAGAATTCGGACCAAAATGCAAAAGAAGAAATTCTTGCTTCGGAAGTAAATGCCGTATCGGAAGATAAAGGCAAAGAAACCAATCAACCAGGAAGCAAGAAGAATCAAAACAAAGGGAAGAAGAAGAAACAAGGAGAGTCATCTCCTCGAAAAACTTCTCCTGGAAAAGGGAAACCACCTTTTGGGTGTCAGATATGTGATGAGGATCATTGGACAAGAGATTGTCCATACAAAGCTGAGCTTAAAAGATTCTTAAAGAATTCACAAACCCCAACTGTGTTAACTGATCCGTTTCCCAATCCAAGTCAAAATCTGGTTGATAGTGGAAATACTTCCTCGTACCAGGTGCTAATGTTGTCGAACTCTAAGCAACAGAATGATACTTTGATTTCGACAAGGAACAGAAATCCGCAGCTGTCGAACAGCGAGGAGAAAGATCAACCAAGCAGTTCGACAACAACTTCGACAAAAGTTGTGCCATCATTTATTACGGGAAGCATTCCGATGATCCATGGAAGCAATCATTCTCTCCAAAATATCGGAGTAATTTTCCTAAAAGACCCCACTTTAATGGGTAATTTTGCCCTACCACCTCCGAGTAATCCGGCAGAAACGGCCACAATGGAATATGAAACCTTCTATTTCTAATGGATCTAAAATTACGAGGATAGTTCCTATCTCAGGTCAACCTCGTTAAAAAATGAAGAGTCGAGGATAGTTCTTTACTGTGTCAACCTCATTAAAAAATGAAGCGACCCCCTGAAGTATAGGGGGCATGCGCCTCGTTTGCATTATTATGCTGGAGGCATGCAAAATTAATCGAGCAGTTTTGGCATAAAGTTCATGCTCGTTAAAAAATAAACGCAAGATCCGAGCAGTTTTAGCACATAGTTCATGCTCGTTAAAAAATAAACATAAGATTGAGCAGTGTTTTGGTGCATTCAAGCTCGTTAAATAAAAAATAAGCCTACCCCGGTAAATAACCATTGTGATCGTAAATTTATTAGCCATAAAAAGCCTTGGTCGTGTTTGCACCTGCCACCTCCATTTCATTTGGCCGATCGTTCACCCCCCATATGATTGTTTACCCATTTTGAGGAACAGCTGCGAAGAGTGATTTCACCTAGCCATCCTTGTGACACTGCCGTGATTGGAAAATTCCAAACTGTACCTGGAATCTGCTGCTATCCCTGTTTATCACTCGTTCCTCAAAAGACGAGTCTCCTTTGAGCTCTTTTCTCCTGACTCGTAAAATATGAAAAGTTTGCCGAGTTTTGGCCTTCCAGCTCGTTAAAGTGACCGGAAGAGCTATCCCTCCTCTAGATTTTAATATTTTTGGACCTGAGGGATTATTACACAAAAAGGTCGAGCGCTTGTTTTATTCGGCTCGTTAAAATTATCGAAAACTCATCCCTTCTGTATTGTTTTATACTTTTTCGGACTTAAGGGATTAGATGACAAAAAGGAATTTTGGAGTTAACTTTCTGTACCTTTTCAGACTCTCTAAAAATGAAAAGGACCGAGTTTTCTTTGTCGTTAGACTTGTTAAAATGATTAAATAGCGACAAACTTGTCTTTAGACGAGAACGAGTTTCCCTATCGCTAAGCTCGTTAAAACATAGCGATGGGCTTGCCCGAAGGGCAGGTTATAGAACAAGCATATGTTATCCTCCTCAAGCTTGACAAAAATAAAGAGGTACTGGTCAGAAATGACTGGGGAAAAATTGGGAGAACCTCAAAAGCTTTAATGGTAGCAAGTCGCTCTTGAACATGACACTTTGTCCTCCGTATCACATCGGGTTGGGTTGTTTCATTCACCGGTATCATCACCATGGTCCTCGCCAAACCATCCACATTTGGGGTAATGCTACCGATCCATCACATCAGTGTCGTTATATGTTCAAAAGATGTTGTTCAGAAAGAGTCAACCGTGTCCCATCCACTGCCATACATTATCCTTCATCCACCCATGATCGCCACCCTGAATCATATCTCACAGATTGCTTTCACCTCCACTAAAATCATTAGCTCCGTTCCGTGTCACTGATGTGGGATTCATTAAGGCCCTCCTTTGACGGATCGCTTCTTGTCGACTTCAGCTCATTATCCAAGAAGTTGATCTAGGAACACCCCCCTCAGTACTTTGAAGCTTGCATGCCTCAATGGCAAGTTTCTCACTTCCGGCGACAGGTATACATTAATGACCTTCGACCAGAAGATTTTGCGTGGTGTTCGACGCCAAGTCCTTTATTCACACCACGTGAATTGTACTGCAGTACCTTGAGGGTCATTATCATTATCGGTGATTCCTCTCGCGCTTGTTAACGGTTTACATTATTGACCGGTAATCAAGCGATGTCTTTCCATGTTCGACTTCAGCGCAATTCTCACATGGATCGACTTGTACTTAGAGTGAATATCGAACGAGTTTGAAGACCCCGAATCTAGTTTCATCCATCCGGGCTGCGATATATATTCAGGAAAAATAAAGACATTTGATATGTACATTATTACAGCAGATGATCATCCTACTCAAAGGATGATAATTTCAGCAGAGAATTATCAGTCTACCATCAGACGATCGTCTGTCATATGTACCAAAATGAATTTATAAAGCTGAGCATGGGAATGTCCGCCTCGGCTAGATCATGAAAGCAGAATGAAAAATAATGTATTGTATTGTATTTATTACAGGTCACCTCTCAGTGATTGAATGAACTTCGGATCCTCCTGATAAAGCATTTCACCCGATAAACGACCTCATACTTTAGGGGGCAACTGATATAGACATTTTTGTGCCTAACAGCATGAAGCATGAAATGTCAATAATCTAAGGGATCCAAAGTCCCTAAACATGTTGTTCCTACCCCTAGAGGAACAAGGTGAGCAAACCACAGCACTAAATATCAGTTCTCCGCCTGAAAACACTCAAAAACAAGCTAATTCTGGATCATGTCAACTGCTCCACTGAGCATCTGCGCTGAATGTCAACTGCTCCACTCTGTACCTGCACTGAATGTCAACTCTAATGAAGGCTACCTGCGTTGGGCGAGATTGGCCAAGTGGAACAGTCATTCTTCAATGTGTCAAATGCCCAGGAAGCTTCCAAAATGACACTTGGATCAAGGAATTCGCCTTGTGATGAGTAAGAGGATCTAGATCTCCAAGTGGAAGCAAGAACCTCCAAGTGGACTCAAGAACTGAAGAATAACTGAAGTGGGAAAGGACACTAGTCAGCTTCATGCCAGCCTCAAGCTGACTCATCCTTTCTCCAAAACTCCTATATATAGAGCTCTCTCATGAGGTCTAAGGAGGCTGGAATCTTGTGAATGTAAGGAAGTGCTGTTGGTTTGAGTATAGAACTATTGGGTGATTTGCTTGAAGGAGGTGAAGAGGAGATTTCTTTCTGCTGGGAGGTGTTGCTGGATTGGGCCTCTTATGGTTGTAACACTCTCAGAACTTTACTTCTTCCATTAATAAAGCATTTGAGGTTCTTCTATATGCATGTGTCTCAATGGCGTATTGATACTTGTATATTTGATTTATTCTAATCCTTGAATCAATTATGAATGTATGCTTCTTGTAGTTTCTCCCTCTTGTTATTTTGTAGGATCTTGGTGTAGCTGGGCCAGTGAAAGAGCAAGGAGCTGGGAGCAAGCAACAAAGAGGGAAGATTGGATCAATCATTAGCGGAAGATAACGGTTAGTGGATCTCTTTCTCTTCTCTCTTACATCTCATAAAGAAGTAATCTTGAATAGCTTTGCATTCAGTTGTTGCTGAGGTACTATCACCCTTAGAGTGGGATAGGGTCATTCCGTATTGGATACTTTTCCCAACAACACCTCTTATGAGGGTCATGTATGAGATGGACATTGAGCTCTGGGAGCTCCGGGGGGCTTGGGGTACTTCTTGGAGCGATGAGAAACCACGGGGTCAGTGGTTCAGCCTTCCTCTAGTGGATTTTTTTGTACAGGGTGAGTGGTTCATCCTTCCCCTGTGATACCCCTTGACAACATGTGAGTAGGACAAGTGGTTCGTCATTCTCTTGCTGAGACATCCTACCCAAGCAGTCTGGGACTCATGGGAAGTACCTCTCATCTGGAAAATGAGTAGGGAAATGAAGATAGGGACCATAGTACTACCAATGGGCGCATCGTGTACTACTATACTCCTTATGCTAGGATGTCTGATATTGATCTAGGATCAATGGGAACTGACTTAAAGTCAGTAAGAGTGGTATGAAACACTCTCTTTTGATTGGGACTGACTTTGAGTCAATATAGAATCATATGATACATTCTTGATCACTACTTCTTCATAGTTTAGTAGAGCAATGCAGAGTAGTGCATGGATGGTAGAGATGGTACAGATTGGCAGATGGATTAGCAAGTGGAGTTCTCCCTAGTTGAGAGGGAGTGTTAAAATTGGCAACTAGGGCCAAAATCTACATGTGTCATATTATTTATGACAGTTGATATTTTTATTAGATTCCTCTCTCGAAGAGGTGTAGGATTGATCTAAAAATCATCTGATTCTAACATGTAAAAATGAAGATATGAATTTATTTATATTATGGACAAATTATCAAGGTCGGCCAGCAAGCAAAATAGGCACACAAGGCCACAATTCATCCTCAAAGTTGCATATAAAAAGATGGAGACCTCAAGTCATTTTCACTATCATCTCATCACACATATCTCTCTCTCCTCTTGTGATTAGACACGCTATCTGAGGCAATCTTCTCTCTCTCCACACGTGTGAATTAGGGTTTATGTTTGTTGCATTGACCGAGCTCCTGGGAGGTTGTTTGAATGCATTGACTCATTTTGACTTTCAATTGGTTTGGGTGAGGAATCTCTGTCTAAGCAAGCTGCAATTTTGGGCATGAAAATCGAGGAGTTTTGACCAGCATTGACTGTGCTTAGGGCTGACCGCAGGTTGACTATTTGACCAAAATTTGGCTGGGTAGAATTCAAATGTTTTGAGGGTTATTTCATCTTGTTGTTTGGAGGCCGAAGTTGACTGAAGTTGACTGAATCTTTGAGGGTCAAATATGCCCTATTGACCAGCATTGACTTTTCTAGTTAGGGATTTTTTGTTGTTGTTATAGATTATCAAAATTTGTAAATTGTACTATCTCTGTCTGCTGAACTATTGAAGACTAAAAGAAGATATGAGCAAGGGTTTCCCCACATTGGGGTTGTCCCTGGATGGTGCCATATCTTGGGTCCTCTTGTCTTGGCTTGTCTTCTACTATTTATGTTTATGTTCTATCAACATTTTACTTACATGTTTATGTGATTGCTAAACTGAAATTTATATTGGGCTCATAAATAAATTGAAGTAAAATTTCTCTAAAGCATATAACATGCCATTGTTACCTAAAATTAACATCAAGGAATCCTACAAATTGTATCAACAAAGATATAATTGAGAAAGAACATTTTCCTTTATATTAATAAAATGGAGAATAGTCTTACAACCATGAAGCCTTGATGTTGCAAGTCCCTTCCCACAATCTCCAACCCTCTCCTTGAATGAATAACCTTCCAATCTTATTCCTACAACACAAGCCTACTTCCAACAGTCCTCTTCAAACCTCAGGTGAGGGTTAGCTTTATAGGCCAAGAGTGGGAAGTTTGGGATCCATTTTCCAAGGGATGAGATCCACTAATGGTGGGATATGGGTTCCACAAAGAGAAGGAGTAGCTCCATGATGGGAGGGATCAGAGTTGAAAAGGCAATCATTCTAAGTATGTTAGTTGGAATAAATATGACTAAAAATGCTTATAGACTTTACTTTTTATTTTTACATGTGTTAAGCCATGTGTGCAAGTCACAGTGTAAGACAGAGCACACTTATGCGCATTTTCTGATGGACTCTTCCACGTATGCACAGAAATTGACTAGGGAATTGCGAAGGAAGCCAAAAATAGGATATTGAACCATGGGATCCAAGAATTCCACTTTCTTTGGGATAGTTTGGATTCTGACTTCGCAAGGAAATGCTTTGGGACACATTTATGGATAGTGAAAGATCCAAACCTATGGTCATTTTCCTAATGCGACAAAATGATATGTAACAATGATTAGACCAATTTATAAAGAATGAACACATATTTTGTTATTTACTGTTAAAGTTACTTTCTACATACTTGTTAAAAGGGTTGTTGAAGGATGGGCTCGTTATATAATTTATAAGATATGTAGACTTGTTAATATATAAATAATTTTGAACTATGAAATTGCATGTGGGAAAGGTCATGAATATGGATGCTTAAGCCATGAGAATATATGTGACACATTTCCTCTACAACAACTTATGTTGGGTTTTATAAGTTGAGATAACCTCCCATATCCCCGATTCCCTGTGCAACCTACACAACTACTCACATTTTGTAATCTCATTCAATACCTCATGTGAGACCTCACCTACTTTTAGGTGTTTCCAATGATGGTATCCTTGGGGATTTTGTTAGAAAACTCCTTAACCATGGGCCTTCCGCTTGCCTTAACACCAAAAAATGGTTACATTGCTAAGATATGAAGGTTTGTGGTGAAAAAATAATGTGGAGGCCAACCCAAGAGGAGATTGAAAAATGATTCAACCATAAGAGATATGAGTTCACAGAAGAGAAAACCAAAGTTTTGTGGATTTCCTCAGAAGCCGAGGTGTGGAGGTACTTGAGTGTTGAGGTCTATGATATTTTCTACATGGATTTCCCTATTATATTGTGGGAGTGGATGAAGTGCCAAGCAAAGAAATGAGGATTGGGGCCTAAGCCATGACATTATTGGTGGATACCCAAATTATTACATAGAGTAAACATTGTAAGTAATTTTCTTTCTAGAGTACTAGATTTCTGGTTAAATAGTGCATTAGAGGAGTATATTGTAGAATTTCTAGTATAATACATACAATCTTTCAATGTAGTCGAGAAATTTTTTATTTAGAGAACTGCAGGGTATATACTTCAGAACATTGTCAACCTGGATAAAGATTTTGTTGTGTAACAAAGGAATAATGTGGTTGTAACTTGATACCATGAGTGGCTGGATCCCTTTTTGATGTGGGGAATTGAGGCTTTGATACAAGGATGGGTTGATTGGGAGAGAAGCATAAGGGGTACAAGGAGAAATGGGGATACAAAGAAGTGTGTGGTAAGTGAGCTGTAGGAATTAGTGGGAAAGTAGGAGAGGATGCCAAGAAAAAAGGACAGTGCCGGGGGATGTATTTGATTCATCAATTGAGGATGAAGTATAAAGGGAGAAAAGGTCACCTAAGAGGTAGTGAAGTACCGCTGGTGTAGCTAGTTCACGAACTAAGCTCGTTGTTTCCAAGAGTGGGTGAGGTGAGAAATGCCACTGGCCTTCTATGCATTGGAACTTGGTATGGTTATGGTCCAGATATAAGGACGAGGATTGTGATAGAACAAATATCTGATTGAAGGACTATAAGGAGGCATGTCATGCAAAATTAGAGCATACAGATTGGGGCAAGTCTGGGTCACCACAAGGATAGAGAATAAGAAAGAGTAGAGATAGGTACATAGGATGAGTTTTTACACTAGGAGTGGAGCATAGTTTTGTGGAGAGGGATATCCACCTAGAGATGAGGAGAACGTTACTACGAAGAATAAGGAGAAGAGGGAGTGTGACATATGAGTATCAATGGGGAAGGGACATAGGAAAAAGGAGGATAACTTGACATAGAAGATCCATTGCTCCTTGTTATCCTAGTTGTATACATCCCTTAGATTGAACAAACTATCCTGCACCCACCTTCCAAACTAGAGGTAAATTCATCATTATTTATTTAGTTTTCTTAATTATTGATATCAAGACAACATACCCACTTCCACAATGATATTAGTAGGGAGGGAGAGTGGTAAAATCTGGAGGAGGAAATACAAGTAGATGTATGAGTGTAGGGGAAGCTGAGGAAACCTAGGTAAGAGGAACAACACATGGTATTTCAACCATGAGTTCTAAACATGTGGACACTAGGAGAGCAGTCATGGCAGGAATTGATTTGACATTGAGATTACCAGTTTTTCACAGAACCAAAATCAAATAACTGGCAGAAAATTGGTTCGTATGTGAAGCCATGTGGAGTATGAAGTAGATCCTAGATTAAGGAACAATGATTGAAAAGCTATATACTACATTTTGAGATCATGCATTTGCATGGTACATGAAGGTTAAAGCCATTAAATCCTCGAGACAACCTTGTACCTTAGAAAATATCAAGAAGGTGTTGTTGAAGGAGTTATAGAAACCAAAATTAGAGTCCCAATGCATAATAGAGATTGAAGAAATAAAACAAGGTAATAGTGAATCGGTGTGGAACTACCATCAGAGGTTCAAAATTATGATGGATAGATTGATTTGTCATATCTTTAATGCACAAAGTTAGGAGTGGTTCATTGTGGGGATGCTACCACATATATGTATTCCACTAATGTAGTAGAAAGTGGCTTCATATACATAGGCATTGAAGATCACAATGATCCAAGTGGCTCTAGAAAGGCTCAAAAATAAAATTGTTGGGATTTCATTGAAAAAAATACTAGAGCATATATCTCATATTTATTCTTCCAATGGCACAAACGGCGCCTCAATCCGAGTTCGTATGTGAAAGTTATGATTAGTCAAAGTTTCAATCAAACTTGGAAAAAGACAAAGTCAAAGTCAAAAGTCTACCACGTGGCAGATCATATAGATGCCACGGGGCATCAAAGTCAGCAAGCCTAGTGTGACCCACAAAGCTAATGTGGTAGCCCATCCAACAAACTAGGTGGACCAACAAGCAAATGTTGTGGCATCACAACGAGTCGACACATGGCAAGAAAGTGACAAAAGTGGCATATGATGTGGACTTATGAGAGATTTCCACATGGCCCAATCACATGGTGCCTCATGGCACCTAAAATTAGGCCCAAGTTGCCTTGGCATGGTGAAACCTCCATTTTTGTCTTATTCTCATGGTTTGGGGAGCTATTACAATATGGATATACATTTACCATATATTATATGGTTTTAAAGCTATATTAAACCCAAAATTGGGCTTCAAAACCATATTAAAGCAAAATTAGGATTCCATGGGCTTTGAACCCAAAACATTTCAAATAAAAAGTAACTTAATATTACTATGCCAACCATTGTGCCAACCAAACACTTTGTCTTATTCACCCTCACACTTTGTTATAAAATGTCATTCAAATGGTTCAAAGGGAACCATGGAGAATACATGAGAGATGAGGGCACAGGCAGGCCAATGAAGATGCGAATCTCAAGAAGATTCTAGGAATATTGTTAGAACATATGTTAAGGAATATTCTAAAGAATATTCTCTTTGAGGAATCTTTGAGATTCCCAGGGAGCCCAAATTTGACCAAGTCAGAAAGGGGTCAAGTTTATAGTCATATTTTACGAATTTTTGCCACAAATTCAACCACTCAAGCCATTTCTTCAACAAAGGTGTGAATTTTTAGGCCATCCCTGAAAGTGGAGGTATAATATGCATTAATGTCATGTCTTATTTTTTGCTAAGTTGATGATTTGATGTTGAGATCCTTATTTTCCATTTTGTTAGAGGATCCTTGTGTGCCACTTCATGTGAGAGTTTGATACTTTTTCATGCTGAAGGAGAAATTATATAAGATTTCTTATCGGAGAACGTCTCATGGAGAGACATGCCACTCTAGCTAAGGGAGTTCTTCCTTGTATTGAAAAATAATACATCATGTATTCATCATCATCTTGCAATAATTAATGAAGATGCCTCACCACTCTTGACACCGGACCCGGAGATGTAGTCCACACTAGACAAACTTTGTTATCAAGTTGTGCATGTTATTTAATGTGATGGTTTCCTTTATGTTTCCTCTCTTTAGAGTATGCACATGTGGTTTCTTCATACTCTTTCACATGAAATTTTGCTAACATCACTTAAGTAAAAGATTGTAGTTAATTCCAGTAGCTGAGAGAATTCGAATCAAGTTTGGTATCAGAGAAGTCTTCTTATTGATGCAAATTGTGAGTGTGAATGATAACCGGAGATTGAATGTGCAACAAGAAAGAAAATGGAGGAACAAAAATATATCTCTATGAGGTCTTCTACAAGATGAAAAACATGGTAGATATAATGTATGTAGGTTATGAGGAGAAAATGGAAAAAGAGGAAAAGGAGAAAGAGAGAGAAGAAGGTGATGCTCCATCTCCATCTTCGGGAGAATATTCTTTGTCTTTATCTTCTTCTGATGATTCAAATGAAGAGATCAACAAGAACCTTCAAGTGGAAAATGTTGAATTGAAGAGACTTCTAAAAGAAGAAAAAGAGGAGAAGCAAAGATTGCATCTTCAATTACGAGCCATGGAAGAGGCCTTGGAAAAGATGAAGTGCAACAAAGGCTTAGCAAAGCCATCATCACCTACTTTGGAATCAATAAATGAGGCAAACAATGTTGATAGTTCTTCAATTTCATTTTCACTTGATTTTATTTATGTTGGAAGCCTTGAGGTACCCATTTCAGGATTGGGGTACACTGAAAGAGAATGCTCGAAGGTAGTAGAAGCAAGGGCTTATTTAGGCAAAGAATCCAATCCATTTCCCAAATCATCAAGGAAAGAGAATGATGGGAACACATCACAATATTCCCATGACATTGCACATTGTAGAAGAAGATTTGAGGCAAGCTCTCATTGCCAAGATTACACCAGAGACAACCAAGTGAGGTACAAAAATTCTCATTATTCTAATGTCCCTTTTGATTACAAGTGAATTGTTAATGATGAACATAAATCATGGCATAGAAAACTGCATAGTTTTTGTGGATTGTACAAGCATGTTGTTGTGAAGTGTTGGAAAATAATGGAAGCAAAAAATAGGACAAGGTGTGAAAGGCCTTCTCCACATCAGGGAAGGAAGATGGTTAAGTAGGTCTGGAGGAAGAAGAATTTTTGTAGTCATTGTGAGAGAGATGTACATCAGAGAACCACATGTTGGGAACTCCATCCAATGTAATGTCTCAAGAAGGAAAAACAACTATGAAGGAACTAGTTGGTAAAGTTGTTCAACAAGCAAATCAGCTCCAACATGATGACCCATTCACTTTGTTGAGTGAGAGATGGTTTTATTAGAGATAATATCTTGTCATGGCCGCATTTTTTAAATAGCATGTGCAATGATTGTAAAAGTGATGAATTGTTTTCCAACACTTATGAATTCAACATGATGATGTTTTTTCCCTTTTGTTGATAGTTGGGGTATTGGTTTATATTGTGATTCTGATGTAAAATTGACCAAAGCCTATGTATAAAATCTTGGCAAGTATGGGGTTTGCTTGGGTCATAATAGGTCATGTAAAAGAACATTTATTTTTTAAGTTGTATTACAGGTTTGCACAAGATACATGTGTTAGTTCATCACTTATGGCTCCAAAGTACAAAGGTGAAGAAGAGGTAAGTGTGGCCTATTAGGGAACTTGTTGTGCATATGAGGTAGTGCATAAGATTATAGATTATTTGTATGTTTTTGGAGGAACAAAATCTCCTGATTAGGGAGGAATAATCCAGGTGGCTCCAGAAAGGCTCAGAAATCAAAGTCTCCAGATTTTGTTGAAAATAATACTAGACCATATAGATCATATTTATGATTCCAATGGTGCAAATGACGTGTCAATCTGATTTTGTCTACAAAAATAATGCTCAGTCAAAGTTTCGTTCAAATTGGGAAAAGTCAAAGTCAAATTCAACATTCTACCATGTGGCAGGTCGCATAGATGACACATGGGATCAAAGTCACCAAGCCTAGTGGAAACCATAGAGCTAATATGGCATCCCAGTTAACAAACTAGGTGGACCCACAAGAAGATGATGTGGTAGCACCACAAGTCGACACATGGCAAGTAAGTGATAGAAGTGTCATATTATGTGGACAAATGAGAGGTTTCCACATGGCCCAATCACATGGTGCCACATGACACTTCAAATTAGGCCCAAGTAGCCTTGGCATGGTGCAACCTCCATTTTGGTCTTATTCTCATGGTTTGGGGAGTTGGTACAATATGGACATACATGTACCATATATTGTATGGTTTGTTTACAATATGGACATATGTTTACCATAAATTATATGGTTTGAAAACTATATTAAAACCAAAATTGGGCTTTAAAACCATATTAAAGAAAAATTAGGAGCCTGTGGGTTTTGAACCCAAAACCTCTCCAACAATAAGTAACTTAATATGACTACTCCAACCATCGTGCCAATCACACACTTTGTCTTATTCACCCTCACACTTTGTTATAAAATTCCATTCAAATGGTTCAAAAGGAACCATGGAGAATACATGATAGATGAGGGCATAGGCAAACCAATGAAGACACGAATCTCAAGAAGATTCTAGGAATATTGTTAGAGCATATGTTAGGGAATATTCTCTATGAGGAACCTTGAGATTCCTGGGGAGCCAAAATTTTACCGAGTCAAAAAGGGGTCAAGTTTATAGTTAAATTTCACGAATTTTCACTAGGAATTAAACCATGTAGTATGTTTCTTCATCATAGGTGTGAATTTTTAGACCATCCCCGAAATTTGAGGTATAAGATGCATTGATTCCATGTCTTATTTTTTGTTGAGCTGTTGATTTTATATTGAGATCCTTGTTTTCCATTTTGTTGGAGGATCCTTGTATAGCACTTCATGTGAGAGTTTCATATTTGTCATGCTAAAGGAGATCTTATATAAGTGAGATTTATTATAGGAGAATGTATCGTTGAGAGTCATTCCACTCTATTTAAGGGAGTTCTTCCTTGTATTAACAAAGAACACATCATGTATCCATCATCATCTTCCAGTAATTAATGAAGCGACCTCCCCACTCTTGACACCAGACCTAGAGATGTAGTCCACACTAGATGAACTTTGTTATCAAGTTGTGTGTGTTATTTGATTTGATGGTTGCCTTTATGTTTCCTCTTCTTTAAAGTATTCACATGTGGTTTCTTCATACTCTTTCACATGCAATTATTCTAACATCACAAAAGTAAAATATCTTGGTTAATTCCAATAACTAAGAGAATCTAGATCAATGTGTTGAGAAATGAAAACAAGAAATTCTAGTTTAATTTGTCCTTGAATAAAACTGATAATTAAAATCAAATTCTATTCTCATGGCAACTTGTAAATATTTAATTAAGTTTAATTAACTTAATTATCTTAGTAATTTCAAGTTGGATGCCTTTCTGAAGTCATGTATATGTTCTTCCTAAGTTTTAGGGGTCCAGTATGAGTTTAAATTGAGTTGGGAATTAAATCACTCAGTTTACTGAGTTAAGTTCAGTTAAATTAGTTCCAAACATTTTGTGGAACTAATAGAGAGTTAATAGTCAGTTGGTGCACTAGTGCATTCACCAGTGTCACTCTAGTTAACTAAAGATTCCCTCATCCGAAACTCATGCATGTCGATTCTGGGAAAGACCCAGTTGAGACTAGAGTACAGGGACAGTGTACTATCATTTGTATTATTTACTGGAGTGTAAACATCATGCATGCATCAGAGATTGATTATATGTTTTGATTGTGTAGTTTTGGAAGCATGAATTCCCTTTAAATATGGGTTATTCATCCTAGGAATTATGCAAGAGATTAGGAGCTTGGAGAGTTGTGGAATTGACTAAGTGTTGGCCAAGAGCTAGCTTGTGAGCTGAGAGAGTTGAGCATACTTGTGTGGAATTTTTCTAGTGAGAACAAGCTTTGTATCTTCACTCATATTTTATATATATGTAATACAGATATTGGGGTTTTGAGCAATGGATTTCCCCAAATACATATTGTGTTATGTGCCATATATTTATCTTCTTCTTTTTCTTATTGTTTTCATCGATCTATTGGCTTTCGCTGGTTGAAAGTAGTAGATTATTGTCTTGTGCTTTAGTACATTGCATAAGCTTGTGAATCTACAGGAAAATTCTACATGGTATCAAAGCTTAAGACAGTATCCTAGAGGAGATTTCAAATTTTTCAGTTTTGGGTTACAGGTGAAATTCAAATTTGCAATACATACTTCAGGATCATCAGATGGCATTCTACGGTTTATGGCTCGAGTATGTCTTGGAAGGAAGCTCAAATTTTATATCCTGGAGGGACAGAATGGAGGTTGTGCTAGAGGATAATATCTTGAAGGAATTCGTTGATCAAGAAATTCCTAAGCCAGCAGCATGGAACGCACAGAATTTGGCCGAATGGAAGAAGTGTGTGGTGAAGGCGAGGCGGATAATCCTTGAGGGAGTTCGATACCACATTTTCTTGAGTCTCCATGGCAAGGAAACTCCATATTCTATGTGGAAAACATTGATGGACTTGTATCAGAATAACAGTGACCAAAGGAAATTGGCACTGAAGGACAAACTTCAAAAAATTAAAATGGGGAAAGGCAAGACGATTCCAAAATACTTGACCAAGTTCACTCAATGTTGTGATGAACTTGGATGTGTTGGAATCACAGTTTTTGAGGATGATATGGTGAGTCTTTCTCTTCTAGGACTCCCAAAGAGTTTTCACAATTATCAGGACTCTGTCAATGGTCAGGAGGAGCTTCCAGATTGGGAATAACTATGGTTATATTTTATGCAGGAGGAGATCAGGACGAACATTAGGGATGGCTCTTCATCAAACACTAGTGATGAAGAGAATTGTGCCTTAGAGATTAAGTCAAATGAAGGGGAAAGGGAAATCTTCCCATTCCAAATCAGATTCTTATCATGGAGGTAAGAAGAAGACATGACGAAATTTAAGTGCTTTCATTGTCATGAGCTAGGCCATTTTGCTACCAATTGTCCACTCAAGAAGTCCAAGAAGAAGTCCTCAGGAGGAGTGGCGGGTGACGCTTTGGCCTCTCAATTTGAATTGGAATTTTCCCTCATTACATGCATGGTGTCATCAATGATGGGAGGTATATGGTACTTAGATAGTGGAGCTTCATTCTATATGACTGGAAACAAAGATTTATTCAGTGACCTGGAGGAGAAAGATCTCCAGATGCATATCGAGATGGGTGACGACGGGAAGTATAGTGTTACTGGATTGGGCACGATTACTTTTCAGAGGGAGCATGGGGCTCCACTCACCTTGAAGAATGTTATGTATGTGCCCGGGCTAAATAAGAACTTGGTATCCATTTCCATGCTTGAGGATATAGGCTATGATGCGGTCTTCTCGAAAGGAAAGGTGTTCCTTCGAAACATAGCCATGGGTCAAGTAATGAAGATAGGCATTCCAATAAAGAATCTTTATAAGTTGGGGGTAGAGGAGTGTGCTACTTTGAGCACAAAAGAAGAAAGGATGTAGATCCGAGATGTCGGGGAGTTGTGGCACAAGCAATTAGACCACTTGCATCATGGGGCTTTGAAGATATTGTAGCAGATCTCTACCAGTCTTCCCAAAGGTACGCTTGAGCAATTTGATACGTGCAAGGGGTGTACTTTGGGAAAATACACCAAGTCTTCCTTTCATGAAAGAGACAATCAAGCAGAGGTTATTCTAAAGCGAGTCCATTTGGATGTGTGTGGACCATTCTCGACAGCATCCATTGACAAACATGGGTATTATGTTATATTTATTGATTATTATTCTTGTAAATGTTGGATATTTTTCATGCAGAAAAAGGATCAAACTTTCACAAAGTTTTGTGAGTTTAAATCATTAGTGGAGAAAGATTCGGGCAAGAAGGTGTGGAAGCCTCGAAAATCATTGTGACAATATGGGGGAAAACCACCCAGTCCTGACCTTGGTTTGCATCTCCTTTTCCGTTTGGTGTAGTGGCTCCCACTAGGGATAATGGGGCCAGTTTCCCATAAAAGGTTTTGATAGTGTTGGTGGGGTGATATATGATGTAACGGGAAAATGATTGAGCTAAGTATAATCTAATATAACTAATAAACATATGCATATATCCTATTTTTAACACTATTTAGCTACAAATATACCCAAGAATTAAATACAATATGCAATTTACAATGATGTCCTACAGCAATTGATAATAAATATCATTCAACTGCAATAAGAAGTTAAATCATTTAACAGTATTCCTTTTGGATAAATAGTTAGTCAAAATGATTGAGAAAGAAATATTGCTAGAGTCAAAGCTAACATCATACAAAAGTGCAATAATGCTAAATTGTAATTCATAATTTCACACATAAAACAATTTAAAGAAGAATTATTGCTTGATACGTAAGTAAAACAAGATCATAATATGAAAGTACCATATATGACAAGTCCTACTCATGTGCTTCAGCAATATTGACCCAATCTCAATAAATCCAACACATTCTAAGAGTACAAAAGTGCATTTTAGTAGAGAATGCTAGATATTTAAAAGAAAAGAGATCTTGTTCCATTCATTCCATCATGACCTCCTCAAAAGTACAGAAGTGCAATGTTTCGAAGAATGTTTCTGATAAAGTTTCTGGACCTCTCTCTAAATGCATGAGAGGGGTTTAAATACTAAACTATAGGTCCTAAAATAGATTATTACAAAAATAGCTGAGGAGGTTTAAACGACCTTCCTCAGAATATGCAAAAATAAAACTAAAAGAAAATAAATTAAATGACTAACTCCTTTGGACTTGATCTCTAAGATCACAAATATCAGTCATTGGCTTGAGTTGAGTCAGTTGGTCGATTGTAGATTTTAACTTCCCTGCAAATATAGCACCTATTAGTGCTGGCACCATATTTTGTGTTGAGGTTGTTAAGCACCTCAAGGTCATCCACTGGCTGTGTGGTTTCACTAAAAACTACCAATATGCTTCCCAATTCAGCGTAGCTACCTATTTGAATGCCTCCTCCTTTTCCCGCGCTGCTTGTCTCCATTGTTGCTCTAACTATTTAACATTCAGAATAAATCCTAGTATACATTCCGTAACCAGATTTGCGCCATGAAGATTTTCATTGATGGCTTCTATTATGTTATTTGTTGTTGTCGTTGCTATCGTTGTTTCCCTTTCTGCTTGTTTCAACCGAGAATCCCAATCTGTGAACAAGATGTCTTTATGAGATTCCTCCAGCTTCGGTAGGTCAGCCTTTCTCCCATCCTCTGATTCTTGCCATGTGATAAAGTTAGAAATCCTTTTATGGATTTCTTCATACTCAAGTCTCATGTCAACAACTTGGTTTGTTAACTTATCACTGGTTTCGCAATAAGGACTTATCTGTGATCTTCAGGAAAAGTAATTCCTTCTACTACATTAGTTGGGAATTAAGACTAAGCGCTTCCTTTATGAACCCATCAATTTGCAGATTATCCTTAAACTTATTTGTCATAGCTTGTATCTGCACATCTCTTTCTGCTAAGCTGGCCTGATGTTGTATTCTCATCTATTCAAATTCTTGTTGGAGCTAGGCTACTTGTAATTCTTCTTGTTGATTGGAATTTTCCTGAGCTAATTGTTGTTCTAACAGCATAATTCTTTGTTATTTTTCCTTAAGCAGCATTTGGACCTATGTCGCTTTGCCATTAGTTTTTGTGGCATTGGCTCCTGCGAATTGCGACAATTTTGTGATATTTTCAGATGGATCCATGGGCAAGTCCTTCCAAATGATATCCATTGGTTCATTTTGGAAGTTGTAATAGCTACAACATCCAAATTTGTTTTCTTCCTTTGTCTCTTGACCACAACTTTATGGGTAGGACTATAAAATACATCTAGTGGAGGTATTTCTTCAACTCTCAAAACAATTTCTGAAGTAGGAGTGGCAGGAATGATTTCAACATCCTAAGTGCCCTTAGCTCCTTCCTCTATCGTTTCCAGATTTGAATTGTGTTGGTTTTTCTTAGGATTCTGTATCTTAGATGTTTACTTAGGGTTTGAATCTGTGTGAAGTTTTTTGTTGAATTTTCCCATTCCTGTTCCAAGTCAATAATTGGGCTTTTACCTTAATGAGTTGATGTAGAGGCAATTTTTGCTTGTTTCTTTCCTGAGGTTTTCTTGGCCGTCTCTTCTGTAGTCCAGTTGTGTCCTTTTCAAACTCTTTATTTGTGTTTCCTCCTCCATTTTGACACTTTTGCTCTGAGTGCTTCGACTCATGCATAGATCTCTCTTGGGTTTCTTCTTCATATTTTTCTTTAGAGCTATCCTCCAAGCTTACACTAGGAGTTGGCTCCCTTATTGGTTATATCTGCAATAGGTCCAATGGGACCTTCAATAATATTTTTTCCCTATGCACATGGAAAGCCCTAAGATCATCTGGGGTTAAAATCTCTGATGCCAAACGCAACACTTGTGAATATGTTTTTGCTTGTACGAAGAGGTCATCAAAGGCATCCCCTTCATGGGTGAATGGATTTACTTTTACCATAGTAGTAAAATTTTTAACAGTGTCATTTGGGTCATACTGCCTTCCTGAAAGTGTAGCTAGTTTCAGAGTTTTAATATTCTCTGCTTCTTTGCATGCATGTCCAAAATCATGTAGCATAAATGCACCACATTGTAATGGGAATGTAGGCCAAATGGCCTTCTTCTGCTCTTTCAATCCTCTGCTTAATCCACCTTCCCCTATTGTTTGGTAGGCTATTTCTCTAGCCATTAATTTGTCGGGAACGTAATATGGGAGAACATGCGGTGAAGCAATGCTCCCGAATAATCTGATGTAGGTAAAGGTTTCTCTCCCAAACCATCTGGCTACTAGAAATATATCTACCTCGGGATCTTTAGAAAACCTAGGGGTGGTTCAGTTGTACACTTCTTTATGGATGGGTAGCATGACTCCTTGACAGATTTTATAAAAATGGGGTTGAAATTGAGATTCCCACAAAATATTATGGTACATATGGATGCGAAGTGGGTCCTATATAGTCCACTTCCATCCCATATTCGGAAATTTAGAACTAAAGCAGATTGCATCCATTACAAAAGCACTCATGAAAAAGGGGGGAAATACTCTTAGAGAATAATTTCTCTTCCTTATATATTCTATAATAGCCTTAGCCAAATTGTCTGATAGAATTTGAGCCTAGTTCATTATTGTTGCATTCACTGCTGCATCTATCAATGGAAGAAAGTCTAGGGAAAACTTGGTGCTATCGATTTTACCGAAAAATCTGCATAGCATTATTGCTATGAAACTAGGAGGGGGAGAAATGGATGTTGTAAAGTACATACCTGTTTTATCCCGTTTGAGCTTGCCTTCACTTGTTGTCGAGGTTTGCATGATGTTTTTCAGGTCTTCATTTTCCTTGGAAAATTGCTCAAAGAACTGTTTGTTGTAGAGCTTCTGCAGCTCTGGTAACTAATACATTAGTTGTAGGTTGTCTGCTAAAAAAGAACCCATGACCTCTTGCCTGTGATTCCTGAATGTTTGGTCTGCAATGTTTGCCTCATCAATTACCCATTTAACCATGTCTGTATATGGGATTATTTTTGGTCGTGTAGCTATGCGGTGCAGGAAAGAGCATGTATTTCAAAATAGGAGGCATCAGATGACTCCTGGGCATCTGTTGTGGCCTTTATTTCCAGTGACCTGGGGTGCTCCTCTTCTAACAAGTTGTACATGACCTCCCATGTCGTAGTTCCTTCGTCTATACTACACATAGTATCAGAGAAAAGAGGGATCATTTCTTAGTTCTCGGACACAGCTGCCTTTCCCTTCTTTCCCATTGTTTCTAACAATGCTCCCTACAGATTTTTCCTGAAATGGAGCAAAGCGGAAATTATCGGATAAACACAAGTAAGAATTACAATGAGAATGAATGATACAGATAACCTGAAAAGGTGACAACAAAGGAGTTTTAATCAAACATGGATGAAAAGATATCATATCACGTCGAGCCGCTTTTTAACATAAATGCCATTAACCTATATTAAATAGCCACTAATGGTTCCTTATCATTGCCTTTATTGCTTATTAATGTACTGCATCGCAAAATGGGAAGGAAAACTTTTAAGGTGGCAGACTTAAGTTGCTAGAATGTCGATTTTACGATTGCGATGCAATATCGCAAATTTCATTATTGCATATTTGATTGTGTGCTTTCTCAAATTTCATTAGGATTCTGTGGGATGCGAGATGATATATTCTTTTTTACTTAGAGCGTAGTTTGTTTGAAAGAGTAATTACCTTATAAAGCACTTTTCACTACGTGGCAGACTTAAGTACCATTTATGACATTGGATTCTATCAAGTTCGGGCTTCTATTGCATTTCGCAAGATCATGCAGTTCATAAGATTTAGTCCTTTTTAAGTATCTTGACGTGATGCGGTAAGGTTTACTTGTCCTATCGCATTTTTCACATTTCAACATGCTTTGTGGGTTTGTGTCCTTTGTGAGCGTCGATGTGCAATTGTGATATGGACTTTATTAAATAGGAAATGCCATAGGTCATCGCTTTAAATGAAACTCCTAATGATATTTAAGTTAGGCATAGTGATCCTTATGATCACAATTTGTGGGTTTTTCTTATTAACAAAGTTTTTGACACACTTGGTCCAGCGGTATGCGAAAAGGCAAGAATTTCTAGTTTTCAAAGGGTTTTGACTTGATATCTTGATTTATTCTTAAAATAAAAAGCTTAAAAGAAAGTATCCAAGTGCTAAATTTCTTTTTGAAGGATTTTATCAAGGGTCCCTATTTATTAATAGAATATTATCTATTACATCAATAAATGGGGGTTTTTGAATAGCCCAACAGAAGGTTAAAGCTCTACGGAGTGATAACGGTGGTGAGTATGAATCAAACGAGTTTAAGAACTTATGTGTAGCGAAAGGGATTAAACGGGAGTTAACGGCACCCCATAAACCTTAGCATAATGGGGTGGCCAAGAGGAAGAATAAAAGAATAGTAGGGACAACAAGGTCAATCTTGCATAATTAGGGCCTACCACTACACTTGTGGGTTGAGGCATGAAACACAACGGTTTATGTATAGAACCGTAACCCACATCAGATACTTGAGATGAAGACACCAAAGGAGGCTTATTCCGGTAAGAGGCAAGATGTTGGTAACTTCAGGATTTTTGGGTCATTGGTATATTGCCATGTGACCAAAGATGAATGGAAGAAGCTTGATCCTATAACAGAGTTGGGGATATTTGTGGGGTACACTGATACACCTCACAATTATCAAGTGTACTTTCCAACCAGCACGATGACAATGATTTGTAGGGATGTCAAATTCAATGAGGAGAAGGCCATGTGAGTTTCCTTTGAGAGGGAGCTTGACCTACATGCGGATGAGGAGATTTGAACTCCTAAGGTTGAGGAACCTTAGATTGATGTGGAGCAGCCACATGCTGAGGATCTGGGAGTGGAGATATCCACTTAGGCATGGTCTTCCAGAGAGGGAAGAAAGTGCACCAGAGAGGCTGACAAATTATTGGATGATGCACAGGAGAATGTGGGAGCACCCACTTCTCAGTGCATGTATAGGAGGTCACCTCAGAGGTACACTAGATACATGGCTCTTATGGAAAAATGTGTTGTGACAGAGCCATCTTCCTTTAGGGAAGAAGGGTAGTAGCTGGTTTGGGTTGATGCCATGGTGGAGGAGTATGACTCCATAGTTTGTAACAGTATTTGGGATGTGGTCCCAAGACCGGAGGACAAGTCAGTGGTGAGCTCTCATTGGATTTACAAGTTAAAGCAAGCTGCATATGGTAGTGTGGAGAAGCATAAGGATAGATTTGTGGCCCGTGGATTTTCACAGGTAGAGAGGATTGATTATGATGATACCTTTGCTCTTGTTGCAAGGTACTCATCAATCAAATCTATATTGGTACTATCATGGGTTGGAAGATACATCATATGGATGTGAATACAACCTTCCTTAATGGCATGATTGAGGAAGAGGTGTACATAGAGCAGCCTGAAGGTTTTGAGACCTTTGACCATGAGTCACATGTGTGTTGGCTCAAGAGAGCATTGTATGGGCTAAAGCAAGCACCCCATGCTTGGTACACCATGATAGATAGCTACTTCACCAGGTTGGGCTTCACGAAGAGTGAAGCGAATGCGAACTTGTACCACATAGTGGTGGAAGGTAAACTGTTGATCATTGTACTTTATGTTGATGATCTCATACTGACAGGTGATGATCAGTTGATCAAATCGTTCAAGGAGGACCTTGCAAGAGAGTTTGAGATGAAGCATATGGGGCTTGTTGACCACTACGTGTCAATGACCCATAGAAATACATCGCCTTTTTTTGCAAAAGGGATAGTGCTCGATCGATGTGTCTATGTTGTTAAGCTATCATCACCAGTCTAATTTCCAAGATGTTATAATGTAAACACATTCTGCATGTATATGATGTAAATAATATCAGCAGATCTGTTTCGTGTATGTAATGACCTAGGCAAACCTACTTTTCTGGTGATGATCTACATTCTGGGAGGTTTTTTGACTCACCAATCAATTCTTGGATGGTCGGCAGAGTTTTCCTTCAGTGTTACCCCAAAGCCAGAATAGATTTTGTTATTGGGATCTTAGGCGAGTCCTAGTGTTCTAGATCGAGTCTATGTAAAAGTGATTTGGGAATGATCCTAACTATTTGGTTAGGTTATTTTATTACAAATTGCTTGGTCTGTTGGATTATATTTGTGTTGCAGAAATGGGTAGTCTGTGAGGGTCTATTACAAATGGGTTTTCCCCCTTATGATGTAAAAAATATGAAAGTAATGATGTAAAGTGTCTTAAGGGTTGGAAAAATAATTCATCCCCACATAGGTTAATTAAATTTTCTGGCCAAAAAATAATTAGAATCCTAAGCCATAAATTTAATTAATTCTAGGTCCTAGGTAAATTTAAATTCTCCAAAGGCAAAATTCGTCGATCCTTAAAAATTTTAAGAGGCCCAAGGACTAAGGTAAATTAATTATTTTGATAAATTTTAAACCTTTGATCCCTGGAGTTAAGCCAAAGTCAAAATTTTGGGAAATTAACTCAAAAATTTAATATTTGATTTAATTAAAATGCATTTAATTTAAAAAAATGAATTTCAATAGATGAGATTAAAAGAAAGTTTAATCTTCATCAAAGGTCGAGA
Source organism: Pinus tabuliformis (assembly GCA_031772625.1). Lineage (NCBI taxonomy): Eukaryota > Viridiplantae > Streptophyta > Pinopsida > Pinales > Pinaceae > Pinus > Pinus tabuliformis. Next base: position 439,650,245 of record CM062816.1, read on the forward strand.
TTGCTTTGATGAGGATCACTCGAACTAGTTGTTGGAAGATTTATCTTTAAATAGGAGGTCATTTGTCAATTGATTCATTCGATCTCTGAGTTGTGTGCTAAGCAAAAAGCTCGTGTAATTGTTTCCTGGATAATAAAGAAAGACTTTGGAGTTAAATTTTATTGGTGTTACTCTTCATGGAAATACTGTAAGATGTGTTGTTTTCATGCATAATTTTTTTTAGCCATTGATGATAGCTTCTGAAGAGTGATTTGAGTACAGGTATCTTGCTCAGTCATTGGGGTTTAAATGCTAATTTAATTTTTGAATGTAATAGCAAATATCTCCATTTGCCTGAATTTTATTATCATCTTCTCGCTCTATTTTAATGTTTGGATTGAGTTTTGTAGGAAAATATTGATTTTTAGATCCTCGGGCGTTAGGGGAAGTTTTCAGTTGGACCATCCAACTCTCGATCTGTGTTTTCTGAAGAGCCCAGCCAAAATAGCTCTGAGCTTATCATAAGATTTTATGTGTGATATACAAAGGGTTTTGAGCTAAGGACCTCCTTTAAAATTTTAAAAATTTAATTTTTGTGTGGGAAATTGAGAGATCTAGCTATTGAGAGCCTTAGATTATCAGATCTGGGAAAGGATTTGGACTCATACTCCTCGGATTTGATAGATCTATCATTCTTGTACATAGATCTGTAATCTTTTTTTTTCTAACTTGGGTTTCTGGGGTTTTATTTATTTATTTTTTGTATGTCTGGGTTCAGGATGTTTTCGTTTTTAGGTACAGGTTGCAGATCTGAAAGAGAAGTTTGATTTGAAGCTAGATCTAGGCCCTGGAGGGTAAGATCTGGCCTCAATTTCATTTTTTGTAGGGATATTATCAAGCTTTTTTACAGTTTGAGGGTTTAAATTTATTTTTTTATCAAGAAATTTTTCATGAGGGTTTCACTAATAAATTTGAAGCAGAAGTATAACATTTTATTCAAAAAAATTTGGGAAACTTTTAAGGGTTTTATTGGGCCACCATTTTCCTTTATGTCTACTGCATTTTTCCCTCTAGAAAATTTCGAAAATTTTTCTTTTACCATCTGTGTTTTGGGGTTTTTATGAAAAATTTTGGGTTTCTTTTTCCTCTACCCAAACCCTCCTCTCTCTCATTGCCCCCTCAAATCTGTGGCATCTTCTTAACACTACTCGAAACTTGTCTGCAACCCTCATATGTCACTGCATGATGCCTAATCTCCCTATTTCCTGTGATTTCCTCATCAAATTATCAGTATCTCCTTTCTTGTCGCTCCTCCTTTATCATTTGTCTGCAGCCCTCATTTGTCACTCCGTGTTGCCTCTTCCTTCCATGCATACCCGTAAAAATGCAAATCCGTGACTCCTTCCTCCTGTCAATCTGCGTCGCACTCCCCTCGCTGCCTAATCTCCTAAGCTACCATCCGTTCTGTCGCTCACTGCTACATTTGCCCTCCCACTGCTCCATTTTCATTTTCTGTCGCCCCTTTCCTCCTTCGAACTACTCTCACACTGCCATCGAACTCACCTGCAAACACAAACAAACAGCTCCTCCCTCCAGCCAGCTTGTCGCTCTTCCTTCGAGCTCCTCTCCATACATTGTTTGCCATCAAACTTGCACAAACCCAAAACATTTTGATTCCCTTTTTTTATTTTTACTTTTCTAGTCTTCACAGTTAGGGTTTAGGTTAGTTCTATATATATATATATATATATATATATATATATATATATATATATATATATATATATATATATATATATATATATTCTAATTTCATTTTTTTTAATTTTGGGTTAAATTCCTTTTAGTTTAAAATTCGATTTTTTTTTGTTATTGTTTTCTTTTTTGATTTTTTTTTTTTTTTACTTTACTTTTGTTTTACATTTTTCATTTTTTTAGTTTTGATTTTGATTTGTTTTTTTTTTCATTTGAAAAACATTGAAAAAAACATAAAAATCTAAAAAAATTAAAATTTAAAAATTATTTGGTGACTTTAGAATGAAATAAATTAGATGACTTGCATTTTTACATTAAATATTTTAATGTGGCCTATGGCCCATTAAAGTTTTAATTTTTTAACCCTTTGATTCATTTTACTTCCGTCACATTAAAAGATTCTGATTTCTTCATTTACCATTCAATTAATTGCCTAAGGAATAATTGTTAAACTAAGGTTCCTTGGTGTTCTTTCGTGGTAGTTATTTCTCTATTTTCAGGGATGATAAATGTTTTAAACAATAATATTGACTTTTGGAGAAAGATCATTTTCGCTAGATTATCCTGCATGCTAAAAGTTTTGAGCATTTTACATTTAATTGTTCATGATCATCTCTTTGCCACATTTATAATTTTGCTCTAGATAACTTGTTTTTATTTAGTCTATTGTTAATTCAAATTAAAGGCACTGGTCTATAATCAGTTTTATCTTATGGTTGTGTCTTATTTTGATCTATCTATCTCAATTGACCAAGACTTGTTCTAAGTTCATCAAGTTGTTCATTCTTAAAATCTCCTAGAGCCTTTGTTCCACAGACTATCCTCATTCATTCACCTTATGGACTACCCCCCTTGACTTGTCTAGGAGAGAGTTTAAATAGAGTGAGTAAGGGTTAGATTCAAAACCCTTACTCTGAGCATTGTCGCAATGCCTAGACATTTTGTACGACAACATTTTTTTGAGTCGTTGCCGAGGACAGAATTTTATGTCCTTGGTCCTCTCATCTCTTCTCGTCATTTGATCCTTCCATCTTCATCTCATCTTCATCTCATATCATCTTTTATGTCTAATTTAGATTTATGTCTGGGTGGCGACTCCACTTCCTTCATCTTCTACAAGGGCGTGTACTAGGAGGAATCCAAGCAGCTTGGCTAATCCTACTCCAGATCCTAAAAGGGCTCTCAAAGCTAAATTACACAAGCTCTCTTCTCGTACACTCCTTTTCAATCTCAGCCAGGAAGCTCTCTGTGACATTCATTCACTCTTCTTGAATCCTCCCATTCCAGACATCATGGATATCTATCAGCCTCTTAACTTTGCTAACATCCAGGGTAATCCCCATAACCTTCCTAATACTAGTCTAGAAAAGCTACCCACTTTCCAAGGAAATAATGCAATCACTGTTAAAAATCATTTATATGTTTTTGAGACTTGGTGGGCTAAATTCTCTTAGACTCAAAATTATGAGTATGTGCAGATGAAATGCTTCATCTTAACCCTTGAGCAGGATGTTATGGATTGGTTTAGGGATAGGACCGATCATACATTGATTCATATGATTCCCTCCTTAATGATTTTAAAGACAAATTTGGTGATAATAAAGAAGATCGATTTCTAGAAAAAGCCATTAGCATCATTAAAAATAAAGAAAATGAGACGTGTGAAGAATTTAATAGTAGTTTTAATGGTATGCTTAAAGAAATATCTATTGATTACAAACCAACTGAGAAAATGCTTCTAGAATACTATCTCGATGCTTTCAATCCTGACACTTCTTATGAACTGAGAAGGTCCAAGCCTGGTGATTACAAGGCTTGTCAAATCACAATTGAAGAGCTGGAAAAAGATAAGAAGGCTTTTGGAAAATCTGAAATTCCTAGGTTTGATAGATCTGTTGTTAAATTAAAAGAACCTAAAGGAAAAGAAAAGGAATCTGAAGAACCCATGTAAAAATTGCTTAAGAAGTTAGAAAATATGGAGTTAAATCAAGCTAGGATGATTATTGATCATGCTAAGGAGGTAACTGCATTATATTCTAGGTTGATTCAAATGGAACGAGCTCAAATGCATCAACCTAGGGATCAAAATAATAATAATAATAATCGAAATAATTTGTAGAAGAAAGGTCAGTCTAGTGAGCAGAGGCCTCCTCACCCTCTTGAAACGAATAATCTTGTGGAGGAGACCCCAGCTTATTGTAGAGCCTATGATGAGCTTCATGAAGAAGCCACTTGTCCTACTATCAATAGAATCATGCATCATGAGATGCTTGGGACAAGAAACCAAATAAATGTGGTTGGTAAAGAATATCGCTTGTCGCAGGAAAATTGGGAAGAGGTCAAGGGATATAGTCAATCTATCAAACCTTTTACATCTTCATATAGTATCAATAATTTTGGTCAGGAAACTGATGTCTTAGTTAAGCTCTTTGGTGAGAAACCTCCGCTTGAGCGAGTCCTTGAAATTGCTAAGGACAAGGGGTTAAATTATCAAAGGAGAAATCAAAATTATAATCGGTTAATTCTCGAAGTCTTAGTTTTGGATCAGCTTCTGGAATGAATATTGATTTAGGAGGTTGGTTTAATAACTCTAAAGTTTTGGTCCCTATCACTGAAATAGTAAAGATCCCCTCCCAAAGGACTAAGTTATTAAATGCTATTAGTAGCACCCAGGTAAATGCTACTCAAGAGGAACCCCTTGAGGCTTTCTATCAAGATGCTCCCATATACTTGCAGAGTATGGATTCTGGTAATAAAGAACACTCTTTGTTCTTCATTACTTTTCTTGTGAACAATTATCGCTTATAACTGCATGCTTGACTTTGGTGCTTCCGCTTGTGTGATGACTAAGAGAGTCATTGAATAGCTTAGCTTAAGGATATCTAGGTCGTACTATAACATATGTGCCATGGATTTGAAGAAAATTGAAGTTCATGGGTTGATTAAGGACTTACAAGTCCATCTGTCTATCTACCCTGATATCATGATTTTCATGGACACAGTTGTGGTTGATGTGTCTGATGCTTGGGGTATGTTTTTGTCTAGGAAATGGGCCTCTAATTTAGGAGGAAGCATACAAATGAGCTGGTCATATTCTATGATTCCTTCCCCTAATGTTCAAAGATATCTTAAGTTAAACAGAGAGCGTGAAAGGAGATTCCATGTGGAAGATCCTAAAAGTCCCCAAAATGAAATCAGAAGTGAACAACCTAGCCTAGGGAATCATGTTATCCTGTCTAATTCTATCATTCCCTTAGAGGCCAAAGTTGAAGAAAAAGTGGTTAATTTAAATATACTTTGATGGTGCAGTATCTAGGCATGGTAAAGGTGTGGGGATTGTCTTAAAATCTCCACTTGGTCATATTTTCAAATTTTCCTATCGGTTAGAATTTGAAGCAACCAACAATGTGGTTGAATAGGAAGCCTTCTTGTTGGGTATTGGATTAACAAAAGCCTTAAAAGTTAAATTGATAAGTATCAAGGGTGATTCATATTTATTTAGAAAATTAAAATTAAATTCACATGTAAAAATCAGAGATTAAAAAATTATAAGAACGTTGTGTGGGATACCATGGAGTATTTTGATGCCATTAACCTTGAAGTTATCCCAAGGGAGAAAAATAGTTTGGCCGATGAATTAGTTGTTGCTTCTTCCACCATGCAATTATCTGATAATTTAATTGAAGATCAAATTAATATGGAAATTGTTTTTAGACTTTATGTCCCAAATAATTATGATCATTTGTAGGTCTTTGATGATGAAACACATATTATTCACTTCTTAGACAGTTTGGATGAGTTTTAAATCCTACTCCTCGGAATGTTGTTGCTCCTGAGCAACACTTTGATTGGCATGATGCTATTAAGAAGAAAGAGGAAAATAAAATTGATCCTGGAGAGTTCGTTGAAGTAAATATTGGTACATATAAAGACCCTAGAATTATTAAAATTGGTAAGGGTACTAATGAAGATGAAAGAAAAAAGTCAAATCTCATATTTTCTTTTTCAATACTCCTCCCACCACCCAAAGAACTATAGCTCGCATTCTAGGCTTCACCATAGCGTCCCTTCCTTCTAAATATTTAGGAGCTCCTCTTATTGCCTCGGCTCTCAAGCATTCCTCTTGGAACAGCCTGTTAGAAAAATTGGAAGCCAGATTATTCCTCTGGACTCACAGAGCTCTTAATATGGCTAGTAGGATAGTGCTAATTAAAGTTGTTCTGCAGTCCATGCCTCTCTACCTATTCTCTATCTTGGCGGCACCGAAATGGGTGCTCAAAGCCATCAAACAGCTGCAGCATAATTTCCTATGGGGAAGTTCGGGGCCAAATCGAAAGTGGGCATTGGTCAAATGGGAGAAAGCTTGTCTTCCCAAAAAAGCAGGAGGCATTGGGCTAAGAGACCCAGAACACAGCAATATGATAATGGGGGAAAAAATCTGGTGGAAGTGGCTCTCAAATTCCAGAACACCTTGGGTGGCCCTATGGACAGCGAAATATGCAAGAAACTTACCCTTAGAGGAGCGAATTAGAATGTCAGAAGTCAGTAAGGGCTCGGTCATTTGGAATTCAGCCATTCAACATCGAGATTTAATTCAAAAGCACAGTTTCTGGGAGGTGAAAGATGGCCTTACAGCAAGGTTTTGGGAAGACTCATGGCAGCAGCTTCCAAATCTCAAAGATATCATTCAGGGAATTTCAGACAGAGACATAAACCAGCATGACAAGGTGGGTCACTTCTGGAGATCACATACTGCCCAAGAACATAGAGAGTGGAAAGAAGCTAGTCATATCTTACCTCACAGCTCGGAACAAATTCAACTTTCCCTATCCTCAGAACTTCAAAAACGAAAAATTCTAAAGCTGGCAGGTATGGATACACTAAGATGGGGATATGAGGAAAAGGGTACCTTCACAACCAAGGAAGCCTACAAAATCATTATCAAAGACAGAGTAATCAAAGACAAATTATGGGACAAAATATGGAACCCTCCTATTTGGCCGAAGGTTTCTACTTTTCTGTGGCTTCTTTCACACAATAGAATTCTCACATGGGACAACCTCAGGAAAAGGAACTTCTCTGGGCCATCTATATGTCTCAACTGCAAACAGGAAGAGGAATCAGCTCTACTTCTTATGCAAAATTGCCCGCTTGGAAGGACATTGTGGGAAAAGGTCATATTCCGCTGTCGGAGGGACGGTAGAGTGATGGGGGACATTAAAGGCACCCTTCGCAACTGGACTCAAGAGCCATATCAGAGCAAAGTTTTAAACACTCTTTGGCAAATCATACCGGGATTACTGATGTGGAATATTTGGAAGGAGAGAAACAGACGGATTTTCAAAGATCAATCAATGACGATGGAGCAGATATGGAACGGGGTGCACCATAACATCAAAGAAACTCTATCTATTAAAGGCTGGTCCCAAGAGGACTTTCCATCGCAACCGCAGGAACAAGCTATATGGGACAACTGCCAGATACAACTACAAGGTCCGACTTCTTCTAACGAAAATTCCTCCAAACATCAAGTGACCACTGCAAGCTGGACCCCGCCGCCAATCAATGTGTTTCAACTCAACTTTGATGGAGCGTCGAAAGGAAATCCTGGAAAAACGGGATTTGGTGGAGTTATCAGAAATTCCCAGGGTAAGCCTCTCATCACTTTCTTTGGCTCAATTGGCTGGAATACCAATAATGCAGCGGAATTGGAAGGATTATGGAGAGGGCTTAATCTAGCGCAGGATCAAAAGCTCCTTCCTCTTATAGTGGAAGGGGACTCCCAAATTCTCATCAATATGGCCTTAAAACTTCAACAGGGATCCCCGGTTCACAAGGTCAGTAGTAGCTGGAGAATGGCCACTCGACTTGAGCTACTACAACAATGGCTCAGTCATAATCAAGCTATTTCATTCAAGCATATCAGAAGAGAAGGGAACAAACTAGCAGACTTTCTTGCTAATTTAGGAGTGGACAGTGGGAAGGAATTCTTTGAAGGATCACTACATGGCATAGCCTCGAAGAACCAACTTTCTACCTTCCATTCTATATTAACAAGAGATAGGCAGTTGAGAGAAGAACCACACCCGGATGCGGGTGTCTTCAATAGCTGTTAATGCCCATGCATGCGCAACCGGCAGCTGGCAAGCATACAAGCAGGGGTAGGCGGTATAAGGTAGACATTCAAGTATCATTAATGCCGGCACGAGCCCAAGGTACGCAGACGGAGGTTAATAGGATGGCGCGCATTCTCCTGGTCTCAATTGCTCTGGTTCTCTCTGGAAGCATCGCAGTGTATCCGCTCTCGGTAAGCAGAGGTCTCTTCTGGTGGTCCTGGTCTCAGGGGAAGCCGCCATGGACTCATAACAGTCCCCAGTTGATAAGCCTAAGGAATTCTATTCTGCATCTTTGCGTCGGGGTTGGGTGCTCCAAGTCAGTTTTCGCCTGTTGTGTCTGGTGTCTCAGGTCAGTCTTCGGCATATACTCTGTAAGGAATCGGGTCTCTGCCCCTGCTGTAGGTGTTTGGGTTGGGAATTGGGTTCTCTTGGTCGTGGCTGGGGATTGTCTGCTCGCCAGGTCTTTCTCATGTGTGCTTAGAGTCTGGGTCTTATATGTTACAGTTTGGTCTTCATTTCGGATTCTTTCAATCTGTGAGTTGCTTTTCCCTTACCCTCAGCCTTTGAGTTTTTGCACTCCGCTATCTTATTCGACCATGGCCCCCCGTCGTCGGGGCATTCCCAGGCGCGGGAGTAATTCGGGGTCCCGGGGAGGGCCGGGGGGGAGGGGGAGCCCTGCACCTCGTCGTATATCACCGTTAGCCATGGCCTCGCCTTCTTCTCTGCCCTCAGATGATTCTGGTCCCTCCCTAAACAGTTCGTTGCACACCTCCAGATTCAAATTCAAAAGCAGACTCAATAGACCGCTCATCTCTGCCATAATCACGGTCATCTTCTCGGAGGAAGAAGATGAGCTCGCCAGCTCAGATGAAGCATCTGAGGATCAGTCACCTTCTCAGAACGCCAGTGCCTCTCAGAGTAGCTTGGCGGAAGATGTCCTCAAGGTCTCTGTGGCGGTGCATGAAGAGGATTGTCAGGGTGAAGCTTGCACTCAGATGGACTCTCCACAGGAGAATATCATTGCCTGTGAGCCAGCGAACAGATATGAAAGTGTCTTGCATCTTGTGCCTCCTCCGGATGGCAATTTAATGGAAGTCGAAGATGAGGTAATGGTTACTTGGGAGCGCTCCCCGGACAAGGCCAATGATAATGCTACTGGTGAGTCACAGCAGGCTTAATCACTTTTGCCTTCAGTTTCAGGACAGTATATCAGTTTTTGGATTTCCAGATCTCGTGGTTAATTCTCAGTGCGCTCGACACCTGACAACACTAGCTAGTAGGTGCTCATACTCTGGGATTTTATTTTGGACCTCCTTTCTTGTAATACTGTTAACGGACAGTAATCAGTAATGTACTGTTTAGTTTTGGGTCTATATAGGTCTGTTCAGGTTTTAAGGTTATGATCAATATTTTTGTAAACAGAGAGAACAGCAATATCTGCAACGGTTTTTTGACAGAGGGATGGCTATGGCGCCCTCAAAGGTTCAAACCTCTTTGCACATATTTTTTCTCTTTTTAATTTAAATAGAATAGTCTTTACACAGAAAAAAAAAAAAAAAAAAATGAAGATGAAAGAAAGAAATTAATAAATTTACTTCACGAGTATAGGGATGTTTTATCTTTTTTTTACGATGGATTAAAAGGCTATAGGGAAGATCTTATGGAACATATTGTTCCCTTAAAGGATGAAAATGCTAAGCCATTTCGTCAGAAACTAAGACAAATAAATCCTAAATTGCCCCTCTTAGTCCAAAAGGAGCTCGCAAAGATGTTGGCTGCTGGCGTTATTGCTCAAACTAGGCATTCTACATGGTGCTCAAATTTGGTGATCATTAGGAAAAAGAACAGTACAATCAAATTGTATGTCGATTTCAAAAACCTTAATTTAGGTTGTAAAAAGGATAATTACCCTTTGCCTAATATGGAGACCATGTTGCAAAGAGTGATGAGATCCGAGATGATGTCATTGTTAGATAGTTTTTCCAGATATAATCAAGTTTGGGTAAAAAAGGAGGATCAACATAAAACGACTTTCACCACACGATGGGGAACATTTGAATACATAAGAATGAATTTCGGTTTAACAAATTCTAGGGCTACTTTCCAAAGGGCCATGAAATATGATTTTAAAGGTTTAATTGGAAAATTCATTGAAATATATCAAGATGACCTTACTATTTTTTCTAAAAATTGTATTGATCATATAAGTCATCTTAGGCAAGTTTTGAAAAATGTAGGGAATTTGGCATTTCCTTAAATCCTGTTAAATCTATCTTTGGGGTAACTGAAGGGAAGTTACTTGGTCACATAATTTCAAAGGATGGGATCAAGATTGATCTTAAAAGGGTTGAGGCAATTCAAAAGATTCCTCTGCACCATAATCTAAAATCCCTCGAGTCCTTCCTAGCAAAGATAAATTTCCTTAGAAGATTTATTCTGAATTATGCAGAATTAACAAAGCCTATTCAAAATATTTTGAAAAAAGATGCAAATTTTCTATGGAAATAAGACAGTAGAAAGGATTTTCAAGAAATAAATATTGTTTTAGTCAAGGCTCCTGTTTTAATCAGTCCCGATTATTCCAAGGATTTCAGGATTTTCTCTTTTGCTTCTGAGGATACCACTGCTGGTGTCTTACTTCAGAAAAATAAGGATGGGCAAGAACAGCCTATTGCTTTCATGAGTGGAGTGCTTCAGAATTCTCAGTTCAATTACACTACCATGGAAAAGCAAGCTTATGTCTTAGTTAAATCTCTTAATAATTTCAGGATATATGTGGGATATTCCAAAGTCATAACTTACGTCCTGCATTCTATTTTCAAAGATATATTAACTCAAACTGACTGCTTAGGGACCCGTGCTAGGTGGGTAACGAAAATTCAAGAATATGATTTGGAAATTAAACCCACCAAGTTGGTCAAGGGTCAAGTTTTAGCAGAGATGTTAACTGAAAATAACGAGAAATATTTTGATTTAATTTCTCTTAATGATTCATCTTCACCTAAGTTGCAAAGGTTAGGAGAGCATGACTGGTACAAGGATATTATATATTACCTATTGAATCTTACATGTCCTAGCCATTTAGTTGCTCATAAAATAAGGGCTCTTATATTAAAGGCTTCTAAGTATTGCCTCATGAAGGATGGCCTAGAGCAGCGAAATCCAGAGGGCATTATACTTAGATGTGTTGACGAAGTTGAGTCTAAAAAGTTGATTTCTGAGTTTCACTCTAGATTTTGTGGAGGGAATTATGCTGCTAGAACAACCACACACAAAATCCTTAGATTTGGATATTACTAGCCTTTAATTTTTACTGATGTGCAAAAATTTGTTAGATGTTGCCAATCCAGTCAACTATTCACTGGGAAACAAAAGCTACTTTCCCTACCCCTTCAACCTGTGGTTGTTGAGGTTCCTTTTAAGCATTGGGGTCTGGATTTCATAGGGAAATTTCATGAAAATTATAGAAATGGCTACTCATGGATTTTGACTGCTACTAATTACTTTACAAAATGGGTAAAATCCATTCCAGCTAAGAATTCCACTAAAAAGGTTATGGACTTTCTTGAAAATCAAATAATTACTAGATTTGGTCTCCCTGCCAAGATCACTACTGACAATGTTAAGGTTTTCAGTTCTATGGAACTTTCATCATTATGTTTTAAGTATGGAATTGTGTTATCTCATTCATCTAACTATTATCCTCAAGGTAATGTCCTGGCTGAATCAAGTAATAAAAATCTCATAACCGTTATCAAGCAAATAGTGAGAGATAACAAGCGATCTTGGGACAGTAAAATCAAGTATTCTTTGTGGGATGATAGGATAACAAAAAAGAAATCTACTGGTAAAACTCCCTTTGAATTAGTCTATGGCCTGGATGCAACTTTTCCAATGCACCTTAAATTGCCAGCTTACCAACTCCTTCATCACTTTACTAACGATAAATCTATTGTCCATAATAGAATTGATCAGCTTGTAGAGTTGGATGAAACTCGTAGGAAGGATTTTAATAATATGTATAAGAATCAATCTAAAATCAAGAAAAGATTTGACAAAAAATCTCATCTTAGATCTTTGCAGGTCGGAGATATGGTCTTGTTGTGGGATCGAAAGAATGAAAAATCAGGAAAGCATAACAAATTTGATAGTTTGTAGTTGGGACCACACATCATTCAAGGCATTGTTGGACCAACCTCATTCCATTTGACCATGTTGGACGGTGAACCACTGGATTTACCCGCAAATGGCCAAATGCTCAAATTGTACTTCAGAGAGGACATATGATGCCACTGGGCATCCTTTGTATTGTATTCCTAACCCTACACCCTTTCATTTCAGCATTTCATTTTGTAGTTATGTCAGATTCATGTTTTTCATGTACTTAGGATAGTTAATAAATGAAGAGCTTATATCATTCATGTGCTTAATGTTATATGATTATTTTTGAAAGGACGCTACTTATGTTATCTTGTGTCTTTCATGGATGCAGATTTTGGATTCTCAAATTCCTCCGGTGCAGCAACGTGTCCCCAAGTAGAGCCAGATTTTGACCACTACATGTCAATGACCCATAGAAATACACCCCCTTTTTCACAAAAGGGATAGCACCTTATCGATGTGTCTGTGCCATTCAGCTATCGTCATCAGCATAATTTCCAAGATTTTATAATGTAAACCCATTCTGCATGTATATGATGTAAATAATCTCAGCAGATCCGTGTCGTGTATGTAATGGCCTAGGTAAACCTACTTTTATGGTGACGATCTACCTTTTGAGAGGTTTTTTTTCTCACCAATCCATTCTCGAATGGTCGGCAGAGTTTTCCTTCAGTCTTACCCCAAAGCCGAAATGGATTTTGTTACTGGGATCTTAGGCGAGTCCTAGTGTTCTAGATCGAGTCTATGTAAAAGTGATTTGGGAATAATCCTAGCTATTGGTTAGGTTATTTTATTACAAATTGCTTGGTCTGTTGGATTATATTTGTGTCGCAGAAATGGATAGTCTATGAGGGTCTATTACAAATGGGTTTTCCCCCTTATGATGTAAAAAATATGAAAATCATGATGTAAAGTGTCTTAAAAGTTGGAAAAATAATTTATCCCTTCATAGGTTAATTAATTAAAATTTCTGGCCAAAAATTAATTAAAATCCTAAGCCAAAAATTTAATTAATTCTAGGTCGTAGGTAAATTTAAATTCTCCAAAGGCAAAATTCGTCAGTCCTTAAAAATTTAAAGAGGCCCAGGGACTAAGGTAAATTAATTGTTTTGATAAATTTTAAACCTTTGATCCCTGGGGTTAAATCGAAGTCAAAATTTTGGCAAATTAAATCAAAAATTTAATTTTTGAGTTAATTAAATAGAAGTTAATTGAAAAAATCAAATTTCCCCAAATATTTAAATATTTCAATGGATGAGATTAAAAGGAATTTTAATCTTCATCAACAATCAAGATTTCTTTGACGAGGATCACTCAAACTAGCCATTGGAGGATTTATTTTTAAATAGGAGGTCATTTGTCAGTTGATTCATTTGATCTTTGAGTCGTGTTCTAGGCAAAAAGCTCTCGTGTAATTTTTTCCTGGATAATAAAGAAAGACTTTGGGGTTAAATTTCACTGGTGTTACTCTTCATGGAAATACTGTAAGATGTGTTGTTTTCATGCATAATTTTTTTTTAGCCATCGATGATAAGCTTCTGAAGAGTGATTTGTGTACAGGTATCTTTCTCAGTCATTGGGGTTTAAATGATAATTTAAGTTTTGAATGTATTATAGCAGATATTATTATTTTCCTGAATTTTATTATCATTTTATTGCTCTATTTTAATGGTTGGATTGAATTTTGTAGGAAAATATTGATTTTTAGATCATCAAGCATTAGGGGAAGTTTTCAGTTGGACCAGCCAACTCCTGATCTGTGTTTTCTGAAGAGCCCAGCCAAAATAGCTCTGAGCTTATCATAAGATTTTATGTGTGATATACGAAGGGTTTTGAACTAAGCACCTCCTTTAAAAGTTTAAAAAATAATTTTTTTTTGGGAAATTGATAGATCTAGTCGTTGAGAGCTTTGGATTATCAGATCTAGGAGAAGATTTGGACTCATACACCTAAAATTTGATAGATCTACCATTCTTTTACATAGATCTGTAATTTTTTTGTTTTTTCTAACTTGGGTTTCTGGGGTTTTATTTATTTATTTTTTGTATATCTGGGTTCTGGTGTTTTTGTTTTCAGGTACAGGTTGCAGATCTGAAAGAGAAGTTTGATTTGAAGCCAGATCTAGCCCTGGAGGGTAATATATGGCCTTAAAATCATTTTTTGTAGGGATATTATCAAGATTTTTTACAGTTTGAGGGTTTAATTTTATTTTTTTTTAATCTAGAAATTTTTGATAAGGGTTTCACTGGTAAATCTGAAGTAGAAGTATAACATTTTATTCAAAAATTTCTGGGAAATTTTTAAGGGTTTTATTGGGCTACCATTTTCCTTTCTTTTTGCTGCATTTTCCCCCTCCAGAAAATTTCGAAAATTTTTCTTTTACTCTCTACGTTTTGGGGTTTTTCTAAAAAAATTCAGGTTTCTTTTTCCTCTGCCCAAACCCTCCTAATAAGCCTCAGAAATGGGTAATTATATGGGCTCATTCTACCTCTTATTTTGACTTAATCCACTATTCTCATTAGTTTAATGCATGTTTTTGAATATAATTATGCTAATAGAGTGAATTGGGTTAATCACTTTGCATGTAGTCTAATGAGTGTTTTATGCAGATCTTTTGGACAATTTTGGACAAAGACAAGGAATTTATGAGCAAATGCAGCCAAACTCAAGGAAAACAGGGAAGAGGATTTGTAGGGGTTGTCTCCATCATTAATTACCCCTTTCCTCGAATCCTCCATCAGCAACTCAGAGCACAAAGTCCCACATTGATGATTCCAAGGGGCAGCTGAGTAAGTCAAGTAGGGTTGTTGTTTATCTTCAGTTCTAGGAAGCCGAGTTCCTTGATTTTAGGAGGACTGTTGGAAGTCCCCATTTGTATAAATAAGAAGGCTTCAAGCCTCAGTAGGTTAGCTAGTTCTTAGTATATTTTCACACTTTTGTGCAGCACATTGCTAGATTAGTTTGGAGTTCTTTTTTAGAACAGTTTATGTGATGTAACTGCTATTTTTTTATAAATGAAGGTGAAATAGTTTTTGAGCCAACACTGATCTCTTTCAGAGGGCAAAAGCTTTTGGGTTAGGGCCCAACCCAAGTCACCCAGCACCTCCTTTGTGTATTTGTATGTTTTCTTTCTTCCATTCATGAGTTGATTTCTGTTGCATAGATTCATTTTTCTTTGTTAGAATAGGTTGCTTTTGATGGTTAGCATTGTTGTTTTTGTTTCGGTTACTCAAGTAGGTTGCTGCAGAGACAAAATAAGATTAAAAAAGGCCACAGCAGGCCCTGATCTCCTTGCTCCCTTCTTGGGACTATGATTTGAGGTCAAGGCACTATTGCTGCCACCAAAAACACAATTTTTGCTCTTCCATGCAATTGCTAGTGTGATAACCTGATTTGGAAAAGTTGATATTAGTTTAGATTCACTTGCTTAGATCATTTTCTATTTTTTTCCCATAGTTCTCCACATGCTTTTCTACTCATAAGTTGCTGATCAGCATTTTCTGTTTTTAGGTCAGAAATTAGGTCAAGTTAGACAAAATTCTGTTTTTAGTTCTTTCTCTAGTTCGTTTTGATAAGTAAATGTGCAGATCTCTTGTAGGACCTTCCATCTCACCATCCATCCATGCAACAACCAACACCAACTCGCTTCTCATAGATTTAACAGCTCATTCGCAACATTTCACCAATCTACCCTAATTTCTGCGTTTTTCCATAAAGTTGTTTTCTTGCCATTTGAACAAATCCAACTATCACATTCATCCCTGACCTTCTTTGAAAAGTTCTAGACACCTCAACACCTTCATCCAGCCTTCAGTTCCCTTTTAACATCATTTTTCCACTTTCAAACCTCCAAGAATAGCTCTCGGCCTCCCCCTGTAGATCCTCCTGTAGAACCTCCTATAGATCCCCTGGAGCCTCCTGTAGAATTTCCTGTGAGTGATTTTTCAAAGCCTAATCGTAATGGAATTCTTCAGAAGGGTACTAGGGGCTTCTTAGGACCTCTCCACACCTTCCTCTACCTCTGCAACAACCAAATCCATCTTCCTTTGCAACCAAACCTCTCCACAGTCATAGCCAGATAAATCACAAGCATAATAATTTCACATAAAAACACTCAAAAATACAAAAAGATTTTTTCTTATCGTTTCTTTTCAGAAGTAGCTTGAACAAATGCAATTTACCTTTTCAGTATTCAATGGCACTCATTTCATCAGTTTTGATCTCTTTTCCTGCAACAGTAGGGTTAGTAGGTAAACTAGGGTTTGTTAGGGTTTGTGTTCCATTTCATTTGTCATTCTCTTTCTACAAATAGGATAGCCTATGTAGAGTTAGCTTTCTTCCATCATAGTTAAAAGCTTCTTCTGAGAACTCATAGAAGTTGGCTTAAGCTCCTAGCGAACTTGTGCCAGCCGATCAAGTGACAGCCTGCAGTAAGAGCTAGTACTTGTGCATACAGCACCATCACTTCCAAGTTTGTTACGAACTATCAGGTTGATAAAAGTAAAGTAGGGAGCCCCAGGAGTTGCAGCATTATTGCTGCAATACTGGAGCTCACCATTCTTTTTGGCATCGTTGCCGGGGAAGCGTCAAAGTATTTTGTGATTACTGCTTTTCTTCTATTTTCTACTACAACATTCTGCTAAGTAGTTTATTTCAACAAAAGTAGAGTAGTTGTTTCATTTCAATTCTACAAGTTCATTTCAGCAAGCGTATATTATGCATTTCCTGCTTTCATTTCAATTCTGCAATTTGATTTCAGCAAAATAGATTAGTCATTTCCTGCTTTCATTTCAATTCTACAATTTCGTTTCAGAAAAATAGATCAGTCATTTCCTGCTTTCATTTCAATTCTGCAATTTCCATTTCAGCAAAATAGATTAGTCATTTCCTTGCTTTCATTTCAATTCTACAATTTCATTTCAGCAAGTTTATTTCAGTTTGTTGTAGTTTGTTGTTCAATCCATTTCATTTTTGCAGGTACAAGTAGAGAAAAAAACAAAAATCACCCAAAAAGAGATTTCCTTTCATGCCTCGTAGGAACAGAGACAATTCAAGAAAATTCCTACCCAACACCCCCACCACATCACTAAGTCACCCTTCTCTTTTCTTTCGTGGCAGTGATCTAGAAGAACCTATAGGCGAACCTCTAGAGATATACGAAGATCCTATAACAGAAAAGGAACAAGAAACCATTCCTCCTGAGACTATGGCTAAAAAAAGAAACGTTAAAGGAAATGGGGAAGAATAGAGGGTGCCTTTCCTATCCGAGAGACCAATGGGGACACAAAAATGAAAAGCATAAGTCCTTCAGCCTTACCTCACTTCCATGGATTGACTACCGAAGATCCTGATACATTCTTGTTTGAATTTGTTGTTCTCTGTTGAACCTATGACTATGCAAAATATGAGTAGAAGTTGAAACTGTTTCCCTCTACCCTCAAGGATGCAGCATTGCGTTGGTTCATGGGGTTACCTGGAAATAGTATCGCAACTTGGGCTCAGATGTAGCAAGCCTTTAACAACAAATACTAGGACTATTGTAGGTCAAAGGATACCAAGGAAGAAATCTTCTGAATGACCATGGGAAGTGATGAATATTAGAAGACTGTGAAGAGAGGTTTCAGCTCAATTATAAAAGGGCCAGGTGCACATTTGACCCCGAATCTTTGAAGTTGGTCCTGTCAAAGGAGTCCCTGAAGACCACCTTGATGCCCTTCATTTTCTGGCTGGGGGATACATCTACCAACTACCTTATGATGACATAAAGACTGTGTTTATAAACCATTCAAGGGCAGCCAAAAAGAGAGGTAGAGGAAGTCAACCTTTAGCTAGTACATCCTCATCCAGTTCATCCCTTAGAAGCGAATTTGAGAATCGGCTGGAAGATTTCAAGAGCAAGATGAGGCAGACTCTTGCCATGCAAATGGATACCTTGCATATCAAAAGGAAAAAGAGGAAGTCAAGAGGGCTTTGGCCATCTTTTGTCCTAGGTGCACTAGAAAGCATCCTAGGAATGAATGTCCATTTCACTCTATAGAAGTGTGTTTAGTCTGTGAAGAAGTCCATCTTACGAATCAGTGCCCTTCCTTGCCTAGCATTAAAGCTGCATATCAGGGGGCCGAGGGTGCCACTGAACCACTATATTTCATGAACCAAAGGAGGCAACATGGACCTAGACCTTACCAACAGGGGATGCAAAGGACATCCCAGACCTATTACAACCCCAATCAAGCCACTTCCATGCCTTCTTGGGGTCCCCCTGCTCATCCTTCCTAGTCCACACCCCCTCCTTGGTCATATCCATCTCAATACCATGCTCAACCAGTTGCTCCTCTGTTTCACTCTTATGCTCAGCCACAGCCTCAGTGGAATGCACCTCCTCAGGGGTGGAGGCCCCAGTAAAACTCTCCTCCCACTCTTTTGCCTCCACCACCAGCTCAACCACAACCATTGGCTCCTGCTCCACCAAGGCAACCCCAAATACCTGCTCAACTGAACCCAAACCCCAATAACAGACAGGCCCAGCAGGTATATACTGGAGAAACATCATACTCAACCTATGTTGTGGAGATTCAGGAGATTAACCTACGATCTGGGAAGGTTTTCCCAGATAGCCAACCTCCTCCTAAGGAGGATGAGGAAGAAAAATAGGAAAGTGAACCGAAATCCATTCCACCCTTTCCTGAGAGACTAACTGGAACCACACAACCGACCCCAGAAGAAACTGAACTTCTGGGAGAATTGAAACAGTTATGTGTAAAGATACCACTTCTCCAAGCCATAAAATATGTGCCTATATACAACAAGATGATCAAGGAGAAGTTCTTAAGGCACCCAGGCAGGTGCAGGAGAGATGCTCCAACTATCAATGTCATAGGACAACTGTCCGACCTCATGTTGGGGCAGGTAATATATCCGAAATATCTAAACCCTCGGAGTCCTATAGTCGATGTCCACATCAATGGCACCATAATCCCCCATACCCTGATTGATCTAGGGTCTACCATTAATGTGATGACCAAGGACACTATGCTCAAGATGAGCCTTCAGGGTTCCCTAAGAAAGACCACAACAGTACTGCAACTAGCAGACCACTCCACCGTGACCCCCAAGGGGATTGTGGAAGATGTAATGGTCTCTATTGATTCTTGGGAGTACCCTGCGGATTTCCTGGTTCTCCAGCCAATGGAAAAGCTCAATAGGTATCCTCTCATCTTGGGAAGACCCTAGTTGGCTACTGCGGATGCCTACATCAATTGTCAAGCTGGGAATATGACAATCAAGAATGGGCATATGTCCAAACAGCTAGTCCTATATCCTCCTACCCAACCTCAGTTAGAACATGATTTACCTCTCTAGTTGGAGGAGGATGATGAGGATGAAGTCTATTCTGCACCATTGTGTACAGTAGAAGCTACCATGGGGGGCCCACAAACTGAGGATGATCTTATTGAAAACTTGATTCAGAATCCACCCCCCAGTGTGTTTCCATTAGAAGAGTTGGTGGAAGAAACCCAAGCCAATGCTTTAGTTGATCTTTATGTGGATAATCCGACCTCTCTCCTAGTTAAGAATGTGGAATTTGGCCCAAAGAGAACCTTGAAGATCAACTCATCCCTATCCACCTCTCAAGAGAAAGAACTGTGTAGCTTATTGAAAAACCACTTAGATGCTTTTGCTTGGAGCTATAAGGAGATGAAGGGAGTCCACCCTTCAGTCTATACTCGTCACATTTACATTAAAGAATATTGTAAACCAGTCAGGTAGCCTCAAAGGAGGATGAATCTAGCCCTTAAGGACATTGTCAAAGAAGAACTGCAAAATTTGCTAGATGCAGGATTCATCTACCCCATCTCTGACAGTGAATGGGTCTCTCCTTTGGTGCTGGTGGCAAAGAAAAATGGGAAGTGGAGAATCTGTGTCGATTATCGAGAATTAAACAAGGCCACCAAGAAGGACAATTTCCCTTTGCCTTTCATAGATCAAGTGTTATATGGCCTCGCAGGGAAGAAGTTCTTCTCCTTCCTAGATGGGTTTAGTGGGTACAACCAGATCCAAATCAACCCGGAAGACCAAGATAAGACCACTTTCACTTGTCCTTGGGGTACTTTTGCATACCGGGTCCTTCCTTTTGGGTTGTGCAATGTTCCCGCCACTTTCCAGAGAGCAGTACTGAGCATATTTGCTGAACTGGTTCATGATTCAGTGGAAATCTATATGGATGACTTTACCCCTTATGGTTCTAACTTCCAGGAAGCTTTGACTAACCTGGGAAAATTTTTAGCCAAGTGCATTGAAATGAACCTGTGCTTAAGCACGGAACATCCACCCCTTATCATCCGCAAGCAAATGGATAGGTTGAAGTCACTAATAGAGCTTTAGAAGGAATTTTGACCAAGGTAGTGAGCAGCAATAGAAAATATTGGGCAGATCGATTGGTTGAGACCACTTGGGCCTATAACACCACCTGGAAAACCACCACAGGGTTCGCACCCTATGAGCTAGTCTATGGGAAGAAGGCTTTGCTATCAATAGAATTTGAATATAACACATTAAGGATGGCAGCTCAGCTGGACCTAGATCTTAGCCATGCACAAAAGGAAGGGTTAATTCAGCTAAATGGATTGGATGAACAGAGATTGCAGGCCCTTCTCCACTTAGAGGTATTCCAACTTCAAAGAAAAATATGGCATAACAGACACCTCAAAGAAAAACAATTCCAGGAAGGAGATTGGGCACTGCTATATGACTCAAGATATAAGGATTTCAAGGGCAAACTGAGGACAAGATGGCTGGGACTGTACATAGTAGAAAAATGCAATGACAATGGTTCAGTCCTGATCCAGACCATTGATGAAGAAGCCATCCCCATGCTTGTCAATGGGCATAGGTTGAAGATCTACAGGAA
Source organism: Pinus tabuliformis (assembly GCA_031772625.1). Taxonomy (NCBI): domain Eukaryota; kingdom Viridiplantae; phylum Streptophyta; class Pinopsida; order Pinales; family Pinaceae; genus Pinus; species Pinus tabuliformis. The sequence continues at coordinate 439,671,164 of CM062816.1, forward strand.
GCCCCTCTCCAAGAAGGAATTCATTGAAAATCTAAGTAAAACAGTGTTGGTAGTGGTGCAGGTCTCTGCCTCCACTCCACCCACACCCTAAACAAACAAACAAACAAAAAAATAGAAAAAGAGAATAAAAGATCCCTCAGTGAAAACCTCCTAGAGGTGCCCAAGGCAGGTAGTGAGGGTGAAAACGTCCTGGAGGCGCCCCAACTGTCTCAAAAAAAAAAATAGAGAAAAAGCAGAAAAATTAACTTCTTTTGAATGCATTACAGATTGCATAAGGGTCATAGAAGAAGAAAGGACATGGCCAGGCTGCATACACCCTTGATATCTCATTTCTCCATCGCCATTCGCTTTTCCTATGCCTTGGTCTCACTCATCCTGGAAATTTTGCATCCTAGAGGAAACTTTGTGCATTCTACAGGAGGCTCCTGTAGAAACCACAGAGAGCTCAACATCAAGTTCAGAAAAGAATCCGAGGGCTAGAATTTGTCTAGAAGGCCTGTGGACCTCCCTACCACCATTCATCCTCCTAACTCTCCATTCCATCCCTGCACCACTACATTTTTACTCGCTTTTCCTTCCCTGCACAGAAAACACAGAAATTCTGTTTCTTTTGTTTTTTAAATAATGAAAAAATGATGAATAAAGCAGCAGCATTATTCACTTGTTTCTTACCTGATGCATTATAGCTGCTTTTCCTTTCCTTTAGAACCTTCCTCAGTTGTCTCTTCAATCCATGCTCAAGCATTAGCCAAAAATTTTAGAGGAAGAAGCAGCTATAGGAAATCCTGCAGGATTCCTATAACATCTGATCCCTTTAAAAACACAAGCTCCATAGGCAGGGCCAGTGTAGTCAAGATGTATGCAACATGCAAGGAGCGGTTTCTGATCGGAAATCACCAGCATAAGGTAGCCAAGCCACCAGTTCAGAGGCCACGAGCATCAACAGAAACAACAATAAAAAAATAAAGTGCCAAAGTCTGAGCATGCAGAGCACGGTAGCGACTAACAGGTAAGTGGCTAAACCTGTTCCTCTGTTGCAAGAATATTATTTAGAGACTACATGAACCTTTGAGATGGTCGCGATTAAATGAAATCTGTGGCCAGCTAACTGGCCACCCTCGTCTAGTTCAAACAAGCCTTGTTAGGGTCCCACCCTAACCTCCTTATTTATGTCATGGGATCACGTCATAGTCAAGAGTCAATAAAGCCCATATTAATATTTGTAAGTGGTTAACCCGCAATTAATGACGGGACCACAGTTAGTTGCAAATGGGCCGTAGTATTAGATAGATGGTATTAATAAAACCCACGGTATTGGCCCGTGGTATTGCATGTATGAGTCATATATAAAGGATAGAGACTCCCTGCGAGGAGTATCGTGTCTTATTTTGTAATCAAGCTCTGCTCTACTGGAGGTTGCCCCCTCGAAGAGGCAAGTGAACATTATTCTCTGAATAATAAAATCATTGCTATTCTGTGTTCTGCGTATCTTTTCTTCGCATATTCTGTATTTGGGTATCATTTTGCAGGTTAAGAGCATAACAAGTGGTATCAGAGCACTTTCCAGGGCCAGTAGGATCTCCAATTCTTAGCAAAAAAAAAAAAATTGGCTAGAGACGTGTTCCAGCATCTTTAAACCACGGGATCTGTTGTTGAGCGCATAAACCTACGGATTTTGGGAGGCATGCACGCAGGAAATACAAGAGGTGGTCACGTCTGTTGGACTCCCTTGTAACCCCTGTGGGTGCCCCTTCGAGTAGTAGCGCATTAGACAGAACCACGCACGGACTGTCTTCCACGTACCCTCTGGGTATATCGGAAGCCCCTTAGGCTCCCTTGAAACCTCGCCATAGATAAACTGTCGGTCATCTTGTGGCTACAGTACACCGAGAACAGCACTCGGAGAGATTACTCGCCCGTACGATAGGGTAGTCGGGTTGTACAGCTAAGGGTACGGTTGATCCTCCTTAGTTAGAGCCCTGAAACATTGGGCCGAGTACTATTGCCAGACCCTTATGTATATTGCGATCTGTAGCACCTGACACTCCTCAATACCATAGTTCCCTTTTCTATCGGGGGATCGCACATCATCTATTCCAGATCCGCTGGTGCAAAGGGGCGCAGCAGCAGCCATCAGTCCCGCCGTCTCAAGTTCGCAGATCAGTCATTCCAATCTATTAGATCCAGCAGATCCACAGCAGCAGTCTATTCCGCCGCCCAGAGCTATCCGATCCACCATTCAGATCTCTCAGATCCACCAGATCGGAGTTGTTGTGAAGGGTTCCTATACCGAGGTATAATTTTCGCAGGACTTTTGGCCACATGGACATTTTGAGGATTTGGCAACTGCAGTATTGATCAAGAAGGAGTAAAACTCCGTTAGGAGTTTTCAGAAAAAAAAAAAAAAAAAAAAAAAAAAAAAAAGAGGAGTCTGAGATCTTCCGGGGCGCTTATTGGTGATCTAGCCCATCAGAATCACGACGACGAGCTGAGCACGGTGGTACCATTCAATTATTACTGAAAATTTTTAGGCGGTCCCAATTTTTCATCAGGTTGGTGTATGGTAGAAACTAGAGCTCAAGCAATGGCCAATGAAAGAATGGACAAACTTGAAGAATCCATGCAATCCCTCAATAATCAGCTTACCAGACTATGTCTCCAGATCCAGCAATTAATCCCGAAGGGCAAGGAGCAAGCCCACGAGGAGGCGTATAATGGCAATGAATACAATGAGGGTGAGTCTAGCCACTCTCCTCACGTTTGGCACACCCACCCACCATCCAGTCAACGACCTCCCAAGTTGGATATGCATAAATTTGACGGTTCTCACCCGTCCACATGGATAGCACAAATGGAGCAGTATTTCAAACTGAATCGTATCTTAGATGATGCGACTAAGCTTATGTTGGGGAGCATGTACTTGGAAAATGAACGGTGGCAATGGTGGGAATGGCATCAACGTTGCAATGGACCTTTTAGGACTTGGACTCAATTTACCAAAGCTCTTCGAGACCGCTTTGAACAGGAGGACTCTTTTTTGGGTCGTCTTACTAAGCTCCAACAGACGGGTACAGTGGATGAATATATTACAGCTTTTGAAGCCTTAGCCTTCCGCACTTGGGGTCTCTCAGATGTGTTCTACACGGAATGTTTTATCAGTGGTCTTAAAGAAGCCATCAAAGCTCAAGTCTTACTGCACCACCCTCCCACTTGGACAGAGGCTTGCAAGGTAGCCCGTAACGTGGAACGTACATTAGCAGCCCAATACAGTCACCCAAATTTCCCCGCTAAAGGTTGTCCCCCACAGGCTCACAACACGACTCAAACACTTAAGGTCCAAAAGGTGTCACCTGCGGAAATGGCCGAAAGAAGGAAGCAAGGACTATGTTACTACTGTGATGAAAAATACTCCCCAAGTCATAAATGCAAGAAGCCCAAATTTTTTCAAATAGATGCCACTGACTACAGCTCAACAGAGGAAGATCCACCACTTGAGGAACATGAGGTGCTAGAAGAAGACAACCTAAAGGAGAATGTCTCTAACGAACCAGTTATTTCGCTGCATGCGTTGGCAGGGATTTCTTCCCCTCAAACTCTCAAAATCAGGGGTTTTCTTAAAAATCGCCCAGTAGTAGTCTTGATTGATAGTGGAAGTACCCATAATTTCATCCATCAAAAAGTCACAGAAGCAGTGCATTGTTTTGTACGAGCAGTTTCTAACTTCCAAGTCCAAATTGCGGATGGGGGCACAATGAAATGTGAAGGCCACTGTGAAAATGTCAAACTTCAAATGGGGGATTATCAGTTGAAAACCCACATGTTTGCCATACACATGGGGGGTTGCGACATTGTCTTCAGCACTGAATGGCTCTGCACTCTTGGGCCAATCACAATGGATTTCCAAGAGTTATATATGAGTTTTAAGCAGAACAACTACACATACCCTCCGTGGACTCCAGGCGGGAGCCCCCTCTATCATCAGCTCGCATCGGATGGAAAAATTGTTAAAAAAGGGAAATCATGGAGTGGTAGCTCAATTTAATGCCATCCAGGTCGTCGAAACCAAGTCTCTGCCAATTCATCCTGAGATGCAACAGATTTTAAACAACCATCTGCCGATCTTTGACAAGCCTCATGAGCTTCCACCCTCACGAGGGGAACATGATCATAGCATCACCTTGGTTCCAGGGGCCCAACCCCCAAATGTGCGGCCATACAGATATCCGTTCACCCAAAAGAATGAAATAGAAAAAATAATCAAGGAACTTTTGGAAGCAGGTGTCATTCGTCCCAGCATTAGTCCTTATTCATCCCCAGTGGTCATGATGCTCAAGAAATATGGGGAGTGGCAGATGTGTCCCGACTTCAGGGCCCTCAATAAGTTGACAGTCAAAGATAAATTTCCCATTCCGGTGGTTGACAATTTGCTGGATGAACTCAATGGGGCTCAATTCTTCACTAAGCTGGATCTTCGCTCAGGCTACCACCAAGTTCGCATGAAGGAAGTTGACATTCCCAAGACTGCTTTCCGGACTCATGAAGGCCATTATGAGTTCCTGGTCATGCCATTTGGTCTTTGTAATGCCCCCTCTACTTTTCAGAGCCTTATGAATCACATTCTCAAACCATATCTCAGGAAATTTGTCCTTGTCTTCTTCAATGACATCCTCATCTATAGTGGCACTTGGGCTGCACATCTTCAGCATGTAGATCTACTCTTACACCTGCTCCGCAAGCATAAATTATTTGTCAAGATGTCCAAGTGTTCGTTTGGCATGGAAGAAGTTGAGTATTTGGGCCACATTGTGGGGCATGAAGGTGTCAAGGTGGACCCCAAAAAGATCCAGGCAATGCAAGAATGGCCTCAACCTAAGACCTTGAAGAGCTTGAGAGGATTTTTGGGTCTCACAGGCTATTATCGTAAATTTGTCTGCAACTATGGCCGCATAGCGAAGCCCCTCACTCAACTCCTAAAGAAAAATTCCTTCTTTTGGAATGAGGAAGCACAACAGGCATTTACCGCTCTCAAAAACGCCATGTGTTCCACTCCAGTCTTAGCACTACCTGACTTCACCAAATCCTTTGTCATTGAATGTGATGCTTCGGGGACCGGTATTGGGGCGGTCTTAATGCAGGAAGGGCGACCTTTGGCCTTCACAAGCCAACAACTAAGTGGGAGGAATCTGGGCCAATCTACCTACGAAAAAGAAATGATGGCCATCTTACATGCCGTCGAGACCTGGCGACCTTACTTATTGGGGCGACGTTTCCAAATCCGCACAGATCATCACAGTCTTAAATATTTTTTGGAGCAACGCCTATCCTCCCCACAACAAAATAAATGGCTCGCCAAAATGCTGGGATATGATTATGAGATCATTTACAAGAAAGGGAAAGACAATAGTGTAGTAAATGCATTATCTCGCCAATTTGAGGAAGAAAGTACTCTGCTAGCAATTTCCCTCCCCATTCCAAACTGGATTGAAGAGGCTCGCAAGGAATGGTTTTCACACCCCGGGCTATCCCAACTCATTTCTCAATTGCAGGTAGATCCAAATTCCATCAAGGGCTACTCGTGGCAGGATGATATTCTTCGCTACAGGGACAGAGTCGTAATCTCACCAACATCCACCCTCAAAAGTCGCATTTTGGCAGAATTGCACTCATCGCCCATTGCAGGACATTCGGGCTTTCAGAAGACATATGCTCGCACCAGAAGATCATTTTTTTGGACAGGCATGAAAAAGGACATCCTTACTTTTGTAGCAGAATGCGATGTCTGTCAACGCCACAAAGGGGAAACCGTCAACACACCAGGCACATTACAACCATTGCCCATTCCGACATCAATTTGGACGGAAGTTTCTATGGATTTCATTACAGGTCTTCCAAAGTACGGCAACAAGTCAGTCATCATGGTGGTTGTGGACCGACTATCGAAATATGCTCATTTCTACGCCCTACCCCACCCATTTACACCAACTTTGGTCGCTCAATATTTCATGGATTAGATTTTCAAATTGCATGGCATGCCCACTTCTATTGTGTCCGATCGCGACCCGATCTTCACCAGTAATTTTTGGCAGGAACTCTTCAGGATACAAGGCACTCAACTAAAACTCAGTACTTCCTATCATCCGCAAACGGATGGTCAAACTGAAGCCGTCAACAAATGTCTAGAAACCTACCTTAGGTGTTTCACTTCAGAAAAGCAACACCTTTGGGTACAGTGGTTACCTCTGGCTCAATGGTGGTATAACACCAACTATCATGCCACCACCAAAATGACTCCTTATGAAGTAGTATATGGTCAACTTCTGCCTTCCCCTACTTCTTATCTCAAGGGGTGCTCCAAAGTACAAGCAGTGGATCAACTCCTACAACACCGCGCAACCATGCTCGCCCATCTTAGAGAGAATCTTCATCAAGCTCAGAACCGCATGAAGCAACAGGTAGACCAGCATCGCTCAGAGCGCCAATTTCAAGAAGGGGATCAGGTCTTTTTGAGGCTGCAACCATATAAGCAAACATCACTCAAAGACAAGGGTTGTCAGAAGCTATCTCCAAAATTCTACGGACCATACCAAGTACTTCAGCGCATTGGAGAAGTGGCTTACAAGTTGGCTTTGCCACCTACTGCAAAAATCCATCCAGTTTTCCATGTATCGTGCCTCAAGAAAGTGATCAGGAACAATTGCCGAGTTCAAACCAGTCTACCTGAATTGGACGAAGAAGGGTCAATCTGGCTTCAACCCGAACAGGTTCTAGACACAAGAGACAAGCACCTGCGTGGCCGCATGATTAAGGAAGTCCTCGTCAAATGGAAAGACACCTCTCCGGAAGATGCAACTTGGGAACCAGCCACTATTCTTCAGCAGTTTCCGCAGCTTCAACCTTGAGGACAAGGCTAATCTTAAGGGGGAGGGCATGTTAGGGTCCCACCCTAACCCCCTTATTTATGTCATGGGATCACGTCATAGTCAAGAGTCAATAAAGCCCATATTAATATTTGTAAGTGGTTAACCCGCAATTAATGACGGGACCACAGTTAGTTGCAAATGGGCCGTAGTATTAGATAGATGGTATTAATAAAACCCACGATGTTGGCCCGTGGTATTGCATGTATGAGTCATATATAAAGGATAGAGACTCCCTGCGAGGAGTATCGTGTCTTATTTTGTAATCAAGCTCTGCTCTATTGGAGGTTGCCCCCTCGAAGAGGCAAGTGAACATTATTCTCTGAATAATAAAATCATTGCTATTCTGTGTTCTGGGTATCTTTTCTTCGCATATTCTGTATTTGGGTATCATTTTGGAGGTTAAGAGCATAAAAAGCCTCGTCCAATTCAAACGGCGGTCAAAAGGTGCAGTCAGCACGTGTGGTCCGTCAATTCAGAACTGGTAGTGGTGGTGGCGTATAACGGGAATGATTGAAGTGATGGTGGGCAGGAGACATGAAATACCATAATGGCACTGGAGTAGGGACCAACGGTCCTGATAGGGATAATGTACCCATCCCGCCACCTCATCTCGTCACCGCAATCACGCCATCAGCTTAAGTACGTTGTTGTAGAAGCCTCCACCACCTTTTGTTTTCATTGGCATCGACGAGTTCTGAACTGCAACAACTCACCTACCACCTTCAGAACATTGAAACAGTTGCTCTCTGCCAGTTTTCAAAACCCTCTCACTTATCCGGCTCTACTGGAGCATTATCGCATTCTACAGGAGTGGAAACACAGTCTACAGGAGCTTTTCTACAAGAAGCCCAGAGAGCAGCTTTGCAGAGGGAAAAATCAATTTTTTTTCCAAATTCAAGTTCGAAACAAGGTAGGCTCATAAACCCACTCTGCATGTGATATATCTACAAAAGGTGGTGGGATTTGAAGCAAAGTATTGGGTTGAAAAAGGAAGGGAAAGTGAAAACAAAAGTCTGCCTATGTTTTTCTGAATTACATACAGTCTCTCCATTTTACTCTCTGCACTAAAAGTCTATCTTTTTCTTCCTCGTATTCTCCTATAAAGAAGGGATGAAACCATAGAAAATCAAGCCTGTAAAAAAAAAGTGAATTTTCATTTGGGAAGTCTGTTTATCTTGTGAGAAAGAAAAATCATTAGTTTATATACTCTTTGTTTTGTCAAAATCTTGATTTCCTTAAAAAAAAGCCCGAGAAGTAAATTTAGGTTGAGAATAGGGTTTGAAGGGAGGGAAATTGAAAATTGCTATTGAGAAAAAAACACGGAAAAATTCCCTCTCTGGTTCCAGAAAGACAAACCTCAGTGGTTCCTCTATTTTCGGTCTTGAAAATTTGTTGCCTTCCTCCTCACCTGAGAACTTCCAGAAGTCACTAAACATCATGACAGGGGGTTTTATGAGAAAAGAGCCTCTGAATTCCACCAAATTGCATGAACACCCAGAAGTGGTAGCCCTCTTTACCAGGGCAAATTGGATGCCTTTCTTTGAGAGAATTCATGGGTATGATGAGGAAGTGATAGAGGAATTTTTAATGTCTTTAAGAGCCCATTCAAAAACCCATGCTACAGTCAATTTCAGGGGTCTAACCATAGAGCTTACCCCAGAATTCATTAGCAAAATCACAGGTCTTCCACTTGGGCTCCCCTGGAGCAAAGAAGAAAAACCATTAGGACAGGTTGGTAAAAAGACATTTTTCCAACCTAATGAACAATCTGTAGAGGATAATAATGGGGTCAGAAGTAAAATTATACCTCATCCATGTGGTGAGGTCAGCTACCAGATCATGAAATATATCTCCTGTGAAGGGAGATGAAGTATAGTCTATGGCTATCATTTCAGATTATTGCATGAACTAAGATATGGAATGGACCTACCTGCATCTAGAAAAATCAGTCTCCCATATTTCCTCCTCCAATATTTGGTAGAGTGTGGCACCAAGTTGAATGTGTTAACACCCAGGTTGTTCCCTTTGACTCCTGAGGGAATACGGCCGGGGTAACCACTAACCAAGCTTTGGATTGCAGGTTCTAGCCAACCTGTAACCAGAGACGGCTCTCTCTTTTAGTTTTTAACTTTGTTCTTGAGGATCTTAGGCTAGTTATGAGGTGAGGGTTTGGTTTAAAATTTTGGTTGAGTGATGTCTTTCAGTATCTAAGATGAGATCTTCAGACAGTTTTAGTCCATTGGGCAATGGAGTCTGTGATTATGGGTTGTTTGAGGTATTGAGTAAGATAGCTTAGAACTGCAGGGCCATTTTGATATGTCACGAAACAAACTTAAAATTGTGATGATGAAATACGATTAGCCAGTGAAAGGCAATTAAGAGTTTTTCACTAAGCTGGTGATGTGAGAAAGAGATATATCACCCAGGAGCAGATTTGAATTCCTGAATAATAGTCACTGTGAAGTTTTAGTCTGAAGGTGAAGCAGTTAAGAATTACACTTTCATAACTAATACTTAGAGGAAAACATTCATAATAGCATAGATTGAGTTCAGGGTGTTTAATGAACAAATCCTGAAACTATTCTTTTTCTGTGCTATCAAACTGTGAAATATAAAGCATGAACGGATTATGAAAGAATGAAATACATAACAAAAGAGTTCAAGAAAACTTATTGTGCCATGAAATACGCAGGAATCCTGTAGCAGTAAGCCATCACACCGCAACACATCAAACAACTCAGAACTTTGGAAATTCCATCAACTCTCTGTATTAAAACTCTGAAAATTTACAGCATAGGTTCTTTTCAAGAGAAAATCAACAACCCCTACGAGCTTATGTGAGGGGAAATATATACAATTGGTTTTACAAAATATCTGAATCGCTGAGTCATTTGATTAATAAATGCGTTCACCAACTTTCAGAATAGCAGATAAGAGAGTTATTGCTATTCCAAATATACAATGAATACCCTTTAGTTCTGTCAGAAGTCTTTTTGACTTTTGGAGGCCACTGAGTCGGTTGAGCGCTCTGCATTAATTCTGAATGATGTGCCTTTAATGCTCTGTCGTGCTGTAGCTTTCTCGGCCCTGTCATCTGCATCTGTTGGGGTTGCTTTGGTGGCCGAATTGGTTTGCTGAGTTGGCTCAGTCCACTCTTTTACTGTCATGGTGAATGTATCAACTGTCTGAACATGATGACTTATATTTTAATGAAAAAACTTGATGAAAACCTGTTGGCTCATAGCAATGTCTGTATCATGCTGGTCCACCATTCCTGTGTAGGCAACTGATGTCTCAAAATTGTGCCTAATGTATCATCTGCCTCAGTATATTTGAAGTAATTAGGAGGCACTTCAAACAGATGCCTGATTTCATTCATGATAAAAAACAAATTTTCTATTTTCTCATAGAGGCTCTGCCCAGATGCAGGCCCTGCTTCCTCTGGGATACTTGATCCTACAGTGATCTGATTGGTGGCAAATGTATTTACCCTTTTTGAATAGTTCTCATGGGATAGTAGCCTTCCTGCGTTGTTCAGTAAGCTGGGAAGGCCTCTGCTATGCAATGTTGTGAATTTATCTGTGAACTTGTTTACCTCTGTTTGCATTTCCTGGCACCTTCTATCCAATGTCTGCACCAGATTTCTCAAAGTGAGGACCCTCTTTATCAGCAAGATGGTGTCAGTTCTATTGGTGATTCCTATGGCTGCCAGCTGAGGGCCTGTGTGGTTATTGAGAACATTGATCATTCTATTGGCTATCTCAGGCATAGTGCCTAGAGATGCCCTTGCTCTTTGGCTTTCCTTGTGTGCCCTGCCTATGAGCTCCATGTGCTCATGAATGGTTTCTATGTATTGCCATTGATCTGTTATTGATTGGCCAATATTGGCCCATAAGACTTTCTTGATCTCAGCCACAACCTTGTCAAGGGAGAGCTCTTTTTCTAATTCTTTTATCCTTTTCTCCAGAGCTTTAACTTCCCTTGTTCTTTCAGCTACAGTTTGTTTTGATTTGTCATATTTTTCATTCACTGTGGCCAATTTCTCCTTGGCTTCATTCAGCTCTGCCATCTGGGCCTCTAGGACTTGAATCTCTTTCATCATCTTCTGCATGTCAAGGCTTGGAGCCTGCTCTGATGTTGTTGCTGGTGCTGAAGTTGATGGACCTGTTTCAGCTGTCTGTCCTGTGGGAGGAGTGATACTTTGAGGGGGCTCCTCAAGGTTGATCACTGGCTGAGGGGGCTGAGATGTTTGGCCTCCTGCTTTCTGCTGCAGGGCTGCTTGTAATGCAGCCTCTGTTTCTACCAATTTTCCCTCTGTCTGCACCAACTGTTTGTGCAGTGTTAGCAGCATGGCTGCTACATCTTGGTCCTTCCTCTGCTGAGCAACCTCTTCTGTTTGAGGGTGAAGGGTTGCTGGAATTTTTACCATTTTTCTCAAAGCTGCTATATCTGCATCTCTTTCCTTTAGCAGTGCTTGTACAGCTTTGGGATCCTTTGGGTCATGCCCAAGCTCTATAATAATATCCTCCAGAGACCTGATCCTGTTGTCTTTGGCCTGAGAGGATGCCTTCTCCAACTCAAGTTGGGCAGTTGTATTGTGCAGACTGTTTTGCAATTTATGTGCCAGGAAGGTCTTGTCTGCAAGCGTTGAATAGACCATCTCACCCGTTTGCTTGTGAAGCTCTATCTGGTCCATTGGGTGGATGTCTTTTGCAAGTACTTCAAGATTAGTTCTTATATAATCTGCAGCTGACTGTGGCTGCAGCATAGTAGGCATGAAATGACTCATAGTCATTTTCCCCTCTGTTATGTCATATGCTGACATAAGCCTCTGCTGGTTTGTAGGGGCCATTTTAAGCAAGTGATTGTAGAGTTGGAGCCTGACTGGCTCATTTCTCTTCTTGATGTCAATAAATTGTTGCTTTATGCCTGATTCAGCTCTCCTTTGCTGGCTGGAGGAGCTGACCTCTCCTCCAAGGGTTCTTTCTTGTTCCTGCTGAAAGGAACTGGCGGATGCCTCCATACTAGGGGGGCCCATTCCCAAGGATTGCCCAATAGGCATCTCCTCTTCAGAAAGAGGATTTAATCTCTGCCTTTTCTCCCCTTGTTGATTTGTGGATGTGGTGAGGGGAGTTTCCTGCTCTCTATCCCTCTTCCTGGTTCTTTCTTCATTTAGTGGAGTTTGCAGCACCGAGGCCTCCACTATCGTTTCCTGCCTAGGAGGCACATTTTCTTGAGCCTGCTGCTCTGTAGATATTGGGGCCTCAGTTGTTTCTTCTTGCTGCTTAGGCTGCTCTTTTTGTTGTTCTGCTGTAGGGGGTGGCTGTTCCTGCTCCATCTCTTTTTCTTTACCTTTGCTGGCAGCCTGAGAAGTAGTTTGAGCTGCTGGGCGAGGGGCTGTAGAGGATGAGGCAGCTGCTCCAATCCGAATATGATAAGAAGAAGAAACCTGTTCACAATGTTCCAAGTCAGCTTCCTTCTCAAGTTTCTTTGCTTCTCTTTGTGCTATTTCCTCTCTACTACTTGCCTCTTCTAGAGTGCCCTCTTTCCATCTTAACAGGTTTGCATATTTTTCAATGTGAGGCAACCTGACATGATCATAACTAGCCATCTTATATTTGACCCTTCTAAGACTAATGAAGTGATTGGGGTCATAGGGTGACCAGAGGAAACTGGTTTGCAATTGGAGGCCCTCTAGGATCTTATCTGCTTCTTTCCATCCTTCTTCCCTTTTATTATAAAGAAATGGGCCTAGCTGGTTTCTGATTTTGAGTTGCACCTTCTTGTTTTTGCTGTGGAAATGGACCATGTCTGCATTTCCAAACTGCCTGAAATACTCTAAGGCAAAGAGTCTCATAGGGACATATCTTGGCAGTCTATATGGGGCCAATTCACAGCCATATATTCTGATCACTGTATGGTTTTGGTAAAAGTACCAATCCCCAATGCTGTAGGCCTTTGAGAGCTGGAGAATCCTTTGCATCTCATCTGTCAATCTTGGAGGAGGGGTACCCAATAGCAAGGACATAGCTAGATGGATAAAGAGGTCAATGAATTCACAGTAGCTGTATGGTGAATAAGATGTGTGATGAAAGACTGAAGTCCAAAATACCACAGACCTTGGGTTTCCCTGAGCATCAAACTTCTTGAGAGGAATAGGGAAGCCATCAGGTTGATAAAATAGGAACAAGTGATAGATGTATGAAGTGTATCTAAACACCTTTTCCCTCTCTAGATTCATCAATTGTTCATGAATCTTATTGGCAATGTATGCAGCATAATCATAGTGAACAGAAGGAGGCATTCCAGGGGAGAAGATAGACATCATTGCCAGAATGGTTTCATCAGCATCCTCAGCTGATCTGTAACCCAGGACATAACTGATCAAATCCACAAGCAACTTGCCCAACTCATTGAAATATACATTTCCTATAGGAGGGGTCCTCACAGTTTGAGAGCCTAATTCAATGAATAGTTGATTAATCTTTATGATTTGGGCACTAGACAGCTTGCCTCCTTTCTTTAGCAAGTCCATCATGGAAAGAGGAGTCAATGGCTTTGTAGAGTGAAAGTGCAGCATTTGATTTATAGCCTCAGGGGTGACATGGAACAAAACTGAACCTGAGGTATTGAGGACAGCTCTTTGACATGGGTCATAGTTGGCACTGCATCTATGAATTAAATCTGGAAGGACATTGACTTGAGGAAGATTATAAATGGGCAAATTGGAGTCCCAAATCCCTAGAATATCAGTTCCACTGAGGTGCTTGGCCTTTAGCTCATTGAGTACATGAATATTATATTTGGTGTCCATTGAGAGTGTTTCTGTCATCTGGTAATCTCTATCACCCAGGGCCTGCCATTCCAACTCTCTGTGTGGGGCATTCAAGGGTGGAATGTTCAATGCTACTGGTGTTTCCATGGTCTGTATGTGTTTTCAATCGGAATTATAACAAACTTCGGGAAAATGCAGTTTTGCGCAACAGGTTAAGGTAAACTTGCAGGTTTACAGTGTTGACAGGATAATTTAGGTGCAATTGGGCACAATTGGCCGGTGTAGGAGCAATTAGATTGATTCCAAGGCAGTGCAGGTCGAATTCTTAGGTGAAACGGGCAGTTCAGCGGTTTTTTACAAATGCAGAATGGAATAGACCAGGCGGATGGAGAATTTGGTAAGTACCTGGTCGTGGAGCAATGGCGGAGGCTTGGTTGAAGTCGACTTGTAGGCGGCAGCAGCTCTGGAGTAGCTTTCAGTAGGTTGGCGGCGAAATGGACGTAATTCGCATGCAGGAGGCAGAACAGTCTTTCGCTAAAAAATGCGAAAAAACCGTGAATTTTGGCAAAATATGGACCATTTTGGCTTTGGCGCGCTTTTTTTGGATGACGTCAGCATGACGTCATCGGGTGGGGTCGGGTACGGAAAGGTGACGTGGCGGCCTGTGAGTGGTCCACGGGGACCGGTGATGTGGCAGACAGGTCGGAGCGATGGCGGGCCGGGCGCTGACGTGACGCTGACTTGGCATGACGTGGGCATGGCGTGGGCGGGCGGTAAACCAAAGCGGTAAGCGGTAATTTCGGACCGCTTATTGTACGGGGGTGGTATTGGCAGGCGGCCTCCCGATATAACCTGGGAGCGACGCGTGGCACTGCCCTGACGTCACCCTCTGACACTTTTCGGGTGCTATAGTTCGGACATCGGGGGTGGCCCGATATTGATATGGGCCGTCGGATGGGAAAACCCAGATCCGACGGGCGACGGGTTGCCAACATGATAGGACGATACGGCGGGGAGGCGGGGAATAAACAATTGTTTTTTATGGAAAAGCGCGCCTGGCGGGACCTTTGGAAATCAAAGAAAATATGGGTTTTTTCAATGTTTTTTGTGTTCAATGCGCTTTAATCAAAACTTTGGGTGAGGGGCAAAAGTGGGTTTATTGGTGTTTATTGCAAATAGCGCGGGTTAAACATTTCAAAGGGGTTGTAAGGGGAAAAAGGGTGGGGCTTAGGTTATTAAACCAACCAGGGGTTAGTTTAATCCCTAACTTTAAACAACGCATCTTTGAACAAGACTTTGATTCTGCATGGTTATCCACATTTTGAACATAGGGCTATAATGCCCAAAGGGAGGGATATATACATTTTGGGGCATTTTATGCACAATAGTGATATAGTAATAGGGAAAGGGGAACATAGGGAGTTAAGTGTAGATAGAGTTAGTAGTTAGTATTGGATGGAAGTATATGGAGAAGAGGAAGCAAAGACTAAGTTTTATAGGAAGCAAACTTAGTTAGGAGAGTAGATCAAAATGAAAAGAATTTTACACAGGAAATGTGGCTCTTTCATGCAACAAGAATCAATCAATAAGTTTGTTTTCTCTCATGAACAAAGGTGGTATTGGGATGTTAGCAAGGAATGTGATGGGGGATGATTGGGAAGTTAGACATGCTTCACCTTGCTGCTAGAAAAACTGCTGAATAGGAAGATCTGCACTGACACCATGTTTCCCTTTGCTTAGGCCAGTGAAATGTCATAAATCATGCTTCTGCAACCCCATCTACCTACCCATTCTATTGCCTAGCATTTTTTGTTACTTCAAGGAGGGTGCACTTAGACTTGCAAACCCTCATGTGCCTTTTCTTTTCCTTTGGCTTTTTCCTTTTGATTTTCTATCTAAGGCTAGCCTTATTGCTTCCAAGGCCCCAGATTAAACAGTTGGGAACCTTCACTCTCTACCTAACTACTTTATCTGCCAAGATTGAACAGTTTGGACAGATTTCTTTCTCTAATCTACAACAAAAAATTGAAACATGGCATGACCCAGCTTAGACTGTTGGATCACCCATTCAGAAGTAGGACAGCATCAACCAACTGCAGATAGGTGTTTTCCACACAAATATGAGATCTTTGCATCACCAAAGTAGATCATATTGGCACTTCCCCTGCCAATCATGAAAAATGAAACCTATTGGTATAGGTAGCTAACAGAATGTAGGGGTTCCAGACCGACTGGCCCACCATGGGCTCATTAAATTACTGGTAGGGGATTCCCTCCACACATACACCATCCCTATAGCCTAGGAAATTTTTAGGAACATTTCTAGGGAAGATGACATAAAAAATCTCGCTAATGACCTTAACCCATCTAGCAGTGAAGAGGAGGAGCAGAAAGAGGAACTTGAGAAGGAAATCCATGAGGAAACACAAAATATCCAATTGGGAGAAGACAAAGAAGAAAAATAGAGCGGAGAAGAGAAACAAGACACCACTACAGTTGAAACTAAAGCAGAGAAGAAAACAGCATCAAAAGCAGAGAGGAGGAAGAGGACAAAATCTGAGAAGAAGAAGCCCAAGACAGCTCAGAAAAAGACTGCCACAGGAAAGGCAGGAACTCAGCAAGAAAAGGAGAAGACAACACCAGAGATAGCAGAAACAAAAACAGAAACAGCAGACACAAGCAAGACTGCAGAAGATGAAGAAGAAAAATAGCAAGAAGAAGTGTCTCCTGAGACACTAGCAAGAGAAGCAGCAGTGGTTCTTGCTGCACTTAGCACTCTAGATAAGCAAAAAGGGAAGAGAAAAAGACAGACATCCATGTACTTCAAGGCTCGAAAGAGCACTAGGATCAAGATAGGGAAGCCTCAGCCACCTTCAAAGGAACCCATCATAATTGAGGATGTACCTACTGTCACAAAGGAGGAATCTCCCTCTAAAATCTCTATCACTTAAGAGAGGGAGTCCTAAGACCTCCACCTGGAAGGAAAGGATCAAATTAATGGACTCTAAAGTAGTCCTACAGGAGGAAAAAACCTCTCTACAGGAGACATTGGCTAAGCTTAAAGAAACTAAAAAACTAGAAAGGAAGGCAGAAGAACAGTCCCAAGATGAAGGTAAGGTAAAAGAGATACCAGAGCCTAGACCGCAGCCTAACTTAGGCTCCTACTACAACCTTCTAGAAGGTGGGAAGATCATCCCACAAAAATTTGCAGTGCCTCTTTTCTTTGAACTGGAGAAGGAAAGATTCAAGACCCACACCTGGATGCAGATTGCAAAATCCAAAGGGGTCGAAGATATAGGGCACATGGAAAACAAGTTGAGAGAGATGAGCAGAGAATTGAGCATGGTAAGGCACAAAGAGAGCATCAAAAGAGCTCAACTACAGGAAGAAAATGAATTGTTGAAAAATCAGCTACAAGAAAGGAAACCTCAAGGAGGAAATAAGTTTTCAATCTTGGAAGGACAGCAACAAAAAGAGGGACCCTAGGCAGATAGTGAGGCAGCAAAGAAACAGCAACAAGGAGAAGAACCCTAGACAGATAGTGAGACACTGATGAAACAGTAGCAAGAAAAAGAATCCCAGGCAGAAACTGAAGTGCTGATTTTGAAAAGGCAACAACAGGAAAAGGAAGCCCAGTTAGCCTGCATGGCCAGCTGGGCAATGGAGGCATTGCAGTGCAAATAGCCAACTAAATCATATGAACTGTATCTCAAAGATCAGTGGCTCCAATTCCATATTAAGAAACTGGCCCAGAGGGGCACAATACCATTTCAAGATTATGACCAATTTATGCATTTATGTGATCATAGCTCAACTAAGCATAACGTAAAGCTAGCAGAATTTTACCTACACAACATGGCACTTCCTGACATGAATTTATGGGATCCAAATGTTGCATTGGGAGACTTGCAGCTAATGTCTATGGCTTCGTGGATGAGCCATGAAGAAAAGAGAGCAGTGGAAATTCAGAAAATAATGACAAAAGAGCTGAGTGAGCCCCTGATGATTAGAGCAGAACCAGCAGAACCATTAGCTCTCATCTATGCCCACCAACACCTTGCAGCTAATCCTCAAGTTCTCCCTGACTATGTTGACAGGCAAGCACAGGCTATTGCTCATTTCGAGGATATGGAGAGATTGTTTGGCGATGACTGCCTTCATGCCTGCATGAGAAGGTGGAATACATTACCACATAGCCTAAGGATCAGGGAGTATCACTCCCCAAACAGGATGAGGGAAGCCATGAGGAGAGTGCCCCTGTATAAGCACTCAATGCAAAGTTTGAAAGCCAACTGGATTGGTCTTAAATTCAGTCCTCCACTTCTGCTAGGACTGCTGGAAGGAGTCAAGGAGGAGAAAGAACAGAAACAATGGGAGGAAGTGGATAGGAAAGCAGTTTTCCATGATAAGGAGGAAGACATCACATCAGAGATTTGGGATGTTAGGGAATCTATCAGAGCCCTTAAGGATGAAGAGGTAGATTAGTTGCTCAGAGGATGAGCAACCCATTTAGTAGGGGGGTGATGATGAGCCCCAAAAATGGGTAATTATATGGGCTCATTCTTCCTCTTATTTCGATTTAATCCACCATTCTCATTAGTTTAAGGAATTTTTTTGAATATATTTATGCTAATAGATTGAATTGGGTTAGTCACTTTGCCATGTAGTCTAATGAGTGTTTTATGCAGATCTTTTGGACAATTTTGGACAAAGACGAGGAATTTATGAGAAAATGATAGCCAAACTCGAGGAAAACAGGGAAGAGGACTTGTAGGGGAGTGTCTCCTTCATTAATGACCCATTTCCTCAAATCCTCCATCAGCAACTCGGAGCACAAAGGCCGACATTGATGATTCCAAGGGGCAGCTAAGCAAGTCAAGTAGGGTTGTTGTTAATCTTCAGTTCTAGGAAGCCGAGTTCCTTGATTTTAGGAGGACTGTTGGAAGTCCCCATTTGTATAAATAAGAAGGTTTCGAGCCTCAGTAGTTTAGCCAGTTCTTAGTAGATTTTCGCACTTTTGTGCAACACATTGCTCAACTTATTTTCGAGTTCTTTTTTAGAATAGTTTATGTGATGTAACTGCTATTTTTTGATAAATGAAGATGAAACAATTTTTGAGCCATCACTAATCTCTTTCAGAGGGCTGAAGCTCTTGGGCTAGGGCCCAACCCAAGTCGCCCAGCACCTCCTTTGTGTATTTATATGTTTTCTTGCTTCCATTCATGAGTTGATTTCTGTTACATAGATTCATTTTACTTTGTTAGAATAGGTTGCTTTTGATGGTTAGCATAGTTGTTTTTGTTTCAGTTACTCAAGTAGGTTGTTGCAGAGACAAAATAAGTTTAAAAAAGGCCACAGCAGGCCCTGATCTCCTTTCTCCCTTCTTGGGACTATGATTTGAGGTCAAGGCACTATTGTTGCCACCAAAAACATAGTTTTTGCTCTTCCATGCAACTGCTAGTGTGATAACCTGATTTGGAAAAGTTGATATTAGTTTAGATTCACTTGCTTAGATCATTTTCTATTTTTTTACCATAGTTCTCCACATGCTTTTCTGTTCATAAGTTGTTGAACAGCATTTTCTGTTTTTAGGTCAGAAATTAGGTCAAGTTAGACAAAATTCTATTTTTAGTTCTTTCTCTGGTTAGTTTTGCTAAGTAAATGTGCAGATCTCTTGTAGGACTTTCTAGCTCACCATCCATCCATGTAACAGCCAGAACCAACTTGCTTCTCATATATTTCACAGCTCATTCGCAACATTTCGCCAATCTGCCCTAATTTCTGTGTTTTTCCATAAAGCTGTTTTCTTGCCATTTGAACAAATCCAACCATCGCGTTCATCCCCAACCTTCTTTGACAAGTTCTAGACACCTCAACACCTTCATCCAGCCTTCAATTCCCTTTTCCCATCATTTTTCCACTTTCAAACCTCCAATAATAGCTCTCAACCTCCTCCTATAGATCCTCCTATAGAACCTCCTGTAGATCCCCTGTAGCCTCCTGTAGAATTTCCTGTGAATGATTTTTCGAAGCCTGATCACAATGGAAGTCTTCAGAAGGGTACTAGGGGCTTCTTAGGACCTCTCCACACCTTCCTCTACCTCTGCAACAACCAACTCCATCTTCCTTTTCCACCAAACCTCTGCACAGTCATAGCCAGATAAATCACAAGCATAATAATTTCACATAAAACACTCAAAAATACAAAAAGATGTTTTCTTCTCGTTTCTTTTCAAAAGTAGCTTGAACAAATTCAATTTACCTTTTCAGTAGTCAATGTCACTCATTTCATCAGTTTTGATCTCTTTTCTTGCAACAGTAGGGTTAGTAGGTAAACTAGGGTTTTCCAGGGTTTGCTAGGGTTTACGTTCCATTTCAATTGTCATTCTCTTTCTGAAAATAGGATAGCTTCTGTAGAGTTATCTTTCTTCCATCACAATTAAAAGCTTAGGAGAACTCATACAATTTGGCTTAAGCTCCTAGCGAGCTTGCACCAGCTAATCAAGTCACAGTCTGCAGTAAGAGCTAGTACTTGTGCATACAGCACCGTCGCTTCCAATTTTGTTACGAACTATTGGGTTGATAAAAGTAAAGTATGGAGCCCCAGGAGTTGCAGCATTATTGCTGCAATACTGGAGCTCACCACCTCCTCTCTCTCATTGCCCCCTCAAATATATGGCATCTTCTTAACACTACTCCAAACCTTTCCATAGCCCTCATCTATCACTACATGCTACCTAATCTCCCTTTTCCCTGTGATTTCCTCATCAAATCATCAACTTCTCATTTCCCGCTGCTCCTCCTTTATCATTTGTCTGCACCCCTCATCTATCATTGTGTGCTACCTCTTCCTTCCATGCATACCCGCAAAACTACAGATTTGTGACTCCTTCCTCCTCTCAACCTGCATCACACTCCCCTCACTGCCCGATCTCCTATGTTGCCATCCATTCTGCTGCTCACTTCTACATTCGACCTTACGTTGGTTTGTTCTCGTTGTTCGTTGCCCCTTTCCTCCTTCAAATTGATCTCACACCACTGTTGAACTCACCTACAAATATAAGCAAACAGCTCCTCCCTCCATCCAGCTCGTTGATCTTCCTTCGAGCCCCTCTCCATACATTGTTCATCGTCAAACCTGCACAAACCCAAAACATTTCGATTCCCTTTTTCTATTTTTAGTTTTATGGACTTCACGGTTAAGGTTTAGGTTATTTCTTTATATATATATATATATATATATATATATATATATATATATATATATATATATATATATATATATATATAGATATATAGATATATAATCTAATTTCATTTTTTGAAACTTTGAGTTAAAATCCTTTTAGTTTAAAATTCGATTTTTTTTTGTTATTGTTTTTTTTTTTTTTTACTTTACTTTTGTTTTACATTTTTCATTTTTTTATTTTTGATTTTGATTTGTTTTCTCTTTTTCATTTGAAAAACATAAAAATCTGAATATATATATATATATATATATATATATATATATATATATATATATATATATATATATTAAAAATTAAAAAATATAAATAAATAAATAAATAATAAAAATAAAATAAATAAATAAAAAATAAAATAAATAAATTATTTGGCGACTTTAGAATGAAATAAATTAAAGGACTTGCACTTTCACATTAAATATTTTAATGTGGCCTATGGCCCATTAAAATTTTAATTTTTAAACTCTTTGATTCATTTTACTTCCATCACATTTAAAGATTTTGATTTCTTCATTTACCATTCAATTAATTACCTAAAGAATAATTAAATTGTTAAACTAAGGTTCCTTGTTGTTCTTTGGTGGTAGTTATTTCTCTATTGTCAAGGGCAATAAATGTTTTATAAAATCATATTGACTTTTGGAGAAAGATCATTTTTGCTAGATTATCCTGCATGCTAAAAGTTTTGAGCATTTTACATTTAATTGTTCATGATCGTCGCTTTGCCACATTTACAATTTTTCTCTAGATAACTTGTTTTTATTTAGTCTATGGTTAATTCAAATTAAAGGCATTGGTCTATAATCAATTTTATCTTTTGGTTGTCTTATTTTGATCTATCTATCTCAATTGACCAATACTTGTTCTAAGTTCATCCTGTTGTCCATTCTTAAAATCTCCTAGAGCCCGTGTTCCACTAAGTATCCTCATCCATTCACCTTAGGGACTACCCCCCTTGACTTGTCTAGGAGAGAGTCTAAACAGAGTGAGTAAGGATTAGAGTGACAGCTGTTACAGGGAAAAGTGTCTATATAGAACTGCTCTATCCCACTAAGGTGTGACAGCTACCTTAGAAACAAACAGAGAAAAGCTACTTTCGTTTTTCCTTTATGAATTATAGATAGAGAGGAACAGAAAGACCAACCTCTGTCTTGCGCTAATCTCCTGATTTGATCCCTCTCTTCTTTGATAGTCCTCAGCTACCTGCTCCCTTGCACGCCCAGCTTCACAAAGTACCTGTAAGATCACAGAAGCATAGCACTATACAAAGACATGGATCTATAATCATAAACAATCTAGGATCAGATGTAAATTGACCATACAAATGTAGCAAGCATCAATGACACAAAAGCATGGAGTAAAACTAAAATAGCTTTTATTGATAAACAAGAAAAGAGCCAAGAGGAGTTACAACTAGTTGTTCTAACCCAGCATCAACCTCCCAGCAAACAAGCCCCTCTTCACCTCAAACAAAGCTTAGATCACCCAACAATCTGATGTTTGTCTCAAGAAACCAACAGCAATTCCTTACCATATGCAAAATTCCAGCCTCTGGATCTCTGGGATGAGGGATCTATATATAGATATCTGTAAGGGGGATGAGTCAGCTTGTGATTTGATTAGTGTCTTCTCTCTGATAGTTCTTGCTTCCACTTGGAGACTGATGGTCTCTTACTCATCCTTGGTCGAATTCAGTGAGGCAAGTGTCACAGGAGAAGATTCTGGAAGCTTCCATTGCCTCTCCACCTTGCGGAATGACACTGCCATTTGTCATTTCTCGCCCATCGCACCCCACAGAAGGGATTTTGAAATGCAACGCACCCACACAGTGTATTTAGGTGGGATGAAATGCACTTAGCCAGTGGAGCAGCTGCAATGATCCTGTTTTGACCAATTCTGAGCAGTTTCTCATGGAGAACTTCTAGGAGAAGCTGTAATCTGTTGACCTTGTTCCTTTAGGGGTTAGAACAAGACTTTTAGGGACTTAGGAGCCCTTGGTTTATGGACATTTCATGCTTGGGGTTGTAAGGCCCAAAAATGTCTATAACAGTTACCCCCTAAAGCATGAGGTCGTTAATCCTTTGATGTCAGGTGAAATGCTTTATTATGAGGATCCGAAGTTCTTTCAATGCTGAGAGGAGACCTGTAATAAGATACAATACAATACATTATCTTCATAATATTTTCATGATCTAGCTGAGGCGGGCATTCCCATGCTCAGCTTTATAAATTCGTTTTCATGTACATAGGACAGACAATCGTCTGAGTGTAGACTGATGATTCTCATAGAACCATCATCCTTTTGAGCGGATGATTATCTGTGCAGCAATGATGTACATTTAATGTCTTTATTTCCCTGAATATATATCGCAGCCCGGATGGATGAAACTAGATCCGGGGTCTTCAATCTCGTCCTATCTTCACTCGAAGTACAAGTCTATCCATGTGAGAAATGTTCTGAAGTCGAACATGGAAAGACATCGCTTGATTACCAGCCAATGATGTAAACTGTTAACAAGCGCGAGAGGAATCACCGATAATGATAATGACCCTCAAGGTACTGCAGTACAATTCACGTGGTGTGAATAAAGGACTTGGCGTCAAACACCACGCAAAATCTTTCGGTCGAAGGCCATTGATGTAAACCTGTCGTCGGAAGTGAGAAACTTGCCATTGAGGCATGCAAGCTTCAAAGTACTGAATGGGGTGTTCCTAGATCAACTTCTTAGATAATGAGCTGATGTCGACAAGAAGTGATCCGTCACAGGAGGGCCTTAATGAATCCCACATCAATGACACGGAACGGAGCAAATGATTTTAATGGAGGTGAAAACGATCTGGTGATATAAGGTTCAGGGTGGCGGTCATGAAAGAATGGAGCATAAATGTATGGTAGTGGGTGAGACACAGGTGTATTCTCTGAATGACTTCTCTTGAACATATCGGCAACACTGATGTGATGGATTGGTAGCATTAACCCCAAATGTGGATGGTATGATGTGACCATGGTGATGTGACCGGTGAATGTAACAACCCAACCCGACTCGGACACGAAGTGGAAGTGTCATGTTCAAGAGCGACTTGCTACCAACAGAGTTTCCTCAAGTTTTCTTCCCAATTTTCCCCAGTCATTGCTGACCAGTACCTCTTTATTTTTGTCAAGCTTGAGGAGGATAACATATGCTTGTTCTATAATTTTCCCTTCGGGCAAACCCATCGCTATGTTTTAACGAGCCTAGCGATAGTGAAACTCGTTCTCGTCTATAGACAAGTTTGTCGCTATTATACTTTTAACGAGTTTAACGACAAAGATAACTCAATCCTTTTCAATTTTAGAGAGTCTGAAAAGGAACGTAAAGGTAACTCCAAAATTCCTTTTTCGTCATCTAATCCCTTAAGTCTGAAAAAGTATAAAACAATACAGAAGGGATGAATTTTCGATACTTTTAACGAGCCGAACAAAACAAGCACTCGATCTTTTTGTGTAATAATCCCTCAGGTCCAAAAAGATAAAAATCTAGAGGAGGGATAGCACTTCCTGTCCCTTTAACGAGCTGGAGAGGCCAATGGCTCGGCAATCTTTTCATATTTTATGAGTCAATTGAAAAGAGCTTAAAGGAGACTCGTCTTTTGAGGAACGAGTGATAAAATGGGTAGCAGCTAATTCCAGGTAAGGTTTGGAATTTTCCAATCACGGCAGTGTCACAAGGATGGCTAGTGAGATCACTCTTCGCAGCTGTTCCTCAAAATGGGTAAACAATCAAATGGAGGTGAATGATCGGTCAATGCAAAAGTGGAGGTGACGGTGCAAACACGACCAAGGCTTTAATGGTTGAAGTACTACATTCACGATGGTTATTTACCGGGGAATAGTTCATTTTTTAACGAGCTTAAACGTGGGGGGAAACATTTTCTCATGGATTATGTTTATTTTTTAACGAGCTTGAACTATGTGCTAAAACTGCTCAATGCGGGTTTATTTTTTAACGAGCTTGAACCTTGCGGTAACACTACTCGATTAATCCAGTCGTGTGATAAGAATGTCTCATATAAAAATGGAAACTTTTAGAGTTTTGCCCCACATCCTTTCTTTATGCAAGTTAGGAAACGACCAATCCTACGAGTTTAAAGGGTTAGAGGACCTACAAATTTAAAAAAATAAATAGTCGCTCTTCGCTTGCACGCCAAAAGGTTTGCATGCCCCCAGGTATAAAACAGAGTTTCAAGGTTACCCCTTCTTTATTCCATTAAAACATTTGTTTTACCAAGAGAGGCCTACCTCTTACAGGTTACCAAAGATTGTTCTATTTACGGCGTAAACAAAACACTTCTTCGGCGATGCCTACCGAAATAGACAAAGGTGAGTGAAGGAGGCTACTCCACTCACATAACTTTGACAAGAGAATCTTGTTCTAGAATAACCCCCTCTTCCAATTACGGACGGGAGTACAGACTAGTCATATTTTCTCTCAGAAACCTACCCTATACCCGAAGTTTTCCTGCAGAAGCAGACCAGGGTGCATGCCCCCTGGGTTTCAGTCATGTCCCCCCGAATCACTCGCGCTCATCGGGTGGACGGACTGGGGATTGAGACATTTCTTGCGTGAAAAGACCATTTAGGGATGGTATATGACTATTTGCTATGCGTGATCCGGGAAATGAAAGCTGGTCTACGAGCTTGACCACTCTTCCTTCGTGCGGAAAACACATCACTCTAAAGAGTGATGAGACAATGGCTCTCATGCAATAAATATAGTCTCGTCCAAGGAGTAGATTGTAATCCAGGGGTCCTTGAACTACCATTACGTTCATGTGAACGGTTTTCCCTCTCAATGTTATGGGCACATTGGGAAGGATCCCTAACGGTCGACTGGTTCCTTTATCAAAACCTGTTAGATTTCTCATCTCAGGCAAAAGCGATGGCGAACCAAGCGCTTTCCAAGTAGTTGAGGAAAGGATACTCACAGAAGCCCCCTCATCTATGATGGTACCAGCCATAATCATTCTATATATTTGAACAATGATTCGGAATGGTATACTAGCTGGTAAACGGGGTCTGCCTAGTTGATTCCAGTCGAAAGAGAAAACTAGGTTTCTTGGAGGTGGGACCGAATAGACGGTCGGGTACGACTCTGTCGAACTTCCTTCCTACGGTAAAGGAACAGCTAAATTGCCCCCATGTTCGTTGGAGTCTGTGCTTATGAAAATAATTTGGACGGTGTCATCCTTGTTCTATTCATTGATTGTATCATCTGAAGATGGAACCTCTGAAGGCAAGACCGGGTCAACTGCTGCCTCGACCTTTTGACTTTCGTCTGGTATGGATTCAGATGGTTTATCTTCAATTATAGATGCTTCGGCCGACCACCTGAGCGGGCCAGCCGGATTTTCAACTAGTGATGGACTTGGCAAGAGTTTTTTATATCCAGGAGGAAGTCGTAACGGTGAAACCGGACGATTGTCCAAAACTCTTTTAGCTTCGTCTAAGAAGGGACAACGGTGGATGGCATGATCGCCTTCGCACAGTTTACAAGGAAATATATATTTTCCTTTTTGTCCTAGAGCTTCACTTTCACTAGTTGATAGTGTGTTTTCAACATGACCATCAGAGGTTGACGACACCGGGTTATGCAAACGAGGAGACCAATACCTTAAGATCCGAGGGATGCAAGGGCAATCTCTGTGATAGTGGTCTCCTTTGCAAATGACACATGGCGATTTAGGCCTGGTCGGTGCAGTGTGTGGATTTTCACTAGACGACATTCGTTTGCCCCCATTCGCTTTTGGCTCCTTCTTCTTCTTCTCTTTCTTCTTCTTTTCCTTCTTCTCTTTAGGTACTTGACTTTTGGCTTTACCAACCCCATCAAGCGAAGAGGAAGGAGGAGAGGAAGAATTAGAGGAAGTAGAAGGCTGGTGGGTAACTCTGGACTCGTCTAGTTGCTGATTCGATTGTTCAGGAATAGTGGTGTTCTAAACACAGAGGTTGAGAAGAGCCATACAGGCAAACCAATTGTCAGTCCTGGAAGCGACAATGTGGCCATATGGGGTGCACCAACATCTCCCCAAGAGGAGAAGGGACTAGGATTTCCTCCAAGGGGAATTCCTTGGTTGGTGGACTCCATTTTCTCAACCCAAGATCAACGTAGGAAAGGGTAATGAATATTCTACTTAAAATAAATTTTAGACGCTTTGACCCAACTTGTTTTTTCAATTTTTAAGAGTCGAGAAAAAACGAAAGATGACTCTAGTCTCCTTCGATTTTTAATGAGCCTGAAGTGACAAGTGCTCAGATGGACCTTTTCCGTTAAGGAGTCTGAAAAGGAACGAAAGGGACTGCTCTGGAAATATAGGTAGAGGGATTACCAAACCAATCGCAAAACTGCAGAATACTTTTTACGGTACGGCAGTCAATCTTCCTGAATGTTGTGTTCAGTGCATTGCGATCGATAGGGCGGCAGACACGGCTTCCTATGGATAAAGGATTAAGCCTATTGGGGTCTCCCAAAATATACTCGATGGTACGTGGGAGCACAAGTCCGTACTGGCACTTATCGTCTCAAAGTGGAGGAATCACCCAACCATCAGTGAGAACAACAGTTACCAGGCTTTACGACACCGGAATACGTCTCTAGCCTAGACTTCTAAATGTTGTGCGTTAAGTTCCAAAGCGTTGTTAGATTCATTGAATTTATTTTAAGTTGATCTTGTTTATGAAGTTTTCCTTTCGGGTTCACCACGAGATGTAGATGTAATTCCTAAAATGAAATCTAAGATGATAAACAAACTTTTTATCTCCTTTATGCAATGAAAATCCTAGCTACTAGGGAAAAGAAAGACAGAATCTTTTCACAAAGAGCAAAGAGCACACTCTAAATGCACTTTCCTAAATCAAGCCAATTAGACTGCCTATATGAAAATGCACATGCATGTATTTGTTTTCGACTTTCTTAGTATATGAATGCTAAAAAGAAAGTTGATGCACAAATCTGAATTTCTTTTCAAGCGACAAATATCAACAAGTTTCTTTTCGAAATCAAAAAATGGAGACGATCACAACACTTTACGATTTTGAAATGAATACTTGTTCTAGACACTAGAAAAATTACAAATTCAGACCAAAAGCAATAGTAACAGGATAATCGACCATCAACAGCAATCAAACTCTTTCCTACGATTGAAATCGACACTTGCAACAGTTTCAAATCAAAGGACGACAGTACGATTACGCTACTTTTGCAAAGGAGAACTGTAAATGACTCAACAAACACACAAAAACATCTACAGTTCTTTTGTACAAAGGAGGCAAAATAACAGCAAGGAAAATGGGTTTCAAACAGACATATACTGATCACAGGAAACAAAATTCAGGAATAAAACTGGAAAGAATGAACCACAGAAGCCACAACTGCACAGAACTAGTCTGATCAGCGCACCTGTAACACAGAGAATCTGAAATGCAACGCAGGTTGTCCACTTGGGAAGTGCGCTGAAGTTCAGAATCTCTGAACAGTACCTGCACTGGGCTAGAAACGAGACTTTTTTCGGGTTCCGGGTCACAGTTTGCAGTCCAGTTCTTGGGTTTTGGCCGAGCAAAAAGCAATCAGTAATGCAACAATCAGGGGTAGATCTAAGGAGGATCTAAGAGCTATCACAAGGGCAATCAGATAGTTTGTGAATCAGTTGTTTAAATCATAAACAGATCCAGTAGATGGATTGAAGTAGCAGTTATCTACTTTGCATTTGTTATGGAAAATGCAGTTCGAATGCTACTTGTAAGTTTATGAAACAGACAACAAAGAATGATAAACAAACAAACTAATTAGCTCCCCAGTGGAGTCGCCATTTTGTTACAGGGAAAAGTGTCTATATAGAATTGCTCTATCCCACTAAGGTGTGACAGCTACCTTAGAAACAAACAGAGAAAAGCTACTTTCATTTTTCCTTTATGAATTATAGATAGAGAGGAATAGAAAGACCAACCTATGTCTTGCGCTAATCTCCTGATTTGATCCCTCTCTTCTTTGATAGTCCTCAGCTACCTGCTCCCTTGCACGCCCAGCTTCACAAAGTACCTGTAAGATCACAGAAGCATAGCACTATACAAAGACATGGATCTATAATCATAAACAATCTAGGATCAGATGTAAATTGACCATACAAATGTAGCAAGCATCAATGACACAAAAGCATGGAGGAAAACTCAAATAGCTTTTATTGATAAACAAGAAAAGAGCCAAGAGGAGTTACAACCAGTTGTTCTGACCCAGCATCAACCTCCCAGCAAACAAGCCCCTCTTCACCTCAAACAAAGCTTAGATCACCCAACAATCTGATGTTTGTCTCAAGAAACCAACAACAATTCCTTACCATATGCAAAATTCCAGCCTCTGGATCTCTGGGATGAGGGATCCATATATAGATATCTGTGAGGGGGATGAGTCAGCTTGTGATTTGATTAGTGTCTTCTCTCTAATAGTTCTTGCTTCCACTTGGAGACTGATGGTCTCTTACTCATCCTTGGTCGAATTCAGTGAGGCAAGTGTCACAGGAGAAGATTCTGGAAGCTTCCATTGCCTCTCCACCTTGCGGAATGACACTGCCATTTGTCATTTCTCGCCCATCGCACCCCACAGAAGGGATTTTTGAAATGCAACGCACCCACACAGTGTATTTAGGTGGGATGCAACGCACTTAGCCAGTGGAGTAGCTGCAATGATCCTGTTTTGACCAATTCTGAGCAGTTTCTCATGGAGAACTTCTGGGAGAAGTTGTAATCTGTTGACCTTGTTCCTCTAGGGGTTAGAACAACACTTTTAGGGACTTAGGAGCCCTGTGTTTATGGACATTTCATGCTTGGGGTTGTAGGGCCCAAAAATTTCTATAACAATAGCCCTTACTCTGAGCATTGTCATGGTGCTTAGACACTTTGTGCGACAAGAGGGCTCATGCATTACTTTCTTAGCATGGAGGTATGGCAAGGAGATGTGGAGTTGTTTGTGTCTAAGGGCAAGTATGCCAACAAGATACCCAGGAGATTCTGCATGGAAAGCAGCAAACCCATGGAGACTCCTCTAGCAGGTGCTTGGACGAAGGAGGATGCTACTTCAGGGGAAGTAGTGGAAGCTACTATTTATAGGCATCTTGTGGGTTCACTCATGTACTTAGTGAACACACGACTAGATATTTGTTATGCAGTTAACCAACTTAGTCAAGTGATGGTTAGGCCTACCAACCTGTATTGGAAGGCGACAAAGCATGTGTTGAGATACCTCAAGGCACTTCTCGGTATGGATTATGGTATAGACAGATAGAGGGAGTGAAAATTTAAGGCTTCACCAATGAAAATTGGGTAGGGAGTCCATTTGACCGGAAGAGCACATCAAGAGGGATCTTTAGTATTGGGTCAGGGGAAATTTCTTGGTACAGCAGGAAACAAAGATTGATTGCACTCAATTCAAAAGAGGCTGAGTACATGGTTGCGAGTCAGAAAGCATGTGAAGCCATTTGGATGAGGAAGATCCTGGTTGGTTGGTTTGGTCAGCATATAGATTCAACTGTGATTTACTGTGATAATCAAAGTTGTATCAAACTCTCTGAAAATCTAGTTTTTCATGATCAGTCCAAGCATATTGACATCCAATATCATCATCTCAAAGATTGTGTATTGGAGCGGATTATGTTGTTAGAGTACCTTCCCATGGAGGATCAAGATGCTGACATTTTAACAAAAGCAATGTAAATATTTAAATTCAAGTTTCACAAAGACAAGATTAGGGTACCCAATAATACCTCTCTTGTTGAGAGGGAGTGTTGAGAAATGGAAACAAGAAATTCCAGTTTAATTTGTCCTTCAATTAAACTGAGAATTAAAATCAAATTATATTCTCATAGCAACTTGTAAATAGTTAATTAAGTTTAATTAACTTAATTACCTTAGGAATTTCGAGTTGGAAGTCTTTGTGAAGTCATTTATATGTTCTCCCTAAGTTTTAGGGGTCCAGTATGAGTTTAAATTGATTTGGAAATTAGATCACTCAATTTGCTGAGTTAAGTTCATTTAAAGTTCCAAATTGTGTGTAACTAATAGAGAGTTAATAGTCAGTTGGTGCACTAGTGCATCCACTAGTGTCACTCTAGTTAACTAAAGATTCCCTCATCAAAAACTCATGCATGTCGATTCCCATAAGGTGTTGAATGGGAGGGTGCGACATTGTCCTAGGTGTTGAATGGCTTCGCACACTTGGCCCAATCACAATGGATTTCCAGGAGTTATATATGAGCTTTAAGTAGAGCAACCACACACATACCCTCCACAGACTCCAGGAGGGAGCTCCCTCTATCATCAACTCACATTGGATGGAAAAATTGTTAAAAAAGGGCCACCATGGAGTTATCACCCAATTTAATGCCATCCAGGTCTTTGAACCCAATTCTCTTCATATTCATCCTGAGATGCAACAGATCTTAAACAACCATTTTCCAGTCTTTAACAAGCCTCATGAGCTTCCACCCTCGAGAACGGAACATGAACATAGCATTACTTTGGTCCCAGGGGCCCAACCACCAAATGTGTGCCCATATAGATATCCGTTCGCCCAAAAGAATGAAATTGAAAAAATCATCAAGAAACTCTTGGAAGCAGACATCATTCATCCCAGCATTAGTCCTTATTCATCGTCGGTGGTCATGGTGCTCAAGAAAGATGGGGAATGGCGTATGTGTCCAGACTTCAGGGCCCTCAATAAGTTGATGGTCAAAGATAAATTTCCCATCCCGGTTGTCGATGATTTCCTGAATGAACTAAATGGGGCTCAATTCTTTACTAAGCTCGAACTTCGTTCGAGCTATCACCAAATTCGCATGAAATAAGTAGACATTCTAAAGACTGCTTTCAGAAATCATGAAGGCCATTATGAGTTCCTGGTCATGCCATTTGGTCTTTGTAATGCCCCATCCACTTTTCAGAGCCTTATGAACCACCTGCTCAAACCATATCTCAGAAAAATTGTCCTGGTTTTCTTTGATGACATCCTCATCTACAGTCGCACTTGGGCCATACATCTTCAGCATGTAGATCTGCTCTTGCAACTGCTCAGTGAGAATAAATTATTTGTCAAGATGTCCAAGTGCTCTTTTGGCATGGAAGAAGTTGAGTATTTGGGCCACATTGTGGGGCGTGATTGTGTCAGGGTGGACCCCAAAAAGATCTAGGCTATGTAGGATTGGCCTCAACCAAAGACCTTGAACAACTTGAGAGTATTTTTGGGTCTCACAAGATACTATCACAAATTTGTCCACAATTATGGTTGCATTGCTAGGCCCCTCACTCAACTCCTCAAGAAAAATTCATTCATCTAGAATGATGAAGCACAACAGGCCTTTATAGCTCTCAAACATGCCATGTGTTCCACTCCATTCTTAGCACTACCCAACTTCACCAAATCTTTTGTGATTGAATGTGATGCTTCTGGTACCAGTATTGGGGTGGTCTTAATGCAAGAAGGTCGACCCTTGGCCTTCCTGAGGCAACAACTAAGTGGGAAGAATCTGGGACAATCTACCTATGAGAAGGAGATGATGGCCATCTTACATGCAGTAGATACCTGGCGACCATACTTATTGGGGCGACGTTTCCAAATCCGCACAGACCATCAAAGCCTTAAATATTTTTTGGAGCAACGCCTATTCTCGTCACAACAAAATAAATGGCTCGCCAAAACGCTAGGATATGATTATGAGATAATTTACAAGAAAGGTAATTTACAAGAAATGGCGCGAAAATATTGTAGCAGATGTGTTATCCTGCCAATTTGAGGAGGAAAGTACCCTGCTTGCAATTTCCCTTCCCATTCCAAAATGGATTGAAGAGGCTCGCAAGGAGTGGTTTTCACATCCCTGGCTCTCCCAACTCATTAATCAATTGCAAGCGGATCCAAATTCCATAGCAGGCTACTTGTGGCAGGATGAGATTCTTTGCTACAAGGACAGATTCGTAATATCACCAACATCCACCCTCAAAAGCCGCATTTTGGTGGAGTTGCACTCATCTCCCACTGCAAGACATTCAGGCTTTTAGAAGATGTATGCTCGCACTCGAAGATCATTTTTTTGGACAGGCATGAAAAGTACATTCTTACTTTTGTAGCTGAATGCGACATTTGTCAGTGCCACAAAGGAGAAACAATCAAATCCCTAGGCACATTATAGTCATTGCCCATCCCAGCCTCAATCTGGACGAAGGTTTCTATGGATTTCATTCCGGGTCTTCCAAAGTCAGGAAACAAGTTAGTCATCATGGTGGTTGTGGACAGACTTTCTAAGTATGCTCATTTTTGTGCCCTACCCCACCCTTTTACACCGGCTTTGGTCGCTCAATATTTCATGGATCAGATCTTCAAATTGCATGGCATCCCCACTTCCCTTGTGTCTGATCGTGACCCGATCTTCACTAGTAACTTTTGGCAGGAACTCTTCCGACTACAAGGTACCCAACTACAACTCAGTACTTCCTATCATCCACAAACCGATGGTCAAACTGAAGCAATCAACAAATGTCTGGAGACCTACCTTAGGTGTTTCACTTTAGAAAAGAAACATCTCTGGGTACAGTGGTTACCTCTAGCCGAATGGTGGTATAACACCAACTATCATTCCACCACCAAAATGACTCCATATGAAGCAGTTTATGGTCAACTCCCTCCTTCCCCTACTTCTTATATCAAGGGATGCTTGAAGGTACAAGCAATGGATCAAATTCTACAGAACCACACAACCATGCTAGCCCACCTTAGAGAGAATCTTCATCAAGCCCAGAACCGCATGAAGCAACAGGCAGATCAACATCGCTCAGAACGCCAATTTCAAGAAGGGGATCAGGTATTTTTGAGGCTGAAACCATATAAGCAAACATCACTCAAAGACAAGGGTTGTCAGAAATTATCTCCAAAATTCTACGGAACGTATCAAGTACTTCAGTACATTGGAGAAGTTGCCTACAAGCTAGCTTTGCCACCCACTGCAAAAATCCATCCAGTCTTCCATGTCTCATGCCTCAAGAAAGTAATTGGGAACCATTTCAAAATTCAAACCAATCTACCTGAAGTGGATGAATAAGGATCAATCTAGCTCCAACCTGAACAGGTTCTTGACACATGAGAATGACACCTGCATGGCCACACGATCAAGGAAGTCCTCGTCAAGTGGAAAGACACCTCTCCAGAATATGCAACCTGGGAACCAGCTACTATCCTTCAGCAGTTTCCACAGCTTCAGCCTTGAGGACAAGGCTATTCTTATGGGGGAGGGCATGTTAGGGTCCAACCCTAACCCCCTTATTTATGTAATAGGATCGAGTCATAGTTATAGAGTCAATAAAGCCCATATTAATAATTGTAAGTGGTTAACCCACATTTAATGAAGGGACCATAGTTAGTTGATAATGGGCCATGGTATTAGATAGATGGTATTAATAAGAACCATGGTATTGCATGTATTAATCCTATATAAAGGATAGAGACTCCCCTCAAGGAGCATCGTGTCTTATTTTGTAATTGAGCTCAGCTCTATTGGAGGTTGCCCCCTTGAAGAGGCAAGTGAAAATTGCTTTCTAAATAATAAAATACTTGTTGTTATTTCTCATTGTTCTATGTTCTGGGTTTATTTCTTCGCATATTTGGTATTTTGGTATCGTCTTGGTAGGTTAAGAGCATAACAATTTGTTGTATTATTTACTAGAGTGTAAATATCATGCATGCATCAGATATTGATCCTATGTTTGGATTGCAAAGTTTTGGAAGCATGAATTCTCTTTAAATACGGGCTATTCATCCTAGGAATTATGCAAGATATTAGGATCTTGGAGAGTTGTAGAATTGGCTAAGTGTTGGCCAAGAGCTAGCTTGTGAGTTAAGAGAGTTAAGCATACTTATGCGGAATTTTTCTAGTGAGAAAAATATTTGTATCTTCACTCATATTTCTGATATATGCAATATAGACTGCAAGGTTTTGAGCAATGGTTTTCCCCAGATACACATTGTGTTATGTTCCATTGATTTATCTTATTCTTATTCTTATTGTTTTCATCGATCTATTGGCCTTCAATAGTTGAAAGTAGAAGTAGATTCTTGTCCTGTGATTTAGTACATTGTAGGAGCTGGTGAATCTACAATATTTTCTACACAATGTGGCTAGAAGCTACATCGACGAGTGGACAAAATGGTGTTGGGATGGCCGAAGTGCAGCCGTAGTTAGTTTCCTTAACATTACAACTATATCACCTCACTAAGAATAATGAGAAATGTGAGGAAGTACAACGTACAATTTGTAGGAGGGAGGGACATCACTGTAATGATTGTCTAATAGTAAAAAATATGTCATTACTTGGGCAGCCAATATGTTGACCCAAGGTAGAGGTCTCTCATGTGAGATTTGTAGAATTTGGTGGAACCTACTGGTAAATTTCCCAATTATGCAAAAAAACTGAAGCTCGATGAGATATCTATTCTTTTACTTCTGCGAATCAATTGGGCATGGAATACACTCTTGCTATGCATTGGACCTAATGTGTGAATGGACCTTAGACATCTATTGTGTTTAGGAGGTAGAGAAGGTTCATGGGGTTACACAACAATATTAGAGAAGAGACTATCATGTACAAGTGCAAGGATAGGGACCTTCAGGGTGAGGACAAGGTCTACTCACGAGAGGGAAAGGAGGTTTTGGGTGAGGAATATGACCAATAATATGATTTATTTTTTGTTAGCCAAGGTTCCTAGAGAGAGACTTACCAAATCCCTACGCTATGTGTACATATTGCAAAGCAATGGACCATGCAATGAAGGATTATCAAATAGTAGTGGTGAAGTGGTAGGAAAAGAGAAGGCCAAATGTGCAAATGGTTGTCATCAAGACTCAACAAGATCGTCCCCAAGTGTACACACTGGCCATAGGTGGGACCAGGATAAGTGTGGATGTGATGAAGCCACTAGAGCAACCTCATTAGTGAGCGTAGAAAAATATCAAACCCCATCCAAGGTTGATCCCAACTAGGGAGAATAAAATATATAAGGAAGGGAGAAGGAACATTCTATTTGCATAATGGGGAGAGTCAAGCTCGATAAGATAGATGCAAGGGCCACTCATCCATTGTGCACCATTAATCTTTGATGAATGTTCACCAGATATGATATCTAGGAAGGTAAGTCCCACTCAAAATTTCTTTAGAAGTTTAAATTTGATGAGGAATGATCAAGTGATGGAGTCAATCCATAGGATGATTGACCTTTGTGTATAGGAAACTAACAATCATGGTGGATAGGACATGGGAGCTAATTCCTCGTAGGTCCCTCCAAAGATAGCGAAGCAAGTTATACGTAGAAGGCACACTAATAGAGACTTTATATCGAGTGTCTAGATAGTTGACTATGACATGGATAATACCATTCTGGATTTGGGTTCTGATGTTAATATTTTTCCAAAGAATACTTGGGAATTGATGGGAAATCCTAATTTCGTATGGTCACCAACATAATTTCACCTTTCTAATCAATTTCATATATTCCAAAATAAAATGTTGGCAGATGTAGAGGTGAACATTAATGGTGTAAAGAGTCTAGAAGACTTAGAGGATATTGAAATTGTGGATGACACAAACCCTTAACCAACCTTTCCTAGAATCAACTGGGAATTAGATAACTGGGCTATCATCAACTTGAAAAAATTACAAATGGTTTTTGAAATAGGAGACTCACAGGAAATTGCACAATTAGACCCTAAATATGGGGGAAATTATGCCAAACTAGTGAGAGAGGACCTCGACATAGTCAGCCTCAATAATATCTATAACATTATAGCTCAACATGATGACTATGTAAACCTAACCACTAAAATTGCATTGAGCTAGAGAAGTATTAACCCATGTTTGTTGGATTCAGATGAGATTTTGGAGAATTAGCAGTAATACCTCTTTGAGGTTTCCACTAGATGATTGTCCCAAATTACTAGGTTGGTGAGGTGGATTGGTATGAAAGTAATGGAATATCCTCAATTTAATGGGTTGAGAGATCTAGTTACTTTTTTGAAAGAGTTTGAAATATAAGTGCCAGACCAATTAATATTTTTTGCACTCGATATTTCTCTTAAGGCTACTCCCATGCATTGGTGGGCAATGCATAAGGCTCATGCTAAGACGAGGCAACAAAGCAAGCACCTACTACACATAAGGTTCGGGTTATATGTTGGGAAGCATGTAGAATGATATGCCAAAAAATAGTCCCCAAAAACTCACTTGGAGAAGTGCATTAGAGAAAGAAAACACGAGGGAAGAGCATTAGGTGACGTACTAACATAGGCAAGTGTTGAGCATGGTGTTGTCATTGATTGGAACCAGAGATTTTTGTGCAGTCATTGATGCCAAAGGATGTATCAAGCTGGTATGTGTAGACTTTAGTTGAGAACCATCCTAGTAGTAAGATGTGATGAATACTTTAAAAACATGCTTATGACTATGACTGCTAGTATGTGTGGTATTTAGTTGAGAATCATAGTAGGATAAGCGACGAATTCTTAAAAAGCTATGATTGTTGGGTGTTGATGGCAATATTGAAAATACCTCATAGTTCTTTTTTATTTCTTTATTGAACAAGTTTTTAGAGAGAAGTAGGAAATCAAATTAAATAATTTTATGTGTAGAATATCAAGGCAAGTGTCCCCATAAAGTGCATATAAGGATATCTCTCTGAGAGATCTTTCTAATGGTATATAGAACCTAGAAAATATCCCAATTGTTGAGAAGATATTGTAGTTTGAAGTTGGTATATTAGTTTAACAAAAGAAGTACGAATATCTAAACCTTTGAGAGACAAGTGGTGACATGTGGCGAAATAAGGAAAACCCCAAACCAAGATATCAAGCAAACTAGGATATTATGCATGTTAGGTATGTAATGTTCCAAAAAGGAGGAAAACCCCCACACCAGTCGAAATATTCAAGTAGTTTAGACCATTTGAGAATGAATGCAAAGAGAGGTCCCAAAACCAAATAGAAGAGTAGAGTTTTTTTTTCAATATGGTTTTAGTATACCTTGTACATCCAACCCTAAAGAATATTATAAAATAAAAACAAGAAAAGCACCTAGACTCAACCTTTCTCTCCCATACAAGTTGTTGATGACATAACAAGATGACGAAGTTAGTGAATTGGTGTATAGGTGGCACCAAGTAGACCTATGTGATGACATGTGACTTCGTGCAACTAACACATGGCAGGAAGATTTGGATCTTTTGTATGGCCAAGTGGGCAAAATCAATGTGACAAATGGAATCATTCATATGTCACCATGTGCCATGATGACATAACCATGATATGAGAAATGTTGTTAATAGATGATGTGGAAAAACATTTGGATTTGTGTCAATAGGTTATGTTTGTAGTCAATTTCTTGTTCTATAGAATTTTTAAAATTTTATTGAAGTCAGGATAGTGGGCCTGACACAAAAGTTGGTCCAATAGTCTGAGCATCCAAGCAATTTTCTTGAGTTCATCAGCGAAAGGGATTAGATATAAATATAAACATAAGAACATCGAATGTAAAAACCTTTGTCGCTATTCTAGTCACATGAAGATGGTGTTAAAGCCTATAAAGATTAGGAAGTTAAAATTTAGCACCGAATTTAGTTATGAAAAACTAAAGGATTACTTTCAATAGCTAAACAATAGTAGGTTGTGTGATCACAGGATCCGATTATTGATGAGAAGTGATAGATACCCATATAGAATGAAACTCAAGATTGAGAATGTGTTCTAGCACAATTATAACTAGGGATAGATAAGATTTAAAAGAAAAGCATAGTTGGCAGAGATTAAATTATTTGCTTGGAATTTTGAAGCTTGGGATAAAGCGTCAAAGGAATAAAAAAATTGAACTGTAATTTAAATGAATTAAATTACCTCCTCAATCAAGAAGAATTAATGAAGTATATCATGTATGTTGTAAGAATTGAATGAAGCACCTATTCTTAAGAAGTACGTAATTTTAATTAAAAAAACGAAGCAACAAAGCATGTGAGAGGGAGTGAGGCAGCTAGAGTGAGTGCACTAAATTGAGATGGTACAAATTGAGAGTAGTTGAACTAGATAGCAAGTGAGTTGCAGAAGTGTGGTTTTGTGGATTGTGTATGAGTGTACCTACAAAATAATGAATATTCTAATAAGGTTTATGTGTTCTACAAAATAAAAGGTGGTTGTGTGAAAAATTGGTATTCATTTGAAATCAAATTAAAGAACATTGTTAGAGGTCTGAATCTAAAAATGTATGCAATGTATATATAACTAGCTAAAGCATATTGGTGTGTGCATAGATATAAGGTTAGTGCCTCGATCAAGTTGGTGATTTCTAATCTAAGGGGGTTGGGGCCTCCCGTGAGTGGGCACTCACAAAAAAAGTGATGGAATCACAGTTGGTTCTTTTGATTTACATCAAAATAAAACAAGATTTTGTGTTTTTTCTCCCATAAGGGTTTCCACGTTAAAAATATATATGTACAAACATGATGTGATTACTTTTTTATGTATAAATTGAAAATGATTGAATGGTTATTTAATTCGGTGTAAATTTTATAATAATTGATTCACCTCCCCTCTCATCAATTCTTGATTCCCAACACTTATTGTCAGATTGAGTTCATTTAGGAATAATTTAACCACTGGAAGGTAGATATGCAGGTGATCTAGGTGGATATTGGTGGCCACCCACCTATTCCACTTGGACCCCCCATCATTGTTTCTTTTTGTTTCCTTGATTATAGTACAATCTACTACTTTTGGCATTTTTTCGGGTCCTTAACTTCCTAAGCCGTTTTGAGGCCCTAAACAATATTGTTTTGGAAAACGGGAAATCTCAAAGTTTGAGGTAGAGGACTATAGTCAAAAGTTTTTTCCTTGGATATATATTTCTAATGAAGTATTGTACACATCATTCGAAGATCGTATGCCAAATTTACAGCCCCGATAAGTTGATGTACCAACTAACCCCAACAGAGCCCACAGAGTTTTGGCACTTCATCTCCTTGGGCCAGGTTTTTGGATGTTTAGGTTTTTCCACTATTTATCAACAATAAAAAGGCCTCTAAGCCTCATTGTAACATAGTTCAAAAGGCATGTAGTCATCACATCTCTTCTTAGAGATAAGCTACCGTTTCCCAAGCTAGTTTATTTCCATTCTGCATGTAAACAATTTTCAATACATTGTTATTAATGCATTGAACTTTTGTTTTCATTGCAACTCTATGTTTTTTTTATATATCTATTTCATTTCATTCGTTCATAAATCTAGATCATTCATATTAGATCAGTCTTCTCTTTCTCTATTTTTTTCATGTCCCCGATGAAGTTGGGGTATAAGGAGTTGGGACTTGAATTGGTTGAGCCCTTGCAAGACCATCCCTACCAACACTGATGGCCTCCCATGGCAGAAGAAAATAAAGATGAGGGAGCAGGAGATCCTATCAAACTAATTCTCGAAGAATCCCTTGAAAAGAAAAGGAATGAGATGATGAAAAATGTTTCCCATATCCTTCAATGGATGCCCACCAATGACACATCTTCCTCCAACGGTCACTTTGGAGGTGCCGCCCCATTCAATGTACAAGTGAACTCTAATATCCCTATATTTGAAGGTCAAATAGATGTAGATGTTGTAGATAAATGGTTGAATATGATGGAGGGCTACTTTTAGTCCATAGTTTCTTCATTATGGAGAATATTACTTTTTCACTTCTTAAGGCCGCCCCCCATGTCAAGGACTGGTGGGAAACTTACTATGAGAAAAAGGCTAAGGAACCCTCTCTGTTCACAACCACACCCTCTTGAACTCTTTCCGAGACATTGTCAAGGAATAGTATTACCCCATGGGGAGATATGAGGACAAGTGCACACAATAGATCACATTACATCAGTAAGGGGACCAAGATTTGCATGAGTTTACAAATATTTTTCATATTGTACACACAAAGTTGGGTATCAAAGACTTTGAGTGACATCTAGGGCTCAACTACTATGGTTATCTGCACAAATACATTCAAGAAGAAATGGATTTCCAGGACATCTCCTATCTTGGCGCAACATACTGATGTGTTGCCAAGATTGAACAAAAATTTAAACAAATGAAGTGCAACTTTGGATCTGTGAATCAAAAGTAGGGAAATAACACCCCCAAACCCCAGAACAAAGGATAGAGCCAAGGTGGAGAAACCCAGGACC
Source organism: Pinus tabuliformis (assembly GCA_031772625.1). Lineage (NCBI taxonomy): Eukaryota > Viridiplantae > Streptophyta > Pinopsida > Pinales > Pinaceae > Pinus > Pinus tabuliformis. Next base: position 439,712,362 of record CM062816.1, read on the forward strand.
CATCAAATCCGCGAGCAAATAATGGCACCACGAAGAGAAACAAGGACACAGGAAAGTGGTGTGAGTTCCACAAGAGTCCCACTCACAACAAAAATGAGTGTCGCGCCAAGCAGTCATTGTTGGTTGAGATGAAAAATTCATATTCTGATGCATGTTTTGATTCTAAGCCAAAACCTTACAATAATAATGACAATGGGAATCAAATGATTAACTGAAACCCAATGCCACCATTTCCTCCACTAAGTTCCAGAAGACTGAGCCTGAATATCCAGAGGAGGGGGAGTATCTCTTCCACTCACAGATGTGGATGAATGGTCCTTTGTTGTAGTTCATTTTTGACAGCGAGATCCAAAAGAACCTCATTTCAATAGAGGTTTTTAAGAATTTGGGCATGTTGACTAAGCCAAACCCACAACCATACACCATTAGCTAGCTCCACTAAGGATGGGATCTTCGCGTCAACTAGCAATGTGACCTTCCCTACAACATCAAGCCCTTAACAGATGAGGTACTATGTGATGTTGCTCCTCTTGAATTTTATGATTTATTATTAGGACAACCATACTTATGGAAGCGCCTTGTTGTGTATGAATCTAGGCCTCACATTGTTATTATAACTTTGGGAAATAAGTTATATAGGATACTGTAGGTAGCATCACCTATTGCCATATATTTGATCTCTGCTAAGTAATGCAATAAGATCATCTCCCAAACTGGGAAATTTGTTTTCTTTCTGAGTCACTCTCAAATTAAGGGGAAGATAGTGACCACATCCATGGCCCCTGGGAAGGGCTCTCCCACACAATAGAATCAAGTTGATAAGTTCATGGAAGAATATAGGGACATCTTCTCCTCACCCATAGGGGTACCTTTGCATTGTGAGGTCAAGCATTTGATCTATCTGACTCCTGGGACACCTATTCCCAATGGGTTGGTATACAATCGCTCCATTCTGGAAAATGAAGAAATCTAGCCACAGATCCAGGGGCTACTACAAAAATGGCATGCTACCCACCATTTTTTGGGTAATATCCCAAGGAGAATTTTATTTTTTTTCTCGAAGATGGTCCTCAACCAGCATCTAATAGCCCCTTGTAGCCACCAGCTAGCTCATTGTACCATTTCTCTACAACCTGATCCAGCCATGTGGTCCCTCACCCATCTTCCATGATCTCATGTTTGAAGGTCAGCCTCGTGAACCTAAAGGTATGCCTTCTCATTTGGAAATTAGGTAGTGTAGTTTCCTTATCATGGACACTTCTGGGCATGGATTAATGGGGGGATTCGATGGAAAGAATGGGCTAGTTTTGTGCTTCTGTCCCCTAGACCCCTCTTAGGAATTAACCTTTGATTCTAGTCCTGTGGGATCTCTTTTACTGACCATTTGGTTCCAGGGATGGTATTTCACAGGAAACCTTGATTTTGGTTGCACGATCCCACTCCCTTATCTGCTTATATTAACCTCTTTCCATTCATCATCACCCCATTCATCATTTCTCCCACCTGGGTCCACATTCCTCCATTGGGTCCACATAGGGTCATCTTTCCCCTTCCCCTTGCCCACACCTTGGGTCATGGCTTAGAATGAAGCCCAGGGGTTGATGCAGCTTAAAAGAAAGATAAAATCATATATGGCCACATTCAATAGGAAAATGTACCACAAAATGCAAAAGATGGTCTGGGAAAACACATTTAGCACGTGGGCAAAAGCCAATACATGAACTCTAACCCATCATCATGGCCATCACCTTGGTTCCTAAAGGTTTTATGAACCTCCTTCATCATATAGGAACCCACGATTGTCCCAACCCATGGTGGGTGAAGAACCACCCTACCTTAAAAGGGGGTCTTCACTGTTGTATCTCACACATCATGCTTTTATCCCCTTGAGCCCTGAGCAGTTAACCAAAGAAAATCATAAAAAGGAAAAAGGCATAAATAAGGGTTGAAAAATCAAGGCTAAGGTGCCACACTTACCATGATTTCTCCCTCTTATACATTATAAACTGAAGTGTGGGATTCCCTTTTATTAGCTACCCTTGTACCCCAGCATGTGGCCCATGGGTTCCCCTTCTCATCCCCTACTTAATTCACCTATTTTTCACATGCCACCACCTTTTAAAGGATGTACCTTGAACATATTATCCCCTTTAGAAGTGGAAACCACCTAATAGGATACTTGGTTAACCCCATTTGGAGGTTAGGATACATTGGCACATCCCAAAGTCCATTATGGAAGGGCAGGACATTATGAAGTCCCCACCTATGTTCCATGATTGGTAAGTTGATTTATGCGATTTCTCTAATGACTTGTTGTATTGGAAGGCTAGGGGATGCATCAGATCTTATGTAGGATTACATATGGTCTCCATCTTTGGTTTGGTATCCCTATAGGATCCTAATCCTCCAAAGGGCTACATTGGCCTATGTAGGGTGTGTTTTGAGAGAAATGGGCCTCCACAGTAGTAGAAAATGCTCCATGTATCCCCGAGGATGGTCATAGATGCTCAAGATACTCCCATTGGACAAGGAAGGTGCACCTGGTTCATTTTGTCCCAGTCGATCACACCGATGTATCATTCCCTTAGCAGCTAACCCAGGACTTTTAGGATGATTTTGGATGCCCTACATCGTCATTAGAGCCCTTGCAGATGATCTATAGGCATCTACGACTCATTTGGAGTCCCATGAGGTTATTGTAGTGCCCCCACACCCATTGGAAGCACCACAAGTTTATTGTTTGAATTACAAGGGGCCACCCCCTTGTCCATCACTTTTGAGGGTCCTACTCTTCATTATGGAACCCATGGATCTAATCATGCCTCTTAGAGGACCCTACGACATCTATAGATTATTATTTGACCTCTTGAGAGGCTTATTCTTTCATTTATGAGCTAGGTTGGTGGGCTTGTCACCAAAAGTTAGATTATTAGAACATTATTTTATTTTTGGGGCTTATGTAGGCCAAGGAGGCTAATTCAAACTCCTTATTTGAACATAAATACAAGTTACATGAGCTCATTTTCTCATCATCACTTTGGTTTGGATCTCTTATCTTTATTGATATTTTTGCACTTTTTCTAGAGGATGAATTGGAGCTTTTATGGATGAATTTTGATGTGTGAATATTGGTCTCTCTTCTCTTGGACCTTCTCTCTTGTGGATTGTGAATGGTTGGATATACTCTGTTACATGTAAGTACATTATTTTTAATGTTTTTATTTTCTAATTTTATCATATACATTGGACTGGGATTCTCATTGTTCTAGGGCTAATTGTCGCATGCATTTACTGCTTAAAATTGTGGAATTTTTCTCGATTATAGCACCTTTCAATGTATGGCCCATGTAGTATGAGCGAAATTTAATAGGGGGGAATTTGACCTTAATAAGCCATTATTTTTTGCACATTGAAGTATAAAAGCTTCAAGGTTTCTTCTTCTTGACCTAGAAGGCTAGTGAAGTGATCTTGAGGCCTCCTTGAATTGGAACCAAGAAATCCTACTCATATTCATCATAGACTCAATTATCCCAAAGATTAAGGCACTAATATACCAAGAGTAGTCACTAAAACACATATTATTTCACCTCCTTCTAGGTCTAACCAAGTTGGGGTATCTAGAGCATAAATTCCCGACAAGTTAGCCATCAAAAAGATTCGATCTCGTAGGGTCTCCTGTGTTGGCCTTTCCTCTAGCTCTCCTCCAATTTTGAAGCCATTCCATCAGTGGAGTTGTGAGAAAAGGAAAGCCCTAGGGTAATAATACTTTCTTTGATCCTTTCCCCACCTTATCTAGGGTAATAATATCGTTGGTTTCTACATTCTTTCCTCATACCCTAGATTGGGTTCACTTTGTCCCATGTGGTCCCGTTCCTTTGAAGAGACAATTCTTCAAGAACCATTTGGGACACCAATTTCAACAAGGATTTTAGGGATTGGGAAACTCCTTCACAAGTCCTATCCCAATAACCTATCCCTCAAATCCTCCCTTCGTTTCCCTAGAATACATTGTACCTTGCTTAGAAAGAAAGCAAGCTCCCTTCGAGGCTCGGTATATTGTGGAGTCACTAATGAGGGATAAATAAATTAATGGATATGGGTGTGTCGATGTTTGTTGATGATCCACTCTCTGCAATCGACCACGTAGAAATATTTAATGCACATGATTCAAGAGAGAAGGTTGTTCACTAAGATATCCTTATGTTATTGTTCACGGGATATCTCGATGGTCATAACTCATGGCTGCACCATCATGAACCTAGAAGTATCTCATCTATTGAAGAGTTTGTTGATGGCTTTCTTAGACATTTTCAAGTACACCCTACATTAAGTATCCAAGAGGAAGCCTTCATCGAGCATCATCAAGACATTAAGAATCTAGGTAATGAGCAAGAAGATGAGTCCTCCTTGGGTCCACATGATGAAAATGATGATTTTGAGGACACATGTGCTGGGAAGGATGAGTTTATGGAAAGTGAAATTGAGACCAACCTTACCTTTCTCAAGGATATTACTCTCGATGAATCCTATTTTGAAAATCCTGAGAAAGATGATCCCATTAACCCCTTGGAAGATGACATTGAATATTATTTCCACGTTGAAAATGAGAAATGGGAAATTATTGGTCCTCAATTTGATTGTACTCCATTTATGACACTGACAAGGAGGGTGAGGATGAGATTTATCTTCCCTTCCCCTCATGTACTTTTTATGATGACATACCCATTGATACCCTTGGGAAGGAGAATATTCATTTTCCTTTGCTTAAAGAGGGGCAGTTGGAAGTGATCAATTTTCCTTTTAGGAGAGACCCAATCTTTGATACTAAGGAAATTGATAAGGCTCCCACTTCTCTTAAGTATGATTCTATGTTCAAATCACTTTAGCCTTTATATTATGATTTTGGGAAAGAAAAAATCGTTGAATACAATACTTATTTTCCCTTTTTCATATTGGTAATCATATTGGGTCTTCATCAAGTGATTCCCTCACCCCTAGTCATATGATCTCAAGTAACTGTGAACCCTTTTCCCCTCCCGAGTATAGTGTCAAGGAAAATCCAATCATTGATTATACTTTTCCTCCTTGGATGCATCCTCAGGGTTTTGATCACTCCATATTCTCCCCTATCCAATCTAATCATCATGTGCAACCTAATTTTGTTTCTCCATCTCGTCAGCCTCCCTTTCCTACTAATCATAACTCAATGAAGAGCGTAACCCATGATGTAAATAATAAGGACAATGGTGGAAATGATATGCCAGAGTTTTCCATCCGTCAACAGTTTATGAGCTTGGTTGTTGAAATCTCTATATTTTGGTTACAAAAGAAGATCTCATGGACTAGAGTACATCCTTTTCTTACCTCTTCTCACACAATCACCCATGTGTGGGTATCATATTTTCCCACCTCCCACCTACAACATCCTCCATATTTTAGTGTTTTCATTCACTTTGGGAATTGTTGCATAAGTAATCATATAGGCAAACAAATTTATATTGACTTAATGATAAGTTGGTTGCACTAGCTTTATGATTACACTTAATGATAGCTTCGTCATATGCATGTTATAGTAGGATGCATTACATGTTGATTTCGGCATTAGAAATAACATCATATGATATTTATCATGACAGATAGATGCATATTTTCATATTTTATTTTCCATTGATTTTATGCCCTCACATATAGCATGTGCAATCATGAGACGTCGCGAAAGCATGCTCCCCCGTGTTTTTCATCCATTATCTGTGTAAGTGACAGGTCTACAATAACTAAGAGATTGTTGGAGTTCTCATGACCTCCTGTTCAAATAACTTTTCCCACCTCTTCGAGAGATTACATCCTAGTTGGAGCGAGATGTTACCCATCATTTTGTGAGTAATATCCACTGGAATTTTTTTTTATCTCCAAGATGGCCCTCAGTTGGAAGCCATCAACCCCTTTCAGCCACCAGCTAGCTCAATGTGTCGTTTATCTTTTGCCTAAGCTAGCCATGTGGTCCCTCGCCCATGTGCCATGATCATATGTTTGAAGGTGGGCCTCCCAAACCTAAAGGTATGCCATTTCATTTGGAAATTGAGCATTGTAGTTTTCTTATCATGGACACTTGTGGGCATGGATTAATGGGGGGAATTCAATGAAAATAATGGGATAGGTTTGTGCTTCTATCCCCTAGATCCCTATTAGGAATTAACCTTTGATTCTAGTACTATAGGATCTCTTTTACTAACCATTTGGTTTAAGGGATGGTATTTCATAGGAAACCCTGATTTTCGTTACATGGTCCCACTCCCTTATTCTCTTATGTTACTCTCTTTCCATTCATCACTACCCCATTCATCATTTATCTCGCATGGGTCCACATAGGGCGTTCCCCTTCCCCTTTCCCACATGTTGGATCATGACTTGGAATGAAGCCCGGAGGTTGATGCAGCTGAAAAGAAAGATAAAAGAATATATGGCCACATTCAATAGGAAAATGTACCACAAAATGCAAAATATGTTCGGAACAAACACATTTAACATGTGGGTAAAAACCAATACCCATCATCATGGTCATCACCCTGGTTCCTATCGATTCTATGAACCCCCTTCATCATATAGAAACCCATGATTGTCCCAACCCCCGGTGAGCGATGAACCACCCTACCTTAAAAGGAGGTCTTCACCGCTATATCTTATACATCATTCTCTTATCCCCTTGAACCCTGAGCAGTTAACCAAATAACATCATAAAAAGGAAAAAGACATATAAAGAAGGGTGGAAAAATCAAGGTCGAAGCACCTCAAGCACCACGATTGATCCCTCCTATACATTATAAACCCAAGTGTGGGCTTCCCTTTTATTAGCTACCCATGTACCCCAGCATGTGGCCCAGGGATACCCCTTCTCATCCCCTACTTCATTCACCTACTTGTCACATTCCACCACCTTTTGAAGGATGTACCTTGAACAATTATCCCCTTTAGAAGTGGAAACCACCTAATAGGATACTTGGTTAACCCCATTTGGAGTTTAGGAGACATTGGCACATCTCGAAGCCCATTATGAAGTCTCCACCTGTGTTCCATGTTTGGTAAGCTCATTTACTGAATTTCTCTAATGACTTGTTGTATTGGAAGGCTAGGGGATGAATTGGATCTTATGCAAGATTGCAGATTGTCTCCATCTTGGGTTTCGTCTCCCTATACGGGGTCCTAATCCTCCATAGGGCTACATCGGCACATGTATGGTGTGTGTAGAGAGCCATTGGCCTCCACAATAGTATAAAACACTCCATGGATCTCAAGGATGGTCAGAGATGCTCGAGATACTCCCATTGGATGAGGAAGGTGCACCTGGTTCATTATCACCCACCTGACCCCATAGATGTATCATGCACTTGGAAACTGACCCATGACTTGTAGGAAAATGTGGCATCCCCTACATTATCCTCAGATTCCTTACAGATGATCTACAAGCATCTTTGATTCATTTGGATTCCAATGATATTATTGTTGTGCCCCCACACCCATTGGGAGAACCACAGATTTATTGTTTGGAGAAGAAGGGGCCACCCCATTTTCCATCACTTTTGAGTGTCCTACTCCTCATTATTGCACCCATGGTCCTCATTAGGCCTCTTAGAGGGCCCTACAACATGCATAGACTATTATTTGACCTCTTGAGAGGCTTATTCTTTCATTTATGAGCTTGTTTGGTGGGATTGTAATATCCCTCCGTGGATGTAATAAATTATTTAAGACAACATTGTGTCAATGGGCAAGTGTAAAAAGGATAGCAAGTCCATCAAAACTTGTTTCATCCCCCCCACAGGTTGTTTCATTGGACTTGGTCCAGCTGTAGGCTGAGAAGCTCCCTCAAAAAATTGCACAATTCTGGAGGGGAACCAGCCTTCCCTCCAAAAATTGCGCAATTCTATCTGGAAGCCTGCTGGGCTCCAGAATTGTGCAAATATTCCTGTCATTGTTCAGTGGAAAAATTGTGCAATTCCTCCTAGCAGGACTACTCAACCCAGAAATTGCACAATTCTGGGCAGCAGTCAGCTGCTCTACCCAGAAATTGTGTAATCCCTCTAGGAAGCTAGCCCAGCTCCCTCCCAGAAATGCGCCTTTTTTTTTCTCCCAGCTGAGTAGACTGTTGCATGTGCAGTTGAGTTCACCAATTCCCTCCGAGACTGAGAAAAATTGATTTGCATGCATGGGTTTCTTCTCTCTATGCAACATGAAAAGGCATCCCTTGATTCAGGGATCAACTTTTAGCAGTTGGAGGTTGCATGCAAGGATCATTTCAGAAACCTCCCACTAAGTGTCTCTCTTCCTAGATTTTTGGCATTCACGTCACATCTTCAATTTTATCTAAACTCATGAACCGGACGCTACAGAGATTATTCCTCACAACGACCTTGCAGCTCTGACATCTCACATTACATCTAGGATTTATCAACACAATCAAATGAGCTGTTTTAGGGTAAGCTCGCCTTCCATGTCTTGTGTTGCATTTCTGTCACTTTTTTTGTTTTGATTTGTGTGATTGTTGTCTACTTGATTTCGGTGAGCACTTGTTGTCATTTTGATGTATGGTAGCTCGTAGAAGCATCATTTCAGTTCTCGATCACATCCCACTATTGTCGCATGCATGACATTGTTTTGCACGAACGGTCGTTGTTGCGGAGAATCGCTTCACACACATGCATTCTTTCCCATTTTCTGAATCTTGCACTTGTTGTTTGCATGAATGATCATTCACTCTTGTTTGCACTCATCTCACCATGCATTCAGAATTCTCATGTTTTCAGTTGCATGTTGGCCAAATTGGGTTGCCTTGGCCCGAACCATGCCTTGGCCCGAACCATGCCTTGCCCAACTAGTACTGTGCATTTCCAAAAGCAAAGGCTCTGCCTTCCCTCTAGAAATTTCGCAATTCTAGCCCAACACTGACCTCCAAGCTTGCATTGTACAATTCTTGGAGGCGGTGTCCTGTTGGTCCCAGAAACTGTGCAATGCAGTTTGCTGGTTGTATGTCACCACTGACTGAAACAGCACATTGCACAATTTCAGTCCTCAGCATGATAGGCTGGACTTTGCATTGGGCAGTTCCAGTAGTCAGTTAGCCTCTTGACAACCCAAATTGTGTCTTGCGCAGTTTTGGCAGTCAGTCTCCCAACCTCCCGGCAGAATTTGCTCAACCTTCATGATCAGTCACACAGGTATGTTTCAAGTCAATTCTCAAATTAGTTTTGGTTTTTGACTAACAGATTGCTTTCCATGAGTGTTGCCATGTCTCCAGGTATCGCGGTTGTTCATGTGCCTCTCAACAACACAGGTACAATGATTTCTAGGAGAGCAGAGTCGAAGACACCATTCAGAGCACGTTTGGGGATGCAGTTGATCAAGTGTCTATGAACTTGCCTACCCATGAAAACATCAAGTTATTCATAGACAAGGACATCAATATATGACAGTAGCATCATAGCAAGTAGCACCATCAATAGTAGCTGAAGGCAGCATACTAGATGCAACAAATGCAAGAGGAAGTTTGTTGAAAACACAGAGGGGGAACAAAGTTGCATGCTTAAGAAGATCCACATGTGATGAAAGAAACTTTGGAGACTCAGACTATGAGGTGATGACACGACATGAAGATCACACGAAGGCAGAGAACGAAATAGAGAAGGAGTTGCATGTGCTGAAGCAGTAACTCAAGGAAGAACAAGAGTTGCATAGACGATAAAACAGGGGGCGTAACATGCACTCACAGATGAAACTATGCCCGTGCAAGTTATAGATCCATCCTAGCAGCTGGCACGGAGCAGACAACTTGAGTAGTGTTGTTTATCGCATGCAAGGGAATGTAGCAGCATGCATTTCATTGTGTGCACGCATGCGATCCCACCCATTCGACACACTCACCAAGGTGAAGACAAGAAGCAAGTCCGACTGGAGCTGAACATGTACCTTGACAATTTGATGTGCACGGCCACCAGCACATGCTTGGAGAGTAGCGTAGACACTATGCATCAACATGTTGCTAGTCTGGTCACACCAGGACGACCATGCGCATGCTATCAGATGATTTGGACAAAGGAGCCATATCAGTGCACCTGGATGCAACGAAGGCAAGAGTTATCTTCAGCAAGATGTCACCATTGAGCGCACGCACACCATCATGGACAACCAAGCTTGTCATCAGCTGATCACCTTCGACCATCACAAGCATGTCAAAGAGTTTGACTCACCACAATGGTCTAAGTGTCAATGATGTCTTGCATGGCTTTCTCAAGCCATTTTGTCTCACATGGGCACATGTGCATTGTAATGTAACGTCTTGTCAAGTGGAAGTTCAAGTGTCAATAGTTGAATGTATCAGTCATAGAGTAGTTGAAGAGTCATGAGGGTAGATGAACAGTCTCAAAGGGAAATGTCAAGGGTCACCCCACCCTTTTCTATAAATAGTACCTCTTAACTTATTGTATAGGCTTTTGGTCAGCTAAGCTTTGATAGGAGTATCTTAGAGAAATCTTGGACAATATCATAATGCACCTTGGCTTCTCCACTGCGCAAAGCTAGTATATCTCTTTGGAGGAGTAGGAATTTGTGGCTGAAACGTTCCACTATTGGGACTAGTGGTTGGACATGGAACTTACACTTCTTTATATAACAGAGCCATCACGTTTCAAGCATATGTTGTTATTTCAATTGGGCTATTCTGGTTGCTGTAGAAATGTATGTTATTTAACTTACGCATTTGTGTATGAACTATTTTGTATGAAATTGTATGAATCTTGTTGCAGATTTTATGTTGGTTTAAACATCACTTTGGATTCTCTCTCTCTTGCTTTCCAGTTGGTGATGCATCTTTTCTCGTGTGCTCCCTTCCAAGCCGAGTACTATTACATGTTTCCAAGGGGCACACTCACCTCACCCTCAGTGTGTTAGAACCTCTCATGCACCTTCCTTGACTAATCACAGTTGTCACACCCTTGCTACAAATAGGGACATCTTACTTGCCTCTATGTGAAATCCCAGTCAAGGCATTACCATACGACCCACTTCTAGGACTCCTACACCAAACGTTCTGAGGTCTAAATGGGACTTCTTACCAGGGATATCCCCTGACATTTTGGTGGGTCCAGCACAGACAACACTTTCCAATGCTAATTGCTAGTGGAAAATATGATTAATAAGGAATAAATCCTATGAAAAATCAGTGATACACTAATTTGATGTTCACTATTATTCAGATGGTAGAAACTACGTTTATTGGCACAATTGATTTAGCCATTAAAACAAGAAGACCTGGATGTAGTTCACAAAAAAAAAATATGGTAAATTTGTAGTATAATAGAGTATTAAGTAGGGTTGACAATCTCTTGTTATTTACGCATTTAAACAAGTAAAAGATTCAGGAAGATTCCAAACAAAAGAAAAAAATCAAGGAGACGATAGAAAGATAATTACTTGGGAACTCATAAATGCAACTGAAGTAAATATAAATTACTATAATGGCCAAGAAAAAAAAATCCAATAGATGTAATTTCCTCTTTCAGGAGTGGGGAATAAAATTTCAAATCTAAGAATTAGATCAACCCTTCGATGGCATATCACCTCACTGTCAAAGGTCGAATTGAGAGATAGCCAAGAAGGCCATAATTCTATATAGTCATTAAGTAAAATACGCTATAAATTAATTATCCCTGCTACAAGACCATAGAGAACTTTATTCTTGGAATTGCAAGGCGAATTTTAAATCACGACAAGACAAGGTCGGTGCTCACATTATAAAGGAATAACCCATACAACAGTGAATGATAAATACAAACACTCGGATAGAGTAAGTTAGAAACTTAATTTCAGGTAAAAAGGGTTCCCAACACTAATTCCTTAAAGTTTACATCCTGACATTGTAGCAAAGGGCTAAACTCAGAAGAGAGGGGACGAAACAATTAATCTAACTACATTTTTATAATACATAAATTCATTTTCCAAAAAACCAAAAGGAAACCATACTTTTAGTTAAAAATTGCATTGATTATGTGCACAACTGAATTATCTGTATAATTACCACCAGGTGCTGAAAGTGAACTCTTAAACTAGCATACCATGTTCTTGAAGTAAATTTCACAACAATAAAGGATAAAATCAAAAAAATTGACAAATTATTATTTCATAAAAAGAATCTCTCGTAGAGAGAACAACCATACACGGACTCCTGGAAACTAGGAATTTAATATATTTTGTGCATAGGATTGTTATGTGTAAATGTCGCCCAAAAAGAAAAGAAAATGTATTGTTAATTACAAACCTCTCAGTCAAGATCTCTCACCATTATGAGAGCCTACGACACCAATTTGGAAATTAAAAGTAGGACAAATATAAGTTTCGTAAGAGCACTTGAAAACAAAACAAAATGATCAAACCCTCCAAACCATGTTGAGTCTGGAGTGAAATCTAGGAAAATAATCACCCCTTTGGTGTTTAGGAGAAGCACCGACCTATGCAAGATTAAAACATTCGTTAGCGATTGAATACTAATACCAGTTGTCAAATGTGACAATAAAGGTTCCAAGGTACCTACAACAAACCAGAACCCAGAAAAATTAGCCTATTAATGCAATAAGAAAGTATCGAAGAAATTGAGCAAGGAAGTAGACATAAGCTACAATGGAGGAAGGAAAAGGAAAAAAATATATAAATTAATGCACCTGTAGAAGAGGATGCTATGGGGTAAAATGCATGGGGTGAAAACTACCCTCAAAGGTCTTCCCGAGACCTTTTGATAGACTGTAAGATTATTTGCAAAAGCTACCAAGTTACACACATGTTCATCTATCAAACATAAATTGACAAGGTATGGAAATAGGATTACCTTTAGCTCCTTCTAGATTTTCTTGGGGATCTTTATGCAGCAAGAAGAACTCCTTCAAGGCCGGCTCCAAGACAATTCCTGCACAAAGGACAAGGCAAACCAATCACAGCATACACTTCTGAAAACTAATGTAAGAATGCACAATAAACATGTATTAGTGTATAACTTAACTACTTATCTCGACAAGCATCAGAATGAATAAATAAATGAACAACATTACTGACACTATGGAGTAGGTAACACAACTACAGTTCTATATTCAGAATGAAAGGGTGATTACAACCATCCATTGTATCAGCCTTCCTTACCCCTTCTTCCTCTCTCTCTCTCTCCCTCTTTCAACTAGCTTCTTCAAGAATATGACAGTTCACAACAGCTCTATGTGCTATCCTTCCAAATGCTCTGATCCTCATCACAATGGCCCTCTCAATGTTTATATAGCAATTGAATTAGGGATGCCAAGTTTCTCCTAGAGTTCATTAGGGAAAAAGCCATGAAACTGCCCTGTTTACAAGCTTTTTCCCATTTGTCTTCATTCTCAAATTGGAATTTCTCCAAATATCTTGATTTTTGGAGTTTCTTTGCTTTTCTTGAGCAAATTTAGGGATTTAATATATAGATATTTATGAGTAGATTCATTGGCTTGACTCATTGAAATTATCTTAGGTTCACTAACGCTCCCCCTGGTCTAACAACATGAGTTAGCAGGGTTACTAATGCTTCTTTATGCTTGGTAACAAGCTTTATAAAGCAGGTTGACAGTGTATAGAGAGCGTTAGTGTGGATTCCAAGCCTACAATTGTGGTCTTTGCTTTAGTCATCTTGTCTTTCACCTCTGATTTGATGAGGAGGTCAATTTGTCCTATCACAGATGCCCCCTAAAGTATGAGATCAGAGACAGAGACGATGGCTGAAATACTTTATGAAAAAACAAACTGTAATTTGCTGTCAAAATCTTTGTAGAGAGAGAGAGAAGTTTCAGACGACAAGGAAAACCTAATACAACATAGATACATATATATAAACTGCTAAAATCGTGTCCTAAGTCGGGCATTCCCATGCTCAGTAGCTATGTCAGAGTAATTTTCTCATCTGAGATATAGCAACGCTGGCTGCCAATATGGCACAAGGCGGGTCCAGTGTCGTAATAGATCATCCTGAAATAGCTATCTCCAAAGAACAATATCCGCAGCTTGGGAGAGGAAACAAGGCTGAATGATGCAAGCCTCTACCCAAGGTCTTGATTTCCGCTTCACCGAACAGCATAGATCGGTACATGTGATAAGATGTGTTTTATGTCAAACATGCACGAAATCATCTAATTACCAGTCAATAATGGAGATCGTTAACAGATGCGAGGAAGGCCACCGATAATGGTGATGGTCTCTAAGATGCACAATGCAAACTAGCGAGTGTGAAGAATTTCTTTGTCGTCGAACACTCATAGAATCGCTTAACCAGGACTCAGTAATGAAAACCTGTGATCAAACACAAGGTAACCTGCTACTAATGTTTGCAAGTACCAAGGCACTAAATGTGTTTCTAGGTTATCTTCCTAGATAGAGTGTTGAAGTCGATAGGAAGAAACCTGTCGAAAGGTAGGCAATGATGTGTCCTACATCAGTCGACATGAAATCGGACAAGAATGATTTTGTTTTTTGAGGAATCTTTTGAGCATTTGGGTCTAAAAAACAAAGGGCATGATGAAAGGATATGTAGGATTGGTTGATAGAGGAAACAAATGGGGACCCTTGAGCAATAGAAGGCACGGCAACGGTTTTAACCAGATAGCACTAGACTCATGAACACTACAGAGTGTTAGGATACGGAGATGCAATTTCATCAGGTTATATAGGCTAAAACTCATAGGATTGTAGGGTTCATATTGAGAAGCTATCAAAAATGAAGGTTTATCTAAAGGAGTGCCATGTTCAAGGGAACGATTGCTACCAAACCATGCTTTCTAATACAGAATACAATTGTATTGTCCACTTTCCCCGTCTGATTAATTTAATGAGTCCAGATGGGTAAACTCATCGATCTTTTCATGTTTAAAGAGTTTGAAAAGGATCGCAAAAAGAATGGCTCTTTGCCCTATATGATTAGTTTAATGAGTCTAGATAGGCAAACTCGTTGATTTTTTCATGTTTTAAGAGTCTGAAAAGTATCGTAAAAAGAACGACTCTATATCTTGTTTTGTGTATTTAAAGAGTCCAGACTAGACAACTCGGTGGGCTTTTCATATTTAGAGAGTCTAAAAAGATCATAAAGAGAGACTCTGTGGTGGTCCCTTTGTCATAGTTGTTAACCGGGTGCAACAAAAGGTTAATAGTATACCTAGATCGGTTACTTTTTTGTATATTAATCTATTGAACCCAGATAAAGAGAAACCTATTTTCAATAGATGTTAACCTCATTTTATTACGAGTATGAGGCGATAGACTAGACTCGTGTTTTGTCATGAATTTTTAATGAGCTCAGTAACAAAGCTTGGGATTTTTCAGTTTTAGCGAGCAAGAAAAAAGTACCTAAAAGAATGCTCGGGTCATCTTTAGCAAGTTTTACGAGCAGCAAGACATAGGTCGGGATTTTTTTAGTTTAAAGAGTGAGAAAAAATTTCCTAAAAAGAATGCTCCGTTGGTCTTTTTCAGTTTATGAGCTAGAAAAAGATCGAAAAATAAGTGCTCAGAGCATCATTTGCATATATTTAACGAGTGCAAATGATGAAAAATTCATATATGGTTATTATTTTTTAAGGAGCAATAAAATATCACAAAAAGTGCTCGATTGTTTGCGGTGTATGTTTAACGAGCTCCACTACAAAAACTTGGAGATGTTTATATTTTTTAAAGAGCAATAAAATATCACAAAAGTGCTCTATCTATCATTGCATAGATTTAACGAGCGCAACGACGAAAGCTCGGGGATGTTTATATTTTTTAAAGAGCAATAAAGTATCCCTAAAAGTTCTCTATCTATCGTTGCATAGATTTAATGAGCGCAACGACGAAAGACCGGGGATGTTTATATTTTTTAAAGAGCAATAAAATATCCCTAAAAGTGCTCTATCTATCGTTGCATAGATTTAACGAGTGCAATGACAAAAGCTCAGGGATGTTTATATTTTTTAAAGAGCAATAAAATATCCCTAAAAGTGATCTAACTATCATTGTATAGATTTAACGAGTGCAACGACGAAAGCTCGGGGATGTTTATATTTTTTACAGAACAATAAAATATCTCTAAAAGTTCTCTATCTATCGTTACATAGATTTAACAAGCGCAACGACGAAATCTCGGGGATGTTTATATTTTTTAAAGAGAAATAAAATATCCCTAAAAGTGCTCTAACTATCGTTGCATAGATTTAACGAGCGCAACGATGAAAGCTCGAGCATGTTTACATTTTTTAAAGAGCAATAAAATATCCCTAAAAGTTCTCTATCTATTCTTCATTGTATTAGTTTAATGAGCCCAAAGAAGGAGACTCGAGGTTTTTCGGATTAATGAGCAAGAAAAATACCATAAAAAGAATGCTCGAGCTTTCTCGATCTCATGCTTGACATTAGAAGGGTCTATGCCATGCATTTCCTCATAAGACCAAGTAAAAACATCACGAAAGTCCCTAAACGGGTAGTTGAAGCTCACAATTTCCTCAAGATTGTGATTGGCTCGACTCTGTATGTTTTCCACGATGCCTGTCATGATAGAAATATCAGGGAGCAATGTTTGTGAAATATTGCCCTTGTTTCCTTCTGAGTCCAAAAGTTGGATAGTCGTATATGGTGAGGAAATTATTTCATGTGCGTCAAGTGACAGGATTTGAAGAGGCATCATGTCTGAATCAGATATCGAAACATGATGGTGCGAATCTTCCCAAGGTTGCTCTTCTAACCTCGTGATCTCTCTAATAGCTTCGTCCATCGGTAGGACTTGATTGAGTGGATCGAAAGAAAGAGTGGTTATGGGAGGGGTAGCAGTACCGTTGGCTGAAACCAAAGTGACCAGAGATTCAGATGCAAATTGAATGGCTTGGTAGGTCGATTCAACTGGTGATAGCGGCATTTTCTCTCTGTATGTGTCAATGTCTGAAGGAGCTGGTAGGATCCATGGATCGGTCTTTTCATAAGGAATAGATGAAAGCATATTGACCGATTGTGGAACTTGGGGCAGCTATAGAGGAAAACAACCCATCCGGGAGGAAGCCTTCAACAGACTGGTACCTACACTGACGTAATTGTCAATCCCACCTCCTACTAGGGGTACGGAGCCACTTGGTAATGGTGAATAATCAAGGGTGCAGAAAGACAACTGATCTACTGTAATAACCTTTCCATCCAATGGAAATTGGATGATGTGAAAGACAGTAGATACGACGGCCATCATGGCATATGTCCAACTGTGACCCAACAAGAAATTATAGTCGAGTTTTCTGTCCATGACTTCTATGTCCACCATTATGGTTTTCCCACTCAAAGTGATGGGGAAACTGGCTAAGTATCCTTTTGGTATAAATGTGTGGTCGTCGAAATCTTTCAAAGAGTTCGACGGTGGGGATAGGGTTGGAGAACCCAAGGCAAGCCAACATGAAGCCGACATGATGCAGGTAGAAGCACCTTCGTCGATGACAGTTCCATGTATACCTTTACCTTTCGTGGTTATATGCACTTGAAATGCAAGCTGGTGGGAAAGGGGAGGTTTACACTTATCCATGTCGAAAATAGCAAGCATGGAATTTGTAGGGTCAATACCTCCTATAGCCGAAAGCAAATCTTTCCGTTGGCTGGGCCATGTTTGCAATACTTCGAGCACTGACATAGCCGATGGCACTTGTGCCAAATCCTCTATGATGTTGTAGTGTTGTGTGGCATGTGTAGATGTATTGTGTGTTGTGCATCAAAGTGCCCCCTTGGGGGGTCAAATTACAAAGTCCTCAACCAGCCTTTTGATATACAGATCGCTGGGCGGCGATGGGTTTTGACCTGAGGATGGTTCTACTACCGGAGCGATAGGAGCTCCATAAGATTTGGCTCTTGCGGCTAGTTCTACCGTTTCAAATGTGTAAACGGTAGAACTTCCTTCACTAGCTGAAGGATGTTGTGAACTATCGCTGCCCCCTAACGTGGGTTGCAGTTGGTTGGAAACGAGAGTTTGTTGTTGATGAGTAGGAAAAGGATTTCTAAGGATAGCAAGTGCCTTACCAGAATCTCTTTTGAAAGGTAATTTGTGCATTCTTGAAGACACAGACAATGCCAGGTTACGTGGTCTTCAAGACAGGGTTTGTACAGATATTTGGTGCCTTTGTCCTTTTCCTCATCAGTAGGCGCAACGGCCTTCTGTTTCGGGTTGGCTGCTTAGATGACTACTCTTTAGAAGGAGCGGTCTTGTTCTTATTCTTCTTGTTCTTGCCACTCAGTTTTTGTGTAGACTGCACAGAGTTAATCACAGTGGCAAGAAGAGTAGTCACTTTGGTAGAGGGGTCCACTACCAACTTGGCAATGGAACCACTGAGTTGTTTTACAGCAACCCTAGAGGTTGCGCCAACAATCCCATCGGTGTGCGCTTCAGGGTGCTGAGTGGTGGGAGGATTGGGGTTACCAAGAGCATGGGGGATTATGTTGTAGAGAGTTCCAGGATGTGAATAAATCAAATCTAATTGTTGGGCATGACGTATTGTTATAGACTTTTTTTGGCACTACAACCCCAATCATAAATGTCCATAAACCAAGGGCTCCTAAGTCCCTAAAAGTGTTGTTCCATACCCTAAAAGAACAAGGTCAGCTGGTTACATCATCTCCCAGAAGTTCTCCACAGGAAACTTCTCAGAACTGGTCAAAACTGGACCATACAGGTTGCTCAGTGCTAAGGGTGCGATGCATCCCACCTTCCTAGTGTAAAGGGTGCGATGCATGCTGAAAATCCCTTCTATAGGGTGCGATGGGTGAGAGTGGACAAATGGCAGAGACAATTTGCGAGGTGGATGATCATAGAATCTTCCAGAAACTTCTCCTATGACACTTGCCTCTCTAAATTCGCCTAGGAATGAGTAGGAGATCATCAATATCCAAGTCGAATCAAGAACTATCAGAGAGAAGACACTAATCAAAATCCCAGAAGCTGACTCACCCCCCTGCAATCATCTATATATGGAACCCTCATCCCAGAGATCCAGAGTCTGGAATTTTGTATCTTGTAAGGAAGTGCTATTGGTTTCTTGGTGGAACATCATAGTGTTGGGTGACCTAAGCTTTTCATGAGGTGAAAGAAGAGATTTCATGCTGGAGGATGACGCTGGGTCAGAACAATTGGTTGTAATCCTCTTTGCTATTAACGATATTAATAAAGATATTCAAGTTTTCCTCCACATTCTTGTATGTTTGATGATATATGCATTTGTGTGGTCAATATATATCTGGTCCTATATTGTTTATGATTGTAGATCTCTATTCTTCGATAGTATTATGTTGCTTTGATCCCACAGGTGCTCTTTGAAGCTGGGTAGACGAAGGAGAGGTGGCAACGATATATCAGAAAGGAGAGGAACCGAGCAAGGAACCAAGCGCAAGACTGAGGTTGGTGTCCTTCATTCCCCTCTTATCTACTTCTCATATAGGAAAATGAAAGTAGTTTTAGTTTGTTTGTTTCTAAGATAGCTACCAGTCTTAGTGGGACTAGTAGCTCCTAGTGGACACTAGATTTCCTGATAACAAAATGGCTACTCTGCTGGGGACCGAATAGATTGTTTGTTTGTCTATCTTTGTTTGTTTTATAAACTTACAGACGGAGCTTGAAGTCAAGCCAGCTAGCCTTCGAACTGCATTTTCTATGCAAGTGCAAAGTAGATCAATGCTGCTTCAGTCTATCTCTGGGTTTTGTTTATAAACTAAACAATTGATTTGCAAACCTTCTAATTGCCCTAGTGGTGTGTTATAGACATTTTTGTGCCTTACAGCATGAAGCATGAAATGTCAATAATCTGAGGGATCCAAAGTCCCTAAACATGTTGTTCCTACCCCTAGAGGAACAAGGTCAGCAAACCACAGCACTGAAAATCAGTTCTCCACCTAAAAACACTCAAAAACAAGCTAATTCTGGATCATGTCAACTGCTCCACTGAGCATCTGCGCTGAATGTCAACTGCTCCACTCTGTACCTGCACTGAATGTCAAATCTAATGAAGGCTACCTGCGCTGGGCGAGATTGGCCAAGTGGCACAGTCATTCTGCAAGGTGTCAAATGCCCAGGAAGCTTCCAAAATGACACTTGGATCAGGGAATTCGCCTTGTGATGAGTAAGAGGATCTAGATCTCCAAGTGGAAGCAAGAAACTCCAAGTGGACTCAAGAACTGAAGTATAACTGAAGTGGGAGAGGACACTAGTCAGCTCCATGCCAAGCTCAAGCTGACTCATCCTTTCTCCAAAACTCCTACATATAGAGCTCTCTCATGAGGTCTAGGGAGGCTGGAATCTGGTGAATGTAAGGAAGTGTTGTTGGTTTGAGTATAGAACTATTGGGTGATTGCTTTGAAGGAGGTGAAGAGGAGATTTCTTTCTGCTGGGAGGTGTTGCTGGATTGGGCCTCTTATGGTTGTAACACTCTCAGAACTTTACTTCTTCCATTAATAAAGCATTTGAGGTTCTTCTATATGCATGTGTCTCTGTGGCGTATTGATGCTTGTATATTTGATTTATTCTAATCCTTGAATCAATTATGGATGTATGCTTCTTGTAGTTTCCTTTTCTTGTGCTTTTACAGGATCTTTGTGTAGCTGGGCCAGTGAAAGAGCAAGGAGCTGGGAGCAAGCAGCAAAGAGGGAAGATTGGATCAATCATTAGCGGAAGATAACGGTTAGTGGATCTCTTCCTCCTCTCTCTTACATCTCATAAAGAAGTAATCTTGAATAGCTTTGCATTCGGTTGTTGCTGAGGTACTATCACCCTTAGAGTGGGATAGGGTCATTCCGTATTGGATACTTTTCCCAACAACAAATTGGCGACTCCGCTGGGGATCGTATCTTGTTGGTTGTTTGTGTTTTTTTTATTCATTTCATAAACAAAGGGAGTACCGAATCGAACTGCATTTGGATCTTTCAAATGCAAAGTAGAGGGCAGCTACTCTAGCTCAGTTTCTGGGCAAGTTTATGATTTGAAGAGCTGATTCACAAGGACTCTAATAAGCTCTTAGTGATAGATTTTCATCCTCCTTGTCATCCCTTAGTGTGTCCTTGACTGATCGCTTCTGATTTGGCCAAAAACTGTGAATTTTTGAGCAATCTGTGACCCGGAAACCAAGAGAAACGAAAGTTTCGTTCTTCAGTGCAGGTTATGTGAAGGTTGTCTGCATTTCAGCGCAGTTCCCGAAGGGGCTACCTGCGCTGAAGGTCAAACTGCCTGTGTACCACCTGCGCTGGACCAGTCTTGCCTTGTGCTACTAGGGTTTCCTGCTGTTTCTTGCCCTGTTTTCACTCTTGTTTTTGCTGCCTGTTACCAGTCAATGTGCCTATCTGAAACCAACTTTCCTTTCCACTATTCCGCCTCGATTGTATAAAGAAACTGTGTTTGTTCTTTGTGTATTTCTTGTATCATTTACAGTTTCCCATAACGAAAGTGAACTAGTCTTGCTATGGCCTCTTAGATCTAGACCTGTGATAAAGTGTCGTTTTGATCTTAAGAGTTAGTTTGTTTGCTGTTCATGGCTGATTGAGCTTTTGCTTTCGTCATATGGTTTGAATTTATATATTTCCAGTGTCGAAACAAGTAAATCTTAAGGTGTCTTTTGATTTTGGACAAGCTTGTTTGCTTTCACTTGAAATTGAATTCAAAGTTATACAACAGCTTTCTTTTTGTGTCGCACAAACATTAAGAAAGAGAAAAGAAATACTTGCATTGTGCATGTGCATTATGTCAGCTTGCATGTTGATTTAGGAAAAAGTGCATTAGTGTGTGCTCTATGATCTGTGTGAAAAGATGTTATCTTTCTTTTCCCTCAGTAGTTAAGATTTTCAAAGTTGAAAGATTGAAAAGCTTGCTTATCATCTTAGACTGCATTTAGGAGTGTTATCATACATCTCGTGGTGATCCATAAAGGCAAACTTCTAAACAAGATCAACCTTAAAATAAATTGAATTTACATAACAACGCATTGAAACATAACGCAAACACATAGAGGTCTAAGCTAGAGACGTGTTCCGGCGTCGTTAAACGTGATACCTTAGCGTTGAGTGGTTGGGTGATTCCTCCACGGTGAAGCGATAAGTATCAATACGGACTTGTGCTCCCACGTACCGTCGCGTATATATTGGGAGACCCCTATAGGAACAAAGCCTTTATCCATAGGAAACCGTGTCGGCCGCCCTACTGATCGCAATGCAGTGAACACAGCATTCACGAAGATCGACCACTCGTACCGTAAAACGTATTCTGTGGTTTTGCGAAAAGTTTGGCACACCCTCTGCCTAGAACTCCAGAGCAGTTTCTTTTGGCCTTTTTCAAACTCTATAACTGAAAAAGTCCATCCGATCATTTGTCACTTCGGGCTCGTTAAAACATTGAAGGAGACTAGAGTCATCTTTAGCTTTTTCTCGACTCTTAAAAAGTGAAAAAGCAAGTTGTGTCTAAAGCGTCGTTATAAAATTTATTTTAAACGGAACATAATCACCTCCTATTCCCGCGTTGATCTTAGGTTGAGAACATGGACCGCCCCAACCAAGGAATTCCACATGATGGAAATCCTAGTCCATTCTCCTCTTGGGGAGAAGTTGGTGCGCCCCACATGGCCACATTGTCGCTTCCAGGACTGACAATTGGCCTGCCTATTTGGCTATTCTCAACTAATGTAGTTCAGACCACCATGGTTCCTGAACAGTCGAGTCAACAGTTAGATGAGTCTAGAGCTACCCACCAGCCTTCTACTTCCTATAACTCTTCCTCTAATCCTTCATCTTCGCAAGGTAGAGCCGGCAAAAGCCAAGCTCCCATGGAGAAGAAGGAGAAGAAGAAGAAGGAGCCTAAGGCGACTGGGGGCAAGCAAAAGACATCTGACAAAAATCCACACACAGCACAGACCGGGCCTAAATCGCCATGTGTCATATGTAGAGGAGACCACTTCCATAGAGATTGTCCCTGTATTCCCCGGATACTAAGGGACTGGTCACCTCGTTTGCACAATTCGGGAGCATCAACCTCTGATAGCCATGTTGAATGCTTACCGTCAACCAGCGAAAGTGAAGGTTCAAGACAAAGAGGGGGAGCAAGATCCCCCTGCAAACTGTGTAAAGGCGATCACGCCATCCACCGTTGTCCCTTCTTAGACGAAGCGAAGAGAGTTTTGGAAGATCGCCCGGTTTCACCGTTGAGACTTCCTCCTGGATACAAAAAACTCGTGCCAAGTCCTTCGTTGGTTGAAAATATAGCTGGCCCACTCAAGTGGCCAACTGAAGCGTCAGTCATTGAAAATGAACCTACTGAATCCAGACCAGACGAAAGTCTAAAGGTCGATACGGCAGTTGACCCGGTTCTTCCTTCAGAGGTTTCATCCTCAAATGACACCGTCACTGAAGATTCATCTTCAAACGACACCCTCACTGAAGAGAATAAGGATGACACCATCCAGATTCTTTTCATCAACACAGACTCTGATGAGCATCAGGGCAATGCGCCCATTCCTTTATCGCAGGAAGGAACATCGTCAGGGTCATATCCGGCCGTATATTCGGTCCCACCACCAAGCAACCTGGTTGTATCCTTTGATTGGAACCAACTAGGCAAACCCCGGTTACCAGCCAGTATACCATTCAGAATCATAGTCCAAATTTACAGAATGGTAATGGCTGGAACTATCATTGATGAGGGGGCATCTGTGAGTATCCTTTCCTCTATTGCTTGGAAAGCACTGGGTTCCCGGCGCTTTTGCCTGAGATAAGAAATCTCTCGGGTTTTGATAAAGGAACCAGTCGACCATTAGGCATACTCCCCAATGTGCCTGTTACATTGAAAGGGAAGACTGTTCAAATGAACGTGATGGTCGTTCAAGGACCCTTGGATTATAACCTACTCCTTGGACGAGATTATATATATTGCATGGGAGCTATAGTCTCCTCACTCTTTAGAGTAATGTGTTTTCCACACGAAGGAAGGGTGGTCAAGCTCGTAGACCAACTTTCATTTACGGGATCACGCATCGCAAATAGTCACATACCAACCCTCAATGGTCTATTCACCCAAGAAATGTCTCCACCCCCAGTCCTCCTTCCCGATGAGTGCGAGTGATTCGGAAAGATGGGACTGGAACCCAGGGGGCATGCATCCTGGTCTGCTTCGGGCAGAGGAAACCTTGGGTATAAAGTAGAATTTCCGCGAAGGAATATGACTAGTCCGTACCCCGTCCGTGGAAGGAAGAGGGGTTGTTCTGGAATAAAATTCTTTGGTAAAAGTTATGTGTTTGACGAATTTTAGTCATTCACCTTTGTCCTATCTGAAAAGATTAGTAGACATCGCCGAAGAAAGAGATTGATTTGCGGCAGCAAATAGAACCGTCTTTGGGTAACAAGAAAGAGGCAAGCCTCACCCTTTAAAACAAATGTTTTATCGGATAAGTAGGGGCAGCCTTGAAATTATACTTTATACCTGGGGGCATGCAAACCTTTTGGAGTGCAAGCTAGGAGCGGTTATTTATCTGTTTTTAGGATTAGCCGTTTCCGAACTTGCATAAAGAAAGGATGAGAGGGAGCATAGCTTATGTGAGGTGCAAGCTCTATAAAAATTGGAATCTCGCAGGAGACATTTCTTATCTTATGACTGGTATATCGAGCAGTTTTATCGCGGAATCTATGCTCGTTAAAAAATAGAAAAGCGAGATCCGAGCAGTTTTAGCACATAGTTCATGCTCGTTAAAAAATAAACATAAGATCGAGCAGTTTTACCGTGGAATTTATGCTCGTTAAAAAATAGAAAAGCGTGAGCAAGAGTTTCCTCCAGAGTTTAAGCTCATTAAAAAATGAACCTATTCCGGTAAATAACCATTGTGATCGTAAATTTATTAGCCATAAAAAGCCTTGGTCGTGTTTTCACTTGCCACCTCCATTCCATTTGGCCGATCATTCACCCCCATATGATTGTTTACCCATTTTGAGGAACAGCTGCGAAGAGTGATTTCATTTAGCCATCCTTGTGACACTGTCGTGATTGGAAAATTCCAACCTGTACCTGGAATCTGTTGCTATCCCTGTTTATCACTCGTTCCTCAAAAGACGAGTCTTCTTTGAGCTCTTTTCTCCTGACTCGTAAAATATGAAAAGTTTGCCGAGTTTTGGCCTTCCAGCTCGTTAAAATGACCGGAAGAGCTATCCCTCCTCTAGATTTTAATCTTTTTGGACCTGAGGGATTATTACACAAAAAGGTCGAGCACTTGTTTTATTCGGCTCGTTAAAGTTATCGAAAACTCATCCCTTCTGTATTGTTTTATACTTTTTCGGACTTAAGGGATTAGATGACGAAAAAGGAATTTTGGAGTTAACTTTCTGTACCTTTTCAGACTCTCTAAAAATGAAAAGGACCGAGTTTTCTTTGTCGTTAGACTCGTTAAAATGATTAAATAGTGACAAACTTGTCTTTAGACGAGAACGAGTTTCCCTATCGCTAGGCTCGTTAAAACATAGCGATGGGCTTGCCCGAAGGGCAGGTTATAGAACAAGCATATGTTATCCTCCTCAAGCTTGAAAAAAATAAAGAGGTACTGGTCAGAAATGACTGGGGAAAAATTGGGAGAACCTCAAAGCTTTAATGGTAGCAAGTCGCTCTTGAACATGACACTTTGTCCTCCGTATCACATCGGGTTGGGTTGTTTCATTCACCGGTCTCATCACCATGGTCCTCGCCAAACCATCCACATTTGGGGTAATGCTACCGATCCATCACATCAGTGTCGTTATATGTTCAAGAGATGTGTTTAGAAAGAGTCAACCGTGTCCCGTCCACTGCCATACATTATCCTTCATCCACCCATGATCGCCACCCTGAATCATATCTCACAGATTGTTTTCACCTCCACTAAAATCATTAGCTCCGTTCCGTGTCACTGATGTGGGATTCATTAAGGCCCTCCTTTGACGGATCGCTTCTTGTCGACTTCAGCTCATTATCCAAGAAGTTGATCTAGGAACAAACCCCCCCAGTACTTTGAAGCTTGCATGCCTCAATGGCAGGTTTCTCACTTCCGGCGACAGGTATACATTAATGACCTTCGACCAGAAGATTTTGCGTGGTGTTCGACGCCAAGTCCTTTATTCACACCACGTGAATTGTACTGCAGTACCTTGAGGGTCATTGTCATTATTGGTGATTCCTCTCGCGCTTGTTAACGATTTACATTATTGACCGGTAATCAAGCGATGTCTTTCCATGTTCGACTTCAGCGCAATTCTCACATGGATCGACTTGTACTTAGAGTGAAGATCAAACGAGTTTTAAGACCCCGGATCTAGTTTCATCCATCCGGGCTGCGATATATATTCAGGAAATATAAAGACATTTGATATGTACATTATTACAGCAGATGATCATCCTACTCAAAGGATGATAATTTCAGCAGAGAATTATCTGTCTACCATCAGACGATCGTCTGTTCTATGTACCAAAATGAATTTATAAAGCTGAGCATGGGAATGCCCGCCTCAGCTAGATCATGAAAGCAGAATGAAAAATAATGTATTGTATTGTATTTATTACAGGGCACCTCTCAGCGATTGAATGAACTTCGGATCCTCCTGATAAAGCATTTCACCCGATAAACGACCTCATACTTTAGGGGGCAACTGTTATAGACATTTTTGTGCCTTACAGCATGAAGCATGAAATGTCAATAATATGAGGGATCCAAAGTCCCTAAACATGTTGTTCCTACCCCTAGAGGAACAAGGTCAGCAAACCACAGCACTGAAAATCAGTTCTCCACCTGAAAACACTCAAAAACAAGCTAATTCTGGATCATGTCAACTGCTCCACTGAGCATCTGCACTGAATGTCAACTACTCCACTCTGTACCTGCGCTGAATGTCAAATCTAATGAAGGCTACCTGCGTTGGGCGAGATTGGCCAAGTGGCACAGTCATTCTGCAAGGTGTCAAATGCCCAGGAAGCTTCCAAAATGACACTTGGATCAGGGAATTCACCTTGTGATGAGTAAGAGGATCTAGATCTCCAAGTGGACTCAAGAACTGAAGTATAACTGAAGTGGGAGAGGACACTAGTCAGCTCCATGCCAAGCTCAAGCTGACTCATCCTTTCTCCAAAACTCCTATATATAGAGCTCTCTCATGAGGTCTAGGGAGGCTGGAATCTGGTGAATGTAAGGAAGTGTTGTTGGTTTGAATATAGAACTATTGGGTGATTGCTTTGAAGGAGGTGAAGATGAGATTTCTTTCTGCTGGGAGGTGTTGCTGGATTGGGCCTCTTATGGTTGTAACACTCTCAGAACTTTACTTCTTCCATTAATAAAGCATTTGAGGTTCTTCTATATGCATGTGTCTCTGTGGCGTATTGATGCTTGTATATTTGATTTGTTCTAATCCTTGAATCAATTATGGATGTATGCTTCTTGTAGTTTCCTTTTCTTGTGCTTTTGCAGGATCTTTGTGTAGTTGGGCCAGTGAAAGAGCAAGGAGCTGGGAGCAAGCAGCAAAGAGGGAAGATTGGATCAATCATTAGCGGAAGATAACGGTTAGTGGATCTCTTCCTCCTCTCTCTTACATCTCATAAAGAAGTAATCTTGAATAGCTTTGCATTCGGTTGTTGTTGAGGTACTATCACCCTTAGAGTGGGATAGGGTCATTCCGTATTGGATACTTTTCCCAACAACATGGTGGCTCTAGTAACCTCATTAGATCAGCCCCTATGATTTCTATTTACTGCACATCACTTTCTCGGCCTAAATCCCTAAACTGAGCTGCAAACTGTGACCCGAAACCCAGTTGAAGACTCGTCCCTGGACCATCGCACCTTCTCCTCTTGGGAATCTGGATGCATCGCACCTCCCATGTGTAGTAGGTGTGCTGCATCGCACTTTCCCTGTGTTGCAGGTGCGCTGATTAGACAATACCTCTTCTGCCCTCATCTTTTGGTTTTTGTGTTCACTCTCTTCAGCTTTATTCAAGAGTTTTGTTGTCTGTGATCAATATACCACTGTGGAAACTCCCTTCCTTTCCATCATTCCGCCTCCATTGTGCAAAGAACTGTGAATGTTTTTATGTATTGTGTGCCATTTTCAGTTCTCTTTTACAAATAAGTAGCATAATCAAACTGTCGTCTTCTGATTTGAAAGTGTCGCAAGTGTCGTTTTCAGTCAAAGAAAAGAATTCTATTGTTCTTGATGGTCGATTATACAGTTACTCTTGTATTTGATTTGAATTAGTATTTTTTCAAGTGTCGAAAGCAGTTTTCAATTCAAAATAGCAAAGGGTCGTCATTATCTTCCTTTCTTTTTTGAAGAGAAATTTGTTACTACTATCGCTTTGAAAAGATAATTTAGATTTGTACTTAGCATTCTTCTTGTCATTCACACATTAAGAAAGCTGAAAACAAATACATGCATGTGCATTTTCATTTAGATTACTTGTTGGTTTGATTTAGGACAGTGCATCTAGTGTGTGCTCTCTGCTCTATGTTGAAAGAATATCATCTCTCTTTCTTTAGTAGCTAGGATTTTCATTGCAAAAAGAAGATTAAACGATTGTTTATCATCTTAGATTGCATTTTAGGAATTATATCTACATCGCGCAGTGAACCTGAAAGGCAAATTTCTTAAGAAAGATCAACTGTAAAATAAATTCAATGAACATAAAAACGCTTTGGAACCTAACGCACAACATCTAGAAGTCTAGGCTAGAGACATATTCCGGCGTCGTAAAACCTGGTAACTGTCGCTTTCACTATTGGTTGGGTGATTCCTCCTCTTTGAGACGACAAGTGCCAGTGCGGACTTGTGCTCCCACGTACTGTCGAGTATATATTGGGAGACCACAATAGGATATATCCTTTATCCATAGGAAGCCGTGTCTACCACCCTGTCGATCGCAATGCACTGAACACAGCATTCGGGAAGATTGACTTTAATACCGTAAAAAGTATTCTGCAGTTTTGCAATTGGTTTGGTAATCCCTCTGTCTAGATTTCCAGAGTAGTCTCTTTCGTTCCTTTTCAGACTCCTTAAAGGAAAAGGTCCATTTGAGCACTTGTCACTTCAGGCTCATTAAAAATCGAAGGCGACTAGAGTCATCTTTTGTTTTTTCTCGACTCTTAAAATTTGAAAAAACAAGTTGTGTCAAAGCGTCTAAAATTCATTTAATTTGAAAACATATTTCCCCTTTATTTTTAGTTGATTGAGTAATCCGAAATCGTGGAAGAAATTCAATTGAAACCCCATTGTTCGCGGAGGCTTATGAGTCAACCGTCTTTGTCTCCATATTCAAAGCTATTCCGAACAAAGAGAACTCGTTTAACTAGCTCAAAGTCCCCTGGTCGGGTTGGAACAAGTGTTCTGACACCCTTAGAGACTCCGGTTACTCCAAACATTTTTGGTACCCCTGCCTTTACAGAAGAAGTTCCACGGCCACTAGAGGACAGTAGAACTGATCCTAGTATACCTGAACCAGCTCCATCTATAGCTGATTCGGAAGGTGTTGTTCCCCAAACATCAGTCACTGCAGAATCTATACCTTCTTCGGCACCAGAAATATTTTACGGACCTGACGGTCTACCTCTTCCACCTGGTTTGATTGCTATAGAAGAGATTATGGAGGATCCACCATCTAGTACTCCATCGCATTTTGGAGTTGGGATCACCCTATATCCTTCTTCGTCAGAAATTAGTCTACTGTCATCAGAAGTTCCTGTAGAATCGCTAGCAAATCTTTTGGATAGACTAGATATGTCTGAACAACCGTCGACATCTAGGACTATGTCATCTGACATAGCAGCGGCAGAACTTCCTACTACCACTCCAACAATATTCGTCGGTGTACCATCTGTCACAACCAGCTCTCAATCACTGGATGGAATCCATCTACGGGCTGTTTCAACGGTATGGTCTGTTCCCTTTTGTTCGTCTGGAATAATATCTGGAATCTCCTATGTTGAGTCTCAGCAAATTGATCCTTCGCAATGTCAATTTGGGCAGTCCAGTCCTCAAAGGAAAATAATTCCCTTAAGCACCGGATTACCGCCGTATGGGAGGAAATATGCCCTTTCATTGTCTCCTCCAGGAGGTCAAACATATGAGAGTTCGCAATAGAATTCAGGTTATGCTGGAATTACATCCAGTGGTTGGATACCAATACTGCCTCAACAACCAAGAGTTGTATACTCAATGCAACAAAGTTTTCCTATTTCAAATATCCCCACTACACCAACTATTGTGACGGTGTCGCAAGTAGAAGCGTTACCTGTTGTATGCCAACCTCAAGTCTCCCAGGTCGCAATCCAACAGCCCCTTGTCCCTGCGATGCCACCACAATCATCGGTTAGTGGCTCCTTAACTGGAGTGACCCAAGCTCAAACGGGTACCATTACCCCTCATCTTGGTCAAACAGCCAGTATTGGACAACAGCACATGGTCTTACAACCATGGCTGGTGCAATATCAACAACCACAATTCCAACAAGTTTACCAAGGGTCTGAGCACCAAGTCTTTGCAGGTAATGGGTAGCCATATATTCAAAACGGACAACATCAACCATTTCATAATGGTTATGCCCATCAACCTTATCAAAGTTATCAGCATCAAATGCACTATGCTGGTATGCAAAGACCCACTGCTCAAGCAATCCCATCTTATCCTGGGTATGCTTCGCCGAACCTGAATCAACAGTTGCCCTTCATGGCAACTTTAGAGTTACCAGATCTAAACCGGCTAACAAACGATCCAATTGCCTACACCCCTTGGTGGCCAGTGATTCCTCATAAACTTCCGTCAGATATTCCTAAATTTAATGGAAATCTGGGTGAAGATTCGTCGAATCATGTGATGACCTTTCATCTATGGTGTTCATCTAACACTCTAAATGATGATTCGATTAGGCTTCACCTTTTCCAGCGAACGTTAACTGGTCCGGCAGCAAAATGGTATATCTAATTGCCTAGAGCTTCGTTTGATAACTTCAGTACCCTAGCCACAACCTTTTTAAACCATTTTCAGTTGCCCATAAGGTACGAAACGGGAACAGAGCTTCTTACCAATTTCAAGCAAACGACGACCACTCACATATCCGATCATATTCATGAATCGCGACGTCATCATAGAATGGTAAGTACATGTATTCCTGATGAGTTGTTGGCTGAATGGTTTATTAAGTCGTTGATACCTTCTATTACGGAAGATGTGGCAAAGGGAGGAGTTGTCACTGAAGAGCAAGTAATTGCTCGTGCACAATATTTAGACTTGATCTATACTCAGTCTAGCACGCCCTACGATAAAATCCCTGATGCTCCTAGACCAGAATTTTCCATTCCTCCCTCTCCTAAATCGAACAAATACTCTCATGTCGGGGACAGCGTGATAGGAACGACAAGCACGAAAACCGTAAAGGCTAAGTCAAAGAAGGCCCGTACGGTTTTAGGTCAAAATGCAAATGAAGAAGTTCTCGCCTCGGAAGTAAATGTCGTATCGACTGACAAAGGCAAAGAAACCAAGCAACCATGAGGCAAGAAGAAAAAGAAAGGGAAAAAGAAGAAACAAGAGGAGTCGTCCCCTGAAAAACCTTTTGCAAACACTTCTGGAGATAGGAAACCAAATCATCCATGCCTTATATGTGATGAGGATCATTGGACAAGAGAATGTCCATATAAAGTTGAGCTTAGGAAATTCTTCAAGAATTCAAAAACCTCGGCGGCATTAACTGATCCGTTTCCAAATCCAGGAACAAATTTGGTTGCTAGTGACAATGCTTCCCCGTCCCAAGTGCTAATGTTGTCGGTTTCAAAGCAGTAAAATGATGCTTTGATATCGACAAGGAATAAAGATTACGGGAATCCACAGTTATCGGACAACAAGGCCAATGATCAACCCAGTAGTTCGACAACAACTTCGACCAAGGTTGTGCCACCCATCATTCCTGAACTAACGATAAAGCCGCCAAAGTGAGTAGTACACAAATCGACGTTTAATCCTCGTGCCAGAGCAGCACAGCATTATAATATAGTGGAGGATCTGGCCCAATCACCATCCGCTATGTCAACACTTGAGGTACTACAAAATTGCCCCTCTCAAAAGCAGGCTTTACTATTAGCGATAGGTGGGATTGACCCAATGGATTCCAATCTTGTGTCCTTTAATCACAAAGGATATGACCCTTAGTTACCAGCTCAACTAGCTTTCCTTATTCAAGTGAAAGCCCTCAACAAAACTGTTCATGGAACAATTATTGATGAGGGGGCATCTACATGTATCATGTCGATGAGTTGCTGGAAAACTTTAGGATCTCCACCCTTGTCGCGATCTTCGACAACGTTAAAAGCATTTGATGGACAAACATACACCCCATATGGGATTTTAAGTAACTTGCAAGTCGAACTGGGGGGCAAAACAATAGAAATAGATGTTGAAGTAATTGACGGAAACCTCGATTACAAAATCCTACTGGGAAGGCCCTGGATATATGCTATGGCAGCCATTGTGTCAACCTATTTCAACAAGATTTCATTTCCCTTTCAAGGAGGAATTACAATCGTCGACCAACAAACATTTCTCCCAAACAGTTCACAAGTTACGGGAAGCATTCCGATGATCCATGGAAGCCCTCATTCGCTTCAAAATATCGGAGTAGGCCTACTAAAAGACCCGATATTAATGGGGACTTTTTCCCTACCGCCTCCAATCAATCTGGCGGAAGTGGCAATGGTGGGAACCTACAATATGATATCTTCTATTCAAAAGATCTCTGAAAACGATATTAAGATGGATCATCTGCAGGTATTGCCTCCAAGGCCAATGGAAATCTTGTAGAAATCAATGTTTTCGGCATGGGAGGCAAACCCAAGTCAACGCTCATCAAGCATTTGGATAGATAGGTCTAAAGAATATGGTACCCCTTCAGATCCTTGGTCCCAAGTACATTATACATATGAAGGAATTGTTCAGTCAATGATGATTGACGGGGCAACATGGGAAGATTACCACCATCGTTCCCATCTTCTGGATTACAAAGAAGATACTCTTTGTGACCTTCATCATCCCTCAGTTTTTTATTTTTTATCAAATACTGTAAACACGGTGGATTCCAAGCAAAACTTGTCCAATATTAAAGAGACTATTGCATAAATATCTCGACCAAAACAGATGTTGTAGAGAATATTCATGTCAGGAAATCTTGTTCTCCTTCAGAACTGGAAATATATCACGCTCTTTTTCACAAATTTAGAGATGACTTTGCTTGGTCGTATGATGAAATGCTAGGCATTGACTCGAGCATAGTTGAACACGAAATTAAGATGTATCCAGATGTCAAACCGGTACAACAATGGCTACAGTAGGTGCACCCCAAGAAAGCCGCTGCCATCAAGGCAGAAGTTGAAAAACTTCTCCATGTTGGTTTTATTTACGGGTTCCTCTCACTGATTGGGTATCGAATATTGTTCCTATAATGAAAAAACAAGGAATGATTAGAGTGTGCATCAATTATAGGGATGTAAATCAAGCTTGTCCAAAAGACAACTACCCTACACCCTTCATTGACCAAATAATTGATGAATGCGCCGGATGTGAAATCTTTTCATTTATGGAAGGATTTTTCGGGTATAATCAAATAAATATCTGCCCACAGGATCAATCAAAGACTGCATTTATTTGTCTGTGGGGCACATTTGCATATCGCAAGCTAACCTTTGGTTTACAGGGGCAACATTTCAGATGGCAATGAATTATGCCTTCCATGATATCAAAAACATTGTTCAACCATATCTCGACGATCTTCCGGCTCATTCGCAAAAGCGGGCCGATCATCCGCAGCATTTGAGAGAAATATTTCTACGTTGCAGACACTAAAAGATACGACTCAATCCACCCAAATGTGTGTTTTGTGTCAGTTTTGGTCGTTTACTTGGCTTTGTGGTCTCAAAATACGGGATTCATCTCAACCCATGTAAGGTTCAGGCAATCATTAATTTGCCTCCACCTTCAAATTTGCTTCAGATTCAGATACTCCAAGGGAAAGCAAACTTTCTGAGGAGATTCATTCCAAATTATGCCGAACTTGCCAAAGGTTATACTCGTCTATTGAAAAAAGAAGTTCCCTTCATCTGGGATCAGGTCGCGCAAGCTTCCTTTGATGCTTTAAAGGAATCCCTAATAAAAACATCATTAATGTACGCTCCTGATTATCAAAAAGACTTTAACCTGTATCTGGCTGCATCAGATACGACCATCGCAATGGTTTTAGTTCAAGAAGACAATGGAATTGAACATCCTATATATTATTTAAGTAGAAATTTAAATGATACAGAAAGCAAGTACTCCTACGTTGAAAAGCTAGCTCTCGTAGCTATTCAAGCAATACAGAGATTTCGACACTATGTCCTCTTTCGAAAAACTACCATTCTATCAGATTGCAACCCCATGACTTATATATTGTCGCGACAGTTGCTGGGGGGGAAATATTCAAAATGGATAGCAATTCTACAAGAGTTTGATCTGGAATTTATAAAATCCAAATCGAAGAAATCCTTGGTTTCGCGGAGTTACTATGCGATCTCCCATCGTCGTCCAATGATGTAACATTAGAAGAAGCAATCGTGGACCAATCTTTGTTTCTGATATCTTCAAGCAATCTGTGGTATGGATACATAATAATCTATCTCCAAACCCAAACATATAGGTCTAATACCTCCCGCTCGGAACAACGACGCATTTGATACCAAGCAAAAGACTACATGATCGTCGGTGATACACTTTACCGTCGTGGTGTCGATACAGTTCTGAGGAGGTGCCTCACCCAAGAGGAGGCCGAAAAAGTCCTAAATGATTGCCATTCAAGCACGTGTGGGGGGCATCAATCTGGTTACGCTACGGCGCAAAAGATTTTACAAGCAAGATACTTCTGGCCAACAATGTTCAAAGATTGCGTAACCGCAGTCAGAGGTTGCCATGCATGTCAAATCTTTGATCTAAAAACCAGAATACCACCCGCACCTTTGCAACCAGTAGTTGTTATTAGGCCATTTGACAAATGGGGCATAGATTTCATGACATGTAACCCCACATCAGCCGAGGGGCATGGGTATATCATAGTCGCAGTAGACTATTTTACCAAATGGGCCGAGCCGATGCCTACATTAAACAACAGCAGCGAAACGGTTGCCCTCTTCTTTTTCAATCATGTAGTCTCCAGATTCGGCGTTCCACAGGCCATAGTCATAGATCATGGATCGCATTTTCACAATCACATGATGGTTGAGTTGGCTGCCAAGTTAGGGCTGTCCCACAACAACTCTACTCCATATTATCCGCACGCTAATAGACAAGTTGAGGAAATCAATAAGGTCCTGGAGCGGATGCTGCAAAGGATGATTGGAGTCCACAAAAGGAGTTGGCACCTGATCCTGTACTCAGCCTTGTGGGCATACCAGACATTGGTGAGGAATGCAACTGGGTTTACACCCTTTCAACTGGTGTATGGCCTGGAAGCAATCTTACCAGTTCAGTGTGAAATCTCATCCCTCAAACTCGCGGTCGACCTTCTCCC
The DNA here is from genome assembly GCA_031772625.1 of Pinus tabuliformis. Lineage (NCBI taxonomy): Eukaryota > Viridiplantae > Streptophyta > Pinopsida > Pinales > Pinaceae > Pinus > Pinus tabuliformis. Next base: position 439,747,960 of record CM062816.1, read on the forward strand.
TGGAACTTCAGAAGAGGAGGCTCATTTCTTAGAACTAATCCAATTGGATGAAACCCATCGTGATGCTGCTTTGGCTAATGAAGCCCATAAGAAATGAGTCAATGCGTAGTTCGACAAGAATGTCAAACCCCGTGTCTTCTCAGAAGGTGACCTGGTCTTATTTTACGACCAGGAATCCGATAGATTGGGAGCAGGTAAGTTCAAGTCCTTATGGATGGGCCCCTATATTGTTAAACGTGTATTAGCAAAAGGATCCTACGAGTTAGTAGATTATGTTGGGATTCCACTAGCGCAACCTCGTAACGGGTTGTACCTTAAGCGTTACTATGCTTGACTCAAGATAATGACCCCTATGCTTTTGTTACATTTTTGTTTTCGCTAAGGGTAAATTGTTTTGGTTAAGTGATCCGGTTTTATGTTTGTTGCAGATGTCAGACCTATTGGAATCATTTGTTGGATATGCCGATGGAGCAAGTCGTAGTTCGTGGAACCTATCTTTTGCGGCCTAGGCCATCTTCAACCCAAGCGGCGAGTTAGTGAGTTTCAGAGGGGTATGTATTGGTCGGTCAATGAACAATATTTCTGAATACAGTGCATTGATAGAGCTCCTCTCTGATGCCATTACACATGGCATATGCCGACTCGTCGTCAGGCTAGATTCACAACTCATCATCCTACAACTCACTGGTATCTACTCCTTACGGAATCCAGTTATCTATCGCATGTTCCTAAGGGTCAAGATTTTGGAAAGGCAGTTTGATTCTATTCAATATCAGCATATTTCCAGAAACTTAAACACATTAACAGACTCATTGGCAAATTATGTGTTAGATAGACATTTGCAACATTTATAAAAGAAGCATTTCATCAAATATTTTCATCAAGATCACGTAACTCAACCAAAATAAAGCTCCGAAAATCAAAAATATATATATAATTGTTTATGGTTCATACGTAATGTTCTGTAACCAAGACAAAATCGATCAAATGACCCAAAACTCAAAATGTTGGGGGGAACCCTAGTCTAATGATGCTTGTTGTGAAGGTAAATCCCCTCTGCAGACAGAGGCAATCCTACTAGCCCAAATGGGGTCTAGCAACAATCAAACAATGCTAACACACAGGTTCCTAATTGCAAATCAAGGACCGATGATGAGGGCCTCCCTGGATTCCAACGCTAATATTTGTAGAAGAGTCGTCGCTCCCGTTCCTTTGCTCCGGTCGGTCACAATCCCCATGATCCTCGTGAATGGACACCTGCACATGCAAAGAACGACACAAACACAAGCATAAAATCCAATAGATGCAACTATATATCAGTCAGAAAGGATATAACTCAATCATCATTACAAAGACAATAAGAGTGGAACCATAATGATAGTCATCTATTATTGATAAACAAAGAAGAATACAACCATAGTTCTGACGTCAAATCCTCCTTTGGCTGGGTGATCAGCAGCACATACCTTGCAAAGCTTGTTGGGAATGAGGAACAAGCCTGTCTCTCCTTGGTTACTTGGACAAGAATCTCCTCACTTAATATTTAGCCTCATGGGAATGAATAAGGCTCCTTGTGGCAATTCTCAGACTTTGAGACTTAGAATTTGGAACTTGGAGACTCTAACTTGTCAAAGGCAAAAGTACAAGCTTTTATAGATAGAGGAGAAGGAGTTAGGGTCATCCACAAGATTCATGGGATTGGCTTTATCACTGAGAAGCTTCCATGAGAGGTGGAGAACTACTTCCCTTCTATGGAGATTCGAAGCCAAACTGACCCAACTCAATATAGATTCAGTTCATGAGTGGGTTAGGAAGAACCTTCGTAAGCTTGTTTGTTAAAAACTTTACCCAACTGGGTTGGCGCGAGTGCGACTCTGAGACAGAGCGCCCGCTGGTGTGCCCTCTTTGGAGGATTTCCCCCATTGGCATGAGTGATACACAGTGGAACCGTGCCAATGGAAAAAGGGCTATTTTTATGGGTATTTTGCAGAAGGTGTCTTCAGGGCATATGAAGTACATACTCAAGGGGATACAATGCAAGTGTTTTTAGGTGATGTCACTTTTCACAGGTCCCGGAATAAGTCCTCCAATGTGTGGGAGAAGGGGTAACAAGGACGGTGACAAATTACTGTGTAACAATGCTAGTGATAACAAGTCACCGCCTGTGCAATCATACGTAAAAGCCTAGTCCATCGACTCGGCACACTAGTAGTATGTCGCTGCAGCTTCAGAGGCAGCTCGTCGGTCCTCACATCCGGAATACCGAGAGTGAGGCCTTCGATCTGATCCTACAATGCTGAAAGAGTCTCGGCCACATCAAGGTCGTGAAGGATAGCCCTCCCCACAGCCTCTCTTGCTAGAGCGATAGCTGGTACTCTTAGATGTACCACTGGCCGAACTGGTCCAATATCTGCATGAGCACATGAGTTTTGATTAGTCCTGATAGAAGAAAGCACAAGAAATTTATAAAAAGAAACGATAAACAGAGATATGGTCAGAGAATTTACCGATAGCACCCCACTGCTCACCAGCCAGCAACACCAAATCCGAGTCACCCCGGAAATCCATACCAGCATATGGATACTCGGAAAAAAACCATCTCTTGGCAGTTGAACCACTTGAAGAAGGTATCAGAAAAGGAAACCTGGGACTGACTAGCATGTCGGGCCATAAGGTCGACCCATCTCTGCATCCGTGGCTCAGTCGGTGGAGGTAAGCCAAGTGAAATGTATTGCGGCTGCATCAGTGGGATCGTTTCCAAGGCGAAAGCGTTCAAAATAGAACCACAGCTGAAGTTCTTAGATTTTCCCCTTTTTACCTTGGTAAGTTGTTCTTTCATCATAGGGAGTACTACGTCGCACCAATTGAACACCTTTGGTTCAAGGCATTCCAAGGTGTATTGCATATAAGACCTGTTAGCCACGTGAAGAGCCGCATTGCCAGCCAGTCTAGCAAAAGTGAATAGAATGGTCCTCAAGGACCGATCATTGAAATCTCGGATGTTGATCTTGCTGTCCCTACTCGGCTGAGATCCCTCTCTGCAATACCGGCGAATATAATCTCTCACAGATTCGCCCCCGTGGGCAGAACCTGCTAATGAAAGAGGGGCATCACGCCTCGATAAACCGGTCAAAAAATAGATGTCCACGACAGTCAAGGGGATAGATTTGCCTCTGATCTGAAGCACCTTTTTGGTAGGATCCCATGCATCGAGAAGATATTGCAACAAGTTGATTTTTTGCCTCATGCTAGAGATGCGAAAAACTTGAACAGGCCACAGTTCCACAGTGCAGTTACCGTAACCGGATCATGTAAAGCAAGCATGTCCTCTTCTTCATGCTCGCATTCTTGCCATGTAACAACCATTTTGCTCCGATAAGTCTCTGCAAAACAAGCAAGAGAAGAGTCAAGATCCTGATTTGGCAAAAAACAGGCAAAAATTCCATGAGAAAACAGTGCAAAAATTTCCCTTCTTGCGCCCATCGCACCCCTAGCAGTGTACTAGGTGAGATGCATACTAACTGGCCCATAGCCAAGCCAGTATGCATCGCACCTTTTGATATAGGAAGGGTGCGATGGAGCTAGGGCGAATTTTTCAAACCCCAGAGGCTCAGAAAAACAGGGAAACATGCACAGAATTCAAAAAGGAAGGAATGCAACTGAAGAGCTCAGGTTTAGCTCCTACCTGGTCCAGACGGTGCTGGAAATCATCCACAGAATCTCCCGAAATCATCTAGTGAAAATCAAGGGGGAAAAGCACCTCCAGAGCTCTAACAAACCAAAGTTCAAATGAAATGGTAAAATGAGGGGTAAAAACCACTTTTAAATTACTTTTTACGTAATTCGAGTAAAATATTAGTGTTTTAACTCATTTTTGAAACATATATTGTTCATTTCTAATCGGTTTGATGAAGCACTTGAACAGACAGTACAACCTTTGAAGGAACAAAGTGATTAGCGGTTAAATTAAATCGATGACCATTATCATGAGCAATTTTTATGCGAAGTTCAAGCTCGTTAAAAATTAAACCTTCGCAATGAGAAAACGTTCCCCCCAGAGTTTAAGCTCATTAAAAAATGAACCAATTTCCAATAAATAACCATTGTGAATGCATTATCATTAGCTTTTGAGCCCTAGTCGTGTTCTCATCATCACCTCCACTCTGTTTTAGCCGATCATTCACTTCCATTTGATTGTTTACCCCTTTTGAGGAACAGCTGTGAAGAGTGATCCTGTTAAGCCATCCTTGTGACACTGCCATGACTGGAAAATTCCAAACCTTACCTAGAATCAGCTGCTACCTGAAATTATCACTCATTCCTCACAAACGAGTCTCCTTTAAGCTCTTTTCACCTGACTCGTAAAATATGAAAACTTTGCCGAGCAATTGGCCTCTCCAGCTCGTTAAAGCGACCAGAAGTTCTATCCCTCCTCTAGATTTCAATCTTTTTGGACCTGAGGGATTATTACACAAAAAGTTCGAGCGCTTGTTTTGTTCGGCTCGTTAAAATTACTAAAAATTCATCCCTTTTGTATTATTTTATACTTTTTCGGACTTAAGGGATTATATGACGAAAAAGGATTATTGGAGTTTCCTTTACGTCCCTTTCAGACTCTCTAAAATTGAAAAGGACTGAGTTATCTTTGTCGTTAAACTCGTTAAAACCAAATAGCGACAAACTTGTCCATACAGACAAGAACGAGTTTCAATGTCGCTAGGCTCATTAAAACATAGCGACGGGTTTTCCCGATGGGAAAATTATAGAACAAGCATATGTTATCCTCCTCAAGCTTGACAAAAATAAAGAGGTATTGGTTAGCAATGACTGGGAAAAAAAATTGGGAAGAAAACTTGAAGAAACTTTATTGGTAGCAAGTCGCTCTTGAACATGACACTTTCACTCCGCATCCGAGTCGGGTTGGGTTATTCCATTCACTGGTCATATCACCATTGGTCCACCGTACCATCCATATTTGGGGTTAACGCTACCAATCCATGTCAGTGTCTTCGGTATGTTCAAGAGAAGTCGCTCAGAGAATTCACTTGTGTCTCATCCACTGCAATACATTCACGCTCCATTCTTTCATGACCGCCACCCTGAACCCTGTATCATCAGATCGTTTTCACCTCCAAAATCATTTACTCAGTTCTGTGTCGTAGATGTGGGATTCATTAAGGCCCTCCTACAACGGGTCACTTCTTGTCGACATCAGCTCATTATCCAAGAAGTCGGCTTAGGAACAACCCTTTCAGTACTTTGAAGCTTGCATGCCTCAATGGAAAGTTTCTCACTTCCGGCGACAGGTTTACATCAATGGCCTTCGACTGAAAGATTTTGCATGGTGTTCGACGCCAAGTCCCTTTTCACGCCACGTGAATTGTACTGTAGTACCTTGAGGGTCATCATCATTATCGGTGATTCCTCTCACACCTGTTAACAGCTTAACATCATTGGCTGGTAATCAGGCGATGTCTTTCCATGTTCAACTCCAGAACATCTTTCACATGGATCGACTTGTACTCCAAGTGAAGATCGAATGAGTTTGAAGACCCCAGATCTAGTTTCATCCATCTAGGCTACAATATATTCAAGAAAATAAAAACATCAAATGTACATTGTTGTTGCACAGATGATCATTCGAACCAAAGGATGATGACTCTATCAGAATCATCAGTCTCCCACACAGACGATTGTCTGTCTTATGTACATGAAAATGAATTTATAAAGCTAAGCATGGGAATGTCTGACTCAGCTAGATCATGAAAAATATTATGAAGATAATGTATTGTATTATATCTTATTACAGGTTGCCTTCCAGCTCAAAAAAACTTTGGATCCTCATGATAAAGCATTTCACCTAACATCAAAAGATTAACGACCTGATGCTTTAGGGGGCAACTGTTATAGAAATTTTTGGGCACTGCAACCCCAATCATACATGTCCATAAACCAAGGGCTCCTAAGTCCCTAAAAGTGTTGTTTCATCCCCTAAAAGAACAAGGTTAGCTGATTACATCATCTCCCAGAAGTTCTCCACAGGAAACTGCTCAGAACTGGTCAAAATTGGACCATACAAGTTGCTCAATGCTAAGGGTGCGATGCATCCCACCTACCCAGTGTAAAGGGTGCAATGCATACTGAAAAGCCCTTATGTAGGGTGCGATGGGCGAGAGTGGACAAATGGCAGAGACAGTTTGCGAGGTGGATGATCATAGAATCTTCCAGAAACTTCTTCTATGACACTTGCCTCTCTGAATTCGCCCAGGGATGAGTAGGAGATCATCAATCTCCAAGTCGAATCAAGAACTATCAGAGAGAAGACACTAATCAAAATCCCAGAAGCTGATTCACCCCCCTGCAATCATCTATATATGGATCCCTCATCCCAGAGATCCAGAGGTTGGAATTTTGTATCTTGCTAGGAAGTGTTGTTGGTTTCTTGGTGGAACATCATAGTGTTGGGTGATCTAAGCTTGTCAAGAGGTGAAAGAAGGGCTTTCATGCTGGAGGATGATGCTAGGTCAGAACAATTGGTTGTATTCCTCTTTGCTATTCTTGATATTAATAAAGCTATTCAAGTTTTCCTCCACATTCTTGTATGTTTGATGATATATGCATTTGTCTGGTCAATATATATCTGGTCCTATATTGTTTATGATTGTAGATCTCTGTTCTTCGATAGTATTATGTTGCTTTGATCCCACAGGTGCTCTTTGAAGCTGGTGAGCCGAAGGAGAGGCGGCAAGGATCTCTCAGAAAGGAGAGGAACCAAGCAAGGAACCAAGCGCAAGACTGAGGTTGGTGTCCTTCATTCCCCTCTTATCTACTTCTCATAAAGGAAAATGAAAGTAGTTTTAGTTTGTTTGTTTCTAAGATAGCTACTAGTCTTAGTGGGACTAGAAGCTCCGGGTGGACACTAGATTTCCTGATAACACATATGGATTGGTCTTCTGTGACCGCACCACCTAGAGCGACATCTCTAGCAATTTGTGGAAGTAACGACCTACAGAACCAGTCCGTTAAGAGGAAGTCTGGGAGGGTAGCTTTGACCAACCTCCACCTACGTCTCCATTCATGAATATGATTGGAGATGTGGGTGGCAATATTCTGACGAAATGAAGTAAGGAGCTCTATCCCAGTCTCATAGCAGATAGGTAACTAAAAGTGCTTCAGGAATTCCATTGATAAATTATCGAAGGTATTTACTGATGCGCGTGGTAACTCAATATACCACTTTGCTACATTGCCAGTAAGGGTGTGGGGAAAAAGACGTAACCAGACACTATCATCCACCATGGAGTTAGAAACACTCCAAATATGGTAGGTGGTGATATAGGTTCCTGAATCCTCCCCTTGTTTTCCGTCAAACTTTGGAATGTCTGTCGGTATTTTATGCAGGATCGGCGGCCATTGTAAGTTGTGGAAGATGGGGTCATTTGTCAACTTGTATAAGTCAGGAATATCCAACATTTCCAAAAAAGGCAGATTGTTGGGTGCCCCCGACTCGGACCATGGTGATGATGGATGACCTGAGGAGATCTGTGCTCCTCCCATCGTCTGGTTCCCCATAGTGTACATGGGTTGCGTGGTGTAGTAGTTGCTTTGCAGTACGGTGTTGTAGAGTGGATTTCCATGAGGATTTTGATATTGGGGTATGGAATTGCCCCCAGTATAAGTGGTGCCCCCTTGACTCATTTGAGTCTATGAGTAGGGTGCCCCCATGGATTGGTTGGGTATCCCTTGTGGATTCCCAACCGACACAGAACTAACCATATGGCTTTGATTGACAGAGGGAACACTCATGTCAATTAGTGACTGTCCATGCATGCCTGAGAACGGAGGGGGAACTGTGACATTCCCCACCGGCATGTGCATATTGGGAACCCCCCCAGATATCTGAATCTGGGGGTTGGAACTGTACATTGGCAGCCAACCTTGTTGTTGGTAAACTGGAACCATGCCCATAGTGCCACATTGAGTGTTATATGGAGCACTATATGTGGCACTAGTCGAAGGTATGCTTTGTGGCACCATAGAAGTGGAACCTGGCATCTGTTGGGTTCCACTAATAGAGGGTGTTATGTGAGTTGTCATTCCTGGGATAAATGGGACTTCGGGATTCCACATTACCGGTGTTATGATGACCGTCGACTAGGAAAGTGGTAGAGGACCAATGGTGTCTCTAAAATTCCACAACCTGTGAGGCGTTGATTGAATAGATGGGAAAGTTCCACCTACTGAAGATGGAAGTACAGGTACCATGGGAGCAATGATAAGATCTGATGAATCTGTAAGCGGAGTGTTAAAGTGAGGAAGGAATCCTTCCATGAAGAAATCCTCTGGAAAACTGGAATCTTCGGTTGTCCACACAGATCCCGTGTGAGATTTAGGAGACTGATTCCTCAAAGATGAGGAATCTGAGTTAGTGGAACTCGGCAAATCCTCCACAATCAGTGGAGGAAGTCCTAACAATCGTCTGGAGTTACGACGAGGGCCGGATGTAGCCACAATTGTTTCCGGGAAAACTAGTGTCTTTTTGATCTGCTAGTCCCACTAAGGTTGGTAGCTGTCCTAGAAACAAACAATCAAAGCAATTTGTGATTTCCTTTATGTATGATAGATAAGAGAGAAACAAAGGAACCAACCTAGATCTTCCTCTTGACTCCTTGCTTGATTTCTCTCTCCCTTGATAGAGCTTGCACCTCTTCTCCTACTTATCCCACTCAGTGAATACCTGTAGAGACAAAGTAACAAAACACCATCAAAGCATCTCAATTTATTATATCATAAACAATGCAGAATCAAAAATACATTGAACATACAATGGAATTCACAAATAACAACATTCACAAATACATAATTGTATGGAGGAAAAGTCAAATAACTTTATTAATAATAGAAGGGAGAATTACAACCCAGCTGTCTGATCCAGCATCAAAGCCCTCTTCACCTCATGAAAAGCAAGATCACCCAACAATACAATGCCTTTTCTCAAAGACAAACTATCAGCACTTCCTTACAAATTACCAAATTCCAGCCTCTAGATCTCTCAGATGAGGGATCCATTTATAGATGTCTGCAAGGGTGTGAGTCATCTCTGGGTTTTTGATTAGTGTCATTCCACTTGTTGTTCTTGGTTCCACTTGGAGATTTTTTGGATCTCTTACTCATCCCTGGGCAAATTTAGAGAGGCAAGTGTCATAGGAGAAGTTTCTGGAAGATTCCATGAGCATCCACTTAGCAAACTATCTCGGACATTTGTCCATCCTCACTCATCGCACCCTACAGAAGGCCTCTTCAGTATGCATCGCACCTGGCTAGTGTAGAAGTCAGTATGCATTGCACCTTGACAGTGGGGCAGTCAGTATGGTCCATTTTTGGCCAGTTTTGAGCTTTTCAGGTGGAACATTTGGGGAATGATGTAATCAATTGACTATGATCCTTTAGGATATGAAACAACACTTTTAGGGGTTAAAGAGCCCTTGGTTTATCGACATATAAGATTGGGGTTGCAGTGCCCAAATATGTCTATAAAAACAACGACCGTTAAGTTTTATCAAATAAATTTTAATGTGATATTCTTTAAAGTCTCGAAAATGATAACACTCAGGTACCTAAAAAGAAAAAAAAAATACACTAAATATATCAATCAGCAAATAGAGGAAAGTACCTTGTCTGATAAGCACTGATCACTAGAGATGAAACCCAGTACCTCAATGAATAACATAGAAGGATGGCCAAATGTACGGTTACGGTTACTTTTGAGCTTCGCCCGAACCTCAGATTGAGGGGCCAAGTACTCTCGTGAAGATGAGCACCCTCCCAAAAACTAAAGACAAAGTAGGTCCATCAGTTTTAGGTACCAGGACAGCTCGTCCCAGTCACCTTATGTAAGTACCTAGAAATTTTTGCCACTAGAGATACCTCAAATCACAGACATTACCAGGGGGGACATAGTCGTAGACAGCATGCTGTGTGGGCAGGATACCTGAGTCCCCGACTCAGTTCCGAAATCCTCGAAGGGAACCCCAATACATAGAATGCCCAAAGGATTTGTAAGACAAGGCGGGCTACCTTCAATTACAGTCTGATGTTGTCTCGTATTTCGCTCCGTTGTTAGTGGAGTGGTCCTGATAATATGAGTGCAGAAGGATTTTTCACTCGTTAATGACACTAGTTTTGATTTTCAACCTTCGGCAGTTCACTCACATGCTTATCCCAAAGTCCTAATCTAGCTAATATTGGTTTGCTCAAAAGAGTAACTGATTGATTTTAATGTAAATTTTAGTGTACTTGATTATTTTTCTTCAGTAGGGATGTTGATGTATGAATATGGTGAGACTCTCAACTTAATAAACCATGCAGAACAATGCTCTAAAAAAAAAATCAATTTCTTATGCAAACAAGTCTTATTCTACACATTCATCTTTTCACATATTCATGGATTCGTCTGTGCATCTAAAGACATTCAACACTTGCATAACTGAAAGATTTTTTTCCCAATATTTCCTAACAACTACTGAAAACCAAAATGAAGTAGCTTACAACTATTTCGACAGAAGGATCAATACAATTTATCAGTCTTTCTTTCAAAAAAAATGTCTTTTAAGAGAGAAAAACTAAAACATTTTCTTAAAAATAAATTTTCAAGACACTAAATTTGTTAACATAATACTGTTGCAGATCTTACTTTAGCCCCTGAGACAAGTTTCCCCCCATTTTGGTCCACAGAATCTTCTGGAAAACATGGAAATGGGAGACTAATGCTCTGTTTCAATGTAAACAAAGAGTTAGTTTGGCCACTAACGCTCCCTGTGCACAGTCAAAGAGCTTTATAAAGCTCTGTGTAGACTAGCAACCTGTGTTAGTGAGGGAAATAGCTCAAAAAGAGGGCCTTTAGGATCAGTTTCTGAGGAGAATGCAAACTAGCAGGATGTAACAAGATAGATGGTGGATTAGAAAAGGATTTGAAGAAGTAGGAAGCTCTTAGAAGAAAGAGAAGAACTTAGAGGAGTCCAGGTTAATCGGGAACTAGATGTATAGTCCCTAGCGGAGTCGCCAATTCTAATATGGGGTGAAATGCATGGGGTGAAAACTACCGTCAAAGGTTTTCTCGAGACCTTTGACAGACTGTAAGATTATCTGCAAAAGCTACCAAGTTACACACATGTTCATCTATCAAACATAAATTGACAGGGTATGGAAAGAGGATTACCTTTAGCTCCTTCTAGATTTTCTTGGGGATCTCTATGCGGCAAGAAGAACTCCTTCAAGGCTGGCTCCAAGACAATTCCTGCACAAAGGAAAAGTAAAACCAATCACAGCATACACTTCTGAAAACTAATGTAAGAATGCACAATAAACATGTATTAGTGTATAACTTAACTTTTCATCTTGACAAGCATCATAATGGACAAATAAATGAACAACATTACCGACACTATGGAGTAGGGAACACAACTGCAGTTCTATATTCAGAATGAAAGGGTGATTACAACCATCCGTTGTATCAGCCTTCCTTAGCCCTTCTTCCTCTCTCTTTCTCTCTCCCTCTTTCAGCTAGCTTCTTCAAGAATATGAAAATTCACAACAGCTCTATGTGCTATCCTTCCAAATGCTCTGATCCTCATCACAATGGCCCTCTCAATGCTTATATAGCAATTGAATTAGGGCTGCCAAGTTTCTCCTAGAGTTCATTAGGGAAAAAGCCATGAACTTGCCCTGTTTACAAGCTTTTTCCCATTTTCCTTCATTCTCAAATTGGAATTTCTCCAAATATCTTGATTTTTGGAGTTTCCTTGCTTTTCTTGAGCAAATTTAGGGATTTAATATCTAGATATTTATGAGCAGATTCATTGGCTTGACTCATTGAAATTCTCTTAGGTTCACTAACGCTCCCCCTGGTCTAACAACATGAGTTAGAAGGGTGACTAACGCTTCTTTATGCTTGGTAACAAGCTTTATAAAGCAAGTTGATAGTGTATAGAGAGTGTTAGTGTGGATACCAAGCCTGTAATTGTGGTCTTTGCTTCAGTCATCTTGTCTTTCACCTCTGAGTTGATGAGGAGGTCAATTTTTCCTATAACAAAGGACCATGGTCTGGTTTGGCTCCACAAAAGCCTCAACTCCAGGCTACCAAGTAAACATATATGAGTGTGATTGGAACGAAAATAGGTATATTGAAGATGACAGAGAAAAAAAACATGTCTTATTCTAAGAATGATTTCCTTTACATGCCTTGGGTTCGCAATCTATGAGACATTGGTGTCTTGGAAGTAGAAGGTACAACGAAATGTGAACCTGAAAAAAATAAGAAGACAAGCTTAACCTGTAGCCATTAGTAATTAAAAAAATATATGTTCAGAGATAAAGGGAAGTTACCAGAGCCATGAACGATGGGGGGAGTCACAAAGGGGTAAATCAACACTTAGTTACACTTTGATATCATCTTCAATGATAAAAGGCGAAGAGGAAAATAAAACCAAACAAATCGTTGTAGCACAGAGAACAGGCATCCATTCTAGGTGTAAACTACAATGCTCTAGAAATTAAACCTCTTACATTAAATATATATGGAATGAAGTAAAACAGGAAATCTATTCTATGCGAAAAAAGTTAAATACTGGAAATTCTCTTATTAGAGATTTAGAACCAACATTTGGTGAGATTTCACTACTTGTTGGATGTTTTTAGGCATGAACTGTGAGCATCTCATAGCGACAGCACACAGGAGATGGAAGAAATGAACTATGTGGAATGGGGAGGCAAAATGAAAAAAAAAAAGGTAGGTTTCCAAAGATAGTATAGGCATTGTTGGATCAGTAACGCACATCCCAATCATTCGTTAGATGTTGTACCATAACCTTGAGGCCCATGTGATCGCCACTGAGTCATCCAACCTAGGAGGGACATGTCAGGAAGGGGTATCATGTATGGGGAATGGAGAACATTGGGATGCTAACTAAAAGTGTTATAGTCATGTATATGTGTTTATGAGTGAATTGATGTATACACAAAATAATTAAGGGATTACAGAGGGTGATGTAGAAGGGCGTAAAGAATTATTAAATAACCACCATGGGTAACAAGTGAAAGAGGAGAGATCTAACCTTGTACATACCTTGGTTAACCTCGAACTCTGTAACCATAAGTTGTGCTAACTCTTAGAATGAGTTAGAGGTACCAATGGAATAATGTGATGGGGAAAGTGTCAAGGCATATTATGAAGGAATCCATATAGTTCATAACTGGGGTTCATGGTGAAATCCACATATATACAATAGGTATCATCAACTAGAAGCAGTATTTCCCTACCCTCTACATTGTTTAAAAAATTGGAAACGATATGTAAAGGCATGGGACTACTTATTTGAACACAATAGTGTGCCATAAGTGTTAAGTTAAATACCTTTTTAAGCAGATTTTGATTGAAATCCATTCTTACCCTTACACGAAAGGTAAGGAATGAGTAGCGTTATATGTAGCTAATTTAGGGTGAATATATATTGGAGGAAAATTTGTGAGTGAGTTATTGCAACCTTAGGTTGTACGAGTATCCAACTTATACACTAAACCACCTAACTCCTACACCAAATTTGGGGCCAGAGTCTATACTTCACGCAATGGGTTGGAACAGGGAAAAGGAGATAGAATTTTATTCACTTGCAATGTTAAAACTTTGATGACAAGGTGTTATAATGTACTATGTAATACCAGAAAACATGGGAAGGAAGTAGTACTATTGAAGTAAACAATAATAATAATAAAAGTTTGGTCAATGAACGAGAGTTGTGACAAATGGTATCAGAGCCTAGGCTCAACTCTTGGGCCTAATGTCCACTACCATAAGATGGAGTAAGAAAGTTATAGCGGAAACACATAGGGATAGATGCACCCGGTTTCCAAAGAAATTTGGTTTCCTAAATAAAGATAAGACAATGCCATAACTCACAAGAATATTATTTTAGAGTGAGAAAAAAAAAACCGATAGATGGGCTTTAAAAAAAAAAAAAAACAATGTTGGAATATAACAACTTGTCCAAGCCTGTGAAGGTCACTAGATAAGCCTCTTAAAGAATCCCATCTTGAGAACCAATTTGAAGGAAAATGGTCAAAAAAAAATTGTGGGATTAGAACTTATTAATGTGAATCTATTATAAACTTCCAATATTGGAAGATAAATGAATTAAAAAGGATAATGAGATGGTGAACTGTAACAATATCACTGGATGAAATAAGAATGTGGATAGGAAAACACTAGATTAGTCTAAATGAATGATAAATCTTTGAGACAAGCTTGTAAAGTGTACATCAACACCATGAAGAAAATTTTTAAACTTAGTATATATATATATATATATATATATATATATATAGAGAGAGAGAGAGAGAGAGAGAGAGAGAGAGAGAGAGAGAGAGAGAGAGAGAGAGAGAGAGAGAGACTGTCAGGAATAGATGAAAATAATATTATTAACGTGCTTGCACAAAGTATCGATCTTGCCACTACAAATTGACTGGTATCGATAGCAGAATAGGGAAACTACGAGTTAAGAAATGATATAGGCAATAAATTGAACTTAGCTCAAGGGTTAAAGTAAAAACTTACAGCAGGGATATTTTTTTGTTTGAGAAGATCACAGAGATAAATTAGGAAATACATGAGCTTGATTTAAATCACGAAGAAGATACATACTATATTTACGAAGAAGTTAACTCACACCTATGCCAAATTATGGAAGTACAATTTCTTGTTCTTATTTAAGACTTAAAGGTGATAATCATTATTCTTTTCGACCAATTGAGGATGTTTCTAATTGGATGATGTGACTTACTCTCTATGAGAATAAGGTGATTAGAGCATTATTTCAGAATACTAAGACTAGGGAAATGCATGTCATTGTTGCTATAAATATATGTAACTATAAAAATTGTTGGATTTTGGATCTAAGGTATCCAGTTGCATGGCAAGAAACTGCCCCATCTCGCTCTTGAAATCTTCCATCTGATTTGCAAATTCATTTTTGGATAAGGTACTGCTCCCAACATTTCTGCTTGTAGCCATTTTCTCCAGAGGAATGTTTCCTTCTTCCTCTCCCCTAGAGGTTCTTCAAATATGTCTTGATGTCTACCTAGGGGTTGTTCTTACTCACAGCCATCGAAGAAGGGAGAAGGTTGGCTGTGTGAAGCAGTGGGGGGTGTTGTGAAAACATTTTTCTGACTTATCTCTACTCCTACAAGGCAGGAAAGGAAATATTTTTGGTTGATTTTTGATTTTTTCTGCTTGTACCTGCAAAACTGAAATAGATTGAACTGCAACTAACTAAAATCTATCTTGCTGAAATGAAAATGCAGAATTGGAATGAAAGCAGGAAAGGACTAATCTATTTTGCTGAAATGAAATTGTAGGAATGAAATGCTAGGCTACACTTGCAGAATTGAAATGATAATCTATGCTTGCAGAATTGAAATGCTAATCTACGCTTGTAGAAATGAAATTGCGGAATTGAAATGCTAATCTATGAAAGAAGGAAATGTCTAATCTACTTTTGTGGAAATGAAATTGCAGAATGGAAATGAAACAATCTACTCTACGCTTGCTAAAATAAACTACTTAGCAGAACATTGTAGTAGAAAATAGAAGAAAAGCAGCAATCACCAATACTCTGATGCTTCCCCAGAAATGGTGCCAAAAAGATGGCGGGCCCTAGTATTGTAACAATAATGCTACAACTCCTAGGGCTCCCTTCTTTACTTTTATCAACCCGATAGTTTGTAACAAACTTGAAAGCGACGATGCTATATGCACAAGTACTAGCTCTTGCCGCAGGCTGTCACTTGATCAGCTGGCACAAACCTGCTAGGAGCTTAAGCCAACTTCTATGAGCTCTCAGAAGAAGCTTTTAACTATGATGGACAAAAGCTAACTCAACCAGAGGCTAATCTACTTGCAGAAATAAGTTGAAAGCTAGAAAGAAACGCAAACCCTAACAAACCCTAGTTTTACCGACTATCCCTACTAGTGCAAGTAAAAGGACGAAAGCTACAGAAATGAATGCCATTGACTTCTAGAAAGGTAAAATGCATGTGACTAAGCTACTTCTGAAGAGAAATATGAAGAAAACATATTTTTTCATTTTTGAGTAATTTCGTAGAGTTATTATGCATGTGCTTTGACTATTTTTTTTTCTGTGCAGAGGTTGATTGGTGAAAGGAAATGCTTGCAGGAGGTTGGGAAGGTGAGAAGAGGGCCTAAGGGGTCCCTAGCACCCTTCAAAAGAGTTTCACAGTGATTGGATCTCCAGAAACCGCTTTCGTGATCTTCTACAGGAAGTCTGCAGGGGTTCTACAGGATGTACTATAGCTTCTACATGATGTTTCTACAGGATGTTCCGAAAGGGACTTTTGAAGGGCTGATGGTGGAAAAAAAGGTGGAGAAGTGGGCATGGAGGTTAGATGATGGTGTGAGAGGTCTAAGACTTGGTGAATGAGGCTGAGGAGTGATTAGGGCGATTGGGTTGGTTCGAAGATAGGAGAAGTAATGATGCACAAGAATGTAGAAATTAGGGCAAAGTGAGAAAATGTGGCAGATGAAAGGAAAGAATATGTGTTAGAGGACAGAGTAGGTTGTATTGATGGATTAAGGGTAAGAAAAGAGGTATCACAGGTGTTCTTCACGTTATTTTCCAAAACTAACCAACAACGACTAAGAAAACCAAAGATCTAGCTATTTCGACCTAATTTGTCCTAGAAACCATAAGCATGATGAACAGAAGTTTATTGGCAGAAAATCATGTAAAAAAACTATGGAAACCAAGAAATAATGGATCTAAGCATGTAATCACAACTGGTACTAACTTTTGCAACTAAGAATCTAACACTAGAAATTGCATGAAGAAGCAAGAACAGTGGTTTTATGGCAGCAAGGGCACCTTGGTCTCAGATCATGGTCCCGAGGAGGGAGAGGTGAGATCAAGGGTTGATTGATGGCCTTTTTTGAAGATATTTTCCTTTACCAAACTGTTAAATCAACCTGAACATCAAAAGCTAATTTAATCATCAAAAACAACCTAAGTAACAAAGCAAGATCTTAACCTAAATAACAGAAATTATTCTATGAATGCAACAAAGACACATAAAAGTGCACAAAGGAGGTACTGGGCACTTGGGTTGAGCCCAACCCTAAGAGCTATAGCCTCCTAAGAGATATTAGAGCTGGTGAAAAGCTAGATTGATATTTATTGAGCAAGACATAATAGTTACATCCCAAAAACTGTCCACAAGAAAAAGCTTGAAAATGTGCTGAAATGCAGAGCTAACCTATTGTGTAAAATATAACTAACATCTGACTAACTCCTCCTAAAATCAAACTATAAACTAGCTAACTCCAAATGAGGCCCTCAACCTTCTTATTTATACAAATTAAGGACCCCAACATTCCTTCTAAACTTTAGGGACTGGGCTACCAAAACTTGCAGTTAACAGCAACTTTACTAGCCCTTGCTCAGTTGCCCTTGTGATAATCGATGTGGTGGCCCTTGAACTCCGAACTGGTGGTGGAGAATTCGAAGTAAGGGCTCATAAATGAAGGGGACACCTTCCTACAAATCCTTTCCCTTGTTCTTCCATGAATTTGGCTGCCAAACCTTTGATTTTGTCTCAAAATTGACCAAAAATTTGCATAAAGCACACATTAGACTTGTTGGCATAATGACTAACCCAATTCACTCTATTAGCATAAATATAATCAAAAAAATGCAATAAACTAATGAGAATGGTGGATTAATTCAAATTAGGAGGCTGAATGAACCCATATAATTACCCATTTTTGGGGCTCATCATCACCCCCCTACTGAAGGTGTTGCTCATCCTCTGAGCAACTAATCTATCTCTTCATTCTTGATGGCCCTGGTGGCCTCCCTATCATCCCAAGCTTCTGAAGTGGTTTGCTAATGTGTGCCATAAAATTTTGCCTTCTTGTCCATGTCCTTCCGCTGCTCCTCCTATTCTGCTTGTTTGAATTCTTGTGCTTTTCCTGGCCTTGAAATACATGGATGCCTACCTTTTTCTTTTTTCCTTTGTTTTGTAGGTGTGCTTAATGTAGCAAGCATAGTTGCTACCTCCCTTGCTAAGATTTCAGGTGATTTCTCTTCTTGCTATTCTTTTTCCTTGCTTCCTGTAGAAATCCCTGTGTCAATTGTTTCTGTCTGTGGTGCTGCCATTTCAAGGTGTGTCTGTTCTTTCTCTTGCTGGGTGCCTACCTTGATTGTTGCAACCTCCTTTTGGGCTTTCGGCCTTCTCTGTCCTACTCTGCATCCTCTTTTCCCTTGGTGTTTTTGCTGTTGTTTCTTCCTTTGTTTTAGGCTCAGAAATCTGGCCCATTTCCCCTTTTTCCTTCTGTTCTTTTTGTGCTTGAATGTCCTGTGTTCTTTCACCATTGGTTTTCTCAACTTCTTCAAGCTTGATTCTTCCCTAAAATTGCATCACTTCTTTTGCAGAAACATGAAACAAATAAAATTGTTTGTTTTCTTCTTCTTCTTCTTCTTCTTCTTCTTCTTCTTCTTCTTTTAACAGGCAGAAATTTTGAATGCAATTACTCTTCTTTTTCAGGTTTAATCCTTCCTTAAAATGATATCATTCCTTCCACATATTGATGATCAAGGTAGGTATGCATGGAACCTACCTCTTGAAGCCAGAAATTTTGCAAAAACCCGTGTTTTCTTCTAAAAAAGACAGCTCATTGCCCCTCCTGTAGAACCTGTTACTGCTCCTGGAATTTTTGTGTTTTTCACAACAACAACTTGCAATTTTTCCTCTCTTCAAACTTTTCCAACCTGAATTTGCTTCTTAGTTTTTGAAAAGAAATCAATTTTTTTGACAGATTAGAGAACAAATAACACAGTTTTTTTCTTTCAGAAAGTGGACAGTCTTGCAAATTCATTCTTTCACACAGGCTTAGTTCCTATGGTTGCATCTCTCTTTTCAGAAGAAGGTGAGAAAGAAGAAGACAGACTTCGAATGCAGAGGGAAAAAAAAAGAACTGTGTAGAACTCAGAAAATATGCAGGTAGACTTTTCACTTTTTTCAATGTGCAGGTAGACTTTTCCTCTGATTTTCCAATCTGATGCCGTTCAATTCACCACCTTGCACAAACATACCATGCATAGAGGAGTTTTTTTGAGCCTACCTCGTATGGAGCTCCAAATTCAATGAAAATCCCAGGTTTTCCTGCTTCGTAGCTGTTCTGCCTTTCCTGTAGAAGCCTTCCTGTAGAAGGCTCTCGTTTCCTATAGAACGAAACTGTGCTTCCTGTAGAATGCCGATAAGCAGGAGGGTTTTTAAAAAAAATGGTTGAGAAAGACTGGTTCGCTACTATGGAGCTGGTATGGAGCTTGTTGCAGCTGCAGGGACGATGATAAAATGGAAACAACGGAGGTGAGAGTTCGATTGGCTGTTTATGGAGACTTTCGTTGATGGAGGGTGAGCTGGCCAAGTGCACGTTGGCCCCATGCAGACCGTTTAAACAACCACCACTAATCACGTCCGTCACGTTCGTCAGACTGTTTGTTCTCTGCCTGTAATCACGTCCATCAATCACACTGGAGTTTAAACAACCACCACTACCTGTTTCAGATTTCTTCCTGAGATGGCTGAGCACACGTGTCAATCGCACCCACCGAGCATTGTTTGAACTCCATGAGGGTGGCCAATTAGCTGGCCACCGATTCTTTTAATCACAACCATCTCATTGTTCACGCAGTTCTCAAATTACATTCATGCAATAGAGGAACGAGTTTAGTCACGTACCTGGAAGTCGAATGTGGGTTCTGTGAGGTGTTGTGGCCTTTCCTTCTGCTGCATGCATTTGTTTCTGTGGATGCATGCTGGTTTGGTTGCTAATACGTGGCTATTTTTCTTGTGCAGGTATCCTCTGGCTGGATCTAAGCTGCAGGAATCTGTTTCCACGTTCAGATTTGCACCCTCATGCTGCTGATGTTGGATTTTTGCAGGACAGCGACTTGTTTTCTCCATAGCTCCCAAACGATAGATCAGATTGACCTGAAACTTTCTGAGCATGCTTCTATCATCGTTATGCACCTCCCATAGCAAAATTGTGGTCAATGGATGTACAGATTTCGAGAAAAACTGAAAATGGCTGAAGATTACAGAGGTCAATTTCTCGAAAACCGTGCATCGGAATTGGCTGAAACTGCTTGGGTAGGTTACTATCACCTATATTCATATCCCCATGAAACAGGTTTTGAAATGGATGCATGGATATGGAGAAAATGCAAAAATGGCTAAAGGTGATGGAGGCTAATTTCTTAGAAACCATGCATTGGAATTTACTGAAATTGCTCAGGCATGTTGCCATCATCCCTATACAACTCCCCATGTAACAGTTTTGCAAATGGATGCATGGTTTTCAAGTTAGGGAAAAAACAAATTTCAGCACTATGTATTTTTGCTTCTAAGCATTCTGCAGTTTTTTGCATGGTAAGAAAAAATCAGCTTGGGTTATAATGTAGACTTGGAATTGATGGGAGAGAGGTTTGAGGATTGTAGGAGGACTTATGAACCCTTTATGAAGCTATCGTGTACGCCAAACTGCCTTTTAAAATCCATTTCTAGCTTCCTGTAATTTCTACAGGAACTTCCTGTAGAACACACAGTTTTTAGGAAAGACGCACAATGAGGTGGAAAAAATAATGGAGAAGGGTGAGGGATGGAAACATGGATGTGTGCAGGCCTCATGGACATATTCCCAGCCTTCGGGTCCTCTTCAGAGATCAATTTTGGCTTGTTTGTAGGTTTCCTATAGAAGACACAGAACTTCCTGTAGAAGGCACAGAACATCCTCTATCTTTGTTTTGAGCGATCCTCCTAACCTGCAATGTCCTTGCTGCAACCTGCAATTATTCAATGGAAATTAGGTTTATTTTTCTTTTTCTTTTTCTCTTTTTTTTTGAAAACAACTAGGGCGTGTCATGGAGGTTTTCACCCTAATTGTCTGCCCTGGGAGCCTCCAAGGGAGGTTTTCACGCAGGGATCTTATTCTCTTTTTATTTTCTCTTCTTTCCAACCCATTGACCGCCTCATGGAGGTTTTCAATCAATGATCCAATCTAAGGCACCTCTGAGGAGGTTTTCACCTTGGATTTTTATTTTCCTCTTATTTTCATTTTTTTCTTTTTCTTTTTTTCTACCCTACCCTACTTGAAAAACAAAATCATTTTCAAGTATAAGAATACTTCCAAAGGAAGCCCCAAGGGATAACTCAAATGGTCTAGTTCCCATTGCTAAGAACTTTCCCAGTTGGGAGGTCACGGGGTCAAATCTTCTCGACGCCCTCGGGGTTAGGCCTGTTAAGATTGGCCAACGGGCAGATCCCTTCGGGTGGAACTGCCCCAATATTTACCGTGGATGTAGCAGCCACTCAGTGACCGTGAACCACATCTTAAAAAAAAAAATACTTCCAATGGAGCCATGTGCACATCGAGATTAGAGACAAAATGATGTGGAGGCTTGAAATGCATTCTTTGACAGGTATCCAGATTTCAGAGACAAAATGATTTGACTTTGAAGGGATTAAACATAGCTGAGGAAGAGAGTACTGCTGCAACTTAGTGACCGTCTGGAACCATATCTCAATATAGCTCTAATATCCTTGGTCCTTTTGGTGATCTGGATCATTCTTCCTGTCACCTTCTACCATGGCCTTCTCATCTTCCTCTTTTTGCTGATTTTTCTCTTGAGTACATGGAGGATTTGATGGTAACCATGAGGGAACTCTCTCGATCTCTGATTTTGATGTCTTCTCTTCATCAAGTGCAGCCCATGGTTCTTTGATCTCCTCTTTTGAATCTTCTTTTGCTGGATGTGATCCTTCAATGTTGTCAATATAATCTCTTTTCTCCAATACTCTCCTGGAGCTATGGTGAATATCATTGAGCTCAAGAGGAGTCGTTTGGACATGTTGTACCTCAACTTTGCAATTGGGTTGAGCTACTCCATTGTGCGGGTTTGGAAATGGTGGTATGGGTAGTTGAGTGGGGGTGTATATTTGAGATGGATGTGGATGGGGTTGTGGTTGGGTAGGTGGTGGAGGCAAAGGAGTGGGAGGAGATTTGTACTGGGTCCTCCACTCCTGATGAGGTGCATTCCACTGAGGCTGTGGTTGAGCGTAGGGGTGAAATGGATGAGCAGCTGGTTGAGCATGATATTGAGGAGGATACGACCAAGGAGGGGGTGTGGACCAAGAAGGATGAGCAAGGGGACCCCAAGAAGGCATGGAAGTGGCTTGATAGGGGTTATAATAGGTTTGGGATGTCCCTTGCATTCCCTGCTAGTAAGTTATGGGTCCATGTGGCCTCCTTTGATTCATATAATAGAGTGGTTCAATGACTTCTTTGACCCTCTTATATGCAGTTTTAATTCTGGGCAAGGAAGGGCACTGATTCGTAAGATGGTCTCTTTCACAGACAAAGCACACTTTTATGGATCGCAATGGACATTCGTTCCTAGGATGCTTTCTAGTGCACCTGGGACAAAAGATGGCCAAAGCCCTCTTGGCTTCCTCTTGCTTCCTTTGGATCTGCAAGGTATCTAGTTGCATGGCAAGAAACTGCCTCATCTCACTCTTGAAATCTTCCATCTGATTTGCAAATTCATTTTTGGATAAGGTACTACTCCCAACATTTTTGCTTGTAGCCATTTGCTCCAGAGGAATGTTTCCTTCTTCTTCTCCCCTAGAGGTTCTTAAAATATGTATTGATGTCTACCTAGGGGTTGTTCTTACTCACAACCATCGAAGAAGGGAGAAGGTTGGCTATGTGAAGTAGTGGGGGGTGTTGTGCAAACATTTTTCTGACTTATCTCTACTCCTACAAGGCAGAAAGGAAATCTTTTTAGTTGATTTTTGCTTTTTTTTTCTGCTTGTACCTGCAAAACTGAAATAGATTGAACTGCAACTAACTAAAATCTATCTTGCTGAAATGAAAATGCGGAATTGGAATGAAAGCAGGAAAGGACTAATCTATTTTGCTGAAATGAAATTGGAGGAATGAAATGCTAGGCTACGCTTGTGGAATTGAAATGCTAATCTACGCTTGCAAAATTGAAATTGCGGAATTGAAATGCTAATCTACACTTGCAGAAATGAAATTGCATAATTGAAATGCTAATCTATGAAAGTAGGAAATGTCTAATTTAATTTTGCGGAATTGAAATTGCAGAATGGAAATGAAACAATCTACTCTACGCTTGCTGAAATAAACTACTTAGCAGAAGGTTGTAGTAGAAAATAGAAGAAAAGCAGCAATCACCAATACTCTGACGCTTCCCCGGCAACGGTGCCAAAGAGATGGTGGGCCCCAGTATTGTAGCAATAATGCTGCAACTCCTAGGGCTCCCTCATTTACTTTTATCAACCCAGTAGTTCGTAACAAACCTGGAAGCGACGGTGCTATATGCACAAGTACTAGCTCTTGTCGCAGGCTGTCACTTGATCAGCTGGCACAAGTCCGCTAGGAGCTTAATCCAACTTCTATGAGCTCTTAGAAGAAGCTTTTAACTATGATGGATGAAAGCTAACTCAACTAGAGGCTAATCTACTTGCAAAAAGAAGTTGAAAGCTAGAAAGAAATGCAAACCATAACAAACCCTAGTTTTACCGACTATCCCTACTAGTGCAAGTAAAAGGACGAAAGTTACAGAAATGGATGCCATTGACTTCTAGAAAGGTAAAATGCATGTGAATAAGCTAATTCTGAAGAGAAATATGAATAAAACATCTTTTTTCATTTTTGAGTAATTTCGCAGAGTTATTATGCATGTGCTTTGACTATTTTTTCTGTGCAGAGGTTGATTGGCGAAAGGAAATGCTTGCAGGAGGTTGGGAAGGTGAGAAGAGGGCCTAAGGGGTCCCTAGCACCCTTCCAAAGAGTTTCATAGTGATCGTATCTCCAGAAACCGCTTTCGTGATCTTCTACAGGAAGTCTGCAGGGGTTCTACAGGATGTACTGTAGCTTCTACAGGATGTTCCGAAAGGGAATTTTGAAGGGATGATGGTAAAAAAAAGGTGGAGAAGTGAGAATGGAGGTTAGATGAGGGTGTGAAGAGGTCTAATACTTGGTGAATGAGGCTAAGGAGTGATTAGGGTGATTGGGTTGGTTCGGAGATAGGAGAAGCAATGATGCACAAGAATGTAGAAATTAGGGCAAAGTGAGAAAATGTGGCAGATGAAAGGCAAGAATCTGAGTTAGAGGATAGAGCAGGTTGTATTGATGGAGTAAGGGTAGGCAAAGAGGTATCACAGGTGTTCTTCATGTTATTTTCCAAAACTAACCAACAACGACTAAGAAAACCAAAGATCTAGCTATTTTGACCTAATTTGTCCTAGAAACCATAAGCATGATGAACATAAGTTTATTGGCAGAAAACCATGTAAAAAAACTATGGAAACCAAGAAATAATGGATCTAAGCATGTAATCACAACTGGTACTAACTTTTGCAACTAAGAATCTAACACTAGAAATTGCATGAAGAAGCAAGAACAGTGTTTTTATGGCAACAAGGGCACCTTGGTCTCAGCTCATGGTCCCAAGGAGGGAGAGGTAAGGTCAAGGGTTTCTTGATGGCTTTTTTTGAAGATATTTTCCTTTACCAAACTGTCAAATCAACCTGAACATGAAAAGCTAATTTAATCATCAAAAACAACCTAAGTAACAAAGCAAGATCTTAACCTAAATAACAGAAATTATTCTATGAATGCAGCAAAGACACATAAAAGTGCACAAAGGAGGTACTGGGCACTGGGGTTGGGCCCAACCCCAAGAGATACAGCCTCCTAAGAGAGATTAGAGCTGGTGCAAAGCTGGATTCATCTTTATTGAGCAATACATAATAGTTACATCCCAAAAACTGTCCACAAGAAAAAGCTTGAAAATGTGCTGAAATGCAGAGCTAACCTATTGTCTAAAATCTAACTAACATCTGACTAACTCCTCCTAAAATCGAACTACAAACTGGCTAACTCAAAATGAGGCCCTCAGCCTTCTTATTTATACAAATTGAGGACCCCAACATTCCTCCTAAACTTTAGGGACTCGGGTGCCAAAACTTGCAGTTAACAGCGACTTTACTAGCCCTTGCTCGGCTACCCTTGTGATAATCGATGTGGTGGCCCTTGAACTCCGAGCTAGTGGTGGAGAATTCAAGGTAAGGGCTCATAAATGAAGGGGACACCTTCCTACAAATCCTCTCCCTTTTTCTTCCACGAATTTGGCTGCCAAGTGCTCATTAAAACCTTTGATTTTGTCTCAAAATTGACCAAAAATCTGCATAAAGCACACATTAGACTTGTTGGCATAATAACTAACCCAATTCACTCTATTAGCATAAATATAATCAAAAACATGCAATAAAATAATGAGAATGGTGGATTAAGTTGAATTAGGAGGCTGAATGAACCCATATAATTACCCATTTTTGGGGCTCATCACAAACTTGGGTCAAGACCCCTTAAGCCAACAAATAGTTCTGTTGCCGGGACCGAGATCTGCTTAAGATATGTGTGATGTCACATCATTGGAATATGACTAAGAAAGAGATTGAAAAGTGGTTAGATCGAAAGATTCACGAGTTTGCTGCTCAAGAAAACAAGAATCCACATCTATCGAATGAGGATTGGTTGAATAGATATCTATATACAGAGATACATGTTGGGCATGGAATCCCCCCACAACATGTTTTGGGGCTCAAAGCCCAAGTTTTTGGTCAAATGTATTGTAAGACTCCGCCAATTGCAGGCACGCAGCACAAAGTATAGATTGATTCATAGGGTTGTCCACCCTAAGTTTGTAATGTAATGTAATGTTATGTCGGCCTACCCATGGTCCGCGGACCATGGGATTGTATAAATAGAGCGAGGCTCTAAGTTGTAAAGTAGGAAAGGAAGCAATGAAGAAGAAATGAAGGGATAGAATATGATAGTAGCAAGAGTCTAAGTATCTTGGGTTGTAGTAGTAGGAAGAGGCTTTGCAGCCAAGTGCGTAGAGGCCTAGTAGAGTCTGCAAGTGAGTGCGCAGACCCTTGCAGCTGAGTGCGTAGGGTGGAGTCGAATCTGTAACCAAGGAAGAAGAATAATAAAGAGAAGTTTATCTGA
Organism: Pinus tabuliformis; assembly: GCA_031772625.1. NCBI lineage: Eukaryota > Viridiplantae > Streptophyta > Pinopsida > Pinales > Pinaceae > Pinus > Pinus tabuliformis. Next base: position 439,774,124 of record CM062816.1, read on the forward strand.
ATTCTGTGTATATGTTCTTATGTTATTACATGTTTGATATCATGTGCAATTATACTATTTATTTATTGCGCGCTATTGTATGGATGGTGAATATTGTTATGTATAAATGAAAGTATATAGATAAGCTAAGTTAATCAACTAATATCGGGTTACTAGTAAGGGTTTGGGTAATAACACTATTCGGTCCCTGATTAGGGTTACGCGAAGGCAACATCACAGGCTGCGAGGTACTGGTAGGTGCGCATAGCAATGTGCGTGCAAGGGAAAACTGCAGACCACTTGGAACCCATCAGACATCCCCAAGGTGCAGAAACCTAGTTCTAGCACCCTCCCATACTACTTCAAGTGAGACCTCAATCCACGCTCCATGGACTGTTGCCGAAAGGGCCAGTAGTACTGGGATTTGTTTGGCTAAATCACCTCTGAACCTGGGTCAAGCCCCAACCAACAAACAAATGGTTACGTTGCCGAGACCTGGATCTACATAAGGGATGTCTGATGTCGTGCTACTGGAATCCAACAAAGAAAGAAATTGAAGGGTGGTTGGACAAGAATATTCACGAGTTTCTGGTGCAGAAAAACAGAAATATGTGAGTATCAAAGGAACACTAGTTGGAGCACTACTTATATACGGAAATCCACAAAAATTTATTTGCATCCTTTCCCTCTGAGCTGTATGATTGGATCATGAAGCTAGCAGAAAGTCAGGGAAGGTGTAGGCTCAACAAACCAATTTTGTGGACTCCTAAATTGGTGCGTAGACTAGAAGCGTCAAAAGACAAGCTTGCATGCACTGTGGACCACTGGCTCGATCGAATTATAGGAGGATTCACTGAGTTCACGATAGACACGAAAATCAGTTACAGTGAGGCGGAATGAAATTTCCTCAAAGGACCGCGAGGTAAGTACATTAAGTCTTTGAACACTTGGATTAAAATGCTACTATGTGAAAAAAGGGTTATGTGAATAAATTAATGTTGGGGGCAACACGAAGTGGGAGGATCTATAGAAACGAAAGTAACAAAGAATTACAAACTAGTCCCTTGATTTCACCTCCACGACAAAGCGAGGAGGAGCTTGCGAGGGTTTTGCCAAGGAGCGTGATCAGTCTGATAAGACAACGAATTCCTCACATACCACCCCCACCTACACCGTTTCACCATCTTCACCTCTAGCTTCGCACACACCACCTTCGCCACCACCACAGTTTAATATTGCGAGCACAATAAAATTGTCGGTATTTAGGGGAGTAGGAAACGAGGATCCAAACCAATTTTGGTTCATGGTAAAAGTTGTATGGGAAGCGCAAGGAGTTACAGATGATAATATCAAGAAGGCAAAACTATTTAGCGCGTTGCAAGATCGTGCGTTGACATGGTACATCAAGAATTCTAATGACCATCCAAACGCAGGGATCGTTGATATCCAGATTGTGCTGAACAGGGAATTTAGTAGGCCAAAGTCAGAAACACAATCAATCATTGGGTTTAAGGTGATCGTGATGCTCCCGGTTGAGACCCCCTGGGATCTGGACCAGAGACTGAAGGGTATGATTCGTGAAGCCAACATGACGTTGATGGATGGATAGCAGTATGCATGGATTGTAGCGTCACTAACACTACACTTAAGGATGGTACTATCATAGCAAAAACTTTCCACCCAGGCCGAAGCTTTGGAGATGGAAATGAGATTGCATGAGACCCCTATACAAGACCCTGGACTGGGAGTCCAACAAATGCACGCACAACTGCAAAATTTGTGTCTGGAGATACAGAGCTTAAAACAGGATAGGACATCGCGGTCAGAGGTGTGCGAGGAGGTATGGTGCATAAAATGAAAAGGCTAAGGGCATGACAAGGACCATTGTCCCGTCTTCATGAACTACTTGGAAGGAGGAGGGCCGATGTCATTAAGACCAAAGGTGCATGCAGGACCAAGCACGATGCTTGCATTATGGTGTGTGATCTGTCAGATAGGAGGAAAACACACTACATATAATTTTCATCTATTGTAGAAGTATATGCAGACGTCTCAACAATTGTTTTGTAATTTCTGCAGGTCGGTAAGCCATGATGAACACACCTGTAGAAGCTACGAACTAATGATGGATTGAACTCCTACCAACAGGGTGCAGACCGAAACATGAGCTCTCGATCCAAAAGTAGGAATGACGCGCACTGGATTTCAGGGGCGTGGTCGAGGTTGAGGTCGAATGGGACCGGGAAGCGGTCACAGACAACTAATTTGTTACAATTGCGGAGGGTAAGGACACTATGCCCGCGATTGTACAAACCCGACAGGGACATCATGTTTGTACTATACTCAGTTTGATCATGAGGCAAAAGGTTGTCCTACATTGATAGAAATACTGTGCAAAAAAGGGGTACTTCATCCCCCTCCAACTCAGAATTTGTAGATAATGAGGTCCAAGCCGCGCGAAGAGGACCCGAATGTAAACATGGTGCTCAAGAGTGATATGACCACTGGTGAGGATAAAGATAAGCAGTCAGAAGAAAGTGCGTGGGTTCACAAGGCTCCTACAAAGGAACCTGAATTTGATTTAGAACGCGTGAAGGAGACACTTATGGAAGTTAAGAAGAGCTTTGCGAAGGCCTCCACTTCCGGTGGTAAGGATTAACTAGAACCAGGGATGGATCCTTCAATGCTCACTACCTTTCTGTAGACATGCATGAAACTGCTACATGAAAAAAAGGCAGTAAAAGGGCTACAAGAACTTATCACTAGGTGCGTGGGGTTAGGAGAACCGCATGTGATCCGAAAACTTGGAAAGCATGCCTTGTGCACAGGAAGGGAAATGAGGTTGACTGCACAAATCGGAAAGTATGAAATGGATCAGGTAATCCCGGATCACGGATCATATGTGAATGTACTGCCAAAACAAACATGGGAATGCATGGGCATACCAGTGCTACAATGGTCTCCTATTCAGCTACGAATGGTGAACCAATAGAAGATATTGCCCATGGAAGATTGCAAGGGGTGACAGTAGATATTGAAGGTGTGAGCGCACAGGCGGATTATGAAGTAATAGAGATTGTCGATGACAACAATCCTTATCCCGCGCTACTAGGAATAGACTAGGCCACGGATATGAACAGAGTCATAAATCTAAAGAAGCGCAAAATGATCTTTGAAAACAGGTCACTACGCGTAGTAGTACTGCTAGATCCAGCCGAAGGAGCGCGATATAATGAACCAGTGCACGAAGATGATAGCGATGAAGATCTTGATTGCATCTACAAGATAAATGTGCAAGAAGAGGATTGGGTGAATCCGACAGAAAATGGTAGGATTTCATGGGAGTGCGACAGCTCCTACACTTTGGATTCAGATGAAGAAGTAGAACAATGGCAGAATCAGTTACACAAGGTAACCACACTCAACTGCAACATGATGATAAGCTCACTACGTTGCGTAACAACAGAAGCAAGGGATATGCCTATGTATGACGGGTTGACAACAGTGGATGAATTCCTAAACAAATTTGAAAGCGCAGTACCAAAACAACAGCACTTTGGTGCTTTGAAGTGGTCACTGCGCGCAATGCCAGCACGATGGTGGGGTATGCATCAAGGAAGTTTTGAGCACTAGCACGGATGCAGAAGGATGATGCGCCTACGATTTGGAAAACCCTAGCTCAGGATGAGATCCAGGCACCAGGGGTGGAACAACTTGCATGCCCACCTTTCCCGATGGGTACAGACATATGCCATATAGCCTGCACCAGCGCACACCACTCCTAGAATAGAAAAGCAGGACAAAACGCAGGAGAAGAAAAGGTGATGTGCATTACCATTTACCCATGAGGAAGCCTTCAATAGGGTGTGCGAAGTACTAAACAGGGTTCACCAAGCGAGACACACTGATTGGGACCTACACGTACCAGTGGTTCAATGGGCCTATGGGGCCATGTGCAAAACCCTGACCATGGAAATGATTCCAAAGGTGTGGAACGGAGTAAGGACCATAATTTCTAAAGGGAATTAGAAAGGGAATCCACACGTAATAGTAGCTGCAGATGTGATAGTACACAAAGCCCAAGACAAAGAAATCGCACAGCTACACGAGGTTGAACACCTAAGGCTTCAGGAAGCCATTCGGTGAGGGAACCTTAGACTTAGTGAACTCAAAAAAGACCAGGTACGACTGAGGAAGAAAAGCCTTTTGATGGCCGCAGAGGTCAAGAGGCTAGAAAACAAGATCAAGCAAGCATGTCGCGTCGATAGACCAAGGGTAACAAGGCAAGGTGTGGAGTGCACTACATACGATAGAACACGCGATGCCAGTTGTTGCGAGGACAATTGAGGATTTCCCGCGGAGTATACGGGAAGACAAGTTGAAACCTCGCACAGATGGTGCGACCACCTGACTAGTCGTAGGAAGTATAGTCTCAGTGCTCCAGGCATGTTGAGTAGCGGAGGCCCCGCGTAAGGGTTTTGGGTCTCAAAGCCACAATTTTGGGTTAAAGTATGGCAAAAACTCCGCAAAATGCACAGGACGTGAATTGTAATGAGTCAAGTCAAAGGGTTGTCTACTCGAGAATAATGTAAAAATAATAGGAAGTGAGTTGGCCTGCCCATGGTCCACAGACCATGGGAATGTATAAATAGAGCAAGGCTCTATGGCTAGAAGTCATTTTTTCAGTAGTCTTTATTTGGATCTTGATGATTATGGGTTTGTGAAGGCAAATATTCTCTGCATCTGTAAGTCTGAGTCGAGGGTGTTAGTAGATAGATAGAGGTTTTGCAGCTATGTGCACAGAGGCCTGGTAGAGTCTACAGCTGTGTGCGCAGACCCCTACAACTGAGTGCGCAGGGCAGATCTAGTTGTATTGACAGAAGATATTAATAAAGATAAGTTGGTTTCGAAAATATCACGGATTTACTATATTCTGGTTTATGCATCTGTTATATGAGTTAATGTATTTAAATATTTATGTTTATGCACACTGGGCTTTATGTTAAATGTTTTCTTAAAGACTATAGCCAACAGATCATATCTGTAATAATCTCTTTAGTAAGAAAATACTCCTGCGCGGATCTACACGGGATATAGAGTGGCATGAGGCCACAGAACGGTGCGCGACCCCCCCCCCCCCCAGACCACATCGAGACACCCCAAGAGTGCAGAAACCTGTTTCCAGCACCCTCCCCTACTACCTCGGGTGAGACCTCAGTCCGTGCTCTGCGGGCCATTACCGAAAGGGCCGGTAGCTGCGGGATTTGTTTGGCTAATAACTCTTCTAAACCTGGGTCAAGGCCTAATAAGCCAACAAATGGTTTTGTTGCCAGGACCAGGATCTGCCTAAGGGGTGTTTGATGTCAGTAGTCGGGAACCCTACAAAAACAAGAGATTGAAGATTGATTGGATCAGAAGCGGCACGAGGGTATAGGTGGCCTTAACACACCTGTGCGTAAATGAGAAGTTTAGCATGGCGAACGCGATTAAGTTTCCTGTGTTCAAAGGAGTAGGAAGTGAAGATCTAGAACAATTTTGGTTCATAGTAAGGGTAGGGTGGGAAGTGCATGGAGTTACGGACAATACTATTAAAAAGGCTACCCTGGTAAGTGCACTACAAGATCACGTGCTAACTTGGTATATTAAGTACTCTAGCAATTACCCTAATGCCGAAATAGCCGAGATCCGAGATGCACTAAAGAAGGAGTTTAGTCGGCCAAAATTAGAGACACAGTCGATCATAGGATTCAAGGAGATCGTTATGCTGCTAGGAGAAACCCCTTGGGATATGGATCGGAGATTGAAGAGTACGATTCGAGAGGCTAACATGACGCTGACAAATGCGCAACGCTGCACGTGGTTTGTGGCATCATTGACACCACACCTGAGGATGGCGCTATCACAACAAAAGATCTCAACCCAACCTGAAGCATTAGAGATAGCAATGAGGTTACATGAGACTCTAATACAAGATCCTGGGTTGGGAATTCAGCAGATCCACGCACAAATACAAAATCTATGCTTGGAAATGCAGAGTCTGAAATAGGAGAAGGCACATAGGTCGGAAGTGCGCGAGGAGGTGTGGTGCATAAAGTGTAAATGTCAAGGCCATGATAAGAATCATTGTCCAATATTCACAAACTACTTAACAGCGGGGGGACCAATGTCGTTGCGACCAGAGGCGCAAGCAGGGCCAAGCGCGGCGCTCTCGAGCAGCTATTTTGCAATTTTTGCAAATCGGTGGGCCACGATGAACGAGACTGTCGTAGTTATGAGTTATTGATGGATTGAACATTGGCCTACAGGGTGCAGACTGAGGCGTGAGGTCAGGATCTAGCTATGGAGATAGCGTGTGGTGGCTTCCAGGGGCAAGGGCGAGGACGGGGAGGAATGGGGCCAAGAAGGGGCCATGGGCAACTAATATGTTACAACTGTGGAGGACTAGGGCACTACACATGAGATTGTCCCAATCTTACTAGGATATTGTGCCCCTACTGTGAACAGTTCGATCATGAAATGATAGATTGCCCCATACTGATAGCACAAATCCATGAGAAAAGGGCATCACAACCTATGGAAACGTATAACGTCCAAATGATGAGGTCTGAACCATGCGAAGAAGACCCAGTGTGAACATGATGCTCAGAAGTGGCATGGCCATAGGGGAGGATAAAGGGAAAATCACCAAGAAAGATGCAGGGGTTCGCAAGGAGGCATGTCTGGATGCTAGGCAGAGCGTCGCAGAGGTCTCTACCCCAGGTAGTAGGGATCAACCCGAGTTGGAAAGGGATCCCTCGATGCTAACTACCTTTTTAGATACATGCATGAAATTGCTTCGCAACAATAGGGTGGTTAAAGGCTTACACGAGTTGATAACTAGGTGCGCAGTATCGGGTGAACCTCGTGTGGTCCGAAAATTTGGGAAACAGGCTTCACGTACTGGATGGGAAATGCGATTAACAGCGTAGATTGGCGACTATGAGATGGATGAGATTATTTTGGACTTAGGTTTGGATGTGAATGTGCTACCTAAGCATACTTGGGAGCACATGGGCAAGCCCACACTGCAATGGTCTCCTATTCAATTGCAGATGGCGAACCAACAGAAGATCTTGCGCATGGGAAGACTGCAAGGAATTACCGTATATATAGAAGGCGCATGCACACAAATAGACTTTGAGGTAATATAAATCGTGGAGGAAAGTATCCCTTACCCTGTGTTGCTAGGGATAGACTGGGCCATAGATATGAATGGGGTCATTAATTTAAAGAAGCGGAAAATGATATTTGAGAAGAAGTCACTCCACGTAGTCATTCCGCTAGACCCGAGTGAAGGACCGTGTTACACTGAACCTATGCGCGACAAAGGACGTGATGATGAACTGGAGTGTATCTACAAGATTACTACACGCAATCAAGATTGGGTCAATCCAACTACAGAAGGAAGAATATCGTGGGAGCATGCAGCATCTTGCACTGCAGATTCAGATGAGGAAGACGAACAGTGGCATAATCGATTGAACGGAGTAACAACGTTAAACTGCAATATGATGACCAGGTCACTGTATTGCGTAAGAGCTCAGGATCGCGAACTACCGATGTATGATGGGCTGACCATGGTAGATGAATTCCTCACCAAGTTTGAAAGTGCGGTACCAGCACACCAACAGTTCGATGCATTAAAATGGGCATTATGTGCAACGCCTACACGTTGGTGGGGAACACATGAAGGAACCTTCGAAGATTGGCACGACTGAAGGCGGATGATGCGGATAAGGTTTGGTAAGCTAGAACTATGAATAACTGAAAAATATGATGGGAACGATGACCCATGCATGCATCTTACCAGATGGACCCAGGCCTATGGAGAAGAGCCTCAACTGGAGTGGGTACACTTATTTTATCATACCCTGGATTTCATCCCAAGGAACTAGTACACCGAAACAGAACTCTGATATGGTACAGGCGAATGGGATATCGATATCTTGCAGGAAGGATTTTTATTGACGTTCTTATTTGAGGACCAATGGATGGACATTTTTGACGATACATTGCAAGTTGTGAAGGCTGCTATTTTCAAGGTACCACTAGAACTAGAGGAAATAGTACAGCCAAACTGGTCGCGTCAGTTGAGCCAAGCCCTAGAATGTTACAATGTGTAGATAGAAGATGATGAGGATGACCCTAGGAACATCAATATTCTGGAAATAGAGGGGAGTCGCGAGGTTCATGGACCAGCGATCGAAGACCCCGACATCACCGCACCACTAAAAACAAAACAAGTGAACATTGGTACAAAGGAGGAGCCGAAGTATGCAATGCTTGGGGACTATTGGGATGATGCCACAGTGGGGAAGGTCGTCGAGTTATTTCGAGAATATCAAGATTTATTCCCAACCAAAATCATAGAGCTAAAATGGATCCTCAGCAACCTTGGAGTAATGAAGATAACTCTGAAGCTGGACGTGAAACCAGTCAAACAGCGGCCTTATCGATTGAATCCAAAATATAAGGCAAAGTTCTGCGAAGAGTTGGACAAAATGCTTGCAACAGGAATAATTGAACCAGCGGAGGAATCTGACTAGGTAAGTCCTATGGTTGTATAGGATAAGAAACAAAAGGGAGAGATTCATATTTGTGTGGATCTAAAGAATCTCAACGATGCATGTGTTAACGATCCATTCCCAATGCCATTTACAGACAAAGTACTGGAAAATGTGGGTGGACAGGAAGCTTACTCCTTCACGGACGGTTTCTCAAGGTACCACAAGATCAATATTACGCCGGAGGATAGGATTAAAATGACTTTTGCAACCAAATGGGGCTATTTTCAGTATACGATGATGCCCTTTGGCTTGAAGAACGCGCCGATGATATTCTCGCGCGTCGTGGTAGCTGTGTTCAAGGAATTTATACGCAAGTTCTTGGAAGTATATCTTGATGATTGGACCATATTTGGGCTAGTTAAGAAATATACCGCGAGCTTACGGTTAATGCTAGATTCGTGCCGACGACACCAGATTGCACTGAATCTCAAAAAGTGTACTTTCCTCGTCCCCTTTGGGAACTTGCTCGGCCATGTGGTCTGTAGGCAAGGCCTCATGGTGGACCCGACAAAGATTGTTGTCATACTCAATCTGTAAGTACCGCGAAGTGTCAAGCAATTGCGCGCCACACTAGGACACACTGGTTACTACCGAAAGTTCATCAAGGGCTACGCGCAGATCACGGCACCGATGGAACAGTTGTTGAAAAGGGATGCTACTTATTGCTGGAATGAGGAATGTAAAAAAAGTCTGGAAACACTCAAGGAAAAGATGGCATCAGCTCCTATCTTAATCTTTCCAAAATGGGACATCGAATTTCACGTCCATGTTGATGCATTGTGTATCATGTTGGGTGTAGTACTCACACAGGAAGGAGCGGAAGGAATTGATCACCCGATCGCATTCGCAAGTCGACGGTTGTCCAAAGCTGAGAAGAACTACTCCACTACAAAGTGTGAGGGATTAGTGATGGTCTACGTGCTCCAGAAATACTGCCATTACCTACTCGGAGGACACTTTAAGATGTATACTGATCACTCTGCGCTAAAATACCTAGTGAATAAGCCTGTGTTGGGGGGCGCATTTGTATATGGTTGTTATTCTTTCAGGAATATGATTTCAAAGTCATCATAAAGCCAGGCCATCTAAATGCAGGCCCAGATCACCTATCCCGAATTGAGAATGGTGAGGAACCCATAAACCTAGAAGAGGGATTACCTGATGCACAGCTCTATGCAGTGCGCGTAGTGGATGGCCACTTTGAGGATATTATCCAATTCTTAACCAGAGGAACCACACCATAGGGGTATTCAGTTCAGCAAAAGAAAGAACTGGTGACACGCACAGCAAACTTTACTATCATTGCAGGGAATCTCTACAAAATTGGCAATGATGAAATATTACACAGATATGTATCGAAATTTGAGTGAGGACATATCCTAGCCGAAGCACACGGGGAGTTTACAGGAGGAAATTATGCAGGACACGCCACAGCAGAGAAGATTCTTCGCGAAGGACGATGGTGGCCAACTCTACATCAAGACTCCAAAGCGTACTGTCGGACCTACGACGTATGTCAACGGATTGGAAAACCTTTACGGAGGGATGAAATTCCACTCAAGCCACAGATGACGTTGCAACCGTTCGAGAAATGGGCAATCGATTTTGTGCGGCCCGTCACACCTCCAGGAAAGACGGGGGTGCGCTATATCATCACTGTGACAGAGTACTTGACCCGATGGGCAGAAGCACAGCCAGTCAAGGACTGCACGACCACTACAGCTGTGAAATTTTTGTTCGAGAATGTGTTAACACAGTTTCAATGTCCAAAAATCCTAATGAGCAACCGCGGAATGCACTTCCTGAATGAAACTATCACCACGCTCACGGAAGAGTTCCAGATATATCATCAACAAAGCACACCGTACTATCCACAGGTAAATGGAACCATTTAAGCTTTCAACGAGATCTTGGAGACTACATTGACAAAAGTATGTAATGCATAGCAGAACGATTGGGATTTGCACATACCCACTGTGCTCTGGGCCTATCGAACAACGTGTAAGAAGTTGACGAGCCAGACGCCTTTCCGGCTAGTCTATAGAAAGGAAGCCATCATGCCAATGGAGTACATTGTACCTAGTTTACAAATAGGAGCAATAACAGGCATGGCAGACCGTGTGACTTTGGAAGAGAGGATCGCGCAATTGGAAGAACTTGAGGAGGAACGGTTTTTGGCAGGATTCCATCAGCAGGTACAGAAGTAGTGGGAAAAAGCTTGGCATGATCGTCATATCAAGATGCACACATTCAAAGAAAATGATCTAGTATTACTCTCTGACAGCAAGTTCGAGAAATTCCCAGGAAAAGACTGAATGCATTGGTTGGGACCCAATGTAGTCCAAGAAGTCACAGATGGGGGCGCGGTCCAGCTGGCCAAGTTGAATGGAGAACCTTTCCCAGGTAGGGTCAATCGCAGTCACCTGAAACTCTACACGGGAGGGCCGACCACATGACTAACCGCCCGAAGGACAGTCTCACCACTCCAGATAGTTGAAAGAGATCATGGGACATTAAAGTAGTCTATGGGGAAGCTGTGCAACAATCAGGGAGCGCGTAGAATGGGTATGTCACCAGAGTCGCGGTTTCACGAACGGAGCTGCGCTTCTGCATGGAAAAGCCAAGAGGTGACCATTGCTGACACTATTCATGACAAGATGTTTGAGTTCTAGCACAAAGGAGCGGGTGGCAGGCAATTAAGAGCCATGGTATGAGCCAAATCTGCCACAATCTACCACAGGCTCAGCATTACGGCACCAGAAAAGGAGGGAATCGATAAATTTGAATTTTGAAATGCTTATAAATCATAGGGGGCATCTGCCGAACAATTTGCGATTGTGAGGAAAGTAAGCCAACGTGCTGTCCCACCGATATGGAATTGTTCATTATTTACGCTCAAGGAGTAAGCCCAAGGGTTGTGATATGGCCAATGAAGATGCAGGACTTTCTAAATAGTATGGTGTCGACGGTCGCTGGCATCGCGCAGAGTTTAGCACCAACGGTACGGGATGTACTGGACACTCTTAGACACGAAGCAGAACTGGTCCAGATGTCATCATCTAACCCATGGGCTGGCCGACAAACCATGAAAGATAAGGGAAAGAATGTATGAATGGAGACAAATGGTGGAATTGCAGTTAACAGTTTGGTTCTAACGCACCTTGAAGAATGGGATCTTGTGGACAGTAACAATTGTCTTGTAAAATTGCAACATAAGCTGCAGTAGACAGTGCGTATAGGAGACCAGAAATTGAAAACTTGTTGGATTGGCATGAAGAATTCCCATATGTGGCACCAAAGAGCTAAAATCCTATAAGAGGGTGCTCTGTGTTAACTGAGTAGAGAAGAATGAGCATAATCGGTTGCGCGTAGTGGAAGCAATGGAGCAGGAGCTAGAACAAGAGTTGCAGGAGACAACGAGGGAGTAGCAGAACGAAGTGTGTCACTCACAGGGATGGTGGACCGCACAACGCGTATCATCGCACCGACGAGTGAATCAGGAAGAGTCATGATTATTGTGTTGGGGGCCTGTTGGGTAGCGGAGGCTGCGCGTAAGGATTTTGGGTCTCAAAGCCACAGTTTTGGGTAAAAGTATGGAAAAAACTTTGTGAAATGCAGGGAGCACGAATTGTAACGAGTCAAGTCAAAAGGTTGTCCCCCGGAGAATAATGTAAAAATAATAGGAAGTGAGTCGGCCTGCCCATGGTCCACGGACCATGGGAATGTATAAATAGAGCAAGGCTCTATGGCTAGAAGTCAGTTTTTCAGTAGTCTTTGTTTGGATCTTGATGATTATGGGGTTGTGAAGGCAATATTCTCTACGTTTATAAGTCCGAGTTGAGTGTGTTGGTAGATAGATAGAGGCTCTACAGCTGTGTGCGCAGAGGCCTAGTAGAGTCTGCAGCTGTGTGCACGGACCCCTGCAGCTGAGTGCGCAAGGCAGATCTGGTTGTATTGATGAAAGATATTAATAAAGATAAGTTGGTTTTGGAAATATCATGGATTTACTGTATTCTGGTTTATGCATCTGTTATATGAGTTAAAGTATTTAAATATTTATGTTTGCGCACACTGGGCTTTATTGTTAAATGTTTGCTTAAAGACTATAACCAGCAGATTAGATCTGTAATAATCTCTTTAATAAGAAAATATGCCTGCACAGGTCTACATAGGATATAGAGTGGCGCGAGGCCACAGAACAGTGCGCGACCCCCCCCCCCCAAACCACATCGAGACACCCCAAGGGTGTGGAAACCTGGTTCCAGCACCCTCCCCTGTCACCTCGGTTGAGACCTCAGTCCGTGCTCTGGCGGTTGTTGTTCATCCATCATATGGGTGAGGGCCGCCATCACCTTTCTATGCCTACTTGATAAAGACTTTATGTCGGATGGACAGCTCACTCTTCATTGCCTAGGAATAACTACAGCCAGACAATATTGGAAGGGAGAAAGGCGCCAGCAGGGCCAGTAGCTGCGGGATTTGTTTGGCTAATAACTCTTCCAAACCTGGGTCAGGGCCTAATAAGCCAACAAGGCAGTTGAAAGAGAGCGTAGGACTATAAAGAAGTCTGTTTTGGAACTGCGCGATAAGGGACCTGCGCGTAGAATCAGAATATCACAAGGTTCGCGCCCACGCACGAGGTACAGTGCTGCCACGCGAATAAGCTGGGAAGTGATCGTTGGTATCACTGTTCACGACAAGATGACCGCTTTAAGGCCAAATGGAGCGGGTGGCAGGCATTTAAGACATGAATTATGGGAAAGATTTGGGACAATCTGCCGCCAAGAAAGCATTGATGGCTCGAAATTGGGGGGAATAGTCGAATTTGAATTCAAAAGGCGCTATAAAACTCCAAAGGTTGGCCACGAGACAACACTTGTTCACTTGAGATTTGAGTAGTTGATTAGAACATAGAGTGTTGACCGCCAAGTGATATTCGAGCCCCTAAGTTCGCGAAAGAACACATATAGGACGAACAAGATGACGGCTACCGGGCTAGGTTTCGGCTTTGAGGAAGGAACCACCGGTGAGGCTGTGCCGACTCACACGGTACAAGATGTTTCAAAGAGACTGGGGTTGCACCAGAAATCCCAAAATCACCTCAGACACCGATATCGATAAAAGATAATCAAGCCACAGGACCAATCCGCATGTCCCCAAGGAATCCACGGTTCGATAAGCTCTCAATGGAAGAAAAGGGCAAGGTTGTCACCATTGAGTCAGATGAAGAGGAAGAGGACTTACAGGCTCTGATCACTAAGGTACAAGAAGCAGAGGAAGTAGAGGAGGATATTCAGCCGATGCACTCTGCAACGAAATTGCCCAAGTATGTTCCTCTGCAAAAAGGGAAGACCAAGATACCAAAGGATCTGGATGCCACGAAGAGCACACTCCAAACCCCACATCTTCCTAATGGAATTTTGTTTGAGGGCTCACCCCTGGGCCGCCTGCCCACAATGAAGTTTGAAGACTGGGACCTCACAGGCAGTGAGAAGTTCCCACACTTAGAGATGGAAAACCTCATGAAGCAGACCACAAAGGGGTTAGTAATCACATTTAGAGCCATGGAAATGGCTACGTGGTGTGGAGAAGGCCGGGTTGCTGCATCTGTTGTGGATACCACACTTTCACCACGTGCCCATCACCATTTTCGTCATCAGGCAGCTACTTTTCCTTGTGCACGATGCGTACTTATGGCTGGAGGAGCCTATTCCCATCAGTGCGGCTCTCATCCACGATAGCAGGATAAAGCGATGATTTGGCCCTCGCGGAAGCCATGAAGGCCACATACAAGTTGGAAAAGAAAAATAGGGGTTGTGCCATCACTAATATCAAGGATAAAGGGGTGTTTGTAGCCACCCAACTCCTGCCTGGCAAGGTAATGCAAAAATTTCACGCCGATAAAGTACCAGCATTGGTGATTGCGTTGGGTAAACAATGCACGGAGGGGGTCCAGTTCAACTGGGATGAGTTTCTCTATGAAGAATTTTAGATCAACTGCAGGGAGGCCCAGGAGCAGGGTAAGACCTTCCACTACGCGTGGTTGCTCTTGTCCATCTTGCTAGATGTGGGTGAACTGCCGGAGGATAGCTAGTTCCCGGAGATTAAGCATGACTTACTCGAGGCCGTGAAGTACGCGTCGGACTAGGCTACCAAGGATGCGAAGCGGATTCGCGATACAAAGATTTTTTGGGTGCTCATGGAGGCGAACATCCGCATGTGGATCAATAGGAGGCCACACCTATCCCCCACAATGTACAGAAGTCTAAAAAGTTTTGCAGACTTCAAGGCAGACATGCACAATGTCTACATCAGGGCACAGAAAGATCTGGTGCAGCAGTGGACCAAGCTCCCATTCATCACCGTGGATGATGCAATTTTTACAGTGTTAGAGACATGGCCTCCTGAGTGGCATGCCCTAGATTTAACAGAATTGGAAAAGCAAGTAGCACAGAAAAGAAAGGAGGCCAAGTTGTGTGTCACACAGCTGGTTGAGAAGAGGCACAATGAAAAATGGCAGCCGAGGTAAGGATAGTCCGCGAGGCAGCACAGGCAGCCGCAGAGCAGACAAAGGCTGTCAAAGCAGCAACAGCAGTGCAGACATTAGGGGCCACAACAACGCAAGCTGATGAAGGCCAGGAACTATCTACAGAACAGGAGACAGAGGTCACTGACCTTATAGGAGAGGGCGCAGAACCAGGCACAACTTTCACCCAACTCAAAAGTTCGCGCGTCACAGAGAGATCGGGTCCACGAAAAAAGGTCAAGGCCTCCAAATTGGCCATTGACTCGATCACATTAATGGAAGGTGACCTGTACGACATCGGTGAGATGGTTCATGATGTCACCAAGGAAGCGCTCCACAAAGTCATGTCAGAGTAGCAGACTATGTTGGGGGCCTTAAGGGTGCAACTGCAGGAATTACAGGTGCAGACCCCATAGGAGGGTTCCTTATCTACCCACATCGTAGTAAGCACGATAGCAACAGAACATATGCTCCACGCGAAGATGGCCAATACGATAACCTTGCTAGAGGGAGCGCTAGTCTCGGAGAGCACAATGGATCAGGTGACGCTTACTACACTGAAAGGCATTGGCCTTAACTTGGTTGCCCTTCCCCATGACACACTTTATCAGTTGTAGGTTGGGATAATAGCAGAACTCTGCACCAGAGAGTGTCGTGTAGTCTAGGTTCTGAACAAGTAGAAGATTAATATAGAACAGTTTAGCTTGCAACATGATGAGTTGGTGTCGTAGAATCAACATTTGGTGCACACGGTAGATGACGCTTGTTGGCACGTCCCAGACTTAGCTATCGTAGTAGATCTATCGGTAGAAGTACGAATCCACAAGTTGGAGAGTGGAGTCCGCGACACGCAAGAAGAGACAACAAGGGTCCAACTAGAGCTGAATCTCCAAATTTTCGAGCTGCGGTTGAAGGCACAGCCTTCCACTCCCCCAGGAAGTTAGAGAATAGCACACTAGCGCTATTACAGCAAGGATGGAAGAGATTGGAGGTGCAGTGCACAACTGTACAGGCATGTTGGAGCAGGCATTGGAAGTCCTCACTACGTTGCAGGAGGACCCCAACATTCAGTGGTTGGAGACCGAGGCACATGAACTCCAGCAACAATATGACAGCACTAGAGGAATTGCGCAGGCAGTAGTCCTTACTCAGTGGCTTGCAGGATGCAGCAGACCAAGGCATTAAAAGAGCAGGTGGACGCGGCACACCACAAAGAAGTATTTCTAAAAGCGTGCATCTAGCTGTGGATTGATGAAGCCTTCACAATCACGGAAAAGGTTGAAGGAAAGCTTGCGCAGATTCAAGGAATGCATGCACAGATGTAGTGCAACATGCCGGAAATAGATAATTCAGAAGCAAGAGTGCAGCAGGTTCGGTACACAGCAGCTCAGTGCACTGCCGACATTCAGGTCATTGGGGACCAGCTGGAGGGACTCCACGCCAAGATCGTCGCGCCAACAAATTGACTTGAGGGCGAGTCATGATGTTTGTGTTGGGGGCCTGTTGGGCATGGAATCCCCCCACAGCATGTTTTGGGGCTCAAATCCCAAGTTTTGAGTCAAATGTATTGTAAGACTCCGTGAATTACAGGTGTGAAGCGCGAAGTATAAATTGAGTCATAGGGTTGTCCACCCTAAGTTTGTAATGTAATGTAATGTTATGTCGACCTACACATGGTCCACGGACCATGGGATTGTATAAATAGAGTGAGGCTCTAAGTTGTAAAGTAGGAAAGGAAGTAATGAAGAAGAAATGAAGGGATAGAATATGATAGTAGCAAGAGTCTAAGTATCTTGGGTTGTAGTAGTAGGAAGAGGCTCTGCTGCTGAGTGCACAGAGGCCTAGTAGAGTCCGCAGCTGAGTGCGTGAACCCCTGCAGCTGAGTGCGTAGGATGGAGTCAAATCTGTAACCAAGGAAGAAGAATAATAAAGAGAAGTTTATCTAAATTCCGTGCATCTATTCTTATGTTATTACATGTTTGATATCATGTGCAATTATATTGTTTATTTACTGCGTGTTGTTATATGAATGGTGAATATTGTTAAGTATAAATGAAAGCATACAGATAAGCTAAGTTAATCAACTAATATTGTGTTATAGTAAGGAATTCAGCCCCCGAGTAGGGTTTCACGAAGGCAGCATCACAGGTTGCGAGGTATTAGTAGGTGCGTGTAGTGATGTGTGCACAGGGGAAAACTGCGGACTACTTGGAACCCATCAGACATCCCCAGGGTGCGGAAACCTGGTTCTAGTACCCTCCCATACTTCTTCGAGTGAGACCTCAGGCCGCACTCCGCGCACTGTTTCAGAAAGGGCCAATAGTACCAAGATTTGTTTGGCTAAATCACCTCTGAACCTGGGTCAAGCCCTAACCAGCCAACAATACACAAAATTTTCTTTTGCACTTTTCCATGCAAATTATATGAGTGGTTAGCTAAATTGGCAGACAGTAAAGGGAGGTGGAAGCTCGATAGTCCTATAGTGTGGACTCCAGAATTGGTGTGACAACTGGAGGCATATGAAAACAAGATCATGTTGGTTGTCGATCAGTGGCTTCATCAAATTTTGGGAGGATTTGTTACTGAATTTGCAGTTGACACATCAGTTAGCTATAGCGAAGTGAAGCGAAGATTCTTCAAAGGATCGCAAGGTAAGTACTTGAGGTCATTGAATACTTGGATTAAAATGTTATTATGTGAAAAGCAGGTAATGTCATTACCTTAATGTTTGGAGCTACGCAAAGTGGTATATTTGTTAAAAGTATTAATGGATCAGGTCGAGAGTATATTCCATTGATTGAACCTCCTTCAAGTGACGACAAAGGGCCAATGTTGACTACACCACGAAGCATTGCTCAGTTAATAACTCAGGGTATTCCAAGGATATATCATCCATCCACTCCACCTCCGCCTCCACCTCCACCACATACACTCACCTACACCTCCGCCTCCACCTCCACCTCCACCACATACACCTTCACCTACACCTCCACCTCCACCTCCATCATTCATCATGGCAAATGCAATGAAGATTCTGGTCTTCAAAGGAATAGGTAGTGAAGATCTAGAGCAATTCTAGTTTGTTGCAAACATTGTATGGACAGCGCAATAGGTCACTGATGATAATATAAAGAAGGTGTAGTTGGTTACCTCCTTGCAGGATCGCGTGCTAGCCTTGTACATTAAGTATTGCACTGATAATCCTCAGGCATCATCAGCAGAAACTCATATAGCTCTGAACAAAGAATTTAGTAAGCCTAAATCTGAGGCACAATCGGTAATTGAATTTAAGGAGATTTGAATGAGAGTCAATGAGACACCTTGGGACTTTGATTAGAGGTTGAAGTGCCAGATCAGGTAGGCTAACATGCAAATCTCAGATACCCAGCATCGCGACTAGTTTATAGCATCACTTTTGCTGCACTTAAGAATACCTCTGTCACAATACAAGATAGAAACATAGGCATAAGCCTTGGAGATCTAGATGAGGCTGCACACATCACCTATTCAGGATATGAACCTGGGGGTGCAACAGATCCACTCATAGTTAGAGAGTCTGCACCTAGAATTACAGAGTCTAAAGAAAGAGAAGGAGACTAAGCTAGAAGTGTGCGCAGAGGTTTGGTGCTTGAAGTGCAAGGGCCACGGGCACGATAAAGATAATTGTCCAGTATACGTGAATTATCTTATGGGGGGGGCTAGAAGCCCTAGACAGGCCAAGCATGGGAGCTGCGCTATGGTGCGCCATTTGTCAAGTCACTGGGAAACATGCAACAGATAACTACCACTTACTTTAGAAGTTCGTTCAGACACCCTAGTAGTTGTTCTGCGATTTCTGTAAATTTGTGGGCCATGATGAGTGTCATTGTTGAAATTACATATTAATGATGGAAAGAACCCCTACTTACCATATGCAAGAAGAAATTCAGCCTTAGGATCAAGGCACAGGAGCAGCGCGTGGAGGATTCCAAGGCCGAGGACAAGGAAGAGGTTTTGGACTAGGGTGAGGGTGTGGGGAGATAATTTGCTATAATTTTGGTGAATCAAGGCACTTCGCACATGATTGTCCAAACCCCACACATCCCTCATGTCATTATTGTCGACAGTTTCATCATGTCATAGAGGAATGTCCGTTCCTTATGGAAAAAATGCAAGAAAAGAAGGCATAGCCCCAGCAGCCTACGTAGAACATTCAGATGATGAAGGTTGAACCCTGTGAAGAGGATCATAAAATAAGCATTGTGTTATGAAGTGGTATAACGACTGGCGTAGATAAAGTCAAGTAGCCTAAGGAAGAGGGATGGGTATGAAAGGCTACTGAGAAAGAAGTCGATTTTGATCTGAACTGCACTAAAGAGATGTTCTTGGAAGAAAATAAGATCCTTCCATACTAGCTACTTTCCTGAAAACTTATATGAAGTTGTTGCATGCTCAAAAAAAATTTGAAGGATTGCAAGACTTAATAGACAAGTGCGCCAATAAGGAAAAGACTCCTGCAGAATAGCACACACTTAGAAAGATTGGTAAGCATAAGGCACGAACAGGATGTGAGATGCGACTAACAGCACAGATAGGCGATTATGAAATGGACCAGGTAATTTTGGATCTGGGGTCCAATGCGAATGTTCTACCGAAACAGACATGGGAAAGGATGGGGAGAACTACGCTGCAGTGGTCTCCGATTCAGCTCCAGATGGCGAATCAGCAAAAAATCATCCCCATGGGACGATTGTATGAAGTGAGTATCGATATTGAAGGTGCAAGTGCATTAGCAGACTTCGAAGTTATAGAAAATGTCGATGACAATAATCCCTACCTCGCATTCATGGGAATCGATTGGGCTATTGATATGAATGGGGTCATTAATTTGAAGAAGAGGAAAATGAACTTTGAAAAGAAATCACTTAGGGTCGTAGTTCCACTGGATCCTGTGGAAGGAGCGCATTATACCGAACCTATCCGCAATTATGTAGAAAGTGATGACGAGCTGGATCAAATATACAAGATAACAGCACGAGATCAGGATTGGATCAATCCAATGGTGAATGGACAGATCGCATCGGATCAGGAAAGTTCATGCACTTCTGACTCATATGAGTAATTAGATCATTGGCAAAATTGCTTACATGAAGTGTCTACATTGCGTTGCAATATGATGATGAGGTCATTGTGTTTTGTTTCATCGGAGGTAAGAAAGTTACCTTATTATGATGGGTTAACTAATGTGGAATTGTTTTTAGATGAATTTGAGTGTGAAGTCCATAAAGACCACCATTTTCAAGCATTAGAGTTGGCATTGCATGCTACACCTGCACGATGGTGGGGTGCGCATAAGGAAAGTTTTTTTGGATGGATGGATTACAGGAGAATGATGAAGTTACAATTTGGGCATGCTAATACCAGGATGACTGAGAAGTATAGTGGGAATGATGATCCATACGATCACTTGGTGAAGTGGACTAATGTGTGGGGAATGGAACCACAGCCAGAATGGGTACATATATTTTTTCATACCTTGGATACAATCCCCATGAACTGGTATGTTGAGACAGAACTCCACCACGGCACTGTAGAATGGGATGTATAGAGAGAAATTTTCTTATTGACTATCAGCTTCGAGGACGGTTTTGAAAGCATCAACAAAGTGCTTCAAGACATTAAAGTGGTTATCTTCAGGACACCAAGGGAACCTATGGAATGTACCCAACCTGATTGGAGCACCCAGTTGCGCCACGCATTGGAATTCTATAATGTGACTGCTAAAGAGGAGGAAGAAGACCCAAGGAATATCAATATTCCAGAAATAGAAGGGCATCGCATAATAGAAGGACCACAAGTAGATAACCTAGACATCCTTGCACCTTTGAAACAAGAAAGGTAAACATTGGCACTGAGGAAGAAACGAAGTTTGTGAAGATTAGATATTATTGGCACGACACTACAATAGACAAAGTCACTGAATTACTTCATCAGTACCAAGATCTCTTCCCTACTAAGTTTTTTGATTTAAAGGTCATACTTGGCGATTTGGGTGTTATGTGGATCACATTGAAGCTGGATGTGAAACCTGTCAAACAAAAGCCTTATCGCCTTAATCCTAAGTGTAAGGATAAGGTTTGCGAAAGAGCTAGATAAAATTTTGGATGCATGCATTATAGAACATGTTGAAGAGTCTGATTGGGTGAGCCCTGTTATCACCCCAAGAAACTCTCCTAGGTTGTAGCTCAGAGATGCTCAGGAACATTACAAACTCAAATCAATGTTGGAAATGGATGAATGGAAGGAATGATGCTGGTTTAAGCTTGATAACCACTTCTACTATTCTTTACTCTAGACATGCGTGAACACCCCCAGACTACAAGGCTTTAGACCACCAATTACTCACAGTTTAAGGATTGGGTGGATATGGAGAATACTGACCACACCAACAGATGCACAAGACCATGTGATGGCTAGCTGAAACCAATAAAGAGGTCTGCAAACCTAATTCCCTAGTGTACAAACAGGATGACAGCTCTCTGTCACTAAATGAAAAGAAACCTGAATAACACATTCACTGATACATACAAGATTCTAACACAGAGGTAGGATGACAGCTCCTCTAATGCTAAACATCAAGAGTTCAAGAAAAATGCATAACAGGCACAACCTAGAACAGAATAGAAATGGAAAGTGAGCAATTAACAGCAAAAGAAGCTTGTATTAGCTGAAAATGAAGACAAGACGCTGCAAGTATCAAAGCAGTTACAGTCTCCAGAAGTTGAACCTGACATCAAAACAACAACCATCAACCCCGATTACATCTTGTTTCTGGGTATTTATAGAGTTTCATTACAAACGAACTCAGCCACTCTAAGTATGGAGGGGCCATAATTGACCACCAACCGCTTTAACTATCTGATGGAGTCTCTGGTGCAATTTGCCTGCTTCAATGAACAAATATGATCTTCTCAGGTGCTATGTTGTCCTTCTCGGGCAGGTGGAGTGTTATATCGGATGAATTCCCTCAACTGTTGAATGCATTTACCTACTCAACTCTGTCCTTTTCCTTCTCGACTATGTTGTCTGTGGAACGTAGTTGTTGAGGAGGAAATGCACCTAGTACCGAAAATTGATTACCTTCATACTTTCGGGAGCATAGAATGGTTACAGTACGAGGACGTGAATATTCGGGTCGGATGGAGGGGAAAAATTGGCCGTTGGATTGGGAAGATCGACGGCGGGGATTGCTTTGCAGAGGGTATCGGGAGATATGGGAGCGGGATGAACGCAGGCTGTTGGATCTTGGGTGGACAGATCCAACAGTCATCAGGCGTCGAAGGTGCGCGGAGTTTATTGGGCAGGAAGAGCAGGCTTGAGTGGTAAGCGGTATTGCTCGCACCGCTTACGGATTATGGGTGGTAAAGGTACGAGGGCGCGTGATCCCATTCAACGTGTGATGCGTGGCAACGGGGAACAAGCGAAACCACTTTTCATCGCAAGTTATCGTTTCGTTGGTTTACGGGCGCGGGAAGAGTGAATGCCATCCGATCACGGTGGAGATGATCGGACGGTGTAGATTTGATCGCATGGTTTTCATTTGATGTGACAGGGAAACGTTTGGGTCAGGGGTGGCAGAGAGCGGCGTTTGTGAAGGCGTGCGGTTATATGGGGTTTTGGTGTTTTGACACCCGGGGCTTAAGGAGAATCGCTTTATGTGATTTTAAACAGAAGCATGTGTGAAGGAGATAGAGGAGAATGGGTAGGGAAATGGAGAAAGGGCAAGGATAACCAGTGTAGACCTTTTCTGAGCAAAAAAAAAAAAGGAGGAATAAGCTTACTTAGGCTCCTCGAACATCAGCGACATGTAGCAGAGCTAACACTAGCTCCTTCTGGGGATGATATCCTCCCTGTGAGGTCTCAAGAACTTGCATACCAATGCCTTTCCTGTGAAAACAAATTAGCAAAATTTCCTAGTGTTCCATTGGGCATGGAGTCTAACTGATTCTACACCTAAACTTGTAAAAAGAACACATTTACAATGTTGGGGCCTAAAGGCCTTAAACAACAAAAATCCTCAAAAACTGCCCACTTACTGGGCCATCAAAATTATTTCTCCTTCCAAACTCTGCAGCATGGGGGTATTGTTTCCCTGGACCTGGGCGATGACAAATGGTCCTGTCCATAGAGCATTTATTTTACCAAGACCTCCCTGCCTTTCCTTTAGTGCATCTCAGTGGAGAAAATATTGACCCTCTTTGCCCTTCTATGAAAGGTCTCCTTTTCTTGGTCAATATGCATGCCAGCCAATTCATCAAAGATTTGCAAAATCGGGTTGATTTGATCATCTACCTCAAAAAGTTTAGAGCATTTGACCTCGTTAGGTAGAGATGGTTTTTATTTCACCCCCTCCCTGTACGCTCTCATCCTGGGATGTTCTTCATGGAATCTTTTGTACACCTGTTGAATAACAAGGGCCACTATGTACTTGGCTGTGTCATTTATGGCTTGAACAATTAATATAAATGGTGAATCGATATATTCTTGTGTGTGGGACACAAGAACTTCACCTACTCTCGTAGCTTGCTTAGAACAAACTCATCCAAGGAGGTGTCCCAAAACTGTGCACCTTCTTCCTCTGTGATCTGGAAAACTGCCCTTTCAAGCTATGTGGAGTCCACCTAGGTAGGCTTTGGAATATCAAGATTGAGATTATCAACATCAGCCTTGGGCATTGAGTTATGGCTGGCCTCAGCGCCTAGGGGACAATTATGAGGGATTGTCTCTTGAACAGACGGAGAAACATAAGATGATGGGGAACTGACTTCACCCTTTTTTATTATTGGGCTGAGGATAATAGCAGGTTGGTCATTCTGCAGATTTGCATAGTCATCAGAGGATTGGCTAGCTTTAGGCTAAGGCTCTTCAAGGATAGATTTCCTGAAGGACTCGTTCTTCACTGGTTCAATCAGAGACATGTGTATTCTGGGCTTCTGAATTTCTAATTGAAAACTGTCAGAAGAAGGGTAACATTCAAGGCCTCTTACCTCTATGGCTGGAACTTTGAGGATGAGGGGATCTGCTACTGGTTTCTTCTGCTTATAAGTTTGTTGTTCTGTAGGGACAACAACATCATGAGTCGGGCCCTTGGATAATGACTTTTCATAGGCAGCTTTGGTTAAGAAAGGGGGACTGCCCTTGTCTTCCATACCATGGACCTCATGCTCTTCATCAAATTGCTCTTCTTCCATGACTATACTCTGAAAAAGGGGATTCGCCCTTTGGTATTCGTTTTCATTTTTGTTTTCCTGCAAAATCTGCAACTGCTCCTTTGCTCCTCTATATGGATTTGGATTTGGAAAAGCAAAAATATGAGGAGCTTGTCCTTTCCCTGAACGTTGCTCAATCCTTAATTTGGAAACTTCAGAGGCTAATAACTCTATCATCCTGGCCATTTTATCAATCTTAGGATCTGAATATGAAACAGAGGAAGAAGAAGCCTCACCTCTCTGCCTTCTTCTATCAGCATGACTTTTGAGCTTTTCTGCAGCAATGATATTCGACTCCACCTCTAAAGCTGCATCTTTCGTATCAGCTAGAGTGGCACATCTTCTTTCTCTCAAGAGTAAGTAGAAATCTGTGTTAAAAGCATTGGCATAAGTGAGTTTGGCAGAGGTGGGGGTAGGCTTTACTTCAGCTGGTATCTTACTATACATACGGTTAGATCTTTTATTAAGATCAGGCAATGATTCCCCATCCTCCCTCTTTAGGTTTCCAAACTCTGTATGGTAATAGAGCAGATCTTTCCTATCCCCCCATTGTTTGAGGAATGCATCATCCAATGCCTCAATGTTTGCTATGGACCTATGGGGCAATTCTCTGAACTACTTTCTAGCCTCTCCATCAAGGCTCTGGACAAACACTCTCATCCACACATCATCCTCACTGATATCTAGGTTATCAACATAGCTATAAAAAGATTCAAGGTGTTCTTTGGCTATTACTCCCTCTGTACCAGTGAATTTGGGCATATGTTTCTGATATTCTCCTGCAGGCATGGCATTCAAAGGAACAGGCAAGACCAGGGGTCCATACCTAGTAGCTATGATTCTTTCCATCTTCGTGAGAGCTTGTTGGCCTGCCATGACTGGGATAGGTGGAAGGATACTAGCAGATTGAATGGTAGGAAGTAATGAAATAGATGACAGACACGAAGGAATATGATGGATTGTATGGGAGGCTTTCTTTGGACTGAGATCCAAAGGGGAACTGACTGAACAAGGAGCTTTATGAATCTCTGAAGGTATTTCTTCACTAACAATGCTAGGCTCTAAATCTTCAAACTGTATATCCTAAGCTATAACCTTCTCTTTTAGAGATGCATAAGATTTCTTAGGCTTACCTGATCCTGATGCTCCTTTTTGTGATGTTTTCCTTTGCTTACCAATCTTCTCAGGGTCAGGCACTGGGTCAGCTGGTGATTTTTGAGGATTTCTCCGGGTATGCCTCACAAACTGAGCCAGAACTGTAATGTGGAGTCGCCACTAGGTTGGTTCTCCAGTAGAGTCGCCAGATAGATGATTACAACTAGAAATGTGTCCAGACTTTGTCTATCATCAAAGCATGGAACTATGTCGTTTCCCAGGGAAGCTGAGCTTCAATCTCCTCTCCCCGGCAACGGCGCCAATAAATGTTATCACCCCAAGAAACTCTCCTAGGTTGTAGCTCAGAGATGCTCAGGAACATTACAAACTCAACTCAATGTTGGAAATTGATGAATGGAAGGAATGATGCTTGTCCAAGACAGATAACCACTTCTACTAAGCTTGACTCCAGACATGCGTGAACACCCCCAGACTACAAGGCTTTAGACCACCAATTACTCACAGTTTAAGGATTGGGTGGATATGGAGAATAGTAACCACACCAGCAGATGCACAAGACCATGTGATGGCCGGCTGCAACTAGTAAAGAGGTATGCAAATCTAATTCCCTAGTGCACAGACAGGATGACATCTCTCTGTCACTAAGTGAAAAGAAACCTAAATGACATATTCACTGATACATACAAGATTCTAACATAGAGGTAGGATGACAGCTCCTCCAATGCTAAACATCAAGAGTTCGGGAAAAATTCATAACAGGCACAGCCTAGAATATAATAGAAATGGAAAGTGAGAAATTAACAGCAAAAGAAGCTTGTATTAGCTGAAAATGAAGATGAGACGCTGCAAGTATCAAAGTAGTTACAGTCTCCAGAAGTTTAACCTTACATCAAAACAACAACCATCAACCCCAATTACATCTTGTTTCTAGGTATTTATAGAGTTTCATTACAAAGGAACTTGGCCACTCTAAGTATGGAGGGGCCATAATTGACCACCAACCGCTTTAACTGTCTGATGAAGTCTCTGGTGCAATTTTCCTACTTCAATGAACAAATCCGATCTTCTCAGGTGCTCTGTTGTCCTTCTTGGGTAGGTGGAGTGTTATATGGGATGAAGTCCCATAACTGTTGAATGCATTTACCTGCTCAGCTCTGTCCTTTTCCTTATCGACCATGTTGTCCATGGAACGTATTTGTTGATGAGGAAATGCACCTGGTACCAAAAATTGATTACCTTCGTCCTTTTGGGAGCATATAATTGTTACATTACAAGGATGTGAATAGTCGAGTTGGATGGAGGGGAAAAATCGGCCATTGGATTGGGCAGATCGACAGCGGGGATTGCTTTGCAGAGGGTATCGGGAGATATCCAACGGTCATCAAGCGTTGAAGGTGCACGGATTTTATCGGGTGAGAAGAGTGGGCTTGAGTGGTAAGTGGTATTGCTCGCACTGCTTATGGACGATGGGCGGTAAAGGTACGAGGGCACGTGATCCCATTCAACATGTGATGCGTGGCGGCGGGGAACGGGCGAAACCGCTTTTCGTCACGAGTTATCATTTCGTTGGCTTGTGGGCGCGGGAAGAGCGAATGTCGTCTAATCACGGCGAAGATGATTGGACGGTGTAGATTTGATCGCACGGTTTTCGTTTGATGTGACAAGGAAACGTTTGGGTCAGGGGTGGCGAAGATCAGCATTTGTGAAGGCGTGTGGTTATATGGGGTTTTGGGGTTTTGACACCCAGGGCTTAAGGAGAAGTGCTTTATGTGATTTTAAATAGAAGCATGTGTGAAGGAGATGGAGGAGAATGGGCGGGGAAATGGAGAAAGAGCGAGGATAACCGGTGTAGACCTTTTCTGAGCAAAAAAAAAAAGAGGAATGAGCTTACTTAGGCTCTTCAAACATCAACAACATGTGGTAGAGCTAACAAGCCCCATGTTAGTCCAAGAAAAGAAACAAAAGGGTGAAATAAGGATCTACGTAGATCTGAGGAAGATGAATTATTCATGTGTTCATGATCGGTTTCCAATGTCATTTACAAATGAAGTGTTAGACAATGTAGGAGGGCAGGAAGCCTATTCCTTTACTGATGAGTTTTCTGGTTATCACCAAATTAATATTGCACCAGAGGATCGAAGAAAAACCACCTTCGTGACAGAGTGGGGTTGCTTTCAGTACATTGTTATGCCTTTTGGATTAAAGAATGCGCCTGCAATATTTTCCCGCGTAGTCATAGCAGCATTCAAAGAATTCATTCATAAGTTTCTAGAAGTATACTTCGATGACTGGACCATGTTTGGATTGGTAAAACACCATGTAGCAAGTCTGCGCCTTATGTTGGATACATGTCAAAGATACCAAATTGCGCTGAATTTTAAAAAAATGTATATTATGTGTTCCTTTTGGGATCTTGTTGGGTCATGTCGTGTGTAAGCAAGGATTGATGGTGGACCCTGCAAATATCACAGTGATTGTAAACTTGGAGGCCCCTTGGAGTTTCAAGCAGTCGCCCGCGATGATAGGACACACTGGATACTATAGAAAATTCATTAAATCCTATGCTCAAATTACCATGCCTATAGAAAAACTGCTGAAGAAGGATGCAACATTCTGTTGGGATGAGGAATTTCAGTGCAGCTTAGATGTGTTATAAGAAAACATGGTAATTGTGCCAATCCTAGTATTTCCCGATTGGAAGGAGTTTCATATACATGTGGATGCTTCTTGCATTGCGTTGGGTGCAGTACTAACTAGGGCAGGCGAAGGCGAACTGGACCATCCTACAACCTTCGCAAGTAGGAAGTTATCAAAGGCTGAAAAAAAATTAATCAACAACAGAGTGCGAGGGGTTGGCCATGGTCTACGCGCTGCAGAAATTCAAGAATTATCTGTTAGGGGTGTTAGTTTCAGTCTTGTTAGCCTGTCACCTGGATCAATATGCTTTTAATATGTTTTTCTAGGCTTTCAAAATCAAATTTTTCTAATACTAGGTTTACATAGCGAGTTTGGTCATTGTTTGGTCAGTCTAAAGATGAAGTCATTGTTTGGGAATTCACTCATGTTGGTTGCCTATCACACTTTATGAAGGTATCACAATAAAAATGGGTCAGTCATCATCATCATTACATTTAGGTCTCAGGTCATCCATTAGGTCGTTAGTGTTTCCAAGGTCCATCATTTTCATGAATAAAACCAGCAGTGAGTAAAACATGACAAAGCAAATTTTGGAGACTTGATCTTGAATTTTTTTTCTTACACACTCCTCATACTCTCATGTTATCAAAGGCTCCAAAAAAATAATTTCCAGCACTCAGGAAAGCAAATGACATCTCAGGTTTGCAATGGTAAAGGTAACTCTATTTTCATAAAGTGAAAATCAGTTTCTAAAGGAGGGTGGGTCCCATTTCTTTTTGAAAAAGTGATATAAACTCAAAAGCCCCATAAATCCTTCATTCACATCCTATTCACTCTTTGTCATCAAGCTATCTCGCCCAAAAAAGCAAAAAATTTGTTTTCCTAGGAGAAATTAGCAAAAAATTGCAGGCGCTACGTGTAGAAGCACTGTGTTGTTCTTAGGAGACCGTTGTTGCGCTTAGAAGAACTGCACTGCGCTTTGGCGCTATGCGTAGGAACACTACACTGGACGCAGGACAGAGTACCCCAAAATTCATCAAAACTCCACCAAACTTCATTTTTTCACTTGCAAGCTTGATTTCACTAACTTCTAAGCTAGGGAACAAGTAAGTACACCATCATCCTCCATCTTTTGCTTTCCCAATTTAATCTCATGTCAATGATTCTTCAAGTTAGGGTTTGTAGCAAAATTTGAATGGGAAATGTTAGGGTGAAAATTTCCATCATTATTTTTAATTTCCAAAACATGTAAAATTATATCCTACACTTGCATACATGTTTAATGAGCCATTTTGGCCATTTTACCCACCTCAAAACAAAGTTTAAACACTCAAAAAGAAAAACCCTAGCTCATTCCTAGAGGTTTTTGAGCAAGTGTCATCATAAACCCTATTGTTCTCACCTGCAAGAAAATCATCTTTCCATTGTTTTTCCACTCATTTTCATCAGCTTTCAAAGTCATCTCACCTTTCCCAGGACCCCTCCCATCATTTTGTCAAAAATCACCTACATATCACTTCATTTCCATTCACACCTCACATCTTATTTTCACTTCCTGCTACTAGGGCTTGTGTCATCATGGAGGAAGAATCTTCACCAGAAAGAAAGAGACAACATAAAGGAGGGAGGATCCTCATATATGAACCATCATACTACAACACAATAAACTCCTATCATTTCATCAAACAATGCTTTGAGGATTTCCATTGCTTGGAATTTTGCAAAAGGGTGAGCGAGGTGGGATTTCATGAGCAACTAACAGATTGGGTAGCAACACAAATGAAAGGAGAAACTGCTGTCATTTTTGGTGTTGAGTTCATTTTCTCAGTGGCCTCCATCTCAATAGCAACTGGGTTACCGGACAATGGCGAATATTGGTTAAAAGGAATGAGCCTAGATATTGAAAACTACAAGCCTTTCTTGAAGATGCCATATAGAGATACACATATTCACCTCATGCCTTTCAGATATTTATTAGAGAAATATACCCCTTTGATGAAAACTTTCATGAGGTTCTTCACTTGTGAAGGTAGATTCTCCAAGTTGTATGCCTATCATATTCGCCTCCTAATGCATTTCACCTATCAAAAGCCACTCAACATGTGTAATTATCTATTCAAGAGCATTTCTAAAATGTCTGAAAAAATACAATTAATGGACAAAGAACATTCCCCAAGCTTGTTCCATCACAGTCTCATCAAAATCATTGTCATTCACCAACTGGCAAAGAGAGGCATGGCTTGGGAAGCCTTTTTGGAGGCAGCTTTGAAATGGCATGAGAGGAATGCAGCATCTCAGTCTCCTAGTGCTCCAAAACATCAAACAGAGATGGGGTCATCTAGCAAAATAGTGGAGAAGACTCAGCTATCCAAACCTGAGGTGACTATAGTGTATAAGAAGGGGCGGAGGGTTGTGTTTTCTTCTCACAAAGATAAAGGGGCCAAGCCTTCTTCATTGACAAAACAGGGATCGGAAGCTAAGGATAAAGACACAGTTGAGCATGAGTTTGAACTAATTGATCTAGAGACTGAGGATCATGAGACAGACTATCAGGGATAAGGACTACCAAATCAAGGAGATAGCAATCAATTTGGAAAGGGAAAAGTATGTTATATCATTCCTTGAACAGGAAAATAGTTAACTCAAAGCAAAGGAGTTGATCCTAGAAAAGGAAAAATCCAAGTTAATGCAGCAAGTTGGCAAAGGTAAGTAGGTCATGAAATCAAGTGAGCCTGAAGCATCAAAGGTGAGAGGAAAAAGGAAAATACCAAGAACAAGAGGCCTCAAGAAAGCTTTGCAAGAAGAGAAAGAACAAATTCTGTTGAATGAGGACCTTGACCTAGAAGATAGGATCGCCCTATAGGTTCATCAAGATAAGGAATATTGGCTCAATGGAGTGAATTAACATTTGGAGAAGCTCCTTGAGAAGGCGAATAGAGACAATTAGTTGCTTAGACACATGGCACACCACTACCAAGCTCAAAACATGATCGTCAATGTCAAGGTAAAGTAACTTGAAAACAAGCTCAAGGAGGCCCAAAAAGCCCAAAAGGATGAGGGAAACTTGGAGATGCTTTCTAAAGCATCCATGAAGCTATAAAAAACCTATTTTTACACCTTCCCTCCAATTTTGAGCAAATTCTGAACATTTTGAGTTTTTTGAGAATTTTTTGTCAAAGTTCAGAAATTCAGCTGCTCCAAAAGCACAGCGCCTTAGTGGTGCGCTTTTTCCTCAGACCTCCATTTGAGGAAAGGTCTACATTTTTGGAAAGGTATTTCCATCCTATAAAAACCCATTTTCCCATATTTTGCAGAGGTGGCTTCGGTTTGGAGAAAAATGCAAAAAAAGTGGCAAAAAACTAGCATTTTGGACCATTTTTTGACACGCGTTGTGCTTCTGGAGTGACCTTGGGAGAATGGATTTTCAAAGGTCTTCCCATGCTCCAAATTCATAAATTAAAACTGTTCTGGAAACCAGACATGAAGGGATAATTGACCATTCTCTCAGATTTTCATTTTGACCCCTGGAAAGCAGCTAAAAAATAACTTAAAGTCGGCACTGCGCTTCTAGACTTTTCTGTGTTTCAAATTGTAAAATTACATTGTGTAAATTTCTAGTTTCTAGTTTGACTTAGTCAAAGTCAAGATTATCTATGTAATGGCACTAGTTTCGAGGCTAGGTGATGTAGGCATGAATAAATGTACATCATAGGTTGTTTTTTATGTTTATTAGGCCTCATAAAAGAAGCAAACTCCTAAACAAACTCTCCATGAATTGTTTGAGTTTCACCTTCTCACTCTCACCTGTTGGTTGAGAGAATCTTGGAGTTAGTTCCTCCACCAAGGAATTCGACTCCTGAAGGTGGGAAATTGGTCTAGGAGAGTCTATATTGTAGAAATTTCACACCTGTAGATCAAACTGATATATGCAATGTACTAAAGCATAATACTTGATCTAGTTCTACAAAAAATTAAGCGGAAGCATAATCGATTTCATGAGCAACATCAAGCATAAACACATATAATTATTAAAGAGAAATAATCAACCATAACACAAGAAATATCACTGGGGAAAGCACCAGCATAAAACCCCTATCTGTTTTATCAATCAAATGGAAATCCTCTTCTGTTTACAAAAAGAATCAGCTCAAGAGCTATCATGTACTCTTTGCAATCAAAAGATGAAGATCATAGACTACCTAGGCCTCAATATATAGGCCACAAGTCCTCCAGTCTCCTATATTACGTATTTCTCTTGGAAATAGATCCTTCTGCATGCAAGGAATACTTACTAGAAATATCCAAGCATCTGATAGTACATTGTCCCTCATCTGTTCTCAATTGGGTCTCTGTCTGAACTGACATGCATCAGTTATCCATGAGGGAATGCTCAGTTATCTGAAATAATATTTGTCACATGCATGCAAGCATTAACAAACTATATCTCATTAATTTAACAACTTGTTAAACTAATCTAACTGGACTTGACTAAGTAAAAGTAAGTCAACTAATCCTCTCATTATAGAACTCATACTTGATTCCTCAATTAGTGGATAAAATCAAGGATAAATTCCTCAATCAGTGGGACAACTAATTGCATGTTCTCACAAAGACTTGAAGTTTAATTTTCCATAATTAATTAACTCATGGAGATTAATTAATTAATATTTTAAACTATTGTTAAGACCAAATTCGTTTTTACTTCCTATAGTTAGACCAGGGACTGCTACAAATAGGAAGGGACCCAGAAATGCTACTTTTAGAAGATTCTATTTTTAGCAGTTTCGCCTCTCACCCAAGGTGGCCAAAATTCTCATTGGCCAAACTGCTATTTTTAGAAGTTCTATTTTTAGCACATTCTAAATTTAGCATTTCTTGTTGCACACTTTTCAACACTCCCTCTCAACAAGAAAGGGATTATTAGCAACCCCGATCTTGTCTCTATGGAACTCAAACTTGCCCTTTGAAAATGCCTTTGTCAAAATATCTGCATCCTGTTCCTCGGTCGAAATGTATAGCAACATCATGATCCTCTTGAACACACAATCACGTAGATGATGATAGTGGATATCTATATCCTTGGACCTGTCATGAAACACTGGATTCTCAAAGAGTTTAATGCAACTCTAATTATCACAATATATCACGGTAGGATCCATCATCTGACCAAACAACCCCACTAGAATCTTTCGCATCCAGATGACCTCACATGCAGCCTAACTAGCAGCCATGTATTCAGCCTCTGCTGAGCTAAGTGAAACTGATCTTTGTTTCCTACTATACCAAGAAACCGTAGCTGACCCAAGGTTGAGGATTCCTCCAGAAGTGCTCTTCCTGTCT
The DNA here is from genome assembly GCA_031772625.1 of Pinus tabuliformis. Taxonomy (NCBI): domain Eukaryota; kingdom Viridiplantae; phylum Streptophyta; class Pinopsida; order Pinales; family Pinaceae; genus Pinus; species Pinus tabuliformis. The sequence continues at coordinate 439,807,576 of CM062816.1, forward strand.
GATGGACTACCTACCCAATCTACATCTGTGAAGCCTTGGAGCTTCACTCCCTTTGTCTGCCTGTACCATAATCCATTTTGTGTAGTGCCTCTTAGATATCTTAGCACATGCTTTTTCGCCTTCCAAAATAACTTGGTTGGATGAACCATAGCTTGACTCAGCTGGTTCACCGCAAAGCACAAATCTGGTCGTGTGTTCACTAGATACATAAGTGAACTCACAAGTTGCTGATAAATAGTAGTAGCTACTACCTCACCTGAAGTAGCATCCTCCTTCCTCCAGTTACCTACTAAAGGAGTCTCCATGGGCTTGCACATCTCCATGTGGAAGTGCTTGAGTATCTCATTGGCATACTTTCCTTGAGACACAAATGCTTCCCCATTTCTCTGCCACACTTCCATGCCTAGAAAGTAGTGCATGAGGCCCATGTCCTTCATCTCAAACTCTCTTGCAAGGTCCTCCTTGCAAGACTTGATCAACTGATCATCACCTGTCAAAATCAGATCATCGACATAAAGTACAATAATCAATAGCTTACCTTCTACCATGATGTGATAGAGGTTCGCATCCGCTTCACTCTTGGTGAAGCCCAACCCGGTGAAATAGCTGTCGATCCTGGTATACCAAGCACGGGGTGCTTGCTTCAGCCCATACAATTCTCGCTTGAGCTGGCACACATGCGACTCACAATCGAAGGTCTCAAATCCCTCAGGCTGCTCTATGTATACCTCTTCCTCAATCTCCCCATTGAGGAAAGTTGTCTTCACATCCATCTGATGGATCTTCCAACCCATCTGTGCTGATAGTGCTAAAATCGATATGATCGATGAGTACCTTGCAACAGGAGCAAAGGTCTCATCATAGTCAATCCCCTCCACCTGTGAGAAACCACGGGCAACAAACCTTGCCTTGTGTTTCTCAATACTGCCATCAGCTGCATGCTTTACCTTGTAAATCCATCGGGAAGTAACCACTGACTTGTCCCCCGGTCTAGGGACAACATCCCACACATTGTTCCACATGATAGAATCATACTCCTCTACCATCGCATCCACCCAAACTGGCTGCTGCACTGCCTCCTCAAAAGAAGAAGGCTCGGTCGCTACACACTCCCTAACCAGGGCCATGTAGCCAGTGTATCTATCGGGAGATCTCCTATGTCTGCACTGAGAGGATAGCTGCCCCACATTCTCTCTCACATCCTGCATCAATCTATCAGCTTCATGTGAAAGCTTCCCCCCATCTTTGGAAGACTCTCCAGCAGTGGTGATCTCCACTACAGGAATCTCTGCATGTGGCTGATCCACATTATCAGGAGGCTCCTCCTCCTTAGAAACTAATAGTTCCTCAACATCACCATGCAATTTGAGCTCCCTCTCAAGTGACACTCGCATGGCTCGCTGCTCATCAAACTTCAGATCCTTGCGCACTACGGTCCTCTGACTGGCAGGAAGAAACACACGATAGTTGTGAGGTGTATCCATGTGCCCCACAAGTATTCCCAACTCAGTTATTGGGTCTAGCTTCTTTCGATCATCTTTGGTCACATGACAGAAGACTGGTGATCCAAAGATGCGGAAGTGACTCACATCTAGTCACTTCCCCGAAAAAGCCTCTATAGGTTCCTTCATCCCCAACGTGCGATGAGGACTTCTGTTCTAAAGATATACTACTATATTGCATGCCTCAGCCCACAGATGAAGTGGTAGGCCTTGGTCATGCAACATCGCTCGAGTTGCTCCCACAATAGACCTATTCTTCCTTTTGGCCACCCCATTCCGTTGTGGGTTTTTAGGTGTCGTGAGTTCCCGTTTAATTCCTTCTGAAGCACAGAACTCTTTAAACTACTGGGAAACATACTCTCCATCGTTATCACTCCGCAAGGCCTTTACTTTCTTCCCTAATTTTTTCTCTACCAAAGCTTTGAACTCACAAAACTTCAAGAAGGTTTGATCCTTCTTTTGCATAAAGTAGATCCAACATCTACGAGAAAAATCATCAACAAAAATAACATAGTACCTATGCTTCATGGTGGAGGCTTTAGAGAAGGGCCCACATACATCTGAATGAACTCACTCTAGAACTGCTCCTTCTCTACTATCCCGATCATGAAAGGAAGCTTTTGCATACTTATCCAAAGTGTAACCTTTACATGTGCTCGTTTGCTCCAGCTTGCACTTGGGTAATCCGGTAGAAATTTGCTACATGATCTTCAAGGCCCCATGATGCAAGTGGCCTAGTCTCCTATGCCATAACTCACCAATATCTTGGCCATGCACCACCTCTGCTTCGGAACTCAATGCAGCATAGTCTTCTACCTGTAACTTATAGATATTCTTAATTTGAATCCCTATCTATTTGGTTTGTCCAATGTTGATATACCTTAGGAAAACCTTTCCCAAACTAAAGACTACATCATAGCCTTTATCCTCAAGCATAGCAATAGACACAAGATTATTTTTCAGTCTTGGTACATACATAACATTAGAAAGAGTGAGGGGAGAACCATGCTCCCTCAGAAACACAACCGTAGCTTCACCTGAGACACGGTACTTTCCGTCATCGCCCATCTCGATCCGTATCTGGAGATCCTTCTCCTCAAAAGTGTTGAAAATATTCTTGTCCCCTGACATGTGGAAGGAGGCTCCACTGTCCAAGTACCAAACACATCCCATGCTAGATGAAACCACACATGCAATAAGTGATAAATCCATCTCAAACTGTGAAGCTAGTGCATCACCATCAAATTCCTTGGAGGAACCTTTCTTGGACTTCTTCTTTGGGCAATTAGTAGCATAATGGCCCAACTCATGACAATGAAAGCATCTCACCTTCGACTTGTCAAACTTCTTCCTTGCTTGAGAAGATTTGGATTGGGATGCCTTCCCTTCCCCTTTCTTAGCTTTAGATGCTAAAACCAAGTTCGCTTCATCATCATGTTTTGATGAAGAAGCTCCATCTCTGGTGCTCCGTCTGATCTCCTCCTACATCAAATCCAACCATAGTCATTCCCAATCTGGCAGTTTATCCCTTCCATTCATCGATTCCTGGTAGCTATGCCAGCTCTTAGGAAGGCCAAGGAGTGCTAGACTCACCATATCATCATCAGTAGTCACGACCCCTACACTTGCAAGCTCGTCCCTACAGGTGGTGAGCTTGTTCAGGAACATAGAGATAGTGTCACCCTTTTCACACTTGATCTTGCGAATTTTGTCCTTTAGTGCCAGCTTCCTCTGATCACTACTATTATGATATAAATCTTTCAATGTTTTCCACATTGCATGCAGAGTCTCCTTCCCATGGAGGCTCGAAATTATGTGATCTCGAACTCCCTCCAGGATGATTCTCCTAGCTCTAGCCACACACTTCTTCCATTCCGCCAGTTGAGTAGCATCAGTAGGCTTAGGGACTTCTTGATCAATGAATTCCTTAAGGCCGTTATCTTCCAATACTACCTCCATGCGATCCTTCCAAGCTATGTAGTTTGAGTTGCCATCAAGGACATACTCAAGCCTCAAACCATAGAAAGCCATCGATGAAATATATGTGATAAGAACTTGAGATCTATATCCCAAATAATAAACTTCGAATTTCTCTTTCTTGTATATTGTTCTTCCTTGATCACCTGTGCTCTGATACCATGTAGAAATTTCACACCTATAGATCAAACTGATATATGCAATATACTAAAGCATAATACTTAATCTAGTTCTACAAAACATTAAGCATAAGCATAATCGATTTCATGAGCAACATCAAGCATAAATACATATAACTGATCAAGAGAAATAATCAACCATAACACAAGATATATCACTGGGAAAGCACCAACATAAAACCCCTATTTGTATTATCAATCAAGTGGAAATCCTCTTCTGTTTACAAAAAGAATCAGCTCAAGATCTTTCCTCTACTCTCTACAATCAAAATATGAAGATCATAGACTACCTAGGCCTCAATATATAGGCCACAAGTCCTCCAATATCCTATATTACGTATTTATCTTGGAAATAGATTCTTCTCCATGCAAGGAATACTTACTAGAAATATCCAAGCATCTGATAGTACATTGTCCCTCATCTGATCTCAACTGGGTCTCTGTCTGAACTGACATGCATCAGTTATCCATGAGGGAATGCTCAGTTATCTGAAATAATAGTTGTCACATGCATGCAAGCATTTACAAACTATATCTCATTAATTTAACAACTTGTTAAATTAATCTAACTGGACTTGACTAAGTAAAACTAAGTCAACTGATCCTCTCATTATAGAACTCATACTTGATTCCTGAATCAGTGGAGAAAATCAAGGATAAATTCCTCAATCAGTGGGACAACTAATTGTATGTTCTCACAAAGACTTCAAGTTTAATTTTCCATAATTAATTAACTCATGGAGATTAATTAATTAATATTTTAAACTGTTGTTAAGACAAAATTCGTTTTTACTTCCTATAGTTAGACCAGGGACTGCTAAAAATAGAAAGGGACCCAGAAATGCTATTTTTAGAAGATTATATTTTTAGCAGTTTCACCTCTCACCCAAGGTGGCCAAAATGCTCATTGGCCAAACTGCTATTTTTAGAAGTGATATTTTTAGGAGTTTTATTTTTAGCACATTCTAAATTTAGCATTTCTTGTTGCACACGTTTCAACATATATGTATCATTTCACTTCAGGAGAAGAGGGTTGAACTTTTTGTGAAGGAGACTTGCATGTAATCATCTTTCAGCTAATACAGAGACAGGCTGCAGCTATTCTCAAGGAACTCTAGCCCAATGAGTTCATGGTTCTTGTACTTCATTATTTTTGTTTTTTCATGGTCTAAACATCTTTATATACATTACATCTCTTCTTTCTATGAATGCCTTGTGATAAAATACTCAGAATTCTTGTTTTTCAAGCTATGTTATCTGGTTTTCATAGTTATGTGTTTTGTCTTCCTAAGTTAATGAAATCATGTTTATTTATGCTCATTATTTTCTTCACACTATCCTCTATAATATATTGACAAATACTCAAATTACATCATGGCTTCTAATATCTATATCCTTCTTATGTTTGCTCCTGCATTCCCACAGCCTAAACCTACTTGTGGCTCCAAACCCTAAGTTCAACAAATCCTTAAAAAAAACCAAAAGTTCACAAACAAACAAAAAAATACTCATATCTAGTCTAAAATCCATTTGCTTTAAAGTCATATCATTGATAAGAGACTTAGAGAGATCCCTCTCATGCTCAGTAGGGCTAGCTACTAAGCTGAAGTGGTTTGAGGTTACCCTTCTTGATTTCCTTTTCAACCTAGGATATTGTAAGGACTAACAAGGGGGATATTTCAAGATGTATACATATAATTTTGCCTTAAAATACCTGGTCAACAAGCCTATGTTGGGGGGAAATATTTGCAGATGGTTGTTATTATTTCAGGAATACGATTTTGATTTTATTGTGAAGCCCGGTCGATTGAACGTCGGTCCAGACCATCTGTTAAGAATTGAAACAGACGAAGAACCCAGTAATTTGGAGGAAGGGTTGCCAGATGCACGGATCTTTATGGTGCGTATCACAGATGACCATTTTTCTAACATTATTCAATTCTTAACTACAGGGATGGCACCTAAAGGATATACAACTCAGCATAAGAAACAACTAGTTGTTTGCGCAGCATATTTTTCGGTCATTGCGGGACATTTGTACAAAATGGGGGCAGACAAAATATTGCGGAGATATGTGTCGGAATTTGAGCGTGAAAATATTCTCGTTGAAGCTCATGGGGGAGCTACGGGATGCCAAAATCAACCACGCAGAAGATTTTACATGCAAGATTATGGTGGACAACATTGCACAAGGATTCCAAAGCATACTGTAAGGTGTGCAATGCATGTCAAAGGACTGGCAGACTATCGCGAAGGGACGGACTACCACTCCATCCTTAGGTATATTTGTAGGAATTTTAGAAATTGGTGATTGATTTTATTAGGCCAATTCAACCACCTAGAAATAAAACGGGGGCGCTACATTATCACTGCCATGGAATATATAACCAGATGGGCGGAAGCACAGCGAATGAAGGATTGTACAGTGGCTACTATAGCAAAGTTTTTATTTGAATATGTCTTAACGTGGTTTGGATGCTTGAAATTATTAATGAGTGATAGGGGAACACACTTTCTAAATGAAACAATTAGCGTGATGACAGATGAATTTCAGGTCTACCATCAGAAGAGCACACCATATCACCTGCAGGAAAATGGGATAGTCGAAGCTTTTAACAAAATTTTGGAGAACGCATTGACAAAGGTATGTAATGCACAGTAGAATAATAGGGATGTGTGCGTAACTAGATTACTATGGTCCTATAGGAAAACCTGTAGGAAGTTGACGGGGAAAACACTGTTCAGATTGGTCTATGGGGTCGTAGCAGTGATGCCTATGGAGTACATTGTACCTAGTCTATGCATAGCAGCTTTCACAGACATGGAGGATCGTGAGGCCTTGTAGGAATGGCTCGTGTAGCTAATGGAGTTAGAGGAGGACCGATTTCTAGCCGGATTCCACCAACAAGTATAGAAGGCCATATCAAGCTTCACACTTTCAAGATAAATGATCTTGTGTTGTTATATGATAGTAACTTCACCAAATTTCTGAGTAAATTCCAGATGCATTGGTTAGGACCATATATTGTCAAGGAAATTACAGAGGGTGGCGCAGTTCAACTCACGAAGCTAAATGGTGAACCTTTTCCGGGAAAAGTGAATGGGAGCCAGTTGAAGCTGTATACGGGGGATCTTGTCCCTATGTAATGACTATATTAATGCAGGACAGTCTTGGTGCTCCAGGCAGTTGAAAGGGAGTGCGGGACTATAAACTGCACTACCCTACTGGGAGGACAAGGCAACAAATAGGATGTGTAAAGATTGAGAAGGGTGCAACAGATGAAGTTGCACTCAAGACGTTGCGCCATGGAGGAAGGTGTTGTGCAGCCCAGCACAAAAATAGCCATTGGAATCACTATAGCTTATTGGACTGAGAAAATCTCGCTAGGAGGAGCAGGTAGGCAAAAATTAAGGTGAAAATCTTTGAAAATATGCCGCCAAAGGTTCACTTATGACAAAGTTATGGAGGGAATGGTCAGATTTGGATCCGAAAATCATTATAAGTATGTCATGTTGGTCTGTAAAGAAACACTTTGTTGTCTATGAATTTCTTGCATGCAACGAGAAGATTGGGAGGTTTTGTTGAAGCACCCAGGGCTTGCTCATTATTCTGATAAATTGTGGCGAGTTTCTTTGGAGAGGATATCCGAGCCTATGGCTACAGTGTCTGAGGCCCCAGCTCCAGAAGCTGTAGGCATAGAAGCTACACCAGCAGTACCTACGGCGCCAAGGTCACCTAGGCTAAAGCACTCTACTTCCAAGCCAAAGCAAAAGAAGTTGGTCGTAGAACTAGTGCGCCACTCACCCAGAAAGAATCCGCATGAGGTGCGGCAAAAGGGAAAAACAGACAAGCAAAAGAAACCTTTTGTTCCCCTAGATCTAGATGAAGAGGAACTCTACCAGGGGATTGAGGAGTTGGTTCTGAGGATGATGAACCAATCACTATGAGTCCAACATATGTGCCTCCATGAAGAGGATAGAAGAAATTCACCAAAGACCCTGATTCTAGAAAATTTTCAATTGCTATGCCACTACTCCCAGCTGAAGTTGCATTTGAGGGTGCGCTCTTAGTATGCATACCAGTGTTAAAAATGGAAGACTGGGACCTCGCCAACTAGGAGAAATTCCCACATTTAGCAATAAATCAGTATATGTCCCACATATACTATGAAGATACAAGGGTCACGAAGTTGGAATCGATGAAATGGGTCAGAGGAGTTCAGCTGGCGAGACTATTACACATGCTATTCGTACCCCATTTCCACCGCTCCAACATCAATACGGCATGTGTTAGCCAGTTGTTGGCACTAGTGCATAATGGGTGTTTATGGCTAGGTGAGCCTATCCCCATCACGAATATGTTAATCCATCAAATTACTAAGCTACCATATAAAGGAGTACACCCGAAAAAGGAGTTTTTGGGAAAACCCAAGGAAAAACAACTCGCAGACCGCATGAAAACCGAGTTCGGGATTGTAAGTGGAAAGCGCGGATATTCTATCTACTCCATAAAAAACTAGGTGGTACAGTTTGTAGCACATATCCTAGCAGTAAAGATAATGCAGAAGTGTCGTGCGGATAAAGTGCCTGCGTCGGTCATTTCATTAGCAGGCAGTGCGTGAATGGGGTCCAGTATAATTGGGCCCAGTATATCTATAGAGATTTTTTGGCAAACTATCGCGAGGTACAAGAGAAGAGCCACTCATTACACTATGCTTGGATCTTATTGATAATCCTTTTGGTGGCATGGAGGCTTCCAGAAGACAGTTAGTTCCCTCCATTATATGAGACCCTCCCAGAGGCAGCAAAGTTTGCTTCGTTGTGGCAGAAAAAAGATGTGGAACAGATTACAGAATCCAAGGTTTTTTAGGTATTCATGGAGATGGACATGTGACTAGCTATAAACCAGAGGCCACAGTTATCTCCCACCTTGTTCGAGTAGCTGAGGGCCTTCACGGAATTTAAGGCATATTTTCACAATGTTTGGATCTGCGCGAGGAGAGACCCTCAAAAGGAATGGCACAAGCTACCTTACTTAGTGACTAAAACAGATGTACAAAAGGTAGTGGGTGGATGGCCAGCGGAGTGGCACGAACCTACCCAGTTGGATGTCGGGACAAGAAAAGAAGGAGAAATCTCCTCCGCGTAGACCTTTGTTGCACAAAAGAGGAAAGAAAAAGAGCAAGCAGTCACGCAAGAGAAGGTTGTCCAACAAAACAAAGAAGTTGTTGAAAAGGTTGTTGCAGAGACAGCTCACACTGAAAAGGAGCGTGAAGGGAAGGCATGTACATAAAATGAACAAGCCACAATAGAATTCGAGGCATCAGATTCCCCACATGCCACAGAGCAGGATCTATTTGCACAGGGTGGTGATGGGGGTGAGGAGGTGTCAACACCCTTTAAATTCCAGAAACGCACCAAAGAGACAGTGATAGGTTCGTGAAAGAAACGGAAATCAGATAAACATCGTCAATGGACCCTCTTGTACTAATAAAGGAAAATTTAGATGATATCAGGGACAAAGTTAGAGATACCACATTAGAGCTATGGTCGCACTTTGAGTAGCAGTATATGAAGACAGTGGCGAGTGTCCAGAAGGATCTGTGTGAGCTACAGATCCAGGCCGGTAGGATTCAAGCGAGCATTGGGCAAGTGAGTGTGGTGCAAGAGAGCCTGACTCAAGTGAGCGTGATTGTCCCATAAGTGGAACGAAAAATGGAACTAAGGATCATTCCTTTACCAGAAGGATCCTTATGAGCAGATAACCAGGAAGATCGTGGCACGCTAGCAAAGATCAAGGATATTGGAATCAATGTGGTTGACCTGCCACTCCAAGCCCTCCATGCATTGCATTAGGGGGTCTCAGATGAGTTGTGGATTAGGAAGCAACGTGCCCTTGCAGCGCTCAATGAATTTAAAGTTAACAATGAATAGATGTATGAGGAGAAGACACAGGTGCTAAAGGAGAAATAGGAAATGCAATTGCGACGTGCAAATCTAGAGTCAGCAATTGAACAAGCCTGAAAAACAGTTTCTGAATTACATATCCCAGATGATGTGTAGGTTGAGATAAAAGTTAGGAAATTAGTTGCTGCGGTGCGTGACACCAAAGAGGAGGTTGGGCGAGTCACTTTCGAATTCTACATGAAGATATCCGAACTCCATCTCAAGCTTCAACCAACTACACCGCCAGAAGTTCGGGAAGAAAGAGGTGCAGCTATAAAATAATCCATGGGTCAACTATATGTCGCAATTCATGGCTGTGACCAGTTATTCAATCAAGCAATGGGCCTATGGGATACATTGCAGGAGGACCCTAAGCTGCAACAGTTGAACACAAAGATCAGGGAGGTGCAGCAAAAATATGATGAAATTAGTATGACTGCATGGACTTTGGTTTCAGTCCAGCACTTTGTGCACTTGTAGGAAGGCAAGGTGATCCATATGCAGATCTGGGAGGTACAGAAAAAACAGTCCCTACTAAGAGACTAGCTTCAGCCTTGGACAGAGGAAGCCATCCAAATTTCATAGAATATTCATGAGAAGATGAAGGCCATACAGCAGACCCAGTGAACTACATAACTTGCAGTGGAGGGGCCAACCAGAGAGAAATTGGTCCAATAGTTATAGCAAGCAAGAGAACAGAGTACCATAGAGCTTCAAGCATTAACCAAGGCAATCAGTGAACTCCACCAGAAAGTGGAACAACCAGCTGAGTGACTCGAGGGCGAGTCACAATATTTCTGTTGGGGGCCTATTGGGATGGGGTCCCCAGGGGTAGAATTGAATTAATTTAGTCATTTTTGTAAAGAATTTTGTAAATAATGTAAAGTCTCTGCAAAATATGGATGTGGAGAACGTAGCTAGTCAAGAGTCACAGGGGCCTTAGCCCCTAGTTTGGGTAAGTAATAGACGGTTTTGAAGACTCGCCCATGAGTGGGGCCATGGTATTATATTATAAAGGCTATAAATAGTTGAGTCCTAGCAAGTCTTAGAGAGAAGGAAGAACATAGAATGAACAGTATGAAGGAATGAATTATTTTGTAAGGGTTTGATAGACAGGAAGGTCTATTCCTACCAGTAGCGAAGGAAAGGCTCCATAGCTAAGTTCGCGGAGGCCTGGAAGAGTCCACAACTAAGTGCGTGGACCCCTGTAACTGAGTGCACAGGGTAGTTGAAGTCTGTACTGGAAAGATTCTGATTAATAAATATTGATTTTGGGTTGGAAATACTTGCATCTATTTGTTTAATTGTTGTGTCACTTTTATTGTTGTTTCTGTAATTCAATGTATTTTCTCTGTGCGAATCGGGTTAATTGAACATGTTTATGCCTAACAAAATGATTGAATGATATTCGCGAATATCTAAATCTATTTTGGGGTTAGTTTCAAATAAGGAAGATAGGTCTACGCGATGGCAGATCTAGATCTCAGAAGCCCTAGAAGACCTATTCAGTTGCGCGAAAGTAGCATACCTATCATGTTAGGGCCTGATTAACACAATTGGTTGGTCCCGCGAAGAATTGAAGGTATTTAGGGTCGAATTAGGAGTTTTAACTCTATTAGAAGGTTAGATCTGTGCGGAATTAGATCTAAGGCACTGAAAGGCATCACACTAGTCTTTGGATGCAGAAACTTGGTTCTTGCATCCCCCAATACTGCTTCGGGTGATACTGCAACCTGCACTACGTAGGTTGCTGCCGAAAGGGCTAGAATTATAGGGTTTTGTTGGTTGGCGCAACTAACTCCGAACCTGGGTCAGGACCCCTTAAGCCAAAAAATCTTATGATGTTTTCTTTATGTATGTAGCAATACTTTACGAATATGTAATGATAACTCTTACACCATTGATTGTTTAAAATGTTGCAGGAGGCACTCGAAAGAGAATTGTTGGTCAAACACCTTTGGATTTTGGATCTAATTTGGACTGAAGTACCAAAAGAAACATTGTACTTCTGATGCGGCTACCTAGGTGTGGTAAATTCAATTGTATAATTAATACCCAGCACTAATTATGAGAGAAGTGACTGGAAATATACACACCAGGGATGGTGTGAATTTAAGGGGGGAGAATGTAATATCCCTCCCTGGATGTAATTAATTATTTAAGGCAACAATGTGTTAATAGGAATAGCTGGAAAAGGCTATGGAAAAACATGGATATGTTATGTAAATAAATAATTTGAATAAATAGATAACAAAAAGGGGTCAAAAATACTTAGGATGAAACACCTAGAAATGTGATTCTTTCTAAAACAAAAGAATATAATCTCATAGGTAAATGAGATTGGATAATTCTTTCATGATAAAAATTCTAGATAATCTTAATGGATAGGAGAGAAAGATCCATTAAGTTTCTTAGCAGGAGAAATATGCTAGGCTTTGAAAAGCATAAAATCACCACGGGAGAGAAAGGTGGGATTTTATGGGAAAGCCTAGGCAATTAGATAAGAAAATCCACAAAAGTGGGATGTTGCTAAAGGAAACCTTATCAGGAAAGAAATGTATTAAATACTTGTTGAAGGGATCAACAAGGGGGTTGTTGAATTTCTTGGAAATTGAATAACATCTTGGGGGGCGGTGGATCGGTTCATGGTTGGGAGGACAATGAGTTTTTCTCAAGTATTGTTCCAGTGATGGATATAGTGAGAATATATGTTTTTATTAGAATTTTAAATATAACCTCCATGGGTATTATGTGTTACATATTCATTAGCATGCATGTTCTATTTGATGGTGTTGGTTGACTATAAATTTGTATTTGTAGTTTGATTCAATTTGGTTGTATTTGAGAGGTGTGCTTAAATTTTAAAATACACAACCTATATGGTGTATGAAGTAGGAAACTTAAATTCTCTAATTAAGAACCAAATGCCTATAGGACTTTTTAAATATGTATCCTAGATGGTATATGAAGGTAGGATGTATGTTTATAAATAGAAAAGGAATTTATTGAACCTAGATTAAATGAGCATAGAGATCTGAATCTACAAAGGTAAACCTTTCCAATGCTAATTTCTAGTGGAAAATACGATTAATAAGGAAGCAATCCTATGAAAAATCGGTGAGACACTAATCCAATTTTCACTATTAATCGGATGGTAGAATATACGTCTATTGGCATGATTGTTTTAGTCGTTAAAACAAGAAGACATGGATGTAGATCACAAAAAAAAATATGGTAAATTTGTAGTATAACAGAGTATTAAGTAGGGTTGACAATATCATGTTATTTATGAATTTAAACAAGTACAAGATTCAGGAAGATTCCAAACAAAAGAAAAACATGAATGAGACAATAGCAAGATAATTACTTGGAAACTCATAAATGCAACTGAAATAAATATAAATTACTATAATAGAAAAATATAAAACAAATATCCAACAGATGTAATTGCCTCTTTCAGGAGTGGGGAATAAAATGTCGAATATGAGAATTAGATCAACCCTTCAGTGGCATATCACTTCATTGTCGAAGGTTGAATTGAGAGATAGATGTTGGGCATGGAATCCCCCCATGGTATGTTTTGGGGCTTAAAGCCCATGTTTTTACCAAATAATGTTGTAAAGCCCCACGAATTGCGGGCGCAGAAGTATGTTAGAGTCATAGGGTTGTCTACCCTAGTTTGTAATGTAATGCTGGCCTACCTATGGTCCACGGACCATGGGATTGTATAAATAGAGCGAGGCTCTGAGTTGTAAAGAAATCAAAGAGAGGATGGGTATGAAGGGTCTTAGAGATTAAGTTGAAGTGCGAAGTGTGTCTTGTGTCGTAGAGTAGGAAAAGGCTCTGCAGTTGAGTGTGCAGAGGCCTAGTAGAGTCCGCAGCTGAGTGCGCGGACCCCTACAGCTAAGTGCGCAGGGCGGAATCGAGTCTGTAACTGAAGGAAGAGAATACTAAAGAGAATTTTTATCTTATTTCCATGTAACTGTTCTTGGATTATTATCTGTTGGATATGAATTGCAATTATACTTTTTATTTACTGCGCGCTCTTGTATGAATTGTGAATATTGTTTACTATACTGGAAAGTATATAAATAAGCTAAGTTAGTCAACTAATAGTATATTACTAGTAAGAACTTGGGTAATAACAGTGTTCGGCCCCCAAGTAGGGCTGCGTGAAGGCAAAATCGTAGGCTGCGAGCTACGGGTAAGTGTGTGTGGTCACATGCACGCAAGGTCGAACCGCGGACCACTTGAACTCATCAGACATCTCCAGGGTGCAGAAACTTGGTTCTAGCACCCTCCCATACTACTTCGAGTGAGACCTCAGTCCGTGCTCCACAGACTGTTGCCGAAAGGGCCAGTAGTACCGAGATTTGTTTGGCTAAATCACCTTTGAACCTGGGTCAGGCCCCAACAAGCCAACAAATGGTTTCGTTACTGGGACCGGGATCTGCATAAGAGATGTTTGATGTCGTGTTACTGGAACCCAACAAAGAAAGAAATTGAAGGGTGGCTGGACAGAAAAATTCATGAGTTCGCGGCACAGGAAAATAGGAATATGCGAGTATCGTAGGAACAGTGGTTAGAAAGCTACTTATATACAGAAATCCATGAAATTTTCTTTACATCCTTCCCCTCTGAGTTGTATGAGTGGCTCGCGAAGCTAGTAGACAGTCAAGGAAGGTGTAGGCTCGACAAGCTAATTGTGTGGACTCCAAAATTGGTGCGCAAACTAAAAGCATCGAAAGATAAGCTCGCGCACACTATGGACCATTGGCTCGATCGAATTATAGGAGGGTTTATCACCGAGTTCGTGGTAGACACGACAGTCAGCTACAACGAGGTGGAACGACACTTCCTCAAAGGACCGCGAGGTAAGTATATTAAATCTTTGAACACTTGGATTAAAATTCTATTGTGTGAAAAGTGGATTATGCGAATAAATTGATGTTTGGGGCTACACTAAGTGGGAGGATCTATAGAAACGAAGGTAGCGCAGAGATAGAAACTAGCCCCTTGATTTCACCTCAGAAACAAAGCAAGGAAGAGCTCGCGAGGGTTTCACCAAGGAGTGTGATCAATCTGATAAGGTAGCGAATTCTATGCATACCACCCCCACCTACACCACCACCAGTTTCACCATCTTCACCCCCATCTCCGCCCACACCACCTCCGCCACCACCATAGTTTAATATGGAAAGCACGATAAAGTTGCTAGTGTTCAAGGGAGTAAGGAATGAAGACCCGGACTAGTTTTGGTTTGTGATAAAGGTTGTATGGGTAGCGCAGGGAGTCATGGATGACAATATAAAGAAAGCAACACTGGTAAGCACTCTGCAAGATCGCGCACTAATGTGGTACATTAAGCATTCCAATGACAATCCGAACACAGGGATCATGGATATTCAAGTTGCGCTAGACAAATAATTTAGCAAGCCAAAATCAAAGACACAGTCGATCATTGGATTTAAGGAAATCATGATGTTTCCAGGCGAGACCCCCTGGGATCTAGATCAGAGACTGAAGAGTAAAACCCAAGAAGCTAATATGACTTTGACAGATGGGCAACATCGCACATGGTTTGTAGCCTCGCTAACGCTACATCTAAGGACCGTGTTGTCACAACAGAAGCTAACCACTCAGTTTGAGGCCTTGGAGATTGCAATGAGACTACATAAAACCCAGATACAAGATCTTAACTTGGGAGTTCAATAGATCCATGCACGGTTGCAGAACTTGTGCCTTGAAATGCAGAGTTTGAAACAAGACAGGACAGCTCACCCAAAAGCATGCGAGGAGGTATGGTGTGTAAAATGTAAAGGCCAGGGACATGATAAGGACCATTGTCCAGTCTTCATGAACTACCTAGCAAGAGGAGGACCAATGCCATTGAGACCAGAGGCACAAGTCGGGCCAAGTGCAACACCTGCGTTATGGTGCGCGATTTGTTAGATAGGAGGGAAACACGCTACAGATAACTGTCATCTATTATAGAAGTATACGTAGACACACCAACAGTTGTTCTATAATTTCTGCAAATCAATAGGCCATGATGAGTGTAGCTGTAGAAGTTAAGAATTAATGATGGATCGAGCTCCTACCTACAAAGTTCAGACGGAAATGCAAGCCCTCGATCAAAATACAGGGATGGCGCGCACTGGATTTCAGGGGCGCGGACGAGGTCGAGGTGGAATGGGACCAGGGAGGGGTCGAAGATAACTGATTTGTTACAATTGTGGAGGGATAGGGCATTATGCCTCTGATTGTACAAATCCGATGAGAGCATCATGTTTATATTGTACCCAGTTTGATCATGAGACGGAGAACTGCCCCACACTGATAGCGAGGTTGCGTGATAGAGGAATACTCCAGCCTCCCCTGACTCAAACTCTGCAAATGATGAGGTCTGAGCCGTGCGAAGAGAACCTAAATGTAAACATCATGCTCCAAAGCGGCATTATGATAGGAGATGACAAGGGCAAGCAACCCGAAGAAAGCGCTTGGGTTCGCAAGGCACCTACAAAGGAACTGAAGTTCGATTTGGAGCACGCAAAGGAGACATTCATGGAAGCTAAGAAGAGCTTCGCGAAGGCCTCCACTTCAATTAGTAAAGACAAACTAGAACCAGAGATGGACCCATCAATGCTTACTACCTTTCTAGAGACATGAATGAAGCTCCTGCATGACATAAAAGAAGTGAAAGGACTATAGGAGCTTATCACTAGATGTGCTGGATCAGGGGAACCGCACGTAGTTCGGAAGCTCGGAAAGCACACATCACGAACCAGAAGGGAAATGAGATTGATTGTGCAAATCGGGGAGTATGAAATGGATCAAGTAACTCTAGATCTAGGATCGAACACAAATGTACTGCCAAAGTAGACATGGGAGCGCATGGGCAGGCCCGCGTTGCAGTGGTCTCCTATTCAATTGCGAATGGCAAACCAATAGAAGATCCTACCGATGGGAAGATTACAGGGAATAACGGTAAACATCGAAGGTGCGAGAGCACTTGTAGATTTCGAAGTGATATATATTTTCGATGACAGTAATCCCTATCCTGCGCTACTGGGGATAGATTGGGCCACTAATATGAACGGGGTGATAAATCTTAAGAAGCGCAAAATGATTTTTGAGAAAAAAATCACTGCGTGTAGTGGTACCTTTAGACCCAGCGAAAGGATCGCGCTACACAGAGCCAGTAAGAAACGATGAAAGTGATGATGATCTAGACTGTATCTACAAAATAACTGCTCAGGAACAGGATTGGGTGAATCCTACAACAAATGGCAGGATTTTGTGTGAGCACGAAAGCTCCTGCACATCAGATTCGGATGAGGAAATAGAACGATGGTAGAACCAGTTACACGAGGTAACTACGCTCAATTGCAACATGATGGTAAGATCACTGTGCTGCGTGACAACGGAGGTAAGGGATCTACCTATGTATGACGGTTTGACCATGGTGGATGAATTCCTGAACAAATTTGAAAGAGAAGTACCAGAATAGCAGCGTTTTGATGCTCTGAGATGGGCACTGTGCGCTACACCCGCAAGGTGGTGGGGTATGCATCAGAGAAGATTTGAGAACTGGCGTGACTGCAGAAGAAGAATGGTTATATGATTTGGAAAGCCTCAGCTATGGATGAAAGACGGGTATGATGGATGAAGCAGCCTACGTGCCCACCTCTCCAGATGGGTATAGACGAATGGTACACAACCTACACAAACACACACCATCCTCACAATAGGAAGCAGGAACAACAAGCAGGAGCATGCAAGACAAGGGCACGATCGACGAAGTATGATAATACCAAACACACCGAAGATTATACACAGGGAAGCCTTTGACAAGGTGTGCGAAGTGTTGAACATGGTCCACCATGAGAGACGCACTGACTGGGACCTGCGCGTACCAGCAGTTCTATGGGCTTATAAGACCATGTGCAAAACCTTGACCACGCAAGCACTTCCAAAGCTGAAATATGAAGCAAGGGTTGTGATCCCTATGGAGCATGCGAAGCCTAGTTCACGCATAGCAGCACCCATAGATACAACGGTCCGCGCATCCCAGAATGAAGGAATCACACAGCTGTGAGAAATACAACATATAGGACTTGAGGAAGAAATACGACAGGGAAACTTTAGACTCCGCGAACTTGAAAAAGATCGGGTACAACTAAGGGAGAAAAGCGCTTTGATGGACGCGGAGGTCAAGAAGCTGTAAGATGAAATAAAGGAAGCATTTCTCATTGAAAAACCAGGAATGGTAAGACAAGTTGCGTACAATCCTATTGACAAGTTGGAGGACTATCGTCGTGAACTGGTTAGTCTGCTTCCTTGGCTTTGACTGCATATCGCCACACATAGTAACCAGGGTAGCGCATTGCAAGTAGTAAAGGGCGTGGTGCCAATCACAACAATGGAAGATGGGGATTATCTGTGAACCATGTTGGAGTACGTGATGGAGCCTCGCAAGGGTGGTACGGCCACCTGACTAGCCGTAGGAAGAATAATCTTAGCACTCCAGGCAGTTGAAAGGGAGCGCGAGACTATAAAATATTCTGCCTGGGAGCTGCACGATATTGCAGATGTGCACAAAATCAGAACGTCACAAGGTTCACGACCGCGCACAGAGGGCTGTGCTGCCGCGCGGGTTGGCTGGGAAGTGACCGTTGAGGTCACTATTCACGATGGGATGTACGTTTTAAGGCCAAATGGAGTGGGTGGCAGGCATTTAAGACGTGAGTTATGGGCAAGATTTGGAAAAATATGCCGCCAAGAAAGCATTTATGGCCCGAAATGGGGGGGAACGGTCGAATTTGAATTCAAAAGGCGCTACAAAACACAAAGGACTAGCCAGCGAACAACACTTGGTCTTTTAAGAGTTGAGCGTCTGAGCAGAGCACTGAGCATTGAGAGCCGAGTGATAATTGAGCTCCTAAGTTCGCAAGTGATGGAATACAGTCGAGATATGATGACAGCTACTAAGGACGGTTTAGGAATTGAAGAGGTAACCGCCGGCGAGGCCGCGCAGACCTAGATGATGGAGGATGTTCCATAAGGCACCGGGGTTGTGACAGAAATCCCAAAATCATTGTGAACACTGAGGCCCAAGAAGGATAAACAGGAAATTGGTCTAGTATGCGTGTCCCCGAGGAATATGCAGCACAGCAAACTATCCATGGCAAAGAAGGGGAAAGCAGTCACAATAGAAACGAATGAGGAAGAAGAAGACTTGCAAGCCCTGATTGCCATAGAAGAAGAAGAAAAGATGGAGGAGGATATCCAACCGTTATGCTCTACAAAAAAACTGCCTGCATATGTCCCTCCATAGAAAGGGAAGACTAAAGTGCCAAAGGATCTGGATGAAACCAAGAGTCCACTCCAGACCCCGCTCCTCCCAGACGGCATCGTGTTTGAAGGCACGCACCTAGGCCGCGTGTCAACCATGAAATTTGAAGGCTGGGACCTTGCTGACTGTGAGAAGTTCCCTCATATGGAGACCATGAATCTGATGAAGCAAAACACTGCAGGGGCGGTGATAACATTGGAACCGCGAAAGTGGCTACGCGGTGTGGAAAAGGTCAGGCTGCTGAACTTATTATGGGTGTCACATTTCCACCATGCACCCATAACCATTTCCATCATCAAGCAGCTGCTTTGCCTGGTGCATGATGGGTATCTATGGCTAGAGGAGCCTATCCCCATCACGGCAGACCTAATTTACCGCATCTCTCAGCTCCCCTGCAAGGGAAAGGACCCTGCGACCATAGCCGAAGGCAAGGGCAATGATTTGGCCCTTACAGAAGCAATGAAGACAAAATATAAGCTAGAGAAGAAGAATAGGGGCTACGCTATCTCCAGCATCAAGGAAAAAGGGGTCCCTGTAGCCACCCAAATCCTGGCCGGCAAAATTATGAGGAAGTGTCGCACTGATGAGGTACCAGCACCGGTGATAGCACTAGCTGAGCAGTGCGCAAAGGGGGTCCAGTTCAACTAGTTTGAATTCCTCTGGAAAGATTTTTTGAATAATTGTTGCGAAGCCCAACAGCAGGGTAAAACCTTCAACTACGCGTGTTTGCTATTATCCATATTGCTAGCAGCGGGAGAACTGTCGAAGGATAGTCAATTCCCTAACATTGACAAAGAGTTACCAAAGGCTGCGAAGTACGCTTCGCTCTGGGCCACCAAGGATGCGAAACGGATTCGTGACACCAAAATTTTCTAGATGCTCATAGACGCGAACATCCGGATGTGGATCAATCGGCGGCCGCACCTGTCACCCACAATGTACAATAGTTTGTAGATTTTTGCAGACTTCAAAGCTAATATGCACAACATTTATATCAAGGCGCAAAAGGATCCAGTGAAGTAGTGGATGAAGCTGCTTTTTGTAGCCACTGACAACGCAATTTTTGTTGTCTTGGATACATGGCCTCCCAAATGGTGCACCCCAGATTTAGAGGAATTGGAGATGGTGGCAACCCAGAAGAAAAAGGATGATGCTAAGCTGCACGTCACTAAATTGGCAAAGAAAATATGGAACGAAAAAGCAGCAGTTGAGGTAAGGGCAGTATGAGAAGCGGCACAGAAAACCATGGAGTAGAAGAAGGCAGCAGAAACAATAGCAGTAGCGCAGGTAGTAGAGGCAGCAACAGCATAGGCAAACAAGGGCCAAGCAATGTCCTCAGGGCAGAGGCAGAGGAAACAGAAATAGCAAAAGGGAGCGCAGACCCAGGGGTCACATCCACATAGTTAAAGTGCCCGCGTATTGTAGAGAGATTGGGCCCAAGGAAGAAGTTCAAGGCCTCGAAGTTGGCCATTGACCCAATCACCTTAACTGAAGGTGATCTCCATGACATCGGTGAGACGATCCATGATGTCATAAGTGAAACACTTCAGGATTTTATGCAGGAGCACCAAACTGTGTTGGGGGCCCTCAGGGCACAGCTGCAGGAGTTACAGGTGCGGCCCCCTCAGGAAGGTACCTGTCAACACACGTTGCATCAGGAACTTCAGCAGCAAAGCAGCTGTTGTGTGCAAGGATGGAAAACACAATAGTGTTGCTAGAGGGATCTCTAGTGTCGTTAGATGTGATGGATTGATTGTCGATTAGCATGATGAAAGGCCTTGGCCTTAATCTGGCTGCCCTTCCGCGCAAAACATTGTATCTACTACAAGATGGGATAACAGCGAAGCTGCACGCTAGGGAGAGCCATGCGATCCAAGTTCTTAGGGAGCAGAAAATAAACATAGAACAGCTCAGCTTGCAGAGCGACAAGTTGGTGTCGTACAATCAACATTTGGTGCAGGTGGTAGATGACACTTGCCGATGCATCTCGACACTGGCCATTGTAGAAATTTCCATTGTAGATCACCTGATAATGCAATGTACTAAAGCAATATACTAGATCTACTTCTATAAACAAACTTGTGGAAGCTTAATCAATTTGAGCACGATCAATTTAGAAGACATATAACTGAGAATGAGAAATCAATCACACATAAACACAGAAGAATAATTTTGGGAAAGCCTCAACTAAAAACCCCTCTATCTATATTATCAAACAAGTGAAATATATCAGAGATTACACAAAGCTTTAGCTCACAAGCTATCCAGCTCTCAATACAATCCCTCACTGCTGCTCATAGATAGTCAAAGTTTCTCACAACCTTCTCCTCTGCCCTCCAAGCCTCCTATTTCCTTGCGCAGTTTCTCTTGGGGTCCAAAAGCTACCACCTATGTGAATTACCTCTCACACACTCTCTGACCTCTGATCTAACTGTGCAGTCCTGAAGGAGATAATTCCTTCAGCATGGATGAGTTTCCTATATAGGAAAATTCCTCCAACTTATAGTACATTGTCCCTTCCTTTAATCTCAATTAGGTCTTTCTCTGAACTGACATGCATGAGTTATTTATGAGAGAATATTCAGTTATCTGAAGTACACTAGTTGCATGCATGCATGTATTAACTGACTAAACTCACAATTAGTTCCTCTAACTGTTTGGAACTAATTTAACTGGACTTAACTCAGTTAATTGAGCTAACTAATTACAACTCAAATACAACTCATCCTTATCTCCTTAATTAAGGGATAACTTCCTCAATCAAAGGGATAATTGTTGCATGTCTTCACAAAGACTTCATGTTTGATTTTCTCCAACTAATTAACTCAAAATGAATTAATTAATTATTTTTCAAACAACTGCTGAGATCAAATTCGAATTTTAATTCTCAATTTTAATTTAGGGACTAATTAAAATTGGAATCTATCCTGAAATGCTATTTATAGCAATGCTATTTTTATCATTTCTATTTTTTTCTATTTCCAACAGAGTTGGAGTATATCCTGAAATGTTATTTATAGCAATGTTATTTTTAGCATTTCTTGTTGCTATTTTCAACACTCCCTCTCAACAAGAAAGGCATTCAACTAGAACCCGATCCTGAACCTTTGGAATGTTATGCATGTAACACTTCTCTCAAGTGTTGTTGCTCCAGCAACTCTAGAAAAAAAAAATATCCAACCTGAATGAGAATGATGCCTCTGTCATCAAAGTCTCTGGCCGTTATTGCCTCTGTCGACTAAAAACTCTGCACCCCTGTGCTCTTCAGTCTTTGATTGTTCTAGCCTCTTTCACTTTGATCTCTGACTGCATCAATCACACTGATTCCTACTGTTGCATCCGTGTTTCTGCTGGTCCTATCTCCTAGCATGCATCCGCACTGCACCTCCTCTCATCATGTTGCATCGTGCTGCCCAATGCTGCACTACAACTCAGTTACTGAGAAGTAAGTAACTGATCTCCCAACTGACCTCCCTGTTGGGCTAAAAACACCCTCTGATGTTGAAGCTCCCTCTGCCATTGACAAGTGATCCCTCTCTAACCTCTATTATGCTACAACAACTCCCTGCATCACCCACCATTGTACACCTCTCTGTGCCATCCTACACTGGTGCAACACTCCTGTGCCTCTCACATTGTTGCAGCCTGCTAGCTCTGCGTTGTCTTAGGACTCTTGCACTATATCTCTCTCTGCCACTCTATCCGCATTTTTCTCTACCCACTCAATTAGTCCTACTACTCCTCGTCGAGGCTCCTATAGCAAGGTCTAATCAAAGAGGTTGGGTACCTCAAGGATCCTGCCCCTATTTCAGCCTTCTTGGGACTATCACTTCACATTGCCCCACCTCACACCAGGAGGTATGGCTACATGTGATCCCTCTTCCCACTTGGCTTGAAATTTCCCCCTATTGGAGGTCTCTGCATGAGTGGATGCCTCCATTTGGTCTCCTCTCTGATTCTCTAGTTGTGGCTACTCCACAACCTCCTGAAGCTGCTTCACCAATTTTGGCTCCTCCACAATTGTCTGAGACTTCTTCTGGGTCTGCATGTTGAGAGGTAATTTACTCTTCCTCTCAACCACCAAGTATCTAACCTTTGCCTTGCTCCTCAAGGCTTTGCATGCATCTTGTACCTCAAGTGCATACAGGTTCTTGGCTAGCACACCAATATGTTCCATCTTTCCCGCCGTTATGAAATTTTCTAGAAAAAGAGCTGATTTTAAATCAGCAATATCTCCTTCATCCGAACTCCAATTCAGCTGATTGTTTTTTTAATTTGGGTATTTTTTTCGCAAGGAATCTAGATCTACTATTTGTTTAATAAAATTTTGCACAAAAATTTTCAGATCTTCTCTGCAAACTCGCATCCCAATTTTTTTTACTTCGAATTCTCTTCTTCATATACTGTTCATAGCTCTGATAACCTTTGCTCTGATACCACTTAGACATTTCTCTATAGATAAGATAGCTCTAATACCATGTAGAAATTTCTCTATAGATCAGCTTGCTCCGATACCATGTAGAAATTTCTCTATAGATCAGCTAGCTCTGATACCATGTAGAAATTTCCACTATAGATCACCTGATAATGCAATGTACTAAAGCAGTATACTAGATCTACTTCTACAAACAAACTTGCGGAAGCTTAATCAATTTGATCACGATTAATTTATAACACATATAACTGAGAATGAGAAATCAATCACACATAAACATGGAAGAACCCCTCTAAAAACCCCTCTATCTGTATTATCAAACAAGTGGAAATATATCAAAGATTACACAAAGCTTTAGCTCGCAAGCTATCCAGCTCTCAGTACAATCCCTCACTGCTGCTCACAGACAGTCAAAGGTTCTCACATCCTTCTCCTCTGTGCTCCAAGCCTCCTATTTCCTTGTGCAGTTTCTCTTGGGTTCCAAAAGCTGCCACCTATGTGAACTACCTCTCACACACTCTCTGACCTCTGATCTAACTGCGCAGTCCTGAAGGAGATAATTCCTTCTGCATGGATGAGTTTCCTATATAGCAAAATTCCTCCAACTGATAGTACAATGTCCCTTCCTTTAATCTCAACTGGGTCTTTATCATAACTGACATGCATGAGTTATTTATGAGAGAATATTCAGTTATCTGAAGTAAACTAGTTGCATGCATGCATGCATTAACTGACTGAACTCATAATTAGTTCCTCCAACTGTTTGGAACTAATTTAACTGGACTTAACTCAGTTAACTAAGCTAACTAATTACAACTCATCCTTATCTCCTTAATTAAGGGATAACTTCCTCAATCAAAGGGATAATTGTTGCATGTCTTCACAAAGACTTCATGTTTGATTTTCTCCAACTAATTAACTCAAGATGAATTAATTAATTTTTTTCAAACAATTGCTGAGATCAAATTCGAATTTTAATTCTCAATTTTAATTTAGGGACTAATTAAAATTGGAATCTATCCTGAAATGCTATTTATAGCAATGTTATTTTTAGCATTTCTATTTTTTGCTATTTCCAACATAGTTGAAGTATATCCTAAAATTCTATTTATAGCAATGCTATTTTTAGCATTTCTATTTTTAGCATTTCATTTTTCTATTTTCAACAGCCATCGCAGTAGATCTACCGGTAGAACTGCGGATCCACAGATTGGCAACCGGAGTCCGCAAAGCCAAGGAAGAAATGACAAAGGTTCAACTAGAGCTGAATCTTCAAATCGTCGAGTGGCAGTTGAAGGCATAGCTTTCCACTCCCTCGAAAGTCAAATAACAGCGTGCTAGCCCTATCACAACAAGGTTGGAAGAAATTGGAGGTGTAGTGCACGACTGTACCGACATGTTGGAACAAGCACTGGAGGTCCTCATGACTTTGCAGGAGGACGCCAACATCCAACGCCTGGAGACAGAGGTGCGAGAACTCCAACAACAATATGACCGTGTCAGAGGAACTACGCAGACAGTAGTCCTCACTCAATGGCTTGCAAGGATGCAGCAAGCTAAGGCACTAAAGGAGCAGGTGGATGCAACGCGACATAAGGAGGAAGTCCCCAAAGCGCGCGTTCATCCATGGATTGACGAGGCCTTCATGATCACGGCGAATATCGAAGGGAAGATCATGCACATACATGGGATGCACACGCAGATGCAGGGAAGTGCGCCGGACACAGAGGTCTCAGAAGAGCGGATGCAAAAGGTTTAGTAAGCAGCAGCTCAGTGTGCTGCCAAAATCAGTACCGTTCGAGAACAGTTGGAGGGACTCCGCGCCAAGATCTTCGCGCTGACAGAGTGACTCAAGGGCAAGTCACGATGTTTGTGTTGGGGGCATGTTGGGCATGGAATCCCCCCACGGAATGTTTTGGGCTCAAAGCCCATGTTTTGACCGAATAATGTTGTAAAGCCCCGCGAATTGCGAGCGCTGAAGTATGATAGATTCATATGGTTTTCAGCCCTAGTTTGTAATGTAATGTCAGCCTACCCATGGTCTGTGGACCATGGGATTGTATAAATAGAGCGAGGCTCTAAGTTGTAAAGAAATCGAAGAGAGGGTGGGTATGAAGGGTCTTAGAGATTAAGTCAAAGTGAAAAGTGTGCCTTGTGTCATAGAGTAGAAAAAGGCTCTGCAGCTGAGTGCACAGAGGCCTAGTAGAGTCCGCAACTAAGTGTGCAGACCCCTGCAGCTGAGTGCGCAGCACAGAGTCAAGTCTACAACCAAAGGAAGAGAATAATAAAGAGAAGTTTTATCTTATTTCCGTGTAACTATTCTTGGGTTATTATTTGTTGGATATGAATTGCAATTATACTGTTTATTTACTGCGCGCTCTTGTATGAATTGTGAATATTGTTCACTATACTGGAAAGTATATAAATAAGCTAAGTTAGTCAACTAATAGTAGATTACTAGTAAGAACTTGGGTAATAGCAGTGTTCGGCCCCCGAGTATGGTTGCGCGAAGGCAGCATCACAGGCTACGAGGTACAGGTAAGTGCGCGTAGCCACGTGCTTGCAGGGTCGAACCATAGACCACTTGAACTCATCAGACATCTCCAGAGTGTGGAAACCTAGTTCTAGGACCCTCCCATACTACTTCAAGTGAGACCTCAGTCCGTGCTCCACGGACTGTTGCCGAAAGGGCTAGTAGTACCGGGATTTGTTTGGCTAAATCACCTCTGAACCTGGGTCAGGCCCCAACAAGCCAACAACAGCCAAGCAGGCCATAATTCTAAATAGTCATTGAGTAAAATATGGTGAAAATTAATTATCCCTGCTACAAGACCATAGAGAACTTTATTCCTGGAACTACGAGTTTGAAATCATGACAAGACAAGGTCAGCGCTCACATTATAAAGGAATGACCCATACAACAGGGAATGATAAATACAAACACTCTAATAGAGTAAGTTAGAAATGTAATTTCAAGGAAAAATGGTTCCTAATGCTACCTCCTTAAAGTCTAATAATGGTGATGAATGGGAAAATGAAATGAACTGAGAGATAAGAAGTGGAAAAAATGAATTTCAAGTACAAAAAAACCAAGGCTGATTCTGATAATGGTGATGAATGGGAAAATGAAATGAAATAAGAGATAATAAGTGGAGAAAATTAATTTCAGAATATAAATAGAGTTATTGATGATGAAGATGCGAAGATTACTCATTCTAATGATGAAAAGGAAGTGAAAATGGCTAATTCTGATAATAGAAAAGGCTCTTGTGTTCCTCCTCCCCATCCGCCTCTGAATCCATGCAATCCCTCTGGACGGTACCACAAAGGTATCACCCTTGGGAAAGGTACCTCTGGGACCATCTACAAGGCCTTTGATACTGTGACAAACAAAACTGTGGCAGTAAAGAAAATCCATCTGGGTAAATCCAAAGAAGGTGTTAATGTAACTGCTTTAAGACAAATCAAATTATTGAAGGATATTTCACATCTAAATATAATTCAACTAATAAATGCATATCCACACAAACAAAATTTACATATTGTCTTTGAATTCATGGAGATTGATCTTGAGACTGTTATAAAAGACGGAAACATAGTTCTCTCCACAGCTAATATAAAATCCTATATGCAAATGACGTTGAAGGGGCTTCCTGTTTGCCTTAAAAAATGGGTTTTGCATAGGGATATGAAACCAAATATCTTGTTGATTACATCTAACAACCAACTAAACGTAGGAGATTTTGGCCTGGCTCACTTGTTTGGTAGTCTGGACCGCAAATTTACTCATCATGTTTTTTCACTTTGGTATCCTGATGAAAAATTCATTGAATATGCAGTGATTGTATCCTATATGAGAATGATAGGGGACCTTTATATGAATGATGAAGGTTATCCAAAAATCAAACCCCTTATGTTGTGAATGTTTTTAAAATTATTTTATGAGATGAATGCCCAGGCTGAGCAAATCCTTGGAAGAGAATTAAGTGAATATATTTTTTCACTCAGTGGTCCTTACATTGCTACAAATAATTTTCTAGAATAATTGCCAAGGATATCAACATTGAGGACTTGTATTACGTGATTTCTATTATGCAGACAACCTAGATCAGAGCAGCATCCTTGAATCATCCAATTCGCTCACAAGTGTTGGTTAGTGCTATAGTTATCTATTCCCCTTGTCATGTCCACCATTGTTCCTGTCCGTTGACCATTCACCCCGTAAACATAGTGTTCTCTGTTCCATACCTTCCCTACCATTTCTCTCTCTGACAGACTTTGACACACCTCCAGTTACGTACGGTTAATTCAAGTGCATCAACATTTCATATTTCCTACCACCATTCCTCTGGCTCCTCTATCCAAATTGTCGCATCTCTTAAATCCATCACCTATTCTGATACGGTTATGCTTCCATCTTCCAGACCCTACCCGAGCCGCATCTCCCACTTTTAATCCTAGTCTGATAAAAATTCCAGCGTGATCTTTTCCCACAGGTCAAACGATGGAGTGATACGATATGTCGTACAGTGTAGTGGTACGATGTTATACACAATGAAATAAAACATTCAATCAAATATACATATGGTTGGATAGTTATAATAATTCATAAAAAATAAAAATTGATCAATAAACCTAGATTGAAGACATTATATAGGCAGAGGCACCAATTCGTCGATTTATATATGTTGAAATGACAAATTCAAACCGAAGAAAATTGTCAACGATTAAGATTTGAGGACAAAGCTTCTAAAGGAAGTGGCAATGTTACGAATATAAATTATATAAAATCAAAATTGTTGACAAATTATTATTTTAGAATAACCATAGACAGACTCCTAGAAACTAGGAATTTAATATATTATGTGCATAGGACTGTTGTGGGTAAATGTTCCCCAAAAAGAAAAGGAAATGTGTTGTTAATTAAAATTCTCTTAGTCGATATCTCTCACCATTAGGAGAGCCGACACCAATTTGGAAATTAAAAGTAGGAAAACTATAAGTGTTGTAAGAGCGCTTGAAAACAAAACAAAATTATCAAACCCCCCATCGGGGAGACGGAAGAAATGAATCATGTGGAATGAGGAGGAAAAATGAAAAAAAAAATAGGGTTCCAAAGACAATACAAGCACCATTTGATTAGTAACGCACATCCCAATCGTTCGTCAAATGTTGTACTATGTGTCTATGTTTTACCCTAGAAACATTCCTCCTTCCTTTGGTGATGACTTCTCCTTCTTCGTTACACTAGAGGCTCCTTATACTCATCCTTTTTCACCATTTTCTTGATCTTCCTTGCTCGCTAATTTCAGAGGTGATTTGCTTGTCGTTGGAGGAGTGGGAAGCCTCTATATATAGAGGATTATCCCTCCCTTAGGCCGACTTGAGGATAATAGGCTGAATTGATTTTTCTTCATTGGTTTTGCTCCTTTTGGTGAAGTCGTTTCACTGAGAGGACTTGTCTTTGCTTGGAGGGATATTCTTTGACTCTTATACAAATATATGCATGGTGTAGCATGCCCTTAACGGTCTTCAAAATTTCTTTTGACTCTTTGACTCACCTATAGCACTTTAACATGTGCTAGACCTATTTTAATGAGAAAGAAACTCATTGATAAATATAACAAAAATAATATTTCTTTTCTTGAATAAATAAAAATATCAAAAGTACAAGACCGAACCTAGTTACACTTTATTCAACACTTCTAATGAGCAGAAGAAGATGCAAAAAGAGAGAAAATATAAAAGGATGGAAACCAAAACACATCGGTGCAAAGGTCCTAGCAACCACTGTAGCATTGATGGACATACAAAGGAGAAGTGTTGGAAGTTGCATTCAAAGATTAACCGAAAGAACAAAAAGAAATATAATAAGAAGAATCTCATGGCCACTGATTTGAGCAACCATGTTGAAAGAAGCTTAGATGTGGATGAGAATATTGTCTATACATCACTGCAGAAGGAGGTGAATTTGAGTAGCCTTAAGCAACATGAAGAGAAAGAAATGACCAAACTCTTCCATATAAAGATACAAGTCAAGAAGACCAAGATTGATGCTTTGTTTGACTCGGGATCTCAAGTGAATATCATTGCAACAGAGTTGGTCAAGAAATTGGGAAATTTGTGATCATCCAAGCCCATATCCACTAGGAAGAGTAAATAAATATGCAGAGTTGAAGGTAACAAAATAGTGAAAATTAAATTTTTCATCAATGTTGATTTTATTGATGAAGTAGAATTAGATGTGGTTCCCCTTGATGTATGTGGAGTTGTGTTTGGAAGTCCCTACATGTAATTTAAAGATGAAATATTCATGTGGAGATCCAACCAGTATTAGTTGGTCAAGGATGGAAAATCATTCACCATCAATGTGCAAAAAGGTAAGTCGACAATTTCATTGGTAAGTGCCAACCAAACCAAGAAATTGATCGGTTCTAGCAAGAAGTATGTTTTATTGTTTTTAAGAGAAAATCATTTTGTAGAAGAGTCGGTAAAAGGAAAGGCATCCCTAGAAGAGAGTACTAGGAAACAGAAGCAACAACTGGAAGTGCAGTGCTACATGCATACATGGTTGTGTTCTAAGATCCTAAAGGGTTACCACCTAAGAGGGGAGTGGAACACGAGATTCAACTATTTTCGGACTCCCCATTTCCAAACATTGGGTTGTACTAGTAGTCTATTATAGAATAAAGTGAGGTGAAGAAATAGTTGTAGCAGCCACTGGAACAAGGTGTCACTTGACTAAGTACATCACCATGTGGGTCACCCATCATCATTGTGCCAAATAAGGATGGTACTTGGCGGATGTGTATAGATTACAGGGTCTTAAACAAAATCAAGCTCAAGAATAGGTACCCCCTGCTCAAGATAGATTATCTATTGGATCAGTTGCAACTAGCAAAATGCTTCACCAATCTAGAATTAAAGAATGTATATCACTAGGTTTGAGTCAAAGAAGAAGATACCTGGAAGGACGCCTTCAAAACTAGACAAAGTTTTTATGAGTGGTTAGTCATGTCACTTTTCTTATGCAATGCACCAGCTACGTTTATGATATTTGTGAATGATGTATTTCACCCCTTTATAGATTTATTTGTTATTGTCTATTTGGATGATATACTAGTATACAGTGCTACCTGGGAGGAGAACATCTCACATTTGATGCAAGTATTGGAGACATTAAAGAAGTGCCAACTTCTAGAAAATATCAAAAAGTCTGAGGTTACACAAGTATTTAGTGTATCTGGGGTATGTGATAGGTGGAGAAGAGTTGAAGATAGATCTTTCCAAGATGGAGGCCATCATGAAATTGTTGGCACTTACTAATGTTTATGAGGTTAGGAGTTTTATTGGGGTAGCACAATACTTAAGGAAATTCATAGCCTCATTTTTAGTTGTAGTAGCATCACTTCACACCATAACAGTAAGTAGCAAGAGTTTCCAGTGGGGAAAGGGTTGGCAGAGGGCTTTTGAGGAGCTAAAGAAGAATATCATTCAAGCACCAATTCTAGAATTACCAAAATTGTAGCAACCCTTAGAAGTAAAGATAGATGTGAGTGGGTATGTTATGGGAGTAGACGTGATGTAGGGAGGAATGCATGTATGTTTTCATTCTGAAGTATTTCATGGAGAAGTTATTAACGACCCTACCTACGACAAGGAGCTCTATGATTTAGTGAAAGTTGTGGAGAAGTGGAGGCACTATCTCATGGGGAAGGAGATAGTAATCCACAGAGACCACTAGCTACTACTGTACCTGCAGGTGCGGTGTAAGCTACAATAGACTAAGCATTACAAGTGGATGGTGTTTCTACAACAATTTCATTTAATGATTAAGTACAATAAGGGAAACACAAACAAGTTGGTCGAAGTGCTCTCAAGGCCACCCACATCAAAGATCACATCTTTGGTAACTCTTATGCACATGGAGCCATTCACCCATGATGCATACAGAGAGGCATATTCATATAATGAGGACTTCAAGGAGGTGTTTCAATAGTTCCAAATTCAAATTCATGTGTGCAATGGTGACAGCACCATTGACTACCATCTCTAGGATGGGTTACTCTTCAAGTTGGATGAGTTGTGTGTTCCTATTGGTGAGCGATTGAAGTTGATTAGAGAGGCTCACAACTCCAAGGTTTCAGGGAACCTTGGTGTAGAGAAAACCATGGCCAACTTGCAAAGGTATGTGTATTGGCCCAATATGCAATAACATGTAGCTAGGTTCATAAGAGGATGCATACTTTGTTGTACCAGCAAGCATAGAAATAGGAAACAGGGTTTATATCGTCCCTTACCTGTGCCCACTCATCCTTGTAAAAGAATTTCCATGGACTTTGTGAGAGGTTTACCAACAACTAGGAAGGGACATGACTACATGTTTGTGGTAGTTCACAAGTTCAGGAAGATGTGCATTTTGATGCCTTATATAAAATATTATTGGTGGACAAGAAGCAACAAACTTGTTATTTGGACACGCGTGGGTGAAATTTGGTATACCAACGAGCATCATTTTAGATAAGGACACAATATTTCTAAGTACATTCTGGACAACAATTGTGGGAGAAGACGAACACGAATTTGAAGAGATATAAAACATTCCATCCAAATATAGATGGACAAACAGAAGTAGTTGACAGGACTTTCGTGTTGCTTCTGAGGCGATACAACCAGAAGCATCCAAAGTCTTCGGATGAAAATTTTCTATATATACAACACTCTTGCAGCAAATCAATCCACACTTATATAGGAAAGATCCCATTTTCAATCTGTTTTAGATATTTTTTGCCTTTACCTTTGGTCATTGCATATGGGCAGCAAGGAGGAGTAAAGGAAGATCTTATAGGAGATGCATTGAGCACTGAAAATTTTATAGATAAAATCAGTTAGATCCATCTACAGGTACAATAGACACTGTAGAAGTCACATGAGAAGTATAAGGCTAGGCATGATTAGCATATAAGAGAGAAATAGTTCAAGGTGGGAGATATAGAATAGCTAGAGTTGAACAAGGAGAGGCTAAAGGGGCCTGGTAAGAAAATCAAGGCTCTGTGGTATGGTCCCTTTGAGATACTCTAGAAGGTGGGTGATAATGTCTATCAACTTAGTTTACCACCATATATGCACATTTACTCAATTCTGAACGTAGAGAATCTAAAACTCTATGAACCTTCAATGCTAGATCAAGAAGAGGAACATGTCCTACCTTCTATGGAGGATTTGGCACCAAATGCTCAGGTAGAGTTGACATAAGATATAATTTTTTAGAAGAGGTCCAAAACTACAAGATATGGGTTTGATGACCTTTGGAATATTTGGTTGAAAGGAAAACTTCCAGGCAAATCTTAATGGTACACTCGAGAGAAGGTGGAGGAAAAATTTCCTCTCCTCATTCAGTAGAAATTTGTGGGGATCAAAAGCCTCACAAAATGGGGAGGTTTGATCCAAATTGGATCATCAAATTTTTTTCTCTCCATCTCGATGCTTCCAGAGTGGAAAAAGTGGAGATATCAGTGTGGAGTACCAAAAAGGTTTGTTTTTAATTATCATTTCAATGGTTTTTCAGTGGGACTGGTGAATCTTTTACATCATGAATGTGGAAAACAATAAAGAATTATGACAAAATATGTGGAATTAGTATGCAAGACTTAACCGCTGATAGTTGTCATTCTCTTGTGCAGGAAAGCGTAAAAACGGGGAGCTGTTGTTCCAAAGAAAAAGACAAGAACAGGGTAACTGTTGTCCCTTTGACGAAGGACCGAGTGCAAACGAGGCTAAGCAGGTTGAAGCAAACCGGTCCGGAAAAGGAGGAGAAGGCACTAGCTCAGCGGAGGAGAAAAGAAGTGATTAAGGATTAACAGTTTGGCGAATCCCTCGGGATCTTCGATCCTGAGGGATCGCTGCTTTATTTATCTTATTGCTTAGACATCTCCGCCGTCACCCTTATATAAAGGGACGGCACTGTTAGCTTTGAGGAGGATGCTTTTATGTAACTTTTTGTTAAAGATTGAACTTTGATCATCGAGTCTCGTTGAACTTGGCTCATTGTACTTTCTGTTTTATGCATTAATATAAACTTGGTGGTTATCTTATCTCTGCGTCTGGATTAACTTAAAGCGGTGTACCCTTGAGGCTAAGGGCCCGGCCCCGGAGGACACTTGCTTCTGTATCACTACGATTTGATTTCTGCGTGGTTTGCTTATCATCATTAGTGGGTAATCTGATATGCTTTATAAAGTTACATCATCTTCTCTATTAAGATTCATTCATTAAGGTTTTTATAACTGTTATATTGACTCTGCATTATATCACCAATACCTTCAGAGTTGATTGAATATTATTAGACTTAATTGAACATTGTCATTATTTTGTTACAGATCTATTATGATGTATATTTGTGTTGTGGAATTTATCTGAAAGATGTGTTCTTTATGATTCAGGATTAATGTTGTTCCATTTTGAAACACAGTTGTAATTCCCGTTGATGACGATTGGTGTTAAATCAGATTACTTTTCAAGTGTGTTGTGTGTGTATGATTTCCAAATGTTGTTCCATAATTAGTAATTAGTGTTGTTCCATTAGCGCGTATTGCGTGATTTGCTTGGAGAATGAAAGATTGGAGTTTTGATTACAATGAGTGAATTTGAGTTGATAGGATAAAGCTTGATTACTGCTCGCGAGGTTTAGTTATTCGATTGTTGTTCCATTTCAGAATTGTTGTTCCATTTTAAGCATTGTTGTTCCATTCTAGATTTGTTGTTCAATTTCTTATTTGTCGTTCCATTTTTACCTGCTGTTTCATTTACTCGCATTTGGTGTGAGAGACGATATGTGGCTGTAGTGAGCCTCGGCATTTACTACCTCGCTCCCAGACCCATGGTCCATGCTCTAATTTCCTTTCCATCAGTTTCCAAAGGGATGGGCTATTGCTGTCGAACCCTTGAGTGATAAAGTTGCCTAGCTTTAAGAGTGTGTGATTTAGTCATTTGAAGTAACTTAGTCATAGACAAGCATCCGTTTACTCTTGTATTTTTGCATAAAGATGTACTACTAGCATTACTCTGACAAATAGCATCAGATTGAGTCACTCTTTGAAATAACCAAACGCTCCCGGATTGACATATTAATGTGAGGTAATTAGAGGTGAAAGAGACCCTTTTTATAGCTCTACATTTTGGGGCCGTTGTTGGGGAAAGAGTGTAGCCATTTGTCTTTTTCAGAGTAGTGTACAAACCTGCTAGGGAAGAGTTGGATCTTAAAAACGGAAGGTAAGAACCTGCGTGCAGAGCATGTAAAAGCCCTGCTCCACTATCCGCTTTCCTAACAGATTTGTTGTTGCTTTGTTTGAATAGAATTTAGTAGTTCATTTGAGTGCATGACTAAGCAGAAAAAACCAGAAAAGAATATTAAGCTTCCATCCAAACCCGAAAAAGCTAAGGGGTCGGTGACCCTTGGCCAAACAACTTTCACAGATGAAATCTATAAGAAAACAGAATCTCAGCCATCAGTAGGTCCCAGGAAAATTATTTCTAAACAACCTACTAGTTCCCTTCAGGCCACAGGATCACCATATGTAGCCTTTGCTGAGGTGCATAGTCAAACTGAAGAGCAGCACTTTCAAGAAATTGAAAATTCTACTCTAGAACTATTGCAGGAAGGGAATTTCAACAACTTTTGTGAAGGAGAAGGAGAAACAGGGGAAACCGAGGAACCAAAATCTCCCATTGGAACAGATTAGCCATTAAACAGCCTAGATAAGGGGAGCACTGCGAAAATCATTGTTGAAGGAGTCCAATCTCCTCAGACATCAGGTATTCCTCTTATCCCAGATAAAGGAAGTGCCATTAAAACTATCTCTGCTAAAATCGTTCCCTCTCAACCTAGGAATACCCTCCTAGATATCCCAGAAGGTTATTGGCATATATTCGATCCTATGGCTCAGAACCAGCCAAATACTCAAACCTCTACATTACAATACCCTATAGTGGATTCTACAGCAAATGCGCCCATGAAAGCTATCCCTCTTCAACATATCCCTACATTTCACGGTCTCACATCAGAAGATCCGGATGCATTTTTATTCGAATTTGATGTGTTGTGCAAGGGATATGATTACACCATCGATCCCCAGAGATTGAAATTATTCCCCTCTACATTAAAGGGGGTTGTTTTAAGATGGTTTATGGGACTAGGTGGTGGGGTCATCAACAATTGGGATCAAATGAAAGAATCCTTCTTAAAAAAATATCAGGATTATTGTAGGTCTAGAGAATTGAAAGACGAAATATTCCAAATGACAGCCAAACCGAACGAAACATTAGAAGAATATGTGGAACGTTTTCAATACAATTTACAAAGATCGCCTTATGCATCACTACCTTTACCTGATAATGTGTTAAAAACTGCATTGATAAGGGGCATGAAGGAACAGTGGATTGAAACATTAAACATCATGGGAAAAGGGGATATTTATCAAGAGAATTTTGCTGACATTATTGATTTATGTATCAGGAGTTCAAGAGGCAGTACAAGAATAAAACCGGCAGAATATGATCAGTTTGCAAGAGACAATAAAATATCAACAAAAGGAGTAACGTGTGTGGAGATTGGAAATTTATTAGAAAATTTTAAAACTGATATTCTAGGGACACTAACTACACAACTTGATATTATGCAAGCCAAACAGAAGCAGATGAAGGCAGAACAGAATTTGGCAATCTTCTGCCCCCGATGCAGAAAAAAACATAGTCACAAGGAGTGTCCACTGGATACAGTCCAAACATGTGCCATCTGTACAAATGATCATCTTACGGAAATCTGCCCCTCACTTCCTGGATTAAAAGCAGTATACAAGGAAGCAGAGGAAGAACCAGAATCGGTGTATTTGATCAACCAGCACCGCTAGTGGCAGCCAAGACAATCTGGTATGTTTTCAGACCCAACCTCTTCTTTTCAGCCTCCACAATATAATGCTCAACAATATAATATGTGGCAAAATCAGCCCCAACCCCCATTTTCAAACTGGTCACCACCATCGTTTCCTTCTTCAAACCCGTGGCTGAATCAGCCAAGCCAATCTGGTTGGCCGAATTTCCCTTATACTCCACCATATTGGAAAAATAGCCCATACCCTCCGCAATGGACTTCCCCTACTTCACAAGGTTCACCCTGGCAGACAAACTGGCAAAGACCGATGCAACAGCCAGTAGGAACTATTCTGCTCCCTCAACCTACTCTTCCAGCTTTACAACAAAATCCCCAGTCTAATCTGAGACCGCAACTCCCAGCCCAACCCAACCCCAATCCAAATAACAGACCGGTCCAATCTCTTCAAATCATAGAATCACCAGAAATAGGACCTGACCTACAGGAGTGTAACGATCTTCAATTATGATCTGGACATATCATTGAGGGAGATAAAATAGTTCATATTGAAGATCAGTTATCAAGAGAACATCAGTTGCAACAAGAGGATGTAAATAAGCGGCAGACTCATAATCAAGCAACTACATCCTCTCCCCCGTTCCCAGAACGATTAGTCATACCTCGACCTTTACAGTATCCTGACTTTGAGATTCTGGGAGAATTACAAAATTTGTATATAAAAATCCCGTTCCTCCAAGCTATTCAAGATATTCCTATATACGCAAAAACTATTAAAGAATTGTGCATAAAGAAACCAAGGAGGAATATAACAACTAATCCAAGAATCCAAGTAGTCGGTACTTTATCTGATCTATTATCTGGGAAAGAAACACCCATTAAATATGAAGACCCAGGAAATCCAATTGTAACTGTTCAAATTTACGGTCAGACCCTGTCTAATGCCTTAGTTGATCTAGGAGCTGCAATCAATATTTTAACAACCACTACCTGTCAAAAGCTCGGCATTACATCTATAGAACCTACCTCTACTTTGTTAGAATTGGCTGACCGATCTGTGGTTAGACCAGAAGGTACTCTACATGATGTCATGGTCTCTGTAGATTCCTGGGAATATCCAACCGATTTCCTGATAATTAATCCAAAAACCCGACTTGATGGACACCCGCTAATCCTAGGTAGACCTTGGCTTGCCACCGTCGATTCTTACATTGGTTGCCGGCAAGGAAATATGACCATAACCAAAGGACCTGATATCAAGAATTTGGTTCTATACCCTCCAGCATAGCCAAGTCTCACAATAATTAAAACTAACAAGTATCTTGTATCATACCTTACTGATAACATTAGATCTCCATTGACTATACAAGAGGCACTTGATTTTAAACATCAAACAGAAGATGATGCCATTAACAACTTCATTAGTCAAACTGAATCCGGGTCCTACACACAATGTCACATGATAGAAGCAGCATTTGATAATGAATTAGAAGAAGATCCTCTGAAAGACACACATGATCAAACAATACCTGTTACTTCTGTCGCAAATAGTAAAATTGTGGAAATTGAACCGGGAAAAACTTTAAATATCAATGCCAACCTCACATCTGAACAAGAAACTAAGCTCATCCATCTGTTAAGAAAATATCAACAAGCATTTGCATGGCATTACCCTGATATGAAAGGAATCGACCCACAATTGTGTACACACCACATTTATATAGAAAAAGATGCTAGATCTGTCTGTCAACCGCAAAGAAGACTTAATCCTCATCTAAAGGATGTGGTAAAAGCGGAATTTCAGAAACTTTTAGATGTCAATTTTATTTATCCTATTTCTGACAGCAAATGGGTCTCTCCACTTGTGGTGGTACCAAAAAAGAATTGGAAATGGAGAATTTGTGTGGATTACAGGGAACTCAATAAAGCAACACAAAAAGACCACTTTCCTCTCCCATTCATAGACCAAGTGCTAGATACTTTGGCAGGAAATAAATTCTTTTCCTTCCTGGATGGCTTCAGTGGATACAATCAGATTCAGATTGCCCCTGAAGACCAAGATAAAACTACTTTCACTTGTCCTTGGGGAACATTTGCCTACCGAGTTCTACCTTTTGGCCTATGTAATGCTCCCGCCACATTCCAAAGGGCTATCCTTAGCATTTTTGCAGATTTAATAAATGATGGACTTGAAGTATATATGGATGACTTTACACCCTATGGAGATGATTTTGATCCAGCACTAAATACCCTAGAAAAAGTCCTACAACGCTGCATAGCTACCAGACTTTGCTTAAGCCACGAAAAATGTTACATGATGATGACTGAAGGACTTATTCTAGGACACTATGTTTCAGCAGCCGACATTCAGGTAGACCCGGCCAAAATCCAAATACTTTTGCTTATTCCCACTCCTACTACTCAAACAGAGGTACGCAACTTTCTTGGATTTTCTGGATATTATAGACGATTTATAGAACATTATTCACACATTGCTGCACCTTTATATGCACTAACTGGTAACGTTGATTTTCTTTGGACAGAAAAATGTCAACGTGCTTTCAAGGATTTAAAGAAGCTCGTATCCACAGCCCCAGTCCTTCGAGGACCAAACTGGGATTTGCCATTTCAGATATCAGTTGATGCCTCAGATACAGCCATTGGCGCGGTCCTTGGGCAGGAAGAGGATAAAAAACCATACGCTATATATTACATCAGCAAAAATTTATCCCCTGCTGAATTAAATTACACTGTTACTGAAAAAGAATTCCTAGATGTAATACATGCTGTCAATAAATTTAGACATTATATCACAGGCTATCATGTTATCTTGTATACGGATCATTCCACCATAAAATATTTAGTAAATAAGCCTGTCACAAATGCCAGAATAACTAGATGGTTGATCTTATTGCAGGAATTCGATATCACAATCAAGGGCCGGCCCGGCAAAGAGAATCCTGTAGCCGATTTTCTCTCAAGAATGCCAAAGCCAATAGATGCAGCAGCAGTTGAAGATCGATTTCCGAACGAACATCTGTTTGTTGTTGCCGTTCGAACACCCTGGTATGCTAATGTTGCCAATTACCTTGCAGTAGGTAAACTACCAAAACACTTAACCCCTAATGAACGAAAACAGATTGTTCAGAAGAGTACTCGATTCTCCTGGATTGGGGGCTATTTGTTTCACACAGGGGCAGACATGCATATCATGAGATGTGTTCGAGAAGATGAAATCTTTGACATCCTAAAAGCCTGTCATGATGGACCATGTGGGGGACACTTCGCTGAGCGTAGAACTGGACACAAAGTATTACAGACAGGATATTATTGGCCCACGATTTTCAGAGATGCAAAGAAATTTGTCCAAGCCTATGACAGCTGCTAGCGAGCAGGACATCCTGGTCAAGCTGACGAGATGCCTCTCAAACCACAGTTAGTCATCGAACCATTTAAGCGATGGGCTCTTGATTTCGTTGGACCCATCAACCCCTCATCAAATCAAAGAACATATATCTTGGTGGCAACAGAATATGTCACCAAATGGGTTGAAGCAGAAGCATTGCCAAGAGCCACAGAGGACTCTGTCATACAGTTCATGTTCCTTCTATTTGTACATTATGGCCTTCCAAGGGAAATAATTACAGACAAAGGACCACAATTTGCTGGCAATAGATTAGCTACAACACTTAATAATTTATCATGTCCAGCACGAAATGACTACTCCATATCACCCACAGGCGAATGGACAAGTAGAAAGCAGCAATAAGGTAATAGAATCAATCCTAACGAAAACCATTGCGTCACATAGGCATGATTGGGCTGCTCGACTACCTGAAGCACTCTGGGCCTATAGAACAACATGGAGAAGCACCACTGGTTACTCACCTTATCAATTAGTGTTTGGAAAACAACTCATTTTTCCTATAGAATTTGAAATCCAAACATTACGAACAGCACAGGAAGTTGGCTTAGATCTAACCAAGGCACAGATTAATCGGCTACAGCAGATCATTGAATTGGACGAAATTAGGCTCTCTACACTACAAAATACAACATTGATTCAACAGCAGCGAGCTAAATGGCATGACGCGCTCATCAAAAACAAAGTCTTCCACGAGGGAGACTGGGCTCTGTTATATGACTCTCGGTTTCAAGACTTCCCTGGGAAACTCCAGACTCGTTGGTTGTGACCATACGAAATCCAGAAGGTACATGACAATGGGACCATCACTTTAATCACCATTGACGGTTCTAGATATGCCTTCAAAGTGAATGGCCACCGAGTTCGTCTCTATCGTAAACTACTCACTCGGGAATCCTTCTGCCAACAGCTACGCAGAGACATTAATATGGAGATTTTAGGAGAGGAAGAGAAGTCTTCCTCACCTGTAATTCATTAAGGAATTCATTTTTTTCACAATTTGTACATAATTTCTTTTCTTCAAACTCATTCGTGTACATATGTTTGAATTAAATGTGTTCTTTTGTCAAAGATTTCGATTTTTGTCGTTCCTGAAACGAATGGCATTTGCGTGTTTCTGTTGTTCCTTTTCAAAAGGAAAAGCATTTTTTATTTCTTAATTTTTCCACTGTTCCTTTTCAAAAGGAACAGCACTCTTGATTTTTCTGCTATTCCTTTTCAAAAGGAACAGCACTCTTGATTTTTCTGTTGTTCCTTTTCAAAAGGAACAGCACTCTTGATTTTTCTGCTGTTCCTTTTCAAA
The DNA here is from genome assembly GCA_031772625.1 of Pinus tabuliformis. Classification (NCBI taxonomy): domain Eukaryota; kingdom Viridiplantae; phylum Streptophyta; class Pinopsida; order Pinales; family Pinaceae; genus Pinus; species Pinus tabuliformis. The sequence goes on from CM062816.1 coordinate 439,848,583, forward strand.
AGGAACAGCACTCTTGATTTTTCTGCTGTTCCTTTTCAAAAGGAATAGCACTCTTCATTTTCATGTTGTTCCTTTTCAAAAGTAACAGCACTCTTGATTTTTGTTGTTCCTTTTTCAAAGGAACGGCGTTTGCTTGTTTTGCTGTTCCTTTTCTAAAAGGAACAGCATTTTGATTTTTGTTGTTCCTTTTTCAAAAGGAACGTCATTTTGAGTGTGTTGTTGTACTGTTTTTCAAGAGAGATAGCATTTTTTTATTTTCTGCTGTTCCTTTTTCAAAAGGAATGGCATTGGTGTGTTCTGCTGTTCCTTTTTCAAAAGGAACGGCATTGGTGTGTTCTGCTGTTCATTTTTCAAAAGGAACGGCATTGGTGTGTTCTGTTGTTCCTTTTTCAAAAGGAACGGCATTTGCACTTTTGAGACCTATGCTCCTTTGTTGTTCTTCTCTCAAAAAGGAACACTTCTAGCATACTTTTTCTCTCCTTGTGAAACAGCTTATCCCTTTTGCTGATCCAAATTTGAGGATGCTTCTTGCTCCTGTTCTTTCAAAGTCTTTTAGAGACAGCTATGCACTTCTGCAATGAATACAAAATCACAACATACTGAAATCAGAAAATTTTAAATCACTATCTTTATAAGGCTCTGTATTGGTAAGAGGACAGAAGGAAGGACATACTTATCTTTTGTTGTCATTGTCTTATTAATTTTGCCCTGATTGGTTATCTTTATCATGCCATTCTTTTTAATCCTCTTTGATTTTTGTTTAGGAATTAGAGCAAAGGGTTTATATCCTCCTATTGAGATGATAAGACTTCTTCCACCATTCCTACTCTTAAGGAGTGTTGAACCACCCTTTGTGTATATATAAGGAAAAGTGCTTTATGAAAAAAAAAAAGTAAAAACAAATGAATTATAAATTGTCAAATGCAGGATAGGGGGTCTCATCAAGAGCCAGCCTACCATGATCATGAGGATGGAAGTGAAGTGGCATTCCCACTATGGCCACCACACCAGGGATATGGTCCAAAAGGTATATCAAATAAACAAACCTTGGAACAGGAGGTCTCATCACAAGCCGGCCTGCCCACTCTTCGCCCCCTCCTCGTGAATGGCATTATGGCTAACTGGTTACCAAGCCAGCATAATGGCCTACACTTTGACATTACATTCCTTAATATGCACATAAAGGATCATGGTTCCAGGGGTGAAATAAACAACTCTGCCAAGGTTATGGACACCTGTCGGCAGCAGAGCACTATTAATGGTATCAAAGTCACATTGATTACACCAATAGGTAGGATACTAATACTCTTTTGTTTCTTATATCCTAGGCACTAATCATATATTATTTCCCGACTTATATATCGCATGAACATTTATTACACCAATCATGGCAAAGGAGGTGACAATAACCACTTGAGATTTGGCAAGTACGACAGACGTCCTATCCCCCGGCCTCGCATCATATCACAGCAGCCTCTTACGTAATACGCGATCCAACTTTACGCCTCGATTTTGGTAATCCGTTGTTTTTCTAAACATGGCATATTTTCATACGTTTTTCCTTTATGACTTGGTTACAGATCGGTTGCCACTCCTTTCTTTGACGGCTGGGACAGCCTATCGCATTGTGGGGGGGGGAGGTTAACCTCATTATTCCCTGGGTTATGTGTCAACCCACTATTCGGGAAAGATAGTGTACTAGGAAATGGCACGGTTTAACGGCATGATATTTCTATTTTTTTCTACACAAGTTGTTGTTCATAAGTCATTTCTGTTGCATACTCTGTGTTTTTTTTCTAAATCCTACAATTATTATCCTCTCTGTGTTTCAAACAGCACAAGCAGTTGTTGTTCCATTGAGAATCCACAGTGAAACCATGGGAGGCATGGCAATTCGAAGCGAACCACAGGAGTTGACAGCCTCTGCTGCTGCTCGGGAGATCCTGGAAAGAGCAGGATGGCTGACTTATCTCAGTCGCCTGCAGGAGTCCAATGAAACAGTGGCGATGGAATTTTTGCAGAACCTGTAGGAGGATCACTCCACAGTGAGGGGGAAGTGGATAGCGGTCACCGACGATATAATCGCAGAAGTCTCGAGACTACCAGCCACCGAACCTGTATGGACACTAAAGAAGGAAAGACTACAGAAGATCATGGAAATTTTCCAGGATGAAGGCCAGAGCTTGACGATTAAGGGGAAGGGAGTTCTGCCGGCAACGCTAGGAGAACCCTGGGCAAAATTAGCAAGAACAGTACAAAGCTACATCACCTGCGAGGGGAGAAAAGACGTGGTAAGGCCACGACATCTTAAACTCTTAGCTGTTCTAAAGCAGAAATGCTCTGTAAATCTTCCTGCACTTTTGAATTCATTACTTCATGACGTCGCACAAAGCCTAAAAAAGGCACAGCATGTAGAGTCAGTTGTCAGCCACCATGGATTAATCCGACTAATAGTTAGTCATAGCCTCACCCAGCAGCAAAGCAGCTGGGAAGAAATAATTACAATAATTGAGGGGAGGGCGACAGCACCTTCCCCAAAATGTAAACATACTACAAGCACACCAGAACGTCTGGAAAAACGCAGAGAATTAGGAAAACAAAAACATGTTGCGAGCACATCTGAACGACCAGAAACACGCCAGGAATCAGCAAAGCGTAAGCATGACACTGATACACCAGAACAGCCAGAGAAATGTAGAAAATCAGTCCAGTTAGCCCGGATAAGAGGAAGGCTGGAAAAACTCCAGGAAAGCACCAGCCAGCCAGTGGTAATTGAGGATGAGCAACCCTCACGGCCAGAAGTAGAAGAAGAACAAGTTGAAGGAGAAAAGGAAGGAGAGGCCGAGGAGGCTGAGCAATCCGAAGAGGAAAATGAGGAAGCAGCTGAGCCTCCTGAGACAGAAGCTGAGCCTCCTGAAACAGAAGCTGAGCATCCTGAAACGGAAGCTGAGCATTCTGAGGTAGAAGCTGGACAATCCAGGCAGGAGGAGGAAATGGGACAGCAGGTAGGTAGCCCACCACAGGACCCAGTGGGAGAAGATGAATTGGCCGCAATCTTGGCCAATATGGGTGAGTATGGCCAACCTTCCACTCCATCATACCTCTGTGACAAACCCCAGGAAGAAGATACATCCGAAAAACCACATGCAGAAGAGGCAGAAGAAGGAAATCTGCCTGTTCATGATGAAAAGGAGATAGGAGACACTGAACGGGAACAATCTGTTCCCAAGGCACCAGAGGAAATTCCGGAGGAAGTAGGGATAGAAAAAGAAGTCACGGAACCAGTTAGGGTTCCTACCCCAGAACAGCCAGCACAAAACAGTGAAGAAGCACCCCAGGAGAAAGATCCAGGGACTAGTCACGGCCCAGAACACAGCAAAAAGCCTACTGTTCCTTTTAATAAAACATTGGAAATTAGGGAATTACAAAAGGAACAACGGAGGTTATTGAGCATAATAGCCCAGCTCCACCAGCAGACCAGGATCCTAAAAGTGAGGCAGAGGGTAAGGAAGACCGTTGGGAAGAAAAAGATTACCACTGCAGTAAAAATCCGCAGGATAAAAAGGCAGAGGACCAAAAATCACCCTGCTAATCAAAACCCTGTTGAAGATCCAGCTGTTGTTCCAAATGAGGTTGAAGGTCCAGCTGCTGTTCCAAATGACGCTGAAGGACAGACTGTTGTTCCATTTGAAAAGGAACAGCAGCAAGCTGGTATTCGTGTTAAAAAAAAATGGACAACAAGGAAATTCAAACAGAGGCACCACCCTCAGGAGTGATAAGGGTTCTGAACTCGAAACAACGCAATAATAAAGTTCAGGTAAAACTCCCGCCCTCCACTGCTGCATGGAAAAGAGATCCCAAGACAAGGACCTTTCACAAGGGATTGAAACAAGCTCAGCAAGAAATGGAAAGGCTTAGAGAGCAAACAGTCCCTCGCGAGAAGTATGAAGAACTACAACAGCAACTAAGGAACATCAACCAATCCGAAAGCCAGGCCTTTGAAGGGTGGCGAAAGGAACAAGAGAAAGTTGTAAAGGTAACCCGTAGGCTAGATACTGTTATCAAATAGATGGATACCTTGTGTTCTTTATACAATGACGTTTTAGCATGTAGGGCCCCTGCCAAAAACTATGCTCTGTTTTTATTGGAACGGTACTTACAATTAAATTAAAAGCTATTAAAGCAGGTGCCCCGATACAAATTAACATTGTCAATGACTTTATAGATTGTTGTAAACATTATGGGCTGAAGGTCCAGAGATTGCTATGTGAATTTCATTTGCATAACCTCGTGCTAGATCAGGAGACTGAACTGAACCCTGGCCCTTTTGTTGGGGACATTCAATTGCAAGCATTCATCTCATTCGGGGTTAATCAGATTAAATGGCTCAAAGCCTATAACACTTTCCAGAGGCAGGAAAATGGCCTAGACTTGTGGGTAAGGGCTGAGCCTAGGGACCCAGTACGGTTATGGAAAGCACATAGAAACCTCATGAGAACTCCGGGTGTCATCGAAACGTTAGGACCCATGCACGAGGCACTCATTCGACAAAGTTTAGAATATTTTCTTTCTATCAAAGACCTCGCCATTGATGCAGCCAAATTCCGGTACCGAATCTCTAATCCAAACATCCAGCTCAGGGAGCCATTTAAGTATGAGAATTTTCAATTAGCTGCCAACCGTTTGAACCTCTATGGCGAAAGCATCTTGAGGGCAGGGCCATCCTGGTTAGGATATAGATTCCGCAGTGCAATTATCTGGCACCCTGCACCCGGATATCAAGCCCTATATGAGATGCCTGAGGGTCAAACAGGCTAGTTCTTTGACTACCTAGTCACTCACCATGGCTGTAGGCCTCCATATGAGATTCCTTCTCTAGCCTATTCTCTCACTGCTTTGCATGTCAACTACAACGTTTTCATGAGGGCATGAAACAGTGTAAGCAGGGGGTGTGTGGAGTACCAAAAAGGTATGTTTTTATGATCATTTCAATGGTTTTTCAGTGGGACTGGTGAATCTTTTACATCATGAATGTGGAAAACAATAAAAATTATGAAAAAATATGTGGAATTAGTATGCAAGACTTAACCGCTGATAGTTGTCATTCTCCTGTGCAAGAAAGGGTAAAAATGGGGAGCTGATGTTCCAAACAAAAAGACAAGAACAGGGTAACTGTTGTCCCTTTGACGAAGGACCGAGTGCAAACGAGGCTAAGCAGGTTGAAGCAAACCGGTCCGGAAAAGGAGGAGAAGGCACCAGCTCAGCAGAGGAGAAAAGAAGTGATTAAGGATTAACAGTTTGGCGAATCCCTTGGGATCTTCGATCCTGAGGGATCACTGCTTTATTTATCTTATTGCTTAGACATCTCCGCCGTCACCCTTATATAAAGGGACGGCATTGTTATCTTTGAGGAGGATGATTTTATGTAACTTTCTGTTAAAGATTGAACTTTGATCATCGAGTCTTGTTGAACTTGGCTCATTGTACTTTCTGTTTTATGCATTAATATAAACTTGGTGATTATCTTATCTCTGCGTCTGGATTAACTTAAAGCGGTGTACCCTTGAGGTTAAGGGCCCGGCCCTGGAGGACACTTGCTTCTGTATCACTACGATTTGATTTCTGCGTGGTTTGCTTATCATCATTAGTGGGTAATCTAATATGCTTTATAAAGTTACATCATCTGCTCTGTTAAGATTCGTTCATTAAGGGTTTTATAACTGTTATATTGACTCTGCATTATATCACCAATACCTTCAGAGTTGATTGAATATTATTAGACTTAATTGAACATTGTTATTATTTTGTTACAGAGCTCTTATGATGTATATTTGTGTTGTGGAATTTATCTGAAAGATGTGTTCTTTATGATTCAGGATTAATGTTGTTCCATTTTGAAACATAGTTGTAATTCCCGTTGATGACGATTGGTGTTAAATAAGATTACTTTTCAAGTGTGTTGTGTGTGTATGATTTCCAAATGTTGTTCCATAATTAGTAATTAGTGTTGTTCCATTAGCGCGTATTGCGTGATTTGCTTGGAGAATGAAAGATTGGAGTTTTGATTACAATGAGTGCATTTGAGTTGATAGGATAAAGCTTGATTACTACTCATGAGATTTAGTTATTCGATTGCTGATCCATTTCATAATTGTTGTTCCATTTTAAGCATTGTTGTTCCATTCTAGATTTGCTGTTCAATTTCTTATTTGTCGTTCCATTTTTACCTGTTGTTTCATTTACTCGCATTTGGTTTGAGAGACGATATGTGGCTATAGTGAGCCTCGGCATTTACTGCCTCGCTCCCAGACCCGTGGTCCATGCTCTAATTTCCTTTCCATCAGTTTCCAAAGGGATAGGCTATTGTTGTCGAACCCTTGACTGATAAAGTTGCCTAGCTTTAAGAGTGTGTGATTTAATCATTTGAAGTAACTTAGTCATAAACAAGCATCCGTTTACTCTTGCATTTTTGCAGAATGTTGTACTACTAGCATTACTCTGACAAATAGCCTCAGATTGAGTCACTTTTTGAAATAACCAAACGCTCCCGGATTGACATATTAATGTGAGGTAATTAGAGGTGAAAGAGACCCTTTTTATAGCTCTACAATCAGCTCTCAAGAGATAGTATATATTTTGCAAGTTTTAAGTATTATTTTATCAAATATGTTGTGACGAACTATCCAGTGGAATATCCACAGTAGTTCACAAATCATATTGGTATCAAAGTAAGTTTCGTTGGGTATATTGTGGATACTTGTAGGGGCTCTAGATCATTTGTGCCAAAACTCGTAAAACCCTAATCATGGCTGAAAAATTTTTGAATAAACCTCGAGATCCTGCAGAGGATAGGTTTTCACAGCGAGAATAAGAAGTCTCGGATATAAATTGTAAATTAAATCTCCTCATGGTAGCCTTTAGCAATAATCTCGGGTTATTCAGAGAAGATGGGGTTCTAATGTAGAGGACAAAATTGGAAGGGGGATCAAGAGATTGGGAAGAAATAGAGAACTAGACGAAGTAAGAACCTGGAAAAGATTAACCCATTTTGAGTGTCATGAATCAATCACAGCCCCTATTCAAAATGGAAGTGAAGGTCGATATCACAGCTAAAAATCACATGCTGCAGCAACTGGAAGTGTATTTCAATGTCCATCAAATCGAGGAGGAATAGAATATTTCATTTTCACATATGGAATTAGAGATTCATGCCCTGAATTGGTGGGAAATCGACACAAAGAGCATGAGGTTGGAGGGAGAACCTCCAATGACTAAGTGGGAGAAATTTAAAACCCTCATTAAGTCACAATTTTGCCATTTTGGGTATGTAGACAACTAGTGGATCTGGTGGCACTACTTTAGGAAAAACCCTGTCCAAAGCATGTAGGAGTACACCACGGAGTTCGAAAAGGTGGACATAATGTTGGGTATCTCCCCAAAGTACCCATATGTACTCCTCAAGTATTTGGGGGGTCTACACGGCCATCTATGGGAGAAAGTGATGTTGTTCACGTCCAAATTGGTGGACGAAGCTTGTTTACATGCACAATATCTAGAGAAAATAGGTCTAAAGAAAGCACAATCAAGTGGATTGAAGAAGAAGGAGAAAGAGGACACTTCTAAGGAGGGGAAGAAGGAGAAAAAAGGGGGAAAATATTAAAAAAAAAATGGCAGCCACATTACACTAGTGCAAAGATCTTAGAAACCACTACAACATTAACGGCCATACAGAGGAGAAGTTTTGGAAGTTGCATCGAGAGATTTACCTGAAGAACAAAAATAAAGACAATAAGGAGAAGAATATAATGGCCATTTATTTGAGAAACTAAGTTGAAACCAGCTCGGACATGGATGAGAATATTATTTGTACATCAGTGCAGAAGGAGGTAAATATGAGTAGCCTTCAGTAATAGAAAGAGTAAGAAATGACCAAACTCTTCCATATAAAGATACAGGTCAAGAAGACCGAGATTTATGCTTTGTTTGACTCGGGATCGTAGGTGAATCTCATTTAATAATAGCTAGTCAAAAAATTGGGATTGGAAGATCATGATCATCCAAGCCCATATCCACTGGGATGTGTAAATAAGGATGCAGAGTTGAAGATAACAAAATAGTGCAAAATAATATTTTCCATCAATGTTGATTTTATTGATGAAATAGAACTATATGTGGTTACCCTTTATGTATGTGGAGTCATGTTTGGAAGTCCCTATATGTACATGCGAGATGAAATATTCATACAGAGACCCCAACCAGTATTGGCTCATCAAGGACAGAAAAAAATTCACCATTAACATGCACAAAGGCGAGTCAATTAGTTGGTAGGTTCCAACAAATCCAAGAAATTGATCAGTTTGGTTAAGAAGTATGTTTTATTGTTTTTAGGAAAAAAACAGTCTATAGAAGAGTCAGTAAGAGGAAAGGCATCCCTGAAGGGGTGTACTAAGAAATAGAAACAACAACTAGAAGAGTTTATACAGGCATACAGGGATGTGTTATGAGGGCCTAAATGGTTACCACCTAAGAGGGAAGTGGAGCATGAGATCTAGCTAACATTGTAATCCCTATTGCCAAACATGGGGTTGTACAAGCAGTCTGTTATAGAAGCGAGTTGAAGAAACAATTGCAACAGCTAATGGAATAGGGTGTCATTCAACTGAGTACATCACCATCTGGGTCACCCATCATCATTTTTCCAAAGAAATATGGGACTTAGTGAATGTTTATAGATTACAAGGCATTGAGAAAAATCATGCTCAAGAACAGGTACACCCTACCCAGGATAGATGATCTATTGGATCAGATGCAGCAAGAAAAATACTTCACCAAGTTGGACTTAAATTCTAGATACCACAAGGTTCAAGTTAGAGAAGAAGATACCTGGAAGACTGCCCTCAAAACTAGACAAAGTTTGTATGAGTGGTTATTCATGCCATTTGGCCTATGCAATGCACTGACTACATTTATGAGATTTATGAATGATGTACTACACCCTTTTATAGATTCATTTGTTATTGTTTATTTATATGATATATTGGTATCATTTCTACCTAGCAGGAGCACATATCACATTTAAAGCAAGTGTTGGAGACATTAAAGAAGCACCAACTGCTAGCAAATCTCAAAACGTGTAAGTTTCCATAGCAGTCTTTGGTGTATTCGGGGTATGTGATAGGTGGAGGAGAACTAAAGATAGATCCTGTCAATATGAAGGTCATCATGAAATTGTTGGTTCCTACTATTGTTTCTAAGGTCAGGAGTTTGATTAGGGCATAACAGTACCTAAGGAAATTTATAACCTCATTTTCAATGGTAGCAATGCCACGCCACGTCATAATAATAAGTGGCAAGAGTTTCCAGTAGGGAAAGGGTCAATAGAGGGCTTTCGAGGAGCTAAAGAAGAAGATCAGTCAAGAACCAATTCTTCCATTACCAAACTTGCAGCATCCCTTTGAAGTGGAGATAGATGTGAGTGGGTATGAGATGGGATTGGTCGTAATGTAGGGAGGAAGGCTTATATATTATTAGTGTAAACTATTTCATGGGGCAGTTCTTAACTACCATACCTATGACAAGGATTTCTATGCCCTGGAACAAGTTGTGAAGAAGTGGAAGCACTATCTAATAATAAAGGAGACAGTAATCCACACAGATCACCAACCACTACAGTACCTCCAAGCCCAGAGTAATCTACAACAGACCAAGCATTGCAAGTGAACAGGGTTTCTACATTAGTTTCATTTAGTGATTAAGTACAAGAAGGGAAACATAAAAAAGTTGGCCAACATGATTTCATGGCCACCCACATCAAATATCATAGCTTTGGTAACTCATGCACATGGAGCCATTCACCCATGATGCATACAGAGAGGCATATTGAGAGGATGAGAACTTCAAGGAGGTGTTTCAACAATTACAGAGTCAAAGTCATGTGCACGATGGCGACAACACCATTGACTACCATCTTCACGATGGGTTACTCTACGGGCTGGATAAACTATGGTGTTCCTAAGGTGAGCAATTGTAGCTAAATAGAGAGGCTTATACCTCCAAGGCTAGAGGGCACTTTGGTGTAGGGAAGACCAAGGCAAACTTGCAAAGGCATGTGTATTCTCCCAAGATGCAAGACAGGGAGCTCGATCCATATGAGGATGCATGCTTTGTTGTACCAACAAGCATAGCAACATGAAACAAGGTATATATCATCCCTTACCCGTACCCACTCATCCTTGGGAAAGAATTTCCATGGACTTTGTGGGAGTTACCAATAACATGTTCAGAAACATATGTGTTTTGATTCCCTTTAAAAATTCCATCAGTGGGTAAGAATCAATAAACTTGCTCTTTGGACAGGTCTGGGTGCACTTTGGGATACCAAGGAGCATTGTTTCAAACCAAGAAACAAGATTTCTCAATGCCTTTTGGACTATGTTGTGGGAGAAGATGGACACAAAGTTGAAGTATTCAACAATACTTTGGTACAACTTCTGAGGGGATACAACCATAAGCATCCAAAGACCTGGGATAAAAATACAGTATATATATATAATTCTTACAATGCAACAAGTCCCAATTTGAAACTTTCTTGGATATTTTTCGCCTTCACCTTTGGACATTGCATATGGGAAGCAAGGACGAGTAAAGGAATATCTTACAAGATACACCTTAAGGGATGAAAAAATTATAGAGAAGATCAGACATATCCAACTACAGGTACATGAGACATTGTAGTATCCATAGGAGAAGTTTAAGGCTAGGCATGATCAATATAGAATAGAGAAAGTGTTCAAGGTGGGAGACAGAGTATGGCTGGTGGGCCCTAGTATTGCAGCAATAATGTTGCAACTCCTGGGACTCCCTTCTTTAATTTTATCAACCCGGTAGTTCGTAACAAACTTGGAAGCGACGGTGTTGTATGCACAAGTACTAGCTCTTGCCATGGCTGTCACATGATCAGCTCGCACAAGTCCGCTAGGAGCTTAAGCCAAATTCTATGAGCTCTTAGAAGAAGCTTTTTAACTGATGGATGAAAGCTAACTCAGAGGAGGCTAATCTACTTGCAGAAAGAAACTGAAAGCGGAAAGGAAATGCAAACCCTAGTTTTACCGACTAACCATACTGGTGCAAGAAAAATGATGAAAGCTACAGAAAGGAATTCCATTGACTCTTAGAAAGGTAAAATGCATGTGACTAAGCTACTTCTGAAGTGAAATCTGAAAAGAAACATCTTTTTGTATTTTTTAGTAAGTTGGTAGAATTATTGTGCATGTGCTTTAACTGTTTTTTACTATGCAGATGTGGATTGGCGAGAGGAAATTCTTGCAGGAGGTTGGGAAGGTTCAAAGAGGGCCTAAGGGGTCCCTAGCACCCTTCCAGAGAGTTTCACAGAGTTTGGCTATCAAGAAACCGCTTTCGTGAGCTTCTACAGGAAGTCTGCAGGGGTTCTACAGGATGTTCTGAAATTTCTACAGGATGTTCCGAAAAGAGGATTTTGGAGGGTTGATGACGGAAAAACGGTGGGAAAGTGGACATGGAGGTTAGATAAGGATGTTAAGGGTTCTAGGACCTAGCGCATGAGGCTAAGGAGCGGTTGGTTTTGGTTCAAGGATGGAGGAAGTGATGATGCACAAGAGTGTAGAAATTAGAGCAAGGTGGGAAAAGTATGGCAAATGAAGGGTAGGAATCATGGATTAAGGGTTGGAGCAGATTATCTGATGGAGGAAAGGTAGATAGAGAGGTAATACAAGTGATCTGCACACAATTTTCTAATACTGACCAAACAAAGACTATGCAAACCCAAGATCTAGCTATCTTGACCTAATTTGACTTAAAGAACAGCAAGGAAAATGAACAGCAGTTTATTTGCAATGAAATAATGTTAAATGTTATGGAAACTAAGCAATCATTGACTTGATCATCTAACCAAAACTGGTATCAACTTCTGCAAACTAGAATACAACACTAACAGTTGCACGGTGAAGCAAAGAAAGTGTTTTTGTTGGCAGCAAAATCACCTTTGTCCCAGCTCACGATCCCACTGAGGGAGAGGTGAGATCAGAGGTGCTTGATAGCCTTTTTCTAAAGATCTTCCTTGTTATTAACCTATCAACTCAATCTGAACATGAAAAGCCTTTTTAATCATCAAAAACAACCTAAATAACAAAATGAGATTTAAATCTAAATAGCAAATTTTATTCTAAGAATGCAACAAAAACACATAAAGGTAAACAAAGGAGGTACTGTGCACTTGGGTTGGGCCCAACCCCAAGAGCTACAGCCTCCTAAGAGAGATTAGAGCTGGTGCAAAAGCTGGATTCATCTTTATTGATCAAAAGAAATGTTACATTCCAAAAACTGTCCACAAGGAAAAGCTTGAAAATGTGCTGAAATGCAAAGCTAACCTACTGCCTAAGAAATGACTAAAATCGAACTACAAACTAGCTAACTTCTGCCTACAAAGTGACTAACTGAAATGAGGCCCTAAGCCTTCTTATTTATACAAATTGAGGACCCCAATAGTCCTCCTAAACTTTAGGAACTCGGCTACCAAAACTTGTAGTTAACAGCACCTTTACTAGCCCTTGCTCGGCTGCCCTTTTGATAATTGACTTGGTGGCCCTTGAACTCCGAGCTGATGGTGGAGAATTCGAGGTAAGGGCCCATAAATGAAGGGGACACCTTCCTACAAATCTTCTCCACGAATTTGGCTGCCAAGTGCTCATTTAAACCTTTGATTTTGTCTCCAAATTGACCAAAAAGACCGCATAAAGCACACATTAGACTTGTTGGCATAATGACTAACCCAATTCACTCTATTAGCATAAATATAATCAAAAACATGCAATAAACTAATGAGAATGGTGGATTAAGTCGAATTAGGAGGTTGAATGAGCCCATATAATTATCCATTTTTGGGGCTCATCATCACCCCCCTACTGAAAGTGTTGCTCATCCTCTGAGCAACTAATCTATCTCTTCATCTTTGATGGCCCTAGTGGCCTCCCTATCATGCCAAGCTTCTGAAGTGATGTCCTCTTCTCGGTCATGAAACCATGCTTTTCTCTCTACTTCTTCCCACTGCCTGTGCTCCTTTTCCTGTAGCAGTTTTTTTAGCTCCTCAACCTCAGCCTGCAGCTTGTCCTCTCTTTCTTGTTCATCAGATATTTCCTAGTCTTTCCTTCTTCCTGTGATTGTTTGGCCACCTTTTCCTCCAATTTCTCAGTCTCTCTTAGTTTAGCCAGTGTTTCTTGTAGAATAGTCTCAGCATCCTGCAGAGAGGCCTTTGTGTACAACATTTTCATTCTTTCTCTCCAGGTGGATGTCTTCGGGCTTCCCCGTTCATAGGTGATGGATGCCCTTGAGGGAGACCTCTCCTTTTGTGTAGCTGGGGTGTCTACAATTGTGATTGGCTCTTTTGACGGTGGCTGGGGTCTGCCAGTTTTTATCCGCATGCTCCTTCTTGCCTTAAAATACATGGAAGGCTCCCTCTTTCGCTTCCCTTTTTGCTTTGGAGATGTGCTTAGGGTAGCCAGCACAGCTGCTGCCTCCCTGGCTAAAATCTCAGGCGATTTTTCCTTTTGTTGCCCTGTTTCCATGCTTCCTATAGAAAGTCCTGTGTCGACTGTTTTCTGGCTTCCTGTAGAAACTGTTTTCTGGATTCCTGTAGAAAATGTCTTCATTGTTTCGATCTACTTGGTTGGGGGTGTCTTCCCTTTTAATTTTTGTGTGGTTTCCTTGGTTGTGCCCTTCTTTGTTTGGAATTTTTCAGTCCTCTCTGCTCTACCTGTGTCTTTGATTTAGGTTGCAGGGACATTAAGAATTCCTCCATTATCTCATCGTCATGACCCTGAATTTTGTCACAAAAGGTCATCCAATTGGCACAAGTGAAGAGGTTCACCACCTCAGGATGTTCACGCAATTTCCTGGAATCCGAGGGTTCCTTCCTGATAGATCCCCCTGGCATGATGAGAGTGCTCTATTTTAGGCTCTGAGCAGAGAGGGACTGTTGTTTTATAGTTTCCTCCTTTGAACATCGGGACAGGATCTCTCAGGTGTTTATATTTTAACTTGCACCAATTCCCTGGTTCTAAAAATTTTGCTGCCCAAAACTTGGTTGTCCGTATGTAAAATGAAGAATCAGGTTTTCACAGATAGGGCACAGAGCTCAATTTTCATCCTTAGCATACATACAATTATGAAAATTCAAATACTTCATACGCAGGTTAGCCCTCACGGTGCTTCATCTTTTTTCAGGAGAAAAAATTTTTATCAGGGACCATGGAGGAGAGTTTGACGCAGAACCAACTAAAAAATGTCGTGTATCACACAGGAAAACTACTATTCTTGACCCACAGGCAGACTTGCTTCTAATTCTCCTACTCCAAACAGTTTAATTCACCACCTTTCGAAATATCATGCATGGGAATGGTGTTTTCGAGCCTACCTCTCTTCGAAACTCCAATTTCGACGCAGAAAGTCCAGGTTTCTCTGCTCCGGGAGGCTATGCCGTGTTTCCTGTAGAGATCCTTCCTGTAGAACGCTTTGCTGGCTTCTGGAGGATTTCACGACGCTTCTAAACGAGCCTGGGATGCAGGAGGATTTGAAACATGCCGAGAAGCTCGGGCTAACAAACTGCAGAGGAGGAGGACGCATACTTTGCTGAGAACGGTTGCAAGTGTAAATGACAGTGGTTAACTTGAGTTCTTCAGCCGAGAATTTTTGAATTACGGCGCAATTCATGGCGAGGCGGGTGAGGTGGCCAGGCCGATCCATTAGCCAACGTCACGGCCATCATTCCTCTGCGTGTCTCTGACCACCGTTACCTTCCTCTGCCATTAACCGCCGCCATCACTGCCAATCCATCGATTCCCCCCCAACTGCACACTTCCCACGTGTCAGCTACACGTCTCTTCAGCGAATTCAAATGTAACCGAGCTCGTTCGGATCCCATGAGGCCATTCGACTGACTGTGGGTAGCCAGTTGACTGGCCACCGAATTCGTTCAATCTGCACCATTTCACAGACATGCAGTTTTCAGAGTATAGTCTATGCAATTTGATGAATAAGGTTAGACACTTACCTGTGTGGCCGTGGACGTGTTCTGCAGGCTTCAGGACGTGGAACGATGGCTTTTCTCACTGCTGCTTCGTGCACAGGCACTGGAACTCCTTCTTTCATTGGCTGATGTTGTATGCACGGCTTCGGGACCCGATCCTCTGGTTGTAAACGCTGCATGCACAGGCTCCGTCTGATTTCAGCTGTCGAGGAGGTGTTCACGTCCAAGCGGAGTTTGTTACATGTCCCCTGTGTTGATTTCAGCTGCTACCGACTCCATAGCATGTGCTCCAGACAGATCAGTTGCTACAGGATTCATGTACGACATCCTGTAGCTGCTTCTCCTCCTGGGATGCATGCTAAAACGAGCAAGGTTGTATTCACGGATGAAGGGTCCCGATGGAGCTTTGACAGGTAGAGTGTGCGAGCCTTTGTGTGCTTGATTTGTCACTTGGGAAAAAAATGATTTCAATCTGAGGAAAACAGGACTCTTTGTAT
Organism: Pinus tabuliformis; assembly: GCA_031772625.1. NCBI lineage: Eukaryota > Viridiplantae > Streptophyta > Pinopsida > Pinales > Pinaceae > Pinus > Pinus tabuliformis. The sequence goes on from CM062816.1 coordinate 439,864,138, forward strand.
GACTGTGCAGAAATACATAACCAGATTGTTGCAATGGCGGTGGAAAGAGATGAAACCGGTGATGGATGGAAGAGAGGGGTGGTTGCAGGCCTAATCAACAGACTTCGAGCTTTAAATCCATTTCCAGAATCGAATTTGGACTGCCCGAAGGCTCTGTTATCACTTAGAACTAAAAAAAAAAAAAATCTTGCATATAATCCTTTGTCCTAGTTCAATGTCAAAAGTTTGTGTCAAATTGTTTTCGTTTTTTGTTTCTTACTTAGGGTTGGAGCTTTAAAGGTGTTTGATTTAAGCTATACTCGAATCCTATTGGTCCTCCTCCACCATCATGGTTTCATAAGTCATGTCTTGTCTTATCCTAGTCACCGATTCTTTTCGTGATTTCGCAGCGTAATCTCCTATTGGCCAGTTTCGCAGCGTAATCATTGTTCAGCCATTCCGCAGCGCGTTATCATTAAGCCATTTCATAGCGCATTATTAGAATTCAAAACTAACCGCGCTGCGAAATCGTGGATTCGTGCATTTCGCAGCGAATCTTTCCCAAAGTGTCAAGTCTGTTGATGAGGCACCAATTCTGTCCTCTCATGTCAGTTTGTGTACCTCCCGTAGCATGTCTAAACTCTCATTAGTCACTACTCCAACAATAGATTTGTTGAAATGCACAGAAATATCATTCCAATGGATTTTACCGTGCATGGATCTTTATGATGATCGTAAGCGATGCATAAGTGACAAGCTTGTATGATGATGTATTTGAGTTTTCAAGCGAGGTTGTTTTCAAGCGAGCCTGATTACAAGCGAGGCCGAGTTAAAGAGAACTGAACCGCCATTTCAACTGAAGCTGTTGGTCATTGTGTGTGTGAAGATTTCAAAAGCAAAATGGAGAGGAAAGAACACAGATCTGGAAAATGCCAGAGGACCGAACCTGAAGGTTTGGACATAGCATTGAGAGATGAAGGCGTGAAGAAAGCATTCAAAGATGCCGGGTGCTGGAACTTTTGTAAAAAGCTGCAAGGAGGACATGCGCAGGTAACCAAAGAGTTTGCTTTAAACTTCACCGGTTTAAATTCAAAAATAGCTATGTTGGAAGTTCAAGTGTCTCCGGAGGCAATAGCTGCTGTAACAGAGATCCTAAGAGGGCGGCAAGAATGGTTTAAGAATTTTAAGTTTGATATGAATCCATGCAAAGAGTTTTTAAAAGAGGCATATGTGAATGAAGACCTAACAAAAGCAGCGCCCAGAAACTATGTCAAGGAGCATTATGCCCTTCTTCTCACCTGTATTCAGAAATACTTGACCTGTGAAGGAAGATACAATAAGGTCTACTCTTATCACTTCAAGCTGCTTTTACATTTCACTAGGAAAGCTTCCATAGACATTGCTTTTTACTTATTTCGCAGTTTGAGTAAAATGTGTGATAAGGTGCAGCTGAGGAAAGAGGATTGTGAAACCTCTTTGTTTCACCATGGTTTGGTTAAATTGTTAGTTTTAGATGGCCTCCAGAAGATAGGCAGAGACTGGAATTCGTTCATCTTCATGGCTGGTTTCCAAAGCAAAACTGGCCTTACTCCACAACCAGTTAAAGAACAACCAGTCAAAGAACTCACGATAGCTGAGCTTCAAAAAGAGGCAAGAGATAAAAAGCAAGCCAAGTCATAGCTAAGAAAACCAGTGAAGCCACTGATCATTAGAGAACAACCTCAGCAATCAACAAAAGAAGAAGCTCAGCATAAGAGGACTGTACCTGAAACAAGTAGATCTGAAACAGTGTCAAGGGTAAGGACAAGAAGCCAAATAAGTAAAGAAAAAGGTAAAGCCATAGCTGTTGAAGAAATCCCAGTATCTAAGGCAAGCCTGAATGATTTATTGGAGGCCATTGAGTTTGAGCAAATTGAACCAGTGCATATTGATTTGACATAGTCATCACCAGAAAGTACCAAGAAGTCTAAGGCCTCAAAAAGGCTGAAGTTTGATGAGCCAGGTGAAGAATTCATTTTCAAACCCAGAAGACCTATTACAAGGAAGCAAGTAAAGGAAGCCGAGAAATTGCCCAGAACAGAGGAAGCCGAGGAATTGCCCAGAACAGAGGAGGCAGAGAAGATTAAGCAAAAAGACACAAATAGAACAGTCATCATATCTCAAGGAGGTAATATTATAGCTATAAGGAACCAGTTAGAAGCAGCTAAACATGAGATTGCTAAGGTGAAGAATGCCACTAGGGAGTTTGCAGTCAGGTATGCAAATTATCGTAAAGTTGTATGGAAAGGAAGTGAAAACCTAGTAAACCAGTTGGATTCAGTAGCCGATGTTTACACATGGACAGTTCCAGCAATCAAAGAGGCCAAATTCATCAGAAAGATAAATATGCATCTAAGAGCTGAAAATAAAGCTATGAGGAAGAAAGTTGAAGACTTGAAGGCACAGCTAGGCCAGTTAGCTACTAAATGAAGTTGTTGTTCAAAGAAAGGTTTTGTTCCAAATTTTGTCAAATTTTGCTTAGTTTTATTGTTTTGAGGACATATAGATCCCTGCTATATGTATCAAAGATCAAAAGGAGTTTTGGCAATCAAATGTCTAGGCGGTAAATACCTCAGGGAAAATACAAGTTGTTTAAACAATTCAGCAGTTTCGTAGCGCGCTACGAAACTGCTGTAGGTGGTGTTTTCAACGCAGAAAAACAGTTTGGTAATATGTGCGGAAATTTTCAAAAGGAAACACCTAAAAGATATGTAAGAGACCAAATGAAGCCATCACAACCATTCAGATCAAGACAGGTGTACCTTTAAAAGGTGGAATGCTTTAACTCAAGTTTAAAGTTTCTGTTATAAAGCCACTTTATTACCGGTCATAGGGTATTGAATGAGTTGCATACAAGGAATTTTGGCTTGCACACTTGGCCATCGATGAAGCCTCCAACACATCAGGAACATGGTGGTGTTCTATATTTTTGGGTTATTAAAAGGGCTAAAAGACATGCTTCTGTATATTCGAAGTTATGGAGGACTGGAACCGAAAAGCAAGGGATATCACCTAACATCATTGAGCAGTTAAAGCATTCAGCATCCAAGGCCAACATGGAGCATTAAATACTCATCTCAGCAATCATCTCAGCCATCTCAGCCAAACTGAAAGGAGACCAGGTGTCAAAGAATAAGGAGGAATCATCCTACGAAGAAGATAGAGTTAGAGTCATAGTCAAATTAGAACTCTTTAGAACTCCAGTTAGCACTTATTGTATTTAATAGTTTGTTGCAAAGCAGATAGGTGTCATAAAAGTAGTTATTGAATTCCCCTCATGCTGGAGGAGGAATCTCGAATTAGGTAGAATAAGAATTCTATATATAGCTAAGACAGTGATGTAATGAGGGTTGGATATTTTATAAAACAGAGGACTGTTTTGGCTTATGTAAAAACAGAGTTCAGTAATATAAATGACTGTTTTACTTCTCAGGATTCATAAGGGATTTTCTTGTTCAGAATGTGTGATGGTATATTTTCTTTAGTTTTCTTTTACAGTTGTACAAATGCATAATCACTCAGAATTCATTGATCATGCTCTGACTTCCTGTATGTCTTTGTAAACTGTGGTTTTATATAAGTGGTATTCTGAACATCCAAATGCTAAATGCCCTGACTTCTATGTAAGGCATCATCATTGTTTGCTGTAGTATGTTTGACTCCATAGGCCCAATGGAAACTTATGTAATGTTTGTCCAGCCTTCATTATTTGTCAATGTTATTCACAAGAGTTAGCCATCTTACTAATAGTCAAAATCAATAATCCTTTGAGAGAGCCCTCTCAGGCTAAGGAGGCTAAGACTTAGTCAAAAGATTGGTGTGAAATAGTTACTTGAAGTATTCCTGGGTTGCAGCCTTCCAGGGCTTGATTTTGAGATAACATTTTGGTGCGTCTGCCGGGAGCCTGAAGATTACTCATTCCCGAAATTATGAAGCTGAACTTCTGAAGGTAGCAGGAGCTCAGAAAGGTTTTCAAGGCTGCATTCTACCTTGGTGACTCCATTCAATCTTAAAGTTAAAAAGGTGGCTTCGAGAGGAAGATATACAAGGAGTAATCCTGACCCAAACCCACCTAGTCTTGTGGATAATCCCAACATTATCTCAAGGAGTAGACAAAGATTTTTTGATATTCCAGGTACTTCAAACATTTCAAAATCTTTGTTTCCTGAATTTTCTAGAAGTCCTGAAGATAAAATTGTTGATGATAAAATTCAAGAGGTATTGTTGAGGTCTGAAAACGAAGAAGAGCTTATTGGAATTATTTTAGATTTACAAAAGAGAGGCATTGATACTTCATCTTTAGTGTCACAAAAAGATAAGGAAGAGTTTTGGGAGGTTGTTACTTCAGAATTGCTATTAGAGGAAGAGGACTTGAATCAGCTCAAAGAGCTTGACCCTTTTGAAGTTTTGCTCAAATCTAAAACTGGTTTACCTCTCCCAAATTGGAGTTCTTTTGTCAGTGGTTTACAAAGTCCAAATAGCCCTTTTCATACCCATACTTTATCTTCTGCCTCTGCTAGTTCAAATAGTCCTCAGACAACATCTCATACTAGTTTTGGTTCCACTGGTCATACAATACCTGTTATCACTGTTCCCCCATTCACTATGGCTATACCTGGTAGGTATGCCCCTCTAGCTCTCCCTGTTGTTTTGCATGATCTTCCTAGTAAATATGCTGCCAGAATTCCAACATGGGGAGGAGATGAAGATATTACAGCTGAGGAACATGTAGATAGGTTCAATGATTTTGTTGACAGGGAAGAAGTGGATGATGAAGATGTAAAATTAAGACTGTTTGCTCAAACTTTCATTGGGGAAGTCAGAAAATGGTTTAAAGCCCTTAGAGCTGGAAGCATTCATAGTTGGGTAGAATTTGAAGACAGCTTTCTAAGGAAATGGGGAAACAGAACTAACCCTGTCCAAGCCCTTACTGAGTATAACAATCTTAGGAGAGCTCCAGAGGAAACTGTTCAAAGTTTCTCTAAGAGGTTTAACAAAGTTTATAATTCTATTCCAGCTCATCTGAAGCCTCCTGGAGCTTTGGCACAGTTGAGATATGCTGAGTCCTTTGATTCAGATTTTTCTCTTTTACTCAGAGAAAGGGAGTCAGCCTCTCTTGCTGACATGCAAAATGATGCAATTAAGGTAGAAGTGAATATGCTTGCTGCTAAGAAATCAAAGATGGCAAAGACAAAGATAAAGGAAGAAGAGAAGCCTTCTACCTCTGCTCAAGAAGACAAGTTTGAAACAATGATGAAAACCATGGAGAAATTGATGGACCGATTAGCTCTTGGGAATACTTCTGCTCCTCAAGCACAACAAGAACCTCAATTTAGAAACCCACAGTTCAGAAGACCTCAGAATCAGCAAAGGCCAAGAGACAACAGAAATCAGCAGGCAGATCCTCCAGTGAGACCTCCTTTCCAACAAAACTTGGTGGATGAAGAAGAAGAACCTGAAGTCCCTGAGGAATCTATCCATTGCTTTGATGAAGAAGATTCAGGAATTTTCTTAACTAAGGAGGAACATGATGAGTCTAGCATGATAAAATCAGAAGAGGAGCCTTCAGATTTCTTAAAAGGTTATCAGCATGCTATATTTGAGATACAGAAGCAGTACAATCTTAGGAATAGAGATGTTCCTATCACAGCAAACAAGGCACAGCCCAAGAAGAATTCCTCAAGAACAGCTGATGATAAAAAGGAAAAAGCAAAGGTAGGTGAAAGTAAAGATGATCCTCCTCTTGACAAAAGGGACATTCAAATTTCTTCTCCTCCCAAAGAAAGTGACAAGTCTACCTCTGTTTTTAATATTGAGAATGAGATTGCAAAAATTAAAATATCAGTCCCTTTTAATGAAATTCTCAAGGTAGATAAGTACAGAAGCAAAATTGTTGAAATGCTAAATTCACAACCAGGAGTGGCTGATATCCTAAATGTACAAGAAGATAATCCTATTATATGCTTGGGTCCAAGGCTTGAGGATGAACAAAATGAAGAATTTCCTCCTTTCTATATAAGCATTACCATCCATGAAATGACTCTACATAATGCTATGTTAGATTCAGGGGCATCACATAATCTTATGCCTAAGGTAATTATGGAAAGATTGGGGTTAGAGATTACTAGGCCATATAAGGATTTATTCTCCTTTGATTCAAAGAGAGTTCGCTACATTGGTTTGATAAAAGATGTTGTTGTGGGTCTTACACAAATTCCAGCAAAAACCACTGTTATGGACATTGTTGTTGCAGACATTCCACCTAAGTTTGGAATGCTTCTTTCAAGGTCATGGGCAGCCAAAATCAAGGGCACAATGCAGATGGATCTTACATATGCTACTATTCCAGTGTTTGGTGAGCAAAGGAGGTTGTACCGTGAAACAAGGATGGCCTACATGGTGAGCAGCAAAGAAAAGCCTCAAAATTTTCCTATTTACTCATGTGATACTGGTCTTGGTTCAGCTATCCTTTTCAATGAATCAGTTGGGAGAGAATTAGAAGATAAACCTACAGAAAATCAGAGTCATGAAGGACAGCAAGGAGATGAAAAGGATATCATGGGCTGTTGGTCATTGTACTTTGATGGATCAGCAGGAAAAGAAGGGGCAGGAGCTGGCATTTGGATCACTAGTCCAACTGAAGAAAGTAAGTTTCTCTCATACAAATTAAATTTTGATTGTACCAACAACATGGCTGAGTACGAATCTCTAGTTTTAGGTCTGGAAGCCTTGATAAAGTTGAAAGCCAAAAACATTGTTGTTTGTGGAGATTCTGAATTGGTAATTAAACAAATAGAGGGTGCATATCAAACCAAGGATGCAAGAATGAGAGCATACAGAAATTTAGTGTTGGAGATGTTAGAAAAATTTCAGACTTACTCTTTTAGCATCAAAACTAGAGACCAAAACTCTATTGCAGATTCTCTTGCTGTTTCAGCCAGTTTATTTGTCATTCCTAAGCACTCTTCTGATAGTTATGAGGTGGAGGTTCGCCATAGACCAGTCATACCAGATAATATCATAAATTGGCAAGTTTTTGAGGATGACCAGCAGGTAAGAAATTTCATTGAATTAAAAGAAGAGTTTGAGCACAATCAAATAGATTAGCAGAACATGTTGGTAGAATCAAAGGAAGGTTCTGAAGTCTTACAGTTACAAAATAATTTAATCCCTAAAGGCCTCATTCCTTTGGAGAAATTATTTGATCAAAATGATGTGTTCAAAGCACCAAGACTGCAAGCTAATGAGGAGGAAGTGGAAAGCTGTAATTTAGGTGACTCAGTAGTGCCTAAAATAGTCAAGATTTCAAAGTTCCTTTCAGCTGATATGAAGACTAAATATGTTGAAATGATTGAAAAGATTCATTGATGTTTTTGCATGGAGCTATGCTGATTTGAAACAGTATGATTCTTCAATCATACAACATACCATCCCAATTAAGCAAAATGAGAAGCCTTTTAAGCAGAAATTAAGGAGGATTAATCCTCTTCTAATGCCACTGATTGAAAAAGAGGTGAAAAAGCTTTTTGATGCCAAAATTATTGTTCCAATCAGATTCTCAAATTGGCTTGCTAACTTGGTACCAGTTAGGAAAAAGAATGGGGAGATCAGAATTTGTATAGACTTCAGGAACTTAAACAAAGCTTCATTGAAGGATAATTACCCTCTTCCCAAAATGGATTTCATTTTTCAAAACATTGTTGGTTCACAAAGGATGTCTATGCTTGATGGCTTCTCAGGGTACAATCAGATTCTTGTTCACCCAGATGATCAGGAGAAGACAGCTTTCACTACACCTTGGGGAACATTCATGTATGCAAAAATGCCCTTTGGCCTCATGAATGCTGGAGCAACTTTCCAGAGAGCAATGGAAATTGCTTTTGCTGAAGAAAAGGACAAATCAGTGGTGGTTTATCTTGATGATATCACAGTTTTTTCAAAAAAGGAAGAAGACCACTTAAAGCACCTTGAAAGGGTCCTACTGAAATGTAGGAGGTTTGGTATTTCTCTAAACCCAACCAAAAGTATTTTTGCTTTAACTTCTGGCAAACTGCTTGGACATATTATTTCTGAAGAGGGAATTAGGATTGATCCTAATAGAGTTAGTGCAATTCAAAAGTTAGATTTACCAAGAAGTAAGAAGGAGATTCAATCTTTTCTTGGGAAAGTTAACTTTGTTAGAAGATTCATTCCTAACTTTGCTGAAGTGGTTAAGAACATAACAAAGATGTTAAAGAAAGGAGCAGATTTTAAATGGACACCTGAAGCAAAGAAATCATTTGAAGAAATTAAGAAAGCACTTACTCAAGCACCAGTACTCATCAGCCCAGATTTTACCAAGGAGTTTCTGATCTTCACATTTACTTCTGAAGACACAATTGCTGGAGTTTTATTGCAAAAAGCAAGTCAAGGTACTGAACAACCCATTTCCTTTTTTAGCAAGACATTGGCTAATGCTGAATTGAAATATAATATCTTAGAGAAACAGGCTTATGCATTGGTGAAAGCTGTTAAGGATTTCAGAATTTATGTTTTGCACTCTCACATTGTTGCATACGTGCCAAATACTGTTATAAAAGACATTCTTACACAAGCTGATCCAGATGGAAAAAGGGGGAAGTGGATAGCAAAGTTGTTGGAATATGATATTGAGATCAAACCCACCAAGTTGGTAAAGGGTCAAGGCCTAGCCAAATTTTTGACTCAGTCAAATCTGGATTGTATTGATATTAATTTAAGCACAGAAATCTCAGAAATTTCTGAAAATGAAGAAGAGTTGGTCCAGATAAATGAAAAATTCCTGATCTCTGAATGGTATAAGGATATAGCATTTGTTTTGCAGCATAATAGAGCTCCTGATAACCTTTCAAAGTCCAAAGCTCGGTTTACCAAGTTGAAATCTCTCAGATATTTTGTGTATGATCAAAATCTGTTTTGGAAAGATGCAGGAGGAATATTATTAAATTGTCTCATTGAAGAAGAAGCTGATAAAGTAATTGATGAGTTTCATAAAGGGGATTGCGGAGGTCATCATTATTGGAAAGCCACTGCAAACAAGGTTTTGAGAGCTGGCTATTTTTGGCCAACTATGTTTAGAGATATTTATAAAAAGATAGCCACATGCCATGAATGTCAAGTATTTGAAGGAAAAAGAAAGCTCATGCCAATGCCCTTGGTTCCTATTTATGTTGAAGCACCATTCCAGCAGTGGGGATTAGATTTTATAGGGGAAATCCATCCTCCCTCATCAGGACAGCATCGCTGGATTCTCACAGCCACTGATTACTTTACAAAATGGATAGAGGCAATACCCACAAGGCAAGCAAATGATTCTGTGATTATTTCTTTCTTAGAAAATAATATATTATCAAGGTTTGGTTGTCCAATCAAGATCATTACAGATAATGCTCAAGCTTTCAAGTCCAAAAGAATGATTAATTTTTGTCATCAGTATCACATTTCCCTTGGACATTCCACTGCTTATTATCCACAGGGAAACGGATTAGCTGAGTCATCAAACAAGAGTCTTGTGAGAATCATAAAGAAGCTGCTGCAAGAAAATAAAAAAGCTTGGCATTTGAAACTGAAATATGCCTTGTGGGCTGACCGGATTTGCACAAAGAGGTCCATTGGAACATCACCATATGAACTTGTGTATGGAGCAGAGGCTATATTCCCAACATCTCTCGGGGTACCAGTAATGAAGCTGATTCAAGGATTAGAAGAGGAACCAAATGCTATACAGCGAAGGATCAATCAGCTAATAGCTTTGCAGGAGAAAAGAAGTGAGGTGTTTGACAGTCATCAACAAAAACCAGAACAAGGTCAAGAGAGCATTTGACAAAAAGATCAAAGAGGTCACATTTCAGATTCATGATAAAGTCCTGAAATGGGAAGCCAGAATTGAAGAGAAAGGTAAACATGGTAAATTTGAAAATTTGTGGAAAGGGCCATATCAGATTTCTGCTTTCCATGGAAATAACACCTACATTCTGCAGGAAGTTGATGGAACACCATATGCTGGAGGACCTGTTAATGGCAGGTTCTTAAAGCATTACAATTAATGAATTTCTGCCAAGTGTCTCACAAACGTTGTATATAACCGTTTTATGAATCTTTCTTGTTGAAAATAAATGACAAGCTGAACAGAAAGCTTAAGCCCGAGGTGAAGGCCCACAAAGCTAGAAAGGAATGCTTGTCAACTCTGTGTGTGTTTTTAAGAAATTGAACAAAGCACTGGACCTACGAGTTCTTAGTGTACTACAGGAGCACACTATCCCAAGTGGAGCCACTGTTATCACTTAGAACTAAAAAAAAAAAAAAAAAAAATCTTGCATATAATCCTTTGTCCTAGTTCAATGTCAAAAGTCTGTGTCAAATTGTTTTCGTTTTATGTTTCTTACTTAGGGTTGGAGCTTTAAAGGTGTTTGATTTAAATTATACTCGAATCCTATTGGTCCTCCTCCACCATCATGGTTTCATAAGTCATGTCTTGTCTTATCCTAGTCACCGATTCTTTTCGTGATTTCGCAGCGTAATCTCCTATTGGCCAGTTTCGCAGCGTAATCATTGTTCAGCCATTCCGCAGTGCGTTATCATTAAGCCATTTCGCAGCGCATTATTAGAATTCAAAACTAACCGCGCTGCGAAATCGTGGATTCGTGCATTTCGCAGTGAATCTTTCCCAAAGTGTCAAGTCTGTTGATGAGTCACCAATTCTGTCCTCTCATGTCAGTTTGTGTACCTCCCGTAGCATGTCTAAACGCTCATTAGTCACTACTCCACCAATAGATTTGTTGAAATGCACAGAAATATCATTCCAATGGATTTTACCGTGCATGGATCTTTATGATGATCGTAAGCGATGCATAAGTGACAAGCTTGTATGATGATGTATTTGAGTTTTCAAGCGAGGCTGTTTTCAAGCGAGCCTGATTACAAGCGAGGCCGAGTTAAAGAGAACTGAACCGCCATTTCAACTGAAGTTGTTGGTCATTGTGTGTGTGAAGATTTCAAAAGCAAAATGGAGAGGAAAGAACACAGATCTGGAAAATGCCAGAGGACCGAACCTGAAGGTTTGGACATAGCATTGAGAGATGAAGGCGTGAAGAAAGCATTCAAAGATGCCGGGTGCTGGAACTTTTGTAAAAAGCTGCAAGGAGGACATGCGCAGGTAACCAAAGAGTTTGCTTTAAACTTCACCGGTTTAAATTCAAAAATAGCTATGTTGGAAGTTCAAGTGTCTCCGGAGGCAATAGCTGCTGTAACAGAGATCCCAAGAGGGCGGCAAGAATGGTTTAAGAATTTTAAGTTTGATATGAATCCATGCAAAGAGTTTTTAAAAGAGGCATATGTGAATGAAGACCTAACAAAAGCAGTGCCCAGAAACTATGTCAAGGAGCATTATGCCCTTCTTCTCACCTGTATTCAGAAATACTTGACCTGTGAAGGAAGATACAATAAGGTCTACTCTTATCACTTCAAGCTACTTTTACATTTCACTGGGAAAGCTTCCATAGACATTCCTTTTTACTTATTTCGCAGTTTGAGTAAAATGTGTGATAAGGTGCAGCTGAGGAAAGAGGATTGTGAAACCTCTTTGTTTCACCATGGTTTGGTTAAATTGTTAGTTTTAGATGGCCTCCAGAAGATAGGCAGAGACTGGAATTCGTTCATCTTCATGGCTGGTTTCCAAAGAAAAACTGGCCTTACTCCACAACCAGTCAAAGAACTCACGATAGCTGAGCTTCAAAAAGAGGCAAGAGATAAAAAGAAAGCCAAGTCACAGCTAAGAAAACCAGTGAAGCCACTGATCATTAGAGAACAACCTCAGCAATCAACAAAAGAAGAAGCTCAGCATAAGAGGACTGTACCTGAAACAAGTAGATCTGAAACAGTGTCAAGGGTAAGGACAAGAAGCCAAATAAGTAAAGAAAAGGTAAAGCCATAGCTGTTGAAGAAAGCCCAGTATCTAAGGCAAGCCTGAATGATTTATTGGAGGCCATTGAGTTTGAGCAAATTGAACCAGTGCATATTGATTTGACACAGTCATCACCAGAAAGTACCAAGAAGTCTAAGGCCTCAAAAAGGCTGAAGTTTGATGAGCCAGGTGAAGAATTCATTTTCAAACCCAGAAGACCTATTACAAGGAAGCAAGTAAAGGAAGCCGAGAAATTGCCCAGAACAGAGGAAGCCGAGGAATTGCCCAGAACAGAGGAGGCAGAGAAGATTAAGCAAAAAGACACAAATAGAACAGTCATCATATCTCAAGGAGGTAATATTATAGCTATAAGGAACCAGTTAGAAGCAGCTAAACATGAGATTGCTAAGGTGAAGAATGCCACTAGGGAGTCTGCAGTCAGGTATGCAAATTATCGTAAAGCTGTATGGAAAGGAAGTGAAAACCTAGTAAACCAGTTAGATTCAGTAGCCGATGTTTACACATGGACAGTTCCAGCAATCAAAGAGGCCAAATTCATCAGAAAGATAAATATGCATCTAAGAGCTGAAAATAAAGCTATGAGGAAGAAAGTTGAAGACTTGAAGGCACAGCTAGGCCAGTTAGCTACTAAATGAAGTTGTTGTTCAAAGAAAGGTTTTGTTCCAAATTTTGTCAAATTTTGCTTAGTTTTATTGTTTTGAGGACATATAGATCCCTGCTATATGTATCAAAGATCAAAAGGAGTTTTGGCAATCAAATGTCTAGGCGGTAAATACCTCAGGGCAAATACAAGTTGTTTAAACAATTCAGCAGTTTCGTAGCGCGCTACGAAACTGCTGTAGGTGGTGTTTTCAACGCAGACAAACAGTTTGGTAATATGTGCGGAAATTTTCAAAAGGAAACACCTAAAGGATATGTAAGAGACCAAATGAAGCCATCACAACCATTCAGATCAAGACAGGTGTACCTTTAAAAGGTGGAATGCTTTAACTCAAGTTTAAAGTTTCTGTTATAAAGCCACTTTATTACCGGTCATAGGGTATTGAATGAGTTGCATACAAGGAATTTTGGCTTGCACACTTGGCCATCGATGAAGCCTCCAACACATCAGGAACATGGTGGTGTTCTATATTTTTGGGTTATTAAAAGGGCTAAAAGACATGCTGCTGTATATTCGAAGTTATGGAGGACTGGAACCGAAAAGCAAGGGATATCACCTAACATCACTGAGCAGTTAAAGCATTCAGCATCCAAGGCCAACATGGAGCATTAAATACTCATCTCAGCAATCATCTCAGCCATCTCAGCCAAACTGAAAGGAGACCAGGTGTCAAAGAATAAGGAGGAATCATTCTACGAAGAAGATAGAGTTAGAGTCATAGTCAAATTAGAACTCTTTAGAACTCCAGTTAGCACTTATTGTATTTAATAGTTTGTTGCAAAGCAGATAGGTGTCATAAAAGTAGTTATTGAATTCCCCTCATGCTGGAGGAGGAATCTCGAATTAGGTAGAATAAGAATTCTATATATAGCTAAGACAGTGATGTAATGAGGGTTGGATATTTTATAAAACAGAGGACTGTTTTGGCTTATGTAAAAACAGAGTTCAGTAATATAAATGACTGTTTTACTTCTCAGGATTCATAAGGGATTTTCTTGTTCAGAATGTGTGATGGTATATTTTCTTTAGTGTTCTTTTACAGTTGTACAAATGCATAATCACTCAGAATTCATTGATCATGCTCTGACTTCCTGTATGTCTTTGTAAACTGTGGTTTTATATAAGTGGTATTCTGAACATCCAAATGCTAAATGCCCTGACTTCTATGTAAGGCATCATCATTGTTTGCTGTAGTATGTTTGACTCCATAGGCCCAATGGAAACTTATGTAATGTTTGTCCAGCCTTCATTATTTGTCAATGTTATTCACAAGAGTTAGCCATCTTACTAATAGTCAAAATCAATAATCCTTTGAGAGAGCCCTCTCAGGCTAAGGAGGCTAAGCCTTAGTCAAAAGATTGGTGTGAAATAGTTACTTGAAGTCTTCCTGGGTTGCAGCCTTCCAGGTCTTGATTTTGAGATAACAGGCTCTACAGGATGTTTCCTGTAGAAATGCAGAACTACCTGTAGAAAGCCCCAAAACTTCCTGTAGAAATCTCAGAACTTCCTATAGGAGGTTGAATCTCGACCCGAATGTGTTCAAATCCTGGAAAAAGTGAGTGGCTATGGAGGGAGTGTCTGTAAGGATGTCTTCTAGCCTGGTACGGACCCCTGTCCTACTTTTGCGCGACCTTCTTTATCTGCACTGTATTCCCTGCAACCTGCAATAATTCCAGAGATTAGACCTATTTCTTTTTCTTTTTCCCTTTTTTTTTCTCTTTTTTTTTTTTCTTTGAGAGACAGCAGGGGCACCTCCATGAGGTTTTCACCCCCACTATCTGCCCTGGGCGCCTCAAAGAGGCTTTTACCCAGGGATCTTTTTATTCCATTTCTTTATTTTCTGAGAGACATTTGGGGCGCCTCCATGAGGTTTTCACCCTCACTGTCTACCCTGGGCACCTCAGAGAGGTTTTCATGCAGGGATCTTTTTTTGTTCCCTTTTTTTTTTTGGTGATCAAGGTGTGGGCGGATTAGAGGCAGAACCCTGCTCCACTACCAGCACTGATTTTTCCAAAGTTTCAATGAACTCCTGCCTCGAAAGGGGTTTCCAGTAGATTTTCAATCGATGCCCATTGACAAGCATGGGGATGGCTTCTTCATCAATGGTCCTAATAAGGACTGAACCATTTTCATTGCATTTCTCCACTGTATATGGTCCTAACCATCTTGTCCTCAGCTTTCCTTTGAAATCCTTGTATCTTGAGTCATACAGCAGTGCCCAATCTCCTGGCTGGAATTGTTTTTCATTAAGGTGCCGGTCATGCCATATCTTCCTCTGGAGTTGAACTACTTCTGAGTGGAGGAGGGCCTACATTCTGTGTTCATCTAATCCATTCAGCTACAATAATCTTTCATGTTGAGCATGGCTGAGATCTAGGTCCAGCTGAGCTGCCACCCTCAATGTGTTGTACTCGAACTCTATGGACAGCAAAGCTTTCTTCCCGTAGACCAGCTCATAAGGTGTGAAACTTGCTATAATCTTCCAAGTGGTGTTGTAGGCCCAAGTGGCCTCAACCAGGCGATCTGCCCAATCCTTTCTGCTGCTGCTCACCACCTTAGTCAAAATCCCTTCCAATGCTCTATTAATGACTTCCACCTGCCCATTTTCTTGTGGATGATATAGGGTGGAAGTCTTGTGCTTGATCTTGTGATGAGCGAGCAAGTCTTCAATCAGGTTGGAGGTGAACTGGCTTCCTTGATCGGTGAGTAACTCTCTTGGGTAGCCAAACTTGTAGAAGATATTTTCCCTTTAAAACTCAGCCACCTTTTCTTTTGTTGCTGCTTTGATTGCCTTTGTTTCTGCCCACTTTGTCAGATAGTCGGTGCACACAATGATGTAAGACCTTTGCTTTGAAGGAGGGTTGATAGGACCCACAAAATCCATGCCCCACTTCTCAAATGGCTCGAAGGTCACTTGAGGTTGGAGAGGAATTTCATCACTTAAGGTCGGTTTCCCCATCCTCTGACATCGGTCACACTGGCTTCTGTATCTTCTGACATCTTGATGAAGAGTAGGCGAATAGTAGCCTGCCTGTAGAATTTTGAAGGCATTCCTTTTTGCTGCAAAGTGGCCTCCACAAGGCCCGTCATGACAGGTTAGGAGGATGTCAAAGACTTCCTCCTCCCCAACACAACACCTCAATATTTGATTTGGGCCAAGTTTAAACAGGTTTCCCCTGATCCAAGTGAATGGGGCACTCTTCCTTACAATTCTACTCTTCTCCTTTTAGGATAGATGTGAAGGGAACTGTGCTGAGACCAAGTAATTTGCTATATTAGAAAACCATGGAGAGAGTACTAAGATAGCAAACAGATGTTCATCTGGCATCTGGTCATCCACTGTTCCTTCTTCACCTGCAGGCAAATCCAATCTAGACAAGAAGTCAGCAACAACATTTTCCTTACCTGGCTTGTCGACAATAGTCAAATCAAATTGTTGCAACAAAAGTAACCATCTAATGATATGGGCATTGACATCAGGCTTATTCATTAAATATCTAATCGCAGCATGATCAGTGTGTACAAATGTTTGATAACTAGTGATGTAGTGTCTGAACTTGTTTAGGGAATGGACTACAGCCAGGAACTCTTTCCCGGTTACAGTATAGTTCATTTCTGCCTTGGACAGGTTTTTGCTGACGAAGTATATGGCATATGGTAGTTTCTCTTCAACTTGTCCTAAGGCTACCCCTATGGATTTGTTTGAGGCATCAGTGTGGATGTGGAAAGGTAGGGCCCAGTTTGGACCTCTCAAGGTCGGGGCAGACACCAGCTTATCTTTCAACTCCTCCAATGCCCCTTGACAGTCGTCAGTCCATTTGAACTCAACATCTTTCCCTAAGAGGCCAAACAATGGCGAGGCTAGATTACTGAAATATTTAATGAATCTTCTATAATATCCTGCTAAGCCTAGGAAACTCCGAACATCTCTCACCTTTTGAGGAGGTGGGATCTTCTGGATGATAGCGATCTTGTTATGATCCACCTGTAATCCTTGCCGAGAAATGGTATGACCTAGCACGGTCCCTTCAGTCATCAGGAATTCACATTTTTCGGGATTGAGGGATAGGTTCATCTCAATGCACTTGGTTAGAACTTTTCCCAGATTAGTCAATGCCTCTTGGAAGTTGGACCCATAAGGAGTAAAGTCATCCATATAGATTTCTACCGAATCATGGACCAACTCAGAAAATATGCTCAATACTACTCTCTGGAAAGTGGCAGGAACGTTGCATAGCCCAAAGGGAAGGAATCGGTAGGCAAAGGTACCCCATGGACAAGTGAAGGTGGTCTTATCTTGGTCTTCCAGGCTGATTTGGATCTGATTATACCCGTTGAACCCATCTAGGAAAGAGAAGAACTTCTTCCCTGCCAGTCCATCCAACACTTGATCTATGAAAGGCAAAGGGAAATGGTCTTTCTTGATGGCTTTGTTAAGTTCTCGGTAATCTGCACAGATTCTCCACTTCCCATTCTTCTTGGGCACAAGCACTAGAGGTGAGACCCACTCACTATCGGAGATGGGGTAGATGAATCCTGCATCCAACAATTTTTGCAATTCTTCTTTGAAAATGTCTTTAAGGGTTGGATTCATTCTCCTCTGAGCTTCCTGACTGGTTTACAATCTTCTTTAATGTAAATGTGATGGGTACAGACCAAAGGGTGGATTCCTTTCATCTCCTTATAGCTCCAAGCGAAAGCATCCAGATGATTGTTCAGAAGCTACACAGGTCCTTCTCCTGGGAGGGAGATAGGGAGGAGTTGATCTTCAAGGTTCTTTCGGGGCCAAATTCCACATTCTTAATTCTGGGAGAGGTTGGATCAGTCACACAGAGGTCTACTGAAGTGTTGGCTTGGGTATCTTCCACCAATTCTTCTAAGGACAGTGCGCTGGGAGGTGGATTTTGAATCAAAGTCTCAATCAAATCATCCTCGGTTTGAGGGCCTCCCTTAGTGGTTTCTACTATGTACAATGGTGCAGAGTAGACCTCATCCTCATCCCCCTCTTCCAACCAGAGCGGTAAGTCATGTTCTAGCAGAGGTTGGGCAGGAGGGTATAGGACTAGTTGCTTGGACATAGGCCCATTCTTGATGGTCATGCTTCCAGCTCGACAACTGATGTAAGAATCCGCAGTGGTTAACCATGGCCTTCCCAAAATTTTGGGGTATCCAGTGAGCTTTTCCTCTGGCTGAAGGACCAAGAATTCTGCAGGGTACTCCCAAGAGTCAACAGAGACCAAGACATCTTCTACAATCCCTTCGGAAGTCATGGTGGAGCGATCTGCCAATTGCAGGACTGTCAAGGTCTTCCTTAAGGAACTATGAAGGTTGAGTTTAAGCATGGTGTCCCTGGTCATCACATTAATGGCAGCCGCTAGATCAATCAAGTTATGGGGGATTATGGTGCCATTGATGTGGACATCAACTACAAGACCCCAGGGTCCAAATACTTTGGACAGATTACTTGCCCCAACTTTAGATCGGACAGTTGTCCTATGACATTGATAGTCGGGGCATCTCTCTTTCGCCTGCCTGGGTGCCTGAAACACTTCTCCTTAATCAATTTGTTGTATATCGGTACATCTTTTATGGCCTGGAGAAGTGGTATTTTCACACACAACTGTTTAAGTTCTCCCAGAAGTTCAGTCTCCTCTGGGTTTGGTTGCGTGGTTACTGTTAGTCGCTCATGAAAGGGTGGAATGGCCTTGGGTTCACTTTCCTGTTTCTCTTCCTCATCCTCTGGGGGAGGAGGTTGGCGATCTGGAAGGGTCTTCCCAGATTGCAGGTTGATCTCCTGGATCTCCACAGCATAGGTAGGGCATGTTTTCTCCCTAGTGCATACCTGCTGGGCCTGTCGATTATTGGGGTTCAGGTTCGGTTGAGCAGGCGTCTAGGGTTGTCTTGGAGGAGGAGGAGGTAATGGTTGTGGCTGAGACGGTGGTGGAGGCAGAATGGCAGGAGGAGAGTTGTATTCGGGCCTCCACCCCGGTTGAGGTGCATTCCACTGAGGTTGTGGCTGGACATGTGAGTGAAACGAGTGGGCAGTGGGTTGAGTATGGTATTGAGGTGGATAAGACCACGGAGGAGGTGCGGACCACGAAGGATGAGCAGGGGGACCCCAAGAAGGTATGTGAGCAGATTGGTTGGGGCTATAATAAGCTTGGGATGTCCCTTACATCCCCTGCTAGTAAGGTATGGCCCCATGCGGCCTCCTTTGGTTGAGGAAGTAGAGAGGTTCAGTGGTTGCCTCAGTCCCTTGGTACATGGCTTTAAATCCGGGCAAGGTTGGGCATTGGTTTGTGGGGTGGTTTTCCTCACAAACGAAACATACCTCTACTGAGTGCAATGGGCACTCGTCCTTAGGGTGCTTCCTCGTACATCTAGGACAACAAATGGCCAAAGCCCTCTCAGCTTCCTCTTTCTTTTGTTGGATTCAGAAAGTATCAAGTTGCATGGCAATGGTCTGTCTCATCTCACTTTTGAGGTCTTCCATCTGATTGGAAAACTCATGCTTGGAGAAGGTAGTACTAGGTGAAAGTGGATTCCCCCTACCTATTTTCCGGGCTGCCCTAGAGTGGTTTCTTAACACAGTATTTATGTCCTCATAAGGTAGTTGGTAGATGTCTCCTCCAGCTAGCATGTGAAGGGTATCTAGAAGGTCTTCAGGGACTCCTCAGAGTAGAACCAGCTTTAGAGATTCAAGGTCAAGTGTGCACTTGGCCCGTTTATAGCTGAGTTGGAACCTTTCCTCGTAGTCCTCTAAAGACTCATCATTTCCCATGGTCATCGGAAAGATTTCTCCCTTTGCTTCCTTTGACTACAGTAGTCCCAGTATTTGTTGTTAAAGGCTTGTTGCATCTGAGCCCAAGTGGTGATATTGTTTCCAGGTAACCCCATGAACCAGCGTAATGCTGCATCCTTGAGGGTAGAGGGAAAGAGTTTCAACTTTTGCTTGTCTTTTGCATAGTCATAAGTTCGACAAAGGACAGCAAACTCAAACAGGAAGGTATCAGGGTCTTCAGTGGTCAATCCATGGAAATGAGGTAAGGCTGAGGGACTTATGTTCTTCATCTTCATGTCCCTGTTGGTCTCTTGGATGGGGAAGGTACCTTCTATTCTCTCATCGTCTTATCTACCGTTTCTGTTTTCAGCCATGGTCTCAAAAGGAATGTTTTCTTGCTCTTCTTCTGTTATAGGATCTTTGTATATCTCAGGAGGTTCACCTATAGTTTCTTCTAGGTCACTGCCACCAAAGAAGAGAGAAGGGTGACTCAGTGAAGTGGTGGGGGTGTTGGGTAGGAATTTTCCGGTATTATCTCTGTTCCTACGAGGCATGAAAATATTTTTGGTTGCTTTTTGCTTTTTTCTGCTTGTACTTGCAAAACTAAAATAGATGGAATTGCAACTAACTAAAATCTATCTTGCGGAAATGAAAATGCGGAATTGAAATGAAAGTAGGAAAGGACTAATCTATTTTGCTGAAGTCAAATTGCAGGAATGAAATGCTAGACTACACTTGCAGAATTGAAATGCTATTCTACGCTTGCAGAATTGAAATTCTAGTCTATGCTTGCATAATTGAAATTTTGGAATTGAAAGGCTAATCTATGAAAGCAGGAAATGTCTAATTTACTTTTGCAGAAATGAAATTGCAGAATGGAACTGAAATAAACTACTTAGCAGAAGGTTGGAGTAAAAAAAAAATAGAAGAAAAGCAGCAATCACAAATACTCTGACGCTTCCCCGGAAATGAAGCCAAAAATATGGTGGGCCCCAGTATTGCAGCAATAATGCTGCAACTCTTGGGACTCCCTTCTTTAATTTTATCAACCTGGTAGTTTGTAACAAACTTGGAAGCGACGGTGCTATATGCACAAGTACTAGCTCTTGCCGCGGATGTCACTTGATCAGCTGGCACAAGTCCGCTAGGAGCTTAAGCCAACTTCTATGAGCTCTTAAAAGAATCTTTTTAACTGATGGATGAAAGCTAACTCAAAGGAGGCTAATCTACTTGCAAAAATAAACTGAAAGTGGAAAGGAAATGCAAACCCTAGTAAACCCTAGTTTTACCGACTAACCATACTGGTGCAAGAAAAATGATGAAAGCTACAGAAAGGAATGCCATTGACTCTTAGAAAGGTAAAATGCATGTGACTAAGCTACTTCTGAAGTGAAATCTGAAAAGAAACATCTTTTTGTATTTTTTAGTAAGTTGGCAGAATTATTGTGCATGTGCTTTAACTGTTATTTACTGTGCAGAGGTGGATTGGCGAGAGGAAATTCTTGCAGGAGGTTGGGAAGGTTCGAAGAGGGACTAAGGGGTCCCTAGCACCCTTCCAGAGAGTTTCACAGAGTTTTTCTATCAAGAAACCACTTTCGTGAGCTTTTACAGGAAGTCTGCAGGGGTTCTACAGGATGTTCTGAAATTTCTACAGGATGTTCCGAAAAGAGGATTTTGGAGCGTTGATGGAGGAAAAACGGTGGGAAAGTGGACATGGAGGTTGGATAAGGATGTTAAGGGGTCTAGGACCTGGCGCATGACGCTAAGGAGCGGTTGGATTTGGTTCAAGGATGGAGGAAGCGATGATGCACAAGAGTGTAGAAATTAGGGCAAGGTGGGAAAAGTATGGCAAATGAAGGGTAGGAATCATGGATTAAGGGTTGGATCAGATTATCTGATGAAAGAAAAGTAGATAGAGAGGTAATATAGGTGATCTGCACACAATTTTCTAAAACTGACCAAACAAAGACTATGCAAACTCAAGATCTAGCTATCTTGACCTAATTTGACCTAAATAACAGCAAGGAAAATGAACATCAGTTTATTTGCAACGAAATAATGTGAAATTCTATGCAAACTAAGCAATCATTGACCTGATCATCTAACCAAAACTGGTATCAACTTCTGCAAACGATAATACAACACTAACAGTTACACGGTGAAGCAAAGAAAGTGTTTTTGTTGGCAGCAAAATCACCTTTGTCCCAGCTCACGATCCCATTGAGGGAGAGGTGAGATCAGAGGTGCTTGATATCCTTTTTCGGAATATCTTCCCTGTTATTAACCTATCAACTCAATCTGAACATGAAAATCCTTTTTAATCATCAAAAACAACCTAAATAACAAAACGAGATTTAAATCTAAATAGCAGATTTTATTCTAAGAATGCAGCAAAAACACATAAAGGTAAACAAAGGAGGTACTGGACACTTGGGTTGGGCCCAACCCCAAGAGCTACAGCCTCCTAAGAGAGATTAGAGCTGGTGCAAAAGTTGGATTCATCTTTATTGATCAAAAGAAATGTTACATTCCAAAAACTATCCACAAGGAAAAGCTTGAAAATGTGTTGAAATGCAAAGCTAACCTACTGCCTAAGAAATGACTAAAATCGAACTACAAACTAGCTAAATTCTGCCTACAAAATGACTAACTGAAATGAGGCCCTAAGCCTTCTTATTTATACAAAATAAGGACCCCAACAGTCCTCCTAAACTTTAGGAACTCGACTGCCAAAACTTGTAGTTAACAGCACCTTTACTAGCCCTTGCTCGGCTGCCCTTGTGATAATTGACTTGGTGGCCCTTGAACTCCGAGCTGATGGTGGATAATTCGAGGTAAGGGCCCATAAATGAAGGGGACACCTTCCTACAAATCCTCTCCACGAGTTTGGCTGCCAAGTGCTCATTTAAACCTTTGATTGTGTCTCCAAATTGACCAAAAAGACTGCATAAAGCACACATTAGACTTGTTGGCATAATGACTAACCCAATTCACTCTATTAGCATAAATATAATCAAAAACATGCAATAAACTAATGAGAATGGTGGATTAAGTCGAATTAGGAGGCTGAATGAGCCCATATAATTATCCATTTTTGGGGCTCATCAATGGCTACAGTTGAACAAGGAGAAGTTACAGGGGCCTGGTAAGAAAATCAAGTCTCTATGGTATGTTACCTTGGTGATACTGGAGAAGGTGGGTGATAATGTATATTGACTCAATTTACCACCACATATGTACATTTACTCAGTTGTGAATGTAGAGAATCTGAAACTCTATGAACCTTCCATGCTAGATCTAGAAGAGGAACAAATCCTACCTTCTGTGGAGGACTTGGCACCAGATGCTTTGGCAAAGTTGACAGAAGATATATGTTTTCAAGAGAGGTCCAGAACTACAAGACATAGGTAGCATGACCTTTGGAAGATTGGTTTGAAAGGAAAACTTCCTAGAATAGCTAAATGGTACACTCGAGAGAAGGTGGAGGAAAATTTTCCTCACTTCATTTAGTAGAAGATTTTAGGTACCAAAAGCCTCCAAAAATGGGTATGGTGTGATCCTAATTAGATCATTATATCGTTTTTCATCCAGCTTGATGATTGCAAAGTGGATAAAGTGGAGGAATCAACTCTCAGGACCATTTTTATCAGTGGGACACAGTTTGGAAAATTGGGTTCTTAAACCTTCCTATTTTCACCACCATAATTTGAGAGGATGCCATCACAGCCCCCATTATTCATGTAAAGGGGCTAGACACGTGAGAAAAAATAGCCAAGAGGGATAGGAGCTAGAGCACATAGAGAGGCTTTGTGCGTTGTAGAAACCCATGGGCCATGGGTCATATTCTTTACACTCACAGTCATATTGCCATTCATAGAAAGACAGTGCAGCGGCGTCACCTTCCAGTTAGGTTTTTCTCCTAAAAGGGTTTCCTGGGTCATATAATGTGTTAAATGTGTTTGTGAGATTTTATTTTTTTGTTCTCTATTTTCTACATAATTTTAATTTGCATGCATATGCTATAACACTAATCTATAGATCTATAAATCTAAAGTGATATAAAACTATAATAGTGTATATTTTGGAAGTTTTAAGTAAAATTTTATCAAATCTATTGTGTTGAACTATTCGGTGGAATATACATGTAGTTTATGGATCATATTGGTATTAGCGCATGTTTCTTTTGGCATATTGTGGATATTTGTAGGGGATCTAGATCAGTTGTGCCAAAAGTCATAAAACCCTAATCATATTGCAATTGATCAGTCACCCCTCTTATAGTAGCCTCCACATTGTGAGTAAATGACTAGGTTGTCAATAAGATTTCCAAAGGCCATAACGACTGAAGAGGAAAAATAAATTGATGTGCTCCTTTCTCAATTCATGTCAAAAAAAAAAAAATTAAAAAGAAATCTTTGTACTCGTTATATAACTAGAAACATCATGTATCGTATTATGAAAGCATATTTTTGATGATAAAATTTCTTGAGATGAACTATTTTGTGTCTATGATTAATTAATGGATGAATAAATGTTATATGTTAATGAATGATTTTTGTGTGTTTCTTTATATACAAAACCACTTATGTTTCTTTATGAATATTTTGTTTTGCTAGTGTTTATGCATGAATCTTATGTGTTGCTTTCAACTAATTTTTAGTAGATATATTGGGTAATGGGGAATTGAGAGTGATGTGGTGGAGGTAGGGGCCATAATAGCTTCCTCCTTCACGTGGTTGGCCCTGTTCAATATAGAATAAATTAGGATTCGAATAATCTTGGAGCAAACCTCCCTCGATCCAATAGATCAATAGAAAAGTCAATATGACTTCGTTATTGCTCCGTCAAAACGAGGGAGGTTTGCTGCAAGATTAGACTACTCCAAAAAAATATTCTTGAAACCAAGAGGAGCTCATTCAAGTATTCATGCACTCAAGTATTTTAAATTATTATTTATTCATAAAAATGTTTGTTAATTTATTTTATTGTTTTGATGATTCTTTGAGTTGGTTGATTCTTTTGCAGGACTATTTTGCAACAACCTTTAGAGATTAGAGTGTTCATCTTTGTGTGAGGGCCAAGGAGGGGTTGGAGTAAGAAGCTAGGATACCTTCAATTGGGACTCAAGGTAAAAAATCTTGGTTGATGTAATGTGTCTCTTGTTATGGATATAGATCTATATGATTTTCCCCTTCATTATCTTGTGTATTCAACCTTTTATGGAAAAAAAAAAAGATCTAATCTTCCTATAGTAGATTAGGTTAGATATCATAGTAGTCAATATTCCTATTGCTTGAAAGGGTTTTATATTGGTGTTCTTGTTCTCTTGTGCACAGGAAGAAATTTCTAGGAGTTGGAGTTGGATCTTTGGGGCTATATTGACTAGGATTATGCAAGGACAACTATCAAATAAAGGGTATGGGCCATATTCACCATTCTCTTAGAGTGTATTAGGATTTATTGCTTTTGATATAGTGGGAAATTGCATTGTAGCCTATCCCACATTTTTTCTTCGAAGGATCTAGTGTTTCTTCATTAGATTTCAAAATTCCTTTGCTCTTATATTCAATCAACTAGTCGCACCTTATCAATCCACTAGTCGCACCTTATTTCCAATATTCAGTCCACTAGTCACACCTTATGTCCAATATTCAATCCACTAGTCGTACATTATCCAAAAAACTAAATTGCTACACAATGGTTACATCCATTTGGACATCTTGTTCTCTTACAATTTATCCTCTTGACTTATCCAATTTACCAGTTATCCTCTCTCCTTGTCCCTGTGGGATTGAAACAAGCTATAGCTAAAGAGCTATAGAAATTCCTTTGGGAAGGAGGAAAAACAAACCACAAGCATTTTCATTTGGTAAATCCGTGCATAGTAAGATCCCCCAAATCTCGTGGTGGGATAGGAATAAAACACCTTTTTTCAGTCAACTATCCTTAGGAGCTAAACTCTTATGGAGATTGGTCATCAGGAAAGTTGACAAGTTAGTGTAAGAGGTGGGTAACCACTAATATCCACCTGGATCACTTGGAAATGCAAGATCAAGGGGAAAGTGAAGTTACTTTCATTGCAACCCATGAAGTAGAAATTATCTAACAACCTATTGTAGTAGTGAATGTCATTTCTAGCCATGAGATGGATAGTAGGGTTATTCCAAAGGAAACCCCTACTTAGCTTTTATCTTCCATCCTACAATAGAGGCACCCTTTATTTGATATTTCTTGGAGTCTACTTGATGATCAAAGAAGAAGAATATTGAAGGGATTCAATTCTTTTTGGGACCAAAAGATTGCAAATGGGGAGGTGTGATTTGAATTGGATCCTCACCTAAAATATTTTGTATCTTTGTAATAAACACCTAGTTTCCTTACCTTTTGTAAATTGTGTTAATAGGTCCTTTTTATTTTATTTTATCTTTTTTGAAAAATTGGAAGTGGAAGGATATTATATTAAAACAATGAAGGTTGTAGTGAGGACATCAACAAGGAAGAGGCAAGGAGAACTTGGGGAAGATAGTAGCAAAAATGAAATCTCAAAGAGGGAAACCTACTTGAATATTAGTGAACAAAGGAGCTAAGGAGAATGTCCATGATGAGAAAAGGTTTAAGCTATGGGAATCTACATTTTTTTTAATTCTCCATGACTAACAATACACATTTGTGTATAGCTCACCCCTCTGTATTTATCTCTTGAACTTAATTAATTGAAAATTAATGTGGAAATATGTATGTAATAGTTTGAATTTAATGGCTCTAGTATGTGTTCATCACTCTACTATGTATTTTACCACCATGGGATATGGATGTTTTCATGAAAGCTACAACAATACTAGTCTTGTAAACATAGTGTAGGCACCTTGCTCTGTTCATTGGTTTAAAGGAACACTAGTCCGTCTCAATCCCTTAGCTGAATTGGTATTGACGGATGTATTTCCTTTGTTCATAAGTCATTCACATTATTCCATTACTTGTTTGGATTTTCTCCTTTTCCCATAGGCCATCCATAGCATTTTGTTTCTTGTTGGTTGTTTGTCCTCTTCCACAAAGCTATACATTAAATTCTACATTAATTGAAGTGAATTTACATTCCCTCAAGCATTTTATCCATCACCTAAATGAACTCACATTTTCCTAAGAATTTTTCCACTACGTAGGTGAATTTACATACCTTTGGGTGCTTTATCCAATGATTGGGTGAATTTACACTCCCATGTGCATTTTATTCATTTCCTAGGAAAATTTACATCCCCTAGGTGTTTTATTCACTTACATAGTCAAATTACTCGTACAAGTCAATTTCCTTTCATTTTGTAGAGTTGACTTTTGTTTGCTAGTGTTGTAAATAGACAGAGTTGTCACCCAATGGTAAACGGAATTTACCTTCAATGAAAAAATAAAAGAGGCTATGATTTCTCTTACTATGAAATTTTTGAATAGGAAATGAATTCAAATTACAAAAAAAGTAGTCAGACATATCTAAATCCATCTAAAAATACAAAAATAAAAAATTTGGTTCAATAGAGTATTCATGTTAATGAAATGGGCAAGCCATATGCCCACCATTTACAGATCACAAATTATATATCATTTAGATATCTGGGAGATGATGAAATTTTTATTATCTTGGAAAATAGATCTAGTCTTTCAATGGAAACCAAGATGCCAACCAGTCTAGAGGTTGAATGCCCCATGAAAAACTA
Organism: Pinus tabuliformis; assembly: GCA_031772625.1. Classification (NCBI taxonomy): domain Eukaryota; kingdom Viridiplantae; phylum Streptophyta; class Pinopsida; order Pinales; family Pinaceae; genus Pinus; species Pinus tabuliformis. Next base: position 439,891,248 of record CM062816.1, read on the forward strand.
GGAATTCACATGAAGCTCTTCAAGAATGGCTAGAAGATCATAAGCATACCCATAAAGAGTAGAATATCGCTTAAAATCAAGAAGTATTTATTGGTCATCCCTACACTCATGTTTTCAAACATGATGAGCCTGTATTTGTCTTCTAGAATTGCAACCACATGCTTCCACATAGACTAGTCTATGCCAAATCCATGAGCCAATACAATGAGCTCATGGAAAGATACTAGTACATGAACATTGTGAGAATTTTTTAAATACATTTTTCCTTTAGAAGAAGCTCAAAACTATAATTAGCAACCATCAAATTTGAATTGCAAATAAGGCTTATCTTTATTGAACCTATCAAATATTATGTGATGGATGACCTCACAATGAAGATGACAGATTGATACATGACCACATAGAGAATAGGATAAACAAAATGTGATATCCTGTTATGGTTTGCATGTCAAAATACCAGTGGAATCCATGTACTATTCTACAACCCAGTGTATTCTCTTTTTTCCTCATGTTAGCTATTTGTTATTCAACATTAGGTAAATGTTTTTATAAAATTATCTATTGGTGAATGACAAGAGCCTATCCTTCAATTCTAGACCTTCTCCTTGGGCCATGGTGGATCCTTCCATTGGGAGTGGTGTTGTAGTATTTAAAAATTATTGAAGCATGTGGTTTCCAAAATTAACTACTCCCTATTAATTATGTCTTTTGTTTAACCCCAAAAGAACATGTCAATAAACCCAACATTCTGGAAATTAAAGAAATCTTTAACCTGAACTGAGTGATTAAATTCTAGAGATTCCTTATCTTCCAAATATAAGGTTCCTTACTTTAAGGCAAAGCATTTGGCCCTTTCCATTTTTCATGCCAAACATTTACTCATATTCCTTCCTTGCTTGGATTAATGTAAATGTAGAATGAGCTTTTCCCTCATTCACCATCAACTTTTATGGATCTCTAAATCTCTTACATTGTTGGAAACAAGAGCTTAGTTAATTGAATTCATATACATTGCTAAAAATATCTCCTTCCATTGTTGATCATTGTATTGAAGAATTCCAATAGTCTCTTGGCTCCTATAATTTCTTAGAGTAGCATAGGATCCCTTAAACCCAACAATCAAGATGAGATAAGGGCACAAACTATTGTCCATGTTACATAATTAAATATTCCCCCCTTTTGTGGAGACTCCACAAGTAGTCTCAAAAAATATTTTGTAGCTCTCCTTTGATGGATTAAGGAGATGAAGGTTTGAAAACTATCACCTTCTCATCAATGGAGGTTTAGAAAGTGGTTCTATCCTCAAATTTGCAGTGGTTTGAAGCTTCACCATACCTTGAAACATCCAACTCTCAAATACCTTGTTTTTACCTTGTGTCAACTTTTGAAATATTCCAGAAATTTTGAGATACTTGTGAGTCTCAAAATCTTCTACAACACCCTAAAATTCCACCAACATTTCAATCTAGAAAGTCTTGCTCAATGATGATACTTGGATCCTTAGAGTATTGGAGTCCATGATGGTGCCATAAAATTCCACCAATACTTTCAGTTTGGTAATTTTTCTCAACCAACTATCATTGTTATATCCTGAGGTTTACAAGGTTGCTTTCCCAAGTCTTCACTGAGTGTCCTATTGCACCATTTGTTTAATTCATAGTGGTTCAACACTAGTTTTGAATCTCAAATTATTTTTCCCCTGATTGTCACCCTTCAATCATGCCTTGATCAATATTTTCTTTAAGACATAGCAATTGGATTTTGAATTGCTTGTTCATATCTTATTGATATGTAATTTCTTTAAAGTTTGAGGACACCATGGTTGGAGGACTATAGAACCACGCATGCATCTTATTGGTGTGAAATTTCTACTACTAGAACAACAAGAAGGTGAGATGATTTGGGTTCTTGCCATCCTCAATCTGAGTCCATTCATGTGTCCTCAAGCAAGACACATTAGTCATAGTGGCATGTTGAGTCGTATATTTTGCTTCTACTATGACTTCAACCCTCACTGTGTTCCTAAGCCCAACCCTTGAAACCTCTTCAATTGCCTCAATTTGGGTAGCAGGATATTCAAAAAAAAAAATCATGTCAATTTTTTCTTTTCTAAACAAAATATAATGGATGACAACTATCGAACCTCAAAGTATCGAATGTCTAGCATGTTTATTGACTTTGTGATATCATTCAAGTGCTTAGATGTACCTACAATTACGTTCATAGTTGTCTCTTTTATTTTCTTTAAATCAATTGCCACATTTATCTCACCAATGACAAGAATGAATATTAGATTAGGAAGAATAGAAACAAAAGGCTCCATCACATGGTATATTTGGTATATGCTCTGTTACCGACCACCTATGAGTAGTATGCATAGGAGAAAAATTATCCTAGATGGTCTTCAGTCGGCAGCCAGCAGCTCCTAGATAGCTTGATGTGCCATTTTCTCCACCATCTGAGCCAGCCATGTGGTCCCTCACCCATCTGTAATGAATTTATGTTTAAAGGTGGGCCTCCCGACCCCAAAGGTATGAATTTTCATTGGTTTAGTTCAGTAATTTTGTTTACTTGTCATGGGCACTTTTATGCATGGATTGGTGGGGCGATTCAACGAAAATAGTGTGTTAGGTCTATATTCTTGTCTCCATTACCCAATTTCATGGAACCCTTGTATCTTAGTCCCATGGGATCTCCTTTACTATCCATTAGCTTTATGGCTAGAACTACATGGGAAATCTTGATTTTTGTTGCATGGTCCCACTTCCCGACTCCATATACATCACCCCCTCCACTCATCTTAACCTCGTTCATCATTTTTCCCCATCTGGGTTCATCTATACTCTTTACACATGTAAGTAATATTTTCATGTCTATTCTTGTTATTTTCTTTAATACACTGATGTTGTTGGGATTTTCACTATACTAGAACTTAAATTTACTGCTTTTCTTATGCGAAATTGTGGAAATTTAGTCTTTTGTAGTGTTGCATCATCTCATGTATCATGTGTGAAAGGGTTAATGTTCCTAAAGATTGTCTCTATTGAATACATCTTGATAAGCCATCAAATTATTGAAATTTGAAGTATAAACTCTTCTAGCAGTTGTTCTCATCCTCTAATTGCCATGTGAAGTTGTCTAGGAGGCTCCTCGATTGGGTGTATTTTCTCTAAATCACAAATTTCATCTTGAATCCATATTCCTATGAGGCATTGATCCTTCCATAGGTGATCATTTTCAAAGAGAAATCCTCTCACCATCCCCTCTTTTCTAGGTCTAGCCTCCATAGGTCACCTAGGGCATCACTTTTCTCATGATTCGGCCATCAAAAGAATTTGATCTCTTGCCCACAACTGCAATGGAGTGTCCTCAAGAAACCCTCCAAATTTCACGAGATTCTGACTGTGGGATCTTCAGATATTTCAAGCCCTAGCTTGAAGATCAATTATTGCCCTTGATTTCCCATTGGTTAGTCACCTCATTGGGATCATAGCACTAAATCATCAAATATTCTCTCTTTAATCCTCTTCCTTTTCCCAATTAGGTCAAGTACATCCTTGGTTGATCAACTCCATATCCTTGACCTAATTTTGGGTCCACTTGGCCCTTTGTGGTCCCTCAACTTGTTGACTCAAATTCCACAAAGATCACTTAGAATTCAAGCATTCATAAGGCCTTTTGAGACTAGGGGATACCTTGACAAGGCATACTCTCACACCTATCCTTAAAGGCCCTCTTCGCCCTTCCTGTAGAGCCCATCACCTTGCTTCTAAAGCAAGCAACCCATTTATTTGAGTCTCTCTTGTGAAGAGGCCTAGGAATCGCTTATTTATCCTATCATTGACCATATATTCTCCTGATTCCTCATATATTGGGACTTCTCCCATAGATGAAAGTCCATAAAGAGAAGGGAGCTTTAGCTGAGATGACGATGGGCTATCGCTCCATTGTTTCCCTCGACCTAGTAGTTGCTCTATAGGAACCCCTCCTAGGACCCCTGCTAGCTTGAGCGGTACATACCCTAATTATGATTTTCCATATGAAAACATTTCGTGTGTGCATTCTATCAGAAGAAAGGCATGCATTCTCCAAGATACCATACTTTCCACACATGCTCACCAAATGGGATGAAAAAACTAGACTTTGTTCAACTTGATTGTCACGTATGTAGGCTTGGACTTGCATTCCCTTTGCCAATGTTTTAATATTAACACACGACTAAAAAATACAATAATATCTACTACACTCTACAAAAATATCATGTTGAAAATTCATAAAATTCAATTCCCCTTTCACATAACCCTTTCTACATAAAGGAAAGAGGTGCATTGAAAAAATACACCAATAGGATTTTTCAGATACTTAAAGTTTTCCCCATCGACAAATCTAGTTGTGGCATTTGTTAAACACTTTTTTGCTATCCTTAAACAAAGTGAGCAAGCAGAAAATAGAATTTGATGTATATATATGCTCAAAAATGTTGTTTTAAATCCCACTCTTATGGTTCTATTCCTCAATTTATTTTTTATTCAAAGCTACAACACTAAGTTGTCCCCCATTGAAGTTATTGGCTCCACTCAATCATTTTCATTGCCATTGATTTGAGTACAAAAAATAGCTACTATTTGAACTTGCTATCATGGGAAAAAATTTTGTTGCTAAGTTGACGTGGGGAAAGGAAATTATTGTTAAAGAAATTGTGGACCCATGAGTTGAAATAATAGGTGACTTGTATTGCAAGGTTGAGTAGATGAGAACTATGGACCATGATTTCTCTGATCGTGATCTCCTTCTTGACCTTAAACCTTTATTATACGTGAACCTAGTGTCATTAGAGATTGGAAACATCATGTAAGTGTTGAAGCCAGAGTTCAAACCCCTTCATGCATCATTTTTTTATGAAGTTGCTTGATTTATTGACATTTGGGAATATAGTGAAGGTTTCTTGATGCAAAAAAATTCTTATCAAATGAGTACATCATATTTTTTTATGTTTGAACTAATCAAATCTGATTCACACCGAGAATGTTTATTTATAGATTGGGTTATTATTTGAGGGTTACTATGTGAGCATGGCAGTCCAGGGCACATGCAAGAATGGAAACTAGGTGGTTGATTTTACTCTATATGACAAGTATGGCACTCAATGAGGTGGACAAGGTTCGATTATTAGCATGATAAATGATGCCTAAATGTAGTGGGATTTCCAATTGACGAGCCATGAGATTACGAGCAAGTATTCAAAAGGGGAGTGCTCCCTTTATGCCATGATATTGGCTTAATTAGTGCACAAGGCATCTTGGTTGAAATTGCACACATGTCTATTGCATGAGTTATTGCTACTTGCACTGACACCTATTCTTTAGGTTCACCTTTTATTGTTGGATTTTTTCTATTAGTTTTCCTACATATAAATGAATGTTTACATAGTAATGACAACTTTAGTGAACCAGAGGTCAAGGTACCCTAGCTATTTAATATGATCGATAAAGGACTTTCTAGGATAATCAAATCAAACCTTTTGTTATCACTCAGATTTTCCTTAGAAGTTATTGAAAGAAGGAAAGGGGTCCGAGGTAACCACAAACCAATATTTTAAGTATAGAATCTAGCCAATCTGTACTCAGAGAGGGCTCTCTCTTTATGATTTAGCTTTATTTGAAAAGATTTTAAGCTAGTTACAAATGTTTAAGGTTGTTTTGTTTGAGTTTGGTGGAATTATGAAACAAATGGACAAACTAGGCTTCAGGCCATTGGGCTATGGAGTCAATCTGGGAGAATTCACTGGATCAAGTCAAATTGCTGAGGTGGGATTTCAACATGCAGGATAACAGAGTAAAAACAAATTCAGGGCTTAAATAGATGATATTTCTATTCAAAACAAGAGGGCAATTAAGAATCCTCAAGTTAGGATTAGAAAGAAGAGGGGAAGATAGGTCAACCAGCATAAGGCAATTAAGAATCCTATACCAGGGACTTATTAAAGAAAACTATAGGGATAGAGGAGCAATTAAGAATTCCTTTACTGAAATAGTTTAGAAGAAAACATGTAAATGGCATACTGTTGATAGCAGAGAGAAATGAAGCTAATTCTGATATACTTTGACTACTTTACCATTTATTTTTGAGATGCATGGAATATCAAAACATGTAGAAAACACATAAATCACAAGGATAGAATACTTATTTGCTATTAGACTGCACATGAATCTGATGAAATGTCCTCAACTTTTATTCCTTTTCCAGCAAAGATCCAGACTTGAGTACAAAAGCTTTATTCGCTTGATAGTGTAGAGTTACAGAAATGTTATAGAATCCACCCAAAATACTTCAAATGAAGAAGTACTTATACAAATTCTAAATTGAAATATCTTGAGAAAATATCAAGATTGGTTTTACAAATATCTCCAACTGTTTACCTTAATAGAACTTAGATAAAGGGCATTCAAAACTAATGAATCTATTTGGAACTATTTTTATGGATTTATGGTGACAAATAAGTGAAATTCGAATTTGATAGCAACTCTTAAGTGCTGATGAGGCATCCCAATCACTAACTGCATCCTTCCTTTGTGCATTCTGCCCTAGAAATTCTGCAAACTTAGGGTCCAATGATATGATTTTATATCTCAATCCGAGATAGATATGTAAAATTTGAAAGAGGTTATTGTAAATAAGAATGTTTTTGAGATAAACCTCTCTCAGTTTCCAAAAATTCAGCTCCAACTATTCACAATATTCTCTGTAAAAAGATGTCAAAAACAGGACTTTGCACAAACTGAAAAATAGGTTGTGAAGACATGCACTTATCTCCCTTTTGGTAATACCTGTGTAAAAAGTGAGAGAGGTTTTTGTAGATTGGCCTTTTAGGAACAAAAAATTTCCTCCAGTTTTTCAAAATACATCTTGGATTGGTCACAATAGTTTCTGCAAAACTATGACTTAAACAAGAAATTTCTGAAGAATGTACCATTTCTGCTCTGATTTCATCTTTTAACCTTGAATTTATTTTAACTGTTTTTCACTTTTACTTTGGATAAAATTCATTGTTTCTGGTGAAAGTGTTTTCATATTTGTTTAACCCTTACTGCATCCATGTTTACTTTTACCACTCTGTTTTTTCATATGTCTTCACTTTGACATGAATTTGTATGCTCTGTAACTGTCTTCCCTGCGGTTTATCTTCATGCTAGCTGATTTTCTTGACTTTGTATTCAATCTAATACTCTTTAACCCTGATACACTTTTCACTATTCTTTACTCTGTCCTTTTACCTTAACTGTATATTTTAGGATTTTACTGTCTATTTCAACAGTAAATCATTTAAATTTATGTTTCCTCTCCTTGTCTTTTAACTGTATGTTTTATTTTCCATCTCTGTATGAATAGATTTGATAACAATCTCAGAGTAAACAGGTCTTATGACTAGTATTAAGACTGTTTATCCAAGGTTGTGGTCATCCGATCACCTGTAAAACAAAACAAACTGTTAAGAAAGCATTGCTTTGCAGGGGAGGTTGAAAAGGTTTCATTTGAGCTTGAGAGGTCTGTGGAGTGAATCTAGAGTGCTTTTCGGAAGGTAAACCATGCTCGAATCGGTTAACAGAGGCTTCAAGTGGTGTGGATGGGTTGCATAGGGTTTTACTACACAATCAGGTGAAAACAAGCAAAAGTGGGGTTTTCGTGTTTAAATGGGTAAATGGTTGATATTGGTGGGTAAGCTTTGAATGAACAGTGGACAATTTGTCATATGTGGAGAGTGGGAAGCGGGGGCGGTAAGCAGACTCTATCACATCGCTTTTGGGAGGTTGGTGGTTTTGGCAAAGGGTCGCACGATGCCATAGATCGAGTGACACGTAGCACCTACGAAAAGTCAAAACCGCTCGTATCGCACGGTTAACGTTCGGCCCAAAGGTCTATGCGATATGGGTGAGAGTCGTTGGATGTGGGGAGGTTGATCGGACGGTAGTCAATAGTGGGAAGTGGCAAGGATTTAATGGAGGGGCCCGATGATAATTTAAAATGACTTTAATTACATCGGGGGTGATATGACTGGCGGAGAGGTTATTAATTAATCTAGGTGATTAATTAATCCCTTTTTAATGTGTCGGGGGTTTGGTTCTTAATTAATCGCAATTCGATTAATTAATCCAACTGAGTTAACGTTATTATGTTTTATTTTTCAAACGATCGGGAGGGGATATTTATTAATTTTGAGGTTTTTATTAATAATATATACGGGAAAGGGTAATTTCTTTCGGGATTTAAATAATAAGAATTAAAAGTTAATATGAAATATGGAAAAGAAAATGCGCTAAGTAAATGTTTCCGAAAATACATTCATCATCCAACATTATGACTTGGGCTAAAATGTGTTTTTGGGGGGTTTTTGTGAAGAAACATTTATTTTTCCTGAGTAAAATAGTGATTTTACCATAGGAAAAGAATTTAAAGGGAATGAATGAAATATGGAGGGGGTGAATTTGATGAAGGGACTTTAGCACTTAGGCCTTACAAGTTATTAGGTCGAGGGTCTGGTCCCTCCAGAAGTCAAAGAAATGCTCTAAACCCCTTTAACTTTCAAGTGTTGATGCCTTTACTACTTATGGGAAATTAGTAAAATTTAGGGAAAAATGAGTGAGGAGATTAATTAGTTTGACTTTTGTCCATGACGTAAATGTCTTCATTGTCATCTATTTCTTTAAGTGCTTTTTGATGATGAAAGTATATGACTTGATATTTGGATAATCATTCATCACACATAATTCTGCAACCATTCATCTACTTAGCCTACCTACTTATCCTACCATTTTTTCTTCTCTTTATTAGGGTGCACTTACACTGGCAAACACTTATCAAACTTTTCTTTTCTTTTACAATGGAATTCTATCTAAGTCTATACTTATTACATCCAAGGGCTCACATTAAACCGTTGAGATCATTTTATTCACTCTACCTACCTACTTATCTACCAAGATTAAACTGTTTGGTCAGATTTTATTCTCTATCTCTAAGCATGAAATTCAAAACATTGAATAACCAAGATTAAACTATTTGGTTACCATGGATTGTGGCATAAGTAACAAGTTGCACACAATCATTTATTGTACAAAAAGTAAAATATTAGTGGCATTTGGTCTTGCACACTTTCCTGGTCTTTTTCTTTTTCTTAGGGTTCATTTTTCATCTTTTATGACCTTTTTTATTCTTTTTGCCCTTTGATTTTTATTTTAGGGCATACCCTCTTTACATTTTTTAATTATTTTGATTTTTTACAAATATGGAAAACATTTGCAGAAGCAAAGGTATGTACATATTTCAGAGACAACTAAGTCAATCATGATATATGACACCTATTGGTATAGGATCCTAACAGTGGCTCCACTTGGGGATGGCATTTCCTTGTGAAATGTCAATAACACCATCGACTAGTAGCCTGATCCATTGGGTCAATCCCACACATGTATATGCTCTGTTGCATAATCTTTGTGACTAATTTTTGAACTGAAAATACACCCTTTCTGCAAACTGAAACCTGATCTACCATAACCTTGCTACTAAAAACTGAATTTATTCAAACTGAAATCCTACCTACTTACTTTAATCAACGTTCTGAATGTCGGTTAGGTAAAATGAAACAGCCAATGCAACCACTCAAGCAGTATATATGTTGATGGATTTTGCTGCTTGGGCTTGTTTGTGATTGAAACTGAGATCCTAAAGCCAAATATAACCTTGTCAACCAAAGATAAGATAAGGAAATACTTGCTTTCCTTTGTAGGCTCCAAAAACTGTACAAAAGGATCCTCCAAAATATGTACACTATTTTTGAACTGATTCAAACAACTATATAATTGTTCTGGATAGCCTCCATGCCATGAAACTGAAATGTCACTTTTATCTTTACCACCCTGCAGACTTTCAAATGAGCATTGTGATGATACTTCTATTGATTGAAATGTCTGGCTGGTGAAACCATTATCATCTTGATTTTGACTCTCATAGTCTGTTAATGGAGAAAAATTATGATTGCATTCATTATCAAACTCATCAGTTATGGGATCATGAAAAACTTGACAGGATTGATGCAGCTTATTACATATAGGTTTGAATGGAACTTCATAAGTTTGTACAAGCCGCTCACCCTTTTCTTTAGAGATTTTATACCACATTCCCTTTAAAAACTGAATTGATTCAAAATAAAGAGGCAAAGAAGCTTCACTTATTTCCAGAATTTTTACGTTTTCTTCCTCACTTTCATAGCTGAAATGAACAAGCTGATCACTATTCTAAAGTTGGTGAAACTGGATTTCATTATTCCCCAAACTAGCCTCTGATTGCTCTGTAAGTTAGTTTGGATTTGAAGAACATAATTACCATCATACTGATCATATTTGGGCAAATCATCAAAAGAAGTAATGTCATCAAACACACACATTAGATCAGGAGATTTCTCCTCCACATATTGCTTTATAAATCTATCTTCTGATCTATGGTAGTTGGAATTAGCAGGAATTTGTTCATGATTCTTAATCTCTTCTTGTACTGATGGCTACAATATATTGACCAAAGGATAATGGTAATCCTGCCATATAAGATCTTCTGGATGTTTTATACCAGGAAAACAAACCTCATTCCAAATTTTTGCTTGATTTAAGTGATTAGCCAATTGTTTCTCCTCCTTATTATCCATTGTAACCAAGTGCTTTGAATACTCTTGATCTTCATCAAATATAACAACCTTATCACATACAACAGGAAAATCCTTATCATTATCTTTGTCATATAGAAGCTTGCAAGGGAGTTGCAAACTCTCATTAATTTTAGATGAAAGATCATGATCTATCAAAGTATGTTGTCTTATTTCATTTACATGCAAGGAAAGAAAATTTGTGACATGGTTTTCATCAAATAAATTTGACTGGTCTTTAATTTCTGAAGAAACCACTACTTGCTGAAGATGGTCTTGTGGTTCAATACTTTTAAGCTCTATCGCCTCTACCTCAAGATCTCTGGACTGTTATTGGTTTTCATTGTTGTTTTATATTTGAGCAAGTTCAGGGTGTTACACAAAAATATCGTCACCATGATTATTTGCAGTCAGTATGGGTCTATCATCACTTGTACTGTCCTCCTAAGAAAGTCTCAGACCTCAGCTCTTCAAGTCAAGCTTTGGAAATGAGAGAAAGACATTAAAAATCAATGTAACTCTGGTTCCGCACTTTCTCTCACTGTCACCTGTGGTCCCGCACCTTCTGTGTACAAAAACTGCGGACCTGCCCGCTCTGTCCCTAATGGTGTAGGTGCGGACCCCTGTGAAAGTCAAAAGGCGCAAGTTTTATCTTAAAAAACTCACTTTGGGTTAATTCTAGAGGTTTCTAGAAGGAATTTTGACGTGGATTGTTCGCTCTTAGGTGGTTCATGCATCCCAAAAGAGAAGGAGCTAATCCCTTGATGAGAGGAGCTATCCCTTTGAAGGATGGCTTTATCCCTTTGAAGGAGGACCTAGTAACCTCCCTCCATTGCACTATAAATACAGGAATTGGGCTGGTTGCTAGGGAGGTTAGAAGATGAACATTTTTTAGGGTAAATGCTGGTGAAATCAAGACTTCCTAGTTGAGCTTAAGAGGAGAGATCACATACCTTTTTGGCTTCATTGGGGAGAGAGTGAAACTTGTCAAAGTAGAGGAGACTTCTTGCTAGACCCTGGGAGGAGCTTGTACAACGTCAAGGCAAAGGTTGTAAAGTTCTTCTTCTTTTGAATTAATACAATCAAACTCATTTTTCTCAACAAGTATCTCATGTTATTTGTTTCATGGACTCCTTGACTTTCATGTTAAATATGTTTTATGCAATTGGCTTTTCAGGTGCTATTTAATTTGTTTTCCTTGTTTGTGTTTGCAGATTCGCGACAAAGGAGCTCATTTGGATCGAAGGAGCCAGGGCATCCACAAGCTTGCGTTGGACCTAAGGTAGGCCCTAAAAACACTTGTTTGCCATTGTTTATCAAAGCATATTTAGAGAAAGATAGTGTCTGGTTGGTTTGCTTGTCATTAGGTCTTCTTTAGATTCTAGGAAGGTCTATCTTGTCCGCAAGATCGACTTATTCCGTGTGACAAAATGGCGACTCCGCTGGGGAATTGATTGTTTTCCTTGTTTTTACTTTGACCTGAGAAACTATGTTTTTGTTTCTGTTTTTGGCTTGTTGTGTGTAAGATTGGGTAGAGTTTGTAGATCTAGGGTTATTTTTTGTTTTTCATAGCTTTAGGAGAGGACCGCACCCTAGCCGTTTGACACAGTGCGTACCTACCCGCAGCTTGGCTTTTAGCACAGAGCGGGACCGCACCTGTGTCAACTGTGGGCCTGCGGACCCTGTCAAAATTTTGAAAAACCTAAGATTTCCTATGTTAGTTAGCTTAGTGTTTGTTTAGAAATTGTTATCCACTGCCCATACCTGCATATAACTTGTCAGAAGCTTTCCTTAGGTTGATTTCGTTAGTGTTAGTGTTTTAAGTGAAATTCCTAGGAGTTTTGCTTGTTGGGTTTGTTTTTCATTTTGGTTGTGTAGTGGCTCTGAGCTTAGAAGCTATAGGGACTTCAGATTACCTTAGTGTCTACCAGCCTTCTTATGAGTCTGACCATTTATGAAATCTCCCCTTGTTGAGGAATCCGCTTTGAGTTTTCTCTTTACAAAACTTCGAAAAGCTTGTGTTTGAGAGTTTGGATTTTCATTTTCAAAAAGAAAACAAAATTGGTTGTTTTTGACTTATTTGTGATTCTGCATAAATTGGTCCTTAGCTTACATCTAGCTAAGTAAAACATCCTTAAAAAGACTTTTAGTAGGCTTTGACTTCAAATAGATTTTTATAATTTGTAGATCTCAAAGTTAGTCATTTTCATAGTTTTGAGTGTTTTATTAAAAAATATAAAAATCTCTTTTGGAAAAAGTTTGTTTTGTAGTGATTGAGTGCTTTGAAACGAAAAAGGAAATTTTTGTGAAATAACTAGTTGTCTCGTTTTGAGTGCACTGGAAAAGGACAAAAACTCTTCTTTTAATTTGTTTGATTGGGAAAGATTTGTGTTTACAAAGTATTTGCATTCTCAAACTCTTTCTTAGTTAGAAGTTCATCGAAGAGAAAAAGATTGTTTAAATCATCTTAGGTGCATTTTTAGTGATTTTGAGTCGAGTCTTCATACCACGAGTTTCATCTCCGCACCTTTTGACTTAAACAAAAACCAATAAAAATTAACGCTTAAAGTAAAATTCACCTAGTAACATTTTTATTTCTAGGGCTTTGATACACCAACTTAGCTTAGGCTAGTGTCTTGGAGTAGGAGAGTAATTAACTCTCCAAGACAGTAAAAACAAACAAGTAGTTGTATCTTGTGGTAGGGAAGAAATCCAATTGTTGCATTTATGCTCTGGGAAAGCTCCTCTTAAAGGAGAAGCACGAGATCGTGTCCGAACCAGTGTGGGAATCAATCCTTCCTCATTGGGAACGACGCTAGATATTCACGTATTAAAAACGGTAAACCTCGGATTAACCATTGTCGAGGAGCCTGGGTCACTTGTTGGTAAACCTTGGATTATGTCAAGGAGCCTTCAAGGGGATTGAGCTTGCTACTCTGCCCTTACGTGCGTATCGGATCGTAGACTGTTCCCCCAGGTGTATTTGTCTCAATTGGTAACCTTAGTGACCATATTCTTTAGGACTCTTCCTGAGGTGACAGTGGTGGGAAGATCCCACTGTACCTGGAGCAGACGTCGGCTAGACTCACTTAGATTTTCTGGGGGGTTCTCTTCACTTGAGACGGTTAAGTGGAGGAACTTGTGCCAGTCTATTCATTAAGCAGGTTGCCGGGGTAACTGTTCCAACCGCCATTTCTGTATTGAAATCTGAGACGTTGGATTTCATCACCAACTAGTGTTTTCAGTACGGAAAGTTACTGTTTGTGTGTGTTTGATCTCCTAGATTCTTTAGGCGTGTGATTCAAATTTGTTTGGTTTTTTAGAGGCTTTAGGTGGTTTTCATTGAGATTTTACTTTGTTTGCGTGTGAAGTACTTAAAAGTTTTCAACTGTGGCTGAATTACCAAGGCAGTCCCATAGACTTCGGGGCCAGTCTCCTGAGTTTGTAAACGTGGCTGAGTTACTGAGGAAGTCCCATAGACTTCGGGGCCAACCTCCTGAGGAAGTACCGAGCCAGCTTGAAGGCTTGAAAGTCCTCGTAACTCCTAGAGACAGTAGAGTTGGGTCACCTGAGGAAGGAGAATATTCTTTGATAGTACATCCTGATTTTCAACCATTAGTAGCATATTATAATCCACAATCAGTGTCTGTTTCTGAAATTGCTGGTAGCTTTTCATCTACTAGTGATATAGGTGAGGAACCTGAAATATCCGAGCCTGAAAGTGAGTTTGCTGCTACTCCGACATCGGGGTTTGTTTCTCCAACTTCTAGTGGTCCTGGTTCACCTAGGGTAGAAAGAGTAATCACCCAAGATCTTCCTTCTGGACTTATTGCTATTGAAAAACTTGCTCCGGAAGAAGAAGTAGGCATCCCTATCCCTGAAAATCAACCTGTTATTGAACTAAGGGAGCGTGAATCAATTTTTTACAGTCCACCTAGGAGTAGTTCTTGGTATCTTTCTTTGACTAATTTCTTAGAAAACTCAGGGTTAAGTTTTTCACCACCTTGCACTCCTTATCACCCAACACCTAGAGGTTTTTATACTCCCGTAAATATGTCAGGACAGTCGTCCATGTTTACTCAATCGCCTAAATCCTTTTTGTACAGTGGTCCTTCTGTTCCCTCCGGGTATCAATCACTTTCTGGTACTTTTTCGGGAGCATCTCCTCAACCCATTGAGCAAGGGTTATTAACTGGAAGCAATCGTACTAAGCCGTTGAGCGTAGAAGAAATTCTTATGATGTCAGGTTCTATTCCCAATCCTCAACCTCAAGGTGGCCAGTTACCGCCTGGGGGTCAGCCTCAATTAACGCCTGGGGGGCAACCTCAAGGTACACAGTTTGCATCTGGGGGGCAACCTCAAGGACAGTACATACCTATGGGACAGTACGTTCCTCAAGGTCAACCCCAGACTCAATATGTACCCCAAGGTCAACCCCATTATCAATTTATACCTCAAGGTCAACCCCAGTATCAGTATGTGCCTCCAAGGTATCAACCCCAAGGTCAATACTCGAACCAAGGTTTCCAACCACCCTCTGGTCAAACGTATGTTCAAGGAACGGGAAATGTACCTATCAATTATCAATCCTACCCTCAACCCGGTTATGGTCCTCAATATTCTCAACCAGTTATGGGTCAGTACCCCGGAATGAATATAGTGTGGGATCCATCGCAAGCTCAACAGGTGTTGCAGCCAAATGTACAGTTGTCATCTCAAACTGGACAACCCTTAGTTTCTGGTTCACCCTAGCAACCAGTCCAGTATAACATCCAAACTTCTGTACCTTCGATAGTTTCTCAGCCTGGGCCTAGTACACCTCGTACTCCGCCTCAAACAACTGCTACAACTGCCGCAACATCCGTTCAATCTACCCCACCTACTTCTGGAGTATCGACAGCTCCGGTTTCTACTGTTCCTGTATCTATTCCTCAGACATCTTTACCACCGTCTAGATCTACGATTCAAACTTCGGTTCAGATACTTGTAGGACAACCTGGTTCAAGTACGGTTGTCACAAGTCAACCACAATTTACTTATCAACCGTACCAGGGACAGTACCAATTCGGTCCTGCTATGCAGCAGCCAGTCTATCAGTATCAACCGTACCCTGGGTACACTTATCAACAACCCCAGTACGGTCCGGTTAATCCTGGTTTTCTGGGAGGATACAATATCCCGAACGTGATTCCTATTCCTAGTTATCCTGGATATCCTCCTCCTGGGGCTGGTCTTATGACCTAGAGTTTTAGGGATCCTAATCCGCAGTTACCGTTTATCGCAACTTTGGACTTACCTCACTTGTTGCGCCTAACGAACGATCCCATTAATTATCTTCTGTTTTGGCCGCCAATGCCGAATAAATTGCCCAGTGACATTCCCAAGTTCGAAGGTAAATCAGGAGAGGACCCGTCGAACCATGTGATGACTTACCACCTCTGGTGTGCGTCTAACTCCATTTCAGATGATTCAATCCATCTTAGACTTTTCCAGCGCACTCTAATTGGTCTCGCGGCCAAGTGGTACATTGAGTTACCACGAGGCACTTTTTATAATTTTAGTCAGTTAGCAAC
This sequence comes from Pinus tabuliformis, assembly GCA_031772625.1. Lineage (NCBI taxonomy): Eukaryota > Viridiplantae > Streptophyta > Pinopsida > Pinales > Pinaceae > Pinus > Pinus tabuliformis. The sequence continues at coordinate 439,907,511 of CM062816.1, forward strand.
CTCGTTTTTAACTCATTTTCAGTTGCCAGTCCGATATGACAATGGCACAGAATTGTTAGCTTCGCTAAAACAATCGACATCCACTTACATTTCTGATCATGTTCATGAGTGGAGACGTCGACGTGTTTAGTGAAGGTATTTATTCCGGATCAGATCTTGGCCGAGTGGTTTGTAAAATCTTTGTTGCCAAAGATCACTGAAGATGTTGCTAAAGCCGGAGTTGTTACTAAGGAGCAAGTGATTGCTCAAGCACAGTACCTTGACTTGGTCTATACTCAGTCAGGTACGTTACATGAAAAAATCCCCGATCTTCCCAAGCAAAATCAAATCACTGCAGCTCCTTCGGGATCTCATGCCGCCGATGGTATGATTGGCACGGTTAACACTAAAAGTAAGAAGAAGTCTTCCAAGAATTCTTCCCCTATCATAACCTTGCCTGATTCCCCAACAGGAGATTCTTCTGCAGAGATTTCCACCAATATTCACGTTGTAGAGTCATCTACAGCCAAATCAAAATCCAGTGGGAAGAAGAAAGGAAAGAAGAAGAATAAAACGAACAAAAGTTCAAAGGAGAAACCTGAAAAGGCGGAATCCAATGATGAAAAGCGCAAACCTCGTTATCCTTGTCTCATTTGTGACGATGAACATTTTACAAGAGACTGCCCTCATCGTGCAGAGGTTGCGAAGGTTGTCAAGGTTTCCCAAACTCCTGTTGTTTTGAAGGATCCTTTTCCGGCTCAAGACAGTAAGATGATAGGTTCATCCTCGAATGCCAATGAAGAACCCATACTGATGATGTCCCATGTTAGGATTGTGACTCGATCGTAAGATTATGGTAGTAAAAGTCCTGTTGATGGTAAAGAAGCAGAATCTTCTCATTCTAATCCATCAACCTCAGCTCCCGGTTCCGAACCACTATAGATCGAGAAACCTAATCCAGACTTGGTAATCAAACCGCCCGCCAAGGGTATACTTCGAAAGTCAGCTTTCAATCCACATGCGAGAGCGGCTCAGAATTATAACATTGTTGAGGATTTAGCTGTTTCACCCTCAGCAATGTCGGCTTTGGAAGTGCTGCAATCATGTCCAGCACAACGTAAATTATGAAACCAGCTCAAGAAAAGATAGAAAAGATAGATCAACGCCTTAGAATTCACCCTCTTTGAGGGGGTAACCTCCTTTACATTACATAAATGAACAATTCTTGGATGATACAAATGAAAAGACCGCCTTTCTATATATAGGAGTCTAAGGGGTCATAACATAATCAGAGCCGACATAACAATAATAATGTAAGGGCACAATAATAACAATAGTGGGCTTCTATGGGGCACAATAGTAACAATATGGGCACTACATGGGTACATCAATATAATAAGTGGGTTATACTAATAACAATAAGGGGTTACACTAGTAGTATAGGGGCCTAACATGCCCCTCCCCTTCAAAAAGCGTTGTCCTCAACGCTTGAGTAGTTCTTGATGCTTCTGTATAAAATTATTGTCCTCCCATGTGGAATCTTTAGCGGGTAAGTTCTTCCACTTGATGAGATACTCTGAAATTGATCGATTTCGTAGCTGTCAGGTTCTTGTTTCTGTGATTGCTCCAGGTTCCAATATGATTTTTCCTTCCTCTTCAATTTCTGGCAATATTGTTTGAATTGGGATCTTTTGCAACTTTTGAATAAGTGGCCATACTTCTTCGTCCTTCTTCCATTCATCCCTTGCTTCGTTTATCCAATCTGGTTGGATAATATAAATAGCACAAAGCAATGCTTCCACATCCTCATCCTTGAAGAGTCTTCCCATTCGGTAAGGTCGCCATTTTTTAAGTGCATGTAGTATTGCCAATATTTCATTCTCATAAATAGCTTGCTTGAGATGTAGCAGTAAAAATACCCAATCACCTACATCAAAACATTTTTCACTACAATGTTTATCTACCTGTTGTTTCGTTTGATTTTGCACCGAAGTGGCGTTATCCTTTAAAAGTTGGAGAACTTGTTGTTGATGCTCGATGTGATCTTTCACTGCTTGAACCTTTTTCTTCTTGATATGTCCTTCTATCTCTAGAGTTTGAGGAGTGGTAATTTCTTCCAATCCTTTACAAGATATGGTCGGATTCATTTCTTGATGCTCGATGTGATCTTTCACTTCTTGAACATTTTTCTTCTTGATATGTCCTTCTATCTTGATAGTTTGAGGAGTGGTAATTTCGAACAATGAATTACAAGATATGGTTGGATTCATTTCTTCTTTCTCGATGTGATCTTTCTCTTCTTGCACATTTTTCTTCTTGATATGTCCTTCTATCTTGAGAGTTTGAGGAGTGGTAATTCTTGCCAATGCTTTACAAGATATGGTCTGATTCATTTCTTCTTTCTCTGGGGTGGGGTCCTGGCGTATATATTCTTCTTTTGATGTTTCTTGATCCTTTTCTTCCTCCTCTTCATATTCTATGTAAAATAATTTCTTCTCAGCACACTTATGACCTTTAGTGCATTTGCTATCACAATTGTAACAAAGCCCTTTTTCTCTTTTTTCTTCCAATTGTTGTGGTGTAACCCTTGTACGTTGTGGAAGGCTAGGAGAAACAACACTTCCATCTTTATAGTTGTGAGGGGTACGCTTCCTGGTTTCCATAATTTTTCTTTCCACTATGTCACAAAACCCTTTTACTCTTTCCAATTGTTGTGGTGTTGCTCTAAAGAAGGTGTTGATCTTTGTATCCTCGTAATGTGCTATCATTTCCTCCGTGAAAATTGACCACGTAACAAGTTGTTTACGAGAACAAAGCCCTTCGTACCATAAAAATTGATCTGGTTCTAAATATGAAGATGCAATACATACCTTTTGTAACAGTTGTACACCATGTAGATCAAAATATTGCTCCATCTGAAGTATCCAATTTACGGGATCCTTGCCATCAAACTTCCTCATCTTGCTTTTTCTTGATTTTAGGGCCTTGATCTTGAAACAACTGTAACTCTGTACTTGCGGATATTTAAGTTCTGAAATTTCTACCTGTAGTAGCCCTCTCTGTCCTCTTTCCAATGCCACCAGTCTGATCCAAATTGGATTCTCCAAAAAAGAGTTATGCACAATCTCCCAAGATGACCTGATTATAGACCTTTCCAGAAGAGAGAACTTGTATGAAGTGCCACGTGTCAATTTTTTGACCTTTGGCTCTGAAAAAGATATACAAGAAACTACAGTCTGTCCTCTTTTTGTACCTTCTTACAAAATTTAAATCCGATCCCCAGAGAGAAAGTTACGACGATTTTCCCCAGGTCACCTGTTTTGAATGTAATTCAGGAGTCTGCAAAAAGACCAACTCCCTCAGATCATATCTCCGCAAATATCGCGCGAAAAGCTCTGAAATTCAGACCCAAGGTTCAGCGCGATTTCTTCTCAAATGGGTTTTTTTTGCAACTTTTGAAACGTCACAGAAAAAAAAGTTATAGTGAAAATTCCACGATGACCTGTTTGGAGCAGCGAAACCCTAGAATCCAAAGCTCTGATACCAAATGTTATGAAACCAGCTCAAGAAAAGATAGAAAAGATAGATCAACGCCTTAGAATTCAGCCTCTTCGAGGGGGCAACCTCCTTTACATTACATAAATGAACAATTCTTGGATGATACAAATGAAAAGACCTCCTTTCTATATATAGGAGTCTAAGGGGTCATAACATAATCAGAGCCGACATAACAATAATAATGTAAGGGCACAATAATAACAATAGTGGGCTTCTATGGGGCACAATAGTAACAATATGGGCACTACATGGGTACATCAATATAATAAGTGGGTTATACTAATAACAATAAGGGGTTACACTAGTAGTATAGGGGCCTAACAGTCTGATATGACAATGGCACGGAATTGTTAACTTCGCTAAAACAATCGACATCCACTTACATTTCTGATCATATTCATGAGTGGAGACGTCGACGGCGTTTAGTGAAGGTATTTATTCCAGATCAGATCTTGGCCGAGTGGTTTGTAAAATCTTTGTTGCCAAAGATCACTGAAGATGTTGCTAAAGCCGGAGTTTTTACTAAGGAGCAAGTGATTGCTCAAGCACAGTACCTTGACTTGGTCTATACTCAGTCAGGTACGTTACACGAAAAAATCCCCGATCTTCCCAAGCAAAATCAAATCACTGCAGCTCCTTCGGGATCTCATGCCGCCGATGGTATGATTGGCACGGTTAACACTAAAAGTAAGAAGAAGTCTTCCAAGAATTCTTCCCCTATCATAACCTTGCCTGATTCCCCAACAGGAGATTCTTCTGCAGAGATTTCCGCCGATATTCACGTTGTAGAGTCATCTACAGCCAAATCAAAATCCGGTGGGAAGAAGAAAGGAAAGAAGAAGAATAAAACAGACAAAAGTTCAAAGGAGAAACCTGAAAAGGCGGAATCCAATGATGAAAAGCACAAACCTCGTTATCCTTGTCTCATTTGTGACGATGAACATTTTACAAGAGACTGCCCTCATCATGCAGAGGTTACGAAGATTGTCAAGGGTTCCCAAACTCCTGATGTTTTGAAGGATCCTTTTCCGGCTCAAGACAGTAAGATGATATGTTCATCCTTGAATGCCAATGAAGAACCCATACTGATGATGTCCCATGTTAGGATTGTGACTCGATCGCAAGATTATGGTAGTAAAAGTCTTGTTGATGGTAAAAAAGCAGAATCTTCTCATTCTAATCCATCAACCTCAGCTCCCGGTTCCGATCCACTATAGATCGAGAAACCTAATCCAGACTTGGTAATCAAACGGCCCGCCAAGGGTATACTTCGAAAGTCAGCTTTCAATCCACATGCGAGAGCGGCTCAGAATTATAACATTGTTGAGGATTTAGTTGTTTCACCCTCAGCAATGTCGGCTTTGGAAGTGCTGCAATCATGTCCAGCACAACGTAAATTACTTTTGTCGGCTATAGGAGTTGTTTATGTTCAGGACTCGAACCTAATAATTTTCGATCTAGAAAATAGTACACAGTGTTTGCCTCATCAAATGGCTTTCCAGATACCAGTGATAGTCAAAAACAGGCCTATTCATCGGACTGTAATTGATGAGGGAGCCTCAACGTGTATTATGTCGATACAGTGTTGGAGATCGCTTGGTTCTCCTTCGCTAAATCAATCCCCGATGATTCTAAAGGCCTTTGATGGCCGTGGGTTTCATCCTTTTGGCATTCTACAGGATTTGCCTACAGGGGTTGAAGGAAAAACCGTTAGTCTAGATGTGGAGGTGGTTGATGCCCCTCTAGATTACAACCTTCTCTTGGGTCGAAGTTGGTCTTACGCTATGACAGCGGTCGTTTCATCGGTCTTTCGAGTAATAAAGTTTCCACACAATGGAAAGATCGTAACAATAGACCAGCTGGCTTACTTTTCATCCGACCCAGCCTCTTCGGAGAGTATTCAGCATGCAGGTAAAACGACTATCCCGTATAAGGATGTTGGAGTAGGGCTAGTTAAAGATGTCGGTTTACTGGGAACTTTTCCTTTTCCTCCGATCAACTCATCATCTTCATTTGCAACCATTCATATGATTACATCAGACACCATTGTTTATGATGATCCTTGGATCGTTCCTTCTGAATCTGAGATAGACTCATTTGGTAATGCCATGCCTTTGAGTCCATATGAAATTGCCTATGAAGCGGTGCAGTCATTTGCCGACCCATGTTCAACCGAAAATGACTTAATGAATGTGGTCCGTGAGGAATCACTTTTCACATCAACCTCAGATTTAGCCACGTTTTCTGAACTTGTTCACTCTGATGAGAAAATTCGTGAAATCCTATGTGTAGATGATTTACCATGGGAAGATCTCCATCACAGATCTTCGTCTTTACCTGAGGATGATCGTTTTGAAAATGATTTGTCATCAATTTTTACAACTGAATATGTCAAAGAACCTCAGAATCCAATGAAACATCCCGATTCAGAGTTAAATTTTGGAAACATCTCTCGAACTATTCCTATTGACATTTCGGTTAAGCCCGAAATTGTTGAGAACATTCATATAGGTGCCTCGTGTACATATGACGAAATTCAGCTATATAAGACCCTATTTCAAGAATTCCGCGACGTGTTTGCCTGGTCCTATGAGGAAATGCCAGGAATTGATCCCGCGATTTTTGTTCATGAGATCAAGACTTACCCGGACGCTAAACCCGTCCGGCAACGTTTGCGTCAGATTCACCCACGAAAAGCTGCTGCAATTAAAGCGAAAGCTAGCCAAACGGGCCTATGAATTGGTAGACTTTGACGGGGACTCTTTGGGTAAACCCAGAAATGGCCTTTACTTGAAGAGGTATTATGCTTAAAAGAATGGGTATGGAGATTTTTAGTTAGGATAGTTTTTCTTTCTAGCTGGTGTGTTTTAGTTTAAACAGTGTGCTTAGCTTAGAGAGTGTTTTTCATCATTATTCCTGCTTATCTTGGTTTTACTCTTGATATTGCAGATGTCGATGCCTCTCCAAACATACATTGGTTTCACTGATGGTGCTTGTCGTAATACACGGAACATCTCTTCCGCAGCTTGGGTTATCTATTCGCCCTCTGACGAGTTAGTATCTATTCATGGGGTAAGCCTCAGTCAAACAACGAACAACATTGCCGAGTATAGTGCAGTGATTGAGTTATTATCTGAATCTATTTCATTTGGGATTCGGAGTTTGATAGTGAGGTAACTCGTTGTATTACAGCTTAATAGAGTGTATGCCATTAGAAATCCAGTGTTATTAAGATTATTTTTGAGAGTGCGTCTCTTGGAGCGTGAATTTGATTATATTGAATATCAGCATATTCCAAGATCTTTAAATACATTAGCAGATGCAATTGCTTCTCGAATGTTAAATAGACATTTGCAATAATCATACATGTAAATTTAAAACCATTCCATAACATGATTTACGAGATAAGCCGGTAATAGTGATATATATATAGGAGTGTGTCAAAAAATACATCGTCCTCGATCATAGGTTGAAAAACACCTTATGATCGGCAAAAATGATAAGTACAAAAAACAAAAATGTCACATGTGCCCACAATAGGCGATCATCCTATCACTGGTGATGATCTCTATAAGAAACCACTACACGGGCCACCTTGCAAAGGAACCTCCTAAAAGGTCCCGGGACCCCAATCACATAGCACTGAAGTCGACGAGGAATGTCATCTATAGTGGTCTCAGGAATATCTCCTGTCAAGCGCTCGAGATGACCCTCCAACTCGGCCAAAACCTCTGTTGATTCGTCCTTTGGGGCTGGCACGGGTGCAATTGGTTGCTTCCTCTCGTAAGGCCGGAGAGCGGCTGGTCACTGTGGACCCACATCTGCATTTGAATTTTTTTACTATTAGTTTTGAGACGATGGAAAAATAACAAAAAATTAAAATAGAAAATGTTGAAAAGGATTTTACCTGACTCATCCCACTACTCTCCTGGTGGAAGAACCATATCTGGGTCACCACGAAAATCTATCCCAGCGTAAGGGAAGTCCTGAATAGAAAAGACCTGGTTTTCCAACCATTGGAAATACTTAGGTTTTAATCGAGCAACCTCTGTCCTCTCGTCCGAGTGACAGGCCATAACTGCGACCCATCGCATCAGTTTGGGCTCTCGAGGAAGCCCAGCTCCAACAGTAAGGTGCTGCGGGATCAGCATAGGAACCCTTTCCAGGCCAAAACTCACGACCAAAGCCCCATAACCAAAGGTCTTTATTCGTCCGTTCTTGGCCCTGATCAGTTGGCCTTTCACATTGGCCAACACAGCATCGCACCAGTTGAAGATGGTGCCTCGAAAGCAATCAACTGCCATACGCATCTGGGATCCAGTGGCAATATGTAATGCGGAAGCTCCACAAATTCTGGTGACAGTGAACGCAATCACCATGAGCTCAGGACGGGATATGGTCTTTATGTCTATCCCTTTGTCTCTAGCCTGGCTGTTGCAGTACTCTAGCCTGAGGCTATTGACAGACTGGCCACCTGCCCTAGCCCCAAACAGAGTCAAGTCTTTGCCTCTCTTAGGCAAACCAGTCAAGAAATATATTTCCGCCAACTCGATTTCGAGTTAGTGGCCACCAATGAAGAAGCATTGGTCCTGTACGCTCCATCTGTCAACCATCCACTGTAAGAAATCCACCTGAGCCCTCATGCCAGGAATTGCCCAGAATTTGTACAAGCCGCACGCCCTCAAAGCATCAAGTGAAGGCTGATGATTCCATGTGGCAGCATCCACGTCTTCATGCTCTTGTTCACGCCAATCTAACATGATGTACTCTCTGCATCAAGTATAAGGATAAATTAAATTGCTAGAAATTATTTTGATTGGTCCATTTTTGAGAATTTTTGGGTTAAAAACCCTTGCGATGGGGACCGCACCCTCCAAGTTAGACACAGTGCATGGGACCGCACTTTGTCTACATGGAAGGTGCGGACCCCGAGCTTTTTCCCAATGGAGAAAAAGTCGGGGTCCGCAGGCCAGCAGTGGTAAACCTGCGGGCCCCCGCGCGCGGGTTTTATGCCTAAAAACCCTACCCAAAAATGAAATAAATGACTAAAACAAAAAATCAAACGATTAAAAATGAAGAGTGGGATGACGTGGATTACCTGGAGAAGACGGCGTTCGATTCCGACGGTTGGATTTTCCGCAATCTTCACGGGAAGTTTTCTGAGCAAAAGCACTATTTTCTCACCCAAACTCAAACGGTAAAAATGAATTGACAAAGGCCCTTTTTATAAGTTTTTTGATTAAATAAATTGAAAATTTGTTTATGTTTCACTTTGAAAAGGTATTTTTGCGACTTTTTTATCTATTTCAAACAGGTATGAGTAATGTTTGTGTTTTTGTGCAGGATAACGGATTATTCAGGTGAAATCTATCATTTTCGACGAAAAAACATTTAGAGTCACCTTTAAGCTCTTTTCTGACTCCTGAAACATGAAAAGATTGTCGAGTGTTTCTTTTAAACTCGTTAAAACGGAATTAAAAGACGGTCCACTTATAGCTCTTTTCCGACCATAAAAACATGAAAAGATTGTCGGATTTTTGTCGTTTCAAATTCGATATCGGTTATAAAACGACGTGTCATTGATCGCTTTTTTACTTTTTCGGATCAAGGGCACTAATGACGAAAAGTAATCCTTGGTCATAAAAGATCAAGCGGTTCTCTCAAGTATTATTTTATACTTTTTCGGGCTTGGGAGACACAAACTTACGAAAAAGGTCAACCCTGGAGTCTCCTTAAGTTTTTTCAGACTCTCTAAAATTGAAAAACGCCGAGTTTTTCCTATACTGGACTCGTTAAAATTTCACAGTAAAGGACCTGTTCAATTACAAACAGGAACGAACCACTCCTTAGGGTTCGAATTTAAACTAAGTTGGACTCATCCGAAGGATGAGCTTATAATCAAGAAAATGTTATCCTCCTCAAGCTTGTCAAAAATAAAGAGGTACTTGCCAGAAATGGTGGGGGAAAAGAGAGAAAAATGAGCCTGTTTGTCATACCTTGTAACCACTCTTGAACATGACACTTTCATTCACTTGGGTTGGGAAAACCTTTGCCTAACAGTTGATCAAACCACATTGAAAGTCTTCAGCCAGTTTTTGGTTATTAACTTTGGGTCAATTGTCACCAAGCCATCTGTCGTGTCATTATGTGTTCAAGAGGTCACTGCCAATAAGCCATTCATCTGCAAAATATCTGTCATCCATCTTGACCATCCTTGAGTCAGTCGTTGCAACTAAATTTCTTCGACTTAATCTATGATTTCGTGTTGTGGGCTTGCCTATGACGGATCGCTTTCTATCGACATCAGCTCATTATCTAGAAAGATGATCTAGGAATCGTCAGTACCTTGATATCTGCATGCCTCAATGGCAGGTTTCTCGCCTTTGACGACGGTTTACATCATTGACTTTCGATCAAAGGATTCTGTGACATGTTCGACATCAACACATTTATTCGCATCTCATGGATTGTACTGGGTACTTTGAGAGCCATTGACATCACTGGTGGTTTCTCTCACACTTGTTAACAGTTTACATCATTGACTGGTAATCAAGTGGTTTCTACCATGTTCGACATCAACACATTCATTCGCATGGATAGAATCGTACTGTTTCGGGAAGTAAGAATGAAGACTCTGGACCTAGTTTCCACAATCCAGGCTGCGAGGAATTTTGTATTCATTATATAATGGAAGATTCATAAACAGATGGCTGCGTCCATACTGTGTCCACTTGAGTCTTTACTTGTGATGTTTTACAAGATCATTCCTATATCAGAGTAGTAGTTAGTTTTTTAGTCAATTTTGATCTGAGTATGGGAATGCCTACCTCAGCGATGATATGATCTCATATATATATCTTGCATTGAATGTTTTTACAGGTTCCAACCGGGCTCTCCACAAGATGATCCTCGAAATGATAAAGTACTTCACTCTTCCTAAATGATCAATGAAATCCTCATCTACTATAGACTTCGCACTTTAGGGGGGAAATTTGTTACACAAAAATATCGTCACCATGATTATTTGCAGTCAGTATGGGTCTATCATCACTTGTACTGTCTTCCTAAGCAAGTCTCAGACCTCAGCTCTTCAAGTCAAGCTTTGGAAATGAGAGAAAGACATTAAAAATCAATGTAACTCTGGTTCCGCACTTTCTCTCACTGTCACCTGCGGTCCCGCACCTTCTGTGTACAAAAACTACGGAACTGCCCGCTCTGTCCCTAACGGTGTAGGTGCGGACCCCTGTGAAAGTCAAAAGGCGCAAGTTTTATCTTAAAAAACTCACTTTGGGTTAATTCTAGAGGTTTCTAGAAGGAATTTTGACGTGGATTGTTCGCTCTGAGGTGGTTCATGCATCCCAAAAGAGAAGGAGCTAATCCCTTGATGAGAGGAGCTATCCCTTTGAAGGAGGGCTTTATCCCTTTGAAGGAGGACCTAGTAACCTCCCTCCATTGCACTATAAATACAGGCATTGGGCTGGTTGCTAGGGAGGTTAGAAGCTGAACATTTTTTAGGGTAAATGCTGGTGAAATCAAGACTTCCTAGTTGAACTTAAGAGGAGAGATCACATACCTTTTTGGCTTCATTGGGGAGTGAGTGAAACTTGTCAAAGTAGAGGAGACTTCTTGCTGGACCCTGGGAGGAGCTTGTACAGCGTCAAGGCAAAGGTTGTAAAGTTCTTCTTCTTTTGAATTAATGCAATCAAACTCATTTTTCTCAACAAATATCTCATGTTATTTGTTTCATGGACTCCTTGACTTTCATGTTAAATATGTTTTATGCAATTGGCTTTTCAGGTGCTATTTAATTTGTTTGCCTTGTTTTTGTTTGCAGATTCGCGACAAAGGAGCTCATTTGGATCGAAGGGGCAAGGGCATCCACAAGCTTGCGTTGGACCTAAGGTAGGCCCTAAAAACACTTGTTTGCCATTGTTTATCAAAGCATATTTAGAGAAAGATAGTGTCTGGTTGGTTTGCTTGTCATTAGGTCTTCTTTAGATTCTAGGAAGGTCTATCTTGTCCGCAAGATCGACTTATTCCGTGTGACACAAGGAGCTAAATTTCTTCTTTATTCTGATCAGTTTGTTGTGCTGCAAGAATTGTTTCCTGTGGGGAAACTTCATGGGCCTCTGAACAACATACATCATTTTTTCTTTCTAAGGGGAAGATAATTCAAGCAAGGCTTCCACTTTTTGAAAAGGCTTTTCTTCTAAAACCTCTAATATTTCATGATCCATGAATTGATCATCATCATCATAGTAATTTTCAAGATATTGAATAAAACTTTCAAAATTGTCACAACAGTATTGAATTAGCAATATAGATGAATAACTTTCCTTGTATTTGTCATGAAATGCAGCATGAAAATGCTTTAAAGAACGTATGCTAGAGGCTGGTAAATTTTCATACTAAGATCTAGCTTTTTCTTCTAAAGTTGCCATAAATATTTTCATAAGACAATTTTCATGGAATTTGACTTTAAACTTTTGAATGTGCATATGAAATTTTAATAAATGTAAAGCAGCATCATCTCCTATTTCATCTTTAAACAATGGAAGATTTTTTTACCAATTAAAGTTGGGCAAAGGATTTGGAAAACCTGGAATCTTTGATCTGTCCAAAGGAGCATACCTACGTTGATTTATTGAATTCATCTTGAAAACACTCAATGCTAAAATTGGGTCACCGTAGGTTCTCAACAACTCTAGATTCTTTTAGTAGTGGAGTTTTGAGTATTTGAGGCTTCTTGATTGGAAAGTGATCGTCATAAGATTCAAAAGGATGACATATATTTACAATTTTCAAAGGAAAATAATTAAAAAATTAAGCTAAAATCTTCTCTAAAATACAATATACATTGGAAAACTCTATCAATTTAGAAAGAACATAGTGTCTTGGATAACAATCCAAGTGAAAAGCCTGATCTTTTCGTATTGTTCTTTCAGGTTCATTCCTCCAGTGGAGTCTAAGTTGTGAAATTGATGTGGAGTCGCCAGGTGGATGATTTTAACCTTTGTGTGTTTGATCACTATCCACCATCATAGATCAGATCTAAACCTGTAAAACAATTTTGAAGAAAAATAGTAAATAACTTCAAATCATTCCTTCAAGATACATAAAATATTTAAATTAGTGCTTTCTCAAAGGTTTATTTTAACTAAGGATTTGTTCATCCCCAGCGGAGTCACCACTATGTTATCACTCAAATTTTCCTTAGAAGTTATTGAAAGAAGGAAAGGGGTCTGAGGTAACCACAAACCAATATTGTAAGTACAGAATCTAGCCAATTTGTACTTAGAGAGGGCTCTCTCTTTATGATTTAGCTTTATTTGAAAAGATTTTCGGCTAGTTATAAATGTTCAAGGTTGTTTTGTTTGAGTTTGGTGGAATTCTGAAACAAATGGACAAACTAGGCTTCAGGCCATTGGGCTATGGAGTCAATTTGGGAGAATTCACTGGATCAAGTCAAATTGCTAAGGTGGGATTTCAACAAGTAGGATAACGGAGTAAAAACAAATTCAGGGCTTAAATGGATGATATTTCTGTTCAAAACAAGAGAGCAATTAAGAATCCTTAATTCAGGATTAGAAAGAAGAGGAGAAGATAGGTCAACCAGCATAAGGCAATTAAGAATCCTATACCAGGGACTTATTAAAGAAAACTACAGGGATAGAGGAGCAATTAAGAATTCCTTTACCGAAATAGTTTAGAAGAAAACATGTAAATGACATATTGTTGATAGGAGAGAGAAATGAAGCTAATTCTGATATACTTTGACTATTTTACCATTTATTTTTGAGATGCATGGAATATTAAAACATGTAGAAAACACATAAATCACAAGTATAGAATACTTATTTGTTATTAGACTGCACATGAATCTGATGAAATGTCCTCAACTTTTATTCCTTTTCCAGCAAAGATCCAGACTTGAGTACAAAAGATTTCTTCACTTAGATAGTGTAGATTTACATAAATGTTATAGAATCCACCCAAAATACTTCAAATGAAGAAGTATTTATACAAATTCTAAACTGAAATATCTTGAAAAAATATCAAGATTGGTTTTACAAATATCTCCAACTGTTTACCTTAATAGAACTTAAATAAAGGACTATCAAAACTAATGAATCTATTTGGCACTATTTTTATGGATTTATGGTGACAAAGAAGTGAAATTCGAATTTGATAGCAACTCTTAAGTGTTGATGAGGCATCCCAGTCACTAACTACATCCTTCCTTTGTGCATTCTGCCCCGGATATTCTGCAAACTTAGGGTCCAAGGATATGATTGTATATCTCAATCCGAGATAGATATGTAAAAAGTGAAAGAGGTTATTGTAGATAAGAATTATTTTGAGATAAACCTCTCTCAGCTTCCAAAAATTCAGCTCCAACTGTTCACAATATTCTCTGCAAAAAGATGTCAAAAGCAGGACTTTGCACAAGCTGAAAAATAGGTTGTGAAGACATGCACTTATCTCCCTTTTGGTAATACTTGTGTAAAAAGTGAGAGAGGTTTTTGTGGATTGGCCTTTTAGGCACAAACAACTCCTCCAGTTTTTCAAAATACATCTTGGATTGGTCACAAAAGTTTCAGTAAAACTATGACTTAAACAGGGAATTTCTGAAGAATGTACCATTTCTGCTCTGATTTCATCTTTTAACCTTGAATTTATTTTAACTATTTTTCACTTTTACTTTGGATAAACTTCATTGTTGCTGGTGAAAGTGTTTTCATATCTGTTTAACCCTTACTGCATCCATGTTTATTTTTATTGTTTACTTTTACCACTCTGTTTTTTCATATGTCTTCACTTTGACATGAATTTGTATGCTTTGTAACTGTCTTCCCTGCTATTTATCTTCATGCTAGCTGATTTTCTTGACTTGGTCTTCAATCTGATACTCTTTAACCCTGATACACTTTTGACTATTCTTTACTCTGTCCTTTTACCTTAACTGTATATTTTAGGTTTTCATTGTCTATTTCAACAGTAAATTATTTAATTTTATGTTTCATCTGCTTGTCTTTTAATTCTATGTTTTATTTTCTATCTCTGCATGAATAGATTTGATAAAAATCTCGGAGTAAACAGGTCTTATGACTAGTATTAAGACTGTTTATCCAAGGCTATGGTCATCTGATCACCTGTAAAACAAAACAAATTGTTAAGAAAGCATTGGTTTGTAGGGGAGGTCGAAAAGGTTTCATTTGAGCTTGAGAGGTCTGTGGAGTGAATCTAGAGTGCTTTTCGGGAGGTAAACCATGCTCGAATCGGTTAACAGAGGCTTCAGGTGGCGCAGATGGGTTACATAGGGTTTTACTGCACAATCAGGTGAAAACAAGCAAAAGTGGGGTTTTCGTGTTTAAATGGGTAAATGGTTGATATTGGCGGGTAAGCTTTGAATGAACAGTGGACAATTTGTCATATGCGGAGAGTGGGAAGCGGGGGCGATAAGCGGACTCTATTGCACCTCTTTTGGGAGTTTGGTGGTTTTGGCAGAGGGTCGCGCGATGCCATCGATCAAGTGACACGTAGCACTTGCAAAAAGTCAAAACCACTCGTATTGCTCGGTTAACATTTAGCCCAAAGGTCTATTCGATATGGGTGAGAGCCGTTGGATGTGGGGAGGTTGATCGGACAGTAGTCGGCAGCGGGAAGTGGTGGGGATTTAATGGAGGGGCCCGATGATAATTTAAAATGGATTTAATTACATCGGGGGTGATATGATTGGCGGAAAGGTTATTAATTAATACAGGGGATTAATTAATCCCTTTTTAATGCGTTGGGGGTTTGGTTCTTAATTAATCGTGATTCGATTAATTAATCCAACTGATTTAACGTTATTATGGTTTATTTTTCAAACCATCGGGAGGGGATATTTATTAATTTTGGGCTTTTTATTAATAATATATACAGGAAAGGGTAATTTCTTTCGGGATTTAAATAATAAGAATTAAAAGTTAATATGAAATATGGAAAAGAAAATGCGCTAAGTAAATGTTTCCGAAAATACATTCATCATTCAACGTTATGACTTAGGCTAAAATGTGTTTTGGGGGGTTTTTGTGAAAAAACATTTATTTTTCCTAAAGAAAAGAGTGAATTTACCATAGGAAAAGAATTTAAAAGGAACGAATGAAATATGGAGGGAGTGAATTTGATGAAGGGGCTTTAGCACTTAGGCCTTACAAGTTATTGGGCCAAGGGTCCGATCCCTCCAAAAGTCAGAGAAATGTTATGAACCCCTTTAACTTTCAGGTGTTGGTGCCTTTAGTACTTATGGGAAATTAGTAAAATTTAAGAAAAAATGAGTGAGGAAGTTAATTAGTTTGACTTTTGTCCATGACGTAAATGTCTTCATTGTCATCTATTTCTTTAAGTGCTTTTGATGATGAAAGTATATGACTTGATATCTGGGTAATCATTCATCACACATAATTCTGCAACCATTCATCTACTTACCCTACCTACTTATCCTACCATTTTTCCTTCTCTTTATTAGGGTGCACTTAAACTGGCAAACACTTATCAAACTTTTCTTTTCTTTTACAATGGAATTCTAAGTTTATCCTTATTACATCCAAGGGCTCAGATTAAACTGTTGAGCTCCTTTTATTCACTCTACCTATCTACTTATCTGCCAAGATTAAACTGTTTGGTCAGATTTTATTCTCTATCTCTAAGCATGAAATTCAAAACATGGAATAACCAAGATTAAACAATTTGGTTACCATGGATTGTGGCATAAGTAACAAGTTGCACATAATCATTTATTGTACAAAAAGTAAAATAGTAGTGGCATTTGGTCTTGCATACTTTCCTGGTCTTTTTCTTTTTCTTGGGAATCATTTTTCATCTTTTCTGACCTTTTTTTATTCTTTTTACCCTTTGATTTTTCTTTTAGGGCATACCCTCTTTACATTTTTTAATTCTTTTTTATTTTTTACAAATATGGAAAACATTTGCAGAAGCAAAGGTATGTACATATTTTAGAGACAACTAAGTCAACCATGATATATGACACCTATTGGTATAGGAACCTAACACCTTCAAGAAGGATGCATTTGTCAAACGGCATGATAAGATGATGGTAACCATTAAAACTTTATCAAAATGACTCAATTTTTAGTTAATATGCACATAGGTCAAAATTAATTTTCTGTGGATAGAGACAATACCTACATTCAACCTTGTATCACTGACACAAACTAAGTTAAAGTGTCACCATTTCCATTTTATCTAACAAAGCAAGCTTTCAATAAAGAAGTATGTTCATGGGTGGGAATGTAGAAGAAACAATTACCCACTAGCTTCACCTACATTTTTCCTAAAGTTTTCAAACATTCACACCAAATAAATTCAGATAAGCAGATAACACAACAAGACTTTGTTACTTGTACAGTAACTCCTTGTCTCGGATGTTGGGAAACCCAACCAAAAAAGAGAAAAATGTTGTGTGCTCACTTAACATGATTATCTTACAATGAGATCTCATATGACCTGTGTAACACCTCCTCCTAACCCTATAACCCCACTATTGTTAGAAGGAGGTAGTCACTACGCAAATCCAACTCCTAAAGTGTAGGCATGGGCACAGGACCTAAAATTTTAACTTTTCCTGACTTCCTTAGAACTACCAATAGATGACATTGTTGTATCCATCTCATCGCGAGAATTCCAACAATATAAATTTTTCCTCGATCCGACTTACAGGTTGAGAGTTATACCCTCTTAAAGATGGACCCTTGTACCTTGCCACATCACCTTGGCCTCCTTGTGGTAGCAATCTAGTGGGCCATGTCGCATGCGAACTAAGTGACCAATTGAAAGTCATCCTGTTTCCATAAGTGCATGTTTTTATTCCCAATTTTGGGCCCAACCCCCGACCTATGAATTAGGTCGGTAGTCGGCCCTCCACCTTGGCACGATAAACATTGGATTAGGGTTAGCCTCGACACATGACCTATCTGACCTCCTGACTTCCCTACACTCTCGCCCCCCCTCCAACTACGCAGTCAACCCACCCTAAGCTGGGGTGGAGACTTGCCAAGGTTCATCCCACCTGGTCGACCTTCTGACCTCTAACCTGTGGGGTCCAAAAACTTAAATTTAAGCCATTTTAAGCCTTTTAACAAAGTTTCGTAGGCTTATTCTTTCATGGTTTCTCTGGGATTTTATTAAGCCTTTTTAAGTGTTGATTCCAGCACTCACTTGACAATAAATTTAGGGAATTTAAGCCTAACTTGGCCATCAATTTCTCGATGGAATGATGCCAAAATGAAGCACTTTCAAGACAAAATATTTCTCAAAACATAGATTTTTAACAACTCATAGTAACACAGAATCTTCTCTTCCTCAGGATCAACCAGACCTCTCAATTGGGTATCAATGAACTAGGTTTACATCCCATGCACATACACAAATCAATATTCACATAACACATAATTACAAGGGAACGCAATAATCCTTCTTCCCTTCAGACCTGGAAGACAAATAATCATATTAATACCATGTTAACTGGTTCAACAATGCAACATATAGTCAACAAGGTTGCAAATCATTCTTGTACAATCACCAATATACAATCACTCAAGTAGTCAACTCCAACACTATCATAGCCAAATAAATCTTTGCAACAAGATGTTAGTGTAGGGCCATTAACCCCATGAAAACAATCATGCTTATCGATACATCCTCATAAGGATTTTAACTATAAATTCAGCATATGTGTGACAAGTGAACCAAGACTTGTCATGCAAAAAATCAGCATATCCTTTATTCACACTTTAACATGAGATCCATACAATATTTTGCATAAGAACTTATCTTGGCTCTCTGTTAAAGTTGGGAAACAAAGTTTGGGACTACAACTCTCCACCCAACCATAAACAAGTTTCATCCAAGCTACTTGCAGTTGTCACCCCTGAGCCAGATTCCAGGAACTGAGATCGTCATGCTCAAGGGAATAAACATCAACTGTCAGTTGAACATAAGGACTCTAGAGGTCCTCCCACCTCCACCCTCCAACTTCTCAGCAATCCACCAATGCACAGAGAATCTAGAACCTTGTTGCATCGAACCTCCATCTATCAAATAGCCACACACACTTTAGGGAGTCAAGAGGCTTCGCCTCCACCCGAGCAGCATGCAACACAATGTTTCCACCCAAATAAGGGAATCAAGAAATCACTGCCAAAATTAGAAAAACAAGCAAAGGAGACTCCATAATTTCCTTTACAATGATTCCAAGGACTAAACCTCTACCCAAGTTGTCAAGGGACTCTAGAGAATGCCATATCCACCCTCTAGCGCATGAGGTGTCCTGATATTTAACCTCACCTGGAGGAAATTCCTCTCATACTCCTAATGCTCAACCAAATGTATGATAGTCTTATGAGACTGATAAATGAACCTAATGTTCTCCACCTGTTGTAAATGTCATTGATTCTTGCTAACCAGGCATTCTCCATGCCTCTGTTATCCATAACGAGCACTTCATGTCTTCCTTGGCGCACATGTCAAGTTATTCACAGTTGTCCACAACAACTCCTATACATTCTCCTCTTTGTGCATGGTGTAGAGAGTCTTGTTGAAGAACACTTTAACTATTGTTGTGTATGCCTATCTGCATTGTTCCAAAATTATTCACAAAACTCTCTCTTCCTTTTCTCTGTGCATATGCCCTCTTTCCAGGGTAAGTTGTTTTCTTAGAGAGCTCCTCCCTGATTATTTTGTGTGTCTCCTATGTGCCACTCATGTGCGTAATTCCTTAGTTTTCACATTGTGTCCCTTTGCTTACAACCATGCCTCTCTTCTTGCAATCTTTCCTAGGTTGACTTCCTAGCTTTTTTCCAGTTGAGCTTGCAGTTCCCCTGTGCATTAAATTCTTTTTTCCCCTTTTTGTCTTATGCAGTTCCCATGTTAATTTTTCTTAGGGCAATATTGTTCTTTGCTTTAAAAAATTGCATTTCATAATTTACACATTGAATTCACTCCATAGTATCATAACATTATTCAGCAATATATGCAACTATATAGAAAGAACAATATCATCATCAATGCAGCAAAACATAAAGGAACAATAGAAGAAAAACATTCACATATAGAAACACCAAGATTGGTCGGAGACTAGGGCAAAACCCCACAAAGGGGAAAACCATTTCAAATTATTCTTCTTATTAGATTGTCATTGAATGATTTAGCAAAGAGATAGTATAATAATCCATTTTTTGATCCACGAGACTATCCAGCAAAATCAATCAAACAATATCCCAAAGATGAAGCCAGCGATAATGCTAATCAAAGATAATTTTTTCCAGCTTGTGGTCGAATGTCATCAATTGTGGGAGTCTGTGGTCAACTGCGATCAACTATCAAAATCAAACCCTACATTAGAGAAATTTTGAGATCAAAAATGGGCCTCAAAACAAATATGTACAACAAAATCAACTTTATAAGTACCAATAAGATTCCAGGTGATGATGTGGGATGACTCACCATTTTCGGAGTAAAAAAGTAAAAAGATAAAATGATAAAAAACTACATTTTCAACTCATATTTTCAACTTATCTCCCCATAGTTTTACTTAAATTTCAAGTAGGAGCACTCATTAGATGCAGAATTTAATTCCTCATCCAAAGATTAGCCATGATGCATACTTTCGATGACTCCTACTACTACTACTACACACACACACACACACAAAAATAAAAAATAAAATAAAATTATGAGAAATACATGAAAAAACGTGATTGCAATATGTATCTCTCATTTTTTGTATAGCAGGGTCCATCAAAAGTATGCAACATGGGTACTATTTGGATGAGGAATTAAATTTGCATCCAACAAATGCTCCCACTCAAAATTTGAGTAAAAAAGTGGGGAGATAAATTAAAAATACAAGTTAAAAAATAAATTAATTAATTAATTAAAAAAAAAAATTCCCCTCTAAAATTTGATGACGTAACCCAATCTTATTTTATTATTTCCACTATTATTTTATAATATTCTTTAGGAGGCCCATTTTAGACCTCAAAACTTCTCTAATGTGTTCCAACTGCGTGGAGAGAGAGATGTGCGTGCAACGAAAACTTCTCGACCATACGCATAGACTTGCATCCCTGCTGTTGCAACCGAAAATATCTTGTGGACACCCTACAGATGAGAACCAAAAACCCTATTCACACGTGCGAGCTTCGTACCCTGCAATTTTGGAGCTAAGCGAACAAACCTTATACCTATGCAAGCCAAAACAAAGAAAGAAGAAAAATGATTGATGATCTCCAAATGAGAGTCACTTGACTTGCCATCCAAGGGTGTTCAATTTCCTTTGTGTAGGAGTAATATATTCTCATTGAAGGAAGGGTATTAAACATTTGACACATTAATGCACCTCTTCACAACAAATACTCTTGCAAGAAAGCAAAATAAGTACATGCTACAATCATTGAATACACCAATCACATGCAATGTCATTGAATTCATCAATGGTGTAGAAGCACAGCGAGATGTCTACCCCCTAAAAAAACATGTATTACCATGTGTAGAGGCAACAAGTTATGTTATGCAACAATTTGAGGGTCCATGATAGTACGCTCAAAGTAGTCATGCAAATTACACACACACATGGATCTACACTTGCAACTATATATATAGTTGTGTAATTCAATAAATGCATTGGTCCTCAATGTGAACTACCTTAACCAAATCACATACCAAAGTTATATATATAGTTGTGCAATTCAATAAATATATTGGTCCTCAATGTGAACCACCTTAACCAAATCACATACCAAAGCCACCCATGGAGTAACAAGGAAAAGATACCCCTTAAGATGGCTTAGGCAAGGATAATCATTGACATTGATAAAATGTTGAACATAAAGGCTTGACCTTCATGCACCAAAATTATAAAAGAAACGTCAATTGGACCATTGTTATCTTTTGTGAAATATGCAAAAATGAAAAAAACTACATGTCTCATTCTGATAATCAAAAAAAATGGAGAAATGTATATTTTCTTCATCATTTGTACAAAGAAAAATTGTCACTGCAATTGTTACCTCTCACTGTCATTCTCTTTTGCAACATGTGAGGGGGATATGTTGCAACTTCTATGCTTTGAACATTCTTCTATGCATGCAATGTTTGAATCACAAACATTGACAAAATGATGCCACTTCCCAAAATATTTATGGCAAAGCGAAGAGACAATTAATATAAAGTGTAGCTGTGTAACTAATATTATAAGATATTAGGTTACAAATGTACTACATATACATGTACACTTCAATTGGTTAAAAAAGAAAACAAATCTAAAATTATGTATCTTCATATCAAAATATATTCATATATTGAATAACAAACTTATTTCATTACATAGAAGCAACAAGCAATGGAATTGATCAATCATATAAACAAATTTAATACTCCTCTCATCCATTCTACAAGCACATTATCCCCTCATTTTCCTTTTCGATTCACAGCCCCTTCAAATTACCATTAGTGAAAAATATGATTTCTTTTCAAACCTTGAAAATAATTATTACAAACCAACATTACCCAAAAAACAAAAAAATTACAGTAACCCCAAAATAAAAACATTTATCACATTTTATCCATCCCTATTTGCACACATTGTTATCCTATTTAAAGAGTAAGATAATTATGTATTTTCTCTGTCGTCCAAGTATGTACATGTGTGTTAAACTCACGTAAATGAAGTGATTAGATGAACATGAAATGCATATTGTTAACAAAATATACATATAAATATATGTTTTTCTAACACTTGGTTTCATATTCCAAATGGTTTCTTCAACTTCTCATAACTATTGGTGTTCACTTGAGGCTTTTCGCCTTCCTCTCAAGTTTATAGCCAAATTCACATAACCCAAGAAGGTTATGTTTGCAACATTCCCCACTTAATCCGAAAGGGTGTATGTGAGTCCAAAAAGAGTAATGAAATACATGGGTGTTGTGGCCTATGGTTCAATGTACTCCCTCAAATGGTGGCTTAAGGAAGACCATAAACCAAATGAGTTGCAAAAGCAAAAGTCTTCTATTGGTGGTGGTTTAAGGACGACCACAAACTCTAAAACTTGGCTCAAAAGAGCTCCACGAACAATTTTGAATTTGGCTAAAACTTGAAGCCTTCTGCGCAATGGGAGTGCTCCCTAATGATGGCTTAAAATTGAACACAAAGTGATGAAATGGGTAGCAAAAGTCGAAGTCTTCTATTGGCAATGGTTTAAGATTGACTACCAACAAAATCATGATCATGGAACATGAGTATGTTTCTAGCTACAACTTTGACTCTAACTCTTGCTACAAGCTCTAGCTCAAATTGTCACTTGGGCTTATTTGATATGACTTTGAAGCTAGTAGTTGTTTATCAATTCCCCCATCATGTACAGGTGAAAAGATGAAAATCTCTCAACCGCAAGACATCTCAATTCTCAATAATGAACTCTACTATACATCCAATATATCTTCTTGGTTGTTGAAGACCACTGCCAAGAAGCGATCCATCCAAGGTGAATCTTTGCTCTTGTAGGAATCTTATGTCTAAATCATGAGTATATTTTCCACAATACTTGCAAGGGTAAATCTCAAAACACTAATATTTCACGTGGCCAACTCGATCACAATGTTGGCATTTGTGAATCTCATGTGAAAGTGATAGGTGAAGATGAATTGTCATGGAGGAACCCAACACTTGAAATTGTATTGGTTTGACGTAATCTGGAATGTGAAAGGTCACTTCCTTTTCATATCTAAGACTAGTTATATGTTTGTTGTTGATGACTTCTTCCCAAGCTCTAATGATGGGATTTGGAAGTGCAAGTTGAACTTCTACATCTTCATGGGAATCTATCAGTGTTCCATAGGGACGCGTCCTCCGGGAAGGGTAGCACGCACCCCATGCTTCCCACGCACCTAAGACAGGGGGACATCTAGAGAAACATTTCTCCACATCCCCCTTTTGGGGAGACACAAGGGTAAACGTTTCCCTAGTGTGGAGGATGTGTCTCCCCAAAAGAGGTGCTTTTGGTCACACCCCCTTAGAAAGGGGGCACCAAGAAGCCCCTATTTTGAGGGGGGAATGCCCAAAAGCACCCCTTTTGAGTTTCAAGAACTTTTGTGTGGGGAAGTCTAATATTCAAACCTATGGCCCTATTGTTGATATGCAATTCATGGCAATGACTTGGGATGTTTGAGGGTGGTTTTGGCCTCACTGGATTTCATATGGAGGTGGTAAAAATTTAGATCTCACGCAAAATCCAGCGAACTTAACAATTTTTCAAGATTTTAGGATTGTGGAGATCGCAACATTTCCATTTGATTTTGTCTTGTACAAGAGTATGGAACTAGTATTTAATCAAGAGAACCAAGGCCTTTATGTACCTTGATGTTAGTTGCATTGGTTGTCGAACTCCTCTATCATTACCCTACTAAAAATGTATCCATCATTCAAACAAAATCTTGACTTGACATGTTTTCTCTATCTTATTTTAATGCTTAGAGGATGATATTGATGACAAAGATCCCAATATAGGTAATGGTTTTGATGATATGTAGTTATTTGTTGTGGTATATTTTTTTGGATGCTAGAGGCCATCTAGAGCCTATTTGTTGATGTATTTTCGATTCAAAAATGGATCATAGTCAATCGTATTTTGATTATGTGCAACCTTACATGCTATATAAATGAGAACGTTTTCTTATTTGTGTATAAATTGTTTGGATTCACATGGACGCGTATGAGTATATATGTTTTTTTTTAATATGAATATTTTGTGTGTTTTTGGTCTACTGATTTTTTAGTGGTTTTTTTTATCAATTCTGACCGATTCTCAATTCTAACGGTTTTTCAATTCGATCACCAATTCAGTTCTAATAATATTGGTATCTACTATAGTCTATTTTGCTTAATACTAATTAGATTCTAGAATGATAAATAATGGATTTAATTTTTCGATCAATTTATATTATAGAGTAATGGATAATAAATTAAATTTTTAAATCAATTTATTTCATTATTGAATCTCATGGTGTATGGATGAAGGATGAGTATGAAGGATGAATGTACCAATATGAATGATGAATATGGATCAGTTTATTCCATTATTTAATTCAATTATGTATGGATCAATATATGTTTTTGTTATTGAATATATATATTCATTATTGAATATAAATTTGAATATATATACCTCAACATTTCCCCATCCCCTAAATTTCCCTAAAATTTGAGGGTACTCCTACACATCCCTCTTAATTTCCCTAAAATTTGAGGGTACTCCCACACATCCCTCTTCTATGTCTCCCTGCACCTGTGTCCCCTCTCCCAGAGCCTTGGTGGAACATTGAAATCTAACCCTGATGTGGCATCATTAATCTAATCACATGTTGGTTGTTGACAATCAATCTCAAACAGAGAATTGTTTTGAACAAGATCCAGTTCAAAATGTTAATTCATTTCTTGCAGTTCATCTCATTGAAGCTATGATTCAAGTTGGAGAAACTCAATCTTGTCATGTGCATCTTGTAAACATATTTGACTTTTTCATTAATAATAATACTTCGTTAATTCTGGTCATTTTCTCAAGCTCAGCAAATGGTAAAATAATGAAGAAAAACTATACCCATCTGGGTGCTTCAGAAAAATAGAAAATCATCTAGGTATTGCAAACCATCAACGAAACTATCAACTTTGCTGAACAAGAGGAACCTTCTAAACATAATGAATGCAAGGAAGAGGAGTTGGTCTCAAAATGGCACCGACACATCAATGATTATGTTTTATTCTAATCACCGCTATTGAAATTAGGCTCTGTATTTCTTCCTACATGCACTTGGCATCCACATTAACCATATCAAAAGGTTTCTTCCCATACACAAAAACTCAACTCAATATCCCACAATATCATATACCATAAAATACAACCAACACCAGGATGTATGTAGTGCTCATTAGTTCCCTTGGACCATATCATTCCCATTGCACTCAATTCACCTTTTCAAATGCTTTGTAAAATCGTGCATTGCTAGCAAACAAACCCGCTTGATTGTTTTCATGAATCATCCGAAGCTCATCACAAAATCTTGTTTGTACATAGTCCTCAACCTAAACAGCATTCTTCAGCTCTACCCCCAACGATTGTTCATCTAAATATTAGATTCTCATTTCCAGACTGGCACTTCTGCACCTTCATTTAAAGCCACCGGAGGATTGGGCATATTCCTATGCCTAAAAACTGCACTGAAAAAGAAACATAAGGCGTAGTTAAGAAAATCGAGCAGACGAACCATGCAGTAAACGCCAACTGTTGGAGAGTGATCACAGCGAAACAACAATCTTCATTATTAGAACTTGACTTCAAATAATGGTATATTAAAAAAGAATGTGCCTTACTAAGTCTGATATCAACAATCTGCGTTCTCTAGATAGATGCCTAAAAATTGTCAGCACTTTCTCTCATTGATGCATCTGATTTCAGCTTCTTGCATATGCATATCTTACTAATGTGGACCACCATGACAGCATGTCTAATATTGAGCTAGGCAATGACAATAAGAGCAACACCAATGCCACCAAGAGTTGTGAAAGTGTGGAGTTGGGATTCCCATTGAGAATTTGTAGGATCATCACCACTTTCACCCTATTGATGATAACCGGAACCCATGAACTGGTGCTCTGATTTGTATTCTTATTGTAAGCACTCAATGCACCAGGCATGGTTAAAGGGTTGCAAATTGAAACACCTACCAAAATATTACTGCATTCTAATCGAGTTTTCAAAGCTGACTCACCATGTGACTTGTCTCAGCCCATTGGTTGTGGAATCGTGAATCTACTTAACAATCCCCAAATCTCATATCTCATGGTACCATATCATAGCTTGTAAGGCAACATCCTTTCCTTAAAAAAGGATTTAAAATAAACAAATAAATGTTTTTGGCCATGAAATTTTGATTAGCAAGGCAACGCTGCCATAATTACAGATATTTCTGACAGGAATTATGGCTGCCAACGGCCACGATCAAATCAATGGGAAGCCCAGAAGCACATTCTGCAATTGGCATCTAGTGTGAACGATGTTGTTGCACGTCTTGATCCTTTGCTACACTCCATGGCTTTTCTGGTCTTCCAAGACTCCACTCTACTACCCGCCCATGTCCATAAAACAATAGCAACAGATCCATGGATTATGGAAAATGCAAATGGGAGGACTTGGTTCAGATATTCCAGTACACTGAGAAAGATAGTTGTTTGCTAGTGTTTCTGATGGAGTGGATGAGAGAACGAAGGAATGGAGGATGACAAGTACAGGACAGAGTAGAATGAAAGAATTACTTCCGAGGGTTTTTTATCATGGTTACACAGCAGAATGAAAGAAAATCAGTTGCAGAGGTTTTTTAATACCAGTTACAAAGAAACGACGGCCAAAAATGGAGATCTGCAAATTTCAGAGCTCAGTGATATCGCAAATACAATCTTTTAGGCAGGGAGTACGACACAAAAATAGTCATGAATGAAGAGAGTTACACCTACTGTAATACCACTGATATACTCACAAAAATGAAACACAATATTTAGATGAACGCGATATGCATAATATGAACAAGATATACATATAAATACATATATCTCTTTTTTTACTTCCTTAACTCTATTCAAGAGCATGATAAATATGTTCCAAATTTAATCCTGATATGATAGTATAGTTATGTAGTAGTTTACATCCAATGTGCAATGATATTCAATAAGATTATTTTATTAACTCTGTATTTTCCGTGGAATCAAAGTTCTATGTGAATACAGAATACTATTCAATTTGGTTGGAGATGATCATGCAAACTACAATTGTGGAAACTCTGTTTGGATATTTCAATTAATGCATTAACTACCACACAACATTCAAGTTGTTACGGAGATGATAATGCATTAAACAAGAGTTACGCACAAAATTGCTTGCCTGCTACAAAGAACCAATCCACAGTGAGAAACTATATAGAGCACTGGTTCCATTTATAGGTTTAATCCATGTATGACCCACTTAAGCTGTGACCAACCACATCTGGATAATGGTTCAATACGAACTAGTATTTAAAGAGAAAAAGACACGTATAGTCCAGCATGATTTGTTTGGAATACAGTAACTGTATAGAGGAACAGGAAAAACAATATGAAATATAATTCATGCAGACCTAAGAAACCAGATTTGCTCAAAACCCCTACCGTGTCCTGAATCCCACAAATCGGACACGATTCGAAGAGACACATGTTCTTCAAGCATGCCCTAGCGTGTCCTAGTGTGTACTTTGAGTGTCCTCTGAAAATGCGAGCTGCGTGGCCCATAAAGCCCGGTTTTGGCTCATTTCTCCCTCATTATTTTGTCTCTCTTGCTATGGATATGTGGGAGCAACTAGCAAACGGTTTGGGAGCATTTTGGAGGTGATTCAAGCAACAGGTAAGTGCATTTTGCTTCTATTTTTTTTTCATTTTTATTACAGTGGTTTACATGTGCATTTTTTTCTTTATTTTTTTACAGCATTCATGGCTCAATCAAGGGAAGGAGTAAAAGAAGGGGAAAGAATGTCCCCATTGGAGATGCCCCTCCTGTTCCAATTTCATCAGGCTCTGTAAGTGTTTCCTCTATTGGAATTGGGGCTGCAACAGCAGCTTCAAATGTTGAGGGAAAAACTAATTTAGAAAGACAGCAGGCTCAAGAAAACAAATATCCCTTGTGGAAGTATGTCACAAGAAAGCAAGGGCCAGGCAATAAGTTGAAGATGTTGCTTGGAAATGCAACTATTGCAACAGTCATTTCATGAGCACTTATTACGTGTGAAAGCTCATTTGTTGGCTTTACTAAGTTGTATAATTGGAGCATGTACACAGGCGTCTTTAGCTAAGAGGAAAGAAATGGAAAAAAAGTGGCTACATCATCTAAAAAACACAAGAATGATGATCCCCTTCCATTCTTGAGGAAAAGAAACAACAAATTTCGAATTGAGAGTCTTGGTGGGGGTCAAGCAGCAAAAAGAAAGGCAGTGGCACTTGGTCCAATGGACAAAATTTTTCAGAAAGAGAAATGGAAAGAGCTTGATCTCACCATTGCATTCTTTTTCTATCATAACTTATCCTTTAATGTTGCACGCTCACCTTTATTTATTGAGATTTCCAGAGCTCTAACTCAAGGGGCTCCATCAGGGTATGTCCTTCTTGGGTCAGAGAAGCTTAGAACCACATTGTTGACTAAGGCAAAGAAAGAGGTGAGAAAAACGTTTGAGCCTATTAAATCAGCATGTCCAACATCTGGGGTTAGTATTGTTTCTGATGGATGGACACTCGAATTTTCGTGTCCTGTGTCCCGTGTCCCCGTGTCAGTGGACTTAGATGCAGACATAGAAGATACAAACATGTTTATTGCAAAGATAGAAGGCCCAAGAGAGGCATTATCTTCTGTGGTAGTTCCCTCTAAAACAGATTATAACTGTCCAGAAAAGCATCTATTCATGGGGATGCAAAGAATATCATATATGATATCATAAACAAAAAGCAGAAGCTAATTCATTATATAAGATTGATATGTTTAACAGTTTAACTCCTATATATACATCAATCCAGCAACAATTGAACAAAGCATGGACTTTTATGCCGTTTATTAGATTTCAATGACATGCATGCATGTAATTGAAAGGGCAGTGGCATGACAATCTCCCTTCATCAAAAAGCTTGAAGAATATCAACACTACTGCATAGTTCAATATTTAATAATTTAGGTATCCTCCAAGGTATTCAAATTCATAGTTTCATTTTAAGAGAAATGTTCAGAATCTACAAATGGGTAAAAAAATACTCACATTAAAAGAAAATCGTGAAACGTGTTAAGAATTAATGTTTTTGGCCTGTGCTGTCAACTATCTCTGATCAGCTATATTATTAGCTTCCAATCTACCAAAGAACATACACTCTTCAACCTGTTGCCTCATCTCAAAAGTTATTTCAAATCACATAAGATGATAATCATTAAAAACATATATTAAAAAATTCAAATAAGACCCAATCTTGGAAGGTACAGCTTTAGCCTAGAACATGAGCTTTTTAAGCAGCAAGACTCATAAAGTCTTCAGAAGCAGAGTATTAATGAGAGGTTGAAGTGAAAAACAACTGCCAAAGATGAACAGATAACATACAAAAAGACAATGCTTACATAACCTAAATCATATTACATTAAAGTTTGTACAAGGTGTTCTGAATCCTCCACATTCAATAATATTTTACCTAATAACCTAAGACCACCTCAAGGAAAAGCAGGAAGAAATCCTCAGTTTGAAAGATTTGTAGCACGTAAATAACCGTACTTCACCAGTCTTAGTTAAATATGTTGGTATTCTTCCTCGGGATGATATAATTATATTATTAAACAGAATCTTGTAATTCTTGATACTCCTCACATAAACAAAATACCAAATAATCACTTACATGTTTGTTCAAGGGAAAACCTACATCAAGAGATGCCAGTCTGATGACTGAAATAATGAAGTCGAAGACAATTTCACTGAACCAGGAGGGAAAATCTTCAAAACAGGGCAACAGAAGTTCTGATTGAGTGGCATGTAGAAAGAGGTTTAACCAAATCTTCACGCTGTTGAAGCAAGACTTACTCTGCAGCCATTGCCAATAATGCTTAGCAAGTATCATCGTTATCAACAGTAAGAAAAATATTTCAACTTATCAGAAAATGTGGTCTTGAAACTTGCCTTAAAACTGGCTTTTGTACAGCTTCTGATTTTACTCCAGCATGAGACGGCAAGATCATTTCCACATTTATAGAGGACTTAATCACCAGCAAGCCAAACGCATATACATATCCAATAACAACAAAACAATATGGAAAACATGCCCAGCCAATAAGGTCAGTAGATTGTTAAAAAATGAAAATATGAAAAATGCCAGTTAATCAAAGGTGTTACTATGTGGTTAACAAGAATCGACCAAATATATGCCTCTACTGTTCAATGCAGCATAATAACGAAAAATAGATAACATATATTAATATACACTGAGTGCCTACAATGTTTGTGCTTCAGTCCAAAACAGTGTGGATGATCAAACATGTAATAGTTGTATAATGCAGAATAATAAATGTTCAATGCATCATATTAATGAAAAATAGATAATCATATATACACTTAGTGCCTACAATGACTGTGCTTCAACTCCAAAACAGTGTAGATGATCACAAAAATATAACAGTTGTATAATGCAAAAGTGAGCAGCAGAAACAAACTTTCAAACAATTTGAAGCATGGGTTTCTGGAGTTAGACCTCCAATTCTTCCGAGCCATTTTGACATTTTCCAGCTCTCAATATACAACTGT
The DNA here is from genome assembly GCA_031772625.1 of Pinus tabuliformis. Taxonomy (NCBI): domain Eukaryota; kingdom Viridiplantae; phylum Streptophyta; class Pinopsida; order Pinales; family Pinaceae; genus Pinus; species Pinus tabuliformis. The sequence goes on from CM062816.1 coordinate 439,938,450, forward strand.
TTTGCAATCCTTTCCCAGAACCAATCTCCTCTACCTTTTCTTTCTGATTGAAGGACCCTTTTTGCTCCAATTGGTCATCATTCTTGACACAACCTTTGCTTGGCTTCTCTCCATCTTCCACAGGCTTGACAATAGTACCATATCCAGCAGTTGAGCTCAAAAGATCAGCCTCTTCAGCAGAACTTGTTTGAGATGCCAAACAAGACCTATTGCTAACATCAGAGACAGATAGAGATGAAGACTTCACATCATTTGGACTCACAGCAGCTCGTTTTTCTGCCTTCTCCACATCAGCTCTCATATCATGTTTCCTCTTGTTTGCTTTCTCAACAGAATTAGCATTGCATTCTTCAACGATATCATCCCCAAAGTTCCCATTACAGCTCTTTGGTGAAGACTCTCTCCCATGAGGAGATCTCTTCCCAGTTTGGTTTGTAGCTCTTCCAGAACGCATTCGTCGAACTCCTTCCGGGAACACATATGAAGGAATTTGTTTACGACGTACATGTGAAACATAAATATCCATTCCCGGTTTCCAGAACATATACATACCAACTGATTGCCTAAATTCATCCACAGTGCCACGTATATCAAACTGCTGACCTTCCAGTATCGGCACCCCTTGTTTCCGCTGTAAACCCATAAAAAAAGCACAGTGGGGGCATTGCTTAGAATTGTCAACATATTCAGTAGGATAAGGGTGACATTGCAGCATCCCAAAAGTGTCTCGCTCTATCTGCAAATGCATGCTAACAAATACATGTCAGACGGATGACTGCGTACGAGGAGTATCCACAACAAATATGATGATTGATGAAAACAATGCCACACCTTCAATGTGAGTTGCCTTAATCGGGACTCAACCCAACCCTTCCATAGACGTAAATCATCTTGGTCAGCAGCTACAATATCCACTTGCAGATAATTTTTGTAAGCCTCAAAGAAAGGGTAAGGATCAAAAAGAGCGCTCCAATTTGCTTTGTTCATCTCAATATCCTATTTCGATCAAAAAACTGAACGTCAATGAACTAATATATTTGAGAATTGACTATGAAGATAGTGTGGAAAAAAGGCATGACCATTCAACACCTACTTCACATATCTTGTTTCCCTGCTGAAACTGCTCTGTCATGACACGAAGAGTACTTGTGGATACATTGTAACTGGAGTTCATGCCTGGATATGCAGGTGTTATGATGGGCATATGATGAGTCCGATCCCGGGGGTTTTTTCGGGGATCCCAAACTGGAAATCCTAATTCCTCTTCTGTTATTGAACGAAGCATCACAGGATTTGGCCAGCGCCACTGAGTATAAACACGAAAGAAACGAGATACCAACATGCTAGGAACCGCGTTGGGATAAAGCTGACAAACCCGAGCAACTAACAATGCCCAATTTACACCACCTAAAAATCCTGTAACCTGCACAGTTCTCAACATCTCTTGGTTGATACTTATACTGCTAAAGTTGAGAAACCACAAAACCATTATAATTTTTAAGGAGTCAAGTAACTCACGTTTGAGTATACACCGCGTCTTTTAGCCCAGAACTTCATGCATCTGAGTGTGGTGCGAAAATGCTGCAACCACAAATTGTATTGAACCAAAATAAAAGGTACTGAAAATAATGTGAATTAATCCAAGTCAAATGAACGGACAAATTGATGATACAGTAAATCAGATGTACAGACTCCACCTCGACATTAGGAACAAGACGTAGAATCTGTTCATTCACTCGGCAACCATTCAGACTTCTCACAGTTTGTTCATCCACATTGTACAATACTGATTCCTGTGAAATGTCCAGGTCCTGCAACAAAAGCCACATCAAGACTTGGCAACTGAATAAAATAACATATTCATAATCAAAACAATTCAATTGAGAAATAGTTTCTTCGTTGTATTTTAAGCAAATATCAATGAATAAAGGTCAAATATAACTGCAAATCATAAAAAACATCAACTACAAGCTAAGCTAACAGGTTCAAATTTAAAATGCAAATAAGGGTTCAGGTAATGAAAAGTGTCGATATTAAAAGTTCTCGATACCCTAAATATTACTATATTCTCTATAGCCACAATTTTATTTTCAATGGAATGCACCAAAGATCTTTCATAGGCACAAAGATCAGAAAGTTCGATAGCAACATTGAGAATCATCTTACTTACCCTTTTACAGATTAATAGATCACTGAAGTCTAATGACCGTTAAGATCCTTCTGATTTTTCTTGTAACATGTGATCCTCAAGTTCATCATAATCAACAAATAATATTAATTAGCCAGTCAAAGCCAGCCAGAATTCATCTCTTTTCATATTAGTTCAGAATATTCTGTTTCTTGCAATTAAATCATTAAAAAAATTCTGAGAGCGATTGCGAATCAAACTAGGGTTTCTCTGTTCGTTTCTCACAAGCCTGAAGCCGCCAATGCATATGAGGCCTCCACATTTGCGGCTTCCGTCTCTGCATATGGTCTCAAAGTGTATTCCCATGCCCGCTCCGTGGGGTTCGAACGAGTTTGGTCCCATTTGGGGGAATTTTATTTGCAGCAGCATTGCCAGGAGTTCGAGAGCAATGGAACTTGTAGAGCCAAAACAAGGGATTTTCCAAGTCCTCCGGATACTCCGCTGAATGCTTCATCGGCGGTCAATCCTTGCTGTTATGGACGCAGGTAAAGCATATAACAGGTACCACAGTGATTATCCCCCATTCTTGTGGTCCATTTTTCCCTTGCAGTACTTTTCCCTGGATTATTTGAGATATATATGCCCATGAGGCCGCACAGTTTCCGTCAGGTCGGCGTTGGGACAGGGCAACCACTGCTCTCTACCCAAATTTTCTGAAACTCCCTTTTTCCAGACAGAACCTGAAAATATGGCCAGATTTAAGAATGCTTCCCCTTTGACAGGAAACAGAGCAAGTTTCATCTTCCAGATTTTGATTAAGAGCTTTTGTGTGGAAACTAAACTATTATGGGTCAACAGCTCTTCTACTGTAAGTTCATTAGAGCAGGCCATTGAAACAAGATGGGGTATCTCATATTGTTATCAAAGTCTTCAATTTGAAGGAAAGGTCTTAGCTGACACATTCCTGCTTCAAGACTGTAATATCTCTAAAAACTCAACCATCATTCTGAACTTGAGACTTCGTGGGGTGCACCTGGTGCTAAATCTTCTAATGGGACCCCTGTACCCTATAAGAATGCCTCCAATAGGAAGGTTTCAGCCCCAACAGAACAGATTCAAAGTATTCCTGGCCCATATACAGTTGAACAAATGGAAAAAGCCCCTTCCATGGAAGTAAACCTTCCTGAGGTAAATTCCTTGTTCTCTGTTTTACAATCCAAAGCTGTCATATGCAGATTCAATGGGTTTTGGCCCAAATCTGAAGCTCTCATACAATGGATTGTTTCCACTTGGACTTCGGAAATTCAAATTTTTTATGTTCAAAACTTTTTTTATAATACAGTTTGAAACGCAAAAGGATTTGGACCACGCACTAAATGCAAGGCCCTGGTTTTAGGGCAGAGCTGTTCTATTCGTTACTCCATGGTTTCCTGGCTTTCATGCAAACTCTTTGGTGGTCTCTACTATGCCGGTTTGGTTCAGGCTCCCAAATCTCCCTCTTCCATTCTAGCACCATAAAGTGCTTGAAGACATATGAAACACACTGGGCAAATTTTAAAAAATTGGAAATGGAGAGAACAGAAAATAGTATTTTTAACAATGCTAATATATGTGTGGAGATTGACCTAAGGAAAGGTCTTCCTGATCATATAAATCTGAAACACCAAAACTTCTGTTGGTCACAAGTCATAGACTATGAAAATACATCATTTCGATGTCGTGTGTGTTTTCAGACAGGCCATCTACAGCAGGCATGCCCACTGGCATAGAAGAATCCCACGAAGAAGAATATCCCTTTGACGACAAAGAAGACGATAAAAAAGAATGTCAACAAGAACAGGAAGAAACCAATGGCATAAAACTGCAGGAGGACAACCAAGAGGGGAACACTACAGCACAGCCGGCCTCTGGCAGTGTACAACAGGTTGAAAAGGAGCCGCTGGGCATATTGACAGTGGACGGATCTGGGAGCTCCAAAAGAGCACGTCTCAGATAGCTCCGACTCAAACAAAGAAATCCCAAATGTGGGACAAGAATTGGCCTTGGTCCTAGTTGATCTAAATCCTGAAGGCTGGCAAACAGTGAATAGATGGAAAGGCAAAATAGAAAAGATATGCACCAGTCAGACATAATTCTTATTCTTGCTTCTTGCTATTCCTAGTTTATTTTCTGAGGATCCATGTATATTTCTGACCTTTCATGCTTCTTTCAGCTCCATCTATCATTATCAACTTGCACTGGACTGATCTCTATATGCATACACACTGAGTGTGTCTACAAAATATAATCTTTATTTTAATTAATAGAAATAACAGTTTTTTTCCTGTGGAGAAAAAAAGGTTCAGAATATTCTGTGACTTGGACGTTGGAATAAGGTCATGATACATAGATATATTATATTATTACTCATAGGTTTCCTTGTTCGATCTTCATAATGACGTGTAATTGTGATTTTATGTAATTGATGTAAAGAAGAAAATAGAATTATTTTGTAGTACTTGAATCATGGGTTTCATGATCAAGGAATTTTTATTTTTGTTAAGGTTCCCATTGTGAACCTTTAGGTTTTGTCATCAAGTCATAAAAGTCAAATTGAGTCAATGTCATGTATGAAGGACCCTTCTTGGGCATGTTACATTTTTGTAAAAGTCATTAAATGAATAAGAAGGCCCTCCAAAACCAATCAAAAGCATCTCTTTCAAGTCAGCTTCAAAATGAAATAATAAAGATACTCCAAATGTCATATCGGCCCAGGAAACTGTCAAGTCGGCTTATTAACACTGGGAAACCACTATAAATAGGCAGCTCGGCCTCATTTCAGAAGGAAGCAATTCGGTCAATATCAAGTCTGTAACAAGAAGTGTGAAGATCTCTTGGGAAGGAGCCTCGTCACCAACGAAGAGAAAAAGAAGAAGAGCGAAGTCTTTAGCATCATTTTGGATCTATTTTTGGGTCACTTTGATATCAGACCTGCGAAGAAGAAAGAGGTCATTTGCTGCAAAAGAAGCCAAGAGGAATTGCAATGCTCTTGGGTAACCGAATTTGAAGAAGGGCAAGTCAAAGGAGAAGCCGAGATAAAGGAGATTCTATCCTAAGTGAAGGAATCAAGGGCTTTTTCTAGAAGGTGACACTTCAAGAAGTTGAAACTAGGGTTTCTGAATTAGGGTCGAAGATTGCAGACATAAATCAAGGAGCCAAAATTCTGAAAGGTAGCCGAGAAGGAGAAGCGGAGGTTTGACTATTGTTGAGTCAAGCAAGAAGAATCTCATCAAGGTGGCTTTGTGTCTTGGTCTTGGAGTGGCAAATAGGTCAAGGGTCTTGGTCTTGGTATTCATCAATTGAAGTCTCTATAAGAAGAAGAATTCATTTGGGTTTTCCTCTCAATTGCGAAAGGTTTTGGCGCTTGGCAAATTAAGAAACCTAATTTTGGAAAGAACTAGCATAGATCCATCTTAACACTAGATATATTAAAAACTGTTAATTTTAGATAACAATGGTATGTTCTATGCTTAAGAGCAATTTACTTCAATTTTTTTCTTATTAGCCCAATATCAATTTCCAAATTAGCAATCACATTAACATGATAGTAAATGCAGATATAACATAAATAAAAAGCAGAAGACAAGCCAAGACAAGACGACACAATATTTGGCAGATGCTAGGGAAAAACCCCAATGTGGGGAAACCCTTTGATCAAGTCTTCTTATTATTCTTCAAAAGTTCAACAGAGAGAGTACAATATACAAAATTCATTTGCCCAAACACAATCAAATCTGTCTAGTCAAACTATAGTCAACAGGATGCCCTAACCAGAAAGTCAGCATTGGTCAAACAGCTGCAACTATTCCTCCAAATCAGCTCGGTCAAACCCAATCAATTCGGCCTCCAAAAACAGTCCAAATCAGCCCAAAACAGTCCTGAAGAAATCGGTCAAACTTGGTCAACACAATCAAACCTGCAATCAAACTTGTTGCAGTCAACGTTGGTCAAACAAAACAAAAAATCTCAGTTTTTGTGCCAAAGAATGCGGCCTACCCAAACAAAGATAATTCCACAAAAATCACAATCAAACATGGTCAAACGCTGCCTGGTCAATGCTGGTCAAACCTGCTACAACTTGGTCAACGCAAAAATCAGAAAACCCTAGTCAAACTTTCACTGAGAAGAAGGTTGCCTTGCAATTCACCCAATCAAATGAGGAGAGAGAGAGATATGTGTGAGATGATGAATGTCCAAATGAGGTAGATGCTCCTTCTATTTATATGCAACATTGAGGGTGGAGAGACGTGACTTTTGGGCTTCTAAGCCTACATTAGATTGTTGGCCAACCTTGACAATTTGACCATAGAAGAAATAAATTCATAATTTCATTTATACATGTCAAAACGAGATGATCTTTAGATCAATCCTACACCTCTCGGAAAGAGGAATCCAACAAAAATAGCATCTCCATCATATGAGTTGTCCAAGGTGGAGTTTGCAATTTAACACTCCCTCTCAACTAGGGAGAACTCCACCCCTGCCAAACCATCTGACAAACTATACCATCCGTGTCATTCCTGCTGCTCTGCTGAACTATGAAGAAATAATGAAAAGGAAATGATCGAGAGTGTATCATACCACTCTCCACTGACTCGAAGTCAATCTCCATTGATCCCAGATCAATATCGAACATCCTAGCATAGGGAGTATGGTAGTACACGATGCGTCCATCGGTAGTACTATGGTCTCTATGCTCATTTCCTAACTCATTGACCAAATGAGAGGTACTTCCCATGAGTCTCTGACTACATGGGTAGGATGTATCGACAAGAGAAGGTGAACCACTCATCTTGCTCATATGCCATAGGAGAAGGTGAACCACTCATCCTACTCATATGCCATAAAAGAAAGTGAACCACTCATCTTATGCATGTCTCAACCATCATGGAGTATCACAGGGGAAGGTGAACCACTCAGCCTGTACACAATGCACCACTAAGGGAAGGTGAACAACTCACCCTATGGTCGCTCATCGCTCCAAGAAGTACCCCAAGCCCCCCGAAGCTCCCAGAGCTCAATATCCAACTCAGACGGGACCCTCATAAGAGGGTCTCTCCACGACTCCAAGTCGTTCACCGAAGGTTGAGATTTTGACCTTCCCTAGGGGCTTCATAAGAATACCTGCGACCTGATCATCAGTCCCAAAGTGACAGAGCCTTATTACTCCCCATTGTACCATATCCCAGATAAAGTGTTACCCGATATCAATATGCTTGGAGCAGTCATGAAACACGAGATTCTCAGAAAGACGAATCCCACTTTGGTTGTCGCAGAAGATCACAGTGGTATCAGCACACGTCCAAATAGCTTCGTAAAGAGCTTCCTCAACCAAACAGTGTCACAGGAGGCCATACTAGCAACAATATATTCGGCCTCAGCAGTGCTCAAAGCAACTGATTTCTTCTTCCTGCTCATCCAAGATATCGAAGCAGAACCTAGTGAGAAGCAACATCCTGATGTGCTCTTACGATCCACCACACTACCAGCCCAGTGAGAATCAGAATAACCATGGAGCCTCACACTCGGCAGTGCTCAAAGCAACTGATTTCTGCTTCCTGCTCATCCAAGATATCGAAGCAGAACCTAGTGAGAAGCAACATCCTGATGTGCTCTTACGATCCACCACACTACCAGCCCAATGAGAATCAGAATAACCATGGAGCCTCAGTACATAGGTGATTGTGCCCCAAAGATATCTCAGAAGATTCTTGGCAACAATTCAATGTATGTGATGAGGCTCAACCATAAACTAACTCAATGCAGATTCTTGGCAACAATTCACTGTATGTGATAAGGCTCAACCATAAACTAACTCAATGCATTCACTGCAAAGCATATGTCTGGAAGGGAGTTCACCAAGAACATCAGGGCCCCCACAAGTTGACGATACTCAGAAGGATTTCCCAAATCGGGCCCAACAGCACTTCCACATAACTTCTTGAAGTTCCATCCAAGTAGTCATGGACTTGCAATTCACCATCCCAAATATTTCAAGTAGCTTCACAATGTATTTTGCTTAAGAAAGGAAAATCTCACCTAGCTTTTGCCATACCTCCAACCCTAGGAAATAATGCATCAGTCCTAGATCCTTCATCTCGAGAATGAGAGGGTCTCCACCTGTCAGAAAGAGATCGTCCACATAAAGTACCAAGATGAGAGGTCTATCATTCTCAACCTTAAAGTAAAAGTTCGGATTAGCTTCACTTCTTGTAAATCCCATCGTCATCAAATAGTTGTTGATCATCTCATACCAAGCTCAGGGAGCTTGCTTCAACCCATAAAGGGTTTTCTTTAACCTACATACATGTGTCTTACAATCTTGAACTTCGAACCCCTTGGGTTGTTCTGCATAGAGTTCCTCGTTAATTGAACCATGCAAGAAGGCGATTTTGACATCAATCTGGTGTAGGTTCCATCCTTTTGAGGCAGCAAGGGCTATAATCGAACAAATGGTGGTATATCAGGCAACTAGTGCAAATATCTCATCGTAGTCCACACCTTCATTTTGAGAGAAGCCTCGAGCAACAAACCTAGCCTTAAACTTTTCAGCACTTCCATCACCTCCATGCTTGATCTTGTACAGCCATTTCGAGGTGACAATGAATTTGTCCTTAGGTCTAGGGACCACATCCTAGACATCATTCTTCATAATCGACTCATACTCTTGGTTCATAGCACCCTTCCAAACTTGGTGCTTCACAGCTTCTTCAAATGTGCAAGGCTCAGTTTGAACAATGGTGCTCATGGCAGCTAAGTACCCTTGGTACCTATTCGGCTTCTTACTTTCACGAAAAGTTCCCCTTGGAGCAATATAATTCTTAGCATCTTCGAGAGTTTCCCTAAGCCTTGAGGGTCTCCTTTTTGAAGAGAAGGGCTCATGAGGAGGTGGATCAATGGGATCCATTGGTCCTTCAACATCGGGCAACAGCTCATCCTGTGATTCTCCCTACTCTTTTGTATTTGCTTCTTTGTCCTTCCTTGGAATAGGAAGGTTACTAATCTTCCCAAGGGCAACATCTTCATCAAAGGTGACATCATGACTTATCTCCACTTCTCTTTGACCAAGCACATAGATTCTATATGCCCTAGAAGTTTCACTATATCCCACAAATTTTCCTTTCTTCCCAAATGCATCCAATTTGCTTTTCTTTTCTTTCGGCACATGAAAACAGAGGGAAACCAAAAATTCTAAAGTGAGAAACATCAGCCAGCTTACCGGTGAAAACTTCTTCGAGAATTTTGGAGTCCAACACTTGATGAGGGCATCTACTTTGAACATACATAGCAGTGTTGGCAGCTTCTGCCCATAGGAACTTCGGAAGGCTTTGATCATGAAGCATGGCATGAGTGGCTTCTATACTGGAACAATTCTTCCTTTCGGCAACACCATTTTGCTCAAGGGTATATGCGGTGGTAGTCTCCCTCTTAATGTCAGCTTCTCTACAATAGTCATTGAACTCATTTGATTCATATTCGGCTCCATTATTGATCCTCAATATTTTGATCTTCTTCCCTATTTGATTTTCAACCAAGGCTTTGAAAGAACGGAATCATGTGAACACTTCGTCCTTTTTCTCCAAGAAATAAATCCAAGTTTTGAGGGAGAAGTCATCCACAAAGACAGCAAAATATAAATATCCTTCCAAAGATGTCACGGGCAACATACCAGATAGATCATAATGAACCAATTACAAAATGTCAGTAGTCTTGTTATCACTCGAGGGGAATGGTCCCCCTGTATGTTTTCCTTCGACACAGCCCTAACAAACACCTTCATGATCTACTTTGAATTCGGGCATACCTGTCACCATTTTCCTCACATCGGATAGAGCCTTATTGTTAAAATTGGCAACTAGGGCCAAACTCCATGCGAGTCATCTTATTTATGGCAACTGATATTTTTCTTGGACTCCTCTCATCGAGAGGTATAGGATTGATCTAAAGATCATCCGATTCCGATAAGTATTCATGGAGTTATGAATTTATTTGTCTTATAAGACAATTCATGAAGGTCGGCCAGCAACCAAATAACCCCCACATGTGCTCAACGTTTTGGTATAAAAGGAGATGACTTGAGAGTCATTTCACACACACTTCTCTCTTGATTTCTCTCCACTTGTTTTAGGTTTTAGTGTGAGAGAAATCTAGGAAGAAGAAGCCCTAGACGTTGGAGGAAAGGAGGTTGCCCTAGCCACATCAAAGAAGACAGGCCAGCGAAGCTATGGAAGGGATCTACGTTGACCTAAAAGAGCTCATGGAAGAAGTTTAACGCAGCAATGGAGGAGGCCTTAACAAGCCTAGCCGCAGTCCTAAAACAGCCCTAATGTTGTCATAAACAAGCCCTAGACGCAGTCCTAGCACAGCCCCAGTAATCTAGAGGACGAAGTCAAGAAGGAGGGTTATAACCAGCCCTAGACGTAGCTACCTAGGTGCAATCAAGGAGGGTTATGACATGCCCTAGCCGCAACATATGGAAGCAGGAACATCATGTTAAAAAAGGATTGTTTCAGGGTCATTTTTAGGATGACAGAGCTACTGTTAGGAGGGCCGAGGCGCTGGGCTAGAAGGCCACAATACCGAGACTACTTCAGCAAAGGAGAGGGGACGATAAGGTCACCTTTGTGACTGATGGCATAGCGAAGTTACCTTGTTGCTGGCCACAAAGGAAAGGAGCTCGGATTTGCTCCTTGAGGACTGTTTGAAGAGGAAGCAAGGTCTGTGTGAAGGTCGCCCTCATAGAAGGTTTTTCTAGGCTAGAAAACCAAGGAGAATCCTCCCTGAGATAGGCCGAGTAAGGGATCTTAAGCCGCAAGCCTGAGTGTTATTTTGGGGGTCAAACAGCCCTACACGTGGAGTTGTAGGTGCATCCTCAAATAGCGAGGTCACTTACCTTGCAAAGAAAGGAAGGCCGCATAATTTAAGGTGGGTTTTGGCATGATCATTGGGCTGTTGTAGGTTACAGGAGGATGCCCTAACCAGTGACCAAAACTTTACCCATGGACAGCAGTATGGTAAACATGGAATATCAACAACAGTGGGACAACAGTGCTAGCAGCAATGGCATAGTGCAATGATGACACAATTGGGATAACAAGCTGTGATGGGACAGCAGCAATACAAATGGGACAACAAGGCTATGATGCTTGGTAGAGCAAGCAAATGGGACAGCAGTGGCTAGCATGGTGTAGCAATGGCACATGGAACAGTTGTGGTAGCATGGTGCAACAATGGCACATGGGACAGCAGTGGCAGCATAAGGTGCAGCAATATGATGTGTGTAGCATGGTCATGAGGTCCAACATAGTGATGATGGGTGCAGCACGGTGAGGTGCAACATGATGACGAGATGCAACACAATGATAGGTGAAGGAGTCACCTTGGAGAATCAGTTGAAGCAGCATGTCTTCAACTGAGTTCAGCCATCTCATGTATCATCTTCTTAGAGATGATCTATGCTCTTATTTAGATAAGTCAAAGTGTTGACTTCTGTTGTAAATGTACTATCTTTCTCTCTCTCTGCTGAACTATTGAGGAACATATAAGAAGAATTGATCAAGGGTTTCCCCACATTGGAGCTTGTCCCTGGCTAGCGCCACATCTTGTGTCCTCTTGTCTTGGCTTGTCTTTTGCGATCTATGTTTATGTTCTATCTGCAATTTACTTTAATGCTGATATGATTGCTAATCTGGAAAAGATATTGAGCTAACTATGAAAATTGAAATAAATTGCTCTAAGCATAGGACATACCTAAAATTAACACTTACAATGTAGACGAGCAAACCTCCTGTACCATAATTCAAATTGAAGAAATGTGTTCCAAGACATAGCTCCCAATGGGCTTCCTCCAACTTGATATAGACTATCAACCCTGAATCTATTAGGTCCCTATACTACTAGTTTAACCCCTTATTGTTTATTGCAACCCCCTTATTATATTGTTGTGCACATGTCCCCATATTGTTATTATTATGCCGCATAGAAGCCCACTATTGTTATTATTGTGCCCTTACATTATTACTGTTATGTCGGCTCTGATTATATTATGACCCCTTAGACTCCTACATATAGAAGGGAGGTCTTGTCATTTGTATCATTCAAGAATTATTCATTTGTGTAATGTAAAGGAGGTTGCCCCCCTCAAAGAGGCTTATTTTGAAGGCATTGATCTCTCATTTCTATCTTTTTGTGAGTTGGTTTCATAACAGAATCCAAGAGTAAATGCTTCTTTGAAATTTCTTTTCCAAACATGTACCTTTCCATCGATAAATGCCACCTTGTATCCTTTGTCCTCCATTGTCGAGATGGATACCAGATTCTTCTTTAGATTGGGTACATAGAGTACTTCTTGTAGATGAATGGTGCTACTTTGATTTAAATGAAGAGTAACATTCCTAACTCCTTTCACAGGACAGGTGGCATTGTCTCCAAGAATGATTTCCAAATTTGTATCTTTTTCTATCAGATTTGAAAGAGCTTCCTTATACCCAATAAGGTGCCTTGAGGCAACACTATCAATCAACCAATTTCCCAAGGTATCAGGAGGAGAGGCAGTAGAGAGGGCAGATATAAGATAAAATTATTTTTGCTTGTTATCTGAAAAATTAGTCGGTTACGACTACCTCTCATGGAAATGGTCATAGATGAATGACTTACTTAACGCAATTGAATCTCAAAAAAATGATATCTAATATAATGCACTGCGAAAACCCCCAATACTTAATCCTCATGAAGTAGGATTGAATATCTTCACCTCTTCCCTTTTTTATGTCCTTCAACTTGTTTTTGAGAAAGAGGACCTGGTTTGCATTCTTAACCTTGAACATTCCAACCAACCTGTCATACATCTCCTTAGATGTGTTCAAATCGGAGATGTATGCAACCAAATGCTTGTTAATAGAATCCTTAATGATCTTCTTAGCTTTGACTTCACCTTTCTTGTACTTTGTCTTAGCGGCAACCGTGCATTTGAAGGAGGTTCAGTAATCTTTCCTTGCACGTAGTCCATACCATCTTGCTCTTCCAAAGTCAAATCAAGAGACATCTTCCATGCATGATAATCAGACTTATCATTGAGCTTGTCATCGGGTTTGAAGTAAGATGCGGAGGCCATTGAATCTTGTCCTTGTCCAACAAGTCTCAGTGATTGCTCTTTTCACTCTTGCTTGGGTTGTCTTCACCTCAGCTCCGATACCATGATAATTTTAGCACAATATCAATTTCCAGATTAACAATCACATTAACATGATAATAAATGCAAATAGAACATAAATAAAAAGCAGAAGACAAGCCAAGACAAGAGGACACAATATTTGGCGGATGCTAGGGAAAAACCCCAATGTGGGGAAACCCTTTGATCAAGTCTTCTTATTATTCTTCAAAATTTCAGCAGAGAGAGTATAATATACAAAATTCACTTGCCCAAACACAGTCAAACTGCAGTCAACAAGATGCCCTAACCAAAAAGTCAACACTGGTCAAACAGCTGCAACTATTCCTCCAAATCAGCTAGGTCAAACCCAGTCAATTCAGCCTACAAAAACAGTCCAAATCAGCCCAAAACAGTCTTGATGAAATTGGTCAAACTTGGTCAATGCATAGTCAAACCTGCAGTCAAACTTGCTGCGGTCAACGCTGGTCAAACAGCACAAAAATTCACGGTTTCTATGCCAAAGAATGCAGCCAGCCCAAACAGAGACAATCCCACAAAAACCGCAATCAAACAAGGTCAAACGCTGCCCAGTCAATGCTGGTCAAACCTGCTGCAACTTGGTCAGCGCAAAAATCAGAAACCCTAGTCAAACTTTCGTTGAGAAGAAGGCTGCCCTGCAATTCGTACAACCCAATCAAATGAGGAGAGATAGAGATATGTGTGAGATGAGGAATGTCCAAATGAGGTAGATGCTCCTATTTATATGCAACATTGAGGGTGAAGAGACGTGACTTTTGGGCTTTTGAGCCTAAATTAGATTGCTGGCCGACCTTGACAATTTGACCATAGAAGAAATAAATTCATAATTCCATTTATACATGTCAGAATGAGATGATCTTTAGATCAATCCTACACCTCTCGGAAAGAGGAATCCAACAAAAATATCATCTCCATCATATGAGCTGTCCAAGGTGGAGTTTGGCCCTAGTTGTCAAATTTAATCCAACAAAAATATCATCTCCATCATATGAGCTGTCCAAGGTGGAGTTTGGCCCTAGTTGTCAAATTTAACAAAAACCTAAAGGGATCAAAGAAATACCAAGCCACAAACCTCTCAGTATTTCCAAGGTTTAAATGGATATATGCTAGTTTATATCATTATTATTATTATTATTATCATCATTATCATTATTATTCATCCACTCTTTCTTTTTAGCCTCAAATTTTTCCCATTTTCTTTTATTAGTGTGATCAATGGCTCGGATGTAAGACCCCTTCAATTCTCTTACTGCAAAAATAGAAGCTCACATGATATTATGTCAAAAACATTACACCCAGTAGTTATCCATCACCAGATGCTCAAACACTGGCAATGTTATAGTATATCGTACAAGATATAAACCTGACTACTTGATTAATTTCACTTACATCAGGAACAATACGGAGAGCAACGCTAGCATAAAGCAAATCAATAGATATCCCTCTGAACTTAAATTTCATAACAGGTACATGAGCATCTGGAACACGATTCAGTTCTGTAACTTCAGGCATCTCAGCCAACATGTCATGAAGAAGAATGAAAAAATCTTCCTGCAGCAAAAGAATAAACTTTCCATGACTATAATAAGCATTGAGCTGAAATTTATCTCCCCATCTGAGACAGCAATATTACAAAAACATATAAATAGGTTCCATGCAAACTGACCTCCCGATCTGCATACTCAGGCCCAACACACAACGTGTCAATGTCAGCACCCGGGCCATGAACCTGTTGACATGCAGACTTGGCCATGATAATGTATTAAATGAATATGAACACAGTTAATAATGGAAAAATGGACTAAACCGTGACATACAACTCGATCAAACGAGGTATATATATAGTAACTGCACAAATTAGTTAAGAGATCTCTAATAGCAAGACCTCACAAATGCAGATCTATTCAAATATCATGTGAAACTGGGAAAGAAACAGAACAATAGTGAAATATGGTAAACATGCCAGCAAAATTATCCTTCAGTAAAGCTAATAATTATTGGTGAAAATCACTGCCCTTATGCATACGTATTACTGGCCTCACTGCACTTGGATTAACTTTATTCTTGATCTGAGCAGCTCAAATTGATGAACTAATTTCTTCAAATATATGTACTACTAAAAAGTAACTGTCCATAAACTAGTATGTGAAAAATCAACTGCTACATCCTTTTAATATTCAAGCATGCCTATCAACAACCAAAAATAAACTCAGCCTACATAAGAAGGCATCACATATCATTACATTTTAGTTGAACAGTACCCACTGTATTTGAACTAGTATTTGCTGTTTAAGATGGCAAAAATAGTAAATGAAGCGTGAAATTATAATAGCTTTCAGTGAATCAAAATAATGGTAGAGGTTGAACATCAGAATATGTGTAGTGAAAGAGCACTCTAATATATCCATTAGAAAACTTGCCAATGTTTCACTTATAGACCAGAAATTCACAATCTGTGTAGCTTGTGGACCATCTCCATAAAAGCTACAAAACCATTTATTCTTTTGTTTTAAACCTCTGGCCTCATCAAAATCCAGAGCATTCATCTGTACATATATGTAAGTCAACTCCTAAGGTCCACTGAATGACTACAAAAAGGTTTTTGTATTTAATGCAAGGAAGAGAGTGGTAGGAAAAGGACAGCGTTTGGAGACGACACGAGAATGGGTGTTTATACATTCATCTGCAAGTCATCAGGCGGCGTATAGAATGCAAAGCAGCATTCGGGAGATCTGGAGGGTTCGACCGCCTCTACCTACGATTTGCAGCGGCAGCTCATAAATGTGGCGCATAAGGCCGAAGGATCCGGTCCCGTTTCTTCCTCTTTCTTATACGTTTCTCTTTCCTCGGCCGTTTTCCAGTCGTGGACTATCGGTTCGGTCGTTGCAATCAAAGAAGGGGGACTGCATGATGCAGATCTGCTCCCTCCCTCAATGGATTGGCTCAAACATTGCAGATCCGGCCTGGATCTACCCGATCTGGCCAATATTCGAGAACAGCCAGAACTCAGGCAGTAGATCGGCGGCAATGAGCATAGATCAAGAAGAGGGCTGGTAGACCTAGACATGCAAATGGAAGAACGACCCAATACGAGGTCAGATCTGGAAGATTGTTTACAGCCAGAGCACACGGACAATAGCCGCGACACCGGTTTAGGCAGATCAGGAACTCAGTCAAAACCCAAGCTACAAGTAACAACAACTCGTTTTCAGATTTTTATTAAAACCCCTGAGGGGAAAACCTGTTTAGTGTGGGTACATGCAGAAAGCACCATCATGCAGCTGAAACAGCAAATATGGGCAGTAACGGGATACCCCTTTCAGATCCAACATTTGGTCAGTGGTAGGTGGTCCCTCCAGGATAATAGAACCCTGAATAGCTATGAGATAAGTCCAGAAACAACCATTGTTTTAAACCTTAGGCTGAAAGGAGGGGCTCAGCCTCAGGGACAGCCAAGCTCCTCAGGAGGAGACAAGGGGAAAAAGACAGCACCTCAGCATCAACCCAAGGGAGGTTCCTCCTACAAAAACATTTTACAGGGTAACAGAGATTCAGGGTCCTCTCCAGATCAAGGCGGATACACACCTAGGCCATACATAGTAGATCAGCTAGGGCAAACCCCAGCCCTTAACTTTGATTCTACAGGGATTGATGATTTCGTTAAGTCCTATGAAACGCAGGCCCTAATCTGCCGTTTTAACAGTTTTTGGCCAAAACCAATGGATTTATTCCACTGGATTTTCACCAATTGGACCGTGGAATGTGATATACATCTATGCTCCAAGGGGTTTTTTATAGTTAGATTTGCATCCAAGGAAGTCAGAGATACAATCATCAGTGTTGGGCCTTGGTTTTGGGGAACATCGGGGCTGTTTATGACCCCATGGTTTCCAGATTTCGATCCAAACAAAATGACTGTATCCAAAGTGCCGGTCTGGGTCCGCCTATATAACCTTCCCCTTCACTTTTGGAGTGAACGAGTATTGGAAGGAATTGGGAACAGCATAGGGAAATATATCAAAACAGATCTGGAAAGGATTGATGAAAGGGTCTACACTTTTGCACGCATTTGTGTGGAAGTAGATCTAAGTAAAGGGCTGCCGGACAACATAAGGCTGATCTACAAACAACAAAATTGGCTGCAAGCACTAGACTATGAAAACACTGCTTTCAGATGTAGGCTCTGTAGGCTGACAGGACACCTGCAAAGCACATGTCCAGAAGCCAAGAAAGCAAACAGTAAAAAGAAGCAAAAAGGGAAGCAAAAGAAAGGATGGCAATTTCCCCCCCGACTCAGAGGACGAAGAATCAGAAGCAGTAGAGGAAGATACCCCCGCAGAGAATGCTGAGGTTTCTCAAGAAATGGAGACTCGGAAGGAAACCACATCAGACAACAAGGCTTCACAGTTCCACTCAAATCTGGCAGAGAAGGCAAGCGAGGATCTGAGTATGGGAGGGATCAAACAGCATCACCACTCAGATACTTCAGACTCAGACAAGGAAACAGCCTCACAGAAAGCAGAAACACACTTAGTCATAGCTTCGATTGAGCCCACTCAAGGAGAGTGGCGCAAGGTCGAAAAGAAAAAGGGGAGAAAAACTTGAAGTGTGAGTCCTTTACTCACTACCGGAATCCAGTTTTTCTGCCTCTTTCTCCTTTCTTCTCTCTTTCTCTTTTTCTTCTTCTAAATGCACATTAGTTTTGTAACGATGCATGGGGTGCGAAAGCACTCGAGCCCAATGGGCAACTTATGGAAATGCTTCAATGCATCTGCTTGTGTAGCTTTTCATTTTTTAAATAAAAGGTTACCGATTTTTCCAATGGAAAAGGAAGAGAGTGGTATAAAACCCAATCAATGCTCTGGAGTCTGGACTCTATCTGCCTCCAGCCTCTTTAAGGCATATGGATTCAGTCACTGTCTAAGGTTCCATTACTAAATAAGAGAACCAACATATTTTTACCTCAAAAAATTAAAAAAAAATAACCATGTTTTAACCTCCAAAAGGAAAATGCTGTTGGGGGCGAAGTATTCACAAAAAGTACCTGCTAGCCAAAGCATTCACAAGCAGTACCTGTAATTTAAAATTTTAGATATTTGAATCTGGCAAAAATTAGAAGTCAGCATTGTTATTGACAAACACTGAACATATAAATGATCAGAGCATTAAACTTCTTGGCCAAAACAGAGCATATCAAAAGATGTAGGATGCAAATTGAAACGTTCATATGTTTAGTTATTTGGTCATAATTTACATCCCCCCCCCTCAAATAGACCCTGCTTTGTTTACAATAAACTAGCAGTAAATACTATGACAATTGAGGAGTTTGCTATGATTCTTATTATTCAAAATAGCTACCATGGAAACTACTCTAATGGCTTTTTTATTAGTGAAAACTGAAAACATCTTGCATATTAAGCAAACCGCTAAATCACGAGACATTGAACCAGCAATGGCAGAGTAATCAACATTGCATTGACAAGTTAGAAACAATAACCACTCATGCATGGGGTTAATGTCAGGCTACTTGGATAAGACATCTTCCATAAGAAGATACGGGCCATGAACTTCCACTTGGTGATGGTCACAATTCGCATTCCTGACAGACAGCACCTGCTTTTGTCATAGTGAATTATCACAGTAAAGAAGACTACCAGATCAGTATTTCTCTTCAATAAGCATAGATGCCATATCATTCCAGAGTATAGCCTCAAGAAAAATCATCAGCAAAATTCAGGTAAGATAAATACAACTCTAATGTGGCTCTTATGAACTCTACTACAAGCCTGCAATATGGGTATAAGAAGTCATAAACAGATAGAATATACCCAAGAAGACAAGAAGCTGATTCACAACACAAGGATAGTAGATTCTACAACAAGACATCTCTGTCACTTTGCATGCACCTCATGCAGCGTACAAAAATGGAATAAAACACTTGAATTAGAGAAACTCAATGCTGAGGATGAATGAAATCTAAACTTACTCAATGATGTACCATGCCTAAACACTGGGGAATGTAGACAACGAAATAATGGTTGTAAAGACATTGAAAATGATTATCCATGAAACAAAGCCGCATACTTTAAGTTTAACCAGCTTTAGGAACAAAAAGATCTGATAAATTATACTCCTAGGGACTTCCACAGATTTAATCCAAGACCGTATAATGGAAAAAGACTAAAGGCCAAAGGGAATATTGCTAACGATAGAATAATATCTGAAATTTCAAGTAATAAAACACATACCCCCAAGCGATAAGAACCAAATGTAAACACTTTTGCATTTGATTCTTCTACCATCTGTTCAGTGTAACCTTTTTCCCTGGTCAATTGCTTGACCCATTTTTTCACAATCTGCAAATCACAAAAGTAAGTCAAATCAAGATCAAAGTCAGATAAGGCAATTGGGTAACTGATCACTACTTAGAAATAAATTAGTGACTTGCCAATTTCAACCTAAGGAAGTCCTGATCAGAAAGTAGTTTCCAAAACATATATTCACAATTCCCTATGATAAATTTTACATTCTGTTCCCAACACCTAAACCTTGGATAAAATCAATTTTTAGATCTCAGCAGTTATACAGCAATCTAACACTATTTGCAGAAGTTATGAAGTCATGACCAATGCGCTTTTTCCTTGCCAGCCATGTCATATGGGCAATGTCCAGTGGCAGATTCAACCATATATTTGCCATGCCATACGCATTACAGGTTGTATCACATTTGACACTTTGAAGACAATAATAGAATTGAGATTGAATTAATGAGCTATGTTTGCCAAAATGCAGTGATCAGAGCAACTTCACTCGCAATGTATCTTGATGTAAACCAGATCAAACACTTGCAAGTAATCCCATATCTACATGAATTAAAGAAAATAGCAGTAATCTAATAGAACAGACTTACACTTGAAAATATTTATATTTTTTTTTTTAAAGTTCATTGCAAAAGTACAAATCCATAAAAATGTTGCATGGGCACATGTACCCGGGGACTGTAATCCTTGTAAGTTGTAACTGTATCATGTACTGTAACCATGTACCAGATACATAGCCATACCCATACCGTAGAGTCTACCCCATACCCCATCATACTCCACAGCACCTTTACGTAGCCAGTTGTACATGTGTACCAGGGGACCGTAATCCTTGTCCCTGTATCAACTACTGTACCAATGTACCAGATACATAGCCATGCCCATACCGTAGAGTCTACCCCATACCTCATCATACTCCACATTACCACAGCACCATTATGTAGCCAGTTGTACAACAAGCAAATTCAGAGATGTACACTCATAATCCTGTGTTTATGGGGAAACCAACAGGAAACCCTAAAAGAACTAAATGTTGCCTAATTTTGTACCAAGAAAATATTGATTTTGTGCTGACTTTTGCATTTTCAGTTTGGCTGTGAGCTATTTGGAAGAGAACAGATGAGAAGGAGAGAGGAATTAGGACATTGTTCAATGTTTTTCTTGCAGAAAACTGGAGTCCAGAAGTTCAACATTCGTCATTTTATGCATTCTTCACTCCCCAAGTTCCCACATTTCGGTTCCAACAAGTTTCGACTTGTAGATTTTTCTGTTCGTCACTTCCACACCATGTCTAGACAAGAAAGGAATTTCAATTATCAATACGTATTGTGGGAATACCATGGGAGGAGGATGAGACCCAAGGGTGCAGTGGGGGACAACAGAAATCAAGTGCATGCTTTATCCTGCATGTTGGCAAGGCACATATACAAGGGAATCCATTTCATGACATATTCCATATAATATAGTTGACCTCCAACTACAATCCCAAAAGATGACCCTACTTTTGAAAGCGATGAATAGATAAAGAGCCTGTTGACTGAGGGCCAAAGTTTATGCAATGACGATGATATAGCAGCAGAGAACATTGAGCCTTGGCTACTAGTACTCAGCCGTGTTTTACATTTTGTGGAAAAGCTACTGGACAATTCGTGTATCTACCTGCTTTAAAAATCTATTAATTTTCTACCAATGAATTATGACAATAATCAATGATAAAGTTTACCATTTTTCTTGCTTCAGATGCATGGTGCAATCTTGAATGTCAATTACATGGATTGCTGGATACTGAAATAGTTTGAATATAAATATGAATCTGAATCATCATTGATTTACAATTTTACATTAATTTCAGTTTTTTTTATATAGTAACTTAATTTATGTCAATTGGGTTTATCTCAAGTGGTTGGGAGAAATGATTATTATCCTCCCTACACAAATTCAATTCTCATAAGTGACATATTGAGCTCATATCAAGTATATTATTATAATGCCTTTGAGCCTTGAGCCCTGAAGGATATGTTATCGTTCCCTACGGGCTGGAGGGTGGTATGCTTGGTTATATGGAAAAAAATAATACCCTGATGTAACCTCGTCTCCTATTTCAGAAAGTGTTCTACCCATGAACCCTGGCAGCTTAGCCTTGTACCATAACCGTCATGTGTGGAAACTGTGTTTAAACTTTAAAGCCTAAGGTGGGCATATATGATTCTGTGATTAATCTTTTCGGACAATGGGTGGGCGTATATGATTGTGAATAATCTTTTCAGACAATGGGTCTAAACGATTGGGAAGCAGCAGGGGCAGTGGAGTTGATGCATATCAGCTCTATGCTCAACAATATGTAACCTTGAAAGACTATCAAAACATGATGGGAATTGCTTTTGAACAGTTTACAGGACACCACCCATAATCATCTCAGCAAACAATAGCATTTGCATTTGAGAAAAAACCCTTCCATAATAGAAATTGCACCATATTTTTCTTGCTCTCAAAGGCATTTAGTGTTAAGCAATCTAAAACATTACAAGGGCCACTATCAACAGGCGGATGATTATGATCATATTTGTAGTAAATTTGTAGTGTATCCTGTTAAAGTTTCATGTAAATGTTGCTTTCAGTCACTTTTTATAAAACCTGTGCAGCTTTCCATAGTATCACCCAGATTATCTCAATCAATGTTAAAGCTGTGGTTTGGTGAACTGGTTTGGTGAGGCCAGAGTATAAGAATGTGACTAGCAACTTGCAAGGGTCAAACTTGACACTTTTTCCAACTATGATCTTAATAAAACTAACTTGAAGTATTCTACCACTATAGGCGGTGTAAAATGGCCCTAACCACATCTTATATAAACAAAGTAAGCAGGTTTGGGGAAAGAAAACTGCTATTAGAAAATATTCTAAACAGAGAAATCATGACCGATAAACCAAAAATAAAAGTCCAGTTTGCAAAATAAGCTCAATGTATCTCCGTCGATAGAAACGCCTAAGTCCACTTTAATGAGAAAAGGGTAGGACAAAACTCCTGTGGAATCCAGCATACAAGAGCAAGCGAAGAGTATATGCCAATACAAATCTTATTGCAATCAGATGAAAGCCATACGACACGCAGGTATCAGATTGAGAATGGCAGCTATGCAATGCTGCAACTACCTAGAAACTATATGTTTACCGAACTAAAGAATCTTACAGCATTGGCAGGGTTGTGGTTCAGTGGTGAAGACAGTGTCACAGTAAGCCACCTACCAAGGTTCAAATTCTCCTGGAGACATGAAAGAAGCAGTTGGGAACAGCTGCAAGTCCTGGATGATTTCGGCAAAAAAGGGACCCTCTGCCACAGTAGCTTTAGCTGAACCAAAGTGCTTGTGTTCAGTGATTCGACCTTAAAGAACCGTTTCGGCCACATCGATGGGCAAATCGTAGTTCCCAACCTCTTCAGACTAGTTGTAATGCATATATTGAGTTTAAATGAAACTCTCAAAAAAACAATAGAAAGGAATCCGGTAACAGATATTCCAGAAAACAGAGTAACCTTGATAAAATACTAAAAACATTAACTATAGCCTAGTGCAAAGACATGGCCCGTAACGGAAGATGAACCCGAGAAATTAAAGAACAATAATAAGAATATATATGTTTCAAATAAAATTAATAAAAAATACAAAAGCCTTACCTGGTCAATTTGGGCAAGCACTTCTTCTCTTAATGCAGACTCCTCTTTGCTCTCATAAAGCCCAGCACTCACTAAGAACTGTCAATTTACAATTGTTCCACAAAAGGATCGTGAAGATAATCAGAATACCGAAAATCCAAAAATTAAAATGCAACTCGAATATAATCTACAGTGTAACGCCCTAGAAAATAAGTCTTAAGAGAAAATACAAAAAAGTCATACTAAGTCCCGAACAAAATAAGCTCCCTGTAAGGATTAAACAGAAAACATGTCCTGAGAATAAATTAAATATAGAGTCATCTCACCTTTTCCAACTCTCGGCTTCTCTGAAGATCTGATCCTGATGGACCTGATAACGAAATTGGTTTCGTAATCCCATATTGCCTGGTAACGTCCGGAGAACAGGTTTCTCCGGCCGAGGCTTCCGAACTAACCATATTTCAGTAAATTTTAAAGGAAATGGAACCTCCGAACAAAAAAACAGCTGGAGAACAAAACACCCTAATCAACACGCCGGCCTTTGTATAACATCACTCGCCATGAACTGAACAACACCCACATAAAATCCGGTCGCTCCAAGCTGTTGCCGCAGAAAACACACATGTAGATCTGCGGATGAGAATGCTGCCGGATTCGAACCCTTGACGTTGGCTACAGGGATAGGCGGGGTGGGCGAATGGGGAGAAGACGCGAGGAAGAAGTATTGCGACGTCCTCGCAGATCTTCTGCAGAAGACAAAACACGGAGGCGGAAGACCAATGGAGATTTCCGCATCAGATCGGGCAAAGAAACCCCGCACCAATACCGCTCTGTAGATGACCGCGGTTTTGTATAAATGGTTTCACGGAGAGATTTTATATCACGTGTCAATGTTTTTGCTCAGTGGGGGGCGTGACCGGGTGTTTGGTTTCCTCAAAGTAGGTTTGTTGCCGGAGACCTTCTTTGGTTTTGTGTGAAGGAGGGGATTCGGAGTTCTATTGTCCTCGTAATTTAGTT
Source organism: Pinus tabuliformis (assembly GCA_031772625.1). Lineage (NCBI taxonomy): Eukaryota > Viridiplantae > Streptophyta > Pinopsida > Pinales > Pinaceae > Pinus > Pinus tabuliformis. Next base: position 439,962,794 of record CM062816.1, read on the forward strand.
TTTAATTATATAAAAAATTCTCCCGGTAATTTAGTTTTTAATTATATAAAAAATTCTCCCGGTAATTTAGTTTTTAATTATATAAAAAATTCTCCCGGTAATTTAGTTTTTAATTATATAAAAAAATTAATAATGGGTATTTTCATGAAGTCATATTTATTTTTTAAAATGTGATATTATAAATTGTTTAGGGAGGAATGCTCCGGTTTATTAAAAGTGACGGGAATTTGAACAAAAAAATTTCAAAAGATCTTGTAGATGCAGTGTTTGAATCATGTTTTTAATGGTGGAAATGGATTCAGCACCATCAAAAACTTATAAGTCACTTAAAAAAATTATGAATTTTAATAGCTTTTACTTGGATTTACAAAAATCACTGCCAAATTTTTTTAAAATATGGCCAGAATTTCCAATACTTTTAAAGTGAAAAAACATAATTTTTAGACTATGACCTTTTATATTATACTTATTATAAAGTTTAATTATACACTAAATAAGATATCAAAAGTCATTTATATAGAGATCAAGAGCCATTTATATTTTATTTTTTGAATGTAATGGAAGGAAGTTAAATATATATCAAATTATTTTTTGAAAAAAAATGGAAGAAATAGTTTCTTAATAATTTATATAAAAAAATAATTATGATTTTTAGTTAAATATATATCAAATATATCCTAAAAAAAATTATAAGATGCTAGATCTAAGACTTTTGTGATCCATAATGCATAAAAAATCTATATGTTGAATAAGCTTTTTTAAATGTATTAAAGTATAATGTATTTTAATTTTAATTTTCATAAATAAATTATTTTTTTAAATATGTGTTTATTTATTTTAATATAGTTTAATTATTTTAAGTTTTGAATTTTTAAATAAAATTTGATGATATAATTTTTCATTGTATTTTTGAATACATAAATAAACTTATCATAATAAAAAAAATTAAAATAATTGAATTATATAAATTATACAGTTTAAATTTAAAAATAAATTTATACATAATTTTAAACATAATTAATTAGAAAATATCTTAAAAAATAATCAAAATAGAAAATAATTAAACAATATATTTTATATTGCCAAGATTGTCACCTTTCATCACCGAAAGTTTAGGGAGGCCACAGAAATTGAAAAAAGACCTAGAAATCTCAATGGAGATGACGGATGGAAGATTAGCAAATGTTGGATCACCCTTCCCACTCCTGCCCTGCCCCCGCCACTTATCTTCTCTTGTCTTTTGACCTTGGATTTTCCCTTTCATCCTAGCCCCCCTACCCTTCCCACTCCTGCCCTGCCACCGCCACCCCCGCCACTTATCTTCTCTTGTCTTTTGACCTTGGATTTTCCCTCGTCCTTGGATTTTCCCTCATCCTATCTTTGCTCTTGGATTTCAGTATTATTTAACCATTTTACTTGTTCTCTTATTATAATAAGATAACCATCTATAAGGATAGTAAGAATCTCTTTAAGCCTTAGTTAATCAACATTATTAACATGTTATTTTATTAAAGGATTTTTAGAGGATGATAAATTTTATTAATAAATATTCATTTAACCATTTAGAATTTCTCTTTAGTCCCTTAATAACCTTAAACTAATAATAATTGTTTAATAGAGTGAGCCCTTAGTAAACATTCTTAATTCAATTAATATTTAACTTACTCTCATTAAATATTAACAATTAAAAATTTAATCGAATATAACTCTAATAACCTTGATAACCTTAAAATAATAAAAAAAGAATTAAGATATTGCCACTTTCCTCTAAGTTAGATCCTTATTGGTTAACTTTTTAATCTTTCTTATTATTTCTTTTAATATTAATAATATTATTTTGAATGTACACAACTCTAACTAACCAATTAAATGAACCTTTAATAACTATTCTTGATTTATTATTTTAATCTCATAAAATATTAAATTTAATAATAAAATTAACAAAAACTTACTTTTTAATTTCCCTAAACTATTAAATTTAATAATAAAATTAACAAAACTATCTTTTGAATTTCCCTATCCCTATCCGTCGGTCCAATACAATTTCCTGTCAAACTTAGCGGTTTCCTAGTCATGACGTTCTTGGTCCAATTTAGTCATTGGATGATCTGCTCTCTCTAATTAATTTGTTGCCTCAGTCTGGTTCTTCAATGACAATACATTTTGTCTGGCCTCAGTCTGGTTCTTCAACTTGTCCTGACAATGAACCACATTCATTGGTTCTGGTTCTTCAACTTGTCCTGACGATGAACCACACTGGTACAATTTCCGGTCAAACTTAGGGGTTTCCTGGTCATGACGTTCTTGGTCTAATTTAGTCATTGGATGATCTGCTCTCTCTAATTAATTTGTTGCCTCAGTCTGGTTCTTCAACTTGTCCTGACAATGAACCACATTCATTGGTTCTGGTTCTTCATCTTGTCCTGACGATGAACCACACTGGTTAGTTCTGGTTCTTCAACTTACCACACTAATTGGTTCGAAACTGTCAAATATATCATGATGTGATAAATCTTCTCAACATTAATATGGATCACAAAAGCCTCAACTCAATAATATATTAAAAAAAAAAAATAAATAAATAAATAAATTATATATAATAAATAAATTTTAATTATAAATGAAGCATTAAAATTAAAATGTGATATATTTTGATTTCAAATTTAAATAACATATATTATATATAATTAAAAAAAAATAGACATTTTATCAATTAATTGGAGTGTTATATTTTTATTTTATTTTTAACTAAATTTCCTTAATAAGTAAAAATAAACACGGATAATATTTTGCTTTTTAAATAAATTTCTTTAATAAGTAAAAATAATTACTTTATCAAGTTAATTGATTTTTTATTAAAAAAAAATATTAAGTAAAAAGTAGATCATTTATATTAATTTTTAAAATATGTTTAAAAAATATTTTTTAAATTGTTTTGAAAAAAATATAATTTAATATGGTAGTATTGTAGTAAAACATTAAATCCAAAGCATCGACGGGGCTTTGGATTGATGGTGAATGGGTGCACTGTTAAGGCACTCCTTGTGATAGGTTACTAGTTCAAATCCCTGTGGGTGCTTACCTACCAAAAAAAATTGAATCCAATCAAAAAAATAAATTCTTATAATAAAATTATATATATTTATATATAATTTATGTTATATAATGTATATAAAGTTAAAATATATATAATTATTAAAACATTAATTACAATTAAAAAAATATATATGTCAAAGAAAATCACCACATGTGTATGTATGTAGTTATATGTATTAAGAAGGTTTTAATAGAATTAAAAATAAAAGTATTTGTATATATAGATATGTGAAAACATAGACTACTGTGTTTTTTTGAAGACTTAACCAAGGTTTGCATGCGCCAGTGGGGGAGTATTAGAGGATGCTTGCAACCTGAGATGGGGTTGGTTTGAGGTTTGAGTAGGTTTTTAGTAGATCGGTGTCAAAGGTGTGGAATGTGCATGTGCTTTGGGAGGGGGGGAGTATTAGAGGATGCTTGCAACCTGAGATGGGGTTGGTTTGAGGTTTGAGTAGGTTTTTAGTATATCGGTGTCAAAGGTGTGGAATGTGCATGTGCTTTGGGAGGGGAGGATCGATCCCATTGTTGATCTAGCATGAGGAGGAAGCACGGAGAACAAAGAGCTCATTGACTACGAGCCAAAGAAAGAAGGGGAAGGACTAATATGGGTAACTACCTAAGATTTTTTTTCTAGCTCAGTTGGGTCTAGCTATGTGGACACAGTGGGCTCATATATGGCTCCACAACCTAACTCTACAGCTCCAAAAATGGCAGAGGATCGAGGTCATTAAGGAGGTTTGGATGTGGAAGTTCTTTTTGTGGTGCTACCCAACAAAAATCCTCTCTTACAATTGCAGGGGTTTAGCATGTCCATTTCTTTCAATAGATTAGTTGGTTTTAACAAACTAGACTTGATTATGCTTCAAGAAACCTTGGGAGATGGTTGTTCTATTTCTACAATGTCGAAACATATCTTTAGTGGATGGAATTTTATAGGTCTCGATGTAAGAGGATCCTCAGGAGGACTAGTTATTGGGTGGCATTATCAAAATATCAAAGTATCTAATTCATGGAGTGTTGAATTCGGTCTAGGAATATATTTTCTATATAAAGATATTGGAACCTCTCTAACTCCCATTAATGCATATGGTCCATATCTAAATAGGATGGAATTCTACAGTAGATTTTTCTCAAAATCGTTTGTGAAATCAAACTCGTTGATTATAGGTGGGGATCTAAATTTCTCATTGGAGGCTTCAGAGGCATGGGGTCTGAGGATCAGACCAAATTCACTAACATAATTCTTCTCTCACGAGCTAATAACCTCTAAGTTAGTGGATATTGAACTAGTGAAGCTCAAAGCAACATGGAGAAATCATTGAACTAAATAAGAGCACATTACAAAAAGATTAGATCATTTTCTAATTTCTGGGGATATAATGGAACCTTCTAACCTAATCAGACAATGGGTTTGGAATGGGAAAGAGTCTGATCACTTTCAGATTAACTTGGAAGCCAAAGGGTCATAGGATAAGCCTACTAGCCCTTTCAAAATGAATTCCTATTGGTTAAAAGAAGAGGAATTCGTCTCTCATTAAAAAACGTTGGAAAGATTATGATGTTCATGCAGGAGGTTCTGCAGCAAGTCAGTTCAAGGCCAATCTCAAACTTATACAAAAAACATAACCAAGGAATGGGCCTTTAAGAAGATACAAGTTGAGGATTAAGAACTCAAAGAAGTGGAGAAGTATCTCCATTCTTTTTCCAATGATGGAGGTGAAGGATTCCTAGATGTTAAGTCAAGGGAGGCTAAAAGAAAATTCTTTTGGAAGCAAAGGGAGCAACTTGGAGACTTAAAATTAGGGCAATGTTTGGAGAGGGGGGTTGAAAATACAAAATTCTTTCAGGCATACGCCAAGGAACACAAGATGTATAACATTATTTGGACCCTTATGGATAGCGATGGAAGAGATTTCTCAAGCTTCAAAGATATGGCATCATTAGGGAATAATCACTTTCAAGATCTCTTTAAAGTGCTAGAGGAGGTAACCATTGCAGAAATCATTCGAGTGGCACATTCCTTCCCAAGCTTCATTGAGGAGGAGGACAATAGGTCACTCATGGAGGAGGCCTCTAAGGAAGAACTCAAAATTGTCCTTTATTCCCTTCAAAGGGATAAAGTCTTGGTCTTTATGGTTGGCCAATTGAATTTTTTTGGGCCTATATGGCATCCTCGGGAAATATTTACTAAAGATTGTTAAAGATTCAAGGAGAGAGGGTAGAGTTCTTCCATCCTTCAATTCTACTCTCATTTCCCTCATCCCAACTGGATAATCCTTCAAGCATAGATGAATTCAATCCTATTACTATCTACAAAGTTGTTGCCAAAGTGATTGCCATGAGATTGAATCATATATTATCTAAATCCATCTCAAAATAATAGGTTGGCTTCCTAGAAGGTCGAAAGACACATGAAGCAATTTGTGTGGCATAAGAAGGTATTCATAGCATCAAAGTACACAAGATGAAAGGGGTTGTCCTAAAGATAAATCTCTCAAAGGCCTATGATTGGGCTAGTTGGTTATATATTAGGTCCTTGTTAACTCATATAGGTTTCAGCTCGACCTTTGTAATATGGATAGTGAGTTTTCTCCAAACTATGTCCTTTGCATTTCTAATTAATGGTTTTGCATCCCCTTTCTTTCATGCTCATAGGGGTCTTTGGAAAGGATGTCAGGTATCTCCACTCCTCTTCCTTTTAGTGGAAGAAAGCTTAAGCAAAATTCTAGCAGACGCAAAGCAAAGAAGTGAGTTCAATGGAACAATCATTGCTCAAGGTCTTGTTGTTACTCATCTACTTTTTGTTGATGATGTTCTTATATTTCATAATGGTTTTGTTGTCGCTGCTACAACACCCTCCAAAATTTCACTACATTTAAATTTTGGAGCCTACTCAATTGTCACATCAAGTGTCGCCTTGGTCGTCAAGTATCGTGTCAAGTCATTCTATGTGTTTCAAGTGTTCTTGACCATCCTTAAGTGTCGTTGCATTAATTGGAACATCTCTGCTACATTTCATGGTCATGACACCTTTGTTTGTTGCAAAATGACACTTTTGGTAGCAGTTGCACACACTTTGTTTGTTCTACTTGGGGAGTGTACATAAATTAGTGTTTTGATGTATATTTATCACTCTTCAAGCCTGTCTAAGTTTTATTGGGGAGTTGTTACATGTCACACATGATGTCATGTCTAAACTCATTGCGATCACCCATGGTCTTAGCCTTCAGGCTTAAAACAATTTTTGGTTGCTCAAGTGAACCCATTAAGGCAAGGAGTGCAAAAATGCACTCAAGCCTTGATCAAGAATCCTTCATTGTTTGAAAGTATGCCCTGCACCCTTCAAGAGCGCATGGAACACTCCTAAGCATCAATCCGCTTCCTTGTTCTGAATTGTGCCCTCCAGAATCAAGTTTTCCTGTGAGCGCACTCCTTCGACTCGAAGAACTGTGCCCTCTCTGAGTGCATGAGCGCACTCTGAAGCTGATATGTTTTTGATTGATTAGTTTTTGTTGTGCTAATATCAATTACATATTTCTAAACATGTAATTGCTTATTGCTTATTGTATTGAGGTTTCATTAGTTGTTTGTGTATGTAATTAGGTAAATTTCCTTAAGTTTAAAATGACATTCATGAGAAAAATAGCTTCAAAAACAAATATTGAACAACATACATTCAAAGTACAACAAACCATCAAAGAGACACTTTAACACAATGTTTTGATGAAGGAGTTCACCCCTTATGAGCTACATCTCCTTGGTCCAGCTCCCATGGCTTGGACTTTTGTATTAGCCAAATATGGCAAAATGTTTTTTTACAAAGCTCTATGGCTCCTGGTACTTGCACCAATGTGTTCAGAATGTCCAAATTAGCCAAGAACACCTCTTCCTGAGCTCAATTTGGTCGAAAATTGCCTTCTTTATGACTCAGTCAGTCTTTTCCTAACACTAACCATAACCGTTTATGGGTTGTTGTGATCACATGCAGAGGGCTGGCCTACGGGTTGGCCCTCCTAACCGCCAACCCAAACAATGTTAAACTTTAAATTGATGCGGAAAGCATATGGGGTAAGAACCATGGTGGTAGCGAGTTGGTTAAGATATGTGGATGGTATGTCGGAGGTCACGGGTTTGACCCTAACCTCCACCATAAAAAAATTCTCATTTTTCGAGACTATTAAGGTCTTTGGGAGGTGCCATGTGGCGACCTCTAGGCTTGCCATGTGGCATTCTTTCATTGGCCCAAAATGAACCAATAGAAACATGTCAACACACCCCCTGAAACCCAATAAAACGATACCACTTGTCCATCTATGATACGTTGTTGACCATCTTTGACCATGCCTAGTCACTTGCCACGTTAGCAATATGGATTGCTGACTGTGCAGTGATTGGGTATTTTTTTTAAATTTCGCCTGTGTTAGCAAAGTGATTAGAACACAATAACTTTCTCATACGAACTCGGTTTTCGGCGAAACAAGTTGTGTTAGGATCGTTTTTTCGAGACGGACGCGTTCGTTCAGGTTTCGAGCCATTATGATAAATTTGAGTTTTGAGCTATATACTAAGCACCTGACCATTCCTCCCCACTAGAAGCCTTTTGGACCCCAAAAGATACTATCAATTGTTCAGCAGGTGAGGGTACAACTCCCTCACCTTCTCGATCTACAACCATTTGGATTGAGAAGTCTTTTGTCCCTTGAGTCCCACTCTAAGGTATTCGACATCCCCTCTCTTCAAAGTCTTGATTCCTCTGTCAAGTATGAGATCATGTTGAAGCTCATTAAGATATTTTGGTGAAAAATCATCTATTAATGGCAGTTGAACATGCTCTCCTTGATCATCAATCAAAGGAGGTTCAAACAATCTCAAATTCTCAACATTAACAACAGAGTATATTTGCATATAAGGAGGAAAATCAAGCTTAAATGCATTGTTATCAATATTTTCCAGAATTTTAAAAGGACCATAACAGATTGGTTTAAGCTTTTTCCTTCCCCTTGAAGTCTCTCTTTGCTAATATATAACCAAACTTTGTTGCCAACTTGAAATTTGTGATCAACTCGATGTTTGTCATGCCTTGCCTTGTAGCTTCTTTTACTTTTCTCAAGTTGTTCTTGCATTGTATGATGTATCAATTGAACTTGCTCTATGAAATTCCTTGCCTTATCGATGTTACTGTGACCATCAATGGCGACATCTTTCTCAAAGTTGAAGTCCAATGGAGATCTTGGCAAGTACCCATAACATGCCTCAAATGGCGATGTGTTTGTGTTAGAATGCTTTGCCCTCTTGTATGCATGTTGTATGTAATGCAATTATTCATCCCACAATTGGGGATGTTTGCTGCAATATCCTCTAAGAAGATGAATAATTGTTCTATTGACCACCTCGGTTTGTCCATCTATTTGTGGATGAAAGGTTGCACTCTTCTTCAACTTTGTGCCCATCATGTCCCACAAATTTGACCAAAAATTCCCAACAAATCGAGAATCCCAATCACTTACAATAGAAGTAGGAAGACCAAAATGAACCCAAATCTTTTGGAAGAAAAGATGAGTTGTTTGTTCAGTTGTAATTTTCTCTTTACATGGTGTTAATATGCACATCTTGCTGAACTTGTCTACAACTACATACAAGTAATCATGACCTTTCCTTGACAATGGAAGACCTCCTACAAAATCCATTGAGATACTCTCCCATGGACGTGAAGGTACTGGAAGTGGAGTGTATAAACCAAGTTTCCTATTGCTAGGCTTACTTGTAGCACATAAAGAACATCCTCTTATGAAACAAGAAACATTATCCAACATGCGTGGCCAATAACAATACCTTTGAAGGTTCACTATTGTCTTGCCTACACCAAAGTGTCCAACAATCAATGAAGTGTGTGCCTCCCTTATGATATTGTTTCTTTCTCCCTGTGGAATACATAACTTGCCCAAGTGATACAACAAATTGTTATGTACATGATAATCCAACTCTTCAATTTGATTTCCTTGACTCAAGCTTGCATATACTTCTTGAAAGTCATTATCATTTGCATATTGTTCTATGTAACTTTCATGCAAAACATAATTATGCTCGAGTATAACAGATGAATTTACAATAGGCCTTGAAAGCATATCAACTACCTTATTGTAGATTCCCTTTTTATACCTGATAACCAAATGAAATTGTTGTATAAAACCCATCCATCTGAAATGTCATGACTGCTGCAACTTTGATTCTGACTGTAAATACTGCAATGGTTGATGGTCGGTATGGATGATGGTCTCCTTCCCCATCAAACAGTGGTTCCATTTCTTAACACTTTGTACCAATGCATAAAGTTCTTTGTCATAAGTGGGATAGTTAGTTACAGCTCCATTAAAGATTTCGGAATGAAATGAAATGGGCTTACCATGCTGCAATAGAACTGCTCCCATGGAATAATCGCTTGCATATGTTTGAATCTCGAATGGTTGTCTAAGATCCAGAAGAGCCAATACCAATGCTAAACTTATCTTTTGGTTCAAAGCATCAAATTCTTTTTGCTGTACATCTCCCCAATGGAAGACTTTCTTGACACTTGTCAATGCATGTAATGGAACTGCAATTGAATAAAAATTAGCAATAAACTTTCTCCAGTATTGTGCTGCCCCTAAAAAGCTTCTTACCTCTGTAACTATATTGGACTTGGGCCAATTCAGAATGACCTCAACCTTAGAGGGGTCGATCTTTAGCTCACCTCCTCCAACAATGTGTCTCAAATACACTAAAGAAGTCTTGCCAAATTCACACTTCAACATCTTTAAAAACAATTGTTATTTTCTCAAGACATTTAGTACTTTGTTTACATGCATGACATATTCATCTCTTGACTTGTTGAATATGAGGATATCATCTAAGTAGACAATGACAAAATCATCTAGAAATGGTCTCAATACACCATTCATTACCCTCATGAAAGTAGCTAGAGAATTTGTAAGACTGAAAGGCATAACAAGCCACTCAAACAATCCTTGTTTAGTTTTAAATGTGTTTTTCCAAATGTCTTCTCCAGCTATCCTAACTCGATGATAACCACTTTGTAAGTCCAACTTAGTGAAATACTTTGCATACCTCAACTGATCAAGCAAATCATCAATTCTTGGGAGTGCATAATGATTCTTTACCATGATTTTGTTCAGTTCATGGAAACCCACACACATGTGCCAAGTTCCATCCTTCTTTGGCACCAAGACAATGGGAGAACCACATGACAAAGTAGATGGGCGTATGATACCTTTGTTCGACAATTCTTGAATTTTCTTTTTGATTCCATGCTCTCCATAATCGACATGAAATACATGCCTATGTTTGGAAGTGGAACATCATGTTGCAACTGAATCTCATGTTGAATTCCCCTCTTGGGAGGTAACCCCTTTGGTTCCTGAAACATCTCGACGTGCTTGCTTACCACATCAAACAAATCAGATTTCAATTTATCATCACAACCTTCAAAAGATTCATAATCAATATCATTTTTTTTCTTGACCTTGAGAAGCACAAAAATTTTACTTGCATTTACTAATCTCTTCATCTGCCCTGTATTAACCAAGGAAATGTTTAGCTTTTTGCGATGGGCTCTCACTATGTACTCCACCCCATTCTTGAGCAATATGTATTTTTTTTCATGGCGATAAAATACTGCTTTCCTATCATACAAATAAGGACTACCCAAAATGATTCCTGAGATGTTAAGTGGAACTACATCTAACTCAACTTCATCAATGAACTTTTTAGTAATGGCGAACTTGAATTTACACTTCCTTGTAACCTGTAAGTTTGCATTGTTAACTATCGAACCCAATGGATACGACTTATGATGAGGTACAGTTTCAAGGTTTAGTTTTTTAACCAAGTCTTCTGATATCAAGTTTGATTGTGACCCACTATCAAATAATGCATCAACCTTTGTATGATTTGAAATCACTCTTACATGAAACAACTCTATTCTTGACTCTTCATTTGGAGTGTTGTTTTGATTATGTGATGAACTAGTGCTTGCAACATTTTCTTTTCCTTTTGTAACAATGGCTGAAATCTTGGTCTCATCACCAGAGTCTAAACCAAGGTCATGTTGTGTGGTAGCGGTCGTCTTTTTTTTTTCCCTTATTGTTTTGATTCTTAGGCCTTTATTCGGGATGCAATTTCCAGTAGTGGGCTTCATCATGCCCCTCTTTGGAACAATGTTTGCATGTAATTTTCTCCCCTTATTTCTTCACACTTGTATTCTTCTTTCCCTTCCCTTTTCTACCCTTCTCTTTCTCCTTGCCCTTAAATGGCTTCCTCCTACTACCCTCTTCTTGAATGTTCTTTCCTCTATATTCAAGGTGAGTGGCTTGCACACATACCTCATCTAAATTGTTTGGATTGAACATAAGAATAGTATGTTTCAAGTAGGAATGTAAACCCCCAATATATTTTAGCAGTGTATCTTGGGAATTCAAATTTACTCCTAACAAAAAAGCCCTTTTCCTAAACTCCTGTGTATAATCTTGGATTGTTTGGCCTTTAAGCTGCCTAAAATTCTGCCAACTCATAATGGCTTTTTGCATATAGGCTAAAGGATAAAATTGTCTTTTAATTGTAGAAACAAATTCAACCCAAGTAATGGATATCTTACCATGGATTCACATTTCCTCTTGAGTCTTTGCTTCCCACCAAATTAATGCAGCTTCTTCTAGCCTCAGTGAAGCCAACTAGATCTATATGTTGTCCTCTTGAAGGTTTTGAATTCTGCAGTATATCTCCAACTGTCGAATCCAGTTGTCCAACTTTTCTACATTCACCTCTCCATTGTACATGGGAAGTTCGAATTTTATGTCCAATTTAAGTAAGGGAGTCTTTCCTTTTGGGGTTTTTGAATGAGTATGGGCAATTTCAGTGGTGGTAGTGGAAGATGATGTTGTGTGAGATGATGAAGATGATGAGGATGGTGGAGATGGAGTTGGCTTTCAACCATTCCCTTTTGAATCCTTCTTCTCATCTTTTTTGTCCTCTGAGCTTCCTTCTCCATGTGGAGGTTTAGAACTCTCTCCAACCATTCTAGTGTTCCTCTCTTCATTGAGGCCTTTAACCATCTCAATCAAAGTGAAGAAAGCTTTCTTGAATTCTTCCTCTTCTAACGAAGGACCTTCAGGCTCTCTTTCTTCAGACATAATGGTTGTGGATTCAGGCTCAGAAACTGGTGCTGCTTGTACCTCTTTAATCTCAGTTGAAGGCAAAACTTGAGGAGTTTCAAGTGCAGTTGGAATTGGAACTTTGGGTGGTGGAGATTGTGGCCCTGTGGCTCTTCTTCTTCTGGGCATTACCTTCGGAGTTGCTACCAATAATTTCCCTTCTCCTTTCTGCAACTTTAACCTTGTAAGCATCGCAATTTTGCAACCATTAAAACCCTAATTGCACAAACTCAAGCAATCAAGCAATTCAACCTTGCTCTGATACCAACTTGATCTATTTTTGAATAATTAGTTTTTTTTGTGCTAATATTAATTACAGATTTCTAAACATGTACTTGCTTATTTCTTCTTGTACTGAGGTGTTATTAGTTGTTTGTGTATGTAATCAGGTAAATTTCCTTAAGTTTAAAATGACATTCATGAGAAAAATAGCTTCAAAAAACAAATATTTAACAGTAGACATTCAAAGTACAACAAACCATCAAAGAGACACTTTAACACAGTGTTTTGATGAAGGAGTTCACCCCTCCCGGGCTACATCTCCTTGGTCCAACTTCCATGGCTTGGGCCTCTGTATTATCTCAATATGGAAAATGTTGTTTTAAAAATATCTATGGCTCCTGATACCTGTACCAATGTGTTCAGAATGTCCAAATTAGCCAAGAACACCTCTTCCTAAGCTCAATTTGGTCGAAAATTGCCTTCTCTATGACTCAGTCAGTCTTTTCCTAGAAAAGTTCTGCTAAATCTGGAATGACTCCAATTAGCGCACTAAATGTGGAGGTAGGCCTGAAAATGGGGGCTCCACCAAAACATCCATTGTTTTAAACTGAGGCTTAACTATCGGTTAAACTGCGCTTAATTAAATAAAATCCTAGATTAATTAACATAACCTCACGATTAGTGTTAACCATAGACCTTAACATCTGATGGTTTTCATGTAGTGTTCACATGCGGTGTTAATATCACATTAACTATCGGGTGATGGTCTGTTGGAAGGCTAACTGTTTGGTGTTACAACATCGTGTTCACATGCGGAGCATTAACTGTCGAAGTTGTGTATTGGATTGTCCGCTTTATAAACTGTTTGACATTACAACTATCGCATTCACATGTGAAACCGTTGCAGTGTTGGTGGGTTGGATATGTCGGAGTTAACACTAACCATAACCACTTATGGGTTGTTGCGATCACATACGGAGGACTGGCTTGCGAGCTGGCCCTCCTAACTGCCAACCCAAACAATGTTAAACTTTAAATTGATGCGGAAAGCGTATGGGGTAAGAACCACAGTGGTAGCGGAGTTGGTTAAGATATGTGGACGGTATGCTGGAGGTTGCGGGTTCGACCCCGAGCTCCACCATAAAAAATTTCTCCTCTGTCAAGGCCTTTGGGAGGTGCCATGTGGTGGCCTTCAGGGTTGCCCCATGGCATTCTTTCATTGGCCTAAAACGAACCAATAGAAACATGCCAACACACCCCCTAAAACCCAATGAAATTATGCCACTTGTCCATTTGTGATATGATGCTAACCATATTTGACCATGCCTAGTCACTTGCCAGGTTAGTAGTATGGACTGCTGATGTGGTAGTGACTGGGCATTTTTTTTTTAATTTCACATGTTTAGCAAAGCGATCAGAACACAAAAACTTTCTCATACGAACTCGGTTTTTGGTGAAACGAGTTGCGTTAGGATGATTCATTTTTCTAAGACAAACGCAGTCGTTTAAGTTTCGAGCCATTATGATAACTTTGATTTTTGAGCTAAATATTGAGCACCTGATCAGAAGCCCTGAAGCCTAACCCCTTTTTCCTTCGATAGTGCGCCATGTGCCCTCCTGGTTTCCCTTGAGCGCATACCATAGTTGGGAAGTCCAAAAGTCTTTCATTCATCCTTTAGACTTGTGCCCTGCACCCTCCCTTGAGTTTCTCTCTCTCCTCTTGTGCACACGAGTGCATCTCAAATCTTCATCTCCTCAACTCTTCAGCCTTTCGAAGTGCGCCCTTGCGCTTAGAAGTTCTCCTTGATTTTCCCAAGTGAACTTTCGAGACATGAACAAGAAATATACATGAAGCATGTTAGAAAAGGAGATTTTTTCAGGTTGATGTTTGCTTGCCATGGGTGATTGTAGTTATAGGTATTTCAAGAACAACATGGAAAGGACGCACGAATAAGATCAAGCAAAGATGGACGTCAAAGGAAGCATTCCAGGAAAAGGAACACATTGAAGCCTTGATGATCGAAGTGTTCCTAAAGACTCCATGAGATCAAAGACCCTTTGGAGGGTGAAGACATCGATGATCAAAAGTTGCATGCAAAATCAAAGACATGAGTGGCTGTTATGAAACCAGCTCAAGAAAAGATAGAAAAGATAGATCAACGCCTTAGAATTCAGCCTCTTTGAGGGGGCAACCTCCTTTACATTACATAAATGAACAATTCTTTGATGATACAAATGAAAATACCTCCTTTCTATATAAGGAGTCTCAGGGGTCATAACATGATCAGAGCCGACATAACAATAATAATGTAAGGGCACAATAATAACAATAGTGGGCTTCTATGGGGCACAATAGTAACAATATGGGCACTACATGGGTACATCAATATAATAAGTGGGTTATACTAATAACAATAAGGGGTACACTAGTAGTATAGGGGCCTAACATACCCCTCTCCTTCAAAAAGCGTTGTCCTCAACGCTTGAGTAGTTCTTGATGCTTCCGTATAAAATTCTTGTCCTCCCATGTGGAATATTCAGCAGGTAAGCTCTTCCACTTGATGTGATACTCTGAAATTGATCGATTTCGTAGCTGTCGGGTTCTTGTTTCTGTGACTGCTCCAGGTTCCAATATGATTTTTCCTTCCTCTTCAATTTCTGACAATATTGTTTGAATTGGGATCTTTTGCAACTTTTGAATAAGTGGCCATACTTCTTCGTCCTTCTTCCATTCATCCCTTGCTTCGTTTATCCAATCTGTTTGGATAATATAAATAGCACAAAACAATGCTTCCACATCCTCATCCTTGAAGAGTCTTCCCATTCGGTAAGGTCGCCATTTTTTAAGTGCATGTAGTATTGCCAGCATTTCCTTCTCATAAATAGCTTGCTTGAGATGTAGCAGTAAAAATACCCAATCACCTACATCAAAACATTTTTCACTATGATGTTGATCTCCCTGTTGTTTCGTTTGATTTTGCACCGAAGTGGTGTTATCCTTGAAAAGTTGGAGAACTTGTTGTTGATGCTCGATGTGATCTTTCACTGCTTGAACCTTTTTCTTCTTGATATGTCCTTCTATATCTAGAGTTTGAGGAGTGGTAATTTCTTCCAATCCTTTACAAGATATGGTCGGATTCATTTCTTGGTGCTCGATGTGATCTTTCACATCTTGAACATTTTTCTTCTTGATATGTCCTTCTATCTTGATAGTTTGAGGAGTGTTAATTTCGAACAATGAATTACAAGATATGGTTGGATTCATCTCTTCTTTCTCGATGTGATCTTTCACTTCTTGCACCTTTTTCTTCTTGATATGTCCTTCTATATTGAGAGTTTGAGGAGTGGTAATTCTTGCCAATGCTTTACAAGATATGGTCTGGTTCATTTCTTCTTTCTCTGGGGTGGGGTCCTGGCGTATATCTTCTTCTTTTGATGTTTCTTGATCCTTTTCTTCCTCCTCTTCATATTCTATGTAAAATAATTTATTCTCAACACACTTATGACCTTTAGTGCATTTGCTATCACAATTGTAACAAAGCCATTTTTCTCTTTTTTCTTCCAATTGTTGTGGTGTAACCCTTGTAGGTTGTGGAAGGCTAGGAGAAACAACACTTCCATCTTTATAGTTGTGAGGGGTACGCTTCCTGGTTTCCATAATTTTGCTTTCCACTATGTCACAAAGCCCTTTTACTCTTTCCAATTGTTGTGGTGTTTCTCTAAACAAGGTGTTGCTCTTTGTATCCTCATAATGTGCTATCGTTTCCTCCGTGAAAATTGACCACGTAACAAGTTGTTTACGAGAACAAAGCCCTTCGTACCATAAAAATTGATCTGGTTCTAAATATGAAGATGCAATACATACCTTTTGTAACAGTTGTACACCATGTAGATCAAAATATTGCTCCATCTGAAGTATCCAATTTACTGGATCCTTGCCATCAAACTTCCTCATCTTGCTTTTTCTTGATTTTAGGATCCTGACCTTGAAACGACTGTAACTCTGTACTTTCAGATCTTTAAGTTCTGAAATTGTGACCTATAGTAGCCCTCTGTGTCCTCTTTCCAATGCCACAAGTCTGACCCAAATTGGATTCTCCAAGGAAGAGTTATGTGAAATCTCCCACAGTGACTTGATTATAGACTAGCTCAGTAGAGAGAACTTGTACGACGTGCCACGAGTCACTGTTTCGACCTTTGGATCTAAAAAATGCATACAAGAAACTACAGTCCGTCCTCTTTCTATACCTTCTTACAAAATTTCAATCCGATCCCCAGAGAGAAAGTTATGATGCTTTTCCCCAGGTGTCGTGGCGGAAAAAGTCGTTTGTGCGGACACAACTGACCTCCCTAGGAGTCTAAACTCTCTAGCGACAAACAAGAC
Source organism: Pinus tabuliformis (assembly GCA_031772625.1). NCBI lineage: Eukaryota > Viridiplantae > Streptophyta > Pinopsida > Pinales > Pinaceae > Pinus > Pinus tabuliformis. Next base: position 439,979,702 of record CM062816.1, read on the forward strand.
AAAATGGAGTGATCTTTCTCTAAATATACCTTTTAAAACATGAAAACTACAAGTGTTTAGGCTTACCTTATTCCAAAACGCGGTTGTTGTAGTCCGTCCTTGCCGATCCGGATGAGCTCCTCCTTCAAGTCAATTCCTGCAACCACAAACAATCAAACAATTACCAAGCACTTGCATTTCATATAATAAAACATATATTCAACATGCAGACCAAGGAACACATGAAATAACTCATTAACACAAGCTATTGAGAAAAATAAACCAGTTTGTATTAATAACGAAACAAAGAAACTCTTACAACCTGGCCTTGGTGTTGTGCAAGTTCCTCCCAGGGTCCATCAAGGGTTTTCCTCTACTTTGACAAAGCTCACCCACTTCCAAGTAGAATCAAGCAAAGACAATCTCTCCTCACAAGGTTCTAAATGGGAGTCCTAATTCCTGCAGCATTTACCCAAAGAAAATGTATAGCTCCAACCTCCCCTCCCTCTGGCTCAATGTCTTTATTTATAGTGTTGTAAAGAGGTTATTCAGGTCCACCATCAATGGGATAATCCCCCTCTTTGGGTGGGATAGCTCCCTTATTGATGGGATAAGTTCCTCCTTAATAGAGATACATGAACCAACTAGAGGCGCATCCAATTCATCAAACCGACCTCTAGAAAGTTCTAGAAGTAACCACAAGTAACTTTTTTAAGATGAAACTCGCGCATTTTGCCTTTTACAGAAGGACGCACCTGTCCCTTAACATACAGAGCGTCCAAGGACGCACCTTTTGTGAACATTGTGAGCGTCCCCGCAGGTAAGGCTAGAGAGAACCTGCGACCCCAGAGATAAACATATTTTTGACAAGACTTTCTCTCTTCTTTGAGTTTGAGATGGATAGCAGAGGCATAAGACTTGCCTAAGAGGGTAGCATGACTGTTGATTTGAGCCATACTAACTGTAAGTGGTCATGGTGACATTTTTTAGTGTAACAGATTGCCCCCTAAAGTGCGAAGCCTGGAATAGATTTAGGGTTTTGTAATTCTAGGAAGGGTGAAGCGCTTTATCATTTCAAGGATTGTCTTGTGGATGACCTGGTTGGAACCTGCAATTTTCAACACAAAATACATGTATAAGATTATATCATCACTGAGGTAGGCATTCCCATACTCAGATTCAAAACTTTAACTAATGGACTAACTATTCTGATACAGGAATGATCTTGCAGTACATCATTTTTATAGACTTTTGTAGACACAGTATGGACGCAGCCATCTGTTTATGATTAGTCTACATAGATAATGAATACAAAACTCCTCGCAGCCTGGATGGTAGAAACTAGATCCAGGGTCTTCACTTCTACTTCCCGAATTGGTACGATTCTAGCCATGTGATTAAATGATTCGGTGTCGAACATGTTAGAAACCACTTGATTACCAGTCGATGATGCAAACTGTTAACAAGCGTGAGAGAAACCACCAGTAATGTCAATGGTTCTCAAAGCACCAAGCACAACCCGTGCAATGTGAATAGATGTTTTGATGTCGAACACTTCACGGAATCCTTTGATCGAAAGTCAATGATGTAAACTGACGTCAAAGGCGAGAAACCTGCCATTGATGCATGCAGACTTCAAGGTGCTGTCGATTCCTAAGTCATCTTTCTAGATAATGTGTCGATGTCGATAGAAAGCGACCCGTTGCAGGCAAGCCCGCAACACGAAATCATTGTTCAAGTTGAAGAAATGTTGCTGTAAGGACTGACTCAGGGATGGTCAAATGGATGACAAGTATTTTGCAGATGAAAGTTTTTGCTTGCAGACCTCTTGAACACATAACGACACGACAGATGGCTTGGTGACGAATAACTCAAAGTTAATCCCCGGAACCCGGTTAAAGACTTTCAAAGTGGTTTGGTCAACTGTGAGGTAAAAGATTTCCCAACCCAGGTGAATGAAAAGTATCGTGTTCAAGAGTGGTAATAAAGTTTCTTTTGAGACAAAAGGTAACAAACAGGTTCATTCTTCTCTCTTTTCCCCCACCATTTCTGGCAAGTACCTCTTTATTTTTAACAAGCTTGAGGAGGATAACATATGCTTGATTATAAGCTCATCCTTCGGACAAGTCCAACCTAGTTTAAATTCGAACCCTAGGAAGGAGTGGTTCGTTCCTGTTTGTAATTGAACAGGTCCTTTACTGTAAAAGTTTAACGAGCCCAGTATAGGAGAAACTCGGCGTTTTTCATTTTTAGAGAGTCTGAAAAAACAAAAGGAGACTCCACGTTGAACTTTTTCGTATATTTGTGTCCCTCAAGCCCGAAAAAGTATAAAATAATACCTGGGGGAACCGCTTGATCTTGCGACCAAGGAGTACTTTCATAATAGTGTCGTTGACCTGAAAAGTAAAAAGCGATCAAGGACACGTCGTTTTATTTCCTTATCGAGTTCGAAACGACAAAAACCCGGCAATCTTTTCCTGATTTTGCGGTCAGAAAAGAGCTAAAAGGGGACCGTCTTTTAATTCCGTTTTCAAAAGTGTGAAAGAAACGCTCGACGATCTTTTCATGTTTTAGGAGTCAGAAAAGGGCTTAAAAGATGACTCTGATATTTTTGTTTGTGAAAAATTACAATTTCCCTCGAAACCCCTTTGTCCTGCACAAAAGCAACACATTACTCATACCTGTTTAAAATAGGCAAAAATACATAGAAAAACATCTTTTCATGGTAAAAAATGAACTAATTCATCCAAAAAACCTATAAAAAGACCTTTTACCATGTCATTTTTACCGTTTCACTGTTGAGGTTGAAAAAGGAGCTTTTGACAAGAAACTTCCCGTGGTCGCTGCGGAAAATCCGACCGTCGGAATCGAACGCTGTCTTATCCAGGTATTTTACACATCCTACTCTGCATTTCTATCCGTTTAGAATCAATTTTTAGGTCTTAGTTTCATTTTTTGGGGGGGTTTTGGTTTTGGAATGCGCCTCTCGGCGGACGCGGGTGCCCTTCGGGTGACCCGCGTTCCCCGACTTTTTCTCATACGGGAAAAAGGTCGGAAGACGCGGCCCGCCTTTAGGCCAGCCGCGTCCGGGCGCCCTGTGCTACAAAGACAGGGTGCGTCTTCCGAGAAGTGCGCATTTCAAAACCCCAACTCCCTCAAAAACCACCAAAAATTCCCAAATCAATTTCTAATTGCTATTTTTGATGTGCAGGGTATTAACCATGTTAGATTGGAGAGAAAGAGAGCATGTAGAGGATGATGAAGTTGCAATAAATCATCAACCTTCCCTGGATGCCCTAAGAGCATGCGGATTATACAAATATTGGACCATACCGGGCATGAGGGGCCAGGTAAGATTCTTGGAATGGCTGGTTGAGCGATGGAACGTTCAAGAACAATGCTTTTACATAGGAGGGCACCAGCTCGAGATAGAGCCCTTGGATGTATACTTTCTCACTGGCTTGCCGAATAGAGGTGAGCAACTCAGTCTTGCGGGGACTAGGCCGGGTGGCCAATCCCTTGATAGTCTCCGCGACGAGTGGTGCACACCTGGGGCTCACCATTCAAAAGGCATAGAGATAAAACACATCACTTTGCCGGAACTCAAAGTCATAGCGTTCACGGTTACCAGAATTTGCGGCGCGGCCGCTTTACACATTGCTTCCGGATCCCAAATGCGGATGGCAATTGACTGTTACCAAGGCACCATTTTCAACTGGTGTGAAGCTGTGTCGGCTCATATGAAGAGCCAACTGACCAAGGCAAAGAACGGACGACTAAAGACTTTTGGATATGGGCCTCTAGTCGTGAGCTTTGCCTTGGAGAGAGTTCCAATGCTGATCCCTCAGCAACTCACTGTTGATATCTTGGGTCCTCGGGAGCCAAAGCTGATACGATGGGTTGCGGTGATGGCCCGGCATCCTGACGAGGGTGCGACAGTGGTTCGATTCTCAGATAGTTATTTTCACTGGTTAGAGGACCAGGTTTTTTCGATACAGGACTTTCCGTATGCCGGAGTGGATTTTAGAGGTGATCCGGACATGGTTCTTCCACCGGGAGAACAATGGGATGACAGAGGTACTTTTATTTTCACAAGTTCTCTAATTATGTATTTTTTATTTTTCATATATATCGTCTCAAAACTAACAGTAAAATTTTCAAAATGCAGATGTTGGTCCACAGCGTCCAGCCAACCTCCGGCCTTTTGATAGACTACATCCAGCTGCACCGGTACCGGCCCCACAGGACGCGGCTGCAGAAGTACTAGCTGAGTTGGAGCATGATCTAGAGCGTCTCACGGCAGATATACCTGAGACTACTATGGATGACATTCCTACCCGGCTTCAGCGCTTCGTAGTCGCGGTCCCTGGACCGTTTAGGAGATTTTTGCGTAAGGTAGCCCGCGCAGTGGTGTCATACAGAGAGCACCACCAGTGATTGACTAGTCACTTTTGTAGTCACATGTGACATTTTGATTTTTTGTACTATCATTTTGCCGATCATAAGGTGTTTTCAACCTATGATCGAAGACGATGTATATATTTTTTGACACACTTCTATCTATATATATCACTATTACCGGCTTATCTTGTTTAACATATGTGATGAAATGTTTTTAAATTTACTTGCATGATTATCGTAAATGTCTGTCCAACATTCGAGAAGCAATTGCATCTGCTAATGTATTCAAAGACCTTGGAATATGTTGATATTCAATGTAATCAAATTCACGTTCCAAGAGACGCACTCTCAAAAACAACCTTAATAACACAGGATTCCTAATGGCATAAACTCTATTAAGCTGTAATACAACAAGTTCAGAATCTAACCTCACTGTCAAACGTCGAATTCCAAATGAAATAGATTCGGATAATAATTCAATCACTGCACTGTATTCTGCAATGTTGTTCGTTGTTTGACCGAGGCTTACCCCATGCATAGAAACTAACTCGTCAGAGGGCGAATAGATAACCCAAGCTGCGGAAGAGATGTTCCGTGTACTACGACAAGCACCATCAGCAAATCCAATATATGTTTGGAGAGGCGTCGACATCTGCAATATCAAGAGTAAAACCAAGATAAGAGAATAAAACCACACTCTCTAAGCTAAGCACACTGACTAAACTAACACACTTGCTAGCTAGAAAGAAAATCTAATCTATCTAAAAATTTCTCCATTCCCCTCATTTAAGCATAATACCTCTTTAGGTAAAGTCCATTTCTGGGTTTACCCAAAGAGTCCCCATCAAAGTCAACTAGCTCATAAGCCCCTTTTGCTAGCTTTCGCTTTACAATGTAGGGCCCATGCCACATGGGAACGAATTTTCCGGCACCTAGCTTATCGTTAGCTTGATCATATAATAGTACTAGGTCTCCTTCCGAAAAACTTCGAGGGGTTACATTTCTATCATACTGAGCTTTCATTCGTTTCGCGTGAGTCTCGATTGCCAATGTAGCGTCACGTCGAGTCTCATCTAATTTAGCCAAGTACAATAAACGTGTCTCCTCTTCGGAAGTAGCTGGAAGTAATTCGACAGCCATTTGAAGTGATGGGATTTCGCATTCAATGGGTAACACAGCTTCTAAGCCATAAACTAGCTGGAAAGGAGTGAACCCTGTTGAATTTTTCACTGAGGTTCGGTATGCCCATAGCGCTGAAAATAACATGTTGTGCCAATTCGACCGATGAACACCAATGGTTCGTCGGATCATGGTAACTAGAACTTTGTTGATAGACTCAACCAAACCGTTGGCTTGCGGATAATAAGGAGTAGAGCTATCGTGGCGCAAACCAAGCTGGCTTGTAAGCTCAGTCATCATGACATTTCGAAAATGGCTCCCATGGTCAGTAATGATTGCTTGTGGGACACCAAACCTAGTTATGATATGATTGAATACGAAAACTGCAGCTGTTTTGCCGCTTGCGTCGAATGTAGGCATCGCCTCGGCCCACTTAGTAAAATAATCAACCGCAAGGATGATATACGCATGCCCCCCGGCCGAGTGAGGGTTACAAGTAATAAAGTCGATACCCCATTTGGCGAATGGACCAACGGCAATTATAGGGTGGAGAGGAGCAGGTGGAGCGCGCATCTTGCGATCAAACACTTGACAGTTGTGGCACTTCCTGACTGCAATGATACAATCTTTAAACATAGACGGCCAGAAATAACCAGCGCGCAACACCTTCTGAGCTGTGGCATACCCAGACATATGACCGCCACATGCTCCAGAGTGACAATCATTCAAAACCCTCTCAGCCTCTTCGTGAGTTAAACAACGTCGAAAAACTAAGTCTGCCCCCCGGCGATAAAGTGTATCTCCAATAATTTTGTATGGCTGGGATTGAAACCGAATTTTTCGACGTTCCGCTTTGGAAGCTTCAGGCCGAAAGGTTTGGGTTTGGAGATAAATGATTATATCCCCGTACCACGGATCTACAGTACTGATAAGAAACAAAGATTCGTCCGCAATGGACTCCTCTGCCACAGTCTCTGTGTCAGCACTCGGGAAATCACACATCAATTCCGCAAAAACTAAGGATTTCTTAGACTTGGACTTCTCGAACTCCAAGTCGAACTCTTGCAGGATAACAATCCATTTAGAGTACTTGCCCCCTAGCAGTTGTTTTGTCAAAATATAAATCATAGGGTTGCAATCCGAAATAACTGTAGTTTTGCGGAGAAGAATGTAGTGACGGAAACGCTGGACAGCTTGAACGGCTGCCAGGGCCAATTTCTCCACATGCGAATATTTTAGCTCAGTTGGATTCAAGGTCCTACTAAGATAATATATCACATGCTCCGCTCCGAATTCATCTTCTTGAACTAACACCATTCCAATGGTGGAATGCGAAGCTGCGAGGTATAAGAAGTAGTCTTGGTTGTAGTTGGGAGGATGCAATAACGGTGCATGGGTCAACGCGTGTTTAAGTGCATCAAAAGATTGTTGGGCAATCTCGTCCCAAAAGAATTGTGCATTCTGTTTCAACAACCGTGTAAAACCTTTAGTGACCTCGGCGTAGTTTGGGATGAATCGGCGTAAAAAGTTCGCTTTCCCTTGCAAACTTTGGAGTTGGCGCAAACTCGAAGGAGGAGGCAATTTGATGATAGCTCGACTTTCGAGGGATCGACGCGAATGCCGGCTTTTGAAACAACAAATCCCAGCAATCGACCTGTTTCTATACAGAAAACACACTTGTGGGGATTCAACCGAATTCGATAATGCCTACACCTCATAAAGATTGCTCGTAGGTGGACAAGGTGATCAGCTCGATGTAAAGAATGAGCAGGCAAATCATCGAGATAGGGTTGCACAATGTGCTTGATATCATGAAATGCATAAGACATCGCCCGTTGAAAAGTGGCCCCGGCATTCTTAAGCCCAAAAGGTAACTTGCAATAAGCAAATGTCCCCCATGGACAAATGAATGCCGTTTTTGGTTGATCGGCAGGTAGAATATTGATTTGATTATAGCCCGAAAAACCATCCATGAAGGAAAACATTTCACTTCCGGCACAATCATCAATAATTTGATCGATATAAGGCGTAGGATAGTTGTCTTTTGGACAAGCTCGATTTATATCCCTATAGTCGATACAGATTCTTATTGTTCCTTGTTTCTTGTTGACCGGAACAATATTCGATACCCAATCCGTTAACGGGATCGGATAAATGAAACCTGCTTTCAACAGCTTTTCGACTTCTGCTTTAATCGCAGCCGCTTTTCGAGGGTGAATTTGACGCAACCGTTGCCGGACGGGTTTAGCATCCGGGTAGGTCTTTATTTCATGAATAACAATGGCAGGATCAATTCCCGGCATTTCCTCGTAAGACCAGGCAAACACGTCGCGGAATTCTTGGAATAGGGCCTTGTAAGTTTGGATTTCTTCTTCAGTACATGCGGCACCTATATGAATGTTTTCCTCGATTCCGGGCTTCACTGAAATATCAATGGGAATAGTACGAGAAATATTCCCTAAATTCAACTCTGAATCAGAATGTTTCGTTGGATCCTGAGCGTCTTTGACATATTCAGCGGTAAAGATAGATGAAAAATCATTTTCAAATGCATCATCCTTAGGTAAAAACGAAGATCTGTGATGGAGATCTTCCCATGGTAGATCGTCTACACTTAGGATTTCGCGAAGTTGTTCGTCAGATGACACGACTTCGGGAAACGTTATCCGTTCTAAGGGTGAGGTGAAAAGTGACTCTTCACTGACCACATTCATTTGGTCGACTTCGGTTGAATGAAAATCAGTAAAAGACATGAGAGCTTCATAAGCAATTTCATATGGACTCAAAGGCATAACATCACCGAGTGAGTCTATCTCAGAGTCAGATGGGACGAACCAAGGATCATCATAAATAATGTTTTCTGATGTAATCATATGAATGGTTGCAAACGAAGGATCTGCGCTGAGTGGAGGGAGAGGAAAAGTTCCCAGTAAACCGGAATCCTTAACTAAACCTACACCAACATCCCTATAAGGGATTGTCGTTTTACCAACATGCTGGATACTCTCTGAAGAGGTTGGGTCGGATGAAAAGTATGTCAGCTGATCAATAGTCACGATCTTACCGTTATGTGGAAACTTAATTACTCTGAAGACCGATGAAACGACCGCTGTCATAGCATATGACCAACTTCGACCCAAAAGAAGGTTGTAGTCTAGAGGGGCATCAACCACTTCCACATCCAGACTAACGGTTTTACCTTCAACCCCTATAGGCAATTCTTGTAGAATACCAAACGGACGGAACCCACGGCCATCAAAGGCCTTAAGGATGGTGGGGGATTGGTTCAACGAAGGAGAACCAAGCGATCTCCAACATTGAATCGACATAATACACGTAGAAGCTCCCTCATCAATCACAGTCCGATGAATAGGCCTGTTTTTGACTATCACTGGAATTTGGAAAGCCATTTGATGGGGGAGACGTGGTGTACTATTTTCTAGATCAAAGATCATTAGGTTCGGGTCCTGAACATCGACAGCTCCGATAGCCGACAAAAGCAATTTCCGTTGTGCTGGGCATGATTGCAGCACTTCGAGTGCCGACATTGCTGAAGGTGAAACAGCTAAGTCCTCAACAATGTTGTAATTCTGGGCTGCTCTCGCATGTGGATTGAAAGCAGACCTTCGAAGTACACCCTTGGCGGGCGGCTTAATTACTAAGTCTGGGTTAGGTTTTTCGATCTGTAGTGGATCGGAACCAGGAGCTGAGGTTGATGGGTTAGAGTGAGAAGATTCTGCTTCCTTGCCATCAACAGGAGCCTTACTACCATAATCTTGCGATCGAGTCGCAATCCTCACATGAGACATCATCAAAATGGGTTCTTCACTGGCATTCGAAGAAGAACCTATCATCTTATTCTCCTGCTCTGGAAATGGATTCTTTAACACAGCAGGAGTGGGAGAACCTTTGACTATTTTTACAACCTCGGCCCGATGAGGGCAATCTCTCGTAAAATGATCCTCTTCACAAATAAGACAAGGATATCGAGGTTTGCGTTTGTCGTCATTGGTTTCCGACTTTTCAGTTTTCTCCTTTGGAGCCTTGTCTGCTTTAGCCTTCTTCTTTCCTTTCTTCTTTCCACCGTTTTTTGATTTGGCCGTAGATGACTCTACAGCGTGAATGTCGGCGGTAAGTTCAGGAGGAGAAGACTCTCCTGTCGGAGAATCAGGCAAAGTGATTATTGGAGTATTGGAGGCCTTGGAAGACTTCTTCTTACTCTTCGTAGTCACGATACCAATCATACCATCAGCGGCATGAGATCCCGAAGGAGCAGCAGCGATTTGATTCGACTTTGGAAGATCCGGAATCTTCTCGTGTAACGTACCCGACTGAGTGTAAACTAAGTCAAGGTATTGTGCCTGAGCAATGACTTGCTCCTCAGTAACTACTCCGGCCTTAGCGACATCTTCAGTAATCTTCGGTAATAATGATTTGACAAACCATTCAGCTAAGATTTGGTCCGGGATAAAAACTTTCACTAATCGCCTTCGACGTCTCCACTCATGAATGTGATCAGAAATATACGTGGACGTCGATTGTTTTAGTGAAGTTAATAACTCCGTGCCGTTATCGTATCTGACCGGCAACTGAAAGTGAGTTAAGAACGAGGTAGCTAACTGGCTAAAGTTGTAAAAAGAGGCCCGTGGTAACTCAATGTACCACTTGGCCGCGAGACCAATGAGTGTACGCTGGAAAAGACGTAAGCGGATGGAATCATCTGAGATAGAATTCGAAGCACACCAGAGGTGGTAAGTCATCACATGATTGGACGGATCCTCTCCAGACTTACCTTCGAACTTGGGTATATCACTGGGCAACTTATTTGGCATTGGCGGCCAGAACTGAAGATATTGAATTGGATCGTTCGTTAGGCGCGTCAAGTCGGGTAAATCTAAAGTTGCAATAAACGGTAACTGCCGGTTAGGATCTCTAAAACTCTGGGTCACAATACCAGCCCCAGGAGGAGGATATCCAGGATAACTAGGAACAGGAGTCGCATTTGGGATATTATATCCTCCTGGAAAACCAGGATTAACCGGACCGTACTGGGGTTGTTGAGGTTGTTGATAAGTGTACCCAGGATACGGTTGATACTGGTAAACCGGTTGTTGGACAGCTTGCCCAGGTTGGTACTGTCCCTGGTACGGAGGTTGAACAAATTGAGGTTGAGTAGTCACAACCGTACTTATACCAGGCTGACCTACAGGCATCTGGACCGTGGTTTGAATCGTAGATCCAGACAACGGTAAAGATGTCTGAGGTGTGGTAACAGGGACAGTAGAAACTGGAGCCGTCGATACTCCAGAAGTAAGTATGGTAGATGTAGCGATAGTTGCAGCAGCCGTTTGAGATGGAGTACTAGGTGCAATTGACGGCTGAGTAACTACCGAAGCTACAGAAGTTTGAACATTTGGCTGGACAGGTTGCGGTTGCTGGGTTGGACCAGAAACTACGGGTTGTCCAGCTTGAGGAAGCATCTGTACACTTGGCTGCAACACCTGTTGACCCTGTGAGGGATCCCACACTAACATTCCAGGGTACTGACCCGTAACAGGTTGAGGGTACTGAGATCCATAACCAGATTGAGGGTAGGATTGATAATTGTAAGGTGCAGTTCCCATACTTGGAACATATGACTGACCTTGAGGCGGTTGATAACCTTGACTTGAGTATTGACCTTGAGGTTGATAACCTTGAGGTAAATACTGATACTGGGGTTGACCTTGACCTTGAGGTTGGTACCCTTGAGGTTGATAACTTTGGGGTTGATACCCTTGAGGTTGCCATCCTTGAGGTTGCCATCCTTGAGGTTGATATTGATACTGAGGTTGACCTTGGGGTACATATTGAGGCTGAGGTTGACCTTGAGGCAAGTATTGCACCATAGGTACATACTGACTTTGAGGTTGCCCCCCAGACACGATTTGTGTACCTTGAGGTTGCCCCCCAGGCGTTAACTGCGGTTGCCCCCCAGGCGGTAATTGGCCACCTTGAGGTTGGGAAACGGGAACTGAACCTGACATCATGTAAATGTCTCCTACACCCAATGGTATATTACCACTGTTTCCAGCAAATAACCCATGATCAATGGGTTGAGGAGATGCCCCCGCAAAGGTACCAGAAAGTGACTGATACCCAGTGGGAACAGAAGGACCGCCGTGTAAAAAAGATTCAGGACTTTGTGTAAACACGGACGACTGACCAGACATATTTACAGGAGTATGAATACCTCCAGGTGGAAAAGGAGTACGAGGTGTGGAAAAACCGACTGAGTTGTCTAAAAAATTGGTTAACGCAAGGTACCAAGAAGTACTTCTAGGAGGACTGTAAAAGATGGATTCACGCTCCCTTAGATCAATAGTAAGTTGACCTTCAAGGTGAGAGACACCTATATCTTCTTCTGGAGCAAGTTCTTCTATAGCAATCAAACCAGAAGGTAGATTTTCGGTGATAATTCTTTCTATTCTCGGTGAATCAGGGACACTAGAAGTTGGAGTAACAGGTTCGGAAATTTCAGGTTCTTCGCCTGTTTCACTGGCAGATGAAAAACTACCAGCAAGCTCGGAAACTGTAACAGTTTCGGGATTGTAACCTGTTTCTAAACTTTGGTAATCTGGATGGACTACCAAGGAAGATTCTCCTTCTTCAGGTGAACCTACTCTACTGTCACTAGGAGGAGTTACAAGGACCTTTAACCCTTCTAAATTACCCGGGTCGTCTCGAGGAGGGGATCCCCTAAGTCTACGGGATCTTCTCAACAATTCGGCCACAGAAACAACTTCAGGAGACTGGCCCCGAAGTCTACGGGACTGTCTCGGTAATTCCGCCACAATTAAAGATTTTTAACTACAACACACGAAAACAAAGTAAAAATTTCAAATCAAACCACCTAAAGTCTTCTAAAGAAGCAAACAAATTTGAAGCACACGCCTAAATAATCTAGAGCGTCAAACCACACACAAACAGTAGTCTTCCGGACCAAAAGCGCTAGTTGGTGATTAGGCCCAACCTCGCAGGATTCAGTACAGAAATGGCGGGTGGAACAGTTACCCCGGCAACCTGCTTAATGAATAGACCGGCACAAGTTCCTCCACTTTAACCGTCTCGAAGTGAAGTGAACCCCCCGGAAAATCCAAGTGAGTATAACCGACGTCTGCTCCAGGTACAGTGGGACCTTCCCTCCACCGTCACCTCGGTAGAACCCTAAAGATTATGGTCACTAAAGTTACCAATCACAACAATTACACCTGGGGGAACAGTCTAAACTCCGACAGCACGCAAGGGCAGAGTAACAAGCTCAATCCCCTTACCGGCTCCTTGACAATAATCCAAGGTTTACCGATAAGTGACCCCTGGCTCCTCGACAATGGTTAATCCGAGGTTTACCGTTTGTAATACGTACTGTCTGGCGTCGTTCCCAACGAGGGAGGAATGATCCCCTCATTGGTTCGGACACGAGCTCGTGCTTCTCCTTTAAGAGGAGCTTTCCCAGAGTATAACTGAAACAATTGGATTTAATCTACTCAAGATAAACTATCTGTTTGGTTTTGTAGTCTTGGAGAGTTAAGTACTCACCTACTCCAAGACCCTAGCCTAAGCTATGTTGGTGTTTCAGAGCCCTAGAAAAATAAAAATTACTAGATTGATTTTAATTTAAGCGTTACTTTTAAGGTTGTTTCTTAAGTCAAAAGGTGATGGAAGTGAAACCAGTGGTGTGTTGACTCGACTCGAAACCACTACAAAATGCACCTAGGATGATTTACCCACTACTTTACTTTTTCGATGAATTGCTTAACTAAAAAGTTGAGAGAATGCAATCTTTATAAAAGCAACTTCTTAATTGAAGACAATCAAAGAAACAATTCGTTTGTCTTTTCCAAGCATAAAAAACATGACCGCTCTTTACATGCACGAAAAAACTCTTTTTCTCTTTCAAAAACAAAAAGCTACTTGAAACAAGACTTTTAAAGAAGATGTTTTTGTATTTTTCTTTTAATAAAGCAAATAAATCTAATATAACCAAAAATCAATCTTAACAACTATTAAAATCTATGAAAATGCACTCATAAGCAAACTAAAAGGTAAATTTACTCTAAGCAATCTTAACGAGGCCAAAACCAACAATGATTATTCTAAGGTGTTTTACTTGATCACAATCAAATCAAGGACTAACTTATTGCAGAACCAAAAACTAGTCAAAACAAAACTCCAATCTTTTTGTTCTTTTGTAAAATGGAAATCAACACTTTATAAACAAGTAATTCGAAATTTGACCCAAAACAACTTAAATGGCAAGCTGCTCACACAAGGAGACTTTACGACAGGCCCGACTTCTAAGAAGGCTGACTAACCAGAGAGATCTAAGGCTGGACAACTTTCTACCGTCAAAGTCACTACAGGACCTATTGAAAAATCAAACCCTAGGCCTAAACTTCGTTGAAATCCACTAAAACACTCAAAGCTCACAAAACAAGTTCAGGTGAAAATTCTTGACAGGGTACTAAAGGATCTGGGTAGAAAACACTAAGAAAAATCAAAATCTAAAAGCAATTAAAGCAAAAAATGGAATTTTCCTAAATTTTACAGGAAGACGCAGGCAACCCGTTATAACAGGTGCGGGCCCGCTCTGTGCAAACGGCAACAGCGCGTCCAAAGACGCACTGTGCAGTACTCAGAGGGTGCGTCCTTCTGGAAAAGTTGAGAAAAACCAAATCTAACTAAATCTAAAGCTAAGCCACCCAAATACTAATTCTCACAGTCAAAAACCAGAAAATAAAAGTGATTTTCACAGAGCAAAGTTCACACAAAGGAAAAGACTCTCTCATTAATGGATTCCCTAGCGGAGTCGCCAATTTGTCGTGGCGGAAAAAGTCGTTTGTGCGGACACAACTGACCTCCCTAGGAGTCTAAACTCTCTAGCGACAAACAAGACAAAATGGAGTGATCTTTCTCTAAATATACCTTTTAAAACATGAAAACTACAAGTGTTTAGGCTTACCTTATTCCAAAACGCGGTTGTTGTAGTCCGTCCTTGCCGATCCGGATGAGCTCCTCCTTCAAGTCAATTCCTGCAACCACAAACAATCAAACAATTACCAAGCACTTGCATTTCATATAATAAAACATATATTCAACATGCAGACCAAGGAACACATGAAATAACTCATTAACACAAGCTATTGAGAAAAATAAACCAGTTTGTATTAATAACGAAACAAAGAAACTCTTACAACCTGGCCTTGGTGTTGTGCAAGTTCCTCCCAGGGTCCATCAAGGGTTTTCCTCTACTTTGACAAAGCTCACCCACTTCCAAGTAGAATCAAGCAAAGACAATCTCTCCTCACAAGGTTCTAAATGGGAGTCCTAATTCCTGCAGCATTTACCCAAAGAAAATGTATAGCTCCAACCTCCCCTCCCTCTGGCTCAATGTCTTTATTTATAGTGCTGTAAAGAGGTTATTCAGGTCCACCATCAATGGGATAATCCCCCTCTTTGGGTGGGATAGCTCCCTTATTGATGGGATAAGTTCCTCCTTAATAGAGATACATGAACCAACTGGAGGCGCATCCAATTCATCAAACCGACCTCTAGAAAGTTCTAGAAGTAACCACAAGTAACTTTTTTAAGATGAAACTCGCGCATTTTGCCTTTTACAGAAGGACGCACCTGTCCCTTAACATACAGAGCGTCCAAGGACGCACCTTTTGTGAACATTGTGAGCGTCCCCGCAGGTAAGGCTAGAGAGAACCTGCGACCCCAGAGATAAACATATTTTTGACAAGACTTTCTCTCTTCTTTGAGTTTGAGATGGATAGCAGAGGCATAAGACTTGCCTAAGAGGGTAGCATGACTGTTGATTTGAGCCATACTAACTGTAAGTGGTCATGGTGACATTTTTTAGTGTAACACCAGGTCACCTGTTTGGAATGTAATTCAGGAGTCTGCAAAAAGACCAACTTCCTCAGATCATATCTCCGCAAATATAGCGCGAACAACTCTGAAATTTGGACCCGAGCTTCAGCGCGATTTATTCTCAAATGGGTTTTTTTTGCAACTTTTGAAACGTCGCAGAAAACAAGTTATAGCGAAAATGCCACGATGACCTGTTTGGAGCAGCGAAACCCTAGAATCCAAAGCTCTGATACCAAATGTTATGAAACCAGCTCAAGAAAAGATTAAAAAGATAGATCAACACCTTAGAATTCAGCCTCTTCGAGGGGGCAACCTCCTTTACATTACATAAATGAACAATTCTTGGATGATACAAATGAAAAGACCTCCTTTCTATATATAGGAGTCTCAGGGGTCATAACATGATCAGAGTCGACATAACAATAATAATGTAAGGGCACAATAATAACAATAGTGGGCTTCTATGGGGCACAATAGTAACAATATGGGCACTACATGGGTACATCAATATAATAAGTGGGTTATACTAATAACAATAAGGGGTTACACTAGTAGTATAGGGGCCTAACAGTGGCATCCATGACACCTATTGAAGAAATTCCATGCCATTAGTCACTATGAGTCCAAGTCATCAATGATAGTGACTTGCCACGTCCTCACCACATGATGATGTGGAAGTTATGATGTAATCATGTCATTATTGTAAAGGCAAAGAAGTGTAATTCCAAGAGTCATGTATGGACAAAAGAGTCATGTATAGAAGTCCAAAAGACATGTAATTCCAAGAGTTATATGTAATTCCAAAAGTCATTTGGAAGTCCAAAGGTTCTAGAAGTCCAAGAGTCATTAGAAGTTGGAAAGTCAAGAGTCATGAGGATATGAAAGGTCATGCCTCAAGTTATAAAAGGATCCTCATTACTCAAGCAAAGGACTTTTAACCTTGGCTTCTCCCATAGGCATTAGAGAGATAAAGATAGTACTTTTAGGGAGAAAGCAGTGGCTCTAACACTCCACTATTGGGGCCAGTGGTGTTCATTATACTTATGTACCCTAGATATTTTGCTTAATACTTGAAGAATTTCGACCATCACATTTTCATGCATGAATCATAGATGTTTTGAGACTATTCTTCTTATGTTTGTGGTTTATGTTGGCTTTTCATATGTACTGAAGTAATTGAAATATTTTGGTGACTTTGGTGCTTAACTTGTTGGAAATGTATTGTAATGATTTAATGATTGTTGCATCTATGTGAACTACTATGCTTGATGTCTAGCGATTCTTTCTCATCTATGTGTGTGTGTCTCCATTAGATTAGTACTATTAATTATCTTTTAGAGGTTCATTTCCTCTTCCTTGTAGTGAAAGAACCTTGATACATCTACCATTGAACATTTCACAAGGCACACTCTCTTATTCATTCAAAAGCACATGTGCGCTTCTTTCTTGTGCTAACTGCTTAAACCAAGGCAAATCTTTAAGTAAATGGTAGTTGGGCCATATTTTTGGATAGGAATTCTAGACCAAATGGTGTGAGGTCTAATTGGGACGTCATATCAGGGAGATCCCTTGTATGTTGGTGGTATTTAACACTGTCAAAATTCTAGCGCTAGAAGGAGGGCAACAAGCTTTTTTATGGTTGATAACTCTTCACATCCCAATCATTCATACTTAGACAAGGCAATAATATCCCGAGCACTATCCCAACTCCTATTCCCGAAGTAGGAGGGTCTTTTCAACTTGGTCCGGAGTTGGCCTACAAGGTTACCTATGAACAACTCTAGACACTTCAACCTATTACCCGTCGATTTGTGAAAGCTATCGATTTACTCACTGTTGCTCATAATCTTCCTCATCATCCTAAGAAGAAAGAGGCAACTCATACTAGTGTGTTAGTCACATCGGTGGAAGATTTTAGTTTTTGCCACTCTCGAGGAACTAACAATCTTTAGAAGATAGTTCAACAAGATTTGCTTCCACCCATTCACAAAAAGTAGATATTGTTCTCTTTGACGGAGAGCAGCTGGCAGTTGAGTGAGAATTTAATTATGGTTTGAACAGTAAAGGAGAAGGCTCATCAGATTCTGAAATAAAGGAGGAAATAAGAGACAAAGACATGGCAGATCAGGACTTGGATTGGATGGCCCAAGGGCCACTCGCTCTTCTGGATAACCTTCATAAAATGCCCAAACATCTAGAAAAGTTGTTATCTAAGTTTGATCCATAGAAGAAGACTAAGGCACGAGATCATATCGATGATTTCTACATGCATCTACGAATGTTAGAAGTATGGTACAATGATGTTGCTTATAGGATTTTTCCTTTCACTTTAGAGGGTAGAGAAACAACACGGTACCATAGTCTGCCTGTTAATTTAGTCCATGATTGGAGGGACTTTAAGAAATTATTTTTGGAAAAATTCACCGATGACAAGACTCCGGTCGTGTTGTTAAAGGAGCTCGGAAACATTAAGATGGGGCAAAAGGTGAAAGTTTAAGATTTTAATCAAAGGTTTAACCGTATATTGAACAAGTTTCCCCCATATATGCAACCTCACGATTCAATTACTATTGATTATTATATAGTTGCCTTACCCGCTAACATTTCCTCTTTTGTTAAATGAGATGCAAAAGAGATATTGGCTCTAAACTTGCTTGGAAACTAGTTCACTACTGAGAGGGAGGGTGAATCAGTAGTGAAGGCACTTATAGAAATTTTCTCCAAATTATTATTTGTTTAAACCATGCACAAAATGAAGCACATAATCAAATATTAGAGCAGCAAACACAAGTAAAACCATGAATGCAATCAACACAATAGGTACAAATATTTCTAGTAGAAAACCCTCTTGAGGGAAAAAAAGTACCTGCTGCTATTGCACTGCTCAAATATTCTATTATGTCAAATAATTCTTTACATAGAGATTCAAATGGCCACTTTCAAATGGAGACTCTTTCTCATTCAGATCTACACACTACCATCCGCTAAAGGCCACCATGATCAACGATCCTCTCCCAGTTACTCTTGAACTATCAATCGAATCTACAAACTCCATTTTGTTGGAAGCCACCACGACCAATGAGCTTCACCTAGTTTCTTTCGAACTATCCAACCACCATTGGATTGAGAAAAATTCTCACTTATATTGATTTCACCAATGTCCTCCAACTCCACTCTGTGTGGTTCTTGTTTCAAAATATTTTAGACTGGAACCAAGAACTACTCAACATGAGCACTACAACAACATATCATCAAAACACACAATGAAAAACCAAATCTACACCACAAACTGCAGTCAAAATATCTCCACACAAACTGCGAAACAATCTCCAAATACTCTTGCAATCAAACTCTAATCATCTCCTCATTAGCTGCACAAAATATTGGTTGAAACATACTTCATCTAACTATTGCAACACCAGTAAACTGCTTCAGAAAATATGCATCAACAACTCTCACATAACTTGCATACTTTCTCCACTCTCACACTCACTCAACACATAACTCATCCAACCAAACTATCACTGAGATTTCTCCAATATATATATGAATGTAGGTGCTCAACTCGATAATTACCAAGAACTACTGAGCTCCACAAACTCTGTTCATATGCTTCATTTGATCCAAATTCAGCTCATTGACTCGATCAAGCCACTAACTCCACTCGCCTTTTGATATTTCCAACTTTGATTGGATTCTAGAGGCCCCACTAACTTTTCTGACCTTATGTTGAAAATTTTTGATCAAAAATGTCGCTATAATAACAAAATTAGTTGCGCAAGGAATGCGGAGAAAAACTTGTGAAAATGCTTGGCCGCATGCACAACACTACATAAACTCCACTGGAGCTGGTGTGCTCAGAATGTCTAACGATTCTTTCTCGTTGTTGTAGTGTTTTCTTCTCAAAGATGTATGAAAAGAACCCACTTAAGACTGTGGATGACAAACAGTCTCAACAATATAAATGGCTGCCAAACATTGTAGATCTGCAACAACTGATAGAAACAAAATCTGCCAAAGTCCTGATCTATGCCACAATCATAGCTAAATAACAAGAATAAACAGTAATTACTCCAATCATCCAATGAAAACCAGATATACAAAGAATATATTTTATTATAACACCTGTGAAGGGAACAAATAAACGTTACCAGCCCCCCTCTATGGGATGGGTTCTTGGCTATCCTCAAACGTTTTCAACGTTTTGCTAGAGTCTTTCTCCTCTATAATGTGTAAGCCCAGCAAATAAAATGTTTGAGCTCAATGGGAACTCAAATGGAAGAAAAGTGGTGGTGGACAATGAAAATAATCAGAGTTATAACATTGAGTGCAACAATGAAAATAATCAAAAGTGAATAATGAATGGAAAACCCTTCTATTTATAACAAAATATTGAGTTATCCTCGAATAATGAGTAATAATAAAATATTATTAACCTCATTCTTGGAATAGCCACTTGGAATATTTTTTAATATTTGGTTAGAAGGGAAAAAATATTTAAACTTTTATCTAGAAATAATAAATAAATAAATGATTTATTTATCATCTCAAGAATTTGGTCAAGGAATAATAAACAAATAATGATTTATTTAATTATTCCCTGGGGATTTAGTCAAATTTGACAAAGAATAATAATTAATTAGTGATTAATTAATTATTCTTAGAGAAAAATAAGATAATTAATAATTTATCTGTTGATTTTTCGTAACTCGGTAAAATATGACAAGGAATAATAATTGAACAATGGTTTAATTAATTATTCCTAGAAGAAAATCAAATAAATGGTGATTTATTTAATTATTCTTCATAGGTTTAATTATAAATTACTTAACAAAGGTGGTTTATTAAGTAATTTCTCACAGTGAAAACAACTTTACTATGGTAAAATTGGCTTTACACGGTGTACTTTGATCCATCTAGTAAATTAGTCTAGATGATCAATTTTTTGGTGATAACACTCGTCTATGTGCGTGTGTCTCCTTTAGATTAGTACTATTACTTATCTTTTAGAGGCTCATTTCCTCTCCCCTGCAGTGAAAGAACCTTGATACATCTACAATTGAACATTTTAGAAGGCACATTCTCTTGCTCATTCAAAAACACATGCACGCTTCTCTCTCATGCTAACTTCTTAAGCCAAGGAAAATCTTTAAGTAATCGATAGTCGGGTCGTATTTCTGAATGAGACTCCTACATCAAATGGTGTAAGGTCTAATTGGGACCTCATATTGGGGAGATCCCTTGTATGTTGGCAATATCCAACACCGTCAACAAGTTCCATTAGTGATGTTGATAAACTCCTTGAAATTTTACCTATTTTTGGGAAAGCCACTAGAATGATTATAAATGACAGGAAATCCACTATCTCCTTTCACAACTTGGATGATAGTGAGATACAACACTAGAGAGATAATTTTCCATATGAGCTAAAAAATTTAGACGTTTAGTTGAAATGCTTGGGATTCCATCTTAAACCAAACGAATACAATAAGGAGGACTGGAACTGGATTTTAACGAATATGGAGTCACAAGTGGCTTTCCACGGAAGGAAGATTTGTTTTGGTAAAACTAGTATTTGAGGCAATTCCAGTCTACTAGATGTCACCAACTTGGATCCCCAAGTGTGTTATGGAAAAGGAAACATGATTATGCTTCAAGTTCTTATGGTTTGGTCATCATGAATGATCTATTCTCCCTTGGGTTAAATATGAATAGATATCACTGCCAAAAGTTCTTGGAGGCTAGGGGTTAATTTTTTTTTTCCATTCTCTAAATCTTTAGCTGCAAAATGTGGATGGAGGCTTTTGAACACACAAAGCTTCTGGACCATGGTTGCGACTCATAAGTATATCACTCTAAACATGCTCGAATAATAGATAAGAAGAGAGGAAAAGCCTTGGTCAAATATTTCTGTCATTTGGAGGGTCGTTCTAAATTCCTTGGAACTTATAGGTTCGAGCCTTGCATGTCGCATAAGAAACAACAACAGGGTAAGGATAAGAGTGGATCCTTGGCTTGGAAATAGGGAGAGCCATATTCTTCCACAACTACCCACTGACTTCCTTAGAGACAAAGTAATTTATAAGCTCTCCCATCTAGAAAATCCTATTAATTTTATTATTTGGAGCCATGGATGAAACTCTGCAGTTGATCTGGGTATAGAGTGTTAAAAATAGCCACAAAAAATCCTAATTTAATTTGTCCTTGAATTAAATTAGGAATTAAATCGAAATTCTATTCTCATAGCAACTTGTAATAGTTAACTAAGTTCATTTGACTTAGTTGGCTCAGTAAATTCGAGTTGGAAGTCTATCTAGAGTCGTGTAGAGTGATTCCCAAATTTCAGGGGTCCAGGTTGAGTTATTTTGAGTTGTAATTAATTAACTTAGTTTAACTGAGTTAAAGTCAGTTAAATTAGTTCAAACAGTTGGGGGAACTAGTAGGAGGTCTAATAGTGGGGACAAGCACCAGTGCAACTTCACTACTCCACCAGTTAACTGAAGATTCAATCATAAATAACTTATGCATGTCGGTTCTTAGGAAGACCCAATTGAGATTAGAGTTAAGGGACAATGTACTATTAGTTGTATAATTTTCCGAGTTGTACAAATGGCGCATGTAATTAGTTGAGGGCATATGGATGGATTGCGCATTTATGGAGAGAGCATTTCACAATTAAATATGGGCTAATTCTCTTAGGAATTGTGCAAGGAAGTAGGGGCTTGACAGGCAGTAGAATTGGCTAAGTGTTGGCTTGAGCTGGTTTGTGAAGTAGTGAGATAGATTGTACTTATGCAGAGATTGCTTGGGTTGAACAAGCATTGTATTTTCTTCTCAGGTCTCCTGGTTAATGCAATATAGATAGTCGGGGTTTTGAGTAGTTGATTTCCCCAGAAAAAATAGTGTGTTATGTGCAATTGGAATTCTTCCTTTTTTGCTTATTGTTTTCATCGATCAATTTTGGCTTCCACTGATGAGTAGAGTAGATTCTATCTTATGTTTTAGCATATCACATAAGTTGTTGAATCTACAAGTAAAAATCTACATAGAGGTTGAATACAAGGAAGTTTGGATTAGATATTTGGAAGCTCTCCGAGAGGTTCATATTGGAATAACAAATATAAAAGATGAACTAGTATGGATATTCTCCCCATTTGGCTCTTATTCTCCTAAGTTTGGGTATGTTCGTCTGAAAACGGGTAGAGCAATGGGGGAACTAAAATGGTGGTGGAAGGCAGTGTGGCAACCTAAATGTCCAACAAAAGCACACATTTTTATCTGGTGTGTTCTAAGCAATAAAGCCCCTACTTGGGATGTTATGCAACAAAGATTTAAGATAGGCCTAGGATGGTGTGCATTGTGCAAAATGAATGAAGAATCTCTTACTCACCTCTTCATAAGTTGTCCCTTTATTCTACAGGTTTGGAGTTGTTGTCAATCGACTCTAGGCCAGGCTTCTGTCTGGGATGACAACATAGTATAGGAGTCTTGGAGAACATGTAGCTCTTCTCTAACAACAAGAAACTTCAAGGCCTTACCTTTAATCATCTATTGGGGGGTTTGGTTGGCCTGGAACAAGCCAATCTTTCAGGTTTTATTCTCTTTTCCTCTTCTATGGCCGAGAAGGTGTATCTTTTCTAACACATTTTCCTCAAGACAAAGACACCCCCCCTTCTCGATGCATTATTTCAAAAGATCTTGAAAAAGCAATTTTTTGAGCATATTTTAAGGGGGTGTCACAAGAAGAAAACCAACAAAGTGAGGGTAGTGTCATTCTTCATCTTTCTAAGAATCATTTCTTTAAAATTAAAACGGTCTTCAGTAATTAAGGTTGTGATAAGAATCAATTTTATGGTGGCTCTTTACTAGTGATAAATTGGATCAATGGATCACAATAGTTTATGTTACTTGTTCCAATTTTGGATGAGGTTATGCACCTAAAATCAAAATTTGGTAGTGTTTTATGCACACATATTTAGAAGGAGATGAACTCTCAAGCAAACCGCTTATCCAAAAAATGCTTAGCTCTCGAGCTGTACTTATGGCAGATTACTTAACGACTGGAAAACTCTTCTTTCTATCACATGCCATTTATAGATGAAATCATACTAGCTGTGCCAATGAGACAATAAACTATATATCTCTTCCTTCCTCTTTATTTACAGTTTTTCATACAGTAGCGGTACACTACTTTCTTAAAAATAGTTTTAAATGTGAAGTATATCTTCACAATTTTGTAATTTTAATTTAAATATGAATATGTAAGGGCCTGAAGGCAAACAATACTCTTTTTACAAGGACTAACTTGAAGACAGTGAATCTATGATATCCAACAGAATACACATAATGATGTGTATATGCAGAATGTAATTTTGTATCATTTTCCAAATGAAATATAATTACAACTTTTTTTTAGGGAAAAAAATATAGATATGTGACACACACACACACACACACACACCAATGATGTGTATACGTAGAATGTAATTTTGTATCATTTTCCAAATGAAATAAAATTACATTTCTTTTTTTAGGGAAAAAATATAGATATGTGACACACACACACACACATGTATGTATGCCTATATATGTGTGTGTGTAGAGGAATAAACAACTAGGCTAGTCTTGTACTCGCTTGACATGGGGTTGATTCCAATTGCTGTCACTATAACCTCTAGGTGCCTATGTATGCCCCTTCCACAGGCACAAATGAATTGAGGGGATTTGAACCTCTAGCCTCCTTGTACATAACACTTCATTTTTACGACCATCGCTAATTGAACTAACCCCCTGGGGATGATATGCGAAATATATATACAATATAAATAATAGTTATAAATCATAGATCCATCTTACCATATAGATTAACTAAAATAATGATAATTCATATTCATAACCTTGTTAAATTTCATGTTTTTTTCTTCTAAGCTAATTGTTTACATTGATAAAGTCAACCAAATTTACACCAAATTATGTTTGTCAACTATTATTGGTCCACCACAAGGGAAACTAAACCAGTGATAAAAGAGAAGCTAGTTTATAATCCAAAAAATTATAGCATAAAGCTAAGTCTAAAATTGGTAAAGACAAGTGAGCTTTGTTGCCCCAATGTAGGGGAAACCAACAGTTACAAGACACAAAATGTAATTAGGCTTAACTTTGAGAGACCTAGAGTGGCATAAAATAAAAGTAACAGTCCCCCTAGGTGAGAAATGAAATATGAAAGCTGAAATCATGGAAGAAAAAAACCTAGACCAGTGAGACATTAAAAGGAGCAAGAGGAACCATAATGTCGAGAGGAAAGTGAGGTATCTAGGTTGATGGGTTGATGTGTTCCCTTCTTTCCTAGTTGATATGGAGATCCTGTAGCGAGCCCATCCCAGAGTAGTCCAAACAACCTTCCGCGTCTAGCAACAACTCCTTAAGCTCCTTAATATTGTGCCGAAGATGATCATGTGCTTCTTATATGTCAAGGAGAGCCTTTCCTGGAATTAATTGGATATGCCAATAGAGGTCGATCGTATGGAGACAATGGTTTTGGCATCCTCTGGTATTTTTCATTTCTAGAAGCCATGTTACTACACCATCTAGAATTTATGAGTCCAATGTAGTCTGATGCTTCTAGCGCACTTCGACCTCCACCTCATTAATCTCAGACTAAATTGTAAGTAGATGTGGGTCTGGTAATGATGAGTTGAAGATGCCACTTGAAAATGAGCTTGAGAACCACCAACAGAGCCACAACCACCTCCCCCACAATGGCAATAGGCATGCTCATGCTACCTAGTCATGGCAGTCGAGGGGAGAAAAATACTAATAAAGCTAAAACTCAACAGCATAGAAGGATGATAAGAGTGGAGACCATTGAAGAAGATAAGGTTGGCGCTTAAGGAAAGGGCCAAGACTGAGTTTCATAATGCGACAAAATCCTTTTCCTACAAAATCACCAAAGGGAGGAGAGAAATAATCGAAGGAAGGTTGAGCTGCAATGGCCGAGACTAAAGATTCGAGTTGAAAGTCATGGCCACTGGAGGAAAACAACCATGTGAAGAGAAGCCTAATTAGAATAGAAATCTAGTGCATGCAACTAGAGAAGGAGTGGCAATATATTTCTCTAAAATGATTATCACATTAGCTATTAAGGCCTCTTCTTTTACCATGTTGTTGGCTCATTGAACACCACACTGCATTTATGAGAATTGATGGGTGTGGTTGGCCTCAAAGGGAGGAGGTGCTATACCACAAAAATTCCCACTAATCATTCATTATGTGACTGCGGTGGCACTCCTATCGAGGTCAAAACTTCAT
This sequence comes from Pinus tabuliformis, assembly GCA_031772625.1. Classification (NCBI taxonomy): domain Eukaryota; kingdom Viridiplantae; phylum Streptophyta; class Pinopsida; order Pinales; family Pinaceae; genus Pinus; species Pinus tabuliformis. Next base: position 440,005,424 of record CM062816.1, read on the forward strand.
GTTTAACTTTAATTAATAATGTAACACCCTTGCTCGACCCATTGAATGTAAATAACATGTATATGTGAAACTAGGTTAGTGAGCCAAGGGTTTCGTTTGAGTGCCATTGTGCCCATGTGTATTAGTGTTTTGTGTTTTTGGACTGGTATGCCCATATGCACATGTTTTATATTTATGTATGTTTTGTAGCTAGAAGGCATAGAAATGCAATTATGATAACGCATACATTTTAATAAAAAAATAATGACTGCAAACTGAGAAGACATAAAGAGTTAGGGGGGTTGAGAATCCATGGATGATAAAAGAGGTTCATATGATTTATTAATCATTAAAAAAAGAGCACATGCATATAACCCAAGGTCCATTAAGTGGATTGGGTGAATTTCAAGTGGTAGAAAAAGGGCATGCATATAAAAAGAAGCATGTTGGCACTATGAAGGGGGATATTCATCCATTCTTGCAAATAGGCGGGGATTCGATTAGCCATGGAAGCATGGAGACAATTATGGAATGAGAGCCTATAAGGGTACTTGGAAGACTTTTGAGGGTAATGGAACTCCTAGATGTCGCAGGACTATGGAAAATTCATGTTAGACTGAGTAAGGTGCCCTGGGGAGTGGCATATATCGAGGGACTGCAGGTGTAGAGAAGGGTGCGCACTTCTCGGGTGCAAGCTAACAAGGAATGTGAGTCTGTTGGTTGGAGGTTGTTGGGTTTGGTACCTTGGTTGCATAAGGGCTTGTAAGACCTATGAGAGTAGTGGAACTTCTAGAGCCACAAGACTCTCAAACATCTGTTGGGTGCTAATTTTGATATTTGTTAACCATCTTATTCAACCTTTCTATCTTCATTTTTGAACCAAAATCTCTTCTGTTTTACCAGTTTTGCGAGGATAATGGCATAAAAAGGGCATAATAAAGGTAATTATCTTTCATAGATAACTTTTTTATTTCTAGTTTCTAAATATTAGTTAAAATCATTTATTAAGTTACTAATTTAAAAAATTCAACAATTTCAGAATGATTTCCCACAATCTCTCCAAGGTTTCCATTGTTCCATGTCAACAAATCTGAATCTGACACTTGGAGGATGTTCAAAATCTTCATGAGATGGATAAATTCATATTCCATCTTACGATAGCCACTCATAGCCTCAAAGTCAATGATAAGTGAACGCTAGTTATCAGTTCAGAAATTCCTGTAATTCAATTAGACAAATCAGCATAATTAATGCTAACAACTGGAATTTGAGGTCTGATTCCCAGGAAACAGATTTCACATCCAAAAGAAGTTTGAGAAGATTGAACAACACACCATAGACTCGTATTTTCTTTCTCGTATATTGATTTGTTTGTATTTTCATGAAGATATTGAACAAAACCCTGTCTATGAGCCAATTTTGTTTCTATAAATTAATGTATTATTATAAAGACAAGATTCAGGAAGGATGAGGAGTTAGCTACTTAATTCTCATTTCATATGTTTACTATGAAGAAAGACTATTATCTGTAAAAATTGTGAAGTTGTTTAATACAAGAGATTAATTGTGTTCTATGGTGTTATCTTCTTTAAGTTCATGTAATAGCCCAAAATAAACATGTAATTAATCAAGTAATTTATATTCAACATGAAATTATCAACTAATTAACATCAAAGTTCAAAACTATGAGTAGAAACACTTACTTGTGATTTCAGTTGAAGTCTGCTAATTGCAACAAGGTTTTGGGGACAACTCTCCATCCAACCGTAGGCTCAATTGCGCAAGGTATTGCTACAACTGGCCACCCCCGAGCCCTCAATCAACGTACTGCTGCCAGGGAATCCTTTGTCTTAGAACACTATTCTCCCAAGAGAATGAATGATAAAATCTTGGAATGATGGAATGCCTCCCATCTTCCTCACCATCTAATAAATAGAGCAAACATTGGAAGGGGAACCACATGCACACACTTCATGTGTCTACATGCAACTTTATTGTTTTCTTGTTTTATTTCTTTTTGATAGCTTTACTGATTTTTTTACTGTTTTCTTGTTTTATTTATATTTATATTTATTTAGAGTTTTAGTATGGTTATTTATTATTTATTACTATTTTATTATTATTATTATTATTCATTGTTTATTATTTATTTTCTTGTATTTTTTTAATATTATTTATTATTTATATTATTATTTTATTATTTATTATTAAGGGACATTACATACTTTCCCACTTTAAGGAACTTCGTCCCAAAGTTAAGTTGAATTATTATTATTATTTATTACTTCATGTTCGCTCGACACCCTCTGCTGAACTAGTATAACCAGTAGGCATCGAAAGTTTTCACAACACCCGGGAAATCTCAAGGAATCTCTGTCCTTTTTCCCACTTTCGGAACTAGGCATAAGCCTCCCCGGTCTGTATCCTAGTCCAAGGCTGGCCCCAAGGCTCGCACCTAACTCAAACCTCATTTGCCCCAAGGCAGGCATCTGGTACGGTACTCAATGACTCTGGGCATCTCGCAAGGCTGGCCCACTCCCTCCATAACTACTAAGGTGCACAGCCCCAGGCATCGAAGTCCTTACACCCCCACTAGACTTCGACATCCCAATCCAATAATAGGCACCTAGCCTAGAACATCAGGCACTTGGCCTCCTCAAGATGGTCCCATAGCCCTTCAAGAGCTATCCATCAAGAGCTACACAAGAAAAAGGAACCACTGGCATATGTAGTGTTGATTGAGTTTGTCCCCAACCCATATGGTGTTACTTATTCTCCTTCATGCGTATGGGCTCACCCAAGATCATCAAATAAACCGGCCCTCTCGGCCCATTAGAGGAGTCCTGTGAATCATCACACCTCAACATGCAACCAATGCATTAGCCATACCATCATAGTATCATATAAAATAATCCACATGCCAAGTCTTGCAGAACATTCATCATTGTTAATCGCAACATTATAAATTTGTATGCAACTATCACATGCTTCACCTTATGAAATACCCTCATAAGTTATAACATCAACATATTTGCATCAAAGACATATCATGACTTCACATAATAAATGAATCACATGTCAATAAACCTCATATTATAGCATCATAATTCATATGCCATGTTATGCATATCATATCCATCATCAGTATTCAACATTAAATACCTATCATCACGTAGTAAATGAATATGTCAATATATATTGACATAACATCATAATACCTGAGCATATCACTACCATCATAAGGATACAACATCACTATAAGAATCACATGTGCATCGTTATCGTCCTACCATTATACTCATCATCATATCAGTCAATTAAACTAAACTGAAATCATAATTTAGATGTATCTTGATTTAGATGCTGCATAAAAAGTATCTGTCTTAGCTAAGTAAGCACTACCACACATTTTAATCAAGTAAATAAGGAAAGTTATTAAAAATAACATCTGCATCTTCCCAGGTAGCTGACCCTCGGCTATATTGGTCCCACTAGACCTTGACTTACTCAAACTCACGGTTCCTGAGTCAACGAACCCGACGGTCCAGTATACAGAATGGTTCAACCTGAAGGACTCCTTCCTTGGAAACCTACAAATTTTCAAATTTCAAAACATGGGATGGGTCGGGTACATATTTTCTAAGCATAGAAACATGAAACACATTATGCATCCTTCTTAGATGGAATGGAAGCTCGAGCTTATAAGCCACTGGTCCAATCCTCGCTAGGATCGTGAATAGCCCAACAAATCTAGGGGATAACTTTGTTCCCTTACCAATCCTAAAGGGACTTTTAAAGGGTTTGATTCTAATAAAAACTTGGCTTCCTTCCTCAAAGTTTCTATCAACTCTCTTTGCATCAACATAACTTTTCTAGCAATCCCTGGCTTCTTTCAGTCTCTGTTTAATTGTAGCCATTTGTTCTTCCATTTCTTGGAGCATTTCAGGTCCCAACATGACTCGATCCTATAATCGATCCCAACTTAATGGAGTATGAGATGGTCTTCCATATGAGATTTCGAAGGGAGATGTCTGCATTGAACTGTGATAACTATTGTTGTATGCAAATTCCACTAAGGGAAGGTATTTCTCCCATTGGTTTTGTTGATCCATGACATACATTCTTAGCATGTCCTCTAACACTCGGTTTACTCTTTCTGTTTGCCCATCTATCTCTGGGTGATATGCTGTACTGAAATTTAGTTGTGTTCCCATAGATTGTAATAGGCTTTTCCAAAATCTGGAAGTAAAACGTGCGTCTCTATCATATATTATCTTTCGGGGCACTCCACGAAGGCGAATTATTTCTTTTAGGAAAATTTGAGCGATAGCTGATGCTTCAAAGGCGGTCTTAACTGGAATGAAGTGAGCACTCTTAGTTAATTTATCAACAACAACCATAATGCAGTCATGTCTTTGGAATGTCATAGGTAAGCCTCCAACAAAATCCATCAAAACAGCTTACCACTTAGTTTTTGGTATATCATGGGGTTGTAAAAGACCTGCCGGGTGACAATATTCAACTTTAATTTGTTGACATTCTAAACATCGGGCCACAAACTTTGTTATATCCTTTTTCATTCCTGTCCAGAAAAATAGTTGTTTTAAGTCTGCGTACATTTTCTAGACTCCTAGATGTGCAGCATATGGAGCTTGGTGGGCTTCCTTCATTATTAATTTCTGAAGTTCATCCTCATCCGGGACATAAATCCTACCCTTATATCGTAGCAATCCATCATTTTCTAAGGTGTATCCTTCCCACCTGGTTTCCACGAGTACCTCTTCTTGTAAGGCAAATTTTTATTTGTTGGTATTGCAGGTCCCCTACTAGGTGATTTAGAATCTGACTTCTCATGTCTATCTTCAATGATGATATTGAATGAAGTCTAGGTCTCCTGCTTAAAGCATCTGCAACTTTATTCTCTTTTCCCTTGATGTAGGATATCTTGAAATCATAAGCACTAAATAGCTCACTCCAGCGTCATTGTTGAGCATTAAGGTCCTTTTGTGTGAAGATATACTCGAGACTTCTATGATTTGTTCTTAATTCAAATTGACGCCCCATTAGATAATGTCTCCATAGTCTCAAGGCCATTACAACTGCCGCTAACTCCAAATCATGAGTAGCATAATTGATTTCATGGGTCTTGAGTTTACGTGAAGCATAAGCAATAACCCCTTCATCTTGCATCAAGACTGCACCTAATCCTTCTCCTGATGCATCTGTGCATACACGAAAGTCCTTGTCCATGTCGGGTACCTTTAATATTGGAGCAGTTGTTAGCCGATGTTCGAGCTCATTAAATGCTTTCTCACACTCACTTGTCCATTCAAACTTAACCCCTTTCCTTTGGAGGTGGGTAATGGGATTAGATATCTATGAGAACCTTTCTACAAATCTTCTATAATAGCCTGCCAACCCCATAAAGCTGCGTACTTCCTTGACATTCTGGGGAGTAGGCCAAGTCATTATAGTTTAAATCTTACTATAATCCACTGTAATGCCTTTCCCACTAATGGTATGGCCTATGTGATGCAGAAAAGTGTTCCCTCTGCAGATAGAGGCAACCCCTCTAGCCCTAGAGTGGGTCTAGTCACAACAAGGACAAAACAACAATTAATTCCCTTAAATAGCCATCATTGGAGGCCTACCTCAAACCGGTGGTTGATGAAGTTCCGTTGTGCTGCTCCAACTTCTGTTTCCTTCTCCTTAATGAGCGATCAACCTGAAACACCACAAAGAAACAACAGAGCATGTAACCGAGAAACAACAATGATCTATTTACTCATAAAGTCAAGAAGTCATGACCTATCAAGTGAATTACATACAAGATATAGGAAATCATCATTGATTGTATTAATAATAAATCGAGAGCAAAGCTTACAACCAAGTCTTGACATCGCAAGCCTTCTTAGAGGGTCCAACCAGTGTGTTTCTTCAAGCATTCACTCTCAAAGATGGGTCTCCCAAATAGCAATATATCTCTCTCTCTTATTCACAAGCTTTAACACAAGGTTAAGGGCACTCCACACCTTCTTGCAAACTATATAGCAATCCCACACTTGTCACACTCACACCAAAACTATCTACCAAACTCAAAAGCAGCAGCAGCACTGTACAACCAAAAGAACTAGCAGATGATAGCAAGGGTGAGTGATTTTATAGGAGAAGGAGTCTCCATGAAATGAGGGAGAGGGAGCTTATCCTCAGGGCAAGCAACACAAAAGACAGAACTACCATGCCAGAGGGGGAAGGGCGACCCAAACTGACCCAACAACCAGGTCTAGAGACATCCACAAGGCCGATTGTTGGAACGAATTCGCCCAATCTGGATCGTCGTTGGTTGTTAACTAAGCTTTAGTGCCAACATTGCTAGGAGGCAATGTATGCAGACTGACCGTCGCTAAAGATAACTAATAGCCTTGCATCGGGGCTTGAAAGCCAACCGTCGCGGGAAATAGGTGTACTCCCGCAACGGGGTTGCGACAGGACTGTTTATGACAGGGGTTCGTCGCATGTATTAAATGTATTCTTGCGACGAGGCAGAAAACTTAGGAAACGATGGTCAATTGGCAACATAAGAGAGCATTTGTTTAATATGAGCATGTTTTACTGGACACATGACACAGTAGAAGGACTGCGGTGAAGGCAGTGACAAATTACTGTGTAATAGATGCCCCCTAAAGTATGAAGCCTGAGAGAGTGGGAGGGGTGAAATGCTTTACGAAACTGTCTGAATTGGAACACCACCTGGAAGAACATGCAAGTGCAGGTACAGCTGATATCTCTGATAGTGAAATACATGTAGTCTAGGCATGGGCATAGCCATCCAAAAGACATACGAACTTGGTCTGTGGTATGGACGTAGCCATCCAGCTAGTAAGACCATGATAATGATAAAGATATGGTCGCAGCCATCCATGAAGACTTAGGTATGGTCGTAGCCATCCATCAAAGGGTCATGTATGTAAGCACGAACCAATCCACGCAACCCGAACATGTGTAATCTTAGTCCGGGGTCTTGAAATCCAACCGATCATAGTACAAATTCTAGCATGCAAACAGATGTGCTGAAGTCGAGCATGATAGAAAGTCGCTTGATTACCGGTCAATGATGAAAACCGTTAACAAGCACGAGAGAAACCACCAATAATGCCAATGGATCTCAAGGTACTATCTAGTACAATCCACTAACTGTGAAGAATGAGTTGAAGTCAAACACTTTGTGGAATCACCCAATTGACAACCAATGATGAAAGTCGATCGTCAGGTGCGAAGAACTTGCCATTGAGGCATGCAAGCTCCAAGGTACTAAAGGGGAGCTCTAGATCGATCTCCTGGATAATGAGCTGGCATCGACAGGAGATGGTCCATTGCAGGAGGGCCATAATGTTTCCCTCATCAACGACATGAGATAAGGAACAAGTGGTAGATGGTGAAGCAGAGTATTAGAGGAGGAGGTAAGGATGTGAACTGCAGAAGGATTATACTCTTGAAAATATCGGCCACACGACTCCGGAGGGTGGCAACATTCAGGTACCAAGGGATCAGAGGCTTGATGGAGAAAACATGGATAAGATGGAATGAGGCTAAATGGCAACCCAAAACCCTGGAAGGCCAAATGACGATATATGGATATCTCAACCAGACAAGAAGCAAAAGTGTCGATGTTCAAGAGTGACTAGTTGTCGCAGGTAACAAATGACAACTTCCAAATTTTCCCCTACCATTGCTGACGAGTACCCCAATTATTTTTTAAAACAAGCTTGAAGGGGATAGCATATGCTTGTAATATAAGTTCGTCCTTCGGATGAATCCAACCTAGTAGTAGTTTAACGAGCCCTAGGGAGGAGAAGCTCAAGTCTCGTCATGGTGACGAGTCCAATGTCGTAAGGGTTTAACGAGTTTGACATAGGTAAAACTCGGAGTCTTTTTCATGTTTAGAGAGTTTGAAAAAGAGACGGAAAAGAAAACTCCAGGGGGGTCCTTTTTCATAGATTGGTGTCTCTCGAGCCCGAAAAAGTATAAAACAATACTTGAGAGAACCGCTTAACCATTACAATCAAGGAGTACTTTTCGTAATTAGTGGCCTCGATCCGAAAAAGTAGAAAAGCGATCAAAGACACATCATTTCGTAACCAATATCGAACCTGAAACGACAAAAGTCCAGCAATCTTTTTGTGTTTATACGGTCAGAAAAGAGCTCAAAGCGGACCGCCTCTTATTTCATTTAACGAGTCAAAAGGAATAACTCGGTAATCTTTTCGTCTTTTAAGTCGGAAAAGAGCTTAAAGAGGACTTTGCAGAAAATACAGACCAAGTGTATACGGACTGTAATACGAGCCAACCATCGTCATTTCTGTACAAAACATGCACCATAAGATCCATTTGACATAAATAGATTATATATGTGGAAATATGGTCAAAAACCCAAAAAAACCCTAATTAAAAACACGATATAAATGAAAAAACCCACACCCTAAAGTGTAATTCTTAATTTTTTTTAAAAACACTATAAAAAGGGGTGTGGTAATTTCTATTTTTTACCATTTACATTGCGCATTTTTACCTTTGGCATTTTGGAGCACCAACCTGAGCAGACTTCCCAAGTCGATTCCGGCATCAATTGTCCACGGTTCTGCCTGAAGCTTTCTCCAAGTAAGTCCATTCTTCCTTGCGCTGCATTTGAGTGGTTTTTTTATGTAATTTGGTGATAGATAGGTGGTTTTAGGTGGATTTTCAAATCCGAGTCTGCCTCTCGGTCATCGCGGAAAAGCTGCTCGGGTTAGCGACGGCTGAGCGTGGTGACATGCACCACCTCCGTGATCGTCGCGAGAGATAGATGTACTCTCGTGAAAATAGCGGGAAAAATGAACTATTGACCTTGAGTTGTCGCCGCTGTTTGGAAAATAGTCGCGACGGCGGCGTAAAGTTGAATTTTTTATATATAATTTATGGATTTAAACTTGTGAAAAGAGTTCTAATTCATTTTTCCTTCGACGCAGGGCAACATGGCATTTGTATGGCAAGAAAGAACTCACGATATCAACGATGAACAAGTGTTAAATGATCCTGGGTGCCGAAGAGCTTTACTTGCTTGTGGATTACTAAAATTTTTCCTCACTCCGCATCTTCAGGCCCAACCTGACTTGTTAGAGTTGCTAATTCGTGCTTGGAACCTAGCGGACGAAAAGTTCGTTAACCAAGGCAAAGACATTGAGTTTGATGCTACGGATATATATTTCTTGACTGGATTGTCCCGTCGCGGCGAGAGGCCAATTTTAGAGGGCCAACGAACTGGCGGCGAATCACTGGACATGTTGATAGCACGGGTGTGCCCAGGGGCACGTAAATCAAGCTCTAGCGGGAAATTGGCGATTCCAACGGTAGAAGACCTGGTTCTCTGCTCAGTTCTATTTATGGTGACGAGGGTAGCGGGCTCCCAAGCCCAACACGAGGCAACAAAGACCCACCTTCGATTGGCTCTTGATTGCCTTAACCCGACCATGTACAACTGGGCTGAAGCAGTGACCAGTAACATGAAGAGGCAGCTCACCAAATGTTGTCGCGGGGAGGCGAAGCAGTTTGGTTACGGGTCTATTTTGATCCCGCTCATGCTGGAGCAAGTGCCATCACTTCAGTTACAGGACATGGACTTAGACAGACCTAGACTGTGAGAGACCCAGATCACTCGTTGGGCACATGTCATGCCATGAGGGGGTGGCGGTCGACCAGTGTCATGGGGGACACTATTCTGAGAGTGGCTAGATCGCCAGACGATCTTTATCGAGGATTGGCCATATGCAGGTATGGATTTTCGTGGGGACCTTGACATGGTGCTGCCTACTAGCGAGTAGTGGGACGATGGAGGTAAAACACTTGATCACACTATTTCTGTATTTCGTCTTTTATGATGTTTTTTGGATTTTTTCATGCATATGTCTTAATGATGTACCTTATGTTACTTGCAGATGTGGGACTAGAGAGGCCTGTGGGACTAGCTCCGGAGGCACGGAGGGAACCACAAGGCATCAGAGAGCTGGCCTTAGTTCCCCCAGCTGACAGTTCAGTGGAGACAGTGGCCCATAATCTTGAGGGCCTGACAGAGGGGATCCCAGATTACAGGGGGATCATAGAGGTCCCCATAGAGTATCAGATACATACAGTAGGGGTGATACCTAGGGTACATAGACTCTTGAGATGAGTCGCACGAGCAGTGGTGTGCTACAAAGAGCATAACCCACCGCAGTAGATGCCTATGTTTTACTTTCTGTTGATTTTTTGAGAGACGTGTTTCGAATGTACACAGACTCTATTTTTTGACATACACACTTATTTTTGAGCGCCTCGGTGCGCCACACGATATATATATATATATATATATATATATATATATATATATATATATATATATATATATATATACACATATTTCTATGGTTCATTATTGTGTCTCGAATGCTTCTATACAATGTTCTGATTACATGTTGCGTAAATTTCTGTCTAATACATGATTTGCTAATGCATCAGTTAATGTGTTTAATCTTCTTGGAATGTGTTGATATGTAATAAAATCAAAATTCCTTTCCAATAATTTAACACATAAATACAACCTTAAAATGTGATGATCTATGACGGAATAATGCCCGTTAAGCTGGTGGAAAACAAGTTGAGAATCCAGATTCACAACCAATGCACGAATATCGAGGTTGATAGCCTCGGTCAGTAATTCAATGACAACGCTATATTCAGTGACATTGTTTCTGGTGCAACCTAGACAAACACCTTGAAGGTCTACTAACTGACCGTGAGGATTGTAGATCATCCATGCTGCAGAAGAAAGATTCCAGGTACTACAGCAGGCACCATCAGCGAAACCAACATAAGGTGTACCAGACATCTGCAAAAAAGACATAATAAGCGACATTTATGCCTTCACACCAAGCCAAACATGCAAACACATACAGAAAACACACCTATTGAAAAACACACGTATATACAAATGAGATGCACGAGATTCATGCATAATATTTTTTCAGATAAAGCCCATTTCGAGGCTTATCTAGAGGATTCCCTTCATAATCGATCAGCTCATAGGCCCCTTTTTGCAAAACTCGTTTCACAATGTAAGGCCCATGCCACATAGGCTCGAATTTTCCTGCCCCCAGCTTATCATTTGCTTGATCATAGAGCAGGACTAAGTCTCCTTCAACGAAAGAACGAGGATTGATAGCTTGATCGAAGTGAGTTTTCACTCTCTTCTTTTGTGCTTCAATGGCTAGAGAGGCTAGTCGATAGGTCTCATCTAACCGCTCTAGGTAAAGAAGACGTTCTTCTACCGGAGTAGTGTTGGGGAGTAATTCGACGGCTAATTTAAGAGAAGGGATCTCACACTCAATCGGAAGGGTAGCCTCCAGACCGTAAACTAATTGGAACGGGGTGAACCCGGTGGCATCCTTCACTGAAGTTCGGTAGGCCCATAAGGTGGAAAACAACATCAAATGCTAGTTGGACTTGTGCATGCCAATGGTGCGTTGAAGCATCGTGACCAAAACTTTGTTGACAGCTTCCACTTGGCCATTGGCCTGAGGATAGTATGGTGTTGAGCTATCATGCCGCAAGCCCAGCTGGGTTGTTAACTCAGTCATCATATGATTATGGAAATGTTTGCCGTGATTAGTGACGATAGCTTGAGGGACTCCGAATCGTGAAATGACATGATTGAATAAAAATTGCGCTGCTGTCTGACCGCCATCAGATAGTGTAGGCAGCGCCTCAGTCCATTTCATGAAATAATCGACGTCAACGATGATATACCCATGCCCCCAGGCCGAGCGAGAGTTATAGGTCATATAATTAATGCCCCATTTAGCAAAAGGGCCGACGGTAACGATAGGGTGCAAAGGAGCAGGAGGCACGTACATCTTTCGTTGGTAGATTTGGCACTCATGACAAGAGCGGATGGCAAGGATGCAATCCTTAAAAATAGATGGCCAAAAATAACCAGCATGGAGGATCTTCTGAGCGGTGGCATATCCGGACATATGACCACCACAGGCGTCAGAGTGGTAGTCATTTAGAACTCGTTTGGCTTCCTCGAATGTCAGACAATGGCGGAGAACAGAGTCAGATCCGAGACGGTATAGGGTGTCCCCAATAATGCGATAAGGTTGAGAATGATGGCGAATACGTTGTTGAGCATCCTTGGACAAATCTAGATGAAAGGAGGACGTTTGAAGGTAGACAATAATATCCCCATACCAAGGATCGAGGGTACTAATCAAGAATATAGATTCATTCAGAATATGGTCCTCTAACCGAGAGGGCGCGGTAACAGATGGTAGGGAGCAAAGCAACTCAGCGAAGAGGAGGGACTTCTTAGACTTGGCTATAGTGAACTCCAAGTTGAACTCTTGAAGGATGACAATCCACTTTGAGTACTTGCCCCCTAGTAATTGATGTGACAAGATGTACGTCAGTGGGTTGCAATCAGAAATCACCGTCATGGTGCGCAATAATATATAGTGGCGGAAACGTTGGACGGCGTAAACGGTGACCAGTGCGAACTTCTTGAAATAGGCATATCGAGTTTACGTATCAAGTAAATTGCGACTGAGATAGTAAACGACATGCTCAGTACCATCATCATCGTCTTGGACTAGAACCATGCTGATGGTGGTATCGGCAGTGGCTAAATAAAGAGTGTAGTCACGGTGATAATCAGGTGGACGTAACAATGGAGCAGAAACAAGGAGGGCCTTGAGGTGCTCGAATGACTCTTGTGCAGCGGTATCCCACAGAAAAGGGATGTCCCGCTTTAATAACTGCGTATAGCCTTTGGCCACTTCAGCATAATGTGGAATGAATCGTCGTAGAAAATTTTCTTTACCCTGCAAACTCTGCAATTGTTGTAAAGAATCAGGGGGAGGGAGATTCAGGATGGCTTCAACTTTAAGGGGATCCAGATGAATACCCTCCTGGGAGACGATGAAACCGAGAAGTCTACCGGATTCCACGTAGAAGACACACTTATGCGGATTAAGACGAATACGATAGTGTCGACAGCGAAGAAAAATTTCGCGAAGGTGGTTTGGATGGTCTTGGCATTTTGCTAAATGAGCCAGAAGGTCATCCATGTAGGGTTGCACAATGTGTCAAATATCATGAAATGCGTAAGACATTGCGCGCTGGAAGGTAGCACCGACATTTTTTAAACTGAACGAGAGATTTTTATAAGTGAAAGTGCCCCACGGACAGATAAAGGCAGTCTTGTGTTGATCCGTAGGCGAGATATTAATCTGGTTATAACCAGAAAAGACGTCCATGAATGAAAATATCTCACTCCCAGCACACTCATCAATAAGCTAGTCAATGAAAGGTGTAGGGTAGTTATCTTTGCGACAAGTACGATTAATGTCGTGATAATCAACACATACCCTAATAGTGCCCTGTTTTTTAGTCACAGGGACAATATTAGAAACCCAATCTATGAGCGGGATAGGGTAAATGAAGCCAACCTTAAGAAGATTTTCGACTTCCGCTTTAATCGCTACAGCCTTTTGGGGTGCACGGGGTGTAGACGTTGTCAGACAGGTTTGGCACCCAGATATGTAGGTATTTCATGCACCACGATACTAGGATCAATGCCCGACATCTCTTCGTAAGACCAAGCGAACACATCACGAAATTCGCGAAAAAGATCAGTATAAAACTGAATCTCCTCCAGAGTACAAGTTACTCCAACATGAATGTGCTCGACAATCCCAGGTTTAACAGAGATGTCGATTGGCTAAGTTTGCATAATGTTCCCCATATTCCCTTCAGAAGACACTTGATGAATTTGGATGGGTGTCTGAAGGGGTTGGGAGGGGAGACGAGGAGCAAACTGCTCGAGACAAGTAAGAATTTCTCGATGGGTAGGGAGAAACAAGGAACGATGGTGATGATCAGACCAAGTGGGTTCCTCAAAAGACACAGTCTCAATAATCGCTTCATCAAAAGGAAAAATTTCCTTTAAAGGGTCTGAAGAAGTGCCATCTCCAAGCCAAGGGGATTGAACGTACGAGTCGAGAGCTCTGCTCGAAGGAGCAGGTTCAAGGGATGAAGCCGATACGGAAACAATTTCAACGTAGTTGAGCTCGGCAGGACTCAACGGCATCTCATCACCCCAGGATTCTATCTGATCAACAGGAGGAAGAACCCAAGGATTAGAGCGAACATAAATCATATTAACGAGAGCGATGTTGGGAGGTGGGAGTGAAAAAACACCCATAAGGGTAGGATCTTTAAAGAGTCCAGCACCCACACTCTCACATGGAACAGAGGTATGCTCCACGAAAGGCACGTTGCCATCGGAGGAGGAAGAGGCGAAGAAGGACAACTGGTCTACCGTGACAATTTTCCCTTGATGAGGAAAATGAATAACACGAAATAGAGATGAAGCCACGGCTCGCATGGCATATGTCCAGCTTTGTCCTAAAAGGAGGTTGTAAGTTAAATTGGCATCGACAACTTTGACCTCCACTTCGACCGTCTTCCCTTCCAGAGTAATAAGCAAGCACTAGAGTATACCATAGGGACGAGACTCTCTCCCATCAAAGGCTTCCAAGGTGGTGGGAGACTGGTTCAGAGTCGGACAACCGATAGCCTTCCAACAAGAAACAGACATAATGCAAGTAGAAGCGCCCTCATCAATGACCATGCGGTAAATAGTTTTAGAATTGATGATGACTTGAATAAGGAAGACAATTTGGTGAGGCAGCCTCGGTACATGACTGTCTAGGTCAAAAGTGATCAAATCCGAGTCGGCTGGGTCAATGCCATCGATGGCCGATAGCAAGGACTTCCTTTGAGAGGGGAAGCTCTGGAGAACTTCTAATGCAGACATAGCTGACGGAGCCTGGGTAAGTCCTCAACAATGCTATAGTGCTGAACAACACAAGCATTAGGGTTGTAAGAAGACTTCCAGAGTACCCCTTTAGGAGGAGGTCAGATGACTGCCTCAGTACTAGGTCGCTCGATACGGAGGGGACCAGAGCTGGACGGAAGAGCACTAGAGGGGACCTCAGTTTCCTTCCCGACAGGCGAAGGATACTCGTTTGACTGAGTACTAATGTGGACGGGAATCATCCCAGCCATAAATACCTGAGAACCAAAGGGAGAGGAGGATTGAGATGGATCAGCCACCATTTGACTTTGCTATGAGGGAAAAGGCTCTTTGAGCATGGAAAGAGTCCTAGAGGCACCTTTTAACAAACGACTAACTTCATACCACCTGGGGTAGTCTTTAGTATAGTGATGCTCGTCACAAATAAGGCAAGGATACTTAGGCTTGCATTTGGCACCTTCCTCGGGTGGAGGTTTAGGGGAATCTTGCTTCGGTTGATCGACCTTATTCTTTCCTTTTCCCTTCTTCTTCCCTTTCGAAGCTTTGTCTGCCGTTAATCTCAGAAGTGTTACCAGAATTGGATACGGCCTGAGAAGCGTTTTCATTCGAAGCATTCGGCTTTTGCTTCCCAGGGTTTGCGGAAGATTTCTTAGAGGATGTATTGACAGAACCGATGACACCGTCAACAGATGGTGTTGACGGGGCTTTGGAAGTTCTGGGTCTCGGAGCATCAGGCAAATAATCATATAGTGTACCAGACTGGGAGTAAACCAAGTCAAGGTACTGAGCATGCACGATAGCTTGCTCTTCAGTTACACATGCCCCCATAGCAATGTCCCGGGCTATCGGACTAACAAATGAGGTTGTGAACCAGTCAGTCAGAAGCTGATCGGGAATCCAGAACTTAATCAAATGGTGACGTCTCCTCCATTCATGGATATGATCAGAGATATGCGTGGCTGTGTTCTGTTTTAAGGATGTCAAGAGATGTGTGCCTATTTCATATTGAATCGGCAACTGAAAATGAGTCAAAAATGCCATAGACAACGAGTTAAAGTCCTTAGAAGATCCACGAGCTAGCTCAATATACCATTTTGCGGCAGAGCCAGTGAGAGTCCATTCAAAAAGGCGGAGCCGGATTGAATCATCAAGCCATGAATTTGATGAACACCATAGATGATAAGTCATGACATGAGCTTGGGGATCTTCTCTAGCTTTACCATCAAACTTGGGACAATCACTTGGAATTTTAGTTGAAACCGGTGGCCAATACAGATTATGAAGAATGGGATCATTTGTCAGTTTGGACACATCCGGTAATTCCAACATCGGTAAAAAGGGCAATTGAGGGTTAAAGGACATCTGAGGCAGTGGGTAAGAAGTAGTACCAGAGTTCCATCCAGTTGCCTGTTGCCCCCATTGGTTTTGTTCTGACGGATTTAGCCCATAAGGGTTTTGTCCGTAGGGATTTTGTGCATAGGGATTATAACAGTAACTAGACGGTTGACCCTGGATTTGACCCCCAACGTTCCACTGATTACCAACTTGGCCTGCAGGAGCAACATATGGTTGCTGGAAATTCTAATAAGGATTAACCTGTGGTTGTTGATAATTTTGGTATGGGGCGAATTGGGTTTACCCTTGGGATTGCTGAAAACCATAAGGCGGTTGGGCTCCAAATTGAGTCTGGGGACTAGACTGTGTTTGATAAGCAGATTGGGTTTGGGATCCAACCTGAATTTGGAGACCGGATTGGGTCTGGAGCCCAGAATGGGGCTGAGAACCAGGTGGAGCTTGAGAAGCAACGAGTGTTTGAGTGCTTGGTTGAGCAGGCCCAGATGGATGTCCTTGGGAAAACAGAGGTTGAGCCATCTGGTTAGAAGGTTGGCCCGGTTGAGGTTGAGGTTGGACCATCTGCCCAGAAGTTTGAACTTGCTGGGTATTGGGTTGACCTTGCGCAACCGAAGGTTGTCCAAACTTACCAGATGGTTGAGTAGGCTGAATAATTGGTTGGCCTTGTTGAATTTGAGGCTGACCAACTTGTCCAGAAGGGTAGCCTTGCTAGGTACCAGGTTGACCTTGTTGAATGTAAGGTTGTCCTAGGTTTCCAGAAGGTTGCCCAAAGTATGTGAAAGAAGATCCACTTAAGGCCGAAGGTTGTCCCAGAATGGGTTGTCCTTGTGGGCCAACAGTTTTCCCTGAATAAGGTTGCCCGTAGTACGACTGTCCATAAGACTGTTATCCGTAAGATGGTTGACCTTGATAAGGTGGTCCTTGAAAATTTGAAGACTGTGCTTGGCCACCGTGATAAGCTGTGGCACCCCAAGTGATAGATAACGGAATCGAGACCTCAACCACAGGTTGAGATGTTATGGATCCAGGGTGGTAAATATGGGCCCCTCAAGAATCATAATAATTAAACAGATTTTTTGGATCCGGATTCTGAAGAGCTTGGAGATATTGATTGTATGCCGCCCCTGCCGGAATGGAACCAGAAGAAGGTGGGGTGCTAAGGCTAGGGTCAACAACCCCAGATATGGATGCCGAGGGGCCACTATTTGAAGGACCTGTCGAAGGTCTGACAACAGTGGTCACAACTGAAGATGCAGTGACGACACTAACAACGGGGGCTGAGGAAGCCACACAAACGGTTGGAATAGTTGGGATGGATGTGACAGTTACATTGTGAATCTGAGGAGTGAATGATCCCAAAGTCGGAGTGACAGTACTAGACCACATGGAACTTGTAAGGGGAGACCTAGAACCTATGATATCAGCCAGAGCATTATAGCGTAGAGGCAGTGCGATACCAAGGGAGGTGACACGGAAGGGTGAAGTTTTCGTAGGTATAGGAATTTCACCACTTGCCATAAAGGACTCTTCACTCGTGACGGGGTTCGTCTCGTCCATGTTAGAAGAAGACAATGGGAACGAAACACCAGGAGGAGTAAGGGGAAAGTCTTCTTCGAAAGGCTCCCAAATGGGATTCCAACGAATATCCTAAGACTCATCTTCTGGAGCGCGAGAGTTAAGTGGTTGGATACTCGGAATAACAGGAAGAGTATCACTAGCAACCGGTACCTCAGGAGCAACAGAAGATGGAGATCCTTGGTCGCTTGGAACGGGAGATGGGATCGGTGATTCCGCCAGGATGATTTAACTCAAAAGCCCTAGGGATAACTAATCGAGTAAGGAGAAACAAGCCTACGCAAACTAAAACACAACAAGACCTAACATGTTAAGTGTGAACGTGGCTGAATAAATTTTAAGACACAGGAACAGAACTTGACCTTTTCATCTTTAAAGAGTCGAGAAAAGGACGAAAAGATGACTCTAGTCGCCTTCGAATATTTAATGAGCCTGAAAGGACAAGTGCTCAGATGGACCTTTTCTTTTAAGGAGTCCGAAAAGGAACGAAAGTGACTGCTATGGAGAAACTAGGCAAAAGGTTTACCAAACAACCCGTAAAACTGCATATACACCTTGGCGATCATATGAAAACCAAGGACTTTCTGTACGGCAGTCAATTTTCCTAAATTCTGTGTTCGGTGCGTTACGGTTTGCAAGGCGGTAGACACAGCTTCCTAGGGATATAGGATGATAACTTAGTGGGGTCTCCCAACATATACTCGACGGTACTGGGAGCACAATTCCGTACTAGACCACTATTGAGTCATAGAAGGAGGAATCACCCAACCTTAAGTGAAAACAATAGTGACTAGGTTTAACGACGCCGGAGCACATCTCTAGCCTAGACCTCTAAATAGTGTGCATTATGTTCCAATGCGTTGTTAAGTTCATTCAGTTCATTTTAGAGTTGATCTTGAATTATGTTTCAGTTTCCAGGCCTTACCTTATGTATACAAAAACCTAGGATGCAGCTAGAATGAGTAAAGCATCTTTTACTTCAATGAACACCTACCTAGAGGAGGGTAGAAAGATCATTCCCAAACTAAGAAAACCAATATAAGCTAAGAGACACAATGCATAAACACATCAACCCTACAATGCACATATACTACTGATGATAGATTCTATCATTTGCTTTCCAATATGCAAACTTGAAATGCAAATACACTTTCACTTTCATATACTAAACAAATGTAGTCTTTTGATTTTGATTGTTTTGAATTTAAAAGAAACAAATAAGCAAGTGTGAAAACCGGTCGATCCAAACAATTGTGATCTATGTTCGGTAGTGAAAAGAAATCGAATCAATACCAAAGATTGGTTCAATAATTGTCACTAAAAATCAACTAGAAAGAAACAAGCAATGGAGAAGCCTCAAACAAATCAACAAGAAGGTTGCAGATGAACCTTGGGCAAACAAGCAACCAAGCCAAGTAATTCAAGAATTTGAAAGAACAAACTAGGTCACAAAGCCAAAAATGCAAGATTCATTCAATAAAACCAAAGAGAGAGTACCTTAACCATAAGCAATAAAAAACAAGCTAATGGGCAAGAGAAAGATAACAGGGGATCAACAGGACTGGTGAATTCAGGAGGTAGAATTGAAAAAACAACTCTACAGGAATCGTCACAGGCATAACACCAGCAACTAGGGACGATCAACCACTAGTTGTAGCAACAGAGCGACGTCGTCGCGAGAGTACACGTCTCTTCCGCGACGGGCCGATTTCAGGAGTCGTTGTGACTATACAATGGGATTCAGCGACGCACAAAACTTTACAACAGAGACAAAGCGACGTCGGCACGACTGTTAAACTATTTTCAGCGACGATCGTAAAAACAATGACAGATGAACCAAAGACTCCCAAACAAAGACCAACCTATTCCACAGATAATAAAGGGATTTCCCAGATTGACCCAGGTAACCCAAAAGACTGATAGTTTATCCCCAAAATTCAAGAGACACTAAATCAAAACCAAAACAAGAGCAAACAAGAGAAGAAACATGCAAAGGACTCCCCAGCGGAGTCGCCAACTTGTGATGCAGGAAAGTGTTCCCTCTATGGACAAAGGCAACCCCTCTAGCCCTAGAGTGGGTCTAGTCATAGCAAGGACAAAACAACAATTAATTCCCTTAAATATTCATCGTTGGAGGCCTACCTCAAACCGGTGGTTGATGAAGTTCCGTTGCACTGCTCCAGCTTCCGTTTCCTTCTCCTTAATGAGCGATCAACCTGAAACACCACAAAGAAACAACAGAGCACGTAACCGAGAAACAACAATGATCTATTTACTCATAAAGTCAAGAAGTCATGAGCTATCAAGTAAATTACATACAAGATATAGGAAATCATCATTGATTGTATTAATAATAAATCAAGAGCAAAGCTTACAACCAAGTCTTGACGTCGCAAGCCTTCTCAGAGGGTCCAACCAGTGTGTTTCTTCAAGCATTCACTCTCAAAGATGGGTCTCCCAAATAGCAATATATCTCTCTCTCTTATTCACAAGCTTTAACACAAGGTTAAGGGCACTCCACACCTTCTTGCAAACTATATAGCAATCCCACACTTGTCACACTCACGCTAAAACTATCTACTAAACTCAAAAGTAGTAGTAGCACTGTACAACCAAAAGAACTAGCAGATGATATCAAGGGTGAGTGATATTATAGGAGAAGGAGTCTCCATGAAATGAGGGAGAGGGAGCTTATCCTCAGGGCAAGCAGCACAAAAGACGGAACTACCATGCCAGAGGGGGAAGGGCGACCCAAACTGACCCAACAACCAGGTCTAGAGACATCTAGAAGGCCGACTGTTGGAATGAATTCGCCCAATCGGGATCATCGCTGGTCGTTAACTAAGCTTTAGCACCGACATCACTAGGAGGCAATGTATGCAGACTGACCGTTGCTAAAGATAGCTAATAGCCTTGCGCCAGGGCTTGAAAGCTGACCGTCGTGGGAAACAGGTGTACGAGGTCGCGACAGGACCATTTATGACAGGGGTCTATCGCGTGTATTAAATGTATTCTCACGACGAGGCATAAAACTTAGGAAAAGAGGGTTAATTGGCAACATAAGAGAGCATTTGTTTAATATGAGAATGTTTTACTGGACACATGACATAGTAGAAGGATTGGGGTGAAGGCAGTGACAAATTACTGTGTAACAGCCTAGATATTGAATTTCTTTCTCAAAGAAGGAACATTAGTAAGTTTCCCATATATCTTTTTTTCTCTAAGGCATTGAAGTACCAATCTCAAGTGTTCTAGATGCTCCTTCTCATTGCAGGAATAAATGAGGATGTCATCCAAGAACACTTGAACAAAGCAGTCCAGATATTTTCGGAAGACACTATTCATCAAGTTCATGAAGGCTACCGGGGCATTAGTCAAACCAAATGGCATAACAATAAACTCATAGTGTCCATATCGTGTTCTGAATGCTGTCTTAGGTATGTCTTCCTCCTTGATTCTTAGTTGATGATAACCTGACCGTAAGTATATCTTGGAAAATATTGAAGCTCCTTTTAGCTGGTCAAAGAGGTCATCTATTTGAGGCATGGGATACCTGTTCCGAATGGTGGCCTTGTTTAGATCTCGATAATCAATACATAACCTAAGAGTTCCATCCTTCTTCTTTACAAAGATCACTGGTGCACCCCAACGTGACACACTGGGTCGGATAGAATCTTGATCAAGAAGTTTTTTAAGTTGTATACTCAACTCATTAAGCTCTGGGATAGTCATTCGATAAGGTGTTTTGGATATGGGTTCTATTTCTGGTTTCAAAGTTATGGAGAAATCGATTTCTCGAACTGGAGGCAAACCTGGTAGCTGGTAGCTCTATTTATATTTATTTAGAACTTTAGTATGGTTATTTATTATTTATTACTATTTTTTATTTATTTTTTATTCATTGTTTATTATTTATTTTCTTGTATTTTTTTAATATTATTATTATTTATTATTTGTTATTAAAGGACGTTATAGTTCCTCAGTGTTTATTACAACATGTTCCAAGAGGGCCTCTTGTTATGCGTTGTCTATTTAATTCCAATTGCTTTAGTAACAATTATTAGTGTTTAACCCAGATGTAGGTGATTAAATTGACGTTAATGCATATTAGACAGAAGGACGGCAGGCGGCCAGGCCGCATGGCCACCCGTGTCCCCTTCCATGCCAATTTATGGCAAGCCACAGTCGGCCTGTAGGCACCATTACTCGGGTGCTCAAGTCGAGGAATTCACAGCAGGCATAAGGCCATGGCTTCCGCAAGCCATAATCCATTCATCCCATCCCTGCTAAACTGCTCTTGCCCCCCTCATGCTGCGGAGCCGAGCTCACGCACAATTACAGGGAGGCGCTGTTGGATTCTCAACTGTATTGATTTGGGGAATGGCTTCCATTTCTCCCAAACCACTCACTGTGCTCTGAATTCCACCCAAAATTCCTCTGCATCTCTTCTGAATAGCCTCATCAATTCCAGAGTAAACTCTGCCTCCCCTACTGCAATCACTGATAACAACACAGTCATTTTGGCCCAGACCAACAACCGTCAACCATCCATGCCGCGTACTCGCCATCGAATGTGTAACAGAAGAGGTGGTAGTCATGGCGGAAACATTTGCATCCCCTCAATACCCACCCTTGAACCAGTAACTCCTTTCTCATCCCCTTCTACTATTCATTCTAGAGGTCATTTCTTTGACAGACACCCTGACACGTGCAGCGGTAGAGGTCGAGCACATGCCCATGGTGCTAGAAGAATGAACGCTGCTACCCAAACGACCAACCTCCCTCCCCCCCCACCCCTCTCACCACACGACCCAATTTCGCTTTCACAGTACGTTGCATCGTCCCGATATCATTGCCACTGTCACAGTGACCTTCAGTGAGGAAATCAGTCCGCAGGATGAGAAGGATGCTCAGACCCGCGAACCTGGACTAGAGAAAGGGAACAACAACAAGTAGCAGAAGGCAAATAAGATGAACAAGGATGGTCGTGAACCAGAGAAAGGAAACAACAACAAGCATTAGATGCAGAGAAGACGAGAAAGGCTGGTCATGACAGCATTTTGCATGGCGAGGATATGGTTAGAGGCAAGCATGCAATCGAAGGCAGTTCGGGTGGCACGCAAGCAGTTGGTGGCATCCCGGGCGGCACGTCAGGCAAGCATGCAGTCGAGGGCAGTTCGGCCGACTCGCAAGCAGTCGGTGGCATCCCGTGCGGCACGTCAGCAGAGGATGATGACTGGTATGAGTACGTGTGTCGCATTGTGGAGGAGCCTCCACCAGACGAGACCTAGGGGGTCCAAACAGACTGTTGGCCAAGTTGCCAGGTTTCGATTCGCCGCTCTCTTTTTGTTTCATGGGGTTTTTTCTCTACTGTTTTTTCAAACCATGTGGCTCGTTTTGATTGGTTTTGATTTAGGACCCCTGTGTGGGCCTTTTTAGGTTAAGAATTGAGACCCCTGCATGGGCATTTTACAATGGGTTCACTCGGACTGGTTTCCCCTCGGTGGGCAGTCGAGTTTTGTCTTCTTGATTAAATTTTGACATAACTCTGTTCAGCACCGCAGAGGCCGGAGCCTCGCTGTATTTTTAATTTTGTTTTTTTCAATAGAATAGTATTACTTAGAAAAAAAAAACAATTATTAGTGTTTAGACTCAATTTGTTACTCTTTTTTATTGACTAATACACAACCTGCATTTTCTTGTAGACATTACTTTGTTTCTTGAATACTTCATTTTTGCCGCAACAAATTTTTGCAATTTCTTGTAGGTGACAGTTTGAAAACAAAGTGTTGTATAATGAGCAAGATATTTTTCTTGTAAACATAATTTGTAGAAATTCCTTGTAGATTCAAACTGCAAATTGTACTATGATAAGACAATTGACTTGAATCTACTCTACTCATTAATGAAAATAATAAGCGATTGACGAAATCATGAAGCATATAAGAGAAAGAATTCAATCACACATAACATAATGATTTTCTGGCTATTTGTATATTGCATTAATTAGAAAAAATGAGAAAATTACAATGATTTGCCTAAGCTCGAGCAAACTTTTCACTATCTCAATCTATCTCACTGCTTCCTAGGCAAGCCTTAGATGAATACAATATGCTCTGCTCAACCTTGAGCTCAACCTGCACAATTATTTTCTATCCTCTACTTGACTGACTTCCTTTGGCCAATACTTGCCATATTTCCTAGCCTCCAAGCTCCTACTTCCTTGTGTTGTTCCCTTGGGAATTAACCCCTATTTATTTGGAAGTTCCACAATTATGAATTGCACAATCATCATAGGCCTTCCTCTGATTGCATGCACCATCAATTTAATTTAGATGATTTTACAACTGATAGTACACTATCCCTGAACTCCAATCTCAACTGGGTTTTTCTTTGATCTGACATGCATGAGTTAATTATGAGTGAATCTTCAGTTTAATGGTTGAGCAGTGCTGGTTACACCCCACTATTGGATCTCCCACTAATTCTTCCATAAGTTGGAACTATCTTAACTGAATTTAACTTAGTTAAACTCAATTAAATAATTACAACTCAAAAGAACTCAACCCGGGCCCCTAAAATATAGGAACCACTCTACATGACTCTAGATAGACTCGCAACTCGAATTAACTAAGTCAACTAAGTCAAATTAACTTAGTTAACTATTACAAGTTCCTATGAGAATTATAATTACAATTTAATTCCCAATTTAATTCAAGGACAAATTAAATTAGGATTTTTCTTGATGTTATTTTTAACGTTTCTTGTTGCTATTTTCAACACTCCCTCTAAACAAGAAAGGAATTCAAATCTATCCCGATTTGGTACCTTTGGAATGTTTTGCATGCAACTCTTGTCATTGTTGTTGTTGCTATTGCAACATCTGCAACCAAAAAACATCCAAACAAAATAAATTGAATCAACTGTGTCTATACTTGTCTACTGGGAAAACTATGTTGCGGTTAACTCTGCTACTAAGCCTCCTGCTCTGTTGTCAACACTGCTTTGCACTCCTCGGTATCTAACTGACACTGATCCTCTTGCTACTGAATACTGTGGGCCCTAGTAGCAAGGTAATGATCCATGAGACAAAAAAACACCTGAATGGATCCTGCCTAATTTCTGCACTCTTGGGACTATTGCTTCACATAGCCCCACCTCCCACCTGGATGTATGGCTGCCTATGCTCCCTCTGCCCACTTGGCTCGAAATTCCCCCTATTAAAAGTCTCTGCTTGAGTGAATGTCTCCACTTGGTCTCCTCTCTGCTTCTCCAACTGTGGGTGCTCCACAACTTGCTGAGGCTGCATGTTAAGAGGTAATTCATGCTCCCTCGCAATCATTGAGTCTCTAACCTTTGCCTTCCTCCTCAAGGCTTTGCATGCATGAGCTAAATCTGATCTAGTCATACTTCTGCCAGTACTGCTCTGCTGCTACTTCCGCACTCCTGCTGCAACTACTGCAATAATGGATTTGGTCTCCCTAGATCCTGAAGTACTAGCTTCCATAGGGTTGTTGCCTCTGAAACTAGACTCCTTATGAGTTTCGATCTCCCTATGTGAAATCTTGTTGCTCCTCAATCTACCAATATCAATGATCACAACTCCCTTTTGTGTCACTAAAAATTGGTTCGCTGATCTTCCCACTAGCAACCATTTAGCTCCATTAAGAAGTCTGCACATTAGGTCTTCTGGATCTGCCCTGAACTAGAGCTCCATCAATTTGTAAGGACAACTTCGAATTATTCTCTTCTATTGTGATTTCAACTCTGATACCATGTAGAAATTTCTACAAATCTAGCTTTGATACCATGTAGAAATTCCTTGTAGATTCAAACTACAAATTGTAATATGCTAAAACAATTGACTTGAATCTACTCTACTCATCAGCGGAAACAATAAACGATTGATGAAATCATGAAGCATATAAGAGAAAGAATTTAATCACACATAACACAATGATTTTCTAGGGAAAGCCACAACTAAAAACCCATGCTATCTATGTATTGCATTAATCATAAAATATGAGAAGATTACAATGATTTTCTCAAGCTCGAACAAACTCTGTGCTATCTCTATCTATCTCATTGCTTCCTAGGCAAGCCTTGGATGAATACAATATGCTCTGCTCAACCTTGAGCTCAACGTGCACAAGTATTTTCTATCCTCTGCCTAACTGACTGCCTTTGGCCAATTCTTAGCCAATTTCTTAGCCTCCAAGCTCCTACTTCCTTGCGTTATTCCCTTGGGAATTAGCCCCTATTTAATTGGGAAATTCCACAATTATGAATTGCGTAATCCTCATAGACCTTCCTCTGATTGCATGCACCATCGATTTAATTTAGATGATTTTACAACTGATAGTACACTGTCCTTGAACTCCAATCTCAACTGGGTCTTTCTTTGATCTGACATGCATGAGTTAATTATGAGTGAATCTTCAATTTACTGGTTGAGCAGTGTTGGTTACACCTCACTACTAGATCTCCCACTAATTCCTCCATTAGTTGGAACTAGTTTAATTGAATTTAACTCAGTTAAACTAAATTAAATTATCACAACTCAAAAGAACTCAACCCGGGCCCCTAAAATTTAGGTACCACTCTACATGACTCTAGATAGACTCCCAACCCAAATTAACTTAGTCAGCTAAGTCAAATTAACTTAGTTAACTATTACAAGTTGTTAAGAGAATTAGAACTACAATTTTATTCAAGGACAAATTAAATTAGGATTTTTCCAGATGTTATTTTTAACATTTCTTATTACTATTTTCAACATAATTGTGTTCTAAAGTTACATTTAATGATTGTTTATCATAGTTTTCATAATTCAGGTTATAATTAGAATATCGGATTGTAATAAGCATATAATAGTTCATTATTTTAGTCATCTACAATTAACTTGAGTGCATTTGCTTTCCACCTTTAGAACACTGATTTTTGACTTATGATTCTTCACTAAACTTCATAAATCTAGTTGAACGAACAAAGTATGTTTACAATGAAGCACCTAGTGTGATGATGTGGAGAGTTCATTTGTATTTGAATTTCTACCATAACAAAGTCAATGGTTGGGTTAAAAGTTATCAAAATAGCCTCAAGTGTAAACCAATTATGGAAATTACCTATTTTGATTTGCATTTATTTTTCATAGAAATCCTGAGCAACTAGTTCACATATACAATGCCTTCACCTCAAAGATTATCGCCCTGGGTTGACAAATAAATGTTGCAAAATTTAGCCCACTTGATGACCTAACATTTTGGTGTCATTGCCAAGGGGGTGTAGAAGAACTGAATTTAGGAGTTGAATTTCCTTTGAAAAAAAAAGCTTAGGAATTCTCTTTATATACTTTATAATATAAAAAATTAAACATGGGGGAGTAGGAATATAAGATGAGAGGCAAGAAGCCATTTCACCACCATAGTGTGTCCTACAAAGCCAAAACATGTTAAGTATTGTATGCAACTATGAAGGGATAGTAAAGGAAGATTCATTAGAGCACCAAGAGGTAGAGGAAGAACTCAAAGAAATATACAGGAAACAAGACCCCCCCCCTTCCCCCTACCCACATACTAATTTAAATGCAAGTAGATGAAGGGAATCATTTACTATAGAAAGTTTCGTACAAACACATGAATGACCAAGTACATCAAGCACATCAGAGGTTCAAATAGAACTACATCTGGAGCTCCAGAAAGGTGGACTAAAGAGTACATTGTTCTTTGGGAGGAAATTATGGAAGATGAGGAAAGAGAATCACCTATAAGAGAAGGTTGAGAAATACAAGGAAATCAACCACCTCCACCAAATCAAAATGATGAATATGAAGATAGGGAAGCAACATTTGGATTTCCTACTGTGGAAATTCCAGGAGCTGAAATCAGGATGAAAAATATCCCACCATCAATTCTACCAACTTTTTATGGCAGGGTAATTGAAGACCATGACTCCTTTCCTTTTGAATTTTATATTCTAAGTCGCAACTATGCTTACAATACTGATGCACAAAAAATACGATTGTTTCTTGCAACATTGAAAGGAGCTACATCACGTTGGTTTATGAGACTAGGTGAAAGTAATATAACACTTTGGGATGGTATGAAGAAAATATTTCTTAAAAAATATCAACCCTATTGTAGACGTAGGGATTCGTGGAAGGATATACTTAGAATGATGCAACAAGAATTGAATCCTAATACAGTTCGCACAATATTCTTAAAAGACATTCCTCATGAATTCATAGAAATATTTAATTTCATGGGTGTTGGTGATGTTTCTCATCTGAGATTTGATAAAATTAGTCATTTGTGAAGGAAGTATTCGAGAGGTAAAGCTAAAAATGGAATAGGGATAAAAATCTTCTTGCAAAAGTTACTAAATCAACTATTGGAAGTGTTACTAAAGCAAAATTAGGCAATGTATTATAGAGTTTCAAGATTAATCTTTTAAACACTCTTACTTCTCAAAGATGATATAAAAGTTAGGTTAAAGAAAGAAGAACAAGAGTCAATTCTATCTATTTTTTGTTCTAAATGTCGAAAAAAAACATCCAATAAGAGAATGCCCTCTAGATAGTGTTCAAGTTTGTTTTATTTGTGCAGGAGGTCAGAATACAAAGGATTTTCCTACATTACCTGAACTAAAAGAAACTTACCAAGGTGAACCTAAGAATACAAAATATGTTTACAATATAGCATCATGGAGACCTTGACAGCCTCGTGGAGTAGGTATGCCTCAAGACCTACTCAACAAAATGGAATGTACCAATGCCATTGAAGGCATGGCCTCCATAATAAATGCAAAACCGACCCTATCAACAAGGATGGCGATGATTTACTTATGGAATTGTGCCCACCTACCCTTATCAACAACCACAATATCCTACTCAACCACATTGTTCTCGGCCTATATATCAACAACCATACCAACAATACCAACACTATCCTCAACAAATAGAACAAGGTGTTGGCAACATGTTTCGAGTCATGTTGGCATGATCCGGATTTAAACAGGAACGCAACAAATTACAGAGATAACCATATACACAAAGATGCAGCGGAAATAATACTTCATTTCATTAATGGAAAATACTGAAATATGCTTACAAACAGAAATGGCAATAAACTTGCTAGGGCGATGGTAGCTTATCTCTGAGAAGAGATGTGATGGCTACATGCCTCTGAACTGTGTTACAATGAGGCTCGAAGGCCTATTTATTGTTGAGAAACAATGGAAAAACCCTTAACATTCCAAAACCTAACCCTAGGAGATGAAACGCCAAACTGTGGGCCCCGTTTGGGGGTAAGTTGGTACATCAACTTCCCGGGGTCGTAACTTTGGCATATGATCTCCGTTTGACGCGTACAATAGCTCATTAGAAAGATCTATCCGAGCACTATCATTGTTGGAACGGGCAACACCAGTCCATTCCATGGACTCGTGTTGCCCCCGGATTCCCCAAAAAACGTCGTTTAGGGCCTCAAAACGGCTCCGGAAGTTCAGGACCCGAAAAACTGCTAAAAATAGTAAGTTGTGCTACAATTAAGGAAACTGAAAATGCTGAGAAAGATAATGGTGGGGGTCCAGGTGGACTTGGAAGGTGGCCACCAATATCCACCTGGATCATTCCTCCACCCTTAGGAAGCAATGGTCCCCATTGCGTTGAGCTCCTCCATGAGATGAGGAAACTTCTGCTGAACTTGTTCCCTGGTGAGCCACTTGCCCTGCTGAAGGAGTTGGCCCGCTTTGACAACTCGATACAGTTGGATATTCTGTTGGCGAGTGTTCTTGATCTGTGTGTCCATGATCCGATCAGTTGCAGCTTGTTCCATGCAATCTGGATTTAATTCTGTGGGTTTGAGCTGTTCTGCAATGTCGGATGTGTCTAGCAATGGTGGAAAGTATGGCCGAAGGCGGTCCACATTAAATACTGGGTGCAGGCCAAGGAATGGGGGAATGCTGAGCTCAAATGCATTGTCTCCCATAGCCTTAGTAATGGTGTAAGGACCATATCGGAGTGGTCTCAATTTCCGATAGGCTCCAGTAAGGCGTTCCTTTTGCAAATGCAACCAGACTTTGTCGCCCACCTGAAACTTGTGTGGCACCCGATGTTGATCATGTCGCTGCTTGTACTTGGCATTTGATTTCTCAAGAATGTCATGGACCTGCTGGCGAATATGTTGGATGCGCTCAATGAAGCTGGTGGCCTTATCTGTTTCGGACTGGACATGAGCTGAATTCATGTGAGTAGCTGCAAGTGGCATGGCCACATCAATGGGGCATAGTGGCTGGAATCCCAAACCCACCTGAAAAGGGCTATGGCCAGTGGAGCTGTGAAGAGCTCGGTTGTAGCTGTGCTGAACGTAGGGGAGGCTCTCATCCCATGTGCGTGGATGCTTTGAGTTATACATGCGCAGAATGTGCACAATCATCCTATTGACAACCTCTGTTTGGCCATCAGTTTGAGGATGGAAGGCTGTGGACTTCGTGAGTTTGGTGTCCAGCATTGACCAGAGACTAGACCAAAAGGTGCTGAGAAACCGACTGTCCCGATCTGAGATGATAGACTGTGGGATCCCAAAGTGCACCCACACTCGTTCAAAGAAGAGTTTAGCAGTGGCTTCTGCTGTGATATTCTTCTTGCAGGCCATCA
Source organism: Pinus tabuliformis (assembly GCA_031772625.1). NCBI lineage: Eukaryota > Viridiplantae > Streptophyta > Pinopsida > Pinales > Pinaceae > Pinus > Pinus tabuliformis. The sequence continues at coordinate 440,035,873 of CM062816.1, forward strand.
TAATGGCCATCTTTGAGAACCTGTCGACGACCACAAAAACACAGTCATTTCCATGCTTAGTGGAAGGAAGGCCTGACATGTAATCCATGGAGATGGATTCCCAAGGTCGACTAGGGGTAGGCAACGGGGTATAGAGGCCTTGCTTCTTAATGGTCGGTTTGGCAATGGCACAGGCAGTACATGATCGGATGTACTTCCCAACATCCTGTCGAAGATTCGGCCAATAGAAATAGTTTTGCAGTACTGCCACTGTTTTCTCGACCCCGAAATGCCCAGCAGCCCGACTGTAGTGTGCTTCCCAAATCATCTTCGCACGCTCGCTTGAAGGAACACAGAGGTGACCGAGGTGGCATAATAGGGCATCCTGGAGGTGAAAATCTGCAACCTGCCGACCCTCCAAGAGTGTCTGGTATGTGTGGCCGAATTTTGGGTCGCTTTTGTAGAGAAGTGGCCAATCAGAAGTCTCGTGCCCGCAAGAGTTGAGCACGGTGGTTAGTGCCATGATCGGTGGTCGACTGAGGCAATCTGCAACATTATTGGTGCTGCCCTTTTTATACTTGATATTCAAGTGAAACTGTTGCAGGTATGTAGACCACTTCTGATGGCGATCATTCTGCAATTTCCCTTGGGTCTGTATGAACTGCAGAGGTCGGTGGTCTGTGTGGATGACCGTTTCCTTCCCCAAAATGTAATGCTTCCATTGTCGGCAGGCCTGTACAATGGAATACATCTCTTTATCATAAGTGGGGTACTTCCGGACTGTGTCTGAAAGTGTTTCACTGTGATATGCCACTGGATGTCCATGTTGAGTAAGGACTGCCCCAATAGCATAGTCAGAGGCATCTGTCTCGACCTCAAATGGTTGTTGTAAATCTGGTAACGCGAGCACTGGTGCCGTGCAGAGGCGATCCTTCAACTCCCTGAATGCCTTCTGTTGAGATTCAGACCAAAAGAATTTTCCTTTCGCCCCGCCCTTGGTGACTTGACTCAAGGGCCAAGAAATATGAGAAAATCCCAACACAAACCTGCGGTAGAAGTTGGCAAGACCTAGAAAGCTGCGGAGCTCTGTTAGAGTGGTTGGAGAGGGCCAATCCCGAATGACTTGGACCTTGGCTGGATCGACATGCACCCCCTGTTCATCAATGATGTATCCCAGATACTGAACCTCGGTCATGCCAAAAGTGCATTTCTCCAAATTGGCACATAGCTTGTGTTGCCGCAGTGTTTGGAGAACCTGTCGGATGTGGTGGAGGTGCTCTTCCCAACTTTGGCTGAAGATCAGAATGTCATCCAAGTATACTACTACAAAGGAGTTGGTGAATGGCCGCAAGATGTCATCCATTAGCCTCATAAAGGTTGCAGGAGCATTCGTCAATCCGAAAGGCATGACCAACCATTCGAAGAGGCCCTCCTTGGATTTGAAGGCAGTCTTCCACACATCTGAGGGTTCAATTGGTACCTGGTGATATCCTGACTTCAGATCGATCTTGCTGAAATATTTCGCCCCCTTTAGTTGGTCTAGGAGGTCATCAATCCGCGGGATCGGGTACCTATTACGGACAGTGATCTTGTTCAGCGCCCGATAGTCAATACAGAGTCTCCACGTCCCATCCTTCTTCTGTACCAACACTATCGGGCTCCCACAGGGCGAAGAACTCGGACGGATGTGACCTTTCTGCAGGAGCTCCTGAATCTGCCTCTTGATTTCATTGTTCTCTAGAACAGAGCGCCGATAAATTGGTCCATTGGGTAGTGGCACACCTGGGGTTAGATCGATGGAGTGCTTGACTTGACAGTGCAGAGGAACCCCTGTCGGGGAGGTGAAGATGTCTTCGTACTCCTCCACAATCTTGTCCATCTGTAGCTGCCGTGCAGAGGGACCCCGTTTGGAGGCCGTGGCCACTGTCTTCTTCTTCCCTTGAGGGCGTATCATCAGGAAAACAAATTTCCTGGTTTTGGAAATGATCTTACTGCATTGTTTTGCAGTAATCAAAGAGATGGCGGCAGGTGGTGCTACCTCTGGTATCCTGAACAACTTATTTCCCAATGTAATAATAACAGCACGGGGCCTTGATTCATACACAGCATGTCGCTTCCACAAGTATGGTTGTCCTAGTAATACATCACAAACTTCAAGGGGAGCAATGTCACACAATACCTCATCCGTGAAGGGCTTGATGTTGTATGGAAGGCGACACTGCTGGCTCACGCGAAGATCTCGCCCTTGGTGAAGCCACCCAATGGTGTATGGTTGTGGATGTGCTGTGGTCGGTAAGCCCAACCGCTTCACGACCTCTGCCGAAATGAGGTTCTTTTGACTCCCGCTATCAACAATGAACTGTATCGGGGAGCCCTTTACCCACATCTGGGAGTGGAAGAGACGCTCCTCCTCCTCTGGATCTTCAGGTTCATTTTTCTAGATCTTTGCGGTAGCAACAGTGGCGCTGGGATCCGCATCAATGATCTGCTTCCCTTTTTCATACCCCTTATCGGGTTCTGACTCAGAGTCGGAACATGCATCTGATTCTGAAACCTTTAGCTCAGCCACCAGTGACTGCTTGGCCCGACACTCACTTGTGTTGTGAGTGGAGCTCTTATGGAACTTGCACCATTTTCCAGTGTCCTTTCTCGGCTTCGCGGCGTTGCTCTTTGCTTGCAGCTTCGGCTGGTTGTCTTGGGCTGTCCCGCCTTGGCTTTGGCCTTTGTTCTGTGGTTTAGGGGCACCTTTCCCCTGCTTTGGATTCGCAGATCCAAAGTCTCGCTTCTTTTGTTTAAACTTCTGCTCGACCTTGACGGCATACCGGTATGCTGCGCCGAGCGAGGGGATGTTTAGGAACTGTATTTCTTCCTGGATGTACTTGTGCAGGCAGCCACGGTATTTGAGTATCAAATGTTGCTCCGAATCCTTGATACCCAACTTTGTGCGAAGGGTATGGAAAAGATTGGTGAACTCCGGCACGTCTTGGTCCCTTCCCTGCCGCAGCGTGGTCCACTTTATGTATTCATCCTCATAGCTTCCGACAGGGTAGTACTGCTCCTTGATGGCATCCCGGAACGAATCCCAGGTGGGTGTGGCTGAAAATAGTGAGCCAGTACTTTCATCCTTCTGCTCGCAGTAGGTTTCCCACCAGTCCTTGACGTGGGGGGCTGCTTTGAGAAGAGCAAAAACAATCTTTTCCCGACTCGAAAATTCATGAACAGAAAAATAACCCTCTAGCAGATTTAACCATTTATCTACGGCATCGGCGTCTATCTGACCCTCGAATATGGGGATTTCAAAATTAACTTGTACCTTAAAGGGTGTGGCGTTTCCAGAGGAGCTGCTGGAAGCCGATGCGCCGCTTCTGGGTAGCCGCTGAAGGATCTGCGCAAAGCTGTCCATCATCGCGTTCCGTTGTCGCTCGAGCGCTTCTTCGAGCAAGATTTTGATGGGATCTCCTGCCCCCTCGTCTTTCTTCTCGTCCGCCATGGGAGGCCGTCGGGATTTGCGAGGCTGGTCTTGCAAAGGTTCAACCAGTTCAAGCCCTAACTCCTTATATCCCGACCTTGTTGGGGACATGCAAAGAAAAACAGAGAAAAAGCAGACCGCTCTGATACCACTGATCCGGATTTAAACAGGAACGCAACAAATTACAGAGATAACCATATACACAAAGATGCAGCGGAAATAATACTTCATTTCATTAATGGAAAATACTGAAATATGCTTACAAACAGAAATGGCAATAAACTAGCTAGGGCGATGGTAGCTTATCTCTGAGAAGAGATGTGATGGCTACATGCCTCTGAACTGTGTTACAATGAGGCTCGAAGACCTATTTATTGTTGAGAAACAATGGAAAAACCCTTAACATTCCAAAACCTAACCCTAGGAGATGAAACGCCAAACTGTGGGCCCCGTTTGGGGGTAAGTTGGTACATCAACTTCCCGGGGTCGTAACTTTGGCATATGATCTCCGTTTGACGCGTACAATAGCTCATTAGAAAGATCTATCCGAGCACTATCATTGTTGGAACGGGCAACACCAGTCCATTCCATGGACTCGTGTTGCCCCCGGATTCCCCAAAAAACGTCGTTTAGGGCCTCAAAACGGCTCCGGAAGTTCAGGACCCGAAAAACTGCTAAAAATAGTAAGTTGTGCTACAATTAAGGAAACTGAAAATGCTGAGAAAGATAATGGTGGGGGTCCAGGTGGACTTGGAAGGTGGCCACCAATATCCACCTGGATCATGGCATTTATGTCAACATGGTTAGTGAGCTTGTGATGGTAATCTATTGATCAATTACCCAATGATCATTCAAGTGGTTAAAGAACACATTATCTAATTAATTATGACAAAAATAGTCCAAGGAAGTTAGCACATTATTTTGTTTCCTGTAGAATGGTTTGACTTGGTCATTGAGTGTACAATGAATAAATTAAATGGAGTGTGTGAACATTTTAAAATTTGGTAATGGAGTTAGTGCCCTAATCAAATCACCTTGGTTCGAGTTGGTTAACATCAATCTCTCTATTAATTTGGTCTTTGGTTCATCACTAAGGTGCGAGCACCATTATTAATGGAACAATCTAAACATAACAATTAATCATTGTCCTTATCGATTGTGGAACATATATGATTATTCGAATTGGGATTGATTTGGTCCATCTCTAAGCCTATAAACACTTCATCACATTTGGGGAGGAAGCATGAACTATGACTGAGCAATCTGAGGCACAATCATTTATCCTCTATAGAGAACTTCATCTGGTTGATCTTCTTTTGATTTTCTTCATGTTCTAAATGTTTAAAGGTGTTTTGTGATAGATTGTAGCTTTGTTGAATCTAATCTTCTCACTATGAAAGCACATTGTGATGGTGCATATGAAATGTTTATTGAGATCTCCAAGACACTTGTGCACAAGGGGTTGATCGATGGATATTAGAGGTTATTCAATCTAATGTTTCAACACATTATTTGTCCTGTAGCCATAATCTCATTGCAAATTTGAATAAGGCTATGCACCAAGCAACATAAGTAGTGACCTTAAGCCCGATGATCTTAGTCAAAGTCCATATGCTATGTATTCATTGGGAATCAACTATAATATTGTTTGATATGGACCTTCGGGTTGTGAAATTCAATCATTACGCTTGAATTTCATTGTGTGGATTGAACCAATTTATGAAGTGCATATGGAACAATTTTGAAGCTAATTGATGTAGTATAGAGTGCATGATCTAAGATCATAAGAAGTGTGGGACCATTGCAAAAGGTTGAGATTGAACAATAAAGTCTAGGTGGACCCAGTGTGAAATATTCTAAAATGAGGCTCACAAAAGTTTGAGGATTGGAGCCTTTAGTAAGGGAGTGGTGGCTTCCTTCTGGTGGTAGATGGAGAACTTGTTAAGAGACTGGTAACTTCCTTTTGGTGGTTGTTGGAGAACTTGATCAAGGAGTGGTGACTTCCTTCTAGTGGTAGTTGGAGAAATTATTGGAGGTGGTGGCCTTCAATAGGTAGGACCCTCCACACTAATTCTATGCTTGATGGTGTTTTCATGTGTCTGCTAATGATTACTTGTTGAGTTGTTAATGATTGATAATGGTTACTCTTTTACATATATGTTACTAGTTAATCATAGGTACAATTGCTTTGTAAATAAAAGCAAAAACTGGGCAAAAGTTGTCTCTTGCCAAAGACACAAGGATCAAAACTTTGTAGGGCTTGGTAATCAAGATAGGATATGATCCTTCGAACATCACCACAACAGAAGAGATCATAAGAAAGAAGAATACCAACTTAGTAGCATTGAGAAAACAGTTGAAATTACCAGCCACAAAAGATCCTCTAGCCAAAGATATTGAAGAAACAGAGTCACAAAAGGCAAAAATGATGAAGCTCATCATGGAGCAGAATGTATAGTTGAAACAAATGGAAACAGAGATGGAGAAAATAATCAAAGAAAAGGAGCAAGCTGCAAGAATGTCTATTGTCCCTTTGGAAGCTGTACCTCTTACATCAGTTCCTACATCTACATATTCTACAACAAACACAAAGAATACTGCAGATCAATTGCCTAGTGCATTGGAGAATATGTCTCTCCAAGTAGAAGAAATTAAAAGATTGCAGGCTCAAGTTAATATCCTGTAAGACCAGAAGGCAAAGACTGATACTTTCCATGCAGAAGAGCTACAAAGAGCTCAAAACCAGATAGAAGCATGGCGGAAATTCACAATCGAATCCTACATTGGCCATACACTGGCTCAAGTTAAGGAAATTATATGGAACAATATTATTGAAGCCATGGATGAAATCTGGCCATGTATTCATATTATATTTGAACAGAAAGAGTTGATTGAGAGAGCCAATCAGGCCATTTCCACTATTAACAATGAGTTGGGAGATATGCTTGCCACAACGAACAACATCATCAAGTTTCTCAATTCCAAAAAAATATGAGTTGGATGATTTGGGAGCAGATGACAGGATAAAGACAATTCTAGAAGTAAAGAAAGTTCTTACAAAGAAAAAATTGATTGTGCAACTTACAAAAAAATGTCATAGTTTGGAAATAGAAGTCAACAGATTTTTCACCAAAATAGAAGCATTAACAAAGAGGGGCCTACCTTCTTTATTCGTAATTAATGACAAACTAATGATGAGGGAAGATTATAAGAAGAAGCTCAAAGACATTGCAAAGAATACTGCTAAATCTTCCCACATTAAAGGTGCTATGACATGGAGAGATTTTTTTCGAATCTATCAACAACATTATTTTCATTCAGCATGAGATAAAACATATTTTCGTAGTAAAGCCCACATTTGCTCGATATACCGAGGTAGATGAGATCTACCGCAAGGCAACAAAAATCACCATCCCAGATGAAGAGCAATGTGATAAATTGTGCAAATTTCAAGATTAAAGAAAATATTAGCTACATCCAGCGGAACACCAAAATCGTGGCAACTCAGCAACTGTTCTCCGCTAAAATAGTGCTAGACATCCAGATCACTTCACCAAATTGACCTTTTTTGGTCACATTAGTCATTATGTTATTTTGTAGTTAATAATAGATTGCCATGTCAATGCGGCTTTCATTGTAATCTTTTTGGAAATTTAGTTTAAATACTTCATTTATTCGAAGTATCGAGGATTGGTTCATGATCATTGTAATTCTTATTATTGAGCATTGTACCTTTTCCACGCTACTGGAGCATCATTAATACAAATACTTTCACAGGATTCTTGTGCTATAATTTACTAGTGATGTTTTTCTTATTGTATTGTTGTTTTCACTGTTATTCTCTGCATTATAATCATTCGAAAATCTAATTGTAAAACAGAAAATGTGAAAAATAAGATTTGTTAATTGAACACCTTATTTGCACTATTTTTTACAATCCGCATGTTTTTCTTCTGATGTTTGATTGAAAAATTCTTAAATGCTTTTCGGTCTTTACTAAACACACCTTTTCTCCATTTCATAATTCACTTTAAGGATCCAGTAAACGTAACTAGCTTGCCCTATGATTACTCTTTTAAACATTTGATGCAATATCTAGCTTTATCTGACTCCATAGCGCAACGGAAAGTAAATAATGTGATTAGATCAACCAACCAAACCAATCCATAAAATTCAAACAAACAACCAAGCATAATCATAACTAGCCTAAGATCAACTTAAAAACCAAGTTAAATCATAAAGAGAGATCCCTCTCTGAAGTTGGCAGGGCTAGATCCCAACTTCAAAAGTGGTTTGATGTTGTCCAATGTATTTACTCCCTCAACCTCAAAAATACAGAACGATAACATAGTGGTGACCATACTAGGGAAGAATACATTTTAATCCAAAACATTATTATTCCCTGGTTTAAAATCAGTATTTTAGTAAGCAATTGTTGTATCATTATGAAATACATGATCTGAGGTTGTTATTTTGTATATATCTACTATATCCTTGATTTTGATTTTTATTTTTGTGTGATGATTTTTCATAGCCCTGGCTCCCAAAAGAATTTATACTAGATCTCACCCTGATCCCAACCCTACTGAATTCATAGATAACCCTGAGAAGTTGGTGAGAAAGAAAAGTTTTACCGAGAGTCAAGGTAGTAATAGTTCTTAGTCTACATTCAATTCTCTCCCTGACAATATTTCTTTGTCAAGGCCTAATTCTCTTCTAGAGGAATTTGAAACTTTACAAGAAATAGAATTTGATTTGCATTTCCAGCAAAGTTTGTTTAGATCAAAGTCTGAAGCTTTTGTAGATCAAACTGTCATAGATAAATCCATACTGCAACCATATGTACCCCAAGCTCAAGTCCTTAAAACAGATCCTAATATTGAATCTTTACAACAATTTGACAAATTACAAGGTCTAGTTTCAGTGTTGGACCAAGCTATTGAAGAAGCTTTTATTCAACAATCTGTTGAATTCTCTGCTTTAACTGTTGCAACAGCCTCTTTGTCTAGTTAGTCTTCTCAGTATGTACATCTACAGCCTCCTAGTCCTACTCATTCCATAGTTTCAACTTCCCTACTTGTGACCTCTCAAACTACTATACCTACTATCCCTGTAGTTATCAAAACTGCACCTCCATTAGGTCCATCCTCAAGTCAATCTACCAGGATAGTTATGGCAGGAAGTTATGCACCCTTGGTGTTACCAGGCTAGCTAAATGATATGCATGCAGATTATCCATCCAAAATTGTGACCTTTGATAATACTGGAGCTAATACTACCCAACAATATGTGGATAGGATGAATGACGTGTTTGATATCCAAGAAGTAGATGAAGCTGGTGTTAAAATTATATTGTTTGCCCAAAGCTTAGGAGGTGATGTCAAGAAATGGTTTAGGTGTTTACCTGCAGGAAGTATAGCCAAACTTAAGGCTTTCCATCAATTTTTTTTTTATCTAGATGGGAGATCATGAAGAATCCACTTCAGCTCCTAAATGAATATAAAAGGTTGAAAAGAAAACCCAATGAAACTGTGGAAGAATATTGTGAACGATTCAATACTATTTACAACGCCATTCCACAAGACATCAAGCCCTCCCCTAGCCTAGCTCTGATTGATTTTCCAGATGGTTTCGATGTAGATATGGAATATCAACTTAGAGAGAGAGACTTGACAACTTTGGAAGAAATGCAAGCAAATGCAATTAAAGTTGAAGCCAACATCCTGGCCAAAAAAGCCAAACTGAAGTCTGAATGCAGAGTAACCATAAAAGAAGAACCTTCTACTTCTGTTGTTGACCATAAGATTGATAACTTAGTCAGAGTAGTGAATCAAATGATGCAAAGAGTGAACATTAATGACCAAACTCAAGCAAGAGAAAACCAAAATGTCCCTCAAACTAGAAACCAAAACTTTAGAAGGAATGTTCCCCAAATTAAGCAAAGAGAACAAAAGGGACCAGACCAGTAGGTCTGGCCTCCTTTTTAGGAAAATTACACAGATGATGAGGGGAATATTGTGGAAGATTTGGATGATAATCAAATAAATTTGTTAGGGATAAGTGATGATGAAACAATTTTCCTCACTCAAGAGGAGCAAGAACTTTTTCTTATAGCCTAGACTGAAATGGATTTTGAAGAGTCAGATGAATACAAACAAGGATTTGAAAATGCCATAATGGAAGTCCATAGGCAATATAATCTTAGAAGTAAGAAAAATCAAGATATTGCCAATAAAAAGAATCCTGAAAATCCTGTCAAAAAGGTCTTTGATTCTGATTCCAAGAAAACAACAGAAAATATTCCTAAGAAAACCATTGAAAATCTTGGAAAGAAGCCAGTAGAAGCTACTATGAAAAATATGATTGATACTCCTTTCAGAACTACTCAAACTGATTTCCCTTCTATCAACCAACAAACAAAACTGGCCGCAAAAATAATTGTTGATAAGTCTGATTTTTCAAATCTTCTTAAGAATCAAACACCATTCAGTGTAGAAAATGAACTTGCTAAGTTGAAAATTTCTACCCCCTTAATTGAATTAATGCACAAAAGTACATATATGATTGAGGTCATGAAAGCATTAAACATGGGGAGAAAACTGACAATGTAAATCTAAATGATGATAAGCCTGAACTCTTATTTGGGCCAGAAGTTGAAGGCAAACCACAAGAAGGAGGAGTCCCTCCATTTTATGTCAGTTTGAATATTCATGATAAAATTATCCATAATGTTATGCTAGATTCAGGTGCATCCCATAATTTAATGCCCAAAGTTATCATGGAAAAACTAGGACTTGACATTACTAGACAATACAAAGATTTGTATTCCTTTGATTCTAGCAAAGTTAGATGCCTAGGTCTTATCAAAGACCTATGTGTTACTTTAGCCCAAATCCCTGCTAAAAGTCTAGTGATGGATATAGTGGTTGCAGACATTCCCCCTAAGTATGGCATGCTGTTGTCACGCTCATGGGGAGCAAAATTACAAGGAACCCTACAAATGGACATGACTTACGCCACTATACTAGTGTTTGGTCAATAGAGAAGACTGTATAGGGAAACTTTAATGAAGTATATGGTCAGTAGTCAAGAGAGACCACATAACTATCCTCTTTACTCTGTTCATTCTGACCTAGACTCTTTCATTCTTTATAATGATGGAGACATTGATGCACAGGTTACCAAAGCAAAAAATGAAATTGATGAAAAACATGAAATCAAACACACACTGTGCAACAAAACACTGAAACTGAACCTTTTTGGAACATGAGCTCTAATGGGTCTTGTAGCAAAGCAGGTTCAGGGGCAGGTGTTTGGGTGTCCAATTCAGGGAACAATCATGCAAAAGGTCATTCCTATAAACTCAACTTTCATTGCACCAATAATATAGCAGAATACGAGGCACTTCTCTTAGGATTGCAATTATTGAAAAGGCTAGGTGCTAAAAGAATTTCAGTTCAGGGGGATTCTGAATTAATTCTAAAACAGATCAAAGGAGAATATGCTGCAAAACATCCTAGGTTGAGAGCCTACAAAAATGTTGTGCTTGACTTTCTAGGAACTTTTGTAGAATATGATCTTGTTGTCATTCCCAGAAATCAAAATGTCTTGGCTAATGGTTTAGCTTTTTCAGCTAGCACATGCAAAATGCCTCACCCAAACAGACAATATACAGTGGAAGTTAAACACCGTCCAACTATACCCGATAATATGAGATATTGGTAGGTATTTGGAAGTGACAAACAAATTGATTTTTTTTTGCAATCCAAGGATGAGTATGAAGACAATAGCATAGATTTAGAGTGTGAAGTAGAAAATCAGATTGTTGAATATGTTAGTGTAGATAAGCAGTTTGATGATTCTGATGTAAATATTTCAGTCAGTAAAGATGTACATAAATTAGAATTGCATGAAATAGATCCAGAAAAAGAAGAATTTGAAGTACTTCAGCTTAAGGATAATGTTCTGCCTAGGGGTCTAGTTCTGTTAGAAGAACTTTTTGATTTTAATGATGTAGCAAAAAAGCCAAAAATGGAACCCACAGGGGCAAACATAGAAGAATGCAATATAGGTAGTGAGCAGAATCCCAAAATGATAAAACTCTCAAAATCACTTCCTATTGTCACAAAACAACAATACATAGCTCTTTTCAAAGAGTTCATAGATGTCTTTGCCTAGAGTTATGAGGATCTAAAATCATACGACACTAGTATCATACAACATAAAATCCCAATCAAGGAAGATCAAAAACCATTCAAACAAAAACTTCGTAGGATAAATCTTGTCCTGATGCCTTTGGTTGAGAAAGAAGTGAAAAGGATGTATGGTGCTAAAATTATACTTCCTCTTAACTACTCTAAATGGGTGTATACCATTGTGCCTACTAGAAAGAAAATCGGAGAAATCAGATTGTGTATTGATTTCAGAAATCTTAATAAGGTATCCCTTAAAGACAACTACCCCTTACCTAAAATGGATCATATATTGCAAAAGGTAGTAGGGTCTAGTAGAATTTCCTTATTAGATGGTTTCTCAGGTTATAACCAAGTCTTAGTGCATCCTGATGATCAGGATAAAACTGATTTCACTACTCCATGGGGAACTTTCATGTATGTGAAAATGCCCTTTGGGTTAATGAATGTTGGAGCCACTTTCAAAAGAGCAATGGATATTGCCTTTGATGATAAAATTGACCATTTTATTGTGATTTATCTAGATGACATTACTGTTTATTCTAGAACTGATGAGGAACATTTAACACATCTGAGAAAAGTGTTTGAAAAACGTAGAAGTTTTGGTATCTCACTAAACCCTAAGAAGGCACTATTTGGCCTTGAGGAAGGAAAGCTTCTTGGTCACATTATTTCCAAGGATGGAATTAGGATTGATCCCAGTAGAATTGAAGCAATATTAAAAATAAGTCACCCAAGAAACATTAAAGAGCTTCAGTATTTTATTGGAAAAATCAATTTCCTAAGGAGATTCATTCCTAACCTTGCAGAACTTCTTAGAAACATAACAAACATGCTTAAAAAGGATTCAGAAATCAAGTGGAATATTGAGGCTAAACAATCCTTTGACTTAGTTAAACATGCGTTGACCAAAGCACCAGTGTTGATTAGCCCAGATTTTACAAAAGATTTCATAATCTTCTCTTTTTCTTCTGAACACACTATTGCAGCAGTCTTACTACAGAAAAACAATGAAGGTTTTGAACAACCTATTGCATTATTTAGTAAATATTTAAGAGATGCATCTTTGAAATACAACATTATGGAAAAACAAGCCTTTGCATTGGTTAAAGCAATAAAATATTTTAGAGTATATATTTTGCATTCCCACATTATTGCTTATGTACCTAATTTAGTGGTTAAAGACATTTTGACACATAATGGACCTGATGGAAAACGAGGCAAATGGATTGCTGTCATTCTTGAGTATGACTTAGAAATCAAGCCCACCAAGTTAATCAAAGGTTAGGGACTAGCCAAATTGATGGCTGAGTCAAATTTCCATGCATTAGACATTAACTTGATTGATTCATTAGATAATCAAGAGGAACATGCAACTCCACAAATTGATGAGGCATTTCTGAACTCACCCTGGTATGTAGACTTGCTTTATGTTTTATTTAATTTAAATGCTCCTCTTGGTTTGACCAAAACAAAGGCAAGATTTCTCAAGTTAAAAGCAGTTAAATTTTGCATTATAGAAAATGTTTTGTATTGGAAATATGCTGGGGGTATTTTACTTAAATGCTTGTTAAAGGATGATGCAGAAAAAGTTATGTAGGAATTCCATGAAGGAGATTGTGGTGGACATCTTTATTGGAAAACCACTGCCAATAAAATCCTTAGAGTTGGTTTCTACTAGCCTACTCTTTTCCCTGACATTCACAAACAAGTCACCTCATGGCATATATTCCATATTTTTGAGGGAAAGCAAAAATTGTTACCCTTGCCATTAAAGCCTATCTTTGTTGAAAGCCCCTTCCTGCAATGGGGATTGGACTTCATTGGTGAAATTAATCCCTTTTCCTTTGCCCAACATAAGTGAATTCTTACAGCCATTGACTGCTTTACCAAATGGATAGAGGCCACCCCTTCTAGAGTCGTTACTAATGCTTTCATTATAAAATTCCTTAAGACTAATATCCTCTCCAGATTTGGTTGTCTTAAAAAACTCATCACTGATAATGTTGCAGCTTTTAAATCTAAGAAAATGGTTGAATTTTTCCATAAATACCACATTACTTTGGGACATTCAACAACTTATTACCCCCAGGGTAATGGGTTGGCTGAATCCTCAAATAAAAGTTTGGTGAACATAACCTTAAAGCTGTTAGAAGACAACAAAAAATCGTGGCATAACAAGTTGGTCAATGCACTTTGGGCTGACAGACTTACTACTAAAAAATCTATTGGCATGTAACCATACCAATTGGTCTATGGAATGGATGCAATTTTTCCTTCATCTTTAGGAGTTCCAGTCATGGAGATCATTCAAGAAGTGCAAGTTGAACCCAATGATGTACAAAGAAGGATCAATCAAACTATTTAGCGATAGCAATCCAGGGAGGACGTATACAACATGACCCAAGTTATTCAGGAAAATATTAAAAAGATCTTTAACAAAAGAACAAAATATGATGACTTTAACATTGGGGACCAACTTTTGAGATGGGATTCGAGGAGAGAGGACAAAGGCAAACATGGCAAGTTTGATCATCTTTGGAAATGGCCATATATTGTTCATGCTTTCAGGGAAATAATGCATTCTTACTTAAAGAGCTAGACGGAGCCGAGATACCTGGAGGTCCTGTCAATGGCAGGATGTTGAAACACTACTTTTCTTAGCCTACATATTTTTCTTACATCATTGTAAATATCATAGTATTTATGGTTTTGATTGGGTAACTTATTAACAAAGGTTGAAGCCCGCAGTGAAGGCCCTAAGCCTGGATTGATGAGCTACCAAAAGTATCTTAAAACAACAAAGAAATCAGATGAAGGCATTACAGACATGGAGTACTCAAGGCTATTGATCATATGTTCTTGACACTTCACTTGAAGAAGTTTCATCCCCAGTTGGAGCCAATGTTAGGGTCCTATAAATTATAGGATCTCAAGGTGATTGAGTATTTTGTATTTGTAATTTCATATCGTACATAAATTTCAATATTCAAATGATTTCCAAAAATATGAAAAAAAAGAAAATGAAAAGAGGGTATGTTAAAAAATAAATAAATAAAGGAAATAAGAACCCCACAAAAGAAAAAATAGAAAATAATATGGAAAGTGTTGCAAGTCTAAATGCCACTACTAATAAGTTATTTCTTTTAGTTCATTATCAAATAAGCTTGTGTGCAAATTGTTTTGAATGCCACAATGACTAAAGTTTTGTTCAAGTCATACAGTTTAATCATGATTGAACACATTTAAATTTATGTTGAATAGGTTAGTGAATAAAGATTTACCAAACAGTTTAATCTTGGTAAATCAGTAGCTAGGTAGAAATAAAATTGATTCAACAGTTTAATTTGAATCAATGGTGAGATAAGTGATAGGATAAGGTAGATTTTCATTAAAAAAAAGTGATCTGGGTCTGCTAGTTTAAATGCACCTTGCATAACAAGAAGAGAAAATGTTCGTTTAAAAAATTATTAAAATGAGAGGGTAGGTAGAAGCACAATGGTGATTAGAGGAAAAGCATGAAAATTTTATCCTAAGTCAAATTCTAAAGATATTTTCATATGCAAGATAAAAGCAAAGGGATAAAGGTTTATTCTAAGGTTCTGTATATCAAAACACATTTGGTGCATTATTCTGTTATTCCTAAGTCCCCCACACGAAAATCATTCCTCTGCTTATATTTCATTTATTTGCCTACTGCACCACGCATCCAATCATATTCCATTTCATTCATTCCCCTACCCCACCATATCTCCATCACATCACAAAAAAACGCTGCCACCTTCACCTCATCCGAAATCCCCATTTCATATCTAACGGCTAAAGTTTATGTTTCAGCCCCCCCTCACCATCCGAACTTTACTGTTGGGGAGAGGTATGAAATGGGTGGTATTCAAAACCAGACCCACTATGACGTGGTGCCATTCTATGTTTTCGCACCCCCTTCTCCAAAACCATTAACCGCCTCCCCCCTCAAAAAACTATTTTCTCTGCCATACGAAACCACTACCCTATCCATTATGCTCCCGCCAATCCCCCCTCGCCACCTCATCTATCCGTTGCTCCTGCCAATCACATTCACTCCCTCCAAATCAAATCGTTAAGTAATTTAATTACTGAATCGTTAATATAACGGACCCATGCCATCATCAACGGGAAATCCTGAAAAATATAAACCCCCTCCTTTCGCCCATTCACAGGTTACTGATATCATACTCTGCCAATACCATTTCTCTATCATAGGTGTGCCAATTTAAATTGCACAGTTTCACGCACCCAAGGATCACACCAACTAACTTTCGTTCAAACTACTACCTTTGTTTTCATGTCTGCTCAAATTTGAGTCCTCTTTGCGCCTTGTAAACCCGCATAATTAATATTCCATCAGTGTTCCTAGCCTTATCCAATCATGCATCCTAAAGGTAAGGGACAGGAGGAACCTGTAAGCCCATTGATCCACCCTCCGATTGATTTTCATCATATACCTTTGGCGGATAAGGACTAAAAAATCCATGAAACCCTGTGTGAATTTGACTTATTTGAAATGTACTGCTGGCTTGAAGACAAATTCATTGATAAGTCTGACGATATTGGACTGTGGGAATCCAATTTTCCCCATTGTATCTTTCCTCATACCCACAGTGCCTCTGAATTCGTCAGGAAATGTCAGGCTTGTTATCTACCCAGTCAAAGAGAGGTTATTTCCCCCTACACGAGAAATTTTATTCACTATAACTGCCCAATCAATAGATCAAATGACACACACACCTATTACAGAGAATGCCACTCCTGTCTCTCATGAAGCACTCATTGAATTGTATTAGAAACTAGACTTTGCAAAAAGAGCCAAAACACTTGAGCTTTTCTTGACTGGAGATGCTCCATTACCCAAGAAAAATTCTCCCTATCCATCCTCCACTTTCACTGAGAGAGCCAAGCAGATCATTACTGTCACTTCCTACCTCCATGGTTATTACTCAGATCAGTGGGTAGATGAGGCCATTATAGGATTTATTTCTATCTTCTCCATAGATTGCAAGCCTTCCATCTAATTTAATTTCAACCAATTCCTTGCAAATTCCATTCATGAACAGTTTGTCAAATTCCAAACTGAGGAAGTATTTAAATATGCCTATGTGTTAGTATATAAGCTTTTGTATTTTCAGGGAGACAACCTCAAGCTTGCATTACAAAAGTTGGATGAAGAGGGAAATTGTTAGGTCCCTATACTACTAGCGTAACACCTTATTGTTATTAGTACAACCCCCTTATTATATTGTTGTGCCCATGTAGTCCCTATATTGTTATTAGTGTGCCCTTACATTATTATTGTTGTGTCGGCTCTGATTATATTATGACCCCTTAGACTCCTATATATAGAAAGGAGGTCTTGTCATTTGTATCATCCAAGAATTGTTCATTTGTGTAATGTAAACGAGGTTTCCCCCTCGAAGAGGCTTATTTTGAAGGCGTTTATCTATCTTTTCTATCTTTTTGTGAGCTGGTTTCGTAGTAGAAATCAACAATCAATCATCTTCTGGATTACACTAGTAATGAAGGAGCAAAAAGAATATTCATACAAACAATTCATAGAAATGTTTGTACATCCAACACTCTGTCTCCTAAGCAGCAAGTCAGAGCCAAGAATCAGTGAAGAAATCAGGAAAATTTTGTAGTTATCAAACCAAGTCCAGACAAGAGATTGGTATCTTTACCAGAATTACACAAAGCTAAGGATATATGGGTGTGAACTCACCCCTTACAAACTGCCAAAATTCCTCCCAATGAGGATTTTTGCCCTAGAATACATTTGGAAAATGCTTAATGTTGATGAGATTCATTTTGTATCTACCAAGAAGAAATCTCAATTCAAGATCAAAACCAAAATAGGACCTTTCATTTGTAACAACAGGGCAGTAGGGGAAGAAGTAGGCAAATTGTTGAAGGAAATGCAATTCAGCCTCAGCTTCACATGCTCATATGATCCACTAGGGGTCATCTCCAAGTTAAGGGTAGAGAACAAATCTACAACTTATTTTCATACATCCAGACCAGAGATTGAGAGATACAAGAACCAGCTAGAATGGACTGAAAACACTCTACAAGAGGCACATGAGAGATTGGTGTCAACTTCAACATTATAGACTCTTGTCACATAGGAGAAAGCAACAAAAAGGATCAGAGAAGAAGAGTCACCTCCAATGACTGATACTCTCAACGAACACTTCAAAATCATATATAGGAAGAGGAATAAGCTCAATCCCAAAGTTAACTTAAGCAAGGATTCAGCTCAAGAAGATATTAGCACCACCAGAGACACCTGCTTGCAAGAAGGTGATTAGGCTACACTTTCTCCTACCACCTTGACAGCTTCACAGGATCAACAACAAGTTACGAAAACTAGTACATCTACCACATAGAAGAAAGAAAAGAGCATATTTGATATATTCAAGGAGATCAAATTCAAAAATGAAGCTTTGAAGATCAATACATATAATCAGTTCTGGAAGTAGACTTCCAGTTCTCAAAGCAGACTACTGTCAGCCTTTGACTCAGAGAAAGGAAAAATGCAGATGGCCTTCCTCCAAGCATAGATCCCACAGCCCAAGGCAGCATCAGATTACAAAAAGACTTCATTTGAATTTGATGTAAAAGACATATATCCCATTGATCAAATGGAGATGCACAAACAAACTGGTGAAATGATTTCATCCACACTCACTAACACTTCTATGAGTTTGTCCAAATTGCAAGTTACTTTAGCTAATGTTCAGTCACAATTAAAGATGGAGAAAGTATTTTCACTTGCCAAAGACACAAGGATCAAAACTTTGGAGGACTTGGTAATCAAGATAGGATATGATCCTTCAAACATAAATGCAACAGAAGAGATCATAATAAAGAAGAATACCGACATAGCAACATTGAGAAAACAGTTGAAATTACCAGCCACAAAAGATCCTCTGGCCAAAGACATTGAAGAAATAGAGTGACAGAATGAAGACATGATGAAGCTCATCATGGAGCAGAATGTACAGTTGAAACAAATGGAAATAGAGATGGAGAAAATAATCAAAGAAAAGGAGCAAGCTGCAAAAAAGTCTATTGTCCCTTTGGAAGATGTACCTCTTACAACAATTCCTACATCTACATCTTCTATAACAAACACAAGGAATATTGTAGATCAACTGGCTAGTGTAGTGGAGAATATGTCTCTCCAAACAGAAGAAATTAAAAGATTGTAGGCTCAAGTTAATATTCTGCAAGACCAGAAGGCAAACACTGAGACTTTCCATGCAGAAGAGCTACAGAGAGCTCAAAACCAGATAGAAGCATGGCAGAAATCCACAATCGAATCCTCCATTGGCCACACACTGGCTCAAGTTAAGGAAATTATATGAAACAATATTAAAGCCATGGATGAAATTTGGCCATGTATTCAGATTATATTTAAACAGAAAGAGTTGATTGAGAGAGCCAATCAAGCCATTTCCACTATTAACAATGAGTTGGGAGACATGCCTGCCACAACCAACAACATCAACAAGTTTCTCAATTCCAAAAACAGATATGAGATGGATGATTGGGAGTAGATGACAGGACAGAGACAATTTTAGAAGTAAAGAAAGTCCTTACAAAGAAAAATTTGATTGTGCAACTTACATAAACATGTCACAGTTTGGAAATAGCGGTCAACAGATTTTTCACCAAAATAGAAGCATTAACAAAGCAGGGCATGCCTTCTTTATTTTTAATTAATGACAAACTAATGACCAGGGAAGATTATAAGAAGAAGCTTAAAGACATTGCAACGGATACTGCTAAATATTCCCACATTAAAGGTGCTATGACAGGGAGAGTTTTTTTCGAAGCTATCAACAACATTATTTTCATTCAGCATGAGATAAAACATATTTTTGTAGTAAAGCCCGCATTTGCTCGATATACCAAGGCAGATGAGATCTACCATAAGGCAAAAAAAATCACCATCCCAGTTGAAGAGCAATGGCATAAATTGTGTGAATTTCAAGATTAAAGAAAAGATCAACTACATCTAGCACAACACCCAAATCGTGGCAACTCAGCAACTGTTCTTCACTAAAATAGTGCCAGACATCCAAATCACTTCACCAAATTCACCTTTTTTGGTCACATTAGTCATTCTATTATTTTTTAGTTAATAATAGATTGCCATGTACCAATCTTTTGCAACACCTTGTACGGACCATAATACTTTGGTGATAATTTATTATCCTTCTTAACTTGCTTGAGGGACATTTGTTTATATGGTTGTATCCGTAGAAATACCCAGTCACCTATATCAAAACTTATTTCACTGCGATACTGATTTGCCTGTTGTTTCATTCTATTATGTGCCAAAATTAGGTTATCCTTTAAGAGTTGGAGAACTTCTTGTTGATGCTTGATGTGATCTTCCATTGCATGAACCTTAGAATTTTCTCTTAAATATGATGTGATGGATGGTGAGTGATATCCATAAAATTCCATAAATGGGGTCATTTTTGTTGCAGTATGGAAGGAAGTGTTATACCACCATTCAGCCAAAGGCAACCATTTGACCCATTGTGTATGTTTATCAGATACAAAGCAACGAAGATATCCTTCCAAACATTTGTTTACTATCTCAGTTTGTCTATCAGATTGAGGATGATAAGATGAGCTATGAGCTAACTGAGTACCAAGACAAGAAAATAATTCTATCCAAAAATTTCCAGTGAAAATGGGATCTTTGTTGCTTACAATAATCTTTGGGTTTCGAATCCTCCATTGGCCACACACTGGCTCAAGTTAAGGAAATTATATGAAACAATATTAAAGCCATGGATGAAATTTGGCCATGTATTCAGATTATATTTAAACAGAAAGAGTTGATTGAGAGAGCCAATCAGGCCATTTCCACTATTAACAATGAGTTGGGAGACATGCCTGCCACAACCAACAACATCAACAAGTTTCTCAATTCCAAAAACAGATATGAGATGGATGATTGGGAGTAGATGACAGGACAAAGACAATTTTAGAAGTAAAGAAAGTCCTTACAAAGAAAAATTTGATTGTGCAACTTACATAAACATGTCACAGTTTGGAAATAGCGATCAACAGATTTTTCACCAAAATAGAAGCATTAACAAAGCAGGGCATGCCTTCTTTATTTTTAATTAATGACAAACTAATGACCAGGGAAGATTATAAGAAGAAGCTTAAAGACATTGCAACGGATACTGCTAAATATTCCCACATTAAAGGTGCTATGACAGGGAGAGTTTTTTTCGAAGCTATCAACAACATTATTTTCATTCAGCATGAGATAAAACATATTTTTGTAGTAAAGCCCACATTTGCTCGATATACCAAGGCAGATGAGATCTACCATAAGGCAAAAAAAATCACCATCCCAGTTGAAGAGCAATGGCATAAATTGTGTGAATTTCAAGATTAAAGAAAAGATCAACTACATCTAGCACAACACCCAAATCGTGGCAACTCAGCAACTGTTCTTCACTAAAATAGTGCCAGACATCCAAATCACTTCACCAAATTCACCTTTTTTGGTCACATTAGTCATTCTATTATTTTTTAGTTAATAATAGATTGCCATGTACCAATATTTTGCAACACCTTGTACGGACCATAATACTTTGGTGATAATTTATTATCCTTCTTAACTTGCTTGAGGGACATTTGTTTAAATGGTTGTAGCCGTAGAAATACCCAGTCACCTATATCAAAACTTATTTCACTGCGATACTGATCTGCCTGTTGTTTCATTCTATTATGTGCCAAAATTAGGTTATCCTTTAAGAGTTGGAGAACTTCTTGTTGATGCTTGATGTGATCTTCCATTGCATGAACCTTAGAATTTTCTCTTAAATATGATGTGATGGATGGTGAGTGATATCCATAAAATTCCATAAACGGGGTCATTTTTGTTGCAGTATGGAAGGAAGTGTTATACCACCATTCAGCCAAAGGCAACCATTTGACCCATTGTGTATGTTTATCAGATACAAAGCAACGAAGATATCCTTCCAAACATTTGTTTACTATCTCAGTTTGTCTATCAGATTGAGGATGATAGGATGGGCTATGAGCTAACTGAGTACCAAGACAAGAAAATAATTCTATCCAAAAATTTCCAGTGAAAATGGGATCTTTGTTGCTTACAATAATCTTTGGGTTTCCATGTAGCTTTTGAATTGTTTCCATAAATGCAGTAGAAAATGTACTGGATTTAAATGGATGAGATAATGCACAAAAGTGTGCATACTTTGTAAGTCTGTCAACTACCACCATGATGACACTCTTTCCTTCGAACTTGGGTAAACCTGTGATAAAATCCACTGAAACATCCTCCCAATGTTTACTTGGAATGGATAAAGGTTGTAATAGACCCGAGGTCTTAATTGTTTCAACTTTATTTTGTTGGCAAACCAAACATTCTGCCACAAAATTTTGAATATCAGATTTAAGGCCATCCCAAAAAAATTCCTTCTTAACCTTGTGGTAAGTTTTTAAAAACCCCGAGTGCCCTCCTAAGGGAGAGGCGTGCAATTCCATAAGAACCTTTTGTTTGAGTTGGGAATTATGACATAGGTATAAGCGATCTTTGTACCATAACGAATCATTTTCCAGCTAAATACATCAGACGTACTGGGATATTGTTGCAAATTTTGAATGAGGGCCCACACTTCTTTGTCATTCTTCCATTCATCCCTTGCTTTGTTTATCCAATTTGGTTAGATAATAGAAATGGTACAAAGCAATGCTTCCACATCCTCATCCTTTCTTGAGAGTGCATTTTCCACAACATTTTGCTTCCTTTTTTTGTATATGATTTCAAAGTCATAACCCAACATCTTTGTGACCCATTTTTGCTGCTCTTCTAAAGATAATCTTTGTTCTAAAAAGTATTTAAGACTATCATGATCCGTTTTTACCTTGAAGTGTCTTCCCATTAGGTAGGGTCGCCATTTCTTAAGTGCATGTAGTATTGCCAACATTTCCTTCTCATAAATAGCTTTGTGTAAATACTCTCGTTTGATTTAACGACTTTCGAAAGCAATGGGTCTTTCTTCTTGCATTAAAACAACACCAATTCCATTTCCTGAGGCATCACATTCCACAATAAAGGTTTTTGTGAAGTCTGGAGTAGCTAATATTGGTGCTTGGCACATTGCCTTTTTAAGATGTTCAAAGACCTTTGTTGCTTCTGGAGTCCATAAAAATGCATCTTTCTTCAATAATGTTGTTAGAGGTGCTAGTAGTCTCCCATAATTCTTAACAAACTTGCGATAATACCCTGTCAACCCCTAGAAATCCTCGTAGATGCTTTATGAACGTGGGGATTTTCCATTCCTTAATGGCTTTAATTTTGCTAGGGACTACCTTAACACCTTCTTGAGATACAATATGACCCAGATATTCCACCTCTTGTACTCCAAAGAAACATTTGGAGCTTTTTGCATATAATTGTTTCTCCTCCAATAGTTTGAGCACCCTGTCAACATGTTGAACACGATCCTTCCAGGACTTGCTATATATTAGTATATCATCAAAAAATACTAACACAAATTTTCTAAGGAAGGGTTTGAAAATGGAATTCATCAAACCTTGAAATGTAGAAGGTGCATTGGTAAGGCCAAAAGGCATGACAAAAAATTCATACTGACCCTCATGAGTTCTAAATGCTATTTTCAGAATGTCTTCAGTCTTCATTCTGATTTGATGATATCCTGAACGAAGATCCAACTTGGTGAAGTAAATTAATCCATGCAATTAATCCAATAGTTCATCAACGATAGGAATGGGAAATTTATCCTTAATAGTGAGCTTGTTGAGCTCCCTATAATCTGGACACATGTGCCATGATCCATCCTTCTTGTGCACCAATACTACTAGAGCAGAGAAAGAACTTTGACTAGGTTGAATTATACTAGCCTCTAGCATTTCTGCAGCCATACGTTCAATTTCACTCTTTTGGGCATAGGGATATCTGTAAGGCCTGATGTTTGGAGGAACACTTCCTGGAATCAAATGAATAGCATGATCATGATCATGAATAGGTGGGAGACCTTTGGGAGTCTCAAATACCTTGGAATGATTGTCCAAGACTTTTTGGAGATTTGGAGAAATATATGATTTCGATGTGGGAACCTCTAGCGAAAATAATTGTGCAATTACGCTTCGTTATTCTTTCTTTAGAAGCTTTGTCATTCCATTAGAGCTGATTATATTTCCTGGTTTGCCTACGATACCTCTTAATTCAACTTCCTTTCCTTTCGAAGAAAATTTCACGAAAAGTTCTTGAAAGTTAAAAGCTATTGTACCTAAGGTTTGTAGCCATTAGAATCATAGTACAACATCAACACCACCCATTGGAATGGAAAGAATTGGGTTATTCAATACATATTCTCCCATGGATAGCTTGATATTATGGAACTTTCCAGAGCAATTTATGGTTCCTCCACTTCCAACCATCACTTGACACTCTGGTGCTGGATATAGGAATCAATTCAATTCTTTGGCTATCTTACAATGAATAAAATTATGGGTACTGCCCAAATCAATCAACACTATTACCTTTTTCTTCTTGATATGTCCTTTTATATTGATAGTTTGAGGAGTGGTAATTCTGACCAATGCATTGCAAGATATGGTCGAATTCATTTCTTCTTTCTCTAGGGTTTGTTCTTGGTGTATATCCTCTTCTTTTGACGTTTCTTGTTCCTTTTCTCCCTCCTCTTCACAATCTATGTAAAATAATTTCTTCTCAGCACACTTATGACCTTTAATGTATTTGCTATCACAACTGTAACAAAGCCCTTATGCTCTTTTTTCTTCCAATTGTTGGGGTGTCAACTTTGTAGGTTGTGTGTTGGCTTATATGGGCCTGACCCAGGTTCAGAAGAATTATTTAGCCAAACAAATCCCGTAGCTACCGACCTTTTCGGCAATAGCCTGTGGAGCGCGGATTGAAGTCTCACTCGAAGTAGCAGGGGAGGGTGCTGGAACCAGGTTTCCGTACCCTTAGGGTGTCTTGATGTGGACTGGAGGTTTCGCGCACCGTTCCGTGGCTTCACGCAGATCCAGTCCCCGAATACTCCTTGATACTTATTGATGCGTTATTTATAGATTCAACCTACTTTTATGGTCTTTAAGCAAACATTTAATAGAATTAACCAGTTCGCGCACTTAGAATAGATAGAAATTTATAACATAAGCATATGCGCATAGATCAAACAGTCACACATTAACCATAATTAAACAGATCTGCGATAATTCAGATTTAACACAGAATTTCAAAATCAACTTATCTTTATTCGATTTCTCCACCAATACATCCAGATCTGCCTTGCGCACTCAGCTGCAGGGGTTCGTGCACACAGCTGCAGACTCTTCCAGGCCTTTGCGCACACTGCTGTAGAGCCTCTATCTACTACCCAATACCCTCGACTCAGACTTACAGATGCTTCCAGACTGTTCTTCTAAAAAACCCATTACATAACAGATTCAAGATTACATACCAAAAAGCTACCTTCTATCCATAGAGCCTCACTCTATTTATATATTCCTATGGTCTACGGACCAACTTAATTCCTATTATTCTATGTTATTTCTTGGGAAGACAACCCTTTGACTCGATCTTTTACATTTCGCGCTCTGCATATTTCGGAGTTTTACAATATTTCTATCCTACTTAGAGGCTCTCAGCCCCAAAAGTGTTACGCGGGACCTCCAATACCCAACAGTCCCCCAACATAATCATCGTGACTCGTCCCGAGCCACTCGCCGGTGCAACAAGACGCACTGCCTTGGCTTCGCGGTTCAGCTCCCTTTGAGTGATAGCCGTCGTCCTACTACTCCTTTGTTTGCTTCTACAACTCTTCGTCCGACTCTTGCTTCGTTGTTTCTACCAATTCTCGTGATCGATACTGCTCATTCTGATCTTCTCGGTTAACACAAAACACCCTCTCATAGGATTTTAGCTCGAGCGAGGGAGCCGCATACGAGACCTCCTTGTACCACCGCAACCACTTCCTACCTTCGTATCTGCTCTTCATACTGGCTGCTACAACTTGTGTTGCAATTTTGCAATACCTTTGTTGCTGTCCACGCGATCCCAATCCTCAAGGTATATTAGGAGTGAGATATTAAATGCATTTATACCAGTGGTTGTCGTCTTTCCATGCTTTCTCATTTCTATTGTAGTTCACCGGCCTTCCCCTGGTCTAGGTGGCAGCATCTGGACCAATTCTGCTTCGTGTCTCCCATGTTTCGGTACATCCTCTATTGTTGATGCTGAACTCTGCGTGGTGCCCGCAGTTTTCATGACC
Organism: Pinus tabuliformis; assembly: GCA_031772625.1. Taxonomy (NCBI): domain Eukaryota; kingdom Viridiplantae; phylum Streptophyta; class Pinopsida; order Pinales; family Pinaceae; genus Pinus; species Pinus tabuliformis. The sequence continues at coordinate 440,061,867 of CM062816.1, forward strand.
ATGTTCCTTAGAGAGCCCTGCCTTTCCATCGGCCAGATCACCACCCTCGGGCTTACTCCTTGTGCAGAGATAATGAAAAGTTCCATATCGGTAACCAACTTGTGTTTTCCAGAAGTGTAGGTCACCGATGGATGCCCCTCTGTGATTTATAAGCGTTTCAAATTTCAAATTCATTGGCTCCCGCCTATTCTGGCATCGTCGTGTTAAACCTGTGACAACTCATTCCATATCTGGCTCATACCCCTTCTCTTAAATGCCTGCCTCCCACTCCCTTTTGCCATAAGGCAGACATCTTGTCATGAATATTACCAGTAACGGTCACCTCTCTTCTTAGCAACGCATTCATGTTCTCATTTCCATGCATCTGCGACCTTTGTGATTGGCCAACTTGACGCGTATCTTGGCAATCGTGCCTCTTGCCTCCAGACTGCTTTATCGTCTCGCACTCTCTTTCAACTGGTTGGAGTGGTGAGACTGTCCCTCGAGCGGTTAGTCAGGCGGTCGGTCCACCCATGTAGAGCTTCAGGCGATTTCCATTCACTATTCCTGGGAAGGGGTCTCCATTGAGTTTGGCAAGCTAACCCGCGCCCCCATTGGTAACTTTTTTGATCACATAGGGTCCCAACCAATGCATTCAGAGTTTGCCAGGGAATTTTTTGAACTCGCTGTCATGTAGTAATATTATATCATTTTCCTTGAAGGTGCGCACCTTGATATGGCAATTATGCCACGCTTTCTCTCGCTATTTTTGTACTTGCTGATGGAATCCAGCCAAAAACCATTCCTCCTCCAGTTCCTCTAGCTGCGTGAGCTGTTCCTCAAAAGCCCCGCGGTCTGCCATACCTGTTATTGTGGCTATCCGCAGACTAGGCACAATGTATTCCATAGGCATAATAGCCTCCTTGCCATAGACTAACCGAAAGGGGTCTGGCCCGTTAGCTTCTTGCACATGGTTCAGTAAGCCCATAGCACAACAGGGATGCGTAAGTCCTAGTCATTTTGCTGCGTGTTACAGACTTTGGTCAATGCAATCTCCAAGTTTTTGTTAAATGCTTCAACGATCCCATTTGCTTGCGGGTTGTATGGCGTACTCTATTGGTGATATATTTGAAATTCCTCAGTGAGTGCGCTGATCGTTTCATTCAGAAAATGTGTTCCTTGATCGCTCATGGGAATTTTAGGACATCCAAACCTTGTTAGTACATTCTCAGACAAAAACTTCGCGGCTATCTCAGCTATGCAGTCCTTAACCGGTTGTGCTTTTGCACATCGAGTCAAGTGTTCTGTCGTGGTGATGATATAGTGCATGCCCGTCTTCCCTCGTAATGCGATAGGTCCTATGAAGTCGATTTCCAAATTCTCGAATGGTTGTAGCGTCATCTGTGGCTGGAGCAACATTTCATCTCTTCGCGATGGTTTCCCGGTCTATTGACAAACGTCGCAGGCTCGACAGTATGCTTTCGAATCCTGATGTAGGGTTGGCCACCATAGTCCTGCACGAAGAATATTCTATGTGGTAGCGCGACTTGCAAAATTTCCTCCCACCACTCCACCATGTGCTTCAGCCAATATTTGTCCGTGCTCGAATTCAGGCACATATCTACGTAAGATTTCATCGTTTCCCATTTTGTAGAGATGCCCTGCAATCACAGTAAAGTCTGTTGCACGTATCACCAATTCCTTCTTCTGCTGAACATAATATCCTTGCAGCGTGGTTCCTGTAGTTAAGAAATGGATTATATCCTCAAAGTGGCCATCCGAAACTCGCACTGCATATAGTTGTGCATCCGGGAGTCCTTCCTCTAAATTTGTGGGCTCTTCACCGGTCTCAATTCGGGACAGGTGATCCGGACCTGCGTTTAGACATCTTGGATTTACGACGACCTCGAAGTCATATTCCTAGAATAACAACAACCACCTACAAATTCGCCCCTCCAACACAGGCTTATTCACTAGGTATTTTAGCGCAGAGTGATTAGTATACATCTTAAAGTGTCCGCCGAGCAGAGAGTGGCAGTATTTTTGAAGCACGTATACCATCGCCAATCCCTCGTGCTCAGTAGTGGAGTAGTTATTCTCAGATTTTGATAACTAGCGACTTGCGAACGCAATCGGGTGATCTATTTCCTCCGCTCCTTCTTGAGCGAGTACCACACCCAACATGATACACGATGCATCAACATGCATATGAAATTTGATGTCCCATTTTGGAAAGACCAATATAGGGGCGAATGCCATCTTTTCCTTAAGCATTTCCAGAATTTTGTTGCATTCTGCATTCCAGCAATAAGTAGCATCCTTCTTCAGCAACTGTTCCATTGGAGCCGTGAACTGGGCGTAGCTTTTTATGAACTTCTGATAGTAGCCCGTGTGTCCCAGTGTGGCGTGCAGTTGTTTGACACTTCGCGGCACTTGCAGATTGAGTATGACAATGATCTTTGTCGGATCCACAATCAGGTCTTGCTTACAAACCACATGGCCAAGCAGGTTCCTGAAGGGGACAAGGAAGGTACACTTCTTTAGGTTTATCGCAATCTGGTGTCGTCGACAAGTATCTAACATTAACTGTAAGCTCGATATGTGTTTTTTGACTAGTCCAAGTACGGTCCAGTCATCAAGATAGACCTCTAAGAACTTGTGTATAAATTCCTTGAATGCTGCTACCACAATGCGTGAGAATATCGCCGACACATTATTCAGTCCAAAGGGCATCACCATATACTGAAAACAACCCCATTCAGTGGCGAACATTGTTTTACTCCTGTCCTCTGGCACGATATTGATCTGGTGGTATCCTAAGAACCCATCCGTGAAGGAGTAGGCTTCCTGCCCACCCACATTTTCCAGTACCTCATCTGTAAAGGGTGTTGGAAACGGACCGTTAACACAGGTATCATTGAGCTTTCTGATATCCACACAGATGTGGATCTCACCCTTCTGTTTCTTCTCCTGCACAACCATGGGACTTACCCAGTCGAACTCCTCGACTAGTTCAATGATTCCTGCTGCCAGCATCTTGTCCAGTTCTTCACAGACCTTTTTTTTGTATTTTGGATTCAATCGGTAGGGTCGCTGCTTAACTGGCTTTGCATCTGGTTTCAACGTTATCTTCATCACGCCTAGGTCTCCTAAGATCCCTTTTAGCTCTGTGATTTTGGTTGGGAATAAATCTCGATATTCCCGAAGCAACTCGATGACCTTTTCCACCGTGGCATTGTCCCAATAGTCCCCAAGCGTTGCATACTTCGACTCTTCTTCTATTCCGATATTTACTTGTTTTGTTTTCAACGATGCTGTGATATTTGGATCTTCGATTTCGGGTCCGCACACCTCAAGACTCCCCTCTGATTTCGGGATATGGATGTCTTGCAGGTCATCCTCATCATCTTCTACTTGGACATTGTAGCATTTGAGGGTCCGACTCAGCTGTCGTGACCAGTCGGGCTGCACAGTTTCTTCTGGTTCTAATGGCGTTTTGAAAATGGTGGCCTTCACCAGCTGTAACGTGTCGTCCACAGTATCCATCCATTGATCTTCAAAAATGAATGTCGACAAAAACCCTTCGCACAAGATATCCCACTTGCCTGTGCCATGTCGGAGCTCTGCTTAAGTATACCAGTTTCTGGGAATGACGTCCAGGGTGTGATAAAATAAGTGCACCCATTTTGGTTGAGGTTCCTCTCCGTAGGCTTTGATCCATTTGGTAAGGTGCATGCGCGGGTCATCGTCTCCATCGTATTTCTCCGTTATTCATAGTTCTGGCTTCCCAAATCTTATCTTCATCATGCGCCTGCAGCCGCGCCAATCTTCGAAATTCCCTTCATGTGTGCCCCACCATCGCGTAGGTGTCGCGCGCAATGCCCATCTCGACGCATCAAACTGTTGGTGCTCTGATACCGCGATTTCAAATTTGGTCAGAAATTAATCTATTATTGTCAGCCCATCATACATCGGTAGTTCGCGATCTTGGGCCCTCACACAGTACAGAGATTTAGTCACCATATTGCGGTGTAGCGTGGTTACTCCATCCAACCTGTTATGCCAACGCTCATCTTCTTCATCTGAATCAGTGGTGCAGGACTCTACATAGCCCCATGATATTCTTCTATCCTCCATTGACTTGACCCATTCTTTCCTTTGTGTAGAACTATTGTAGATACAGTCTAATCCGTCGTCACCTTCTTCGTTGTGCATGGGTTCAATGTAGCGTAGTGCTTTCGCCGGATCTAGCAAAATGACTACACGGAGCGACTTCGTTTCAAATATCATTGTTCGCTTCTTTAAATTAATAACTCCATTCATGTCGGTGGCCTAGTTTATTCCTAACAAGGCAGGATAAGGCGTACTTTCATCCACGATTTCAATTACTTCAAAGTCTGTTCTGGTGCTTGCATCTTCTATATCTACCATAATTCCCTACAACCTTCCCATGGGAAAGTTCTTCTGTTGGTTCGCCATTTGTAATTGAATAGGAGACCATTGTAGTGTAGGCCTGCCCATGCGCTCCCCAGTCTGTTTACGCAGTACATTTGCATCCGAGCCCAAATCCAAAATGATCAGATCCATCTCATAGTCGCTAATTTGTGCCGTTAATCGCATCTCTCGCCTTGTCTATGTTGCATGTTTTCCTAGTTTGCGGACCACGCTAGGTTCCCGCGTCCCCGCTCACTTATTTATTAATTCTTGCAAGCCTCTAACGTTCCTATTGTTGTGCAACAATTTTATGCATGTTTCTAAAAAGGTAGCTATCGTTGAGGGATCCCTCTCCTGCTTAGGTTGATCCTTGCTACCTGGAGTAGAGACCTCCGTGAAGCTCTCCATAGCTTCCAGATACATCTCCTTGCCAACCCTTGCGTCTTCCTTACTTAACTTCCTTTTATCCTCTTTTGTGGCCATGCCATTTCTTAGTACCATGTTTACCTGGGGGTCTTCGTCGCGGGGTTCAGACCTCATCATTTGCACGTTCTGAGTCGTCGTAGGTTGCGCTACCTTTTTTTCACGGATCTGTGTTATTAGTATGGGGCAATCTATTAGCTCATGATCAAATTTCTCACAGTAAGTGCATGATATTCTAGTTGGGTTGGTACAATCCCACGCGTAATGTCCTGGTCCTCTGTAGTTGTAACAGATTAGCTGCCCATGACCCCTTCCTGGCCCCATTCTGCCCCGTCCTCGTCCACGTCCCTGGAACCCATCGCGCGCGATCGCCGCGACTGGATCCTGACCTCATACCTCATTTTGCATTCTGTAGGCAGGTGACTGGTCCATTAATAATTGATAGCTACGACAGTCTCTTTCCTCGTGGCCCACTGATTTGCAAAAGTTGCAAAGTAACTACTGGGGGGTCTGGTTGAATTTTGGTAGTAGATGACAGTTATCTGTGTTATGCTTTCCTCCCACCTAACAGATTGCGAACCAGAGCGAGGTTGTCGCGCTTGGCTCCGCCTGTGCCTCCGATCACAATGGTGTTGGTCCCCTCGCTACCACATAATTCGCCAAGACTGGGCAGTGATCTTTATCGTGCCCTTGACTCCTGCACTTTATACACCATACTTCCTCCCAGACTTTTGGGCGAGGTGCCTAGTCCTGTTTTAATTTCTTCATTTCCAAACACAAGTTTTGTATATGTGCTTGGATTTGCTGAACTCCCAACCCTAGGTCTTGTAACAGAGTTTAATGCAACCTCATCACTGTCTCTAATGCTTAAGCCTGGGTTGAGATCTTTTGTATTGACAGAGCCATCCTAGGTGTGGTGTTAACGATGCCATAAACGAAGCGCAGTGCGGCACATCCGTTAGTGTCATGTTTGCTTCGCGGATAGTACTTTTCATTCTTTGATCTAAATCCCACGGGGTTTCACCAGGCATCATCGCGATCTCCTTGAACCCTATGATCGATTGTGTTTCTGACTTCAACCGGCTAAATTCCTTCTTTAGTTCGGTCTGGATCTCCGTTGTCCCTGTAGTCGGGTGGTCGCTTGAGTATTTTATGTACCATGTCAGCGCTCGGTCCTGCAGCGTGCTAACTAAGGTAACCTTTCTGATATTGTCATCCGTAATTCTGTGTGTGTTCCACACTGATGTTACCACGAACTAGAATTGTTCTGGACCTTCACTTCCTACTCCCTTGAATACTCGTAGTTGGATCGCGCTTGTCATTGTCAACTTCGTCAATGTAATTTAAAATACTACTTCTCCTGGTCCCTTCGATCCTTCAATTCTTTCTCTATAGGGTCCCCGCGTTTCGCATCAGACACCCCTTAGGCAGATCCTGGTCCCGACAACGGAACCATTTGTTGGCTTATATGGGTTTGACCCAGATTCGGAAGAATTATTTAGCCAAACAAATCCTGCAGCTACCGGCCCTTTCGGCAACAACCTGCAGAGCGCGGACTGAGGTCTCACTCGAGGTAGCAGGGGAGGTTGCTGGAATGAGGTTTCCACAACCTTGGGGTGTCTTGATGTGGACTGGAGGTTTCACGCACTGTTTCGTGGCTTCGTGCCACTCTGCTTCGCGCAGATCCAGTCCTTGAATACTCCTTGATACTTATTGATGCGCTATTTATGGATTCAACCTACTTTTATGGTCTTTAAGCAAACATTTAACAGAATTAACCAGTTCACGCACTTAGAATAGATATAGATTTATAACATAAGCATACGCGCATAGATCAAACAATCATACATTAACCATATATTAACCAGATCCGCGATAGTTCAGATTTAACACAGAATTTCAGAATCAACTTACTTTATTCGATTTCTCCACCAATACATCCAGATCTGCCCTGCGCACTCAGCTGCAGGGGTTTGCGCACATAGCTGCAGACTCTTCCAGGCCTCTGCACACACAGCTGCAAAGCCTCTATCTACTACCTAATACCCTCGACTCAGACTTACAGACACTTCCAGACTATTCTTCTCAAAAGCCCATTACATAACAGATTCAAGATTACATACCAAAAAGCTACCTTCTATCCATAGAGCCTCGCTCTATTCATATCTTCCTATGGTCCGCAGACCAACTTACTTCCTATTATTCTATATTATTTCTTGGGCAGACAACCCTTTGACTCGACCTTTTACATTTCGCGCTCCGCATATTTCAGAGTTTTACAATATATTTATCTTACTTAGAGTCTCTTAGCCCCAAAACTATTACGCGGGACCTTCGCTACCCAACATTGTGGAAGGCTAGGGGAAACAACACTTCCATCCTTATAGTTATGACTGGTAGGCTTCCTTGTTGCCATAATTTTTCTTTCCATTTTTCTTGCCAACCTGAATGCCTTCTCCAATGAGTCAGGTTCCCAAAGGTGAACCTCATGTTGGATGTTATCCTTTAAAGTCCCTATGAACACATCAATCCTATGCTCCTCTGGAATATCTTTTACCCTTATATTCAATTTTTGGAAGTCCTCAATGTGGTCCATCATTGAACCCTTTTGTTTGAGGTTTATCAATTGGCTTAAAAAAGTGTTGCATTTTGTATCCTCTTAATGTGATATCATTTCTTTTATAAAAATTTCCCAAGTGACAATTTGTTTATGAGAGCAAAGCCAACGATACCATACAAACTGATTTTGTTCCAAATATAAATTTGCAATGTGTACCTTTTGTGTGTTTTGCACATTATGGAGATCGAAATATTGCTCCATCTATAATATCCATGTTATGGGATCCTTGCCATCAAACTTCCTCATATCAATCTTTGGAACATGGGGGGTCTTCAATCCAACGTTAGAGTCTATGAAATCGCGATTAAAATTTCTTTTGTTCTCACCATGAGTTTCCTTTACTACCCTTTCACCATTAGTAAGCATTTCTTGTAGCAACTTAGTCAAATTAATCTTCAAATCTTCCATGTCGCCTTTTAGTTTTTCTTCTATACCATCCATCTTTGTGCCCATGCCATTCATATTAGCTTCCACTCCATCCATCTTAAATTGCACGCTATTCATATTAGCTTCCACGCCGTCCATCTTAGCTTCCACGCCTTTCTTTAAACCATCAATCTTAGCTTCTGTTACCTTTTGTGAAAGTGAAATTTGTTGCACTTGGTCTCGTAATTTTGATATATCATGTTGCATTTATTCCTCTTCTTCACGAGTCATGTTAGATCTTTTAGGTTGTTTACTAGGTGTTTCCATTTTTCTTTCTTCAGTGCATCAATTAATGATAATTATTGTTCATTACGCCCATTGAACTTCAAACTAACTTTTCAACCCAAACTTATGCAAAAATTTAAAAAGACTACACACCTTTTTTCGCTTTGTGGAAGCTCAATATTGAATCTATTGTATCTTTGTAATTGCAGATCTCCAAGGTCTAAAATTGCTTCCTGCAGTAGCCCTTTGAGTCCTCTTTCCAATGCCACCAGTCTGATCAAAATTGGATTCTTCAAGAAAAAGTTATGCTCAATCTTCTAAGATGACCTAATTATATAATTTTTTAGTAGATAAAACTTGTATGACGTGCCATGTGTCATTGTTTCGAACTTTAGATCTAAAAAAGATACACATAAAACTATAGTTCATCCTATTTCTATAACTTCTTACGAAATTTGAATCTGATGCTCAGAGAGAAAGTTATGACGATTTTCCCAAGGTCACCTGTTTGGAATGTAATTCTGGAGTCGGCAAAAACCCTAACTTCCTCAAATCATCTCTCCGAAAATATAGCGAGACAAGATCAGAAATTCGGACTCGAAGTTCAGAATGATTTCGGCTCAAATGGGTTTTTTTTAGCTTCTGAAACATTGCAGAAACAAAGTTATAGCGAAAATTCCATGATGGCCTGTTTGGAGCAGCGAAACCCTAGAATCCAAAGCTCTGATACTAAATGTTATGAAACCAACTCACAAAAAGATAGAAAAGAAAGATCACTGCCTTAGAAATCAATGTCTTTGAGGGGGAAACCTCCTTTACATTACACAAATGAACAATTCTTGGATACAAATGACAAAACCTCCTTTCTATATATAGGAGTCTAAGGGGTCACAATATAATCAAAGCAGACATAACAATAATAATATAAGGGTACAAAAATAACAATAATTGGCTTATATGGGGCACAATAATAACAATATGGGGACAATAGTGGCACAAAAATAACAATAAGGGCTACAATGATAATAGTAATGGGGGAATCACTAGTATTATAGGCACCTAACAAAAAGATTGTCGAGCACTTGTCTTTTTGAACTTGTAAAAGTAAATGAAAAGGCGTCTACTCAGTATAAGTTTAACCATTTTCCGAACTGAGATGGACTATTTACGAAAAATGAATACCTTAGTCAAACATTACTAAGAGGTTCTCTTGAGTATTGTTTTTTCGCTTTTCGAACTTGAGAGACTATCTACGAAAAGGGACATCTGGAGTTTTATTTTTTGTCTCTTTTTCAAACTCTCTAAACATAAAAAAGATGTCAAGTATTACATTTTCAAGACTCGTAAAAACATCATATAGCAATGGAATCACCAATCATGAAAAGGCCGAACCACTCCTTCTCAGGGTTCGTTAAATATACTCAAAGGGATTCATCCAAAGGATGAACTTACATATCAATCATATGTCATCCTCCTCAAGATTGTTAAAAAATAAAGAGGTACTGACCAATATGGTTGGGGAAATTGAGAAAACAAAGGATTCCATTTTGCTAATGGAAGCAAGTCACTCTTGAACATGCCACTCTTCCACTTCATCTCTGTGGCTATTGGGTTGGGTAATATGTTTGTATTTGGTTATCATACCATTTTTAGGGCCTCCATTTTAGTTTTGGGTCAATGCTTCCAACTCCATTAAGTGTCACTTGTGTGTTTAAGAGAAGTCATTCAGTTGATCTCTGCTATGATACTCTTAAGCCTTCATTTCATGTCTGCCTTTCCTGATTCTGTTCTATGTCAACATAATTTTGATCATTCTATCTCAATCATGATACCTGTTTCATGTTGTTGATGGGGGATACATCAAAGCCCTCCTATGACCGGTCGCTTCCTGTCGACATCTACACATCATCGAGGGAGTTGACTTAGAAATACACTTTTGGTACCTTGGTGCTTGCATACATCAATGGCAAGTTTCCTCACTCTCAGAAACAAGTTTACATCAATGGCCTTCGACCGAAAGGTTCTGTATGGTGTTAGACATCAACTCGTTTATTCACACCATATAGATTGTACTCTAGTACCTTGAGAGCCATTAACATCATCAACGGTTTCTCTCGTGTATGTTAACGACTGACATCATTGGGCGGAAATCATATGGTGTCTACCATGTTCGACTCCAACTCATTGATTCACATGGTTAGACACGCACATTGGTTGGTCATGTGAATGAGATAGAAGACCCTAGATCTAGTTTCATCCATCTGGGCTGCAATTTTAGGAGTTATACAAAGATCACAATGTGTGATGGTCGTGATCATATAAACAACCACACAGTCATGGGTCCACTAATTGCATCTATGGATGCATATTTTGATCATTATACATGATATGTTAGCTATGAGCTGAGTATGGGTATGCCTCCCTCAACAAACAAAGATGTCATGCTGTAAATGTATTATAATAGATGAAGCTCGTTGGTTGTCCTTGATCCCGACTTATCACAAGGTAAAGCACTTCAGTCATCAGTCATTATCTCTGACATTATGCTTTAGGGGAAATTATGCTATAGGCCATTTTTTCACATCCGATAAGTAAGACTCCTAATGGGATCAATCAACATCCTATTCCCCCTTTTCATCATCCTTGCACAAAGCCCTAAGCATGACTTTGCTTAATCCCTGAGTTTCTGCTCTTGACTACTAAGTGTCCAGGATTTTAAGAACCAACACACCCTGTATAACTGAGCAACTGCATTTCATTGCACTCTCTCCTTCTCCCAGGGTGCTATGCAGTGCACCATGCATAACTATGGGGGTGCGTTGATTCTAGAAATTCAGGATTTTTTTTTTTTTTTAAAGCTTCCTCTTCTAGGAGCTTCCAAAGGTTGTTTCAACCATCTACCTTGAATAAACATTCAAATCCTCTCTAATTCCACCTTTGAGAAATCACCATCTTATCCCTTGAGCTCATCCTCTCATCAATTTTGGAGCTCAAGCCTAGATTGGTAAATGGATAAGAATTCATGAATTACCTCTCCTTCCTATATATTTACCTCATTCCACAAGCATTTGGTTAGTTTTGGTTGGCTTTTGGAGAGTGATTATGCCCTTATGCTGCTACAATGAGTGGTTATTATTTCATGCATTTAGGGTGATTGGAGGTGCATATTTTGACAATGAAAGGACAAGTCAACAACTTGGAGGAGCTCTTCTACAAGATCAACTGCTACTTATGGTTGCAATTTCCTTCTATTTATATTAATGCAAAGAATACATTGTTTTCCTATATGTGATGTTATTTCATATATTTCAATACCATGTTGATCTATTGAATGAAGTATTTAGGTGATATTGCATAGATGTCGTAGTTTCTTGGATTATGTTATCTGACTGTGCAGGTTCAAATTTTGGCATTCAGAGTTGGAATTGGAGCTTCCAAGCTAAAGGAGCGAAGCGTGCAAAGGATTCCAGGTAGGCTTCACTCTATCATCTATTTACTTTAAGGAAAAGCATTGGGTTCCTTGTCTCTCTGTTGTTCTAGGTTAGCCACTAACCTAGGGGAGATACTTTTGTTTGCAATCTTAAATCCCATATAACACTCTCCTTGTTCAACTGTAGCCATAATTTGTCTCCCACCTTGAATGATTTCTTTGTTTTATGTTGATCATGCCTGGCTTTTATATTTAACATAATTACCAATCAAACGGCAACTATTAACTCAAAATGGGTACTCGAGCCCAAAAATCCAAAAAAAAAATGAAAAAACAAACCAAAAATAAAAAGTGTTGATTCTGCATCACCATTTTTTTTTAATTTTTTTTTTAAGAGTAAATTTTCAATATTTTTTGAAAATAACAGTAAAAAACAATAAAAGCCATTTTGTTTGGTGCAAAAAACACCTTGAAATCGAAAAGTGTTGATGGGTACATTTTTAACATTTTTTAATAATGACATTAAAAATAAAATATCATGACTCTGAAAAAACTTTAAATTTCCAATGATTTTTAAGCATGACATTAACGATAAAATATCACGTCTTTGAAAAGCCTTAAAATTCCAACGATTTTTAAGCATGATATTAAATTTAAAATATCACTTCTTTGAAAAACCTTAAAATTCCAACAATTTTCAATCATGGTGCTAAGAAAAAATATTTATAATTGTTTTCAACTATGACATTAAAGATAAAATATCACGACTTAGAAAAACATTAAAATCTTGACAATTTTTCAACCATGGAATTAAAACCAAAGATTATGACTACAAAAGAATCTTAAGTTTTCTAAATATTTCAACCATGACATTATGGAAATTTTTTATGACTAAAAACACTTTAAAAATGAACACTTGAATGAAAGAGTTATTATACCAAGAGTAATTTTTTTTAAATGTTAAATGTATATCAATTTTAAAATCTTAGCCTAAGATAACTTGAGACATTGCAAAAAAAAAATTAACTATCAAATTGACACGCAGTGTAGGTGAGCTCAACCCATTGTAATGAAAACTTAAAGACCAACCATGAAATTAACACATTTTGGGGCAAATTCGATTCATTATAACAAAAAATTTAAAATTAACTATCAAATTGCACATAATGGGATCGGGTTGCTAGACAAATATCGACACGAACCCTATATATGTATATATATATATATATGAAAACAAAAATTCAAATATTGAAAAAAAAAAAACAATAAAAAAACACAAAAATACAAAAGAAAACAAAAATTCCAATATTGAAAAAATAAAATAAAAAATAATAAGAAGTAATAAAACATAAAAAACATAACAAAAAAAATCAAATATAAAAATATATAGAAATGCAAAAATTCAAATATTGAAAAAAAACAATTAAAAAAAAAACACAAAATACAAAAGAAAACAAAAACTCAAATATTGAAAAAAAATAAAAATAAAAAATAATAACAAGTAATAAAACATAAAAAAAACCATGACAAAAAAATCAAATATAAAAAAAATATAATAATGACATTAAAAAACTATAAAATGTAAAAAAAATTAACCATATCATAAAAAGAAAAGAAAAAAGAAACCAAATAAAAAACTTAAAAAATTACAAAAAGCAAAAATTACAAAAATAAAATACAACATTAAAAAAATTAAAAACTTAAAAAAAAATTAAATTCCCGGGCCCACCCCAAGACCCAGTGGGCCAGGGGTGGCAAGGGGACGATTCATGACAAAAAATAAATTAAATATGATATATATATATATATATATATATATATAAACCATAAAAATGTAAAAAAATAATAATTAACTTGTAAAAATGATTTTTTTTAATAATAAATAAATAAATCAATCAAAAAATAAATTAAAAAAAAAACAAAAAGCATATATATATATATATATATATATATATATATATATATATATATAATTTAAGAAAAAATAAATAAAAATAAAAATAAAAAAATCGTTTTTTAAGTTAAAAATAAAAAATAAAAACATCATTTAAAAAGAAGGTAAATAATTACCAAAAATAAATAAAAGAAAAAAAAGTTATATTAAAATTAAAAATAAAAATAAAAACATTCAAAAGAATTAAAAAAATAAATTTAAAATTAAAATTAAAAATAATTAAAAATATATTTAAATTAAAATAATATATATGATGATGATGATGGTGGTTAACGTCCATTGAGACCAAACTTTGGTCTATCAGACCTAAAGAAACAAATTATTTAATTTGATTTAAGATTTTATTCCCATGCTCAAAAAGCTTGGAGAGAAGCCTTCCGAGCTCACTATAATTTTGACATTGTAAAAGGCTAGGAAGGTCAGTATTGTGACAAAGATTATGAAACTGAGATCTAATGTGGTTGTACGCGGGGCACTCTAAGAGGAAGTGGTTTTCATCCTCGATGTTCCTATTCTCATAGAGATGGCAGATCCTTTGCATCCATGGTGTTTTAGGAACCGCCGACCGACCTGTTTCACTATGGAGCTCATGAGAGTTCGTTCTAATCTTTGCTATATTAATTTTCTTCTTTGATCTAGTTAAAATAGAAAGATACTTTTGATCTTCTAGGGTAGGGTTGATGACCTTTTTATAATAACTTAATTTTCTTTTAGCTGCTAAATCTTTCTCACACCACATTTTTTCTTTGAACTTAGAAATAACAATATTTTTTTATGTTATTAATGTTTTGCAATGCATCATTCTCGTTGATCTCCCAATAGTTTAACCAGGCCCTCGTGTCTTTGTACCACCCCCGTTTGAGCCTTAGGTGGTTTTGGCTGGAACTTAAAGCTAGCGTAGGAAGTCTATGATCTCCTATGTTATTGAGTTTATGCTTGTACAATAGAAGCCTAATCATAGCTAGGCTCTCGATAGGGGAAAGACCTACTTCTATAAGGAGAATAGGATATGGTGTATTGCTTCTAATTTTCAGGTTATACGTTATAAAACGCTTCTGGATTTGCTCAATCGTATATATATATATATATAAATTTAGATTAAAAAAAATTAAAATAAAAAGCATTTAAATTTAAAAATTAAAAAACAAAATTAAATTATAAAAATTAAAAAAACTAAAAAAATAAAATAAAAAACAAAATAAAAAAATTCAAAACAATTAAAATAAAATTAAAACTCAAAACAATTAAAAGAATAAAAAAATATTTAAATTTTAAAATTAAGAAAATTATTAAAAAAATACCCCCTCCCCCCTCGCTCCGCCCAACCCCAATCCCACCCCCTCGCTCCGAGCAACCACAATCCCACCCCGTCGCTCCCCTTCCCCTCCGCTACCCCAACCCCCTCTCCTCCCCTCTCCTCTCCCCCTCCTTCCCTCCCCACATCACCTAGTCCATCCCCTCCACCTCCCTCCCCCCTGTCGCATCGTCACCCCCCCTCTCCCTCATCCCTCGACCCTCCTTGCCTGCTCGGGCCGCTCGCTGGGGGCTCGGGCAGTCGAGGAGATCCGGGTGCGAAGGACTAGTGTGTGGCGGGGGTGAGAGAGGGGGGAGGCAGTGGGTGCGGTGGGGAGGCGAGGAGGGGGCAGGGGTAATTGTTTTAATTTTTTTTTTTTTTTTTTTTACAATTGTTTTTATTTTCATATATATATATATATATTTCATTTTATGTTATTTCTTAAATTTTTTTGTTATTTATTTATTTATTTTTTTCAAAAAATAATTCTTAAATTAATATTTTATTTTGTTTATTTAAATGATTTAATTTAAATAGTTTTTTTGTTTGTGTTTTTGTTTTTGTTTTTGTTTTTTTTTTTTATTTTTTTGGTGGTGTGTTTTTTTTGTTCTAACGAGACTTATTTTTTATCTGTTTTTTTAACTTAAATTATTATTATATATATATATATATTAAGTTTAATTTGTTTTTCTTTAAATTATATATATATATATTTTTGAAAAATTTTCATTTTATTTTATTTTTGATATATTTTTGTTGTTTTCCAATCATTTTTTTTTTTTTTTTACGAATTAGTTTTGGTTTTTTGTATATATATATATATATATATATATATATATATTTGATTTTTTTTTGTTTCTTGTTTTTTGTTTTTTTACATGAAAATCACTAACATTTAAAATTTTTATCCACACTTAATTCATTAGAAAATTTAAAGTGTAAAAACTAAGTCCTCTAAACAAAAAGGGTTGATGCTCATCAACATTTTTCAAAATCAAGATGAAAATCACTAACAAAAAAAAAATGTTCACACTTGATACATAAAAAAATTTGAAGTGTAAAAAATAAGCCCTCTAAAAAAATGTGTTGATGCTGCATCAACACTTTTCAAAATTAGCATGAAAATAACTAACATTTAAAAAAATGTGTTGACGCTGCATCAACACTTTTCAAAATCAACATGAAAATCACTAACATTTAAAAAAATTGTTCATACTTGATACATAAAAAAATTTAAAGTAACAAAAATATGTTAAAAAAAGGGCTTATTCTGAATCACCATTTTCAAAATCGAGTGATTTTTTGCTACCTCAAAAAAACGGGGACTAGGTCATTTTCTCGTTTGATCGGTAACTATGTTATTTCTCTTGTGAATTATGCAATGTCTATTGTACATGTATATGGATATGATTGATCTTCTCTATAAAATATTCAGCCCTCCAGGCATCTCCTGTAAGATCTTCCCTCACTCCTCCTTGTTTCCCATATGCAATGTCCAAAGGTGAAGGCGACATATATAATAAATATGTTTCAAATGGGGACTTTCCTCTAGAAGTGTGAAATGCTCTATTGTAAGAATGTTGTATATAAACCATATTTTCATCCCAGGTCTTCAGATGCTTTTGGTTGTATCCGCTTAGAAGATGCACCAAAGTCCTATTGACTTCTTTGTCTGTCCATATGTCTATGGATGGAATGTTGTAGATACCTTCAACTTCATGTCCATCTTATCCCACAATGTAGTCCAAAATGCACTGAGAAATCTTGTATCCCTGTCTAAAACGATGCTCCTTGGTATCCCAAAGTGTACTTAAACTTGTGCAAAGAAAAAGTTTATTGCTTCTTGTCCAATCATGGTCTTTTTACAGGGCATCTGAACACACATCTTGTTGAACATGTAAACTACCACGCACAGGTAGTCATGTCCCTTCTTGGTTGTTAGACAAGTGGGTACATGCGAGGGGTGATACAGACCATGCTTCTTATTGCCATGCTTGTTGGTATAATAAAGCATGCATCTTCTTATGGACCTAGCTACTTTCTCTTGCATCTTGGGCTAGTACACATACCTTTGCAAGTTGTCCATAATCTTCCCTACACCAAAGTGCTCTGTAACCTTAGAGGTGTGAGCCTCTCTAATCAGTTGCAATCACTCACCCTTAAGAACACATAGGTAACTTTGCACACGACTCTAACTTTGTAACTGCTGAAACACCTCCTTAAAGTCCTAATCCTCTAAATATGCCTCCCTGTATGCATCATCGGTGAATGAATCCATGTGCATAAGAGTCCCCAAAGTTGTGACCTTTGATATGGGTGTCCTTGAAAGAATGTCATCCAACTTGTTTGTGTTTCCCTTTTTGTACTTGATCATTAAATTAAAATGTTGTAGAAACCTATTCCACTTGTAATGCTTGGTTTATTGTAGCTTACTTTGGGCCTGCAGCTACTGTAGTGGTTGTTGAATTGTGTGGATTACTGTCTCCTTTCCCTTTAGATAGTGCTTCCACTTCTTCACAGCTTGCACCAGGGCATAGAGCTCCTTGTCGTAGGCAGGGTAGTTAAGAACTTCCCCATGAAATACTTCAGAATGGTAGCATACAAGCCTTCCTCCCTGCATCAAGACTGCTACCATATCATACCCACTCACATCTATATCCACTTCAAAGGGTTGCTGCAAGTTTGGTAATGTCGGAACTAGTGCTTATTATCTTCTTTAGCTCCTTGAAATCCCTCTGTTGACCTTTTCCCCACTGGAAACTCTTGCCACTTACTATTATGGCGTGGAGCAGTGCTGCCACTACTAAAAATGAGGCTATGAATTTCCTCAGATACTATGCTACCCCAATGAAACTCTTGACCTCAGCGACATTAGTAGGAAACAACCATTTCATGATGGTCTCCATCTTGGTGGGATCTATCTTTAACTCTCCTCCACCTATCACATACCCGAGATACACCAAAGGCAACTGTGAAAATTCACACTTCTTGATATTTGCTAGTAACTGGTGCTTCTTTAATGTCTCCAACACCTATGTCAAATGCAAGATTTACTCCTCCCAAATGGCACTGTATACCAATCTATCATCCAAATAGACAATAACAAATGAATCTATAAAATGGTGTAATACATCATTAATTAATATCATAAATGCAGTTGGTGCATTACATAGGCCAAATGGCATGACTAACCACCCATACAAACCTTGTCTGGTTTTGAAGGTGGTCTTCTAGGTGTATTCTTCCTTAACTCAAACCTAGTGATATCCATACATTAAGTCCAACTTGGTAAAGTATTTTGCTTGCTGCAACTGATCCAACAAAATATCTATCCTTAGTAGGGGGTACCTATTCTTGAGCGTGATTTTGTTCAATTCCATGTAATCCATACACATTCGCCAAGTCCCATCCTTCGTTGGCACATTGATGATGGGTGGCCCACATGGTGATGTACTTGGTTGAATGACACCCTGTCCTAGTAGCTGCTGTAATTGTTTCTTCACCTAACTTGCTTCTATAACAGATTTTCTGTACAACACAATATTTGGCAATGGCAAATCCAACAATAGTTGGATCTCTTGCTCCAGTTTCCTCTTAGGTGGTATCCCTTTAAGCTCTCAAAACACATCCTTATATGCCTATTGAAACTCTTCCAGTTGTTGTTTTTGCTTCTTCGTACACCCTCCAGGGATGCCTTTCTTCTTATTGACTCTTCTACAAACTGATTTACTCTTAAAACAATAAAACATACTTCTTGTTGGCACTGATCAATTTCTTGGCTTGGTTGGCACTTGATCCGAATTGGATCCATGGAAAGTTAGCAAAGTTCTATGACCGTATCAAATCAGGACAGACTTCAAAAACTTGTGAACAAAGAGCTATCAGGAAGGACCTCTGAACAGTGGTAGTTTGTAGCCAGTAAGGAACGACAAGGACCTTGGTCAAAGCGCCCTGATCGAGGCCCATGGAGACCGTGCAGGATGCAAACTAGCAGTTGGGAAGTCCGGATTGGAAAACGAAGGCCATTTCTGATGCGCAATTAGCGCGCTAATCATGCATCGCTGGGCAAAACCCCTCGAGAAGGAAAAGCCTCGAGCACTCGGTCACATGGGAAACTGGGAAACCGTAGGGAAAGCGCTAAAGCAAAAGGCAAGTCCCGCTCTCCAAAACTAGCGGAATATCGGAGGCACTTTGGGCGGTAAGCGGATTTGGCAAAGAACGAGCGATTCCATACATTGCACGATGCGTGTCCAGCAGATGAGAGAGAAAACCACCTCTCATCACGGGCTAACGGTCGAGCAAGTCAACCGCGCGATAAGAACGAACACCGTAGGGTCTGGGGGCTCTAGATCTAAAGACGGAGATTGTGCCTGATGAATGACCGGATCTGAAGGGAGAATTAAGCTGTGGCACATAAAATTCTGAAGTCCGATTTGACCGCTGAGTTGGCGGATGAATCATTACACATAGTAACCGAAATACCGAACTGTTTGAGGAAGAGCTGGTGCAGTTAGTGAGAGGACAAGTGGCCACTTCCCTGTGAGACGTTACACAGTGGCGATGATGCAAAGGCAGGGAACTCCAAGTGAACAATAGCAGGCAATCCGAAGAGGCGGAAGAGGAAGCGAACATCTAAGGACGTCTTGGCTTTAAGCCATGAACAAACAGAGGAAAAAGACAGAGGAGTGAGCACTGTAAGGAAGGAAGAGACAGTGAGACAGAGAGACAGAACATAGAATAAGAAAGAGGTAGAAAACAAAGAGCCGAGCTAACCTGCAGAGTAAGGTAGCATCGAGCAGACAGAAGGCTTGAGAGATTCAAGTAAACCCTGAGAGGATATCTGTCGGGAACTGAGTACCAAATTGGACTCACCCCATTCAAGACCAGTTGAGGTCGAGACTTGGTAAGGAAGAGTCTGTGCACTCTAGTGGCTTAGGGAATCCAAGAACCACCCTACTAAGCATTGTCTGTTTCAGGAGACTCAAATTGAGCTCCACATTGTAAAAACTCTGCTTTAAAGACACAATAAGAAAAGGCCACCACTGAAAGCTAGACTGGAGACGTAGCCATGGAGGATAGGGTGAACTCCTTATTAATTTGTTGTGTTCTTGTATTTGCTTACTGTGTTTCTCTTACTGTTTTCCATTTTCCAGTGTCTGTGTATTTTGCAATCTAATCGATCCGTTGCCTAAGATAACATAGACACACACCAACACATGAGTCTGTAATACCTTCATTCATTAATTATTTAACTGAGATCATTCACAAGTGACATTCAGATCAAGTGGTATCAGAGCAAAAGGCTGTTAAGGTTAGACAAGCTTGTGTTGGACTTAGCTGTTGAATGCTAACTAGATCAAAGCTCAAATTAGGAGGAGAGTTGGTCGAAACTAATATTGAAATTGGGAGAGTCTACCCTCAGAAGACAATGTCAGAAGAAGGTTCTATGGGGCCAGACCCTTAATTCATAGATAGTTTCCTAGCCATAAAGTCCATGGTAGAGGAAATGTATAGGGACTTTAGAAAACACAAGGATGAATACTCATCAGGCTCCAAACAAGACAAAGGAGAAGATGAGTCTCACTTCCATGACCACTCAAAGGGCAAAGGGAAAGAAGAAAGCTTTCTCACACCTCCTAATAGCCCTGAACATAAAAAGAAGGCACCTTTGATTAAATTAGATGTTAAATTTGATTTACCTATATATGATGAAGAGTTGAATGCAGAAAAGTTGGACAATTGGATCAGACAAATTGATGTTTATTGCAGAGTGTAGAGAATCGATTCAGACAAAAGCAAGATTCAGCTGGCAAGCCTACGTCTTGGAGGCACTGCCTTGGTTTGGTGGGAAGGTAGGACCCAAGCTGACATGAAGAGACATGGTAAGACTATCTCTGTCTGGAGTGAATTTGTTTCTGCAATCAAAAAGCAGTTCTATCCATTGGCCTACATACAAAAAGCCATGATGAGCTGGAAAACTCTTCGACAGTTGAAAGGGCAAAGTGTACAGGGATACACTCAAGAATTTAGAAAGAGACAATTGAGTCTAGGAATCTCATTAGACTCACCTAAGACTCTGTTGAAATACATTGGTGGTCTACACAACTACATGAGGCACACTATCCTTGTGTTTAATCCCACTAGTATAGATGAGGTATCTTTACAAGCTACTCATCTAGAAGCCAGAGGAAAGAATGGAAATCCAGAAGTTGGGGGATCATCCCAACCCACTGCAAACAAGAATAAGGAGAAAATAAAGAAGAAATGGAAAGCAAGGAAGGCTAACACTACATAGAAAAGCAAGGCTTCATGCACTCACTGTAAAAAGGATGGGCATGATGATGAGAACTGTTGGATTCTGCATCCGGAGCTGAGACCTAAGAAGTTCGAGGGCAAGAAGAAGAAGACTGCTGCAACTATTCAGAAATATTTGGGGTCAGACTCAGGAGGTGAAACAAATATTGCAGCCACAGGTGTAAGAGGTAATAATTCTGAAGCATATACTAGTAATTCTGCACAATCTACTATTGATGAAGAAAATGAGAGAAAAAGGCATGAGCTTTTCCATATTCGAGTTATTTCCAAACATCAAAAGATCGATACTTTGTTTGATAGTGGCTCACAAGTAAATTTGATTTTTGAAGCAATTGTAAAGAAGTTAGGATTAGAAACTACACCATACAAGAAACTCAAGTTTTCTTTTGGATCAACATTTGTAGATGAGGTTGAGTTAGACATAATTCCTTTGGATATATGTGGAATTGTTTTAGGAAGTCCTTACTTGTATGACAAAAAAGCTATTTTCTATAGAGCTGAGAACAAGTATCTACTTGTTAAAGATGGAATTGA
Organism: Pinus tabuliformis; assembly: GCA_031772625.1. Lineage (NCBI taxonomy): Eukaryota > Viridiplantae > Streptophyta > Pinopsida > Pinales > Pinaceae > Pinus > Pinus tabuliformis. Next base: position 440,083,501 of record CM062816.1, read on the forward strand.
ATACTTTGTAAGAGCTCATAAGCTCAAGAATAATTATACTCTCATAAACTCAGGGCAAATGAAATGAATGATAAATTCATGTAAACAATTCTTACTGATGGTTGTAAAGGAAAAAAAACTTGACAAAACCAATGTATTTGAGAGCTGTAATGCTGAACAACAAGCTGATTTAGAAAAGGTTGTTTCAGAGTATGTTATCTTATTTCAAGAACCTAAAGGTCTGCCACCCAAAAACGAAATAGTGCATGATATTATTTTGCAGCAAGATGTTCCATTGCCTAACATTGGGATGTACACGTTGTCCGCTTTAGAGAACGTAGAAATCAAGAAGCAGGTGTAGGAGTTGCTTGAGAAAGGATTCATCAGACCTAGCACATCACCATGTGGGTCACCAATCGTTTTGGTGAGAAAGAAAGATGGCTCGTGGAGAATATGCATTAATTACCGAGCACTGAATAAGATAACAATAAAAAATCGTTATCCCCTTCCTCGCATAGATGATCTGTTAGATCAATTAAAAGAAGCTGTTTATTTTTCCAAGCTAGACTTGCTCAATGGATATCACTAGGTCAGAGTTGCAGAACAAGATGCATGGAAGACTGCTTTCAAAACAAAGCAGGGATTGTATGAGTGGCTGGTTATGCCTTTTGGCTTAGCTAATGCTCTTGCTACTTTCATGAGATTAATGAATGATGTACTCAAACCTTTTCTTGATGATTTTGTTATTGTGTATCTGGATGACATTCTGATATTTAGCAAAACATGGGAAGAACATTTAAAGCATGTTAAGCAGACATTAGATGTTTTGAAAAGAGAAAAAATTTATGTTAAACTCTAAAAATGTGAATTTGGCAAAACATCTTTGAATTATTTGGGACACATAGTAGGGGGTGGTTAATTGAAGATAGATCCCTCTAAGGTGGCAGCCATTGTGAACTGGCCCAAACCCAATTCTGCTACAGAAGTTAGAAGCTTCTTAGGAGCAGCACAATATTGGAGAAAGTTCATTTCTAACTTTTCCTTAATTGCAGCTCCCTTACATGCTTTAACAGGATTGAACAAGGTGTTTCAAATAGCAGAAAGCCTTCGACACCTTGAAAGAAAAGATTAGTACAACACCTATACTAGCACTACCTGATCTTCAAAGACCATTTGAGATCCAAACAGATGCTAGTAACTATGCCATGGGAGAAGTGTTGACATATCACGATAAACCCATATGTTATCATTATGAGACATTTAATTCTGCAGCAGTTAACTATCCTACATATGATAAAGAATTGTATGCATTAGTACAGAGTGTGAAAAAGTGGAAACATTGCTTAATGGGCAAGGAGATAGTAATACATATTGATCATCAACCACTTCAATATCTACACTCCCAAACTAAGTTGTAGCAATCAAGACACTATAGATGGATGGGTTTTCTACAACAATTTCATTTAGTCATCAGATACAAGAAGACACAGTTTTGGATAGGAAGGTGAGGACGACGCGCAGGGGAGATGTTGAGTACCTTAAAATTGGGCTCAGGGGTTCAAAGCAGAGAAGTGAAAAGTGGATAGAGATTGGACATGTGAGGCAATTGTACCCTCACTTAGTCGATGCTTAAAAACCAACTTTTGGTGGTCCAAAAGCTTTTTCAGTGGGAAGGTCGTGATCCGAATTGGATCCATGGAAAGTTAGCAGAGTTCTATGACTCTATCAAATCAGGACAGACTTCAAAAACTTGTGAACAAAGAGTTATCAGGAAGGACCTCTGAACAATGGCAGTTTGTAGCCAGCAAGGAATGACGAGGACCTCGGTCAAAGCATGCTGACCGAGGCCCATGGAGACCGCGCAGGACGCAAACGAGCAGTTGGGAAGTCCAGATTGGAAAACGGAGGCCATTTTTGATGCGCGATTAGCGCAAGCTGGGAAAACCCCTCGAGAAGGAAAATCCCCTAACGCTCGGTCGCATGGGAAGCTGGGAAACCGTAGGGAAAGCGCTAAAGTGAAAGGCGGGTCCAGCTCTCCAAAACTGACGTAATATCGGAGGCACTTTGGGCGGTAAGCGGATTTGGCAAAGAACGAGCGATTCCATACATTGCACGACGCGTGTCCAGCGGATGAGAGAGAAAACTGCCTCTCATCGCGGGCTAACGGTCGAGCAAATCAACCACGTGATAAGAGCGAACATCGTAGGATCTGGGGACTCCAGATCTAACGGCGGATATTGCACCCGATGAACGACCAGATCTGAAGGGAGAATTAAGCTGCGCCACATAAAAGTATGAAGTCCAATTTGACCGCTGAGCTGGTGGATGAATCATTACACAGCGTAACCGAAATACTGAACTGTTTGAGGAAGAGCTGGCATAGTTCGTGAGAGGACAAGTGGCCACTTCCCTATGAGAGGTTACACAGTGGCGATGACGCAGAGGCAGGGAACTCCAAGCGAACAACAACAGGCAATCCGAAGGGGTGGAAGTGGAAGTGAACAATCAAGGACGTCTTGGCTTTAAGCCATGAATAGACAGAGAACAAAGACAGAGGAGTGAGCATTGTAAGAAAGGAGGAGACAGTGAGACAAAGAGACATAACAGAGAATAAGAAAGAGGTAGAAAACAGAGAGACGAGCTAACCTGAAGAGTAAGGTAGCATCAAGTAGACAGAAGGCTTGAGATATTTGAGCAATCCCTGAGAGGATATCTGTCGGGAACTGAGTACCAAATTGGACTCACCCCATTCAAGACCAGTTGAGGTAGAGACTTGGTAAGGAAGAGTCTGTGCACTCTAGTGGCTTAGGGAATCCAAGAACCACCCTACTAAGCATTATCTATTTTAGGAGACTCAAATTGAGCTCCGAATTGTAAAAACTCTGCTTTAAAGACACAATAAGAAGAGGCCACCACTGAAAGCTAGACTGGAGACGTAGCCCTAGAGGATAGGGTGAACTCCTTATTAATTTGTTGTGTTCTTGTATTTGCTTACTGTGTTTCTCTTACTGTTTTCCATTTTCCAGTGTCTGTGTATTTTGCAATTTGATCGATCCGTTGCCTAAGATAACATAGACACACACCAACACATGAGTCTGTAATACCTTCATTCATTAATTATTTAATTAAGATCACTCACGAGTGACATTCAAATCAGAACTTACCATTAAATTTTTTGACTTGCCTTTGTGCCTGTTGATGATGAATGATTTTCCATCCTTGACAAGCCGATAATGGTTTGCTCGTCGCATGAATATTACATCTCACATGTACATGTAGGGACTCCCAAAAATGACTCCACATACATCAAGGGGAACCACATCTAGTTTTACATCATCAATAAAATCAACACTGATGGAAGATCTAATTGTGCACTATTCGGTTACCTTTAGCTCTGCATCCTTATTGACCCATCCAAGTGGATATGGGCTTGGATGATCACGAAATTCCAACCCCAACTTCTTGACTAGTTCTACTACAACGAAATTCAACTCCAATCCCAAGTCAAACAGAGCATCAATCTTGGTCTTATTGACTTGTATATTTATATGAAAGATTTTGGTTATTTCTTTCTCTTCTTGTTGCCGAAGGATACTCAGATTTACCTCCTTCTGCACTGATGTACAAACCATCTTCTCATCCATGTTTGAGTTGCTTTCAAATTGGTCGCTCGAATTAGTGGCCACAAGATTCTTCTTCTTATTATCTTTCCTTTTGTTCTTCGGGTTTAGATCTCGATGGAACTTCCAACACTTCTCCTTTGTATGGTCGTAAATGTTGGAGTGTTTGTTGGGATCTTTACACTGGTGTGTTGTGGCTGTCATATTTTTATATTTTCCCCCTTTCTGCGTCTTCTTCCCCTCCTTAGAAGCATCACGTTTCTCCTTCTACTTTGATCCACTTGATTACACTTTCTTTAGGCCTATGTTATCCAGGTACTATGCTTATACACAAGCCTCATCCATCGATTTAGGATTGAACAACATCACTTTCTCACGCACATGGTGGTGTTTGTCCCCTAAATACTTGAGGAGTACATCTGGGTTCTTTGGGGAGATACCTAACATTATGACCATCTATTTTAACTATGTGGTATACCCTTGCATGCTTTCCCTTGACTTTTGCCTTAACTAGTGCCATTGGATCCACTAATCCTCTACATAGCCAATAAGGTAAAATTGTGAATTAATGAGGGTTTTAAATTCCTCCCACTTAGTCATTGGAGTCCCCCCCTAAATATTAGGGTCTTTGTGCAGCTTTCCCACCAAGTTAGGGCATGGCCCTCTAATTTTAGTTGTGCAAATGAAATCTTCTGTTCCTCCTTAATTTTAAGGACGTTGAAATACACTGCCAATTGTTGCAACAAGTGATTCAATTTTAGAGCGTCAATCTCGCTATGGTACAACTTAATATCGACCTTCACTTTCATTTTAAACAGGGGTTGTGATTGATTCATAACATTTGAATTGGGTTGATCTTTTCTAGGTTCTTTCTTTTTCTAGTTCTTCGTTTCTTCTCGATTTCCTGATCCCCCTTCTGATTTGTCCTCTACATTTAAACTCCCATCTTCTCCAAATATCCTAAGCTTGTTGCTCAAGGCTGTAAATTTTCTTTATGATTATATCAACGACTTGTTTTTCCATGTGCAAAAACCTCTCCTTTGTAGGATCATGATGGTTATTCAGAGATTCATCGACCTGTTGTACTACGAAACAACCCCCCCCATTTACAACAAACAAAAGCTAGGCTTCAAGTTGTAAATGGGGGCCCTTTTAAATTTTTAGGCTTAGGATAATAAAACCCCAACTCTAAGAAAATTCCTAGCAAAACCTTGCAAAACTAACTAAGGATGAAATCCATATCGCAAATCGCAAATCGCACTTTTCCACATGACCATGTCAAAAAACCTTTACAAAAGTGTGATATGCGATTAGGTCTCCCATTGCGATAACATCACCTTGTCATTTCGCAAAAGCATTTCGCACTTCACATAGTTCGGGATAAACTTGACCAAGCCATTAGCACAAACACAAATGATTTGCGAAATACGATATTGCGATCTCCGCAATCGCATTTCGCTTAATACATCTGGTAATGCTATACTGTATCCCTTTTAAGGTCGCGATGCATGATTAAGTCCAATAAAACGTGTGGAATAATTACGTTTTAAATGCTAAAACAAATGAGTTGATAGGTTATTAAATATTTAGTGGCCTAAGGAAGGATAATCATTTGCCTGGTTATGGGTAGTTATAATCGAGTATCTCATTAAAACCTTTCTCACGATCCAAAGTCATTTCACAGAAGCTTTTAATCTTAATTACTAGATATCATCTGCGCTAATATATCTTGTCTATCTCAGGAAAGCGACAAAAGACATGTCCCTAAGAAAGGTGATGCAGAAGCAAAGCAAACAGACCATTGTTGAAGCCGAGTTTATAGAGATGACTCTTATCTTTGCTGATACAGTTTGTGATGCTGCTGAAGGCGCAACAACTTGGGAAGTAATTTACAATATGCTGGAGGATGAGCGTCCTAAAATCACTGTTATGAGAGCAAAAACTGACTGTAAAAGGCCTTCAGAACTCCAATGTAGAGATGCTTCTTGATCATTCCTTCATAGGATAGGAGAAAGGGCTAAAATCCTCCCCTATATAGACATGATCAGGTGGGTGATTGAAAACCTTATCATTGAAGATAAGCAGTTCAAGAATTCAAAGATGGAGCTCATAGGGTCGTTTAGAGTAGAGGATCTGAAGAAGACTTACCACATACCTGATCCCTAGGATATCTACAACGATACATTTGTGGCTAACTTCGCAAAGAAGAATCCAGACCCCTTCAAGCTAATTCAGGGTTGGAGGGTGTTGGACAACAAATTCAAGTATGACAAATCGGGTATGTATGCTATAAACTCCTTGGCAAACCCCTACAACTATGTAACAACCATGTTATGTAGATTGTATGGGCTAACCAATAATACTAAGTTTTCAATTGAATGGATTCCTCTGATTGATGCCTGTGTTAATTCCCATATCATGAATTGGTGTTCCATCCTATTTGATAACCTAGCCACCACCATCACCGAATATCGACATAAGCAAGCCTCATTTTCAGATAATCTCCCTCCCTTCTATTTTAGTGCCTACATTATGGTTGCTATCTGTTTTTGCACGACATTTCCAACCATGGGTTGGAAATGGACCTTACAAGATCCTTACCCAATCCATTTGAGTCATAAAAAAATATGGGAGTCACATTACATACCTCACTTCTATAATATATTCCATGCTGTTGTGTTGCCCCTACATCAAATGATTTTCAATAAGAAAGCCACTAGGTTCTCCCAAGAAGCTGCAACAGACTTGCTTACTGTTGGAAAGTATTTCATTGAAGAGTGGTTCACCTATATTAGGGTTTTTGGTAGCACAACTGACCCACATGTCCTTCATTTATATGTTTCTGATAAGTTATTAGCAAGAGAGATTGCCTACCAGACTATGGGAAAAGGCTTGACTAAAGTTCTCAAAGACGTGTAGGTTTTAACCCCGTACAGAACTTACCTGCATACGAATTCTAAAACATAGAAAATAAACAATGCGAGAGCATAACATATAAGACACATATACACAGAGATTTTCCCCTGGATCCCAAAACCGAGACTACCAGATTGATTTTTCATTATATTCATTTCAATGTTATAATACATATTTATACATGCCAAAGCATCCAATACCATGGACCAAAAACCATCACGTCCAAAACCATGGACTGAAACCGTCGCGTCTAAAAACCATGTGCGAAAATCATGCACAAAACCATAGGTAGGTCTGCCCAACCTAATATAGGGTCCAAAAACAAAATTTTCCAGGGCGCTACCTCGGACCCCATAGAGTGGGGTTACCTGCACCCCTCAAACCCCCCATGACTCCCCCCGCTATGCAATCGGCACAACGAAGCGAATCCCCCCTTCTAACCCCTCGGTTAACTACGTGGGCTAGTCGTGGAAAGAATATAACACAACCCAACATTCTCCCACTTGTTATTTTCTTTCCACTGGGGGCCACAAGAGAGCTTATTCATTTATCCAACTCTGCAACGCCCATTGTTTCTCTACACCAAGAGAACTTCTCAAAGCCCACATATTTTGTCAATGCATCTGTAGTATTCTTCAAAGTGTCCACCTTTACCAGCAGCACCTTTTGTCTTCTATCATATCCCTCACAAAGTGATATTGAACATCAATTTGCTTTGTCTTTGAATGATATGCAGGGTTCGTTGCCAAGAAAATTGCACTTTGGCTGTCACAGTCTATCCTTATAGCTCCCTGTACCAACCCCATACTTGAACACAATCTCTGCAACCAAACTGTTTCCTTGCTTGCATGAGTGGCTGCCATGTATTCTGCCTCTGTAGTTGATAGTGCCACTACAGATTATTTCTTACTCATCCACCTGACTGCACCTCCAAATAGGTTAAACACATACCCACTTGTAGATCTTCTCTGATCCAGATCTTCAGCCCAGTCTACATCAACAAAGCCACAAATATCCAACACTCTATCCAATCCTAGTCTTACTTGGTAGCACAAACCATAATAACTAGTGCCACGCAAATACCTGAAAACCCACTTCACTGCTGTCCAGTGCTCCTTCCCTGGTTTTGACATAAACTTGCTCAATACTCCCACTGCATGTACAATTTCTGGTCTAGTACAGACCATCGCATATATCAGGTTACTGACTGCACTTGCATATGGAAAATAGGACATGTCCTCTTCCTCTTCTTTTGTCTTGGGACACTGTTCATCATATAACTTTACACCTACATGAATAGGAACCTTCACCGGTTTACTATCCTACATATTAAACCTCTGCAATATTATCTCGACATACTTCCTCTGGTTTAACTAGAGCTTCCTCTTTATCCGATCTCTTTTAATTTGCCATGCCCAAAATATAGTTTGCAGCACCAAGGGCTTTCATGTCGAATTTGGAGGACAAATGGGTCTTCAAATCCTGGATAATTTCTTTGTCATTTCCAACTAGCAAGATATCATCCACATACAAGACCAAATAAATAACACGGTCACCAATTAATTTAAAATACACACAGTGATTTGCTTTTCTTCTGGTGAAGCCAAGTCCCCGTATAAATGTATCAAATTTCTGATACCACATCCTTGGTGACTATTTTAACCCATACAGAGACTTCTTTAACTTGCATACCAGTTCTTTCTTACCCTTCATCGCAAAGCCTTCTGGTTGCTTCATGTAGATCTCCTCTTCCAGATCCTCGTGAAGAAATGTTGTCTTCACATCCATCTATTCTACCTCAGAATCAAAAGCAGCAACAACAATTAAAAGTAATCTAATAGAAGTTACCTTGGCAAAAGGAGAAAAAATATCACCAAAATCAATTCTCGACACCTGGGAATAACCTTTTTCTACCAACCAAGCTTTGTATTTCTCCACCTTTCCTTATGCATTTGTCTTCTTCTTGAACACCCATTTGCTGCCAATCGGTTTCCTTCCAGCTGGCAACTCGACCAGATCCCAAGCCTCAATTTTATGCAAAGATGCCATTTCATCAACCATGGTATCTTTCCAGAGTTTTCCATCCTCTGAATCTACTGCTTCCTTCATAGTTCTGGGATCATCATCAGTAATAGATAAAGAAAAGTTTGAATAGAAAGCAGATGGACTATACCTTTCTGGCTGCCTTCTTTCTCGAACTGATCTGCTCACACCCAGAGTTTGTGGCTCTTCATCTTCTGATTCCTCTTCTGCTGTAGAGTTTGATTCTTCCTCCTTTAGCTCAAACTCTATCTTCTCAGGTTACTTTGGTTGGAATTCATGTTTAATAACATCTTTCACCTCTCTGAACACCACATATCGGCTGTACACAAACTTCCTTATTATTGGGTTCCAAAGCTTATAACCCTTTAAACCATCCTTATACCCAAGATGCACTTTTCAAATTTACTATCCAACTTGGTTCGTTTCTCCTTTGGAACATGTACATATGCATCACATCCAAATACCCTCAAATGTGAAAGAGAGGGTTTCTTACCGGTCCATACCTCTTGTGGAGTCTTATCCTCGAACGCTGATGAAGGTGATCTGTTGACCAGGTAACATGCTGTCTCCATCGCCTCTGCCCAAAATTCCTGTCCTAACCCGGCACCACTGAGCATGCTTCTTGCCCTTTCCATCAACGTCTTGTTCATTCTTTCTGCAACTCCATTTTGCTGAGGTGTATATGAAGTAGTCTTCTGTAGTGATATACCACACTTCTTACAGAATTCTTCAAATTCCTTACTACAAAACTCTCCACCGTTATCTGTCCTCAGCACCTTTATCTTCTTCTCTATCTAGTTTTCCACCAGAGCCTTAAATTCTTTAAACCTGTCAAAGATTTCAAATTTCTTCTTAAGTAAATATATCCATGTATTCCTTGAGAAGTCATCTATAAATGATACATAGTACATAGACTTACCCAGTGATGGAACCTTCATAGGTCTAAACAAATCACTATGCACAAGCTCTAATATTTGTTTTGCCCTCTTACCACCAAAGAGGAAACTCACCTGATTCTGCGTCCCATATACACAATTTTCACAGAAATCAAAATCCAGAGAGCTATTACTCATACCTTCTACCATACCTTTACCATGAAGTATTCGAAGGCCTTTCTCTCCAATATGTCTAAGCCTTTGATGCCACAACATGGTCTTCTCTCCAGAGACCACTAGATTTTCTGCTCCACTTTCAGGAACCACGAAACTGTTGCACCCATCAACAATAGTGCTACCTTGCAGCTTGTACAGAGTTCTAATTTGAACTCCCTGCATCAATACTAGTGCCCCTGAACCATATTGTAGGTATCCTTCTCGAACACTATTTTTACACTTGCATCATCCAACTTTCTTACAGAAATTAGATTTCTGGCTAATGCAGGAAAATGTAGAACACCCGAAAGTGTTCTAACCCTTCCACCTTGCAACTTCAACTTTATTTTTCCACGACCAACGATTCTAGCCTTCCTGTCATCCCCCAAGAAGACATCACCACCATCATATTTCTCATACTCATAGAACCACTCTCTATGGGGAGTGAAGTGAAAAGATGAACCTGAGTCAATCAACCATGCCTCATGATCTACAAGTGTACTTGAAGAAGCCAAGTACACATCCCCACCTTCATCTGAGGTGGTTTTCACCTCTGCAGAAGGAGCATCATCAGATCCCTTTCCTTTATCAGGAGCTTTAGATTTACAGTCCCTTTTGTAGTGCCCTTCCTTTCTGCATTTCCTGCACACCACCTTTACAGGTTTTCCTGGAGATTTAGATCTCCCTCTAGATTTAGATCTCCCACTCGATGACTTATTTTTGTTACTGTTTTGGGACCGTCCTCGTACAGAAAAGGCATCACCATTCCAGCTCTCCATATTTTTCTGTCTCATCTCCTCCGTCAGCAAGGATGATACTATTTCATCAAACTACAAGGCAGTTGTATTGCTACCTATTGCAATAACTAGACTATCCCACGAATCTGGTAGAGAACACAACAAACTGATGCACTTATCTTCATCTGAAATTTTAATATCAATAGATAATAACTGACTCACTACAATATTAAATACGTTTAGATGATCTGTCATTGAGTCTCCATCTTTCATCCTCTAGTTATACAACTTTTTCCGTAGGAACAATTTATTCACCAGAGACTTAGATTGGTACAAAGTCCCTAACTTGTCCCACAAAGCCTTAGCCGTAGCTTCCCTTGATACATTCAGAAATACTGAATCTGAGACACACAATCGTATTGTACTCTTTGCCTTCCGATCTAACTTCTTCCACTCTTCATCAGACACTCCCGTTGGTTTAGTACCCGGATCTACCACAGTCCACTGATCTTTATCCACCAACAGATCCTCTATCTTGAGTTTCCATAACTCAAAACTCTGACCATTAAATTTCTCGATCTCTATCTTTCCACTGCTTACCATCTTCTTTCACCACTAGAATCGATCTCGTAGATCTCCCACTGAACAGGGTCTACCACAGGCTAGAGTGAAAACCCCTCAGCAACAAAGGCGTCCCCTTGAAGCCAAAACAACTCCAATACAAAATGTAGGTTTTAACCCCGTACAGAAATTACCTGCATACGAATTCTAAAACATAGAAAATAATCAATGCAAGATCATAACACATAAAACACATATACACAAAGATTTTCCCCTGGGTCCAAAAACTGGGACTGCTAGATTAATTTTTCATTATATTCCTTTCAATGTTACAATACATATTTATACATGCTGAGGCATCCAATACCATGAACCGAAAACCATCACGTCCAAAACCATGGACCGAAAACCATCGCGTCCAAAACCATGGACCAAAAACCATCGTGTCTAAAAACCATGTGTGAAAAATCATGCACAAAACCATAGGTAGGTCCGCCCAACCTAATATAGGGTCCCATAGAGTGGGGTTACCTCCACCCCTCAAACCCCCTATGACTCCCCCCGCTACGCAATCGGCGCAACGAAGGGGGGGCTTCGCCCCCCTTCTAACCCCTCGTACGTGGGCTAGTCATGGAAAGAATATAACACAACCGAACAAGACGACAATAAGTCATTATGGCCCATTTTCCCTGTCAAATGCAGTTCTTTTGATTTAGCCAATTTTGTTCATGCCACTAAGGAATCAACACATATGTGAGCCCTCAGGCTTCATACATTTCTTAAGAGGCAAATTGATCCAAACAAAGTGGCATACAATGTCACTATTGGAGTTAAACTCAAGCCATACAATCACGATGATATTCATTTTGAGGATTTGTTACAGTCAGCCGTATCCTTCGAACAAGCGTTATTTTTAAAGATTTCAGGAATTCAGAGATGAGAGGTTCCGGGTAATCCCAATGCATATATTAAAACCCGGGGATAAGTCTACTCCAAGTGTCACTATTGATAGTGGAGGTCCTAACTCTCAAATAGACTCTCAGGTAAACACTGAGAAGACACCAGACATAGGGAAGCCCCAAGACACCGACAACACAGCTGAGTCCAGTAGGAAGTCAGCTGAGAAGCAAGTGATGAGCACCCCGGCTATAGAAATCGGTTCAAAGACCAAAGGCGATAGTTTGGAGCAGGCGTGGGATCAATTTAATAAGAAATTGCAAGGCACTCCCAAAGCCTCAAATGCCCAAGAAACAAAGGAATTCAAAACTCCTTCGCATGTTCTATAAGATATAGAGCCTAAGTATGCTGACAAACAATCTACACCTATGTAGGAACAAGCAACAACGTCCCAACATACTGAAATTATCCCTGCTCTGCCCACATCAGAGATTGTTCTCAAAGTGACTGAAATAACTCCACTTGATGTGTTTTATAGCCCTCTCCACAAGGCTGTAGTTAGAAGGCAGACGAAAAGGAGAAGGGTAGATGCACCTAATTTCCCACCTGGAAACGAGCCCATGGACGTTGTCTAGAAGGAAATTCCTTTCAATCCAGCTGAGAATTTGAAAAGACTATCACAGTTCACGGGAGCATATGCATCGACCACTATGGACAAGGCTACTAAGGTCTCTACTATGCTAAGGGAGAAAGAAGAGAGAATTGCACAGCTCGAACAAGAGCTCGAGGCAGAGAAAGCAACCACAAACAGGCAGGTGGCGGAGCAACTAAAGCAATTGCAGCAAGACATGGAGGTCTTGAAAATAAGCCATGAGGCCGATATATCGGCCAAAAACATGAAACTCCAGGAAATGAAACAATCCACGGAAAGATACAAGGACATTCCCACTACTGAGGAGTTCATCAAAGAGGCCTTGGAATTAAATTCCCTTCTCGTGAGACAACAAGAGTATTTCTGCCAAAAGATGTCACGTATTACTCCCTATCTAACTACTAGCAACCAACTAACAGAGAAGGCAATCGATCAGAGAATGAAGCTTAATGATTTAAACACCAAAATCTTTGAGTTCATTGAGTGGCAGGAAATAGAGGATGGAAAGAAGGCCAATCTACCCGAGATTGAAGAAACTCATAAAGACATTCTCTTTGCAAATTGGGATGCTAGAATCAAACAGGCTGAGCTAGCAGTCACAAGGGAAGCTGGAGTATCAAAGAACATCGTCAAAGCAGTGAACCACATCATGTTCGCCACCAATCTCACCAAGGAAGGAAATACAAAAGAAATGCCCGATTTAACTGCTCTGTATAAAGATTGGCAAGAAAAGGCAGGGATTCAGAGAGAGGCAATTACGAAACTAACAATGACTAATTGGGAGTCGTATTGGTAGTATCTCGTTAATCCACATAGCTAGATTATGACTCTCAATTATTCCCTTCACATGACTCAAAGGATGTTGCCATTGCTCACCGATGCGATCTTCACAGGACAACTCAGGACTCTTTTCGGGCCACCTCCTCAAATCCAACTGATGACCGATATTTGCGATTTAAAGGAAAATATGGCAGACAGCAAGTCATCCTCTTAGTTTTGTTTATTTAGCCTCTATTTATTTTTGGAGTTAGTTACCTAGTTAGGAGGAAGGTTGTTTGAAACCTCCTCAAATTTTGTATAATCTATTTTTACACATTTAGTTAGAGTAGTATTTATACCCTTCTCATGCATTTAGAGAAGGGTCCATAATTTTATCAAAAACATTTGCAAAGAATGCACTATTGTAAGTTTGTGAATGCTTTGGTGAAATGATGGAACATGATCGTTTCTTTTAGATATCAGACTACTTTCCTTTGTTGATGCACTTTTGTATTCTTGGGAGACAATTTTATTTGAAGAAAGAAGTTGGTCTATGTCATTTGTAAAATGAGGAGGACTTCACACATATGGTACTATTATCATGTATGATTGATTCTGTTTAGATTTAATTAGTGGCAAAACTTTACTTTCATGGATTATATGTGAGATTTATTATTTATTTTAAGCGTTAATTGCACTTTTGTATGATGCCTACCTGAAGTTGTGATTTTCTCATATATGCGATATATTTTACAAATTCCTTTGACTAACTATTTAGTCAAAGGAATTATCTTTTATGTTATCATCTCTGTTTAGTTGTGTTCAATCTTTATTATCACATGCTAAATAGATATCTTTGTAGATCACATATCACACAAGAACACTCGGGTTTATATTAGAAAAAGTTAGTTAGAGAAATTGCATTGTAGAATAGGTCACTTATATTATCATTACTCTATTGCAAAGCACTCATAAACCACCCACTCTCATCTTAAAACCCACACTGGGAAATTGGTCCCATTATCCCCAGTCGGAGCCACCACTTTAAACAGAAATTGAGTTATCTTAAGGTCTGAACTGAGTTGTTATCCCCCATGTTTCAGCAGTAGAATTTTGAGGCCACAACATTTTGGCGCTAGAAGGAGGGCATTCAACTGTGAATGGCAGATGAAGCTAAAAATCATTTGAAAAGCATTCATAAGAGTCAAAACCCCTCGACCATTTCTACCCCTTCTCAAACTCATTTAGACTCTCTTGATCGGGAGTATGAAGTTGTAGTAACATCTCCCTTGTCTCCTGAAGTAGGGCAACCACCTTCTCCAGATTATACTCATGAGTCTCTCGAAGTTCATTCTTTGATACAAAAATTGGAACAGATATCCATTTCTACGTAGAAACCACAGAGACCTGAAGTATCTAAAGAGAGTGTTACCTCCTTATTACAGCAAATTGGTGTATTGACTAGAATACAAAGTGAAAGACTTGGGGTTACCCCTTTCAAGTTCCCCATTTCTCCACGACGTAAGAAAGTCACTTCATCAACATCTAAATCAGATACTAGCGAGATCACATCACCTTTCCATCCATTTATTCCTCCATCCACTTCTATCCAATCCATGACTTCTCAAACATCCACTTCTCCAATTAGTTCTACAATTATTAGTCCTAATCCAGTAGTAAGTTATTCGCCATCTATACCTACTTCTGGACTGGCCTTCCCATTTTCTTAGTCCCCAACTCAAGTTATGGCTAATCAACCTTGGAAAAATCCTGGTGATGTCCTAGTTGAAAATCCAAATGCACCCCCAACAAACCCAGAAAAATGGTTGCCTAAGTATAATCCTGACGATGCTCTCTTGGCCGAAGAACATCTAAATAATTTTATTTTAGCCATGAATCTCAAAGGGGTTGCACATGAAGATGTTGTAATCAAACTATTTCCTTATACTTTCCAAGGATCTGCTGGGTCTTGGTATTTTTCCCTCCCAACAAGTTCAATTAGAGACTGGGATACTTTTCAAGAAGTGTTTCTTGCAAAATTTGGTGATGATAGGAGCATAACTTCCTTGATCAATGATCTTTCTAATTTGAAAGCTAATCCAGATGAAAAGATCAAATATTTCAACTCCAGATTTAAAAAATTGCTAAACAAAATCATAGCTACCTCTAAACTTGCTGTAGATGTACAAATAGAATGGTATATATCATCTCTGCCTTCTAATATTGCAATTTTTGTAGATATAGCCAATAATGCTACCCTTGTAGAAAACATGAAAGGCGCCCTGTCTGTAGAAAGAAGAATCATATCTTTGGAAAATAGATCACAAACAGACGATAGGAAGACCAAAAAAGTGACATTTAAGGATGACTCTAAGAAGAAGGCTTCAAAATACCCTTTTGATCTTGAAGGTCTTCAGAAAGTGTTAAAGACGATGTCCAACGAAATGGTCGAAATTAAAGAACAAGTTGCAGAATCCTCTATTCCTAAGAAACCTTTTAGATCATTCAAAAGGAACCCTTATTCTACATCACAACCCCCAAACACCATTTCAAATGCTGAATTTGACCAAGAAGCAGAAGAAGATTCGCTAAATGAAGAGGAAGCCGAAACGGAAGAAGAAATTGAACTAAACGGGATGTGGGATTTTATTCTCCCAACTAAAGAAGAGGCACAAGAAATGCTAGTGACTACAAGAAGTAAAAGTTCTCTTGACATGTCTATCACAAATCATAAACAGAAATTTACTACTCCTGCAAAGGAGAAAACAATAGCTAAGAAATCTAAGACTAGCCAAATCGATCCTATCCCTCCATATTCCCCAAATGCCTCAAAAACTTTGGTAATCTCAGATACGGTCGAATACAATATAGTAGAAGACATGAAAAAGACTAGAGCTAACATCTCGCTGCATGAGCTCACTAAACTCAAACAACAATAGAAGATTTTATTAAGGGAATTGAAAGCAGTTCCAGTATCCCCTCTACCATCTGCTGTAGCTACTCAAGTTGCCTACAATATGGGAAAACGTCCCTCATCCTCAAACAAGGTAGATCCCTCAGATCTAGTTTTGATTGGTGATAGGTCTATTTCTCATGTTCCTTCGTTTCTTCTCACTTATGAAATTTTCAACAGGAACGTTCACAACTGCCTTGTTGATTCAGGAGCCTCCTCAAATATAATGCCAAGGGTTGTGTGTACCAAATTGAACATCACACCTCAAAAATATGCAGTGCACATAGTTCAACTAGATAGGACAAAAGTTGAGGTGCTTGGAGAAATAACATTAGTTTCAATTAGGCTTTAATTTAATCCAAAAGTTTCCCAAATAATTGATATTCTGGTAGCTAATATCCCTAAATTTTATGGTTTAATTCTCAGTAGGGACTGGTCTGAAAAGTTGCACGATTATTTCGCAACTGATTGGTCTCACATGTGGTTGCCACACAATGGTAAACCTAACCAAATCAGGGTTGACTAAGAGAAATTCATGAAATATACAGTCACCGACCTCGAGGGAAGCAACGAACCTATTTCTTTCACTAATAATATCATTGGAAATTACTCAGCCAAGTCCTCTTTAGGATCCTTTAATGCTTAGAGGCCTCCCTTTTTAAATAACGTTGTAGTCTCTCAAATCAAAATTTTTTCACAAACGAATCCTTTCAAATGTCTAAATTTAGTAGATAAAGTTTCTAATAACTCTCTGTTCTAGACTCTCTATTTTGACAGTTCTAAATCGGAGGATGGCGCAGGTGTAGGATGCATTTTGATCAATCTGCAAGGAGAGAAAACCATGCTGGCCTACAGACATGAATTCCCGTGCACAAACAATGTCGCTGAATATGAAGCACTAATCCAAGGACTGTATAAATCCATCGGTCTTAATGTCAAATACCTGCAAGTCTATGGTGATTCAGAGATAATTGTGAAATAGGTGAGAAATACAATTCATTGTGTCTCTGGGCACCTTAAACACTATCAATCTTTAGCTCAAAAATTGACTTCTCATTTTTCTGCTTTCAACATATCTTCAGTCCCTAGATTACAAAATGCAAGTGCTGACTTACTTGCTAATGTGGCATCTAGGCTTATACCCTCAGAAGATTTTAGTCTAGACAGATTTTCAATAGAATTAATATTTAGGCCATCAATTCCCGACAATGTAACAAATTGGAGAGTATTCAACAATGATGCGGATATAGTTAATTTCCTTACATCAGAGGGATCATATGAAGAACAGATTATGGATGAACATGACCATGATCTAGAAATCAAACTTAATCATGATCATAACCCAATCCCAAAGTCTGTGGTTAAAATGGAAGATCTTTATGATCTAAAGGATAGATTTAAGAAAATTACTAACTCCAAAACTCAAAGTTCTACTTTGAGATTTGAAGTAGTAAACCTAAGGTCAAATGAAAAACCTCAAAATGTTAACCTAGGTCTAGGCCTATCATCTGAAGAAAGAATATCATTCATCAAGTTGTTGAAGACATATAAAGGCATTTTTTCTTGGGATTATGCAAATCTCAAAACTTATGATGGCTCTATAATTCAACATACCATACCCATGACTTCAAATGAAAAGCTAGTTCAACAGAAGCTTGAAAAAATTCACTCGAACCATGAAAGTCAAATCAAATCGGAATTGAACAAGCTTCTGAAATCTAAAATAATCTTCCTTGTTAGACATTCTAAGTGGGTATCAAATATGGTACCCGTAAGGAAAAATAATAGAGATATCATGATTTGTATTGATTTTAGAAACCTGAATCAAGCTTGCCAAAAAGATAATTTTCCCTTGCCCAACATGGAATAGATATTGCAATCAGTTGCAGGTTCTGAATTAATTCATTTCTAGATGGATTCTCAGGATATAATCAAATACTTATCCATCTAGATGACAGATTAAAGACAACATTCAGGACCAAGTGGGGAACACATGCCTATCAGAAGATGCCTTTCAGACTCATTAATGCAGGTGCCACATTTCAACCTGCTATCGACATTGCTTTCAAAGGTCTAATCAATAAATCAATGGTTGTTTACTTGGATGATATCATAATATTCTATTCCAAGGATAGGAACAATCAATTAGCTGACTTGAAACACATTTTCGAAAGATGCAAGAAATATGGCATTTCATTAAATCCCAAAAAATCCTATTTTTCTTTACCAGAAGGTAAACTCCTTGGGTTTATAATATCCAAGAAAGGAATTTACATTGATCCTGATAGAGTCCAAGAGATTGAAAAAATTCCCCTCCCTCACAACAAGAAAAATATGCAATCATTCCTAGGCCAAATAAATTTTGTAAAAAGATTTGTCCGAGATTTTTCACAAATTGTTCTACCTCTTCAAGCGATGATAAGAAAAAATGAAATTTTCAGATGGAACAAGGATGAAAGAGAGTCATTCGAGTTGATTAAAAAAGCTATTATTAATGCTCCCTCATTGACAACCCCAAACTTTCTCAAACCTTTTGTATTATATACTTTCTCATCTGATACATCATATGCAACAGTTTTGACACACCTGAATGATGAAAATGTTGAAACACCTATCTCCTTTTTTAGTTCTAACTTACAAGGCGCTGAATTAAATTATTCAGCTATAGAGAAACGAGCATTTTCTGTTTTTAAAACTTTGAAACATTTTGGACCTTTTCTTCTTAAAATCCATACAAAGATAATTGTACCCTACCCTGCAGTAAGACAACTATTGATCCAAAGAGAAGTAGGGGAGAAAAGGGTTAACTGGGTAACCGCACTCCAAGAATATGATGTAGAAATCCAACCAGCTAAAATTGTCAGGGGCCAAGGTTTTTGCAAGATGTTAACAGGAGCTTCCCAGTTACCACCAGAAGAAGATCAAGGTAAGGAAGTACAAATATCAGAGGTAAGCCTCAATGAGACGTAATCACAATATGTCGATTTGAAATTTTATCTAAAAATGGGTATGCTCCTATGCATCTTAATTATAAAACAAAGCGAGCTTTAAGATTGAAATCAAATCAGTGTGAGTTAGTCAATGATGTATTGTTTATGAAGAATTATGATTTAGAATTGTTGAGATGCCTAGAGAAACTTGAAGCTGAAAAGGTCATGCAGGAATGGAGGAAATACCATGGCTCACAAAATCCTACATGTAGGGTATTATTGGCCAACGATATTTAAAGATGCACATGAATATGCAAGGAAGTGCAAAACTTGTCAAACCACAACCGAAAGAGAAAGAAAGCCAATATTCCCTTTACAACCAGTTAACATCCAACAACCATTCGAATAATGGGGATTAGACATAATTGGTGAGATTGTTCCTAACTCTTCCAAATGGCGTAGATACATCCTTACAACTACTGATTACTTTACTAAGTGGGTAAAGGCTGTCCCATTAAAGATAGCTACTACAGAAAATATTACAGACTTCATTGATCAGTACATAATTACCAGGTTTGGCTTATCCTCAGCTTTAATGTTGGACAATGCATCTTACTTTTCTGGAAATACAATGGTAGAATTTTATCTTAAACTAGGTTTCAAGTTGAAATATTTAGCCAATTATTATCCTCAAGGTAATGGATTAGAAGAATCAAAAAACAAGAACCTCATTAGAATTATCAAAAGGACTAGTGATCAAAATCACAGGAATTGGCACAAAGCATTAACATTTTCTCTATGGGAAGACAGGATTACTGAGAAAGCCTCTATTGGTTCTTCTCCTTCCGCTTTAGTTTATGGAAAATAAGTTGTTCTTCCCACAAACGTAGCAATCCCATCTCTTTCCCTAGTGAAATTTATTGATGAAAACCCTTCATCTTCTCTCTAGGCCATACAATTTCAAATTCTCAAACTTGAAGAAGAAAGAGAAAATGCTAAAGCAACCCACTTCCGTCATCAACAATTAGTCAAAGCCTCTTTTGACACAACTTCTGCCAGTCATAAAAATATTGAAGTAGGTGACTTAGTTCTCAAATGGGACAAAGCACACAAGGAAAAGGCTAGACATACCAAATTCCAAAGACTATGTCTTGGCCCTTTTCAAATCATTGAAAAAATTGGACAATCAACATTTCTTCTACAAGACTTATTGGGTAAGAAGGATTGTTTGCCCATCAATGGGAAAATTTTGAAAAAGTACTTCTCCTAGGAGATAACCTCTTCCAATTTTGTAACATATTGCTTTCTAGGAAAATAATGGTTAACTAGTATTTACTTTTGGCTTTTCACAAATAAAATCTTTGATAACATTTCTGTTTTTTCGCTTTTATAAGAAAGTAAGAGTTAAAAGGAATAATTAGGACATTTGAGTGCTAAAGTAAACTTGATTTCTTTGGAAAAACTTGACCTTGCTTAAAATATTTATTTTACGAACAAACTCTTATCTTTATAGAATATGAAGGTTTTGTTATCAGTCTAGAAAAGAATCTTTAACCTAGTAAGGATTTCTTGCAGATTAGCATCTTAAAAACTCTATCATTATCACCCAAAACTCTCAAAAGAGACAATGATCCACCCCATCTGTCAAAAAATTTCCTTTTTCAGAGTGTAATTCTAAAATATAAAAAACTTAAAAGATAAAGAGTCTCATTACGAGCTTGTTTACCATGTTCATAGGGAAGTGATAAACTGATATTTACCAATACTGCATACCAAACATGGTAATAGCTATTGGTCTCCTCAATCAGAAGACAAGGGGTCTCATC
Source organism: Pinus tabuliformis (assembly GCA_031772625.1). Lineage (NCBI taxonomy): Eukaryota > Viridiplantae > Streptophyta > Pinopsida > Pinales > Pinaceae > Pinus > Pinus tabuliformis. The sequence goes on from CM062816.1 coordinate 440,104,465, forward strand.
AAGAGGCAACTTGTTCAATTTAGTTGCAACCAGTGAATGGCATTGTCATTATTAGGTTACCACACCTAGACAATGCCTTTTAAGAAACCAAAAAGAGCAATATTACATTAAAAAAAGAGGAAAAAAGGGACAAGGTCCAAGTGAGATCCAATCCAAGTGAGTATCATTTTAAAATTTGAAAATTCATACAGATGGGACAATGAATCATTGTTGGTTAAAATATAACCCTGTCGAGGCTATGAACGCCTGCTGGCAGAAGAGGCTCTATCTGTGATAAATGAGTAAACTACAAAAAACTAATCTGCAAAAGACACCTACTATATTTCTTTAAACTTGATTGGCTGATGCAAATGTTTATACTTCTATCACTACAAGAGTAAAGTAATTAAGTAAATAAGCTGAGCAATTAATGATGATTCCAGAGACATGTTGTTTACCTTATAAATCATGTAATCATTATTCTTATAACCCTAATTACTTTGAAAGTTTTTTTAGAAATTTCAGAAAACTATTCAGAGATAACTGGTTCTCCCAAGTGAATCAACAATTGTTGTACTACGAAACAACCCCCCCATTTACAACAAAAAATAGCTAAGCTTAGAGTTGTAAATGGGGACCCATTTAAATTTTTAGGCTTAGGACCCTAACTCTAAGAAAATTCCTAGCAAAAACTTGCAAAACTATTTAAGGATGAAATCCATATCGCAAATCGCAAATCTCACTTTTCCACATAACCATGTCAAAAAACCTTTACAAAAGTGCGATATGCAATTAGGTCTCCCGTTGTGATAACATCACCTTTTCATTTGTAATCGCATTTTGCACTTCACATAATTCGCAAGAAACTTGACCAAGCCATTAGAACAAACACAAACGATTTGTGAAATGTGATATTGCGATCTCCGCAATCGCATTTCACTTAATACATCCGGTAACGCTATATTGTATCCGTTTTAAGACCGCGATGCACAATTAAGTCTGGTAAAACATGTGGAATAATTACATTTTAAATGCTAAAACAAATGAGTTGACAGGTTATTAAATATTTAGCGGCCCGAGGAAGGATACTCATTTTCCTGGTTATGGGTAGTTATAATAGAGTATCTCATTAAAACCTTTCTCACGATCCAAAGTCATTTCACAGAAGCTTTCAATTTTAATTACTAGATATCGTATGCACTGATATATATCTTAAGAAAGTGACAAAAGATATGTCCCTAAGAAAGGTGATGCAGAAGCAGAGCAAACAAACCATTGTTGAAGGCGAATTTATAGAGATGGCTCTTATCTTTGCTGATACAGTTTGTGAAGCTGCAGGAGACGCAACAACTTGGGAAGTAATTTACAATAGGCTGGAGGACGAGCATCTTAAAATCACTATTATGAGAGCAACATCTGACTCTTAAAGGCCTTCAAAACTCCAATGTAGAGATGCATCTTGTTCATTCCTTCATAGGATAGGAGCAAGGGCTAAAATCCTCCCCTATACAGACATGATCAGGTGGGTGATTGAAAACCTTATCATGGAAGATAGACAGTTCAAGAATTCAAATATGGAGCTCATAGGGTCATTCAAACCAGAGGATCTGAAGAATATGTACCACATACCTGATCCCCAAGATATCTGTTATGCTCCTATACCAATAGGTGTCATATTTCATGATTGACTTGTAAAATCCCAAATATGTTCATCCTTTCCATGCTGCAAAGGTTCTATATTCTGAAAATATCAAAAAATTAAAAATGAAAAGAGGGTATGCCCTAAAAGAAAAATCAAAGGGCAAAAAGAATAAAATGGTCAAAAGAAAAGAAATGAACCCCAATAAAGAATGCCAGGGAAGTGTTCTAGTCCAAAATGCCACTACTATTCTATTTTCGCAAAGAATTTCATTGTGTGCAATCAGCTGACTCTTGTCACAGTCGATGGATGGCCAAACAACTTAATCTTGGCCAGTTCACGTTTAAATTTCTTGTTTTAGAAATAGAGAACAAAATCTGTTCACACAGTTCAAGCTTGGCAGATAAGTAGTTAGGTAGAGAAGCAAAGGTGCTCAACAGTTAAATCTGAGCCCCTGGAAGAAATAAGGGTAGACTTAGACAGGATGGCAGTTAAAAGAAAAGAAGAGAGTAAGGGTTTGCTAGTTTAAATGCACCCAAGGAAAAAGGAAGAAAAAATGTTAGATATAATAGTCTGGGTAGGCAGTTTTGATGTTGCAGAAGCAGGTTTATGAGTAATTTTGTCTTTCAGAGATAATTCATCTTATTACTATCATAAGTGCCATGGCAACTATGTGGTCACAGATCAAGTGAAGCATGTCTAACTTCCCTCCATACTTCTCCCAAAATCACTCACTAACCTCCCCACAAGGATGTTGGGATCTTCTCAATACTCCTAGTTCACTTCATTTCATGAAAAAGACTAAGTGAAACTTTGTTTTTACTTAGGATAAAAGAAGCCACATTTCTTGTGTAAAATCCTTACTTTCCCTATAGCCTAAGATCATCACTTAGTGCTTCCCATTTCATGAATCACATTAATTACATTTTAACTTTATTATTTAACTCCCTATGACTATTTCCCCTTTCCCGTATGTTATTAATATATAAAAACCCCAAAATGTTTAATATTCCCCGCCTCAGTTGTAATATCAACCATATCATTATATTTTTGGGAATTAGTGGTTCATCCGGAACCATGTAATAACCCTCCCCGTGCAAATATTAGAAAATTAATTAACGCCTGGTTAATTAACCATTAATCCCCCCGACAGCCAATAGCACATGCCCTGGAAAGTCTTAAACCATAACAAATATTTCGTGGGTCCCGCGCCGTGGTCCTCCGCCATATCCCGTTGACCGCCAGCCATTTGATCATGGCCCGCCGATCAGATGGCCCACAACAATATCGCGGCGCCCTTTCACACCAATCTTTAACGACTGGGGAACGATGGTATTCTCGCCGTACCAAGGGACGCGTGGCGCCATCCCGTAGTGCTCGCTGCCCTCCCCATCAATACCACCCTGGCCGATAAGTGGTGCGGGCCCAAAACCGCTTACCGCCCCCACTGCCTCCCTGCTGACATCATCGCCACCTCATCTGTGACGTCATCACCACGTCACCCCGCTACACGACAAAACACCATGTCATGCTGACGTCATCCGAAAAAGGCGCCAAAAGCCCGCCAAACCAATTTTTGTCAAAAACCCGTGAAAGTGTCGTTTTCATTCATTTCTATTGGTTGCTTTCACGAGACCGGTGCATGCAAATTACATCGAAGCTGCTACCAGAGCTCCAGTCTGCCACCCGACCAGCATAATCTGGCATCCCACTCTACAATTCGTCATCCAAACCTGCAAATTACTCCCGTGCGCATCCAAAAACATAGGTATTTACCCGTTTCACCTCCCAAAACTGTGTTTTTAGCTTTCCTTTGCAAAATTTTCTAAAGAAGCCAAATTCTAGTTGAATTCACCATACTGCCTTCAAATAAGCGCACCAGAACCACTGCTCTTTACCCATTTTTTCCACAAACCCTGCAAATTTCATTTTTCTTTGTAAATTTCACCCAATGACCTAAATTCAAATTGACTTTGGTCAACAATTTCCGGAGAAAAGCCCGAGAACTGTTGTTTTGCCTACTTTTGCTACAAAAACCCAAATTCCAATTTGAAAATCACAGAAAATTGAGCAATGGAAGCTTCGGTGGCCCTGAACATTGCTCCCCTCAATGCACCTCATAAAGACCTGGAGTGGTTACCCCTGGCCGATAGAGATTTTCAAATCCAAGACTTAACTGGTAATGAAAGCCACCTCCAAGCATTTTGTGAAATTAGAAACAGTCACAGAAGTAACTCTGATTTATATGGAATATGGGAATCCAACCTGCCCAGGTACTACCTCCCCTCAGTCAATGTTTTTCCTGATATAATCCGCTTATGCTGTGCCAATTATGAACCTGTACAAAGAGCAGTCAAGAGTCCATCTGGAATTGTCCTCTTTTATATAACTCCTGAGTCCATAAATGAAATGTTACACTTCAAACCCATTCTGCCTCTGGCTCCTCTGTCTATGGGATTCTTTCTTGAGCAGGGCCCTAAAATGCCAAACTCAGAGATAACCCGCATTGCTCAAACATTCATGAGACCAGATTGCCAGCCCAAATTCCCACCTCCCTTTCTACATGTCTGGTTCAATAAAGCTGGAAGATTCATCATTGATATGATATACAATGTCCTGGGATTCAAGACAAGTGAATATGTTGATGAGACCACCCTAGTTTTGTTGTCCACATTTACTCCAGGACAACCCCCTGCTGTCAAATATGACTATGCTACTTTCATTGCCAACAAGATCCATGACCAACTCTTGAATCTAGACAGAGAAGGAGTCTTCAAGTATACCTCTTATATATATCATCTGTTCCTGTATTTCCAAACAGACAGTTTTCAGTTTCCCATCAGAAAATTGGATTCTAAAGGAGAAAGGAGGTCTGTGATCTTTTGGACCTCAGTCTTCCATGAAGTCCATAACTCTCCTTACACTTACTGTGAATTCATTGATTTGTTTATACATCCGGTCTCCTCTCTACTAATGAGAACTCCTCCTCCTAGACTCTCTGGTGATATGCAGAAAATTTTATAGCTCTCCAAAAGCTACAAAATAGGTGACTGGTACTTCTACCAGAATCACACTGAGATCAGGATATATGGCTGTGAGCTGTGCCCTTATAAGCTGCCCAAATATGTGCCTATGAGACTGTTTGCTCTAGAATATTTCAGGAAATTTATCAATTCAGATTTGACTCACTTTTATGGTGCAAAGAAAAAAGCTCAGCTGAAATTAAGAAACCAGTTAGGCCCTTTTATCATTAACAAAAAGGAAGCATGGCAAGACGCTGATAAAATATTGGGGGAACAACTCAAATTAAAGAGGAGTTTTTGGTGGGTACCCTATGACCCAAATGGCTTTATCACTGAAAGAAAAGTAAAAAATAGGCTATCAGCCTATAAACATTGTAGGATCCCTGAAATAGAGCAATTTTCTAATCAGGATGAGTGGGTAGAGGGCACATTAATTGAAGAACTCACTGAGGAAGAAAAAATGGAACAAGCTATGAAAAATCTAGAAAAGACTCTTGACCTGGACTCTTTTGGACAGGCATTTTTCGAGCTGCCTCAGCAGACCGGAGTGGGTACATCATCTACTAGAACTTCACAACAACCATCCCAAGAAAGAACTACACCAGCTGCAGGGACATCAAAGGGCAAAGAAGTGCTAGATGCAGAGCAGCACATAATGACAGATCAGCCAGCATCATCAAAGGAACAGGGCCAAGGGCAAATTCCTCCTATCCAGACCAAAGCACCAGAGATACCAGCATTATAGACTCCTCTAAATGAGTAAAAGGGTAGGAAAAGAGACAAAGAAGAAGCCACACTTGTAAGTGGACCAACAGAGCAACCAGGGGCAAAAAAAATCAAAGAATAAATCCTCTACCTGAAGAGGAAATTATTGAGGAAACCATAGAAAGCCCAAGAGGCGAGAGGGCAACCAGCCCACAAATCTCCCCGGTAATAGAAACATCCACCAGCTCTCATAGGCAGGACCTAGAAAGGCAGCATAGTGTGGAATTTTCATCCACCATACCATCAAGCAAGCAGGCCTCAGATGTCAAAAGAACATTCATAGAAATTAAGGCTAGAAATGATCCATTGAGGCTGCAACTTTATGACCAATTTCTCAAGATGACCCTCGCCAACCAGCAAAGGCTAATGTCTGCATATGACATTAAAGAAGGAAAAATGATCTTGAGCCACTTTAAGCCCAAGGTGCAGCAACCACAGTCAGCAGCTGACTACATTAGAACAAACCTGGAGGTCCTTGCTAATGACATTCATCCTATGGACCAGATTGAGTTGCATAAGCAAACTGGAGAGATGATCTACTCTACATTGGCAGACAAGGCAATGTTAGCTCACAAATTGTAGAACTCATTGAACAACACATCTGCCCAACTAGATTTGGAGAAGGCATCTTCTTTAGCCAAAGAAAACAGGATAAAGTCCTTGGAGGATATTATCATTGAGTTGGGACATGATCCTAAGGATGCCAAAGGAATAAAAGCATTGATTAAGAAGAAGGAAGAGGACATTTCTGCCCTCAGGAAACAGTTGAAGCTGCCTACTACCATGCATCCACAAACTACAGAGGTTGTGCAGAAAAAAGCAGAGGAGGACATGATGGACTTGCTGATGAGAATGAATCAAAGACTAAGTGAGACAGAGTAGGAATTGGAGAAAGCATTACAAGAAAAGCAGGGAGAGTTGACCTCCCAGCCATCTCAAATAGCTCCAACAGTCACAACTACTCCTCCCATAGTTACAACAGCAGTGCCTCCCACTGGCCCAGCATCAGCAACAGGTACTTCAGCAACAACAACAGCAGCAGGCAGCAACACTACCATGACCACTAAGGAGTTAATAAAAGCTATGGAGGAATTAAAACTCCAAGTATCAGAATTAAAAGAGGCCAAAGAGAAATTGGAAAAATTAGAAGTGAGTTATGACAAATCTAAAATGACTGTGGCAGAAAAGACAAGAGAGGTGAAAGCATTAGAGAACAGGGTAAAAGCATTGGAAAAGGACCTCTCTTTAGATAAGCCTCTAGGAGAAATCAAAGGCATTTTGTGGGCTAACATCAATCAATCCATCTGTAATATATGGAGATCTATTCAGGTTATATATGAGCAGATTGACTTGATAGCAGCAGCCCAGGTGGAAATTCAAAAGGCCAGAAATTTATTGGGACATATGCCCGAACAGGCCAACAGGTTAATAAATTTTTTGAATACTAAAACCAGCGAAGAACTAGCAGCACTGGACATCAGAGACAGGACAGGCACCATTCTAACAATCAAAAGAGTTCTGACCATGAGAACCCTGATGCAGAATTTGGAGAGGAAGAGCCAGGACATGCAAGTGGAGGTAAATTCTTTTGTAGAAAGATTTGTAGTTTTGCATGAAAGGGGCTTGCCAAGTCTGGTGGGAAACAATGAACGCCTGTTGAGACAAGCTGAGTACACGCACAGGTTGAATAAACATGCTGCTGATCAAGTAAATGCATCATCAAGTACTTCAGCAGAGAAACCCTTCCATCTGGCCAAACTCTCTACAACAACTTGGAAAATCTATTCTATATTGAGCATGAAGTGAAACATCTCTTTACAGTCCAACCTAACTTCTACAGGTACACAAACGCTGATGAGACTTTGAGAAAGCTACAAAGACATCAGTTACCAGAAGAGCAGTGGTGGCAAAGCATGTTGGAAATCCTATAGGCACGTTTCAACTTTTGTTTTACCCAGGATACAACAGATACCATAAAGCGGAGGGAGGAAACGGATGAGAGTTATGCGGGGTAGCAATGTATCAAATCAAAATTAAATGCACCCGAGGAAGCCGGGGCAGCAGCGTAGAATATCAGTGGGAACAGCCACCAGCTGACTCATCGAGCTTACAGTCAACACATCTCACCAACTGAGCGGCCAATGCAACAACAATTACTTCTTCATTTGTTTCTCCTTGTTTCCAAGATCATTTATTTCTCCTTTTAAGTAGGTAGAATGAGTTATTACTAGATATTATCTCATTGAGATATTTTGTAAACATTTTTGAACAAATACCTCCCCAAGCGAAGTATTAGGGGTTGGTGAAACATTTATGGAACTGCGCTGTAACTCTGAAAAACTTCTGAATACAAAAGCTGTTGGAATCCATTGTCGTTGGACTCTATGGATGTGGAATTGATAGCAGAGGAAATGTTACAGAATTCCCGAATCATTTTGTGGATCAATAAGTCTCTCTTACTCGTGTTTTCAATTTCTGTGTTTACTATATCATATATGTTTCATGATCTGAATAATAGGGAAAAAGAATAACTTAGAATTTGTTTGCAAGCACTCTGAGTTCAATCTCTGTTATCATTAATGTTTTCTTCAGAATTAACATAAGTAGGAATTCTTAACTGCTCCTATTTCCCCTAGTTCTTACATCTTGAATATTAGCTAAGGAATTCTTAACTGCTCCCTGACAATATTCATCCACTTTCCCTCTGTCAACATGATGAAGGATTCTTAATTTCCCTTCACCCACTGACTCCATCCCACCCGATTCCAGCTTATAAATTGTTCCATGATTGATTACCTTGCTCTGTAGTACCACCCTCTATCAAAGAAACCATATCCAACAGTTCATCTTCATGGACTCCATTAGCCCAATGGACTGAAATTCTCAAATTTACACCCCTATTCTATTGAATGTTACCATCCAAAAATCAAACAAACCCTTGTACTTCATAACTAGCCTAATATACCTCAAAACAAAGCTAAATCATAAAGAGAGAGCCCTCTCTGGATGCAGATTGGCTAGAACCTGCATCTAAAAGATTGGTCTGTGGTTACCTCGGCCGTATTCCCTTTTCTACAACTTTTGGGGAGCAACCTGAGTGATAACAATATCTACGATGGTACATTTGTGGCTAACTTCGCAAAGAAGAATCTAGACCCCTTTAAGCTAATTCAGGGTTGGAGGGTGTTGGACAACAAATTCAAGTATGACAAATCAGGTATGACAAATCAGGTATGTATGCTATAGCCTCCTTGGAAAACCCCTACAACTATGCAACAACCATGTTATGTAGATTGTATGGGCTACCCAATAATACTAATTTTTCAATTGAATGGATTCATCTGATTGGTGCTTGTGTTAATTCCCATATCATGAATTCGCATTCCATCCTATCTAATAACCAAGCCACCACCATCACTGAATATCAACAGAAGAAAGCCTCCTTTTTAGATAATCTCCCTCCCTTCTATTTTAGTGCCTACATTATGGATGCTATTTGTTTTTGCACGGAATTTCCAACCATGGGTTGGAAATGGACCTTACAAGATCCTTACCCAATTCATCTGAGTCATAAACAAATATGGGAGTCACATTACATATGTCACTTCTATAAGATATTCCATGCTGTTGTGTTGCCTCCTACATCAAATGATTTTCAATAAGAAAGTCCCTAGGTTCTCATAAGAAGCTGCAACAGACCTGCTTACTGTTGGCAAGTATTTTATTGAAGAATGGTTCACCTATATTAAGGTTTTTGGTAGTAAAACTGATCCACACGTCCTTCCTTTATATGTTTCTAATAAGTTATTAGCAAGAGAGATATACTACCAGACTGTGGGAAAAGGCTTGAATAAAGTTCTCAAAGATGGCAATAAGTCATTATGGTCCATTTTCCCTGTCAAATGCGGTTCTTTTGCTTTAGCCAATTTTTTTCATGCCACTAAGGAATCAACACATATGGAAGCCCTCAGGCTTCATACATTGCCTAAGAGGCAATTTGATCCAAACAAAGTGCATACAATGTCACTACTGGAGTTAAACTCAAGCCATAAAATCATGATGATAATCATCTTGAGGATTTGTTATAGTCAGCCGTATCCTTCAAACAAGCATTAGAATGGGCAAAAGCGAATCTGAAACCTGAAAATTTTCAAAGATTTCAGGAATTCAGAGATGAGAGGCTCCGGGTAATCCGAATGCATCTATTAAAACCCGAGGATAAGTCTAATCCAAGCGTTATTGTTGATAGTGGAGGTCCTAACTCTCAAATAGACTCTCAGGTAAACATTGAGAAGACACCAGACACAGGGAAGCCCTAAGATGCCGACAACACAGATGAGTCTAGCAGGAAGTTAGTTGAAAAGCAAGTGATGAGCACCTCGGCTACAAAAATCAGTTTAGAGACCAAAGGTGGTAGTTTGGAGCAGGAGTGGGATCAGTTTAATCAGAAATTGCAAGGCACTCCCAAAGCCTCAAATGCCCAAGAAATAGAGGAATTCAAAACTCCTCTGCATGTTCAAAAGGATACAGAGCCCAAGTTTACCGACAAGCAATCTACACCTATGGAGGAACAAGCAACAACATCCCAGCATACTGAAATTATCCCTGCTTTGCACACATCAGAGATTGTTCTCAAAGTGACTGAAATACCTCCACTTGATGTGTTCTATAGCCCTCTCCACAAGGATGTAGTTAGAAGGCAGATGAAAAGGAGAAGGGTAGGTGCACCTAAATTCCCACCTAGAAATGAGCCCATGGACGTTGTTTGGAAGGAAATTCCTTTCAATCCGGTTGAGAATCTGACAAGACTATCACAGTTCACGGGAGCATACGCATTGGCCACTATGGACAAGGCTACTAAGGTCTCTACTCTGCTAAGGGAGAAAGAAGAGAGAATTACGTAACTCGAACAAGAGCTCAAGGCAGAGAAAGCAAGCACAAACAGGTAGGTGGTGGAGCAACTAAAGCAATTGCAGCAAGACATGGAGGTCTTGAAAATAAGCCACGAGGCCGATATATAGGTCAAAAACACACAACTCCAGGAAATGCAACAATCCATGGAAAGATACAAGGATGTTCCCACTATTGAGGAGTTCATCAAAGAGGCCTTGGAATTAAATTCCCTTCTAGTGAGACAACAAGAGTATTTTTGCCAAAAGATGTCACATATTACTCCCTATCTGACTACTAGCGACCAACTGACAGATAATGCAATCGACCAGAGAATGGAGTTTAATGATTTAATGTTATGAAACAGGCTCACAAGAAGATAGAAAAGATAGATAAACACCTTCAAAATAAGCCTCTTCAAGGGGGAAACTTCCTTTAAATTACACAAATGAACAATTCTTGGATGATACAAATGACAAGACCTCCTTTCTATATATATGAGTCTAAGGGGTCATAATATAATCATAGCTCACATAACAATAATAATGTAAGGGCACAATAATAACAATAGTGGGCTTCTATGGGGCACAATAATAACAATATGGGGACTACACAGGCACAACAATATAATAACGGGGTTGTACTAAAAACAATAAGGGGTTACACTAGTCGTATAGGGACCTAACATGCCCCTCTCCTTCAAAAAGTGTTGTCCTCAACGCTTGAGTAGTTCTTGATGCTTCTGTATAAAATTCTTGTCCTCCCATGTGGAATCTTTAGCGAGTAAGTTCTTCTACTTGAAGAGATACTCTGAAATTGATTGATATCGTAGTTGTTGGGTTCTTGTTTCTGTGACTGCTCCAGGTTCCAATATGATTTTTCCTTCCTCGTCAAGTCCTCGTAATATTGTTTGAATTGGGATCTTCTGCAACTTTTGAATGAGTGGCCACACTTCTTCATCCTTCTTCCATTCATCCCTTGCTTTGTTTATCCAATCTGGTTGGATAATAGAAATAGCATAAAACAATGCTTTCGCATCCTCATTCTTTCTTGAGAGTGCATCTGCAACAACATTTTGCTTCCCCTTTTTGTAGATGATTTCAAAGTCATAACCCAACATATTTGTGACCCATTTTTCTATTCTGCTAAAGATAATCCTTGTTATAAAAATTACTTAAGACTATCATGATCCATTTTTACCTTGAAGTGTCTTCCCATTAGGTAAGGTCAGAATTTCGTAAGTGCATGTAGTATTGCCAAAATTTCCTTCTCATAAATAGCTTGCTTGAGATGTAGCCGTAAAAATACCCAATCACCTACATCAAAACTTCTTTCACTGCGATGTTGATCTTCCTGTTGTTTCATTCGGTTCTACACTAAAGTGGCATTATCCTTTAAAAGTTGGAGAACTTGTTGTTGATGCTCGATGTGATCTTTCACTGCTTGAATCTTTTTCTTCTTGATATGTCCTTCTATCTTGAGAGTTTGAGGAGTGGTAATTTCTTCCAATGCATTACAAGATATGGTTGGATTCATTTCTTGATGCTCGATGTGATGTTTCACTTCTTGAACATTTTTCTTCTTTATATGTCTTTCTATATTGATAGTTTGAGGAGTGGTAATTCTTGCCAATGCATTACAAGATATGGTTGGATTCATTTCTTCTTTCTCGATGTGATATTTCACTTCTTGAACCTTTTTCTTCTTGATATGTCCTTCTATCTTGATAGTTTGAGGAGTGGTAATTCTTTCTAATGCATTAGAAGATATGGTCAGATTCATTTCTTCTTTCTCGATGTGATCTTTCACTTCTTGAACCTTTTTCTTCTTGATATGTCCTTCTATCTTGAGAGTTTGAGGAGTGGTAATTCTTTCCAATGCTTTACAAGATATGGCTTGATTCATTTCTTTTTTCTCTAGGGTTGGTTCCTAGTGTATATCCTCTTCTTTTGATGTTTCTTGATCCTTTTCTTCCTCCTCTTCACAATCTATGTAAAATAATTTCTTCTCAGCACACTTATGACCTTTAATGTATTTGTTATAACAATTGTAACAAAGCCCTTTTGCTCTTTTTTCTTCCAATTGTTGTGGTGTCAACCTTGTAGGTTGTGGAAGGCTAGGAGAAATAACACTTCCATCTTTATAGTTGTGAGGGGTAGCCTTCCTTGTTGCCATAATTTGACTTTCCACTTTTCTTTCCAACCTGAATGCCTTCTCCAATGAATCAGGTTCCCAAAGATGAACCCCATGTTGAATGTTATCCTTTAAAGTCCCTATGGAGACATCAATCCTCTGCTTCTCTGGAATATCATTTTCCCCTATTAAATTCAATTTTTGAAAGTCCTCAATGTGCTTTGCCATTGAACACTTTTGTTTGAGATTTATCAATTAGCTAAAGAAGGTGTTGCTCTTTGTATCCTCATAATGTGCTATCATTTCCTCCATGAAAATTCACCATGTAACAAGTGGTTTACGAGAACAAAGCCCTCTATACCTTAAAAATTGATCCGGTTCTAAATATGAAGATGTAATACGTACCTTTTTTAATAGTTTCACCTCATGTAGATCAAAATATTGCTCCATCTATAGTATCCAATTTACTAGATCCTTGCCATCAAACTTCCTCATATCGCTTTTTCTTGATTTTAGGAGCTCGATCCTAAAATGACTGTAACTCTGTAATTTTAGATCTCCAAGTTCTAAAATTGCGTCCTACAATAGCCCTCTGCGTTCTCTTTCTAACCCCACAAGTCTGATCAAGATTGGATTCTGCAAGGAAGAGTTATGTCAAATCTCCCATGATGACCTGATTATAGACTGGTTCAATAGAGCGTACTTGTACGAAGGGCCATGTGTCACTGATTTAACCTTAGGATCTAAAACATATACAAAGAAAACTATAGTCCATCCTCTTTCTGTAAATTCTTACGAAATTTCAATCTGATGTGTTATCACTCAGGTTGTCCCTTGGCTCCTTAAGGGATACGGCCGAGGTAACCACAAACCAATCTTTGGGCTGCAGGTCCTAGCCTACCTGCAGTCAGAGAGGGCTCTCTCTTTAAAATTTAGCTTTGTTTTGGGTTGATTTTAGGCTAGTTATGGTGTACATGGGTTTTGTTTTGATTTTGGTGGGAAGGATGATGTTTTCAAGCAGAGTTGGGATGCATAGTGTGAGAAGTTCAAACCATTGGGCATGGAGTCATGGATTAGGGCTTGCTGTTGCGTTTTCTTGGTCACAAGAGGAATACAGAGCAGGATAGCTACACATAGAACGATTTCAAGCTGGAATAAAGATGGAATGAAGGTCAGAGATGAAAGGCAACTAAGAATCTTTCATTAGCTAACAGAGAGGGAAGGTGAATGAAAGTTTGTCTAGGAGCAGTCAAGAATTCCTAAATAACAGTCATATGTGAAAGAAACAGGGTAAACATGATCATTTAAGTATGCATATTCATAACCGTTTCTGAAGAAAACATACAGAAATAACAAGAACTGAGCATAGAGTGCAGTCAAGTAAAGCCTAAGCTATTCTTCTTTCTTGCTATTTAGATGGTAACACAATGGTGGCATAAACATATATAAACTGTAAACAAAGGTAAGAAAACACTTATTGAGCCATGTAGTAGCACAAGAATTCCACAGTCACTCTTTGGCCATTAAATAACACAACAGACAGTCCTTCATCCAAAGCATTCCAGCAATCTTTGATTATAGAGCTCTCAAAGTATACAGCGCAAGTCTAGAACGAGGATTATCAACCAACCAACCCTTTAAACAATGAATAAGGGTGGTTTATATAGAGAAAATATCCAAAAATATCTATTACAGCAGATCTTAAACATATATGAGGGAAATGAGTTCTTTAATCTAATCTTGTCCTGAAATTAATGCAAGAAGATATCTATTTGAGTTGCGCTGGAGGCAGCTGCATCAAAATGAGTTAATATGGTGTCCTTGGTGGCTCGGTGCAATGTTTCTCTATAACTGTGCCTTTAATCTCTTATCTGCACCTCTAAAGTGGTTCTGCTGCTTTTTAGGTGGCTTTAATGTGCACTAATCTTGATCTGATGAGCTTTGAATGGCCTTTACTGCTTCTTTGACTTGGATGGAGGCTTTTAATGTTCACCTGCTTTGATATTGCCGATTTGATACTCTTTGCCGCTTCACTGATACTCTTTAATTGAATCTGGGCTTTATCTTTCCTGTGATACTCTTTAACACTTGAATCATGCCACTTTCTCTCCCTTGATATGCTTGAAACTGTCAAATCGCCCCTTTTCTGCCCTTTCAAGGCAAAAATAACTGCTGCAAATGCTTTTCGTGGCCTCTAGAATGCTATCGACGTTGGCCGATTGAATATGAACATACATGAAGAAATCATGTCAAATAATGGCGGAGGAATGCAACTTGATAACTGTGCTGGGTTGAGGCTGGCTTTTAATTTGCGTTTTTTTGGGTTTTGCAGGTAGCCGAGCAATAGGAAGCTCTCCAATTTGAGCAATTTTTCTTAGCGATGCGCGATTAGCACTAAGCGTGCATCAAAAACTGCCTCTGTTTTTCGTTTCGGGCATTCTTTGATGCGATTTTCGCCCTTTGCGCCTTTTCTGTGATGACGTCAGCGGTGGGTCCCGGGTACGGCAGGGTGACGTGGTAGTGACGTCAGCGAAGGACATGTGGTGGATGACGTGGCAGTACGGTAGGGTGACGTGGCAGAGGACACGGTGGCAGGGTGGGGACGATGACAGATGAGCTAGCGGTGACACGGAGCAGCAGCAGGTTGACGCGGAGGTGACGTGGCGCTGACGTCAGGGGCGGAGAGACAAAAGGCTGTTTGTGGTTTTATCGGACCGCCTTTTGTACGGGGGCGGTATTTGTCAGAGCCTGCCCGATACAATCAAAGGCAGACACGCGTCCATTATACGACGGCAAAACCGCCGTGCCATCGGACACTAACTGTCGGACGTCGGGGCGGCTCCGAAATCGGTGAGAGCCGTTGGATCTGGGAGGGCGGATCGGAGGGCCGACAGAGCGCAGAGCTGCTGGGCTGTTAACATACGGAACTCGCCCAAATATTCAAATATTTATACAATGTTGCGGGGGTTTAAACTTTTGGGTTTGTGGGTTATGCGTTGGTGGTGTTTAGTGTTTATTCAAACATTTTAACACTAAACCTTAAACGATGAGCGCGAGAGGGTAAAAATGATGAAATGTCATGGGTAAAGGGGTAGGTATAGGCTATTAACCTAACCAGGGGTCAGGTTAATTCCAGGGTTAGGACACGGATGGGTTCATAATAGTCCCAGATGGACCATTATTTCCCGAGACTGCAATATATGGCTATAGTGCCAAGGGTGGGAATATGTATTATTTTTGGGGTTTTTTACATAGTTTTTTGTAGTAATAGGGATGGGAAAGTAGTTAGGGAGCTACATAATAGAATTAGGAGTTAATATCAATTTGTGAGGTGAAGTGTAGGGGAGAGGCTAAGTTTGTGAACTGAAACTTAGACATAAGAATAGAAAGGAATGTGGAGGAGTGATTTTACACAAGAAATGTGGCTTTTTTTATTTATTGAAGGAAGTGAAGACTTCACTTGATATTTTACAAAAATGAAATGAAAGCAGGACTTGTTGGGCAGATCCCAAGGTCCTTCAGGGGTGTTAGTAAGAAACTTTGAGGGGGGGGTGAAAGGGAGTTAAACATGCTTCCATACTTCTGCCATCAAACAACTGCCTTGACACTTCTGTCATTGATGAGATGAGCTATCCTTTGATAAGACAAAACTGATCGAAACCTTTCTTCTGCAACCTCAAACTACCTACCCAGCCTAATACACCTAGCATTTTTTCTCCATTTGATTGGGTGCACTTAGACTTGCAGACCCTGATTATCTTCTTTTCTTTTGACTGCCCTCCTATCTAAATGTACCCTTATCTCCTCCATGGGCCCAGATTAAGCAGTTGGGCTCCTTCATTTCTCTACCTAGCTACTCATCTGCCAAGCTTAAGCTGTTTGGATAGATATTCATTCTCTATCTTCTAAAACAAGCAATTTAAACTTATGGAAGCCAAGATTAAGCTGTTTGGCTTTCCCTTAACTGTAAAACTCTTCAAAAATGGTATGATTCTTCAAAATGGAACTTCTTGGAAATATGGAACCTTGCAGCATGAAAAGATGACATATTTGGCATGTAAAATAGTCAATCATGAAATATGAAACCTATTGCAATAGGAGGCTAACAATGGCTCCACTTGGGGATGGTTTTTCAAGATGAAAAGCCAAGAACAGAAGGTCAGAATGCCTTGATCTTCAATTGTTGCTGTAAACTGAAATTCTCCTTCTTCTCAATGCCTTTGACTGAATTCTTATAAGCTGATATGCAGTATCCTTTTGAGTTAAATTGCAGAAAGAATACAACTCTGCTTCTTGACTTTTGGGTGCTTGTAAACATATTGAAATTTGCTTGAGCACTTCTTTGGAATTATTTCAAAAACAGAGATCTGAAATAGATATTTCTTTGATCTTTCCTTCAAAATTTGCTACGTTGTTCCCTCTTATTGGCTTGCTATAAGAAAAAGTGCTTAAAATACAAATATTAATGTACAGATAGTATACAGAGCTGTGTTGCGTTCAACAAAAGGGATCATGATAGTGCTTTAGCATTCGGCCATTGACAGGGCCTTCTTTAGCTGTGCTGCCATCCAAACTCTTCAGAAAATATGTGTTGTTGCCTTGAACAACATAAATAATAAAGGGGCCTTTCCACAGGAAATCAAACTTGCCATGCTTTCCTTTGTCCTCTCTTCTTGAATCCCATCTTAAGACTTTGTTGCCTATGTAGAAATCTTCAGCCTTGGTTCTTTTGTCAAACATTTTCTTGAGCTTCTCTTGTAAAATTTGAGCTCTGTCGTACACTTGCTCTCTTGTTTGCTGCAAATGGATGGTTTGGTTTATTCTTCTTTGGACATCATTTGGCTCAGCCTGAATCTCTTGCAGCAATTTGATAACAGGGATTCCCAAAGAAGAGGGGAACTTGGCCTCCATGCCATAAACTAACTCATATGGGCTCATCCCAATGGATCTCTTGGTTGACAATCTGTCTGCCCATAGGGCATTTACAAGCTTTTTGTGCCAGTTCTTCTTGTTCTCCTCCAAGACTTTCTTAATGATGTTAATCAGACTCTTGTTGGATGATTCGGCTAAGCCATTACCTTGAGGGTAATAGGCTGTGGAGTGACCTAAGGTAATGTGGAATTTGTGGCAAAAACTGATCATTCTTTTGGATTTTAAAGCAGCAGCATTGTCTATAATGATCTTTTCTGGACAGCCAAACCTTGGCAAGATGTTGGTTTCTAAGAATTGCATAATGATTGAGTCATTGGCCTACCTACATGGGATGGCTTCTATCCATTTGGTAAAGTAGTCTGTGGCAGTCAAAATCCACCTATGTTGGCCGGAGGATGAAGGGTGAATTTCACCAATGAAGTCTAGACCCCATTGCTGAAAAGGTCTTTTAGTTGAAATAGGTTTAAGTGGTAAAGGTAACAGCTTTCTTTTGCCTTCAAAGATTTGGCATTTGTGGCATGAAACAACAAACTTTCTCACATCAGCAAACAAAAAGGGCCAATAAAATCCAGCCCTTAGGATTTTATCAGCTGTTGATTTCCAGTAGAAGTGTCCTCCACAGTCACCTGCATGAAATTCCTTAAGGACATTGTCAGTTTCATCTAATGTTAGGCAATTAAGTAAAATTCCTTCATGATTTTTCCAAAACAAAGAACTGTCTATAATACAAAACTTTGATGCTTTCATCTTTAAAAATCTCTTTTTGGTTCTGAACAACCCTGGAGGAGCACACAGGTTTAAAAATATAAAACATATATCAGCATACCATGGGGATTGCAAAAAAGCTTCACTGATCTGTGGAGTCGCCAGCTCTTGTTCATTGTCCAGATGATTAATGTCTATGGCTTGAAAATTGGTTTCGGACATCAGTTTGGCTAAACCTTTTCCCTTTATCACCTTGGTGGGTTTTATCTCAATGTCATACTCAAGGATATTGGCAATCCATTTGCCTCTTTTGCCTTCTATGCCCTCCTGAGTTAATATGTCTTTTACAACAACATTTGGCACATACGCAATCACATGTGAATATAAAATGTAAATTCTGAAATCTTTGATTGCTTTAACAAGGGCATATGCTTGCTTCTCCATGATTTGGTACTTCAAGGGTGCTTCTCTAAGGGCTCGGCTAAAAAATGCAATTGGCTTTTCATTTCCCTGATCATCTTTCTGCAAAAGGACAGCAGCAATGGTGTGTTCAGATGCAAATGAGAAAATGATGAAATCCTTATCAAATTGAGGACTTGTGAGGACTGGGGCTTGGGTTAAGGCAGATTTTATGCCCTCAAAGGCTTGCTTGGCCTCTAAAGTCCATTTTACCTCGGAATCCTTCTTTAACATATTATTTAGCATTCTTATAAGCTCGGCCAAGTTTGGGATAAATCTCCTTAGGAAATTGATCTTTCCTAGGAATGCTTGCAATTCTTTGATGTTTCTCGGATAAGGGATCTGCAAAATGGCTTGGACTCTTTCCGGATCTATTCTAATTCCATCTTTTGAAATGATATGGCCTAGCAATTTGCCTTCTTCTAGGCTGAAGAGAGATTTCTTAGGATTTAAGGAAATGCCATATTTCCTACAGGTTAGGAACACTTGCCTTAGGTGTTTAAGGTGCTCTTGATCAGATTTTGAGAAAGGAGTAAGGTCATTAAGGTAAACCACTAGGAAATCATGGATTTCCTTGGCAAATGCAATGTCCATGGCCCTTTGAAAGGTAGCACCTGCATTCTTTAGTCCAAAAGGAATTTTCACATATTTAAAGGTTCCCCACGGTGTTGTAAAGGCTGTCTTGTCCTGGTCATTCGAGTGAACAAGTATTTGATTAAAACCTGAAAAGCCATCTAGCAAAGAAATTCTTGAAGACCCCACTACTCTTTGTAGAATGTGGTCCATTTTTGGCAGTGGGTAGTGATCTTTAAGGGAGACTTGGTTCAGATTTCTTAAGTCCACACATAGTCTAATCTCCCCTGTTTTCTTCCTTGTGGGAACAAGATTGGATACCCATTCTGAAAATCTAATGGGTGCTATGTTACCAGCCTCAAACATTCTTTTTACTTCTTTCTCAATCAAAGGGAGAAGCACAGGATTGATTCTCCTTAGTTTCTATTTGAAGGGCTTTTGATTTGGCTTTAAGGGAATGGTATGTTGAATAACAGAGGTGTCATAGGACTTAAGGTCCTCATAACTCCAGGCAAATACATCTTGAAACTCTTTAAATAAATCAACATATTTTGGTTTTTGATCGGGAGGCAAAGACTTGGACAGTTTAATCATTTTGGGCTTCTCTGTTGTCCCAATATTACAGTCTTCCACGACAACATTTAAGGGCTGTATCTTTGGCTTTTTGGGGACATCGTTTGAATCAAATATGTCTTCTAATGGAGTGAGGCCAGCAGGTAGAAAATTGTCTTTTAAATCAATCACCTCGGCCTCTGCTTCAGCTATTTCATCTAAATGCATCTGCTTCAGCTCTTGCATGTTTTTCTCATAAAAAATGGTTGGGTGCAGCATTTGATTTGCTGCTTCAGCTATTATAGTTTGCTCATTTTGGCTCATTTGCTGTTGTGGATCATCCATGGCATCTTCATCAATGTTTAAGCTTGAGAATTCTTGCTGTAAGGTAAGAAAATTGTTGATTTGAGCATCATCCTCAAACACTTTCCAATCTTTGATATTGTTAGGGACAGTAGGCCTGTGCTTTATCTCAGCAGTAAAGTGGTGATTGGGCTCAAAGGGCAGCTTGCAAGTGCTAGCAAAAGTAGCTAGACTATGAGCATGCATTTTATGGCTTCTAGAAATCTTAGCAAGCTTGGATTCGGTGAAGGAATTGAGTATTTATGTGGCAGCAGATCTATAAGCTCTTAGCCTATTGTCATTAGTAACAAAGTTACCTTTCATCTGTTGAATGATCAAATCGGAGTCACCTAGAATGGACACTTTTGCAGCTCCTAGAGCTTTGAGTATTTTAAGGCCTAAAAGGAGAGCCTCATATTCTGCCATGTTGTTGGTGCATTTGAAGTCTAGTCTGTAAGCATGACCCTCTGCATGGCTGTTATGTGTATTGTGAATCCATATTCCTGCCCCTGCTCCTAGCTTATTAACAGAACCATCAAACTCTAAATACCATGTGATTTCTTGCTTGTGGTTAGTATTAAGGGTTTTAGTCATTTTAGGATTGGATGGACCTAGGTTTTGTGCTTCATGTGGTTCTTCTTGTATGCTGGTTGCACTAATTGTTTTAACAGTTTCACGGGTATGGGCAACCGACTCTTGATTGATGCATGTTTCTTGTTCTAAAGGCAAAGGCTTCTCATCAGTGGGAGGGAAACTATCATCATTGAACAATATAAATGAATCCATATCATAATGGATTGAGTAAATGGGAAAGTTTTGGGGTTTTTCCTCACTACTTACCACATACTTCATCAGTGTTTCTCTATACAGTCTCTTTGGTTGCCCAAAGACTGGAATAGTGGCATAGGAGAGGTCTAGTTGGAGAGATCCTTGGAGTTTTGCTCCCCAAGATCTTGATAAGAGCATGCCATACTTTGGTGGAATGTCAGCAACCAACACGTCCATTAGGATCGTTTTGTTGGGAAATTGGACTAAAGACACACAAAGGTCTTTGATTAAGCCTAAACACTTGAACTGACTAGAATCAAATGAGAATAAGTCTTTGCAGGGTCTAGTGACATCAAGGTTTAGCTTCTCCATTACAGCTTTGGGAATTAGATTGTGTGAAGCACCTGAATCAAACATAGCATTGTGCAACACTTTATCATGAATGTGCAAATTGACATAAAAGGGTAGAACAGCTCCATGTCCTGATTTACCATTGACTTCAGGACCAAAAAGTAATTCAGGTTGATTATCTAAGACATTAACATCATCCCTATTCTCCGGCACTTGCAGTGATCTTTTGATTTGCTGTCTATACACATCATGTTTGGCAAGCTCAGAGAGAGGAATAGATATCTTTAATTTACCAATTTCTGCTTCTAAATCAAAAGTTTTTTCTGACTGTGTTTTAGTATTGTGACTGGCAGATTTTCCCTTTTCAATTGTATTTTCAGTGATCTTCTCTTGGTTATCAGTGATTTCTTGAGATTGTTCTGTTTTGGGAAGGCTTTGAGGAGTGCTATTTATATTGTCTTTTGAGGGAAAAGCTACAAAAGGCTGGTTATTAGAGGGCTGCATGTCAGATACATCCTCTATGGTCACTTCTTTTAATTTTGGGTCTGTTTTATCAACAGGTTCTGTGATAGCGACCTTGTCGTTTACTTTCTTAGGCTGCTTGGCATCCTTTGGCTTGATGGGATCAGACACATCAATGGTTCTTGTTCTCAATTTGTATTGTTTATGGACTTCGTAGAAAGCTGAATCCTAGCCTTGTTTGAAGTTAAATGACTCTCCAGACTTGGTCTGAAATTGATTTATATCATGGTCATCTTGGTCTTCTTGGGTTAGAAATATTTGTTGTTCACTCTTCAAACCCATCAAGTTTATGTGAGTGTCCTCTATCTGCTCACTAGATGTGGATGCTTCAGCATAGTTTTCATGAAAAGGAGGTCTTATATCATGGTCAGGACTTGCCCTTCCAATGTTTGGGTTCTGATTTTTTCTAAAGTTTGGATTTCTGATAGGATTGTTTTGCTGTCCTTCCCATGAGGCTTTTCTTTCAATATTTCCCATTCTATTTTCATAGCTGTCCATAACTTTGATGATTGTGCCCATTTTTTGCTCAAAGGCTGAAGGTTCATCTTTAAAAGTAGTTCTTCTCTCAGCTCTTGCTCTATTTCGCTTGGCAATCAGATTTGCCTCCACACTAACAGCTACATTCTGCATGTCTGCTAAGGTTTGAGGGGCTCTTTCCCTTAATTGATAAGCCATGTCTGAATCAAATCCATCAGGGAATTTGTATAAAGCAAGATCAGGTGGAGGTCTAAGGTTTTGTGGAATAGCGTTGTAAACATTGTTAAACCTGGCACAATAATCTAAGATAGCTTCTTGAGGGCCTCTTTTGATAGTGTCATACTCGGATAATATGTGCAGAGGGTCCTTCTTCTTCTCCCATCTGTTAAGAAATGTTTGGTAAAGGGCCTCTGGGTTAGCTATGGAATTTGCAGGAAGAGCTCTAAACCAGGGCCTTACATCTCCTGTTAAACTTTGGACAAAAATCTTCATTCTTACACTATCATCATCTATTTCATAACTCTCAAAATAGTCCTGCATTTTCTTGGTATGTTGCAGGGCTGTGCTAGAACCAGTACCATCAAAATATGTGATTTTGGTTTGATAATCCTGAGGTATAGCCCCTGGATTTGCAGGTAACTGTAAAGGTGCATATCTGTTAGCCATATTTACAAGGATAAGTGGAACGACTGGAACAATTGGAACAACTGTAATAACAGTGGTGGTAGTGGTAGTATGTGCAGTGAATGGAGGTGTAGAAAAGGTGCTTGGAGAGGTGGATGATGAACAAGGGGAAGTAGGGGTTGAACGAAACAAAACTTTACAGGGGTTGGAAAACAGCTTGGCTGAACTGTTTCAAGACTAGAATCAGCAAACTCTTCTTGTTTTTGTTTGCTAAGGTTTCTAGAGATTAAATTGGGATTTTCAAAAACAGCTGGTGGATTTGGGTCTGGATTTGACCTAGTATTACGTGTTTTCTTCTTGGGAGCCAACTTCTAACTTGTTTTTTGGAATTTTCTGAATAAGTCCCCAGTGGAGTCGCCAATGATGTTATCACTCAAGTTGTCCCTTGGCTCCTTAAGGGATACGACCGAGGTAACCACAAACCAATCTTTGGGCTGCAGGTCCTAGCCTACCTGCAGTCAGAGAGGGCTCTCTCTTTAAAATTTAGCTTTGTTTTGGGTTGATTTTAGGCTA
Organism: Pinus tabuliformis; assembly: GCA_031772625.1. Lineage (NCBI taxonomy): Eukaryota > Viridiplantae > Streptophyta > Pinopsida > Pinales > Pinaceae > Pinus > Pinus tabuliformis. The sequence goes on from CM062816.1 coordinate 440,127,772, forward strand.
GTTATGGTGTACATGGGTTTTGTTTTGATTTTGGTGGGAAGGATGATGTTTTCAAGTAGAGTTGGGATGCATAGTGTGAGAAGTTCAAACCATTGGGCATGGAGTCATGGATTAGGGCTTGCTGTTGTGTTTTCTTGGTCACAAGAGGAATACAGAGCAGGATAGCTACACATAGAACAATTTCAAGTTGGAATAAAGATGGAATGAAGGTCAGAGATGAAAGGCAACTAAGAATCTTTCATTAGCTAACAGAGAGGGAAGGTGAATGAAAGTTTGTCTAGGAGCAGTCAAGAATTCCTAAATAACAGTCATATGTGAAAGAAACAGGGTAAACATGATCATTTAAGTATGCATTTTCATAACCGTTTTTGAAGAAAACATATAGAAATAACAAGAACTGAGCATAGAGTGCAGTCAAGCAAAGTCTAAGCTATTCTTCTTTCTTGCTATTTAGATGGTAACACAATGGTGGCGTAAACATATATAAACTGTAAACAGAGGTAAGAAAACACTTATTGAGTAATGTAGTAGCACAGGAATTCCACAGTCACTCTTTGGCCATTAAATAACACAACAGATAGTCCTTCATCCAAAGCATTCCAGCAGTCTTTGATTATAGAGCTCTCAAAGTATACAACGCAAGTCTAGAATGAGGATTATCAACCAACCAACCCTTTAAACAATGAATCAGGGTGGTTTATATAGAGAAAATATCCAAAAATATCTATTACAACAGATCTTAAACAGATCTGAGGGAAATGAGTTCTTTAATCTAATCTTGTCCTGAAATTAATGCAAGAAGATATCTATTTGAGCTGCGCTGGAGGCAGTTGCATCAAAATGAGTTAATATGGTGTCCTTGGTGGCTCGGTGCAGTGTTTCTCTATAACTGTGCCTTTAATCTCTTATCTGCACCTCTAAGGCGGTTCTGCTGCTTTTTAGGTGGCTTTAATGTGCACTAATCTCGATCCGATGAGCTTTGAATGGCCTTTACTACTTCTTTGACTTGGATGGAGGCCTTTAATGTTCACCTGCTTTGATATTGCCAATCTGATACTCTTTGCCGCTTCACTGATACTCTTTAATTGAATCTGGGCTTTATCTTTCATGTGATACTCTTTAACACTTGAATCGGGCCACTTTCTCTCCCTTGATATGCTTGAAACTGTCAAATGGCCCCTTTTCTGCCCTTTCAAGGCAAAAATAACTGCTGTAAATTCTTTTCGTGGCCTCTAGAATGCTATCGGTGTTGGCCGATTGAATATGAACATACATGAATAAATCCTGTCAAATAATGGCAGAGGAATGCAACCTGATAACTGTGCTGCGCTGAGGCTGGCTTTTAATTTACGTTTTTTTGGGTTTTGCAGGTAGCCGAGCAATAGGAAGCTCTCCAATTTGAGCAAGCGCTAATCGCGCATTGAAAACTGCCTCTGTTTTTTGTTTCGGGCATTCTTTGACGCGATTTTCACCCTTTGCACCTTTTCTGTGATGACGTCAGCATGATGTCAGCGGCGGGTCCCGGGTACAGCAGGGTGACATGGCAGTGACGTCAGCAGAGGACATGTGGCGGATGACGTGGTAGTATGGCAGGGTGACGTGGTAGAGGACATGGTGACAGGGTGGGGACGTTGACAGATGAGCTAGCTGTGACACAGAGCAGCGGCGGGTTGACGCAGAGGTGACGTGAGCGGTGACGTGGCGCTGACGTCAGGGGCGGAGAGACAGAAGGCGGTTTGTGGTTTTATCGGACCGCCTTCTGTACGGGGGCGGTATTTGTCAGAGCCCACCCAATACAACCAAAGGCGGACACGTGTCCTTTGTACGACGGCAAAACCGCCGTGCCATCGGACGCTAACTGTCGGACGTTGGGGCGGCTCCGAAATCGGTGAGAGCCGTTGGATATGGGAGGACGGATCGGAGGGCTGATGGAGCGCGGAGTTGGTGGGATGTTAACATATGGAACCCGCCCAAATATTCGAATATTTATACAATGTTGCGGGGGTTTAAACTTTTGGGTTTGTGGGTTATGCGCTGGTGGTGTTTAGTGTTTATTCAAACATTTTAACACTAAACCTTAAACGATGAGCACGAGAGGGTAAAAATGATGAAATGTCATGGGTAAAGGGGTAGGTATAGGCTATTAACCTAACCAGAGGTCAGGTTAATTCCAGGGTTAGGATGCGGATGGGTTCATAATAGCCCCAGATGGACCATTATTTCCCGAGACTGCAATATATGGCTATAGTGCCAATGGGTGGGAATATGTATTATTTTTGGGGTTTTTTACATAGTTTTTTGTAGTAATAGGGATGGGAAAGTAGTTAGGGAGCTACATAATAGAATTAGGAGTTAATACGAATTTGTGAGGTGAAGTGTAGGGGAGAGGCTAATTTTGTGAACTGAAACTTAGACATAAGAATAGAAAGGAATGTGGAGGAGTGATTTTACACAAGAAATGTGGCTTTTTTTTTATTGAAGGAAGTGAAGACTTGACTTGATATTTTACAAAAATGAACTGAAAGCAGGACTTGTTGGGCAGATCCCAAGGTCCTTCAGGGGTGTTAGTAAGAAACTTTGAGGGGGGGGGTGAAAGGGAGTTAGACATGCTTCCATACTTCTTCCATCAAACAACTGCATTGACACTTCTGTCATTGATGAGATGAGCTATCCTTTGATAAGACAAAACTGATCGAAACCTTGCTTCTACAACCTCAAACTACCTACCCAGCCTAATACACCTAGCATTTTTTCTCCATTTGATTGGGTGCACTTAGACTTGCAGACCCTGATTATCTTCTTTTCTTTTGACTGCCCTCCTATCTAAATGTACCCTTATCTCCTCCATGGGCCCAGATTAAGCAGTTGAGCTCCTTCATTTCTCTACCTAGCTACTCATCTGCCAAGCTTAAGCTATTTGGACAGATATTCATTCTCTATATTCTAAAACAAGCAATTTAAACCTAGGGAAGCCAAGATTAAGCTGTTTGGCTTTCCCTTAACTGTAAAACTCTTCAAAAATGGTATGATTCTTCAAAATGGAACTTCTTGGAAATATGGCACCTTGCAGCATGAAAAGATGACATATTTGGCATGTAAAACAGTCAATCATGAAATATGAAACCTATTGCAATAGGAGGTTAACATGATGTTCAGAGAGAAAGTTATGACAAGTTTCCCAAGGTCACCTGTTTAGAATGTAATTCGGGAGTCTGGAAAAACCCTATCTTCCTCAGATTAAATCTCTGAAAATATAGCGAGACAAGATCTGAAATTTGGACCCGAGCTTGACCAAGATTTATATTCAAATGGGTTTTAATTTCAAAGTCTGAACCTTTGCAGAAAAGATATTATAGCGAAAATTTCACGATGACCTGTTTGAGATGAAATTCTGGAGCTTCCAAAAACCCTAACTTCCTCAGATCATATCTCCGAAACTATAGTGAGACAAGATCTAAAATTCAGATCCAAGGTTTAGACTGATTTCTTCTCAAATGGATTTTATTTTAGCCTCTGAAACTTTGTAGCGAAAAAGTTATAGTGAAATTCCACAATGACTTGTTTGGAGCAGTGAAACCCTAGAATCCAAAGCTCTTATACCAAATGTTATGAAACCAACTCACAAAAAGATAGAAAAGATAGATAAACGCCTTCAACATAAACCTCCTTTACAACCCCCTTATTATATTGTTGTGCCCATGTAGTCCCCATATTGTTATTATTGTGCCCTTACATTATTACTATTATGTCGGCTCTGATTATATTATGACCCCTTAGACTCCTATATATAGAAAGGAGGTCTTGTCATTTGTATCATCCAAGGATTTTTCATTTGTGTAATGTAAAGGAGGTTTCCCCCTCGAAGAGGCGAAGGTGGAGGAAAAGAAGAAGGGTAAATGCACCTGAATTTCCACCTGGAAACGAACCTATTGTTTCCAGGAAACTAGTGTCTTTTCGATCTGCTAGTCCCATTAGGATTGGCAGCTATCCTAGAAACAAACAATCAAAGCAATTTACGATTTCCTCTATGTATGATAGATAAGAGAGAAGCAAAGGGACCAACCTAGATCTTTCGCTTGACTCCTTGCTTGATTTCTCTCCCCCTTGATAGAGCTTGCAACTCCTCTCCTACTTGTCTCGCTTAGAGAATATCTGTAGAAAAAAAGTAAAAAAACACCATCAAAGCATCTCGATCTATTATATCATAAACAATGAAGAATCACAAATACATTGAACATACAATAGCATTCACAAATAACAAGATTCTCAAATACACGATTGAATGGAGGAAAACTCAAAGAACTTTATTAAAATAGACGGGAGAATTACAACCTAGCTGTTTGACCCAGCATCATCCTCCCAGCATCAAAGCCCTCTTCACCTCATGAAAAGCAAAATCACCCAATAATACAATGCTCTTTCTCAAAGACAAACTATCAGCACTTCCTTACAAATTACAAAATTCCAGCCTCTAGATCTCTCAGATGAGGGATCCATTTATAGATGTCTGCAAGGGTGTGAGTCATCTCTGGGTTTTTGATTAGTGTCATTCCACTTGTTGTTCTTGGTTCCACTTGGAGATTTCTTAGATCTCTTACTCATCCCTGGGCGAATTCAGAGAGGCAAGTGTCATAGGAGAAGTTTCTGGAAGATTCCATGAGCATCCACTTAGCAAACTGTCTCAGATATTTGTCCGTCCTCGCTCATCACACCCCATAGAAGGTCTCTTCAGTATGCATCGTAGCTGGCTAGTGTAGAAGTCAGTATGCATCGCACCTTGACAGTGGAGCAGTCAGTATGGTCCAGTTTTGGCCAGTTCTGAGTGGTTTTTCAAGTGGAACTTTTGGGGAATGATGTAATCAGTTGACCATGATCCTTTAGGGTATGAAACAACACTTTTAGGGGTTAAAGAGCCCTTGGTTTATTGACATATAATATTGGGGTTGCAGTGCCCAAATATGTCTATAACAGTTGCCCCCTAAAGCATGAAGTCGTAAATCTTTTGATGTCGGGTGAAATGCTTTATCATGAGGATCCGAGGTATTCGAACTGGAAGGTGACCTGTATAAGATACAATAAAATACATCATCATCATATTATTTTCATGATCTGGCTGAGGCGGGCATTCCCATGCTCAACTTTATAAATTCATTTTCATGTACATAGGACAGATAATCGTCTGCAGTTGCAGACTGGTGATTCTTCATATGCAGAGTCATCTTCCCTGGCTTAGATGACTATCTGTGCAACTTCTGTGTACATTGATGTCTTTATATTCCTGAATATATCGCAGCCCGAATGGATGAAACTAGATCCGGGGTCTTCAAAACTCATTGAATCTTCGCCCGATGTACAAGTCGATCCATGTGAAAAGATGTCCTAAAGTCGAACATGGAAAGACATCGCCTGATTACCAGCCAATAATGTAAGCTGTTAATAGGCGTGAGAGGAATCATCGATAATGATAATGATCCTCAATGTACTACAGTACAATTCACGTGGTGTGAATATATGATCCGATATCGAACACCACTTAAAATCTTTCGGTCGAAGGCCATTAATGTAAACCTGTCGTCGAAAGTGAGAAACTTGCCATTGAGGCATGCAAGCTTCAAAGTACTGAAAGGGTTGTTTCTAATTCAACTTCTTGGATAATGAGCTGATGTCGACAAGAAGTGACCCGTCGTAGGAGGGCCTTAATGTACCCCACATCTACGACACGAAACAAAGCAAATGATTTTCTGGAGGTGAAAACGATTTGATGATACAAGGTTCAGGAATGACGGTCATGAAAAATGTAGGGTGAAGGTATTTTAGTGGATGAGGCATTAACTGGATGGTGAATTCTCTTAATGACTACTCTTGAACATATCGGCGACACTGAGATGGATTGGTAGCGTTAACCCCAGAAGATGGATGGTATGGAGGACCAATGGTGATATGACTGGTGAACGGAATAACCCAACCCAACTCAATCATGGTGATGGAGTGAAAGTGTCATGTTCAAGAGCGAATTGCTACTAATAAAATTCTTCAAGTTTTCTTCCCTTTTTCCCCAGTCATTGCTGACCAGTACCTCTTTAATTTTATCAAGCTTGAGGAGGATAACATATGCTTGTTCTATAATTTTCCCTTCGGGCAAACCTGTCGCTATGTTTTAGCGAGCCTAGCGACAGTAAAACTTGTTCTTGTCTGGGTGGACAAGTTTGTCGCTATTGTTTTAACGAGTTTAACAAAAAAGATAACTCAATCATTTTCATGTTTAGAGAGTTTGAAAAGGGACGAAAAGGAAACTCCAACAGTTCTTTTTCGTAGCATAATCCATTAAGACCGAAAAAGATTAAAATAATACAAAAGGGATGACTTTTCGATCACTTTAGCGAGTCGAAAAAGACAAGCGCTCATTCTTTTTTGTGAGATAATCCCTTAGGTCCAAAAAAGATTAAAATATACAGGAGGGATGGCGCTTCCAATCACTTTAGCGAGTTGGAGAGGCCAATTGCTTGACAATCTTTTCATATTTAGCGAGTCTGAAAAGAGTTTAAAGGAGACTCGTTTTTTGAGGAACGAGTGGCGTTTAGGGTAGCAACTGGTTCCGGGTAATCTTGGAACTTCTCAAAACATGGTGATGTGAAGAGGGTGGCTAACAGGACCACTCATTGTAGCTGTTCCTCAAAATGGTAAACAATCAAGTGGAAGCATATGATCGGCCAAAAGGATGGAGGTGATGGAAGGAACACAACCAAGGTTCAAAAGGTTGATATAATTGCGATCACAAGGGTTATTTACCGGAGGTGGGTTCATTTTTTAACGAGATTGAACTCTGGGGGAACATATGCTCAGCTGGCAGGTTCATTTTTTAATGAGCTTGAACCTTGCGGAAACATTGCTCATTTTCCTTTTTATGTAAGTTAGGAACGACCAAACTAAAAAGCTAAAAAAAATATTAAAGCTAAGGAACTACTGAGGTTAGGTAGGATGGTTTCATCCGCGGAATGGTTCAAACGCTTTCTTTTCTTCGTCTGTGGTGCAGACAAAGGTGAATGGTGGATCAGACCAATCACCTAACCTAAGAAGTTGAAACTAAAAAGCTAAAAAAACTAAAAGCTAAAAAAATGAAATTGGTCATTTTTAGCTTGCACAAAAAGGTTTGCATGCCCCCGACATCGAGCAAAGGAGAGTCTCCAGGTAACCATATGGAAGTCACTGCGGTTCAGTATGATTGTTTTTTCAACAGAGCCGATGAAACACTCCCTTGGCTTTTTCCATCAAATAGACAAAGGTGAATGGTGTGAGATACCACTTCCAATCACATAATCTGTAGGGAAATCTATCTTTTCAGCTGGGTTCATCTCAAAATAGACGAGGGTGCATGCCTCCTAAGCTTCGTTACATTCACCAGACTACTCACGGTAATTAGGTGGATGGAATGAAGGTTGAAGAGACACTCTTGACGCAAAAGGACCATTTAGAGATGATGTTTGACTTGAAGCTGTGTTTGAATTGGGAAATGAACGCTACTCAATAGTGACAATTTTGCCTTCATGTGGGAAACACATCACTCGAAAGAGTGTGGAAACAATAGCTTCCATGCTATAAACATAGTCACGTCTGAGGAGTAGATTGTAATCTAACAGTCCTTGGACTACCATCACGTTCAAGTGAATGGTTTTCCTTCTCAAAGTTATAGGCAATCTAGGAAGGATCCCTAACGGTCAACTGGTTACTTTTTTAAAGCCTGACAAATTCTATGTAACAGGCATAAGTGATGGTGAACCAAGCACTTTCCAAGTAGTTGAGGAAAGGATACTCATTGAAGCCCCTTCATCTATGATAGTGCCAGACATGATCATTTTGTAAACTTGTACTATGATCCGGAATGGTACATTAGAAGGAAGGCAAGATTTTGCTAGTCGATTCCAATCAAAGGAAGTAACCAGATTGCTTGGAGGGGGTACCGAATAAACTGTTGAATTAACCCCTTGAGTCGCGGGAACTGGGTGATTCTCTTCCTGTTGCGAAGGAATGGGCTTATTGCCCCCAAGTTCATCGGACTCTGAAGTGACAAAAAGAATTTGAATAGTATCATTCTCACTCTCTTTGGGAATGATATAATCTGAAGGTGGATCTTCTGAAGGCAAGACTGGGTCGACTGCCATCTCGGCCTGTTGACTTTGGCCTAGTATGGACTCACAAGACTCACTTTCAACGATAGGTTTTTCAACCAATGATTGAGTTATGTCAATCGGATTTTCAACTAGTAAAGGACTTGGGGAGAGTTTCTTGTATCCAGATGGAAGTCGCTACGGTGAAGTAGGACGGTTATGCAAGACTCTTTTGGCCTCATCCAAAAAGGGACAATGGGGAAGGTGATGGTCCCCTTCACATAATCCACATGGAATTTTGACCTTTCCTTTCTGTCCAGGAACTTCATTTTCACTAGTTGATGGTGTACTGTCAACATGATCGCCAGAGGTTGATGACACCAGACGGTGTGAATGAGGAGACCATTCTCTCAAGATTTGCGGAAGGCAAGGACAATCTCGATGAAAATGGTTTCCTCTGCAAATTACACAAGGATATTTGGAGATTTAGTGTGCGGATTTTCACTAGATGATTCATGGTTGCTCCCTTGCTTAACTGACTTCTTCTTCTTCTTCTTCTTCCCTTTCTTCTTCTTCTCAGCTACTTGGTTACTAGTATCACTATTTTCACCAAGCGAAGAGGAAGAAGGGGAGGGAGAAACAAACGAAGAAGGAGGCGAAGGGTCAACTTCAGTATCAATTGGACGCTGATTCGATTGCTGAGGAATCATGTTATTTTGAACCACAGAGGTTGAGAACAACCACACTAGCAGGCCAATAGTCACTCCTGGCAGAGACAATGTGGCCATATGAGGAGCACCAATATTTAACCAAGAAGAAAATAGACGAGGATTCCCCTCAAGAGGGATTCCATGATTGGTGGACTCCATTATCTTAACCTAATATCAACGAAGGAACATGGATGTTATTCCGAATTAATAAATTTTAATGACGCTTTGACACAACTTTGCGTTTTCAATTTTTAAGAGTCGAGAAAAAGCTAAATATGACTCTAGTGCCCTTCAATTTTTAATGAGCCCGAAGTGACAAGTGCTCAGATGGACCTTTTCTTTTAAGGAGTCAAAAAGGAACGAAAGTGACTACTCTGGAAATCTAGACAAAGGGATTACCAAACCAATCGCAAAACTGCAAAATACACCTTGGTGATAAATTAAAGAGAAATTACCAAGGACTTATGTACAACAGTCAATCTTCCCAAATGCTGTGTTCAGTGCATTGCGATTGATAGGGCGGTAGACACGACTTCCTATGGATAAAGGATATAAGCCTATTGTGGTCTCCCAATATATACTCAATGGTACGGGAAGCACAAGTCCATGCTAGCACTTGTCGTATCAAAGAGGAGGAATCACCCAACCTTCGATGAAAATGATAGTTACTAGATTTTACGACGTCGGAACATGTCTCTAGCCTAGACCTCTAGATGTGTTGTATTAGGTTCCAAAGCAGTGTTAAGTTCATTGAAATTTATTTTAGAGTTGATCTTGCTTAGAATTTTTCCTTTCAATGGTTCACCGCGTGATGAAGATGTAAAATTCCTAAATATGCAGTGTACAATGATAAATAATCGTTGTTTATTTTGCAATGAAAATCCTAGCTACTAAGGAAAGAAGATCCAATTTCTTTCAAACAAAGAGCAAAGAGCACACACTAAATGCACTTTTCCTAAATCATTTTTCGCACACAATCTAAATGCAAATGCAAATGCATGTATTTTTTTTTTTGTTCCCTTAATGTGAGAAATGCAAAAGGAAAACTAAGTATAGATCTGAAATATTTTCTTCAAAGCGACATCTTGACAATTTCTTTTGCAAAATTAAAGGAAGACTTAAACGATACTTTTCAATTTCGAATAGAAAATGCTTTCGACACTTCAAATATTAACAAATCAAATCAAATACATGAAAAAAAGTTCAATCGATTATCCAGAGAAGGAAGACTTTACGACACTCCTCTTTTTGACACCAAATGACAGTTACGATACTTTTTGCACCAAAATGACAGATCAATTTAAACAACTTTTCGACAAAGGATTATAAATGATGGACGAATACATAAAAACATTTACTAATCCTAACCAATGGAGGCTGGTCTATGTAATGTAAGGAGGCTTCAACAATGAGATACTGTTCATAAGCAGCAAAAAACAATTAACCAGAGCTGAAAACAAGGACAAAAACTGGTGGGCCCTAGTATTGCAGCAATAATGCTGCAACTCTTGTGACTCCCTTCTTTAATTTTATCAGCCCGGTAGTTCGTAACAAACTTGGAAGCGACGGTGCTGTATGCACAAGTACTAGCTCTTGCTGCAGCTGTCACTTGGTCAGCTGGCACAAGTCCGCTAGGAGCTTAAGCCAACTTCTATGAGCTCTGAGAAGAAGCTTTTTAACTGATGGAAGAAAGCTAACTCAAAGAAGGCTGATCTAATTGCAGAAAGAAACCGGAAAGCTGAAAGTAAACGTAAACCCTAGCAAACCCTAATTTTACCAGCTAGCCCTACTGATGCAAGAAAGAGGATGCAAGCTACTGAAAGAGATTCCATTGACTTCTAGGAAGGTAAAATGCATTTGTCTAAGCTACTTCTATAGTAACATATGAAAAAACATCTTTTTGTATTTTTGAATAAGTTGTTAGAATTATCATGCATGCGATTTAACTATTTTTGACTGTGCAGAGGTGGATTGGCGAGAGGAAATGCTTGGAAGAGGTTGGGAAGGTTCAGAGAGGGCCTAAGGGGTCCCTAACACCCTTCCAGAGAGTTTCACAGAATTTGGCTATCAAGAAACCTCATTCGTGAGCTTCTACAAGAAGTTTGCAGGGGTTCTACAGGATGTTTTAGAATTTCTACAGGATGTCTGTAATTTTTCTACAGGATATTCAGAAATGGGATTTTGGAGGATGGATGGAGGAAGAAAGATGAAGGAGTGGGTATGGAGGTGAGATAGGGGTGTGAGGATGTCCAGGACTTGGTGGATGGAGTTGAGGACAGATGTAGATGGCTGGATTTGTTCAAGGAGGACTGAAGCAATGATGCACAAAAACTAGGGTTATGTGAGAAAATGGAAAACATAAGGCAAGAAGCTGAGTTGAGGGATGGAGCAGATGGATTGATGGAGAATGGGCAAATAAAGAAGGATAACAGGTGCTCTGCAAGTTGTTTTTCAAATGAAACAAACAAGGATTTGGAAAATCAAAGACCTAGTTACATTAGTCTATTCTGACCTAGATAACAACAAAGAAATGGAACAGAAGTTTATTTTCACTGAAATCAGATGAAATAACTTATGCAATGAAGCAATCAAGAATCTGAACATGTAACCAGCTTCTGCAAATAAGAATCGAACACTAATGATTGCATGGCAAAGAAAACACTATGTTTTTGTTGGCAGCAAGGTCACCTTCATCCCAGCTCTTGATCCCACTGAGGGAGAGGTGAAATCAGAGGTCCTTGATGGCCTTTTTTTGGATATCTTCCCTGTTAATAACTTATCAACTAAATATAAACATGAAAATCCTTTTTAATCATCAAAAACAACCTAAAAAACAAAACAAGATTTAAATCTAAATAGAAGATTTTATTCTAAGAATGCAGAAAAGACACATGAAAGTAAACAAAGGAGGTACTGGGCACTTGAGATGGGCCCAACCCCAAGAGATATAGCCTCCTAAGAGAGATTTAGAGCTGGTGCAAAGCTGGATTCATCTTTATTGAGCAAGAAAAGAAGAGTTACATCAAAAACTGTCCACAAGGGAAAGCTTGAAAATGTGCTGAAATGCAAAGCTAATCTACTGACTAAGATCGAACTACAAACTAGCTAACTTCTGCCTACAAAGTGACTAACTGAAATGAGGCCCTAAGCCCTCTTATTTATACACATTGAGGACCCCAACAACCCTCCTAAACTTTAGGAACTTGGCTGCCAAAAGTTGTAGTTAGCAACACTTTTACTAGCACTTGCTCAGCTGCCCTTGTGATAATTGATTTGGTGGCCCTTGAACTCCAAGTTGATGGTGGAGAATTTGAGGTAAGGGCCCATAAATGAAGGGGACACCTTCCTACAAATCCTCTCCTTTGTTCTCCCACGAATTTGGCTGCCAAGTGCTCATTAAAACCTTTGATTTTGTCTCAAAATTGACTAAAAATCTGCACAATGCACCCATTAGACTTGTTGGCATAATGACTGACCCAGTTCACTCTATTAGCATAAATATAATAAAAAACATGCAATAAACTAATGATAATGGTGGATTAAGTCGAATTAGGAGGTTGAATGAGCCCATATAATTATCCATTTTTGGGGCTCATCATCACCCCCTATTGAAAGTGTTGCTCATCCTCTGAGCAACCAATCTATCTCCTCATCTTTGATGGCCTTGGTGGCCTTCCTGTAATGCCAAGCTTCTGACGTGATGTCCTCTTCTCGGTCATGAAACCATGCTTTTCTCTCTACTTCTTCCCACTAGCTGCTCCTTTTCCTAGAGAATTCTCAGCTTCCTGTAGAATTGTCTCAACATCCTGTAGAGAGGCTGTTGTGTCCAACATTTCATTCTTTCTCTCCAGTTGGATGTCTTTGGGCTTCCCCATTCATAGGTGATGGATGCCTTGGAGGGAGACCTCTCCTTTTGTGTAGCTGGGGTGTCTACAATCGTGATTCGTTCTTTTGACGATGGCTGGGGTCTGCCAGTCTTTATCCTCACACTCCTTCTTGCCTTAATATACAGGGAAGGCTACCTCTTTCGCTTCCCTTTCTGCTTTGTAGATGTGCTTAGGGTGGCCAGCACAACTGTTGCTTTCCTGGCTAAAATCTCAGGCGATTTTCCCTTTTTGTTCCTCTGTTTCTAGACTTCCTGTAGAAAGTCCTGTGCTGATTGTTTTCTGGCTTCCTGTAGAAACGGTCTTCACTGTTTTGGCCTGCTTGGCTGGGGGTTCCTTCTCTTTTAATTTTGCTGTGGTTTCCTTGGGTGTGCCCTCACTTGCTTGGACTTTTTCAGTCCTCTCTGCCGCGATTTGCAACCGTTTCTCCCTTGGCGTTTGTGCCTTTATTCCACCCACAGTTTTGGGCTCAACAGCTTGGCCTTTCTCTTGTTTCTCTTCTTGCTCTTTCTGTGGTGGTCTGTCCTAGGTTTCCTTACCCTTGGCTTTCTCTTCTGCCTCAATGTGCTCCCTTTCCTCACTGCTGGATGAAGTGAGTTCCTCGATCAGAATTCGGATATCCTCATCCTTGGACATATTGCGGAAAATATCCGAGGAGAGAGGGACAGTATAGGTATGGAGGGCATCTTCTACTAATAATTTGATGAGCCCATGATGGGCCAACTGGTCTGGAATCCCTTCATTCATTTTTGTGGTACATTCACTTAATGACTGCAGAAGAAAATAGGGAATGCTTAACTTCTTTTCTGGAGGTGAATCAATTTTATGTCTAAGTTCACACAACAACTTAGAATGATAACCACGGATAATGCTGAATTATGAATCCCCCTGGCATGGTGATAGTGCTCTATTTTGGCTTATGTTCTGATCAGAAGGGGAATTCTGTGTATGGTTTCCTCCTTTGATTCTCAAGACAGGGTTTCTCAGATGTTTGTATCTCACTTTGCACCAATTCCTTGGTTATAATGCTGTTGCTGCCCAAAACTCGACTGTCAAAAGGGAATTAGGCTCTCACAGACAGAGTGCAGAGCTTAATTTTCATCCCCAACCACATAAAAGTCACATTCTTTATGCACAGGTTAGCCCTTACAGTGGTTTATCATTTATACAGAAGGATACCCTGGTGGAGGACGACTAGTTAAGCATTTGGTGCATACTTCAGTTGAGGATGTTGCAAGTGCAAATGAACAGCAGTTTGTGAGTTTCAGCCGAGCATTTAATTGCTGCGTGATTCATGGTGAGGTGGCAAAAATGTGCACTGGCCCATGCAGATGGCAGTGCTCTCACGAAACATCCTGTTTCCTACCTGTGATCACTCCATCAATTACGTTTAAGGTCAAACAGTCACCATTACCTGTTTCCCGATTTCCTCCTGAGGTGGCTGAGCGCACGTGTCTTATTTGCCCACCGAGCGCTGTTGAACTGGATGAGGGTGGCCAGTTAGCTGGCCACCGATTTTTTTAATCCCAACCATCTCATTGCTCATACAGTTTTCAATTACATTCATGCAATCAGAGGAACGAGTTTGAGTCACGTACCTGGAAGTCGAATGGTTGCTGTGAGGTGCTGTGGCCTTTCATTTGCTGCATGCATTTGTTTTTGTGGTTGCATGATAGCTTGGCTGTTGATTCATGGCTGTTTTCCTTGTGCAGGTGTCCTCTGGCCAGATCTCAGTTGCAGGAATTTGTTTCCACGTTCAAACTTGGACCCTCAAGCTGCTGCTATTGAATTTTCACAGGACCGAAACTTGTTTTCGCCATTGCTCCCGAACAATAGATCGGATCGATCTGAAACTTGCTGAGCATGTTCCTATCATCATTATGCACCTCCCATAGAAAAATTGCGATCAATGGATGCACAGATTTCGAGAAAAATGGAAAATGGCTGAAGATTACAGAGATCAATTTCTCAGAAACCGTGCATCGGAATTGGCTGAAACTGCTTGGGTAGGCTACTATCACCCATGTGCATCTCCCCATGAAATAGGTTTTGAAACAGATTCACAGATATGGAGAAAATGCAAAAATGGCTGAAGGTGATGGAGGCTAGTTTCTTGGAAACCGTGCATCGGAATGGGCTGAAATTGCTTGGGCACGTTTCCATTGTCCCTATACAACTCCCCCTGTAACAATTTTGCAAATGGATGCACGGTTTTCAAGCTAGGGAAAAAACAAATTTTGTTCTATGTATTTTTTCTTCAAAGCATTCTGCAAGTTTTTGCATGGTAGAAAAAAATGAGCTTGGGTTGTGATGCAGGCATGGAGATGATGGAGGAGGAGTTTGAAGATAGCAGGAGGAATTCTGAACCCTTGAGGAAGCTAGCATGTTTTCCAAACTACCTTTTTGAAATCCATTTCTAGCTTCCTTTAATTTCTACAAGAACTTCCTGTAGAAGCACAATGAGGTGGAAAAAATGATGGAGAAAGGTGAGGGATGGAAACAGGGGTGCTTGCAGGCCTAACCAACAGATTCCAACCATCAGATTCCCTTTTAAAATTGAATTTGGTTCGTCCAAAGGTTTTACAGGATGTTTCAGAACTTCCTGTAGAAACGCCTGGAACTTCCTTTAGAAAACCCTGGAACTTCCTGTAGAAAGCCAAATCCTGACCTGAATGTGACCAAATCCTAGGAGAGGTGAGTGGCCATGGAGGGAGTGTTTGAAGGGATGTCCTGGAGCCTGGTACGGACTCTTGTCCTTGTTTTGCGCGCCCCTCTTTTCCTGCAAAGTATTCACTGCAACCTGCAATTTTTCACAGAGATTAGTCCTGCTTTTTTTTTTTTTTTTCTACCCTACCCTACTTGAAAAACAAAATTCTTTTCAAGTATAAGAATACTTCCAATGGAGCCATGTGCACATCGAGATTAGAGACAAAATGATGTGGAGGCTTGAAATGCATGCTTTGACATCTATCCGGATTTCAGAGACCAAATGATTTGACTTTGAAGGGATCAAACATAGCTGAAGAAGAGAGTACTCCTGCAACTTAGTGACTGTCTGGAACCATGTCTCAATATAACTTTGATATCCTTGGTCATTTTGCTGATATGGATCATTCTCCATATCTTCTTCTATCATGACCTTCACATCTTCCTCTTTGTGCTGATTTTTCTCTTGACTACATGGAGGGTTTGATGGTAACCGTGAGGGAGCTTTCTTGATTTCTTCTTCTGATGTTTTCTCTTCATCAAGTGTAGCACATGGTGCTTTGATCTCCTCTTTTGAATCTTCTTTTGCTGGATGTGATCCTTTAGTGCTGTCAATATAATCTCTTTTCTCCAATACTCTTCTTGAGCTATGGTGAATATCTTGGAGCTCAAGAGGAGTTGTTTGGACATGTTGTGCCTCAGCATTGTAATGGAGTTGAGCTACTCCAATGTGTGGATTTGGAAATGGTGGTACAAGTAGTTGAGTAGGGGTGTATATTTGAGATGGATGTGGATGGCGTTGTGGTTGGGCAGGTGGTAGAGGCAAATGAGTGAGAGGAGAGTTGTACTGGGGCCTCCACTCCTGATGAGGTGCATTCCACTGAGGCTGTGGCTGAGCATAAGAGTGAAATGAATGAGCAGCTGGTTGGGAATAATATGGAGATGGATCCGACCAAGGAGGGGGTGTGGACCAAGAAGGATGAGCAGGGGGACCACAAGAAGGCATGGAAGTGGCTTGATAGGGGTCGTAATAGGTTTGGGATGTCCCTTGCATTCCCTGCTGGTAGGGTATGGGTCCATGTGGCCTCCTTTGGTTCAGATAATAGAGTGATTCAGTGGCTCCTTTGGCTCTCTGATATGCAGCTTTAAGTCCAGGCAAGGAAGGGCACTGATTCATAGGATGGTATTCTTCACAGACGAAACACACTTCTAGGGAGTGCATTGGACATTCGTTCCTAGGATGCTTTCTAGTGCACATGGGACAAAAGATGACCAAAGCCCTCTCAGATTCCTCTTGCTTCCTTTGGATCCGCAAGGTATCCAGTTGCATGGCAAGAAACTGCCTCATATCACTCTTGAAATCTTCCATCTGATTTGCGAATTCGTTTTTGGACAAGGTACTGCTCCCAACATTTCTATTTGTAGCCATTTGCTCCAGAGGAATGGTTTCTTCTTCTTCTTCTTCCCTTGAGTTTCTTCAAATATGTCTTGCTATCCACCTAAGGGTTCTTTAATCACAGCCATCGAAGAAGAGAGAAGGTTGGCTGTGTGAAGCAGTGGGGGTGTTGTGCAAACATTTTTCTGACTTATCTCTACTCCTACAAGGCATGAAAGGAAATCTTTTTGGTTGATTTTTGTTTTTTTTTTGTTTTTTGTTTTTTGTTTTTTGTTTTTTGTTTTTGTTTTTTTTTTTTTGTTTTTTGTTTTTTTTGTTTTTTTGTTTTTTGTTTTTTGTTTTTTTGTTTTTTGTTTTTTTTGTTTTTGTTTTTGTTTTTGTTTTTTTTTTGCTTGTACCTGCAAAAACTAAAATAGATTGAACTGCAACTAACTATCTTTCTGAAATGAAAATGCGGAATTGAAATGAAAGCAGGAAAGGACTAATCTATTTTGCTCAAATGAAATTGCAGGAACGAAAAGCTAGTCTACACTTGCAGAATTGAAATTGCAGAATCGAAATGCTAATCTATGAAAGCAGGAAATATCTATTCTAATTTTGCGGAAATGAAATGAAATAAACTAATTAGCAGAAGGTTGTAGTGGGAAATAGAAGAAAAGCAGCAATCACCAATACTCTGACGCTTCCTCGGCGACGACGCCAAAAAGAGTGGAGGGCCCCAGTATTGCAGCAATAATGCTACAACTCCTGGGACTCCCTTATTTAATTTTATCAACCCGGTAGTTCGTAACAAACTTGGAAGCGACGATGCTGTATGCACAAGTACTAGCTCTTGCCGCAGCTGTCACTTGGTCAGCTGGCACAAGTCCGCTAGGAGCTTAAGCCAACTTCTATGAGCTCTGAGAAGAATCTTTTTAACTGATGGACGAAAGATAACTCAAAGAAGGCTGATCTAATTGCAGAAAGAAACCGGAAAGCTGAAAGGAAACGTAAACCCTAGAAAACCCTAATTTTACCAGCGAGCCCTACTGATGCAAGAAAGAGGATGCAAGCTACTGAAAGAGATGCCATTGACTTCTAGGAAGGTAAAATGCATGTGTCTAAGCTACTTCTACAGTAACATATGAAAAAACATCTTTTTGTATTTTTGAATAAGTTGTTAGAATTATCATGCATGCGATTTAACTGTTTTTGACTGTGTAGAGGCGGATTGGCGAGAGGAAATGCTTGGAAGAGGTCGGGAAGGTTCAGAGAGGGCCTAAGGGGTCCCTAACACCCTTCCAGAGAGTTTCACAGAGTTTGGCTATCAAGAAACATCATTCGTGAGCTTCTACAGGAAGTCTGCAGGGGTTCTACAGGATGTTCTGGAATTTCTACAGGATGTCTGTAATTTTTCTACAGGATGTTCAAAAATGGGATTTTGGAGGATAGATGGAGGAAGAAAGATGAAGGAGTGGGTATGGAGGTGAGATAGGGGTGTGAGGATGTCCAGGACTTGGTGGATGGAGTTGAGGACAGATGTAAATGGCTGGATTTGTTCAAGGAGAACTGAAGCAATGATGCACAAAAACTAGGGTTATGTGAGCAAATGGAAAATGTAAGGCAAGAAGCTGAGTTGAGGGATGGAGCAGATGGGTTGATGGAGAATGGGTAGATAAAGAAGGATAACAGGTGCTCTGCAAGTTGTTTTTCAAACGAAACAAACAAGGATTTGGAAAATCAAAGACCTAGTTACATTAGTCTATTCTGACCTAGATAACAACAAATAAATGGAACATAAGTTTATTTGCACTGAAATCAGATGGAATAACTTATGCAACGAAGAAATCAATGATCTGAACATGTAACCAACTTCTGCAAATAAGAATCGAACACTAATGATTGCATGGCAAAGCAAAGACTGTGTTTTTGTTGGCAGCAAGGTCACCTTGATCCCAGCTCTTGATCCCACTGAGGGAGAGGTGAAATCAGAGGTCCTTGATGGCCTTTTTTTGGATATCTTCCCTGTTGATAACTTATCAACTAAATCTGAACATGAAAAGCCTTTTTAATCATCAAAAGCAACCTAAACAAGAAAACAAGATTTAAATCTAAATAGAAGATTTCATTCTAAGAATGCAGCAAAGACACATGAAAGTAAACAAAGGAGGTACTGGGCACTTGAGATGGGCCCAACCCCAAGAGCTACAACTTCCTAAGAGAGATTTAGAGCTGGTGCAAAGTTGGATTCATCTTTATTGAGACAGAAAAGAAGAGTTACATCAAAAATTGTCCACAAGGGAAAGCTTGAAAATGTGCTGAAATGAAAAGCTAATCTACTGACTAAAATCGAACTACAAACTAGCTAACTTCTACCTACAAAGTGACTAACTGAAATGAGGCCCTAAGCCCTCTTATTTATACAAATTGAGGACCCCAATAGCCCTCCTAAACTTTAGGAACTCGGCTGCCAAAAGTTGTAGTTAACAACACTTTTACTAGCACTTGCTCGGCTGCCCTTGTGATAATTGATTTGGTGGCCCTTGAACTCCGAGCTGATGGTGGAGAATTCAAGGTAAGGGCCCATAAATGAAGGGGACACCTTCCTACAAATCCTCTTCCTTGTTCTCCCACGAATTTGGTTGCCAAGTGCTCATTAAAACCTTTGATTTTGTCTCAAAATTGACTAAAAATCTGCACAAAGCACCCATTAGACTTGTTGGCATAATGACTAACCCAATTCACTCTATTAGCATAAATATAATAAAAAACATGCAATAAAATAATGAGAATGGTGGATTAAGTCGAATTAGGAGGTTGAATGAGCCCATATAATTATCCATTTTTGGGGCTCATAAAAAACCCGAAATTTTAAGGAGAGAAATAGGATTACTCAGTCCTCGCACGCGTGCTTCACATAAACAGGGATGCATCTCACCTGTTACACTCGGGAGGTGTGATGCATACTGGTTTCCAGTGATAGACAGTGTGATGGGCCAGGGAGCGCAACTGAGATGGGTTTTGGCTCAAATTTGCAGCTGATTTCAGTGAGTTAAGCTAAGCTATTATGGATAGTAAAGAACAAAGTATAGGGGTATGATCTTGAGAGGTTATTGAGCTACCAAAAGGGCATCTAGAATGTTTGTAAGCCAGATGTTCAAATCATAAACTAAACCAGAGATTGACTGAAGTAGCATTCATCTACTTTGCAATTGCAGAGCAAGAGCAGTTCGAAGGCTATCTGGCTAACTTCAGGCTCCGTCTATAGTTTATAAAACAAACAATCAACAACAAACAAACAAACTATTCGCTCCCCAGCGGAGTCGCCATTTTGTTTCTGGGAAAACTAGTGTCTTTTCGATCTGCTAGTCCCATTAGGATTGGTAGCTATCCTAGAAACAAACAATCAAAGCAATTTGCGATTTCCTCTATGTATGATAGATAAGAGAGAAGCAAAGGGACCAACCTGGATCTTCTGCATGTCTCCTTGCTTGATTTCTCTACCCTTTGATAGAGCTTGCAACTCCTCTCCTACTTGTCCCGCTTACAGAATACCTATAGAAACAAAGTAACAAAACACCATCAAAGCATCTCGATCTATTATATCATAAACAATGCAGAATCAGAAATACATTGAACATACAATAGCATTCACAAATAACAAGATTCACAAATACACGATTCTATGGAGGAAAACTCAAAGAACTTTATTAAAATAGAAGGGAGAATTACAACCCAGTTGTCTGACCCAACATCATCGTCCCAACATCAAAGCCATCTTCAATGCTCTTTCTCAAAGACAAACTATTAACACTTCCTTACAAATTACAAAATTCCAGCCTCTAGATCTCTCAGATGAGGGATCCATTTATAGATGTCTGCAAGGGTGTGAGTCATCTTTGGGTTTTTGATTAGTGTCATTCCACTTGTTGTTCTTGGTTCCACTTGGAGATTTCTTGGATCTCTTACTCATCCTTGGGCGAATTCAGAGAGGCAAGTGTCATAGGAGAAGTTTTTGGAAGATTCCATGAGCATCCACTTAGCAAACTGTCTCAGAAATTTTTTCATCCTCACTCATCGCACCCCACAAAAGGCCTCTTCAGTATGCCTCGCACCTGGCTAGTGTAGAAGTCAGTATGCATCGCACCTTGATAGTGGAGCAGTCAGTATGGTCCAGTTTTGGCCAGTTCTGAGTGGTTTTTTAGGTGGAACTTTTGGGGAATGATGTAATCAGTTGATCATGATCCTTTAGGGTATGAAACAACACCTTTAGGGGTTAAATATCCCTTGGTTTATCGACATATAAGATTGGGGTTGCAGTGCCCAAATATGTCTATAACACCATGGACATTGTCTGGAAGGACATTCCTTTCAATCCAGTCAAGAATTTGACAAGACTATCACAGTTCACGGGACCATACGCATCGACCACTATGGACAAGGCTACTAAGGTCTCTACTCTGCTAATGGAGAAAGAAGAGAGAATTGCGCAGCTTGAACAAGAGCTCGAGGCAGAGAAAGAAAGTGCAAATAGGCAGGTGGTGGAGAAACTAAAGCAATTGCAGCAAGACATGGAGGTCCTGAAAATAAGACATGAGGCCGATATATCGGCCAAAAACATACAACTCCAGGAAATGCAGCAATCCATGGAAAGATACAAGGACATTCCCACTACTGAGGAGTTCATCAAAGAGGCCTTGGAATTAAATTCCCTTCTTGTGAGACAACAAGGGTATTTCTGCCAAAAGATGTCACATATTACTCCCTATCTAACTACTAGTGACCAACTGACAGACAAGGCAATTGACTAGAGAATAGAGTTTAATGATTTAAACACCAGAATCTCTGAGTTCATTGAGTGGCAGGAAATAGAGGATGGAAAGAAGGCCAATCTACCTGAGATTGAAGAAACTCATAAAGACATTCGCTTTATAGATTGGGATGCCATAATCAAATAGGTTGAGCTAGCAGTCGCAAGGGTAGATGGAGTATCAAAGAACATCGTCAAAGTAGTGAACCACATCCTATTTGCCACCAATCTCACCAAGGAAAGAAATACGAAAGAAATGCCTGATTTCACTGCTCTGTAAAAAGACTGGCAAGAAAAGGTGGGGAGTCAGAGAGAAGCAATTATAAAACTGACAACGACCAATTGGGAGTCGTATTGGCAGTATTTGGTTAAGCCACATAGCCAGATTATGACTGTCAACTGTTCCCTTCACACGACTCAAAGGATGTTACCACCGCTCACTGATGCGTTCTTCACAGGGCAACTCAGGACTCATTTCGGGCCACCTCCTCAAATCCAACCGATGACCGATATTTGCAATTTAAAGGACAAGCTGGCAGACAACAAATCATCCTCTTAGTTTTGTTTATTTAGCCTCTGTTTATTTTTGGAGTTATGTTATAGACATTTTTGTGCCCTACAACTCCAAGCATGAAATTTCCATAAACCAAGGGCTCCTAAGTCCCTAAAAGTGTTGTTCTAACCCCTAAAGGAACAAGGTCAACAGATTACAACTTCTCCCAGAAGTTCTCCACCAGAAACTGCTCAGAATTGGTCAAAACAGGATCATTGCAGCTGCTCCACTAGCTAGGTGCGTTGCATCTCACCCAAATGCACTGTGAGGGTGCGTTGCATTTCAAAACTCCCTTCTGTGGGGTGCGATGGATGAGAAATGACAAATGGCAGTGTCATTTCGCGAGGTGGAGAGGCAATGGAAGCTTCCAGAATCTTCTCTTGTGACACTTGCCTCACTGAATTCGACCAAGGATGAGTAAGAGGCCCTCAGTCTCCAAGTGGAAGCAAGAACTGGCAGAGAGAAGACACTAATCAAATCACAAGCTGACTCATCCTCCTTACAGATATCTATATATGGATCCCTCATCCCAGAGATCCAGAGGCTGGAATTTTGCATATTGTAAGGAATTGCTGTTGGTTTCTAGAGATAAACATTAGATTGTTGGGTGATCTATGCTTTGTTTGAGGTGAAGAGGGGCTTCTTTGCTGGAAGGTTGATGCTGGGTCGGAACCACTGGTTGTAACTCCTCCTGGATCTTTTCTTGTTTATCAATAAAAGCTATTTGAGTTCTCCTCCATGCTTTTGTATCATTGATGCTTGTTACATTTGTATGGTCAACTTAAATTTGATCCTAAGTTGTTTATGAATATAGATCCATGTCTTTGTATAGTGCTATGCTTTTGTGATCTTACAGGTACTTTGTGAAGCTGGGCGTGCTAGTGAGCAGGTAGCTGGAGACTATCAAAGAAGAGAGGGATCGAATCAAAGGATTAGTGCAAGACACAGGTTGGTTCTTTCTATTCCTCTCTATCTATAATTCATAAAGGAAATACAAAAGCAGTTTTCCTCTGTTTGTTTCTAAGGTAGCTGTCACACCTTAGTGGGATAGAGCAGTTCTAAATAGACACTTTTCCCTGTAACAAAATGGCGACTCCACTGGGGAGATAATTAGTTAGTTTGTTTATCATTCTTTGTTGTTTGTTTCATAAACTTATAAGTAGCATTCAAACTGCATTTGCCATTAACAAATGCAAAGTAGATAACTGCTGCTTCAATCTATTCACTGGATCTGTTTATGATTTAAACAGCTGATTCACAAACTATCTGATTGCCCTTGTGATAGCTCTTAGATCCTCCTTAGATCTACCCCTGATTGTTGCATTACTGATTGCTTTTTACTCGGCCAAAAACCAAGGACTGAACTTCAAACTGTGACCCGGAACCTAGACAGAGTCTCGTTTCTGGCCCAACGCAGGTACTGTTCAGGGATTCTGAATTTCAGCGCACTTCCCAAAGGGACAACCTGCACTGCATTTCAGATTCTCTGTGTTACAGGTGCGCTGATCATACTAGCTCTATGCAGCTGTGGTTCCTGTGCTTCATTCTTTCCAGTTCTATCCCTGAATTTTGCTGCCTGTGATCAGTATATGTCTGTTTGAAACGCCTTTTCCTTGCTGTTATTTCGCCTCCTTTGTACAAAAGAACTGTAGATGTTTTTGTGTGTTTGTTGAGTCGTTTACAGTTTTCCTTTGCAAAAGTAGCATAGTCGTACTGTCGTCCTTTGATTTGAATCTGTCGCAAGTGTCGATTTCGATCATAGGAGAAAGTTTGATTGCTGTTGATGGTCGATTATCCTGTTACTATTGCCTTTGGTCTGAATTTGTAATTTTCTAGTGTCAAGAACGAGTGTTCATTTCAAAATCGTAAGGTGTCATAATCATCTCTATTTTTGATTTCGAAAAAGAGCTTGTTTATATTTGTCGCTTGAAAAGAAATTAAGATTTTTACATCAACTTTCTTTTTAGCATCAATACTAAGAAAGTCGAAAATAAATACATGCATGTGCATTTGCATATAGACAGTCTGTTTGGCTTGATTTAGGAAAGTGCATTTACAGTGTGCTCTTTGCTCTTTGTGAAAAGATTCTGTCTTTCTTTTCCCTAGTAGCTAGGATTTTCATTGCACAAAAGAGATAAAAAGTTTGTTTATCATCTTTAGATTGCATTTTAGGAATTACATCTACATCTCGTGGTGAACCCGAAAGGAAAACTTCATAAGTAAGATCAACTTAAAATAAATTCAATGAATCTAACAACGCTTTGGAACTTAACGCACAACATTTAGAGGTCTAGGCTAGAGACGTATTCCGGCGTCGTAAAGCCTGGTAACTGTTGTTCTCACTGATGGTTGGGTGATTCCTCCACTTTGAAACGATAAGTGCCAGTATGGACTTGTGCTCCCACGTACCGTCGAGTATATTTTGGGAGACCCCTATAGGCTTAAATCCTTTATCCATAGGAAGCCGTGTCTGCCACCCTATCGATCGCAATGCACTAAACACAGCATTCGGGAAGATTGACTGCCATACCGTAAAAAGTATTCTGCAGTTTTGCGATTGGTTTGGTACTCCCTCTACCTAGACCTCCAGAGCAGTCCCTTTCGTTCCTTTTCAGACTCCTTAACGAAAAAGGTCCATCTGAGCACTTGTCACTGCAGGCTCATTAAAAATCGAAGGCGACTAGAGTCATCTTTTGTTTTTTCTCGACTCTTAAAAACTGAAAAAATAAGTTGTGTCAAAGCGTCTAAAAATTTATTTTAAACGGAATATTCATTACCCCTTACATACGTTGATCTTGGGTGGAGAAAATGGAGTCCACCAACCAAGGAATTCCCCTTGGAGGAAATCCTAGTCCCTTCTCCTCTTGGGGAGATGTTGGTGCACCCCATATGGCCACATTGTCGCTTCCAGGACTGACAATTGGTTTGCCTGTATGGCTCTTCTCAACCTCTGCTGTTCAGAACACCACTATTCCTGAACAATCGAATCAGCAATTAGACGAGTCCAGAGTTACCCACCAACCTTCTACTTCCTCTAATTCTTCCTCTCCTCCTTCCTCTTCGCTTGATGGGGCTGGTAAAGCCAAAAGTCAAGTACCTAAGGAGAAGAAGGAAAAGAAGAAGAAAGAGAAGAAGAAGAAGGAGCCAAAAGCGAATGGGGGAAAATGAGTGTCGTCTAACGAAAATCCACACACTGCACCGACCAAGCCTAAATCGCCATGTGTCATTTGCAAAGGAGACCACTATCACAGAGATTGTCCTTGCATCCCTCGGATCTTAAAGGACTGGTCTCCTCGTTTGCACAACCCGGTGTCGTCAACCTCTGATGATCATGTTGAAAACACACCGTCAACTAGTGAAAGTGAAGCCCCAGGACAAAAAGGAAAATATAGATTTCCTTGTAAACTGTGCGAAGGCGATCGTGCCGTCCACTGTTGTCCCTTCCTAGACGAAGCTAAAAGAGTTTTGGATGATCGTCCGGTTTCATCGTTACAACTTCCTCCTGGATATAAAAAACTCTTACCGAGTCCGTCACTAGTTGAAAATCCGGCTGACCCGCTCAGGTGGTCGGCCGAAGCATCTGTCATTGAAGATGAACCATCTGAATCCATACCAGACGAAAGTCAAAAGGTCGAGGTGGCAGTTGACCCGGTCTTGCCTTTAGAGGTTCCATCTTCAGATGATACAATCACTGAAGAGAACAAGGATGACACCGTCCAAATTCTTTTCATAAGCACAGACTCCAACGAACATGGGGACAATTTACCCGTTCCTTTACCGCAGGAAGGAAGTTCGTCAGAGTCATACTCGGCCGTCTATTCGGTCCCACCTCCAAGCAACCTAGTTGTCTCCTTCGATTGGAATCAACTAGGCAGACCCTGTTTACCAGCTAGTGTACCATTCCGAATTATTGTTCAAATATATAGAATGGTTATGGCTGGTACCATCATAGATGAGGGGGCTTTTGTGAGTATCCTTTCCTCAACTGCTTGGAAAGCGCTTGGTTCGCCATCGCTTTTGCTTGAGATGAGAAATTTGACAGGCTTTGATAAAGGAACCAGTCGACCGTTAGGGATCCTTCTCGATGTGCCCATAACATTGAGAGGGAAAATAGTTCACATGAACGTAATGGTAGTTCAAGGACCCCTGGATTACAATCTACTCCTTGGACGAGACTATATTTATTGCATAGGAGCAATTGTCTCCTCACTCTTTAGAGTAATGTGTTTTCCGCATGAAGGAAGAGTGGTCAAGCTCATGGACCAGCTTTCATTTCCCAGATCATACAGAGCAAATAGTCATATACCATCCCTAAATGGTCTTTTCACGCAAGAAATGTCTCAATCTCCAGTCCGTCCACCCGATGAGCGCGAGTGATTCGGGGGGACATGACTGAAACCCAGGGGGCATGCACCCTGGTCTGCTTCGGCAGGAAAACTTCGGGTATAGGGTAGGTTTCCGCGGGAGAATATGACTAGTCTGTACCCCCGTCCGTGATTGGAAGAGGGGTTATTCTAGAACAAGATTCTCTTGTCAAAGTTATGTGAGTTGGCGGGCATCGCCGCTCACCTTTGTTTATTTCGGTAGACATCGCCAGAGAAGTGTTTTGTTTACGCCGTGAATAGAGCAATCTTTGGGTAACCTGTAAGAGGTAGGCCTCTCTCGGTAAAACAAATGTTTTAATGGACTAAAGAAGGGGTAACCTTGAAACTCTGTTTTATACCTGGGGGCATGCAAACCTTTTGGAATGCAAGCGAAGAGCGACTATTTATTTTTTAAAATTTTTAGGACCTCTAACCCTTTAAACTCGTAGGATTGGTCATTTCCTAACTTGCATAAAGAAAGGATGTGGTGCAAATCTCTAAAAGTTGCCGTTTTTATACGAGACATTCTTATCACAAGACTGGATTAATCGAGCAGTTTTAGCACATAGTTCAAGCTCGTTAAAAAATAAACATAAGACATGAGAAAATGTTTCCACCCGCATTTAAGCTCGTTAAAAAATGAACTATTCCCCGGTAAATAACCATCGTGAATGTTACTTCAGCCATTAAAGCCTTGGTCGTGTTTGCACCGTCACCTCCACTTTTCCATTGGCCGATCATTCACCTCCATCTGATTGTTTACCCATTTTGAGGAACAACTGCGAAGAGTGATTTCACTAGCCATCCTTGTGACACTGCCGTGATTGGAAAATTCCAAACCTTACCTGGAATCAGCTGCTACCCGTTTTATCACTCGTTCCTCAAAAGACGAGTCTCCTTTAAGCTCTTTTCAACTGACTCGTAAAATATGAAAAGATTGCCGAGCCATTGGCCTCTCCATCTCGTTAAAGGGACATGAAGTGCTATCCCTCCTCTATATTTTAATCTTTTTGGACCTGAGGGATTATTACACAAAAAGATCGAGCCCTTGTTTTGTTCGGCTCGTTAAAACTATCGAAAATTCATCCCTTCTGTATTATTTTATACTTTTTCGGACTTAAGGGATTAGATGACGAAAAAGGAATTTTGGAGTTACCTTTACGTTCCTTTTCAGACTCTCTAAAATTGAAAAGGACCGAGTTATCTTTGTCGTTAAACTCGTTAAAAAGATTAATAGCGACAAACTTGTCTTTAGACGAGAACGAGTTTCACTATCACTAGGCTCGTTAAAACATAGCGATGGGTTTTCCCGAAGGGAAAATTATAGAACAAGCATATGTTATCCTCCTCAAGTTTGACAAAAATAAAGAGGTACTGGTCAGCAATGACTGGGGAAAAATTGGGAAGAAAACTCAAAGAAACTTTGTTGGTAGCAAGTCGCTCTTGAACATGACACTTCCACTCTGTGTCCGAGTCGGGTTGGGTTGTTTCATTCACCGGTCACATCACCATGGTCACGCCATATGATCCACATTTGGGGTTAATGCTACCAATCCATCACATCAGTGTCGCCGATATGTTCAAGAGAAGTCATCCAGAGAAGTCACCTGTGTCTCACCCACTACCATACATTATACTCCATTCTTTCATGACCGCCACCCTGAACCTTATATCACCAGATCGTTTTCACCTCCATCAAAATCATTTGCTCCGTTCCATGTCATTGATGTGGGATTCATTAAGGCCCTCCTGTGACGGATCACTTCTTGTCGACATCAGCTCATTATCCAAGAAGTTGATCTAGGAACACCCCATTCAGTACTTTGAAGCTTGCATGCCTCGATGGCAAGTTTCTCACTTCCGGCGACAGGTTTACATCAATGGCCTTCGACTGAAAGATTTTGCGTGGTGTTCGACGCCAAGTCCTTTATTCACACCACGTGAATTGTACTGCAGTACCTTGAGGGTCATTATCATTATCAGTGATTCCTCTCGCGCTTGTTAACAATTTACATCATTGACTGGTAATCAAGCGATGTCTTTCCATGTTCGACTTCAGAACATTTCTCACATGGATCGACTTGTACTTCAAGTGAAGATCAGACAAGATTAAAGACCCCGGATCTAGTTTCATCCATCCAGGCTGCGATATATATTCAGGGAAATAAAGACATTAAATGTACAACATTGCAGCACAGATAATCATCCTACCAAAAGGATGATGGCTCTATCAGAATCATCAGTCTACACTCAGACGGTTGTCTGTCTTATGTACATGAAAATGAATTTATAAAGTTGAGCATGGGAATGCCCGCCTCAGCTAGATCATGAAAATATTATGAAGATAACGTATTGTATTGTATCTTATTACAGGTCTCCTCCTAGCATTGAAAGAACTTCGGATCCTCATAATAAAGCATTTCACCCGACACCAAAAGGTTAATGGTCTCATACTTTAGGGGGCAACTGTTATAGACATTTTTGTGCCCTACAACTCCAAGCATGAAATGTCCATAAATCAAGGGCTCCTAAGTCCCTAAAAGTGTTGTTCTAACCCCTAAAGGAACAAGGTCAATAGATTACAACTTCTCCCAGAAGTTCTCCACCAGAAACTGCTCAGAATTGGTCAAAACAGGATCATTGCAGCTGCTCCACTGGCTAGGTGCGTTGCATCTCACCCAAATGCACTGTGAGGGTGCGTTGCATTTCAAAACTCCCTTCTGTGGGGTGTGATGGGTGAGAAATGACAAATGGCAGTGTCATTCCGCGAGGTGGAGAGGCAATGGAAGCTTCCAGAATCTTCTCCTGTGACACTTGCCTCACTGAATTCGACCAAGGATGAGTAAGAGGCCCTCAGTCTCCAAGTGGAAGCAAGAACTGACAGAGAGAAGACACTAATCAAATCACAAGCTGACTCATCCTCCTTACAGATATCTATATATGGATCCCTCATCCCAGAGATCCAGAGGCTGGAATTTTTCATATTGTAAGGAATTGTTGTTGGTTTCTAGAGATAAACATCAGATTGTTGGGTGATCTATGCTTTGTTTGAGGTGAAGAGGGGCTTCTTTGCTGGGAGGTTGATGCTGGGTCGGAACCACTAGTTGTAACTCCTCCTGGATCTTTTCTTGTTTATCAATAAAAGCTATTTGAGTTCTCCTCCATGCTTTTGTATCATTGATGCTTGTTACATTTGTATGGTCAACTTAAATTTGATCCTAAGTTGTTTATGAATATAGATCCATGTCTTTGTATAGTGCTATGCTTCTGTGATCTTACATGTACTTTGTGAAGCTGGGCGTGCTAGTGAGCAGGTAGCTGGAGACTATCAAAGAAGAGAGGGATCAAATCAAAGGATTAGCGCAAGACACAGGTTGGTTCTTTCTATTCCTCTCTATCTATAATTCATAAAGGAAATACAAAAGTAGTTTTTCTCTGTTTGTTTCTAAGGTAGCTGTCACACCTTAGTGGGATAGAGCAGTTCTAAATAGACACTTTTCCCTGTAACAAGTTAGTTACCTAGTTAGGAGGAAGGTTGTTTGAAACCTCCTCAAATTTTATATAATCTATTTTTACACATTTAGTTAGAGTAGTATTTATACCCTTCTCATGCATTTAGAGAAGGGTCCATAATTTTATCAAAAACATTTGCAAAGAATGCACTATTGTAAGTTTGTGAATGCTTTGGTGAAATGATGGAACATGATCATTTCTTTTAGATATCATACTACTTTCCTTTGTTGATGCACTTTTGTATTCTTGGGAGACAATTTGATTTGAAGAAAGAAGTTGGTCTATGTCATCTGTCAAGTGAGTAGGACTTCACACATATGGTACTATTATCGTGTATGATTGATTCTGTTTACATTTAATTAGTGGAAAAACTTTACTTTCATGGATTATATGTGAGATTTATTATTTTTGTTAAGCGTTAAATGCGCTTTTGTATGATGCCTAACTGAAGTTGTGATTTTCTCATATATGCGATATATTTTATAAATTCCTTTGACTAATTATTTAGTCAAAGGAATTATCTTTTACGTTATCATCTTTGTTTAGTTGTGTTCAATCTTTATTATCACATGCTAAATAGATATCTTTGTAGATCACATATCACACAAGAACACCCGGGTTTATATTAGAATAATTTAGTTAGAGAAATTGCATGGTAGAATAGGTCACTTAGATTATCATTACTCTATTGCAAAGCACTCATAAATCACTCACTCTCATCTTAAAACCCACACTAGGAAACTGGTCCCATTATCCCCAGTTGGAGCCACCAATTTAAATGGAAAAGGAGCTGTCTTAAGGTCCAGACCAGGTGGTTATCCCCCATGTTTTGGTAGTAGAATTTTGAGGTCGCAACATGACCATGATTAGGGTTTTACGAATTTTGGCCCAACCAATCTAGATCTCCTATAAATCTCCACAATACACCCAAAGAAACCTACTCTGATACCAATATGACCATAAAATGCCATGGATATTCCATTGGATAGTTCATCACAATAGATCTGATAAAATTATATTTTAAATCTAAGATTCTACACTGTTACAATTTTATTAGATTTTTGGATCTGTAGATTTATTGCTAATAATACATGCATGTAGAGAATAAAGAAAAATGAAATAAAACGTCACACACACGTTTGACACAAGATATTCTCTTGGAAACCCTTTTGGGAGAAAAACCTAGCTGGATGGTGAGGCCGCTCCACTCTCTTTATTTGAATGGAAATATGGATGCGAGTACAAAGAAGTATTGCCTGTGGCATGTGGGTTGCTACAGTGCAAAAATCCTCTCTGTGTGATCTACCTCCTATCCCTCTTGGTTATTTTTGCTCAACTATGGAACAAATGCACTTGAAAGAATGAAACCCCCTTTCCTCTCATTGTCTCGGTTATAACATATCCCGATAGCCTACTAGTGGTTAGGTTTGACTACCCCAACTCTGAACTAGAGTTACAATATAGACTCTTCTAGAGTATTCTCCATCATAATCATGTGGCTAGCCCCTTTTTCATGAATAATGGGGGTTGATGTGACATCCTCTCAAATTATGTTGGTGAAAACACAAAGGTCAACTTTTGAGTGGCATAACCTTCGTATACAGACTCTTATTTACGCAATTTTTGTGTTATTGGAAAGGTTTATGTGTATAGAATAGGAAAACAAAGTGTGGTACTATATCGATTTTTTTTACCAAAAAACATTGTTTGATGCCTCAAAAGGCTCTCTCAAGGCTTTAAACCCTATTTTGCCAATCTAGGTCGTGTTGGTAAAAACGGTTTCGTGATCTGATTCCTCCACTTTTTCGACTCTTAAAGCATTGAGATGGATGACAAAAAATATAATGATGCAATCCATATTACATTTCCTACTTATCTTATTTCTCCTACGAAGGTATAAGAATTTTATGTACAATTACAATACAATCTTGTCCACAAGGTCTTGGATAGATGGTGATCGGGTGTGATGTTAAGGCAATCCTAGATGTTAAGTCATTGGTTCAATTCCCCTCCCTATTCGGGTGTTATTATTGGACATGACCATGATGTAGCCTCACCATTTCCAAACTTACAAAAGAAAAAGGAAAATAAAATCTTGTTCAATTGCAGGAAAGAAATTTGCGTTCAGGGATCATGATTGTAAATCCAAAATCAACCATTATAATTGAGGAAGGAAAAGAGGAAACTTTAGAAAAATGTGATAAAACTAAAACATCATTAAAACAAATTATTCCATTAAAAAAACAACCCCAATCTTCTAGGACAACTACTTTTCCTGAAATATTATTACTGAAAAATAAGATATATAAAAAACTATACCGAAATTTGATATTCTTAGTGAATTGAAAAATATTTGTATTGTAATTCCCTTACTTTAGGAAATAAAAGACATACCAATCTACACTAAAATTATAAGGGATTTATGTACTAATAAAATTGGAAAAAGAAAACAAGACCCACCAACGATACAAGTCATAAAGAAATTGGCTAGTCTAATGATTATTGAATTCGTTGTAGAAAAGTATGTTGATGCTAATGATAACCATTGTAATAATTTCAGTCGACAAATTTTCTATTCCAAACACCCTCATTGATTTAGGTGTTGCTAAAAATGTTGTGACCGAGGAGACGAACTTACAACTTGACATCCTTTGACCAACCCCCACTGTTTTAGAATTGGTTGATAGGTCAAAAATCAAACCTGAGGGAATTATATAAGACATTATTGTTTCTCTTGACTCTTGGGCTTACCCAGTAGACTTTATGGTCCTTCAACCCAATTCAACTTTCGGTGGACATCTTATAATTTTGGGAAGACCTTGGTTGGCTATTTTCAATGCATTTCATTAGTTGTTGTTCTAGAAACATGATAATAACAAATGATGATGAAATAAAAAATATTACATTGTATCCCCCTACTAAAACAATAGATTAACTAAATAAAGTTGAATGGTTAGATGACAATGAAAAATATGATGAAACAATTCAACCTCTTTTAACCATTGAAGAAGTTTTAAATCTCAAAGAAAAATACTATAAAAAATTAGATTAATCATTTAATTACTCATCCTGATTTTCCACATTATTTTAGGGAGCAATCATTAGTACGTTCTGGATTTTTTGCATCACAAAAATTTGATTTTGAACATTTGCTAAAAATTTTGAGTTATCTACACAAAACTCTGATTAAGTTTTATCGAGTTATAAACTGTTTTCTTTTTGTTCTCTTTTGGGACAACATTTTCAGGAAACATGTACAGTGGACAAATTTATTTATTTATTTATTTATTTTTAACTAGAATGATTAATATATTTATAGATCAATGGTTGGG
Source organism: Pinus tabuliformis (assembly GCA_031772625.1). Lineage (NCBI taxonomy): Eukaryota > Viridiplantae > Streptophyta > Pinopsida > Pinales > Pinaceae > Pinus > Pinus tabuliformis. The sequence continues at coordinate 440,161,124 of CM062816.1, forward strand.
CCGTAGCCTAATCAACTGACATTACAAGGAGATTTAATTTCATTATGCCTTTCTACTCCTATCAATTTTCCTTCAAAGTTTTGAGACTTAAAGGTATATCGCATCGGCAATTGAAGATTACAAAGAGGCGCCTCAAGACACAAAAGGGTGTGATTAGTAATCCCCAAGCAATCACATCGGAGGAGAGTTGTCGGCGGTATCGGGACAAATACCAAGTCTTTTGGCATTGCGATCGACCCCTGAAAGATAAGGCCCCTAAATACTTGTCGGGTATTTTAATATTGGATTTATATAAATAACCCATAAAACCTTTTGTTAGCATTGAATCCTTATAAACCATTATGAAGAGAATGTCCGCAAAACAATCCTTTCCGCCTTAGTACAAACTTGGCACACATTCCGAGGTTCCACCTTTATCGCTATCGAGAATTGGCACATCCGCGGCTCTCTTTGCAACACTCCTCCTCCATGACCGATATGCGATTGAGCTGTCGGACTTCAAACTTTTTAGGCTTGCGCATGTAACCACTTTGGGTCTGCACCCATCGGCCCTTCGCAGAAGCTTGTGACTCTACTAAACCTCAACCTCGATCGACCGACTTGCATATTGAACCTTCGCCATTGATCTACTTTGGTTAGATTCGACAGTTTTCGTATGTTTCAGACTTCAGAATTTTCAGGCTTGGGCACATAACCACATCGTGTTCGCACCCATCGGCCCTTTGCAGAAGCTTGTATCTCTACCAAACCCTGGTCCCCAATTGACCAACTTGCATGTTGAATCTATGCCATTGATCTACTTTGATTAGATCCGACGGTTGTCATATGTTTTGGGTTGATAACACACCCATGGGTTAACCGTCTAATAAAGCGGTTTCCCCACCCTCCGCCACTGCTACGTGTCCTCCACTTAGTGGAATCAGAGCCAAGCTCACGATACCAATTACCATTGCTAATGCTGCCCGAAAAACCACTCAAGGATAAAAAACCGCCTTTTCACTGCGTTAACTTCTGCGCTCTTTCACGAGCGATGACCCTTGACCTGCTCCATTGATCAGTTTCGGTAGTTCTATTTAGTTCATTTGATGCTAGATCTAGACCATTGATCACTGAGATCCAACGGTTGCTTGGGGCATATTCTACTTGTTGCATCACTGTTGAGCTATGGAATGGTAGTCCACACGGGATCATTTGAGTTTTTTTTGAGAAACCCCTGAGAGAGTGATGCAACAAGTAGAATATGCCCCTGTGTTAGCTTTGGCTGATATCCCCATAGTGGAGTTAGCTGATCTCCGTGACTGGCTCTCCACATAGCAGAGTTAGCTTTATGGTGCTCAGGAGCATGGCCACACAACCCTTCAGGTCTTTGGAGACTCAGAGCTCTTGATAAAGACAATAAACTCAGAAGAGCACCTAAGCAATCCAACTCTCAACAAAAAACCTCGTTGAGAAACCCCTGAGTATTTATTCCGAAGGAGTTGGCTGACTGGGTGGTGTTTATTGGAGTAGAGATGCCAAAGGATTTTGCCACCTAAGGCGATGTTGGCCAGGCCAGGGTCTCTAATATGAAGATCTCCTTCTAGCTTTGGCTTTTTCACTTTTTCCCAACTTACTAAGTGAAATTTCTTCTTGTTTCCTTTGCCTCCCTACCATAGGAAGTTTCTGAGCAGCTGTGAAATCTGGTCCGTGATTGTCTTTGGTGCCAGGACAAAAGAGGCCTGATAGATAGGGAGAGAGGAAAGGACAGACTTTATGAGGATTATCTTGCCAGCGTAGTTAAGCCACTGCCCACCCCAAGCAACTATCTTGGTTTTAATCTTGCTGATGGCTTCAGTCCAAAGTGAGGCTTGGTTTGCCACCAGAGTTAAAGGTAGTCCTAGGTATTGAATTTTGTCCCATGAGGCATAGCCTGGAAAGTCTAGAGTTCTAGCAATTCGGAGTGCGGTTTTCTCCTCTGTGTTCCAAATGTACACTGCACTTTTTCTTTTATTAATAAGTGCTCCTGAAATGATACAGAAGCTATGCAGGGTCCCATTGAATTCCTTTGCTATTCGAGTGGAAGCTCCTCCCAACAGAAGAGAATCATCTGGGAACAAGGCATGGTTGATTGGTTGTAATCCAGTCGTCGGTCGGATGCCCGAGAGAGTACCTTTATTTCTTTCTACTATCAATTTCCTACTCAAGGTGTCTGCCATTATTATGTACAGAAAGGGAGATAGCGGGAATCCTTGCCTTATCCCCCTTGAAGCTTGGAAATAAGAGGTAGGTTGGCCATTAACCAGCGGGGTGATGTACAGTGGACTATTTAACATCCACCTATTTATTAGTATTTCCTATACATTTTATATCACATTTATGCAATAAAATTATTGAACTTTTTCCTAGAAAAACCTTGAACATTAATTCTAAATTAGATAATTTCAAATATGAACAATTAATTGTAGTCTTGTAGGAATATTCCAAAGCTTTTGCTTGGGATTGTACTAATATATAGGGAATACAACCAAACATATGTACACATCACATATACATACAAGAGAATGTTAAAACTATTATACAACTGCAAAGAAGAATGAACTCATGCTTGAAAGACATAGTAAAAGTGGAACTTTAGAAACTATTGGATGTAGATTTCATTTATCCTATATCTGATAGCCAATAGGTTTCACCCTTGGTAATTCTCCAAAAATGATGGTAAATGGAGGGTATGTATAGACCACAATTAACTTGATAAAGCTACTTTAAATAACCATTTCCCTTTACCTTTCATAGATCAAGTCCTAGATAAATTTGCTGGAAAAAATACTTTTCTTTCCTCAATGGTTTAAGTGGATATAATGAGATAAGAATAGCTCCAGAAGACCGAGATAAAACAAACTTTACTTTCCCATAGGGAACTTATGCATATAAAGTGTCAACATTTGGATTTTGTAATGCACCTGCCACATTTCAAAGGGAAATTTTGGCCATTTTTGTTGATTTGATCCATGAGCTTGTAGAAGTGTACATGGGTGATTTTACCGTTTATGAAAATACTTTCGAGGAAGCCTTAGATTACCAAAAGAAAGCTCTAAATAGATGTTAAGAAACAAATATTTCCTTAAGCTATGAAAAATGCATTTTAATGTTTAATGAAGTGATTGTTCTTGGACACCATGTATCTTTTTTGGGTATTAAGTGATCTGATTTAGAATATTAGTTTGTAGTGCTAAGATATTCCTCACATTATTAACAAAATGCTTTCATTGTGCTTAAGGATTCATGAATTTTTGCAAGTGAAATGAATATTTTTTTATGTTAATTTTATGAGCAATTTAACATAAATCAGAAACTGAACAACATCATAAATATATACATAACATCATCAAAAACACATTACAAAAAGCACATGATAAATGAGTTCACCCCTCCTGGGCTACGTCTCCTTGGTCCAGCTTCCAATGGCTTGGGCCTCTCTATTATGCTCAAAACTATAAAAATATGTGTTTACAATGCTCAAATGCTTTGAAACCTACTCCAATCAGTTCAGCATACTAAAAAATGGCTATATAGACTATTTTTGCACCAATTTGGTGGAAAACTAAAGAAGTTATGACTTTTCCTAGTTCTCCCAATATTTACTCCACAAATTTCCCCATTTCCGACATTATCCTACAATTTAGCCCAAAAAACGTGCTAACTGGGCGAAAATTTTGTCGTGCGGTGGGCCATAATCTGTCACCCGACTGTCTTATGACAAATCATAATCGACAAGTAAACTAATAGGCTTTATAGTCTATGAATGCGATGGGTAAAGTGCAATGGGGATGTGGTGGACCCGATGGAATTATTAACCAGAACCTATAGTCGCATCACATCTGGGAACCTACCACATTTTGCAATCGCTTGGAGAACCAGAGGGTAATATAATGCAAGACTCTATTTTCTGCGAAGTACAATTGTTATTTGTGATCCATCACATCACAACTCTAGGACGATCCATCACATCGCAACTCCGGGGTCGATCCTTTAACACCTTTCTGCTTGTCTTTTGCGAAGTGCGATTGCGATTTATCACATCTCAACCCTTGCTATTGTGGGGCCAATTTTTAAAATGATCCACTTGCGACATGTGATTTGTGATATGCGGGGGCCAATGGCGGCTTGCCACTTGGCGCCTGCCCATTCACTGATGGAACCTGTCACATCATCCAATCCTGCCATGTGAGCAAGTCATACCTGAACTTTGACTTGGTCTAACTTCTGCGTACGATCTCGTATTTGAGTGTCATTCACACCATTGGAATCATAATGACAAGCTCTTCGATCTGAAGCTAGTTTTAACAATATTTTGACACTTTTATTTTTGAGCCTAATTTTGAGCATCTGATCACTCCTCCCCACTGGAAGCCTTTTGGACCCAAAAAGGGTCACTTTCAATTGTCCAGAAGGTGAGGGTACAGTTCCCTCACCTTTCCAACCTCTATCCATTAGATTTTGAAGGAATTGTACCCTTGAACTCCACTTGAAGATAATTAATATTTCCCCTTTTTGTTGTCCTTGTTCTTCTGTCAAGTATAGTGTCTCACTGAAGCACATCAAGGAATTTTGGAGAAAAGTCTTCAATAGATGGAATTTGAATACTCTCTCCTTGATCTTCAATCAAAGGAGACTCATACAACATTAAATTCTCAACATTAACAACATCATAAATTTGCATATATGAAGGAAAATCCAACCTGAAGGCATTGTTACCAATCTTTTTTGAAATTCTGAATGGACCATTTCTAATTGGTTTTAGTTTTTTACCTTCTCCTTGGAGCCTCTCTTTGTTAATGTGAGTCAAAAATTCATCACCAACTTGGAACTTGTGATCTTGACGATGCTTGTCGTGCCCTGCTTTGTACTTGCCTTGTCTTTTATCAAGTTGTTCTTGAACCTTTTGGTGTACTAATTGGATTTGTTCAATGAACTTTCTTGCTTTATCTATGTCGCTATGACCTTCAATATAAACATATTTTCCAAAAATAAAATCCAAAGGATATTTAGGCAAGTATCCCAAACATTCCTCAAATGGCGAAGTTTGAGTTGAAGAGTGCTTGGCTCGGTTGTAAGCATGCTGAATATAATGCAAATATTCATCCGACAACTTAGGATGATTGTTGCAATATCGATGAACAAGATGTATCACTGTTCTATTCACCACTTTTGTTTGACCATTTATTTGTGGATGAAAAGCTGTACTCTTTTTTAGTTTGGTGTCCATGAATCCCCACAAGTTTGACCAAAAATTCCCCACAAAGCAGGAATCTCGATCACTAACAATGGATGTAGGTAATCCAAAATGCACTCAAACATTATGGAAGAATAACTTAACAGTTTGTTCAGCTGTAATTTTCTTTTTACATGGCATCAAAATACACATTTTGTTGAGCCTATCCACAACTACATACAAATAATCATGACCTATTTTTGACAATGGAAGACCTCCTAAAAAATCCATAGAAACACTCTCCCATGGTCGTGAAGGAACTGAAAGTGGTGTGTACAATCCTAACTTCCTATTGCTAGGCTTACTGATTTCACATAATGAAGATCCTTCAATAAAATGAGACAATCTTTTAAGCATATGAGGCCAATAACAATACCTCTATAGATGTGCCACCATCTTGCTTACACTGAAATGACCAACAATAAGAGAAGTATGTTCTTCTCTTATGATGTTAACTCTTTCTACCTATGGAATACAAAGCTTGCCAATATGGTACAACAAGTTATCATGCAAATGATAATGCAATTCCTCTACTTGGTTACCTTGACTCAAGCTTGCATAAACATCTTGAAAGTCATTATCTGATGCATATTTCTCAATATAACTTTCATGTAAAACATAATTATGCTTGAGTAAAGTAGCTGCACTAACAATCGGCCTAGAAAGCATATCAACAACTTTATTGTAAATACCTTTCTTATACCTGATTAACAAGTGGAATTGTTGAAGGAAACCCATCCATTGGAAGTGCCTTGATTACTGCAACTTTGATTGAGATTGCAAGTATTGCAATGGTTGATGATTAGTGTGAATGGTTGTTTCCTTACCCATCAGGTAGTGTTTCCATTTTTTCACACTTTGCACCAATGCATACAATTCCTTGTCATATGTAGGATAGTTAATCACTGCACCATTAAAAGTTTCTGAATGAAAATAGATAGGCTTACCATGTTGCATGAGGACTGTACCCATAACGTAGTCACTAGCATCTGTTTGAATCTTAAATGATTGTCTCAAGTCTGGAAGTGCGAGTACGGGAGTTGTACTAATCTTTTCCTTCAATACATCAAAGGCCTTTTGTTGTTTGCCTTCCCATTGAAAATCCTTTTTCACGCTTGTCAACACATGCAAAGGAGCAACTCTAAGAGAAAAATTAACAATGAATTTCCTCCAATATTGGGCTACTCCCAGAAAACTTCTTACCTCTGTAACTGTCTTGGGCCTTGGCCAATTCAAAATGATGTCAACCTTGGAGGGATCTATTTTCAAGTCACCTACTCCAACAATATGACCCAAGTAAACTAAAGAAGTCTTTCCAAACTCGCACTTTGACATCTTCAGATACAACTGTTCTTTTTTCAAGACATCAAGTACTTTTCTTACATGCATGACATGTTCAACACAGGATTTACTGAAAATTAAGATGTCATCTAAGTAGACTATGACAAATTTATCAAGAAATAGCATTAACACATCATTCATCACACACATGAATGTAGCAGAAGCATTACAAAAACCAAATGACATAATTAGCCATTCAAACAAACCCTATTTTGTTTTGAACGCTGTCTTCATAATGTCTCCTTCAACTATTCTAATTTGATGGTAGCCACTTCTTAAGTCCAACTTAGTAAAATATTTTGCATCTTTCAATTGATCCAGTAAATCATCTATTCGAGGTAGTGGGTAATGGTTCTTTACCATAATTTTGTTTAATGCATGAAAGTCCACACACATGTGCCATGTTCCATCCTTCTTTGGCACCAAGACAATAGGTGAACCACAAGGTGAGGAAGATGGTATGATGATCCCTTTATTCAACAACTCTTGGATTTGTGTCTTAATTTCTGCGCTTTCCATCACTGACATCTTGTACATGCCAATGTTAGGAAGAGGACAATCTTGCTGCAACTGTATCTCATGTTGGATTCCTCTCTTGGGAGGTAATCCCTTTGGTTCCTGAAACATTTCATCATATTGGTTAACTACATCAACCAATTCAGATTTAAAATTTGAGACAAAACCTTTAAAAACTTCATTATCAACATAATTTTTGGCTTTGATCACGAGAAGCACAAAATTCTTGCTTGAATTCACCAGTCTTTTCATCTGCCCTACATTAACAAGCGAAAGATTTGTTTTCTTGTTGTGATCTCTCACAATATATTCTACTCCATTTTTGAATAAATGATATTTATTTTCATGTTGATGGAAGATATCTTTTCTATCATAAAGATACGGGTTGCCAAAAACGATGCCACATATATCTAACGACACAACGTCAAGCTCCAATTCATCTATGAAATTTGCAGTAATAGCGAATCTCAGTTTACACTTTCTAGAAACCTATAATTGTGCATTGTTACATACCCATCCAAGTGGATACGGTTTATGATGTGGAACAATTTCTAGATTTAGACTCTTGACAATGTTTTTAGAGATAAGATTGGCTTGAGAGACGCTATCAAACAACGTATCAATCTTATTATTTTTGAGATCACCCTTATGTGAAACAATTCTATTCTCCTATTTTCATTTGGAGTTTCATTTTGCGAGTCTGAAGAACTAGTGCTAGCAATGGATTCTTTTCCTTTTAACCCCATGGCTATGATTTTAGCGTCATCACCCAAACGGATCCAAATCCTGTTGAGTGGTTGTAGTTGTCTTTTGTTTTCCCTTGTTGTTATTTCTTTTTTGGTCTCATTTCGAGATGAAGCTTCCAACAGTGAGCTTCATCGTGACCCTCTCTGGAATAATGTTTGCATGTAATTTTCTCTCCTTATTTTTTGATAGATGCATTTGCCTTCCCTTTGAAAGCCTTTTCTTTTCCCTTACTCTTAAATGGATTTTTACTACCTTCTTCTGGGCTGTTCTTCCCTATTGCCTCAAGATGAGTGGCTTGCACACATACATCATCTAGATTATTAGGATTAAAAATTAAGATAGTGTGCCTAAGGTAAATGTGTAAACCCCCTATGTACTTCAGCAATGTGTCCTGTGATTGCAAATCTACACCTAACATCAAAGACCCTTTTTCTGAATTCTTGGGTGTCATCTTGCACATTTTGACCTTTAAGTTGTTTAAAGTTCTGCCAATTCATGATGGACTTCTGCATATAAGCTAGAGGGTAGAATTGTCTTTTAATTGCAACAATGAAATCATTCCAAGAAATTGAGATCTTATCGTGTTTTTTAATCTCCTCTTGGGTCTTTGATTCTCACCATACTAGTGTCGCGCCCTCCATTCTCAAGGAAGCTATCTGAATCTTTATTGCATCCTCTTGAAGGTTTTGCATCCTGCAATAGACCTCCAACTGACGAATCCAATTATCAAGCTTCCCTGCATTCACTTCACCATTATAAATGGGCATCTCAAATTTAACATCAAGTTTTAAAAAAGGTGATTTACCAGTTCCTTTAGAAGAATGATGATGAGTATGAGTAAGGGTTGTCTTAGTGGAAGAGGGTGAAGATGTTTGTGAAGAAGAAGATGAAGAAGATGGTGGAGAGGGTGGAGGTTTGTCTCCATTTCCATTACCTCCTTTTCCATTACCTCATCCTAAAGAGCCTTCTCCTTTAGGAGGTTTGGAACTTTCTCCTTGCACCCTGGTATTCCTCTCTTCATAGAGAACCTTCACCATCTTTGTCATATCAAAGAAAGTCTTTCTGAAGGTCTTCTCATGTTCTGTCATGATTATAGGTTCTCCTTCATGAGACATGATCTCTGGAGTCTCAATTGAAACTTGAGGCTGAACTAGTGTTGGAGATTGTGGCAGCCTTGCTCTCCTTCCCCTTGACCCAATTTCAGGGCTTCCAACCAACATTCCTTCACCTCTTTTGAGTTTTAACCTTGTAAGCATGACATAAACTTACAAACAATTAAATCCTTCTTTCGCAAAGAAAAACCTAGTGCTCTGATACCAAATTGATCTAATTTAGAATAATAGTTCATAGTGCTAAGATCTTCCTCACATTATTAACAAAATGCTTTCATTGTGTTTAAGGATTCGTGAATTTTTGCAAGTGAAATGAAGAGTTTTTTTCATGTCAATTTTATGAGAAATTTAACATAAATCATAAACTGAACAACAACATAAATATATACATAACATCATCAAAAACATAGTACACCAAGCACATGATAAAGGAGTTCACCCCTCCTCGGCTACGTCTCCTTGGTCCAGCTTCCAATGGCTTGGGCCTCTCTATTATGCTCAAAAGTGTAAAAATCTATGTTTACAATGCTCAAATGCTTCTGAAACCTGCTCCAATTAGTTTAGAATACTAAAAAACGGCTATCTAGCCTCTTTTTGGCACCAATTTGGTGGAAAACTGAAGAAGTTATGACTTTTCCTAGTTCTCCCAATATTCGCTCCACAAATTGCCCCATTTTCGGCATGATCCTACAAATTAGCCCCAAAAACGCGCCAACTGGGTGAAAATTTCGTCGTGCGGCAGGCCATAATCTATCAGCCGATTGCTTTATCACAAATTGCAATCAATAAGGAAACTAATGGGCTTTATAGTTTGTGAACACAACGGTTGAAGTGTGATTGCAATGTGGTGGACCTGACGGAAGTATTAACCAGAACCTATAGTCACATCGCATCCAGGAACCTATCACATTTCGCAATCGGTTGGAGAATCGGAGGGTATATAATGCAAGACTATGCTTTTTGCGAAGTGCAAATGTGATTTGCGATCCATCATGTCACAACTCCAGGCTGACCCATCACATCAAAACTCTGGGGTTGATCCTTTAATACCTTTCTGCTTGTCTTTTGCAAAGTACGATTTATCACATCGCAACCCTGGCTGTTCTGGGGCTGATTTTTAACACGATATGCCTGCGACATGCGATTTGCGATATGTGGGTGCTAATGGTGGCCTGCCACTTGGTGCCTGCCCATTCACTGATGGAACTTGCCACATCCTCCAATCGTGCCATGTGAGCAAGTTATACTTGAACTTTGACTTGCTCTAACTTCTGCATACGAGCTCAAATTTGAGTTTCGTTCGCACTGTTCAAATTCAAATGACGAGCTCTTTGATCTGAAGCTAATTTTAATAATATTATGACACTTTGATGTTTGAACCTAATTTTGAGCACCTGATCATTAAGGTTGATCCAACTAAGATTGAAGTGATTTCCAACTTACCATCTCAATCTTCTGAAAAAGATGTTTTTAGGTGCCTATAATACTAGTGTAGCCCCCCTTATTGTTATTGTTGTGCCCATTTAGCCCCCATATTGTTATTGTTGTTCCCCATAGAAGCCCACTATTGTTATTGTTGTGCCCTTACATTATTAATGTTATGTATGCTCTGATTATATTGTGACCCCTTAGACTCCTATATATACCAAGGAGGTCTCATCATTTGAATCATCCAAGAATTTTCCATTTACATTATGTAAAGGAGATTTCCCCCTCAAACAAGCTAATTTTCAAGTCGTTGATCTATCTTTTCTTTTGTTTGTGGTCTGGTTGCATAACATTTGGCATCAAAGCTTTGGACTCTAGGGTTCCATTGCTTCAAACAGGTCATCTTGGCATTTTCTCTATAACATTTTTTTCTACAAAGCTTTAGAAGCTGAAATTTTGATCACGTGGAAAGTTGGTGAACTTATTGTAGAAATTTCAGATCTTGGTTCGCTATATTTTCTGAGATATGGTTCGAAGAAGTTAGGGTTTTTGCATGCTCCAAAATTCAGTCTCAAACATGTGGCTTGGGGAAAATTGTCATAACTTTCTATACAAGCATTGGATTTGAATTTTGTAAAAAATTATTGAAAGCCTACAAAATCTAGTTTTTTTTTTTTTTTTTTAAATCTTTTTTCATGGCCTAAGGTCTAAACAGTGACTCATGGCATTATGCACAATTTCGTTCTATTGAACCAGTCCATAATCAGGTCATTGTGGGAGACTGGGCATAAATTTATCTTGATGAATCTAATCTCAGTCTGACTTGTGGCATTGGAAAGAAGACTCAAAGGGCTATCATAGGATGAAATTTCATACCTTGAAGAACCAAAACTACATAGGTACAACCATTTCAAGGTCAAAATCCTAAAAGCAAGAAAAAGGTGTGTATTTTTTAAAAAATTGCGTAACTTTTGTTTGAAGAATCAGTTTGAAGTTATTCCAATGGAATATTGAAGCATATATATCAATATTTGGTTCTAAAATGCCTCCCAAACAAAAGAATTCTACACCCATTAAGCCCTTAGAAAGATCTACTATGACGCACGAAGAGAAATAATTGCAACATGATATATCAAAATTTTAGGACCGAGTGCAACAAATTTCAGTCTCACAAAGAATAACCAAAGATGGACTAGGAGGGGACATGGATGGTTTAAAAGAAGAAATAAAAGGTGACATGGATGGTTTAAAAGAAAAAATGGAAGGTTTGAAGGAAGGTTTGACAAAGTTACTACAATAAATGCTTCCTAACGGCGAAAAGGTATTCCATGAAACTCACGATGAGAACAAAAGGAATGTTAATCATGATTTTAGAGACTCTAACTTTGGATTGAAGACCAACCAGATTCCAAAGATCGATAAGAGGAAGTTTGATGGCAAGGATTCGGTACAATGGATACTATATATGGAGCAATATTTTGATCTACATGATGTGCAACACACACATAAGGTACACATTGCATCTTTATATTTATAATCCAATTAGTTTGTATGGTATCAATGGATTTTTTTTTCTCGTAAACCACTTTTCACTTGGTCAAATTTTATGGAGGAAATGATAGCACATTATGAAGATACAAGGAGTAACACCTTTAGCCAATTGATAAATCTCAAACAAAAGGGTTCAATGGCAGAGCACATTAAGGACTTCCAAAACTTGAATAATAGGGTAACAGATATTCCAAAGGAGCTTAGGATTGATGTCTTCATAGGGACTTTGAAGGATAACATCCAACAAGAGGTTCACCTTTGGGAACAACACCAGTCTTAGCTACACCAAACTTCACAAAAACATTTATTGTGGAATGTGATGCCTCAGGAAATGAAATTGGTGTTGTTTTAATGCAAGAAGGAAGGCCCATTGCTTTTGAAAGTCATCTAATCTAGGGAAAGTATTTGCACAAACCTATTTATGACAAGAAAATGTTGGCAATACTACATGCACTAAAGAAATGGTGACCTTACCTAATGGGAAGACACTTCAAGATAAAAACAGATCATGATAGCCTTAAATAATTTTTGGAACAAAAAATATCTTCATAAGAACAACACAAATGGGTCACAAAGATGTTGGGGTATGATTTTGAAATCATCTACACAAAAGGGGAGAAAAATGATGTTGCAAATGCACTATCAATAAAGGATGAGGATGTGGAAGCATTGCTCTATGCCATTTCTATTATCCAACCTGATTGGATAACTGAAGCAAGGAATGAATGGAAGAATGGCGAAGAGCTATGGACACTCATTCAAAACTTGCAGCAATATAATAGTACATTAGATACATTTATCTGAAAAATAATTCATTATGGTACAAATATCGCTTATATCTTTGTAAGAATTCCCAACTCAAACAAAATATCTTTTGGAATTGCACACCCTCCCCTTAGGAGGGCACTCAGGATTTTTTAAAACTTACCATAGGGTCAAGAAGGATTTTTTTTGGGATGGACTTAATCTAATATTCAGAAGTTTGTGGCATAATATTTGGTTTGCCAACAAAATTTAGTTGAGACAATTAAGACCTCGAGTCTGTTACAACCTTTAGCCATTCCAAGCCAGCATTGGGAGGAGGTCTCAATGGATTTTATCACATGTTTACCCAAGTCTAAAGAGAAGAGTGTCATCATGGTGGTAGTCGATAGACTTACTAAGTATGCACACTTTTGTGCATTATATCATCCTTTTAAAGCCATCATAGTTGCTACTGAATTTATGGAAACAATTCAAAAGCTACATGGAAACCCAAAGATTATTATAAGTGACAAAGATACCATTTTCACTATAAATTTTTGGATGGAATTATTTCCTTGTCTTGGTACTCAATTAGTTCATAGCTCATCTTATCATCCTTAATATGATGGGCAAGCTGAGATAGTGAACAAATGTTTGGAAGGATATTTTTGTTGCTTTGAATATGATAAACAAACACAATGGGTCAAGTGGTTACTTCTGGCTAAATGGTGGTATAACACTTCCTTCCATACTACAACAAAAATGACCCCATTTATGGTGCTTTATGGATATCATCCACTGTCCCATCTTTAAGAGAAAATTGTAAGGTTCAAGCAATGGAAGATCACATCGAGCATCAACAACAAGTTCTCCAACTCTTAAAGGATAACCTCACTCTGGCGCATAATCAAATGAAACAATAGGCAGATCAACATCGCAGTGAAAGAAGTTTTGATGTAGGTGATTAGGTATTTTTAAGGCTACAACCACACAAATAAATGTCCATTAAGAAAGATAAGAAGGATAATAAATTATCACCCAAGTATTATTGTCCTTGTAAAGTGTTGCAAAATATTGGTACTATGGAATACAAATTGGAGTTGCCCTTATCTTCTTGAGTACACATAGTTTTCCATGTTTCATGCTTAAATAAGGTTATTAGTGACAAGCTCCCAGTTCAAATAGTATTGCCAAAATTTGACGAAGAATGAACAATCATATTGGATCTTTAAGCAGTCATGGAAAAAATAACTCGACAACAATGAAATCAATCAATTTTAGAGTATCTCATTAAGTGGAAGAACTTAACTGTTGAAGATTTCACATAGGAGGATGATAATTTTATACAGAAGCATCCATAACTACTCAAGCATTGAGGGAAACACTTTTTTGAAGGAGAGGGGCATGTTAGGCCCCTATAATACTAGTGTATCCCCCCTATTGTTATTGTTGTGCCCATGTAGTCCCAATATTGTTATTGTAGTGCCAAATAGAAGCCCACTATTGTTATTGTTGTGCCCTTATATTATTATTTTTACGTAGGCTCTGATTATATTGTGATCCCTTAGACTCCTATATATACCAAGGAGGTCTTGTCATTTGAATCATCCAAGATTTATTCATTTATGTGATGTAGAGGAGATTTCCCCCTTGAAAAGGCTAATTTTCAAGTCATTGAGCTATCTTTTCTTCTGTTTGTGATCTGGTTGCATAATAGAGGGAGAAGATTTTTAGGACATGTGGGGTATTATAGGTGCTTCTTTAAGTTTTTTTTTCAAAAATTGCCTCGCCTCTATTTAAATTGCTTGCAAAGAATGTCGAATTTCATTGGAATAATGATTGCCAAGTTTCTTTTAATATACTTAAAGAACAAATTTCCACAAATCCTGTATTAAGATAACTTGATTGGACATTACCTTTCACATATCTATAAATGATTCATATTCAACCATAGGAGAAGTTTTAGGATAGAGAGAACAACAAAGAAAATGTGTTATTTATTTTATTATCAAAAATTTGACTCCAACTAAACTTAACTATACTGTGACAGAGAAGGAGTTTTTGGTAGTTGTTTATGAAATTAATAATATTTAACACTATATTACGAGATATGAAGTCTTTGTGCATACAAGCCATTCTGCCACCATATACTTAATGAATAAATTGATAACAAATGTCTTAATAATAAGATGGTTGCGACTGTTATAGGAATTTAATTTCACTGTATTAGACATGGGTGGGATATAAAATCTGGTAGCAAATTTCCTTTCTTGTAATGATAATCCCGGTGAGACCTTTATTGTAATAGATAGTTTATAACAACCTCCTCACACATTTACTGAAGCTAACTGTTCCACCGGGGTAAACATGAGACGAAGAGTTACTATGATATGATTCAAATCCTCAAGTACAGTTAAGGAAGTGGAATCGAAAAACCAAAACCAAACTGACCTTCCTCATAATCTACAGGACCCCAGGGGTTAACCAACCACTACAGGTTCCAAACCCCTGAGTTAACCTTTTTTCTGACTGAACTAGACCCCCAGTCACACACATGACAAGTCCTCCATGTGACTATGGCCTTTTTCAGGCAGTTCTGTGCCCATGACCTCAGATTCTGAGCCACTTTTTCAGGGCTAGGACTCAGGCCTCTGCCCAAAACTTCATGAAACTTCCAAAAATTATATATAACATTTAGATAAGGCTACTAATACAAAAAATTGAACAAGGGCTTGACCTGGCCCTTAACAACCATGATAGGCATTCTGTCAAACACATCATGAACATGTAATCTACAGGTCATAGCAACAAATATGAACATAGGGACCTCATATTTATCTAAGATTCGTCAAGAAGGTTTGATGCCCTCTCACAATAGTTGCATTATCATATATTAGATCATACATTCATTAACATTTCATTTACTAATCAAAACATGATGAGGGCCATAACTCAAGTCTGTCATAAAACCATGCTTATAAACAACATAATAACAAGGATAAAATAGTAATTAAAACCACATATTAACAAGTACATTTATACATAATACACAAGAGGAAAAGATCTCTTATTAACATATGCAAATTCCAACCAAGTCAGGGACTTCCATGTACCACCCGACCATAGATTGGGCTGAACCAAAATTTTCTTTCAACCAATCAACCCATGCCATATTCCAAGCATGGCTATGAGACTCACAACAGAACCAATCAAGGCTTCCTAAGGCTTTACCATGTATCTCGCCAAGGGATTCCTAGGCCCACACAATAAACATACACTAAAGGCTTTACTGCAATCCTGCCATATATCATTATTATACAACAAAATGACCCCCTCATCAGCTCAGAGGGGAAAGACATGATAGATGAAGCAAGGACCAAGATCACAAGCCTTGTTTCCACACTAACACTGGCTAAACATTGAAAACATGCTTTACAAAGCTTGTCTGTAAGCCTAAGGGAGCATTAGTGACCCTACTAACTCTACTTGTTGGTTCGGGGACAACGTTAGTGGATCCTAATGAGCATCTAGAGGTCAAAGGAGTGAATTGACTCATAAATATCTCTATATTCCCTTCTAAATCTACTCAGAAAAGCAAGGAAACATCTCAAGTTCGACCTATTTGTGGGATTTCTAATCCTAATGAAGGAGGAAAATGGGAAAGAACTCAAAAGCATTGCAACATCATTGATTTTACCTTAAAGACTCATGGAGGAACTTGGCAACCCTAACCTGATTACTACATAAGCAAAGCTAGGGCTATGGTGATAGAGGTTAGATCATTTGAAAGGATAGCTTACTTGATTGTTGAGCATAGTCTCAAATCTAAGCATAAGAATTTGGTAAGAAGGGAGAGAGAGAGAGAGGAGCTGGAGGGGTAAGGGAAGGCTGATGTAATAGATGGTTGTAATCGCTCTTCTACCATTAATATAGAACTGCAATTGTACTTTCTACTTCGTGGTGTTGGTACTATCATTCATTTAGTTGTTTGTCCAATATCTTTTAGCATGAGTAGCTTAGTTATGTGTAACTAGATGTATTTTATATATTCATGTATTAGTTATCAAGGTTGTATGCTGTGATTATGCTTGTCTCTTCTATTTGCAGGACTTGATCTGGAGCTAGCTCAAGGGACTTCCACCTAGCTGCATTGTGCTCTCCAACAAATATACACAGAGGCTTGAGGTAATGAATCTGTTTTGCTTTGATAGTTAGTTAATGATTATGGCCATGCATGTAACTTTGTGACAGTTGTAGATAATCTTACAGTCTACCAAGAGTCCCAGGAAGACCCTTGAGGGTATCTCATTCTCCATACACTGTGCATTTTATCCTATAGTAGAATTGGTGACTCCATTGGGGACTATACTTTAGTTCCCGGTTTACCCAAAAATTTCCTAGTTTCCTCATCCTTCTAGACCTTCCTGTACTTTTTCATTCCTTTTCTAATCAATCAGGAACTTACAACACTCTTCTTTCATATATTCAGCCCTGGATCTGATCCCCAAAGCCCTGTTTTGAAGTGTTTTCCCACACTAACACAGGTTATCAGTGTACATAGAGCTTTATAAAGCTCCGTGTTTGCACAAACAGAGCATTAGTGCCTCCAGTAACTCTCTGTGGCCTCTAGCATATAGCGTTGGTCACCCAAATTTTGATATGCAGCTGTGTCTGTGACCTCAAAGGGTTGGGAAACTTGCTTCTGGACTGATAAGGGATCTGTAGCTGTGTTTTGTTTGCAAGATCTGTGTCTTGAAAGGATTTTTTCTTTTTAAGAAAACAACTTTTCTTAAAAGTTTTTATTTTCACAAAGGGAAAAATATTTTTTTTATTCATTATTTTTCTTAGCTGGTTAAGTTCTGCATTATTTAGTGTCAGTAGTTGTTAGAGAGCATTGAAATTTTTTTTGTAAGTTATGCGAGTGTTGTAATGAATAGGATGCATGGAATGAATATTGATGTATGAAAGACTCTCCCTTGTAGAATACATATTATTTCATCGAAATTGAAAATTTACAAGCATTGTCCTTTGCATGATTTTGAGTCAGAGTCCCACCAAATATCATACGTCAACACCCCTACTGAAGACACTAAAAAAGTACACATAAAATCTACCTAAAATCAATCAATAACTCCTTATAGAGTAAACAAACATTAGTTCAGGCTAGCATCTTGGGATAGGCAGTGTGAGTAAACTGCCCAAGATCAGAAACCCAAACTAGTGTCATTAAAAGAGGGAAAATTCCTTCTGCACTCATACTACTGGGACCACTCTAGTCAAAGCAGAGCTAAATACGAGAAAACATCGGACTGTAAGTGAAGGTAGCCCACCTTTGCTTGCAACTCCTTTGGACATTCTGTGTATCGGGGATCCCTTTGGGGATATCGGAGCTGAGTCGAGGACTCAGGTATCCTGCCCACACAGCGTACTGTCTGCGACTATGTCCCCCATGGTAGTGTCTATGATTTGAGGCATCCTTAGTGGCCATAATTTTAGGGACTTACACAAGGTGACTAGGGCAGGTTGACCTAGTACCTAACACAGACGGACCTACTTTGTCTTCAGTTTTTAGGAGGGTGCTCGTCTTCATGACAGTACTTGGCCCCTCAATCTGAGGTTTGGGCAAAGCTCTAGAGTACCCGTAATTGCACATTTTTCCACCCCTCTCTGTTATTCATTATGATACTGGGTTTCATCTCCAGTGATCGGTGCTTATCAGACAGAGTCATTTCCCTCTATTTGCTGATTGATTCACTTAGTGTATTTTTTATTTTTTAGGTGCCAGAGTGTTATCAATGAGACTTTAATAAACATCACAATGAAATTTATTGATAAAAATTATTGGCCACCGTGGCTACATCTGGCCCTCATTATCAATCTAGATGATTATTAGGACTTCCCCCACTCATTGTGGAGGATCCACCGAGCTCCAGTGAACCAGATTCCCTATCTTCGAGAAATTAGTCTCCGAGATCTCACACATAATCAATTTGGACAACTGACGATTCAAGCTTACCAGAGGATTTCTTTATTGCAGCTTTTCTTCCACCATACAATCCTCCGATCACGAATCTGTTGGACCCACTCTTGGTTCCCGTTGCATCTGTACCTCCTTTGTCTTTAGTTGGAACACTTCCACCCATCCCGTCGATGACTAACGGGTCGTGGAAATTTTTGGACACTTTTTGTTCCCCACCACTTCCTAAGTCGACAGTCACTACCACACCTTTGATGGCGAACCCTGTTATCCCATTTGTCCTAGGTACAAACCATACATGACACCCTCCAGTGGAACCCAGTTTATTCCGAGTTCCGCCCCTTTAGTGTAAAACTCTATACCTTCGACAAGTGATACATAGAATGCTCCTTATAACACTCAATAAAGCACAGTTAGCGCATGTCCCTTCAACCAACAATATGGTTGGTGTCCATTGTATAGTTATAACCCCCAAATTCAAGTATCTGGGGGCACTCCCAATATGCATATACCGATCGGGAACGTAACAGTTCCCCCTCTGTTTTCAGGCATGCATGGTCAGTCACTGATTGACATGAGTACTCCTTATGTCAGTCAAGGACATATGGTTAGTTCTGTGGTGGGCGGGAATCCTCATGGAGGTCCCAACCAATCCATGGGGGCACCCTACTCACAACCTCAAATAAGTCAAGGGGGCACCACTTATCCTGGGGGAAATGCTATACCCCAGCATGAAAATCCCCATGGAAGTCCACATTACAATGCCATACCCCAAGGCAACTACTATACCACGCAACCTCTATATAATATTGGGACTCAAACAATGGGAGTACCGCAAGGATCCTCAAGTCATATGTCATCGCCTTGGTCTGAGTTGGGGGTATCACATACTCTACCTTTCTTAGCAATGTTGGATATCCCCGACTTGTACAAAATTACAAATGACCCCATCTATCATAACTTACTCTGGCCGCCAATCCCACATAAAATACTACATACATCCCCAAGTTTGAAGGGAAACAAGGGGAGGATCCGGGTACCCATATCATCACCTATCATCTTTGGTGTGTTTCTAACTCCATGGTGGATGATAGTATCTGGTTACGTCTTTTTCCCCACACCCTTATTGGCAACGCAGCTAAGTGGTACATTGAGTCATCACGCGTGTCAGTAAATACCTTTGATGCTCTAGCTATGGAATTTTTAAAGCACTTCCAGCTACCCATCCGCTATGAGACTAGGACAGAACTCCTCACTTCATTACGTCAGGATACCGCCACCCACATCTCTGATCATATACATGAATGAAGACGTAGGTGGAGGTTAGTTAAAGTTCCCTTCCCAAACTATCTCTTAGCGGATTGGTTTTACAAGTCCCTACTCCCCCAAATCGCTAAGGATCTCACCTTAGGTGGTGAGGTCACAGAAGACCAATCCATACGTCGTTCCTAGCACTCAGATATAATATATTCACAATCTGGCACTCTTTACGATGTAATCCCCAATGCCTCTTGAAACTCCAATGCTTTTGCTACTCAGCACCGCAGAGCGCACGCTGATGGGATTATCGGCGCAACCTCTGGGGCTACTGTAATAAAACTCAACGTTCGCATTGCCCAGATGGCAGTGAACCCCTCTACCAAAGCGACTGCTCTTCCTACCACCACGATAAACTCTGTGCAGTATACGCAAAAACCCAGTGGTAAGAACAAGAAGAATAAGAAAAAGACCGCTCCTTTTGAGGAGCAGCCAATAAAGTAGAAAAACCCAAAGCAGAAGGCCACTGCGCCTACTAATGATGGAAAGGATAAACCCACCCGATTCCCTTGCAAAAACTGTGCTGAAGACCACATGACCTATCGCTGCCCACGTCTTCAAAAATGGACAGATTTCATTGCTAAAAAGGATACTGGTAGGACCCCCGTTGTCCTTCATAATCCTTTCCCCACTCAGCAACAACAACACCTCATTGCAAACCAACCCCAACCCCCGCAAGGGGGCAACAGTGGTTCGCAACATCCTTCAGCTGGTGAAGGACCCTCTACTGTTTACACCTTTGAAATGATAGATCTATAAACAAGAGCCAAATCCTATGGAGCTCCTATCGCTCATGCAGAGGAACCTTCCTCAAGTTAAAACCCACCGTCGCCTAACGATTTTCATATTGAAAGGCTGGTTGTTGACTTTAGATTCACCCCCCTAAAGGAGCACTTCGATGCACAATGCACCATACATTTGCTGTGCTGCCCAAAACTATAGCATTGTAGAAGACTTGGTGCAAGCACCGTCGGCTATGTTGACACTTGAAGTATTACAAACATGTCCAACACAAAGGAAAGCGTTGCTTTCGGCCATTGGTGGTATCGACCAACAGGATTCCATGCTTGCAATTTTCAACATGGAAAAGTGTAAACATCCCCTTTCCCACCAGCTTGCATTTCAGGTGCAAATATTTTCAAAAGGTAAAGGTATACATAGAACTGTCATCGACGAAGGTGCTTCTACCTGCATCATGTTGGCTTCATGTTGGCTTGCCTTGGGTTCTCCAACCCTATCCCCACCGTCGAATTCCCTTAAACCTTTTGATGACCACACTTTCATCCCAAAAGGTTACCTAGCTAGCTACCCCATCACCTTGTATGGGAAAACGGTAACGATGGACATAGAAGTAATAGATAAAAAAATAAACTATAATCTCTTGCTGGGTCGCAGTTGGACGTATGCCATGATGGCCATTGTGTCTACTGTCTTTTGCATCATCCTATTTCCATTGGATGGAAAGGTAGTCACAGTGGAATAGTTGTCCTTTTGCACCCTTGATTATTCCCCATTATGAAGCGGCTTTGTACCCCTATTAGGTGGTGTATCTGACTCTTACGTCAGTATCGGTACTTGTCTACTGAAGGCTTCTTCCCTGATGGGTTGTTTCCCTCTTCAGCCGCCCAATGTTTTACATACGGTCAATATGCTTTCATCCATTCCTCATGAGCAAATAGATCCATGGATCCTATCGGCTCCTTCCAACATTGACACTTACGGAGAAAAAATGTCGCTGTCACCAGCTGAATTGGCTTACCAAGCCATTCAATCTGCATCCAAATCTCCGGTCACTTTGATTACGGCCAACGATACTACTGCCCCTCCCACAACAGCTCCTTCTTTCGATCCACTCAATCAAGTCCTACCTATGGATGAAGCTATTAGAGAAATCATGAGTTTAGAAGAGCGACCATGGGAGGACTCGCACCATCGTGTGTAGAGCTATAAAAAGGTTCTCTTTCACCTCTAATTACCTCATGTTAATATGTCAATCCGGGAACGTTTTGCTATTTCAAAGAGTGTCTCAGTCTGAGGCTATCATTCGTCAGAGTAATGCTGGTAGTACAGTGTTCAGAAATACAAGAGTAAATGGATGATTGTCTACAACTTAAGTACTTCAAAAGATTAAATCACACATTCAGAAGACTAAGCAACTTATCAGTCAAGGGTTCAGTAGCAATAACTCATCCCTTTGGAAACTGATGGAAAAGGAAATCAGAGAACAGATCGTGGATCTGGGAGCCAGACAGTAAATGCCAATGCTCACTACAGCCTGAGATCGTTCTTGATGCCACCACCAAGAAATGGAACGACAGATAAGAAATGGAACAACAATTAAGAAATCGAACAACAAATTTGAAATGGAACAGCAAATCCAAAATGGAACAGCAGCTAAGAAATAGAACAACAACTAAGTCTCACAAGTAGTAACATCTTAATCTATCAGATCAAATGTATTAATCATAATCTATAGGAATCAAATAGTAATCTTTCACTCTTAAGGGCGGATTGAATAACACACACCAATGGAACAACACTGATTACTGATAAGTTATGGAACAGCACTTGAAAACCATATACACACACAACACACTTAAATAGTAATCTGATCCAAATATCAATCTCAATTAGAAAGAATACGACTGCATTTCAAAATATAACAACATTGTTCATAAATCCAACAATCGCAAATAACATAACTTCCAAGATGAATTCCGTAATGTTAATGAACAAGTGCACAACACAAAGGCTCTGTAATGGAACAGTAATAGTATTCTGTAAAGACTAGCAGTATTATATCAACTCCTAAAAGAACAGTAATATGATGCAGAGTCAATACAATCGATCTGTCTGTAGAAACCTTAATAATTAAACATAATAGAGCATGTGATGTAAACTTATAAAACACACCAGATTACCAAATGACATCGATAAGCAAACCACGCATACACCAAACGTAATAATATAGGAGCAAGTGTCCTCCAGGGCCGGGCCCTTAGCCTCCAGGGGTACACTGCTTGAAGTTATTCCAGACTCAGAGATGAAATAGTAACCAAGTTTGTATTAATGCATAGAACAGAATTACAATAAACCAGTTCTTAATGAGACTCGATGATCAAAGTTTTGATCTTAAAAGAAATTACATAAAAGCATAACCGTCTCTAACTCTTTCCCGAGCTAACAGTGCTGCCCCTTTTATAAGGGTGGCGGTGGAGATATCTAAGTGCAGAAATAGATAAAACAACGATCCCTCAGGATCAAGGATCCTGAGGGATTCGACGAACCGTTAGTCCTCAATCATTTCTTTTCTCTCCTACGCCGATCTGATATATCCACCTCCTTTCCCAGACTGATTCGCTTTGATTTGCTTTGCCTTGTTTGCATTCGGTTTCCCGTCAAAGGGACATCGGTTAACTCGTCCTTGTCCTTTCCTTTGGAACGACAACTTCTCGTTTTCTCTCTTTCATGCATAAGGAAATGACAATTGTCAGCGTTTTCATCTTGCATATTAATCTCACATGGTCTATTATAATTCTTTATCATTTTCCTAGTTCATGATGCAAAAGGTTTGTAAGTTCTAATGAAAAGATACTGAAATAATCTTTAGAAACATACCTTCTTTAGTATTCCACACACCCCCCTGCTTACCCTGTTTCATGTCCTCATGAAAACATTGTAGTTGACATGTAAGGCAGTGAGAGAATAGGCTGGAGATGGAATCTCATGAGGAGGCCTACAACCATGATGCATAACTAGGTATTCAAAGAAATGGCCTGTCTGACCCTCAGGCATCTCATACAGGGCTTGGTATCCGGGTGCAGGGTGCCAAATAATTGGACTCCGGAACCTATATCCTAACCAAGATGGCCCTGCCCTCAAAATGATTTCGCCATAGAGGTGCAAGCGGCTGGCAGCTAATTTAAAATTCTCATACTTAAATGGTTCCCTAAGCTGGATATTTAGATTAGAGATTTGATACCGAAATTTAGCTGCATCAATAGTAGGGTCTTTGATAGAGAAAAAGTATTCTAATCCCTGTCGAATGAGTGCCTCATGCATGGGTCCTAATGCTTCAATTACACCTGGAGTCTTCATGAGGTTTCTATGTGCTTTCCACAACTGTACTGGGTCCCTAGGCTCAGCCCTTACCCACAAATCTAATCCATTTTCTTGCCTTTGGAAAGTATTATAGGCTTTAAGCCATTTAATTTGATTAACCCCAAATGAAATAAATGCCTGCAATTGGATATCCCCAACAAAAGGGCCAGGGTTCAGCTTGGTCTCCTGGTCTATGTTGAAAAGTGTGCAACAAGAATTGCTTGTTGAGAATGCAACAAGATGATGGAGCTTAGTGAAAAGAGTCGCCTTCACTAAGTGGGTCTGCAGGCAAATTATGGCACAAGTTCTATTTTTGATCACAGTGTGGATGATCACAGTATGAGTGAGCACAGTGTGGGTGAGCACAGTGTGGGTGACCACAGTGTGGGTGACCACAGTGTGGGTGACCACAGTGTGAGTGATCACAGTGTGAGTGATCAAAGTCTATTTTTAGACTGGCTGTCAAAAATAGAAAAGTCAAATATTATTGTCTCATAATAATATTTGGACTATAAACTTGATCTTATTCTCTTGGAGCACTTCAGGATGAGCTACGGATGTGGTACATGCAGATCCCAGAAGGAAATATGTGGTTACCTATGGGATGACTAATATTTGCATGCAGGACTTCAGTTAGAACTCAAGTGAGTTGAGTTTAGTGGACTGGAGGTGCAGTTGATGGAGTTGTGTTCAGTTTAGCTTTGTTAAACTGGTTGTATTTAGTCTAACTGATCAATAGACTAGAGATGAGTTGGGTGAATTAGTTATTAATTAATTCACAAGTTATTAACTCATAATGAAACTATAGAATACATCAGTTAACTCAGTTTCATGTTAGTGCATGTTCAGTTCAGCAGGGACAGGTGTTAGAGGATCAGATTGCTATCAGTTGTGACTATAGCTGTGCATGATGATTTGCATAATCAGAGGGATTGAGTATGCCAATGAATTGGCCAATATCAAGAATTGTAGCCTGTGCTCACGTCCAACAGAGTGTGAGTGACTTTTTGCAGGTCAAATACGAGTTTGGTAAGCCATTCTCATCAATTCTTGAGCAGGTATTGAGCTGTGGAGGCAGGCAAGCAGTGGAATAGATTTGGAGATCAGATCTGAGCTGTATTGTGTGTAACAGGTGGAGCTGGTACTGGATTGCTTGTGATAAGAATTGTACTTTGTAATGTTACATGATTCAATCAATATAATATACAGATAGTGTGGGGTTTTTAGCGAGATGCTTTCCCCGGGATACATACTGTGTTAATGAGTTTGATTGATGCTTCTATGTGCGCCTGTGAATGTTTCTGCTTCTGTAAATTGATGATCAACGTAGAGGAGATTATGTATTATACATGTTCCACTTATAATTGTATGATCAAGATAATCTCTGTGAATATGTGTTAAATTATTCAAAATTTCTACATGGTATCAGAGCAAGATGATTTGTAGAAAAAGTTTCTACATGGTATCGGAGCAGGTTGATTTGTGGAAGAAGTTCTACATGATATTAGAAGCTGGTTGATCATCAGATCTATTATTCAGGAAGTGTTTACATTTTATTTCTTTAGGCAGAGTCTGTGATTGGGCCAGGTAGCCTCTGGATTCATCCTTCTTTTGGAAGGTGAGATATCCGGTGAATGCCCATACAGTTGATCTCTGTACAAGAAATACTTTGTTCTCACGAATTCTAGATCGGAAGCGGTTGAGTTTTGAGCTAGTGGAATTCGAATTTAATTCCAAAGAAAGAGATAAAACTCAGAAACATTCAGTGTGAGAATGGAGACAGTATGCCCCAGTATCTCACGAAGTTCACCCAATGCCGAGATGAGCTGGGAAGTGTGGGGGTGACTGTCGGATGAGGATGGTGAGTCTAGCACTCCTTGACCTTCCTAAGAGTTGGCATAACTACAGGACTTGGTGAATGGAAGGGAGAAACTGCCAAATTGGGAAAGACTATGGTCGGATTTGATGCAGGAGGAGATTAGACGGTGCACCAGAGACAGTTCTTCATCTATGCATGATGAGGAGAACTGTGCCTTAGCGAGTAAGGTGAAGAAGGGGAAGGAGAAGGGTTCTCTTTCTGAATCCAGTTCTTCCAATGATGGGAAGAAGGTTGACAAGTCGAAGGTGAGATGCTTTCATTGTCATGAGTTGGGCCATTATGCTACTAATTGCCCAAAGAAGAAGTCCAAGAAGGGATCTGGGGAAGGATCTGAAGGTGAGGCAGCCTCACTTGCTTCACAGTTTGAGTTGGACTTCACACTCTTCACATGCATGGTTTCATCCATGGTGGGAAGTGGTTAGTTTCTTGACAGTGGAGCTTCTTTCCACATGACCGGTGACAAAAGTTTGTTCAGTACTTTGGAGGAGAAAGATCTCCAGATACTCATAGGGATGGGTAATGATGAGAAGTATAGTGTCTCAGGTGTAGGCACGGTTATTTTTCAGAGGGAGCATGGAGCTCGCCTTACCTTTACCGATGTCAAGTATGTACCAGGACTGAAGAGAAACTTGGTGTCGATCGCGATGCTAGAAGACAGAGGCTATGATGTAGTCTTCAGTAAGGGAAAGGTTTTCCTTAGACACATCATCATTAGACAGGTGAAGCAGATTGGTTCACGGGTCAAGAACCTGTATGCTCTTGAGGTTCAAGATGCATGCAAAGCCTTAAGCAGTGAGGCAACTGATGGAGACTTGGTGGTTGAGAGGGAGCGTATATTACCTCTCAACATGCAGAGCCAGAAGAAGTCTCAGACGATTGTGGAGGAGCCACGATTGGTGCAACAACTTCAGGAGGTTGTGGAGCAGCCACAACAAGGGAAGCTGAGTGGAGATCGAGTAGAGACATCTACTGACATGCAGAGACCTCCAGTAGGGGGAAAATTCAAGCCAGGTGGGCTGAGGGATCGCATGCAGCCATACCTCCAGGTAGGAGGTGGGGTGATGTGGATTGATCGTCCCAAGGAGGAGGGGTAGGATCCTTGAGGTACCCAACCTCTTGGATGAGACCTTGCTACGGGAGCCCCAGATGTGTAGTAGCAGGAACTAACTGATTGGGTAGAGACAGATGCGGATGGAGGAGCAGAGAGAGCGACAGTGCAGGGAATCCTAGGACAACGCACAACTAGCAGGATGCAGCACTGCGAGAGGCACAAGTGTTTTGCACAGTGCTAGGTGGCACAGAGAGGTGTGCAATGGTGCGAGATGCATGGAGATGTTGCAGTAGCGCAGATGTCAGAGAGGGAGCACTTGTCAGCAGCAGGTAGAGCTTCAGCATCAGAGGGTGTTTCTAGCCCAACAGGGAGGTCAGTTGGGAGGTGCAGTGCAGATGCAATGCTGGGAGATAGAACCAGCAGCAGCACAGATGCAGTCAGAGATCAAAGTGACAGAGGCTAGAGCAGTCAGACACTGAAGAGCACAGAGATGCAGAGTTTTCAGTCGACAGAGGCAATAGCAGTCAGAGACTTTGATGACAGAGCAAGTGGACCGACCAAATGTGTTGCATGGAGAACATTCCAGAGTTACAGGATCGGGTTTATGAGGAAGCCTTTCTTGTTGAGAGGGAGTGTTGAAAAGCGTGCAACAAGAAATGCTTGTTGAGAATGAAACAAGATGATGGAGCTTAGTGAAAAGAGTCGCCTTCACGAAGTGGGCCCGCAGGCAAATTATGGCGCAAGTTCTATTTTTGATCACAGTGTGGATGATCACAGTATGAGTGATCACAGTGTGGGTGACCACAGTGTGGGTGACCACAGTGTGAGTGATCACAGTGTGAGTGATCAAAGTCTATTTTTAGTCTGGCTGTCAAAAATAGAAAAGTCAAATATTATTGTCTCATAATAATATTTGGACTATAAACTTGATCTTATTCTCTTGGAGCACTTCAGGATGAGCTATGGATGTGGTACATGCAGATCCCAGAAGGAAATACATGGTTACCTATGGGATGACTAATATTTTCATGCAGGACTTCAGTTAGAACTCAAGTGAGTTGAGTTTAGTGGACTAGAGGTGCAGTTGATGGAGTTGTGTTCAGTTTAGCTTTGTTAAACTGGTTGTATTTAGTCTAACTGATCAATAGCCTAGAGATGAGTTGGGTGAATTAGTTATTAATTAATTCACAAGTTATTAACTCATAATGCAACTATAGAATACATCAGTTAACTCAGTTGCATGTCAGTGCATGTTCAGTTCAACAGGGACAGGTGTTAGAGGATCAGATTGCTATCAGTTGTGACTATAGCTGTGCATGATGATTTGCATAATCAGAGGGATTGAGTATGCCAATGAATTGGCCAATATCAAGAATTGTAGCCTGTGCTCACATCCAACAGAGTGTGAGTGACCTTTTGCAGGTCAAATACGAGTTTGGTAAGCCATTCTCATCAATTCTTAAGAAGGTATTGAGCTGTGGAGGCAGGCAAGCAGTGGAATAGATTTGGAGATCAGATCTGAGCTGTATTGTGTGTAACAGGTGGAGCTGGTACTGGATTGCTTGTGATAAGCATTGTACTTTGTAATGTTACATGATTCAATCAATATAATATACAGATAGTGTGGGGTTTTTAGCGAGATGCTTTCCCTGGGATACATATTGTGTTAATGAGTTTGATTGATGCTTCTATGTGCGCCTGTGAATGTTTCTACTTCTGTAAATTGATGATCAACGTAGAGGAGATTATGTATTATACATGTTCCACTTATAATTGTATGATCAGGATAATCTCTGTGAATATGTGTTAAATTATTCAAAATTTCTACAGTCTAATACAAGGTTATGTAAATAGAACTCACACAGTAGTCTCTGGACTTTTACCTCGTAGTGCTTACAACAGTCTATAAAATCATTGACGGTGTTAATTTGTATGGGAGAACCTGCTTTAACAGCCTTTATTTTTAATTGCAAATACCATTCCAGTAAAAACAAGGCATAATTCTTAGCAGGGGCTCTACATGCTAAGACGTCATTGTATAAAGAACACAAGGTATCCATCTGCTTGATAACTATATCTAACCTACGGGTTACCTTCGCGACTTTCTCTTGTTCCCTTCACCACCCTTCAAAGGCCTGGCTTTCGGATAGATTCATGTTCCTAAGCTGCTGCTGTAGCTCTTCATACTTTTCGCGAGGGACCGTTTGCTCTCTAAGCTTTTCCGCTTCTTGCTGAGCTTGCTTCAAACCCTTTCGAAGGGTTACTGTTTTTGGATCTCTTCTCCATGTGGCAGTGGAGGCCGGGAGTTTTACCTCAACTTTCCTATTGCGTTGCTTTGAGTTCATAACCCTTATCACTCCCGAGAGTGGTGCCTCTATCTGAATTTCCTTATCACGGGTCAACATCTCGTCCATTTCTATCTTAACGTGGATATCAGTCCATTGCTGTTCCTTTTCAATTGGAACAACAGTCTGTTTCTCAGCATCATTTGGAACAATAGCCTGGTTTTAGACAGGGTTTTGAACAACAAGATGGATTTTGGTCCTCCGCCCCTTTGCTTTGAGGGGTTTTGCTGGAGTGGTCACATTTTTCCTTCCTGAAGTCCGTTTTACCCTTTGCCTTGCTTTTAGAATCCTAATCTGCTGGTGGAGCTGGACTATTATATTCAATAACCTCTGCTGTTCCTTTTGCAATTCTTTAATTTCCAAAATTTCCTTAGAAGGAACAACAGGCTGTTCACTGCGGCCTAGATTGTGACTAATTCCCGGATTTTCTTTCTGGGGTGTTTCTTCACTGTTTTGCTTTGGCTGTTCTGGGGCTAGAACCCTAGCTGGTTATGTTATTTCTTGGGCAACTTCTCTTTCTACCTCTGTTTCCTTCGGAATTTCTTCTGGTGTCTTCTGGTTAGGAATAAATTGTTCCTGTTCAGCATCTCCTGTCATCTTTTCATCATGAACAGGCATATTTTCTTCTTCTGCCTCCTTTGCATGTGATTCTTCAGGTGCATTTTCCTCCTGGGGTTTCTTTTCGGCATGGAGGTCTGATGGACTGGAAGGTTGGCCATATTCACCCATATTGGACAAAACTTCGGCCAATTCATATTCTCCCACTGGGTCCTGCAATGAGCTACCTTCCTGCTGTTCCGTTTCCTCCTCCTGCTCAGATTTTTCGGCTTCTTCTTTGTTTTCTTCTTCCACTTCAGATTGCTCGGCCTCTTCTTCTTTTTCTTCTTCTTCTTGTACTCCTTTCGCATCGTCCTCCCCTTCTGGTCGTGGGGGTTGCTCATCTTCTATTTCTACCTGTTACAGGGAAAAGTGTCTATGCAGAACTGCTAATCCCACTAAGGTGTGGTAGCTACCTTAGAAACAAACAAAGTAAAACTACTTTCGTTTTCCTTTATGAAAGATAGATGAGAGAAGAATAAAGGAGACCAACCTCTGTCTTGCGCTTGGTTCCTTGCTCGATTCCTCTCTCTTCTGATAGTCCTTTGCTACTCGCTTCCTTGTATACCCAGCTTCGCAGAGTACCTGTAGATTCAAAGCAGCATAACGCTATACGAGAACATGGATCTATTATCATAAAAAATCTAGGATCAGATGTAAATTGACCATACAAATGCACAAAACATAGATTACACAAGAGTATGGAGGAAAACTTGAATAGCTTTATTGATAATCAAGAAAGAGCCAAGAGAGTTACAACCAGTTGTTCTGACCCAGCATCATCCTCTTAGCAAGTAAGCCCTTCTTCACCTCATGCAAAGCTTAGATCACCCAACACTATGATGTTGCCTCAAGAAACCAACAACAATTCCTTACAAGATGCAAAATTCCAGCCTCCGGATCTCTGGGATGAGGGATCCATATATAGATATCTGTAAGGGAGATGAGTCAGCTTGTGATTTGAATAGTGTCTTCCCTCTGATAGTTCTTGCTTCCACTTGGAGATTGATGATCTCTTACTCATCCTTGGTTGAATTCAGAGAGGCAAGTGTCATAGGAGAAGTTTCTGGAAGATTCCATGCCTCTCCACCTCGTGGATTGACATTGCCATTTGTCTCTTCTCGCCCATCACACCCCATAGAAGGGATTTTTGAAATGCAATGCACCCACAGAGTGTACTTAGGTGAGATGCAACGCACTTTGCCTATGGAGCAGGTGAAATGATCCTGTTTTGACCAGTTCTGAGTAGTTTTTCATGGAGAACTTCTGGGAGAAGCTGTAATCAGTTGACCTTGTTCCTTTAGGGGTTGGAACAACACTTTTAGGGACTTAGGAGCCCTTGGTTTATGGACATTTTATGCTTGAGGTTGCAGTGCCCAAAAATGTCTATAACAGTTGCCCCCTAAAGCATGAGGTCGTTAATCTTTTTTGATGTCGGGTGAAATGCTTTATCATGAGGATCCGAAGTTCTTTCAAGTTGGGAGGAGACCTGTAATAAGATACAATACAATACATTATCTTCATAATATTTTCATGATCTAGCTGAGGTGGGCATTCCCATGCTCAGCTTTATAAATTCACTTTCATGTACATAGGACAGACATTCGTATGAGTGTAGACTGATGATTCTGGTAGAGCCATCATCCCATAGATTGGATGATTATCTATGCAGCAATGATGTAAATTTGATGTCTTTATTTTCCTGAATATATATCGCAGCCCGGATGGATGAAACTAGATCCGGGGTCTTCAATCTCGTTCGATCTTCACTCAAAGTACAAGTCGATCCATGTGAGAGATGTTCTGGAGTCGAACATGGAAAGACATCGCCTGATTACCAGCCAATGATGTAAGCTGTTAACAGGCGCGAGAGGAATCACCGATAATGATAATGACCCTCAAGGTACTGCAGTACAATTCACGTGGTGTGAATAAAGGACTTGGCGTCGAACACCACGCAAAATCTTTCGGTCGAAGGCCATTGATGTAAACCTGTCGCCGGAAGTGAGAAACTTGCCATTGAGGCATTCAAGCTTCAAAGTACTGAAAGGGGTGTTCCTAGATCGACTTATTGGATAATGAGCTGATGTCGACAAGAAGCGATCCGTCATAGGAGGGCCTTAATGAATCCCACATCAATGACACGGAACGGAGCAAATGATTTTAATGGAGGTGAAAACGATATGGTGATATAAGGTTCAGGGTGGCGGTCATGAAAGAATGGAGCGTAAATGTATTGCAGAGGGTGGGACACAGGTGAATTCTCTGAGTGACTTCTCTTGAACATATCGGCGACACTGACGTGATGGATTGGTAGCATTAACCCCAAATGTGGATGGTGTGATGGGACCATGTGATGTGATCGGTGAATGAAACAACCCAACCTGACTTGGATGCGGAGTGAAAGTGTCATGTTCAAGAGCGACTTGCTACCAACAAAGTTTCTTCAAGTTTTCTTCCCAATTTTTCCCCAGTCATTGCTGACCAATACCTCTTTATTTTTGTCAAGCTTGAGGAGGATAACATATGCTTGTTCTATAATTTTCCCTTCGGGCAAACCCATCGCTATGTTTTAACGAGCCTAGCGATAGTGAAACTCGTTCTTGTCTGCTATGGACAAGTTTGTCGCTATTAGGTTTTAACGAGTTTAACGACAAAGATAACTCGGTCCTTTTCAATTTTATAGAGTCTGAAAAAGGACGTAAAGGAAAGTCCAAAAATCCTTTTTCGTCATCTAATCCCTTAAGTCCGAAAAAGTATAAAACAATACAAAAGGGATGAATTTTCGATACTTTTAACGAGCCGAACAAAACAAGCGCCAAATCTTTTTGTGTAATAATCCCTCAGGTCCAAAAAGATTAAAATCTAAAGGAGGGATAGCACTTCCGGTCCCTTTAACGAGCTGGAGAGGCCAATGGCTCGGAAATCTTTTCATATTTTACGAGTCAGTTGAAAAGAGCTTAAAGGAGACTCGTCTTTGAGGAACGAGTGATAAAATTGGGTAGCAGCTGATTCCAGGTAAGGTTTGGAATTTTCCAATCACGACAGTGTTACAAGGATGGCTAGCGGGATCACTCTTCGCAGCTGTTCCTCAAAAGGGGTAAACGATCAAATGGAGGTGAATGATCGGCCAATACAGAGTGGAGGTGATGATGGCAACACGACCAAGGCTTTAAAGGCTGAAGTACTACATTCACGATGGTTGTTTACCGGGAATTGGTTCATTTTTTATTGAGCTTAAACGCTGGGGGAAACATTTTCTCATTGCTTATGTTTATTTTTTAATGCGCATGAAGTCTGCGTTAAAACTGCTCAAATAATCCAGTCGTATAATAAGAATGTCTCATATATAAAAATGACAATTTTTCAAATCTTTGCCCCGCATCCTTTCTTTATGCAAGTTAGGAAACGACCAATCCTACGAGTTTAAAGGGTTAGAGGACCTACAAATTTAAAAAATAAATAGTCGCTCTTCGCTTGCATGCTAAAAGGTTTGCATGCCTCCAGGTATAAAATAGAGTTTCAAGGTCACCTTTTATTCTACCGACAAGACATTCGTTTTATCGGGAAAGGCCTACCTCTTTCAGGTTACCAAAGATTATTTTATCTGTCTTGCAAACAAAACACTTCTTTGGCGATGCCTACCGAAATAGACAAAGGCGAGTGGTGCAGGCGTCTCCACCCGCATAACTTTGACAAGGGAATCTTATTCCAGTCCAACCCCCTTTTCCAATCACGGACGGGAATATCAGACTAGTCATATATCTCTCGCGGAAACCTTTTCTATATCTGAAGTTTTCCTGCCGAAGCAGACCAGGGTGCATGCCCCCTGGGTTTCAGTCATGTCCCCCGAATCACTCACGCTGATCAGGTGGACGGACTGGGGATTGATGAGACATTCCTTGTGTGAAGAGACCATTCAAGGATGGTATATGACTATTTGCTATGCGTGAACCGGGGAATGAAAGCTGGTCTACGAGCTTGACCATTCTTCCTTCGTGCGGAAAACACATTACTCTAAATATGATGAGACAATGGCTCCCATGCAATAAATATAGTCTCATCCAAGGAGTAGATTATAATCCAGGGGTCCTTGGACTACCATTACGTTCATATGAACAGTTTTCCCTCTCAATGTTATGGGCACATTGGGAAGGATCCCTAACAGTCGACTGGTTCCTTTGTCAAAGCTTGATAGATTTCTCATCTCAGGCAAAAGCGATGGAGAACCAAGCGCTTTCCAAGCAGTCGAGAAAAGGATACTCACAGAAGCCCCTTCATCTATGATGGTACCGGCCATAACCATTCTATATATTTGAACAATGATTCGGAATGGTATAGTAGCCGGTAAACGGGGTCTGCCTAGCTGATTCCAGTCGAAGGAAACAACTAGGTTGCTTGGAGGTGGGATCGAATAGACGGCCGGGTACGACTTTGACGAAATTCCTTCCTGCGGTAAAGGAATGGGTAAATTGCCCCCATGTTCATCGGAGTCTGTGCTTACGAAAAGAATTTGGACGGTGTCATCCTTGTTCTCTTCGGTGACTGTATCATCTGAAGATGGAACCTCTGAAGGCAAGACCGGGTCAACTGCTGCCTCGACCTTTTGACTTTCGTCTGGTATGGGTTCAGATGGTTTATCTTCAATGATAGACGCTTCGGCCGACCATCTGGGCGGGTCAGCCGGATTTTCAACTAGTGACGGACTCGGCAAGAGTTTCTTATATCCAGGAGGAATTCGTAACGGTGAAACCGGACGATCGTCCAAAACTCTTTTAGCTTCGTCTAAGAAGGGACAACGGTGGACGGCATGATCGACTTCACACAGTTTACAAGGAAATTTGCACTTTCCTCTTTGTCCAGGGAATTCACTTTCACTAGTCGACGGTTTGTTTTCAACATGATCATTAGAGGTTGACAACACCGAGTTGTGCAAACGAGGAGACCCGTCCCTTAAGATCCGAGGGATGCAGGGACAATCTCTATGATAGTGGTCTCCTTTGCAGATGACACATGGCGATTTAGGCCTGGTCGGTGCAGTGTGTGGATTTTCGCTAGACGACGTTTGGTTGCCCCCTTTTGCCTTTGGCTCCTTCTTCTTCTTCTATTTCTTCTTCTTTTCCTTCTTCTTCTCAGATACTTGATTTTTGGCTTTACCAGCCCCATCAAGCGAAGAGGAAGGAGGAGAGGAAGAATTGGACGAAGTAGAGGGTTGGGGGGTAACTCTGTAATTGTCTAGTTACTGACTCGATTGTTCAGGAATCGCGGTGTTTTGAACGATGGAGGTTGAGAAAATCCATACGGGCAAGCCAATCGTCAATCCTGGAAGTGACAATGTGGCCATGTGGGGTGCACCAACATCTCCCCAAGAGGAGAAGGGACTAGGATTTCCTCCAAGGGGAACTCCTTGGTTGGTAGACTCCATTTTCTCAACCTAAGACCAACGTAGGAAAGGTGACAATTATTCCGTTTAAAATAAATTTTAGATGCTTTGACACAACTTGTTTTTCGATTTTAAAGAGTCGAGAAAAAACAAAAGATGACTCTAGTCGCCTTCGATTTTTAATGAGCCTGAAGTGACAAGTGCTCAGATGGACCTTTTCCGTTAAGGAGTCTGAAAAGGAACGAAAGGGACTGCTCTGGAAATCTAGGCAGAGGGATTACCAAACCAATCGCAAAACTGCAAAATACTTTTTACGATACGACAGTCAATCTTCCCGAATGCTGTGTTTAGTGCATTGCGATCGATAGGGCGGCAGACACGACTTCCTATGGATAAAGGATTAAGCCTATTGTGGTCTCCAAAAATATACTCGACGGTACGTGGGAGCACAAGTCCATACTGGCACTTATCGTCTCAAAGTGGAGGAATCACCCAACCAACGGTGAGAACAACAGTTACCAGGCTTTACAACGCCGGAATACGTCTCTAGCCTAGACTTCTAGATGTTGTGCGTTAGGTTCCAAAGCGTTGTTAGATTCATTAAATTAATTTTATAGTTGATCTTGCTTAAGAAATTTGCCTTTCAGGTTCACCGCGTGATGTAGATGTACAATTCCTAAAATGCAATCTAAGATGATAAACAGTCTTTTTATCTTCTTTGTGCAATGAAAATCCTAGCTACT
The DNA here is from genome assembly GCA_031772625.1 of Pinus tabuliformis. NCBI lineage: Eukaryota > Viridiplantae > Streptophyta > Pinopsida > Pinales > Pinaceae > Pinus > Pinus tabuliformis. The sequence goes on from CM062816.1 coordinate 440,197,207, forward strand.
AAGGAAAGAGAGACAATATTCTTTCACAAAGAGCATAGAGCACACACTATATGCACTGTCCTAAATCAAACCAATCAAACAGTCTAAATGCAAATGCACATGCATGTATTTGTTTTTAGCCTTCTTAATATGTGAATGATAAAAAGAAAGCTAATGTGCAAATCTGAATTACTTTTCAAGCGACAATTACTAACAAGTTTCTTTTCAAAATCAAAATGAAGACAATGACAACACTTTGCGATTTGGAAATGAAGACTTGCTTTCGACACTATAAAAACTACTAATTTAGATCAAATACAATAGTAACAGGGTAATCGACTATCAAGAGCAATCAGACTCTCTTCTATGACTGAAAACGACACTTGCAACACTTTCAAATCAAGAAACGACAGTACAATTACGTTACTTTTTTGCAAAGGAGAACTGAAAATGACTCAACAAACACACAAAGACATTTACAGTTCTTTGCACAATGGAGGTGGAATAACAACAAGGAAAGGGGTTTCAAACAGAGGTGTACTGACTACAGGCAACAAAATTCTTGAATAGATCTGAAAAGAGTGAACATAAACCAAAATTCAGGAACAATGCCTAGTCTGATCAGCGCACCTGTAACATAGTGAATTTGAAATGCAGTGCACCTACTACACTCGGGAAGTGCGCTGAATTTCAGATTCACAGAACAGAGACTGCGCTGGGCCAGGGACGAGACTTTGCTTGGGTTCCGGGTCACAGTTTGCAGTTCAGTTCAAGGATTTTGGCCGAGCAAGTGGTAATCAGTAAATCAAAAACAGGGGTAGATCTAAGGAGGTTACTAGAGCCACCACAAGGGCAATTAGAGAGTTTGCAAATTAGTTGTTTAATTCATAAACAAAACCCAGAGATTGACTGAAGCGACATTTATCTACTTTGCATTTGCATAGCAAATGCAGTTCGAAAGCTACCTGGCTCAACTTCAGGCTCCGTTTGTAAGTTTATAAAGTAAACAAATGTAGATAAACAAACAACCTAGTCGCTCCCCAGTGGAGTCGCCATTTTGTTACAGGGAAAAGTGTCTATGCAGAACTGCTAATCCCACTAAGGTGTGGTAGCTACCTTAGAAACAAACAAAGTAAAACTACTTTCGTTTTCCTTTATGAAAGATAGATGAGAGAAGAATAAAGGAGACCAACCTCTGTCTTGCGCTTGGTTCCTTGCTCGATTCCTCTCTCTTCTGATAGTCCTTTGCTACTCGCTTCCTTGTATACCCAGCTTCGCAGAGTACCTGTAGATTCAAAGCAGCATAACACTATACGAGAACATGGATCTATTATCATAAACAATCTAGGATCAGATGTAAATTGACCATACAAATGCACAAAACATAGATTACACAAGAGTATGGAGGAAAAATTGAATAGCTTTATTGATAATCAAGAAAGAGCCAAGAGAGTTACAACTAGTTGTTCTGACCCAACATCATCCTCTCAACAAGTAAGCCCTTCTTCACCTCATGCAAAGCTTAGATCACCCAACACTATGATGTTGCCTCAAGAAACCAACAACAATTCCTTACAAGATGCAAAATTCTAGCCTCCGGATCTCTGGGATGAGGGATCCATATATAGATATCTGTAAGGGAGATGAGTTAGCTTGTGATTTGATTAGTGTCTTCCCTCTAATAGTTCTTGCTTCCACTTGGAGATTGATGATCTCTTACTCATCCTTGGTCGAATTCAGAGAGGCAAGTGTCACAGGAGAAGTTTCTGGAAGATTCCATGCCTCTCCACCTCGCGGATTGACACTGCCATTTGTCTCTTCTCGTCCATCGCACCCCATAGAAGGGCTTTTTGAAATGCAACGCACCCACAGAGTGTACTTAGGTGAGATGAAACACACTTTGCCTATGGAGAAGGTGAAATGATCCTGTTTTGACAAGTTCTGAGTAGTTTTTCATGGAGAACTTCTGGGAGACGCTGTAATCAGTTGACCTTGTTCCTTTAGGGGTTGGAACAACACTTTTAGGGACTTAGGAGCCCTTGGTTTATGGAAATTTTATGCTTGAGGTTGCAGTGCCCAAAAATGTCTATAACACTATCGGCTGGCTGGTGTTTTCTTGGGGCTTCTCCAGCCTCCCTCGCAGTCGTGCTAGCCAGACCGATTTCTTGCATTTTTCTGGCCACTCGGGTGTAGTAGCATGTTTACGCTTTGCCGATTTCCTGCGTTTTTCTGGACGCTTGGGTGTACTGGTGGCATGTTTACGTTTTTCTGGACACTCGGGTGTACTGGTGGCATGTTTACGTTTTGGGGATGGTGCGGTCAATCCCCCATTTATCATGGCAATTAGCTCTTCCCAGCTGCTCTGCTGCTGGGTGAGGCTATGGCTGACTATTAACCGAATCAACCCATGATGACTAACAACTGACTCTACATGCTGTGCCTTTTTTTTGCTCTGTGCAACATCATGAAGTAACGAATTCAAAAATGTAGGTAAATTTATAGAGCATTTTTGCTTTAGTACAGCTAAGAGTTTGAGATGTCGTGGTCTTACCACGTCTTTTCTGCCTTCACAGGTGATGTAGCTTTGAATGGTCTTTGCCAATTCTGCCCACGGCTCTCCTAGTGCTGCTGGCAGAACTCCCTTTCCTCTAATTGCCAGGCTCTGGCCTTCGTCCTGGAAGATTTCTATAATCTTCTGCAATCTCTCCTTTTTTAACGTCCATACAGGTCCAGTGGCTGGTAGTCTCGAGACTTCTGCGATTATGTCATCAGTGACTGCTATGTGTCTCCCCCTCACTGTGGAGTAATCCTCTTGCAAGTTCTGCAAGAATTCAATTTCCACAGTCTCGTTAGACTCTTGCAAGTGGTTGAGATAAGTCAGCCACCCTGCTCTTGCCAAGATTTCCCGGGCAGCAGTAGAGACTGTTAACACCTGCGGTTCTCTCTGAATCGATCTTCCTCCCATGGTTTCGCTGTAAACTCTTAATGGAACAACAACTGTTCGTGCTATTGAAACACAGAGAGGCTGACAGACACAAGACTTGTTCAAAATCTAATGCTGCAGAGTATACAATAGAAATGGCTTATGAACAGCAAGTCATGCAGAAAAAATAAAAAATAGTATGCCGTTGAGCCGTGCCATACCCTAGTACACAACTTCCCGAATAGTGGGCTGACACGTAATCCAGGGAATGATGTGGTTAACCTCGCCCCCCACAATGTGATAGGCTGTCCTAGCTGTCAAATAAAGGAGCAGCGCCCGCTCTGAAGCAGAGTAAAAAAAGAACAGCGTATGTCTATATGCCATGTTTACAAAAGCAGTGAATTACCAAAATCGAGGCATAGAGTTGGATCGCTTAATACGTAAGAAACTACTGTGATATGATGCGACGCTAGGGGATAGGACATATGCCGTGGAACGGAATCTCATGCGGTCATTGTCAACTGTTCTGTCATGATTGGTAATAATAGATGTCCATGCATTATATGGTTCGGGAAATAATATATGATTTATTACTAAAGTATAAGAAATAGAAGGGTGCTAATAACTTACCTATTGGTGTGAATAATGTGACTTCAATACAATTAACAGTGCTCTGCTGTCGACAGGTGGAAGAGTTGTTTATTTCACCCATGGAACCATGATCCTTTGTGTATGCTTAGGAAATGTTGTGTGATGTCAAAATGTAGGCCATTATGCTGGCTTGGTGACCAGTTAACCATAATGCCATTCACGGGAAGGAGCGAAAAGTGGGCAGGCCAGCTCGTGATGAGACCTCCTGTTCCAAGGGTTGTTTATTTGATATACCTTTTGGACCATAGCCCTGGTGTGGTGGCCATAGTGGGAATGCCACTTCGCTTTCGTCCTCATGATCATGGTAGGCTAGCTCTTGATGAGACCCCCTATCCTGCATTTGACAACTTATAAGTCATTTTTGCTCTTTTTTCTTTGTTTTTCATAAAATACTTTCCCTTATTTACACACAAAGGGTGGTTCAACACTCCTTAAGAGTAGGAATGGTGGAAGAAGTCTTAACATCTCAATAAGAAGATATAAACGCTTTGCTCTTATTCCTAAATAATAACCAAAGAGGATTAAAAGGGATCACCATGATAAAGATAACCAATCAGAGCAGAATTAGTAGAACAATGATAGCAAAAGATGATAAATAAGCGTGTCCTTCCTTCTGTCCTCTTACCAATTCAGAGCAATTTCTTATAAAGATAGTGATTTATGATTGACTGATTTCAGTATGTTGTGATTGTGTATCAATTGCATAAGTGCATACTTGTATTCTAAAAGACTTGAAAGAACAGGAGCAATACGCATCCTCAATTTAGAACAACAAAAGGAACAAGTTGTTTCACAAGGAGAGCAAAAGACGCAAGAGGTGTTCCTTTTGGAAAAAGGGACAACAGAAGACCACAAATGCTGTTCCTTTGGAAAAGGAATAGCAAAAAATGCAAATGCCGTTCCTTTGAAAAAGGAACAACAAAGATGGAAAACGCTGTTCCTTTGGAAAAGGAACAACAGAACACACAGATGCTGTTCCTTTGGAAAAGGAACAACAGAAATTGAAAACGCTGTTCCTTTGGAAAAGGAACAGTAGAACATACCAATGCGGTTTCTTTGAAAAAGGAACAACAGAAAAAAAATGTTGTTCCTTTGGAAAAGGAACAACAAAACATACCAATGTTGTTCCTTTGAAAAAGGAACAACAGAAATCAAAATGATGTTCCTTTGGAAAAGGAACAGCAAAACAGGCAAATGCCATTCCTTTGGAAAAGGAACAACAGAAATCGAAAATGTTGTTCCTTTGGAAAAGGAACATAAAAACACACAGATGCCATTCCTTTGGAAAAGGAACGATAGAAATCAATAAAAATGCTGTTCCTTTGGAAAAGGAACAGCAAAAACACACAAATGCCATTCCTTTGAAAAAGGAACGACATAAATAAAAAATATTGTTCCTTTTCCAAAGGAACAGTAGAATACAAAAATAAAGAAAAAGAACCAAATTACAACAAAATGACGACTGATCCAAAGGGGGTTGCTCTTTTGAAAAAGGAACAACCAGAAGAAAAAGCTGTTCTTTTGAAAAAAAAAGGAACAACAAAAAATAATAACAGCAAAACGTTGATTCAAAAATATGTACAAAAATGATTCAAGAAAAGAAATTATGTACAAACTATAAAAAGAAATAAATTCCTTAATGAATTACAGGTGAGGAAGACTTCTCTTCCTCCCCCAAAATCTCCATATCAGAGTCTCGGTGTAGCTGTTGGTAGAAGGACTCCCGAGTGAGTGGTTTACGATAGAGACGAACTCGGTGGCCATTTGCCTTGAAGGCATATCCAGAATCGTCAATAGTGATTAGAGTAAGGGTCCCATTTTCATGTACCTTCTGGATTTCGTATGGTCCCAACCAACGAGTCTGGAGTTTCCCAGGGAAGTCTTGAAACCTGGAGTCGTACAAAAGAGCCCAGTCTCCTTCGTGGAAGTCTTTATTTTTAATGAGAGCATCATGTCATTTAGCTCATTGTTGTTGGATTAGGGCAGTGTTTTGAAGTGCAGAGAGCCTAATTTCGTCCAGCTCATTGATCTGTTGCAATCGATTAATCTGTGCCTCGGTTAGATCTAAGACTACTTCTTGTGCTGTTCACAATGTTTGGATTTCGAATTCTATGAGGAAAATGGGTTGTTTTCCAAACATTAATTGATAAGGTGAGTAACCTGTGGTGCTTCTCCATGTTGTTCTGTAAGCCCACAGTGCTTCAGGTAGTCTGGCAGCCCAATCACGTCTATGTGACACTATGGTTTTCGTTAGGATTTCTTCTATTATTTTATTGCTGCTTTCTACCTGCCCATTTGCCTGTGGGTGGTATGGAGTAGTGATTTTATGCTGGACATGGTAGTTGTTGAGTGTTGCAGCTATTCTGTTCCCAGCAAACTGTGGTCCACCATCTGTAATTATTTCTCTTGGAAGGCCATAACGTATAAATAGATGGAACATGAACTGTATGATAGAGTCCTCTGTAGCTCTTGGCAATGCCTCTGCTTCAACCCACTTCGTGACATATTCTCTTGCCACCAAAATATATGTTTTCTGGTTTGATGATGGGTTAATTGGTCCAACGAAATCAAGAGCCCATCGCTCGAATGGTTCGATGACTAGCTGTGGTTTCAGAGGCATCTCATCAGACTGACCAGGGCGTCCTGCTCTCTGGCAACTATCACAGGCTTGGACAAATTTCTTTGCATCTTTGAAAATCGTGGGCCAATAATACCCTGTCTGCAACACTTTATGTCCAGTTCTGCGATCGAAAAAATGTCCACCACATGGTCCGCTGGTAGGCTTTTAAAATTTCAAAGATTTCATCTTCTTGAATGCATCTCCTGATATGCATGTCTGCCCCTGTATGGAACAAATAGCCCCCAATCCAAGAAAATCGAGCACTCTGCTGAACAATCTGTTTCCACTCATTAGGGGTTAGATGCTTCGGTAATTTACCCACTGCTAGGTAATTGGCAACATCAACATACCAGGGTGTTTGAACAGCCACAACAAACAGATGCTCGTCCGGAAATTGGTCTTCAACTGCTGCGGCATCGATTGGCTTTGGCATTCTTGAGAGAAAATCGGCTACAGGATTTTCTTTGCCAGGTCGATCCTTGATTGTAATATCAAATTCCTGCAATAAAATCAGCCATCTAGTTATTCTGCCATTTGTGATAGGCTTATTTGCTAGATATTTTATGGCAGAATGATCTGTGTACAAGATAACAGGATATCCAGTAATGTAATGTCTAAACTTATTGACAGCATGTATTACAGCTAGAAATTCTTTTTCAGTAACAGTGTAGTTTAATTCAGCAGGGGATAAGTTTTTGCTGATGTAGTAAATTGCATATGGTTTTTATTCTCTTCCTGCCCAAGGAATGCTCCAATGGCTGTATCTGAGGCATCAGATGATATCTGAAATGGAAAATCCCAATTTGGTCCTCGAAGGACTGGGGTTGTGGACACAAGATTCTTAAGGTCCTTGAAAGCACGTTCACATTTTTCTGTCCAAAGAAAATCAACGTTACCAGTTAGTGCATACAGAGGTGCAGCAATGTGCGAATAATGTTCTATAAATCTCCTATAATAACCAGAAAATCCAAGAAAACTGCGTACCTCCGTTTGAGTGGTAGGAGTGGGAATAAGCAAAATTATTTGGATTTTGGCTGGGTCTACCTGAATGCCAGCTGCTGAAATATAATGTCCTAGGATAAGTCCTTCAGTCATCATCATATAGCATTTTTCGTGGCTTAAACAAAGCCTCGTAGCAATGCAACGTTGTAGGACTTTTTCTAGGGTATCCAATGCTGGATCGAAATCATCTTTGTATGGTGTAAAGTCATCCATGTATAATTCAAGTCCTTCATTTATTAAATCTGCAAAAATGCTAAGGATAGCCCTTTGGAATGTGGTAGGAGAATTGCATAAGCCAAAAGGTAGAACTCGGTAGGCAAATGTTCCCCAAGGACAAGTAAAAGTAGTTTTGTCTTGGTCTTCAGGGGCAATCTGAATCTGATTGTATCCACTGAAGCCATCCAGGAAAGAAAATAATTTCTTTCCTGCCAAAGTGTCTAATACTTGGTCGATGAATGGGAGAGGGAAGTGGTCCTTTTGTGTTGCTTTATTTAGCTCCCTATAGTCCACACAGATTCTCCATTTCCCATTCTTTTTTGGTACCACCACAAGCGGAGAGACCAATATACTATCAGAGATAGGATAGATGAAATTGACATCTAAAAGTTTTTGAAGTTTGGCTTTTACCACATCTTTTAGATGAGGATTTAGTCTCCTCTGAGGTTGTCGAACAGGTCTCACATCTTTTTTTATATAAATGTGGTGTGTACATAATTGGGGGTCAATTCCTTTCATATCAGGGTAGTCCCACACAAATGCTTCTTTATATTTCCTTAACAAATGGATGAGCTTCATTTCTTGCTCGGGTGTGAGGTTGGAATTAATATTTAAGGTTTTACCCAGTTCAATTTCCACAATTTTACTATTTGGAACAGAAGTAACAGGTATTGTTTGATCATGTGTATCTTTCAGAGAATCTTCTTCTAATTCATTATCAAATGCTGCTTCTATCATATGACATTGTGTGCGGGATGTGAGTTTCGTTTGACTAATGAAATTATTAATGGCATCGTCTTCTGTTTGGTCTTTGAAATCAAGTGCCTCTTGTATAGTTAATGGGGATCTAATGTTATCGGTAAGGTATGATACAGGATGCTTGTTAGTTTTGATTATTGTGACACTTGGCTGCGCTGGAGGATATAGAACTAAGTTCTTGATATTTGGTCCTCTGGATATGGTCATATTTCCTTGCCGGCAGCCAATATAAGCATCGACAGTGGCAATCCAAGGTCTACCTAAAATCAATGGATGTCCATCAAGTCGGGTTTTGGGATTTATTATCAGAAAATCGGTTGGGTATTCCCAGGAATCAACAGAGACCATGACATCATGTAGTGTGCCCTCTGGTCTAACCACAAATCGGTCAACCAATTCTAGCAAGGTAGAGGTGGGTTCTACAGATGTAATGCCTAGCTTTTGGCAAGTAGTGGTTGTTAAGATCTTGATTGCAGCTCCTATATCAACTAAGGCATTGGACAGGGTCTGACCATAAATTTGGACAGTTATAATTGGATTTCCTTGGTCTTAGTATTTAATGGGTGTTTCTTTTCCTGATAGTAAGTCAGATAGAGTGCCGACTACTTGGACTCTTGGATTATTTGTTATATTCCTCCTTGGTTTCTTTATGCACAATTCTTTGATAGTTTTTGCGTATATCGGGATGTCTTGAATGGCTTGGAGGAATGGAATTTTTATGTACAAATTTTGTAATTCTCCCAGAATGTCAAAATCAGGATATTGCATAGGTCGAGGTATGACTAATCATTCTGGGAACGGGGGAGAGGATGTGGTTGCTTGATTATGATTTTGTTGTTTATTCACATCCTCTTCTTGTGACAGATGTTCTCTGGGTAACTGATGTTCAACCTGGACTGTCTTATCTCCCTCAGTTTCAATAATACACCCAGATCATAACTAAAGATCATTACACTCCCTTAGATCGGCTCCTACCTCTGGTGTTTCTATGATTTGGACAGATTGGACCGGTCTGTTATTTGGATTGGGGTTGGTTTGGGCTGGGAGTTGCAGTCTCAGATTAGATTGGGGATTTTGTTGTAAGGCTGGCAGTGTAGGTTGAGGGAGTGGAATGGTTCCTACTGGCTGATGCATCAGTCTCTGCCAGTTTGTCTGCCAGGCTAAACTTTGTGAAGTAGGGGGAGTCCATTGTGGTGGATATGAGTTGCCTTGCCAATATGATGGAGTATAAGGAAGATTCAGCCAAGCAGATTGGCTTGCCTGATTCAGCCACGGGTTTGAAGAAGGAAACGACTGCGGTGACCAGTTTGGAAACGGGGATTGGGATTGACTTTGCCACATATTATATTGTTGAGCATTATACTGTGGAGGTTGAAAAGAAGAAATTGGGTCTGGAAACATACCAGATTGTCTCGGCTACCACTGATGGCGCTGGTTGAGCAAATACACCGATTCTGGATCTTCTTCTGCTTCCTTATATACTGCTTTCAATCCAAGAAGTAAGGGACAACTCTCCGTAAGGTGATCTTTTATACAAATGGCACATGTTTGGACTACATCCAGTGGACACTCCTTATGGCTATGCTTTTTCCTACATCAGGGACAGAAGATTGCCAAATTCTGTTCTGCCTCCATTTGCTTCTGTTTGGCCTGCATAATATCAAGTTGTGTAGTTAGTGTCCCTAGTATATCAGTTTTAAAGTTTTCCAATAAATTTCCAATTTCTACACGCGTTACTCCTTCTGTCAAAATTTTATTATCCCTTACAAACCGATCATGTTCTGCCAGTTTTACTCTTGTGCTGCCTCTTGAGCTCCTGATACATAAATCAATAATGTCAACAAAACTTTCCTGATAAATATCTCCTTTTCCCATAATGTTTAATGTTTCAATCCATTGTTCCTTCATGCCCCTTATTAATGCTGTTTTTAACACATTATCAGGTAAAGGTAGTGATGCATAAGGATATATTTGAAGATTATACTGAAAAAATTCCACATACTCCTCTAATGTTTCATTAGGTCTAGCTGTCATCTGGAATATTTCGTCCTTCAGTTCTCTAGACCTGCAATAGTCCTGATATTTTTTTAGAAAAGATTCTTTCATTTGATCCCAGTTATTTATAACCACGCCACCTAACCCCATAAACCATCTTAAAGTTGCCCCTTTTAATGTAGAGGGAAATAGTTTCAGTTTCTGGGGGTCGGTGGTGTAATCATATCCCCTGCACAGTACATCAAATTCAAATAAAAATGCATTCGGATCTTCTGATGAAAGACCGTGGAATGTAGGGATATGTTGAAGAGGGATTGCTTTCATAAGCGCATTTGCTGCAGAATCCACTATGGGGTATTGTAATGTATAGGTTTGGGTGTTTGGCTGGTTTTGAGCCATTGGGTCGAATATATGCCAATAACCTTCTGGGATATCTAGGAGGGTATTCCTAGGTTGAGAGGGAATGGCTTTAACAGGAATAGTTTTAATAGCACTTCCTCTATCTGGGATAATGAGAGTGCCTAATGTCTGAGGAGATTGAGTTTCTTCAAAGATGATTTTTGCAGCACTTCCCATGTCTGGGCTGTTCAATGGCTGAGTTGTCTCGAGAGGAGATCTCAGTTCCTCGGTTTCCCCTGTCTCTCCTCCTCCTTCGCAAAGATTACTGAAATTCCCTTACTGCAATAGTTATGGAGTAGAATTTTCAATTTCTTGAAAGTCTTGCTCTTCAGTTTGACTATGCACCTCAGCAAAGGCTACAAATGGTGATCCTGTGGCCTGAAGGGAACTAGTAGGCTGTTTAGAAATGACTTTCCTGGGTCCTACTGAGTGCTGAGATTCTGTTTTCTTGTAGATTTCATCTATGAAGGTTGGTCAGCCAAGGGTCATCGGCCCCTTAGCTTTTTCTGGCTTGGGTAGAGGTTTGGAATTTTTTTCTGGCTTTTTCTGCTTAGTCATGCACTCAAATTAACTACTAAATTCTACTCAATCAAAACAACAACAAATCTGCAAGAAAGTGGGCAGAGGAGCAGGGCTTTTACATGCTCCACATGTAGGTTCTTACCTTCCGTTTTTAAAACCCAATTCTTCCCTAACAGGTTCGTACACTACTTTGAAAAAAAGAACAAATGGATACACTCTTTCCCCGGCAACAATGCCAAAATGTAGAGCTATAAAAAGGGTCTCTTTCACCTCTAATTACCTCACATTAATATGTCAATCCGGGAACATTTTGCTATTTCAAAGAGTGTCTCATTCCGAGGCTATCATTCGTCAGAGTAATGCTGGTAGTACAGTGTTCAGAAATACAAGAGTAAATGGATGATTGTCTACAGCTTAAGTACTTCAAAAGATTAAATCACAAATTTAGAAGACTAAGCAACTTATCAGTCAAGGGTTCGGTAGCAATAACCCATCCCTTTGGAAACTGATGGAAAAGGAAATCAAAGAACAGATCGTGGATTCGGGAGCCGTACAGTAAATGCCAATGCTCACTACAACCTGAGATCGTTCTTCATGCCAACACCAAGAAATGGAACGACAGATAAGAAATGGAACAACAATTAAGAAATCGAACAGTAAATCTGAAATGGAACAACAAATCCAAAATGGAACAGCAGCTAAGAAATAGAACAAAAACTAAGTCTCACAAGTAGTAACATCTTAATCTATCAGATCAAATGTATTAATAGTAATCTACAGGAATCAAACGACAATATTTCACTCTTAAGGGCGGATTGAATAACGCACACCAATGGAACAACACTGATTACTGATAAGTTATGGAACAACGCTTGAAAACCATATACACACACAACACACTTAAATAGTAATCTGATCCAAATATCGATCTCAGTTAGAAAGAATACGACTGCATTTCAAAATATAACAACATTGTTCATAAATCCAACAATCGCAAAGAACATAACTTCCAAGATGAATTTCGTAATGCTAATGAACAAGTGCACAACACAAAGGCTCTGTAATGGAACAGTAACAGTATTATGTAAAGACTAGCAATATTATATCAACTCCTAAAAGAACAGTAATATGATGCAGAGTCAATACAATTGATCTGTTTGTAGAAACCTTAATAAATTAAACATAATAGAGCATGTGATGTAAACTTATAAAACACACCAGATTACCAAATGACGTCGATAAGCAAACCACACATACACCAAACGTAATAATACAGGAGAAAGTGTCCTCCAGGGCCAGGCCCTTAGCCTCTAGGGGTACACCGCTTGAAGTTATTCCAGACTCAGAGATGAAATAGTAACCAAGTTTGTATTATAGCATAGAATAGAATTACAATAAACCAGTTCTTAATGAGACTCGATGATCAAAGTTTTGATCTTAAAAGAAATTACATAAAAGCATAGCGGTCTCTAACTCTTTCTCGAGCTAACAGTGTTGCCCCTTTTATAAGGGTGACGACGGAAATATCTAAGTGCAGAAATAGATAAAACAACGATCCCTCAGGATCAAGGATCCTGAGGGATTCGTGGAACCATTAGTCCTCAATCATTTATTTTCTCTCCTGCGCCGAGCTGATATCTCCACCTCCTTTCCCGGGCTGATTCGCTTTGTTTTCTTTGCCTTGTTTGCATTCGGTCTCTCGTCAAAGGGACAGCGGTTAAGCCGTCCTTGTCCTTTCCTTTGGAACGATAACTTCTCGTTTTCTCTCTTTCCTGCATAAGGAAATGACAATTGTTAGTGTTTTCATCTTGCATATTAATCTCACATGGTCTATTATAATTCTTTATCATTTTCCTAGTTCATGATCCAAAAGGTTTGTAAGTTCTAATGAAAAGATACTGAAATAATCATCGGAAGCATACCTTCTTTAGTACTCCACATCGTCTTTTGATATCCGATTCAGACATGATGCCTCTTCAAATCCTTTCACCTGACATATCAGAAATCGTTTCCTCACCCTATACGACTATCCAAACTTTGGATGGAGAAGGAAACATGGGAAATATTTCAAATACATTACTCATCGATATTTCTGTCACGACAAGCATCGTGGAAAACATCCAGATTAGAGCGGATTGCAATCTTGAGGAAATTGCAAGCTTCATCTACCTTTTTAAGGAATTCCATGATATATTCACCCGGTCTTATGAGGAAATGCCTGGCATAAATCCGTCTATTGTCGATCATGAGATCAAGCTTTAAGACAATGCTAAACCTGTCCGTCAAAGGCTTCGACCGTCCATCCTCGCAAAACGACAACCATCAAAAATGAGGTGGAAAATTTGTTACATGTTGGTTTTATATATCATGTTCCTTTAACGGAATGGGCTTCCAATCTAGTTCCTATCGATAAAAAACAAGGAACCATCTGCATATGTGTCGACTATCGAGACTTGAATGCCGCGTGTCCCAAGGATAATTATCTGACACCGTTCATTGATCAAATCATTGACGACTGCGCTAGTTGTGAATCATTTTCATTCATGGATGCATTCTCAGGTTACAACCAGATTGCTATAAAACCCAAAGACCAGCACAAAACCGCCTTCGTGTGCCCATGGGGCATCTTTGCCTATTGAAAGCTCCCATTCAATTTAAAGAATGCTGGAGCAAATTTTAAAAGAGCCATGGAATACGCATTTCACGATATCAGGCATATCGTTCAAGCTTACTTGGATGACCTTCCAGCCAATTCCAAGCAACGAACACAACACTTAAACCATTTAAGAGCCATCTTTCTTAGGTTCTGGTTTTACAACATACATCTGAATCTACATAAATGTGTTTTCTTTGTCAAGTCTGGATGCTTACTTAGACTCATTGTCTCCAAGTATGGGATTAGGGTTGATCCCAATAAGGTAAAGGCAATCACTCAATTACCCGAACCACAATCCGTTCTGTAGCTCCAACATTTGCAAGGGAAAGAAAACTTTTTATGACGGTTCATTGTAAAATATGCTGAGTTGACGAAAGGCTTCATGCGCCTGCTTAAGAAGGGAGTGCCATATATGTGGGATGATCAAGCTCAACGATCATTTGATGCCTTGAAAAAGATGCTTATATCAGCCCCACTCCTTAGCGCTCCCAACCATGGCCGCAACTTTCTTCTATACCTGGCAGCCTCGCCATCCTCTCTCGGAATGGTCTTGCTTTAAAATCATGATGAACAGAGTGAACATGTGATTTATTATCTGTCAAAAGGCTCGAACTCAGATATTCACATGTGGAAAAGCTGTCATCGGCAGTCGTCTTTGCTGTCAACCTATTTCGACACTACATACTGTTGCGATAGACTACTTTCATCACCTTGCAGAATCCCATGAGACACATTTTGTCTCGTCAAGTAATTGGAGGAAAATATTCGAAATGGATTGTGATCCTCCAACAATTTGATTTGGTTTTCACTGCTGCCAAGGCGAAGAACTCCTTAATCTTCGTCGAACTTTTGTCGGATCTTCCCGTTGTCTATCCTAACGAGATAGCCCATGATCCTCTACCAGATGAAGGTATCTATCTTATCGACACCACTGACCCTTGGTATGGTGACATTATTGTCTACCTACAAGCACAATAGTTCCGCCTCGAACTATCAACAGGTGACCGTCATCACATTCGCCACCAAGCGCGACACTATCTAGTGATTAACAATATGTTATATCATTGTGGTATGGATATAGTTCTTCGACATTGCCTCACTCATGAAGAGGCAGAACATGTTTTAAATTATTGCCATGTTGGAGCATGTGGCGGTCATCTATCTGGCATATCTACTGCACAGAAAATCTTGTGTGCAGGCTATTATTGGCCAACTTTATTCAAATATTGCATCAAGGCCATTCGGCAATGCCATCCTTGTCAAGTATTCACAAAGAAAATGCATGCTCCTTTGGCCCTACTACCCTTGGTTATCTCCGTTAACTCCTTTGCCAAATGGGGGATAGAATTCGTAACTTGAAATCCCGTTTCCTCTACTGGACACAACTATATCATTGTAGCTGTGGACTATTTCATGAAATGGGCCGAAGCCCTTCCCACCTACCGGGGCGATGGGGAAATGACGGTGCTATTCCTGTTCAATTAGGTTATCTGTGGCTTCGGTTTACCCCGCACAATCATTACAAACCATGGTTCTCATTTCTAGAACCACATGATGTTTGACTTAACATCGCTGCTAGGTTTTTGTCAGGATCAATCATCCTCCTACTACCCCCAAGCTAATGGTCAAGTAGAGGCCGTTAATGGCGTCTTAAAAACCATGATCCATAGGTTGGTAGGAAATCATTAAACCAACTGGCATCGAATTTTATATTCGGCGCTATGGGCATACCGAACTTCAGTAAAAACTGCTATAGGCTTTACACCATTTAAACTCACTTACGGCCTGGAATCAATTTTACCAATAGAGTGTCAGATCCCTTCCCTACAAATAGCCATTGAACTCCTACCCAAAACTACTACCGAAGAAGAGTGCCTACTATACCTCAATCAACTGGATGAAACCCGTCGAGATGCCAAATTGGCACTCGAGGCCCACAAGCGCCGGGTAAAAGCCCAGTATGACAAAAAGGTCAAGCCTCGTTCTTACCAAGAGGGAGATCTTGTTTTGCTCTATGATAAAAAACATGACCTCTTGGGGGCAGGAACACTTCAACCCTTATGGCTAGGTCCCTATGTCATCAAGAAAGCCCTCTCAAAAGGGGCATATGAACTTCAAGACTAGGAAGGAGTCCCGCTCGCCGAGCCCAGAAATGGGCTCTATTTGAAAAAGTATTATGCCTACTATTGCACTAGGCATGTGCTTTGTAATTTTATGTACTTAGAAGTTTTTCTTCCTTTTTGGTGTGATTGGATTGTTTTGATATTTGTTGGAGTATTTGTCTCATACATCCTTCTCACAATGCAGATGTCTTCATTACCCTTAGCATACGTAGGATATGTGTATGGTGCCAGTCATCACACATGGCACATTGCATCAGCTGCTTGGGTCATCTACACACTTGAGTCAGAACTGTTTTGTTCCGGAGGAGTCTTTCTTGTCATTTCCACCAACAATATTTTTGAGTACATGTCCATAATTTCACTTTTCACTGAAGCGTCATCAAGGGACATCTCCAATCTGGTGGTCAGGTTAGACTCTCATCTAGTTTTTATGCAATTGACAAATCATTATCACATTCGTAGTCCAACCTTGTTACGTCATTATCTAAGAGTACGACTCCTAGAACGTAAATTTGAAGTTATCACATATGAACACATTCCTAGAGAATTTAATACAATTGCTGATTCATTAGCAAACTATGTGTTAGATTGGCATCTGTCTCATTCACTATAGAAGCATGCATGAAAAGTAAAAATGTACAGAGTTAAAATTTTTACAAAAGACATTTAAAAAGCATTTATGCCATCAAAATACCAAAATGTCTGTATATATAGATAGAATCCAGTGTTTTACATCAAAATATTCCAAAACTTGGATATTTTAAGTACAAAATGGCTATTAAGCCTAGCTACAAACACCCATTAGCTATGCCAAATCACCTGCGAAAAAGAGCCTACTGCTCCTGAAATGCTAAAATTGCTCTAGCTATCCTCCAAAGAGGAACCAGAAACTGCTCAAGTACACTGATTGTGTGCCGCTACATATGAGAGGGAATCTCCCTCATAGAAAGGGGGGGCACACCCATGCTCAAGCCCTCCAGATTCCTCAGAACCTCGCGAAGACTATCGGAATCCCCCCCCCAGTAGGTAGTTTGCCTCCTCGTCTCATATGATAGAGTTTGCCTACAGGTCGTAATGGCGCCACATCTATGTTAAGCATAAAGTTTCATGCCAATACTTGTTCACCCACAAAAAACATCACATAAACATTCAAAAGCTAAAAAATACTTGAATTACTTTCAAAAATCATTTTCACCATGAGGACCCGTGTTGGTCCTGGGCGGTAGCATCAAGTCAGGGTCACGGTGAAGTCCATGCCCTCATAAGCATAGTCATCAATCATCACAATCTGGTCACGAAGCCACTGGAAGAAATCTTCCTTGAAGAAATGTCGGATCGGTCCTCCTCCTATGTAAGGATCGAGTGATGGCCATTAGCCCTGTATTGGCTCCCTCAGATCAAAGGGACCTAAGCTCATCCTTGGGTGCATAACAGGTACCCTCTCAAGAATGAATGAGACTATGAGAGTACCATACCCAAAACTTTGCTGGGTTCGAGTCTTGCATGCGGTTAACCCTACCTTCAACTGGTGAAGCACTGCTTCACACCAGTTGAACATTTGTGGCTGGACACAGTCAACTGCAAGAAACGGTTGGGCCTTTGTCGCAACGTGGGGACTCTTTGACCTCGCCAACTACACAAAAAACCATAAAATGGCCCTCATAGACCTGGACCTTATCCTCTCTATGGGGACCTTGTTGCTGACAAGTCCACTCTCAGGGATGTAGTAGGATTGCACCAGCTCTAGGGTAGATCGTGGATCAGGCCTACCCCTGGTGAGGTTTGCCTGTGCCCCATGACACGATAGACCAGTTAAAAAGTATATGTCATCATGGTCAATAGCCAGCTCATGATCTACAATCCTGAACACTTGCTCATGTTCATCCCAGCGCTGGATAATCCATCTCAATAAATCCTCTTGCCCTTTCATCAGCTCCAACTTTGCATACTTCAATAAACCGCAGAAGAAAAATGCAAGTATGCATGCTGGATCATTTCGCATTAGCAATTCTTGTTTATCATGGGCCCGTTCTCTCCATAGCCTAATCATTATGGCTCGAAACTTGTGCAAAATAACCCAAAAAATAGTCAAAATGGAGCAATACAACTTCAGGAATCACTGCATGAGGTTTTAAACTGTGCCCTCAAGCTCTAACGCTCCCCCCAGTGGTACACAGGGAGGATTAACACCCTCCAATAGGTCATATAGGGCATTTAGCACTCCCTACAGGCCATCTAGAGGGTGTCAATGCACAAATACTACTTTAGGGCACCTCAGATCTGCAGAAATCCACCCCAAAAATTGATAAAATAGGTTAAGGAATGCATAGAGCAAGGTTTTGGCCTCTATTTGGGACTGACGACATGTCGAATGGTTACCCGGATCTCCTGCAATGGTCTGCGGAAAATCTGCTCCTCTTTGGCTCCAAAATGTTCTCACAGTTCTCAAATAGTGAAAATGGTGAATGTGAAAGCTCAAAGAACTTCCTTATATTTAATTTTAGAGACATGATTTTTTGAAGTCATTAAATAGGAAGTAGTCCATTCCCCATGATTTTTTATCATGCATAAACCCATACAGATAGGAATTGCTGCTTTTTTATACATTTTTTTCTTCCGCTTTTGATGAAAGTACCCTCAGGAATGAAAAGTAGTAAAGCACTGCATGAAATTCTCAAAATGAGCGCTTTATTTTATGGGATATTTTCTCACTCTCAAAAACTGAAAAATCCCCAAGTTTGTCATCATTGGACTCGTTAAACACATACGACGATGGTCCGAGCAACTCTTTTTCGCTCTTTTTCTAGCTCATTAAAACGAAAAATATCATTAGAGCATTCTTTTTAGGTGCTTTTTTCTAGCTCATAAAACTGAAAAATCCCGAGTTTTTTCTTTAGGCTCATTAAAAATTTATAGAGATGACCCGAGCATTCTTTTAGGTACTTTTCTCGCTCATTAAACTAAAAAATCCTGAGTTTTTGTCACCGGGCTCATTAAAAATCTATGACAGCAACTAGAGCACTTTCTTTTCTAGGACCATTTCTCACTCTTAAATCGAAAAAATCCCCGAGTTTTTTTCGCTTCTTCAGGCTCGTTAAATCTACGAAGAAGGAATGAGTAGTTCTTTTACCTCTTTTTCCTTGCTCAATAAACTGAAAAAGATAGCTTGAGTTTTCTTCATTTGACTCGTTAAAATTTGATGAAGGTATTGAGTTTATTGTCGTGTGACTCATTAAAAATTCACGACAAAAATCGAGTTTAGTCCGTCTCCTCATACTCGTAACAAAATGAGGTCAACATCTCTTGAGCATAGGTTTCTCTTTGTCCGAACTCAATGGATTAACTCACGAAAAAGTAATCGATCCGGGTATACTATTAACCTTTTGTCGCACCCGGTTAACAACTATGACAAAGGGACCACCCTGGAGTCATTCTTTACAATCTTCTCAGACTCTCTAAATATGAAAAAGACCATTGAGTTGTCTCATCTGGACTCATTAAATTAAAGAGACGAGGTATAGAGTCACTCTTTTTACGATCTTTTTTAGACTCTCAAAACATGAAAAGATAGACGAGTTTGCCTGTATGGACTCATTAAACTAATCAGATAGGGCATAGAGTCGCTCTTTTTGCGGTCCTTTTCAAACTCTTAAAATATGAAAAGATTGACGAGTTTACCTGTTTGGACTCACTAAACTAATCAGACAGGGAAAGTAAACAATACAACTGCATTCAATATTAGAAAGTGTGGTTTGGCAACAGTCGTTCCCTTGAACATGGCAGTCCATCAAATAAACCTTCCTTGTGATGACCTCTCAATATGAATCCTACCATCCTATGAGTTTAGCCTAAATACCGTGATGTTCTTGCATCTTTGTATCCTAACACTCTTTGGTGTTCATGAGTCTAGTGCTGCATGGTTAAAACATTGTCGTGCCTTCTATTGTTCAAGGGTTAACCTTTTGTTTCCTCCATCAGCCCATCAAGCATATCCTTTCACCACGCCCTCTGTCGTTTAGACCGAATGCTCAAATATTCCTCAAAAAAAAAATCATTCTTGTCCCGTTTCATGTCGATTGATTTAGGACACATTATTGCCTACCTTTCGATAGGTATCTTCCTATCGACTTCAACACTCTATCTAGGAAGACAACCCAGAAACACATTCAGTGCCTTGGTACTTGCATACATTAGTGGCAAGTCACCTTGTGTTTGATCAGGGGTTCTCATTATTGGCTCTTGGTTAAGCGATTCTATGAGTGTTTGACGACGAAAACATTTTTCACACTCGCTAGATTGTACTGTGCATCTTAGAGACCATCACCATTATTTGTGGCCTTCCTCGCGTCTGTTAACTGTCTCCATTATTAACTGGTAATCAGATGATTTCATGCATGTTTAACATCAACGCATATATTCACATGCATCGATCTATGCTGTTCGGTGAAGCGGAAATCAAGACTTTAGGTAGAGGTTTTCATCACTCAGCCTTGTTTCTCTCCCAAGTTGCACATATTGTTTTTTGGAGATAGCTCATCAGAATGATCCTATTATGACATTGGATCCGCATTTTGCTTATTGGCGGCCAGCATCGTCATATCTCTTTTATAAGAAAATCACTATGACATAACTACTGAGCATGGGAATTCCCAACTCAGGACATGATTTTAGTTGTTTTATATATATGTGTTGTATCAGGTTTCCCGTACCACCCGAAGCTCTGATCTTCTCTCTCTTTTTGTCGAAGAAGGAAAATTACAGTTAAGTAAAGTATTTTGGCCATCATCACAGCCTCTGACCTCACACTTTAAGGGGCATCTGTTATACAACAAAATGACCCCCTCATCAACTTAGAGGGGAAAGACATGATAGCTGAAGCAAAGACCAAGATCACAAGCCTTGTTTCCACACTAATGCTAGCTAAAAACTGACAATATGCTTTATAAAGCTTCTCTGTAAGCCTACGGAGTGTTAGTGACCCTACTAACTTTAGTTGTTGGTTCGGAGACAATTTTAGTGGATCCTAATGAGCATCTATAGGTCAAAGGAGCGAATTGACTCATAAATATCTCTATATTCCCTCCTAAATCTACTCAGAAAAGCAAGGAAACATCTCAAGTTCAACCTATTTGTGGGATTTCTAATCCTAATGAAGGAGGAAAATGGGAAAGTGCTCAAAAGCATGGCAACATCATTGTTTTTACCTTAAGAGACTCATGGAGGACTTGGCAACCCTAACTTGATTGCTACATAAGAAAATCTAGGGCTATGGTGATAGAGGTCAGATCATTTAAAAGGATAGCTTACTTGATTGTTCAGCATAGTCTCAAATCTAAGCATAAGAAGTTGGTAAGAAGGGAGAGAGAGAGAGGAGCTGGAGGGGTAAGGGAAGGCTGATGCAACATATGGTTTTAATCACTCTTCCGACATTAATATAGAACTGCAGTTGTATTGTCTACTCTGTGGTGTTGGTACTATCATTCATTTAGTTGTTTGTCCAATACCTTTTAGCATGAGTAGCTTAGTTATGTGTAACTAGATGTCTTTTATATATTCATGTATTAGTTATCAAGGTTGTATGTTGTGATTATGCTTGTCTCTTCTATGTGCAGGACTTGATCTGGAGCCGGCTCAAGGGACTTCCACCTAGCTGCATTGTGCTCTCCAACAAATCTACACAGAGGCTTGAGGTAATGAATCTGTTTTGTTTTGATAGTTAGTTAATGATTATGGACATGCATGTAACTTTGTGACGGCTGTAGATAATCTTACAGTCTACTAAGGGTCCCGGGAAGACCCTTGAGGGTATCTTCATTCTCCATACACCGTGCATTTTATCCTATAGCAATTGTTCAAGGGATCACTAGGCCCTAAACAAGCATGGATGCCTCTGCATCTGTCCACCTAAACCGTGAGGAATTTGTTTGTCTCCACCCTCTAGGCTTTATTGTGTATCCCGCCATTAGTGGTCAAGGGATTCTTAGGCCCAAATAGGGTATTCATAACTAGGCTTTACCATGTATCCCACCATTAGTGGTCAAGGGATTCCTATTCCCAATGAGGGTATTCACAACCAAGATTTATCGGTTATCCCACCATTACTGGTCAAGGGATTCCCAGGCCTTGTGATTTTCCCTGAGACCACCCCACCTTGTTTTGAAACCATCCGACAATCTAGTTCAACTAAGTAAGAGAACCTCATCACACCATGTCTATTTGGAAATGGCAAGGCAAGGCTGAAAACCACTATCAAAATTGGAAAAAACCATGCCAATGGCAATAAGAGAACCAAATGCACACATGCAGGTACCATGCATGCCAGAACTAGGCAAGAAATCACACATGCAACCTGATACCTACAAGTAATCTCATTGTATCCGCTTGATATCACTCTTCATGCTTGATCTTTTCTTCCCTTTTCTTTCTTGCCCTTCCTTTGCCTTCATTCCTCCAATGCTAGAGTGCTCCAAGAATACTCTAGCTGTCTGAGAGTATGAGAGAGTATAGAGAAAAGAGAGAGAGAGAGCTCCCAAAACTGAATTGACAAAAGTCTAACTAACAAAAGCCATGAATTGATCCTCAGAAGCCTTTTGATCATTGAGGCCTCTATTTTCTTCAATTTCCATCATTTTCCCTTCATCTTCCTCCTCACATGCAACCTGTGACCTTTCATATTCCTTTTCTCCTAATTTCCTTTATTTTCATAAATAAAATGCCAATTAATTCCTCTTTTCCTTTTCAATGCCTTTACCAATGTCCCCTTAGCCATAATAACCAAATGAATACCCACTAGGATATTTTTCCCAACATTCAACTTGGAATATGTGTCCCATGACCTTGGTCTTATATTTTTTTACATGAATTTTTAACTGGGGTTGTCACAAAACCCTCCCCCTTCTGGGAACATTGTCCTTGACATTCGATGACACCTATGAACCAACAAACCGCTGAAAACAAAACATACTACCCATGGAGCTTTATAACACAACTCATTTCAGTATTTACAATGACCACTATTGAAACATGACAAACATACCATTTACTGGAGCTTTATAACATGACTCATTACGATATTTACAATATCAACCATATATATACTCATACACATTTGCTTCAACCAACAAATAATGATACTATTTATGGAGCTTTATAGTTCCAACTTGATACAATATTTATAATAATATACACATATATCCATATGCACATTTTCTCAACCAACAAATAAAAGGATACGATTCCCGTATCAATCAACAAGGGAATCTAGAGGCTCACACATCTACCCTCAAAAGTAGTACCAGGATTCACCTCTTTCCTAGGAAGTCTAGAATCCACTGCCAAAATAAAACCTGCATCCAATTTCTAGCACTACAATCCTATGCTACTTGTCCTCTTAGTGAACATTTACCAAATCATTGTTCTAGGGTACACTCCCAATGTGCATCTAATTCCATCGGGCAATTCTAAGGACCAAAACAAATCCATCCCCCGACCTTCCCTTCTCTACTGCATAGTCCCTCAGGAAATCTGGTCACCCCCTTTCGTGTAGTCACTCACCTTCCAAGTTCCATGACATCCCCTTTCTCGGGTGATCCATCCCTTGGCAAGGTTTCCTTGCACCAGAAGGTCCAAAACCAAGGCACAGTGTCCCACAATAACCCTGCTCTTGAATGCTCTACCAGAATAGTGTTGCATGTTCCAATTCCTTTTTGTTGTTGCTGCTAATGCTTGAAGTTAGTTTCAACCACCCAAACTAGGCATTTCCATGCTTTTGGTACCAAGCACATAATTGCTATTAGAATCAAAATGAATTGAAATAAATTCAAATCATACCTCATTGATGGCCTGTTAATATGGTAAAATTGTAACTTTGTTCACTTCCTGTCACAACAAGTCAAACTAGTTATTTGATAAAATAATCATGAATAAACATATCACATCCGGTTAGCTCAAAACAAAACCATCATAATTAAAATCATATATCACATGTAACTATCATAAACCATAATCATGGATCACATGCATAATTAAAACTGAAATAAAATAATGGTACTTATTGTCACACGGAATGAGTCGATATTGCGGACAAGATAGACCTTCCTAGAATCTAACGATATCTAGTGACAAGCAAGCCAATCAAAAACTATCTTTCTCTAAATATGCATTTATAAAAAAAGGCAAACAAGTGTTTTAGGCCTACCTTGGGTCTAACGCAAGTTTGTGGAAGCCTCGCTCCTTTGATCCAGATGAGCTCCCTTGTTGCGAATCTGCAAACGCAAACAAGCAAACAAATTAAATAACACCTGGAAAGCCAATATCATAAAGCATATTTAACATGAAGATCAAGGAATTCATGAAACAAATGACATAAGACAATTTGTTGAGAAAAATGAATCTGATTGTATTAATTCAAATCAAAGAAGAACTTTACAACCTGTGCCTTGATGCTGTACAAGCTCCTCCCAGGGTCCAACAAGAAGTCTCCTCTACTTTGACAAGTTTCACTCTCTTCCCAATGAAGCCAAAAAGGTATGTGATCTCTCCTCTCAAGCTTAACTAGGAAGTCTCAATTCCACCAGCATTTACCCTCAAAAATGTTAAGCTTCTAACCTTTTTAGCAACCAGCCCAATTCCTTAATTTATAGTGCAATGGAGGGAAGTTACTAGGTCCTCCTTCAAAGGGATAAAGCCCTCGTTCAAAGGGATAGCTCCTCTCATCAAGGGATTAGCTCCTTTTCTTTTGGGATGCATGAACCACCTAAGAGCGACCAATCCACGTCAAAATTCCTTCTAGAATCATCTAGAATTAACCTAAAGTGAGTTTTTTAGAATAAACTTGCGCCTTTTTGACTTTCACAGGGGTCCACACCCACTCCTTTAGGGATAGAGCGGGCAGGTCCGTAGTTTTTGTAAACAGGGGGTGTGGGACCACAGGCAACAGTGAGAGAAAGTGCGGAACCAGAGCTTTGTTGATTTTTAATGTCTTTCTCTCATTTTCAAAGCTTGACTTGAAGAGCTGAGGTCTGAGACTTGCTTAGGAGGACAATACAAGTGTTGATAGACCCATACTGACTGCAAATAATCATGGTGATGATATTTTTGTGTAACAGATTGCCCCCTAAAGTGCGAAGTCTGTAGTAGATAAGGATTTCATTTATCATTTAGGAAGAGTGAAATACTTTATCATTTCGAGGATCATCTTGTGGAGAGCCCGGTCGGAACCTGTAAAAACATTCAATGCAAGATATATATATGAGATCATATCATCACTGAGGTAGGCATTCCCATACTCAGATCAAAACTGACTTAGAAAACTAACTACTGCTCTGATATAGGAATGATCTTGTAATACATCACAAGTATAGACTCATTTGGACATGGTATGGATGCAGCCATCTATTTATGAATAGTCCATCATATAATGAATACAAAATTCCTCGCAGCTTGGATTGCGGAAACTAGATCCAGGGTCTTCATTTCTACTTCCCGAAACAGTACGATTCTATCCATGCGAATGAATATGTTGATGTCGAACATGGTAGAAACCACTTGATTACCAGTCAATGATGTAAACTGTTAACAAGTGTGAGAGAAACCACCAATGATGTCAATGGCTCTCAAAGTACCCAGTACAATCCATGAGATGCGAATAAATGTGTTGATGTCGAACATGTCACGGAATCCTTTGATCGAAGGTCAATGATGCAACCTGTCGTCAAAGGCGAGAAACCTGCCATTGAGGCATGCAAATCCCAAGGTACTGACGATTTCTAGATCATCTTTCTAGATAATGAGCTGAAGTCGATAGAAAGTGATCCGTCGCAGGCAAGCCCACAACACGAAATCATAGATCAAGTTGAAGAAATTTAGTGACCTCTTGAACACATAACAACACAACAGATGTTTTGGTGACAATTGACCCAAAGTTAATACCCAGAAACCGGCTGAAGACTTTCAATGTGGTTTGATCAACTGTTAGGCAAAGGATTTCCCAACCCAGGTGAATAAAAGTGTCGTGTTCAAGAGTGGTTACAAAGTATGACAAACAGGCTCATTTTTCTCTCTTTTCCCCCACCATTTCTGGCAAGTACCTCTTTATTTTTGACAAGCTTGAGGAGGATAACATTTGCTTGATTATAAGCTCATCCTTTGGATGAGTCCAACTTAGTTTAAATTCGAACCCTAAGAAGGAGTGGTTCGTTCCTGTTTGTAATTGAACTGGTCCTTTACTGTGAAATTTTAACGAGTCCAGTATAGGAGAAACTCGGCGTTTTTCAATTTTAGAGAGTCTGAAAAAACTTAAGAAGACTCCAGGGTTGACCTTTTTCGTAAATTTGTGTCTCCCAAGCCCGAAAAAGTATAAGATAATACTTGAGAGAACCGCTTGATCTTTACGACCAAGGAGTACTTTTTGTAATTAGTGCCCCTGATCCGAAAAAGTAAAAAAAGATCAACGACACGTTGTTTTATAACCAATATCGAATTTGAAACGACAAAAATCCGGCAATCTTTTCATGTTTTTACGGTCAGAAAAGAGCTGTAAGTGGACCGTCTTTTTAGTTTCGTTTTAACAAGTTTAAAAAGAAAAACTTGATGATCTTTTCATGTTTTAGGAGTTAGAAAAGAGCTTAAAGGTGACTCTAAATGTTTTTTCGTTGAAAATGATAGATTTCGCCTGAATAATCCGTTATCCTGAACAAAAATGAAAACATTACTCATACCTGTTTGAAATGGATAAAAATGCTGCAAAAATTATCTTTCTAAAGTGAAACATAAACAAATTTGCAATTCATTTATTCAAAAAACTTATAAAAAGGGCTTTCGTCAATTCATTTTTACCGTTTGAGATTTGGGTGAGAAAATAGTGCTTTTGTTCAGAAACTTCCCCTGACGATTGCGAAAAATCCAACCGTCAGAATCGAACGCCATCTTCTCCAGGTAATCCACATCATCCTACTCTTTAATTTCAACAAATCCAACCGTCAGAATCGAACTCCATCTTCTCCAGGTAATCCACATCATCCTACTCTTTAATTTCAACTGTTTCAACTTTTGTTTTAGGGTTTTATTTCATTTTTTAGAGGGTTTTTAGGCTAAAAACCCGCGCGCGGGGCTCGCAGGCATAACACTGGCAGCCCACCGACCCCGACTTTTTCTCAATGGGGAAAAAGTCAGGGGTCCGCACCTTCAATGAAGGCAAGGTGCGGACCCACACACTGTCTCTAACACAGAGGGTGTGGTCCTTGCAGTAAGGGTTTTTAACCCAAAAATTCTCAAATTTGACCCAAACAATTTAATTTCTTGTATTCTAATTTGCCTTTTTGTTGGATGTAGAGTGTACATCATGCTAGATTGGCGTGAATGGGAGCATGAGGACGTGGATCTTACCGCGTTGAATCACCAACCTTCGATTGATGCATTGAAGGCATGTGGCTTGTACAAATTCTGGGCCATACCTGGCATGAGGGCCCAGGTGGATTTCTTACAGTGGATGGTAGACAGGTGGAGCATACAGGACCAGTGCTTCTTCATTGGTGGCCACTAGCTCGAGATTGAGCCGACAGACATATACTTTTTGATCGGTTTGCCTAAGAGAGGCGAAGACTTGACTCTATTCGGGACTAGGCAGGTGGCCAGTCTGTCGATAGCCTTCGGCTAGAGTTCTGCAACAGCCAGGCTAGAGACAAAGGGATAGACATTAAAACCATATCCCATCCTGAACTCATGGTGATCGCGTTTACTGTTACCAGACTTTGCGGGAGTGCCGCATTACATATTGCCACCAGATCCCAGATGCGGATGGCAGTTGACTGCTTTCGAGGCACCATCTTCAATTGGTGCAATGCTGTGTTGGCCAATGTAAAAGGCCAACTGACCAGAGCCAAGAACGGACAACTAAAGACCTTTGGTTATGGGGCTTTGGTTGTGAGATTTGGTCTGGAGAGGGTCCCAATGTTGGTCCCGCAGCACCTTACTATTGGAGCTGGGCTTCCTCGAGAGCCCAAACTGATGCGATGGGTTGCAGTTATGGCCCGTCATCCGGACGAGGGGACAAAGGTTGTTCGATTAAAACCTGAGTATTTCTAATGGTTGGAAAACTAGGTTTTTTCTATTCAAGACTTCCCTTACGCTGGGGTAGATTTTCGTGGTGACCCAGACATGGCTCTTCCACCAGGAGAGCAATGGGATGACTCAGGTAAAATCATTTTCAACATTTTCCTATTTTAATTTTTAATTTTTTATTTTTTATATCGTCCCAAAACTGATAGTAAAAGTTTCAAATGCAGATGTGGGTCCACAGCGACCAGCCGCTCTCCGGCCTTACGAGAGGAAACAACCAGCTGCAGCCGTGCCAGCCCCACAGGACGAATCAGCAGAGACCTTGGCCGAGTTGGAGAGTCATCTAGAGCGCTTGACAAGAGACATTCTGGAGACCAGCATAGATGACATTCCTCGTCGACTTCAGCGCTATGTGATTGGGGTCCCAGGACCTTTTAGGAGGTTCCTTTGTAAAGTGGCCCGTGCAGTGGTTTCTTATCGAGATCATCACCAGTGATAGGATGATCACCTATTGTAGGCACATATGACATTTTTGCTTTTTGTACTTATCATTTTTGCCGATCATAAGGTGTTTTTCAACCTATGATCGAGGACGATGTATTTTTTGACACACTCCTATATATATATCACTATTACCGGCTTATCTTGTAAATCATGTTATGGAATGTTTTTAAATTTACATGTATGCTTATTGCAAATGTCTACTTAACATTTGAGAAGCAATTGCATCTGCTAATGTATTTAAAGATCTTGGAATATGCTGATATTCAATAGTCAAATTCACGTTCCAAGAGACGCACTCTAAAAAATAATCTCAATAACACTAGATTTCTAATGGCATATACTCTATTAAGCTGTAATACAACGAGTTTAGAATCTAACCTCACTATCAAACTCCGAATCCCAAATGAAATAGATTTAGATAATAACTCAATCATTGCACTATACTCGGCAATGTTGTTCGTTGTTTGACCGAGGCTTACCCCATGCATAGATACCAACTCGTCAGAGGGCGAATAGATAACCCAAGCTGTGGAAGAAATGTTCTGTGTATTATGACAAGCACCATCAGCGAAACCAATGTATGTTTGGAGAGGCATCGACATCTGCAATATCAAGAGTAAAACCAAGATAAGCAAGAATAATGACGAAAAACACTCTCTAAGCTAAGCACACTTTTTAAACTAAACACACCAGCTAGAAAGAAAACTATCCTAACTAAAAATCTCCATACCCATTCTTTAAGCATAATACCTCTTCAGGTAAAGACCATTTCTGGGTTTACCTAAAGAGTCCCCGTCAAAGTCTACCAATTCATAGGCCCCTTTTGCTAGCTTTCGCTTGAAAACATAGGGACCATGCCACATAGGAACGAATTTTACAGCGCCTAATTTATCATTAGCTTGATCGTACACTAAGACTAGATCTCCTTCCGAAAAATTTCGAGGGGTCACATTTCGATCATACTGAGCTTTCATACGTTTTGCGTGAGTTTCGATCGCCAATGCAGCATCATGTCAATTCTCATCTAATTGAGCTAAGTATAACAAACGTTTTTCCTCTTCAGAAGTGGATGGAAGTAACTCGATGGGCATTTGCAATGACGGGATTTCGCATTCAATGGGTAACACAGCTTCCAGACCATAAACTAGTTGGAAAGGAGTGAACCCTGTTGATGTTTTTACTGAGGTTCGATACGCCCAAAGCGCTGAAAATAGCATGTTGTGCCAATTCGACCGATGAATCCCAATGATTCGTCGGATCATGATGACTAAAACTTTGTTGATGGATTCAACCAGACCATTAGCTTGTGGATAATAAGGAGTTGAACTATCGTGACGCAAGCCAAGCTGGCCTGTAAGATCGGTCATCATAACGTTTCGAAAATGACGCCCATGATCAGTGATAATCGCTTGTCGAACACCAAACCTAGCAGTTATATGATTGAACATGAAAATTGCAGCTATTTTGCTGTCTACCTCAAATGTAGGCATCGCCTCGGCCCGATTGGTAAAATAATCTACCGCAAGGATGATATACGCATGCCCCCTGGCCAAGTGAGGGTTACATGTAATAAAATCGATACCCCATTTGGCAAAAGGACCAACGGCAATAATAGGGTGGAGAGGAGCAGGTGGAGTGCGCATCTTTCGATCAAAAATTTGGCAGTTGTGGCATTTTCGGACCGCGTTAATACAATCTTTAAACAAAGATGGCCAGAAGTAGCCAGCGCGCAATATCTTTTGGGCTGTGGCATATCCAGACATATGACCGCCACATGCTCCAGATTGACAGTCATTTAGAACCCTTTCAGCTTCCTCGTGAGTTAAACAACGTCGAAAAATAGAGTCCGCCCCATGGCGATAAAGAGTATCTCCAATAATCCTGAATCGTTGGGACTGGAATCGTATTTTCCGACGTTCTGACCTTGAAATTTCTGGCCGAAAGGATTGGGTCTGGAGATAAACGATGATATCCCCATACCACGGATCTAAAGTGCTGATGAGAAACAAGGATTCGTCCGCAATGGTCTCCTCCGCCACAGTTTCCATGTCAGCACGTGGGAAGTCACACATTAACTCCGCAAAAACTAAAGATTTATTAGACTTAGATTTTTCAAATTCCAAGTCGAATTCCTGCAGGGTGACAATTCATTTAGAGTACTTGCCCCCTAGCAATTGCTTGGTCAAAATGTAGGTCATAGGGTTGCAATCAGAAATTACTGTAGTTTTACATAGTAAAATGTAGTGACGAAAATGTTGGACAGCTTGAACAACTGCCAATGCCAATTTCTCCACATGTGAGTATTTTAGCTCAGTTGGATTTAAAGTTCGACTAAGGTAATATATCACATGTTCAGTACCGAATTCATCTTCCTAAACTAAGACCATTCCAATGGTGGAATGAGAGGCGGCGAGATACAAGAAGTAGTCCTGGTTGTAGTTGGGAGGATGCAATAACGGTGCATGGGTCAACGCATGTTTTAGTGCATCAAAAGATTTCTGAGCTATCTCATCCCAATAGAATGGAGTATTCTGTTTCAACAACTGGGTAAAACCCTTTGTAACCTCGACGTAGTTAGGAATGAATCGTCGTAAAAAGTTTGCTTTCCCTTGCAAACTTTGGAGTTGGCGAAGACTCGAAGGAGGAGGCAATTTGACAATAGCTTCGACCTTCGAGGGATCGACGCGAATGCTGACTTTCGAAACAACAAACCCCAGCAATCAACCCGTTTCTATACAGAAAAAACACTTGTGTGGATTCAACCGAATCTGATAATGCCTACACCTCATAAAGATTGCTCGTAAATGGATGAGATGATCAGCTCGATGTAATGAATGAGCACGCAAATCATCGAGATAGGGTTTCACAATGTGCTTGATGTCATGAAACGCATAAGACATGGCCCTTTGAAAAGTTGCTCCGGCATTCTTGAGCCCAAAAGGTAATTTGCAATAAGAAAATTTCCCCCATGGACAAATGAAAGCCGTTTTTGGTTGATCGGTAGGTAGAATATTGATTTGATTGTATCCGGAAAAACCATCCATGAAGGAGAATATTTCGCTGCCGGCACAATCATCAATGATTTGATCGATATAGGGAGTTGGGTAATTGTCCTTTGGACAGGCTCGATTAATGTCCCTATAATCGATACATATTCTTATTGTCCCTTGCTTTTTGTTAACCGGAACAATATTTGATACCCAATCTGCTAATAGGATCGGATAAATGAAACCTGCTTTGAGTAATTTTTCAACTTCTGCTTTAATAGCAGTAGCGTTTCTTGGGTGAATCTGACGCAAACGTTTCCGGACGGGTTTAGCGTCCGGGTAAGTCTTGATTTCATGAACAACAATTTCGGGGTCAATTCCTGGAATTTCCTCATAGTACCAGGCAAACACGTCACGGAATTCTTGAAATAGGGCCTTATATATTTGAATTTCATCTTCTAAACATGAGGCACCTATATGAATGTTCTCAACAATTCCAAGCTTAACCGAAATGTCAATAGGAATAGTTCGAGAGATGTTTCCCAAATTTAACTCCGAATCAGGATTTTTCATTGGATTCTGAGGTTCCTTGACATATTCAGTCGTAAAAATTGATGAAAAATCATATTCAAAACGATCATTCTCGGGTAAGAACGAAGATCTGTGATGGAGATCTTCCCATGGTAAATCATCTACACATAGGATTTCATGAATTTTCTCATCAGAGTGAACAAGTTCGGAAAACGTTGTTGAATCTGAGCTTGATGTGAAAAGTGATTCCTCACGGACCACATTCATTAAGTCAATTTTGGTTGAAGATGGGTCAGTAAACTATTACACGGCCTCATACGCAATTTCATATGGACTCAAAGGCATAACATCACCAAATGAGTCTATCTCAGATTCAGAAGGAATGATCCAAGGATCATCATAAACAATGGTGTCTGACGAAATCATATGAATGGTTGCAAAAGAAGA
Organism: Pinus tabuliformis; assembly: GCA_031772625.1. Taxonomy (NCBI): domain Eukaryota; kingdom Viridiplantae; phylum Streptophyta; class Pinopsida; order Pinales; family Pinaceae; genus Pinus; species Pinus tabuliformis. The sequence continues at coordinate 440,229,578 of CM062816.1, forward strand.
TGATGCGTTGATCAGAGGAAAAGGAAAAGTTCCCAGTAAACTGGCATCTTTAACTAGTCCTACTCCAACATCCTTATACGGGATAGTCGTTTTATCGACATGCTGAATACTTTCAGAAGAGGCTGGGTCGGATGAAAAGTAAGCCAGTTGGTCTATCGTTACGATCTTTCCATTATGAGGAAACTTTATAACCCGAAAGACCGATGAAACGACAACTGTCATAGCGTAAGACCAACTACGACCCAAGAGAAGGTTGTAATCTAGAGGGGCATCAACCACCTCCACATCTAGATTAACGATTTTTCCTTAAACCCCTATAGGTAAATCCTGTAGAACGCCAAAAGGATGAAACCCACAGCCATCAAAGGCCTTTAGAATCGTCGGGGATTGATTTAGTGAAGGAGAACCAAGTGATCTCCAACACTGTATCGACATAATACACATTGAGTCTCCCTCATCAATCACAGTCCTATGAATAGGCTTGTTTTTGACTATCACTGGGATCTGGAAAGCCATTTGATGAGGTAAGCGCGGTGTACTATTTTCTAGATCGAAAATTATTAGGTTCGAGTCCTGAACGTCAACAGCTCCTATAGCCGACAAAAGTAATTTACGCTGTGCTGGACATGATTGCAACACTTCCAAAGCCGACATTGCTGAGGGTGAAACAACAAAATCCTCAACAATGTTATAGTTCTGAGCCGCTCTCGCATGTGGATTGAAAGCTGACTTTCGAAGTATACCCTTGGCGGGCGGTTTGATTACCAAGTCTGGATTAGGTTTCTCAATCTGTAGTGGATCGGAACCGGGAGCTGAGGTTGATGGGTTAGAATGAGAAGATTCTGCTTCTTTACCATCAACAGGACTTTTACTACCATAATCATGCGATCGAGTCGCAATCCTAACATGGGACATCATCAATATGGGTTCTTCATTGGCATTCGAGGAAGAACCTATCATCTTACTGTCTTGACTTAGAAAAGGATCCTTCAAAACAACAGGCGTTTGGGAACCTTTGACAATCTTCGCAACCTATGCACGATGAGGGCAGTCTCTTGTAAAATGTTCTTCGTCACAAATGAGACAAGGATAACGAGGTTTGCGTTTTTCATCATTGGATTCCGATTTTTCAGGTTTCTATTTTGAATTTTTGTCCGTTTTATTTTTCTTCTTCCCTTTCTTCTTACCACCGGATTTTGATTTGGCTGTAGATGACTCTACAACGTGAATATCGGCGGAAATCTCCGCGGAAGAATCTCCTGTCAAGGAATCTGGAAAGGTTATGATAGGAGAAGGATTCTTGGAAGACTTCTTCTTACTTTTGGTGTTAACCGTACCAATCATACCGTCAACGGCATGAGACCCTGAAGGAGCTGCAGCGATTTGATTTTGCATAGGAAGATCAGGGATTTTCTCGTGTAACGTACCCGACTGAGTATAAACCAAGTTAAGGTGCTGTGCTTGAGCAATTACTTGCTCCTCAGTAACGACTCCGGCCTTAGCCACATCCTCAGTGATCTTTGGCAACAAAGATTTTACAAACCATTCAGCCAAGATCTGATCCGGAATAAAAACCTTCACTAAACGCCGTCGACGTCTCCATTCATGAATGTGATGTGAAATGTAAGTGGACATCGACTGCTTTAATGAAGTTAGTAATTCTGTGCCATTGTCATATCTGATTGGCAACTGAAAATGAGTTAAAAATGAGGTAGCTAACTGACTAAAGTTATAAAAACTGCCTCGCGGTAACTCAATGTACCACTTGGCCGTGAGACCAATTAGAGTGCGCTGGAAAAGCCTTAGACAGATTGAATCATCTGAAATGGAGTTAGACGCAGAGGTGATAAGTCATCACATGGTTCGACGGGTCCTCTCCTGATTTGCCTTCAAACTTAGGAATATCACTAGGCAACTTATTCGGCAATGGCGGCCAAAATGGAAGATAATTAATGGGATCGTTCGTTAGGCACGACAAGTCAGGCAAGTCCAAAGTTGCGATAAACGGTAACTCACGATTAGGGTCCCTAAAACTCTGGGTCATGAGACCAGGCCCAGGAGGAGGATATCCAGGATAACTAGGAATAGGAATTGCATTTGGGATATTGTATCCTCCCGGAAAACCAGGATTAACCGGACCGTACTGGGGTTGTTGAGGTTGTTGATATGTGTACCTAGGGTACGGTTGATACTGATAGACTGGCTGCTACACAGCAGGACCGAATTGGTACTGTCCCTTGTACGGTTGATAAGTAAATTGTGGTTGACTTGTGACAACTGTACTTGAACCAGGTTGTCCTACAGGCATCTGAACCGAAGTTTGAATCGTAGATCCAGACGGAGGTAAAGATGTCTGAGGAGTAGATACAAGAACAGTAGAAACCGGAGCCGTCGATACTCCAGAAGTAGGTGGGGTAGATTGAACAGATGTTGCGGCAGTTGCAGCAGTCATTTAAGGCAGAGTACGAGGCGTACTAGGCCCAGGCTGAGAAAATACCGAAGGTATAGAAGTTTGAATGGTAGACTGGACAGGTTGCTGGGGTGAACCAGAAACTAAGGGTTGTCCAGTTTGAGATGACAACTGTACATTCGGTTGCAAGACCTGTTGAGTTTGCGATGGATCCCACACTAAATTCATTCTGGGGTACGGACCCATAACAGGTTGAGGATATTGAGGACCATAACCGGGTTGAGGGTAGGGTTGATAATTCAAAGGTACATTTCCTGTTCCTTGAACATATGATTGACCGGAGGGTGGTTGGAAACCTTGGTTCGAGTACTGACCTTGGGGTTGATACCCTTGAGGCATGTACTGATACTGGGGTTGACCTTGAGGTACATATTGATACTGGGGTTGACCTTGAGGTACATAGTGAGTCTGGGGTTGACCTTGAGGAACGTACTGTCCCGTAAGTATGTACTATCCTTGAGGTTGCCCCCCAGGCGCAAATTGGGTACCTTGAGGTTGAGGATTAGGAATAGTACCTGACATCATGAGAATATCTTCTACACTCAACGGCTTAGTACCATTGTTTCCAGTTAATAACCCTTGTTCAATGGGTTGAGGAGATGCTCTCGAAAAAGTACCAGAAAGTGACTGATACCCAGAGGGAACAGAAGGACCGCTGTACAAAAAGGATTTTGGTGATTGAGTAAACATGGACGACTGTCTTGACATATTTAACGGAGGGTAGTAACCTCTAGGTGTTGGGTGATAAGGAACACGAGGTGGTGAAAAACTTAACCATGGGTTTTCCAAAAATTAGTTAATGAAAGATACCAAGCACTGCTCCTAGGTGGACTGTAAAAAATTGATTCACGCTCCCTTAGCTCAATAGCAGGTTGATTTTCAGGGATAGGGATGCCTACTTCTTCTTCTGGAGTAGCACGTTCTTCGATAGCTATAAGTCCAGAAGGAAGATTTTGGGTAATTATTCTTTCTACCCTAGGTGAACTAGGACCACTAGAAGCTGGAGAAGCAAACTCCGATGTTGGAGTAGCAGCAAATTCACTTTCAGGTTCGAATATTTCAGGTTCCTCACCTATATCACTAGTAGATGAAAAGCTACCAATAACTTCGGAAACTGACACTAATTGTGGATTATAATCTGCTACTAAAGCTTGAAAATCAGGATGTACCACCAAAGAAGACTCTCCTTCCCCAGGTGACCCAACTCTACTGTCTCTAGGAGTTACGAGGGCTCTTAACCCTTCAGGCTGGCTTGGTGAAAACTCAGGAGGTTGGCCTCGAAGTCTATGGGACTTCCTCGGTAATTCAACCACGATTAAAATTTTTAACTACTTCACACAAAAACAAAGTAAAATCTCAATCAAAACCACCTAAGGCCTCTAAAGAACCAAACAATTTTGAATCACATGCCTAAAGAATCTAGGAGATCAAACACACACAAACAATAACTTTCCGTACTGAAAACACTAGTTGGTGATGAAGCCCAACGTCGCAGAGTTCAATACAGAAATGGCGGTTGGAACAGTTACCTCGGCAACCCTCTTAATGAATAGACTGGCACAAGTTCCTCCACTAAACCGTTTCGAGTGAAGAGAACCCCCCAGAAAATCCAAGTGAGTCTAGCCGACGTCTGCTCCAGGTATAGTGGGATCTTCCCACCACTGTCACCTTAGGAAGAATCCTAAAGAATATGGTCACTAAGGTTACCAACCGAAACAAATATACCTGGGGGAACAGTCTACGATCCGATACGCACGCAAGGGCATAGTAATAAGCTCAATCCCCTTGAAGGCTTCTTGACATAATCCAAGGTTTACCAACAAGTGACCCTAGGTCCTCGATAATGGTTAATCCGAGGTTTACCGTTTTTAATACGTGAATATCTGGCGTCGTTCCCAATGAGGAAGGATTGATTCCCACACTGGTTCGGACACGATCTCGTGCTTCTCCTTTAAGAGGAGCTTTCCCAGAGCATAAATGCAACAATTGGATTTCTCTCCTACCGCAAGATACAACTACTTGTTTGTTTTACTGTCTTGGAGAGTTAATTACTCCCTACTCCAAGACACTAGCCTAAGCTATATTGGTGTATCAGAGCACTAGAAATAAAAATATTACTAGATGAATTTTACTTTAAGCGTTATTTTTTTGGTTTTTATTTAAGTCAAGAGGTGCGGAGATGAAACTCGTGGTATGAAGACTCGACTCGAAATCACTAAAAAATGCACTTAAGATGATTTAAGCAATCTTTTCCCTTCAATGAAATTCTAGCTAGGAAAGAGTTTGAGAATGCAAATACTTGTAAACACAAATCTTTCTTAACAAATAAATTAAAAGAAGAGCTTTTTGTCTTTTCCAATGCACTCAAAACGTGACAACTAGTTATTTTCACAAAAAATTCCCTTTTCTTTCAAAACACTCAACCACTACAAAAACAAACTTTTTCCAAAAAAGATTTTTTATTTTTTATAAAACACTCAAAACTATGGAAATGACTAACTTTGAGATCTATAAACTATAAAAACCTATTTGAAGTCAAAGCTTACAAGATGTCTTTTTAAGGATGTTTTACTTATCTAGATGTAAACTAAGGACCAATTTATGCGGAATCACAAATCAGTCAAAAAACAACCAATTTTGTTTTCTTTTTTAAAAATGAAATCCAAACTTTTAAACACAAGCTTTTCGAAGTTTCGTAAAGAGAAAACACAAGGTGGATTCCTCAACAAAGGTAGATTTTGCAAATGGTTAGACTCATAAGAAGGCTGGTAAAAACCAAGGTGATCTGAGGCTTCTACAACTTCTAAGCTCAGAGCTACTACAAGACCAAAATGAAAACCAAGCCCAACAATCAAAACTTCTAGGAATTTCACCTAAAACCCTAACACCAATGAAATTAACCTAAGGAAAGCTTCTGACAGGTTATATGCAGGTCTGGGCAGGGGATAATAATATCTAAACAAAAACTAAGCTGACTAACAGAGAAAATCTTAGGTTTTCCAAAATTTTGACAGGGTCCGTAGGCCCACAGTTAACACAGGTGCGGTACCGCTCTGTGCTAAAAGCAAAAGTGCGGATAGGTCCGCACTGTGTCAAAAGCCTAGGGTGCGGTCCTCTCCCAAAGTTATGAAAAACAAAAAATAATCCTGGATCTACTAAATCTACCCAATTCCACACACAACAAGCCAAAAACAGAAACAAAAACACAGTTTCTCAGGTCAAAGTAAAAGCAAGGAAAAAATCAAGTCCCCAGTGGAGTCGCCATTTTGTCACACGGAATGAGTCGATCTTGCGGACAAGATAGACCTTCCTAGAATCTAACGATATCTAGTGACAAGCAAGCCAATCAAAAACTATCTTTCTCTAAATATGCATTTATAAACAAAGGCAAACAAGTGTTTTAGGCCTACCTTGGGTCCAATGCAAGTTTGTGGAAGCCTCGCTCCTTTGATCCAAATGAGCTCCCTTGTTGCGAATCTGCAAACACAAACAAGCAAACAAATTAAATAGCACCTGAAAAGCCAATATCATAAAGCATATTTAACATGAAGATCAAGGAATTCATGAAACAAATGACATAAGACAATTTGTTGAGAAAAATGAATCTGATTGTATTAATTCAAATCAAAGAAGAACTTTACAACCTGTGCCTTGATGCTGTACAAGCTCCTCCCAGGGTCCAACAAGAAGTCTCCTCTACTTTGACAAGTTTCACTCTCTTCCCAATGAAGCCAAAAAGGTATGTGATCTCTCCTCTTAAGCTTAACTAGGAAGTCTCAATTCCACCATCATTTACCCTAAAAAATGTTCAGCTTCTAACCTCTTTAGCAACCAGCCTAATGCCTTAATTTATAGTGCAATGGAGGGAAGTTACTAGGTCCTCCTTCAAAGGGATAAAGCCCTCCTTCAAAGGGATAGCTCCTCTCATCAAGGGATTAGCTCCTTCTCTTTTGGGATGCATGAACCACCTAAGAGCGACCAATCCACGTCAAAATTCCTTCTAGAATCATCTAGAATTAACCCAAAGTGAGTTTTTTAGAATAAAATTCCACCTTTTTGACTTTCACAGGGGTCCACACCCACTCCTTTAGGGACAGAGCGGGCATGTCCACAGTTTTTGTAAATAGGGGGTGCAGGACCGCAGGCAATAGTGAGAGAAAGTGCGGAACCAAAGCTTTGTTGATTTTTAATGTCTTTCTCTCATTTTCAAAGCTTGACTTGAAGAGCTGAGGTATGAGACTTGCTTAGGAGGACAATACAAGTGTTGATAGACCTATACTAATTGCAAATAATCATGGTGACGATATTTTTGTGTAACACTTATCCTTTAATCAATTCATTGCTTCTACCTTTGTCCTTTGCCTTTTTCATACACACACCAGATCAGTTTCCACACCCGGAAAGCACCCAGTGCCTTCACTTCTCTTCAAACATGTACACACACACATAATGTACATCACACGTATACTGTTAGGATATTCCGACACATAGGATATAGTTAAGTTCAACTTGGTCTAGTATAGAGTTAGGTTAGAGTTAGGTAAAGTGTGTTTCTTCACCGTTGTACATTTTGTAACTTACAATCCGACGGTCACGATATGTAGTGATCTGACGGTTCACTCTCACCTCGGTATTACCAACACTTGATCCGTGGCTTGACACCCGATTGGTCCATGAGTTCTATTTAAAGCGCATGGAGGGTCATTGTTCGGGTAATCCGTGCATGAGAGAAGCTTATGTAATTTTTCATTCTTTGATTAATAAATTGCCTGTAGTACCCACGTTGGGACAGGCCGTGGACTGTTTCCCTCCTTGCACTTTGAGGGTTTTAACCACGTCAAAAATACTGGTGTATTGATCTGTGATCTGGTTGTGAGCGGTGTCCTTTTGGTATTCTTTCTGAGGAACTTACCCTTTAAATTCCTACATGGTATCAGAGCTATTTGAGGGCCGCGTCCGTTGGTGATCCAAATCTGAAGCCGGTAGAACTGCATGCGGCTGTCGTTTCCTAGATCTGCTGTTTCTGACTGCTTTCGGGCCGAGAGGACTGCTCTGTTGCGTTCGGAGCATCTGTTCCAGTGGGGAACCCCTTTCGTTTCACGCGAAAAGGTTTCCGGTAGTCCTAGCTGCGTCATTTTTCAGATCGGGAGGTATACAGTGTTTTTTGCAGTTTACTGTTATTTTCTCTCTGCTTATTTCGGTCTCAGTTTATTTAGCCTTTTTTTTAACCGGATCTATACCTTTCATTTCTGCGTATGCTCTTTGCCTCGTGACTCTGTGCGATCTGGGCAAATCAGAAACAGAAAGGAAGGATTTTTCTCATGCGTATGCTCTTTTCCCTGCACCTTAGTGTGATCTCGGAAAATCAGAAACATTGAGAAAAATATTTAGTTTTTCGGCTAAAGCTAACTTTGAGATTTTTTTTAAAATTTCTAGTTTTTTGGCTAAATCTAACTTCGAGCCGCAAGGTTCATTTTTCTTTGCATATTCGTGTTGGGTTTTGTGTTTTGTGTTTTGTAGGGAAAAAGAGCTTTCTCAAGGCAAGCATGCAAACCAAGGCCCCCCCCCCCCCTCTCTCTCTCTCTCTCTCTCAAATTTTTTGTATAGATCAATTGGTTCAAAGCTATTTTAAGAGAGTAGAGGTCTTGGGTTCAAGTCTCCATTTTGTGGGGGCGGATTTTTTTTTCATTCCCGCACATTCGCGCACTTTGCCGGCAACGTCAACAATTTTTTTTTCAAAAAGCCATAACTTCTTCATCCGGAAGCCTTTTTCAGAGCCGTTTTTTTTAAAACCGCCTATTTTTTCGAGATCTATCCATTGGAACACTTACTTTCAGCATCTTCAGCTTCAGTTTTTTTTTTAAAATGGAAGTCCATGCCAAGTCATTCTTGACAGCACTAACTACTTCCAATGGGTAGCCTACATGGAAGATTTACTTAGAAGTAAAGGTCTCTTCAGAATAGCCACAGACCAAGAGAAGAAACCAAAAGATGAAGACAAGGCTGCAAAATGGGAAAATAGACAAGATCAAGCACGTGGTTTGATAGGGATGTCTATTTCTCCTGATCTTAGATTCCACATTGCAGAACTTGAGACTCCTCATGAAGCATTAGAAAAACTCGCTAAAGTTTTTGGGATTAAAAATGAAATTAGAACCCATCAACTTGAAAATGAGTTGCTTACTTTGGATCCTAATAATTTTTCTTGCATTGAAGATTTCTTGTCCAAATTCAAGACCCTTAGATATCTCTTGGAAGGTGTTAAAGTTAAGAAAGAAGATGGTAACCTTATTTATTCCATCCTTACTAAGTTGGGACCAGCCTACTCTGTATTTGTTTCCACTTTCCATTCTACAAGGGAAGCTTTCATTTGTCAAGGAAAAGACTACAAGGCCCCTTCCTTTGACTCCTTTTGTGATTCCTTAATAAGAGAACAAGAAAAACTCTTACACCTTGGTCTTCTTAATCTTGGAAACTCTTCCGCGAAAGCGTTAGCCGCCCAGCAACAACCAAATTCAAAGAATCCTAAGAAGTCATATCCTCAAAAGAATGGTCCTAAACCATCTCAGCCTCAAAATGAAAGATCATTTCAGCAAAATGATAAGACCAATAAAAACAAATGGAATAAGACTGATAGACATTGTAACTTTTGTAATCAAGATGGCCACTTAGAATCTAAATGCTTTAAGAAGATGGAAGCCTTGGAAGCCGCAATAAAGAAACATAACATCCATGTGGAGCCTACTTCAACTTCAACTTCCAGAATGGCACTTTCTGCATGTCGTTGTCAATCATCTCAGTCTGGTTATGCATTAAATGTATCTTCTTCTTCTTCTCATTCTCATGAGTGGCTCATTGATTCTGGAGCCTCTTATCACATGGCCAAAAACCAAGCCATGTTTTCTTCTTTAAATGATTGTAACACCAAAAATATATATATTGGTGATGATAGATCTCTTAATGTTGTAGGGACTGGAACTGTTCATCTAGACAATGGTCAGTTTAATGATGTATTATGTGTTCCAACCTTATCCTGCAACCTTCTATCTGTCTATCAGATAACTCATTCAGGTGAAGGTAAAATTGTTGAATTTTCACCTCATGATGTTGTAATCAAGGATCTAAAAGATCCTAAACAGATTCTAGCTACTGGTCTTGCTGATGATTCCAAAAGGTTGTATAAGTTTCACAACTTTGGGTCATCAAATCTTCCCTCAGTATTTGTTGCTCATAATGATGAAGTGAGCAAACTTTGGCATGAGCGATTTGGTCACTTAAACTATCGCTCCCTTCAGCATCTATGTAAAGAAAATATGGTGACAGGTCTTCCTATGGTATCTTGCAGAGATGGTGTTTGTTCCGGATGTGTACTCGGAAAACATCATCGAGACAGTTTTGACAAACGTGCCTCTTGGCACGCCTCAGCCCCTTTACAGCTTGTGCACAGTGATTTATGTGGTCCTCTTCCTGTTGCTTCATTCTCTGGCTGCAAGTACTTCTTAACTTTCATTGATGATTTCTCCAGACGCACTTGGGTATACTTCTTAAAACTCAAGAGCGAAGTATTTAACACTTTTTTGGCCTTCAAAGCCTTTGTTGAAAAACAATCTGGACATCAAATTCTTAAGCTAAGAACTGATAATGGTGGAGAATATGTTAAAAACACATTCATCAACTTTTGCACCGAAAATGGAATTCAAATGCAACATACTGTTCCATACACTCCACAACAAAATGGTGTAGCTGAAAGGAAAAATCGCACCTTAAAGGAAATGGCTAATTGTATGCTGCAATCTAAAGGACTCAGTCTTAGTTTTTGGGCCGAAGCAATTAATTGTGCAAATTATATAATCAATCGCACTCCTACTAAGGTTCTAGAGAATATCACTCCAGAAGAAGCTTGGAGTTCCATTAAACCAGATGTAAGTCACTTTCGTGTGTTTGGAAGTGAAGCATGGGCCCATATTCTAGATGAAAAGCATAAAGCTTTAGAACCTAAGAGTGAGAAATGTACTTTTGTTGGATATTCTGAAGATGTAAAAGGTTATAGACTTATTCCATTTAAGTCCAAAAATGTTATCATTAGAAGAGATGTAAAATTTGATGAAAATAAATCGGCCTGCGAGCCTAGTCCGGCGGATGTGCCACCTCTTCCTATCTCTTCTACTTTTGAAAACATTTCTTCTTCAGATGATGAAAGCGAGGATGATAATCCTCCCCCACCTTCTCAGGATCCTCAACTTCCAAGATGGGTCCGTGCTACTCGGGATGCAGCAGGTGATCTTGCCGGTGATCCTACAGATCAGCGACGTACACGTTCTCAGTTTGAAAGAGCCTCTTCTTTACTGGCTCAAGCTCCAGTAAATCATGATCCTGACACTTTTGCAGAAGCTTCAGGCCATCCACATTGGGAAGCAGCTATGAATGAAGAATATCATTCATTGATGACAAATGATACATGGGATCTTGTTCCTCTACCAAAGGGACGCAAACTTGTTAGATGTAAATGGGTTTACAGAACCAAGTATGGACCAGATGGGAAAGTTGATAAACATAAAGCTCGTCTCGTTGCTAAGGGCTTTTCACAGGTTGAAGGCATTGACTACACTGAAACCTTCTCCCCTGTTGCCAAAATGAACTCTATCCGCCTTGTTCTTTCCCTTGCTGCCTCTTTAAAATGGGAAGTCCATCAGATGGATGTTAAATCTGCCTTCTTGCATGGGGACTTGCAGGAAGAAATCTATATGGAACAACCCATTGGCTTCATACAAACAGACTCCAGCCTTGTTTGTCGACTTAAGAAATCCCTTTATGGCCTCAAGCAAGCTCCTCGGGCTTGGTATGCCAAAATGGATAGCTTTCTTTTAGAATCTGGCTTTTCTAGGTGTCATTCTGACAATACTGTCTACACCAAGAAAGTGGGAAACTCTCTTATCATCCTTGTTCTTTATGTTGATGATCTTATTCTTACTGGTAGTGATCCCAACCTTATAAACCATGTGAAGTCCAGCCTTAAAAAGAAATTTGAAATGACAGACTTAGGACACTTACACTATTTTCTCGGTCTTCAAGTCTTGCAATCCCAGGAGGGTATTTTCCTTTCCCAGTCCAAGTATGCTTGTGATATTCTTCGTCATTTTCACATGGAAGACTGTAAGCCAGCCCCTTCTCCCTTTCAGTCTGGAGTCAAACTTTCAGTCTCTTGTACTTCTCCTGAAGTTGATGCTACCTTATACCGTCAACTTGTCGGAAAACTCTTGTATTTAACCCATACTCGTCCTGATTTTTCCTTTGCTGTTGGCCTTGTTGCTCGTTTTATGCAAAACCCCCGTGAAAGTCATTGGAAAGCAGCTAAAAGAATACTTCGTTATGTTCGAGGTACAGTACAGTTTGGGATTCATTACAGTGCCAAAGCAGCTCCTCTGTTAGTTGGTTTCACTGATTCTGATTGGGCTGGTGACCCTGATGATCGGAAGTCTACTGCCGGTTATGTCTTCACTCTTGGTTCAGGACCTATTACATGGGCTTGTAAGAAACAGGCTGCCATTTCTCTTTCGTCAGCAGAAGCAGAGTATCGTGGTGCCGTGGAAGCTAGTAAGGAAGCCTTGTGGCTTCGTCAGATCCTATCAGAGTTTGGCTTTGAGCAGCAGCATCCAACCACACTTTGGTGTGATAATCAAAGTGCCATTCAGCTATGCAAAGATCCAGTCCAGCATCAGCGCAGCAAACACATTGAACTACACATGCACTTCATCAGAAAGCTCATTCATGACCATGTTCTTGAAGTGCAATATTGTCCAACAGATGATCAGGTTGCAGACATCTTCACAAAGGCTCTCACAGAGGCGAAGTTCACTAAACTTCGATATATGCTTGGAGTTCAGGAAGTTGTCACTAAGGGGGGATAGGCTCTAGTGCCTCCTTCCTTCTCCTATTGTGTCATATTTGTAAATCCTTCAATCCTATCCCAAGTTGTTCTTAAGGGGGGATGTTAGGATATTCCGACACATAGGATATAGTTAAGTTCAACTTGGTCTAGTATAGAGTTAGGTTAGAGTTAGGTAAAGTGTGTTTCTCTATCGTTGTACATTTTGTAACTTACAATCCGACGGTCACGATATGTAGTGATCTGACGGTTCACTCTCACCTCGGTATTACCGACACTTGATCCGTGGCTTGAAACCCGATTGGTCCATGAGTTCTATTTAAAGCGCATGGAGGGTCATTGTTTGGGTAATCCGTGCATGAGAGAAGCTTATGTAAATTTTCATTCTTTGATTAATAAATTGCCTGTAGTACCCACGTTGGGACAGGCCGTGGACTGTTTCCCTCCTTGCACTTTGAGGGTTTTAACCACGTCAAAAATACTGGTGTATTGATCTGTGATCTGGTTGTGAGCGGTGTCCTTTTGGTATTCTTTCTGAGGAACTTACCCTGTAAATTCCTACACATACATCCACACACAGTGTACTACCCAACACATACACCTACTCTTGGTGTACCCCAAAACACAATACATACACCTACACCCGGTGTACAACACAACACATACACCAACACCTGATGTAAAACACAACACAATACATACACCTACACCCTGTGCACAACACAACACAATACATACACCTACACCCGATGTACAACACAATACACATACCTCCACATAGTACAACACAACGAATACACATGTCACGATGCAAGGACTACAGATAACATAGTACCACATGTATACAACAAAATTGTGTATGATATGTACACAATACCATATGTACAAGACCATGTGTACAACATGTACACGACACCACTTGTACATACCACCACCTACACAACGTGTACACAACATGTACACAACACCACCTGCACAACATGTACACAACACTACATGCATGACGTGCACACAACACCACATGCACGACATGTACACAACACCACATACATGACATGTACACAACACCACCTTCACACAACACCCCATGTACAACATGTACACAACACCACATGCACACAACACCACATGTACAATCATACACACAACACCACATGTACATAAAACCATATGTACAATATGCACACCACGCCATATGTACACAACATCACATATGCAACATGCACAAAGCACCATATGTACACAACACCACATATACAACATGCGCACAACACCATATGTACATGACACCACCTATCCAACATGTGCACAACACCATATGTACATACCACGGCATATCCAATATGTGAACAACACAATCTATACACAACACTGCATAAACAACGTGAACACAACATCATATGTACACAACACCGCATGTACACAACATTAAAGGTACAACATGTACAATATGTACAACATATACACAACAATAGTACTGCACATCTAGAAAATGCACTGAATCTACCAAGCAACCTTTCTTCTAGTGTCTTATCATCTTTCCATGCTTATCCCAACATGCTGCAGATTATGCTGCTTTCATTTTGTTGATATATCCCTCAACATTACTTGCCATAACATAAGCATAGAAATAGTAAAAGCACATAAATTCATATCCACATGATACTAACCTCATAGATCTATCAGGGCTCCTCTTCCCACATGATTCCTCATAAACCAGGAACTTCTTCATGCCATTCACTTACATAAGCAATCATTCCTCCACAAGAATGATATCGGACAACCCTGTTAGGAAATGACATACATACATATATAAACATTAGCATAAAACAATCATGATCCTGTCATAAAATGAAATACATACATACATGTATACATATATAAATATCAACATAATCATGATCACAAGATAATTACCAAATATCAAAAGGTTAAGGTTAAGAGAACTCCCTTCACCCGTGCACAACATACACAACATTGAGAACAATGGTTCCCAACATAGCTAAGGCATCTGACGCCTCAAATCCATTTAATTTAACTTTCTAGTTACCTTTCTTATGTCTGCACTACCATCGTCCATTTATCCCAATGGACCAACCAGTCCAACCGGTTGTCATATTCTTACCTTCAACTACCCTTATACATGCACTAGGCTTCATCTGAGTCTTACATTACCTATCAGGTTTCATTCAACCCTTCCTGAGCTCCATTAACTTTCCTCTTTCCCAACCAATTCCCAAGACCCTCAAAACATAAAAGGTAAGAATAAGAAACAAACAAGAAGAAAACCATGAAAACCAATAGCAATACGACATCACAAACAAAGTGGCAAGGCCTTGCACCAGAAGCAATCAAAACCCATAAATCATGCTCAAACAAATCACAAAATCCCGAAGGCACAAAACTCCCAACAAACACCATGACTCAACCTCATGGTTTCCCAATGCTTTCAGGGGAAAGCTCAACCCGAGCCTTCTTTAATATTTTATGGCGGTCTCTTTTTCCATGTAATCCCCTGCATAATACTGTAATAAACACACAATTGTCAATGTATAAATAAATATAACAATATACTAGTTACCTTACCTTGTTGTACCCAACATGTTGACTTGTAACTAAACTCGTACATATATCATCTCTCAAGGGACTCCATTCCCTTGAAGAATCCAGCCATAACTGAAAACCAATTGTTATACCTGTCAAATACATGTTTAGAAATATAACATATATCCACATAATGTCAAAGAAAATATAGGTTAAGAAGACTTCATGTATTCATGCAAAGCACTCATTCATTTGGAATTGTGATTTCCAAACATAGCCAAAGGAATTCTCACCCAATTCATTTCTTTTAACCTTGCCTTGTTGCAATTGAATCTTATTATGTACTATCACATCACCCAACTGTTAGCTATATAAACAAATCAACTATTACCTTCTCATGTTATTACCAAGCATGTTACCCTATAGCTATTCACACATGTCAATCATATGTTCCAAAGATTAAGACATCATGTCTATTAATTTGAAATCAACCTTTACCAAGACTAACAACCATGCCATAATAAACAATCGACTCACAATCACAAATCATAATACCACAACTAGCACCCGATTACGCTCAATTACATATCAACTATCTTAGCACATATGTGTTGGTACAACCATCTTAAAACAAAATCATTCCTTCAAGCAATCTTATAGACACATAATTAAACTCATACCTGAATGTATCTTAGGGAAGGCTATCATATCTGCACAAGTGAGTCTAGATTAGTGTGACACAATATCACAATTATATTGACTCGTACCCAAATATCATAACCAGAATCATCTGCATAGACTAATCTAGATTAGCACGATACATATAACATCATATAGCATCAAGATCATAAGTACAATGACCATAACTATCATGCATATGACCACACAACAAGTTACTATCCTTCATGACTAACCGACACATGTACACATGATCACATTGATTAACTAACATCTATCATACATGTAACCACAACAACCATAGACTGACAGACATGTGCATAACCCTAATGCTTATAACAACCATTAATCAACATACTTACATACCCACCATACAAACATGTATGACGATTTGTTCTTACCCCGAGGTCAAGCGTTGCAACCTCGCTTTTATGATATGCATCTGCTGCTCTATCTCAGCCAACACATTAGCACCATAACAACCAACAACATCATGATGACACAAACTACATACAATGACCTCAAAATGCATTTCTGACTAATACATGCATACTATAACCATGACAATGCATTCATAACAACATATGGATACCGACATGCATAAAAAATGCATATATAACCGACATGCATTCATGACAAACATATCCCAACAACAACATCACCAACTTCTACGTGTCAACACAATTGTAACAATGATCACTACCATGCATACAGAAAAAGCACATATACAATCTACATGCATTCAAGGCAAACACATTCTGCCCATCCAATCCAAGGGTTTAACCATGCTCTGATACCACTTCGTGGTATCAAAAATCACCCAAAGTGAATGCAAACCAGACATCACCCAAAGAGAACGGAACCCGCTCTGATACCACTTTGTAGCACCCTCCTCCCACATTACCCAAGCTAACCGGTCCATCGAGGTAAATATGTAATGAAGAGATATTTTGATATGATTTAACTCCCCAAGTATAATTAAGGAAGTAGAATCGACAAACCAAAACCAAACTAACCTTCCTCAGAAGCTACTTGACCCCCAAGGGCTAACCAACCACTCTAGGTGCCAAACCCCTAAGTTAACCCTCTTTCTGACTAAACTAGACCCCTAATTGCACCCATGACAAGCCCTCCATGCAACTGAGACCCTCCAGTCACTCCCATAATGAGGCATTCATGCGACTGTGGCCTTTTTTAGGTAGTTCTGTGCCAACGACCTTGGATTTTGAGCCACTTTTTCAGGGCTAGGACTCAAGCCTCTGCCCAGAACTTCATGAAACTTCTAAAAATGATAAATAACATTGAGACAAGGCAAATAATACAAAAACTTGAAAAAGGGCTTGACCTGACCCCTTACAACCATGAAAGGCATTATGTCAAACATATCATGAACATGTAATCTATAGGTCATAACAACAAAACTGAACATAGGGACCTCATACTTATCTAAGATTCGTCAAGAAGGTCTGATTTCATCTCACAATAGTTGAATTATCATCTATTAGGTATTACATTCATTAACATTTCATTTACTAATTAAAATGTGATGAGGGTCGTAACTCAAGTCTGTCATAAAACCATGCTTATAAACAACATATAACCAACATAATAACAAGGATAGAACAACCATTACAACCACATATTAACAAGTACATTTAGGAAAAATACACAAGAGGAAAAAATATTTTGTTAACATATGCAAAAACCAACCAATCGAGGGACTCCCATCTACCACCTGATAATAGATTTGGCTGAACCAAAATTTTCTTTCAGCCAATCACCCTCGTGCCATATTCCAAGCATGAATGTGGGACTCATAATAGAACAAATCAAGGCTTCCTTACGCTTTACCGTGTATCCCGCCAAGGGATTCCTAGGCCTAAACAATAAACATACACTACATGATTTACCGCAATCCCGCCATATACCATTTAAGGGATCACTAGGCCCTAAACAAGCATACATGCCTCTTGATCTCTCCACCTAAACCGTGAGGAATTTGTCCATCTCCACCCTCTAGGATTTATTGTGTATCTTGCCATTACTGATCAAGGGATTCCTAGGCCCAACAAGGGTATTCTCAACCAAGCTTTATCATGTATCCTGCCATTACCGGTCAAGGGATTCCTAGGCTCGGCGAGGGTATTCACAACCAGGATTTACCATATATCCCACCATTACCAATCAAGGGATTCCTAGGCCATGCGATTTTCCTTGAGACCACCCCACTCAGTTTCAAAACCATCTGACAATCTAGTTCAACCAAGTAAGATAACCCCATCACCCCATGGCTATCCAGATATGGCAAGGAAAGGCTAAAAACCACTATCACACCTGGCAAAACCCATGCCAATGATAACAAGAGAACCAAATAAACACATGCATGTACCATGCATGCCAAAACTAGCAAGGAAATCATACATGCAAACCGATACCTGCAAGTAATCTTGATGTATCTGCTTGATCTTGCTCTTCCTTGCTTGATATTTGCTTCCCTTTGATTTCTTTTCCTTCCTTCGCCTTCCTTCCTCCAATGCTAGAGTGCTCCAAGAATACTCTAAGTGTATGAGAGTATGAGAGAGTAGAGAGGATAGAGAGAGGGCTCCTGAAACTAAACTGACAAAAGTCTAACTGATAAAAGCCATGAACTGATCCTCATAAGTTTTTTTTATCATTGGGGCCTCTATTTTCTTTAATTTTCTTTAATTTTCATTCATTTTCTTCCTCACATGCAACCTGTGACCTTTCACCTTAATTTAATCCTAATTTCCTTTATTTTCATAAATAAAATGCCAATTAATGCCTCTTTGCCTTTTCAATGCCTTTGCCATTGCCTTTGCCAATTTCCCCTCAGCCATAGTAACCAAATGAACACCCACTAGGTTGTTTTTCCCAACATTCAGCCTGGAATATGTGTCCCATGACCTTGGTCTTATATTTTTTTACATGAAGTTTTAAAGGGGTCGATCAATAAACTGTCATGGATATTCCACTAGACAATTCGTCACAATAGATCTGATAATACTATATTAAAAATATGAGATTCTACACTATTACATTTTTATTTATTTTCTAGATCTGTAAAATTAACTGTAATTAGTGCATGCATGTTAAAGTAAATCAAGCAGAAAAGTAGAGAATGACAAAATAAGCTCACACAAACATAATAAACAAGATATGCTCTCTGGGAAACCCTTTCAAGAGAAAACCCTGTTGAAAAGTGTGCAACAAGAAATGTAAAAATAGAAATTACTAAAAATAGCAGTTTGGCCAATGAGCATTTTGGCCACCTTAGGTGAGAGGTGAAATTGTTAAAAATAGAATCTTCTAAAAGTAGCATTTCTGGGTCCCTTCCTATTTTTAGCAGTCCCTCGTCTAACTATAGGAAGTAAAAACGATTTTGGTCTTAACAACAGTTTAAAATATTAATTAGTTAATCTCCACGAGCTAATTAATTATGGAAAATTAAACTTGAAGTCTTTGTGAGATCATGAAATTGTTTTCTCTCTTGATTTAGGAATTTATCCCTTGATTAAAGGAGATAAGGTTCGGTTCTATAATGAGAGAATCAGTTGACTTAGTTTAACTTAGTCAAGTCCAGTTAGATTATTTTAACAAGTTGTTAAAATAATGAAATATAGTTTTTTAATGCTTGCATGCATGTGACAACTATTATTTTAGATAACTGAGCATTCCCTCATGGATAACTGGTGCATGTCAGTTCAGACAGAGACCCAGTTGAGATAAGAGAAGGGACAGTGTACTATCAGTTGGATGAATATTTTTCCTATAAAGGAAGATCATCCATGATGAGGATTTATCTCCTTTAGGTTTGTGCATTTATTTCAGAGGTCAGTGTTGTGTGTGAGGTGAGAATCACACAGATTACAGCTGGAGGACCCAGGAAAAACTGTGCATAGAAATAGGAGGCTTGGAGGGCAGAGGAGAAGGTTTGTGAGAAGCCTTTGACTGTCTATGAGCAGCAGAGGGATTGTACTGAGAGCTGGATAGCTTATGAGCTAAGGCTTTGTGTAATCCAGACTATATTTCCACTTGTATGATAATACAAAGATGGGGTTTTAGGTAGGTGCTTTCCCCGGGTAAATTCTTCTGTGTTATGTGTGATTGATTCCTTCTTATTAGTTATATGTGTTCTTACTGATGATGCTCATGGTTGATTAAGCTTTCGCTAAATTGTTTGTAGAAGTAGTCAAGTGTTTTGCTTTAGTACATTGCATTACTAGGTTGATCTACAGTGGGAATTTCTACATGGTATCGGAGCTAGTTGATTTGTAGAAAAAGTTCCACATGGTATCAAAGCTAGCTTATTTGTGTAGAAATTCTACAAAATTCTACATGGTATCAGAGAACAGGTGATCAAGGAAGAACAATATACAAGAAGAGGAGATTTCAAAGTTTTGAGTTTTGGGCCGAGAGTTTGCAGAGCAGATCTGAAAATTTCTATACAAATTTTTAAGAAACAAATAGCAGATTTGGATTCCTTGCGGAAAAATACCCCCAAAAAAAAATCAGCTAAATTGAAGTTCGGATGAGGGAGATATTGCTGATTTAAAGTCAGCTCTTTTTCTAGAAAATTTCATGACGGCAGGAAAGTGGAAATAGATTGGTGTGCTAGCCAAGAACTTGTATGCACTTGAGGTACAAGATGCATGCAAAGCCTTGAGGAGCAAGGAAAATGTTAGATACTTGGTGGTTGAGAGGGAGAGTAAATTACCTCTCAACATGCAGAGCCAGAAGAAGTCTCAGACGATTGTGGAGGAGCCACGATTGGTGCAGCAGCTTCAGGAGGTTGTGGAGTAGCCACAACAGGGGAAACTAAGTGGAGATCAAGTAGAGACATCTACTCATGCAGAGACCTCCAGTAGGGGGAAACTTCGAGCTAGGTGGGAAAAGGGATCACATGCAGCCATACCTCTAGGTAGGAGGTGGGGCAATATAGAGTGATCGTCCTAAGGAGGAGGGGCAGGATCCTTGAGGTACCCAACCTCTTGGATGAGACCTTTCTACGGGAGCCCCGATGTGGAGTAGCAAGAACTAACTGATTGGATAGAGACAGATGCGGATGGAGCGGTAGAGAGAGCTATAGTGCAGGGAATCACAGGACAACGCAGAGCATGCAGGATGCAGCAATGCGAGAGGCACAAGTGTTTTGCACAGTGCTAGGTGGCAGAGAGGTGTGCAATGGTGCGAGATGCATGGAGATGTTGCAGTAGCGTAGATGTCAGAGAGGGAGCACTTGTCAGTAGCAGGTAGAGCTTCAACATCAGAGTATTTTTCTAGCCCAATAGAGTGGTCAATTGGGAGTGATTTTTGTTCCAAGAGTTGTTGGAGCAAGTGGACCTGGTGGATGTGTTGCATGCAGAACATTCTAGAGAGTTACAAGATCGGGTTCAAGAGGAAGCCTTTCTTGTTGAGAGAGAGTGTTGAAAAGTGTGCAACAAGAAATGTAAAAATAATAGTTTGGCCAATGAGAATTTTGGCCACCTTGGGTGAGAGGTGAAACTTCTAAAAATAGCATTTCTAGGTCCCTTCCTATTTTTAGCAGTCCCTGGTCTAACTATAGGAAGTAAAAATGAATTTGGTCTTAAAAACAGTTTAAAATATTAATTAATTAATCTCCATGAGTTAATTAATTATAGAAAATTAAACTTGAAGTCAGTAGCAGGTAGAGCTTCAGCATCAAAGTATGTTTCTAGCCCAACAGAGTGGTCAATTGGGAGTGATTTTTGTTCCAAGAGTTGTTGGAGCAAGTGGACCTGGTGGATGTGTTGCATGCAGAACATTCCACAGAGTTATAGGATCGGGTTCAAGAGGAAGCCTTTCTTGTTGAGAGAGAGTGTTGAAAAGTGTGCAACAAGAAATGTAAAAATAACAGTTTGGCCAATGAGCATTTTGGCCACCTTGGGTGAGAGGTGAAACTGCTAAAAATGGAATCTTCTAAAAATAACATTTCTGGGTCCCTTCCTATTTTTAACAGTCCCTAGTCTAACTATAGGAAGTAAAAACGAATTTGGTCTTAAAAACAGTTTAAAATATTAATTAATTAATCTCCATGAGTTAAATAATTATGGAAAATTAAACTTGAAGTCTTTGTGAGATCATGCAATTATTTTCTCTCTTGATTTAGGAATTTATCCCTTGATTAAAGGAGATAAGGTTCAGTTCTATAATGAGAGAATTAGTTGACTTAGTTTAACTTAGTCAAGTCCAGTTAGATTATTTTAACAAGTTGGTAAAATAATGAAATATAGTTTGTTAATGCTTGCATGCATGTGATAACTATTATTTCAGATAACTGAGCATATCCTCATGGATAACTGATGCATGTTAGTTCAGACAGAGACCCAATTGAGATCAGAGAAGGGACAGTGTACTATCAGTTGGATGAATATTTTTCCTATAAAGGAAGCTCATCCATGATGAGGATTTATCTCCTTTAGGTTTGTGCAGCTATTTTAGAGGTCAGTGTTGTGTGTGAGGTGAGAATCACACAGGTTGTAGCTGAAGGACCCAGGAAAAACTGTGCATAGAAATAGGAGGCTTGGAGGGCAGAGAAGAAGGTTTGTGAGAAGCCTTTGATTGTCTATGAGTAGTAGAGGGATTGTACTGAGAGCTAGATAGCTTCCAATCTAAGGCTTTGTGTAATCTAGACTATATTTCCACTTGTATGATAATACAGAGATGGAGTTTTAGGCAGGTGCTTTCCCCAGGTAAATTCTTCTGTGTTATGTGTGATTGATTCCTTCTTATTAGTTATATGTGTTCTTATTGATGATGCTCATGGTTGATTAAGCTTCCGCTAAATTGTTTGTAGAAGTAGATCAAGTGTTTTGCTTTAGTACATTGCATTACCTAGGTTGATCTACAATGGGAATTTCTACATGGTATCGGAGCTCACTGATTTGTAGAAAAAGTTCTACATGGTATCAAAGCTAGCTTATTTATGTAGAAAAATTCTACAAAATTCTAGAAACCCAACTGGAAGGTGAGGCTGCTTCACTACCTTTCTCTGTCTGGAAATATGGCTACAGATACAAAGAAGTAATGTCTGTGGCTTGTGGGCTATTATGGTGCACATATCCTCTCTATATGCTCTACCTCCTATCTCTCTTGGCTATCTGTGCTAAACTATGGAACAAAATGGTCTCGAAAGAAAGGAATGCCTCTTCCTCCTAGTTGTAGGTTTTAACCCTGTACATAAATTACCCACATACAAATTCTACAAAACAAAAAATAAACAAAGGCGAGATCATAACACATAAAACAAATATACACAGAGATTTTCCCCTGGATCCCCAAACCGGGACTACCAGCTTGATTTTTTCATTATGTTCATTTCAATGTTACAATACATATATATACATGTTGAAGCATCCAATACCATGGACTGAAAACCATCGCGTCCAAAACCATATGCGAAAACCATGCAAAAAACCATAGGTAGGTCCGCCCAACCTAATATAGGGTTCAATTTTTTTTTTTCCCTGGGCCGCTGCCTTGGACCCCTTAGAGGGGGGCTACCCACCCCCCTCAAACCCCCTGGACAGGGGGGGCTGCTGCCCCCCCTGTGACCTCCCTCATTGCGCAATCGGTGCAATGAAGGGGGGGCTCCACCCCCCTCCCCCCCCTCTAACCCCCCGGTTAACTAAGTGGGCTAGTCGTGGAAAGAATATAACACAACCCAACACTAATAGGCTAGTTATAACACAACCCGATAGCCTACTAGTGGTTAATTTTGACTACATCAACTCTTAACTAGAGTTACAAAATAAAATATTCTGGAGTCTTTTGCATCACAAACACGTTCTTAGGCCCTTTTCCATGAATAATGGGGGTTGACGTGACATCCTCCTAAACTATAGGTGTGAAAACATTAAGGTCAACTTATGGGTGGCATAACTTTTGCATTCAAACTCCGTTTGATGTGATTGTTGCGCCGTTTGAAATATTTCTATGTGTAGAACAACATGAAAATGTGTCATTCATATGAGGAAAAGTTTACCCCCCAAAAACGTTGTTTGATGCCTCAAAACGCTCCCGGAAGGTTTCAGACCCTGTTTCGCCAAACTGGGTCCCACCAGTAAAAATGGCCACATGAGTTGATTCCTCCACTTTTTCCACTCCAAATGCATCGAGATGGATAAAAAAAATTATAATTATCCAATTTGGATCACACCTTCCCATTTTGAGAGGCTTTTGGTCCCCAAAATCTTTTATCGAATGAGGTGAGGAAATTTTTCCTCCACCTTCTCTCTAGTGTACCACTTAGCTTTGCCTAGAAGCTGTCCCTTCAACCCAATCTGCCAAAGATCTTGTTGCCTTTGTCTTGTAGTTCTAGACCTCTTCTACAAAACTGTATCTTTTGTCAACTCTACCTAAGCGTCTGGTGCCAAATCCTCCACAGAAGGTAGGATTTGTTCCTCTTCCTGATCTAGCATGGAAGGCTCATAGAGTTTCAAATTCTCCACATTTACAACTGAGTAAATGCGCATATATGGTGGTAAACTGAGTTGATAGGCATTATCACCCACCTTTTCTAGTATCTCAAAGGGACCATACCTTAGAGCCTTGATTTTCTTACCAGGACCCTGCAACCTCTCCTTGTTCAACTATAGCCATACTCTATCTCCCACCTTGAATGATTTCTCTGTTCTGTGCTGATCATGCTTCGCCTTATACTTCATCTGCAAATCTTGTAGTGTTTCCTGTAACTGTATATGGATCTTCCTGCTCTTCTCTATAAAATTTTCAGCCCTCAAAGCATCTCCTGTAATGTATTCCTTTGCTCCTTTCTGTGCATATGCAATATCCAAAGGTGAAGGTGGAAAATATCCAAAAGAAGTTTCAAATGGGGACTTTCTTGTAGAAGTGTGGATTGCTTTATTATAAGAATGTTGTATATATACCAGATTTTCATCCTAGGTCTTTGGATGCTTTTGCTTGTAACCCCTCAAAAGCTGCACCAAGGTCCTATTGACTACTTCTGTCTGCCCATTTGTTTGTGGATGGAATGTTGTAGATCTCTTCAACTCCATGTCTATCTTCTCCCATAATATAGCCCAAAATCCACTGAGAAATATTTTATCCCTGCTTGAAATGATGATCCTTGGTATCCCAAAGTGTACCCAGGCCTGTCCAAAGAACACGTTTTGCTTCTTGTATGTTGATGGTCTTTTTATAGGTCATCAGAACACACATCTTGCTGAACATGTCAATTGCCACGAACAGGTAGTCATGTCCCTTCCTAGTTGTTGGTAAACCTCCCATAAAGTCCATGGAAATGCTTTCCCAAGGACGATTAGGTACATGTAAGGGATGATACATACCCTATTTCCTGTTGCTAGGCTTGCTGGTACAACAAAGCATGCATCCTGTTATGAACCTAGCTACTTGTTCTTGCATATTGGGCCAATAAGCATACCTTTGCAAGTTAACCATTGTCTTCCCTACACCAAAGTGCCCTGCGACCTTGGAGGTTTGAGCCTCTATAATTAGCTGCAGACACTCACCTGTAGGAACACATAGCTTATCTAGCATGTAGAGTAACCCATCATGCACATGAATTTGACTTTGCAACTGTTGATACACCTCCTTAAAGTCCTCATCTTCTGAATATGCCTCTCTGTATGCATCATGGGTGAATGGCTCCATGTAATCTTTGATGCGGGTGGCCTTGAAAGCATATCGACCAACTTGTTTGTGCTTCCCTTCTGATACTTGATCACCAAATGAAACTGTTGTAAAAACCCCATCCACTTGTAATGCCTGGTCTGTTGTAGCTTATTCTGGGCTTGCAGGTACTGTAATGGCTGGTGATCTGTGTGGATTATTATATTCTTTCCCATCAAATAGTGCTTCCACTTCTTCACATCTTGCACCATGGCATAAAGCTCCTTATCATAGGTAGGGCAGTTAAGAATTGCCTCATGAAATACTTCAGAATGGTAGAAAATTAACCTTCCTCCTTGCATCAAGAAAACTCCCATAACATACCCACTCACATATGTATCCACTTCAAAGGGTCATTGCAAGTTTGGTAATGCCAGAACTGGTGCTTTACTGATATTATTCTTTAACTCATTGAAATCCTTCTTCTTCCCTTTTCCCCACTGGAAACTCTAGCCACTTGTTATGGTATGGAGTGGTGCTGCTACCGTTGAAAACGAGGCTATGAATTTCCTCAGGTATTGTGCTGCTCCAATGAAACTCCTAACCTTAGTAACATTAATAGGCACCAGCCATTTCATGATGGCCTCCATCTTGGAAGGATCTATCTTCAATTCTCCTCCATCAATCACATATCCCAAATATACCAAGGACTGATGTGCAAACTCACACTTCTTGAGATTTTCTAGCAGTTGGTGCTTCTTCAATGTTTCCAGCACCTTCATCAAATGTTAAATATGCTCCTCCCAGGTAGCACTATATACCAATATATCATCTAAATTGATAATAACAAATGAATCTATAAAAGGGCGCAATACATCATTCATTAATCTCATAAATGTAGCTGGTGCATTACATAGGTCAAACGACATAACCAACCACTCATACAACCCTTTCCTAGTTTTGAAGGTGGTATTCCATGTATCTTCTTCTTTGACTCGAACCTGGTGATATCTAGACTTCAAGTCCAGCTTGGTGAAATACTTTTCTTGCTGCAATTGATCTAGCAGATCGTCTATCCTAGGCAGGGGGTATTCGTTCTTGAGCATGATTTTATTCAACACCTTGTAATCTATACACATCTGCCAAGTCCCATCCTTCTTTGGCATAATGATGATGGGTGACTCACATGGTGATGTACTTAGTCGAATAACACCCTATTACAGCAACTGCTATAACTGTTTCTTCACCTCACTTGCTTCTATAACAGACTGCCTGTACAACCCAATATTTGGCAATGGGGAGTCTGGCAATGGCCAGATCTCATGCTCCACTTATCTCTAAGGGGGTAGCCCTTTAGGCTCTTAGAACACATCCTTGTATGCCTGTAACAACTCCTCCAATTGCCATTTTTGTTTCTTATTACACCCCTATAGGGATGCCTTGCTTCTTATTGACTCCTTTATAGACTGATTTTCTCTTAATAACAATAAAACATACTTCTTTCTGGAACTGATCAATTTCTTAGCTTGGTTGGCACTTACTAGTGAAATTTTTGACTTGCTTTTGTGCGTGTTGATGATGAATGATTTTCCATCCTTGATGAGATGGTACTAGTTAGCTCTCCTAATAAAAATTGCATCACACATGCACATGTATGGACTCACAAACATGACTCCACATACATAAAGGGGAACCACATCTAGATTTAATTCATCAATAAAATCAACATTTACAGCAAATCTAATTTTACATTGTATTGTTACCTTCAAATATGAATCCTTTTGTACCCATCCCAGTGGATATGGGTTTGGATGATAATGAACTTCCAACCCCAACTTCTTGACCAGATCTATTGCAATGAGATTTTCTTGCAATCCTGAGTCAAACAGAGCGTCAATCTTTGTCTTCTTGACCTGTATCTTTACATGGAAGAGTTTGGTTATTTCTTTCTCTTCCTGTTGCTGAAATCTACTCAGATTCACCTCCTTCTGCACTGACGTATAGACGATCTTCTCATCCACGTCCAAGCTACTTTCAAATTGGTTGCTCGAATCAATGGCCATGCGATTCTTCTTCTTATTATCTTTCTTCTTGTTCTTCAGGTTTAGCTCTAGATGCAACTTCCAACACTTCTCCTTTGTATGGCCATCAATGTTGTAGTGGTTAATAAGGTATTTGCACTGGTGTGCTGTGGCTGCCATATTTTTATCTTTCCCTCTTTTTTCTTCTTCTTCCCCTCCTTAGAAGTGTCTTGTTTCTCCTTTCGCTTCAATCCACTTGATTGCACTCTTTTCAGGCCTATGTTTTCCAGCATATGTGCCTGTACATAAACCTCGTCCACTGTTTTGGGCTTGAACTACATCACTTGTTCATGCAGATGGCAGTGCAGACCCCCCAAATACCTGAGGAGTACATCTAGGTTCTTTGGAGAGATGCCCAACATTATAGCCATCTTCCTAAATTATGTGGTGTACTCTTGCACGCTTTGGCCCAACTTTTGCCTGAAGTAATGCCACTAGATCCACTGGTCTTCCATGTACCCATTGGGATAAAACTGTGACTTAATGAGTGTTTTTAAATCTTCCCACTTAGTCACTGAAGGTTCTCCCTCTAACCTCAGGGTTTGCGTGTGGCTCTCTCACCAAGTTAGTGCATGGCGCTCCAATTTTAGTGGTGTGAATGAGATCTTTTACCCTTCCTCGATCTGATGGACATTGAAATAAACTTCTAGTTGCTGCAACCAGTGGTTCAACTTCAGAGTGTCGATCTCGCCATGGTATGGCTTGATATCAAATTTTTCTTCCACTTTAAACAGGGATTGGTTCACGACACTCGAACTAGGTTGATATTTTTCAGGTTCTTTCTTCGCCTGGTTATCTGCATCTTCCCGATCTCTTGATCCCCCTCCTGATTTGTCCTTTGCATTCAAACCCCCTTCTTCTCCAAATATCCCCAACTTATTGCTTAGGGTTGCCATGAGGAGGTTTACATTGCAGTTTATATCCGTGACTTATTCTTCAAGCCACGAAAGCCTCACCTCTGCAAGATCACGAGGTTCATTTACAGATTCTTCGCCCATAATTAAGGTTTTATGATTTTCAGTTTCATCGATCTAGATCCCTGCAATCTCCACAAAATACCCAAAGAAACCCGCTCTAATACCAAATGATCCATAAACAGCCGTGGATATTCCACTGGATAGTTCGTCACAACAAAGTTGATAGTATTATATTAAAAATCTGAGATTCTACACTATTACAGTTTTATTTAATTTATAGATCTGTAAAATAAACTGTAATTAGTGCATGCATGTAAAATTAAATCAAGCAGAAAAGTAGAGAATGAAAAGATAATCTCTCACACACATAATACACAAAATATGCTCTATGGGAAACTATTTCGGGAGAAAACCCAACTGGAAGGTGAGGCCGCTTCGCTCTCTCTTTCTATGTTTGGAAATATGGTTGCAGATACAAAGAAGTAATGTCTGTAGCCTATGGGCTGCTACAATACATAGATCCTCTATGTGTTCTCTACCTCCTATCTCTCCTGGCTATCTTTTCTCAACTATGTAACAAAATGCTCTTGAAAGAATGGAATGCCTCTTCCTCCTAGTGGGCCGGTTATAACACAGCCCGATAGACTACTAGTGGTTAATTTTGACTATATAAACTCTTAAATAGAGTTACAAAATAGAATCTTCTATAGTCTTTTACATCATAAACATGTGGCTAGCCCCTTTTCCATTAATAATGGGCGTTGACACGACATCCTCCTGAACTATAGGTGTGAAAACAGGAAGGTCAACTTCTGAGTGGCATAACTTTTGCATACAAAATCCGATTGAAGTGATTCTTGCACTGTTGGAAATATTTATCTGTGTAGAATAGCATGGAAAATTGATGCACTTTAGCAATAAAGTTTTACCCCCAAAAAGTGTCGTTTGATGCCTCAAAACATTCTCAGAATGTTTCAGACCCTGCTTCGCCAAGTTGGGTCCTGTTGGTAATGGTCCCATAAGCTGATTCCTTCACTTTTTCCACTCCAAATGTATCGAGATGGATGAACAAAAATATAATGATCCAATTTGGATAAGGGGCTGTTACATAGTTTTCTCGAAGAAAATCTATTTTCAAATTCTAATATATCTCCTTGGTTCGCTGACCTTGCTAATTATTTGTCTACAAGATAATTTCCCCAACATTTTTCATCAAAGCAAAAGTAAAAGGTGATTAGACAGAGTGCTAAATACTCTTGGATTCAAGGAGGCCTTTTCTATACTAGAATAGACATGGTTACCTGAAGATGTGTTAGAGAGGATGAGATGCTAGATATCTTGAAAGCATATTATAATGAGTTTTGTGGTGGACATTTTTTAGATAAGAGGATAGCCTATAAAATTATTCACCTAGGATATTATTGGCCAAGTATCTTTAAATATGCCAAGAAGTATGTTAGGAGTTGAAATAATTGTCAAAGAATGGGTCATCCAGTTGCAGTTGATGATATGTGTCTTCAACTGCAAGTTCTTATGGAACCATTTGAGAAATGGGCCTTAGATTTTGTGGGACCCATTAATATGACATTAGGGAAGAGAAGTTATATATTATTTTGCATAGACTATGTGATAAAATGGGCGAAGACAAAGGCTTTAACAAGATCTACTAAACAATCAGTAGTAAATTTCCTATTTGAAGATATTACTAGCATTTGCACCTTATGTTGCAAAGGAAACGCCGTAAGGCATAGAATGGGGAAGAATAGCATAGAGTGGGGAAGAATAGGTAATCAAATCCGTCAAAATTAAGATTAAATTGATCTACTAATTTTTCATTTACATACATTGAAATCGTATGCAGCGTGAGTTAAGAATCTCAAGAATCTCAAGTTATCATTCAGATAAATTTCTATAGTCCATGCTCTATTTTAAATATTTTACTCTTTTGTCATAATTGGAAGAATCTCAAGTTATTATTGAGATAAATAAATCTCCATAGTACATACTCGTATATATATATATATATATATATATATATATGAATGAAGATCTCTGCTACGATTTATATTACTGTGGCAATGCCATTTTTCTCTAGCAAAGTTGCATCCATTGGTTTTTTTAAGACATTAAAAAAATCTAGCTGCTATGGTTTGTTATGATCGATGGGTTATCTTTCAGATTATATTGTAGATGATGTTAGATACATTAAATCATTTTGAAATAAACATGGAAAAGAACTTGAAATGTGCTAAATAAATAAATATGTTACATCTTTGTAGTTGCATATTTAAAATGATAAAATAAATATCTTACATATTTGTAGCTGCATATTTGAAAGGATAAACGAGAATTTGAAAATGTCGAGGGCATTGCCCACACTTCAAAAGATAACAACAATTAAAATTGCCTCTGGGGAGAATTTTTATTAACTTGTCGTATGCTTAGGGCCAATGATCTTCGCATTCAATCTTGCTTAAAATGAACCAAATTTTGATATACATCATGGCCTAAAATTATGGTTTAAAACCCTATGTATAAGGAGGAGACCTTTTACATATGAATTGAGAAATGTTGCAGATTCATAATTGGATCTTGTCACATTTTTCCTTATTATATTGGTTCCTTTTGTTACAAAAGGAAGCTTCACTGAAATATTTTGAACGTAATATCCATATTACTTTTCTAATAAGATATCCTTTTAGAGTGAGTTAATATGTATAAAAAAGCAACATGATTATCCTTTCTTGGAAAAGAGATTCTTACAATGCATTACTATTATGTCAGTACAATATCATACCAGCTATAACATCAACCAAAACCATGCCTGAAAGAAATTCTGGGTAGAAAGGAGCATGTGGAACTTCAACCCATTTCATGATATTTATAATAGCCAAATGAAACATTTCTACCATGGTAGGTCATAGGGAGTGGGATTATTCACATGATTAGAAGCCAATTCATTTTTATTTGTAGTAGATATCCTTGTAGGCTAATAAGGATTGTGTAGAAATCCGATCACCAAATTAGTGCTCATCATGTGGGGTTGATTCCATCATGGTTACTCTTCGAGTGCCTCTTTGGACTAACTGAAATGCGTGATCTATTTTACATTTCCTATTTTTTTGTGATTGATTGCTTGTACTAGTTACTACTAGTGTACAATTTTTTGGGGGGATGAAACTCAATGCTCACAATGATGACTACTCTACATTTCTTGGGACTCATTTATTGCAACTATTGGGTATTGTGTTCCCTAGATTTGTTAAATTTGCAAATTTGAGTAGTACACAAGTTTTATTTCTTATAAAATTAATGTAAAATTAAATCTTTTCCACTTGAAATAAATCTTTATACTCAAATATTTATATGATATCACATAAGGATTAAATTTTCTAAAAGGTTGGTTTGGATACTATTGAACACAATTATCTAAAGTTTGGTTTGGAGACTATTGAACACAATTATCTAGATCTCCCTCCTAATTGCACACATATTCCTGGATAAATGTTAACTTTAAGTCGTGACATCATTTTTCCAAACAAGGTCAAAAGTAAAGTGTACTCACCCACCGTTCCATATAATATACGATTGAGCTCATCTAGTAAGTTCATTCATGACTGCCTAGAAGACTTAGAACAAAGCAATTTTGTCAATAACATGTGTACACAAAAGAGGTATGGGCACCTCTGAAGGTAACTCTGGAAGATGCGGCATAGGGGAATGCATCTTCTTAAAATCATTGCATTCTATTACTCTTGTTGGGTCCTAACTGTTTAGGAAGAACTATCAACCTCCTTCGCATAGCAATTGAAAATGAAGTTGGAAGACTCCACGTTTATGAAAACTCAAATATTACTGTGAACATGCTTAATGGAAAATCTGCTTTGTGAAGAATTCAATCTGTTATGGATCACATTCTAGAAATGAAGATCAGATTACATTCCATCTCCTTTACTCATATTTTCCATGAGCCCAACTCCCAGGCAGATTCCTTATCCAAAGGTGGAGTGGACCTAAAACCCTATGTATAAGGAGGATACCTTTTAGATATGAATTGAGAAATGTTGCAGATGCATAATTGGATCTCGTCACATTTTTCCTTATTATATTGGTTCCTTTTGTTATAAAAGGAAGCCTCACTTAAATATTTTGAACTTAGTATTCATATTACTTTTCTAATAAGATCTCCTTCTAGAGTGAGTTAATATGTATAAAAAAGTAACATGTCTTATCCTTTCTTGGAAAAGAGATTCTTACAATGCATTACTATTATGTCAGTACAATATCATACCAGCTATAACATCAACCAAAGCCATGCCTGAAAGAAATTCTAGGTAGAAAGGAGCGTGTGGAACTTCAACCCATTTCATGATATTTCTAATAGCCAAATGAAACATTTCTACCATGGTAGGTCATAGGGAGTGGGATTATTCACATGATTAGAAGCCAATTTATTTTTGTTTGTAGTAGATATCCTTGTAGGCTAATAAGGACTGTGTAGAAATCCAATCACCAGATTAGTGCTGATCATGTGGGGTTGATTTTGAAGATCCTACATAACCTTATTACAGTTGGGTGGTTCCATTCATTTTTCATGAATGAGAATGTTCATTTGTAGATCTTATTATGATTTTTATTTTGTGTTGGCAAAGCTTCGAGGTCCAATTGTATCTCATTCCCACCTTAGCTTGGGAGGTCGACACCACTCACTTCCAAATTTTTAACGTCATAGTCTATCCCATTTTTTCATGCCATTTATGTCCATGCAATTGTGGTTTTGTAGATTAATCCCATGCAACCTTCAATGCAATTTAGCTAAGTTGAGTCATTCCAAATTTGATCTCCTCAATTTACTCTAGACACACCTCTCATAGAAGCACTATCTCACATCATTGCAAATTTATTCCTTGTAGAGACAATGATTGATTCCATTGACTATTGCTTGCTAGAAGAAAGCATTATCTCACATCATTGCAAATTTATTCCTTGTAGAGACAATGACTGATTCCATTGACTATTGCTTGCTAGAGGAACATCTGCAACTACTTTTGAATATTAGTCTGAGTCTAATCACACTCAAGGGTTTCCTATATGGTATTTCTTGCTAGTTTGTAATCCCTAATTTGATGTAGATGTCTAGACATCTTGATGACTTTTCTTATAACTATTTGTAAGAAAATTATGGCTTTATTTAGGTGTCATTCTAATTTGTGTTTTAATGATGGTTTCTTGGTAATAGATATATGTAAAAGTTTAATGGTAGTTTTTGTTGAATATGATGTCATTCTAATTTGTGTTTTAATGATGGTTCCTTAGTAATAGATATATGTAACATATCACACCTTGAGTGAGATGGGTTTGTGGTAGTAGCTAGTGATCATTGTAATCCTAAAGATGGCATCTTGGCCGCTTGAAGATCCTGCATAACCTTATTACAGTTGGGTGGTTCTATTCATTTTTCATGAATGAGAATGTTCATTTGTAGATCTTATTATGATTTTTATTTTGTGTTGGCAAAGCTTCAAGGTCCAATTGTATCTCATTCCCACCTTAGCTTGGGAGGTCGACACCAGACACTTCCAAATTTTTAACATCGTAGCCTATCCCATTTTTTCATGCCATTTATGTCCATGCAATTATGGTTTTGTAGATTAATCCCATTTAATCTTCAATATAATATGTTTTTTTATATTCCATGAAAATAATAAAAATTATATTTTCAAAAATACATTAATAATTTTAATGTTTATAGATATAATATGTTTTTTTAATATTCCATAAAAATAATAAAAAAATATATTTGTTAATAATTAAAAAAAATTAAATATAAAATTAATGTAAAATTAAATCTTTTCCACTTGAAATAAATCTTTATACTCAAATATTCATATGATATCACATAAGGATTAAATTTCCTAAAAGTTTGGTTTGGAGACTATTGAACACAATTATCTAAAGTTTGGTTTGGAGACTATTGAACACAATTATCTAGATCTCTCTCCTAATTGCACACATATTCCTAGATAAATGTTAACTTTGAGCGGTGACATGATTTTTCCAAACAAAGTCAAAAGTAAAGTGTATTCACCCACTGTGCTACTTAGTTTAAAGCAAATGACAAGGTCACGATCATAAAGTCACTCCATGGAATGGTCCATGTTAATGAAAGTGAGGATTTTGTAGTCTTTTCGCATGGATAATTACCTTGAAGATTGTCTTGACTTGTATGTGGTTGGGAAAAGATGGGGAAAATAATTAGGTACAATTAACCAATACAATATCAGAAGGCACTCACACAGGGGAAGATGCATTTCTGTTTGGTGCAATGTATTTCCTTGTATGCTACAGCTAGAAACATTTTGGTTCCATATAATATATGATTGGGCTCATCTAGTAAGTTCGTTCATCACTGCCCATAAGACTTAGAACAAAGCAATTGTGTCAAGAACATGTGTACACAAAAGAGGTATGGGTGCCTTTGAAGGTAACTCTGGAAGATGCGGCATAGGGGAATGCATCTTCTTAAAATCATTGCATTCTATTACTCTTGTCGGATCCTGATTGTTTAGGAAGAACTATCAACCTCCTTCGCATAGCAATTGAAAACTAAGTTGGAAGACTCCACGTTTATGAAAACTCAAATATTACTGTGAACATGCTTAATGGAAAATCTTCTTTGCGAAGAATTCAATCTGTTATGGATCACATTGTAGAAATGAAGACCAGATTAAATTCCATCTCCTTTACTCATATTTTCCAGGAGCCCAACTCCCACGCAGATTCCTTATCCAAAGGTGGAGTGCACCTGAAGGTTGGTATGATCGAGATCTCTGAAGTCAATGACGAAGTATTAATCGATAATCCTTCCCCTTTTTCTTAAGACCACTAGTCTTTGTATTGTTCAAGTTCTTGTTAGTGTTTTGCTATTTTAGAAGTTCTATATGGACAATAAGTGCTTCAAGGATTTAACAGCAATTTCGTTCACAACAATCTAAAATGCAGAAAAAGGATAATAACATATCGTTCAAAACAATTTACAATCCAGAAAATCTTAGCAACACAAATATAGAAAATTAGAAAAATGATAACTTGGACTTCCAGCATCGACAGTAGGAGGTCCACTAACAAGCTTAAATGGCTCTTTTAATACGCCGGACAATGGGAGTTCATGATCTATATAGGTTGATTCCCTCGTTAAAAAAAACAAGGAATCTAGAATTAAAATGTTGGATATGCCATCAACAAACATGGCTGATCCACCTTATGATGTTGGCTATATTTGAAATTCTGAGACATCCGGATTATTGAAAGAAAGCTAACAAAAAGAATTCATGTTAGAAGCTAACTATAAGACTAGAATTCACTCGCGAAACCCAGTCTTTCCTGCATGAGCCCGGATATACAGATTCATGGTATTGACACATGATAGAGCAGTAGAGCACGATCCATTCAATTTACGCTAACAAGACACCCTATTCATTCACAGGCCCACAGGATAGAGCAAAAGAGCACAATCCCTTCAATTTACACTAACAAGGCACCCTATTCATTCACAGACCCCTGCATTCACTCGCCACAGCAAGAAACGTTCAACAAGAATTAATGGTTTGTTCTAAAGAATCTGGAAGAAGGGTCCGCTGGTCCGCCGGCCCAACAAAATCAATAACGCCTGTTGTACGCACACAGATTAATGAAAGAAGAGGTTTGGGCATTACAAAGGTTCGGGATTATAGCGTTTCAACTTTCTATTAATACAACTTCAACTGTTGTTGAGTGCCATTCCTTACCGTTACAGCGACTGGGAGTTAGTAACTGCCTGGATTTGGCGCTTGATGGAGGCACCTGGCGGTCTTGCAGTTTTTCCGGCTGATTGAGGTACTCGGCAGTTTTGCAAATTCTTTAAGAGATATCAATCCGAAGGAAGAATATATTTCTATCATGTAACATAGAGAATGGACCGCAGACAATTTCAAAGAGAAACGCCTTAGCGTAATTAAATTTAATCCATTACAATATATTGAATTCCTCTAACATCGTCCTCGGGACATTTCTAGTGTAATTCTTAGTTGATTACAGTACAATCTTCTTTTTTAATTGTAGTATAATCTTTTTGTTCTCTCCTCTGTGGCGTAGCTCTTTGTTTGATTGTAGTATAATTTTTCTCTAATTGTATTTTAATTTTTTGTCTGAATTATTATTTGAATAAAAGCAGATTCGGCCATTTGCACCAAATCAGGGGTGAAAGTTGTGGTTAGGGACTTTACAGACGACAATAGGACAGATTTTCTTCTATACTTTCACACCTTCGCAAGCTTGGCACGCCCCGGTAAAATCGACCAACTTCTCAACATGGGGGATGGTGGGCGTGGAGCATAAACGGTGAGCACCAATTCAAGAATCCAAAAAAAAATTCCTAGTGAAGCTAGTATGAGGAACATTATAACTGAAACAACCATAAGTTGGTCTACAGCTTGAATCTTTATTTGTTTCTCTATAGTTTGAATCTTTGTTCAATTCTGACAGTGACATGATGGATATGTGTTTAATTGTTTATGAATTGAATATGATTACAGCATCCCATGCGATTATCCAGGTAAAAATATGTCTATCAAAGTACACAAAAGCAGTCACTATCCTGACTATCTTGCTGTACAGTTTCTGTATCAAGGAGGCCAAACAGACATTTCCTTGGTTCAAGTTACCGAGGTGGAGTAACCAGGGACCATGGCTCATATAAGTATTAAATTTTATTTTTCTAATATGGTTCATAAATAATATTGTATCAGATAAATTGTTTTAAAGGGATCACTTGCGGTTAGATTAACCATAGAACTAATCCTAACCCAAAAATGTCAAAAGAATTCAACCCGTAAAAATAGTATTAATATCCTATAGAGCAAATCACAAACAATTTACAAATTTTGCTTCAATGACTGTATTCAATCATGCGATCTGAATTGAGGGATTTTGCATGCAATGCAGGTAGGACACTGAGTTGGCGTGAAATGAGTCTGCGCAATTACAATGCAGTGTGGGGTATTGCAAACCCTTATTCATTAACAGGTCATGCCGAACCCAGTCCCTTCTTGTTCCGGTTACTGGTTACGGGAGGCTTCGACGGAAGTTGGGTAGGGCGCCCTGGATAAAATTTGCTACCTGCAGACTGGAAAGTTGGGTCTGTTTACGACTCAGGACTCCAGATCTCAGAGAGGGCGCAAGAATTTGACTGCAGTTCGTGCGCAACTGGCGACTGGAACGATAATTTATAGCTTCGTTGTGCTTCTCTTTGCAATTAGCGTCAGAATATGAGATTCCTGTGATTCGTGTGCTTGCCATTAATTTGTTTCGAGAAGAAACAAATATCGGTTTTATTATTGTAGCTAGGCGATGGTATCACCTACTTCAAAAACCTTCACAGTAGTAAATAAAAGATCTTTCAAATATATATATGTATATATATGTTGTTTATTATGCGTTTTATCTTCTTGTACTGTATCCATGTTATCAGTCGCCAACTTCAAAACTGTGGAACCTGTGTTATTTGGGTGTTGTTCATAACAACGAAGAAATAACAAACTCTCTTTTTTTTGGGAACAGTTTATTATTGAATCAAAGATACACATAAAGAGCAGGCTCAGCATGGAGCGGAGCACAACAAAATTTGAAGATCAACTATGAAGGGCCGACAGTAAACCAAAAAGATAGATCTGTACAGTTATATATCTAGTTTTCAACCAGAAATCCAAAAAGAAACAAAGTTTTATCATTAACTTATCTAACTAAAAACACAACATAAAAATAAGTCTGTACTCTCTGGATATTAAACAACCTATATATCCACAAACAATCTGTAGAAGTACCCTCTAGATATTAAACAACCTATAGAACTACCTTTATACTTCTGGACAAAAATAAAAAACTAATAGACTCCAAGAACAGAAGCTATAAGAACTTAAAAATCGCTGGTATGGACATGCAAGGAGTATTTTCCCATTAAGCCATTTTTCCAAATAAATAGTCCTGGGATGAATTGAAGCCCATTTTTTTTTACAGGGAGTCTGTTGGAAGGTTAAATTCTATGTAGACATGGAAAAAGGATAGGATAAAGGATACTTTGGACTTTTAATAAGACAGATTCACAACTTACCATTCAGATTTCTCGAATAGCCAATTTATAATAATCTTGGAATTTTCGGTCTATGATGATCTTGAAATCTTAACCAAAAGCGATCTTGTAGATGTACAAAGATTTTGCTATAAACTTTAATCAATTAAATAATATTTATTTGATAACAACTGCTTCAATATTACTTCATTTTTTTGTTCTAACACATGAGGAAATAAAATCAAGAATGCACAACTTATTTGGCAAGACCAGTCGCTCGTAATGGAGCTCAAGCTAATGCCATGAATGCCATGATGACCCTGTTTCTTTAACTCGATTTTTTTAAAGACATTGAGCAGAAACAATATGTATAAGCATTTAGACACCAAAGTTATAATTAATTAGATTATACTATTACTTTTAATTTTACATTCTCAAAAATGTCATATTTCATCACACAAATAATTTTAATATGGAATTTAATATGGAATTACATCATTACTTTAATATGGAATTACAGATCGATATATAAGGCGCTGAACCCAAAACGAAAATTCATACGAGCCCACAAAAACACAACCCACGGAAGCCCACGCTCAAAGTAAATTCCGGTTACTTATGACATGCAGGGTTCAATAACTTGCAGGTTCTGTATATCCTTTACAGCTCTTCTGGAATTTCTTGCGCCTGTGAACTCCTAGAGCTTCACTGTAGACAAAGACAAACCCTGGAACTGTTTATCCTCGGCCTGCCGAATCCCGTCGTCAAAATTGAGCTCATAACTCGGTGGATCGTACTGGAAACGTTCAACAAGAATTAATGGTTTGTTCTAAAGAATCTAGAAGAAGGGTCCGCTTGGCCCGCCAGCCCAACAAAATCAACAATGCCTGTTGTACCCACACAGATTCATGAAAGAAGAGGTTTGGGCATTACAAAGGTTGGGGATTATAGCGTTTCTTGCACCTGGCGATCTTGCAGTTTTTCCGGCCGATTGAGGTACTCCGCGGACCGCAAACAACCTTACACCATAATTTAGTTTTATTTCAGTTTTAGATCAACGATCAAAATCAGTTCAATCGTCTAACACCATAAATCTACGGTGAACAATAGGACACCGCGACGGCTAGGGCAATTCATTTCAAAAGGAGACGCCTTACGGCGTAATTATTATTATTATTATTATTATTATTTTATTTTTTTTTTGGGTTCCTAGAGAGATAGTTACTGATCATGGAGCTCAATTCATATCCAAATTAGTTGAATCAACTATGAAGCAATATAACATTAAACATTGGAAGTCAACTTCATATCATCCATAGGCTAATGGCCAAGTGGAATCTACAAATAAGGTTTTGGAAAGGATATTGACAAAGACTATTCGGCTTTACCAAATAGATGGGGAAGAAAGAATTCCTGAAGCCTTGTGGGTATATCGAACTACATGGAAGAGATCTACTGATCATACCCAAAATGAATTCGTACATGGGCAACAAGTACTTTTTATTGAATTTCATATAAAAATGTCAAAATTGCAGTAAAATTTGTGTTAGATATGTCAGAAGATCAACAATAAAGAATTTAATAGATAAATGAGTTATATGAGATGCAGTTGGATGATTTACAAAATAGCACTCTTATACAATGTCAAATAACCAAATGGCATGACATGTTTAAAAAAAAGGAGTTAAAAGTTGGATAATGTGCCACATTTTTCGATTTAGGGTTCAAAGTTTTCAAAAGTAAGTTTACTACTCACTGGTTGGGTCCTTATGAAGTCAACATTGTATTTGACAATGACTCTAAGAAGGTAAAAACAATTGATGGTTTAGATATCTCATTTGTAATCAATGGTCACAGACTAAATGGTTGTATCACCATGTAGTATCTAAAGATGATTTTGTTTCTAACCTATTTTAGCAAGCAAAGATTGATGTTGTGGATAAATAAGATAACCCTCTTAATCCTATTTCATCCCGAATTTACATTTTTGAAAAATAATAATAATAATTATAATATAAAAATAAAGTTTAGTTGTGAAAACTAGTTTTTTTGGCGCAACTAAACATGAACTCTGCTTAAAAACCAGGGAATTGGATGTAAGAAGTTCACAATAAAAAGAATGCATAATTTCCTATAATTATATACGTTCATAAAATATTTTCTTGTAAATTCTTCTAACTACAAGGTATTTTTTTTTCCTTTTAACATTGAAAAGTAGAGATTTTATAAAGTCTGCACCTAAAACACAATAAAAACCGAGAGATTGCATCAAGTTATTGGATCAGATTCTTCAAAAAGATATGATATGCTGAGAGTTTCTATGTCACTAACACCACAATTTTTAACTACACACATCTTGTTAACATAGTGTCTACTATAGAGTCTGCAAAATTGCCCAAAAAAAAAAAAAGATTTACAGAATTTTGTCATTCACCAACCAATGAATCGACTGACATGGATTCTTCCTGACTTACATCTACATTTCCATTTTAATACTGATAACATGAGGTTGGGTTTGTCGAGAGGTTCTCCAACTGACTACGAAGAGCATCTATTTCATCATTTTGATGGTTTATTTGAAGCTAGAAGCCATGCATTTATTCAGATTGGTCTGCTACTATAATGGAGAGCTAGAGGTGTCATGCGGAAAGAGTCGATTTTGCGGACAAAAACAACCTCCCTAGAAGCTTAAGGCTTTCTAGTGACAAACAAGACAATTAAGAGCAATCCTTCTCTAAATATGCATTTATCATACAAGAAATCAAGTGTTTAGATTCTACCTGTAACCCAACGCTGTTGTAGTAGTCCAGCCTCGTCGATCCGGATGAGCTCCTCCTTCTCTTCGAAACCTGCATTCACTAACAATCAAACGATTAAATAGCACCTGAATATCTCATAAAACAAAACATATTTAACATACAGACCAAGGAGTATATGAAAGAACTCATAAATAACAAATTGTTGAGAAGAATGGACTTATTTGTATTAATAGGAAACAAAAGAAACCATTACAACCTGAGCCTTGGTGTTGTGCAGGTCCCTCCCAGGGTCCAGCAAGAGTTTTCCTTTACTTTGATAAGCTCACCCACTTCCAAATGAAACAAGAAAGGATGGGAATCTCTCCTCACAAGCTTCTACAAGGAAGTCCTAATTCCAGCAGCATCTACCCTTAGGAATGTTCAGCTTTCAACCTCTCCTCCTTCTGGCCCAATGCCTGTATTTATAGTGCTCTAGAGGAAGTTAATCAGGTCCACCATCAATGGGATAAGCCCCTCTTTGGATGGGTTAGCTCCCCTCTTGATGGGATAAGTTCCTCTTTCATAGGGATACATGAACCATCTGGAGGCGCTCAATACAAGTCAAACAAGCTTCTAGAATGCTCTAGAAATGAACACAAGTAACTTTTTTAAGATGAAACTCGCGCCTTTTGACCTTTACAGGGGTACGCACCCACCCCTTTACATACAGAGCGTACAAGTACGCAGGTATTGTGAACTTGGGTTGCGTACACACAGGTAAGGCTGAGAGAAACTGCGTACCTAGAGATAAATGACTTTAAATGACTTTTCTCTCTTTCTTGGAGTTTGACATGAGAAGCAGAGGCATGAGACTTGCCAAGGAGGATAGTATGACAGTTGATGGAGCCATACTAACTGCAAATAGTCATGGTGACAAATTTTAGTGTAACAGATTGCCCCCTAAAGTGCGAAGCCTGTAGTAGATTTGGGTTTTATATCATCTAGGAAGGGTGAAGTACTTTATCATTTCAAGGATTATCTTGTGGAGAGCCCGGTCAGAACCTGCAAGTATTCAACACAAAATACATATATAAGATCATATCATCGCTGAGGTAGGCATTCCCATACTCAGATTGAAAACTTTAACTAATTGACTATCTACTGCTCTGATATAGGAATGATTTTGCAGTACATCATAATCATAGAATTTTGTAGACACAGTATGGACGCAGCCATCTGTTTATGATTAGTCTACTATATAATGAATACAAAACTCCTCACAGCTTGGATGGTGGAAACTAGATCCAGGGTCTTCATTTCTACTTCCCGAATTGGTACGATTCTATCCATGCGAATAAATGAGTTGATGTCGAACATGGTAGAAACCACTTGATTACCAGTCGATGATGTAAACTGTTAACAAGTGTGAGAGAGACCACCAGTGATGTCAATGGTTCTTAAAGTACCCAGTACAATCCATGAGATGCGAATGAATGGGCTGATGTCGAACATGTCACGGAATCCTTTGATCGAAAGTCAATGATGTAAACTGTCGTCAAAGGCAAGAAACCTGCTATTGATGCATGCAGACTTCAAGGTACTGACGACTTCTAAGTCATCTTTTTAGATAATGTGCTGATGTCGATAGAAAGCGACCCGTTGCAGGCAAGCCCACAACACGAAATCATAGTTCAAGTTGAAGAAATGTTGCTGTAAGGACTGACTCAGGGATGGTCAAAATGGATGACAAGTATTTTGCATATGAATGGTTTATTTGCAGAGACCTCTTGAACACATAACGACACGACAGATGGCTTGGCGACGATTGACCCAAAGTTAATACCCAGAAATGGTTGAAGACTTTCAAAGTGGTTTAATCAACTTTAAGACAAAGGATTTCCCAACCCAGGTGAATGAAAAGTGTCGTGTTCAAGAGTGGTAAAAAGGTTTTTTCTGTGACAAAGGATAACAAATAGGTTCATTCTTCCCTCTTTTCCCCCACCATTTCTGGCAAGTACCTCTTTATTTTTTATAAGCTTGAGGAGGATAACATATGCTTGATTATAAGCTCATCCTTCGGATGAGTCCAACTTAGTTTAGATTCGGACCCTAAGAAGGAGTGGTCCGTTCCTGTTTGTAATCGAACAGGTCCTTTACTGTGAAATTTTAACGAGTCCAGTATAGGAGAAACGCAGCGTTTTTCAATTTTAGAGAGTCTAAAAAACTTAAGAAGACTCCAGGTTGAACTTTTTCGTAAATTTGTGTCTCCCAAGCCCGAAAAAGTATAAAATAATACCTGAGAGAACCGCTTGATCTTGCGACCAAGGAGTACTTTCATGATTAGTGCCTCTGACCTGAAAAGTAAAAAGCGATCAAGGACACGTCGTTTTATTTCCAGTATCAAGTTTGAAACGACAAAAACTCGGCAATCTTTTCCTGTTTTTACGGTCAGAAAAGAGCTATAAGGGGACTGTCTTTTAATTCCGTTTTAACGAGTGTAAAAGAAACGCTCGGCAATCTTTTCATGTTTTAGGAGTCAGAAAAGGGATTA
Source organism: Pinus tabuliformis (assembly GCA_031772625.1). Classification (NCBI taxonomy): domain Eukaryota; kingdom Viridiplantae; phylum Streptophyta; class Pinopsida; order Pinales; family Pinaceae; genus Pinus; species Pinus tabuliformis. The sequence continues at coordinate 440,273,178 of CM062816.1, forward strand.
AAAGATGAATCTGATGTTTTGGTTCGTGAAAAATGATAATTTTCCCTGAAAGTCCTTTTGTCCTGCACAAAAACGACACATTACTCATACCTGTTTAAGATGGGCAAAAATACATTGAAAAATATCCTTCCATGGTGAAAAATAAACAAACTTAGCATTCATTTATCCAAAAAACCTATAAAAAGACCTTTTACCATGTCATTTTTACCATTTTACTGTTGAGGGAGAGAAAAGGGCTTTTGGCAAGAAACTTCCCGTGGACTTTGCGGAGAATCCGACCGTCAGAATCGAGCGTCGTCTCTTTCAGGTATTTCACAACATCCTCTTCTTTGTTTTCATCCGTTTAGAATTTCATTTTAAGCCCTAGTTTGATTTTTTGGGGGCTTTGGGGTTTCAAGATCCGCTTTTCGGGGTACGCAGGTGCCCCATGGGCGACCTGCGTACCCCGACATTTTCGTTAATGGGAAAATGGCAGGAGTACGCAGCCTACCTTCAGAACAGCTGCATACCCACGCTCTGTTTTCTGAAAGCGGGGTGCGTACTCCGCGCAAAGTAAATTTAAAACCCCAAATCTCAAAACTAAACCATTAATTTTTTATTTAATGAATTCTAATGAATGTTTTCTGGTGTGTAGATTGCCCACCATGCTTGATTGGCGGGAAAGAGAACACAAAGATGTTGATTTGGCCACAATAGATCATCAACCTTCCATTGATGCTTTGAAGGCATGCAGTCTCTACAAATACTGGGCCATACCTGGCATGAGGGCCCAGGTGCGATTCTTAGAATGGCTGGTTGAAAGGTGGAACGTTCAGGATCAATGTTTTTACATCGGAGGGCACCAACTCGAGATAGAGCCCTTAGACATATACTTTCTCACTGGTTTGCCTAATAGGGGCGAGCAACTGACTCTGTTCGGGACTAGGCCGGGTGGCCAATCCCTTGCTAGTCTCCGGCTAGAGTGGTGCAATAATCAGCACCAGGAGAAAGGGATAGAAATCAAATACATATCCCTGCCTGAACTTATGGTAATTGCCTTTACAGTTACCAGACTCTGCGGCGCAGCCGCTTTGCATATTGCCACCGGGTCCCAAATGCGGATGGCGATTGATTGCTACCGAGGCACCATTTCCAACTGGTGCGACGCTGTGTTGGCTAATATGAAGGGCCAACTGACTAGGGCAAAGAACGGGCAATTAAAGACCTTTGGGTATGGGCCTCTAGTTGTGAGCTTTGCCCTAGAGAGGGTTCCGATGCTGATCCCACAGCATCTCACTGTTGCAGTTGGGCCTCCTCGGGAGCCAAAGTTGATGCGATGGGTTGCGGTGATGGCCCAACATCCTGATGAGGGAGCGGGAATTGTCCGATTTCCTGCGGGTTACTTTCACTGGTTGGGAGACCAGGTCTTTGCGATCCAGGATTTTCCTTATGCCGGAGTGGATTTTCGCGGTGATCTGGACATGGTTCTTCCACAGGGAGAACAATGGGACGACAGAGGTACTTCATTTTTCACAAATTTTTAAATTATTTACTTTTTTTTTGTTTTTTATATCGTCTCAAAACTGACAGTGACAATTTTCAAAATGCAGATGTAGGTCCACAGCGTCCGGCCAATCTCCGGCCATTCGAGAGAAGAGTACCAGTTGCACCAGCACCGGCCCCACAGGATGCGGCCGCAAAGACCTTAGCTGAGTTGGAACAGGACCTAGAGCGTCTTACGGCAGACATACCAGAGACGACTATAGACGATATTCCTATTCGACTTCAGCGCTATGTGGTCGCAGCCCCAGGACCTTTCAGGAGGTTCCTGTGTAGGGTAGCGCGAGCAGTGGTGTCGTATAGAGAGCACCACCAGTGATTGGCTAGTCACTTTTTGTAGACACATGTGACATTTTGGTTTTTTGTACTTATCATTTTTGCCGATCATAAGGTGTTTTTCAACCTATGATCGAAGACGATGTATATTTTGACACACTCCTATATATATATCATTATTACCGGCTTATCTTGTTAAACATGTGTGATGAAATGTTTTTAAATTTACATTTATGATTATCGCAAATGTCTGTCTAACATTCGAGAAGCAATTGCATCTGCTAATGTATTTAATGACCTTGGAATATGCTGATATTCAATGTAATCAAATTCACGTTCCAAGAGATGCACCCTCAAAAAGAATCTTAATAACACCGGATTTCTAATGGCATAGACTCTATTAAGCTGTAATACAACGAGTTCAGAATCTAACCTCACTATCAAACTCCAAATCCCAAATGAAATAGATTCAGATAATAACTCAATCACTGCACTGTATTCTGCAATGTTGTTTGTTGTTTGATCGAGGCTCACCCCATGCATAGAAACTAACTCGTCAGAGGGCGAATAGATAACCCAAGCTGTGGAAGAGATATTCCGTGTACTACGACAAGCACCATCAGCTAATCCAATGTACGTTTGGAGAGGCGTCGACATCTGCAATATCAAGAGTAAAACCAAGATAAGCCAGAATAATGACGAAAACGCACTTTCTAAGCTAAGCACACTGTCTAAACTAACAAACACACCAGTTAGAAAGAAAAATTAACCTAACTAACCTAACTAAAATCTCCACACCCATCATTTAAGCAAAATACCTCTTTAGGTAAAGTCCATTTCTGGGTTTACCCAAAGAGTCCCCATCAAAGTCAACCAGCTCATAGGCCCCTTTTGCTAGCTTTTGCTTAACAATGTAGGGTCCATGCCACATAGGAACGAATTTTCCAGCACCTAATTTATCGTTAGCTTGATCATACAATAGCACTAGATCTCCTTTCTCGATTGCCAAAGCAGCGTCACGTCGAGTCTCATCTAATTGAGCTAAGTATAATAGACGTTTCTCCTCTTCGGAAGTAGCTGGAAGTAATTCGACAGCCATTTGAAGTGACGAGATTTCGCATTCAATGGGCAACACTGCTTCCAAACCATAAACTAGTTGGAAAGGAGTGAACCCTGTTGATGTTTTTACTGAGGTTCGGTACGCCCAAAGCACTGATGAATACCAATGATTCGTCGGATCATGATAACTAGAACTTTGTTGATTGACTCAACCAAACCGTTTGCTTGGGGATAATAAGGAGTAGAACTATCATGACGTAAACCAAGCTGGCCTGTAAGTTCTGTCATCATAAAGTTTCGAAAATGGCGCCCATGGTCAGTGATTATCGCTTGTGGGACACCAAACCTAGCAATAATGTGATTGAATACGAAAATCGCTACTGTCTTGCCGTCTGCCTCGAATGTAGGCATCGCCTCGGCCCACTTAGTAAAATAATCAACCGCAAGGATGATATACGCATGCCCCCCAGCCGAGTGAGGGTTACATGTAATAAAGTCGATACCCCATTTGGAAAAAGGACCAACGGCAATTATAGGGTGGAGAGGAGCTGGTGGTGCGCGCATCTTGCGATCAAACACTTGACAGTTGTGGCATTTTCGGACCGCAATGATACAATCTTTAAACATGGACGGCCAGAAGTAGCCAGCACGCAACACCTTCTAGGCTGTGGCATACCCAGACATATGACCACCACACGCTCTAGAATGACAGTCATTCATAACCCTTTCTGCCTCTTTGTGAGTTAAGCAACGACGAAAAACCAAGTCCGCCCCACGACGATAAAGAGTATCTCCAATAATTTTGTACTGTTGGGACTGGAATCAAATTTTCCGACGTTCCGACTTTGAAGCTTCGGGCCGAAAGGATTGGGTTTGGAGATAGACGATTATATCCCCAAACCACGGATCTAAAGTGCTGATGAGAAACAAAGATTCGTCCGCAATGGGTTCCTCTGCCATAGTTTCCATGTCAGCACGCGGGAAGTCACACATCAACTCTGCAAAAACTAAAGATTTCTTAGACTTAGATTTTTCAAACTCTAAGTCGAACTCTTGCAGGATAACGATCCATTTAGAGTACTTGCCCCCTAGCAATTGTTTAGTCAAAATGTAGATCATAGGGTTGCAATCCGAAATGACTGTAGTTTTATGGAGAAGAATGTAATGACGAAAACGTTGGACAGCCTGAACGGCTGCCAGGGCCAATTTCTCCACATGCGAATATTTTAGCTCAGTGGGATTTAAAGTCCTACTAAGATAATATATCACATGTTCCGTTCCGACTTCGTCTTCCTGAACTAACACCATTCCAATAGTGGAATGAGAGGCAACGAGGTACAAAAAGTAATCTTGTTTGTAGTTGGGAGGATGCAACAACGGTGCATGGGTCAACGCGTGTTTAAGTGCATCGAAAGATTGCTGAGCTATCTCATCCCAAGAAAATTGAGCGTTCTGTTTCAACAACCGCGTGAAACCTTTTGTGACCTCGGCATAGTTAGGAATGAATCGGCGTAAAAAGTTTGCTTTCCCTTGCAAACTCTGGAGTTGGCAAAGACTCGAAGGAGGAGGCAATTTGATGATAGCTTCTACCTTCGAGGGATCGATGCGAATGCCGGCTTTTGAAACTACAAATCCCAGCAATCGTCCCACTTCTATACAGAAGACACATTTGTGTGGGTTCAAACGTATACGATAATGCCTACACCTCATGAATATTGCTCGTAAATGGACAAGGTGATCAGCTCGATGTAAAGAATGAGCAGGAAAATCATCGAGATACAGTTGCACAATGTGTTTGATGTCATGAAACGCATAAGACATTGCCCTTTGAAAAGTGGCTTCGGCATTCTTAAGTCCAAAAGGTAGTTTGCAATAAGCAAATGTCCCCCATGGACAAATGAAAGCCGTTTTTGGTTGATCGGCAGGTAGAATATTGATTTGATTGTAACCGAAAAAACCGTCTATAAAGGAAAATATTTCACTGCCGACACAATCATCAATTATTTGATCGATATAGGGCGTGGGATAGTTGTCTTTTGGACAAGCACGATTAATATCCCTATAGTCGATGCATATTCTTATTGTTCCTTGTTTCTTGTTAACCGGAATAATATTCGATACCCAATCCATTAACGGGATCGGATAAATGAAACCTGCTTTCAACAGCTTCTCAACTTCTGCTTTAATTGCAGCCGCTTTCTGAGGGTGTATCTGACGCAGACGTTGCCAAACAGGTTTAGCATCCGGGTAAGTCTTGATCTCATGAACAACAATGGAGGGATCAATTCCTGGCATTTCCTCATAGGACCAGGCAAACACGTCACGAAATTCTTGAAATAGGGCCTTGTATGTTTGAGTTTCGTCATCTGCACACGAGGCGCCTATATGAATGTTCTCAAAAATTCCAGTTTTGACTGAAATGTCAATGGCAATAGTTTGGGAAATGTTTCCCAAATTCAACTCTGAATCAGGATGTTTCATGGGATTCTGAGCGTCCTTGACATATTCAGCCGTAAAGATTGATGAAAAATCATTTTCAAAGCCATCACCCTCAGGTAAAAACGAAGATCTATGATGGAGATCTTCCCATGGTAGATCGTCTACACTTAGGATTTCGCGAAGTTGCTCGTCAGATGACACGACTTCGGGAAACGCTATCCGTTCTGAGGTTGATGTGAAAAGTGATTCCTCACCGACCACATTCATTTGGTCGATTTGGGTTGAACGCGGGTCGGTAAAAGACTGCACAGCTTCATAAGAAATTTCATATGGACTCAAAGGCATAGCATCACCGAATGAGTCTATCTCAGATTCAGATGGGACAATCCAAGGATCATCGTAAATAATAGTATCTGACGTAATCATATGAATGAAAGCGAATGAAGGGTCTGCGTTGATTGGAGGAAAAGGAAAAGTTCCAAGTAAACCGGAATCTTTAACTAATCCTACGCCAACATCCTTATAAGGGATAGTCATTTTACCGACATGCTGGATACTCTCTGAAGAGGTTGGGTCGGATGAAAAGAAAGCCAGCTGGTATATTGTCACGATCTTGCCATTATGTGGAAACTTTATAACTCTGAAGACCGATGAGACGACCGCTGTCATAGCGTAAGACCAACTTCGACCCAAAAGAAGGTTGTAGTCTAGAGGGGCATCAACCACCTCCACATCCAGACTAACGGTTTTTCCCTCAACCCCTATAGGCAAATCCTGTAAAATGCCAAACGGATGGAACCCACGGCCATCAAAGGCCTTAAGAATTGTCGGGGATTGGTTCAGCGAAGGAGAACCAAGCGATCTCCAACACTGAATCGACATAATACACATGGAAGCTCCCTCATCAATTACAGTCCGATGAATAGGCCTGTTTTTTACTATCACTGGAATCTGGAAAGCCATCTGATGAGGGAGACGCGGTGTACTATTTTCTAGATCAAAGATTATCAGGTTCGGGTCCTGAACATCAACAACTCCTATAGCTGACAAAAGTAATTTTCGTTGTGCTGGGCATGACTGCAGCACTTCTAAAGCCGACATTGCTGAGGGTGAAACAGCTAAATCCTCAACAATGTTGTAATTCTGGGCCGCTCTCGCATGTGGATTGAAAGCAGACCTTCGAAGTACACCCTTGGCGGGTGGTTTGATTACTAAGTCAGGGTTAGGCTTCTCGATCTGTAGTGGATCGGAACCGGGAGCTGAGGTTGATGGATTTGAATGAGAAGATTCTGCTTCTTTCGATCCATCAACAGGAATTTTACTACCATAATCGTGTGATCGAGTCGCAATCCTTACATGAGACATCATCAATATGGGTTCTTCACTGGCACTCGAGGAAGAACCTATCATCTTACTCTCCTGCTTTGGCAATGGATCTTTCAAAACAACAGGATTTGGGGAACCCTTGACGATTTTCACAACCTCGGCCCGATGAGGGCAATCTCTTGTAAAATGATCCTCTTCACAAATAAGACAAGGATATCGAGGTTTGCGCTTTTTGTCATTGGTTTTTGACTTTTCTTTTTTCTCCTTTGGAGCCTTGTCTGCTTTATCCTTCTTCTTGCCTTTCTTTTTCCCACCGTTTTTTGATTTAGCTGTAGATGACTCTAGAGCGTGAATATCAGCGGAAATTTCAGGAGAAGATTCTCCTGTCGGGGAGTCTGGTAAGGTTATAATGGGCGAAGAATTCTTTGAAGACTTCTTCTTGCTTTTAGTATTTACCGTACCAATCATGCCATCAGCAGCATGAGACCCCGAAGGAGCAGCAACAATTTGATTTGACTTTGGAAGATCTGGGATCTTTTCGTGTAACGTACCCGACTGAGTATAAACTAAGTCAAGGTACTGCGCTTGAGCAATTACTTGCTCTTCAGTAACTACTCCGGCCTTAGCTACGTCTTCAGTAATCTTCGGTAATAATGATTTAACAAACCATTCAGCTAAGATTTGGTCCGGGATAAAACTTTCACTAATCGCCTTCGACGTCTCCATTCATGAATATGATCGGAAATATAAGTGGACGTCGACTGTTTTAATGAAGTTAATAACTCGATGCCATTATCATACCTGACCGGCAACTGAAAATGTGTTAAGAACGAGGTAGCTAACTGACTAAAATTATAAAAAGAGGCCTGTGGTAACTCAATGTACCACTTGGCCGCGAGACCAATGAGCGTACGCTGAAAAAGACGTAAACGGATCGAATCATCCGAGATAGAATTTGAAGCACACCAGAGGTGGTAAGTCATCACGTGATTTGATGGATCCTCTCCAGACTTACCTTTGAACTTGGGTATGTCACTGGGAAACTTATTTGGCATTGGCGGCCAGAACGGAAGATAATTTATTGGATCGTTCGTTAGGCGCGTCAAGTCTGGTAAATCCAAAGTTGCGATGAACGGCAATTGCCGATTAGGATCCCTAAAACTCTGGGTCACAAGACCAGTCCCAGGAGGAGGATATCCAGGATAACTTGGAATAGGAATTGCATTCGGGATATTGTATCCTCCCGGAAAACCAGGATTAACCAGACCGTACTGGGGTTGCTAAGGTTGTTGATAAGTGTACCCAGGATACGGTTGATACTGGTAAACTGGTTGTTGGACAACAGGCCCGTATTGGTACTGTCCCTGGTACGGTTGATAAACAAATTGTGGTTGACTAGTGACAACCATACTTAAACCAGGCTGCCCCAAAGGCATCTGAACCATAGTTTGAATCGTGGATCCAGACAATGGTAAAGATGTCTGCGGAGTAGTGGCAGAGACAGTAGAAACCGGAGCTGTCGATACTCCAGAAGTAAGTGCGGTGGAAGAAACAGATGTTGCAGTAGTTGCAGCAGTCGTTTGAGATGGAGTACTAGGTGCAATTGGCGACTGAGTAACTACCGAAGGTACAGAAGTTTGAACATTAGACTGGACTGGTTGCTGGGGTGGACCAGAAACCACAGGTTGTCCAGTTTGAGATGACAACTGTATGCTTGGCTGCAACACTTGTTGAACTTGCGATGGATCCCACACTATGTTCATTCCGGGATGTCACACGGAAAGAGTCGTTAGTGCGGACACAACCGACCTCCCTAGAAGCCTAAGACTTTCTAATGACAAACAAGACAAATAAGAGCAATCCTTCACTAAATATGCCTTTACAATATGAGAAATCAAGTGTTTAGATCCTACCTGTAATCCAACGCTGTTGTAGTAGTCCAGCTTCGTTGATCCGGATGAGCTCCTCCTTCCCTTCAAAACCTGCATTCACTAACAAACAAACGATTAAATAGCACCTGAATATCACATAAAATAAAACATATTTAACATATAGACCAAGGAGTATATGAAACAACTCTTAAATAACAAATTGTTGAGAAGAATGGACTAATTTGTATTAAAATGTAACAAAAGGAACCATTACAACCTGAGCCTTGGTGTTGTGCAAGTCCCTCTCAGGGTCCACAAGAGTCCTCCTTTACTCTGATCAGCTCACCCACTTCCAAATAGAACAAGCAAATATGGTAATCTCTCCTCACAAGCTTCTACAAGGAAGTCCTAATTCCAGCAGCATCTACCCTTAGGAATGTTCAGCTTTCAACCTCCCCTCCCTTTGGCCCAATGCTTGTATTTATAGTGCTCTAGAGGAAGTTATTTAGGTCCACCATCAATGGGATAAGCCCCTCTTTAGATGGGATAGCTCCCCTCTTGATGGGATAAGTTCCTCTTTGGTAGGGATACATGAACCATCTGGAGGCACTTCATACACGTCAAACAAGCTTCTAGAAGACTCTAGAAATGACCACAAGTAACTTTTTTAGAGTGAAACTTGCGCCTTTTGACCTTTACAGGAGTACGCACCCATTGCTTTACATACAGAGCATACAAGTACGCAGGTATTATGAACTTGGGTTGCGTACACGCAGGTAAGGCTAAGAGAAACTGCGTACCAGAGATAATTGACTTTTAATGACTTTTCTCTCTTTCTTGAAGTTTGACATGAAGAGCAGAGGCATGAGACTTGCCAAGGAGGATAGTATGACAGTGGATGGAGCCATACTAACTGCAAATAGTCATGGTGACATTTTTTAGTGTAACAGATTGCCCCCTAAAGTGCGAAGCCTGTAGTAGATTAGGGTTTTTATGATCTAGGAAGGGTGAAGTACTTTATCATTTCAAGGAGTATCTTGCGGAGAGCCTGGTCAGAACCTGCAAATATTCAACACAAAATACATACATAAGATGCTATCATCGCTGAGGTAGGCATTCCCATACTCAGATCGAAAACTTTAACTAACAATCTAACTACTGCTCTGATACAAGAATGATTTTGCAGTACATCACAATCGTAGACTTTTGTAGACACAGTATGGATGCAGCCATCTGTTTATGGTTAGTCTACTATATAATGAATACAAAACTCCTCGCAGCCTAGATGGTGGAAACTAGATCCAGGGTCTTCATTTCTACTTCCCGAATTGGTGCGATTCTATCCATGCGAATAAATGAGTTGATGTCGAGCATGGTAGAAACCACTTGATTACCGGTCAATGATGTAAACCGTTAACAAGTGTGAGAGAAACCACCAGTGATGTCAATGGTTCTCAAAGTACCCAGTACAATCCATGAAATGTGAATGAATGAGTTGATGTCGAACACGTCACGGAACCCTTTGATCGAAAGTCAATGATGTAAACTGTCGTCAAAGGCGAGAAACCTGCCATTGATGCATGCAGACTTCAAGGTACTGACGATTTCTAAGTCATCTTTCCAGATAATGTGCTGATGTCGATAGAAAGCGACCCGTCGCAGGAAAGCCCACAACACGAAATCATTGTTCAAGTTGAAGAAATGTTGCTGTAAGGACTGACTCAGGGATGGTCAAATGGATGACAAGTATTTTGCATATGAATGGTTTATTTGCAGAGACCTCTTGAACACATAACGACACGACAGATGGCTTGGTGACGATTGACCCAAAGTTAATACCCGGAAACGGTTGAAGACTTTCAAAGTGGTTTGATCAACTTTAAGGCAAAGGATTTCCCAACCCAGGTGAATGAAAAGTGTCGTGTTCAAGAGCGGGGATAAGGTTCTTCTGTAACAAAGGATAACAAATAGGTTCATTCTTCTCTCTTTTCCCCCACCATTTCTGGCAAGTACCTCTTTATTTTTTACAAGCTTGAGGAGGATAACATATGCTTGATTATAAGCTCATCCTTCGGATGAGTCCAACTTAGTTTAGATTCGGACCCTAAGAAGGAGTGGTCCGTTCTTGTTTGTAATCGAACAGGGTCCTTTACTGTGAAATTTTAGCGAGTCCAGTATAGGAGAAACTCGGTGTTTTTCAATTTTAGAGAGTCTGAAAAAACTAAAGAAGACTCCAAGGTGAACTTTTTCGTAAGTTTGTGTCTCCCAAGCTCGAAAAAGTATAAAATAATACCTGAGAGAACCGCTTGATCTTGCGACCAAGGAGTACTTTCATGATTAATGCCTTTGACCTGAAAAGTAAAAAGCGATCAGAGACATGTCGTTTTATTTCCAGTATCGAATTTGAAACGACAAAAATCCGACAATCTTTTCTTGTTTTTATGGTCAGAAAAGGGCTGTAAGAGGGCCGTCTTTTAATTCCGTTTTAACGAGTGTAAAAGAAACGCTCGGCAATCTTTTGATGTTTTAGGAGTCAGAAAAGGGCTTAAAAGATGACTCTGATGTCTTGGTTCGTGAAAAATGATGATTTTACCCTAAAGTTCTTTTGTCCTGCACAAAAACAACACATTACTCATACCTGTTTAAGATGGGCAAAAATACATTGAAAAATATCTTTTCATGGTAAAAAATAAACAAACTTAGCATTCATTCATCCAAAAAACCTATAAAATACTTTTTACCATGTCATTTTTACCATTTTACTGTTGAGGTTGAGAAAAGGGCTTTTGACAAGAAACTTCCCGTGGACTTTGCGGAGAATCCGACTGTCAGAATCGGGTGCCGTCTCTTTCAGGTATTTCACAACATCCTTGTTATAGACATTTTTGTGCCTTACAGCATAGAGCATGAAATGTCAATAATCTAAGGGATCCAAAGTCCCTAAACATGTTGTTCCTACCCCTAGAGGAACAAGGTCAGCAAACCACAGCACTTCAGATCAGTTCTCCACTGAAAAACACTCAAAAACAGGTCAATTTTGGATCAAAGCAGCTGCTCCACTGAGCATCTGCGCTGAATGTCAACTGCTCCATGGTGTACCTGCGCTGAATGTCAACTTCATCAAAGGCTACCTACGCTGAGCGAGTTTGGACATGTGGAGGAATCTTTCCTCAATGTGCCAGTGCTCAGGAAGCTTCCAAATTGACACTTGGATCAGAAGATTTGCCTAATGATGAGTAAAGAGGTTCTAAAACTCCAAGTGGAAGGTAGAATCTCCGAGTGGACTCAAGAACTAAAGAACAACTAGGGTTGAAGAGGACAACAGTCACACATCAAGCTGACTTATCTTCACTCCAAAACTCTATATAAGGATCTCATCCCATGGGATCAGGAGGCCGGAATTTTGTGCAAAGAATTGCTGTTGGTTTACAGTTGAGAGTATTGGGTGATTGCTTGAGGGAGGTGAAGAGGAGATTTCTTTCCGTCGGGAAGGTGATGCTGGATTGGACCTCTTATGGTTGTATCACCGCCTGAACCTTACTTTCTTCCATTAATAAATCATTTGAGGTTCTTCTATTCGCATGTGTTTCAATGGTGTATTGTCTTACTTGCGTATTTGATTTATGCTAATCCTTGAATCAATTATGAATGCATGCTTCTTGTAGTTTCCTTTTCTCGTCTTGTTTGCAGGATCTTGTGTAGCTGGGCCCGTGAGAAGACAAGGAGCTGGGAGCAAGCGGCAAAGAGAGAAGATTGGATCGACCATTTGCGCAAGACATCGGTAAGTGGATCTTTTCCTTTCCTCTTTTGCATGTCATAAAGAAGTAGTCTTAGATAGCTTTGCTTCAGCTGTTGCTAAGGAACTATCACCCTTAGAGTGGGATAGGGTCATTCCGTGTTGGATACTTTTCCCCACAACAGACTGGCGACTCCACTGGGGAACGTGTCTTGTTGGTAGCTTGTGTTTCTTGCTATTCATTTCCTAAACAAAGGGAGTACCGAATCGAACTGCATTCGAATCCTTCGAAGGCAAAGTAGAGGGCAGCTACTCTTGCTCAGTTCTGGGCGTGTTTATGATTTGAAGAGCTGATCCACAAGGACTCTTATTAGCTCTTTGTGATAGTTTTCATCTTCCTTTAATCATCCTCTAGTGTATACCTGGTTGATAGCCTCTGATTTGGCCTAAAACAGTTGATTTTTGAGCAATCTGTGACCCGGAACCAAAGAGAGACGAGAGTTTTCTCTTCAGTGCAGCTGCAGTGAAGGCTACCTGCGCTGCAACGCAGGTCCCGAAGGGGCTACCTGCGCTGAATGTCAAACTGACAGTGTCTTACCTGCGCTGAACCAGTTTTGCATTGTGCAACTGGGGTTCCCTGCTTTCTGTTGCCCAGTTTTCAATATTGTTTTTGCAGCCTGTTGTCAACTTGTATACCCATCTGAAACTATCTTTCTTTGCCATCATTCCGCCTCAGTTGTGTGAAGAAACCGTGATTGTTCTTATTGTATTTCTTACTTTCATTCACAGTTTCCCGTAGCGAAAGTGAACTAGTCTTGCTGTGGCCTCTTGGATCTAGACCTGTGATAACGTGTCGTTGTGATTCTAAGAGCTAGTTTATTGCTGTTCATAGCTGCTTGAGCATTTTCTTTCGTTATATGGTTCGGATTTCAGTATTTCTTGTGTTGAAACGAGTGAATTTTAAGGTGTTCTTTTGATTATTGGACAAAAGCTTGTTTTCTTTCGCTTGAAATTGAATTCGAAATCATACAACATCTTTCTTTTTGTAATACATCAACATTAAGGAAGAAGAAAAGAAATACTTGCATTGTGCATGTGCATTTTGACAGTTTGCATGTCGATTTAGGAAAGTGCATCAGTGTGTGCTCTATGATCTGTTTGAAAAGATGATGTCTTTCTTTTCCCTCAGTAGTTAAGATTTTCATAAGTTGAAAGAATTGAAAAAGCTTGCTTATCATTCTTAGACTGCATTTAGGAGTTGTACCATACATCACGTGGTGATCCATAAAGGCAAACTGCTAAGCAAGATCAACCTAAAACGAACTGAATTTACATAACAACGCTTTGAAACATAACGAAACACAGTAAAGGTCTAGGTAGAGACGTATTCCGGCGTCGTTAAACATAGTGACTGTCGATCTCTACGAAGGTGGGTGATTCCTCCTGAGGGACGATAGCACTAATACGGACTTGTGCTCCCACGTACCGTCGCGTATATTGGGAGACCCCTATAGGAACAAAGCCTTTATCCATAGGAAGCCGTGTCGGCCGCCCTACTGATCGCGATGCAGTGAACACAACATTCACGAAGATTGACCACTCGTACCGTAAAAACGTATTTTGTGGTTTCGCGAAAGGTTTGGCACACCCTCTGCCTAGAACTCCAGAGTATTTTCTTTTGGCCTTTTTCAAACTCTATAACTGAAAAAGTCCATCCGAGCATTTGTCACTTCGGGCTCGTTAATACATCGAAGGAGACTAGAGTCATCTTTAGCTTTTTCTCGACTCTTAAAAAGTGAAAAAGCAAGTTGTGTCTAAAGCGTCGTCATATAAAATTCATTTTAAACGGAACATAATCACCTCCTATTCCTGCGTTGATCTTCGAAGTTAGTCTTTTGGCATCGTAAGTTCTTGTAGAATCGCTAAGAAATCTTTTGGATAGACTAGATATGTCTGAACAACCGTCGACATCTAGGACTGTGTCGTCTAACACAGCAGCAGCAGAACCTCCTGCTACTACTCCAACGATGTTCGCTGGTATACCATCTGTCCCGGCAAATTGTCAACAACAAGCCGGAGTCCCATCAGGGACAACGATGTGGTTAGTTCCTATTTCTTCATCCGGATTATCATCTGGTATTTCTAATGTTGAAACTCAACAAATTGATCCAATGTGTCTTCAAAGGCCAATTTACCCTTTAAGTACTGGATTTCCACCATATGGAGGGTAGTATGCTCTTTCATTGTTCCCTCCCGGAGAACAACCATATGGGAGTTTACAACAAGGTTCAGGTCAAACTGGAATTACATCCAGCGTTTGGGTACCAATACTGCCTCAACAACCAGGGGTTGTATATTCAATGCAACCAGTACACCCTATGTCGAATATTCCCACCACACCTGCTATGGTGAATGCGTCGCAAGTACAAGCGCTACCTGTTGTATGTCAACCCCAAGTTTCTCAGGTTGCAATACAACAGCCTCTTGGCTCAATGGCTCAATCACAAACTTAGGGTAGTGCCTCCTTATCTGGAGCAACTCAGGCTCAAACAAGTACTGTGACTCCTAATCTTGGTCAATCATCCAGTATTGGTCAACAGCAAATGGTCCAACAACCAGAGCTGTTTCAATCTCAACAACTGCCATTCCAGCAATCATATCAAGGACCTGAGCAACAAGTCTTCGTAAGTAATGGGCAACCATACTATAGTGGCTATACCCATCAACCTTGTCAAAGTTGCCAGCATTATGCTGGTTTACAAAGACCCATTGCTCAGGCGATCCCATCTTATCCTGGGTATGCTTCGCCTAATCTAAACCAACAGTTGCCTTTTGTAGCAACTCTAGAATTACCAGATCTAAACCAGCTGACGAATGATCCAATTGCTTATGCCCCTTGGTGGCCAGCGATTCCGCATAAACTTCCGTCGGACATTCCTAAATTCAATGGAAATCCGGGTGAAGACCCGTCGAATCACGTCATGAATTTTCATCTGTGGTGTTCATCGAACACTCTAAATGATGATTCGATAAGACTTCGCCTCTTCCAGAGGACATTGACAGGTCCAGCGGCTAAATGGTACATTGAATTGCCAAGAGCCTCTTTCGACAATTTCAGCTCCTTAGCCACGACTTTCTTAACCCATTTTCAATTACCAATCAGGTATGAAACAGGAACCGAAATACTGACCAACTTCAAACAAACGACAGCTACTCACATATCCGATCATATACATGAGTGGCGTCGTCGTCGTAGGATGGTGAAAACATACGTTCCTGATCAGCTATTAGCTGAATGGTTTATAAAGTCGTTACTTCCGGCTATAACGGAAGATGTGGCCAAGGGAGGAGTCGTAACAGAGGAGCAAGTCATTGCTCGTGCTCAATATTTAGACTTAGTATATACTCAGTCCGGCACGCTCTACGACAAAATACCTGATGCCCCTAGACCTGAATTTTCAATTCCTCCCCCTCCTAAATCGAATACTGACTCTCACGCCAGTAATGGCGTGACTGGCAAACGCAAAATTTCTAGTCAAAATGCAAATGAGGAACTTCTTGCCTCAGAAGTAAATGCCATGTCGACCGACAAGGGCAAACAACTGAAGCAACCAGGGGGCAAGAAGAAAAAGAAAAGGAAAGGGAAACCCCTGACAGGGTGTCCTATATGCGATGAGGATCATTGGACGAAAGATTGTCCACATATAGCTGAAGTTAAGAAACTCTTCAAGAGTTCAAAAACCCCAGCAGTATTGACTGATCCGTTTCCTAATCCAAGACAAAATCTGGTTGCTAATCAAAATGCTTCCCGATCCCAAGTGCTTATGTTGTCCACCTCAAAGCAACAGAATAATGCTTTGACAAGGAATAAAGATTACAGGAATCCAAAGCAGTTGAACAACAAGGCAAATAAACAACCTAGTAGTTCAACCACAACTTTGACCAAAGTCGTGCCACCCATCATTCCTGAACCAATGATAAAGTCACCAAAGGGAGTAGTACACAAATCGAAATTTAATCCTCGTGCAAAAATAGCACAGAATTATAATATAGTAGAGGACCTGGCCCAATCGCCGTCCGCTATGTCGACACATGAGGTACCGCAAAATTGCCCCTCCCAAGAGCAAGCTTTACTATCAGCGATAAGTGGGATTGGCCCAATGGATTCCAATCTTGTGGCCTTTGATCATAAAGAATATGACCCTCAGTTACCAGCTCAACTAGCTTTCCTTATTCAAGTGAAAGCCCTCAACAAAAATTTTCATCGAACAATTATTGATGAGGGGGCATCTACATGTCTTATGTCGATGAGTTGCTGGAAAAATTTAGGCTCACCACCCTTGTCAAAATCGTCAACGACATTAAAAGCATTTGATGGACGATCATACACTCCATACGGGATTTTAAGTAACTTGCAAGTTGAACTGGGGGGCAAAACAGTAGAAGTTGATGTGGAAGTAATCGACGGAAACCTCGATTACAACATCCTACTGGGAAGGCCTTGGATATATGCCATGGCTGCAGTTGTGTCGACCTACTTCAGGAGGATTGTATTTCCTTTTCAAGGAAAAATTACAATCGTCGACCAACAAACATTTCTCCCCAACAGTTCTCAAGTTACGGGAAGCAGGAAAATGATCCATGAAAGTAATCAATCGCTCCAAAATATTGGAGTAGGTCTCCTAAAAGACCCTGCCTTAATGGGTACTTTTGCCCTACCGCCGGCGGGTAATCTGGCGGAAGTAGCCACAGTGGAAACCTACAATATGAAATCTTCTATATCCAACGGATTCGGAAGATTCCTAAATATTTTGTCAGCATGGATCATCACCCTAATGGAAATACTATAAATACAGTGGGCTCCGAGGACGGTTCTTATCTCGTGTCAACCTCGTTAAAAAATGAAACAAGGAGTCATGAGGATAGTTCTTTTACTATGTCAACCTCATTAAAAAATGAAACAAATCCCCTTTTCAAAATTCAAAGGTAAACCTTCATTCCAACCACCAAGTTGAATGCAATGAAGCTTGGGGGGCACCCTCCTTTGACATGCGTTATTATGATGCTGGGGGCATGCAAAATAAACGAGCAGTTTTGGCAAAGTTCATGCTCGTTAAAAAATAAACGCAAAACCGAGCAGTTTTAGCGCATAGTTCATGCTCGTTAAAAAATAAACGCAAAACCGAGCAGTTTTAACGCGGAATTCATGCTCGTTAAAAAATAAACATAAGCATGTGAGCAAGCTTCCTCCAGAGTTCAAGCTCATCCAGAAAAAATGAACCGGTAAATAACCATTTGAGACCGTAAATTCATCAGCCATAAAAAGCCTTGGTCGTGTTTGCACTGTCACCTCCACTTTTCATTTGGCCGATCATTCACATCCACTTGATTGTTTACCTATTTTGAGGGACAGCTGCGAAGAGTGATTTCACCTAGCCATCCTTGTGACACTGCCGTGATTGGAAAATTCCAACCTGTACCTGGAATCTGCTGCTATCCTTGTTTATCACTCGTTCCTCAAAATACGAGTCTTCTTTGAGCTCTTTTCACTGACTCGTAAAATATGAAAAGTTTGCCGAGTTTTGGCCTTCCAGCTCGTTAAAAGGACCGGAAGAGCTATCCCTCCTCTAGATTTTAATCTTTTTGGACCTGAGGGATTATTGCACAAAAAGATCGAGCGCTTGTCTAGTTCGGCTCGATAAAGCTATCGAACTTTCATCCATTCTGTATTGTTTTATACTTTTTCGGACTTAAGGGATTAGATGACGAAAAAGGACCTTTGGAGTTAACTTTATGTACCCTTTTTAGACTCTCTAAAAATGAAAAGGACCGAGTTGTCTTTGTCGCTAGGCTCGTTAAAAATATTGAATAGCGACAAACTTGTCTTTAGACGAGAACGAGTTTCCCTATCGCTAGGCTCGTTAAAACATAGCGATGGGCTTGCCCGAAGGGTAGGTTATAGAACAAGCATATGTTATCCTCCTCAAGCTTGACAAAAATAAAGAGGTACTGGTCAGAAATGACTGGGGAAAAATTGGGAGAACCTCAAAGCTTAATGGTAGCAAGTCGCTCTTGAACATGACACTTTTGCCTCCGTAAAAACATCGGGTTGGGTTGTTTTCATTCACCGGTCCCTTCACCATGGTCTCGCCATACCATCCACATTTGGGGTAATGCTACCAATCCATCACATCAGTGTCGTTATATGTTCAAGAGATGTCATTCAGAGAGTGTCAACCGGGTCCCATCCACTGCCATACATCATCTTTCATCCTTTCATGACCGCCACCCTGAATCATATTTCACAGATCGTTTTCACCATCATCACAATTACTAGCTCCGTTCCGTGTCACTGATGTGGGATTCATTAAGGCCCTCCTTTGACAGATCGCTTCTTGTCGACATCAGCTCATTATCCAAGAAGTTGATCTAGGGACACCCCCTCAGTACTTTGAAGCTTGCATGCCTCAATGGCAAGTTTCTCACTTCCGGCGACAGGTATACATTAATGACCTTCAACCGGGAGACTTTGCGTGGTGTTCGATGCCAAATCCTATATTCATGCCACGTGAATTGTGCTGTAGTACCTTGAGGGTCATCATCATTATCGGTGATTCCTCTCGCGCTTGTTAACAGTTTACATTATTGACTGGTAATCAAGCGATGTCTTTCCATGTTCGACTCCAAGAAATTCTCACATGGATCGACCTGTACTTAGAGTGAAGATCGGACAAGTTTGAAGACCCCGGATCTAGTTTCATCCATCCGGGCTGCGATATATATTCAGGAGATAAAGAACATTGACATGTGCAGCAGATGATCATCCTACTAAAAGGATGATAATTTAAGCAGAGAATTATCAGTCTACTATCAGACGATCGTCTGTTTATGTACAGAAAATGTATTTATAAAGCTGAGCATGGGAAATGCCCGCATCAGCTAGATCATGAAAGCAATATGAAAAATAATGTATTGTATTGTATTTTGTTACAGGTCACCTCCCGACGATTGAATGAACTTCGGATCCTCCTAATAAAGCATTTCACCCGATAAACGACCTCATACTTTAGGGGGCAACTGTTATAGACATTTTTGTGCCTTACAGCATAGAGCATGAAATGTCAATAATCTAAGGGATCCAAAGTCCCTAAACATGTTGTTCCTACCCCTAGAGGAACAAGGTCAGCAAACCACAGCACTTCAGATCAGTTCTCCACTGAAAAACACTCAAAAACAGGTCAATTTTGGATCAAAGCAGCTGCTCCACTGAGCATCTGCGCTGAATGTCAACTGCTCCGTGGTGTACCTACGCTGAATGTCAACTTCATCAAAGGCTACCTGCGCTGAGCGAGTTTGGACATGTGGAGGAATCTTTCCTCAATGTGCCAGTGCTCAGGAAGCTTCCAAATTGACACTTGGATCAGAAGATTCGCCTAATGATGAGTAAAGAGGTTCTAAAACTCCAAGTGGAAGGTAGAATCTCTGAGTGGACTCAAGAACTAAAGAACAACTGGGGTTGAAGAGGACAACAGTCACACATCAAGCTGACTTATCTTCACTCCAAAAATCTATATAAGGATCTCATCCCATGGGATCAGGAGGCCGGAATTTTGTGCAAAGAATTGCTGTTGGTTTACAGTTGAGAGTATTGGGTGATTGCTTGAGGGAGGTGAAGAGGAGATTTCTTTCCGTCGGGAAGGTGATGCTGGATTGGACCTCTTATGGTTGTATCACCGCCTGAACCTTACTTTCTTCCATTAATAAAGCATTTGAGGTTCTTCTATTCGCATGTGTTTCAATGGTGTATTGTCTTACTTGCGTATTTGATTTATGCTAATCCTTGAATCAATTATGAATGCATGCTTCTTGTAGTTTCCTTTTCTCGTCTTGTTTGCAGGATCTTGTGTAGCTGGGCCCGTGAGAAGACAAGGAGCTGGGAGCAAGCGGCAAAGAGAGAAGATTGGATCGACCATTTGCGCAAGACATCGGTAAGTGGATCTTTTCCTTTCCTCTTTTGCATGTCATAAAGAAGTAGTCTTAGATAGCTTTGCTTCGGCTGTTGCTAAGGAACTATCACCCTTAGAGTGGGATAGGGTCATTCCGTGTTGGATACTTTTCCCTACAACAATCCTCCTCTTCAATTTCATCCGTTTAGAATTTCATTTCAAGTCTTAGTTTGATTTTTTGGAGGGTTTGGGGTTTTAGAGTCTGCTTTTCGGGGGACGCAGGTGCCCCATGGGCGACCTGCGTACCCCGACTTTTTCATATATGGGAAAAAGGTCGGAGTACGCAGCCCACTTTCAGAACAGCTGTGTACCGCCGCTCTGTTTTTTGAACGTGGGGTGCGTACTCCGCGCAAAGTGGATTTTCAAACCCCAAACACAAAATCAACCATCAAATTTTTATTTTATGAATTCTAATCAATGTTTTCTGGTGTGTAGACTGCCCACCATGCTAGATTGGCGTGAAAAAGAACACGAAGATGTCGATTTGGCCACAATAGGTCATCAACCTTCCATTGATGCTTTAAAGGCATGCGGTCTCTACAAGTACTGGGCCATACCTGGCATGAGGGCCCAGGTGCCATTCTTAGAGTGGCTGGTTGAAAGGTGGAACATTCAGGATCAATGTTTCTACATCGGAGAACACCAGCTCGAGATAGAGTCCTCCGACATATATTTTCTCACTGGCTTGCCTAACAGGGGCGAGCAACTCTCTCTATTCGGGACTAGGCCGGGTGGCCAATCCCTTGCTAGTCTCCGGTTAGAGTGGTGCAACAATCAAAACCAGGATAAGGGGATAGAAATCAAATACATATCCCGACCTGAACTTATGGTAATTGCCTTTACAGTTACCAGACTTTGCGGTGCTGCCGCTTTGCACATAGCCATTGGTTCCCAAATGCGGATGTCTATAGATTGCTTCCAAGGCACCATTTTCAACTGGTGCGATGCTGTTCTGGCCAATATGAAAGGCCAACTAACTAGGGCAAAAAACGAACAACTGAAGACCTTTGGATATGGGCCTTTAGTTGTGAGCTTTGCCCTAGAGAGAGTTCCAATGCTGATCCCCCAACATCTTACAGTTCCAGTTGGGCCTCCTCGGGAGCCTAAGTTGACAAGATGGGTTGCGGTAATGGCCCGGCATCCTGATGAGGGAGCAGCAGTTGTTCGATTTCCTGATGGTTACTTTCACTGGCTGGAGGGCTAGGTCTTTGCGATCCAGGATTTTCCTTATGCCGGAATGGATTTTCGCAATGATCCGGACATGGTTCTTCCACAGGGAGAACAATGGGATGACAGAGGTATTTCATTTTCCACAAGTTTTTTAAATTATCTATTTTTTTTTGTTTTTTATATATCGTCTCAAAACTGACAGCAAATTTTTTTCAAAATGCAGATGTAGGCCCACGGCATCCGGCCAATCTCCGGACCTTTGAGAGAAGAGTACCAGTTGCACCAGCACCAGCCCCACAGGATGCGGCCGTAGAAACCTTAGCCGAGCTGGAACAAGACTTAGAGCGTCTCACGGCAGGCATACCAGAGACGACTATAGACGACATTCCTATCCGACTTCAGCGCTATGTGGTCGCAGTCCCAGGACCTTTCAGGAGGTTCCTGTGTAGGGTAGCGCGGGCAGTGGTCTCATATAGAGAGCACCACCAGTGATTGGCTAGTCACTTTTGTAGACACATATGACATTTTTGGTTTTTTGTACTTATCATTTTTGCCGATCATAAGGTGTTTTTCAACCTATGATCGAAGACGATGTATATTTTTTGACACACTCCTATCTATATATATCATTATTACTCGCTTATTTTGTTAAACATGTGTGATGAAATGTTTATAAATTTACATTTATGATTGTTACAAATGTCTATTTAACATTCGAGACGCCATTGCATCTGCTAATGTATTTAAAGACCTTGGAATATGCTGATATTCAATGTAATCAAATTCACGTTCCAAGAGACGCACCCTCAAAAACAATCTTAATAACACTGGATTTCTAATGGCATAGACTCTATTAAGCTGTAATACAACGAGTTCAGAATCTAACCTCACTATCAAACTCCGAATCCCAAATGAAATAGATTCAGATAATAATTCAATCACTGCACTGTATTCTGCAATGTTGTTTGTTGTTTGACCGAGGCTCACCCCATGCATAGAAACTAACTCGTCAGAGGGCGAATAGATAACCCAAGTTGCGGAAGAGATATTCCGTGTACTACGACAAGCACCATCAGCAAATCCAATGTACGTTTGGAGAGGCGTCGTCATCTGCAATATCAAAAGTAAAACCAAGATAAGCCAGAATAACGACGAAAAACACACTCTCTAAGCTAAGCACACTGTCTAAACTAAGCAAAACACAACAGCTAGAAAGAAAAATTAACCTAACTAAACTAACTGAATCTCCATACCCACCATTTAATCATAATACCTCTTTAGGTAAAGTCCGTTTCTGGGCTTACCCAAAGAGTCCCCATCAAAATCTACCAGCTCATAGGCCCCTTTTGCTAGCTTTCGCTTGACAATGTAGGGCCCATGCCACATGGGAACGAATTTTCCAGCACCTAATTTATCGTTAGCTTGATCATATAATAGCACTAGGTCTCCTTCTGAAAAATTACGAGAGGTCATGTTACGATCATACTGAGCTTTCATCCTTTTTGCGTGAGTCTCGATTGCCAAAGCAACATCACGTCGAGTCTCAACTAATTTAGCTAAGTATAACAGACGCTTCTCCTCTTCGGAAGTAGCTGGGAGTAATTCAATAGCCATTTGAAGTGATGGGATTTCGCATTCAATGGGCAACACTGCTTCCAAACCATAAACTAATTGGAAAGGAGTGAACCCTGTTGATGTTTTCACTGAGGTTCGGTATGCCCAAAGCGCTGAAAATAACATGTTATGCCAATTCGACCGATGAATACCAATGATTCGTCGGATCATGATAACTATAACTTTGTTGATGGATTCAACCAAACCGTTTGCTTGAGGATAATAAGGAGTAGAACTATCATGACGTAAACCAAGCTGGCTTGTAAGTTCGGTCATCATAATGTTTCGAAAATGGCGTCCATGGTCAGTGATTATCACTTGTGGGACACCAAACCTAGCAATAATATGATTGAATACGAAAATCGCAGCTGTCTTGCCATCTGCCTCGAATGTAGGCATCGCCTCGGCCCACTTAGTAAAATAATCAACCGCAAGGATGATATACGCATGCCCCCCGGCCGAGTGAGGGCTACATGTAATAAAATCGATACCCCATTTAGAAAAAGGACCAACGGCAATTATAGGGTGGAGAGGAGCAGGTGGTGCGCGCATCTTGCGATCAAACACTTGACAGCTGTGGCATTTTCGGACCGCAATGATACAATCTTTAAACATGGACGGCCATAAATAGCTAGCACGCAACACCTTCTGAGCTGTGGCATACCCAGACATATGACCACCACATGCTCCAGAATGGTAGTCATTCATAACCCTTTCTTCCTCTTCATGAGTTAAGCAATGACGAAAAACTAAATCCGCCCCACGACGATAAAGAGTATCTCCTATAATTTTGTACTGTTGGGACTGGAATCGAATTTTCCGTCGTTCCGACTTTGAAGCATCGGGCTGAAAGGATTGGGTTTGGAGATAGACGATTATATCTCCATACCACGGATCTAAAGTGCTGATGAGAAACAGAGATTCGTCCGCAATGGGTTCCTCTACCACAGTTTCCGTGTCAGCATGCGGGAAGTCACACATCAATTCCGCAAAAACTAAGGATTTCTTAGACTTGGACTTCTCGAACTCCAAATCGAACTCCTGTAGGATAACGATCCATTTGGAGTACTTGCCCCCTAGTAATTGTTTAGTCAAAATATAGATCATAGGGTTGCAATCCGAAATCAATATAGTTTTACGGAGAAGAATGTAATGACGAAAACGCTGGACAGCCTGAACAGCTGCCAGGGCCAATTTCTCCACATGCGAATATTTTAGCTCAGTGGGATTTAACGTCCTACTAAGATAATATATCACATGTTCCGTTCCGAATTCATCTTCCTGAACTAAGACCATTCCAATGGTGGAGTGGGAGGCGGCGAGATACAAAAAGTAGTCCTGGTTGTAGTTGGGAGGATGCAGCAACGGTGCATGGGTCAACGCGTGCTTAAGCGCATCAAAAGATTTCTGAGCTATCTCATCCCAAGAGAATTGAGCATTTTGTTTCAACAACCGGGTGAAACCCTTTGTAATCTCAGCATAGTTAGGAATGAATCAACGTAAAAAGTTTGCTTTCCCCTGCAAACTCGAAGGAGGAGGAAATTTGATGATAGCTTCGACCTTCGAGGGATCGACGCGGATATCGGCTTTTGAAACAACAAATCCTAGCAATCGCCCCACTTCTATGCAGAAGACACATTTGTGTGGGTTCAACCGAATTCGATAATGCCGACACCTCGTAAAAATAGCGCGTAAGTGGACAAGGTGATCAGCTCGATGTAAAGAATGAGCAGGCAAATCATCGAGATACGGTTGCACAATGTGCTTGATGTCGTGAAACGCGTAAGACATTGCCCGTTGGAAAGTGGCTCCGGCGTTCTTAAGTCCAAAAGGTAATTTTCAGTAAGCAAATGTCCCCCAAGGACAAATGAAAGCTGTTTTTGGTTGATCGGCAGGTAGAATATTGATTTGGTTGTAACCGGAAAAACCGTCCATAAAGGAAAATATTTCGCTGCCAGCACAATCATCAATTATTTGATCGATATAGGGTGTGGGATAGTTGTCTTTTGGACAAGCGCGATTTATATCCCTATAGTCGATGCATATTCTTATTGTTCCTTGTTTCTTGTTAACCGGAACAATATTCGATACCCAATCCGTTAACGGGATCGGATAAATGAAACCTACTTTCAATAGCTTTTCGACTTCTGCTTTAATCGCAACCGCTTTCCTAGGGTGTATCTGACATAGACGTTGCCGAACGGGTTTAGCGTCCGGGTAAGTCTTGATTTCATGAACAATAATGGAGGGATCAATTCCTGGCATTTCCTCATAGGACCAGGCAAACACGTCGCGGAATTCTTGAAATAGGACCTTGTATGTTTGAATTTCGTCATCTGTACACGAGGCACCTATATGAATGTTCTCAATAATTTCGGTTTTAACTGAGATGTCAATGGCAATAGTTTGGGAAATGTTTCCCAAATTCAACTCTGAATCAGGATGTTTCATGGGATTCTGAGCGTCCTTGACATATTCAGCTGTAAAAATTGATGAAAAATCATTTTCAAAGTCATCACCCTTAGGTAAAAACGAAGATCTATGATGAAGATCTTCCCATGGTAGATCGTCTACACTTAGGATTTCGCGAAGTTGTTCGTCAGATGACACAACTTCAGGAAACGTTATCCGTTCTGAGGTCGATGTGAAAAGTGATTCCTCATGGACCACATTCATTTGGTCGAATTGGGTTGAACTGGAGTCGGAAAAAGACTGCACGGCCTCATAAGCAATTTCATATGGACTCAAAGGCATTGCATTACCGAATGAGTCTATCTCAGATTCAGATGGGACAATCCAAGGATCATCGTAGATAATAGTGTCTGAAGTAATCATATGAATGGTTGCGAATGAAGGGTCTGCATTGATTGGAGGGAAAGGAAAAGTTCCCAGTAAACCGGAATCTTTAACTAATCCTACACCAACATCCTTGTAAGGGATAGTCGTTTTACCGACATGCTGGATACTCTCTGAAGAGGCTGGGTCGGATGAAAAGTAAGCCAGCTGGTCTATCGTTACGATCTTACCATTGTGTGGAAACTTTATAACTCTGAAGACCGATGACACGACCGCTGTCATAGTGTAAGACCAACTACGACCCAAAAGAAGGTTGTAGTCTAGAGGGGCATCAACCACCTCCACATCCAGACTAACGGTTTTTCCTTCAACCCCTATAGGCAAATCCTGTAGAATTCCAAACGGACGGAATCCACGGCCATCAAAGGCCTTAAGAATCGTCGGGGATTGGTTCAGTGAAGGAGAGCCAAGCGATCTCCAACACTGAATCGACATAATACACGTAGAAGCTCCTTCATCAATTACAGTCCGATGAATTGGCCTGTTTTTGACTATCACTGGGATCTGGAAAGCCATCTGATGGGGGAGACGCGGTGTACTATTTTCTAGATCAAAGATTATCAGGTTCGGGTCCTGAACATCAACAGCTCCTATAGCCGACAAAAGTAATTTCCGTTGTGCTGGGCATGATTGCAGCACTTCCAAAGCCGACATTGCTGAGGGTGAAACAGCCAAATCCTCAACAATGTTGTAATTCTAGGCCGCTCTCGCATGTGGATTGAAAGCAGACCTTCGAAGTATACCCTTGGCGGGCGGTTATATTACTAAGTCATGGTTAGGTTTCTCGATCTGTAGTGGATCGGAACCGGGAGCTGAGGTTGATGGATTTGAACGAGAAGATTCTGCTTCTTTCGATCCATCAACAGGACTTTTACTACCATAATCTTGCGATCGAGTCGCAATCCGTACATGAGACATCATCAATATGGGTTCTTCACTGGCACTCGAGGAAGAACCTATCATTTTACTCTCCTGCTTCGGAAATGGATCTTTCAAAACAGCAGGAGTTGGGGAACCTTTAACGATTTTCACAACCTCCGCCCGATGAGGGCAATCTCTTGTGAAATGATCTTCTTCACAAATTAAACAAGGATAGCGAGGTTTGCGCTTTTCGTCATTAGATTCCGACTTCTCTTTTTTCTCCTTTGGAGCCTTGTCTGCTTTGTCCTTCTTCTTGCCTTTCTTCTTACCACCGTTTTTTGATTTAGCCGTAGATGACTCTACAGCGTGAATGTCGGCGGTAATTTCAGGAGAAGATTCTCCTGTCGGGGAGTCTGGTAAGGTTATTATTGGAGAAGAATTCTTTGAGGATTTCTTCTTACTTTTAGTATTCACCGTACCAATCATGCCATCAGCAGCATGAGACCCCGAAGGAGCAGCAGCGATTTGATTCGACTTAGGAAGATCTGGGATCTTCTCGTGCAACGTACCCGACTGAGTGTAAACTAAGTCAAGGTACTGGGCTTGAGCAATGACTTGCTCCTCAGTAACTACTCCAGCCTGAGCTACATCTTCAGTAATCTTCGGTAATAATGATTTTACAAACCATTCAGCTAAGATTTGGTCCGGGATAAAAACTTTCACTAATCACCGTCGACGTCTCCATTCATGTATATGATCGGAAATATAAGTGGAGGTCGATTGTTTTAATGAAGTTAATAGCTCCGTGCCTTTATCGTATCTGACCGGCAACTGAAAATGAGTTAGGAACGAGGTAGCTAACTGGCTAAAATTGTAAAAAGAGGCCCGTGGTAACTCAATGTACCACTTGGCCGCGAGACCAATGAGCGTACGCTGGAAAAGACGTAAGCGGATCGAATCATCCGAGATAAAATTTGAAGCACACCAGAGGTGGTAAGTCATCACGTGATTGGACGGATCCTCTCCAGACTTACCTTCGAACTTGGGTATATCACTGGGCAACTTATTGGGCATTGGCGGCCAAAACGGAAGATATTGTATTGGATCGTTCGTTAGGCACGTCAAGTCGGGTAAATCCAAAGTTGCGATAAACGGTAACTGCCGGTTAGGATCTCTAAAACTCTGGGTCACAAGATCAGTCCCAGGAGGAGGATATCCAGGATAACTTGGAACAGGAAACGCATTCGGGATATTATATCCTCCTGGAAAACCAGGATTAACCGGACCGTACTGGGGTTGTTGAGGTTGCTGATAAGTGTACCCAAGATACGGTTGATTTTGGTAAACCAGTTGTTGGACAGCAGGACCGAATTGGTACTGTCCCTAGTACTGTTGATAGGTAAATTGAGGTTGACTTATTACAACAGTACTTAAACCAAGCTGCCCTACAGGCATCTGGACCGTGGTTTGAATCGTAGATCCGGACAACGGTAAAGATGTCTGAGGGGTGGTTGCAGAGACAGTAGAAACCGGAGCTGTCGATACTCCAGAAGTAAGTGCGGTAGATGTTGCGGTAGTTGCAACAGTCGTTTGAGATGGAGTACTAGGTGCAATTGGCGACTGAGTAACTACCGAAGTTACAGAAGTTTGAACATTTGACTGGACAGGTTGCGGTTGCTGGGGTGAACCAGAAACTACGGGTTGTCCAGTTTGAGGTAACAACTGTATACTTGGCTGCAACACCGGTTGACCTTGTGATGGATCCCACACTATCATTCCGGGGTATTGACCCGTAACAGGTTGAGGATACTGAGATCCATAACCGGATTGAGGATAGGATTGATAACTGAAAGGCACAGTTCCCATACCTTGAACATATGACTGACCTTGAGGTGGTTGATAACCTTGACTCGAGTATTGACCTTGAGGTTGATAACCTTGGGGTAAATACTGATACTGGGGTTGACCTTGACCTTGAGGTTGATACCCTTGAGGTAAATATTGATACTGAGGTTGACCCTGGGGTACATATTGAGGCTGGGGTTGACCGTGAGGCATGTATTGTACTATGGGTACAGACTGGCCTTGAGGTTGCCCCCCAGACACGATTTGCGTACCTTGAGGTTGCCCCCCAGGCGTTAATTGAGGCTGCCCCCCAGGCGGAAATTGGCCACCTTGAGGTTGAGAAACGGGAATTGAACCTGACATCATGTAAATATCCCCTACACCCAATGGTTTATTACCATTGTTTCCAGCTAATAACCCATGATCAATGGGTTGAGGAGATGCCCCCGCAAAGGTACCAGAAAGTGACTGATACCCGGCGGGAACAGAAGGACCGCCGTGCAAGAAATATTCAGGAGATTGAGTGAACACGGACGACTGACCAGACATATTTACAGGAGTATAAATACCTCCAGGTGGAAAAGGAGTACGAGGTGGAGAAAAACTTATCCCTGAGTTGTCTAAATAATTGGTTAATGAAAGGTACCAAGTAGTACTTCTAGGAGGACTGTAAAAGATAGATTCACGCTCCCTTAGATCAATGGTAGGTTGATCTTCAAGGATAGATACGCCTATTTCTTCCTCTAGAGCAAGTTCTTCAATAACTATCAAACCAGTAGGAAGATTTTCGGTGATGACTCTTTCTACCCTAGGTGAATCTGGTGCACTAGAAGTTGGAGTAACAGGTTCAGATACTTCAGGTTCTTCGCCTATATCACTAGTAGATGAAAACTACCAGAAAGCTCAGAAACTGCAACTGCCTCAGGATTATAACCTGTTTCTAGACCTTGGTAATCTGGATGGACTACCAATGACGATTCTCCTTCTTCAGGTGAACCTACTCTACTGCCACTAGGAGGAGTTACAAGGACCTTTAAACCTTCGTAATGACTTGGGACGTCTTGAGGAGGCTCACCCCGAAGTCTACGGGATTTCCTCAATAATTCGGCCACAGAAACAACCTCAGGAGACTTGCCCCGAAGTCGACGGGACTGTCTCGGTAATTCCGCCACAGTTAAAAACTTTTAACTACTGCACACGCAAACAAAGTAAAATCTCAAAGCAAACCACCTAAAGTCTCTAAAGAACCAAACAAATTTGAATCACACGCCTAAAGAATCTAGGGCGTCAAACCAAGCACAAACAGTAGCCTTCCGGACCAAAAACGCTAGTTGGAGATGAAACCCAACATCGCCGGATTCAGTACAGAAGTGGCGGGTGGAACAGTTACCCCGAAAACCTGCTTAATGAATAGACCGGCACAAGTTCCTCCACTTTAACCGTCTCGAGTGAAGTGAACCCCCCGGAAAATCCAAGTGAGTCTAGCCGACGTCTGCTCCAGGTACAGTGGGATCTTCCCTCCACCGTCACCTCGGTAGAATCCTAAAGATAATGGTCACTAAGGTTACCAACAGCAACAAATGCACCTGGGGGAACAGTCTACACTCCGACAGCACGCAAGGGCAGAGTATCAAGCTCAATCCCCTTGCCGGCTCCTTGACAATAATCCAAGGTTTACCGACAAGTGACCCCTGGCTCCTCGACAATGGTTAATCCGAGGTTTACCATTTGTAATACGTGCGTGTCTGGCGTTGTTCCCAACGAGGGAGGATTGATCCCCTCACTGGTTCGGACATGAGCTCGTGCTTCTCCTTTAAGAGGAGCTTTCCCAGAGTACAAATGAAACAATTGGATTTATTCTATCACAAGATAAGCTACTTGTTTGGTTTTGTTGTCTTGGAGAGTTAATTACTCTCCTACTCCAAGACACTAGCCTGATCTAAATTGGTGTTTCAGAGCCCTAGTAAATAAAAATTACTAAGTTGATTTTACTTTAAGCGTTAATTTTATGGTTTTTCTTAAAGACAAAAGGTAGTGGAGATGAAACTGGTGGTGTGTAGACTCGACTCGCAACCACTACAAAGATGCACCTAAGATGATTTACACTACTTTTCTTTTTCAATGAATTTCCTAGCTAAGAGAGTTGGAAAATCCAAATTTTATAGAAAACAACTTTCTTAGTAAAGATAATCAAAGAAACAATCTCTTTATCTTTTCAAAACACACAACTCATGACCACTAATTACTCTACGAAATTTCCTTTTTCTCCCAAAAGTCTACAAACGCTACCAAAGCAAACTTTTTCCAAAAGAATTTTTGTGTTTTTTCTATATTAATAAAGCATGTAAAAACTATTTATCAAACGAAATTTAACAAATCTAAGACAATCAAATCAAATTCACTCAAAAGCAAATCAAAAGAAAATTTACCTAAAAGCAAAAAATAATGAGGACAAAAGCCTACAAGGATAATTCCCGGATGTTTTACTCAGTCAAAATGCAACTAAGGATCAGTTCATGCAGAACCATAAACTAATCAAAAAACAAAATCGAAATCTTTTTGTTCTTTTTTCTCAAGAATGAAATTCAAGGTTTTAACAAACAAACTTTTCGAGATTCGCAAAGAGAAGACACAAAGGTAGGTCTCTCACAAGGGTGACTTCTATGACAGGCCCGACTCCTAAGAGGACTGACCAAAACCAAGGAGATCCAAAGTTTGACAACCTCTAACGCCAAAGTCACTACAGGACCAGTTAAAAATCAAACCCTAAGGCAAAATCCCTATGAATTCCACCAAAACCCTCGACACTAACGGGACAAGTTCAGGTGAAGATCTCTAACAGTAAACTGATGGATCTGGGCAGTAAAAACAAAGTAAAAACAAAATCTAAAGAGCAAAAAGAGGAAAAATGAGATTTTCTCAAATTTGACAGGGGTACGCAGGTGATCTGTTGACACAGGCGCGGGTACGCCCTGTGCACAAAGACGCAGTGCGTACAAGTACGCACTGTGTCAAACTCAGAGACTGCGTACTGCTGGCAAAGCTAAGAAAAATAAAAATCTAAATTGACTCTAAGCTAACCCACCCAAATACACAGCTAGACAGCCAAAAATCAGAAAACAAGCGATTTTTTCTCAGACCAAAATATCAAATCAAAAAGAACTCAAACACATTCATGGATTCCCCAGTGGAGTCGCCATTTTGTCACACGGAAAGAGTCGTTAGTGCGGACACAACCGACCTCCCTAGAAGCCTAAGACTTTCTAATGACAAACAAGACAAATAAGAGCAATCCTTCACTAAATATGCCTTTACAATATGAGAAATCAAGTGTTTAGATCCTACCTGTAATCCAACGCTGTTGTAGTAGTCCAGCTTCGTTGATCCGGATGAGCTCCTCCTTCCCTTCGAAACCTGCATTCACTAACAAACAAACGATTAAATAGCACCTGAATATCACATAAAATAAAACATATTTAACATATAGACCAAGGAGTATATGAAACAACTCATAAATAACAAATTGTTGAGAAGAATGGACTAATTTGTATTAAAAGGTAACAAAAGGAACCATTACAACCTGAGCCTTGGTGTTGTGCAAGTCCCTCCC
The DNA here is from genome assembly GCA_031772625.1 of Pinus tabuliformis. Taxonomy (NCBI): domain Eukaryota; kingdom Viridiplantae; phylum Streptophyta; class Pinopsida; order Pinales; family Pinaceae; genus Pinus; species Pinus tabuliformis. Next base: position 440,305,386 of record CM062816.1, read on the forward strand.
AGGGTCCACAAGAGTCCTCCTTTACTCTGATCAGCTCACCCACTTCCAAATAGAACAAGCAAAGATGGTAATCTCTCCTCACAAGCTTCTACAAGGAAGTCCTAATTCCAGCAGCATCTACCCTTAGGAATGTTCAGCTTTCAACCTCCCCTCCCTTTGGCCCAATGCCTGTATTTATAGTGCTCTAGAGGAAGTTATTCAGGTCCACCATCAATGGGATAAGCCCCTCTTTAGATGGGATAGCTCCCCTCTTGATGGGATAAGTTCCTCTTTGGTAGGGATACATGAACCATCTGGAGGCACTTCATACACGTCAAACAAGCTTCTAGAAGACTCTAGAAATGACCACAAGTAACTTTTTTAGAGTGAAACTTGCGCCTTTTGACCTTTACAGGAGTACGCACCCATTGCTTTACATACAGAGCGTACAAGTACGCAGGTATTATGAACTTGGGTTGCGTACACGCAGGTAAGGCTAAGAGAAACTGCGTACCAGAGATAATTGACTTTTAATGACTTTTCTCTCTTTCTTGAAGTTTGACATGAAGAGCAGAGGCATGAGACTTGCCAAGGAGGATAGTATGACAGTGGATGGAGCCATACTAACTGCAAATAGTCATGGTGACATTTTTTAGTGTAACACGGGGTATTGACCCATGACAGGTTGAGGATATTGAGATCCATAACCGGATTGAGGGTAGGATTGATAATTGAAAGGTACATTTCCCGTACCTTGAACATAAGATTTACCTCGGGGTGGTTGATAACCTTGACTCAAGTACTGACCTTGGGGTAGATACCCTTGAGGTAAGTACTGATACTGGGGTTGACCTTGAGGCATAAATTGATACTGAGGTTGACCCTGGGGTACATATTGAGGCTGGGGTTGACCTTGAGGAATATACTGTACCATAGGTACATATTGTCCTTGAGGCTGCCCCCCAGACGCAAGTTGTGTACCTTGAGGTTGCCCCCCAGGCGTTAATTGAGGCTGCCCCCCAGGCGGTAATTGGCCACCTTGAGGTTGAGAACCGGGAATTGAACCTGACATCATATAAATGTCTCCTACGCCCAACGGTTTATTACCATTGTTTCCAGTTAATGACCCATGTCCAACGGGTTGAGGAGATGCTCCTGCAAAGGTACCAGAAAGTGATTGATACCCAGTAGGAACAGAAGGACCACCATACAAGAAAGATTCAGGAGATTGAGTGAACACGGACGACTGACTAGACATATTTACAGGATTATAAATACCTCCGGATGGATAAGGAGTACGAGGTGGAGAAAAACTTATCCCTGAGTTGTCTAAATAATTAGTTAACGAAAGGTACCAAGTAGTACTTCTAGGTGGACTGTAAAAAATGGATTCACGCTCTCTTAGATCAATAGTAGGTTGATCTTCAAGAATAGGGCCGCCTACTTCTTCTTCTGGAGCAAGTTCTTCAATAGCTATCAAACCAGAAGGAAGATTTTCGGTGATGACTCTTTCTACCCTAGGTGAATCAGGAACACTAGAAGTTGGAGTAACAGGTTCAGATATTTCAGGTTCTTCGCCTATATCACTAGTAGATGAAAAACTACTAGCAAGCTCAGAAACTGCAACAGCTTCAGGATTATAACCTGTTTCTAGACTTTGGTAATCTGGATGGACTACCAACGAAGACTCTCCTTCTTCAGGTGAACCTACTTTACTGCCACTAGGAGGAGTTACAAGGACTTTCAAACCTTCGTAATGACTCGGGACATCTTCAGGAGGTTCGCCCCGAAGTCTACGGGACTTCCTCAACAAATCGGCCACGGTAACAATCTCAGGAGACTGGCCCCGAAGTCTACGGGACTGTCTCGGTAATTCCGCCACAGTTAAAAACTTTTAACTACTGCACACGCAAACAAAGTAAAATCTCAAAGCAAACCACCTAAAGTCTCTAAAGAACCAAACAAATTTGAATCACACGCCTAAAGAATCTAGGGCGTCAAACCATACACAAACAGTAGCCTTCCGGACCGAAAACACTAGTTGGTGATGAAGCCCAACATAGCCGAATTCAGTACAGAAGTGGTGGGTGGAACAGTTACCCCGACAACCTGCTTAATGAATAGACCGACATAAGTTCCTCCACTTTAACCGTCTCGAGTGAAGTGAACCCCCCGGAAAATCCAAGTGAGTCTAGCCGACGTCTGCTCCAAGTACAGTGGGATCTTCCCTCCACCGTCACCTCGGGTAGAATCCTAAAGAAAATGGTCACTAAGGTTACCAACAACAACAAATACACCTGGGGGAACAGTCTACGCTCCGACAGCACGCAAGGGCAGAGTATCAAGCTCAATCCCCTTGCCGGCTCCTTGACAATAATCCAAGGTTTATCGACAAGTGACCCCTGGCTCCTCGACAATGGTTAATCCGAGGTTTACCGTTTGTAATACGTGCGTGTTTGGCGTCGTTCCCAACGAGGGAGGATTGATCCCCTCACTGGTTCGGACACGAGCTCATGCTTCTCCTTTAAGAGGAGCTTTCCCAGAGTATAAATGCAACAGTTGGATTTATCCTACCACAAGATAAGCTACTTGTTTGGTTTTGCTGTCTTGGAGAGTTAATTACTCTCCTACTCCAAGACACTAGCCTGATCTATATTGGTGTTTCAGAGCCCTAGTAAATAAAAAGTTACTACGTTGATTTTACTTTAAGCGTTAATTTTTATGGCTTTTCTTTAAGACAAAAGGTAGTGGAGATGAAACTGATGGTGTGTAGACTTGACTCAAATCCACTAAAAAGATGCACTTAGGATGACTTATACTAATTTTCTTTTTCAATGAATTCCCTAGCTAAGAGAGTTGGAGAATGCAAAATTTGTAAAAGACAACTTTCTTGGCAAAGACAATCAAAGAAACAATCTCTTTATCTTTTCCAAAACGTACAACACATGACCACTAATTATTCTACGAAAATTCCTTTTTCATTCAAAGACTCAAATGCTACCAAGCAAACTTTTCTTTCAAAAGAGATTTTTGGATTTTTCCTACTTAACAAAGCATTTAAAAATAAAAAAACAAACCTTTACAAATCTATGACAATCAAATCAAAGCTACTTAAAAGCAAATCTAAGATAAAATGCACCTAAAAGTAAATCTAACGAGGCAAAAGCCTACTAAATATGATTCCTGGATGTTTTACTCAGTCAAAATGCAACTAAGGACTAGTTAATGCAGAACCAAAAACCAGTCAAAAACAAAAATCAAAATCTTTTGTTCTTTTTCTCAAGAATAAAATTCAAAGTTCAATCAACAAACATTTTCGAGATTTGCAAAGAGAAGACACAAAGGTAGGTCTCTCACAAGGATGAATTCTATGACAGGACCGACTCCTAAAAGGGTTGAACAAAATCAGGGAGATCCAAAGTTTGACAACCTCTAACGCCAAAGTCACTACAGGGCCAGTTAAAAATCAAACCCTAAGGCAAAATCTCTATGAATTTCACTAAAACTCTCGACACTGACGAAACAAGCTTAGGTGAAGATTTATGGCAGAAAACCAGTGGATCTGGGCAGAAAAACAAATTAAAAACAAAATCTAAAAGGAAAAAAAGAAGAAAATTGAAATTTTCTTAATTTTGACAGGGTACGCAGGCGACCTGTTTGCACAGGTGCGGGTACGCTCTGTCCACAAAGTGACAGTGCGTACAGGTACGCACTGTGCTCAACGCAGAGGCTGCGTACTTCTAGCAAAACAAAGAAAAACTAAAATCTAATTTAACCCTAAGCTAAGCCACCCAAACACACAGTCAGACAACCAAAAACCAGAAAGAAAAAGACTTTTCTCAGATCAAAGTTTCAGACAAAGGAAAAATCATTCACATCAATGGAGTTCCCCAGTGGAGTCGCCATTTTGTCATGCGGAAAGAGTCGATTTTGCGGACAAAACCAACCTCCCTAGAAGCTTAAGGCTTTCTAGTGACAAACAAGACAAGTAAGAGCAATCCTTCTCTAAATATGCATTTATCATACAAGAAATCAAGTGTTTAGATCCTACCTGTAACCCAACGCTGTTGTAGTAGTCCAGCCTCGTCGATCCAGATGAGCTCCTCCTTCTCTTCGAAACCTACATTCACTAACAATCAAACGATTAAATAGCACCTGAATATCTCATAAAACAAAACATATTTAACATACAGACCAAGGAGTATATGAAACAACTCATAAATAACAAATTGTTGAGAAGAATGGACTTATTTGTATTAATAGGAAACAAAAGAAACCATTACAACCTGAGCCTTGGTGTTGTGCAGGTCCCTCCCAGGGTCCAGCAAGGGTTTTCCTTTACTTTGATAAGCTCACCCACTTCCAAATGAAACAAGAAAGGATGGTAATCTCTCCTCACAAGCTTCTACAAGGAAGTCCTAATTCCAGCAGCATCTACCCTTAGGAATGTTCAGCTTTCAACCTATCCTCCTTCTGGCCCAATGCCTGTATTTATAGTGCTCTAGAGGAAGTTAATCAGGTCCACCATCAATGGGATAAGCCCCTCTTTGGATGGGTTAGCTCCCCTCTTGATGGGATAAGTTCCTCTTTCATAGGGATACATAAACCATCTGGAGGCGCTCAATACACGTCAAACAAGCTTCTAGAATGCTCTATAAATGACCAAAAGTAACTTTTTAAAGATGAAACTCGCGCCTTTTGACCTTTACAGGGGTACGCACCCACCCCTTTACATACAGAGCGTACAAGTACGCAGGTATTGTGAACTTGGGTTGCGTACACGCAGGTAAGGTTGAGAGAAACTGCGTACCCAGAGATAAATGACTTTAAATGAATTTTCTCTCTTTCTTGGAGTTTGACATGAGAAGCAGAGGTATGAGACTTGCCAAGGAGGATAGTATGACAGTTGATGGAGCCATACTAACTGCAAATAGTCATGGTGACAAATTTTAGTGTAACAAGAGGAGCAACTGCATAAGACTCTGAGAGTCTATATTTTTTCTTACAACAAAGTGACGACAAAAGATCACCTTAAAGATCCTTTCGACTGGTCTTGTTCGTCACTAGTTCATTCCAATTCCAAAGTATATCGCTAGCTAAGGAAACCTCTACTTCCCAATTGCAAACAAGAAAAAACAGTGCTTGAACGCCAAATGCCTTAGGGTGAGTCGAAAGAATGACAAAAGATAAATTGAGAACACTAGGAAAAAAAGGAAATTACCCAATTCTCCCACGAGGGAAAATGAAATTAACAATGACCAACTATAATGTGAGGCAACATGCTACAATTCAACACCTTGCCCAAATATCCACACCTTCGATTAGTGGCCTCCTTAATTTGACAAATTGTGCACATAGAAAAATGATCCTCCCTTTCTTGCCAGGGTTTTGGTGGCAAAGTACAGTTGCAAGAGGTCGTTTTAAGAATTCAACCCTAGCCAGGCTAGACCTCAGCACATAACTGTTGTCTGGAGCGTATGGGCTCGATGAGACTCCCCAATCATTTAAAAGTTGAAAACAGACCTTCATACTAATCCAATGACCCTCAACCTCCCATTATTATAAAGGAGTTGGATCAGATCATTAAATTCCTTCATGTATGGGAGAATTAAGATCTGTACCGCTCGCATAAGGCCATCTTTCCTACATGTGTGAGCAACACATATATCAATTCAAGAGGCTTGAAATTGAAATGCGCACAAAGATAATTTATGAACTAGAACCTGCCATGCAATCTCCCTCTTGTCGATGTACAAGGAGGCGCATGGCCTGCTAGCTGGTCCCATTCCCATGTTAGGTCATAATAACACTAGTATATTCCCCTTATTGTTATTGTTAGTGTAGCCCCCTATTGTTATTGTTGTGCCCTTATATTATTATTGATGTTTATACTCTGATTATATTGTGACCCCTTAGACCCCTATATATACCAAGGAGGTCTTATCATTTGTATCATCTAAGAATTGTTCATTTATGTAATGTAAATGAGGTTTCCCCTTGAAGAGAATAATTTTTAAGTCGTTGATCTATATTTTATTCTATTTTGTGAGTTGGTTGCATAACATTTCGTATCAGAGCTTTGCATTCTAGGGTTTCGCTGATTCAAACAGGTCATCATGGAATTTTCACTATAACATTTTTTCTACAAAGCTTCAAAAGCTGAAAGGGTGGCCATGTGGAGCGTAAATCTTGGTGAACTTTGTACCAAAATTTAAGATCTTTGTTTGCTATATTTTTTGAGATATGGTTTGAAAAAGTTAGGGTTTTTCATGCTCCAAAATTCAGTCTCAAACAAGTGTCTGAGGGAAAATCATCATAAATTTCTCTTAAAGCATCAAATTGGAATTTCGTAAAAAGTGATAGAAATATCACAAAATTTATTTCCTTGTGTATCAATTTAAGGACCGAAGGCTAAAACAATGACACTTGGTATTATGTACAAGTTCGCTCTACTGAACTAATCTATAGTCAAGCCATTGTGGCAGATTTGGCATAAAATCAACTTGAAGAATACAATTTTGGTTTGATTTGTGGCATTGAAAAGAAGACTCAAAGCGCTACCACATGAGGCAATTTTAGACCTTGGAGATCTGAAATTAAAAAGTTACAACCATTTAAAGATCAAGCTCCTAAAAGCAAGAAAAAGGTGTGTATTTTTTAAAAAATTGCATAACTTTTATTTGAAAAATTAGTTTGAAGTGATTCCAAGGGAATATTGAAGCATATGTATCAGTATTGGGTTCTAAAATTTCTCCCGGAAAAAATAATTCTACACTCAATAAGCCCTCATAAATCTCTACTATGACGCATGGAGAGGAAGAATTGGAGCATGATATATCAAACTTACGGGACCAAGTGCAACAAATTTTTCTCTCACAAAGAGCAACCAAAGAAGAATTAAAAGGGGACATGGATGGTTTAAAAGATGAAATAAAATATAACATGGATGGATTAAAAGGGGACATGGATGGTATAAAAGGTAGCATGGAGGCTTTCAAAGTAGACATGGATGCAACGAATGTCAAGTTAGAAGGGTTGACAAAGTTGTTGCAAGAAACGCTTCCCGGTGGGGACAAGTTAATACATTAAAATCATGATGAGGACTAAAGGAATATGAATTATGATTTTAGAGAACTGAATGTGGGATTTAAGAACCACCACATTCCAAAGATAGATATGAGGAAGTTTGATGACAAGGATCTAGTAACATGCATACTACAGATGGAGCAATATTTTAATCTACAGGATGTGCAACCCTCACAAAAGGTATGTATTGCATCTTTATATTTGGAACCCAAACAGTTTGTATGGTATAGATGGATTTGTTCTCGTAAACCACTTTTCACATGGTCAATTTTTACCAAGGAAATGATAGCACATTATGAAGATAGAAATAACAACACCTTCTTTAGCCAATTGATAAATATCAAACAAAAGGGTTTAATGACGGATTGAATATTAGGGTAACCAATATTCCATAGGAGCATAGGATTATTGTATTCATACGGACTTTAAAAGATAACATCCAATATGAGTTTCTCCTTTGGGAACCTGATTCATTGGAGAAGGAATTTAGGGTGGCAATAAAAGTTGAAAGGAAAATTATGGCAATAAGGAAGTCTACCACTCACAACTAATTATTTCTCTTCAAGATAATTTTCCCCACATTTTTCATCAAAGCAAAAGCAAAAGGTGATTAGACAAAGTGCTAAATACTCTTGGATTCAAGGAGGCCTTTTCTATACTAAAATAGACATGGTTACCTGAAGATGTGTTAGAGAGGATGATATGCTAGATATCCCAAAAGCATGTTACAATATAGACTATAAAATTCTTCACCTAGGATATTATTGGCCAAGTATCTTTAAATATGCCAAGAAGTATGTTAGGAGCTGAAATAATTGTCAAAGAATGGGTCATCCAGTTGCAGCCATTGAGATGCCTCTTCGATCGCAAGTTCTTATGGAACCATTTGAGAAATGGGCCTTAGATTTTATGGGACCCATTATTCTGACATTAGGGAAGAAAATTTATATATTAGTTTGCATAGACTATGTGATAAAATGGGCAAAGACAAAGGCTTCAACAAGAGCTCTTGAACAATGAGTAGTAAATTTCCTATTTGAAGTTTTTTTTTTGGGTACCTAGAGAGATAGTTACTAATCATAGGGCTCAATTAATATCCAAGTTAGTTGAATAAACTATGAAGCAATAGAAAATTAAACATCGGAAGTCAACTCCATATTAACCATAGGATAATGGCCAAATGGAATCTAAAAATAAGGTTTTGGAAAGGATATTGACAAAGACTATTCGGATTTAATGAATAGATTGGGAAGAAAGAATTCCTTAAGCCTTGTGGTCATATGTAACTACAAAGAAGAGCACTACTGATCATACCCCAAATGAATTAGTACATGGAAAACAAGTACGTTTTCACATTGAATTTCATATAAAAACTTTCAAACTTGCAGTAAAATTTGTATTAGACCTATTAGAAGATCAACAACAAATAATTTAAAAATCAAATGAGTTAGATGGGATGTGGTTGGATGCTTTACAAAATACCACTCTTATACAATGTAAAATAACCAAATGGCATGACAAATTTATAAAAAAGGAGTTAAAAGTTGGATATTGTGCCCCATTTTTCGATTTAGGGTTCAAACATTTCAAAAGTAAGTTTACTACTCATTGGTTGTGTCCTTATGAAGTCCAAATTGTATTTGACAATGACTCTAAGAAGGTAAAAACAATTGATTGTTTAGATATCTCATTTGTAATAAATGGTCATAGACTAAATGGTTGTATCACCATCTAGTATCTAAAGATGATTTTGTTTCTAACCTATTTCAGCAAGAAAAGATTGATGTTGTGGATAAAGGAGATAATCCTCTTAATCCTATTTCATCTCGAATTTACATTTTTGAAAAATAAAAAAAAAAAAATTAATAAATAATAATATAAAAATAAAGTTTAGTTGTGAAAACTAGTTTTTTCGGCGCAACTAAACATAAACTCTGCTTAAAAACCAGGGAACTAGATGGTAGAAGTTCACAATAGAAAGAATGCATAATTTCCTATAATTATATATGTTCATAACATAATTTCCTATATATATATATATATATATAGTTTAACATTGATAAGTAGAGATTTTATGAAATTCGTGCCTAAAACATAGCAAAAACCGAGAGATTACATTAGGTTTTTGGATCATATTCTTCAAAAAAATAAGATATACTAAGAGTTTCTATGTCTCTAACACCACAATTATTAGCTACATACATCTTTCTAACATAGTGTCTACTATAGAGTCCAAAATTCCCCCCCCCCCCCCCAAAAAAAAAACCAGATTTACAAAATTTTGTCATTCACCAACTGATGAGTCGACTAACATGGCTTCTGCCTAAATTACATCTTCATTTCCATTTGAATACTGATAACATGAGGTTGGGTTTACTGAGAGGTTCTTCAACTGACTACGAAGAGCATCTATTTCATCATTTTGATGGTTTATTTGAAGCTGGAAGCCATGCATTTGTTCAAATTGGTCTGCTACTGTAATGGAGTGCTTGAGGAGCAACTGCATAACACTATGAGATTCTATATTTTCACTTACAGGAAGGTGAGGGAAGAAGATCACCTTAAAGATACTTCCCCTACGCCTTCACGATTGGTCTTGTCCGTCACTAGTTCCTTCCAATTCCAAAATCTATCGCTAGTTAAGGAAACGTTTACTTCCCAATTGCAAACCAGAAAATCAATGCTTGAAGGTCAAATTCATCAGGGTGAGTCAAAAGGCTGACAAAGGACAAATTAAGAACACTAGGAAAAAAAGGAAATTACCCAATTCTCCCATGAGGGCAAATGAAATTAACACTGACCAACTATCATGTGAGGCAACATGCTACAATTCAACACCTTGCCCAAATACCCACACTTTCGATTAGTGGAATCCTTAGTTTGACAAATTGTGTGCATAGAAAAATGATTCCTCCCTTGCTTGCGAGGGCTTTGATGGCAGAGTACAATTGCAAGAGGCCATTTTAATAATTCAACCCTAGCCAGGCTAGACCTCTGCACATGACTCTTGTCCAGAGTGTATGGGCTCGATGAGACTCCCCAATCATTTAAAGGGTGAAAACAAACCTTCATACTAATTCAATGACCCTCAACCTCCCATAAATATAAAGGATATGGATCAAATCATTAAATTTCTTCATGAATGGGAGAGTTAAGCTCAGTATCGCTCACATACGGCCATATTTCCTACATGTGTGAGCAACACATCTATCAATTCAAGAGACTTGAAATCGAAATGCACAGAAAGAGAATTTATGAACCAGAACTTGCCATGCAATCTTCCTCCAGTCAATGTACAAGGAGGCGCGCGGCCTGCTAGCTGGCCCCATTCCCATGTTAGGTCACTATAATACTAGTATATTCCCCTTATTGTTATTATTAGTGTAGCCCCCTATTGTTGTTGTTGTGCCATGTATCTCCCATGTTGTTATTATTGTGCCCCATAGAAGCCCACTATTGTTATTGTTGTGCCCTTATATTATTATTGATTTTTAGACTTTGCTTATATTGTGACCCCTTAGACCCCTATATATATCAATGAGGTCTTATCATTTGTATCATCCAAGAATTTTTCATTTATGTAATGTAAATGAGGTTTCCCCTCGAAGAGGATAATTTTTAAGGTTGTTGCTCTATCTTTTCTTCTATTTTGTGAGCTAGTTGTATAACATTTGGTATTCGAGCTTTCGATTATAGGGTTTCGCTGATTCAAACAAGTCATCATGGAATTTTTGGTATAACAATTTTGTATGAAGCTTCAAAAGCTGAAAGGGTGACCATGTGGACCTTAAATCTTGGTGAACTTCTTGCCAGAATTTCAGATCTTGGTTCGCTATATTTTCTTAGATATGGTCTAAAGAAATTATGGTTTTTTCATGCTCCAGAATTCAGTGTCAAACAAGTGATCGAGGGAAAATTGTCATAACTTTCTCTTCAAGCATCAGATTGGAATTTCGTAAAAAATGACAGAAATATCATAGATTTTAGTTTCTTATGTATCAATTTTAGGTCAAAGGCTAAAACAATAACACTTGGTATTACGTACAAGTTCGCTCTATTGAACCGATCCATAATCAAGACATTGTGGGAGATTTGGCATAAAAATAATCTTGAAGAATCCAATTTTGGTTTGACTTGTGGCGTTGGATAGAAGACTCAGATGGCTACCACAGGAAGGGATTTTAGACCTTGAATATTTGAAATTACAAAGTTACAACCATTTAAAGATCGAGCTCCTAAAAGCAAGAAAAAGGTGTGTATTTTTTAAAAAATTGCATAACTTTTATTTGAAAAATTAGTTTTAAGTGATTCCAAGGGCATATTGAAGCATATGTATCAGTATTGGGTTCTAAAATTTCTCCTAAAAAAATAATTCTACACCCATTAAGCCCTCAGAAATCTCTACTACGATGCATGAAGAGGAAGAATTGCAACACCATATATCAAAATTACTGGACCAAGTGCAAAAAATTTTTCTCTCACAAAGAGCAACCAAAGAAGAATTAAAAGGGGACATGGATGGATTAAAAGATGAAATAAAATATGACATGGATGGATTAAAAGGGGACATGGATGTTATAAAAGGTAGCATGGAGGTTTTTAAAGTAGACATGGATGCGATGAATGTCAAGTTAGAAGGGTTGACAAAGTTGTTGCGAGAAAGGCTTCCTAGTGGGGACAAGGTAATCCATTAAAATCATGATGAGGACTAAAGGAATATGAATTATGATTTTAGAGACTCCAATGTGGGGTTTAAGAACTACCATATTCCAAAGATAGATATGAGGAAGTTTGATGGGAAGGGTATGTTAACATGGATACTACAGATAGAGCAATATTTTGATCTACAGGATGTGCAACCCTCACAAAAGGTACATATTGCATATTTATATTTAGAACCCAAAAAATTTGTATGGTATAGATGGATTTGTTCTCGGAAACCACTTGTCACCTGATCAATTTTTATAGAGGAAATGATATCACATTATGAAGATACAAAGAAAAACACCTTCTTTAACCAATTGATAAATCTCAAACAAAAGGGTTCAATGGTGGAGCGCATTGAAGACTTCCAAAAATTGAATATTAGGGTAACCGATATTCTAGAGGAGCATAGGATTGTTGTATTCATAGGGACTTTAAAATATAACATCCAACATGAGTTTCACCTTTGGGAACATGATTCATTGGAGAGGGCATTCAGGGTGGGAAGAAAATTTTAAAGCAAAATTATGGCAAGAAGGAAGTATACCACTCACAACTATAAATATGGAAGTGTTGTTTCTCCTAGCCTTTCAAAACCTACAACTTTGACACCACAACAATTGGAGGATAAAAGAGAAAAAGGGCTTTGTTATAGTTGTGATAACAAATATACTAAAGGTCATAAGTTCACTGAGAAGAAATTATTTTAGATAGATTGTGAATAGGAGGAAGAAAAGGAACAAGAAACATCAAAAGAGGAGGATATACAGTAGGAACCAACCCAAGAGAAAGAAGAAATGAATCCAACCATATCTTTTAATGCATTGTTAGGAATTACCACTCCTCAAACTCTCAAGATCGAAGGATATATCAAGAAGAAAAAGGTAATAGTTCTGATTCATTCGGGTAGTACCCATAATTTTATTCATTGTAAGATAGCCAAGGAATTAAATTTCTTCCTATAGCCAAGTCTATATTGTCAAGTGATGGTTGCAAAAGGAGGAACTATAAATCTATCTGGAAAGTGCCATAATATCAAGATAACCATGGGGGGATATGTATTGAATAGTCCAATGATTTCCATTCCAATGGGTGGTGGTGATGTTGTACTAGGAGACCAATGGTTACAATCTTTGGGGACGATAACTTTAAATTTCAAGAACTTTTCTTGGTTTTTTTTTTGGGAAGGAAAGGAAGTTGAATTAAGGGTATCACATGGAAACTAGTAAAGATAATTAGCTATAATGGCATGAAAAAGCTTCTGAAGAAAGAACAATAGGGTGCCATTGCACAATTATGCTCACTAGATGTTTAATCATCGAAATAATCTATTTCTCCATATCTTCAAAAGGTTTTGGACAATCATTCCAGGGTATTTGAGACTTCCAAAGGCCTCCCACCTATTCGTGATCATGATCATGCTATTCATTTGATTCCAGGAAGTGTTCCTCCAAACATCATACATTACATATATCCATATGCCCAAAAGAGTGAAATTGAACGTATGGTTACAAAAATTATAGAGGCTCGTATAATTCAACCTATTCAAAGTTCTTTCTCTCCTCCAGTAGTATTGGTGTTATATACCTAGGGGGGATAATATGGGGTACCAAGGGAGGTAACCAAGGTAATAATGTAATAATGGGATGGGCCATAGTAATAAATAAGGTGGTTAACCCATGTGATGTAAGGGACCACAAGTAGTTAATAATAATGTAATGGGCCCATGGTATTAGTCGATGGTATGAGGGAACCATGGTAATGATACATGGTATTGTATGTATGAGGCCTATATAAAGGCTAGAGACTCCACATGGGATATGAAGAGAAGTAATATTGTAGGAATAGACATATGGCTTGTGGAGTGTTCTCCTTCCTTAAGGAGTGAATGTATGGTGTTGCCCTACCTTAAGGGTTTTGATAATAAATAAGCATTTATCTATATTTGATCTTGTTATTCTTGAGTTATTTCTATTATCATAATATTCTTGGATCATATCTACAACAAGTGGTATCAGAGCACTTTCTTGGGCACAAAAGTGGAGAATTTTTTTATTTTTTGCAGGGATTTTTGGGTGGCGAATTTGCAGATCAGATCTGTACATTTTGGTGCAATATCTGCAGAATCTAATTGCAGATATGTATTCCTTGTGAAAAAATAGCCGATTTCAAAAAAAAAATCGGTTGAATTGGAGTCTGGATAAAGGAGATATTGCTGATTTAAAAATCAGTGGGGTTGCAGACAATTTTCAGGGCAGCGAGTTTGCAGCACAGATCTAGAAGTTCTGGTGCAAAATCTACAAAATATAATTGTAGATCTGAATTTTTTGAGAAAAATTACCCAATTTCAAAAAAAAAATCAGTCGAATCGGAGTCCGAAGGAGGGAGATATCGTTGATTTAAAATCAGCTCTTTTTGCAGAAATTTTGGTGACGGCGGGAGAGTTGCAGCGCAGATCTGGAATTCTAGTGCCTAGATCAGGATTTCTATCACATGGGCAGATGCAGAATGATTGTTCCATTTCTAAAAATAGGTCATAATAAGGATTCTGAGCAATATTGACGAAACTGTGACAATTACAAATTTTCGCCAAGTAAGTGAATTTTTCTCATGGAGGAACTATATTTTACAGGGAAAGATGATGGTCCTACTATTGAAGAATTCATACAAAGAATAAAGTCCAACTATGGGATATGTTGGAAAAGTAGAGCACGGCTTAATTTGACAGAAGAGGCTGACAGATGGTGGAAATCACTTGGCATCAAACAGTTTGGCGACTTGTCAGATAAAGAATTTGAAAAATTCCTTTTAGACCGATGGTCTCATACTAGAAAACAAGATAAGAAGAAACATAAAGGGTTATTTTCTGCTGATATCTCCTTATTGCAGGTTCATGGATTGATTCAGAAGGAGAAAATCGTTGTGTCTATAAATCCTAGTTGCAAGCAAAATCTTATCAGTGTTAATTTGGCAAAAAGATTGCAAGTTCCAGCAAAACACATTGAAACTGCGCAAGTTGATAATGAGGATGTTCAAGTGTACAAGGATTTGAAGATTTCTATGGATAAATATGTGTTGCATGGTGATTTTTATGCTTCAGAGCTGGATAATATGGATGTTGTTTTGGGATATCCTTGGATGGAATCCGTGGGTACTATCAATATTAATGTGCAGAAGAAATTCCTGAAGCTATGGTATAAAAAGAAGAAAATTACATTACAGGATATTTCCATCAATAAACCGGTAGAGTCCACGGAAGTCGACGCAGAAGATGTTACAGGGTCTGACATATCAGATGATGAGCATTTGATGGTCGACAATCAAACACAAACAGAGGCTGAAGTAGAAAAGGTTACAGGTGCTGATACATCGAATGAGGGTTCAGTGGTTGAAGTCATATTGAAAAAGAAGACACCACAACAGGCAGCACAGCAGGGTGAAGTAAAGAAAAAGTCATCGTGGGTTAAAACTTCAACATATCATCACCCACATCACCCAGGAAGACAACCATCAAGATGGAAACCAAGTAGTCACATGACAGATAGCAAGGAGAGAAGATCCACCTACTACACATCAACACAGAAGAGCTGCCATGGTCAACTTCCATCTCAAGCGAGCGAGGCACCAACGAGATCGAGGGTTCACCTTTCTCTTGGATGGCTAGATGCACGTGCATGGTATTAGTGGACTACTCTTTTGAGTAGATCTTATTATTTATGTTCTTCCCATGTTTCGGGGATGAAACATGCTTAGGGGGGTGGAATGTTATATACCTAGGGGGGATAATATGGGGTACCAAGGGAGGTACCCAAGGTAATAATGTAATAATGGGATGGGCCATAGTAATAAATAAGGTGGTTAACCCATGTCATGTAAGGGACCACAAGTAGTTAATGATAATGTGATGGGCCCATGGTATTAGTCGATGGTATGAGGGAACCATGGTAATGATACATGGTATTGTATGTATGAGGCCTATATAAAGGCTAGAGAGTCCACATGGGATATGAAGAGAAGTATTATTGTATGAACAGGCATATGGCTCGTGGAGTGTTCTCCTTCCTTAAGGAGTGAATGTATGGTGTTGCCCTACCTTAAGGGTTTGATAATAAAGAATCATTTCTATCTTGTTATTTCTTGGGTTTATTTCTATTATCATATATTCTCAGGTTAGATCTACAACAATTGGTGCACAAGAAGGATGGATCATGGTGTATGTGTCCGGATTATAGGGAGCTAAACAAGCTCATTATTAAAGATAAATTTCCCATTCTTGTCATTGATGAATTGTTGGATGAATTACATGGAGAAATTTACTTCACCAAGCTGGATATTCGTTTAAGATATCATCAAATTAGAATGAAGACTACAAACATTCGAAAAAAAAAAAAAAAAAAAAAAAAAAAAAAAAAACATTTAGAACTCACGAGGGTCATTATGAATTTTTGGTCATGTCTTTTTGCCTTACTAATGCACCTTCCAATTTCAAGGTTTGATAAATTCCATTTTCAAACCCTTCCTTAATAATTTGTGTTAGTATTTTTTGATGATATAGTAATCTATAACAAGTCTTGGTAGGATCATGTTCAAAATGTTAACAGGGTGCTCCAGTTATTGGAGGAGAAAAAATTATACGCAAAATCTCTGAATGTTTCTTTGGAGTCTAGGAGGTGGAATATTTGGGTCATATTATATCTCATGAGGGTGTGAAGGTAGACCCTAACAAAATTTAAAGCCATTAAAGAATGGAAAATCCCCACAACCATAAAGCATCTTCGAGGATTTCTCGGGTTGATAGGGTATTATTGCAACTTTGTTAAGAATTATGGGAGAATAGCAAGACCTCTAACAACCTTACTAAAGAAATATGCATTTTCTTGGATTCCATAAGCAACTAAGGCCTTTGAACATCTTAAAGAGGCAATGTGCCAAGCATCAGTCTTAGCTACGCCAGACTTCAAAAAAACCTTTATCGTGGAATGTGATGCCTCAGGAAATGGAATTGGTGTTGTTTTAATGTAATAAGGAAGACCCATTACTTTTGAAAGTCGTCCAATCAAAGGAAAGTATGTACAAAAACCTATTTATGAGAATGAAATGTTGGCAATACTACATGCACTAAAGCAATGGAGACCTTACTTAATGGGAAGACACTTCAAGGTAAAAACAAACCATGATAGTCTTAAATATTTTTTGGAACAAAGATTATCTTCACAAGAGCAACAAAAATGGGTCACAAATATGTTTTTTTATGACTTTTAAATCATCTACAAAAAAGGGAAGCAAAATGTTGTTGCAGATGCACTCTTAAGAAATGATGAGGATGTGGAAGCATTGCTTTGTGCCATTTCTATTATTCAACCAGATTGGATAACTGAAACAAGGGATGAATGGAAGAATGATGAAGAGGTGTAGACGCTCATTAAAAATTTGCAATCCTAGTACATCTGATACATTTAGCTAGAAAAATGATTCATTATGGTACAAAGATCGTTTATATCTTTGTAAGAACTCACAAATCAAGAAAAATATTCTTTTGGAATTGCACACCTCCCCCTTAGGAGGGCACTCAATATTTTTAGAAACTTACCATAGGGTCAAGAAAGAATTTTTTTGGGATGACCTTAAATTTGATATTTAGAAGTTTGTGGCAGAATGTTTGGTTTGCCAACAAAATAAATTTGAGACAATTAAGACCCCAGATTTGTTACAACATTTAGCCATTCCAAGTAAGCGTTGGGAGGAGGTCCCAATGGATTTTATCATAGGTTTACCCAAGTCTGAAGGAAAGAGTGTCATCCTAGTGTTAGTTTATGGACTTACCAAGTATACACACTTTTGTGCATTATCTCATCCTTTTAAAACTAGTACAGTTGCTACTGCATTTATGGAAACAATTCAAAAGCTACATGGAAACCCAAAGATTATTATAAGTGACCGACATTCCATTTTCACTCGAAAATTTTGGACGAAATTATTTTCTTATCTTGGTACTCAATTAGCTCATAGATCATCCTATCATCCTCAATCTGATGGGAAAACTGAGATAGTGAACAATTTTTTTTTTAAGGATATATTCGTTGCTTTGTATATGATAAACAAACAAAATGGGTCAAGTGGTTACCTCTAGTTGAATGGTGGTATAAAATTTCCTTCCATATTGCAACAAAAATGACCCCATTTATGGAATTTTATGGATATCATCCACCATCCATCACATCATATTTAAGAGAAATTCTAAGATTCAAGCAGTGGAAGATCACATCGAGCATTGAAAACAAGTTCTATAACCCTTAAAGGATAACCTCACTTTGGCACATAATTGAATGAAACAACAAGCATATCAACATCGCAATGAAAGAAGTTTTGATGTAGGTGACTGGGTACTTTTACGACTACAACCATACAAACAAGTGTCCCTCAAGCAAGCTAAGAAGGATTATAAATTACCACCCAAGTAATATGGTCCTTACAACGTGTTGGAAAAGATTGGTACTATGGCATACAAATTGGAGCTACTTGCATCTTCCTGATTACACCTAGTTTTCCATGTTTCATGCTTAAAGAAGATTATCTCTGACAAGATCCCAGTTCAAATAGTGTTGCCAAAACTTGACAAAGAAGGAAAAATCATATTTGAGCCTGAAGCAATCATGGGAATAAGAACTCGACAACTACAAAATCGGTTAATTTCAAAGTATCTCATTAAGTGGAAGAACTTACCCACTGAAGGTTCCACATGGGAGGATGAGAATTTTATACAGAAGTCCAGAACTACTCAAGCATTGATGACAACAACTTTTTGAAGGAGAGGGGCATATTAGGTCACTATAATACTAGTATATTCCCCTTATTGTTATTATTAGTGTAGCCCCCTATTGTTATTATTGTGCCCATGTTTCCCCCATGTTGTTATTCTTGTGCCCCATAGAAGTCCACTATTGTTATTGTGCCCTTATATTATTATTGATATGTAGGCTGTAATTATATTGTGACCCCTTAGACCCATATATATACCAAGGAGGCCTTATCAGTTGTATCATCTAAGAATTGTTCATTTATGTAATGTAAAGGAAGTTCCCCCTCGAAGAGGATAATTTTTAAGTCATCGATCTATCTTTTCTTCTATTTTGTGAGCTGGTTGTGTAAAAAATGCGCACAAAGAGAATTTATGAACCAGAAGCTGCCATGCAATCTTCCTCTGGTCGATGTACAAGGAGGCGCACGACCTACTAGCTGGCCCCATTCCTTCACCCAACAGACTCTACCATTGAATGTAATGAAAACCTCCCAAATCATTGATTGAACCAAGGGTGCATTAATTTGTAGGAGGTGTTCTATCAAATGAAAAATTTCCTTCAATATTTTAATGTTTTTATGAAGTGAATACACATAGATCTTTAACATTATCATTGTTAAATCATGGGATGAATTTCCAACCTTGTTTTCCATTGAACTTTGCCTGTCCCTTATCCAAATGCAATCTTGATTGACTTGTTTGTTTGCCTCAAAGTTTTGGATCTTGAGAATGTGATAGAAGATTTTATGCTAAAAGTATTCCAGGGTGATCATAATTCTTAAAAGAAGGAGATTCAACTTATCGGTCTTGGAGGTGGTACCCTTTTGCAAAAAATGAATTGTTATGAGGGAGTCCCCAACAATTATAGTCATAGAAATTCCTTTCTCTTTGGCAATCTAGAGACCTAGAAGGATACTTGTTTTGGGAAAACTAGTGTCTTTTTGATCGACTAGCCCTCTAGGTTTGGCAGCTACCCTAGAAACAACAGTTCAAAGCAATTAATGATTTCTTCTATGTATAATACACAATAGAAAGAAAAAGGAACCAACCTGGATCTTCCGCTTAACTCCTTGCTTGATCTCTCTCCCCCTTGACAGAGCTTGCAACTCCTCTTCGTACTTATCTCGCTTGGAGAGTACCTGTAGAAACACAGTAACAAAGAACCGTCAAAGCATCTTGATCTATTATATCATAATCATTACGGAATTAGAAATATAATGAACATATAATGGCATTCACAAATAATAACATTCACAATTGCACAGTTATATAGAAGAAAACTCGAAAAACTTTATTAAAATAGAAGGGAGAATTACAACCCAGTTGTCTAATCCAGCATCATCCTCCCAGCATCAAAGCCCTCTTCACCTCATGAAATAACAAGATCACCCAACAATACAATGATCTTTCTCAAATACATACTATCAACACTTCCTTGCAATTCACAATATTCTAACCTCTGGATCTCTTAGATGAGGGATCCATTTATAGATGTGTGCAAGGGTGTGAGTCATCTCTGGGTTTTTGATTAGTGTCGTTCCAATTGTTGCATTTGGTTCCACTTGGAGATTTGTTGGATCTCTTACTCATCCTTGGGCGAATTCAGAGAGGTAAGTGTCATAGGAGAAGTTTCTAGAAGATTCCATGAGCATCCACTTAACAAACTGTCTCAAACATTTGTCCATACTCACTCATCGCACCCTACATAAGGCCTCATTAGTATGCATCGCACCTGGTTAGTGTAGAAGTCAGTATGCATTACACCCTGACAATGGAACAGTCAGTATGGTTCAGTTTAGGCCAATTCTGGAAGGTTTTTTCAGATGGAACTTCTGGGGAATGATGTAATCATTTGACCATGATCTTTTAGGGTATGAAACAACACTTTTAGGGGTTGAAGAGCCCTATTTTATTGACATATAATATTGGGGTTGAAGTGACAAAATATGTCTATAACAGTTGCCCCTAAAGCATGAAGTCGTAAATCTTGATGTCGAGAAATGCTTTAACGTGAGGATTCGAGGTTTCGAAACTGGAAGGTGACCTATATAAGATACAACACAATACATCACCATAATATAATTTTCATGATCTAGTTGAGGCGGGCATTCCCATGCTCAACTTTATAAATTCATTTCATGCTGTTGTGGGCAAAAATGCCTATGCAGGACGATCCTATCCACCTAAGGTGTGACAATGCCTTAGCAACAAACGAGTACAACTATACTGGTTTCTTACTTTATGAAATGTGAAAGAAGAGAGATCAGTAGACTTACCGGTGTCTTCCGTTTGTCCCTCGATCCGGTCTCTCTTCTCTTTGGGTGTTCACAGCTACTTGCCTTCTTGCTTATCCAGCTACAACTTTCTGCAAGATCACCAGAGAACAGCTACTTGCGACAAGAGAGGAACACTACAAAAAGACAGATATTCACATTCATAATTGATTTAGGATTAGAAATAAACCAAACACACTAATACATTCATACATCAAAATACATCAGCATATAGGAGAAACCAAGATAGCTTTATTGATGAATAACAAGGTTCAGGAAGATATACAACCCAGAGGGCTCCAATCCAGCATCTCCTTCCCAGCAAATGGAATTCCTATCTTCAGCCCCTTCAAAGCATTAAGCACCCAATGATTCTAGTCTCAAACCAACAACAATTCTTTGCAATAACAAAATTCCAGCCTCCTGGATCTCATGGAGGAGAGATCCATATATAGATGTTTGGAGAGAGGATGAGCCAGCTTGAGATTTGACTAGTGTCCTCTCCCTCTATCAGTTCTTGAGTCCACTTGGAGGTTCTTGCTTCCACTTGGAGATTTGGAACCTCTTACTCATCACCAGTCGAATTCCCTGAGGCAAGTGTCATTTTGGAAGCTTCCTGGGTTTTGACACCTTGAGAAATGAGCCTGCCACTTGTCCACTCTCGTTCAGCGCAGGTAGCCTTTGTTCCAGTTGACATTCAACGCAGGTAGCCAGTGTTGGATTTGACATTCAGAGCAAACAGCTAGTGTAGCCACTGAAATGATCCTGAATTGACTTGTTTTGAGCAGTTTTTTGGTGGAGAACTTCTGTGAATTGCCGTGGTTTGTTAGCCTTGTTCCTCTAGGGGTAGGAACAACATGTTTAGGGACTTTGGATCCCTTAGATTATGGACATTTCATGCTCAATGCTGTAAGGCACAAAAATGTCTATAACAGTTGCCCCCTAAAGTATGAGGCTGTTTATCAGGCGAAATGCTTTATCAGGGGGATCCGAAGTTCATCCAATGCTGGGAGGAGACCTGTAATACAATACAATACAATACATTATTTTCCATACTGCTTTCATGATCTAGCTGAGGCGGGCATTCCCATGCTCAGCTTTATAAATTCATTTTTCTGTACATAGAACAGACAATCGTCTGATGATAGACTGATAATTTTGATGAAATTATCATCCTTTGAGTAGGATGATTATCTGCTACAATGATGTACATGTCAATGTCTTTATCTTTCCTGAATGTATATCACAGCCCGGATGGATGAAACTAGATTCGGGGTCTTCAAACTCGTTCGATCTTCACTCTAAGTACAAGTCGATCCATGTGAGAATTGTTCTGAAGTCGAACATGGAAAGACATCGCTTGATTACCGGTCAATGATGTAAACCGTTAACAAGCGCGAGAGGAATCACCGATAATGATAATGACCCTCAAGGTACTGCAGTACAATTCGCGTGGTGTGAATAAAGGACTTGGCGTCGAACACCACGCAAAATCTTTCAGTCGAAGGTCATTGATGTATACCTGTCGCCAGAAGTGAGAAACTTGCCATTGTGGCATGCAAGCTTCAAAGTACTGAAGGGGTTGTTCCTAGATCAACTTCTTGGATAATGAGCTGATGTCGACAAGAAGCGATCCGTCAAAGGAGGGCCTTAGTGAATCCCACATCAGTGACACGGAACGGAGCTAATGATTTTAATGGAGGTGAAAATGATCTGTGACATATGATTCAGGGTGGTGGTCATGAAAGGATGAAGGATAATGTATGGCAGTGGATGGGACACGGTTGACTCTTTCTGAACGACTTCTATTGAACATATGGCGACACTGATACGATGGATCGGTAGCATTACCCCAAATATGGATGGTATGGTGAGACCATGGATGTGACCGGTGAATGAAACAACCCAACCCGATTGTGGTACGGAGGAAAAGTGTCATGTTCAAGAGCGACTTGCTACCATCAAAGTTTTCTTTAGTTTCTCCCAATTTTTCCCCAGTCATTGCTGACCAGTACCTCTTTATTTTTGTCAAGCTTGAGGAGGATAACATATGCTTGTTCTATAACCTGCCCTTCGGGCAAGCCCATCGCTATGTTTTAACGAGCCTAGCGATAGTGAAACTCGTTCTCGTCTAAAGACAAGTTTGTCGCTATTTAATGATTTTAACGAGTCTAATGACAAGGATAACTCAGTCCTTTTCATTTTTAGAGAGTCTGAAAAGGTAAATAAAGTTAACTCCAAAAGTCCTTTTTTGTCATCTAATCCCTTAAGTCCGAAAAAGTATAAAACAATACAGAAGGGATGAGTTTTCGATAGTTTTAACGAGCCGAACAAAACAAGCGCTCGATCTTTTTGTGCAATAATCCCTCAGGTCCAAAAAGATTAAAATCTAGAGGAGGGATAGCTATTCCGGTCGCTTTAACGAGCTGGAAGGCCAAAACTCGGCAATCTTTTCATATTTTACGAGTCAGTTGAAAAGAGCTTAAAGAAGACTCGTCTTTTGAGGAACGAGTGATAAACAGGGATAGCAGCTGATTCCAGGTACAGGTTGGAATTTTCCAATCACGGCAGTGTCACAAGGATGGCTAGGTGTAATCACTCTTCGCAGCTGTTCCTCAAAATGGGTAAACAATCATATGGAGGTGAACGATCGGCCAAATGAAAAGTGGAGGTGACGGTGCAAACACGACCAAGGCTTTAACGGCTGATTATATTACATTCACAGTGGTTATTTACCGGGATAGTTCATTTTTTAACGAGCTTAAACGCGGATTGAAACACTTGCTCGATCTTATGTTTATTTTTTAACGAGCATGAACTATGCGCTAAAACGGCTTGGTGTTATATGGTCAAATCTTTGATTTTTACCGTGACTAGCTTTGCCCTTTTCAAAGATAGTACTGTATCCTCAATTGCTGCATTAAACGGGTTAGAAATGAATAATATTTGCATGAAAATGAGATTAGAACCCTAATATTTCGCTTTGAACTACGTAAAAAAGCAATTAAAAGGTGTTTTTACCTCTCATTTTACCATTTCATTTGAACTTGGTTTGTTGGAGCTTTGGAGGTGCCTCTTCCCCCTTGATTTTCACCAGCTGATTCCGGGAGATTCTGCGGACGATTTTCGGCGCCGTCTGGACCAGGTAGGAGCTAAACTCTAGCTCTTTCTTTTCATGGTTTCCTTTTTCCATTCTGTGCCTGTTTTCCTGTTCCCATGAGCCCCTGGGGTTTTGATAGGGTGCTCTGCCATCAGCGCAGGCAGTCCATTCGAAACCTGCGTTGAATGTCAAGCTGCCTGAAGGCATTTTGACCTTCAACGCAGGTAGGACACTTGCCAATTGCGTTGATCATAGAAAAGCAGTTCTATTGCACAGTTTTTGATGAAATTTCGCCCGTTTTTCATCAAATCCAGGATCTTACTCTTTCTCTTGTTTGTTTTGCAGGGACTTTTGAGCAAAATGACCCTCACATGGCGAGAACGAGAACATGAAGAGGAGGACATGATTGCCCTCCATGACCCTGTCACGGTGAACGCGCCGCGGAATTGTGGCCTGCTGAAGTTCTTCCGTATCTCTAGTATGAGAGCACAGATCTCTTTACTGCAGTATATGCTTGATGCTTGGGATCCTATTAACCAAGTATTTCAGATCAGGAGCAAATCCATCCCTTTGACCGTGGTAGACATTTACTTCTTGACTGGTTTGTCGAGGCGGGGTGCCCCCATTTCTTTGTCTGGTTCGGCCCGAGGGAATGACTCCATGAGGGATTATGTCCGCCAGTATTGCAGGGAGGGATCCCAGCCGAGCAGAGACGACAAGGTTGTTATCCGTGAGATTACTGACAGGTCTCTCAGGTCCATTCTGTATACTATTGGTAGGATGGTCGGTAGCGCATCTCTACATGTTGCCAACAGATCTTATGTGCAGCACGCCTTGGAGTGTCTCCAACCGAAAGTATTCAACTGGTGTGATGCAGTACTTCTTCAGATGAAAAGTCAGTTGAACAAGGTAAAGGACGGGAAGCTGAAGAACTTTGGATTCGGGTCTATTCTGACTGCCTTTGCCTTGGAGAAAATACCACTGATGCAACCTCAGTATATCGCACTCGACTTGCCTTCTCCTACCGAGCCACGCATGCAGAGATGGGTTGATCACATGTCTAGGCATGCTGGTCAATCTCAGATTTCTTTCACTGATACCTTCTTCAGGTGGTTCGAGCATCAGGAGATGGTCTATTCCGAGTATCCATATGTTGGTATGGATTTCCGAGGTGATCCGGACTTGGTACTGCCGGACGGCGAACAGTGGGGCGCTATTGGTAAAATATTCGACCATATTACTGTTTACTGTTCTTATTTATAATGTCCTTGTGCTTTATTCTATCAAGATTTTAATCAAACTCATGTGTGCATGCAGATGTTGGTCCTGTTCGTCCAGCAGTTCGCCCGACAGCACCAGTTGTTACCCCAGCAGGGGAGACTGCTGGGAGAGTTATTCTCCGCGACCTTGACGTAGCCGAGACCCTTACAGCTGTGCAGGATCAGGTTGAGAGCCTTACTCTCAGCATTCCCGATGTGAGGATTGATGAGTTACCTTTAGAGTTGCAGCGGCATACTACTGGCGTGCCTAGACGATGGACTCGTCTCTTGCGCATGATTGCACAGGCCGTGACGTGCTATCATGAGCATCACTAGGCTAGGGTGCCCCCTAGCATTTTTGAGTTTTTGGGTTATATGACTGATTTTGTCTTGGTTACAGAACATTATGTATGAACGATAAACAGCTTACATATATATATTTTGATTTTCGAGTTTTATTCTGGTTGAGTTATATGATCCATATGTACGACATTGATGATGTGTCTCTTTTTATAAATGTCGCAAATGTCTATCTAACACATAGTTTGCTAATGAGTCGGTTAATGTGTTTAAGTTTTTGGAAATATGCTGGTATTGAATTGAATCAAATTGTCTTTCCAAAATCTTAACCCTTAGGAACATGCGATAAATAGCTGGATTGCGAACGGAATATATACCATTGAGTTGTAGTATCACGAGATGTGAGTCTAGCCTGACAATTAGTCGGCATATACCATGGGTGATGGCATCAGAGAGTAGTTCTATCAACGCGCTATACTCAGCGATGTTATTCGTTGATTGCCCAATACACACACCTCTGAAACTTACTAACTCGCTGCTTGGATCAAAAATGGCCCAGGCTGCGGAGGATAGGTTCCGCGAACTACGACTCGCTCCGTCGGCATATCCAACACATGTCTCCAGAAGGTTTGACATCTGCAATAAATGTAAAAAGGTGGATCACTCGACCAAAACAAACATTTTAGCGAAAAAAAAATACAACAAAAGCATACAGGTTACTATTTAAGCATAGTAACGCTTGAGGTACAACCCATTACGGGGTTGCGCCAGTGGGATTCCGTCATAATCCATTAACTCGTAGGCTCCTTTTGCTAACACTCATTTAACAATATAGGGGCCCATCCATAAGGAATTAAATTTACCTGCTCCCAGTTTATCGGATTCTTGGTCATAAAGCAAGACCAAGTCACCTTCTGAGAAGACACGGCGTTTGACATTTTTGTCGAACTGCGCCTTGACTCGTTTCTTATGGGCTTCGTTAGCCAAAGCGGCGTCATGACGGGTTTCATCCAATTGGATTAATTCCAAGAGATGAGCCTCTTCTTCCGAAGTTCCGGGGAGGATATCAATTGCGAGTTTAAGCGACGAAATTTCGCACTGGATTGGCAAGACTGCTTCCAGGCCGTACACCAGTTGGAAAGGTGTGAACCCGGTCGCGTTCTTTGCCGATGTTCGGTAAGCCCACAAGGCTGAGTACAGGATTAGGTGCCACCTTCTTTTGTGAACCCCGATCATCCTTTGCAACATACGCTTCAGGACCTTGTTGATTGCTTCAACTTGTCCGTTGGCTTGCGGATAATAC
This sequence comes from Pinus tabuliformis, assembly GCA_031772625.1. NCBI lineage: Eukaryota > Viridiplantae > Streptophyta > Pinopsida > Pinales > Pinaceae > Pinus > Pinus tabuliformis. Next base: position 440,332,189 of record CM062816.1, read on the forward strand.
GGGGTAGAGCTGTCGTGAGATAGCCCTAGCTTGGCAGCTAATTCGACCATCATGTGATTGTGAAAATGCGATCCATGATCTGTAACTATAGCCTGTGGTACGCCGAACCTGGCGACTACATGATTGAAAAAGAAAAGGGCAGCTGTTTCACCAGTGTTATCTAATGTAGGCATCGCCTCGGCCCATTTGGTAAAATAGTCAACAACGACTATAATATACCCATGCCCCCCGGTCGAGGTGGGGTTACATTGCATGAAATTGATGCCCCACTTGGCGAAAGGCCCAACAACAACTATTGGCTGTAAAGGTGCGGGTGGTCTTCTGGTTTTGCTATCGAAAATTTGACAAGCATGGCAACTTCTGACTGCGGTTATGCAATCTTTGAACATGGTTGGCCAGAAGTATCCTGCTCGTAAGATTTTCTGTGCTGTAGCATATCCAGATTGATGCCCCCCACACGCGCCTGAATGACAGTCATTCAGGGCTTTTTCGGCCTCTTCATGGGTGAGACACCTCCTCAGAACTGTATCGATACCACGACGGTAAAGCGTATCACCGACGATCATGTAGTCTTTCGCTTGGTATCGTATACGTTTTTGTTCTGAGTGAGAGGTGTCAGGCCTGAATTTTTGGGTTTGGAGATAAACTATTATATCTCCATACCACTCATTGCTTGCAGATATCAGAAACAAACTTTCATCCACAATTGACTCTTCTGATGTTTCATCGTTGGACGACGATGGGAGATTGCACAATAATTCTGCGAAAACTAAAGCTTTCTTTGATTTGGATTTTACAAATTCCAGATCAAACTCTTGAAGGATCGCTATCCATTTTGAATATTTTCCCCCCAGCAACTGTCGCGACAATATATAAGTCACGGGGTTGCAATCTGATAGAATGGTAGTTTTCCGAAAGAGGACATAATGTCGAAATCTTTGTATCGCTTGAACAGCAGCGAGTGCTAGCTTTTCAACATAAGAATATTTTATTTCTGTATCATTCAAGTTTTTACTTAAATAATATATAGGATGTTCAATTCCATCGACTTCTTGAACTAAAACCATCGCAATGGTCGTATCCGCTGCAGCCAGATACACGTTAAAATCTCTTTGATAGTCCGGGGCATACATTAATGATGCTTTTACTAGAGAATCTTTCAGAGCATCAAAGGAAGCTTGCGCCACCTGATCCCAGACAAAAGGTACATCCTTTTTCAAAAGACGAGTATAACCTTTAGCAAGTTCTGCGTAATTTGGAATGAACCTCCTCAGAAAGTTTGCTTTCCCTTGGAGTTTCTGAATCTGAAGAAAATTTGAAGGTGGAGGCAAATTAATGATTGCCTGAACCTTGCAAGGGTCGAGACGAATCCCATCCTTAGAGACTACAAAGCCAAGTAAATGACCAGAACCGACGCAAAACACACATTTGTGTGGATTGAGTCTTATCTTGTAGTGTCGACAACGTAGAAATATCGCTCTTAAATGATGCAGATGATCAGTCCGCTTTCGCGAATGAGCCGGAAGGTCGTCGAGATAAGGTTGAACGATGTTCTTGATGTCATGGAAGGCATAATTCATTGCCCTCTGAAACGTCGCCCCTGCGTTCTTTAAACCAAAGGGTAATTTTCGATAAGCGAATGTGCCCCACGGACAGATGAATGCAGTCTTTGACTGGTCCTGTGGGCGGATAGTTATTTGATTATACCTGGAAAATCCATCCATGAATGAAAAGATTTCACATCCGGCGCATTCATCAATTATCTGGTCGATGAAGGGTGTAGGGTAGTTGTCCTTCGGACAAGCTTGGTTTACATCCCTATAATCGACACACACTCTGATTGTCCCTTGTTTCTTCATAACAGGGACAATATTCGATACCCAATCGGTTAGAGGAACCGGGTAGATGAAACCAGCATGGAGGAGCTTTTCAACTTCTGCTTTAATGGCAGCGGCTTTCTTGGGGTGCACCTGCCGAAGCCATTGTCTTACTGGTTTGACATCAGGATACATCTTAATTTCATGTTCAACGATACTCGAGTCAATGCTTGGCATTTCATCATATGACCAAGCAAAGACATCTCTGAATTCGCAAAAAAGAGCGTTATATATTTCCAGTTTTGAAGGGGAACAACCTTTGCCGACATAAATATTCTCTACAACATTTGTTTTAGTCGAGATATTTATGGCTATAGTCTCTTCAATATTGGATAAGTTTCGCTCAGAATCCACCGTATTTACAGTATTTGAATAGAATTCAAAAACTGAAGGGTGATAAAGGTCATGTTGAGTATCTTCTTCATATTCCGGAAGAAGGGAACGATGGTGGCAATCATTCCATGGTGCCCCCTCAATCAACATTGATTGTAGAATTCCTTCGTCAGTCCCATGTACTTTCGACCAAGGATCTAATGGGGTACCATATTCTCTAGACCTATCTACCCAAACGCTTGATGAGCGTTGATTTGGGTTCGCCTCCCATGCTCGAAACATTGATTGCTACAATATTTCTATAGGGCTTGGGGGCAAAACCATTGCATGATCCATTTCGACATCGTCTTCTGAGATCTTCGTGGAAGATATCATGTTGCAGGCTCTTACGAATGCTACTTCTCCTATATAGAATGGAGGTGGAAGTGCGAAAGTTCCCATTAATGTGGGGTCTTTCAGTAGGCCTACTCCGATGTCTTGAAGCGAATGGTTGCTTCCATGGATCATGGGAATGCTTCCTGTAACTTGTGAACCATTAGGGAGGAAGTTTTGTTGGTCGACGATCATAATCCCTCCTTCAAACGGGAATGCGATCTTCCTAAAATAAGTCGACACAACAGCTGCCATGGCATAGATCCATGGTCTTCCCAGTAGGATGTTGTAGTCAAGATTCCCATCGATGACTTCAACATCTATTTCTACTGTTTTTCCTCCCAGTTCAACCTTCAAGTTATTAAGGATACCGTACGGGGTATAAGTCCTTCCGTCGAAAGCTTTTAATGTCGTCGAAGATCGCGACAAGGTTGGAGATCCCAGAGTTTTCCAGCAACTCATCGACATAATACATGTAGATGCCCCCTCATCAATAATTGTTCGGTGAACAGTTTTGTTGAGGGCTTTCACTTGAATAAGGAAAGCTAGCTGAGCTGGTAACTGAGGATCGTATCCTTTGTGATCAAAAGATACAAGATTGGAATCCTTAGGATCAACCCCACCAATAGCCGATAACAAAGCCTGCCTTTGGGATGGGAAATTTTGTAGTACTTCAAGAGTCGACATAGCGGATGGCGATTGGGCCAAATCTTCTACTATGTTATAATGCTGCGCCGCTCTGGCGCGAGGATTAAATGTCGACTTGTGTACTACTCCCTTTGGCGGTTTTATTGTTAATTCAGGAATGATGGGTGGTACAACTTCTGTCGAAGTTGTTGTCGAACTACTTGGTTGATCTTTACCTTTGTCGTTCGATAGCTGCGGATTCCCGTAATCTTTGTTCCTTGTCGAAATCAAAGCATCATTCTGCTGTTTTGAAACCGACAACATAAGCACTTGCGACGGGGAAGCATTTCCACTATCAACCAGATTTTGACCTGGATTGGGAAACAGATCAGTTAACACAACTGAGGTTTGCGAACTTTTGAAGAACCTTTTAAGCTCAGCTTTATAGGGACAATCCCTTGTCCAATGATCCTCCTCATCACATATTTGACATGGATATTTCCTATTTCCAGGAGGTTTTGAAGAAGTTTTTTCAGGGGATGACTCACCCTGTTTCTTCTTTTCCCCCTTGTTTTGCTTCTTCTTGCTCCCTGGTTGTTTGGTTTCTTTGCCTTTATCTGCTGATACGACATTTACTTCCGAAGCAAGAATTTCTTCTTTTTCATTTTGATCCGAATTCTTACGGGCTTTCTTAGATGAAGCCTTTGTCGATTTCGCGTTTGCCGTGCCAATCACACCATCGCCGGCATGAGAGTCACTATTTGATTTAGGAGGAGGAGGAATTGAGAATTCCGGTCTAGGGGCGTCAGGTATTTTGTCGTAGAGCGTGCCAGACTGAGTATAAACTAAGTCTAGATACTGCGCATGAGCAATAACTTGCTCCTCTGTTACGACCCCCCCCTTTGCCACATCTTCTGTTATAGCAGGAAGTAACGATTTTATAAACCATTCAGCCAACAGCTGATTGGGAACGTATGTTTTCACCATCCTACGACGACGACGCCACTCATGTATATGATCGGATATATGAGTGGCAGTTGTCTGTTTGAAGTTGGTTAATATTTCTGTTCCCGTTTCATACCTTATCGGTAATTGAAAATGGGTTAAGAAAGTCGTGGCTAGGGAGCTAAAATTGTCGAACGAGGCTCTTGGTAACTCAATATACCATTTTGCCGCTGGACCCGTTAACGTCCTCTGGAAAAGGCGAAGCCTTATCGAATCATCATTTAAGGTGTTTGAGGAACACCACAGATGAAAAGTCATCACATGATTCGATGGGTCTTCACCTGGATTTCCATTGAATTTAGGAATCTCAGATGGAAGTTTGTGAGGAATCGCTGGCCACCAAGGGGCATAAGCAATCAGATCGTTGGTTAGTCGGTGTAAATCGAGTAACTCTAAAGTTGCCACAAATGGTAACTGTTGATTCAGGTTAGGTGAAGCATAACTAGGGTACGATGGAATCGCTTGAGCAGTGGGCCTTTGCATACCAGCATAATGTAATTGATGTTGGTACGACTGATACGGTTGGTGGACTTGACCACTGTAAAGAGGTTGGTTTTGACCGTTTTGAATATGCGATTGTCCACTGTTCGCAAAGATCTACTGCTCAGAACCTTGGTACACTTGCTGGAATTGTGGTTGTTGGTATTGCACCAGCCACGGTTGTGAAGCCATGTTCTGTGGTGCTATACTAACTGTTGGACCAAGGAGTGGGGTAATTGTACCCGTTTGGACCTGTGTCGCCCCACCAGTTGGCGATTGTGGTTGTGACCCAGGGTCGAGTGGCTGTTGCATTACAACCTGAGAAATCTGAGGTTGACATACAACAGGAAACGTTTGAACCTGCGACACTGTCACAATAGCCGGTGTGGTCGGGATGTTCGACATAGGTACACACTATTGCATAGAATATACAACCCTTGGTTGTTGAGGTAGCATAGGTACCCAACCACTTGATGTAATTCCAGTATAACCTGAATACTGTTGTGAACTCCCGTATGGATACCCTCCTGGAGGGAGTAATGAAAGGGCATATTGCCCCCCATACGGTAGCAATCCGGAACTCAAGGGGATTGTTTGTCCTTGTGGACTGGATTGCCCAAATTGACCTCCATATGGATCAATCTGGCGAGTCTCAACATAAGAGTTGCCGGATATTATTCCAGATGAACAAACTGGAACGGACCACACTGTCGAAATAGTCCCTTGGTGGACTCCTTCTAGCGGTTGTGAGCTAGTCGGGACAGATGGTATGCCGGCAAACATTGTCGGAGTGACGGCAGGGGCTTCTGCTGTCGCTGTGTCGTTCGACACAGTCCTAGATGTTGACGGTTGTTCAGACATTTTGAGTCTATCCAATAGATTTCCTAGCGATTCTACAGGAACTTCCACTTGTGGTGGATTAACTTCTGATGAAGGAAATAGAGTGACCCCGACTCCAAAATGGGTTGGAGTACTTGCTTGCGGATCCTCTGCAATTTCCTCTATCGCAATCAAACCCGGTGGAAGAGGAAGACCGTCAGGTCCGTAAAATATTTCTGGTGCCGAAGAAGGGGTTGAATCGACAGCGACAGTTGTTTGAGGAGCAAGACTCTCTGAACCGGTTACAGATGGAACTGGTTCAGTAGCACAAGTATTTGCCCCCAGACTAGGATCAGTGTTACTGTCCCTCTGTGGCTGTTGAACTTCTTCTATAGAGGCAGGGTTTCCAGAAATGTTTGGAGTAACCGGAATCTCAGATGTTGTCGGAACACTTGTTCTAACTTTGATAGGAGATTTCGAACCGGTTAAACGAGTTCGCTTTGTCCGTACTATTTTCGATTCCGGAGACAAAGACGGTTGACTCGTAAGCCTCCGCGAACGATGAGGTTTCAATTGACTTTCTTCCACGATTGCGGATTACTCGATCAACCAAAATACAAAAGGGGAAAGTGTGTTTCCGAATTAAATGAATTTTTTAGACGCTTTTAGACACAACTTGCTTTTTCACTTTTAAAGAGTCGAGAAAAAGCTAAAGATGACTCTAGTCTCCTTCGATATTTTAACGAGCCCGAAGTGACAAATGCTCGGATGGACTTTTTCTGTTATAGAGTCTGAAAAAGGCCAAAAGGAATTGATTTGGAGTTCTAGGCAGAGGGTGTGCCAAACTTTTCGCAAAACCGCAGAATACTTTTTAGGGTACGGGCGGTCGATCTTCCTGAATGCTGTGTTCAGTGCATTGCGATCAGTAGGGTGGCCGACACGGCTTCCTAAGGATAAGGGTTTTATGCCTATAGGGGTCTCCCAATATATACGCGACGGTACGTGGGAGCACAATCCGTACTGGCGCTATCGTCCCTCAGGAGGAATCACCCACCTTCTACGAGATCGACAGTCACCAGGCTTAACGACGCCGGAACACGTCTCTAGCCTAGACCTCTATGTTGTGCGTTATGTTACAAAGCGTTGTTAAGTTCATTCAATTTATTTTAGGTTGATCTTTTTAAAGTTTGCCTTTCAAGGTTCACCACGAGATGTATGATACAAATTCCTAAATGCAGTCTAAAGATGATAAGCAAGCTTTATATCTTTTCAACTTTGAAAATCCTAGCTACTAAGGGAAAAGAAAGACACCATCTTTTCTCAAAGAGCAATCAGCACACTCTAATGCACTTTTCCTAAATCCAACATGCAAACTATCAAATGCAAATGCACAATGCAGGTGTTTGTTTTCCGCTTTCTTAGTATTGATGCCTACAAATAAAGCTTTTTGTACAACTTTGAATTTGCTTTTAAATGATCAATACAAACAAGTTTACTTTTTCGAAATCAGAGAAGATAGAAGAGATTACAACACTTAACGATTTTCGAAATGAATACTTGTTTTAACACTTAAAAGAGACAAATTCAAACCAATAAGCAAAAGTAAATGTATAGTCAATCTGCAAACAACCAATGAACTCTCTTCTAAGATCACAATCAACAGATCTGAATCAAGGGCTACAGGATGACTATTTCACTCACGCAAAGGAAGACTGTAAATGACGCCACAAACACATAAAAACACTCACAGTATTTTTGTACAAAAGGAGGCGGAATGTAAGCAGAGAAAAGGAGTTTTCAGACTGGTACCTATGTTGGTTACAGGCTGCAAAAATCAGAGATCAAAACAAGGCAAAACAGAGCAGAGAACCCCAGCTGCACAAGGACAAACTGGTTCAGCGCAACCTCAACACAGGGGTTTTGACATTCAGCGCAGGTAGCCTTCACGGGACCTGCGTTGAAATGCAGAATCCCTTCACTGGGTCTGTGCTGAAGGAGAAACTCTCGTTTCCCTCAGGTTCTGGGTCACAGTTTGCTACTTAATCAACTGTTTTAGGCCAAATAAAAGCAACAAGCAAGGTGTAATCAAAGGGATGCTTTGAGAGGCTACTAAGATCTATCACAAGGATCATCAAATCATTTGTGAATCCATTTTTCAGATCATAGACAAGTCCAACAATTGGATCAAAGCAGCAACTTTCTACTTTGCATCCGGGAAAGATGCAGTTCGATTGTTGCTGTCAAGTCTATGAAAGAAACAATGATAGAAACACAAATAAAATGACTAAACAAATGTCCCCAGCAGAGTCGCCAATTTGTTGTGGGGAAAAATGCCTATGCAGGACGATCCTATCCACCTAAGGTGTGACAGTGCCTTAGCAACAAACGAGTACAGCTATACTGGTTTCTTCCTTTATGAAATGTGAAAGAAGAGAGATCAGTAGACTTACCGGTGTCTTCCGTTTGTCCCTCGATCCGGTCTCTCTTCTCTTTGGGTGTTCACAGCTACTTGCCTTCTTTCTTATCCAGCTACAACTTCCTGTAAGATCACCAGAGAACAACTACTTGCGACAAGAGAGGAACACTACACAAAGACAGATATTCAAATTCATAATTGATTTAGGATTAGAAATAAACCAAACACACTAATACATTCATACATCAAAATACATCAGCATATAGGAGAAACCAAGATAGCTTTATTGATGAATAACAAGGTTCAGGAAGAGATACAACCCAGAGGGCTCCAATCCAGCATCTCCTTCCCAGCAAATGGAATTCCTATCTTCAACCCCTTCAAAGCATTAAGCACCCAATGATTCCAGTCTCAAACCAACAACAATTCTTTGCAATAACAAAATTCCAGCCTCCTGGATCTCATGGAGGAGAGATCCATATATAGATGTTTGGAGAGAGGATGAGTCAGCTTGAGATCTGACTAGTGTCCTCTCCCTCTGTCAGTTCTTGAGTCCACTTGGAGGTTCTTGCTTCCACTTGGAGATTTGGAACCTCGTACTCATCACCAGTCGAATTCCCTGAGGCAAGTGTCATTTTGGAAGCTTCCTGGGTTTTGACACCTTGAGAAATGAGCCTGCCACTTGTCCACTTTCGTTCAGCGCAGGTAGCCTTTGTTCCAGTTGACATTCAACGCAGGTAGCCAGTGTTGGCTTTGACATTCAGTGCAAACAGCTAGTGTAGCCACTGAAATGATCCTGAATTGACTTGTTTTGAGCAGTTTTTTGGTGGAGAACTTCTGTGAATTGCCGTGGTTTGTTAGCCTTGTTCCTCTAGGGGTAGGAACAACATGTTTAGGGACTTTGGATCCCTTAGATTATGGACATTTCATGCTCAATGCTGTAAGGCACAAAAATGTCTATAACACATGCACATAGAACATATAATCATTTGCAGTTGCAGACTAGTGATTCTTCATATATAGAGTCATAGTCCCTGGCTCGGATGACCATCTGTACAGCTTCTGTGTACATTTGATGTCTTTATATCCTTGAATATATCGCAGCTTGGATGGATGAAACTAGATCCGGGGTCTTCAAACTCGTTCAATCTTCGCCCGATGTACAAGTCGATCCATGTGAAAAGATGTTCTGAAGTCAAACATGGAAAGACATCACCTGATTACCAGTCAATAATGTAAGCTGTTAACAGATGTGAGAGGAATCACCGATAATGATAATGAACCTCAAGGCACTACAGTACAATTCACGTGGTGTGAATATATGATCCGATGTCAAACACCATGCAAAATATTTCGGTCGAAGGCCATTGATGTCAACCTATCACCGGAAGTGAGAAAGTTGCCATTGAGGCATGCAAGCTTCAAAGTACTGAAAGGGTTGTTTCTAAGTCGACTTCTTGGATAATGAGCTGATGTCAACAAAAAGTGAATTGTTGTAGGAGGGCCTTAATGTATCCCACATCTATGACACGAAACAAAGAAAATAATTTTCTGGAGGTGAAAAACGATCTGATGACACAAGTTTCAGGAATGGCGGTCATGAAAAATGGAAGTTGAAGGTATTGCAGTGGATGAGGCATTAACTGGATGGTGAATTCTCAACTGAATGACTTCTCTTAAACATATCACCGACACTGAGATGGATTGGTAGCGTTAACCCCAAAATGGATGGTGTGAAAGACCAATGGTGAGACGACTGGTTAACGGAATAACCCAACCCAACTCAATCACGGAGACGAAGTGAAAGTGTCATGTTCAAGAGTGACCTGCTACCATAAAGTTTTCAAGTTTTCTTCCCTTTTTCCCCAGTCATTGCTGACCAGTACCTCTTTATTTTTGTCAAGCTTGAGGAGGATAACATATGCTTGTTCTATAATTTTCCCTTTGGGTAAACCTGTCACTATGTTTTAGCGAGTCTAATGACAGTGAAACTCGTTATTTTCTGGGTGGAAAAGTTTGTCGCTATTGTTTTAACAAGTTTAATGACAAAGATAACTCGGTCTTTTTCATGTTTAAAGAGCTTGAAAAAGGACGGAAAGGAAACTCTGTCTCATCTAGGACGCGTTTGTCACTATTGTTTTAACGAGTTTAACGACAAGGATAACTCGGTCCTTTTCATGTTTAGAGAGTTTGAAAAGGGATGAAAAGGAAACTCCAAAAGTTCTTTTTCGTAGCATAATCCCTTCGGTCCGAAAAAGATTAAAATAATACAAAAGGGATGACTTTTCGATCACTTTAACGAGCCGAAAAAGATAAGTGCTCGAAATTTTTCGTGAGATAATCCCTTAGGTTCGAAAAATATTAAAATATACAGGAGGGATGGCATTTCCCATCACTTTAATGAGTTGGAAAGGCCAATTGATTAACAATCTTTTCATATTTAACGAGTCTAAAAAGGGTTTAAAGAAGGCTAGTTTTTGAGGAACGAGTGATGTGTAGGGTAGCAACTGGTTTCGGGTAGGTTTGGAACTTTTCAAAACATGGTGATGTGAAGCGGTTGTCTAATAAGACCACTCGTTACAGCTGTTCCTAAAAATGGTAAACAACCAAGTGGAAGCGTATGATTAGCCAAAAGGATGGAGGTGATGGGCGGTACACAACCAAGGCTCAAAAATCTGATAGCATGGAAATCACAGAGGTTATTTAATAGAGGCGGGTTCATTTTTTAACAAGCTTGAACCTTGCGGAAACTATGCTCGGTGGTGGAGGCGGGTTTATTTTTTAACGAGCTTGAACCTTGCGGAAACTATGCTCGGAATCTACTATATTTATAGTATTTGATAAAAAATCAAAAACTAAAGGATGATTGAGGTCGCTTGAATAATCTTCATTGTTATCCTAAAGGTGGGAACGATGGTGGTAATCTTCCCACAGCGTCTCTCCTATCATCATTGACTGGATGATTCCTTCGTCTGTAGAATGTATACAAGACCAAGGATCGGAAGAGGTACTATACTCTAGAGACCTATCCATCCAAACACTCGTTGAGTGCTGATTCAGATTTTCTACCTAGGCCGAGAAGATTGATTTCTACAAAGATTCTATGGGGCTTGGTGGCAACACCTTGTGGTGATCCACACTATCAAAATTGTTAGAGTTCTTCCTAGAAGATATCATATGACAGGTTTCCACTGTGGCCACTTCCGCAAGTCCAAGTGGAGGCGGGAGGGAAAAAGTGCCCATTAAGGAAGGGTCTTTTAGGAGACCTACTCTGACATTTCCATGGATCAATGGAATGCTTCCAGTAGCTTGTGAAATGTTAGGAAAAAAGGCTAGTTGGTCAACGATTGTAATTCCGACTTGGAATGGAAATGCAATCTTGCTAAAATATGTAGACACAAAGGTAACCATAGCATAAATCCAGGACCTTCCCAGTAAGATATTGTAATCAAGGTTTCCATTAATGACCTCGACTTCAATCTCTACTATCTTGCCCCCCAGTTCAACTTGCAAGTTACTTAAAATCCAATACGACGTGTATTTTCTTCCATCAAATGCCTTTAATTTTGTTGATGATCACGACAAGGGTGGTGAACCTAAATTTTTCCAGCAACTCATTGACATAATACAGGTAGATGCCCCCTCATCAATGATTGCTCGATACCTGTATAAGGAAAGTGAGTTGGGTCGGTAACTGAGGTGTATATCCTTTATGATTAAAGGCCACAAGATTGGAATCCACTAGATCAATCCCACCTATCGCTGATAACAAAGCTTGCTTTTGGGAGGGGCAATTCTACAGTACCTCAAGTGTCGACATAGCGGATGGCGATTAAGCCAAATCTTCCACTATATTATAATTATGTGTAGCTTGAGCATGAGGATTAAATGTCGATTTATGTACGACTCCCTTTGGTGGCTTTATAGTTAATTCAGGAATAATGGGTGGAACAACTTCTAGCGAAGTTGTTGTCGAACCACCAAGTTGATCTGTAGCTTGGTTGTTTGATGATGATGGATTCCCATAATATTTATTCCTTGTCGATATCAAAGCATAATTTTGCTGTTTTGAGATGGATAAAATAAGCACTTGGGATGGTGAAGCATGATCGATAGCAACCATATTAGTTTCTGGGTTCGGAAATGGTTCACTCAACATCGCCGAGGTATTTGAAGTCTTTAAAAATTTCGCAACCTCAGCTCGATGTGGACAATCTTTCATCCAATGCTCCTCGTCACATATGTAACATGGATAACGAGGTTTCTTTTGCCCAGTAGGGTTCTCAGAATATTTTTCAGGAGTTGAATCCTCCTAATTCTTCTTAGTATTTTTCCCGTTCTTCTTGCCCCCTGGTTGCTTTGGATTTTTTACCTTGTCAGATGACATGGCATTAATCTCCAAGGCAAGAGGTTTTTCATTTGCTTTTTGACTAGAAACTGCAAGGGATTTTTTAGATGGAGCCTTTGCGGTTTGCATGCTTGAGGCACCGATCACACCATCATCGGCGTGAGAGTCCTTGTTTGATTTATGAGGGGGTGGAATGAAAAATTCTGGTCTAGGAGCGTTAGGAATTTTGTCGTAGAGTGTGCCAGACTGAGTATAGATCAAGTCTAAATATTGGGCACGAGCAATGACTTGCTCTTCAGTGACAACTCCTCCTTTTGCCACGTCCTCAGTTATAGATGGCAATAAGGACTTAATAAACCACTAAGCTAAAATCTGATTAGGAACATATGTCTTTACCATTCGACGATGACGTTGCCACTCATGAATATGATCGGATATGTGAGTGGCCATGGTCTGTTTAAAGTTGGTAAGGAGTTCTGTTCTCGTTTCGTACCTTATGGGTAACTGAAAGTGGGTTAAAAAAGTAGTGGCAAGGGCACTGAAGTTATTGAACAAAGCTCTAGGCAATTCAATATACCATTTCATTGTTGGACCAGTTAGCGTTCTTTGAAAAAGGCAAAGCCTAATCGAATCATCATTCAGGGTGTTAGATGAGCATCACAAATGAAAAGTCATTACGTGATTCGATGGATCTTCACCCAGATTTCCATTGAATTTAGGAATATCGGAGGGAATTTTATGAGGAATCGCTGGTCACCAAGGGGCGTATACAATTGGATCATTTGTTAGCCGGTTCAAATTTGGTAATTCTAGAGTTGCTACAAAAGGAAATTGTTGATTCAGGTTAGGTGAAGCATACCCAGGATAAGATGGAATCACCTGAGTAGTAGGTCTTTGCATACCAGCATAATGTATCTGATGCTGGTAACATTGATAAAGTTTTTGGGCATAACCAATATAGTGTGGTTCTTGATAACTGTTTTGAAAATTCCGCTGTCCATTACCTAAAAAGCCTTGTTGCTCAGGTCCTTGGTAGGTTTGATATTGACCAAGCCCAAACTGAGGTTGGGTTTGCTGGAATTACGGTTGTTGGTATTTCACCAGCCATGGTTGTTGGACCATTTGTTGTTGTCCAATACTGGAATATTGACCAAGATGTGGAGTGATAATACCCGTTTGAGCTTGAGTCGTTCCAGGTAAGGAAGCACTAACCCGAGGTTCTGATTGATTCATAGAGACAAGAGGCTGTTGTATTGCAACCTGAGAGACTTGAGGTTGAGACACAATAGGCAGTGCTTGTACTTGTGACATAGTCACAATAGCAGGTGTAGTGGAAATATTCGACATAGGTTGGATCGACTGCATTGAATATACAACCCTTGGTTGCTGTGGCAATATTGGTACCTAACCACTAGATGTAATTCTGGTTTGACCTGAATTTTGTTGTAAACTCTCATATGGTTGTTCTTCAGGAGGGAACAATGAAAAAGCATACTGCCCTCCATATGGTGGCAGTCTAGTGTTCAAAGGATATTTCGGTCTTTGAATACTGGTTTGCCCAAATTAATACTCGCATGCTGGATCAACTTGCTGAGTTTCAACATAACAAATACCAGATGGGACCCTGGATGAACAAATAGGAACATACCATGTCGTCGAAACAACCCCTGAGTGGACTCCAGCTAGTGATTGATAACTAGCTTAGACAGATGGTATACCAGCAAACATTGTAGGAATGGTAGCAGGAAGCTCTACCGTAGTTGTATCAGGTGACACAGTCCTAGATGTTGATGGTTGCTCAGACATGCTTAGTCTATCCAAAATATTTCCTAGCGATTCGACAGGAACTTGAGATGAAGAATGATTAAAATAACCAACTTCAGGAGTAGAAGGATACAGTTGAATCCCAGTTCCAAAATGTAACGGAGTACTTGATGGAGGATCCTATACTATCTCCTCTATAGCAATCATACCAGGTGGAAGAGGTAGACCGTCAGGTCCATAAAAGATTTCTGGAGCCAAAGAAGGTATAGCTTCTGCAGTGACAGATACTGGAGGGGTGACACCTTCTGAATTTTGGAACTCAACTTCCAGATGTTTAGGTAAGTGAACTTTAGTCTCTGGATCAACTCTAGATGGAGCTGTTTCAAGTATAGAAGTGTCTACTGTTACACTAGGATCAGTTCTAATGTCCTCTTGTAACTGTGGAACTTCTTCTCTAAAGGCAGATGTACCAGAAATGATCGGAGTAACTGTAGTCTCTAATGATGTTGAAACAAAAGTTTCAAGTAAATCAGATGAATTGGACTCAGTTAAATGAGACCGTTTTACTCGAAATGGTTTCGTTTCTGGGGTCAAATACGGTTGACTTGCTAGTCTCCATGAATGATGGGGTTTTGATTCACTTGCTTCCACGATTGCAGATTACTTGATCAACTCAAAATTAAGGGGAAAATAATGTTATTCCAAATTCATTTAATTTTAATGATGCTTTGACACAACTTCACTTTTTCAGTTTTTAAGAGTCAAGAAAAAGCTAAAGATGACTCTAGTCCCTTTTTATTTTTAATGAGCCTGAAGTGACAAGTGCTCAGATGGACCTTTTCTTTTAAAGAGTTGAAAAGGAACGAAAGTGACTACTATGGAAATCTAGACAGAGGGATTACCAAACCAATCGCAAAACTGCAAAATACACCTTGGTGATAAATTAAAGAGAAATTACCAAGGACTTATGTATGGGAGTCAATCTTCCTAAATGCTGTGTTCAGTGCATTGCGATCGATAGGGTGACAGACTCGGCTTCCTATGGATAAAGGATATAAGCCTATTGTGGTCTCCCAATATATACTCGATGGTACGGGGAGCACAAGTCTGTGCTAGCATTTGTCGTATCAAAGAGGAGGAATCACCCAACCTTCGATGAAAATGATAGTTACTAGTTTTTACGATGCTGGAACATGTCTCTAGTCTAGACCTCTAGATGTGTTGCGTTAAGTTCCAAAGCGTTGTTAAGTTCATTGAAATTTATTTTAGAGTTCATCTTGTTTAAAGTTTGCCTTTCAATGGTTCACCGCATGATGTTGATTTTGAAATTCCTAAAATTCAATCTATAATGATAAACAATCGTTGTTTTTTTGAGCAATGAAAATCCTAGCTACTAGGGAAAGAAAATTACAATTCTTTCAAACAAAGAGCAAAGAGCACACACTAGTGCATTTTCCTACATCATATTTCATGCACAAACTAAATGCAAATTCAAATGCATGTATTTGTTTTTCGTTCTCTTTAATGTGAAAAATGCCAAAAAGAAAACTAAATGTAGCAAAGATCTAAAATATTTCTTTCAAAGTGACATTTTCGGCAATTTCTTTTTCAAAATAGAAAGGAAGACTAAACGACACTTTTCAATTTCAAAAAGAAAATTCTTTAAACACTTCAAATATCAACAAATCAAATCAAATACATGACAAAAAGTTCAATCGACTATCTAGGGAAGGAAGACTCCACGACGCTTCTCTTTTTGACACAAAACGACAGTTACGACACTTTTTGTACCAAAACGACAGATCGATTTAAGCAACTTTTGGACAAAGGATTGTAAATGATGGAAAAATACTTAAAAACATTTACTAATCCTAATCAATGGAGGCTAATCTATGTGATGCACGCAGGCTTCAGTAATGAGGTAGTGTTCATAAGCAGCAAAAACAACTAAACAAAGCTGAAAACAAGGACAAAAACCCTAAATTTCAAGAATGGAAATAGGTTCAGTCAGTCATTGCACCTAGGCTTCACAGAAACAGGGATACATCACACTTTTCAGACTTAGGAGCTGTGATGCATACTTGTAGATAGTGACAGATAGTGCGATGGGCCAGGGAGCGCAACTGAAGTGGGTTTTGGTTCAAATTTGCAGT
Source organism: Pinus tabuliformis (assembly GCA_031772625.1). NCBI lineage: Eukaryota > Viridiplantae > Streptophyta > Pinopsida > Pinales > Pinaceae > Pinus > Pinus tabuliformis. Next base: position 440,348,383 of record CM062816.1, read on the forward strand.
TGCTTTTAGTGAGTTAAGCTGAGCTATGTGTTAGTGTCGGTATCTTCATCCTTCATCAGTGATCAAATTTCTTTTTTGCATGCATATTAGGTGTCCCATCCGATCAGCTGCATTCCATTAGGTCATGGATCAACTGATGGTAGTGGTTCATTGTTAATTTCCGCCATGGCATTTATTTGCTGGCCTGTTTTCACATGTTTAGGTCATTTACTGTCATTTTGTGTCATTTCATTTACAAAAGCTAGTTTTAGGGTTTTAGGTCTCACTAGGTCTAGGGTTTGCCACCTTGGTCATCCAAAACTCAATAAAAGGTTAGCAGGCACATGAGGAGGTTTTATAAGTTCATAAGATCATAGATTCACTGATGATATGCTCAATAAATGGTTTTTACCTCAAAAATCTATTTTGAGGTGAAAACATAGTTTTTTATTTCTATGTACAAATTTTATGTAATTTAAAGTTTTTTCTATATGTAATAAGTTCTAGCTGCTACCCTTGGTCACCTTGCCAACTCCAACCACTGCAAGAAACAAAAACATCAATGCATTAGTTCATCAAGTGATCAAGAAGAGTCAAACTACAAATGGAAAAACAGAGTTTTTAAAGAAAAGTGACTAAGACATTAGAAAAGTGGGTTTGGTAGATGAAAGCTCATTTATGCATTTGAAGTCTTCATTTAATGCAAGAGGGGAGCTAAAGGCAAAATCACGATTTTGTAGGAAAGAGGCAAAAAACTGAGCAAAAGCCTGAAAGTTCACCGGCGCTGCGCACCTGGGCTCTGGTGCTGCACACCTACCTGGCACTGTGCACCTGGTGCAGGTTTTACACTACAAATCGTTTGGGCGTTGCGCATACAAAGTGCGCTGCGCACCTGAGAGGCAGCACTACGCACCTGTCTGTCGAGTTTCAAAATGATTTTCATCACCTTCCTCAGCTTCAAAACTTCACAATTGACCTCTTAACAAGTAAGTGAAGCTGCACATCCTGTCTAGCAAGGAATTTTTCATCAGTGGTGGTGATTTATATGTCAAAAACACTAAACCCTAGATGTCTCCAAATTTTCTTGTAAATTTTGCATAGGGTATTGTCTTCTGTTTTTTTTTTATTCTCCTTTGATTATCTTTCCACACCCCATGCCCTTTAACTAAATTTCCCTAAACCCCTTTCCCTTTCCCTCTCCCAACATTATTAGCACTCACTTCCCAAACCCCATTTCCATTTACCAAACCCTAATCCTATACTATATTCCCAAACCCTAATTCCCATTTTCTATCCCCTCACTACATCTATTCCATTATCTAAACCCTCCTCTACAATCATAATATCAGTCATTCCCTCATTTCCCAAAAGAAAAACATTCGTCATTTCCTACATAAATTATTCACCCTCATACTTTTAAAATCTCTTCATACTCATCAGTTTTCACTCCAAATTCACAAGCATGGAGACAGACTCAACATATGAGAGGGATGATGAAACTGTTAGTGATTCTTCCCAAGAAACTCATGTACCAAGGAAACCACATAAAGGAGGGAAAATCATCTGGGAGGAGCCCACCACTCTCACATAATTACTTGCTTGCCCTCTTGCAGTAACCTATTTTAAACATCAATCTTGTTATCAGTTTTGTGAAATGGTAGAAAGGGTGAAGTATCATCATGAGCCAACTAGGTTGTTTGTTCTTCATCTTCACAATGACTAGGACCTTGCTGGTGTATCTTTCACCTTGACACCTGAAACCATTGTATTAGCAACAGGCATCCCTAATGTAGGTGAACAGTGGAATAAGGGGCAGCATGTGGGCAGAGAGCATTATGAGCCTTACATCAAGGCTGGTTACCAGAGGAAAATCAGCATGGTTTTTCCTTTCAAATACTTGCAGGACACTTATGCTCCTCTCATGAAACTCATCATCAAGTATTTCACCTGTGAAGTGAGGTTTTCTCATTTGTATATCTACCATGTCAGATTGTTGATGCATTTCACAAGAGTGAGGATGATGAACCTCCCATACTTTATCTATAGGAATATTGAGAAGACGGCTCTATATGTGCAAAGGAAAGCTTTTCCTCAGTAGTTCAACAGAATTTACCACTTCTCACTAATTAAAATTGTTGTCTTGCATTGGCTAAGCTTGCTAAACATACCATGGGATACTTTCATTGCACATGAGATTTTCAAAGGCCCTCAGGTGATTCCATCAGTGCTTCAAGAGGAAGGAGGGCCTTCAAGACAACCAGATGTTCATGAGACTGAAACTACAGCTGTGCCAGTGTTTGTCACTTATGAAAAAGGCACCAGGAGACTTTTTGCTGCTGCCAAACAAGTACTATCTTCACCAGGGGTGGAAGGGGTCTCGTTTTCTTCACCGGATCACAAGCAAATGCTATCTTCACCAGGGGTGAAAGGGGCTTTGCCTTCTTCTTCAGCTGAATAGGTACAAGACAAAGACAAAGGAAAGCAACAGGTGCATGATGAAGGCCCTACTAAAGGGCAAGACAGAGATTTTGTCTTGGTTGAGGAGGATGACATTGATTTGGGCCCTCAAAGCTCAAGACTCAAAGATATGATCATCAAAGAAAAGGAGGTGAAAATCCAAGCCTTGTCACTTGACCTTGAGAGGGCCAAATGGATCATTAGCTTTCTTGAGCAGGAGAACAAACAACTAGAGGACAAACAAGCTATTATGGAGTTGCAAACAATTAGAGAAAATAGGCAAGCGGCAAAGAGAAGAAAAATCAAAATGACACCCCTTGAGCAAGAAATTGAGGCTGACCGGGAATCATGGTTAGAGAGGACAAACATTCACCTGGAGAAATTGCTTGAGAAAGCTAACAAAGAGAAGAAAATGTTGCGCCATATGGCCTATCACTACTTAACCCGGAATAAAATTTGCAAAACAAGGGTGAAGAGGTTAAAGGCGAAACTAAAGAGAGCTTTGAGAAGCAAAAAAGAGCAAGACAAGCTCAAGATCTTGGCTGAAGCATCATTGGCCCAACATAGCACATAAAAAGGATCACTCATGCCAAATTTCAAGAAATTTGGTGAAGTTTTTGTCATTTTTGAAAATTTTGAAGCAAAAAACAGGTTTCGCTTTTGATGGGGGCCTCCACTTGCAAACAAGTTTACATTTTTGGAAAAACATGAAAAGTTATGCATGATCAGAAATGGTTGAGAAATTTTGAGAAGTTATGGACCTCCAAAAGGGCCAAAAACACCCAAAAAGTGCCCTCTCTGCCACTTTTTTTCCACATAGGAAGCAGTCTTGGGAGATTCCATTTTTGGAGGGGCAAATGGACTCCAAATCAAAAAATTCAAGTTATCCTAGAAAGTAGACTCACCAATCTTTCCAATGAGCTATTCTACACCTGATTTTAATATCGGGAGACCTTCGAAAAGTGGTCTTGAAAAAGCGCTGGGCATAGGATCAGTGGCGTTGCACATAGGAGAAAAATTTGCCAGTTTTGCCTATTTGTTCAGAATTTCGCCTAGTTTGCTGCCAGTTTGACTTTTTCTTCTCTCTTTGGTAAATTGATGATGTAATATGATGTAATATGATGTAAATATGATGAAAAATGACTTGAGGAGGTAGATACATCAGTTAGAGTTGGTTTGAGGATGAATGAATAGTTTTCCATAGTTTTAGAGGCAAGCTGTTCCACTGCCTATTTTTCAGTTCCTAGTTTAGATCTTGTTGAAAGAGCTCCTTGACTCATGGATTTGACCCCTGATGGCTAGCATAGGTGGTTTTATGCCTATATATTTTACTTTCTTAGTCATTTGTCAAGGTTGGACTCCTGTGGATGCATTGAGCTACTTTGTAAATCACTTCTGCAGTTTGGCAAGGAAATGAACCAGGGTTTTGCAGCGTTTTGTGGGATTCTTGTGGTAATGTGAATTAGCATTGTTTTATCCTCTGTTATTTAGTTTATCTTATGTGTATATGTGCCATCATCTATCTTATTCTGCATAACTAAATGAATCAAGATTAAAGGGTGGAATCCATTGGTGTTTCACTGCTCTGCCTAGAGGATACATTTAGTTTTTAATGTTTTCTGCTATTTGAAGAGGACTCATGAACCTTGCATGCCCTCTCCAACTCCTCACCAGTCTTTAGACTCACCATCACATTCATTTCAAAGCGTTAAAACACTTGCCTACCTCGCCCCATAGAAACCTCTGCAAATCTGAGTTGATTTCCCAGACCCAAAGCTGCCTTCCTCATCTGATCCAACAACCAACCATTAAAATCAATCAAAATCCTCTAAGCAAATATACGTAGCCTAAAATAAACATTTATTTTCAGTCATCTCAAGCCTTAGTTTCCATATTCTAAATGAGATTGACAAGGAGAGAGTCCTCTCCTGACTTGGTAGGGCTAGCTACCAGGTTAAGCGTGGTTTGATGTTACCCTAGACTTGCCTTTCTTCAGCCTGAGGTAGATTTTAGGCACTAACACTATGATGGAAATTAAAGAGAAAAGTACAGAGGAATGATCTTGAGAGGTTACTGAGCTACCAAAAGGGCATCTAGAATGCTTGTAAGTCAAATGTTTAATTCATAAACTAAACTAGGGATTGACTGAAGCAACATTCATCTACTATGCAATTGCAGAGCAAGAGCAGTTCGAAGGCTACCTGGCTGACTTCAGGCTCTGTCTATAGTTTATAAAACAAACAATAACAACCAACAAACATCTATTCAATATATGTTTCATGATCTATCCATAGCGGAGTCGCCAATTTGTTTCTGGGAAAACTAGTGTATTTTCGATTTACTAGCCCTCTAGGTTTGGCAGCTACCCTAGAAACAATAGTTCAAAGCAATTCATGATTTATTCTATGTATAATAGACAAGAGAAAGACAAAGGAACCAACCTGGATCTTCCGCTTAACTCCTTGCTTGATCTCCCCCCCCCTTGACAGATCTTGCAACTCCTTTCCGTACTTATCTTGCTTGGAGAGTACCTGTAGAAACACAGTAACAAAGAACCGTCAAAGAATCTTGATCTATTATATAATATCATTACGGAATCAGAAATATAATGAACATATAATGGCATTCACAAATAATAACATTCACAATTGCACAGTTATATGGAAGAAAACTCGAAAACTTTATTAAAATAGAAGGGAGAATTACAACCCAGTTGTTTGATCCAGCATCATCCTCCCAGCATCAAAGCCCTCTTCACCTTATGAACTAACAAGATCACCCAACAATACAATTCTCTTTCTCAAGTACAAACTATCAACACTTCCTTGCAATTCACAATATTCCAGCCTCTGGATCTCTTAGATGAGGGATCCATTTATAGATGTGTGCAAGGGTGTGAGTCATCTCTGGGTTTTTGATTAGTGTCATTCCACTTGTTGCATTTGGTTCCACTTGAGGATTTCTTGGATCCCTTACTCATCCCTGGGTGAAATCAGAGAGGCAAGTGCCATAGGAGAAGTTTCTAGAAGATTCCATGAGCATCCACTTAGCAAACTGTCTCAGACATTTGTCCATCCTCGCTCATCGCACCCTATAGAAGGCCTCATCAGTATGCATCGAACCTATCTAGTGTAGAAGTCAATATGCATTGCACCCCAACAGTGGAGAAGTCAATATGGTCCAGTTTAGGCCAATTCTGGATGGTTTTTCAGGTGGAACTTTTGGGGAATGATGTAAACAGTTGACCATGATCTTTTAGGGTATGAAACAACACTTTTAGGGGTTGAAGAGCCCTATTTTATCGACATATAAGAATGGGGTTGAAGTGCTCAAATATGTCTATAACAATACCATACATCTTTATCATGTTGTTAGATTCCTTACCAAGACCCCAAGCATATTTAATTTCATGTAATTCAACGAGATCCCAAAGGATCCCTCCCCCTCTCGCCGCTCCTGTAACTACAAGAGTTTTTGAGATATATAAATTGCCTGTAATCCATTCCATAATTATTATTTTCAATAGGAATAATCACTCTTATAAGTGATTATGTCAAAGAAAAGGTATTTTGGGCATGGGATCCCCCGCAATAGGTTTTGGGGCTCAAAGCCCAAGTTTTGGGCAAAGATGGTGTAGAACTTCGCGAAGTATGGGCGCGGAGTGCGAAGTGTACAATTGAGTCATAGGGATGTCCGCCCTAAAATATTGTAATTTAAAGTAAAGTTGTGTCGGCCTACCCATGATTGTATAAATAGAGCAAGGATCTAAGTGTAAAGAAAGCTAAGCTTAGTAAAGAATAGATATAATAACGAAGGCATGGTTAGAGCCTAGAGTGGAATCTGAAGTGTACTAGGTCGTAGTAGTAGGAAGAGGCTCTGCAACTGAGTGCGTAGAGGCCTAGTAGAGTTCACAATTGAGTGCGCGGACCCCTGCAACTGAGTGCGCAGGGCGGAGTCGGGTCTGTACTTGGGATTGAAAGATAATAAAGAGAAGTTTATTCTGTGCATTTGTTCTGGAATCTTTATGTTGATGTTATACATTACTTTTACTCTGTTTATTTACTGTGCACACTTGATGAATACTTGTATGAATTCTTATATGTGAATTTAATCTAAGTAATCAACTAATAGAGACTAATTAAGGAAGACTTGGGTAAATAACACGGGTCACGATGTGGCTAGAATTGCGAAGACAATATCACAGGGCATGGGGTACTTGCAGGTGTGAGTAGTGCAGTAAGTGTGAAGGTTGAACTGCGTACCAATCACCTCATCTCAGACATCCCCAGGGTGCGGAAACTTGGTTCTAGAACCCTCCCATACTACTGCGGGTGAGACCTTAGTCCACGTTCCACGGACCATTGTCGAAAGGGCCAGTAGTACCAGGATTTGCTTGGCTAAATCACTTCTGAACCTGAGTTAGGCCCCACTAAGCCAAAAAATGGTTTCGTTGCTGGGACTGGGATCTGCATAAGGGATGTTTGATGTCGTGTCACTAGAACCCTACAAAGAAAGAAATTGAAGAGTGGTTGGATAAAAAGGTTCACGAGTTCGCGGCGCAGGAAAATGGAAATCCACGAGTATCTAAGGAATAGTGGTTGGATCGCTACTTGTATATGGAAATCCACGAGATTTTATTTGCATCCTTTCCTTTTGAGATGTATGAGTGGATCGCGAAGCTAGCAGACAACCAAATAAGGTGTAGGCTCGATAAACCAATAGTGTGAACTCCGGAACTAGTGTGCAGAATAGAAGCCCCAGAGGATAAGATAGTGCGAGCTGTGGACCACTGGCTCAACCGAATCATAGGAGGATTTATCATTGAGTTCGCGGTGGACACGACTGTTAGTTACAACGAGGTAGAGCGACATTTTCTCAAGGGACCGCGAGGTAAGTATATTAAATATTTGAACACCTAGATTAAGATGCTATTATGTGAAAAGCGGGTTTTGTGAATAAATTAATGTTTGGGACTACGCGAAGCGGAAAGATCTACAAAAGCGGGAGTAGTGAAGAATTAGAAAACAATCCCTTAATTTCACCCTCATGGGAGAGCGATGATGAGGTCACGAGGGTTTCTCTGAGAAGCACGGTCAGTTTGATAAGGCAGCAGATTCCGCGGTTACCACCTCCACTCACACGGCCACCCACTTCACCTCGTTCACCTCCATCTCCACCCACTCCACCTCCACCGCCTCCACGGTTCAGTATGGTGAGCGTGATCAAACTACCAGTATTTAGAGGAGTAGGGAATGAGGATCCAGACCAATTATGGTTCGTGGTAAAAGCAGTATGGGAAGCACAAGGTGTCACGGATGACAACATTAAGAAGGCTACATTGGGGAGCACGTTGCAGGATCATGCATTAATGTGGTACATTAAGCACTCTAACGACCACCCAAACACAGGGATAGCAGAGATCCAAAATGCGTTGAACAGAGAATTTAGCAGGCCAAAATCAGAGACGTAGTCAATCATCGGGTTTAAAGAGATCGCGATGCTTCCAGGAGAGACCCCATGAGATCTAGACCAAAGGCTAAAGAGTATGATCCGTGAGGCCAATATGATGCTAACGGATGCACAACATAATGCATGGTTTGTAGCATCTCTGGCACCGTACTTGAGGATGGCATTGTCACAACAGAAACTTTCCACCTAGGCTGAAGCATTGGAAATAGAAATGAGATTGCATGAGACCCCGATACAAGACCCTGGGTTGGGAGTTCAACAATTCCACGCACAACTACAAAATTTGTGTTTGGAAATGCAAAGCTTGGAGCAAGATAGGGCACTGCGGCTAGAGGCGCGCGAGGAAGTATGGTGCATAAAGTGCAAAGGCCACGGCCATTACAAGGATCACTGCCCAATATTCACGAACTAGCAGGAGGGCGGCCAATGCTGCATAGACCGGTGGTGCAGGCAGGGCCAAGTTTTGCGCCCACATTATGGTGTGCGATTTGTCAGATAGGAGGGAAGCACACAACGAACAATTTTCATTTGCTGCAGAAATATACACAAACACCCTAGCAATTATTTTGTAATTTTTGCAGGTCGGTAGGCCATGATGAGCACACTTGCCGCAATTACGAGCTAATGATGGATCAAAATCCAGCCTATAGGATGTAGATTGAAACGCGAGCCCTCAACCCAGGTGTGGGGATGGTGCACGTTGGATTTCAGGGTGAGGTTGAGGACAAGGTGGAATGGAACCAGGAAGGGGCTGCGAACAATTAATTTGTTACAATTGCGGAGGACCAGGGCACTATGCCCGCAATTGTACCAACCCGACGAGGATATCCTGTTCGTATTGTGCTCAGTTTGATCATGAAACAATAGGCTGTCCTACTTTGATCACAAAGATGTGTAAAAAAGGGGTATTCCAGCCTCCCCTGACTCAGAATATACAAATGATGAGGTCTGAGCCACGCGAAGAGGACCTCAATGTAAGCATGATCTTAGTAGTGGCATGGCCATAGGAGAAGATACGGGGAGGTAACCAGAGGAAAGTACATGGGTTCACAAGGCTCCTGCAAAGGAACCCAAGTTTGACTTAGAACGCGCAAAGGAGACATTCATGGAAGCTAAGAAGAGCTTCACGGAGGCCTCCACTTTAGGGAGTAAGGATCAACTAGAGCGAGGAATGGATCCTTCAATGCTCACTACCTTTCTGGAGACATGCATGAAACTGCTGCACAACAACAAGGAGGTGAAAAGACTATAGGAACTGATCACCAGGTGCGAGGGGTTAGGAGAACCGTGCGTAGTCAGGAAATTGGGAAAACATGCATTGTGCATTGGAAGGGAAATAAGGTTGACTACATAGATTGGTGAGTATGAAATGGATAAGGTAATACTAGATCTGGGTTCAGACGTGAATGTATTACCGAAGCAAACATGGGAACGCATGGGCAGGCCCACATTGCAATGGTCCCCTATTCAATTACGAATGGTGAACCAATAGAAGATTTTTCCCATGGGGAGGTTGCAAGGGGTAACAGTTGATATTGAAGGCGTGAGCGCACAAGCGAATTTTGAAGTAATAGAGATTTTCGATGACAACAATCCCTATCCCGTATTGTTAGGAATAGACTAGGCCACTGAAATGAACGGAGTCATCAATTTGAAGAAGTGCAAAATGATCTTCGAGAAAAAGTCGTTACGCGTAGTAGTCCTGCTAGACCCAGCCGAAGGAGCATGCTACACTGAACCAGTGCACGACGATGATAGTGACGATGATCTTGATTGTATTTACAAGATAACTGCATGAGACCAGGATTGGGTGAATCTGACTACAGATGGGAGAATCTCGTGGGAGCATGAAAGCTATTGCACTTCGGATTCAGACGAAGAAGTAGAACGATGGCAGGATCGATTGCACGAAGTGACAACACTGAACTACAACATGAAGGTTAGATCATTGTGTTGCGTGACAATAGAGGCAAGAGAGCTGCCAACATATGATGGATTGACAATGGTGGATGAATTCCTGAGCAAATTTGAAAGCGCAGTACCAGAATAGTAGGGGTTCAATGCGTTTAAGTGGGCACTGCATGCAACACTTGCACAATGGTGTGGTACACATCAAGGAACCTTTGAGGATTGGCGCGAATGTAGAAGGATGATGCGCTATGGTTTGGAAGTCCCCAGCTTCGAACAAGAGTCAGTTAGCAAGGACAGAGCAACTTTCGCCCACCTGTCTCGAGGGGTACAGGCATGTGCTGTGCAACCCACACAAGCACACCCCAAATTCAGGATAAAAAACCGGAACAGGACACAATAACAAGAGAGGCGACATGCACCACAAACGTTCCATGTAGAAGCATTCAAGAAGGTATGCAGAATCCTGAACAAGGTTCATTAGGCAAGACAAATGGATTAGGACCTACGCGTGCAAGCGATTCGATGGGCCTATAGGGCGATGTGAAAAAACCTAAGCGCGGAGACAATTCTGAAGCTGAGGAGTGGAGTTGAGACCACAGTTTTGAAGGAAAGGAATCCTCATGCAATAGCTCTCATAGTTGGGACAGTATGTGAGGACTAGGACGAAGGAATTATGCATCTACGCGAGGACGAACATATGCAGATTCAGGAAGCCGTTTGGCGAGGGAACCTTAAAGTTCACGAACTCGAAGAAGATTGGGTACAACTGAGGAAGAAAAGCATGTTAATGGATGTGGAGATCAAAAAACTGGAAACGAAATCGCATAAGCATGTCACATCGATAAACTAAGAATGACAGGACAAGATATGGGCAACCATACTACTGTATTAGAAGATTGTCGTCGAGAATTTGGGACCTGACTACCATGGCTGCGACCACACCTTACCAAACAAAGTAACCAGGGGAGCACATACCATAAGGAGGAATGCGCGGCGATGACTGTTGCAAGGGTAATTCAGGAGTGCCCGCGGACCAGGCTAAAGGTGGATTGAAGTCTCGCATAGGTGGTGTGACCACCTGACTAACCATTGGAAGCACAGTCTTAACGCTCCAAGCAGTTAAAAGAGAGCGTGGGACTATAAACACAAGCATTAGAAACCAGTACCAAAGAAGAGATTCAAGTCATACATAGATGATTCAAAAGAAGAAATGGAGCAGATCCAGTAGATGGTAGAACAGTGTGCTGCAGACCTTCGCGCAACACAAGCACGGTTGAAGGGGCTCCATGCCAAGATCACTGCTCCAACATAGTGACTTGGGATGAGTCACGATGATTGTGTTGGGGTCCTGTTGGGCATGGGATCCCCCGCAGTAGATTTTAGGCCTCAAAGCCCAAGTTTTGGTTAAAGATGGTGTAGAAATCCGTGAACTACGGGCGCAGAGTGCGAAGTGTATAATTGAGTCGTAGGGTTGTCCGCCTTAAAATATTGTAATTTAATGTAAAGTTGTGTCGGCCTACCCATGGTCTGCAGACCATGGATTGTATAAATAGAGCGAGGCTGTAAGTGTAAATAAAGCTAAGCTTAGTAGAGAATAAATAGAATAGTGAAGGCATGGTTAGAGCCTAGAGTGGAATCTGAAGTGTACTGGGTCATAGTAGTAGGAAGATGCTCTGCAGCTGAGTGCACAGAAGCCTAGTAGAGTTCGCAGCTGAGTGCACGGACCCTTGCAGCTGAGTGTGCAGGGCAGAGTCGGGTCTCTACTTGGGATTGAAAGATAATAAAGAGAAGTTTATTCTGTGCATCTGTTCTGGAATCTTTATGTTAATGTTATACATTACTTTTAATTTGTTTATTTAATACGTGCACTTGATGAATACTCTTATGAATACTTACATGTGATTTTAATATAAGTAATCAGCTAACAGGGACTAATTAAGGAAGACTTGGGTAAATAACATGGGTCGCGCTGTGGCTAGAACTGTGCGAAGACAGTATCACAAGGTGTGGGGTACCTGCGTAGTGCAATAAGTACAAAGGTTGGACCACGTACCAATCACCTCATCTCAAATATCCCCAGGGTGCAGAAACCTAGTTCTAGCACCCTACCATACTACTTTGGGTGAGACCTCTGTCCATGCTCTATGGACTATTGTTGAAAGGGCCAGTAGTACTGGGATTTTCTTAGCTAAATCACTTCCAAACCTGGGTCAGGCCCCACTAAGCCAACAAAGTATTTGTATAAAAGACTGACTTCTTCAGTCAACATAAGGAGAAGATAATTCTCACTTCCTTAAATCGAAGGCCAACCTACAACAATATAGATTCCACTAATAAACATTCTTTCCAATAGAAAAGATTAGCTCAACATGTATCAAGTTCAATATAAAACAAGTTCGAAAAAAGTAATGTAACGAGGACCAATTTAGCATGAAATATCCATTTTCTTTTCCATATCATGAGTTTATGACTCTTTGAAGGCCACAAAAACCAATGATGAGCTTCATTAGGATCATGAAAAAAGGTTTAAAGTATACAAGGTAAATGTTTTGATTATATTTATTTATTAAAATTAGGAAATTTTAAAATGAATGATTTATCTTAAAAGTCGCTTGCCATATATCTCTTTCAAAACTCCTAAACAATTACTAACCTCTCTTTTGATTTCAAACCTATGATAACTACTAGTCTCATTGTCCTTTCCAAAGAATTATTATTTTTAAATGGTTAGAAATCAATTGATTTAAACATTTAAAGTAATAATTATGTATTTAAATGATATTGTATTCCATCATTCTGAAGACATTACCATTCTTGATAATCACGAAGTGATGTGATAATTGTAATGATCTTACAAATATCATAATTATTAAAACAATTTGTTATTCCAAATCTTATATCCGCAAGCAACTCGACTGTCATTATGAACCTTAGAGACGAAATCCTCCACTTTGTTCCCATAGACAACTATCAATATTTGAGATCAAACTCTTCACTAGACAATCACAATTGTGTATATAGGCATGGTTAGATTCGAACCACAACATATAGCAGTTTTTGAGATATACCCTGAATGTCGAATCTAGTTTCACAACATAGGGTTGCTATAGTTCTTTGAAAGATTTTAAGGGCATAATACATATAGTGTTTATTAAACATTCAAGGCAGAACCCTAACTGGATGAAAGGAGTTCCAAAGAGCTAGCTCATAGATCCATGGGAGGATATCATGTATTTATTACAAAAATAATAACTTGCAAAGGGAGGTATGTTATGCAACCACCTTACAAAATAGAAGAAAGAGATATATCAACGACTTCAAAAGTAGCCTCTTCAAGGGGGAAACCTCCTTTACATTACACAAATGAACAATTCTTGGATGATACAAATGACAACACCTCCTTTATATATATAGGAGTCTAAGGGGTGACAATATAATTAGAGCTAACATAACAATAATAATGTAAGGGCACAATAATAACAATAGTGGGCTTCTATGGGGCACAATAATAACAATATGGGGACAACATGGGCACAACAATAACAATAAGGGGCTACAATGACAATAATAATAAGGGAATACACTAGTATTATAGGGACCTAACATGCCCCTCTCCTTCAAAAATGTGTTGTCCTCAATGCTTGAGTAGTTATGGATTCTTATGTATAAAATTCTCATCCTCCCATGTGGAATCTTTAGCGGGTAAGTTCTTCCACTTGATGAGATGCTTTGAAATTGATCGATTTCATAGATATCAAGTTATTGTTTCTATGACTTCTTCAGGTTCCAATATGATTTTTCCTTCCTTGTCAAGTTCTCAAAATATTGTTTGAATTGGGAGCTTGTCACCTATAACCTTCTTTAACCATGAAACATGGAAAAATGGGTGCACTTGGGAAGATGGAGGAAGCTCTAATTTGTATGCCATAGTACCAATCTTTTGAAACACCTTGTACAAACCATAATACTTTGGCGATATTTTATTATCCTTCTTAGCTTGCTTGAGGGACATTTGTTTGTATGGTTGTAGTCGTAGAAATACCCAACCACCTACATCAAAACTTATTTCATTGCGATGTTGATCTGCTTGTTGTTTCATTCTATTATGCATCAAAGTGAGGATATCCTATAAGAGTTGGAGAACTTGTTGTTGATGTTGGATGTGATCTTCCATTAATTGAACCTTAGAATTTTCTCTTAAATATGATGTGATGGACGGTCGATGATATCCATAAAGTGCCATAAATGGGGTAATTTTTGCTGTAGTATGGAAGGAAGTGTTATACCACCATTCAGCCAAAGGAAACCATTTGACGCATTGTGTCTGTTAAGTAAGATATAAAGCTTCGAAGATATCCTTCCAAACATTTGTTCACCATCTCAATTTTCCCATCATATTTACAATGATAAGATGAGCTATGAGCTAACTAAGTACCCAGACAAGAAAATAATTATGTCCAAAAATTTCCAGTGAAAATGGGATCTCTGTCACTTACAATAATCTTTGGGTTTCCATGTAGCTTTTGAATTGTTTCCATAAATGCAGTAGCAACTATACTAGCTTTAAATGGATGAGAAAATGCACAATAGTGTACATACTTGGTAAGTCTATCAACTACCACCATGATGTTTCCTTCGGAATTGGGTAAACCTGTGATAAAATCCATTGAAGCCTCCTCCCAACTTTGACTTGGAAAGGACAAAGGTTGTAATAGACCTGGGGTCTTAATTGTCTCAACTTTATTTTGTTGGAAAACCAAAAATTCCACCACAAAATTTTGAATATCAGATTTAAGTCCATCCCAAAAGAATTCCTTCTTAACCCTGTGGTAAGTTTTTAAAAATCCTGAGTGCCCTCTTAAGGGAGAGGTGTGCAATTCCAAAAGAATCTTTTGTTTGAGTTGGGAATTCTTACAGAGGTATAAGCGATATTTGTACCATAAAGAACGATTTTTCCAGCTAAATGTATCAGATGTACTGGGATATTGCTGCAACTTTTGAATGAATGCCTACACTTCTTTGTCATTCTTCCATTCATCCCTTGCTTTGTTTATCCAATCTAGTTGGCTAATAGAAATGGAACAAAGCAATGCTTCCACATCCTCATCATTTCTTGAGAGTGCATCTGCAACAACATTTTGCTTCCCTCTTTTGTAGATGATTTCAAAGTCATATCCCAACATCTTTGTGACCCATTTTTTCTACTCTTTTGAAGATAATCTTTGTTCTAAAAAGTATTTAAGACTATCATGATCTTTTTTTACCTTAAAGTGTCTTCCCATTAGGTAAGGTCGCCATTTCTTAAGTGCATGTAGTATTGCCAACATTTCCTTCTCACAAATAGCTTTGTGTAAATACTTTCCTTTGATTGAACGACTTTCGAAAGCAACGGGTCTTGCTTCTTGCATTAAAACAACACCAATTCCATTTCCTAAGGCATCACATTCCACAATAAAGGTTTTTGTGAAGTCTGGCGTAGCTAAAACTGATGCTTGGCACATTGCCTCTTTAAGATGTGCAAAGGCCTTCGTTGCTTCTGGAGTCCAAGAAAATGCATCTTTCTTCAGTAATGTTGTTAGAGGTGCTACTATTCTCCCATAATTCTTAACAAACTTGTGATAATACCCTGTCAACCCGAGAAATCCTCGCAGATGATTTATGGATGCGTGGGTTTTCCATTCCTTAGTGGCTTTAATTTTGCTGTGGTTCCTCCATTTGCAACCATCACTTGAAATTCCGGTGCTGGAGATAGGAAGAAATTCAATTCCTTGGCTATCGTACAATGAATAAAATTATGGGTACTTCCCGAATCAATCAACACTATCACCTTTTTCTTCTTGATATGTCCTCATATCTTAAGAGTTTGAGGAGTGGTAATTCCGGACAATGCATCACAAGATATGGTTGGATTCATTCCTTCTTTATCTAGGGTTTTTTCTTGGTGTATATCCTCTTATTTTGATGTTTCTTGTTCCTTTTCTTCCTCCTCTTCACAATCTATGTAAAATAATTTCTTCTCAGCACACTTATGACCTTTAGTGTATTTGCCATCACAACTGTAACAAAGCCCTTTTGCTATTTTTTCTTCCAATTTTTATGGTTTCAACCTTGTAGGTTGTGGAAGGCTATGGGAAACAACATTTCCATATTTATAGTTGTGAGTGGTAGGCTTCCTTGTTTCCATAATTTTTCTTTCAATTTTTCTTACCAACCTAAACGCCTTCTCCAATGAATCAAGTTCCCAAAGACGAACCTCATGTTGGTTTTTATCCTTTAAAGTACCTATAAACACATCAATCATATGCTCCTCTGGAATATATTTTACCCCTATATTTAGTTTTTGGAAGTCCTCAATGTGCTCCACCATTGAACCCTTTAGTTTGAGATTTATTAATTGGCTAAGAAAGGTGCTACTTTTTGTATCCTCATAATGTGCTATCATTTATTCCATAAAAAATGACCAAGTGACAATTTGTTTACGAGATAAAAGCCATCGATACCATACAAACTGATTGGGTACCAAATATAAAGTTGCAATGTGTACCTTTTGGTTGTTTTGCACATTATGGAGATCAAAATATTGCTCCATCTGTAGTATCCATGTTACGAGATCCTTGCCATCAAACTTCCTCATTTCGATATTTGGAACATGGTGGGTCTTCAATCCAACATTAGAGTCTATGAAATCATGATTAACATTTATTTTGTTCTCATCATGAGTTTCCTTTACTACGTTTTCGCCATTAGTAAGCATTTCTTATAGCAACTTTGTAAAATCTATCTTCCAATATTCCATGTTGCCTTTAAGTTTTGCTTCTGTACCATACATATTAGTTTCCATGTCATCCATCTTAGCTTCCATTCCATTCTTTAAACCATCCATCTTAGCTTCAGATACTTTTTGTGAGAGCGAAATTTGTTGCACTTGGTCTTGTAATTTTGATTCATGTGTCATAGTAGGGATTTCGGGTTTCTTACAAGGTGTTTCCATTTTATTTATTTAGGTCATCAATGAATGATAATTATGATTCAGAATGCCCTTTTAATCGCTTCAAATTACTTTCTCAAACAAAACTTATGCAAATTTAAGAAAAATACACTTTTTTTTCTCTTTGTATGAGCTCGATCTTGAAATGATTGTAACTCTGTAATTTCAGATCTCCAAGTTCTGGAATTTTGGCCTGTGATATCCCTATGAGTCTTATTTCCAACCCCACAAGTCTAATTGTGATTGGATTCTCCAATAAATATTTATTCCCAATCTCTCGTGATGACCTGCTTATATATTGGTTCAGTAGAGAGAACTTGTACGATGTTCCACATGTCACTATTTTGACCTTCGGCCCTAAAAATGATACTCAATAAACTATAGTCCATCCTCTTTCTGTCAATTTTTGTGAAATTTTAATCTGATGCTCAGAGATAAAGTTATGACGCTTTTCCTAAGGTGACCTGTTTAAGATCGAATTCAGGAGCCTGCAAAAACCCTAACTTCCTTAGTTCATATCTCCGAAAGTATAGCGATACAATATTTGAAATTTGGTCACAAGGTTCATCACGATCTCTGCTCAAATGGGTTTTAATTTCCTCTTCTGAAACTTCCCATAAAAAAAGTTATAGTGAAAATTCCATGATGACCTATTTGAAACAGCGGAACCCTAGAATCCAAAGCTTTGATACCAATTGTTATGCAACCAACTCACAAAATTGAAGAAAGAGATAGATCAACAACTTCAAAAGTAGCCTCTTCGAGGGGGAAACCTCCTTTACATTACATAAATGAACAATTATTTGATGATACAAATGACAAAACCTCCTTTCTATATATAGGAGTATAAGGGGTCACAATATATTCTAAGTCAACATAACAATAATAATGTAAGGGCACAACAATAACAATAGAGGGATTCTATGGGGCATAATAATAACAATATGGGAACAACATGGGCACAACAATAACAATAAGGGGCTACAATGACAATAATAATAAGGGAATACACTAGTATTATAGGGACCTAACAAGGTACAACATCTTTTTCTTATACCATGTGCATCTATTAGAACATGTAAAGATGAGAGTAAAAACGTAAATATCTCATTTTTCTTACATAAACATTGATTGAAAATGGATAAAATGGTTCAGAGGAATTGTCCTAATAAGGAATGATTCCTTTACCTTCACGAGTTGATAAAGTTAATTGTTCTAGATGAGCTAAGAAGGTTAAACCAAACATGGGAGGAGTTTGTGCATAGAAATGATTTGAAATTGAACAGCCAAAAATTGAAAACCCTCATAGTAAAGAAGGTTTTGATAATGAAGAAAACCCTAGGTATACTCTTTAATCGCAAGAAAAACCTAGGTATACTCCCGAAATGTAGGAAAACCATAAACTTCAAAATATTTCTCTAATTCATGAGGGTTATGAATAGAATGAAGAGGATGTGCCAGAGAATCGAGATAATGGTTTTCTAGAGAAGGATGGATATTTATCCTCTATGGAGATTATTAGTTCAAAACCAACAAGTAGAAAGAGGAAAACCAATTTTAGGACTTTATTAACAACCACCAACATGATTGCTAGGGGAATGGATAAGAAAAAAATAAATAAATCACGGGGAATATTCTAAACCCATAGAATTAAGAAAGCCACCTAGAAAACCCAAGAATCAAAGTTCAGTAGCACACCAGGAGATTGATGAAGGGTTTCATTTTGAACAACATCAAGAATTTCTAGGATAAGATGAAACATTGGAAAAAATGCATGTATATGGAGAAAGCTAACATGAAGAAGTAGAAATGGAACTTCGAGATCAAATAATAGTGATATGAAAATCACCCTTGAGTGACCTCAGTTAATTAATTAATAAATGAAGGAATTACAGAATCATGTGCTGGTGCATGTCTATGTCATTTTAGGCAATAGATTGATCAGATTGCAAAATACAAAGACACTGGAAATATGGAAAACAATAGAGAAACACAGTAAGAAAATACAAGAACACAACAATTAATAAGGAGTTCACCCTATCCTCCAGGGCTACGTCTTCGGTCCAGCTTTCAGTAGTGGCCTTCTTTTATTGTGTCTTTAAAGTAGAGAATTACAATGAGGAGCTCAACCTGAGTCTCCTGAAACAGAATTGCTTGGTAGGGTGGTCTTGGATTCCCCAAGACACTACAGTACACATAATCTTTTCCTTACCAGCTCTTGACCTCTCTAGTCTTTAATGGGAGGAGCCCAATGTGGTGCTCAGTTCCCCGACAGATCCTCTCAGGGATGGCTCGATGCTGCCTTATGCTGCAGGTCATCTCGACTCTCTGTCTTTCTGCTCTTTGCTTCACTGTCTCTTCATTCTCTGTCTTCCTCTCTCTGTGTCTTCCGTTCTGTCTGTTCATGGCTTTAAAGCTAATCAATCTCATGACTGCTTGATACTGCTTCCTTCCTCCGTCAGATCGTCTACTGCTGTTCACTTGGAATTCCCTGTCTTCTGTGTCATCATCAATGGCTCATAGGGAGTGGCCACTTGTCCTCTTGCAAACTACACCAGCTCTTCCTCGTCGGTTCACTTTTCTAGTTACACTATGGAAGGAGTCATCCACCATCTCAACAGTCGAATTGGATCTCAAATCCTTATACATCACGGTTTACTCCCATGTTAAATCTAGTTCTTTCATCGGGCGTGTTCTCAGCTGTTAGATCTGGAGCCCCCAAATCCGATGTCATTCGCTCATTTTGCGTGGTTGACTTGCTCGACCATTAGCACATGATGAGTGGTGGTTTTATCTCTCCTTCGCCTGCCACGCATCGGGCGCTGAGTGGAATCGCTCGTTTTTCTCCAAATCCACTTACCGCCCAAGGGTGCCCCCAATATACTACCGGTTTTGGAGTGCGGGTCCCGCCTTTAGCCTTTAGCGCTTTCCCCATGGTTTTCTCGGCTTCCATGTGACTGAGCGCTTGGGGCCCTTCCTTCTTGAGGGGTTTTGCCCTGTGATGCATGATTAGGGCACATCAAAAACTGCCTCCTTTCCACGATCCGGGCTTCCTAGGTGCTAGTTTCGCCTCCTGCACGGTCTCCATGGGCCTCGGTCAACGTGCTTTGACCAAGGTCCTCGTCGTTCCTCACTGGCTGCCAACTGCCACTGTTAAGAGGTCTTCCTGATTGCTCTATGCTCATAATTCTTTGAAGTCTGTCCTGTTTTGGTACAACCATGGTGTTTTGATTATTCTTCATGGATCCAATTCAGATCACGACCTTCCCACTAAAAAAGATTTTGGACCACCAAAAGTTGGTTTTCAAGCATCGACTAAGTGAGGGTGCAATTGTCTCACTTGTCCAATCTCTATCCACTTTGCACTGCTTGGCTTTGAAACCTTGAGTCCAATTCTGAGGTACTCAGAGACAGAATGCAAGGTGAAGGGAAGGCCATGATCCGAATTGGATACATGAAGAATAATCAAAACACCATGGCTGTACCAAAAAGGGATAGACTTCAAAGAATTATGAGCACAGAGAGTACCTCTGAATTGGACTCAAGGGTTCAAAGCCAAGCAGTGCAAAGTGGATAGAGATCGGACAAGTGAGACAATTGTACCCTCACTTAGTCGATGCTTGAAAACCAAATTTTGGTGGTCCAAAAGCTTTTTCAGTGGGAAGGTTGTGATTCGAATTGGATCCATGAAGAATAATCAAAACACCATGGCTGTACCAAAACAGGACAGACTTCAAAGAATTATGAGCACAGAGCGATCAGGAAGACCTCTGAACAGTGGCAGTTGGCAACCAACGAGGAAAGACAACGACCTCGGTCAAAGCACGCTGACCGAGGCCCATGGAGACAGTGCAGGAGGCGAAACTAGCACTTGGGAAGCTCGGATCGGGAAAAGGAGGCAGTTCCTGATGCATGATTAGTGCTTAGCACTAATTGCGCATCGCTGGGAAAAACCCCTCAAGAAGGAAGGGCCTCGAGCGCTCGGTCACATGGAAGCCAGGAAAACTGTGGGGAAAGCGCTAAAGGCTAAAGGCGGGACCCACGCTCCAAAACTGGCAGTATATCGGGGGCACCCTTGGGCGGTAAGCGGATTTGGAGAAAAACGAGCGATTCCACTCAACGCTCGACGCGTGGCAGGCGGAGGAGAGAGAAAATTGCTGCTCATCGCACGCTAATGGTCGAGCAAGTCAACCACACGAAATGAGCGAATGAAATTGGATTTGGGGGCTCTAGATCTAATGGCTGAGAATGCACCTGATGAAAGAACTAGATTTAACAAGGGATTAAGCCGCAATGTATAAGGATTTGAGATCTGATTTGACCACTAAGATGGGGGATGACTCCTTCCACAGTGTAACTGGAAAACCAAACCGACAAGGAAGAGCTGGCGCAGTTCGCAAGAGGATAAGTGGCCACTCCCCGTGAGTCGTTGATGATGACGCAAAAGACATGGAATTCCAAGTGAACAACAGCAGATGATCCGACGGAGGAAGGAAGCGGAATTGAGTAGTCATGAGATTGATTGGCTTTAAAGCCATGAACAAACAGAATGGAAGACACAGAGAGAGGAAGACAGAGAATGAAGAGACAGTGAAGCAAAGAGCAGAAAGACAGAGAGATGAGCTGGTCTGCATCATAAGGAAACATCGAGCCATCCCTGAGAGGATCTGTCGGGGAACTGAGCACCACATTGGGCTCCTCCCATTAAAGACCAGAAAGGTCAAGAGATGGTAAGGAAAAGAGTCTGTGTATTCTAGTGGCTTGGGGAATCCAAGAACCACCTTGCCAAGCAATTTTGTTTCAGGAGACTCAGGTTGAGCTCCTCATTGTAATTCTCTGCTTTAAAGACACAATAAAAGAAGGCCACCACTGAAAGCTGGACTGGAGATGTAGCCCTGGAGGATAGGGTGAAATCCTTATTAATTGTTGTGTTCTTGTATTTGCTTACTGTGTTTCTTTGCTGTTTTCTATATTTCTAGTCTCTGTGTATTTTGCAATCTGATCGATCCGTTGCCTAAAATGACATATACACACACCAGCACATGAGTCTGTAATACCTTCATTTATTACTTAATTAATTGAGGTCACTCAAGGATGATTTTCAAATCAAATATCTATCTTAACCACATGTTTGAGGAGAAAAAATGAAAGAATAAAAAAACTAAAGTAAGAAATACATGAAATTGAATTATTAGACAAAGTAATTAAAACATAAAATGAAAGATTGAAATAGAAAAGTACTAAACTAAGGGATAGATATGATGCACTTAACACAAAGTACAGGTCCTTAAGGAACAATACTGGTAAGTGGTATGCTAAAAATATAACTGTTATTAAGAAAAATAAAATTTTGTTAATAAGGAACAAAAATCTGAAGGCACATATAAGAAACTTGAAAACTCCATCAACCACAAATTTGAACCTTCTCATTCAAGCAACAAGAGATTTATAAATAACATGTCTCACAATTTTGAACAAAGTTTTGACAAGCAGATAAAAAACTTCAAATTTTGTTTGCATGAGGATATGCAAAAACATCCGTCCATGGGAGATGTTGGGTGCAAATTTTGATATGTTTTTAACCATCCTATTCAACCTTTTTATCCTCATTTTTTAAGCAAAACCTTTTCCTTTTTACCAATTTTTTGAGGATAATGGAATAAAAAGGGAATAATGAAGATAATTATCTTTTGTAGATAAACTTCTTCTTTTTAGTTTATAAATATTAGTTAAATTCATTTATTGAGTTACTAATTTCAAAATTCAACAATTGCGAAATGATTTCTCGCAATCTATCCAAGGTTTACATAGTTCCACGTCAACAAATCCAAATTTGACACTTGGAGGTGTCGTGGCGGAAAAAGTCGTTTGTGCGGACACAACTGACCTCCCTAGGAGTCTAAACTCTCTAGCGACAAACAAGACAAAATGGAGTGATCTTTCTCTAAATATACCTTTTAAAACATGAAAACTACAAGTGTTTAGGCTTACCTTATTCCAAAACGCTGTTGTTGTAGTCCGTCCTTGCTGATCCGGATGAGCTCCTCCTTCAAGTCAATTCCTGCAACCACAAACAATCAAACAATTACCAAGCACTTGCATTTCATATAATAAAACATATATTCAACATGCAGACCAAGGAACACATGAAATAACTCATTAACACAAGCTATTGAGAAAAATAAACCAGTTTGTATTAATAACGAAACAAAGAAACTCTTACAACCTGGCCTTGGTGTTGTGCAAGTTCCTCCCAGGGTCCATCAAGGGTTTTCCTCTACTTTGACAAAGCTCACCCACTTCCAAGTAGAATCAAGCAAAGACAATCTCTCCTCACAAGGTTCTAAATGGGAGTCCTAATTCCTGCAGCATTTACCCAAAGAAAATGTATAGCTCCAACCTCTCCTCCCTCTGGCTCAATGTCTTTATTTATAGTGCTGTAAAGAGGTTATTCAGGTCCACCATCAATGGGATAATCCCCCTCTTTGGGTGGGATAGCTCCCTTATTGATGGGATAAGTTCCCCCTTAATAGAGATACATGAACCAACTGGAGGCGCATCCAAATCATCAAACCGACCTCTAGAAAGTTCTAGAAGTAACCACAAGTAACTTTTTTAAGATGAAACTCGTGCATTTTGCCTTTTACAGAAGGACGCACCTGTCCCTTAACATACAGAGCGTCCAAGGACGCAGCTTTTGTGAACATTGTGAGCGTCCCCGCAGGTAAGGCTAGAGAGAACCTGCGACCCCAGAGATAAACACATTTTTTACAAGACTTTCTCTCTTCTTTGAGTTTGAGATGGATAGCAGAGGCATAAGACTTGCCTAAGAGGGTAGCATGACTGTTGATTTGAGCCATACTAACTGTAAGTAGTCATGGTGACATTTTTTAGTGTAACAGATTGCCCCCTAAAGTGCGAAGCCTGGAATAGATTAGGGTTTTGTAATTCTAGGAAGGGTGAAGCACTTTATCATTTCAACGATTGTCTTGTGGATGACCTGGTTGGAACCTGCAATTTTCAACGCAAAATACATGTATAAGATTATATCATCACTGAGGTAGGCATTCCCATACTCAGATTCAAAACTTTAACTAATGGACTAACTATTCTGATACAGGAATGATCTTGCAGTACATCATTTTTTATAGACTTTTGTAGACACAGTATGGACGCAGCCATCTGTTTATGATTAGTCTACATAGATAATGAATACAAAACTCCTCGCAGCCTAGATGGTAGAAACTAGATCCAGGGTCTTCACTTCTACTTCCCGAATTGGTACGATTCTAGCCATGTGATTAAATGATTCGATGTCGAACATGTTAGAAACCACTTGATTACAAGTCGATGATGTAAACTGTTAACAAGCGTGAGAGAAACCACCAGTAATGTCAATGGTTCTCAAAGTACCAAGCACAACCTGTGAAATGTGAATAGATGTTTTGATGTCGAACACTTCACGGAATCCTTTGATCGAAAGTCAATGATGTAAACTGACGTCAAAGGCGAGAAACCTGCCATTGATGCATGCAGACTTCAAGGTGCTGTCGATTCCTAAGTCATCTTTCTAGATAATGTGTCGATGTCGATAGAAAGCGACCCGTTGCAGGCAAGCCCGCAACACGAAATCATTGTTCAAGTTGAAGAAATGTTGCTGTAAGGACTGACTCAGGGATGGTCAAATGGATGACAAGTATTTTGCAGATGAAAGTTTTTGCTTGCAGACCTCTTGAACACATAACGACACGACAGATGGCTTGGTGACGAATAACTCAAAGTTAATCCCCGGAACCCGGTTAAAGACTTTCAAAGTGGTTTGGTCAACTGTGAGGTAAAAGATTTCCCAACCCAGGTGAATGAAAAGTGTCGTGTTCAAGAGTGGTAATAAAGTTTCTTTTGAGATAAAGGTAACAAATAGGCTCATTCTTCTCTCTTTTCCCCCACCATTTCTGGCAAGTACCTCTTTATTTTTTAACAAGCTTGAGGAGGATAACATATGCTTGATTATAAGCTCATCCTTCGGACGAGTCCAACCTAGTTTAAATTCGAACCCTAGGAAGGAGTGGTTCGTTCCTGTTTGTAATTGAACAGGTCCTTTACTGTAAAAGTTTAACGAGTCCAGTATAGGAGAAACTCGGCGTTTTTCATTTTTAGAGAGTCTGAAAAAACTAAAGGAGACTCCACGTTGAACTTTTTCGTACATTTGTGTCCCTCAAGCCCGAAAAAGTATAAAATAATACCTGGGGGAACCGCTTGATCTTGCGACCAAGGAGTGCTTTCATAATAGTGTCGTTGACCTGAAAAGTAAAAAGCGATCAAGGACACGTCGTTTTATTTCCTTATCGAGTTTGAGACGACAAAAACCCGACAATCTTTTCCTGATTTTGCGGTCAGAAAAGAGCTAAAAGGGGACCGTCTTTTAATTCCGTTTTAATGAGTGTAAAAGAAACGCTCGGCAATCTTTTCATGTTTTAAGAGTCTGAAAAGGGCTTAAAAGAGAACTCCAAGGTTTCACTTTTTCGTAAGTTTTAACGAGTTCGAAAAAGGGATAAAAATGTACTCATGGTTTTCACTTTTTCGTAAGTTTTAACGAGTTCGAAAAAATGATAAAAATGTACTCATATGGCCGACTTTCAATTTAATTTACGAGTAGGAAAAGACGGAAAGATCTCGGCATTTTCATTTGTTTTACGAGAATGAAAGATAGCAAAATAATCTCGGTATTTTCATGAGTTTAACGAGTCTTGAAAATAACTGAAATTGACTCGAGATAGGTTTCATTTTTACAAAAGCTTGAAACAGAGAAAAACTATGCTTCAGAGTAGTTTCATTTTTACACAAGCTTGAAACAGAGAGAAAACTGTGCTTGATGCCCCCTAAGCATAACTGCTAGAGCGCATGCCCCCCAGCTTCATTTCATTCAACTAAGGTGGATGAAATGAAGGTTCAAGAATGAGATCATTTGAAAGACTCGACCTAAAACTGTAAGAAAATTATGCAAAAACTGAAATAACTAACCTAAACGTACAACCTAACATCTATGAGGTCTAGTCAAACTCTCGACTCAATTAGAGGAGGATTTGTTTCATTTTTTAACGAGCTTGACACAGGAAAAGAACTATGCTCGGATTCAGTTTCATGTTTATGCAAGCTTGAAATGAAAAACTATGCTTGTTATAAGTTCACATGCCCCCAGCATAATGATGCAAATCAAGGTACATGCCCCCCAAGCTTCATTGCATTCAATGAGGTGGATGGAATGAAGCTTTACTTTCAAAATCTTGGAAAGACTCGTGGGAGTTGTTTCATTTTTTAGTGAGCTTGACACAAGACAAGGAACTATGCTCATAACTACTTTCTACAATCTACCTAACAAAAACTTTACTCTAGAAAACCTTGATTCATTTTTTAACGAGCTTGACACAAGACAAGGAACTGTGCTCTAAAAACCTTGATTCATTTTTTAATGAGCTTGACACAAGACAAGGAACTATGCTCTAAAAACCTTGATTCATTTTTTAACGAGCTTGACACAAGACAATGAACTATGCTCTAAAAACCTTGATTCATTTTTTAACGAGCTTGACACAAGACAAGGAACTATGCTCATAACTACTCTACAATCTACCTACTTAACCTACCCTTGTTTCATTTGTTAACGAGCTTGACACAAGACAAGGAACTATGCTCAAAAATTTCGCATGTCCCCAGTTTAATGATGCAAAATGAGGTACATGCCCCACAGGCTTCATTGCATTCAACCGGCTGGATGAAATGAAGGTTTACTTTCAATATTTAACTTGAAAAGGGAGTTGTTTCATTTTTAAGGAGGTTGACACAAGAAAAGAACTATCCTCATACCTGATTCATTTTTTAACGAGGTTGACTCAGTAACAGGAACTATCCTCGTACCTGATTCATTTTTTAACGAGGTTGACTCAGTAACAGGAACTGTCCTCGCACACACTGATTCATTTTTTAATGAGGTTGACACAGTAAAAGGAACTTTCCTCACAATCCTACTTTCTACAATCTACCTACGTATCCTAAAATCTATCTGATTCATTTTTTAATGAGGTCGACTCAGTAAAAGAACTGTCCTCATGTTAGCCTATTTCATTTTTTAACGAGGTTGATACAGGAAAAAACTATCCTCGTACCTGATTCATTTTTTAACGAGGTTGACTCAGGAAAAAACTATCCTCGTACACACTGATTCATTTTTTTTTTTTTTAACGAGGTTGACACAGTAAAAGGAACTTTCCTCGGACACACTGATTCATTTTTTTTTAACGAGGTTGACACAGTAAAAGGAACTTTCCTCGGACACACTGATTCATTTTTTAATGAGGTTGACACAGTAAAAGGAACTTTCCTCACACTAGCCCGTTTCATTTTTTAACGAGGTTGATACAGGAAAAAACTATCCTCGCCTAGACTGATTCATTTTTTAACGAGGTCGACACAGTAAAAGGAACTCTCCTCGTAACATCCAGTTTCATTTTTTACCGAGGTTGAGACTAGAAGAAACTATCCTCGCAACACACTGATTCATTTTTTAACGAGGTTGACACAGTAAAAGGAACTTTCCTCGGAACATCCACTTTCATTTTTTAACGAGGTTGAGAGAGGAACAAACTATCCTCGTTACTGCTGATCATGTCAATGGACACACCTTGATCATGGCTTCCAAGAGATCTTCATCAGAAGGAAGAATAGTTCTCTGGAAGGAACACATGTCAAGGGGCTCAAAAGGGATAAGAACATCGTGTTCAAGTAATCCCATAGAGTTTTCCATGTCAATTACCGGATCTACATCAACAGTGAGAGGCTCACTTACATCGGTAACTGAAAACATGGGACCAGTTGCCACATAATTAACCCGTGGCAGGGTAGATACCACTTTGGAGTCAGGAACATTTAGGGGTGTCATATTATTGGTAGTTGAAACAAGACTAGGGAACGAAAGCTGGTCTACAGTCACAATACTTCCATTGTGAGGGAAAGACATCACGCGAAAGAGTGTCGATACGACAGCTTTCATTGCATACACATAGTCTCGCCCAAGGAGTAAATTGAAATCCAAGGGACCTCGAACTACCATAAGATCAATACTGACAATTTTACCTTCCAAGGTAATAGAAAACTTAGGAAGGATCCCTAAAGGTTCACTAATGGTTCTGTTAAAAGCTTTCAGATTCTGCGTAATAGGCGCAAGCTGAGGGGAACCCAAAGCTTTCCAAACAGTTGAGGATAAAATACTAACAGAAGCACCCTCATCTACCTGAGTACGATGTATGTCCCTACCACCAGCCTTGACAATGATTTGGAAAGGGATGGAGGAAGGAAGACGAGGTTCTGTCAGTCTATTCCAATCAAAGGAAAAGACCTCAGTGCTTGGAGGGGGTTCTGTAGAAACAGGTGAAATGCCCCCCGGCATAGAAGAATCTGATGTAACAAGAAGAACCTGAGCAGTACGAAGTTCACTCTCTAGATGGAAAGTGGGATCGACCGAACATGAAATTGAATCGACCACTTGATCAACTAATTGATCATCAACCTGAGTGACATGAGTTTCACTCTCCAATGGGAGAGTGTGATCGACTGTACTTGAATTTAGATCAATCACTCCGTCAGTTGACGGCAGGTTGGGAGAAAGTTTACGGTAACCAGTTGGAAATTCTTGCTGTGGAACAGTAAGGTTTTCCAACAATGTTGAGGCTTCATCCATGTGAGGGCAAATGTGAGTTTGATGACTCCCTTTGCATAACTTACAAGGAAACCTAACTTTACCCTTTTTCCCACGAACCTGACTATCACTGGTTGATGGATCAATGGAAAGTTGATGAGATTTTTCTGACCATACTTCCAAGACCTTTGGTATACCAGGACAATTGACAAGGAAGTGGTCACCCTTACAAAGCCTGCAAGGGTATTTGGGTTTACGGTGCATGTCGGAATTTTCCTCAACACAACCATGGCTGTAAGTGTTAGTTGTGTTGAGGAAAATTCCGACATGCATCGTAAACCCAAATACCCTTGCAGGCTTTGTAAGGGTGACCACTTCCTTGTCAATTGTCCTGGTATTCCAAAGGTCTTGGAAGTATGGTCAGAAAAATCTCATCAACTTTCCATTGATCCATCAACCAGTGATAGTCAGGTTCCTGGGAAAAAGGGTAAAGTTAGGTTTCCTTGTAAGTTATGCAAAGGGAGTCATCAAACTCACATTTTCCCTCACATGGATGAAGCCTCAACATTGTTGGAAAACCTTACTGTTCCACAGCAAGAATTTCCAACTGGTTACCGTAAACTTTCTCCCAACCTACCGTCAACTGACGGAGTGATTGATCTAAATTCAAGTCCAGTCGATCACACTCTCCCATTGGAGAGTGAAACTCATGTCACTCAGGTTGATGATCCGTTAGTTGATCAAGTGGTCGATTCAATTTCACATTTGGTCGATCACACTCTCCCTTTCGAGAGTCATTTTCATACCGCTGATGTTCTTCTTGTTACATCAGATTCTTCTATGCCGGGGGGCATTTCACCTGTTTCTACAGAACCCCCTCCAAGTACTGAGGTCTTTTCCTTTGATTGGAATAGACTGACAGAACCTCGTCTTCCTTCCTCCATCCCTTTCCAAATCATTGTCAAGGCTGGTGGTAGGGACATACATCGTACACAGGTAGATGAAGGTGCTTCTGTTAGTATTTTATCCTCAGCTGTTTGGAAAGCTTTGGGTTCCCCTCAGCTTGCGCCTATTACGCAGAATCTGAAAGCTTTTAACAGAACAATTAGTGAACCTTTAGGGATCCTTCCTAAGTTTTCTATTACCTTGGAAGGTAAAACTGTCTGTATTGATCTTATGGTAGTTCGAGGTCCCTTGGATTTCAATTTACTCCTTGGGCGAGACTATGTTTATGCAATGAAAGCTGTCGTATCGACACTCTTTCGTGTGATGTCTTTCCCTCACAATGGAAGTATTGTGACTGTAGACCAGCTTTCGTTCCCTAGTTTTTTTTCAACTACCAATAATATGACACCCCTAAATGTTCCTGATTCTAAAGTGGTTTCTACCCTGCCACGGGTTAATTATGTGGCAATCGGTCCCATGATTTCAGTTACCGATGTAAGTGAGCCTCTCACTGTTTGCTCATCTTCCTTTGATTTAGCTCCGGTAATTGACATGGAAAACTCTATGGGATTACTTGAACACGATGTTCTTATCCCTTTTGAGTCCCTTGACATGTGTTCCTTCCATAGAAGTATTCTTCCTTCTGATGAAGACCTCTTGGAAGCCATGATCAAGGTGTGTCCATTGACATGTCTTTCTCCCAGTTGGAAGCCATAATCAATGTGTTCGAGGAAAGTTCCTTTCACTGTGTCGACCTCGTTAAAAAATGAATCAGTGTGTTCGAGGAAAGTTCCTTTTACTGTGTTGACCTCGTTAAAAAATGAATCAGTGTGTTAGAGGAAAGTTCCTTTTACTGTGTCGACCTCGTTAAAAAATGAATCAGTATGTCCGAGGAAAGTTCCTTTTACTGTGTCAACCTCGTTAAAAAATGAATCAGTGTGTCCGAGGAAAGTTCCTTTTACTGTGTCAACCTCGTTAAAAAATGAATCAGTTGATGAGGATAGTTCTTTTACTGAGTCAACCTCATTAAAAAATGAATCAGCTAGTTTTTAGGTCATATAGATAGTTAGAAAGTAGGATTGTGAGGAAAGTTCCTTTTACTGTGTCAACCTCATTAAAAAATGAATCAGTGTGTGCGAGGAAAGTTCCTTTTACTGTGTCAACCTCGTTAAAAAATGAATCAGTGTATGAGGATAGTTCCTTTTACTGTGTCAACCTCGTTAAAAAATGAATCAGTGTATGAGGATAGTTCTTTTCTTGTGTCAACCTCCATAAAAATGAAACAACTCCCTTTTCAAGTTAAATATTGAAAGTAAACCTTCATCTCATCCAGCTGGTTGAATGCAATGAAGCCTGGGGGCATGTACCTCGCTTTGCATCATTATGCTGGGGGCATGCGAACTTTTTGAGCATAGTTCCTTGTCTTGTGTCAAGCTCGTTAAAAAATGAAACAAGGGTAGGTTAAGTAGGTAGATTGTAGAGAGTAGTCATAAGCATAGTTCCTTGTCTTGTGTCAAGCTCATTAAAAAATGAATCAAGGATTTTAGAGCATAATTCCTTGTCTTGTGTCAAGCTCGTTAAAAAATGAATCAAGGATTTTAGAGTAGAGTTTTGTTAGGTAGATTATAGCAAGTAGTTATGAGCATAGTTCCTTGTCTTGTGTCAAGCTCACTAAAAAATGAAACAACTCCCACAAGTCTTTCCAAGATTTTGAAAGTAAAGCTTCATTCCATCCACCTCATTGAATGCAATGAAGCTTGGGGGGCATGTACCTCGTTTTGCGTCATTATGTTGGGGGCATGTGAACTTATAACAAGCATAGTTTTTCGTTTCAAGCTTGCGTAAACATGAAACCGAATCCGAGCATAGTTCTTTTCCTGTGTCAAGCTCGTTAAAAAATGAAACAAATCCTCCTCTACTTGAGTCGAGAGATTGACTAGATCTCATAGATGTTAAGTTGTGTTTAGGTTAGTTATTTCAGTTTTTTGTTTTAGGTCGAGTCTTTCAAATGATCTCGTAACTCAACCTTCTTTTCATCCAACTGGTTGAATGAAATGAAGCTGGGGGGCATGCGCTCTAGCAGTTATGCTTAGGGGGCATCAAGCACAGTTTTCTCTCTGTTTCAAGCTTGTGTAAAAATGAAACTACTTTGAAGCATAGTTTTTGTCTGTTTCAAGCTTTTGTAAAAATGAAACCTATCTCGAGTCAATTTTAGTTATTTTCAAAACTCGTTAAACTCATGAAAATACCGAGATTATTTTGCTATTTTTCATTCTCGTAAAACAAATGAAATGCCGAGTTCTTTCCGTCTTTTCCTGCTCGTAAATTAAATTGAAAGTCGGTCATATGAGTACATTTTTATCCCTTTTTCGAACTCATTAAAACTTACGAAAAAGTGAAAACCATGAGTACATTTTTATCATTTTTTCGAACTCGTTAAAACTTACGAAAAAGTGAAACCTTAGAGTCATCTTTAAGCCCTTTTCTGACTCCTAAAACATGAAAAGATCGCTGAGCGTTTCTTTTACACTCGTTAAAACGGAATTAAAAGACGGTCCCCTTTTAGCTCTTTTCTGACCGCAAAATCAGGAAAAGATTGCCGGGTTTTTGTCGTTTCGAACTCGATAAGGAAATAAAACGACGTGTCCTTGATCGCTTTTTACTTTTCAGGTCAACGACACTATTATGAAAGTACTCCTTGGTCGCAAGATCAAGCGGTTCCCCCAGGTATTATTTTATACTTTTTCGGGCTTGAGGGACACAAATATACGAAAAAGTTCAACGTGGAGTCTCCTTTTGTTTTTTCAGACTCTCTAAAAATGAAAAACGCCGAGTTTCTCCTATACTGGACTCGTTAAACTTTTACAGTAAAGGACCTGTTCAATTATAAACAGGAACGAACCACTCCTTCCTAGGGTTCGAATTTAAACTAGGTTGGACTCGTCCGAAGGATGAGCTTATAATCAAGCATATGTTATCCTCCTCAAGCTTGTTAAAAATAAAGAGGTACTTGCCAGAAATGGTGGGGGAAAAGAGAGAAAAATGAACCTGTTTGTTACCTTTTGTCTCAAAAGAAACTTTATTACCACTCTTGAACACGACACTTTTTCATTCACCTGGGTTGGGAAATCTTTTACCTCACAGTTGATCAAACCACTTTGAAAGTCTTTAACCAGGTTCCGGGGATTAACTTTGAGTTATTTGTCACCAAGCCATCTGTCGTGTCGTTATGTGTTCAAGAGGTCTGCAAGCAAAACTTTCATCTGCAAAATACTTGTCATCCATTTGACCATCCCTGAGTCAGTCCTTACAGCAACATTTCTTCAACTTGAACAATGATTTCGTGTTGC
This sequence comes from Pinus tabuliformis, assembly GCA_031772625.1. Lineage (NCBI taxonomy): Eukaryota > Viridiplantae > Streptophyta > Pinopsida > Pinales > Pinaceae > Pinus > Pinus tabuliformis. Next base: position 440,381,174 of record CM062816.1, read on the forward strand.
GGGCTTGCCTGCAACGGGTCGCTTTCTATCGACATCGACACATTATCTAGAAAGATGACTTAGGAATCGACAGTACCTTGAAGTCTGCATGCATCAATGGCAGGTTTCTCGCCTTTGACGTCAGTTTACATCATTGACTTTCGATCAAAGGATTCCGTGAAATGTTCGACATCAAAACATCTATTCACATTTCACGGGTTGTGCTTGGTACTTTGAGGACCATTGACATTACTGGTGGTTTCTCTCACGCTTGTTAACAGTTCACATCATTGACTGGTAATCAAGTGGTTTCTAACATGTTCGACATCGAAACATTTAATCACATGCTTAGAATCGTACCAATTCGGGAAGTAGAAGTGAAGACCCTGGATCTAGTTTCTACCATCCAGGCTGCGAGGAGTTTTGTATTCATTATCTATGTAGACTAATCATAAACAGATGGCTGCGTCCATACTGTGTCTACAAAAGTCTATAAAAATGATGTACTGCAAGATCATTCCTGTATCAGAATAGTTAGTCCATTAGTTAAAAGTTTTGAATCTGAGTATGGGAATGCCTACCTCAGTGATGATATAATCTTATCCATGTATTTTGTGTTGAAAATTGCAGGTTCCAACCAGGCCATCCACAAGACAATCCTTGAAATGATAAAGCGCTTCACCCTTCCTAGAATTACAAAACCCTACTCTATTCCAGGCTTCGCACTTTAGGGGGAAATCTGTTACACTAAAAAATGTCACCTTGACTACTTACAGTTAGTATGGCTCAAATCAACAGTCACGCTACCCTCTTAGGCAAGTCTTATGCCTCTGTTATCCATCTCAAACTCAAAGAAGAGAGAAAGTCTTGTAAAAAATATGTTTATCTCTGGGGTCGCAGGTTCTCTCTAGCCTTACCTGCGGGGACGCTGACCATGTTCACAAAAGGTGCGTCCTTGGACGCTCTGTATGTTAAGGGACAGGTGCGTCCTTCTGTAAAAGGCAAAATGCGCGAGTTTCATCTTTAAAAAGTTACTTGTGGTTACTTCTAGAACTTTCTAGAGGTCGGTTTGATGATTTGGATGCGCCTCCAGTTGGTTCATGTATCTCTATTAAGGGGGAACTTATCCCATCAATAAGGGAGCTATCCCACCCAAAGAGGGGGATTATCCCATTGATGGTGGACCTGAATAACCTCTTTACAGCACTATAAATAAAGACATTGAGCCAGAGGGAGGAGAGGTTGGAGCTATACATTTTCTTTGGGTAAATGCTGCAGAATTTAGGTCTTCCATTAGAGCCTTTGTGAGGAGAGATTGTCTTCACTTGATTCTACTTGGGAGAGGGTGAGCTTTGTCAAAGTAGAGGAAAACCCTTGATGGACCCTGGGAGGAACTTGCACAACACCAAGGCCAGGTTGTAAGAGTTTCTTTGTTTCGTTATTAATACAAACTGGTTTATTTTTCTCAATAGCTTGTGTTAATGAGTTATTTCATGTGTTCCTTGGTCTGCATGTTGAATATATGTTTTATTATATGAAATGCAAGTGCTTGGTAATTGTTTGATTGTTTGTGGTTGCAGGAATTGACTTGAAGGAGGAGCTCATCCGGATCGTCAAGAACGGACTTCAACAACAGCGTTTTGGAATAAGGTAAGCCTAAACACTTGTAGTTTTCATGTTGTAAAAGGTGTATTTAGAGAAAGATCACTCCATTTTGTCTTGTTTGTCATTAGAATGTCTTAGACTTCTAGGAAGGTCAGTCGTGTCCGCACCCTTGACCAATTCCGTGTGACAGTTAGCTAGTTATTATCATTTCATATGCTTACTCTAAAGAAAGAATATCATCTGTAAAAATTGTGAAGTTGTTTAATACAAGAGACTCTTTGTGTTCCATGGTGTAATATTCTTGTAAGTTTCTAAGTGTTTATTACGAAATGTTCCAGGAGGGCCTCCTAGTATGTGTCGTCTATTCAATTCCAATTACTTTAGTAATAATTATTAGTGTTTTGCCTTAATTTGTTACTCACTTTTATTTACTAATACGCAACATGCATTCTCTTGTAGATGTTACTTTGTTTTTCCTAATATAAATTCCTGCAATTTCATGTAGGTGACAATTTTGAAGATATAATGTTGGATAATGAGCAAGATAGTTTTATGTAGACACAATTGTGTTTTAAAGTTACATATAATGATTTTTGATCATAGTTTAGCATATTTCAAGTTATATTGGATTGGAATAAGCATAAAATACTTCATGATTTTAGTTCTGCAATTAACTTGAGTGAATTTTCTTTCCACCTTTAGAAAACCGATTTTTGACTTAAGACTCTTCATTAAACTTCATAAATCCAGTTGACTGAACATAATATGTTTACAGTGAAGCACATAGTGTGATTTTTGTGGTGAGTTCATTTTTATTTTAAGTTATACCATAACAAAGTCAACAATTGGGTTAAAAGTTATTGAATTAGTCTTAAGTATAAACCAGTTATGGAAATTATATGTTTTGATTTGCATTTATTTTTCATAGACATCTTGAGCAAGTAGTTTTCATATGCAACACCTTCACCTCAAATATTTCTGCCCTGCGTTGAAAAGTAAATGTTATGAAATTTAGCCCACTAGATGCCTTGACAACATCCTTGGTAAGGCGAGATATGGGTTGATGGGGGATGTGAGCCTACTGGTTAGAGGTTGTTGGGCTTGGTAACTTGGATGATTGATGGTACTAAGCATGTACTAGGATTTGGGTGAGTTGATTCCCATGGAGTCGAAGTCCTCGGTTGGGGGTGACCCATTGTTGAGAGAAAATGAACAACATGGTCTATGGCTTGTTAGAATGTCAAAGGTTTGCAACTAGTTGAGCCCAAATTAAAAGTTAAATATTTGTCTTTTGTATTTATTTCCATTGCAATGTTTATATATGTTAGTGAAATGAAACTGAGTTTGTAATTTAAGAATCATACTAAAATATGCTTGTGCATGTATATTGCATTTTAGCATGCATTTAAAATATTCATTTCAAGAGGTGAGAATTTCCTATAAAAGGGGAATTCCATAGAACACAGGTTACTAGAGTTAACCAATATAGGATTGGGGCTTAATGTGAGGCAAGAATGAATTGGCAATGGGCCGATGGACATTATAGGTCGTATCCGAGCCACAGTTGGAACCTCGAGCTTGTATGGGTTACACACAAATATGGCCATTTGAAGTTTATAGGTGAAATGTTTGACAAACTGTGGGTATGAGGATGCATGCCAAGTGTTTGTCAAAATGCCCCAAGTGGAATTGAGGAAATTTATTATAATTTTGTGGAAGTGAATGACAAAGGGTTAAAAATATCTAGTTTTAACCTTTTAATGAACGAATTTAGGTTTACATTTGACCAAATTTATGAATTGTACAATGTCCATGGAAGAGACTAAGTAAAACCCCAATATTTAGAGCGCATTCCAGATGAATTGTCCAAAATTGTTAAAGGAACAATTAGTTAGGTTAATTTGGTGAATTTGGGAGAAATTCAACTTGGGAGGTCATTTTCATTGAATTTAGGAAGTTACAAAACCGAACATGGAAGAATTTGGGGCGATTTGGGAAAATCCTCAAATTTTTGAACATTTCTTGAAATTTAATGCAAATTTGGTAAAATGGGGGCAAAAGCGTAAGTCAAAGTGGTGGATAAAAGTTGATCTATGGAAACATTATATCTAATGACTCAGGTGGATCACGAGGTCCCCTCGTGATCAACATTTAACGAGAGGGCATGTAGCACTCCCTCCCACACCCTTAAGCCATCTCGAGCCATGGGAGGTGTTATTTATGAATTAACCTAATGTCCAAAGTATATTATGAATATGGGGTTAGTAAAAATTCTCCTGCTCCAAAGTTTGAGGAATTATCTTCTAATATCACTATTATGTCTGGCTCCTCAATATCTTTTCAATGATATAAATTTCATCTCAATATGACTTCCAGATTTGAGAGTTATTCCCTTTTAAAGTTTGACCATTTAAATGGTACCACCTTAGCAAGGGGATGCCATGTGTGGCCCACATGTGTCCCACATGAACCTACCATGTCACCTTAAATAGTCCCACCTATGTGGCCAATTTCAGACCTCCATGGCACTTTCCACCTTACCCCAGCTTGTGGGTCCCAAAGGACCCATGCTCTTTTGCATTTTATTGTTATTCTTAATTATATTCAATTTAGGGGAAATATGAGGTGCATAAAAGTATTCACTATTGACATACCTTTGGATACCTTGAATCCTTGGATTGCTCGATTTGGTGGTGGAAACATCCAGCTTCGCAGACATTTGATACCACAAGTATTTTTACCCCAACTGCCAACCCTGGATCACTCACGACTTTACGAAGCATATGTTCTCGATCCTATCTGAGACCTTCTCACATGTGCTTGACTCCACCATGCCTAGATGCTCTAGATCTCGAATAAAAAATTCACCTACGAGGGAAATATGAACCCACATTATGGCTTCGTCCAAGTGGGGCCCACCTTGGATCTCCAATACTAATATACCATTCTTGAAAATTTCCAATTCAATTGGTAACTAGTGGTTTTTTAAAGGTGCGTAAGGGCTGTTTAGTTGAATACCTTGAACTTCCAGACGCAACATTGCTACGAGGAAGTAGAAAAAGGTATCAGACTTGGATATAAATCTACTAAAATACCATCTGGTCCTGGATACCAAGTCTAGAGTTCACCCAGACTTGAAAGAAAATGAGAAATCGAAGGATTTTAGTAAAAAATATTGAGAATGGGCTTTTACTCAGAACAACGAATTCTAGGGATAAGATCAAGTTTCTAAAATCGACCTTCAAAACTGATTATGCCAAGATTGTAAAGGAGTTTAATGGCACCAATAGAACTGATTTTAACCAAATCCTCCGCAAGGAAGAAATGGATCCAATAGATAGAATTATCAGGGAAGACCACATGTGATGCTTACTTTGTGTATCTCACAACATGAAACAAGGCACAAGTGTGCATATCCATGCCATTCTCACAATGCTCCTAAAATAAATAACTACCAGAGTTGATTCAATCCTTGTTCATCATACAATCCATGGCTTTCCCCCAACTTATAAAATAGTTTATAGGATCAACCCAAACACCGAAGCATCAAATTCATAACCATATCAAATAATTGAAACATTTGCATTAACAAGTTAACTAGGGTAAATCAGGAAACAAACCACTTAAATGTGAATACCTTTTTAGTTAATAAAGATGTTAACATTCGCATAGGTCTAGAGGTTCAATATAACAATGAAGTAGATAAAGAATATCATTCACGATGAACATACACAAATATTAGCAACCTTCCATAGGCGGTGCTAATCCATTTACACATCACATATCAAACATTATCATCATTAATAATTTCATAGAAAAAAATAATTTACACTTATATGTTTAACTTGAATAGATGGAAACTAAAGGAGGGACTTCAACTCCCCACCCAACCATGGGTCAGCTACACTACAATATTTCTTGTAGCTAACCACCCCCAAGTTGGATCCAACATCTAAGGAGTTATTTTATTAGGGAATTTCACACCGAGATTCAAGGACACAAACAAGAGGAGGAGTCCACTATCCAAGTGGTTTATTAAATTCTCTTTGGAAGCAAGCACCACAATGACTCTCTGCCTCACTGAAATCAGTCAGAAGAATTCACCCAAGGCTTAGTTGAAGTACTGCTAAGTTCTAGGAGATTGAATACACCATATAGGTGGTTTAGCAACTATATTGTCAAGGCATGAACTACAGGAGTCTATAACCCACTATCCACATGGTTTATTAGCTTACTTGGCAAGAAATAAGTGGTTTATCAACATCCTTAGCAAGCACTTAGTGGTTTATTGACCATTTTTAGCAAGCATCATAGTGGCTTAGCTCACCTCCGTAGTGGTTTATCAACCTTCCAACAAGAAATCAAGTGGTTTATCAGCCCATTCAACAAGCCCCAGGTGGTTTATAAACTTATATAGCAAGCACTTAGAGGTTTATCGGCTTACACAATAAACATTTACCGATTTAGATCTCCATTGAGCCTTCACTGGCTAATCAACATAGGAACACAACCCTAACCTCAACATAATCACACGGAATTCCATTTCCAAAACACAAAGCACTAGCTCAAGGATATTTTCCTTCCTACGCAATAGCTCGAGCATTTTTCTCTTCTGTGTTTTTTCTCCCAGCTGCGTCTTTTGTTCTCTTCATATCCCCTTTGTATTCCTTATTTATTTTCTCAGGAAACTGGAGGCACACAAAGGGTTTCCATATGTATGAATACAATTATAGAATACAATTACAAGCGAATAATATTAGACCATGGGATTAAATCAACGACAATTTTAGCATTTTTATTTTTATTTTTTATTTTCCTGAAATTTTGCTAATTTAACAACTCATCCACTTGCATGGCATTTTTGAGGGCCTGAATGATGTTTTGAGGCAGTGAAAAACCACAAAACTACAATAGTGCAAGCATAGTTTTCATCTCAAAGAAAAGAGTTCAGAGAGAGCTTTGTAACGACATATTGCAATCGAAAAATAAAATTAATATGAAGGAGTTATGGCTGAAACTGTACGAAGGAAAAACAAGCCATATAACCACTTAAAAAGGGTGTAACTAAACAATTGGTGACAAAGAAGTCAATGGAAATATAAGGGACTATAGAACCTAACCATGGAGCTCTATTTGAAAAGTTGAATGCATAATTGTTTAGGAAAATTGGAAATAGTGTGTTGTAACAGAACACAAAAATTGGGGTAAATAGGCTAAAACTTTTAGAGGGCATAAATTCTAGCTCGTGACTTAGATTTGAGAAAACAGATTGTAATAGCCCCTTGTTGGTTTTTCATGTAAATAAAATAAAAACCAAGGTCATGGGACACATATTCCAAGCTAAATGGTGGGTAAAAATTGTAGTGGGCATCACTTGTGATTTATTAATGGCTATGGAAATTGGCAAAGGCATTAAGAAAGGAAAAGAGGCAATATTTGACATTTAATTAAGGAAATACAAGAAAATAGGAGAAAATGAAGGTGAAGAGACACAAATATGCATGTAGAAGAAATTAGAGAGAAAATGAAGGAAAATGAAGAAAAAAAGGAAAAAGGAAAGGAAGAGACTCGACATCAATGATAAAAATGCATCAGAGAAACACTTCACAACTTTTGTTAGTTCTAGCTTGGGATCACTTTCAAAAATAGAGCTTTAAGAGAAGGAATAGGAAGCACCTGGACAAGAAAGCAAGAAAAGGAAAGTAAGGGAGTGTAAGGAAAAGCTTGGAACAACAACTACAATAAGTGTACATTGCAGGTAACAGGTTGCATGCATGATTTTCTTGCTGAGATTTGGATGAATGGTACATGCATGTGGTTCTTTGGTTATTTTTCTATCATTGGCATGGGATTTTTCTGGATTGACATTTGTTTCAACCTTGCCTTGCCATTTCCTGGATATCCATGACATAGTGGGTTCTCTATTTGATTAGGATTTGGATGACTGGTAGACTTGGATCTTGGTTGAGGTGGTCTCCGGAAAATTCCCATGGGTGAAGGGTGGAGATGGGATTTCTCCTAGTAATCTTGACAGATGGGTGGAGATAGGAAAATTACTCTGGAGTTGGTGAAGGAAGTTGGAGGCATCCAAGCTTGTTTTGATGTTAGTGATTTCTGGACTAGTCTAAGTGAAATCACTATTGTTGAGGGTTGAGGTGATTTGGCCTCTCGAAGCCCTGGTTGGTTCTATTTTGATTTAACCCCTATGATCCCAAAGTAAAGCTTGAAATATGGCATGAGAATGATTGGTTGAAAGAGATATTTGGTTCAACCCAATCTATGGTGTTGGAGGGTGTTGATCGTAGCGTCAACACTTGTCAACACACTAGTAGAACTCCAACTTCTCTCTTTGGGTTTAATTCTCTAAGTGCAAGGTCTCAATCCTTTAGGAAGTATTGATTCATCTTGCGGATTACCTTATCTTCCTTACTTATCCTGATTAGAGATATAGTCCCCTCCATTCCCTTACTAGGTTAAACACATATCAAGGCTTGCCAAATCCAAATTTTTTTGATCTAGGAAAGGGTAATATATAACTGCAAGTTTAAGATAATCAAAGTATGAGTTTTCATCTCTGGTGTTGCTTTGTTGCTAGTAGGACTCGACAGTACCCTGACGAAGTCATTCTAGGAGCACAAACATTGCTTCACTGCGAGTGAGCTTGAACAATACCACAACTAAGTTACTTGTTTCACTTCTTTATGCAAGAAGCCTTTCTCTTCTTTCACCCTTATTTATTTTATATACAGAATTGTGCTTAGGCACATATTTATTTCACGGGTGGAAGAGGGATCCCTAATTATTGAGAGAAGGAGAGGTTGTTCCTTCAGAGAAGGTAATATAAACCTCTGATATTGGTTTTCTCACTAATTTATTTTCCCCTTACCCTTCTCTACTCGATTGCATGAGCAAGAAAAACACTATTTACTTACAATACCGAGTTGAGGAAAGAGGATCTTATAATTGATATAGGCTTTATAGTTTGACCAAAGGCTTTCAGATCATATTTTCCATTCAAACATCATTGAATTTAAAGGTATGAAAACCCATATAGATAAGAGGTAACATATTAGCCGAGTATTGTTCGTCACCATTATTTCCCTTTTCAAGTTTTTCCACACTGGCATGTGAGCCAAACAAGAGAATGTTTCATGTAAAGTATTATTAAGTAACCACGAAATAAAAGACATAACAAAACAAAAAGCAGAAACAAGGAACAAAGAAAATGGAGAATGAAACCAAAAGCATCATGTAAGACAAAAATACGAAAATGAAACAGATGCAAAGACTAGATGGAGATCAGGAAAGAAGGTGGATGCAATGTAAAGGAAACTAAATGCAACTAAGCCTACTCCTAACCTAACCATATAGAAGGTCAAGTCTTAGTATAATGATATTTCCAATGTAGCCATCGTTGTTCCTGACCTACAACCACAAAGATATGAGAAACTAAAAGCAATATAAAATAATGTGCAATAGAAAAGATAAGAACTTGGAAAACTTGCACAACTAACTGAAGGTATGACTTATTAACAAAAGAACATGCCATACCGAATGGTTTGAGAAAGTTTCAAAATTTACCTTGTTGTTTGAAATGTCGATTATACGAACCTTGTAGGTTGCTTTTGAATACACATTCATCTATGTTTGCAAACACCAAAAAATATCGAGAATTGTTATTTGAAATGGAGCTTGCTAGGGAAGATTTCTCTAACCATTCAACAATTGGATCATGATATTCATAAAAACCAATTTGAAGACCCTAATATTGATGTGGAGGTAAATTATCAATTAAAACATTCAAACCACAAAGAGAATATCTTGTATAATGATTAAATTGGTCAATTAACATATGGAATTATCGAGCATCTATCAGTTCCATTTGTGTCCAATTACATGTGAGACCATCAATATGAAAGCTTAGGGCACTACCAATTGGTGACATCATATAACCACGATACCAATTAGGATACTGGGTTGAAAAACTATTAGAAACATATGTCAAATAAAACTCAGTGTTTGTATCAACACGAGGGTTTTGACACGATGAATGATTAAAAGATTTGCACACACTCAAGTAGAGAAATTGTGTAAGGAATATAATTAACTTGAAAACATACACAAGAGAGATGAGAAGGTAATTGGATTTAGAAGGTTCTATTAGAGAGGAATCCTTCAACACAAAATGACCTTTATCTTGATAATCAGAATGATAGGCTTTGAAACTGTGGGATTAGCAAAAGATGTGCTCTCCAACTCTTGGTCTAACACAAGGGATCTAACCAAACAAGAATCCTTCATCTGGTTAGAAATTATATCTTGGAGATCATGAATATCAACTTGAAAATACCAAGAGTCCTTTAAGAGTGAACTCAAGACCAGTGGATGAATGTTAAGGAAAAGTTCATGCATGAAAATCTAGACTCAACTAAGTTAATAGATCTCAATAGGATTATGAGAATCTAACATAACCATCAACATAGGTTGAAGTGCCTTGATTTCCTGATAGGTCTCTGAACATTCTGATGGTGGCTCATCAAATCTAGGTGGCTTGGAAACATAAATATGTTGACATGCATCACTATCAACTAATGTATCATTGAAAACACTGCTAATGCCATTGGTTTGATCAAACTTAATATTAAACACATAAAATTCTTGATGGATATAAAATTGAATTACATCAATTGGAAACATCCCTCGATCATTTAGGGTTGAAACATCTTCCTCCTGACTTGAGAACTATTTACATTTGAATAGATCATGAGTAATATATTTGAAATTTTGATACTCTGATTGTAGTATCACATGATATTGTCCTTGATTGTAACTATGATCATTCAGATAAATATCGAAAGGTTTTAGGGGGGCTCGTGGTGTGACAAACTTATCAAACATATATTGGTATAAGGAATAGTGTGCTATAGGAGTAGAAGTATTGAAAGACTCATGAGAAGGATAATTTTTTACTTAAATTAGATTGAACTTGAAAGAACAACGAGTCAACATCATTGTCATCAGTGTAATGGTCAAAGATAAGCATACCAATATGACACTCAGATTGACTATGATCTTCGAAAGATTTAAGAGTTTGAAAACTTACCACTTCATAATTTTCATCCAAAGATGTATGAATTAAGGAAAATTCACGATTATTATGAATTGAAAGAGCATCTTGATTCACAAATGGAGATTGTAAACTATGAGAAACAAATTCCAAATCAATACCTTGAAAATACAAGCCCTCAAAAGAGAAGATATCATCCGATATACTTGAATTTTCATTACCATATGTGTTAATGAAAACAAGGATGTCATGGTGATGGTTATCCAAAGTATCAACTTGGATGTGATGTTCAAAGTCATTTGACAGGTTATCAAGGTTAGAAGATCATAAATCATCTAAAAAGGAAATATCATCATCTTGAAAGAGGGAGGAAAGATAAGACATATCTTCAAAACTTTGCTCCTCTACATGTGAAATATAACTACCTTTTTCTAGATTACAGCTTGAAGCAACATGTTAAACATCATTATGAGCTAAAGTAAGTGAAATAAGGCAATCATGAAACATAGGTGGTAGAGGTTTTAGAGTATCCCTAGAGACAATCAAGTTTTCATTTGGATCAGATTCTAGATTGGACTTATGTGCATTAATATGATCTTGAAAACCCGAGGGATCAACTTTCACTTTAGGCTCGATGAAATTACTGAACCCGTTGTAACTTATCTTTTCCCTAGTTGTTTTTACTTTTTCCTTTATGTTGAAAAAAATATAAAAAAATAGAAAAAGAAGAAAGAAAGAAAGAAATAAATGCAAAGAAAATGAGAAAAATATAAAAAAAATATCAAAAGAAAAGAATGAAAAAAGGATATAATAAATAAATAAATAAATATATATCTATATCTATATCTATATCTCTCTCTCTCTCTCTCTCTCTCTCTCTCTCTCTATCTCTCTCTCTCTCTCTCTCTCTATATATATATATATATAGAATAAAAATCCCAAAGTTGTGTGCTAGCTCAAATGTTGCATTGTTTTATATTGTTATTATTTTAATCCTTTGTACGTTTTTCCAAAGGGTTATGTTTTATTTGTAAATAAATATGATTTGATACTTTGTCGCTTTGCAATTACATGCCATTAGCAAGTGACAGATGAGATCATCCCTGCCTGGATCAATGGCGGAGGATGAGTTTGCGACCCCCCTGCACTTTCAGAGGTTAACAGGGGGTGGGTTCGAAAATTTGATTCCCCAAAACCGCTCGCTCATACGTGGCGACCTCAGGATGAGTTTGGGACCCCCTCTCCTAAACCACAAACCACCCACCACGACGAAAATCACTCTCTCTTTCTCGCTTCTCTCCCACGCCCACTCACTCCTCGCCACTTGTCCCTCCACAATTCGCTCCAACCATGTAACCGTTAAATCATTTAATCCTTCCTGCCAAACGTTCATGTAACTATTAGATCATTTAATCCTTTGCGCCAACATCTAAATTTATTAATTAGATGCGCCCAAAAATGGTTATAACTTGTTTATGCATTCAAAACTCTCATTTTAAAAAACCTCATTACCCTCCATACTTCTTTTCACCATTTCTTGTTCCAACAACACCAATGCAACCTCAAATTTCACAGCTACGCATCAATCTTCATATGCCAGTGATCGTCATAGTTTTGTAATTCACCACCCTAGCCTGTAATTTTCTATTCAAAGATGTCTTCTCAAAAAGGCAAGCCAAAATTAATCATGGAAATCCCTACATTTCCCTCTGTTATTAACCTAGACAAGCTCCCTCTGGTCGATAAGCAATACAAAATCTTAGAAACCTAGTGCGAGTTTGATTTGTATGAACTCCACAACTGAGAAAACCAAAAATTCCTAGATGTCAGTGATGAATTGAGTATCTGGAAATGTTTCTTTCCCTAATTTTTCTTTCCTAGTATTCATACCTTCCGAGAATTTGTCACCTAGTGCCATCTTAGGTATCTTCCTAGTCAGAGGGAAGTAATTGGAAAAAACAATGAAGTTTTATTTGTTACGACAACTGAATCCATCTGCCAAGCACTCCAAATCAATATCCAAGCTCATATGCACCCCTTTTATAATGATTCCTTCAAGGAGATCTATCAAAAAATCACATTTCCCAACAAGCCTGTATCTTTCAGTCATTCCTACCTGAAAATTCCGACTTGCCTAGAACTAATCCTCCTTATTCCACCTCAATTTTCCAGAAATTTCAAGGAAATAATTTTTTTGGTCGCATGTCTATTAGGTTATCCTACCGATCAGTAGGAAGATGAAGTAATATTGGGATTTTTATTAGTGTTCTATATGGGTAATAAGCCCTCATTGATTTTCAACTACAATCATTTTTTTGGAAAATAATATTCATGATAGGTTTCTAAAGTTTTCTGCTGAAGGTGCTTTTAAAATTCAATCAGTTATTTTGTATTTTCTTTTATTTCATCAAGAAAATAGGTTTAAATTCGAATTTCAGAAGTTAGATGGACAAGGGAAACTTCAATCAGTCATTCACTGGACTTCCTTCATAAGGAAGAACACAAAAGAGCACTCCTCCAGTCTCTTTGTAAACCAATTTTTTCATATGTCTTTATGTATTCTTAGCAGTGATGTTATACCAAGGATTTCATCTGAAATCAAAAGAATTCTGCACCTTATTGAGCAAGAAAAACTTGGAGACTGGAACCTTTACCTGAATTATATAGAGATTGGAATATATGGTTGTGAACTCCCTCCCTACAGGTTACCAGTATTTGTACCAATAAGGATATTTTCCTTATAATACATTAGGAAAATGATGAACATGGATGATTTGAATTTTATATCGAGGAAGCAGAGAACACAATTCAAGTTGTAGGCACAGATTGGCCCTTTCATTGTCAATACCAGAGCAACAACAAAGGAGGTAGATAATTTGATAAAGTAGATGAAATTCAAATTGAGTTTTACTTGGACCTATGATCCCTTGTGAATTATTTCAAGGTTGAGAATTGAGCACAAAACACCACCATATGAACATACAACCAGACCAAAGATAGAACAATTCACAAATCAAGAAGAATGGCAGGAGAATATATTACAGGAAGCTGAGGAACAAATTGTTAGTCAAACATCTTCACAGAATCTAGTTCCCCAAGAAAAACAAAAAAAAATATCAAGAGAAAGTCTGTCTCCTACAGACTCAGAAGCTTAAGCTATAGGTTCCATTGTTTTCAAAAAGGAGAAATAAGACAAATACTCAAGAAGAATCCATAGAAGGAAAATGTTCACAAGAGTAGGCCATAATGGTACTATTAGGTTTTCCCACTACTTATTTCCACAAATAGAAGAGATAAAAAATTCTCCTATGTCTTCTGTTTCTCAAGATACAACAGAAGAAAATATTTTTGCTAGATAGAGAGAAATAAAAAGGAAGAATGAAGCATTAAATTCCACTACTTATTCAAAATTTTGGAAGCAATTTTCCATTACACAACATAGACTTTTGTTTGCACTTGATACTGAAAAGGGACAATTTCAATTAAATTTCTTGGAACCTAAAGTTCAAGTCCCTAAAAGTACAAAAGATTACAAAACATCCATTTTTTCTTTTTACATCAAGAAAATTCATGCCATTGATCAAATTGACCCTCATAAGCAGGTTGGGGAAATGATATATTCTACATTGACAAGTTCAACTATGGCAACCTCTAAACTGAAAGCTTCCTTGAACAATATTCACACACATGTGAAGATGGAGAGAATGCCATCTTTGGCTAAAGATATCAGAATCAAAGCTCTTGAAGATTTGGTGATTAAACTAGGATATGATCCTAGTGATATCAAAGTAGCAGAAGAGATGATAAAGAATAAAAAATGTCGACATTCAAGCATTAAAGAAGCAACTTAAACTTCCTATGACTGAATATCCACATGCTAAGGAAATAAGTCAACTTTAAAAGAAAAAGGAAAATATGTTTAAATTGATAGTTGAACAAAATCTTCCAATTCAGAAGATGGAAGCTGACATGGAAACACTCTTGAAATAAAAACAGAAAAAACTCAGTATTTCAACTGCCTTTCCTATAGCGACAACTTCTACAATAGGTACTTCAGCAACAAGGACATCTACAACAAAAACCATCGCAATAGAGACACAATATACTGATTCAACAAAATAACTGTCAAAGGCCATGGGAGACTTATCTTTGAAGGATCAAGAAATTGAAAAACTCAAAATACAACTCCAAAAGATTCAAGAACATAAAATTAAATCTAATAATTCATATTTGGCTGAGATTCAAAAGAATTATAAGTTAACTTAGCAATTAGAAGTTTATGAGAATGGATCTTTAATTGCACAAACTATTGCTCAGGCCAAAGAAAATATGTGGATTGACATTAATGCACCAGTCACTGAGTTATGGCCTTCAATTGAAATTATTTTTGAGCAAAAAGATTTATTGTTGAGATCAAAGGCAACAGTAACAAAAATAAAAGAAGACCTGGACCGTAAGCCAAGAGATGCCACAAGGATAATCAAAGTTTTAAACTCCAAGACAAAAGACAAACTTGAATAATTCAGCATTGAAGAAAAAATTGAACTTGCCTTGGAGGTGAGAAAGGTTATAACCAAGAGGAATTTGATGCTACAACTTGAAAACAAGTGCCAAAATTTAGAGTTTGGTATTAAGAAATTTCATAGGAAATTCAATGCTCTGCATTAGAAAGGACTTCTAAGTTTGCAGGATATAGGTGGAAAATTGATTCCACTTGAAGATTATCAACACATGTTACATGAAATTGTAGTGGACAAGACCAAGTTGCCAAAATCAGAGGATTTATAACTAGAAAAGATTTCATTGAAGGCTTAAATTATGATTTGTTAATTCAGCATGAATTTAAGCATTTATTTTTAACTAGGCCCACTTTTGAAAAATATACTGAAGTTGATGAGTCAAATAGAAAATTGTTAAAGTTTTCTATCCCTGATGAAAAGAGAAGGGATAAAATGTGTGATCTCATCAAATAGGAACATAATGCTAAATTTTAGGAGCAGACAACAGATTAACAGGGATAGTGAACAAAAAAGCTGATTTCTAGCTATAGTCATAAAAAGAAACCCTTGAAA
This sequence comes from Pinus tabuliformis, assembly GCA_031772625.1. NCBI lineage: Eukaryota > Viridiplantae > Streptophyta > Pinopsida > Pinales > Pinaceae > Pinus > Pinus tabuliformis. Next base: position 440,396,897 of record CM062816.1, read on the forward strand.
TCTATGTAGAGTGTTCAAATCAGTTCAGATCTATTTTTTAGTTCTATTTTTGTAATATCCAATCTATTTTGGATGATATTATATTTTGTAATAAATTTTTATTCCAGTTTAGACATGTTTGAAGTCGAACTCTATAAATATTTTGTAATTCAAAGAAGAAAGGGTTGAATCCTTGCAATGAACAAGTGGACATGCTTGTAACTTTCTAGGTCATTTCTAAAATTAATAAAATGATTATGGATTCATTCTGAGCAACTGCTGTATCTCTGTGAGTTCTTCTGGTTATTCAATTATGTGTTCATTTTTATTTTCTATGCTCATGTTCAAGGTAACATCAAAGTATGGGTAAGAATAGGTTGAGTGTCAATCTCTTTGAAATCCCCTACAAAGTTATCATCATTAAAATAAATTAATTAACTGAAACTGTTTGTCTTAGTTAATTCCTCTAAATTTTTTAATTGTTTCCTTCTGTCATCTTTTGCACATGCACTGTTTGGCTATATAAAACTTCTATATGCACCTACTATATATAAAGAATTAGATATTCAATATGAATGTTTAAGGAATTATATATCTTCTTAGATTCTGCTTTCCAAAACATTTGAAAGCTTAATTCTGTTAAGAATTAAGAATCAACCCTTCTATTTCTCAGAAATACTTAGGATTTGCATCTGTTTAAAAGTTTAAGCATATGTCATCCATTCAAAATCAAAAAACTTATTTTAGATGCTTTGGCACAGCCCCTTAGCCTAAGACTGTCTACAAAGGATAACATCAGATTGGTGCAGTTTCCAAGGAACAAAGATTGAAGCTTGTTTCCCTGGGACAATGATTATACTTACCTCTTAATGGTGAATAATAGGTCAGTAGGCTAAAATCATTCACTTGGTGACTTTGTATATTAAATTTGGATTCACTCAAGCATACCAGATCACAATCAGATCCAAATCTTTTCTCTCCTTTATTAGATCCAGAGAGATTAGTTAGAATTACATCAATTAGAAGTAGGTTAGGAGCCTCTCTTGCTACTTTTGCCTCTGTTTTATCTGAAGTACCTTCATAATATGACCCTTCACAGTCAACTCCAATACCTACTAATTTATCATATCTTCCTCCAAAACTTTTAGAAATTATTTCTAAAGGAGTAGATCTTCAAACTGCACTTTAGTCCACCAGCTTGAGGCTTTTGAACTTCCTTATTCCCATTTGGAACCTTTTGACAGTGGAGAAGATCCTAAACTTTCTCTTTCTCAATTTAAACCACTTGATTTCAAATCTTCTTTTGTACATACTTATCCATTGACTTCTACTAAACTTGAAGAAGTACTTAGTATTTATACTAATCCTCTAGCTTTTGAGGATCCTGAAAAGGTTCTACCTGAAGTTAAGAAGATGGTTATTAATCCTTATTTATTCTAGAAACCCAAACCTTCATTACCTTCTTCTTATAGTAAAGTTATTTCTCCTACAAAGACAACTCCATCAAAAAATCAAATGGTTGGTATACAACCAATTGTGGCAACACGTTATGCAACCTTAGTTCTTCCACCTATAGCCCAACTTCATGCTTTTCCTGATGGGTCTCTAAAATATTTACCTAGATTTAATGGAGAGAGAGGGTCATCTGCTGAAGATTACCTAGCTGCATTCCTATATTTTTCTGATAACATGAATATTAAACATGAAGATATCTACACAAGACTGCTTTTTCAATAACTCGAAGGAAATGTTAGAATATGGTTCAGACAACTCCAAGATGATTCTATTAATTCGTGGGATGAACTAGTTAATATTTTAAAAAATCAACGGGGAGTAAAAAATGATGTTGTATATTACTTAACTGAATTTGAAAGCTTGAAAAGAAACCCTGGTGAACTTGTAGCTGATTTCATCAAAAGATTCTTTAAACTCTATAACAAAATGCCTTTAGATTGAAAACCTCTAGTAACTACTGCTAAGGTTAAGTTTTCCAAAGAATTTGAAGATGACTTTGCTGTAATGCTTAGGGAGAGAAAATCAGAAACTTTAGCAGACATGCAAACTAATGCAATTGAAGTTGAAGCTAATAGATCAACATCTGCTAAACTGAAAGCTAAGGAAGAAAAAGCTGAAAAGAGGATGAAAGCTAGAGAAGAAGGTACCTCATCAAAAACTAAATATGAAGATCATAAAATTGATGAAATTACCTCTCTACTTAGAAATATTTCTAATAGAATCTCTAGAATGGAAACTCAACCTAGAGTAACCCAACAAGTTGCAAACAGACCACAAGTTCAATACAAAAGACCTTTTCAACCTCAAATTTTACAAAGACCAAACAATGATGAACAAATTCAACCTCCCCTAATGATTGATGATCAAGATCATGAAGAATTTGTTCCTATCAATACAAATGATATCAATTATTTTGAAGGTCCATCACAGAATTCTATTGTTCCAATTACTCAAGATCATTCTTTAATTCAAAATCAAGAAAATTTTCAAATTTCCAAGTATCAAGCTTTTTTTGAATTCCTTATTGCTGAATTAAATAGAAGGTATGACCTTAGAACAAGACCAATACCTGGTCACCTAGTCAAAAAGGTTACCTTTGGTGAGCCTCAAGTAAAATCAATTGAAACACAAACATCATCAATTCAACCACAAAATCAGTTACAAGAACAAAATATTGTTAAAAAATCTGTCCCAACTATTTTTAATGTTGAAAAAGAATTAGAGAGAGTTAAAATTCCAATCCCATTATCTAAACTCTCCCAAAATCCAGGTTATAAACATCAAGTCTCTAAATGGATTCAATCTTCAAGTATTGATGCAGAGGGGGATGTCACTAGTTTACAGGATGAAAAACCTCAAGTTATTTTTGGTCCTAGCTCAGATATGATTGATGAAAGTGTACCTCCCTTTTATGTGATTTGTTGTGGAATGTTAGTTTTACTGTGCTAATTTCAACTTCAGAATTAAGAACAAATGCTTGTCAATTGCTTCATGTGCATAGATTACCTTATGGTGTTTGTGAATCAAAACAGGTAAATTTATGTCAAGTTTTATGTTAGAATCATGAGCAGGATAGCATCAAAGATAAGTGCTAAACAATAGCAAGTAAATGTACAATAAAACCATCAAGAAGAACACTTAACACAATGTTTTGATGAAGGAGTTCACCCCTCCTAGGCTACATCTCCTTATTCCAGCTTCCATGGCTTGGGCCTTTATGCTATTTACAAAGATCTACTACTCCTGAAACCTGCTTCAATGTGTTAAAAATGCTCAAATAATCTAGGAACACCTTTTCCTAAGCTCCATTTGATCAAATTTTGCTCAAGTTATGACCAAAACTGTTTTCTCCTAGTAAACCTCCACTAAAACTGGAGGAACTCCAGTTAGTCTTGCTATTTTTGGAGTTAATGCTGAAATTATCAAAGCTCCAAAATTCTGCCAATGTTAATTGCTGATTAATTAATAGTTAAGTGTGGATTAATTAAAGTTAAACATGGTTAGGAACATTAAACACGTAGTTTTTGGTTAACTGCTAACCGTTGGCTTGGAGGTTAGTTTGTAGTGTTCACATGGAAGGCATTACCTACTACAGTTAATGCTGACAGTCACGATTTATGCTGGTAGTTATATGCTGCACATTGTGGTTTCCGCTTGACATGGTCACATGCCACGGTTTTCCTCCGGTGGTTGGTTGGTAGATAGTGCAGAGGGGGTTGCAGTCTAGCCCTGGCCCATGGTTCCATCGTTTGGTGGTGACCAGGGCTAGGGCTAGGCCCCAACCCTAACCCCCAAACTGCAAATTGTTAAACAACAAATACATATGGCACCCGTAGTATGGTAAGAACCAAACGGTAGCAGAGATGGCTAAGTGCTTGGACTATGCAAAGGAGGTTGCGGAGTTGAACCTTGGCGTCTCCATAAAAAATTTACTACATGTCGATCCCAGTCCTTTGGGGGGGGACATGTGGTGGCATCCGGGCTTTCCACTTGTCCCCTCCTCATTGGTCCAACCTCTGACCAATTAAAATGTGCTAACTCACCATACCATCAACCAATAGCAACATGACACTTAGTGAAACCACATTGGATGTTGACCGACCTTTGAATTTGCCCAATCACCTGCCACACCAGTAGTATGGACTGCTGACTGTGTAGTGACTACATTTTTTTTCAAAATTTCTTCTGTTTAGCAAAGTGGTTAGCGGGATCTATCTTCTTCATACAAACTTTGTTTTGAAAGAAATGAGTTGCATTTGGATTTTTTTTTTGAGACGAACACAGCCATTGAGGTTTCGAACGATTCCAAGAAATTTGATTTTTGAGCTAATTTTTGCCCCTAATCTAGATTCCGATCATTATGTCACCTTGAAAATTCATGATTTCCTTTTATAATTGCATGTTAGATTATGGTGCTTCCCTTAATCTAATGCCTAAAGTAATCATGGATCAACTTCAACTACAAATCACTAGACCATATCATGATTTGTATACTTTCAATTCCAAGAAAGTACCTTACCTTGGTTTAATTAAGGATTTATTCGTAACACTTGCTCAAATCCCTGTAAAGAGTGTGGTCTTGGACATTTTTGTTACAAATATTCCCTCGAAATTTGGAATGTTATTGTCCAGATCTTGTTGTGCGAAGTTAGGGGGAAGTCTACAAATGGACATGTCTTATGCTACAATCCCTGTTTATGGAGGGGACCATTTAAGACTATACAAAGAAGTAATTCATTAATACAATTTGTAAATCAAATCAAGAAATTAATCACCCCATTTATGAAATTGACCAAGATTTTGGATGCTAATGATCTTCCAAATCCTCAAATCAACATTCAAGAAATTGTTAATACCCCTCAAAATTAAAACACTGACATTTGGAAAATGTACTTTGATGGGGAATTTTCCAAAGATGAGACAGGGGATGGAATTGTACTCATTTATCCTAATAAGAAAAACATAACCCAATCTTTTAAATTAGATTTTGAGGTCACAAAAAATGTGGCAGAATATGAAGCCCTAATTTTAGGATTGGAGTTAGCTAAGAGTCTCAAAGTTGAAAATTTCGTTGTATATGGTGATTCAGAGTTGCTTGTTAAGCAAATCAGAAATATTTGTCAAACTAAGCATTCTAGGCTTAGATATTATAAGAATGAAGTTTAGGATTGTAGATAATTATTTCAATCATTTAATATCACATCAATCCCAAGAGAAGAAAATATTCATTCTGATGCTTTGGTAGTTTTTGCTAGTTCTTTTAAAATACCTGATCCTTTACAATTTCATTATCAAATTGAAGTAAAATATAGATCTTCCATTCCTGATAATCTCAAACATTGGCAAGATTTTGAAGATGATTAACAGTTAATTTTTTTTTTTTTCACAGGCAATAGATGAATTTTCTGCTTTACATATAGAAGAAGAATGCATTGATGAAATCAAATCAAATGAAGATGATCAAAATTCAAATTTAGAACAAAAAATTGCTGATCACAATATTATTAAGTTATCAAATAATTACATTCCAAAAGGATTATTTCCCCTTGATTTTTTTTTTGATCATAATGATGTGTCAAAAACTTCATTGTTAAATTCACAAGAAGATGTTCTGTAATATTGGTACTTTTGAAGAAATCGGAAATGTTAAAATTTGAGCATTATTGCCTCAAGAAATCAAAGACAAATACATCAGTCTTTTCAAACATTATAGAGATGTATTTGCATGGTCATATGAAGAATTCAAAACCTATGAAATGACCATTATTGAGCATAAAATTCCTCTCAAACCAGAAGCTAAACCATTTTAGCATAAATTAAGAAGAATAAATCCACTCTTGCTTTCAATAATTGAGAAAGAAATTATAAAGCTATTGGACGCAAAAATAATTGTTCCCTTAAGATATTTTAGCTGACCTGGTATATGTTAGAAAAAAAATGGTGAAATAAGATTGTGCGTTGACTTTAGGAATCTGAATAAATTGTATTTAAAGGATAATTCTCCATTACCAAAAAAGGATCAATTACTACAGAGAGTTTCAAGTTCAAATAGGATGTCAATGTTAGATGGCTTTTCTGGTTATAATAAGATTCTGGTTATTTTAGAAGACAGAGAAAAGACAACATTTGCAATTCCTTGGGGTACATTTATGTGTGTCAGGATGCCATTTGGTTTAATCAATGTTGGAACAACGCTTCAAAGAGAAATAGATCTCAAATTTGTTGGTAAGATAAATAAATTTATTGTCATTTATCTTGATGATTTAACTGTATTTTTTGATTCTGATGAGAAATAATTAAAGCACTTGAGAAAAGTTTTTGAAAGATGCATGACATATGGGATTTCTCTTAATCCCAAAAAGTCACTTTTTGCAATGAAAGAAGGAAAGCTATTGGGACACATAATTTCAAAGGAAGTAGTTGTTAATGATCCAAAAAGAGTCTCAACAATTCAGGTAGTCATTTTTACCTAAAAACAAGAAGGAAATTCCATCATTTTTAGGAAAAACAAAATTCTTAAGAATATTTATACCGAATTATACTGAGATTGTGAAAGATATTATTGATATGCTTAAAAAGGATCATGAAGTCAAACGTATAGTACATGCTAGATGTTCTTTTTCACAGATCATCAAATCCATTTCAAAAGCCCCAATACTAACTAGTCCAGATTATTCAAAACTTTTTAGTATCTTCTCCTTTGCCTCTGACATTACCTTAGCAACTGTTTTACTACAAAAAAATGATGATGGGTATGAGCAGAAAATTTCCTTTTTTGAGTAAAGTGATGAGAGATGTTGAACTAAGATATGAAATCATAGAGAAATAAGCCTATGCCCTTGTACAAGCTTTAAAAGCATTCAAGATTTATCTTTTACATTCTCCTGTTATTGCTTATGTCCCCAACAATGCAGTGAAAACAATTCTAACACAACCTGATACATATGGAAAGAGGGGAAGATGGATCACCAAGATACTTGAATTTGATCTAGATATCAGACCTACCAAATCGATGAATGAATCAAATTGTAATATTCTTGGTATCAACACCATTTTGGAGATTTAAAGTGAGAAAAATCCACAAGAACCTTCTCATATTTCAAGTGAGAAGAATCCACAAGAACCTTCTCAAATTTTAGGTGAGAAGAATCCACAAGAAGCTTCTCAGCTTTCAATTGAGAAGAATCCACAAGAACCTTCTTCCAGTTCAGATCTTATTCCTCTTCCTTTACATATTGATGTCAAGTTTTAACTTTCACATTGGTATAAAGACATAGTGAATTTTCTTTGAGATTTAAAATATCCTCATGAATTTACAAAAAATCAATCTAGATATCTTAGACTCAAGACTATGAAATATTGTATCATAAATGCCAATTTGTATTGGAAGGATCCTTTGAGTATCCTTTTATTATGTGTGACTGAAAGCAAAACCGAAGGAGCCATTAAACAATTTCATGAAGGCGTTTGTGGAGGACATTATGCTTAGAAGGCAGCTGCATACAAAAATTTGAGGGCATGTTTCTATTGGCCCAAATTGTTTGCACATGTTGAAGCAAAGGTAAGAAGTTGTATCCCATTGCCCTCGTTTTAATTGAAGCTCCTTTTTTATGATGGGGATTAGATTTCATAGGTGAAATAGTTCCAGCTTCTAGAAACCAACATATATGGATATTAACAGCCACTGATTAGTTCACCAAATGGGTAGAAGCAATCCATGTTTAGAATGCAATAGACAAAATGGTCATAAAATTAATTGAAGAGGATATACTGTCTAGATTTGGGTGTCCAAAACAAATAGTTACAAACAATGAACAAGATTTTAGGAATATTAAAATGATAGAGTTTTGTCAGAAATATCATATTTCATTGGATCATTCTACACCACATTAACCACAAGGTAATGGATTAGCAGAATCATTAAATAAAATCCTGGTTAAGGTCATTAAGAAAGTATTTCCAGATCACAAAAGAAGTTGGGATAGTCATCTCAAATATGTAGTTTGGGAAAACAAAGTATCACCCAAAATATCTACTGGAAAGTCCCCTTTCCAACTTGTATATGGAACTGAAGCAATTTTCCCTACACAACTAGCATTTCCAGTCATGAAATTTTTGCACGAATCATATGAAGAAGTTGATGTTTTTTCAAGGAGAATTAATTAGATTATTGAGTTAAACCAAGACAGAGATGAAGTTTAGCAAAAGTTTGTCAATATCAAAACAAAATGAAAAGTTTATTTGACAAGAAGGCCAGAGAAAGAGATTTTAGACAAGGTAATCTAGTTCTAAGATGGGATGCCAGAAGAGAGGAAAGAGGCAAACATGGAAAATTTGATAATTTGTGGTTGGGACCATTCAACATTGTAGAAGTAAAGGGCAATAAAACTTTCATTATGTGCAACTTGGAAGGACAACATTATTCATTGCTAGTAAATGGGCAATACCTCAAACACTATATTCAATATTAAATGCTTGCAACTATATTAATTGTAAATTTCTGGTTTTCTTTAAATCTCAACATCAAAGTGTGTTTTCACAACAAATAATCCATAGTGCAAGGAGAAGGCACACAGATCTACAAGTTCTCTGTATCTCGCAGTGGGAATCAGTCCCCAGATGGAGCCGATGTTGTAACTTATTTTTAACCTAGTTGTTTTTACTTTTTGCCTTTATATTGAAAAAAGAAAAATAAAAAAATAGAAAAAGAAGAAAGAAAGAAAGAAAGAAAGAAAGAAATGTAAAGAAAATGAGAAAAAAGAAAAAAAGAAACAAATAAAAAGAAAAGAATGAAAAAGGGATATAATAAATAAATAAATAAATAAATAAATAAATAAATATATATCTATATATATAGAGAATAAAAATCCCAAAGTTGCGTGCTAGTTCAAATGCCACATTGTTTTATATTGTTATTATTTTAATCCTTTGTATATTTTTCCAAAGGGCTGTGCTTTATTTGTAAACAAATATGATTTGATACTTTGTCGCTTTGCGATAACACGCAATTAGAAAGAAATGGATGAGATCATCCTCGCTCGGATCGACGATGGAGGATGCGTTCGCTACCCCCCCACACTTTCGGAGGTTAACGGGGGGGGGGTCTGAAAAGTTGATTCCCCAAAACCGCTTGCTCATACATGGCGGCCTCAGGATGAGTTTGATACCCCCCTCTGAAAACTACACTCTCCTTCCCGCTCCTCTCCCATGCCCGCTCACTCCTCGCCACTTGTCACTCCACTATTCGCTCCAACCATGTAACTGTTAAATCATTTAATACTTCTCGCCAAACATTCATGTAACTCTTAGATCATTTAATCATTCGCGCCAACGTCTAAATTTATTAATTAGACGCGCCCAAAAATGGTTATAACCTATTTATGCATTTGAATCTGTTTTAAAAAACCTCGTTACCCTCCATATTTCTTTTCACCATTTCTTGTACCAACAACACCAGTGCAACCCCGAATTTCACAGCTATGCAACAATATTCATATGCCATTGATCATCATAACTTGGTAATTCACCAACCTAACTTGGAATTTTCTATTCAAATATGTCTTCATACAAAGCCAATTCGAAATTAATTGTGGAAAGCCATATATTTCCCTCTATTATTAACCTAGATGAGCTCCCTCTAGTCGATAAGAAATACAAAATATCGGGAACCTAGTGCGAGTTTGATTTGTATGAACTCCACAACTGGGCAAACCAGAAATTCCTAGACATCAATTATGAATTGAGTATTTGGAAGTCTTTCTTGCCCCAATTTGTCTTTCCCCAAACTCAAACCTTCCTAGAATTTGTCACTTGGTGCCATTTTAGGTATCTTCCTAGTCAGAGGGCAGTAATTACCCAAAACAATGAAGTTTTATTTTCTATTACACCTGAATCCATCTTCCAAACACTCCAAACCAATCTCCAAGCTCTTCTACACCCCTTTTCTATTGATTCCCTCATGGAGATCTATCAGAAACTCACATTTCCTCAACGAGCCCATATCTTTGAGTCATTCCTACCTGAAAATTCTGACTTGCCCAGAACTAATCTGCCTTATTCCACCTCAAGTTTCCCAGAAATGTCAAGGAAGGTCATCCTATGGTTGCCTATCTGTTAGGTTATCCTACTGATCGGTGGGTAGATGAAGTAATATTGGGATTTTTATCAATGTTCTCTGTGGGTAATAAGCCCTCATTGATTTTCAACTACAGTAAGTTTTTGGCAAACAATATTCATGATCAATTTCTAAAGTATTCTGCTAAAGGTGCTCTTAAACATCAATTAATTCTTGTGTATTTGCTTTTATTTCAACAAGCAGATAGGTTTAAATTCCCATTGTAGAAGTTATATGCACAAAGGAAACCTCAATCAGTCATTCACTGGACTTCCTTGGTAAGGAATAACACAAAAGAGTACTCCTTAAGTGACTTTGTAAACCAATTTTTGCATGTCTTTATGTCTTCTCAGCAGTGATGTTATACCAAGGATTTCACTTGAAATCAAAAGAATTCTACACCTTACTAAGCAAGCGAAAATTAGAGACTGGTACCTTTACCATAATTATACAGATATCAAAATATATGGTTGTGAACTCCCTCCCTGCAGGTTACCAGTATTTGTACAAATAAAGGAGTTTAATGGCACCAATACAACTGATTTTAACCAAATCCTCCGCAAGGAAGAAATTGATCCAATAGACAGAATTATCAGGGAAGACCACATGTGATGCTTACTTTGTGTATCTCACAACATGAAACAAGGCACAAGTGTGCATATCCATGCCATTCTCACAATGCTCCTAAAATAAATAACTACCAGAGTTGATTCAATCCTTGTTCATCATACAATCCATGGTTTTCCCCCAACTTATAAAATATTTTATAGGATCAACCCAAACACCGAGGCATCAAATTCATAACCATATCAAATAATTGAAACATTTGCATTAACAAGTTAACTAAGGTAAATCAGGAAACCAACCACTTAAATGTGAATACCTTTTTAGTTAATAAAGATGTTAACAGTCGCATAGGTCTAGAGGTTCAATATAACAATGAAGTAGATAAAGAATATCATTCACAATGAACATACACAAATATTAGCAACCTTCCATAGGCGGTGCTAATCCATTTACACATCACAAAGAAAATGATAAATCAAAGGATTTTAGTAAAAATTATTGAGAATGGGCTTTTACTCAGAACAACGAATTTTAGGGATAAGATCAAGGTTCTAAAATCGACCTTCAAAAATGATTATGCCAAGATTGTAAAGGAGTTTAATGGCACCAATAGAACTGATTTTAACCAAATTCTCCGCAAGGAAGAAATGGATCCAATAGATAGAATTATCAGGGAAGACCACATGTGATGCTTACTTTGTGTATCTCACAACATGAAACAAGGCACAAGTGTGCATATCCATGCCATTCTCACAATGCTCCTAAAATAAATAAGTACCTGATGTCCAAAGTCTATTATGAATATGGGGTTAGTAAAAATTCTCCTGCTCCAAAGTTTGTGGAATTAGCTTCTAATATCACTATTATGTCTGGCTCCTCAATATCTTTTCAATGATATAAATTTCATCTCAATATGACTTCCAGATTGAGAGTTATTCCCTTTTAAAGTTTGACCATTTAAATGGTACCAACTTAGCAAGGGGATGCCATGTGTGGCCCACATGTGTCCCACATGAACCTACCATGTCACCTTAAATAGTCCCACCTATGTGGCCAATTTCAGACCTCCATGGCACTTTCCACCTTACCCCAGCTTGTGGGTCCCAAAGGACCCATGCTCTTTTGCATTTTATTGTTGTTCTTAATTATATTCAATTTAGGGGAAATACGAGGTGCATAAAAGTATGCACTATTGACATACCTTTGGATACCTTGAATCCTTGGATTGCTCAATTTGGTGGTGGAAACATCCAGCTTTGCAGACATTTGATACCACAAGTATTTTTACCCAAACTGCCAACCCTGGATCACTCACGACTTTACGAAGCATATGTTCCCGATCCTATCTGAGACCTTCTCACATGTGCTTGACTCCACCACTCCTGGATGCTCTAGATCTCGAATAAAAAATTTACCTACGAGGGAAATCTGAACCCACATTATGGCTTCGTCCAAGTGGGACCCACCTTGGATCTCCAATACTAATATACCATTCTTGAAAATTCCCAATTCAATTGGTAACTAGTGGTTTTTTAAAGGTGCGCAAGGGTCGTTTAGTTGAATACCTTGAACTACCAGATGCAACATTGCTACGAGGAAGTAGAAAAAGGTATCATACTTGGATATAAATCTACCAAAATACCATCTAGTCCTGGATACCAAGTCTAGAGTTCACCCAGACTTGAAAGAAAATGAGAAATCAAAGGATTTTAGTAAAAATTATTGAGAATGGGCTTTTACTCAGAACACCGAATTTTAGGGATAAGATCAAGGTTCTAAAATCGACCTTCAAAAATGATTATGCCAAGATTGTAAAGGAGTTTAATGGCACCAATAGAACTTATTTTAACCAAATCCTCCGCAAGGAAGAAATGGATCCAATAGATAGAATTATCAGGGAAGACCACATGTGATGATTACTTTGTGTATCTCACAACATGAAACAAGGCACAAGTGTGCATATCCATGCCATTCTCACAATGCTCCTAAAATAAATAACTACCAGAGTTGATTCAATCCTTGTTCATCATACAATCCATGGTTTTCCCCCAACTTATAAAATAGTTTATAGGATCAACCCAAACACCGAGGCATCAAATTCATAACCATATCAAATAATTGAAACATTTGCATTAACAAGTTAACTAAGGTAAATCAGGAAACCAACCACTTAAATGTGAATACCTTTTTAGTTAATAAAGATGTTAACAATCGCATAGGTCTAGAGGTTCAATATAACAATGAAGTAGATAAAGAATATCATTCACGATGAACATACACAAATATTAGCAACCTTCCATAGGTGGTGCTAATCCATTTACACATCACATATCAAACATTCTCATCATTAATAATTTCACAGAAAAAAATAATTTACACTTATATGTTTAACTTGAATGGATGGAAACTAAAGGAGGGACTTCAACTCCCCACCCAACCATGGGTCAGCTACACTACAATATTTCTTGTAGCTAACCACCCCCAAGTTGGATTCAACATCTAAGGAGTTATTTTATTAGGGAATTTCACACCGAGATTCAAGGACACAAACAAGAGGAGGAGTCCACTATCCAGGTGGTTTATTAAATGCTCTTTGGAAGCAAGCACCATAATGACTCTCTGCCTCACTGAAATCAGTCAAAAGAATTCACCCAAGGCCTAGTTGAAGTACTGCTAAGTTCTAGGAGATTGAATACACATATAGGTGGTTTAGCAACTATATTGTCAAGGCATGAACTACAGGAGTCTATAACCCACTATCCACATGGTTTATTAGCTTACTTGGCAAGAAATAAGTGGTTTATCAACTTCCTTAGCAAGCACTTAGTGGGTTATTGACCATTTTTAGCAAGCATCATAGTGGCTTAGCTCACCTCCGTAGTGGTTTATCAACCTTCCAACAAGAAATCATGTGGTTTATCAGCCCATTCAACAAGCCCCAGGTGGTTTATAAACTTATATAGCAAGCAATTAGAGGTTTATCGGCTTACACAATAAGCATTTACCAATTTAGATCTCCATTGAGCCTTCACTGGCTAATCAACATAGGAACACAACCCTAACCTCAACATAATCACACGGAATTCCATTTCCAAAACACAAAGCACTGGCTCAAGGATATTTTCCTTCCTACGCAATAGCTCGAGCATTTTTCTCTTTTGTGTTTTTTCTCCCAACTGCGCCTTTTGTTCTCTTCACATCCCCTTTGTATTCCTTATTTATTTTCTCAGGAAACTGGAGGCACACAAAGGGTTTCCATATGTATGAATACAATTATAGAATACAATCATAGGCGAATAATATTAGACCATGGGAGTAAATCAACGACAATTTTAGCATTTTTATTTTTATTTTTTATTTTCCTGAAATTTTGCTAATTTAACAACGCATCCACTTGCATGGCATTTTTGAGGGCCTAAATGATGTTTTGAGGCAGTGAAAAACCACAAAAATACAATAGTGCAAGCATGGTTTTCATCTCAAAGAAAAGAGTTCAAAGAGAGCTTTGCAACGACATATTGCAATCGAAAAATAAAATTAATATGAAGGAGTTATGACTGAAACTGTATGAAGGAAAAACAAGCCATATAACCACTTAAAAAGGGTTTAACTAAACAATCGGTGACAAAGAAGTCAATGGAAATATAAGGGACTATAGAACCTAACCATGGAGCTCTATTTGAAAAGTTGAATGCATAACTATTTAGGAAAATTGGAAATAGTGTGTTGTAACAGAACACAAAAATTGGGGTAAATAGGCTAAAACTTTTAGAGGGCATAAATTCTAACTCATGACTTAGATTTGAGAAAACAGATTGTAATAGCCCCTTGTTGGTTTTTCATGTAAATAAAATAAAAACCAAGGTCATGGGACACATATTCCAAGCTAAATGGTGGGTAAAAATTGTAGTGGGCATCACTTGTGATTTATTAATGGCTATGGAAATTGGCAAAGGCATTAAGAAAGGAAAAGAGGCAATATTTGACATTTAATTAAGGAAATACAAGAAAATAGGAGAAAATGAAGGTGAAGAGACACAAATATGCATGTAGAAGAAATTAGAGAGAAAATGAGGAAAATGAAGAAAAAAAGGAAAAAGGAAAGGAAGAGACTCGACATCAATGATAAAAATGCATCAGAGAAACACTTCACAACTTTTGTTAGTTCTAGATTGGGATCACTTTAAAAAATAGAGCTTTAAGAGAAGGAATAGGAAGCACCTAGACAAGAAAGCAAGCAAAGGAAAGTAAGGGAGTGTAAGGAAAAGCTTGGAACAACAACTACAATAAGTGTACATTGCAGGTAACAGGTTGCATGCGTGATTTCCTTGCTGAGATTTGGATGAATGGTACATGCATGTGGTTCTTTGGTTATTTTGCTATCATTGGCATGGGATTTTTCTGGATTGACATTTGTTTCAATCTTGCCTTGCCATTTCCTGGATATCCATGACATAGTGGGTTCTCTATTTGATTAGGATTTGGATGACTGGTAGACTTGGATCTTTGTTGAGGTGGTCTTCGGAAAATTCCCATGGGTGAAGGGTGGAGATGAGATTTCTCCTAGAAATCTTGACAGATGGGTGGAGATAGGAAAATTACTCTGGAGCTGGTGAAGGAAGTTGGAGGCATCCAAGCTTGTTTTGATGTTAGTGATTTCTGGACTAGTCTAAGTGAAATCACTATTGTTGAGGGTTGAGGTGATTTGGCCTCTCGAAGCCCTGGTTGGTTCTATTTTGATTTAACCCCTATGATCCCAAATTAAAGCTTGAAATATGGCATGAGAATGATTGGTTGAAAGAGATATTTGGTTCAACCCAATCTATGGTGTTGGAGGGTGTTGATCGTAGCGTCAACACTTGGCGACACACTAGTAGAACTCGAACTTCTCTCTTTGGGTTTAATTCTCTAAGTGCAAGGTCTCAATCCTTCAGGAAGTATTGATTCATCTTGCAGATTACCTTAGCTTCCTTACTTATCCCGATTAGAGATATAGTTCCCTCCATTCCCTTACTAGGTTAAACACATATCAAGGCTTGCCAAATCCCAATTTTCTTGATCTAGGAAAGGGTAATATATAACTGCAAGTTTAAGATAATCAGAGTATGAGTTTTCATCTCTGGTGTTGCTTTGTTGCTAGTAGGACTAGATAGTACCCCGACGAAGTCATTGCAAGAACACAAACATTGCTTCACTGCGAGTGAGCTTGAACAATACCACAACTAAGTTACTTGTTTCAATTCTTTATGCAAGAAGCCTTTCTCTTCTTTCACCCTTATTTATTTTATATACAGAATTGTGCTTAGGCACATATTTATTTCACGAGTGGAAGAGGGATCCCTAATTATTGAGAGAAGGAGAGGTTGTTCCTTCAGAGAAGGTAATATAAACCTCTGATATTGGTTTTCTCACTAATTTATTTTCCCCTTACCCTTCTCTACTCGATTGCATGAGCAAGAAAAACACTATTTACTTACAATACCGAGTTGAGGAAAGAGGATCCTATAATTGATATAGGCTTTATAGTTTGACCAAAGGCTTTCAGATCATATTTTCTATTCAAACATCATTGAATTTAAAGGTATGAAAACCCATATAGATAAGAGGTAACATATTAGCCGAGTATTGTTCGTCACCATTATTTCCCTTTTCAAGTTTTTCTACACTGGCCTATGAGCCAAACAAGAGCATGTTTCATGCAAAGTATTATTAAGCAACCACGAAAGAAAAGACATAACAAAACAAAAATCAGAAACAAGGGACAAAGAAAATGGAGAATGAACCCAAAAGCATCATGTAAGACAAAAATACGAAAATGAAACAGATGCAAAGACTAGATGGAGATCAGGAAAGAAGGTGGATGCAATGTAAAGGAAACTAAATGCAACTAAGCCTACTCCTAACCTAACCGTATAGAAGGTCAAGTCTTAGTATAATGATAATTCCAATGTAGCCATCGTTGTTCCTGACCTACAACCACAAAGATATGAGAAACTAAAAGCAATATAAAATAATGTGCAATAGAAAAGATAAGAACTTGGAAAACTTGCACAACTAACTGAAGGTATGACTTATTAACAAAAGAACATGCCATACCGAATGGTTTGAGAAAGTTTCAAAATTTACCTTTTTGTTTGAAATGTCGATTATACGAACCTTATAGGTTGCTTTTGAATACACGTTCATCTATGTTTGCAAACACCAAAAAATATCGAGAATTGTTATTTGAAATGGAGCTTGCCAGGGAAGATTTCTCTAACCATTCAACAATTGGATCATGATATTCATAAAAACCACTTTGAAGACCCTAAGATTGATGGGGAGGTAAATTATCAATTAAAACATTCAAACCACAAAGAGAATATCTTGTATAATGATTAAATTGGTCAATTAACATATGGAATTATCGAGCATCTATCAGTTCCATTTGTGTCCAATTACATGTGAGACCATCAATATGAAAGCTTAGGGCACTAACAATTGGTGACATCATATAACCACGATACCAATTAGGATACTGAGTTGAAAAACTATTAGAAACATATGTCAAATACAACTCAGTGTTTGTATCAACACGAGGGTTTTGACACGATGAATGATTAAAAGATTTGCACACACTCAAGTAGAGAAATTGTGTAAGGAATATAATTAACTTGAAAACATACACAAGAGAGATGAGAAGGTAATTGGATTTAGAAGGTTCTATTAGAGAGGAATCCTTCAACACAAAATGACCTTTATCTTGATAATTAGAATGATAGGCTTTGAAACTGTGGGATTAGCAAAAGATGTGCTCTCCAACTCTTGGTCTAACACAAGGGATCTAACCAAACAAGAATCCTTCATCTGGTTAGAAATTATATCTTGGAGATCATGAATATCAACTTGAAAATACCAAGAGTCCTTTAAGAGTGAACTCAAGACCAGTGGATGAATGTTAAGGAAAAAATCATGCATGAAAATCTAGACTCAACTAAGTTAATAGATCTCAATAGGATTATGAGAATCTAACATAACCATCAACATAGGTTGAAGTGCCTTGATTTCCTGATAGGTCTCTGAACATTCTGATGGTGGCTCATCAAATCTAGGTGGCTTGGAAAAATCAGTATGTTGACATGCATCACTATCAACTAATGTATCATTGAAAAAACTGCTAATGCCATTGGTTTGATCAAATTTAAGATTAAACACATCAAATTTTTGATGGATATAAAATTGAAATACATCAATTGGAAACATCCCTCGATCATTTAGGGTTGAAACATCTTCCTCCTGACTTGAGAACTATTTACATTTGAATAGATCATGAGTAATATATTTGAAATTTTGATACTCTGATTGTAGTATCACATGATCTTGTCCTTGATTGTAACTATGATCATTCAGATAAAGATCAAAAGGTTTTAGGGGGGCTCGTGGTGTGATAAACTTATCAAACATATATTGGTATAAGGAATAGTGTGCTAGAAGAGAAGAAGTATTGAAAGACTCATGAGAAGGATAATTTTTTACTTAAATTAGATTGAACTTGAAAGAACGACGAGTCAACATCATTGTCATCAGTGTAATGGTCAAAGATAAGCATACCAATATGACACTCAGATTGACTATGATCTTCGAAAGATTTAAGAGTCTGAAAACTTACCACTTCATAATTTTCATCCAAAGATGTATGAATTAAAGAAAATTCACGGTTATTATGAATTGAAAGAGCATCCTGATTCACAAATGGAGATTGTAAACTATGAGAAACAAATTCCAAATCAATACCTTGCAAATACAAACCCTCAAAAGAGAATATATCATCCGATATACTTGAATTTTCATTACCATATGTGTTAATGAAAACAAGGATGTCATGGTGATGGTTATCCAAAGTATCAACTTGGATGCGATGTTCAAAGTCATTTGACAGGTTATCAAGGTTAGAAGATCATAAATCATCTAAAAAGGAAATATCATCATCTTGAAAGAGGGAAGAAAGATAAGCCATATCTTCAAAACTTTGCTCCTCTACATGTGAAATATAACTACCTTTTTCTAGATTACAACTTGAAGCAACATGTTAAACATCATTATGAGCTAAAGTAAGTGAAATAAGGCAATCATGAAACATAGGTGGTAGAGGTTTTAGAGTATCCCTAGAGACAATCAAGTTTTCATTTGGATCAGATTCTAGATTGGACTTATGTGCATTAATATGATCTTGAAAACCTGCGGGATCAACTTTCACTTTAGGCTCGATGAAATTATTGAACCCGTTGTAACTTGTTTTTCCCCTAGTTGTTTTTACTTTTTCCTTTATGTTGAAAAAAATATAAAAAATTAGAAAAAGAAGAAAGAAATAAATGCAAAGAAAATGAGAAAAAAATAAAAAAAATATCAAAAGAAAAGAATGAAAAAAGGATATAATAAATAAATAAATAAATAAATAAATAAATAAATAAATAAATAAATATATATATATATATATATATATATATATATATATATATATATATATATATATATATATATATATATATATATATATATATATATATATATATATATAGATATATCTATAGAATAAAAATCCCAAAGTTGTGTGCTAGCTCAAATGTTGCATTGTTTTATATTTTTATTATTTTAATCCTTTGTACGTTTTTCCAAAGGGTTATGTTTTATTTGTAAATAAATATCATTTGATACTTTGTTGCTTTGCAATTACACGCCATTAGCAAGTGACAGATGAGATCATCCCTGCCTGGATCAATGGCGGAGGATGAGTTTGCAACCCCCCTGCACTTTCAGAGGTTAACAGGGGGTGGGTTCGAAAATTTGATTCCCCAAAACCGCTCATTCATACGTGGCGACCTCAGGATGAGTTTGGGACCCGCTCTCCTAAACCACAAACCACTCACCTCGCCGAAAATCACTCTCTCTTTCTCTCTTCTCTCCCACGCCCACTCACTCCTCGCCACTTGTCCCTCCACAATTCGCTCCAACCATGTAACCGTTAAATCATTTAATCCTTCTTGCCAAACGTTCATTAACTATTAGATCATTTAATCCTTTGCGCCAACGTCTAAATTTATTAATTAGATGCGCCCAAAAATGGTTATAACTTGTTTATGCATTCAAAACTCTCATTTTAAAAAACCTCATTACCTTCCATACTTCTTTTCACCATTTCTTGTTCCAACAACACCAATGCAACCTCAAATTTCACAGCTACGCATCAATCTTCATATGCCAGTGATCGTCATAGTTTTGTAATTCGCCACCCTAGCCTGTAATTTTCTATTCAAAGATATCTTCTCAAAAAGGCAAGCCAAAATTAATCATGGAAATCCCTACATTTCTCTCTGTTATTAACCTAGACAAGCTCCCTCTGGTCGACAAGCAATACAAAATCTCAGAAACCTAGTGCGAGTTTGATTTGTATGAACTC
Organism: Pinus tabuliformis; assembly: GCA_031772625.1. Classification (NCBI taxonomy): domain Eukaryota; kingdom Viridiplantae; phylum Streptophyta; class Pinopsida; order Pinales; family Pinaceae; genus Pinus; species Pinus tabuliformis. The sequence goes on from CM062816.1 coordinate 440,417,008, forward strand.
CACAACTGAGAAAACCAAAAATTCCTAGATGTCAGTGATGAATTGAGTATCTGGAAATGTTTCTTTCCCTAATTTTTCTTTCCTAGTATTCATACCTTCCGAGAATTTGTCACCTGGTGCCATCTTAGGTATCTTCCTAGTCAGAGGGAAGTAATTGGAAAAAACAATGAAGTTTTATTTGTTACGACAACTGAATCCATCTGCCAAGCACTCCAAATCAATATCCAAGCTCATATGCACCCCTTTTATAATGATTCCCTCAAGGAGATCTATCAAAAAAACACATTTCCTCAACGAGCCTGTATCTTTCGGTCATTCCTACCTGAAAATTCCGACTTGCCTAGAACTAATCCTCCTTATTCCACCTCAATTTTTCCAGAAATGTCAAGGAAGATAATTTCTCTGGTCGCATGTCTATTAGGTTATCCTACCGATCAGTAGGAAGATGAAGTAATATTGGGATTTTTATTAGTGTTCTATATGGGTAATAAGCCCTCATTGATTTTCAACTACAATCATTTTTTTGGAAAACAATATTCATGATAGGTTTCTAAAGTTTTCTGCTGAAGGTGCTTTTAAAATTCAATCAGTTATTTTGTATTTTCTTTTAATTCATCAATAAGATAGGTTTAAATTCGAATTTCAGAAGTTAGATGGACAAGGGAAACCTCAATCAGTCATTCACTGGACTTCCTTCATAAGGAAGAACACAAAAGAGCACTCCTCCAGTCTCTTTGTAAACCAATTTTTGCATATGTCTTTATGTCTTCTCAGCAGTGATGTTATACCAAGGATTTCATCTAAAATCAAAAGAATTCTGCACCTTATTGAGAAAGAAAAACTTGGAGACTGGAACCTTTACCTGAATTATACAGAGATTGGAATATATGGTTGTGAACTCCCTCCCTACAGGTTACCAGTATTTGTACCAATAAGGATATTTTCCTTAGAATACATTAGGAAAATGATGAACATGGATGATTTGAATTTTATATCGAGGAAGCAGAAAACACAATTCAAGTTGTAGGCACAGATTGGCCCTTTCATTGTCAATACCAGAGCAACAACAAAGGAGGTAGATAATTTGATAAAGTAGATGAAATTCAAATTGAGTTTTACTTGGACCTATGATCCCTTGTGAATTAATTCAAGGTTGAGAATTGAGCACAAAACACCACCATATGCACATACAACCAGACCAAAGATAGAACAATTCACAAATCATGAAGAATGGCAGGAGAATATATTACAGGAAGCTGAGGAATAAATTGTTAGTCAAACATCTTCATAGAATCTAGTTCCCAAAGAAAAACAAAAAAAAATATCAGGAGAAAGTCTGTCTCCTACAGACTCAGAAGCTTAAGCTATAGGTTCCATTGTTTTCAAAAAGGATAAATAAGACAAATACTCAAGAAGAATCCATAGAAGGAAAATGTTCACAAGAGCAGGCCATAATGGTACTGTTAGGTTTTCCCACTACTTATTTCCACAAATAGAAGAGATAACAAATTCTCCTATGTCTTCTGTTTCTCAAGATACAACGAAAGAAAATATTTTTGCTAGATAGAGAGAAATAAAAAGGAAGAATGAAGCATTAAATTCCACTACTTATTCAAAATTTTGGAAGCAGTTTTCCATTACACAACATAGACTTTTGTTTGCACTTGATACTGAAAAGGGACAATTTCAATTAGCTTTCTTGGAACCTAAAGTTCAAGTCCCTAAAAGTACAAAAGATTACAAAACATACATTTTTTCTTTTGACATCAAGAAAATTCATGCCATTGATCAAATTGACCCTCATAAGCAGGTTGTTGAAATGATATATTCTACATTGACAAGTTCAACTATGGTATCCTCTTGTTATAGCTCCAAATCTCACTCTTATGGTTTGTGATGCTGCACTTATGGCCTAGGGCAACCCCTCCTTCCAGACCTGGTCCAAAAATTTAAAAAACAGTGTTTTATTCCCTGTACGCGACTTTGCCCTGTGTTAAACGCGTGTACACGCGGGTATGTTATACCCAACCCGCGTGTATCTATTAAAACACTTAAAAAAATATAATTTCCTCTTTTTTGGGCGGTGATCGCGGGTTTACCTGCTGGATCACCTGTTAGTGCCCGTGGCCCAACTGTTCCCAACCAACTCCTAACTAAAAAACTACTTTGGAGAGGGTATAAAAAGACATCAAAGGGAAGGCCAAGGGGAGAGAGAAAGGAGAGCAAGATTATTATGCTGAGATTTTTCCCTTAGACCAGGTCTGAAGTCCTTGGTGCATTCTGCACTTCCCCCATTTTGCATAGGAAACCCTTGTTTCCATGTGTATTGGTGATCATTCACCCTTGACATCATCATTGAGTAAGACTTGGAAGGAGCTCTTGTTGAAGGCTGGAGGCTGGAACGAATCCGGGAGGAAGCTTGCTTGGAGCCTGCTGAAGGTGTTCAGGTGATATCTTTCCGATATATGTACTTTATTTGCCTTTATATATAAAGAAACACGTCTTTGTTCCCGAATAATCTTTCTTTATGCTTATGAGATTCTTGTGGTGAATTCTTATGAAAGTAGTTACTTAAAGATTATTTATAACTAACTTTATAGCATAAAGATGATTTATACATAAACTTCTATACATGTACTGTTGTGTTCTTTGATTTGTTTGTCTTGCAGGTCAGAGAAAGAAGAAGGGAACTCCAAGAAGGGTTTGCACCCTAACGGTCTTCTCGGACGTAGGACCTTAGGTATGTACCCTAAACATTAGAATTTGCTTAAAAGTAAAAAAGATGGCTGTGTGTGTGTGTTTCTTTGTATAAGCAATTTTCAGTCTGGTAGAGTCTCAGCCCAAAGGACTCTAGGGGTACTTTCCCTTCAACCAGAATTGGCGACTCCACTGGGGACAACACTCTTGTTGTTCCTAGTTTGGGTAGTCCTCAAGCCAATCAAGGCTCAGTCCCTCTGTTTGTTGGTTCTGACTGTTTGATATTTTCTTGAACTCCAAGCTTTTCCAGTTTTTCAGTTTGTGTTTTTTATTTTTCTTGAAACACTTCATATACGCACTTTTTCGGGATTACAGAAGCGTATATACGCAAGTTGCACTAAGTAAACCCGCGTATACGCAGGTTTCCTTAGTTACAGTCGCGTGTACACGCATTCTGCAAATAATTGCAGGCGCGTATATCACATAATTTTCAAGATTTATAATTTTTCTTTTGGCTGAATGTCTGTCTGGTGGTTTGGGTCAGTTTAAAGCAGTCAATTCCCAGTGACAGTTCTCTGTTTAACAGGGGGCATCTTGTTTCGAACTCTCTCTAGGAGTGCTAGTCTTGTTTTTCGTTGATTGCAAGCGTCATTGATTTTTGACACACAAGGTTTCTGTTTAAGAATCTTGATTGCTCTGTTTCGGCAGAGTGGGAAGATTGTCTTAAAATCTTTGTGTCCATTTTGTTTTCATGACATTTGTGTTTGCTTAACGAAATCATTTTTATGACCATTTGCTCCTTCGTTTCGGGAAAGTTGTTTGTTACCATTTCCTTGAAACTTGTCTTTTGATTTCTTGGACTTTCATTGCTGCTTTTGATTGTCAAAAGCGACTTCGAACACATTTTATTTTTGTTGAGTTCTCATCATTTCATTGGTGTCAATTCACAAAAGTGTTTGGTTGCTTGTTTATCAATCATTGGTGTCAGTATTTTTGAGAGTTTTTCCTTTGAAAAAGACTTTTTGGTTTGATTGAAAGAAAATCTTTTGAAAGTTTCTGAGTTTCGCTTTCTTAAACTTGCTTCTCATCTGATTTCCTTTTTTGCGAAGTGAAAGTGCTTTGTTTTTTATCTTAAAACTTGTTTTTATTGTTTGGACGAAATGATTAGTAACAAATCATCTTCTATCTAAGCATTTCAGTGGCAAGACAAAATTTGGTAAAGCAGCAACTTTCCTTCTTTGTTTTTAGAGTAGTCTTTGAATCGTGCATCCACATTTAGTTCTTGCATTAGGGAAAGATTTGCATCTCTTTTTAGGCATATTTAGTTTTGTTAGTTTTTGTGAGTGTGGAGTCTGAAAAGAAAAAGGAAATTTTTTTTTTGTTTATATTACAAGTGCCTTCTGAACCTCATAGAAATTGCTATTCATCGAAAACAAAAGTGCATGTGCATGTAGCTAGGTTTTATTAATTTCTTTTGCGTCCATAAAACACCACAAGTTTCACCTCCATTACCTTTGACTTAAAGAACAGCCTAATAAAATCAAGCGCTTAATTAAAATCCACTAGAACTTTTTGTTTTAGTTATTACACCAACAAGTTTAGGATTTTAGGGCCTTGGATTAGGCGAGTGGAGAGTTAACTCTCCAAGGCCACACAAAACGTCAAACATAAGAGTCTGATTAAAGAGAGTAAATCCAATAGCGTTAGGGAGACCAGGAAGACTCCGGATCTGGGAGTTAAGCACGAGGGTCTGTGAAGACAGGGAAGAGAGATACCCCCTCTCCTACTTGTCCGAACTTACCTCACGACTGTTCCGCCTGGCTTCTGCGACGAGTTGGTACCCATAGTTGCCTCTCCTAGGGATCTGCATAGGTGGCTGCGGAGGGGAATCCCGTGGCACCTGAGGTCGACGTTGTATCACTCTCGACAGTACTTCCGGAGGGCACCCTTGCGAAGCTTGGGGCTTGCACCGGCGCAGACTGTTGTTAGGAGGTCAGCGTAACTTCCTCTGATACCTTCGCTGATAGGACTGGGCCCTCATCATCCCAGACTATCCTCGGAAGGCCCTTTGATTCACTTTCTCGTATTTTGGTGTCCGGTCTCAATCACCCGGAGCGGAAATACTTGAAAGTTGTTTGACTGGCTGTATCTTTAGGAACTTTTTAGTGTGTGCTCTGTGCTCCTAGTTGGCCTAGCTTTTAATTTTTTGAGTCTTTAGATAAGATCATAACAAAAAATTCAAAGTGGCTGACCGGTCTCCAAGACGGTCTCGAAGACTTCGTGGTCTCTCGCCACCTAGTTTAGAGCCTTCTCCTAGAAGGCGCAGAGGGAATACTACCGGTGGGGTCCGTCCCACGCCGGCTGACGCATCGGGGATTGATCCTCCTCTCGGGGATATTAGCGGCCAAGCAAGGCCTGGTACTTTTGAACAAGAGAGGGACGCTCCAGTCTTTTCTCAAGTTCGCTTTCAAGCGGAGGATAACGTAGAGGTAGAAGAACTTTCAGAATCATTAGTGATTCCAAATTCTCCACTACCATCTAGTTACCCAGACGTATTGCAATACGTTGGGCCTCCATTATATAGACCAGCGAGTCCAGGTTACGCTACGCGCTTACCATTTATGATCACTACTGGAAGCATGGCTTCCACAAGTGCTGCGACTATGCAAACCCCAACATCGGTGCAAGGGGGAGGAACCATTTCCATCCCCTCCGCTTCCTTGTTCGGATCGTTTGCTAGCACATCTTTGGTTGGGTCTACCTCCATTCCGTCCACGAGTGGAAATGCCCAAACCAATGCTTTTAGTACTGGTTCCTTCCTTTTTGGCACCCAATCACAGGGTATTCCGTCAGTTCCGTTCAATGCCGCTACGTCCATGATGGGCGGATCGGCTTCATTTCAGGGTTTTCCTTTTGGAAGTGGTCATATTCCACATTCCAACCCAATGGTAGGATCCATGCCTTTTTCTTCAATAGGACAAAGCAGCAATCCTTTCCAAGGTTGGAATAACCCTGGGGCTAGTAACGCAGGAACTGCGAATCCATTCATTGGCCAACAAGGAAGTAGGCCGTATTCCACGGTTAGCATGTTTCAAAGTATTCCTCCCCTCGCTTCGGCTTGGAACCCATATCAGGGGTTATCGACTCCTTACAATTCTATAGGAGGAAACTTTGCAAGCTATGGAGCTTATACGGCAGGAGTTGGTCAAACTCCGAATTTTGCTGGACCACAAGGCTTGCCCTTTGGTTCAGCTGGTTCTACTGGTCACTTGGGGCAGCCTGGTGCCTCTCAAATCCCAGGACAATCTTTTCAGAACTTGGGGAGTTCTGCCCAGTCTGGGTGGAATCCCCTAGGTCCTCCTAGGCTTCCATTTCTGGCAACGTTAAACTTGCCAGATCTCACTAAGCTAACGAACGACCCTATCAGATACAATCCAGCCTGGCCTCCGGTCCCAACCAAACTCCCTTCGGACATCCCAAAATTCGAAGGGAAGAGTGGTGAAGATCCGGGCGATCATGTAACCACATTCCATTTGTGGTGCTCATCTAACTCCCTCATCGAAGATTCGGTTAGGTTGAGACTTTTTCAGCGCACCTTGACTGGTAATGCGGCTAAATGGTACATAGAGTTGCCAGGGGGCAGCTTTACATCGTTCGCAGACTTAGCTAATATCTTCTTGAATCACTTTCAGTTGCCTGTCCGCTATGATGCCGGAACTGAACTTCTGGCTACCTTTCGTCAGGATAAGGCAACCCACATTTCTAATCACATACAGGAATGGAGACGGAGAAAAAGTCTCATTAAAGCCGAAATCCCTCCGGAGTACCGTCTAGAGTGGTTTTTGAAGTCTTTGCAACCTGAGATCTCCAAGGATGTCTCCATGTCTGGGGTCTATTCTGAGGAGCAAGCCATTTTCAGGGCCCAGCAGTTAGAACTGATCTACTCTCAGTCTGGGATCCTCCAAAAGTACTTGCCAGATGCTCCTGGATCTAAGGTTGATTTAGCTAAGCCAAAGCCAGGTCCGCATGCGGATGGTATCGTGGGGTCTGTAGACTCAACTACAGTGAACTTGCTGAATCAATTGCAGCAGTTGTCATTACAAACTGCTCCTAACAACCAAGTCACAATGTCTAATCCTCCTGCTTCCCAAAATTATTCCATTAACGCCGTCCAATCCAATAACCCCAAAGGAAATCAAAATTCCGATGGGAAAAAGAAAGGACGTGGTAAAAAGAAGAACTCGGATGGGAAGCCCGATGCAAATAAATCCGGCAACAACGCTGGTGGTGGTAACGGTGAGTTGAGAAAGAAAGTCAAGTTTCCTTGCAAGTTATGCAGTGGAGACCATCTAACTCATCTTTGCCCTAAAATCGAAGACGCTCAGCGCTTGTTAGCACAGCAAGGGACTTCTAGTTCGCAAGCTGTGTTGACTAACCCGTTTCCCCAAGGGCAGCAACTTCTTGCTGGCGCGAATTCGAATCCTGGGACCTCCTCAGGGGGCAACCAGGAAGGGGAAAAAGCATCAAATGTTTTTATGATGGGTTCAAACGTTAACGTGACTACTCGGTCACGTGATTATGGTGAAGCCGAAACATCTAAGGATAAAACGGTTCCCGGAAGTAATGACCTTCATATTGAGCGACCTCCTGTTGAGACTGTACCTAGGATACCGAAAGGTTCCGCCAAACGCGCGACAATTAACCCCAATGCTAGAGCTGCTCAAAATTACTCCATTGTGGAGGATTTGGCTCAAAGCCCATGTGCTATGTCCGCTTTGGAAGTTCTCCAGTCGTGTCCGTCTCAGAGAAGTGCTTTACTCTCCGCCATTGGAGCAGTCGATTCAGCTAACTCTCTAGTGCTCTCTTTTGACATGTCAAATGTCAAAAAGAGACTCCCTCATCATATGGCTTTTCAAGTAAAGTCAACATACCGGAAAATCAATATTTTTCGCACCGTTATCGATGAAGGAGCTTCCACATGCATCATGTCCATGTCTTGTTGGAAGGCTATCGGTTCACCTTCGGCTGTTCCTTCACCAACCGTCTTAACTGCATTTGATGGCCATTCTCACAAGCCGCATGGGATTATCCCGGCCTTTCCTATATGTGTTGGAGGGAAGGTCGTTAATATCGAAGTTGAAGTCGTAGATGCTAACCTAGACTATAATCTCCTATTAGGAAGGAACTGGGTGTACGAGATGGAAGCCGTTGTTTCGACTTTGTTTCGTGTCATTTGCTTTCCTCATGAGGGGAAAATCGTTAAGGTTGATCAATTGGACTATGCTCCAATCGATCCTCAAGCAACCTCCGACTCTACTGTTCCTTTGGTGGATAACCCTTGCCCGCCGACCGAGAATTTAGGAGTAGGGATGTATTCCTCATTGATGGGTACGTTTGATCTTCCCTCTCCTTTTGCAAGAATCAATGCTATTTCATCATCCAAGGAATCTTCTCGAGAGGGGTTCTTCCGAACTCATCATTTTTCCGACCCTTGGACCTTGCCTTCACCTACGACCACATTAGTTGAAGGGCAAGTTAATGGAATGGCGTTTCCTATATCTGCAGCTGAGCTTAGATATCAGGCTATCGTAGACTCTGCAGATAACCATTCTACTCCCTTTTCCGAAGAGGAGCTAGATGGTCATGTGGCCCCCGCTTGGAGCTTTGATTCTAACTCTGCCTTGGACTGCTTAGATTCGGTTCTACCTTCTGAAGAAGCAATCCTCGAAATTATGATGGGTATAGATCGACCTTGGGAAGACTTACACCATCGCTCATATTTTCTTCCTCCATTGCAGGAAGTAGAATCTAGATTCTCCGAGCTCGTTGGTAGTGATGTTTGTACGGTATCGAACCCTTTGGCTCCAACACACACACGTGCTGAAGGTAATATGTCGGTAATCTCAAAAACGATACCTATAAACATCTCTAAAAATCCTAACATCATCGAGAATATCTTCATCGGAAGTGAGTGTTCCCCTGAAGAAATTCAAATTTACACCGACCTATTCAAGGAATATCGTGATGTATTTGCTTGGTCTTATGAGGAAATGCCCGGCATTGATCCTTCTATCGTCCAACATGAGATCAAGACGTACGAAAACGCAAAACCGATTCGTCAAAGGCTTCGGCCGGTTAACCCTAGGAAAACAGCGGCTATCAAAGCTGAGGTTGAGAAGCTGCTAAGGGCGAGTTTTATATACCCTGTTCCTCTTACGGATTGGGTTTCGAATCCAGTCCCTGTGGACAAAAAGCAAGGAACAATCCGCGTATGCATCGATTTTAGGGACTTAAACAAGGCTTGTCCAAAAGACAATTACCCCACGCCATTTATTGATCAAATTATTGACGAGTGTGCGGGTAATGCGATTTTCTCCTTTATGGATGGTTTCTCAGGTTATAATCAAATCTCTATTCGTCCTGAGGATCAGCATAAGACTGCCTTCATATGTCCCTGGGGTACCTTTGCATATCGAAAGATGCCCTTCGGTCTTAAAAATGCTGGAGCCACCTTCCAGCGGGCCATGTCTTACGCTTTCCACGACATCAAACATATCATCGAGGCATACTTAGATGATCTCGCTGCTCGTTCTCGAAAGAGAACTGATCATCCTAGTCATCTTCGATTAGTCTTTGAGCGATGTCGCTTTTACAAAATCCGGTTGAATCCTAATAAGTGCGTTTTCGCGGTTACATCAGGTCGGTTGTTAGGGTTTATAGTTTCCAATGAAGGGATCGGGTTGATCCCTTCAAGGTTGAGGCAATAGTTCAGTTGCCTCCCCCGTCTTCAATTCGTCAACTTCAAAGTCTTCAAGGGAAGGCCAATTTCTTAAGAAGGTTTATAGCAAACTATGCCGAGATCACTAAAGGGTTCATGCGTTTGCTACGGAAAGGAGTTCCATTCCTGTGGGACGACTTTGCGCAGCGGTCGTTTGATGCTTTGAAAAAGGCATTAGTCTCTGCCCCGCTTTTGAGTCCACCGGATTACGGTAGAGACTTCCTCTTATATCTCGCTGCAGCAGAATCTACCATTGGTATGGTTCTAGTTCAGGAAGACGATGCTCTTGTCGAGCACGTGATTTATTATTTGAGCCGAGGCTTGATAGGCCCTGAACTCCGCTATTCTCCTGTTGAGAAGTTGGCCTTGGCAGCAGTCCATGCTGTCCAGAGGCTCCGTCATTACATTTTGCTACGCAAAACTTTTGTCTTAGCGGCGGTCAATCCATTCCAATTTGTCCTCAGTAGGCGAGTGATTGGGGGCAAATATAATAGATGGATAGTCATTTTACAAGAATTCGACCTCGAGTTCTTGTCCGCCAAGTCTAAGAAATCTATGGTCTTCGCGGAGCTAATTTCTGAGCTTCCTTGTGGAGAGGATGTTGTTTATGAGGAAAGTTTACCCGACGAACATATATTCCTCATCTCTTCACAAGACCCTTGGTATGGAGATATCATTGTTTATCTCCAGACTTCGAAGTTTCCCTCTACTTCCTCCAAGGATGAACGTCGCAAGTTACGTCACCTGGCTAAAAACTATGTTATCATTGGTGACACTTTATACCGTCGAGGGGTTGATTCAATTCTTCGACGTTGTTTAACCTTAGAGGAAGCAGAGTCTGTTCTTAATGATTGCCACAGTGGAGCTTGTGGTGGTCATCTATCCGGGCTTGCTACAGCCCAGCGCATCTTACGTGCCGGCTACTTTTGGCCTTCACTCTTTAAGGACTGTGTGGAAGCGGTAAAACGCTGTCACCCGTGTCAAATTTTTACTCGTAAGATGCGCGCGCATCCAGCTCCCCTTTTTCCCGTTGTCACCGTCGGTCCCTTTACTAAGTGGGGTATTGATTTTACGACTTGTAATCCGCCTTCAGCGGCAAATCACAAGTACATTATCGTGGCTGTAGACTACTTCACGAAGTGGGCTGAAGCCATGCCTACTTATAAGAACGACAGTGACACGGCAGCTTTGTTTCTTTTCAATCAAGTTATCTCAAGGTTCGGTATCCCAAGAGAGATTGTCACTGACCATGGCAGTCATTTCCAAAATCAGCTAATGTCCGAATTGGCTTTTAAATTAGGTTTCCGTCAAGAGCATTCGTCTCCTTACTATCCTCAGGCCAATGGACAGGTCGAGGCGGTCAATAAAACTCTTAAGACGATACTCCAACGGACAATCGATAAAAATCGGTCCAATTGGCACATTATGTTATATCCGGCTCTTTGGGCATACCGAACCTCCGTTAAAACGGCTACTGGTTTTACTCCTTTTCAGTTAGTTTACGGGGTGGAATCTATCTTTCCGGTCGAATGTGAAATTCCATCTCTGAAATTGGCTGTCGAGCTTCTTCCTGAGACTTCGAGTCTCGAGGAGCGCCTAGTTCATCTGGAACATCTCGATGAGCAGCGTCGAGATGCCGCCACGACGAATGAGGCCCATAAGAAAAGGGTCAAAACTCAGTATGATAAGTCTGTCAGACCTCGTGTTTTTTCTGAAGGTGACCTTGTCTTGGTCTATGACCAAGATAAGGACGCCTTGGGGGCAGGCAAATTCAAGCCTATGTGGTACGGTCCTTTCATTATCAAACGAGTCTTAGAAAAAGGATCGTATGAGTTAATTGATTTCGAAGGAAACAAGCTGGCGGAGCCCCGAAATGGGCTCTATTTAAAGAAGTATTTTGCTTAGTTTTACCAGGCAATGGCTTCTTTGTATTTTATGTATATTTGTACATATCTTATCGAGCGTTTTTCTGATATCAGCACTTTTGGTCTGCTTTGGCAGGTGTTGATGGATGATTTGGTTTATTTTGGATTCGCCGATGGTGCTAGTCGGCACACTCGGAATCTTGCTTCCGCAGCTTGGGTACTTTATTACCCAACTGGTCAGTTGATGACATCGAGAGGCGTGTGTATCGGTCCTGCTTCAAACAATATGGCCGAGTATACAGCTGTTATCAATTTATTATCCGAGGCAATCTCTTACGGGATCGACTCGTTGGTAGTGTATCTTGATTCTCAATTGATAGTGTCTCAGTTAAATAACATTTATCGGGTTAGAGATCCATCATTATATCGCCAATATTTAAGGGTGAGGTTGTTGCAAAGATCATTTACTTACATTAATTATTTGCACATTCCAAGATCTCAAAATTGGTTAGCTGATTCTATCGCTAATCAAGCATTAGACTGGCATATCAATCATTCATCATCATAAAATCATGCATCAAAAAGTCAAACTGTATATATATATATATCGCAAAGCGTCTCGAGTGTACATATGTGTGTCCAAAAATATACAAAATTGGGACTCAAATGCCCATAATCATGTCAGGCATATCTAATGCCTCGGCTCTGGATGAGCAGCTAAATAACTAACTATAGCATTGGCCACGCGCCGAAAAACGCGAACCCAGTCACGTGGCATCCCAACCACATGACGCTGCATATCTGGAGGAAGGTCCTCTATCTCGGCCATCGGTACTTGATAGCTCAATCTCGCCAAGTGTCGCTGGACGTTGGCAAGGGTCCTTTCCGCATCCGCAGCCGCCTCTTCGGCTCCTCGGCCACGCCGTCCGTGCCGTGGGAATCCATCTGGTCGCACAGGCCCAATGTCTGGAACATGATCATCATATCAGTCATTTGAATCTCATCAAAAAAAAAATATATTTTTCAAAGTTCATCATTATGCTTGAAAAATCCTAAAAATCATAAAATCATAAAAATCAAAAAAAAAATCTTACCGATCTCGCCCCATGCTGCATCTGGTGGCAGCACTAGGTCAGGATCTCCTCGGAAATCCAGTCCAGCATAGGGGTAGTCGTCTATGGCGATGATCTGTTGCTCCCACCAAGCAAAAAAGTCGTCGTCGAATGCATTCCTGGGCACTTCCCCACCCCCCAGACGTTTCATCAAGTCAGCCCACCGGCCCATACGTGGATCACGTGGACTACTGATGGGAACTGCTACCCTGGGGCGGAGTGCAGGAACCTTCTCGAAGAAAAATGTGCATAAAATGGTCCCATACCCAAAGTTCTTGGTCTGTCCCTTCCTGATAGAAGCAAGCTGCTCCTTCATGTTGGCAAGTAGGGGAGTACACCAGTCAAACACCGTGGTGAGACAGTCCACTGCTACGCTCATGTTTACTCGTGATGCCTGATGTAGCGAAGATGACCCGTTCACTCGAGCTATGGTGAACAGGATTATCCGCAGTGACAAACTCGCCACGTGTGGGATCGAGATCTGACTCCCGACCTTCCGATGACCTGGGCAGTAAAGTTGTACATAGTCGTCTACGCTGAGACTATTCCGGGTCCTGCCCCGGGAGTGGACTACCTCTCCCCTTCGGGAAAGGCCCGTGATGAAATATATATCTTCCACTTCTATCCTGAGTGGCATTTGATCAATCATAAAGGCTTCTTCCTCGACATCCCAGTAATCAATAAGTCTCTCGAGCAGACGCACATTTGCTTTCATATTCGGCAACTTAAAGAATTTTAACAATCCGCATCCCCGTAAGGCATCTAATGCCTCATCATTCTCCATAACTTCATTATCTACAGCTGAGTGCTCTCTTTCACGCCATGTGAGAGTCATCCTGGAAGAAAAAATCAATTTCATCCATTAGTTTTTTGTATAAAAATTTTTCGCTGCGCACACGCGGTTTACCCTATACACAGTCGCGTGTAGGGCCGTCGTATACGCGATTTATATACATCCAACCCGCGTGTACGCCGCAGAGCAATTTTTTGCAAAAATCTAACGGTGAAACATTAATTAAACTTCCTAAAAACTATCACAATTGATTGCAAGACAAGTTTAGTGCTTACCTGGAAGTTTTCGGCAAGTTTGAACGGTTGAATAAGTCACGGGGAAAGTTTGCTCCTTTTGCTCCACAATTTGCTCTCCAAGTCAAACGGTGAAAATGGTAAGTCCAAAATTTCTTTTTATAAGTTTTGAAAATGCAAAATTTTTTCAAAATTTTATTTTGTTTGGTTTCATGTCACTTTTAACTTGGGAGCTTGGAATGTCGAGATTGAGTTGTTTTTCAGGACATTTTGGACATTTTTCGACGGTTCGAGGCGGTTCCATGACTGCTGACCCGTCATGGCAGGTATCGTGTTCTCACTGGCATATAGGTTAGGGACACCATTTTTCCGTTGCATTATGCATACTAGCCTCCATTTGACCGATACATCTGCCGTAGGGTCGACCCCATCATGTTATGGTTCGCAAGCCATTTTCACTCGCCGATTCTTTAAATCATGACATGATGGTAGAGCCATCCTTTTACATGGGCATCCTAGTTAGCACCTCACTGACATTTGTTGCCCATGCTGCTTCGTTTTGAGTAGGCTCGGGAGTCCTCTGTAGTCCCGCCATGACTTATGCGTTGAAGACTCATTCTTCCTTGCTTCTTCGCTTCGTTCTGGCCTTATACCCTAGAGGCTCCTATGTGTGTTGAGTTGTACTTCTGCATTGCATGTTGACCATTTGCACCTTTTGGCCTATAGCCGGCTTCACTTGGACTCGTGTTTAAGCCCACTTTTGACCATGGCGTCTGCAAAAATCAACCTTGCATCCCTTGACCTCTGCAGCTTGACATACCCAGATCCGTGGAAGGAACATACCTCTGAGTGTCACTGACCAGTTTTTCACCTCCCTGCATTGAGCATAGGAACGTTCCTTTCCCAGGAACTAGAGCATCTGTTTCACCGACACTCGTTCTTTCCACTGTACCATAGCATTCTTTTATTCTTTTTCCGGCTTATCAGAAAAAGACAAAAAAATTAAATATTCCAAAAAGAGCGGGAACAGGGACATTATTTCCATTTATTGTTGGCAGCTAGAGTCAGTCGTGTCGCCCTTGAACAAAGCACTCAAAACAAAGTCTCCTCCGCTTGGGTGGGATTTAGTTTGACTTAGGTAAGCCATAACCTTGTTATCGAGTCAGTTCTCCCCCGATTGGTTATCTCTTCCAATCATATGGAGGGTTCGTTCGTGCCTCCTGCATGACGAACTTATACAGATTCATTATATGCTGCCACATAGTCACATTGAGTCGTGCTTTTGTTCAAGGGAAGTTAGCCTGAGTCGGCCTTTCTGCGGTGTCTCTTGACTCATTTTTCAGTCGGCCATCCCTGGTTGTCAGTGTCATGTCTATCATCACATCAGTTATATTGGTCCTTCACTCGTGCCGGTTTGAGAAGGTCCCCATTGACTTCTTGCTGGCGGGTCTTGTCCTTATCGACGACGACACATTGCTCTGAGGGCAGACCTAGAGACCGCACCCTGGCCCTATTTTCATTATTGATAGGTCACCTTGTGCTCAGCATCGATCAGTATCATGGGTCTTTGACTGAGTGGTTTCCCTTGTGTTCGACATCAGCATACATTATCACACATTGGGATTCGTGCAGTACCTTGGTTTCCATTTGACCCTATTGGTGGATACCTCGCCTCTGTGTCAGCTTTCATTATTGGTTGGTTCAGAGGGTTTCTGCCGTGCGCTAGCCACATCTTGTGTACGCCGGAAACGTACTTTCGGTTGGGTTACTACATCTTTTTCGTCCGATTCCTTCCACATTATTGGCCTACGGGTTACACTCGCGCTAGATTGATGGAGGATGCCTTAATGCCTTCCTTCTAGCGGATCTTTCCCTATCGACTCCGACTCATTGCTCTGGGGCAAAGATATAGAGTCCATTTGGCAGTACCTTGGGGTTTGCAGTCATTAGTGGCAGATTCCTCGCTATCGACAGTGGGAAACCATCATTGTCTCCTGATTGATAGATTCTTACAGGTGTTCGACTTCAGCTCATCTATTCACACTTGTTAGATTGTACTGGGTACCTTGACGCTCATTATCATTATCGGTGAGTAGTCTCGCGTTTGTTAACGGTATACATCAATGACCGGTAATCAAACGATTTCTCACATGGTCGACTTCAGATCATTTATTCCCATGGTGTAGAAATGTACCACGGCGGTCGGTGAAGACCTCAGGTTGTATCAGCATTCATTGGTTCACTTGACAGTTGCTCCTGTTGCTGCTAGTTGATACCATTCCACCTTATATGTTGCAGTCAGTCATGGCGACATTTTATATGCTAGCACCTGAGTTTGCAGTGTAGTACCATCCTATTCCATCATGTTCAGTTGGTACCTTATGGGATCAGTCTTTGATTTCAGTGATCCGTTGCATCTTTCAGCATCATTGACAGTTTTATATGTGATATTCAGACATGTACTTACTCATTATGGTCAGATGATCCATTATGTATTTTACAGTCATTTATACTTGTATACTTAGTGGATCCGCTTGTACTTGATATGCGGACATGCTTTACTTTTCCTGAGCATGGGTATGCCCGCCTCAGACAGTGTTTCTTTCTGATCTCCTTTCGGTGGCTTGGCAGGCTGAATTCTGGTGAAGTCCTCCTCGGTTTTTCGGCAGAGTTCCTTTCCTTGTACTTACTTAATGTATTTCGGCCATCATGTTCCCCTTCTGACCTCATACATTAGGGGGCATCTGTTATAGCTCCAAATCTCACTCTTATGGTTTGTGATGCTGCACTTATGGCCTAGGGCAACCCCTCCTTCCAGACCTGGTCCAAAAATTTAAAAAACAGTGTTTTATTCCCTGTACGCGACTTTGCCCTGTGTTAAACGCGTGTACACGCGGGTATGTTATACCCAACCCGCGTGTATCTATTAAAACACTTAAAAAAATATAATTTCCTCTTTTTCGGGCGGTGATCGCGGGTTTACCTGCTGGATCACCTGTTAGTGCCCGTGGCCCAACTGTTCCCAACCAACTCCTAACTAAAAAACTACTTTGGAGAGGGTATAAAAAGACATCAAAGGGAAGGCCAAGGGGAGAGAGAAAGGAGAGCAAGATTATTATGCTGAGATTTTTCCCTTAGACCAGGTCTGAAGTCCTTGGTGCATTCTGCACTTCCCCCATTTTGCATAGGAAACCCTTGTTTCCATGTGTATTGGTGATCATTCACCTTGACATCATCATTGAGTAAGACTTGGAAGGAGCTCTTGTTGAAGGCTGGAGGCTGGAACGAATCCGGGAGGAAGCTTGCTTGGAGCCTGCTGAAGGTGTTCAGGTGATATCTTTCCGATATATGTACTTTATTTGCCTTTATATATAAAGAAACACGTCTTTGTTCCCGAATAATCTTTCTTTATGCTTATGAGATTCTTGTGGTGAATTCTTATGAAAGTAGTTACTTAAAGATTATTTATAACTAACTTTATAGCATAAAGATGATTTATACATAAACTTCTATACATGTACTATTGTGTTCTTTGATTTGTTTGTCTTGCAGGTCAGAGAAAGAAGAAGGGAACTCCAAGAAGGGTTTGCACCCTAACGGTCTTCTCGGACGTAGGACCTTAGGTATGTACCCTAAACATTAGAATTTGCTTAAAAGTAAAAAAGATGGCTGTGTGTGTGTGTTTCTTTGTATAAGCAATTTTCAGTCTGGTAGAGTCTCAGCCCAAAGGACTCTAGGGGTACTTTCCCTTCAACCACCTCTAAACTGAAAGCTTCCTTGAACAATATTCACACACATGTGAAGATGGAGAGAATGCCATCTTTGGCTAAAGATATCAGAATCAAAGCTCTTGAAGATTTGGTGATTAAACTAGGATATGATCCTAGTGATATCAAAGTAGTAGAAGAGATGATAAAGAATAAAAAATGTCGACATTCAAGCATTAAAGAAGCAACTTAAACTTCCTACAACTGACTATCCACATGCTAAGGAAATAAGTCAACTTGAAAAGGAAAAGGAAAATATGTTTAAATTGATAGTTGAACAAAATCTTCCAATTTAGAAGATGGAAGCTGACATGGAAACACTCTTGAAATAAAAACAGAAAAAAGTCAGTATTTCAACTGCCATTCCTATAGCGACAACTTCTACAATAGGTACTTCAGCAACAAGGACATCTACAACAAAAACCATCGCAATAGAGACACAATATACTGATTCAACAAAATAACTGTCAAAGGCCATGGGAGACTTATCTTTGAAGGATCAAGAAATTGAAAAACTCAAAATACAACTCCAAAATATTCAAGAACATAAAATTAAATCTGATAATTCATATTTGGCTGAGATTCAAAAGAATTGTAAGTTAACTTAGCAATTAGAAGTTTATGAGAATGGATGTTTAATTGCACAAACTATTGCTCAGGCCAAAGAAAATATGTGGATTGACATTAATGCACCGGTCACTGAGTTATGGCCTTCAATTGAAATTATTTTTGAGCAAAAATATTTATTGTTGAGATCAAAGGCAACAGTAACAAAAATAAAAGAAGACCTGGACCATAAGCCAAGAGATGCCACAAGGATAATCAAAGTTTTAAACTACAAGACAAAAGACAAACTTGAATAATTCAGCATTGAAGACAAAATTGAACCTACCTTGGAGGTGAGAAAGGTTATAACCAAGAGGAATTTGATGCTACAACTTGAAAACAAGTGCCAAAATTTAGAGTTTGGTATTAAGAAATTTCATAGGAAATTCAATGCTCTGCATTAGAAAGGACTTCTAAGTTTGCAGGATATAGGTGGAAAATTGATTCCACTTGAAGATTATCAACACATGTTACATGAAATTTTAGTGGACAAGACCAAGTTGCATCAGAGGAGTTATAACTAGAAAAGATTTCATTGAAGGCTTAAATTATGATTTGTTAATTCAGCATGAATT
Source organism: Pinus tabuliformis (assembly GCA_031772625.1). NCBI lineage: Eukaryota > Viridiplantae > Streptophyta > Pinopsida > Pinales > Pinaceae > Pinus > Pinus tabuliformis. The sequence continues at coordinate 440,435,434 of CM062816.1, forward strand.
TAAGCATTTATTTTTAACTAGGCCCACTTTTGAAAAATATACTGAAGTTGATGAGTCAAATAGAAAATTGTTAAAGTTTTCTATCCCTGATGAAAAGAGAAGGGATAAAATGTGTGATCTCATCGAATAGGAACATAATGCTAAATTTTAGGAGCAGACAACAGATTAACAGGGACAGTGAACAAAAAAGCTGATTTCTAGCTATAGTCATCAAAAGAAACCCTTGAAATCTATGCAGAGTGTTCAAATCAGTTCAGATCTATTTTTTAGTTCTATTTTTGTAATATCCCAACTATTTTGGATGATATTATATTTTGTAATAAATTTTTATTCCAGTTTAGACATGTTTGAAGTCGAACTCTATAAATATTTTGTAATTCAAAGAAGAAAGGGTTGAATCCTTGCAATGAACAAGTGGACATGCTTGTAACTTTCTAAGTCATTTCTAAAATTAATAAAATGATTATGGATTCATTCTGAGCAACTTCTGTATCTCTGTGAGTTCTTCTGGTTATTCAATTATGTATTCATTTTTATTTTCTATGCTCATGTTCAAGGTAACATCAAAGTATGGGTAAGAATAGATTGAGTGTCAATCTCTTTGAAATCCCATACAAAGTTATCATCATTAAAATAAATTAATTAACTGAAACTGTTTGCCTTAGTTAATTCCTCTAAATTTTTTAATTGTTTCCTTCTGTCATCTCTTGCACATGCACTGTTTGGCTATATAAAACTTCTATATGCACCTACTATATATAAAGAATTAGATATTCAATATGAATGTTTAAGGAATTATATATCTTCTTAGATTTTGATTTCCAAAACATTTGAAAGCTTAATTTTGTTAAGAATTAAGAATCAACCCTTCTATTTCTCAGAAATACTTAGGATTTGCATCTGTTTAAAAGTTTAAGTATATGTCATCCATTCAAAATCAAAAAACTTATTTTAGATGCTTTTGCACAGTCCCTTAGCCTAAGACTGTCTACAAAGGATAACATCAGATTGGTGTAGTTTCCAAGGAACACAGATTGAAGCTTGTTTCCCTGGGACAATGATTATACTTACCTCTTAACGGTGAATAATAGGTCAGTAGGCTAAAATCCTTCACTTGGTGACTTTGTATATTAAATTTGGATTCACTCAAGCATACTAGATCACAGTCAGATCCAAATCTTTTCTCTCCTTTATTAGATCCAGAGAGATTAGTTAGAATTACATCAATTAGAAGTAGGTTAGGAGCCTCACTTGCTACTTTTGCCTCTGCTTTATCTGAAGTAACTTCATAATATGACCCTTCACAGTCAACTCCAATACCTGATAAATTATCAGATATTCCTCCAAAACTTTTAGAAATTATTTCTAAAGGAGTAGATCTTCAAACTGCACTTTTAGTCCATCAGCTTGAGGCTTTTGAACTTCCTTATTCCCATTTGGAACCTTTTGACAGTGGAGAAGATCCTAAACTTTCTCTTTCTCAATTTAAACCACTTGATTTCAAATCTTCTTTTGTACATACTTATCTATCGACTTCTACTAAACCTGAAGAAGAACTTAGTATTTATACTAATCCTCTAGCTTTTGAGGATCCTGAAAAGGTTCTACCTGAAGTTAAGAAGATGGTTATTAATCCTTATTTATTCTAGAAACCCAAACCTTCATTACCTTCTTCTTATAGTAAAGTTATTTCTCCTACAAAGACAACTCCATCACAAAATCAAATGGTTGGTATAAAACCAATTGTGGCAACACGTTATGCAACCTTAGTTCTTTCACCTATAGCCCAACTTCATGCTTTTCTTGATGGGTGTCTAAAAGATTTACCTAGATTTAATGGAGAGAGAGGGTCATCTGTTGAAGATCACCTAGCTGCATTCCTATATTTTTTTGATAACATGAATATTGAACATGAAGATATCTACACAAGACTGTTTGTTCAATCACTCGAAGGAAATGTTAGAATATGGTTCAGACAACTCCAAGATGATTCTATTAATTCGTGGGATGAACTAGTTAATATTTTCAAAAATCAATGGGGAGTAAAAAATGATGTTGTATATTACTTAACTGAATTTTAAAACTTGAAAAGAAACCCTGGTGAACCTGTAGCTGATTTCATCAAAAGATTCTTTAAACTCTATAACAAAATGCCTCCAGATTGAAAACCTCTAGTAACTGTTGCTAAGGTTAGGTTTTCCAAAGAATTTGAAGATGACTTTGCCGTAATGCTTAGGGAGAGAAAATCATAAACTTTAGCAGACATGGAAACTAGTGCAATTGAAGTTGAAGCTAATAGATCAACATTTGCTAAACTGAAAGCTAAGGATGAAAACGCTGAAAAGAGGATGAAAGCTAGAGATGAAGGTACCTCATCGAAAACTAAAGATGAAGATCATAAAATTGATGAAATTACCTATCTACTTGGAAATATTTATAATAGAATCTCTAGAATGGAAACTCAACCTAGAGTAACCCAACAAGTTGCAAACAGACCACAAGTTCAATACATAAGACCTTTTCAACCTCAAATTTTACAAAGACCAAACAATGATGAACAAATTCAACCTCCCCTAATGATTGATGATCAAGATCATGAAGAATTTGTTCCTTTCAATACAAATGATATCAATTATTTTGAAGGTCCTTCATCACAGAATTCTGTTGTTCCAATTACTCAAGATCATTCTTTAATTCAAAATCAAGAAAATTTTCAAATTTCCAAGTATCAAGCTTTTTTTGAATTCCTTATTGCTGAATTAAATAGAAGGTATGACCTTAGAACAAGACCAATACCTGGTCACCTAGTCAAAAAGGTTACCTTTGGTGAGCCTCAAGTAAAATCAACTGAAACACAAACATCATCAATTCAACCACAAAATCAGTTACAAGAACAAAATATTGTTAAAAAATCTGTCCCAACTATTTTTAATGTTGAAAAAGAATTAGAGAGAGTTAAAATTCCAATCCCATTATCTAAACTCTCCAAAAATCCAGGTTGTAAACATCAAGTCTCTAAATGGATTCAATCTTCAAGTATTGATGCAGAGGGGGATGTCACTAGTTTACAGGATGAAAAACCTCAAGTTATTTTTGGTCCTAGCTCAGATATGATTGATGAAAGTGTACCTCCATTTTATGTGATTTGTTGTGGAATGTTAGTTTTACTGTGCTAATTTCAACTTCAGAATTAAGAACAAATGCTTGTCAATTGCTTCATGTGCATAGATTCCCTTATGGTGTTTGTGAATCAAAACAGGTAAATTTATGTCAAGTTTTATGTTAGAATCATGAGCAGGATAGCATCAAAGATAAGTGCTAAACAATAGCAAGTAAATGTACAATAAAACCATCAAGAAGAACACTTAACACAATGTTTTGATGAAGGAGTTCACCCCTCCTAGGCTACATCTCCTTAGTCCAGCTTCCATGGCTTGGGCCTCTTTATTAGGTCAATAATGGTAAAAATGCTATTTACAAAGATCTACTACTCCTGAAACCTGCTTCAATGTGTTAAAAATGCTCAAATAATCTAGGAACACCTTTTCCTAAGCTCCATTTGGTCAAATTTTTCTCAAGTTATGACCAAAACTATTTTCTCCTAGTAAACCTCAACTAAAATTGGAGGAACTCCAGTTAGTCTTGCTATTTTTGGAGTTAGTGCTGAAATTATCAGAGCTCCAAAATTCTGCCAACCTTAATTTTTGATTAATTAATAGTTAAGTGTGGATTAATTAAAGTTAAACATGGTTAGGAACATTAAACACGTAGTTTTTGGTTAACTGATAACCGTTGGCTTGGAGGTTAGTTTGTAGTGTTCACATGGAAGGCATTACCTACTACAGTTAATGCTGACAGTCACGGTTTATGCTCGCAGTTATATGCTGCACATTGTGGTTTCCGCTTGACATGGTCACATGCCACAGTTTTCCTCCGGTGGTTGGTTGGTAGATAGTGCAGAGGGGGTTGCAGTCTAGCCCTGGCCCATGGTTCCATCGTTTGGTGGTGACCAGGGCTAGGGCTAGGCCCCAACCCTAACCCCCAAACTGCAAATTGTTAAACAACAAATACATATGGCACCCGTAGAATGGTAAGAACCAAATGGTAGCAGAGATGGTTAAGTGCTTGGACTATGCAGAGGAGGTCACGGAGTTGAACCTTGATGCCTCCATAAAAAATTTACTACATGCCGATCCGAGTCCTTTGGGGGGCGACATGTGGTGGCATCCGGGATTTCCACTTGTCCCCTCCTCATTGGTCCAACCTCTGACCAATTAAAACGTGCTAACTCACCATACCATCAACCAATAGCAACATGACACTTAGTGAAACCACATTGGATGTTGACCGACCTTTGAATTTGCCCAATCACCTGCCACACCAGTAGTATGGACTGCTGACTGTGTAGTGACTACATTTTTTTTCAAAATTTCTTCTGTTTAACAAAGTGGTTAGCGGGATCTATCTTCTTCATACAAACTCTGTTTTGAAAGAAACGAGTTGCATTTGGATTGTTTTTCCGAGACAAACATAGCCATTGAGGTTTCGAACAATTCCAAGCAATTTGATTTTTGAGCTAATTTTTGCCCCTAATCCAGATTCCGATCATTATGTCACCTTGAAAATTCATGATTGCCTTTTATAATTGCATGTTAGATTATGGTGCTTCCCTTAATCTAATGCCTAAAGTAATCATGGATCAACTTCAACTACAAATCACTAGACCATATCATGATTTGTATACTTTCGATTCCAAGAAAGTACCTTACCTTGGTTTAATTAAGGATTTATTTGTAACACTTGCTCAAATCCCTGTAGAGAGTGTGGTCTTGGACATTTTTGTTACAAATATTCCCTCTAAATTTGGAATGTTATTGTCTAGATCATGTTGTGCGAAGTTAGGGGGAAGTCTACAAATGGACATGTCTTATGCTACAATCCCTGTTTATGGAGGGGACCATTTAAGACTATACAAAGAAGTAATTCATTAATACTATTTGTAAATCAAATCAAGAAATTAATCACCCCATTTATGAAATTGACCAAGATTTTGGATGCTAATGATCTTCCAAATCCTCAAATCAACATTCAAATTGTTAATACCCCTCAAATTTAAAACACTGACATTTGGAAAATGTACTTTGATGGGGAATTTTCCAAAGATGAGACAGGGGATGGAAATTACTCATTTCTCCTAATAAGAAAAACATAACCCAATCTTTTAAATTAGATTTTGAGGTCACAAAAAATGTGGCAGAATATGAAGCCCTAATTTTAGGATTGGAGTTAGCTAAGAGTCTTAAAGTTGAAAATTTCGTTGTATATGGTGATTCAGAGTTGCTTGTTAAGCAAATCAGAAATATTTGTCAAACTAAGCATTCTAGGCTTAGATATTATAAGAATGAAGTTTAGGATTGTGTAGATAATTATTTTCAATCATTTAATATCACATCAATCCCAAGAGAAGAAAATATTCATTCTGATGCTTTGGTAGTTTTTGCTAGTTCTTTTAAAATACCTGATCCTTTACAATTTCATTATCAAATTGAAGTAAAATATAGATCTTCCATTCCTGATAATCTCAAACATTGGCAGGATTTTGAAGATGATTAACAGTTAATTTTTTTTTTCACAGGCAATAGATGAATTTTCTGCTTTACATATAGAAGAAGAATGCATTGATGAAATCAAGTCAAATGAAGATGATCAAAATTCAAATTTAGAACAAAAAATTGCTGATCACAATATTATTAAGTTATCAAATAATTACATTCCAAAAGGATTATTTCCCCTTGAATTTTTTTTCTTTTGATCATAATGATGTGTCAAAAACTTCATTGTTAAATTCACAACAAGAAGATGTTCTGTAATATTGGTACTTTTGAAGAAATAAAAAATGTTAAAATTTGAGCATTATTGCCTCAAGAAATCAAAGACAAATACATCAGTGTTTTCAAACATTATAGAGATGTATTTGCATGGTCATATGAAGAATTGAAAACCTATGACACGACCATTATTGAGCATAAAATTCCTCTCAAACCAGAAGCTAAACCATTTTAGCATAAATTAAGAAGAATAAATCCACTCTTGCTTTCAATAATTGAGAAAGAAATTATAAAGCTATTGGATGCAAAAATAATTGTTCCCTTAAGATATTTTGAATGCATAGCTGACCTAGTATATGTTAGAAAAAAAATGGTGAAATAAGATTGTGCGTTGACTTTAGGAATATGAATAAATTGTCTTTAAAGGATGATTCTCCATTACCAAAAAAGGATCAATTACTTCAGAGAGTTTCAAGTTCAAATAGGATGTCAATGTTAGATGGCTTTTCTGGTTATAATCAGATTCTAGTTATTTTAGAAGACAGAGAAAAGACAACATTTGCAATTCCTTGGGGTACATTTATGTATGTCAGGATGCCATTTGGTTTAATCAATGCTGGAACAACGCTTCAAAGAGAAATGGATCTCACATTTGTTGGTAAGATAAATAAATTTATTGTCATTTATCTTGATGATTTAACTGTATTTTTTGATTCTGATGAGAAATAATTAAAGCACTTGAGAAAAGTTTTTGAAAGATGCATGAAATATGGGATTTCTCTTAATCCCAAAAAGTCACTTTTTGCAATGAAAGAAGGAAAGCTATTGGGACACATAATTTCAAAGGAAGTAGTTGTTAATGATCCAAAAAGAGTCTCAACAATTCAGGTAGTCATTTTTACCTAAAAACAAGAAGGAAATTCCATCATTTTTAGGAAAAATAAAATTCTTAAGAATATTTATACCGAATTATACTGAGATTTTGAAAGATATTATTGATATGCTTAAAAAGGATCATGAAGTCAAATGTATAGTACATGCTAGATATTCTTTTTCACAGATCATCAAATCCATTTCAAAAGCCCCAGTAATAACTAGTCCAGATTATTCAAAACTTTTTAGTATCTTCTCCTTTGCCTCTGACATTACCTTAGCAACTGTTTTACTACAAAAAAATGATGATGGGTATGAGCAGAAAATTTCCTTTTTTTAGTAAAGTGATGAGAGATGTTGAACTAAGATATGAAATCATAGAGAAACAAGCCTATGCCCTTGTACAAGCTTTAAAAGCATTCAAGATTTATCTTTTACATTCTCCTATTATTGCTTATGTTCCCAACAATGCAGTGAAAACAATTCTAACACAACCTGATACATATGGAAAGAGAGGAAGATGGATCACCAAGATACTTGAATTTGATCTAGATATCAGACCTACCAAACCGATGAATGAATAAAATTGTAATATTCTTGGTATCAACACCATTTTGGAGATTTAAAGTGAGAAAAATCCACAAGAACCTTCTCATATTTCAAGTGAGAAGAATCCACAAGAACCTTCTCAAATTTTAGGTGAGAAGAATCCACAAGAAGCTTCTCAGTTTTCAATTGAGAAGAATCCACAAGAACCTTCTTCTAGTTCAGATCTTATTCCTCTTCCTTTACATATTGATGACAATTTTTAGCTTTCACATTGGTATAAAGACATAGTGAATTTTCTTTGAGATTTAAAATATCCTCACGAATTTACAAAAAATCAATCTCGATATCTTAGACTCAAGACTATGAAATATTGTATCATAAATGCCAATTTGTATTGGAAGGATCCTTTGAGTATCCTTTTATTATGTGTGACTGAAAGCAAAACCGAAGGAGCCATTAAACAATTTCATGAAAGCATTTGTGGAGGACATTATGCTTAGAAGGCAGCTGCATACAAAAATTTTAGGGCATGTTTCTATTGGCCCAAATTGTTTGCATGGGTTGAAGCAAAGGTAAGAAGTTGTATCCCATTGCCCCCGTTTTAATTGAAGCTCCTTTCTTATGATGGGGATTAGATTTCATAGGTGAAATAGTTCTAGCTTCTAGAAACCAACATATATGGATATTAACAACCACTGATTACTTCACCAAATGGGTAGAAGCAATCCATGTTAAGAATGCAATAGACAAAATGGTCATAAATTAATTGAAGAGAATATACTGTCTAGATTTGGGTGTCCACAACAAATAGTTACAGACAATGCACAGGATTTTAGCAATATTAAAATGATAGAGTTTTGTCAGAAATATCATATTTCATTGCATCATTCTACACCATATTACCCACAAGGTAATGGGTTAGCAGAATCATCAAATAAAAGTCTGGTTAAGGTTATTAAGAAAGTATTGGCAGATCACAAAAGAAGTTGGGATAGTCATCTCAAATATGCAGTTTGGGAAAACAAAGTATCACCCAAAATATCTACTGGAAAGTCCCCTTTCCAACTTGTATATGGAACTGAAGCAATTTTCCCTACACAACTAGCATTTCCAGTCATGAAATTTTTGCAGGAATCATATGAAGAAGTTGATGATTTTTCAAGGAGAATCAATCAGATTATTGAGTTAAACCAAGACAGAGATGAAGTTTAGCACAAACTTTGTCAATATCAAAACAAAATGAAAAGTTTATTTGACAAGAAGGCTAGAGAAAGAGATTTTAGACAAGGTGATCTAGTTCTAAGATGGGATGCCAGAAGAGAGGAAAGAGGCAAGCATGGAAAATTTGATAATTTGTGGTTGGGACCATTCAACATTGTAGAAGTAAAGGGCAATAACACTTTCATTATGTGCAACTTGGAAGGACAACATTATTCATTGCTAGTAAATGGGCAATACCTCAAACACTATATTCAATATTAAATGCTTGCAACTATATTAATTGTAAATTTTTGGTTTTCTTTAAATTTCAACATCAAAGTGTGTTTTCACAACAAATAATCCATAGCCCAAGGAGAAGGCACACAGATCTACAAGTTCTCTGTATCTCGCAGTGGGAATCAGTCCCCAGATGGAGCCGATGTTGTAACTTATTTTGAACCTAGTTGTTTTTACTTTTTTCCTTTACGTTGAAAAAAGAAAAATAAAAAAATAGAAAAAGAAGAAAGAAAGAAAGAAAGAAAGAAAGAAAGAAATAAATGTAAAGAAAATGAGAAAAAAGAAAAAAATAGAAAAATAAAAAGAAAAGAATGAAAAAGGGATATAATAAATAAATAAATAAATAATATAATATATATATATATATATATATATATATATATATATATATATATATATATATATATATATATAGATAGAATAAAAATCCCAAAGTTGCGTGCTAGTTCAAATGCCACATTGTTTTATACTGTTATTATTTTAATCCTTTATATATTTTTCCAAAGGGCTATGCTTTATTTGTAAACAAATATGATTTGATACTTTGTCGCTTTGCGATAACACACAATTAGAAAGTAATGGATGAGATCATCCTCGCTCGGATCGACGATGGAGGATGTGTTTGCTACCCCCCCCCCGCACTTTCGAAGGTTAACGGGGGGGTCTGAAAAGTTGATTTCCCAAAACCGCTTGCTCATACGTGGCGGCCTCAGGATGAGTTTGATACCCCCCTCTGAAAACTACACTCTCCTTCCCGCTCCTCTCCCATGCCCGCTCACTCCTCGCCACTTGTCACTCCACTATTCGCTCCAACCATGTAACTGTTAAATCATTTAATACTTCTCGCCAAACATTCATGTAACTCTTAGATCATTTACTCATTCGCGCCAACGTCTAAATTTATTAATTAGACGCGCCCAAAAATGGTTATAACCTATTTATGCATTTGAATCTGTTTTAAAAAACCTCGTTACCCTCCATACTTCTTTTCACCATTTCTTGTACCAACAACACTAGTGCAACCCTGAATTTCACAACTATGCAATTATATTCATATGCCATTGATCATCATAACTTGGTAATTCACCAACCTAACCTGGAATTTTATATTCAAATATGTATTCATACAATGTCAATTCAAAATTAATTGTGGAAAGCCCTATATTTCCCTCTGTTATTAACCTAGATGAGCTCCCTCTAGTCGATAAGAAATACAAAATATCGGGAACCTAGTGCGAGTTTGATTTGTATGAACTCCACAACTGGGCAAACCAAAAATTCCTAGACATCAATTATGAATTGAGTATTTGGAAGTCTTTCTTGCCCCAATTTGTCTTTCCCCAACCTCAAACCTTCCTAGAATTTGTCACTTGGTGCCATCTTAGGTATCTTCCTAGTCAGAGGGCAGTAATTACCCAAAACAATGAAGTTTTATTTTCCATTACACTTGAATCCATCTTCCAAGCACTCCAAACCAATCTCCAAGCTCTTCTACACCCCTTTTCTATTGATTCCCTCATGGAGATCTATCAGAAACTCACATTTCCTCAACGAGCCCATATCTTTGAGTCATTCCTACCTGAAAATTCTGACTTGCCCAGAACTAATCTGCCTTATTCCACCTCAAGTTTCCCAGAAATGTCAAGGAAGGTCATTCTATGGTTGCCTATCTGTTAGGTTATCCTACCGATCGGTGGGTAGATGAAGTAATATTGGGATTTTTATCAATGTTCTCTGTGGGTAATAAGCCCTCATTGATTTTCAAGTACAATAAGTTTTTGGCAAACGATATTCATGATCAATTTCTAAAGTTTTCTCCTAAAGGTGCTCTTAAACATCAATTAATTCTTGTATATTTGCTTTTATTTCAACAAGCAGATAGGTTTAAATTCCCATTGTAGAAGTTATATGCACAAAGGAAACCTCAATCAGTCATTCACTGGACATCCTTGGTAAGGAATAACACAAAAGAGTACTCCTTAAGTGACTTTGTAAACCAATTTTTGCATGTCTTTATGTCTTCTCAGCAGTGATGTTATACCAAGGATTTCACTTGAAATCAAAAGAATTCTACACCTTACTAAGCAAGCGAAAATTAGAGACTGGTACCTTTACCATAATTATACAGAGATCAAAATATATGGTTGTGAACTCCCTCCCTATAGGTTACCAGTATTTGTACAAATAAGGATCTTTGCCTTAGAATACATCAGGCAAATGATGAACATGGATGATTTTCAATTTATATCTAGGAAACATAAATCACAATTCAACTTGAAGGCTTAGATTGGCCCTTCCATTGTCCATACCAGAGAAACAACAAAAGAGGCAGATAATTTGTGTGACAACCTTATTGAAAATTCCATGTAATAAAAGTTAATAAAGGAAAAACTAATAACCATGGTTGATGGGACACTTATTCCAAGTTGAATGTTGGGAAAAAAATCCTAGTGGTTGTTCATTTTTTTTATTATGGCTAAGGAAATTGGCAAAGGCAAAGGTTTTGGAAAGGAAAAATGGAATTTTTAGCACATTTATTTATGAAAATAATGGAAATTAGGAGAAAAGGAAGGTGAAAGGTCACAAGTTGCATGTGAGGAGGAAAATGAAGGAAAATAATGGAAAATGAAGAAAATAGAGGCCTAATTGATAAAAAGGATTCTTAGGATTAGTTTGTAACCTTTTGTCGTTTTAGTTTTGGAGCTCTCTCATTATTCTGTCTCTCTCTCTCACTTTGGACACTTAGAGTTTTCTTTGAGCACTTTGGCATTGGATCAAAAAAGCCAAAGAAGGCAAGAGGAAGGAAGGAGAAAGCAAGGAAGAGGAGGATCAAGCAACTACAACAATATTATTTGCAGGTATCGATTTGCATGTGTATTTTCCTTGCTAGATTTGGCATCCATGGTATTGCATGTGGTTCTTTTACTATTATGGCATGAGTTTTTCTAGCTGTGATAATGTTCTTAGCCTAGACTTTCCATTTCCAGATAGCCATGGTGTGATGGGCTTCTCATGTTCTGGTTGAGCTAGATTTCCAGATGGATTCGAAGCCAAGTGAGGTGGATATTAAAATGATAGAACATATGGCCTAGTAACCCCTGAACTAGACTTTGTATTGCGGTAAAGTTGGATTTTGTGTTGCCTTAGTGGGCTTAGGAATCCTTGCCGATGATTGGAAGGATATATGGTAAAGCCAAGAGGTGGATTGTTCTCTGTTGGGCCTAGTAATCCCAGGTTGGGATATGCATAAAGCCTGGAGAGTGGGTCTCAGTTTAGGGCCTAGTGATCCAGTGTGGATTACGGTAAAGCCTGAGAGACTAGGAAATAGGAAAATTCCTCACGGTGTAGGTGGAGAAATTCGGTGGTATCCATGCTTGTTTGGCCTAGTGATCTGGTGTAGATCATGGTAAATCATGTTATTAAATGTTTATTGTGTTTTCCTAGTGATCCGAGATGGATTATGGTAAAGCCTAGTTTCTATTGATGAGGGTGAGGTTGTTTAGCCTCAAGATGCCCTGGATGGTTCTTTTGGTTTGAGTCCCACATTCATGCTTGGAATATGGCATGGGGGTGAATGGCTGAAGAGAGATTTGGCTCAACCATTCTATGGTCAGGTGGAACGTGGTAGTCCCATCCCGGGTTTGCATTTGAATCATCAATATGAGGTTATTTATCCTTGTATTTCTATGAGTAATATACTGGTTTATATTTGGATAACAAGGTTGTGATTTCCCTGGTATTTCTGTTGCTATTATGCTAGTAATGTATATGTTTTATGATAATGGCTATGTATGGCTGTCGTCATGTTTTTACTTGTAAATGAACAAACAATGTATCTATGGCCTAATAGATGATAATGCAACAAATGATATAAGGGAACAATGCTTCTTAGAGATTCTTAAATAAGTATGAGACCCCTATGCTTAAATTTGTTGTTTACACATGCAGATTACATATTTGTGATATGTTTAACGAAATTCCTATCATGTCTAGTAGGGGTCTAGTTAAGGGCTTGTTCAAGTATTTTCAATTGCATCATCATTCCCTTGTTATCTTTCTATTATGAAGGTGTCATCCAATTCCATGCAGTGACCTAGGTTCTGGTCATGAAAAAGTGGCTAAAATCTTGAGGATGCTAGGACAACAATGAGAAAATTATTCCTGGATGTTGGCATGCCTTTTCATGAGAGCATCCAGAGCCTCCTGGATGCTATTAGGTCCATATCATGGGAGCGTCCGGGGGTCAAGTGGTCTAAAACCTTAGTGGGACCCAGGGGCTAGTTACCAGAAATGTTGGGATGGTTCTTAGGAATACTATAGATGATGTGGAAGGTCTGTATGAGGTGTTTCGATTGATTACATTTCCTTAAGGTCACCTAGGAGGTTAAATCCAATCATATTAGCCTCTTGTCACATGTTTACCCCGATTGGACGGTTACTTGGATAAATGTGGGAGGAGGGTGTTACAAAGTGCTATCAGAGCATGGTTCACCCATTAGAATGAATGGGAAGTGCGTTGGTCATGCATTCATGTTGTTTCCATGTGTGTTAATCATCCTTGTGGTCTATGTGCTTATTGCATATGCATGGTGTTGATAAGGGTTGTAGTGATGTCACCATGAGAAAGAGTGTGTTATTGTTGTTGGTGGCTAGATTTGCACACTTTTACTCACCATTTTACCTTGTTATTTTTACCCATTTCACGTGAATAATGGTTAATAGTTATCTTAAAATGCACAGGTATACCTCTTATCATGTCTTTATGGATTATTGGTCAATGAAGCATAGTCGTAGGGGATTATTACCTAAGTGGCTTGCTAATTCAGTTATTTCTGTAGATTTGAAGGAAGAATGACCAGGACCGTGATTCACTTAATGATACCATCAAAGCTGGCAGCGCTATCCTTGAACATTGATTGCAATGATGAATCAATCTCTTCATTGACAGACTACTATATTTTACATTCTATTTCATTCTAAAAACCACCATGTAATTAAAGGCAGACTACGCCATAATTCTAGGAACTATATTATTGACAAAATGTATAAAGTAGAGTTACAGGTTGTGAAAGCTGTCACTGTTAAGAGTCGTTAAGGTTATAGGAGAAATACTCTAACTCTGAGTTTGTAACAACATACTTGTAATATTTCTTTAATTAATGACAGTTTGATCTTCTGAGCATATTGTGATTTGTTGATCTTGCCACAAACCTGATCAGGGAGTTGGGCCCACTCTCATGGCCAGGTGTTGCTAGATTAGATGTGTGTTTAGGTTTATTTTCATGAGTTTATTGTTGCTATGAATGTTTATCAGTGTGTGCCATAAGTCCTAATTACTGTTACTCTTATTGCTGTTACAATTATTACTTGCTGTTACAGTTATTTCTTGTTGTTACACATTGATGAATTTGTAATTAATGTTCAACGCTGAGTAGTGAAACTGTGGCCTATAGATACAATGCATGATAGCCTTGAAATAACTGGTAGAACCCCAGGTTGACAATTAAATGTGGATTTGGTGAATTGAATGATTCATATTTGAACACCAAAATTTTGGCGCCGTTGCCGGGGAGGCTATCAAAGGCACAAAAGTATGACCAATATTGACCATAAGACTGATCTCTCATCCTGGGGAAGGAAGCTTACACCTTACTCCAGGTCTTGAGTATTAGATCATTTGGTTGTTTGGTTTCTTGTTTTTCTTTTTTTTTTTAGGATTATTCTCTTGTCCTGGGGAAGGAAGTTTTTATCACCTTGATCCAGGTCTAGAGCTTTAGGTTGCTTTGTTCTTCTTTCATAAGTATTGATCTCTTGTCCTGGGAAGGGGAGTTTTATTTTTTTTCACCTTGTTTCAGGTCCTGAGCTTGATTTTTGTGATTTGTTTATATTCTTTCTATTGTTTTCTTTAGGGGCCACTCTCTCGTCCTGGGGAGGGAAGTTCTTATCCTGCTCTAGGTCTTGAGATTTTAATTTTCTTGAATGTTTCCCTTTTATTTCCTGATTGTATGAACAAAGACACCAATAAAAGGGGCAGAGGGAGACCCCCAAAAAGGAAAGGGGTTGAATTAGGTAGAAAAACTTACATCCAAGAGATCATCTCAAGGGATGAGTCTAGAGGATCGTCATAAGCTGTTTTTAGGGTAAGATCTCATATGAGATCTGGAGGACAATTAATTTCACAACCAGAACCTCCCCCAATAGCAGAAGTGAAATTCGGGGAAGAAGAAGTAACAAGTAGATGATATGAGGAACTGCATATTGCAAGTTTAGAGGAAGAAGATTTGAGGGAATTCTTTGCGCCATTTGATCAAGGGAGCACTGTTAAACAAATTCAATCACCTATTATAGAATAGCTAGAGCCAAAACCTATTGAGATTCCAAGTGGGTATTGGTAGATATTCATGGCTCCTGCAACTTCTTTTATTAGATTTCCAAGGAGATATCAGAGGTGATGCACCTATGAAGCCTATTCCTTTGAAAACACTACCTAATTTCCATGGTCCTTCTTCCAAGGATTCAAACACATTCCTTTTTGAATTCAACATTGTTTGTCAGGGGTATGATTATATTTCTGATGCTCATAAATTGAAGATATTCCCTGTTACTTTGAAGGGCACAACTTTGAGATGGTTTGTGTGTTTAGGGGGGCAATTTATTGCTACATGGGATGATATGAAGATGCTTTTCCTTGAGAAATATCATGATCACTACAAATCTCAAGATATGAAGGAAGAAATCTTTAAGATTATGCAGAAAGAGAATGAGAATATGGAATTTTTGTGGAACGTTTTCAATATAGTTTGTAGAGATCAGGTCACAGTGACCTGGATAAGAATATCTTGAAGATCATCTTTCTCAAAGCACTGAGGGAGGAATCTCTGGAGCTACTGAATCTAGCAGGGAAAGGAGATATATCAAAGGAAGCATTTGATACAATTTGTGAATTATGCATCAAGTGTTCACGAGGGGCTACAAGATAGAGGCAGGGAATCCGAACTCTCAAAACATCCAGCGGTGGAGTTACAAAGGCTGAAATTGGGAACCTGCTGGAAAACCTCAGAACCAATATCCTAAGCACATTATCATCGTAACTAGACATGTTGCAGGTGAAACAAAATTATATGGAAGCAAAGAAGGCTATTTCTATTTTCTGCCCTCAATGCAGGAAGAAGCATTCGTTGAAGGAATGTACATTAAATTCCATGGAGACTTGTGCGATATGTGAACAGATTCATTCCACTAGCACTTGTTCATCTCTTCCTGGATTGAAGGCAATATTTCAGGGAAAAAATGAAGAAGCATATCATCTTTATTTTATGGGATCAAGGAAACCATGGCAACCACGACCGCCGAACATGAATCAAGGTATGCCTCAAGACCTGTCTCAGTATTTTAATAATATGAATTTTGGTCAGCAATCTGTACCTTTTTCACCTTCTTGGCTGCAGTCTTACCAATATCCAATGCCCTGGCAACCATGGTACCCTCAATCTGGTCCAAATTCTTCATGGTCCCAGAATTGGCGTGGACCTCCTCCTCCTCCTTCAGGACAATTCTCCCAACCTATGCCATAACAACAGTTACAATTGATTGCTAATATGCCCACTAGTAATCCTCCTCTTCGTCCTCAACTTCTTGTCCAATCCAATCCAAATCTAAATAATAGAGGGGCTCAACATGTTGAGATACTCAACCTCCCTGCATATAGTATTTCCACCATGGAATGTAACGAATTAAATCTTCGATCTGGTCAGATGGTCAATACTCAGACTTCACCAATAATTGTTGAACATACCGATGATGAAGTCTTAGAACCAAAACATAGAACAATAGGGGATGAGCCAACATAAATTCCTTTAAAGAAAAAAACCCCTTCACAAACTATTGTTACCAGAGGATGTCAGACTAGTCAACCTTATCCGGAAAGATTATCTTTGAGAAAACAAAGTCCTCATCCTAAATTTGTTTTTTTAGGGGAATTGCAGAATTTATTCATTAAAATTCTGTTACTTCAAGCTATGAAGGAGTACCGATTTATGCTAAGAAAATTAAAGAATATTGTTCTAAGAAACCTGACAGAAAACCTAAGGATCCACTTACTATTCATGTCATGGGTAAATTATCAGATATAATGCTGGGGAAATCTATACCTGTCAAATATGGGGATTCTGGGAACCCAATTATGACAGTACAGATTAATGGGGTGGATATCCCAAATGTACTAGTAGATTTTGGGGCAGTGATTAATGTTATAACCTCTGCAACCATGATTACCTTAGGTCTGCAGAACCTTAAACCAAATCCCACCATCCTAGAATCGGTAGATCGATCTACTATAAGACCCGTAGGGAAGATGGAATATATCACTATTTCATAGACTCTTGGTAGTACACCGTTGACCTTTTGGTTTTACATACCCAATCCCTAGCTAGTCGGCATCCTTTGATTTTATGAAGACCTTGGCTTGCAACTGCAGATGCTTACATTAGGCATCAGTATAGAAACATGGTAATATCCAATGGGGAAGTTACAAAGAATCTTATCCTTTACCCCCCTTGCAAAACCAAGTTCATCAAATAAACCCAGATTTATCTTGATACAAAAATATCTACCTACCAAAGAGCCCGAATCTAAGAATGAAGAAGTTAGACCCATCCTTACCATCAATGAGGCTCTTTGTTTTAAGGATGAAATAGAGGACAATGCCATTAGCACCTTTCTCAGCAGTTCTAACTTCGTTTCTGATTCAACTAGTCAGCTGCTAGACACTGTCATGAGTTGGAATGTTCAAGAAGATATTAAACCAGAAACAAAAGTAGAAAACATTCCTAAAATTGTACTTCGTAATAGTGTTCCTATAGAAATTGAACCAGGGAAAATATTGAATATTAATCTTGATCTTTCACACTCCCAATCCAAATAGCTGCTGAAAGTCCTTCGAGAGCATAAATAAGCCTTTTCTTGGGAGTATATAGATATGAAAGGCATCCCTGCTGATTTATGTACTCATAATATATACATTAAAGAGGAATGTCGACCTATTAGGAAACCATAAAGAAGAATGAATCCTGCCTTAAAAAACATTGTCAAAGATGAATTACAGAAGCTATTAGATGTGGGTTTTATTTATCTGATATCAAACAGTCAATGGGTTTCCCCGCTGGTCATTGTTCCTAAGAAGAATGGCAAGTGGTAGATTTGTGTTGATTACAGGGAACTAAACAAAGCAACTTAGAAAGGCCATTTTCCCTTACCCTTTATTGACCAAGTTCTTGATACATTAGTTGGGAAGGAGTTTTTCTCCTTTCTGGACGGGTTTAGTGGATACAATCAGATACAAACATCTCCCGAGGATCATGACAAAACTACCTTCACATGCTCTTGGGGAACCTTTTCCTACCGAATCCTTCCTTTTGACCTTTGTAACACACCTGCTACATTTCAAAGGCCAATATTAGGAATTTTCTTTGATCTAGTTAATGCTATTGTTGAGATTTACATGGACGACTTCACCCCATATGGGGATTCTTTTATAGAATATTTGAAAAACTTAGAGAAAGTACTTGAAAGATGCAAGCAAACACATGTTTCTCTTAGTACAGTCAAATGTCATAAGATGATGAAAGAAGGAATAGTGCTAGGACACTTGCTTTCAGCTGCAAGAATTCAAGTTGATCTTGCAAAGGTAGAGGTAATATTAAAATTTCCTACGCCTAAGACATTGACACATGTAAGAAACTTTATTGGCTATGGTGGCTATTATAGGAATTTCATAGACTTTTTTCTTCTAAAATAGCATTCCCACTTTTTCAATTGCTACCTAAGGATGTAGAATTTGTGTGGATAGGTGAATGTGAAGCAAATTTTGTAGAAATCAAAGAACTAGTTTGCAAGGCTCCGATATTACGCGGTCCTGACTAGAAGTTCATGTTTCACATCTCTATTAATGCTTCTAAAACAACAATAGCGGTAGTTTTGGGGCAACAAGAGGACAAGAAACTGTACACAATTTACTATGTTAGCAAGAATTTGATCCCTACTGAATTAAACTATACAGTAACTGAAAATGAGTTCTTGGCTGTCATTTGTGTTATTAATAAATTTCGGCATTATATCACAAGGTATCCTACTTTCGTGCTCACTGATCATACAACTATCAAGTATTTGATGAACAAACCAATAACCCTTGGCTGCATTACAAGATGGTTACTATTAATTCAAGAATTTTATATTACCATTGTAGATAAACCAGGGAAAGATAATGTAGCTGCAGATTTACTATCTAGGATGGATACTGGTGATGAAGGTACACCTGTAGAGGATAGTTTTCCAGATGAACATATTTTTGCAATTTCTACTCACACTCCATGTTATGCAGATATTGCTAACTATCTTGCTACAGGAAAGGTTCCTCAACATTTACCTTACAGAGAACAATGAAGGATTATCCATCATAGTGCTCATTATTCATGGATATAGGGATGTCTCTTTTACATAGGATTTGACCAGCAAATCTGGCGTTGCATAAGTTGTGATGACATCTATGACGTCCTGAAAGCTGCTCATGATGGCCCCTATAGGGGAAATTTTGCAAACAAGAGGACAGTTCATAAGGTGTTACAAATGGGATACTATTGGCCTTTTATTTTTCGTGATGCAAGGAAATATGTTAGAGGGTACGATAATTTTCAGCGGATGGGTTAGCTTGGTCGGGCAGATGAAATTTCGTTACAACCCCAACTAGCTCTTGAGCCCTTTGAAAAATGGGTTATCAATTTGGTTGGGCCATATAATCGACCTTCACAACATAAAGTTCACATTCTGGTTTGCACAGGTTAAGTGATAAAGTGGGTAGAGGGAAAGGCTATTGTGAAAGCAACATAATAGGTTGTCTCAGAATTTTTATTTGAAGAAATTATTGCATGGTACAAAGCTCCTAGAGAGATATTTTTAGATGGAGGGGCACAGTTTACATCACATCAGATAGCAGGAATTATGAAAAAGTATGGAATCAAGCATAAGGTAACATCTCCATATCACCCTCAGGCAAATGGTCAAGTCGAAAGCACAAACAAGGTACTAGAGAATATTCTTACAAAGACTGTAGCGAACCATCGCTGAAATTGGGCTTAGAGGCTTCCTGAGGCACTGTGGGCGTATAGAACAACATGGTAGAACACAACAGGGTTTTCACCATACGAGATTGTCTATGGGAAATCCCCATTGTTTCTAGTGGAATTCGAAATTAAGATGCTCAGGGTAGCCCTTGAAGTAGGTATAGATATTTTAGAAGCCTAGAAACACCGACTAGAACAGTTGAACGAGTTGGATGAAATTTTTCTGGTAGCTCTCGAGAATACTACTGCAATCCAGTAGCAACGAACTAAATTGCACGATAAATTCATTAAGAAAAAGGTGTTTCAAAGAGGATATTGGGCATTATTCGATGATTCTGATTCAAGGATTTTAAGGGAAAACTATGCTCCAGGTGGATGGGACCATATGAAGTTGACATAGTGTTTGATAATGGGACTGTTAGACTTATAACAATTGATAAGGCACATACTCCTCTGATCGTGAATGGACATCACCTCAGATTATATCAAGATAAAAATCAGATTTGAATTAAAAAGAAGGAGTTACAGCTCACAGGTGAGTACTGCACCTGGAGACTGCACTCATACAAAGAGAACTCTCTCCGTACACTCTACTACACATCAAATGAATGATTACATTATTAAGTACATCACTAGAAATCAAGTAGTTGCAAACAAACTCCTAAACTCTAGGAACAAATCCTAAACTAAGGAGATACATTACAACTTATGTAACCATTTCTCCATTAATCCAAAATAATATTAATTATTTTCAACTCCCCCCCTTAATGGAGAAAGGATTATCCTGAACTCCTAGCATCCCTATAAACAATTCAAACTTTACACGCCCAAGAGGCTTAGTAAAAATATCAGCCATATTATCACAAGTTTTACAATATTCAACACATATTTCTTTTAACTGTTGCTTCTCTCGAACAAAATAAACTTAAGTATCAATATGCTTGGTATTTTTATGAAAGCCTAGATTGTTTGCAAGCTTGATGGTACTCTGGTTGTTGGTTTTGATAATAGTTGACTCTTTTTTCTCTTCTCCTGCATCGTTGAGAAGTCTTCTCAACCAGATAGCTTCACATGTGGCTGCACACAATGCTTGGTACTCAGCTTCACATGAAGATAGAGCTATAGTGCTTTGCTTTTTTCTACTCCATGCTATGACCCCGGATCCAATGCTGAATGCGTAACCTGTGATAGATCTTCAATCATCCAAGTTACCTGCTCAATCAGAATTTGAAAAACCTGCTAGAATAACATCAGAAGTGTCAGTGTACAAAATGCCATAATTACTAGTACCACTAAGATACCTCAACACACTTTTTGTTGCGACCCAGTGACTTTCGAGTGGTTTTGACATGAATTGGCTCAACACACTAACAGAATATGCCAAATCTAGTCTAGTTGTAGTCAGATATATCAAACTGCCAACTAGTTGTTTGTACATGGTAGCATCCACCTGTTTAGTACCATCGTCACTGCTCAACTTTAAGTTCTGCTGTAATGGTGTTGCTGCTGATCTGCACTACTCCATTCTGAACCTTTCCAACAAGCTTCTGGCATACTTCCCTTGAGTAAGAAAAGTTTGTCCAGAGTCTCTCCATACCTCCAATCCCAAACAATAATGAAGGTTTCCGAGATCTTTCATCTCAAACACTTGTGACATCTGCTGCTTGATTTCTTTGATCAGATTGTTAGCATTCCCTATTATGATCATATCATCTACATACAAAGAAATCAAAATAATTTGCCTCTATTTATTAAACTTGGTATATAGATTTGGATCATTCAAGCTTCTATGAAAGCCATGCTGAACAAAAAATGAGTCAATTTTCTCATACCATGACCTGGGTGCCTGTTTTAAACCATAAAGCGCCTTTTTCAATTTACACACAAGATGTTCCTGCCCCTTTTTCAAAAAACCTTCACTCTTTACTAAATAAATTTCTTCTTTCAAGTCACCATTCAGAAATGCAGACTTGACATCTAGCTGGTGTAGCTGCCATTTGGGTTTTGTTGCTAAGGAAATTAGCATTCTAATGGTGTTTAATTTGGATACAGGAGCAAAGGTGTCGTTGAAATCTATTCCTTCTTTCTGTGAGTACCCCTTTGCTACCAGTCTAGCTTTAAGTTTATCTATACTCCCATTTGCATTTATTTTTGGTTTGTATAGCCATTTACATCCTATGGGGGTTTTACCTTCAGGCAATTCAACCAAATCCCAAGTATGGTTTCTGTTTATTGATTCAATTTCCTCATACATTGCAGCCCTCCATGCATTAGATTTACTTGCTTCCTCATAATTTGTAGGTTCTACAATGTTTAAAATCTTTGACATTAATGCATAGCCTTTCAATTTAGAAGATAATCGAGTCTTCCTACTTGATCTCCTTTTTGCCATCAGGGCAAGGTCATTGCTCTGAGATTTCAAATTTTGTCATCACTCTTCTTCTTGTATCAGAATCCCTGTCAGCTCTTCAAATGAAGGGGCTTTCTCCCTTGCTGATAGCCCTGTGATAAATGTCTGGTAATCATCAATCATTCCATTCAACATGATCATGACCAGATCTGAATTGGAAACTTTCTCTCCGATATCTCCCAATCTGTCCTTCAGGTCTTTAACTCTCGCAATGAATCCAACAGGGGATTCATTCTCCTCCATCTTCAATGCAAACAACTTGCCTTTGAGTGACAAGACATGGTTTGAATTTTGCGTCTGGTATAGGTTTTTAATGGTCGTCCAAATGTCAGTGGCCAATTTACAGTCTTTAATATGTGGGATAACATTGTCCTTGACGGACATCTTCAATATGACTTTTGCTTTTGTCTCCCTTTTATCCCAATCTTGTTCTTGTGTGGCTGATCCCCATCTCAGCTCATTTCCTATAATGATCGACCACGAAATTGCACTTTCAAGTAAAGTTTGCATCTTGAATTTCCATTTGTTGAAATTTGATCCATCGAGTTTTCTAGACTCGTGGAGATACGATTCTAAACTGTTATTCATATTGACTTATACCAGATCCGAACCTCTGTTTTGTTGAAAAAAAAAATTGTACCTTCAATGCGCCACCACCGGGATCTGTTGCCACCACCGGGATCTGTTGCCACCGAACAGATCTGGAACTCCAATGCGTCAGCACCGGGCAAATCCGATCTGCTGCCACCGAACAGATCTGGGATTCTAATGCACCACCACTGGGCAAGTCCGATCTGCTGCCACTGAGTAGATCAAGAACTTCAACGCACCACCACCGGGAAAGTACGATCTGCTACCACCAAGTAGATCAGGAACTCCAATATGCCACCACCATGCTACTCCGATCTGCTACCACCGAACAGATCTGGAAATTCAAAGTACCACCACCGGGCAACTCTGATTTGCAAAAAATTGTAGATTTTTCAAAGAGAAAGAGGTTGGCGCTCTTCAACAGTGAAATACCCGCGCCAGAAAAAAAATCGATGCAAGGCACGAAATTGGCGCGATTAATCCTTGATTTTTCGCGCCAATTGTACTTTCTGGCGTGCTTATCACCCTCAGAATAGTGCCAAGTGGTGTGACTGTTCCTTAAAATCCCACACCAGCTCTTCTTTCCGCTAAAAAATGGCGCAACTATTTGCGTAAAAACTGCGCCAACACTTTCTTGCACTCAGAGATGATCAGTCATCTGAGACCTATGCTCCAGGTGTTACTGTAGTCCACCTAATTCTACACATGCCGCCACTACAGTTCTGTAATCAATGATGCATCCTAAAAAAAAAATATTAAGGCTATCCCTACTCTGGGCTTTGATACCAAGATAAAAATTAGATTTGAATTAAAAAGAAGGAGTTACAGCTCACAGGTGAGTACTGCACCTGGAGACTGCGCTCATACAAAGAGAACTCTCTCCGTACACTCTACTACACATCAAATGAATGATTACATTATTAAGTACATCACTAGAAATCAGGTAGTTGCAACAAACTCCTAAACTCTAGGAACAAATCCTAAACTAAGGAGATACGTTACAACTTATGTAACCATTTCTCCATTAATAAAAAATAATATTAATTATTTTCAAGTTATCACCATCTAGCTTCAAAAGACTCCTTTATTAAATATCTCTCTGATAACTCTGGTTTTGAAGTTATTAGTGTAGGGAATTCTTCCTCTGCACCCCTGATCTAAAAAAAGAAAAGAAAAAGGAAGTAATAGTAATAATAATAATAACATATATGTAATATAATAAAATGTTGTTACTACTCTATCAATCTTTTTCTTGCAGGTACCTCACTGGCGCTGTTACTCCTCCGGTGATGTTACTCTCTCGGTGCTGTTACTCCTCCGGTGTTGTTATTTTATTCGTGGTGACTAAGTACCCTAGTGTTGTTACTCCTCTAGTGCTGTTACTCTATTCGTGGTGACTAAGTACCTTGGTGTTGTTACTCCTTCGGTGCTGTTACTCCATGGTGATTTTGTCTAAGTACCTCGATGTTGTTACTCCTTTGATTCCATTACTCCATGGTGATTTCATCTAAGTACCCAATGCTGTTACTCCTCTAGTGCTATTACTTGATGGTGATTTTGTCTGTTACTCCTCTGGTGCTATTACTCCATGGATATTCCATCTAAGTACCCCATTGTTGTTACTCCTCCAGTGCTGTTACTCTGTGGTGATTTCAGCTAAGTGTTCAATCGGTGCTGTTACTATTTAGGTGCTATTACTCCCTCGAAGCTATTACTCCCCCAATGCTATTAGTCCTCTGTTGCCGTTACTCCACCAAGGTAGTCGCCAGGTATGTCCCCAATCGACTTTGCGGATTTGAATTGATAATTCCTTTGACATGACCTGACATGACCGAGGATGACCATCCCTTAGTTGGGGGGAGGTACTATAATAAATGAAAAATATGCCATAATTAAATTACAATAATGACTTGTTATTATCATTATTGAACCTTGTGCTAAGTGCATACACTCCACGATTTCCACCATACTTCGCACGGTTACCCATATACATCGAGACTTGAATTTAGTACTATTGTAATAATGAATAGTCCTTTCCAACGCTGTGAAGTAATTACCACAATTACCACTCATTATTACCATTATCCTCCATGGATTTTCCCATATTTCATCGTTACCCTCATGGATTTCACTCTCAGTGCACCCCATCACTATCACAACTCTCTCACTGCAAATCTACCTGTTGACACTCCTCCTAGATAGTTTGCTGTCACTCCGAAGTGTTGTTACAGAGATGTTGCAGAATGGGTGGGCAGGCTGTGAGACATGAACCAGAAAGCATAGAGTAGGTTCGATGCAATGCATATGTTTGGCAAGTATTCTTGGATGCAGGATGGCATGTGTATCTTGAGAGGCTACAAGGATTTGACGAAGATATCACAATTGAATTTGCGTTAAACCTAGAAGTAAATCATTCCAGCGTTCATGGGATGGATATTTCTGTCATGGAGGAAGTTATTTCAATTTTCAGTGGGTTGCAGTGACGAGGTCAAAAATGGTTCTCTCGGAATTATCCTCTGCTAGAGTTTCCAGAATTGTTTTTGCAGGCTAGGGAGACAATGGTCCAGAAAGGAAGAGGGTATGATTGTAAATATCTGCCATACCCATGGGCTGAGGTGGCAGATTATTTTATGAGGTATGTTACCTACAAAGGTCAGTTTTCTACACTGTTTAAATAACATTTCACACTCCTTGCATGCTTTCGGTTTTGGCATGCGCTGGTTCATTCTTTAGATATCCAATTTCTATGGAGTAACCTTCAATTAATGGTGTAGTTTGCACATCGGTCTCAAAAACCGTTAGCGATTCTCACAAATCATGGGTTGGTTAGATTATTGGTCATGCATGCTCTGTCTCGAACCTCCATGGCTTGGCCACAATTCACCGAGCTAGCGGAGGAAGAACTGGTGGGTATGTTGCCTGCTGTTGGGCACGGGATCCCCCAAGGGCAGTTTTGGGGCTTAGAGCCTAGATTTTGGTATGATTTTGTAATTCCAATGTAAAGACTCCGCATTTTGTGGGCGCAGAGCGTGTAGTTGTAAGAGTTTCATAGGGTTTTTTTCCCTTATTTTGATAATATAATGTTAGTTGTAGAAGATCTACCCATGGTCCGTAGACCATAAATAGAGCGAAGCTCTAAGTAGTTAAGGCAACTAATATAACAATGTCTAAGGAATGAAGATGTATGCGAGATAGATCTAAAGTGTAAAGTCTAGTTTTAGGCCATAGCATAGGAAGAGGCTTTGCATCTGAGTGCGCAGAGGCCTAGTAGTCCGTAGTTGAATGCATGGACCCTTGCAGTTGAGTGCGCAGGGTGAGTTGAGTCTGTAATTAGTTGGAAGTATTAATAAAGAGAATTTTCTATCAATTCTGTGTCTGTATTTCCTGTTTTATGCATCTGTTATATTAGGTATGAATTTCACTTTTAATGCTTATATGATGCGCGAATGTGTATAACTGTATTGGCTAAGTGAACGCAAGTTAGAATATCTATTATGTGAAGATAATCACGATCTGTTAATAAGATAAGTATGATACTTAGTCTAGTTTGGGAAATAGCATAGTTTGTTGCCCTAACAATGTGAAAGTATCTCACCCCCTGGTTAGGGCTGCGCGAAGGTCGATTGTAGCACTTCGTGAAGGTATTGAAGGTTAGAATAGGGCGCAAAGTGACTTGCGTGAAGGCAGGTCTAATTGGAATAAACCGACATCACATCCATCTCAAGGGTGCAGAAACTTGGTTCTAGCATCCCCCCATACTACTTCGGGTGAGACTTCAGTCTGCACTCCATGGGCTGAGGTTGAAAGGGCCAATACTACAGGGATTTGTTTGGCTAATTAACTCTGAACCTAGGTCAGGCCCCCATAAGCCAACACATGGTTCCATTGTCAGGACCAGAATCTACATAGAGATGTGTGATTTCGTATCATTGGAATCCAACTACGAAAGAAATTGAAGGCTGGTTGGACAAAAGAATTCACGAGTTCATGGCGCAGGAGAACAAAAACCCACGACTGTTAAAAGAAGAGTGGCTAGATAGCTACCTATATAAGGAAATCCACGAAATCGTTTTCGTGTCCTTCCCTATTGAGCTATACGAGTGGATCGTGAAGCTAGCAGATAGCCAGGGAAGGTGGAAGCTTGATAGTCCTATTGTGTGGACCCCAGAGGTAGTGCGGAGATTGGAAACATCAGGGAGATTGCGTGCGTTGTCGATCATTGGCTCAATCAGATTATAGGAGGATTTGTTACTAAGTTCGCTGTTGACACCTCAGTTAGCTACAATGCGGTAGCACGACACTTTATCAAAGGGCCGCGAGGTAAGTACGTAAAGTCTTTTAATACTTGGATTAAAATGTTGTTGTATGAAAAGTGGGTTATGCAGTTACCTTGATGTTTAGGGCTACACGAAGTGGAAAGGTTTACAGGAACGAAGGAAATAAGGGTCTAGAAAATAACTCCTTGATTTCACCTCCATGAGGGGAAGAGGAAGAGCTCGAGAAGGTCTCTCTGTGAAGTGATATTTAGCTGATAAGACAAATAATTCTGTGAATACCACCTCCACCAACACGGCCACCAACTTCACTACCATCACCTCCATCTTTGCTCGTACCAACTCCACCACCACTGTGTTATAGACATATTTGGGCACTGCAACCCCAATCACATATGTCCATAAAACAAGGGCTTCTAAACCCCTAAAAGTGTTGTTTCATACCCTAAAGGAACAAGGTCAGCTGATTACATCATCTCCCAGAAGTTCTCCATGAAAAACTACTCAGAACTGGTCAAAACTGGACCATATAGACTGCTCCATGCATAGTGTTAGAGCCTAGATTTGTCTCAAGATGAAAAGACAAGGTTCTAGGTCCACATCAAACCACGCTCAGCCTCGTAGCTAGCCCTACGAGGACAGGAGAGGGCTCTCTCCGGGTCAATCTCGGCAAAAGGTAATCGATGAGGCTTGAGATGAATAAATTTTCAACTGATCTTAGGCTAGGTATTAAGTGCAAAGGATTTGATTTGAGTTTTTTAGGGTTTTGTTGAAAAAATGGGAAAGGCAAATTTGGGCTCGGGGATGAGGCACAATTTCTGCAGAGGTCTGATTGGGGCAAGGAAGGCAATTGTTTTGATGCTTTAAAGCAGGTGAGATGGGTAGATCAGGCAGGTGAGGAGCTAAGGAGAGCAAGAGAGACTCAAGGATTCTCCTTAAACTGAAGAAAACATGAAAATTTAAACAAATTCAAAGGTAGAGCATAACAATTATGGATTCCACCTTAATCACTCATTTGTTTCAAATTCAGAAGAAGAAACAAGAAAATGATACACATAACTCCAGATAAACTTACAATTACTCAGAGAGGCACACCATCAAAACATAAAGCCACATGGATCCCAAATAGTGCTGCAAAACCCTGGTCTTTCCTTTGCCAAAAATGCAGAAATGAATGTACAATAGAGTGCCAAACTTTTCCCAAGAGTCCAACCCTAAAAATGACTTAGAAAATACATGATATAGACTAGCCCAACCCATTCCCTTACCTCTAGGGGTCAATCTCATCATTCTAGGAGTTGTTTCAACCAATTCTAAACAAAGTACTAAAATCTAGGCAATCAAAACAACTTGCCTCTATAAGGTAGGAAACTGATTCATTCATTAAATTTTCACTCTTTGGTGAATGAATCCTATAGAAAAAGTAAATAAGTGTCAAAATTACATCATATTCACTCAATTACATCAAGATAAGTCAAAAATTACATCACAAAGCAAAACTAGTCAAATTGGCCGAATTTCTGAGCTGGAAGGTGGAAAATTGGTCAAAAAACCTCTGTGCGCTGCGCTAAAATCTGTATGCGTCGTGCCACTTTGGAGCTGATTTTGAGGCACTTTCTGAAGTCCAAATTGAGCCCAAGTGTTCTTGTTGGAAAGCCCTTCCTGTCTACTTTCCAACTCAAGTGGAATTTCTGAATTTGGTGCCCATTTGCCTCTCCAAAACCTCAATCTCCCAAGACTGCTTCCTGTGTGTGAAATTAGGGGCAGAGAGGTCATTTTTAGGGTGTTTTTGATCTCTTGAGCACTCAAAACTTGCCCAAATTTCTTGGCCAAGCACCAAAAGTCATGATTTTCCATTAAAAATAAAAAACTATAAACTTTTTTGCATTTGGAGCCTCCTATTGTAAGCGCGCGCCACGTGGCGTGGCGCGGCGCACAGGGAGAAAAACCTTGTTTTTTGCACAAAAAATTCCAAAAATACCAAAAATGCCCCAAATTTCTTGAAATTTGGGCTGGAGCTTCCTTATCAAGTGTTATGCTGGGCTAAAGAGGCCTCGGCCAATATCTAAAGACGATCGAGTTCCCTTTTTGTTACAGGGAAAAATGTCTATTTAGAACTGCTCTATCCCACTAAGGTGTGACAGCTGCCTTAGAAATAAACAAAGAAAAACTACTTTTGTTTTTCCTTTATGGATTATAGATAGAGAGGAACAGAAAGACCAACCTCTGTCTTGCGCTAATCCTTCAATTCGATCCCTCTCTTCTTAGTCCTCAGCTACCTGCTCCCTTGCACACCCAGCTTCACAAAGTACCTGTAAGATCACAGAAGCATAGCACTATACAAAGACATGGATCTACAATCATAAACAATCTAGGATCAGATATAAATTGACCATACAAATGTAACCAACATCAACGATACAAAAGCATGGAGGAAAACTCAAATAGTTTTTACTGATAAACAAGAAAAGAGCCAGGAGGAGTTACAGCCAGTTGTTTCGACCCAGCATCAACCTCCCAGCAAAGAAGCCCCTCTTCACCTCAAACAAAGCTTAGATCACCCAACAATCTAATGTTTGCCTCAGAAAACCAACAACAATTCCTTACAATATGCAAAGTTCCAGCCTCTGAATCTCTGGGATGAGGGATCCATATATAGAAATCTGTAAGGGGGATGAGTCAGCTTGTGATTTGATTAGTGTCTTCTCTTTGATAGTTCTTACTTCCACTTGGAGACTGAGGGCCTCTTACTCATCCTTGGTCGAATTAAGTGAGGCAAGTGTCACAGGAGAAGATTCTGGAAGCTTCCATTGCCTCTCCACCTCGCGGAATGACACTGCCATTTGTCATTTCTCGCCCATCGCACCCCACAGAAGGGACTTTTGAAATGCAACGCACCCTCACAGTGTATTTGGGTGAGATGCAACGTACCTAGCCAGTGGAGTAGCTGTAATGATCCTGTTTTGACCAATTCTGAGTAGTTTCTCATGGAGAACTTCTGGGAGAAGCTGTAATCTGTTGACCTTGTTCCTTTAGGGGTTAGAACAACACTTTTAGGGACTTAGGAGCCCTTGGTTTATGGACATTTCATGCTTGGGGTTGTAGGGCCCAAAAATGTCTATAACAGTTGCCCCCTAAAGTATGAGGCCGTTAATCTTTTGGTGTCGGGTGAAATGCTTTATTATGAGGATCCGAAGTTCTTTCAATGCTGGGAGGAGACCTGTAATAAGATACAATACAATACATTATCTTCATACTATTTTCATGATCTAGCTGAGGCGGGCATTCCCATGCTCAGCTTTATAAATTCATTTTCATGTACATAGGACAGACAATCGTCCGAGTGTAGACTAATGATTCTAGTAGAGCCATCATCATTTTGATAGGATGATTATCTGTGCTGCAATGAGTACATTTAATGTCTTTATTTCCCTGAATATATATTGCAGCTCGGATGGATGAAACTAGATCCGGGGTCTTCAATCTCGTCCGATCTTCACTCAAAGTACAAGTCGATCCATGTGAGAAATGTTCAGAAGTCGAACATGGAAAGACATCGCTTGATTACCAGTCAATGATGTAAACTGTTAACAAGCACGAGAGGAATCACCGCTAATGATAATAACCTCAAGGTACTACAGTACAATTCACGTGGTGTGAATAAAGGACTTGGCGTCGAACACCACACAAAATCTTTCGGTTGAAGGCCATTGATGTAAACCTATCGCCGGAAGTGAGAAACTTGCCATTGAGGCATGCAAGCTTCAAAGTATTGAATGGGGTGTTCCTAGATCAACTTCTTGGATAATGAGCTGATGTTGACAATAAGTGATCCGTCACAGGAGGGCCTTAATGAATCCCACATCAATGACACGGAACAGAGCAAATGATTTTAATGGAGGTGAAAACGATCTGGTGATATAAGGTTCAGGGTGGCGGTCATGAAAGAATGGAGTATAATGTATGGTAGTGGGTGAGACACAGGTGAATTCTCTGAATGACTTCTCTTGAACATATCGGCGACACTGATGTGATGGATTGGTAGCATTAACCCCAAATGTGGATGGTATGGCGTGACCATGGTGATGTGACCAGTGAATGAAACAACCCAACCCGACTCGGACATGGAGCGGAAGTGTCATGTTCAAGAGCGACTTGCTACCAACAAAGTTTCTTTAAGTTTTCTTCCCAATTTTCCCCAGTCATTGCTGACCAGTACCTCTTTATTTTTGTCAAGCTTGAGAAGGATAACATATGCTTGTTCTATAATTTTCCCTTCGGGCAAACCCATCGCTATGTTTTAACGAGCCTAGCGATAGTGAAACTCGTTCTCGTCTATAGACAAGTTTGTCGCTATTAATCTTTTTAACGAGTTTAACGACAAAGATAACTCGGTCCTTTTCAATTTTAAAGGTAACTCCAAAATTCCTTTTTCGTCATCTAATCCCTTAAGTCCGAAAAGGTATAAAACAATACAGAAGGGATGGATTTTCGATACTTTTAACGAGCCGAACAAAACAAGCGCTCGATCTTTTTGTGTAATAATCCCTCAAGTCGAAAAAGATTAAAATATAGAGGAGGGATAACACTTCCTGTCCCTTTAACGAGTTGGAGAGGCCAATGGCTCGGCAATCTTTTCATTTTTTACGAGTCAGTTGAAAAGAGCTTAAAGGAGACTCGTCTTTTGAGGAACGAGTGATAAAAATGGGTAGCAGCTGATTCCATGTAAGGTTTGGAATTTTCCAATCACGGCAGTGTCACAAGGATGGCTAGTGAAATCACTCTTCGCAGCTGTTCCTCAAAATGGGTAAACAATCAAATGGAGGTGAATGATCGGCCAATGAAAAAGTGGAGGTGACGGTGCAAACACGACCAAGGCTTTAACGGCTGAAGTACTACATTCACGATGGTTATTTACCCGGGAATAGTTCATTTTTTAACGAGCTTAAACGTGGGTGGAAACATTTGCTCATGTCTTATGTTTATTTTTTAACGAGCTTGAACTATGTGCTAAAACTGCTCGATTAATCCAGTCGTGTGATAAGAATGTCTCATATAAAATGGCAACTTTTAGAGTTTTACCCCACATCCTTTCTTTATGCAAGTTAGGAAACGACTAATCCTACGAGTTTAAAGGGTTAGAGGTCCTATACATTTAAAAAATAAATAATCGCTCTTTGCTTGCACGCCAAAAGGTTTGCATGCCCCCAGGTATAAAACAGAGTTTCAAGGTTACCCCTTCTTTAGTTAGTTAAAACATTGTTTTACTGAGAGAGGCCTACCTCTTACAGGTTACCCAAAGATTGTTTTATTCACAGTGCAAAAAAAACACTTCTTCGGCGATGTTTACCGAAATAGACGAAGGTGAGTGAAGGAGGCTACTCCACTCACATAACTTTGACAAGAGAATCTTGTTCTAGAATAACCCCCTCTTCCAATCATGGACGGGAGTACAAACTAGTCATATTTTCTCGCGGAAACCTACCCTATACCCGAAGTTCTCCTGCCGAAGCAGACCAGGATGCATGCCCCCTGGGATTCAGTCATGTCCCCCTGAATCACTCGCGCTCATCGGGTGGACAGACTAGAGATTGAGACATTTCTTTGCCTGAAAAGACCATTTAGGGATGGTATATGACTATTTGCTATGCGTGATCCGGGAAATGAAAGTTGGTCTACGAGCTTGACCACTCTTCCTTCGTGGGGAAAACACATCACTCTAAAGAGTGATGAGACGATTGCTCCCATGCAATAAATATAGTCTCGTCCAAGGAGTAGATTGTAATCCAGGGGTCCTTGAACTACCATCACGTTCATGTGAACGGTTTTCCCTCTCAATGTTATGGGCACATTGGGAAGGATCCCTAACGGTCGACTGGTTCCTTTATCAAAGCCTGTTAGATTTCTCATCTCAGGAAAAAGCGATGGCGAACCAAGCGCTTTCCAAGCAGTTGAGGAAAGGATACTCATGGAAACCCCTTCATCTATGATGGTACCAGCCATAACCATTCTATATATTTGTACAATAATTCAGAATGGTATACTAGTGACGGACTCGGCAAGAGTTTTTTATACCCAGGAGGAAGTCGTAATGGTGAAACCGGACGATCATCCAAAACTCTTTTAGCTTTGTCTAAGAAGGGACAACGCTGGATGGCATGATCGCCTTCACACAGTTTACAAGGAAATCTATACTTTCCTTTTTGTCCTAGGGCTTCACTTTCACTAGTTGACAGTGTGTTTTCAACATGATCATCAGAGGTTGACGACACCGGGTTGTGCAAACGAGGAGACCAGTCCCTTAAGATCCGAGGGATACAAGGACAATCTCTGTGATAGTGGTCTCCCTTGCAAATGACACATGGTGATTTAGGCCTGGTCGGTGCAGTGTGTGGATTTTCGCTAGACGACACTCGTACTAATTACTGATTCGATTGTTCAGGAATTGTGGTGTTCTGAACGACAGAGGTTGAGAAGAGCCATACAGGAAAACCAATTGTCAGTCCTGGAAGCGACAATGTGGCCATATGGGGTGCACCAACATCTCCTCAAGAGGAGAAGGGACTAGGATTTCCTCCAAGGGGAATCCCTTGGTTGGTGGATTCCATTTTCTCAACCCAAGATCAACGTAGGAAAAGGGTAATGAATATTCCGTTTAAAATAAATTTTAGACGCTTTGACACAACTTGTTTTTTCAGTTTTTAAGAGTCGAGAAAAAACAAAAGATGACTCTAGTCTCCTTCGATTTTTAATGAGCCTAAAGTGACAAGTGCTCAGATGGACCTTTTCCGTTAAGGAGTCTGAAAAGGAACGAAAGGGACTGCTCTGGAAATCTAGGTAGAGGGAGTACCAAACCAATCACAAAACTGCAGAATACTTTTTACGGTACGCCAGTCAATCTTCTCGAATGTTGTGTTCAGTGCATTGCGATCGATAGGGCGGCAGACACGGCTTCTTATGGATAAAGGATTAAGCCTATTGGGGTCTCCCAAAATATACTCGACGGTACGTGGGAGCACAAGTCCGTACTGGCACTTATCGTCTCAAAGTGGAGGAATCAGCCAACCATCAGTGAGAACAACAGTTACCAGGCTTTACGACGCCAGAATACGTCTCTAGCCTAGACTTCTAAATGTTGTGCGTTAAGTTCCAAAGCGTTGTTAGATTCATTGAATTTATTTTAAGTTGATCTTGTTTATGAAGTTTGCCTTTCGGGTTCACCACGAGATGTAGATGTAATTCCTAAAATGCAATCTAAGATGATAAACAAACTTTTTATCTCCTTTATGCAATGAAAATCCTAGCTACTAGGGAAAAGAAAGACAGAATCTTTTCACAAAGAGCAAAGAGCACACTCTAAATGCACTTTCCTAAATCAAGCCAATCAGACTGTCTATATGCAAATGCACATGCATGTATTTGTTTTTCGACTTTCTTAGTTTATGAATGCTAAAAAGAAAGTTGATGCACAAATCTGAATTTCTTTTCAAGTGACAAATATAAACAAGTTTCTTTTCGAAATCAAAAAATGGAGAAGATTACGACACCTTACGATTTTGAAATGGATACTTGTTTTTGACACTAGAAAATTACAAATTAAGACCAAAAGCAATAGTAACAGGATAATCGACCATCAACAGTAATCAAACTCTTTCCTAGGACTGAAATCGACACTTGCGACAGTTTCAAATCAAAGGGTGACAGTACGATTATGCTACTTTTGTAAAGGAGAACTGTAAACTACTCAACAAACACACAAAAACATTTACAGTTCTTTTGTACAAAGGAGGCGGAATAACGGTAAGGAAAAGGGGTTTCAAACAGACATATACTGATCAGAGGCAGCAAAATTCAGGAATAGAACTGGAAAGAATGAATCACAGAAGCCACAACTGCACAAAGCTAGTCTGATCAGCGCACCTGTAACACAGAGAATCTGAAATGCAGCGCAGGTTGTCCACTCGGGAAGTGCGCTGAAATTCAGAATCTCTGAACAGTACCTACGCTAGGCTAGAAACGAGACTCTGTTCGGGTTCCGGGTCACAGTTTGCAGTTCAGTTCTTGGGTTTTGGCCGAGTAAAAAGCAATCAGTAATGCAACAATCAGGGGTAGATCTAAGGAGGATCTAAGAGCTATCACAAGGGCAATTAGATAGTTTGTGAATCAGTTGTTTAAATCATAAACAGATCCAGTAGACGAATTGAAGTAGCAGTTGTCTACTTTGCATTTGTTATGGCAAATGCAGTTCGAATGCTACTTGTAAGTTTATGAAACAAACAACAAAGAATGATAAACAAACGAACTAATTAGCTCCCCAGCAGAGTTGCCATTTTTTTATAGGGAAAAGCGTCTATTTAGAACTGCTCTATCCCACTAAGGTGTGACAGCTGCCTTAGAAACAAACAGATAAAAACTACTTTTGTTTTTCCTTTATGGATTATAGATAGAGAGGAACAGAAAGACCAACCTCTGTCTTGCGCTAATCCTTCAATTCGATCCCTCTCTTCTTTGATAGTCCTCAGCTACCTGCTCCCTTGCACGCCCAGCTTCACAAAGTACCTGTAAGATCACAGAAGCATAACACTATACAAAGACATGGATCTATAATCATAAACAATCTAGGATCAGATATAAATTGACCATACAAATGTAACCAGCATCAATGATACAAAAGCATGGAGGAAAACTCAAATAGTTTTTATTGATAAACAAGAAAAGAGCCAGGAGGAGTTACAACCAGTTGTTCCGACCCAGCATCAACCTCCCAGCAAAGAAGCCCCTCTTCACCTCAAACAAAGCTTAGATCACCCAACAATCTGATGTTTGTCTCAGAAAACCAACAACAATTCCTTACAATATGCAAAATTCCAGCCTCTGGATCTCTGGGATGAGGGATCCATATATAGATATCTGTAAGGGGGATGAGTCAGCTTGTGATTTGATTAGTGTCTTCTCTCTGATAGTTCTTACTTCCACTTGGAGACTGAGGGCCTCTTACTCATCCTTGGTCGAATTCAGTGAGGCAAGTGTCACAGGAGAAGATTCTGGAAGCTTCCATTGCCTCTCCACCTCGCGGAATGAGACTGCCATTTGTCATTTCTCGCCCATCGCACCCCATAGAAGGGACTTTTGAAATGCAATGCACCCTCACAATGTATT
Source organism: Pinus tabuliformis (assembly GCA_031772625.1). Classification (NCBI taxonomy): domain Eukaryota; kingdom Viridiplantae; phylum Streptophyta; class Pinopsida; order Pinales; family Pinaceae; genus Pinus; species Pinus tabuliformis. Next base: position 440,471,732 of record CM062816.1, read on the forward strand.
TGGGTGAGATGCAACGCACCTAGCTAGTGGAGCAGCTGCAATGATCCTGTTTTGACCAATTCTGAGCAGTTTCTCATGGAGAACTTCTGGGAGAAGCTGTAATCTGTTGACCTTGTTCCTTTAGGGGTTAGAACAACACTTTTAGGGACTTAGGAGCCCTTGGTTTATGTACATTTCATGCTTGGGGTTGTAGGGCCCAAAAATGTCTATAACACTTTTCCTCTTTTGCTTCTTGATTGCCTTCCTCAATTTCGCCTTCAAATTCCTGATTCGGGCCTTGCACACTTTGTTGTGCGCCATGTAGTGAAAAGCCATGTGTCTAAGTAGTGCATGGTCTTTGTTAGCCTTGTCCAATGGCCTCTCTAAGTGCATGTTCACTCTCTCAAGATTGGCCTCCCAATCCTCATTAATTTCTTGCTCCAATGATGTGAGCTCAACTCTTCTCCTTTGTGTAGCTTGGTGATGCTCACGAATGTTTTGTAGCTCCATGATCACTTGCTGATCCTCAAGCTGTTTTTTCCTCTGCTCCAAGTATTTCATGGTCCACTTAGCCCTCTCCAAGTCAAGGGATAAGGCTTCGATCTCTGATTGCTGCTCCTGGATGATCTCTCTAAGTTTGGTGCTTTGTGGGCCCGTATCTGTATCATTATCATGAAGGAGAATGAACTCGGTCTCTCGTTCACCTGAAGGCCCCTCATCCTGCATTGGCTCCTTGCCTTTGTCCTGTACATGTGATGATAATGGAGGAAGCGAGGCCCCTTCCACCTTGAGTGGAGATAACACTCGCTTTGCCGCCGCAAACAAATGTCTGGTGCCTCTCTGATATGTGATAAAAACCAGCACACTAATAGTCTCATGGCGCTCATACTGATGACACCCTCATGCTTAACCTCTGATACTCCCCGTGAAGCTCTGAAGAAGTTACGAGAGATGAAATCATCCCAAGTGATGCCCTGCAATCCAAGCTGATGAACCACCAAAATCTTAATAAGAGCAAAATGATATACACTGTTAAGTTGTTGCTGAGGAGTTTTACGCTGTATAAAGGTGGTCATCCTCTCAATGTTCCGGCAAATGAAATACGGAATGTTCATCATCCGTACCCTGGTGAAATGCATGAGAAACCTGATGTGATAAGCATAAAGACGAGAGAACCGTCCCTCACAGCTGAAATATTTCATGATCAATCTCATTAGTGGAGCATATTCATCTTTCAGATACCAGAACGGGAACACTCCCTTGAGCTGCCTCAAGCAACTGGTTTTAATGTATGGCTCATAATGCTTCCGATCAACCTTTTGTTTCTTATGCCATGGTTCACCAATGTTCGGTATACCGGTTGCTAATGAGACAGATTCTGGTGTAAGTGTGAAGGTGACACTAGCCAAGATAGCTTGATCTCCGTGCAAGCGTAGCACAAAAAGACGAGCCAACTCATGATGAAATTGGACACTAGCCACCTTTTGACAAAACTCATAGCATGACTGATGCTGAAAACACTGCATAACAAGAGAGCAGGCCTGCAATTCTGTAAGGGTGGTCGGTTCTTCCCTAACATGTCTGCCACTTTTATGAGGTCTTAAGGGTGCCTGTTCTTCCAAGGTAGAATCACTTTGGGTTTCCTCTTCATAGTCCGACGAATGCTCATATGCCATGACTGCTATACAAAATACCTTGAAGACAAGATGACTGCTGTGTATGAACTGTGCTTGAACCGCTCTTTTTGGTGTTGTATTTCAATTTCTACCACCAAGGGAAAAAACAAATGCAACAGGGACTGTTAGGGAAATACAACAGGGACTATTAGGGATTGTTAGGAAGGGGAAACAATATTGAGGAATGGGAATCATTGGGAGAAATTTAATAGAGAAATATGGGAGAGGGTTTAGGGTTTGGGATTAGCTGTATAGGTTTTGAGGTGTGAGGTTAGAGGATTTGGGATAGAGTATGTAGGAGAAGGGAGTAATGAATTTAGATGATAAGGAATTAGGGATTAGTGAATATAAGTGAACAATGGGAGGGAGACAAAATCTTGGTGGCAAAACAGTGAGTTTAAACCCTGGAAGCAATTGGCTTTAGGATCTATAGAAGTAGGTTTTGAGACTTTTTGTTGCAACCACTATCACCCATAAACCACTATCTCTTATCATAAAATTTGATGTAATAGCAAGATAGCAAGCCTACCTGGCAAATCTAGGCAAAGTATGAGCAATTTGGTGAAGTTTCTAGCAATTTTCGGGCTTAAGGCTATATGCGTCGCACTAAGAACCCAGTGTGCCACACTCTCTATGTGTGTTGCGCCCGTTCAAATTTACACTGGGTGGAAATCCCCAGTGCGCCACGCGCTTCCAGTGCGCTGCGCCGGCTGTTATATGTGGTGCGCTGGTTAGCTACAAGCCAGTTCTCTCTAAAACACACACGCTCTCACCCAATTCGCTCTGAAACGTTTTTCTCCAACCTTGGCATGCAAAGTGACTTTCATCTTCATGGAAATTTTTTTATATAGACATCAATTTGATTTTTGTTTCTCCAAAACCCATTTTGTAATGTTTTGCAATTAACACTTTTTCACAATTAATAGAACTCTGACCTTTTTGTTTCCTCCTTGATTTTTGGTTGAAATGATGAATTTCTTGGCAATTTTTTGTAGGGATAGCTGACATGGAATTTGGCAAAGGAGACCAGGGCTGCGCCTGGAGAATTCAAGAACTGAAAATTTTGAAAAAATATTACAAAAAATGAAATGTCGACTTATCTTCAAAACAGAGTTTTGAAGAACAGTCATAATCCATCCATATGACGATAAGAATCTTTTGAGATAACAAGTTATCAAGGACCTCCCTCTGGCCTGCTAGCTTTATTAGACTTTGTTGAAGACCAAATTAACTAACCCTAGACCTAATGACTAAAATGACTGTTATGACCTAGAAACTGCAACAAGACTGCAAATGACTTTAAGATTCGATTTTGATGGACATACCTGAGCCAACAGTGCAAAGAATGAGGGGGATGAATGAAAAAATCCCTTCCGTTAGATTTATGGCATGCTCCTAATGAAATGCAACTGATCGAAAGCGACGGGACACCTAAACATGAAATGCAAAATGAGTTTTTATCTCTGATGGAGGGATGACCAGACCGACTCTAACACATAGGGTGCGATGCATCTCACCTATTACACATGGGGGGTGCAATGCATACTAAAAAGCCCTTCTGTAGGGTGTGATGAGCAAGAGAAGACAAATGGCAGAAGCAGTTTTCTAGGTGGAAACCCAGAGAATCTTCTAGAAATTGCTGATATGACACTTGCCTCTCTGAATTCACCCAGGGATGAGTAAGAGATCTAAAATCTCCAAGTGGAACCAAGAACTATCAGTGAAATGACACTAATAAAAATCTCAGAAGCTGACTCACTCTCCTGTAAACATCTATATATGGATCCCTCATCCTAGAGATCCAAAGGCTGGAATTTTTTAATTTGCAAGGAAGTGTTGTTGGTTTCTCTTTGAAGACATTGTTGGGTGATCTTGCTTTATATGAGGTAAAGAGGGCTTTCATGCTGGGAGGATGATGCTGGATCAGACAACCTGGTTGTAATCCTCTCTTCTACTACTTCTATCAATAAAGCTATTTGAGTTTTCCTCCATATGATTGTATATCTCTGAATCTTGTATTTGTATATGAATTTATATGGTTAATGTGCATTTGATCCTACATTATTTATGGTTATAGATCTCTATGCCTTGATGGTATTTTGATACCTTGACTTTATAGGTGTTCTTTGAAGCGGGACAAGTGAGAAAGGAGTGGTGAAAGCTCTATCAAGAGAGAGAGGAAACAAGCAAGGAGACTAGCGAAAAACTGAGGCTGGTACTCTCTGCTTCTCTCTCATCTATCTCTCATAAAGGAAAACACATGTAACTTTAGTTTGTTTGTTTATAAGATAGCTACCCGTCTTAGTCGGACTAGCAGCTTTGAATGGATACTATTTTTCCCGATAACAAAATGGTGACTCCACTGGGGAGCGAATAGTTTGTTTGTTTTGTTACTGATGTTTGCTTTATAAACCATAGACAGAGCCTGAAGTTAAGCCAGCTAGCCTTCAAACTGCTTTTGCTATGTAACTGCAAAGTAGATCAACGCTGCTTCAGTCAATCTCTGGGTTGGTTTATGAACTGAACATCTAGCTTGCAAACATCCTAAGTGCCCTAGTTGTAGCTCAAAAAAACTCATTATATCAGCCCCTATACTTTGTGTTTACTGACAGTCATTAGCTCAGCCTAACTCCTTGAACTTAGCTACAAACTGTGAGTGAAAACCAAGCACAGTCTCGTCCCTGGACCATCACACTGTCTCTTCTTGGCAACCTGGATGCATCGCACCTCCTGTGTGTTGCAGGTGAGATGCATCCCTGTTTCCCTGTGTTACAGGTGTGATGATTGACTAAGACTGTTTCTACCTCCAGATTTTGGTTTTTTCTTCATTCTCTTCAGCTTTATTCAGTAGTTTTGCTGTCTATGATCAATATATCTCTGTTGAAACCATCTTCCTTTGCATTATTTAGCCTCCATCAGAAGGAATTGTGAATGTTTTTTTTATGTATTTTTCATCATTTACAGTTCTCCGTTGCAAATAGTAGCTTAATCGAACAATCATCCTTTGATTTGAAAGTGTCACAAGTGTTGTTTTCAGTCAAGAAAAAGAGTGTCATACAAAATTCCTCTTTTAGATAGTCGATTACACTTTTTCCATTGTATTTGATTTGAATTAATAGTATTTCAAGTGTCGAAAGCAATTTTAAATTCGAAATCGCAAAGTGTCGTCTTGGCTTTACTTTCATTTTTTGAAAAGAAAATTGTTATTACTGTTGATTTGAAAGAAAATAGTTCAGATCTATACTTAGTTTTCTTTTTTTCATTCTCACATTAAGGAAACTGAAAAATAATACATGAATGTGCATTTGCATTAAGACTGCATGCTGAAGTTAATTAAGGAAAAGTGCATCTAGTGTGTGCTCTCTGCTCTATGTTGAGAGAATTTCATTTCTCTTTCCTTAGTAGCTAGGATTTTCATTGCAAAAAGAAAGTAAACGACTGTTTATCATCTTAGATTGCATATTTAGGAATTGTATATCTACATCACGTGGTGAACCTTAAAGGCAAACTTCTTAAGAAAGATCAACTGTAAAATAAACTTCAATGGACATAAAAGTTCTTTGGAACCCAACGCACAACATTTACAAGTCTAGGCTAGAGATGTATTCCGGCATCGTAAAGCCTGGTAACTATCGCTTTCATCGTAGCTTGGGTGATTCCTCCTCTTTGAGACGACAAGTGCCAGTACGGACTTGTGCTCCCACGTACTGTCGAGTATATATTGGGAGACCACAATAGGTTACATCCTTTAACCATAGGAAGCTGTGTCTGCCACCCTATCGATCGCAATGCACTGAACACAACATTCGGGAAGATTGACTGCCGCACCGTGAAAAAGTATTCTGTAGTTTTGCGATTGGTTTGGTAATCCCTCTGTCTAGATTTCCAGAGTAGTCGCTTTCGTTCCTTTTTAGACTCCTTAAAAGAAAAGGTCCATCTGAGCACTTGTCACTTCAGGCTCATTAAAAATAGAAGGCGACTAGAGTCATCTTTAGCTTTTTCTCGACTCTTAAAAATTGAAAAAGCAAGTTGTTTCAAAGCGTCATAAAATTCATTTAATTCGGAATAACATTTTCCCCTTTTTTATTTTGAGTTGATCAAGTAATCCACAATCGTGGAAGAAAGTCAATCAAAACCCTGTCGTTCACAACGACTAACGAGTCAATCGTCTTTGACTCTGGAAACGAAACCATTCTGAGTCAAGCAATCTTGTTTAACTGGGTCAAAGTCTCCTGGTTTGTTTGAAACTTATGTTTCAACATCCTTAGAAACTCCAGTACTCCAACTATTTCTGGTACCGCTGCCTCTACAGAAGAAGTTCCATAGTTACAAGAGGACACTAGAACTGTTCCTACTGTGACGGTAAACACATCTATTCCTGAACCAACTCCATCTAGGACTGATTCAGAAGGTGTTAACCCTCCAACATCTATCGCTGCAGAGTGTGTACCTTCTTCGGCACCAGAAATATTTTATGGACCTGACGGTCTGCCTCTTCCACCTGGACTGATTACAATAGAAGAGATTGTGGAGGATATTCCATCCAGTACCCCACTGCATTTTGGAACTGGGATCCACCTATATCCTTCTAATTCAAAAGATAGTCAACCTTCATTGCAAGTTCTTGTAGAATTGCTAGGAAGTATTTTGGATAGACTCAATATGTTTGAACAACCATCGACATCTAGGACTGTGTCATTCGATACAGCAGTAGCAGAACCTCCTACCACTACTCCGACAATGTTCACTGGTGTACCATCTGTCCCAACTAGCTCTCAACCGCTAGATGGAGTCCACCAAGGGACTATTTCGACAGTATGGTCTGTTCCCGTTTGTTCGTTGGAATAATATTTGGAATTTCTTATGTTGAGTCTCAGCAAATTGATCCTCCACAACAGTATCAATTTGGGCAGTCCAATCTCCAAGGACCAATTTTTCCTTTGAACACTGGATTGCCACCATATGGGGGGTAGTACGCTTTTTCATTGTTCCCTCCAAGAGAACAAACATATGAGAGTTCACAACAAAATTCAGGTCAAGCTGGAATTGCATCCAGTGGTTGGGTGCCAATACTGCCTCAACGACCAAGAGTTGTATATTCAATGCAACCAAATCTACCTGTGTTGAATATTCCCACTACACCGGCTATTGTAATAGTGTCACAAGTACAAGCGCTGCCTGTTGTATGTCAACCTCAAGTATCTCAGGTAGTAATACAACAGCCTCTTGTCTCAACGACTCAACCACAATCATCGATTAGTGGCTCCTTAGCTGAATCGACTCAGGCTCAAATGGGTACTATCACCCCTCATCTTGGTCAGACATCTAGTATTGGACAACAACAAATGGCTTCACAACCATGGCTAGTGCAATATCAACAACTGCAATTCCAGCAAGCTTACCGAGGACTTGAGCAACAAAGCTTTGTGGGTAATGGGCAGCCATATATTCAAAACGGTCACCATCAATCATATCATAATGGTTATGCCCGTCAACCTTATCAAAGTTATCAACATCAAATACATTATGCTGGTATGCAAAGACCCACTACTCAGGCGATCCCATCTTATCCTAGGTATGCTTCGCCAAACCTGAATCAACAGTTGCCTTTCGTTGCAATTTTGGAATTACCAGATCTGAATTGGCTAACAAATGATCCAATTGCTTATGCCCCTTGGTGGCTGAAGATTCCTCATAAACTTCCTTCAGATATTCCTAAATTCAATGGAAATTCGGGTGAAGATCCGTCGAATCATGTGATGACCTTTCATCTGTGGTGTTCGTCCAACACTCTCAATGATGATTTGATTAGGTTTCGCCTCTTTCAGTGAACGTTAATTGGTCCAGCAATAAAATGGTACATCGAATTACCTAGAGCTTCATTCGATAATTTCAGCGCCCTTGCCACAACCTTTTTAACCCATTTTCAGTTACCCATAAGGTACAAAACAGGAACGGAGCTTCTTACCAATTTTAAGCAGACGACAACCACTCACATATCTGATCATATTCATGAGTGGCGACGTCGTCGTCGAATGGTAAAAACATATGTTCCTGATCAGCTGCTAGCTGAATGGTTTATTAAGTCATTGTTACCTTCTATTACAAAAGATGTGGCTAAGGGGGGGGCTTGTCACTGAAGAGAAAGTCATTGCTCGTGCGCAATATCTAGACTTGATATATACTTAGTCTGGCATGCTCTACGACAAAATTCCTGATGCTCGTAGACCAGAGTTTTCTGTTCCTCCTCCTCCTAAATCAAGCAAAGACTCTCATGCCAGTGATGGCGTCATAGGCACAACTAGCACGAAAGCCGCAAAGGCTACATCTAAGAAGGCCAATACGGTTTCTGGTCAAAATACAAATGACGAACTTCTTGCCTCAGAGGTTAATGCCATGTTGACTGACAAAGGCAAAGAACCGAAGTAGCCAGGGGGCAAGAAGAAAGGGAAAAGCGAAAAGAAGAAGCAGGATGATTCGTCTCCTGAAAAATCTTCTACAAACTCTTCTGGGAAAAATAAACCTCCTTCGCCATGTCACATATGTGATGAAGACCATTGGAAGAGTGATTGTCCATATAGAGCTGAGATTAAGAAGTTCTTTAAGATCTCAAAAACCTCAGCAATCTTAACGGATCCATTTCCAAACCCAGAAACCAATCTGGTTGCTAGCGACAATGCTTCCCCATCCCAAGTGCTTATGTTGTCCATTTCGAAACAACAAAATGATTCTTTGATATCAACAAGGAACAAAGATTATGGGAATCCACAGCTATCAAACAACAAGGCTGCAGATCAACCTAGTAGTTCGAAAACAACTTCAACCAAAGTTGTGCCACCCATCATTCCTGAGCTAACAATAAAGCCGCCAAAGGTAGTAGTACACAAATTGACATTTAATCCTCGTGCCCGAGTAGCACAGAATTATAGTATAGTAGAGGATCTGGCTCAATCATTGTCCGCTATGTCGACACTTGAAGTACTGCAGAATTGCCCCTCCCAAAAGCAGGCTCTATTATCAACGATATGTGGGATTGACCCAGTGGATTCCAATCTTATGGCCTTTAATCATAAAGGATTTGAACCTCATTTACTAGCTCAACTCTCTTTCCTCATCCAAGTGAAAGCCCTCAACAAAACTGTTCATCGAACAATTATTGATGAGGGGGCATCTACCTGCATTATGTCAATGAGTTGCTGGAAAACTCTAGGATCACCACCCTTGTCAAGATCATCAATGACATTAAAAGCATTCGATGGACGAACATACACCCTGTATGGGATTTTAAGTAACTTTCAAGTTGAACTGGGGGGCAAGACAGTAGAAATTGACGTTGCAGATATCGATGGAAACCTCGATTACAATATCTTACTAGGAAGGCCCTAGATTTATGCCATGGTTGCTGTTGTATCAACTTACTTTAGAAAGATTGTATTTCCTTTCCAAGGAGGAATTACAATTGTTGATCAACAAACCTTTCTTCCCAACAGTTCACAAGTTACAGGAAGCATTCCAATGATCCATGGAAGTGCTCATTTGCTTCAAAATGTCGGAGTAGGCCCACTGAAAGACCCTACCTTGATGGGTACTTTTTCCCTACTGCCTCCGAGTAATCTAGTGGAAGTGGAAACAATAGGAACCTGCAATATGATATCTTCCATTTAGAAGATTTCTGAACATTTTATTAGCATGGATCATCAACAAGTTTTGCCTCCAAGCCCAATAGAGATTTTGTAGCAATCAATTTTCTTGGCTTGGGCGGCAAACCCAAATCAATGATCATCGAGTGTTTGGGTAGATAGGTCAAAGGAATATGGAAACTCTTCAGATCCTTGGTCACATGTACATTCTATAGACGAAGGAATTATTCAGTCGATGATGATAGGAGAGGCACCATGGGAAGATTACCACCATCATTCCCATCTTTCGGATTACAACGAAGATTATTCCAACGACCTTGATCATCCTTCAGTTTTTGATTTTCTATCAAATACTGTAAATACGATGGATTCCGAGCAAAATCTATCCAATATTGAAGAAACTATCACCATAAATATCTCGATCAAACCTAATGTTGTAGAGAATATTCATGTCGGCAAATCTTGTTCTTCTTCAGAATTGGAAATATATTGCGCTCTCTTTTGTGAATTCAGAGATGTCTTTGCATGGTCATATGAAGAAATTCCAGGCATTGACTCGAGCATAGTTGAACACGAAATCAAGATGTATCCAGATGTCAAACCGGTATGACAACGACTTCGGTAGGTGCACCTGAAGAAAGCCGCTGCCATCAAGGCAAAAGTTGAAAAACTTTTACATGCTGGTTTCATTTACCCGGTTTCTCTAACTGATTGGGTATCGAATATTGTTCCTGTGATGAAAAAGAAAGGAATGATTAGAGTTTGTGTTGATTACAGGGATGTAAATCAAGCTTGTCCAAAGGACAACTACCCTACACCCTTCATCGACCAGATAATTGATGAATGCGCCAGATGCGAAATCTTTTCATTTATGGATGGATTTTCCGGGTATAATCAAATAAATATCCGCCCATAGGACTAGTCAAAGATTGCATTTATATGTCCGTGGGCACATTCGCGTACCGCAAATTACCTTTTGGTTTAAGGAATGCAGGGGCAACCTTTCAGAGGGCTATGAATTATGCCTTCCATGACATCAAGAACATCATTCAACCATATCTCGACGATCTTCTGGCTCATTTGGGAAAGTAGACAGATCATCTACAACATTTGAGAGCTATATTTCTACATTGCCGTCACTACAAGATACGACTCAATCCACACAAGTGTGTGTTTTGTGTTGGTTCTGGTCATTTACTTGGCTTCATGGTTTCTAAGGATAGAATTCGACTCGACCCATGTAAGGTTCAGGAAATCATCGATATGCCTCCACCTTCAAATTTGCTTCAGATTCAGAAACTCCAAGGGAAAGCAAACTTTCTGAGGAGGTTCATTCCAAATTATGCCAAACTTGCTAAAGGTTATACAGGTCTTTTGAAAAAATAACCACCCTTCAACTGGGATCAGGTTGCGCAAGCTTCGTTTGATGCTCTAAAGGAATCCCTAATAAAAGCATCATTAATGTACGCTCCTGATTATCAAAAAGACTTTAACCTGTATCTAGCTGCAACAGATACAACCATCGTAATGGTTTTAGTTCAAGAAGAAAATGGAATTGAACATCCTATCTATTATTTAAGCCGAAACTTAAATGATATAGAAAGCAAATACTCCTACGTTGAAAAGCTGGCTCTTGCAGCTGTTCAAGCAGTACAGAGATTTCAACACTATATCCTCTTTCGCAAAGCTACTATTTTATCAGATTGCAACCCTATGACTTACATTCTGTCACGTCAGTTACTTGGGGGCAAAAATTCGAAATGGATAGCTATTTTGCAAGAGTTTGATCTGGAATTTGTAAAATCCAAATCAAAGAAATCTCTAGTTTTTGCGGAGTTATTATGTGATTTCCCATCGTCGTCCAACGATTCAACATCCAAAGCAATGATCATGGATGAATCTTTGTTTTTGATATCGTCAAGTGATTCGTGGTACAGAGATATAATCATCTATCTCCAAACCCAAACATATAGGCCTAATACCTCTCGCTCTAAACAACGACGTACTCGATACCAAGCAAAAGACTACATGATCGTTGGTGATACGCTTTATCGTCACAGTATCGATACAGTTCTGCGAAGGTGCCTCACCCATGAGGAGGCCAAAAAGTCCTGAATGATTGTCATTCAATGTTACAGGGAAAAGTGTCTATGTAGAACTGCTAATCCCACTAAGATGGGTAGCTACCTTAGAAACAAACAAAGTAAAACTACTTTCGTTTTCCTTTATGAAAGATAGATGAGAGAAGAATAAAGGAGACCAACCTCTGTCTTGCGCTTAGTTCCTTGCTCGATTCCTCTCTCTTCTAATAGTCCTTTGCTGCTTGCTTTCTTGTATACCCAGCTTCACAGAGTACCTGTAGAATCAAAGCAGCATAACACTATACAAGAACATGGATCTATTATCATAAACAATCTAGGATCAGATGTAAATTGACCATACAAATGCATGAAACATAAATTACACAAGAGTATGGAGAAAAACTTGAATATCTTTATTGATAATCAAGAAAGAGCCAAGAGAGTTACAACCAATTGTTCTGACCCAGCATCATCCTCTCAGCAAGTAAGCCCTTCTTCACCTCATGAAAAGCTTAGATCACCCAACACTATGATGTTGCCTCAAGAAACCAATAGCAATTCCTTACAAGATGCAAAATTCCAGCCCCCTAGATCTCTGGGATGAGGGATCCATATATAGATGTATGTAAGGGAGATGAGTCAGCTTGTGATTTGATTAGTGTCTTCCCTCTGATAGTTCTTACTTCCACTTGGAGATTGATGATCTCTTACTCATCCCTGGTTGAATTCAGAGAGGTAAGTGTCACAGGAGAAGTTTCTGGAAGATTCCATGCTTCTCCACCTCGCGGATTGACACTGCCATTTGTCTCTTCTCGCCCATCGCACCCCATAGAAGGGAATTTTGAAATGAAACGCACCCACTGTGTGTACTTAGGTGAGATGCAACGCACTTTGCCTATGGAGCAGGTGAAATGATCCAGTTTTGACCAGTTCTGAGTATTTTTTCATGGAGAACTTCTGGGAGAAGCTGTAATCAGTTGACCTTGTTCCTTTAGGGGTTGGAACAACACTTTTAGGGACTTAGGAGCCCTTGGTTCATGGAAATTTTATGTTTCAGGTTGCAGTGCCCAACAATGTCTATAACAGTTGCCCCCTAAAGCATGAGGTCGTTAATCTTATTTGATGTCGGGTGAAATGCTTTATCATGAGGATCCAAAGTTCTTTGAAGCTGGAAGGAGACCTGTAATAAGATACAATACAATACATTATCTTCATAATATTTTCATGATCTAGCTGAGGCGGGCATTCCAATGCTCAACTTTATAAAATCATTTTCATGTACATAGGACAGACAATCGTCTGAGTGTAGACTGATGATTCCAGTAGAGCCATCATCCCTTTGATTGGATGATTATCTGTGCAGTAATGATGTACATTTGATGTCTTTATTTTCCTGAATATATATCGTAGCCCGGATGGACGAAACTAGATCCAGGGTCTTCAATCTCGTTTGATCTTCACTCAAAGTACAAGTCGATCCATGTGAAAAATGTTCTGAAGTTGAACATGGAAAGACATCGCCTGATTACCAGCCAATGATGTAAGCTGTTAATAGGCATGAGAGGAATCACCTATAATGATAATGATCCTCAAGGTACTGCAGTACAATTCATGTGGTGTGAATAAAGGACTTGGCGTCGAACACCACGCAAAATCTTTCGGTCGAAGGTCATTGATGTAAACCTGTCGCCGGAAGTGAGAAACTTGCCATTGAGGCATGCAAGCTTCAAAGTACTGAAATGGGTGTTCCTAGATCGACTTTTTGGATAATGAGCTGATGTCGACAAGAAGTGATCTGTCATAGGAGGGCCTTAATGAATCCCACATCAATGACATGGAATGAAGCAAATGATTTTAATGGAGGTGAAAATGATTTGGTGATATAAGGTTCAGGGTGGCGGTCATGAAAGAATGGAGCGTAAATGTATTGTAGCGGGTGAGACATAGGTGAATTCTCTGAGTGACTTCTCTTGAACATATCGGCGACACTGACATGATGGATTGGTAGCATTAACCCCAAATATGGATGGTGTGATGTGACCGGTGAATGAAACAACCCAACCCGACTTGGATGCGGAGTGAAAGTGTCATGTTCAAGAGCGACTTGCAACCAACAAAGTTTCTTCTAGTTTTCTTTCCAATTTTTCCCCAGTCATTGCTGACTAGTACCTCTTTATTTTTGTCAAGCTTGAGGAGGATAACATATTCTTGTTCTATAATTTTCCCTTCGGGCAAACCCATCGCTATGTTTTAACGAGCCTAGCAATAGTGAAACTCGTTCTTGTCTGCTATGGACAAGTTTGTCGCTATTAGGTTTTAACGAGTTTAACGACAAAGATAACTCGATCCTTTTCAATTTTAGAGAGTCTAAAAAAGGGACGTAAAGGAAACACCAAAAATCATTTTTCGTCATCTAATCCCTTAAGTCCGAAAAAGTATAAAACAATACAGAAGGGATGAATTTTCGATACTTTTAACGAGCCGAACAAAACAAGTTCTCGATCTTTTTGTGTAATAATCCCTCAGGTCCAAAAAGATTAAAATCTAAAGGAGGGATAGCACTTCTTGTCCCTTTAATGAGCTGGAGAGGCCAATAGCTCGGAAATATTTTAATATTTTACGAGTCAGTTGAAAAGAGCTTAAAGGAGACTCGTCTTTGAGGAACGAGTGATAAATTTGGGTAGCAACTGATTCTAGGTAAGGTTTGGAATTTTCCAATCACGGCAGTGTTACAAGGATGGCTAACAGGATCACTCTTCGTAGTTGTTCCTCAAAAGCGGTAAACAATCAAATGGAGGTGAATGATCAGCCAATACATAGTGGAGGTGATGATGAGAACACAACCAAGGATTTTAAAGGCTGAAGTACTACATTCACGACGGTTATTTACCGGAAACTGGTTCATTTTTTATTGAGCTTAAATGCCGGGGGAAACATTTGCTCATTGCTTATGTTTATTTTTTAACGATCATGAAGTCCGCGTTAAAACTGCTTGATTAATCCAGTCGTATAATAAGGATGTCTCATATATAAAAACGACAATTTTTTAAAGTTTTGCCCCACATCCTTTCTTTATGAAAGTTAGGAAATGACCAATCCTACGAGTTTAAAGGGTTAGAGGACCTACAAATTTAAAAAAAAAAATGGTCACTCTTCGCTTGCACGCCAAAAGGTTTGCATGCCCCCAGGTATAAAATAGAGTTTCAAGGTCACCCTTCAATCTACCAACAAAACATTTGTTTTATCGGGAAAGGTTTACCTCTTTCAGGTTACCAAAGATTATCTTATCTGCACCGAAAACAAAACACTTCTTCGGCGATGCCTACCGAAATAGACAAAGGCGAGTGGCGTAGATGCCTCCACCCACATAACTTTGACAAGGGAATCTTATTCCAGTCCAACCCCCTTTTCCAATCATGGACAGGAGTGTCAGACTAGTCATATATATCTCGCGGAAACCTATCCTATACCTGAAGTTTTCCTGCTAAAGCAGACCAGGGTGCATGCCCCCTGGGTTTCAGTCATGTCCCCCGAATCACTTGCGCTCATCAGGTGGACGGACTGGGGATTGATGAGACATTCCTTACGTGAAAAGACCACTCAGGGATGGTATATGACTATTTGCCATGTGTAAATCGGGAAATGAAAGCTGGTCTACGAGCTTAACCACTCTTCCTTCGTGTGGAAAACACATTACTCTAAAGAGTGATGAGACAATGGCTCCCATGCAATAAATATAGTCTCGTCCAAGGAGTAGATTATAATCCAGGGGTCCTTGGACTACCATTACGTTCATTTGAATGGTTTTCACTCTCAATGTTATGGGCACATTGGGAAGGATCCCTAACGATCGACTAGTTCCTTTGTCAAAGCCTGTTAGATTTCTCATCTCAGGCAAAAGCGATGGTGAACCAAGCACTTTCCAAGCAGTCTAGGAAAGGATACTCATAGAAGCCCCTTCATCTATGATGGTACCGGCCATAACCATTCCATATACTTGAGCAATGATTCGGAATGGTATACTAGCCGGTAAACGGGGTCTGCCTAGCTGATTCCAGTCGAAGGAAACAACTAGGTTGCTTGGAGGTGGGACGAACTTCCTTCCTGCGGTAAAGGAATGGGTAAATTGCCCCCATGTTCATCAGAGTCTGTGTTTATGAAAAGAATTTGGACGGTGACATCCTTGTTCTCTTCGGTGACTGTATCATTTGAAGATGGAAGCTCTGAAGGCAAGACCGAGTCAACTGCTGCCTCGACCTTTTGACTTTCATCTGGTATGGGTTCAGATGGTTTATCTTCAATGATAGACGCTTCGGCCGACCACCTGGGTGGGTCAGCCAGATTTTCAACTAGTGATGGACTCGGCAAGAGTTTCTTATATCTAGGAGGAAGTCGTAACGGTGAAACCGGACGATCGTCCAAAACTCTTTTAGCCTCGTCTAAGAAGGGACAACGGTGGACGGCGTGATCACCTTCACAAAGTTTATAAGGAAATTTGCACTTTCCTTTTTGTCCAGGGGCTTCACTTTCACTAGTCGATGATGTGCTTTCAACATGATCATCAGAGGTTGACGACACTAGGTTGTGCAAACGAGGAGACCAGTCCCTTAAGATCTGAGGGATGCAGGGACAATCTCTATGATAGTGGTCTCCTTTGCAAATGACACATGGCGATTTAGGCCTGGTCGGTGCAGTGTGCGAATTTTTGCTAGATGACGCTTGGTTGCCCCTTTTCGCCTTTGGCTCCTTCTTCTTCTTCTCAGGTACTTGATTTTTGGCTTTACCAGCCTCATCAAGCGAAGAGGAAGGAGGATAGGAAGAATTGGATGAAGTAGAGGGTTGAGGGGTAACTCTGGAATTTTCTAGTTGTTGACTCGATTGTTCAGGAATTGCGGTGTTCTGAACGATGGAGGTTGAGAAAAGCCATACGGGCAAACCAATTGTCAATCCTGGAAGCGAAAATGTGGCCATATGGGGTGCACCAACATCTCCCCAAGAGGAGAAGGGAATAGGATTTCCTCTAAGGGGAACTCCTTGGTTGGTGGACTCCATTTTCTCAACCTAAGACCAACGTAGGAAAGGTGATGATTATTCCGTTTAAAATAAATTTTAGACGCTTTGACACAACTTGTTTTTTCAATTTTAAAGAGTCGAGAAAAAACGAAAGATGACTCTAGTCGCCTTCGATTTTTAATGAGCTTGAAGTGACAAGTGCTCAGATGGACCTTTTCCGTTAAGGAGTCTGAAAAGGAATGAAAGGGACTGGTATGGAAATCTAGGTAGAGGGATTACCAAACCAATCACAAAATTGCAGAATACTTTTTACGGTACGGCAGTCAATATTCCCAAATGCTGTGTTCAGTGCATTGCGATCGATAGGGCGGCAGACATGGCTTCCTATGGATAAAGGATTAAGCCTATGGTGGTCTCCCAAAATATACTCGACGGTACGTGGGAGCACAAGTCCGTACTGGCACTTATCGTCTCAAAGTGGAGTAATCACCCAACCAACAATGAGAACAACAGTTACCAGGCTTTATGACGCCGGAATACGTCTCTAGCCTAGACTTCTAGATGTTGTGTGTTAGGTTCCAAAGCGTTGTTAGATTCATTAAATTTATTTTATAGTTGATCTTGCTTAAGAATTTTGCCTTTCAGGTTTACCGCGTGATGTAGATATAAAATTCCTAAAATGCAATCTAAGATGATAAACAATCGTTTTATCTTCTTTGTGCAATGAAAATCCTAGCTACTAAGGAAAGAGAGACAATATTATTTCAACAAAGAGCAAAGAGCACACCCTATATGCACTATCCTAAATCAAACCAATCAAACAGTCTAAATGCAAATACACATGCATGTATTTTTTTCAGCCTTCTTAATGTGTGAATGATAAAAAGAAAGCTAATGCACAAATCTGAATTATTTTTCAAAGTGACAATTACTAACAAGTTTCTTTTCAAAATCAAAATGGAGACAATGACAACAATTTGCGATTTGGAAATGAAAACTTGCTTTCGACACTAGAAAAACTACTAGTTCAGACCAAATACAATAGTAACGGGGTAATCGACTATCAAGAGCAATCAGATTCTCTTCTATGACTGAAAACGACACTTGCGACACTTTCAAATCAAGAAACGACAGTACAATTACGTTACTTCTTTGCAAAGGAGAACTGAAAATGACTCAACAAACACAAAAACATTTACAGTTCTTTGCACAATGGAGGCGGAATAACAGCAAGGAAAGGGGTTTCAAACAGAGGTGTACTGACTACAGGCAGCAAAACTCCTGAATAGATCTGGAAAGAGTGAACACAGAAACCAAAATTCAGAAACAAGGCCTTGTCTGATCAGCGCACCTGTAACACAGTGAATTTGAAATGCAGCGCACCTACTACACTCGGGAAGTGCGCTGAATTTGAGATTCACAGAACAGACAGTGCGCTAGGCCAGGGACGAGACTTTGATTGGGTTCCGGGTCATAGTTTGCAGTTCAGTTCAGGGATTTTGGCCGAGCAGGTGGTAATCAGTAAATCAATCACAGGGGTAGATCCAAGGAGGTTACTAGAGCCACCACAAGGGAAATTAGAGAGTTTGTAAATCAGTTGTTTAATTCATAAACAAGACCTGGAGATTGACTGAAGCGACATTTATCTACTTTGCATTTGCGTAGCAAATGTAGTTCGAAGGCTACCTGGCTCAACTTCAGGCTCTGTCTGTAAGTTTATAAAGTAAACAAATGTAGATAAACAAACAACCTAGTCGCTCCCCAGTGGAGTCGCCATTTTGTTACAGGGAAAAGTGTCTATGCAGAACTGCTAATCCCACTAAGGCGGGTAGCTACCTTAGAAACAAACAAAGTAAAACTACTTTCGTTTTCCTTTATGAAAGATAGATGAGAGAAGAATAAAGGATACCAACCTCTGTCTTGCGCTTAGTTCCTTGCTCGATTCCTCTCTCTTCTGATAGTCCTTTGCTGCTTGCTTTCTTGTATACCCAGCTTCACAGAGTACCTGTAGAATCAAAGCAGCATAACACTATACAATAACATGGATCTATTATCATAAAAAATCTAGAATCAGATGTAAATTGACCATACAAATGCATGAAACATAAATTACACAAGAGTATGGAGGAAAACTTGAATAGCTTTATTGATAATCAAGAAAGAGCCAAGAGAGTTACAACCAGTTGTTCTGACCTAGCATCATCCTCTCAGCAAGTAAGCCCTTCTTCACCTCATGAAAAGCTTAAATCACCCAACACTATGATGTTGCCTTAAGAAACCAACAACAATTCCTTACAAGATGCAAAATTCCAGCCCCCCTGGATCTCTGGGATGAGGGATCCATATATAGATGTCTGTAAGGGAGATGAGTCAGCTTGTGATTTGATTAGTGTCTTCCCTCTGATAGTTCTTGCTTCCACTTGGAGATTGATGATCTCTTACTCATCCTTGGTCGAATTCAGAGAGGTAAGTGTCACAGGAGAAGTTTCTGGAAGATTCCATGCTTCTCCACCTCGCGGATTGACACTGCCATTTGTCTCTTCTCGCCCATCGCACCCCATAGAAGGGCATTTTGAAATGCAACACACCCACTGTGTGTACTTAGGTGAGATGCAACGCACTTTTCCTATGGAGCAGGTGAAATGATCCAGTTTTGACCAGTTCTGAGTAGTTTTTCATGGAGAACTTCTGGGAGAAACTGTAATCAGTTGACCTTGTTCCTTTAGGGGTTGGAACAACACTTTTAGGGACTTAGGAGCCCTTGGTTCATGGAAATTTTATGTTTGGGTTGCAGTGCCCGAAAATGTCTATAACATTCAGGCACGTGTGGGGGGCATCAATATGGTTGCACTACAACACATAAGATTTTACGAGCAGGTTACTTCTGGCCAACAATGTTCAAAGATTGCATAACGTCTGTCAGAAGTTGCCATGCTTGTCAAATCTTTGACCGCAAAACCATAATACCACACACACCTTTGCAACCAGTAGTTGCTGTTGGGCCATTCGAAAAATGGGGCATATATTTCATGACATGTAACCCCACCTCGGCCGGGGGGCATGGGTATATCATAGTCGCAGTTGAATATTTTACGAAATGGGCCAAGGAGATGCCTACATTAAACAACAGTGGCGAAACGACTGCTCTTTTCTTTTTCAATCATGTAGTCTCTAGGTTCGGTGTTCCATTGGCTATAGTCATAGATCATGGATCACATTTTCGCAATCACATGATGGTTGAATTGGCTGCCAAACTAGGATTGTCCCATGATAGTTCTACTTCGTATTATCCACAAGCTAACGAACAAGTTGAGGCCATCAACAAAGTCCTAAAGCGCATGCTGCAAAGGATGATTGGAGTCCACAAACGGAGTTGTCACCTAATCTTGCACTCAGCCTTGTGGGCATACAGAAGCCCGGTAAGAAATGTGACTGGGTTTACACCCTTTCAGCTAGTGTATGGCCTGGAAGCCATCTTACCAATTCAATGTGAGATTTCATCTCTCAACCTCGCAATCGACCTTCTCCCTGGAACTTCAGAGGAAGAGGCTTGTGTCTTGGAACTAATCCATTTGGATGACACCCTTCGTGATGTCGCCTTGGCTAATGAAGCCCATAATAAATGAGTTAAGGCGTAGTTTGACAAAAATGTCAAACCCCGTGTCTTCTTAGAAGGTGACCTGGTCTTGATTTATGATCAGGAATCCAATAAATTGGGAGTAGGTAAGTTCCAATCTTTGTGGATGGGTCCCTACATTGTTAAATGAGTGTTAGCAAAAGGAGCCTACGAGCTAGTAGACTATGATGGAATTCCACTGACACAACCCCGAAACAGGCTGTACCTTAAGTGTTACTATGCTTGACTAAGTGTAGTAACCTCTTCATATGATTTTGTTACATTTTTGTTTTCGTCAAGAGTGATTGTTTTGGTTAGGTAATCCAATTTTACATTTTTTGCAGATGTCAAACCTATTGGAATCATTTGTTGGATATGCCGATGGAGCTAGTCGTAGTACGCGGAACCTATCTTCTGTGGCCTGGGCCATTTTTGATCCAAGCGGTGAATTAGTGAGTTTCAGAGGAGTATGTATCGATCGATCAATGAACAACATCGCTGAGTATAGCGCATTGATAGAACTTCTCTCAGATGCCATCGCACGTGGCATACGCCAACTTTTTTTCAGGCTAGACTTACAACTTGTCATCCTATAGCTTACTGGCATATATTCTATTCGGAATCCAGCTATCTATTGTATGTTCCTAAGGGTTAGGTTTTTGGAAAGGCGGTTTGATTCTATTCAATATCAACACATTTCCAGAAACTT
Organism: Pinus tabuliformis; assembly: GCA_031772625.1. Taxonomy (NCBI): domain Eukaryota; kingdom Viridiplantae; phylum Streptophyta; class Pinopsida; order Pinales; family Pinaceae; genus Pinus; species Pinus tabuliformis. The sequence continues at coordinate 440,492,446 of CM062816.1, forward strand.
AAACACATTAACTGATTCATTAGCAAATTATGTGTTAGATAAAGATTTGTAGCATTTATAAAAGAAAGCATTTCAATCAACATTTGCATCAGGATCATATAACTTAACCAAAATAAAACTCTGAAAATCAAAAATATATTTAACTGTTTATAGTTTATCAAAGATGTTCCGTGTCCAAGAAAAAATCGGTCACATGACCCAAAAACTCTAAAAATGCAGAAAAACACCCTAGACTAATGGTGCTGGTGATAACAAGTCACTGCCTATGCGATCATACGTAAGAGCCTAGTCCATCGAATCGGCACGCAATTAGTATGGTGTTGTAATCTCAGAGGTAACTCATTGGTCCTCACATCCTGGATACCAAGGGTGAGATCCTCGATCTGATCTTGCAATGCTGCAAGGGTCTCAGCTACGTCCAGATCGCGAAGGACAACCCTCCCTATGACCTCTCCTATTGGAACGATAGCTGCTACCCTCGGGCACACTGCTGGTCACACTGGTCCAATATATGCACGAATATATGAGTTTGATTAGTCTTGATAACATTTAAAAGACATAAGAACATTATAAAAACAATAAACAGAGATATGGTTAGAACTTTTACCTATAACACCCCACTGCTCACCAGCCGGCAGCACCAAATCTGGGTCACCCCGGAAATACATCCCACCATATGGATACTCAGCAAAGACCATCTCCTGATGTTTGAACCACTCAAAGAAGGCATCAAAGAATGAAATCTGCAATTGACCAGCATGTCTGGCCATAATATTGACCCATCTCTACATCCGTGGTTCCGTCGGTACTGGTGGTTCGAGTGAAATGTACTGTGGCTGCATCAATGGGATCTTCTCCAAGGTGAAAGCGATTAGAAAAGAACCATAACCAAAGTTCTTAGATCTTCCGCTCTTCACCTTGGTAAGCTGTTCTTTTATAACCCGAAGTACAATGTCGCACCAGTTGAATACCTTTGGTTCAAGGCATTCCAGAGCATACTGCATATAGGACCTATTGGCCAAATGAAGAGCCGCACTACCAACCAATCTAGCAAAGGTGAATAAGATATTCCCCATGTACCGGTCAATGATATCTCGAATACTAATCTTGCTGTCCCTGCTCGGCTAAGATCCATCTCTACAGAATCGACGAATATAATCCCTCACAGATTCACCTCCACGAGCGGATCATGATAGTGAGAGAGGGGCACCACACCTCGATAAACCGGTTAAGAAGTAGATATCCTCAACTGTCAAAGGGATGGATTTACCTCGAATCTTGAACACTTGGTTGGTAGGATCCCAAGCATTGAGAAAATGTTGCAACAAATTGATTTGTTGCCTCATGCTAGATATGCGGAAGAATTTGAGCAAAACACAGTTCCGCAAAGCAGTCACCGTACCTAGACCATATAAAACAACCATGTCCTCTTCTTCATGCTCACATTCATGCCATGTAACAACCATCTTGATCCAATGAATCTCTGAAAAACAAACAAGAGAAGAACTAGGATCCTGATTCAGGAAAAAACAGGGAAAATTTCCATGAAAAAAGAGTGCATAAACTTTCCTTTTTGCGCCCATCGCACCCAAACTGTGTACTAGGTGAGATGCATCATGACTGGCCAATGGCTAGCTTAGTATGCATCGCACCCTTCAATGTACATTAGGTGCGATGGGGAGAGAACGAATTGTTCAAACCCCAGAGGCCCAGAAGAACAGGAAAACATGCTCAAAATAAGAAAAGGAAAGAATGCAATTGAAGAGCTCAGGGTTAGCTCCTGCTTGGTCTAGATGGTGCTGAAAATAGTCCACAGAATCTCCCAAAATCAGCTGGTGAAAATCAAGGGGCAAAATAGCTCCAGAGCTCCAAAAAATCCCAAATTTGAATGAAATGGTAAAAATGAGAGGTAAAAACTATTTTTATGTTACTATTCACGTAGTTCAAGTAAAATATTGTTGTTTAACTCATTTTTCAAGCATGTATTTACATTTCTAATCAATTTGATGGAGTAATTGAATAGGCAGCACGACCGTCAAAAGAACATAGTGTTAATGGTGAAATCAACGTCTCTGACTATTATCACGAGCAGTTTTACGCGAAGTTCAAGCTCGTTAAAAAATAAACCTAGCCACGAGCAGTTTTATGCGAAGTTCAAGCTTGTTAAAAAATAAACCTAGCAATGAGCAGTTTTACGCAAAGTTCAAGCTCGTTAAAATATAAACCTAGCAATGAGCAAATGTTCCCATAGAGTTCAAGCTCACTAAAAAATGAACCCCACCTTCGGTAAATAACCATTGTGATCGCATAATTATCAGCTTTTCAACCTTGGTTGTGTTCTTACCATCACCTCCACTCTTTTTTAGCTGATCATATGCCTCCATTTGATTGTTTACCCTTTTGAGGAACAACTATGACAAGTGATTCTATTAGCCACCTTCTTTACATTGCTGTGATTGAAAAGTTCCAAACCTTACCTAGAACCAGTTGCTATCCAAAAACATCACTCGTTCCTCAAAAAACGAGTCTCCTTTAAGATATTTTCATCTGACTCGTAAAATATGAAAATATTGTCGAGCAATTGGCCTCTCCAGCTCATTAAAGTGATCGGAAGTGCCATCCATCCTCTAGATTTTAATATTTTTGGACCTGAGGGATCATTACACAAAAAGATCGAGCACTTGTCTTGTTCGGCTCGTTAAAACTATCGAAAATTCATCCCTTTCGTATTATTTTATACTTTTTCGAACTTAAGGGATTACATTACTAAAAAGGACTACTGGAGTTGCCTTTTCATCCCTTTTTAGACTCTTTAAAATTGAAAAGGACCGAGTTATCTTTGTCGTTAAACTCATTAAAACAATAGCGACAAACTTGTCCATGCTGACAAGAGCAAGTTTCACTGTTGCTAGGCTCGTTAAAACATAGCAACAGGTTTGCCCGAAGGGCAAATTATAGAACAAGCATATGTTATCCTCCTCAAGCTTAACAAAAATAAAAAGGTACTGGTCGGAACTGACTGGGGAAAAAGGGAAGAAAACTTGAATAGCTTCATTAGTAGCAGGTCGCTCTTGAACATGACACTTTTACTTCGTCACCATGATTGAGTCGGGTTGGGTTATTCCGTTCACCGGTCATATCACCATTGGTCCGCCGTACCATCCACCTTGGGCTTAATGCTACCAATCCATTTCAATGTCGCCGGTATGTTCAAGAGAAGTCACTCAGAGAATTCACCAACCTAGCTAACACCTCATCCGCTGCAATACCTTCACTCTCCATTTTTCATGACCGCCACCCTGAACCTTATATCATCAGATCATTTTCACCTCCACAAAATCATTTGCTCCATTCCGTGTCATATATGTATGATTCATTAAGGCCCTCCTACAATGGGTCGCTTCTTGTTGACATCAGCTCATTATCCAAGAAGTTGACTTAGGAACAACCCTGTCAGTACTTTGAAGCTTGCATGCCTCAATGGCAAGTTTCTCACTTTTGGCGATAGGTTTACCTCAATGGCCTTCGACCGAAAGATTTTACGTGGTGTTCGACATCAACTCATGTATTAACACCACATGAATTGTACTGCAGTACCTTGAGGGTCATCATCATTATCGGTGATTCCTCTCGTGCCTGTTAACAACGTACATGATTGGCTAGTAATCAGGCGATGTCTTTCTATGTTCGACATCAGAACATCTTTTCACATGGATCGACTTGTACTTCGGGCGAAGATTGAACGAGTTTGAAGACCCCGGATCTAGTTTCATCCATTCGGGATGTGATATATTTAGGAAAATAAAGACATCAAATGTACATCACAGTTGCATAAATAATCATCCAAACTAAAGGAGATGGCTCTACCAAAATCATCAGTCTGCCACATAGACAATTGTCTGTATTATGTACATGAATATGAATTTATATAGCTGAGCATGGGAATACCTGCCTCAGCTAGATCATGAAAATATTATGAAGATAATGTATTGTATTGTATCTTATTACAGGTCACCTTCCTGTTCGAAAAACCTCGGATCCTCATTATAAAGCATTTCACCCGACATCAAAAGATTTACAACCTCATGCTTTAGGGGGCAACTGTTATAGACATATTTTGGCACTGCAACCCCAATCAAATATGTCCATAAACCAAGGGCTTCTAAACCCTTAAAAGTCTTTTTTCATACCCTAAAGGAACAAGGTCAACTGATTACATCATCTCCCAGAAGTTCTCCATGAAAAACTACTCAGAAGTCAAAAATGGACCATACAGACTGCTCCATGCATAGGGTGCGATGCATCTCACCTATTACACACGGGGGGTGTGATGCATACTGAAAATCCCTTATGTAGGGTGTGATGCGAGAGAAGACAAATGGCAGAGGCAGTTTTCTAGGTGGAAACCCAGAGAATCTTCTAGAAACTGCTCATATGACACTTGCCTCTCTGAATTCGCCTAGGGATGAGTAAGAGATTTGAAATCTCTAAGTGTAACCAAGAACTATCAGTGAAATGACACTAATCAAAATCCCAGAAGTTGACTCACTCTCCTATAAACATCTATATATGGATCCCTCATCCTAGATATCCAAAGGCTGAAATTTTGTAATTTGCAAGGAAGTGTTGTTGGTTTCTTTTTGAAGACGTTGTTGGGTGATATTGCTTTGTATGAGGTGAAGAGGGTTTTCATGCTGGGAGGATGATGCTAGATCAGACAGCCTGGTTGTAATCCTCTCTTCTACTACTTCTATCTATAAAGCTATTTGAGTTTTCCTCCATATGCTTGTATATCTCTAAATCTTTTATTTGTATATGCATTTATATGGTTAATGTACATTTGATCCTACATTATTTATGGTTATAGATCTCTATGCCTTGATGGTATTTTGTTGCCTTAAGTCTATAGGTGTTCTTTGAAGCGGGACAAGCGAGAAAGTAGTGGCAAAAGCTCTATCAAGGGAGAGAGGAAACAAGCAAGGAGACTAGCTAATGACTGAGGTTGGTAGTCTCTGCTTCTCTCTCATCTATCTCTCATAAAGGAAAACACAACTTTAGTTTGTTTGTTTCTAAGATAGCTACCCATCTTAGTGGGACTAGTAGCTCTAAATGGACACTAGTTTTCCCGATAACACACCGTGATTCAGTATGTCAAACACAATGAATTTGCATGTGTTCAAAGGTTTGGGAAATGAAGATCCGAACCAATTCTGGTTCATTGTAAGGGTTGTATGGGAAGTGCAAGGTGTTACAAATGACCATATAAAGAAAGTGACACTTATTAGCACCTTGCAGGACCGTGCACTGACCTTGCATATTAAGTACTCCAACGATAACCCAAATGCGAGAGTTCAGGATATCCAAATAGTGCTAAATAGAGAATTTAGCAGGCCTAAATCTGAAGTGTAGTTGATCGTGGGATTTAAAGAGATCACGATGCTACCAGGAGAGACTCCTTGGGAACTAGAGCAGAGGATGAAATGTACGATCCACGAAGCCAATATGAATTTGACAGATGGATAGCATCACGAGTGGTTTGTAGCTTCACTACTACCACATATAAGGAGTGAACTATTGCAGTAGAAGATAACAACTCAGGTAGAGGCCTTAGAGATTGCTATGAGGCTACATGAGACCTCGATGCAGGATCCTAACTGTTGGGTGTGGAGCCTGATTATCTTCTATATTCAAAGGTATTGCCACATAGGACCCCAGTTCGAAATGGGGGCAGCAACGCCGCCCGTAAAATATTCGCTGCAGGGGGGGTCCAGGGGGGGGCGGCTGCGACCTTTGGGAGCCCCCCCCCCCCCTGGCGGGGGGTTTCGGGGGCAACGCCCCCGAAGCTAAAAACAACTGTAAAATTGCCTTGTAAAAGCATAGTACTTTCTAGTCAATCTGGGCCATTCATTAGGCGGATGATCTGACGGTAGAACTTATGTTTAGTTTAAGGTTTTTTGCCCTAGAAGGAAACCCCTCTCTTTGTATGAGGGTATTGTATTTGAGGCTGTGTGATAGATGTGTATTCTGTGAGCGAGAAACAGAGAGGTGAGACTGTGAGAGAAAACAGAGGATATTACAGCAGATTTGCTGTAGGTTGTGTCTCTTCATTTTGCTGGATAATAGAAAGGAAGGACTGGCTGTTCGGGGTGGACATAGCCCAAACTGGGTGAACCACGTATATCTGTGTCTCTCTTGTTTTGTGCGTTTTCTGTGTTTATATTTTTGCAATATTTTATGTGTTCCATTGCTCCGTAATATATAATTTTCTAACAACTGGTATCAGAGCCGAAGGTCTGTTTGGCTGATAAACTCGCAGGAAAGAAGGGTTCCTGGTTCGAGTGGGAGCAATGGCGGAAGATGGTAAGTTTAGGGTCGAGAAATTTAACGGCCAAAACTTCTTGCTGTGGAAGATGCAGATGGAAGATTATCTGTATCAGAAAGATCTATACCTACCATTGGGTGGAAAAACAAAGATGCCGACGGGTATGAAAGACGAAGAATGGAACCTTCTCGATAGAAAGGCACTCGGAACAATACGGTTGTGCCTTGCTGCGTCAGTTGCCTTCAACATTTCGAAGGAAACCACGACAGAGGGTTTGATGCAGATGTTGTCGAAACTATATGAAAAAACCTCGGCCTCAAACAAGGTATTTCTTATGAAACGATTATTTAATATGAATATGTCGGAAGGTGGATCTGTTGCAAACCATTTAAATGATTTTAATACAGTTACAAGTCAGTTAAGTTCTGTAGGGGTAAACTTTGATGATGAAGTTAGAGCTCTGTTATTCTTGTGCTCATTACCAAAAAGTTGGAATGGTTTGGTAATGGCCATTAGTAACTCCTTTTCTGGATCTAGTACTTTAAAGTTTGATGATGTTGTCGGTGCTATCCTTAGCGAGGAAATGCGACGGAAAAGCTCCGGTGAGACATCGGGAAATGATTTGAGTGCAGAGTCTAGAGGAAGAAAAATGGAAAGAGGAAAGAGCTTAGGATATCGCAGTAAATCAAGGAAAGGCAGATCCAAGTCCAGATCGGGGATAGTGTGCTGGAAATGTGGAAAGAAAGGACACCTAAAGAAAGACTATAGATCTCGGAAGGGAAAAGAAGGAGATGCACAACAAGAAAACAATCATGAAGCAAATGTGACAGGTGAGGTGTTACAAGATGCTTTGATTCTTTCTTTCGAAAATATTACTGATTCCTGGGTGGTAGATTCAGGGGCTTCATTCCATGCCACACCTGATAAGAAATACTTTCATGACTATGTTCAAGGAGATTTTGGACAAGTTCGTCTGGGTGATGATAAACCCTGTAAAATCGTTGGAATGGGTAAGGTTCTTGTAAAACAACAGAATGGAAACCAATGGCTATTAAAGGAGGTAAGGCATGTTCCAGATCTAAAGAAAAATCTGATTTCAACAGGGTAGTTAGGTGGTGAAGGTTGTGTGACAACTTTCACAGATAATGCTTGGAAGGTCACCAAAGGAGCCCTGGTAATAGCAAAAGGCGAAAAGGTTGGTACATTGTATTTATGCAATGGTATTTCTAACTCTGTTAATGCTTTAAATTCCAAAGGAGCAGATGCAACATTATGGCATCATAGGCTCGGACACATGAGTGAAAAGGGGATGAAGATTCTTCACTAAAGGAATTTGTTGCCGGGTTTGAAGAATGTTGATTTGGACTTCTGTGAGAATTGCATTTATGGAAAACAGAAGAGAGTCAGATTTCTCAGAGTTGGGAAAGAAAAGAAGAATGAAAAATTAGAGCTTGTGCATACAGATGTATGGGGACCTGCTCAGGTATCATCTCTCAGTGGCTCTCGTTATTATGTTACTTTTATTGATGATGCAACTAGAAAAACTTGGATTTATTGTATTAAGAATAAATCTGATGTATTTGATACTTTCAAGAAATGGAAAGCTTTGGCTGAGATTGAGACAAGAAAGAAATTGAAGTGTCTTAGATCAGATAATGGAGGTGAATATTGCAGCAAAGAGTTTGATAGGTATTGTTCAGAGCATGGAATTCGCAGAGAGAAGACAGTTCCAAGAACACCACAAGAAAATGGTGTGTCAGAAAGGATGAATAGAACAATCATGGAGCGTGCAAGGTGCATGAGATTGCATGTAGGATTGCCTTTACAGTTTTGGGCAGATGCTGTAGATACTGCTGTTTATCTAATAAACAGAGGGCCTTCAAGTTCCTTGGATGGTGGTGTTCCAGAGGAAGCATGGACAAGTAAAAAGGTAAACTACTCTATTTTAAAACCTTTTGGTTGTGAGGCCTTTGTCCATATTGATAAAGAAAATAGAACAAAGCTTGAGGCAAAGTCAAAGAAATGTACCTTTATTGGATATGGTGTTAATGATTTTGGTTATCGCTTATATGATTATGAAAATCACAAAATCATTAGGAGCAGAGATGTAATATTCAATGAAAAGGTCTTGTATAAGAATCAGTTGCAGGAAAAGAAACAGGAAAAGGAAAACAAGGAATACGCAGTTCTTGATGAAACCACTGAAAAAGGAAAGGTGCCTGAAAATAATAATAATCAACAACCACAACAACAACAGGCACCCCAAACACTTGAAAGTGGTGTTAGAAGATCTACCAGGATAAGTAGACCCCCTGAACGATACTCTCCTTCATTATATTATTTATTGTTGACTGATTCCGGTGAACCCGAATGTTATGAAGAAGCAATGCAGGTTGAAAGCAGGAAGAAATGGGAGGTAGCCATGGAAGAAGAGATGGACTCCTTAATGCATAACCAGACTTGGGATTTAGTCAGGTTTCCTGTAGGGAAAACTAAATTGAAGAATAAATGGGTTTACAGGTTGAAGGAAGAAGATGGAGGAAAACAGAGGTATAAAGCTAGACTTGTGGTGAAGGGGTTTGCACAGAAGAAAGGTATTGATTTTGATGAAAATTTTTCTCCTGTTATTAAAATGACTTCAATCGGAACCATTTTAAGTCTTGTCGCAGCTGAAGATTTGCATCTTGAGCAGTTAGATGTAAAGACAGCCTTTCTCCATGGGGATTTGGAGGAAGAGATATATATGCAGCAGCCACAAGGATATGAGGTGAAAGGGAAGGAGAAACTAGTGTGCAGGTTGAAGAAGAGCTTGTATGGCTTAAAACAGGCTCCAAGGCAGTGGTATCTAAAATTTGACAAGTTTATGTCTGAACAAGGTTATACTAGATGTCAGTCTGATCATTGTGTTTATTTGAAAAAGAAAAATGATGGCAGCTATATTATATTGTTATTGTATGTAGATGACATGCTTGTTGCAGGATCTAACATGCAGGAAATAATGTGCTCAAAAGAAAATTGGCAAATTCATTTGCAATGAAGGATTTGGGAGCTGCAAAACAAATCCTTGGTATGAGAATAACTAGAGACAGGAAAAATTGTAAATTAACATTGTCTCAGAATGAGTACATACAAAAGGTGTTGAAAAGATTTAACATGCACAATGCAAAACCAGTTAGTACACCTTTTGCTAGCCATTTCAAACTTAGCAAGGAAATGTGCCCAAAGACCCAAGAAGACATGGATTATATGTCTAAAGTTCCATATGCATCAGCATTTGGAAGCTTAATGTATTCAATGGTCTACACAAGGCCTGATATTGCACATGCAGTGGGAGTTGTAAGCAGGTACATGAACAATCCAGGAAAGGAACATTGGATGGCAGTGAAATGGATTCTCAGATATTTGAAAGGTACCACAAATCAAGCATTATGCTTTGGTGGTTCAAACATCTCCCTACAAGGATATGTTGATGGAGATATGGCAGGTGACAGAGATAACAGGAGGAGCACTACAGGATATGTATTTACTATTGGAGGAACAGCTATCAGTTGGGTTTCAAAAATCCAAAGTGTTGTTGCACTTTCAACAACAGAAGCAGAGTATGTTGCTACTACAGAGGCTAGTAAAGAAATGATTTGGTTACAAAGGTTTATGGGTGAATTGGGTAAGGAGCATGATAAGGGCACGTTATACAGTGATAGCCAAAGTGCCATTCATCTTGCAAAGAATTCAGCATTTCATTCTAGGACTAAACACATACAGCTCAAGTACCATTTCATACGATCAGTGTTGGAAGATGGAGAGTTGAAGCTGGAAAAGATACACACTAGCCAGAATCCTGCAGATAGGCTAACAAAAGTTGTAACCAGGGAGAAACTGGGAATATGCTCAGTTTCAATTGGTCTTCAAGGATGACGATGAAGATGAGAAACAACCAAGTCCAAAAGAGGAGCCATTGTCCAGCAAATGGAGCAGCAGTGGAGTTGCTACAATTAGTCTCCAAGTGGGAGATTGTTGGGTGTGGAGCTTGATTATCTTCTATATTCAAAGGTATCACCACATAGGACCCCAGTTCGAAATGGGGGTGGCAATGCCGCCCGTAAAATATTCGCTGCAGGGGGGGTCCAAGGGGGGGCGACTGCGACCTTTTGGAGCCCCCCCCCCTGGCGGGGGGTTTCGGGGGTAGCGCCCCCGAAGCTAAAAACAACTGTAAAATTGCCTTGTAAAAGTATAGTAATTTCTAGTCAATCTGGGCCGTTCATTAGGCAGATGATCTGACGGTAGAACTTATGTTTAGTTTAGGGTTTTTTGCCCTAGAAGGCAACCCTTCTCTTTGTATGAGGGTATTGTATTTGAGGCTGTGTGATAGATGTGTATTCTGTGAGCGAGAAACAGAGAAGTGAGACTGTGAGAGAAAACAGAGGATATTACAGCGGATTTGCTGTAGGTTGTGTCTCTTCATTTTGCTGGATAATAGAAAGGAAGGACTGGCTGTTTGGGGTGGACGTAGCCCAAACTGGGTGAACCACGTATATCTGTGTCTCTCTTGTTTTGTGTGTTTTCTGTGTTTATATTTCTGCAATATTTTATGTGTTCCATTGCTCCGTAATATATAATTTTCTAACACTAACCTAGGATTTTAACAGATCCATGTGCAGCTGAAGAATCTGTGCCTTGAGATGCAGAGTTTGGAACAAGATAGGACGGTTCGACAAGAAGTGCGTGAAGAAGTATGGTGCGTAAAATGCAAGGGTTAGGGTCATGACAAAGACCACTGCTCGATTTTTACAAATTACCTCGTAGGAAGAGGGTTGATGCCTTTAAGGTCCAAAGCTCAAGTAGGACTTAGTGCTACGCCAGCTTTGTAGTGCGCAATCTATCAAATAGCCAGAAAGCATGCCACAGACAATTGTCACTTGTTATAGAAGTATACAGAGAATTCACAACAATTGTTCTACAACTTTTGTAGGTCAGTGGGACATGACAAGTGCACTTGCAGAAGCTATGAGTTGATGATGGATAGAAATCCCACCTACAGATTTTAGGACAAAACGTGACCCCTTGACCAGAATGCAGAAATGGCATGAACATGGTTTCAGGGGCGCAGGCGAGGCCGAGGCGGAGGAGGACTTGGTAGAGGTCATGGATAGTTGATTCGCTACAATTGCAGAGGGCCAGGACACTATGCCCATGATTGCATGAATCCAAAACGCTTGTTTTGCAAGTATTGCACATTGTTTGATCATTAGACAAAAGACTGTCCTACTTTGATAGCTAGGATATGTGACAAAGGAGCCCTACCACCTCCCCCAACTCAGAACTTGCAGATGATGAGGCCTGAGCCACGTGAGGAAGATCTAAATGTAAACATTGTGCTCCGAAGTGGAATCGCGACAGGAGATGACAAAGGGAAACATCCAGAAGATAGTACTTGGGTTCACAAAGGGCCGACGAAAGAGGTCGAGTTTGATTTTGAGTGTGCTTGGGAAAACTTCATGGAAGCTAAGAAGAGCTTCACTGATGCGTCCACTTCAGGAAGAAAAGATAAACCGGAGCTAGAGATGGACCCATCCATGCTCACAAATTTCCTGGAAACCTGTATGAAGTTACTGTACAACAGTAAGGCTGTGGAAGGGTTACAGGAGCTCATCAACAGATGCACTGGGACTGCGACAAGAGAACCGTGTGTAGTCCGGAAGATTGAAAAGCATAAGACAAGGACATGGAGTGAAATGAGACTTACCGCATAGATTGGAGAATATGAGATGGATCAAGTCATTCTGGATTTCGGATCAGATGCAAATGTTATACCGAAATAGAAATGGGAGAGAATGGGAAGACTTGCATTCCAATGGTCTCCAATTCAGCTGATAATGGCAAACCAGTAGAAAATAATACCCATGGGTCGATTGCAAGGAATAATTGTGGATATTGAGGGAGCAAGCACACTAGTGGATTTTGAAGTGATAGAGATTGTTGATGACAACAATCCCTACACTGTGCTCTTAGGAATTGACTGGGCCACTGATATGAACGGGGTAATCAATCTGAAGAAGTGAAAAATGATTTTTGAGAAGAAGTCATTGTGCGTAATTCTACCCTTGGACCCTACTGAAGGATTGCGCTATACGGAACTAGTCTGCGGCTATGAGAGTGATGATGATCTGGACTGCATCTACAAGATAACATTGTGAGACCAAGACTGGGTAAATCCCACCACGGATGGATGGATTACATGGGAGTGTGAAATCCCATGTACTTCAGATTCTAATGAAGAAATAGAACGATGGTAGAATCAGTTACATGAAGTAACTACGCTAAATTGCAATATGATGACCAGGTCGCTGCGCTGCGTGTCGACAAAAGTAAGAGATATGCCTACTTATTATGGTCTAAATGAGGTAGATACCTTCTTGGATGCATTTGAAAGGGAGGTACCAGAAAAGCAACGCTTCCAGGCCTTGGACTAGGTATTGCGCGCTACGCCCGTGAGATGGTGGGGTACGCACAAAGGCAGCTTTGATGATTGGAGCAAATGTAGGAGAATGATGAGAGCGCACTTTGGAAAGCTTAAGATGCAGCTGGCAGAAAAGTATGATGAGTAGGATGATCCGCGCACGCATCTGGCCAAGTGGATGTAGCCCTATGGAGAAGAGCCCCAACCTACGTGGATGCACATGTACTCCGCGCTAAAATACCTAGTCAATAAGCATGTGTTGGAGGGGAGATCTTGCAAATGGCTCTTAATGATGGGAAGACATTATGCAGGAAGAGAAATCGCATAGAAGATTCTACGCACAGATGCATTCAGCAAAGTACTGGAAACCGCGCTGACCAAGGTATGCCATGCACAGTGAAGTGATTGGGACCTACACATACCTGCAGTGTTATGGGCTTATCGAACGACATGTAAGAAACTGACAGGAGAGACACCTTTTAGGCTTGTCTATGAAGTGGAAGTTGTAATGGCTATGGAATATATCTTGCCTAGTCTGCGCATAACAGCGCTCACAGGTATGACGGATCGCGAAGCCTTGGAAGAGAGGTTCATGCAACTGGAAGAGCTCAAAGAAGAATGATTTTTGGTCGGATTCCACCAGCAGGTCCAAAAGCAGCGCGAAAAGGCATGGCATGACCGACACATCAAGTTGCACACATTCAAGGTAAATGATCTAGTTTTGTTGTATGATAGTAAGTTTGATAAATTCCCAAGGAAATTTAGAATGCATTGGTTAGGACTGTATATTATTAAGGAGATTATAGATGGTGGCGTGGTATAGTTGGTAAAGTTGAATGGCGATCCCTTCCCAGGAAAAGTGAATGGAAGTCATTTGAAGCCATATACAGGTGGCCCATCCATATGGCTAGCTGACTGAAGCACAGTCTTAGTGCTCTAGGCAGCTGAAAGGGGGCACGAGACTATAAACTACTATGCTCAGGAACTGCGTGATGTCAGGACTGCGTGCAGTAGCAAAGTGTCACAGGGTTCATGACAACGCGAGGACAGCTGCGCCGCCACGTGGGTCAGCTAGAAAGTGACCGTTAAAGTCACTATTCACAATGTGATGCTTGGGTTGAGGTCAAATGGAGTGGGCAACAGGTATTTAAGGCAAACTTTATTGGCTAGATTCTTGAAATCTACTGCCAATCTAGCATTAATGGACCAAATGTGGGGGAAACGGTCGAATTCAAATTCAAAAGGCGTTATAAATTACAAATGGTTGTCTAGCAAACAACACTTGGGAAATTTGAGAATTGAGCTATTGCGCGCTCAGATATTCATGAATCGAGACTTATTCGATATTTTGAAAGTGAATTCGTTGCTTGAGCAATTACTAGAGACACTGAGAGAACTGTGGAATTGCACTATGGCAGCACCGAAGAAGCCATGGATATAGGCGTAGTGATAGCTGAAGGAGCTGTGCAGGAAATTGCAGAAGTAGAAGCCACAGAGAGTACCAGAATAATCACAGAGGTCCCTAATTCACCATGCACACTGAGACCTAAGAAGGATAAGCAGACCATGATACCGGTGTGTGTCTCACCTAGAAATCCACCGAGGGCCAAGCTCACAATGGAGGAAAGGGGGAAGGCCATCAATTTGGAGGCCGATGAGGAGGAATAGTTTGAAGAAATCTTAGTGGAGGAGGAGGATGTAGAGATGGAAGTCGAAACCCAGGGTACAGAACCTCTCACCAGGCTGCGTGCATATGTTCCTCCACAAAAGGGTAAATCCAAGGTGCCTAGGATATAGATGAGAGGAAGAGCTCCCTACAAACTTCGTTGCTCCCAGATGATATTATTTTTGAAGGAGCGCACTTGGTATGGGTTACTGTATTGAAATTTGAAGATTAGGACCTTGCAGACCACGAGAAGTTCCCGCATTTAGCGGCTGCATAGCTAATGTGCCAGAAGACAGATGCGCCAGCTAGAATAATAGATTTGGAGCCATGCAAATGGCTTCGAGGTGTTGAGAAAGCACGATTGCTAAACCTGCTCTGGGTGCCGCATTACCACCACACCTCAGTGACCATTTTTGTCATCAGGCCGCTGCTCTGCTTGGTGCATGATGGTTGCTTGTGGCTGGAAGAGCACATCCCCATCACAGGCCATCTGATTCACAGGATCACACGACTCCCTTGCATAGGGGAGGATCCAACAAATATTTCGGAGGGAAAAAGTGACGATTTGGCCATCACGGAGGCAATGAAAAAGAAATTTAAGTTGGAGAAAACGAAGCAAGGGTACGCCATATCAAGCATTAGAAACCCTGTAGTTAAGGTCGCGACACAGATATTGGAAGGGAAGGTGATGCAGAAGTTCCATGCGAATGAGGTGCCCGCGCCAGTGGTTCAGTAGTAGCACAATGTGTAGAAGGGGTCCAGTTCAACTGGGCAAACTATCTATGTGGTGAGTTCCTTGCAAACTTCCGTGAGGCATAGGAGTAGGGCAAAACATTTCATTACGCATGGCTCCTATTGTCGATAGTACTAGTGGCATGGGAGTTGCCTGAAGATAACCAATTCCTGTCGATCGCGCAGGACCTTCTAGAGGTAGTGAAGTATGCTTCACTGTGGGAAACCAGGGACGCAGAACATATATATACTGCACGTTGTGGAGGAAGTTTGCTAGATGGCCTCGGAGTTGGCCATCCAAGCAGAGGAACTGGTGGAGGTGCGCATCCGAAAGTTAGCAACAGGGGTGCATGATGCCAGAGTTGAAATGGCCAGGGTTCAACTGAAGCTGAACCTTTGGATAGCAGAATTACAGTTGAAGGCATAGCCTTCAACTCCACTGGAGGTTAAGGAACAACGTGCCATCGTGATCACAACAACAATGGTGGAAGTTGACAGTGCCGTGACAGATTGCATGAAGCTGTTCGAACAATCGTTTGAGGTCCTAACCACCCTATAAGAGGACCAGAACATAGAGCTCCTAGAGACAGATATGCATGAGACGCAACAGAGGTACGATGAGGTAAAAGGGACCACACAAACAATTTCCCTTACACAGAGGCTTGCAAGGATGCAGAAAGCAAAGGCGCACGAGGAGTAGGTGGATGTCTCTCGGCATAAAGAGACAGTTTTGAAAGTGCACCTAGAGTCGTGGATCGATGAGGCTTATACTATGACAACCTCCATTGAAGAAAGGCTCGCACAACTGCAAGTAACTCAAGAAAGGATTGACAGTAGCAGTTCAATGACAGCGGTCACCTAACAACGCATGGAGGAAGTCTAGCAGGCAGCTGCTCAGTGTGCTACTGAACTTGCAACAATCCAAACAGAGCTGGGAGGTCTTCGTGCTAAGATCTCTGCACCTGCAGAGTGACTTGAGGGTGAGTCACGATGTTTGTGTTGGGGGCCTGTTAGGCGTGGGATCCCCTAAGGGCAGTTTTGGGGCTTAGAGCCCAGATTTTGGTCTGATTTTGTAATTCCAATGTAAAGACTCCGCATTTTGTGGGCGCAGAGTGCGTAGTTGTAAAAGAGTCATAGGGTTGTCTGCCCTTATTTTTATAATATAATGTCAGCTGTAGAAGATCTACCCATGGTCCATGAACCATGGGATTGTATAAATAGAGCGAAGCTCTAAGTGGTTAAGGTAGATAATCTAACAATGTCTAAGGAATGAAGATGTATGCGAGATAGATCTGAAGTGTAAACTCTAGTTTTGGGTCATAGCATAGGAGGAGGCTCTACAGCTAAGTGTGCAGAGGCCTAGTAGTCCACAGCTGAGTGTGTGAACCCTTGCAGCTAAGTGTACAAGGAGAGTCGAGTCTGTAATTAGTGTGAAGTATTAATAAAGAGAAGTTTCTATCAATTCTACGTCTATATTTCCTATTTTATGAACCTATTATATTAGGCGTGAATTTCACTTTTAATGCTTATATGATGCACAGATGTATATCACTGTATTGGCTAAGTGAACGCAAGTTAGAATATCTGTTATGCGAAGATAATCAAGATTTGTTAATAAGATAAGTAAGATACTTAGTCTAGTTTGGGAAATAGCGCAGTTTGCTGCCCTAGCAGTGCGAAAGCATCTCAACCCCTGGTTAAGGCTGTGCAAAGGCCAATTGTAGCACTCGTGAAGTTACTGAAGGTAAGAACAGGGCGCAAAGTGACCAGCGCGAAGGCAGGTCTAGTTGGAATAAACTGACATCACATCCATCTCAAGGGTGTGGAAACTTGGTTCCAGCATCCCCCCATACTGTTTCGGGTGAGACTTCAGTCCACGATCCTCGGGCTGATGCCGAAAGGGCCAGTAGTGTAGAGATTTGTTTGGTTAATTATCTCTAAACTTAGATCAGGCCCCCAAAAGCCAACACCTACAAGGGAGGAGGAATAAGACTTAACAACGGAAGAAGAGGCAACAAACAACGTTGTTCCAACATCGCCTATTGGCCCAATAGAAATAGACACAATAGAGATAGAAGAGAGTGCAGTCGACGTTGCTCCACAAGAACCAGCGTCGACTGCTAATTTAAGAGGAGAATCACCACCCTTGGATGTAAGCATAGGTGGTGCTGACATACAAGAACTAGCATCACCTGTCCAAGCAATTGAATAACCTTTGGTTGAAAATCTAGGCGGTGCTGACACACAAGAACCAACACCACCTTTCCAAGAAATTGAAGAACCTTTAAAAGAAATAGGGGTTGTAGTTAACAATGCTCCACAAGAACTAGTGTCGGTTGCTGGGCAGAAGGACAATTTGGAAGAAGCATAGGCAGAAGGAGAAAAAGGGAGCATTGAATAACTGGTGAACATAGAAGAAGAAGAAGGAGGGCTTGTGTCAGAAGGCACTAAGAGAATGGAAATTGATGAAATTAATCCTCGCTCTCCTTTTCTTGCATCTTTGCCAAAAGGGGTAAGGAAATTCTATTCCCCTAGATGCATGGAGAAAGAAAAAGATTCTCCCCCAATCCTAAAATTTGTTGGGATGGTTAGAGGCACAATTATTGACACTATTACTCAGAAACCAGTGTCGGTTGGTGAATAAATTGAGCAAATTGAAGGGTTGGTGGTCGACACCACCAAAAAAGAACTAGTGCTAACCGAAGGACAAAATGAAGAAGAAATGGTCGGTACTACTTCTACAAAACCATTAGAGGAGGATGTTGCTGATAAGACTAACCTGCAAGGGCTAGAGACAATTCCTGAGCAGATGGAAGAGGATGGTTAGGTAGGAGAGCAACCACAAGAAGAGGGTGTCAAAGACACTACCCCACAAGACCTTGCAGTGAATCCAAAGCCACAGAGGGAAGACGTAGAGATCATGGGACATAAAGAAGGAGATGGCGAGGTCATTCCCTGAGTCGAGGAACAAACAAAAGAAATAAGAATTAAAAAGAACCAATTGACCACTTTGTAAATGTCAACCCGCTAAGCCCTGGACCGGCTACAAGACCTGTGGAAGAAGTTTCTATAAAAAATGAATTCATTGAGTAATACCCAAAAAGGAGACCCCTTCTTAAGGAAAGATATCAGTCACAATTCAGAGAAAAAATGCAGTTGAAATTTGAAATCATTAAACTGAGAAAACAAGCACGCTGCTTACGAAGAAGAGTAAGGAAGCACAAGAAAAACAATGCGAAGCCCCGACCTAACACCGTTTCAATGGCAGCACAAATGGAAGATAGGCCCACAACTTCAGTGGCTACACAAATTGAGTCGTTCTTTCATTTATTTGAGTCTTGATAATTCATGATGGCTGCAAATACCCAGAAAAGGCAGGTCGCTGTAGCTTGCCTCCAACGAGGGTCCATTTCTCTGGAAGCCCATTGTGCAGGAATAAGGGAAATTCATGGGAAAGCTATGAAAATAGTCTTTGATTACATAGAACAGATAGAGAAGGAAAAGCAGAAGCAATAGGGAAAACAAAAGAGAATTGAGGGACTGGAAGAATAGGTGAAGCTATTAAAGGCCGATAAGGAAGAGATGTTTACTTTGGCACAACAGGTAATGGCTTGCCGACCCTCTGCTCATATCTACACTCTGTTCCTTCAGGAAAAATACCTATTCATTTGTTTATAAAGTGTCTTCTAGGAGCTCAGCCATGAGATGGAATATTCAATGCGGTTTCTACGCATCTTGAGATGCCACAATATTCTGGATGGCCACCTGATGTGCAAAATCTATATGCGTGATTAATTTTTGGGCAATGATTAATCATTTAACCCAGTTCCATATGTTGGAGACATTCGATTGAGAGCCTTTACCTCCTACATAGTTAATCAAGTCAAATGGTAGAAGGCCTTCAACACGTTTGAAGAGAATCAAGAAAATAGGCCACTTGTCCTTTAGATGGAGAATTTTTAGTCTATGAATGTTTATAACAGACACGAAACCCTCTTAGGGATCAAAGGAAGGAAAGAATAGATGTTGGTAACCTAGAAATGGTGTGATGACATATGCATAAAAAAAATCTTTACTTGTCAAGAGGAGGCCTAGGATAGCTACCAGAAACGGTGGATGCTATCATCATTAGTCATTAGAATACGTGAGCCTTTTGGGGCCCCCAATTTTGCTTAGGCTCTAAATAGGGTACTAGGTATATTGCATGCATGCGGCTTCGTGGGGTCTGATAGATGGGTTTGACGTTCGATTCCCCATTATCTGGCTACCAGCCGATTAGTATACTCTAGCTTATGAGGTAGGTGAGGATTGGTGGAAGGAATTCATCCAGACATATGGATAAAATCCTTCAGGGACAGAAATGGCTGCAAAATATGATCTCGCAAAACTTCATGCTGATCATCGCAACTCTAACCCCAATCTGCATAGTTGATGGGCTACATGAGGACATGTAGTAAGGTGAGTTAGGGGGAGATGTTGGTGGCTAGATTTTCATACTTTTACTCACCCTTTTACCTTATTCTTTTTTCCCATTTCACGTCAATAATGGTTAATTGATATCTTAAAATGCACATGTATACCTCTTGTCATGTCTTTATGGATTATTAGTCAATGAAGCATAGTACTAGGGAATTATTACCTAATTAGCTTGCTAATTCAACTAATTCTACAGATTTGAAGGAAGAATGACTAGGACCATGATTCACTGAATGATACTGTCAAATATGGCAGTGCTATCCTTGAACATTGGCAGCAATGGTGAATCAATCTCTCAATTAAAACAATAATATCTTTTACATTCTGTTTCATTCTGAAAACCACCATGTAATTAAAGGAAAACAATGCCATAATTCGAGCTATATTATTGACAAAATGTATAAAGTAGAGTTGCGGGCTATGAAAGCTATTGATGTTAAGAGTCGTTAAGGTTACATGAGAAATACTTTAACTATGAGTATGTGACAACATACTTGTAATATTTCTTTAATTAACGACAGTTTGATCTTCTGAGCATATTGTGATTCATTAATTGATGAGTGCCAGTATTGCAGCAAGGATGTTGCAACTCCTGGGCTACCAGCTTTAGTTATCAACCCGAGGTTTATACAAACTTGGAGGTGACAGTGATGTATGCACAAGTAAAAGTGATGGTTCTACCTGTTGTCACCGTTCAGTTGGCGAGAGACCACTACAGTTCCAAGCCAGACTTCTATGGAGTTAGAAGAAGCTTGATTATTTGATGGAAGAAAGATAAATCTACTCTCAGAGAGTTACTCTACTGCAGTAATGGAGAAGGCCAACATGTAATGCTAAAACACACCATACCCTAATTAACCACTTAAGAAGCTATGCTAAGAAGAAATGCTAAATCAACAAAAAGGAAATGCTACTATCTAAATTGCAGAAGTAAGAAGCATCAAAACAATACTAATGTGCCATTAAAGAAACTAAACTAAATATGTTTTCACTTTTTTGGTCTCTTTATGCAAAATCAAGTATGCAAACTACTTGTTCTTGTGGATGTGGCAGGTGGATTGAAGGTGTTTGAGGATGGCTAGAAGGTTTATGAGGTTGTTGGATGGTGTGGAGGGGTCCTAGGAGGCTTTTTGTGACTTCCTAGAGGTTTTCCCTCAATTCGGCCTCAAAACAGGCCATTTTAGGAAAACCTACAGGATGTACTAGAAACCTATAGGATGATCCTATAGGAATTATAGGAAACCTACAGGATACATATGAGAGCTAAATGTGAGGTGTTGGCAGTGTTGGGAGGCTTAGGAAAGGTGTGTGATGGGTGGAATGGAGTGTTAGAAGTTCTAGGAACACTCAGGAGTCAATATCCAAGATAAGAGATGGCTAGATTCGCTCAATGTATTTGGGAGAATTTTAATGAAAAATGATGAAAAACTAGTGAGGGTGATGGTGAAAGAAATGGATGGATAAGGTGGATGAAGTGGAAGGTGACTACTGTCTATGAAGTCTTGTTCTCCTTCTAAAGCACCTGCTCTGCATAAAACATGTGTGTCTTCCAAACAGTTATGCAACAAGATACATTTTTATAAATTAGAAAAGCAGAACTAGTGAATCAACTGCCAATATTATGCATGAAGAAAGTTGCTAAAGGGAGTGAAAGCATGAGTGATATCTATTTCATAAATGGAGATGGAAAAGATGACAATGAAATCTACCTTGCAAGATTAACCAAATATTTAATTAAAGACATCAAACTCCAAAGCCCATAAAAGAACTAGAAATATGTGTTTTTGGGGCTGCTTAATTGTCCCTTCCTCAAGTCATGGCCCCAGAGGGAGAAAGTGAGGCCAAGACACCTGCTAACAACCTTGTCATGATCCTTTTTCTCTTTACTAACCTTCTACTTGAATTAAATCACAAATGGAAGCAAACTATCACACAACCAATCTAATCTAGGCTACTTGTAATGGAAATGCATCTAATAAGCAAAGTAACAATTAAGGTATGAATCTACACTAAACATACCTATACAATCAAGAGGAGCCTTCGCTGCTAGGATTGGGCCCTAACCCAAGAGCTTCAACCCTTTGAGTTAACTCAGTGTTGGCTCAAAACAAAACTCATTCTTATTACCAAAACAACAAAGTACATCAGAAGAACTGTCACAAGTCTTGCAGCTCAAAAATAGTGTAGAGTTTCACAATGAAAAATCTAAATCCTAATGAGTTCCTAGGCCTCTCTACTTATACATCTTAAATCTCCAACAACTTCCTTAAAATTAGGGAGGCTCGGCTTCCAAACTCGAGATAAATTGGTGCTTTGTCTCTTACTTTCTCAGTCGCCTTCTAGTTCTCATGATTTGGTTGTTTGCACTCCGAGCTGCTGGAGGAATATTCGAATGGATGGGTAATAAATGAGGATGATTTACCTCCTATAATCCCTCTCCCTTGTCCCATTCGAGTTTTGACCTTGGTCTTTGCCAAAATTCCTTGATTTTCTCCTTTAATCCTGCATTAAATTCACATTAGACCACAAAGCAAAATATCCAACTCTAAATCACCTCATAAACAAAATATAACCAAGAGCATGCAATAAGTTATGAGAATAGTTGGTTTGACTAAGATATGAGGTGAATTAAGGCCCATACAATTACCCAATGATAAGGCTCATCATCACCCCCTTACTGAAAGTGTTGCTCATCCTCTGAGAAAGTTAGTCAATATCCATTTCCTTCATGGCTCTGGTAGCCTCTCTAACATCCCATGCCTCTGCTGTGGTGTCCTCTTCTTGTTCATAGAAGTCTGTTTTCCTTTCTACTTCTTCCCACTGCCTCTTTACTTCTTCTTCTTTTCTCCCTTCTAGCATCCCTAAGAGTAGTGGTGGACCGAGTTTTAGGCCTATCCAATTGACCTTCAAACTTTGCATAGATTTCTTATACATAGGTTTCCTGTTGAGTGCCTCTCTCAACCTTTGAGGGGAGTGATATTATCTTATCTTTAAACTGTATGGCAGGGTGTTCCATCTCCTCAGGCAAGTATGTATACTATCATTTCCTAGCAACCTGAACATGTCCTCAAAATGTGAAATTGCTTGCTCTTGGGAAGCAATATATCTAGATGCTAGTTGAGGATCATTTGCAATAAAATTATGGGTACTGATGAGGGACATGGGATTTGATTGTTCAACTCTGATTTGAAGAGGTTTAGTTTTCTCTCTTGCCAATATCATTTTCATCTCTGTAGATCTTGACTCCTCATGGTTCATCCATGATTCCAAAGCCATTAATTGTAGATCTCCTAGCTTGGCATTAGGGTCCCATACATTCATGTCTGTGAGGGCCATGTTGTGCAAATAAAACTCAGCCATTTTGGCCCTATCCTCTAGTGTACTTTGATCACAAAGATCAATAAACTGCATGTAGTCCGTAAATGGCATGGTTCCTCTCTGTGCTAGGGTCTTAATATGAAACTACAGTCATTGTTCTTTAAGGTAGAGAGCATAGGATTTAGTTGGGATCCTACACTGGATTGCTTCCAAGGAGAGGTTGGCCATACATGCCAATTGGTTCGCTCTTTCCTGCAACTGTCCCCTCAGCCATGCATTTTCTGTCTCTAGTTGATTTCTCATTAAAGATTCTTTGTCCCTCAAGCCACTTAGATCTCTACCCATTTCTTTGAGTTTCTCTTCCATGTGCCCAATGTCTTCCACCCCCTTTGATTTGGTGATCTGCATCCATCGATGAGTTCTGGCCTTCTCCTTCTCAAGCTCGAAGAATAATGGGATGGAAAATTTATGAAGTATGACCCTGCCTCCTTCAATAAACCGGTAATAGGAGTCGAAGTTAGGTTTGGGGCTGGGTTATTTGTCTTTGGGTCCTCCTCTTTAGTTTCTTACTACTCCCCTACCTTCCTTTCCAATTTTTGTGCCTCCTGTAGATTCAATAGAGTATCCTGTAGGACTATTTTTTCTTCTTGTAGATTTTGTTGTGTGTCCTATAGGATTGCCTTTCCCTTTGAGGAAATTGATCTAGTAGTAGGCCTCCTCACACAGGTGATAGGGGACTTAGGGGAAGGCATTTTGTCTTTTTGTGTAGGGGAACCTCCAATCACAATAGGAATTTTGGTTGATGTTTGTGGCTTCGCCTGCCTTATTCTTGTGCTCTTTCTTGTCCTGAAATATAATGGGGTCTGCCTCTGCATTTTTCCTTTTTGCTTGATTGGGGTGTTGAGAGAAGTGAGGGAAGATGTTTCCTCTCTCTTAGTGGCTTCTGGATACACCCTAGGTGACTCCTCCTTGTTCTCTGTCCCCTCTATTGCATTTCCTTCTTCCTCTATGTCCTTGTCTTCTTCTTATTGTAGATCTTCATCATCTCTATCAGTTTCCTTCTTAATTTCCTCCTCTGTTTATTCATCATCCTCCTTATCTTCTCCCTCTTATTATTCATATTCATCATGTTCCTCTATGTTAGCTCCTTCTTCATCCATATCATCCTTATCTCCTTCTGTATCTTCCTCTTTCTTTTCTACTTCCTCTTCACTGACAATAGGACTAACATCATAAGTGAGAGATTTGACGTCATCCTCTACTGACATGTCTTTGAAAAATGTCCATGCTATAGGAGTTCTGAGGTTTTGGAGGGCATCTTCTATGAGGATCCTAATCAACCCATGGTGAGATAACTGTTGGGAATTTCCCTCCTTCACTTTGATGCTTGAATCTATGAGTGATTGAAGCAAGAAGTATGGTATGCTGAGGATTTGGTGAGGGGGTGTTTCTGCTCCAAATCTTAATTCTTCAAGGATCCTGAAACGATAACCATAGACAACACTATACCTACCCTCACATGAGATGTATTTGATTAGTTGGTAGCCTACCTCATTCCATGGATATGGCAGACTTTCTATCCTTACTCCATTTTTGTCCTCAGGGGGTTCCTCAGCTTCTAAAAATAATTTTATTTTGGCAACCTGGTTATCTCTTTTGTCTTCTTTCCTCCATGGTATTCCTAGGGGAAGTGTGGTGACTTTGATGATGAGCTTAGCGGTGAGATCTATAGTGAGGCCCCTTATTACAACACTGACATGGATTCTGGTGTGTGGAGTGAGGGAGAGAGAAAATTCTTGAGCCACCTCATCATCATACCCTCTGATTTTTTTGAAAAACCACATCGAATTATGTCTTGTGAAGATTTGAAGAACTTGGGGGTTTTGTTGGATTCTCACAGCATTGGTGGGATCTCTCCTATTAAACCTGCCTGTCATCTTGCTGGTGAAGTTTGAGGAGAAAATGAGAGGGTTGAAACAATTTTTCATATGCAGAACCAAAATAGAGATGACTGTGTATTTAATTTCCTCACATAGTTTCTAAATTCACCCAAACTTCAAGGATTTTTGGTTCATTTACTTGCAAAGAGGGATGTAGTTACATATCCTACCTCATTAGATTGTTTTCAATGGCCAACTATCGTGATATCCCTTCTGAATTATTCTTTGCTAATCCTATAGACACTCTCTGTGTATCCTGTAGGAATTCTTGTGCATGCTCCTATAGGAATTCCAGTGCAGTCCTGTAGGAATTTCTGTGCAGTGAAACAATGGACTATTGCTTCTGGTGGGTTTCCTGGGTATGAGGGCGACTTGAGTGAGGGAGTTTCGAGGAGGTGAAATGCATGAATGCATGGGAACGATGTTTTATTTCCTCTTATGGTGATTCGGGGTGAGGTGGTGTGCTGGCAGCAAAGGTACATTGCCATTTTTGGACCGTTGGTCTCCACTACCACCCCATCATTTCCCACTCCTCGTAATCATCTCCCACCTTATAGATCTATATTTTAACCACTTTTTGTCTTACTCCTTCTCTATCTTTGAGTTGAATGCAACCACGCGTGAGAGGACACTCAGTTGTGCATGTGCTGACTGAATGAAGGTGGCCAAGTTAACTGGCCACCTTTTCACTTATAAACCAACTATCTTGTAACCATTACATTTTTTTGACTACATGATGCATATGAGAGAGCGAGCGGGATACTTACCTATGGTTCCAATGCTATGTTGCAGTTGTCGAAGATCAGAGGTGTTGTTGTGTAACTTTGTTGCATGCCATTCTTCTTCCTACTCTTTCTGTTTGCTAATGGCTTCTTTGTTTTTGCAGGTCCTTGTGGTTGAAGATTTGATGCTACTGCTTTGGAGCTCTTGGATCATGATGGTGAAGACTTGTTGTTGGTGTGATTGGCATTCTGTGGGATAGGCTACTACAGGATTTCCTATAGGATGTCCTGTAGCTGCTTCTCCCTGAAAACTCTTTAATCATTTCACTTGCTAGGGCTGTGAGGATGGTGACATGGATGGAAAGAAGGAGTGAGAGTGTGGAGAGCAAAGAATACTTAGGTGATGCTCTTTATTCCTCTCTGTTTCCTTTTTTCCTTTTTTTTTTTGAAGACTGAAAAAAACTCTTGAAACTATTTTTTTTGAATGGTGAGTGCAGGGATGATGATGGTGAACAAGATGTGGTTCTAGATCATGAAAAGGGTGAATTTTAGGGACCTAACAAGTCCATCATTTGCCTTCAGATTGGTTCCTATAGGATTTCTGGGTCACTTGTAATTCCTATAGGATCATCTTGTAGGTTTTTAGGGGATCCTGTAGGAATACATGGGATCCTGTAGAAAACACACTCTTTGTATAAACTGAAGCAATGGAGTGGAAAAATGACAAAAATGATGGAGGGATGCATGGTAATGAGTGAAAAAATAATTATGTGAGTGGCATTGGTCTCCTTGGGATCCTCGTTTTCTCCTTGACTGTCCTTCTTGCCCACCTGCAAATGGAAATTTTATGATTAATTTTTTTTTTTGAAAAACAACTAGGCTGCCTCATAGAGATTTTCACCCTAGCTGTTTTCGCTGGGCGCCTGAAGAAAGGTTTTCAGTCAGGGATCTTCTTATTCTCTCTTTTTTTTTGTTTTTTTTGTTTTTGTCGTCATTGAGCTGCCTCAAGAGGTTTTTAACCCAATGATGGGACTCAGGCGCCTCATGGAGGTTTTCACCTGAGGCCTTATTCTTTTTTATTTTTCTTAGTGATTTGATGAAGGAGGAGCTGGAACTTACTTCACTATCATCACTGTTTTATTGATATCATCAATGAACTCTTGCTTTGATAAAGGTCTCTTGTAGATTTTCAATCGGTGTCCATTAACAATCAAAGGAATGGTTTCTTCATCTGTGGTTCTAATTTGCACTGAACCATTATCATGGCATCTTTCCACAACATAAGGTCTGAGCCATCTTGTCCTTATCTTTCCCTTGAAGTATTTATACCTAGAATCATATAACGATGCCCAATTGCCTTCTTAAAATTGCTTCTCCTTGATATTTTTATCATGCCATATCTTCCTTTGAAGTTGAACTACCTCTGTATGTAGGAGGGCCTACATTCTGAATTCATCCAAACCATTCAATTGGAACAATCTCTCTTTCTATGCACAGCTGAGAGCGAGATATAGCTGGGCTGCCATCCTTAATGTATTATATTCAAATTCCATGGGCAACAAGGCCTTTTTCCCATAGACCAGCTCATAGGGTGTGAATCTAGTGGCGGTCTTCCATGTGGTATTATAGGCACATGTGGCCTCAACTAGTCTTTCTGCCTAATCCTTCTTGCTGCTGCTCACCACCTTGGTTAAGATGCCCTCCAGTGCTCTGTTGGTCACCTCCACTTTCCCATTAGCTTGTGGAGTGGAGGTCTTATGCTTGATCTTGTGATGGTTGAGCAAGTACTCAATCATGTTTGAGGTAAAATGGCTGCCTTGGTCTATGACTAGCTCTCTAGGGTACCCAAATTTGTAGAATACATTCTCCCTTAGGAACTCAACCACCTTCTCTTTTATTGCTACCTTAATTGCCTTGGTTTCAGCTCACTTAGTCAAATAATCAGTGCACACAATAATGTACTATTTTTTCTTTGAAGGAGGGTCAATAGGCCCAATGAAGTCCATGCCCTACTTGTCAAATGGCTCGAAAGTCACTTGAGGCTATAGAGGAATTTCATCTCTTGGAGTAGGCCTTCCCATCCTTTGGCACTGATCACACTGGCTAGTGTATATTTTCACATCTTGATGAAGAGTGGACCAATAATAGCCTGCTTGTAACACTTTGAATGTTGTCCTCTTTGCTGCAAAGTGACCTCCACAAGGCCCATCATGACAGGTCAGAAGGATGTCAAAGACTTCCTCCTCCCTAACACACCTTCTCAAGATTTGATCTGGGCCAAGTTTGAAAAGATTGCCCCCAATCCAAGTGAAGGGGGAGATTTTCCTGACTATCTTGCTCTTTTCTTTGGAGGACAATTTTGGTGGGAACTGTGCTGATACCAAATAGTTTGATATATTAGCAAACCATGGAGAGAGAACTGAAATAGAAAATAAGTGCTCATCCGGTAATTGGTCATCCACCATTCCTTCTTCACTTGTAGGAAAATTTACCCTAGACAAAAAGTCTGCAACAACATTTTCCTTACCAGGCTTATCAACAATGGTTAGATCAAACTACTGTAATAAAAGTAACCATCTTATAATTCGAGCATTCACATTTGGTTTTTTCATTAAATATTTGATTGCAGCATGGTCAGTATGCATAAATGTTTGATAGCCTATAATATAATGCCTGAATTTGTTTAATGGATGCATAAAAACCAGGAGTTATTTTTCGGTCACTGTATAATTTAGTTCAACATTTGATAAGTTCTTACTGATAAAATAGATATCATAAGGTAATTTTTCATGTATCTGACCTAGGGCTGCTCCTATGGCTTTGTGTGAGGCATCAACATGAATATGAAAGGAGAGGGCCCAATTTGGGCCTCGGAGAATTGGTGCAGTGGTTAACTTATCCTTTAGGATGTCTAAGGCCTCTTGACAACTTTTTGACCATATAAACTCAGAATCTTTGGCCAAAAAACCAAATAAAGGAGAGGTCAACTTGCTGAAGTCCTTTATGAACCTTCGGTAGTATCCAGCTAACCCTAGGAAATTTCTAAAATCTCTCTGCTTTTGAGGAGGTGGGACCCTTTAGCCGATAGCTATTTTATTTGGGTCCACCTGTAGTCCTTGCTGAGATATTGAATGACCTATCATGGTCTTTGTAGTCATTAAGAATTCACATTTTTCAGGACTGAGAGACAAGTTCATTTCAATGCATTTGTGCATTACTTTTCCTAGGTTAGACATGGCTTCTTGATAATCATAGCCATAAGGTGTAAAATCATCCATATAAATCTCCTCCGCATCATGGACTAATTTGGCGAAAATACTCAAGACTGCTCTCTAGAAAGTGGTAGGAGCATTGCATAGGCCAAAAGGAAGGACCCTATAGGAAAAAGTACCCCAATGACAAGTGAATGTGGTCTTATCCTGCTCTTTTGTGCAGATCTAGATTTGGTTGTACCCATTGAATCCATCTAGGAAAGAGAAAAACCTTTTCCCTGCCAGGCCATCTAGAACTTGGTCAATGAAGGGTAGAGGAAATGATCCTTCTTTGTGGCTTTGTTCAACTCCCTTTAATTGACACAAATTCTCCACTTATCATTTTTCTTGGAACTAGCACCAGAGGAGAGACCCACTCACTGTCGAAGATAGGGTAAATGAATCCTGCATGTAGTAGTTTTTGCAATTCTTCTTTGACTATATCTTTAAGAGATGGATTCATCCTCATTTGTGCTTGCCAGATCAACTTGCAATGTTCTTTGATGTATACGTGGTGAGTACACACTGAGCGGTGTACTCCCTTCATTTCCTTGTAACTCCAGTGAAGGCTTCTAGATTTTCCTTTAACATGTTGCATAGCTTCTCCTCCTTGAGAGAAGAAAGAGATGGATTGATCTTCAAGGTTCTCTCTAGGCTGAATTATATGGTTTTGACATAGAGTGGGTTAGAATCGTCCAAGCATAAGTCACTTGGATGATTGTTCTAGGTTTCCTTTACTGCTTCTTCTAAGGGTAATGAATCGGGAGTTGGACTTTGGAGTAGGTGTTCAATCAAGTCATCCTCATCTTGTTGTCCTCCTCCCATGGTTGCTTCTAAAGCATAAAGTTGGGCAGAATAAACTTCATCTTCTTGCTCCTCCTCCAACCATAAAGTTAAGTCATGCTCTGGAGAAGGTTGAGCAGGAGGGTATATGACTAACTGCTTGGAAATATGCCCATTCTTGATGGTCACATTCCCAGCTCTGTAGCTAATCTAAGCATCGGCAGTGGCCATCCATGGAATCCTAAGGATGAGAGGGTAACTAGTAAGCTTAGACTTAGGCTGGAGAAATAGGAAATATACAGGGTACTCCTAGGAGTCAATGGAGACCATCAAATCGTCCACAATTCCCTCAAGGGTTACTGTGGAATGGTCTGCAAGTTGCAGAACTGTTGTGGTCTTCCTCAATGAACCTTGGAGGTTGAGCTTGAGCATGGTGTCCTTGGTCATCACATTAATGTAAGCCCTAAGATTGATTAGAGTGTGTGGGACAATGGTGCCATTGATGTGCACATCTACTACAGGGCTTCTAGGTTCCAAATATTTTAGACAGATTACTTGCCCCAACATCAAGTCGAACAACTGCCCAATGACATTAATGGTAGGGGCATCCCTTTTTCACCTCCCTGGATGCTTGAAGCACTTCTCCTTAATCAAGTGATTATAAATGGGAACATCTTTTATTTCCTGGAGAAGTGGGATATTTACACATAAATTCCCAAAAGTTCGGTCTCTTCTGGGGTAGGCTGAAGTGGTTGGGCTAATCTCTCAGGAAATGGTGGATTTACTTTAAGGTTTCTTTCCTCTCTTTCTTCCTCAACCTCCCTAGGTGGACGTGGAGGTTGGTTATCTGGGATAACTCTCCCAGATCTCAGGTTAATCTCTTGGATTTCCACAACATAAGATGGATATGATGTCTCTCCACTGTATACTTGCTGAGCCTACCTATTGTTTGGGTTCGGATTTGGTTGGGTAGGCATTTGGGGTTGCTTGGGTGGAGCAGAGTGTAGGAGATGTGGTTGGGCAGGTGGTGGAGGCAATAGAGATGGAGCATTGTTGTATTGGGGCCTCCACTCCTGGAGTGGTGCATTCCACTGAGGTTGTGGTGAAGCATAAGGTTGAAATGACTGGCTGGCTAGATGGGAGTGATATAGAGATGCATAGGAACAAGGAGGGGGCGTAGACCAGGAAGGATGAGTAGGGGGTTCCCAAGAAGGTATGGCTGTGGTTTGGTTGGGGTTATAATATGCATGGGATGACCTGTAGAACCTCTATTTTACACCCATTTGTCTACCATTTTCCTCCACTTTTCCTTATCTTTCCTTCACTTTTGCCTCATTTCCACCATAAAACCTCTCAGATCATTACATTCAGTGTCAATAAGCATGATCAAGCAAGTTTTGCTAATGGATGACTATTTGTTTAGTTTTTGACTTACTTGCAGGAATCCCGCAGCTATCTGATGATCCCGCAGCTATCTGAAGATCCTGCAGCCTTTTTGTTAAATACTATGATCCACGTGTCGGTTTGCTAGATGGGCCACATGGGCACTCAGGTATCAGTGTGGTCGAGGTTCCTATCCTATTGTTCCAACCTTCCACGTCACTTTCATCCATGGTCAAAGCTGGTTTAACCACGGTCAACTCAAAGTGGTTTAACGGTGTTTGAAAGCTATTTGGTCACGTCATCTCCAATGGTGATTTGTCCAGGTTCTAAAGACGGCAGGGGACGCAATCCAACAGGGATTTATTATCTATGATGACAGGAACCACCAAACTCGTCCACGCAACCGTGATGTGTCCAAGGACCATTAATACGCATACTGTTTTATTGTTTTTCTGTTAAATAGTTGTACGCGTAGGATAACTTAGAAGCTCCTATAAATTGATGCGTCTGCGTACGCTCAAAAAACTTTTGATTAGTTGTATTTTGCGGCACTCGTGTTGAATTTAGAAGCGTTTGTGAACTCTGTTTTCTAGTGCTATTCCAGCACTCTGTTTGTAAACTTTTTGCAAATGGAGAAATCAATATAGCACTGTTTTGAAGTTTCCAGATCTTTGAGTTCTCTTGTGGCTGAATGAACAGAGGGCCCCTGCTCATCTCAGCCTTTGTAAAGTATTTCATGTGCAGCATTTCATTATTTTCTCATTTGTTTCCTTAAGCATGTATAGTTTTATTTACTTGTTTTCCTTTATTTTCAGCTGATCAGTGTTATTTCTTTGCAGGTTTCTTTTAGCCCGGGATTTATTTTCATATGTGTTGTGTTTGCTTTACAGCTAATGGTATTTGAAGTTGACAATTCAAGTGCTGCCTTTGTCTTTATAGTTAGTTTTTAATCTTATTTCTCAAAGAGCTGTTAACATACATGAATGATCTTCATCATAAACTACTATCTTTTAAGATCTAAATATCACTAACTTGCAGCTTGTTTGGGTGCTTTTTGGACTGTTCTTAAGCTACTTTCTTTCCTTACTTTACACAGTACATGTGCTTTGAAGTATTGAGTTAGAAAGAGTAAATCATTACCACTAGTCTTTAAAGTAAAAGTTTTGATTTTAAAGTGTTTCCTAGACTATTTCCTCACTACTTTCTAATCATGCTTCCCATAGTACATATGGCTGAAGTAGAGTATTAGGAATAGCAAATTATTATCATTAGTCTTTCAAGCATATTTTTCTCACTTTTATAATTCCACTTAAGCTACTTTCTTTCCGTGCTTTACACAGTACATGTGCTTTGAGGCATTGAGTTAGGGAGAGATAATCTTCATTCTTGGGTTTTAAAAGTAACTCTCTTTTTCCTTTTATTAGCAGCAACTTGAACGGTGTCTAGTGCCATTGGTAGTGGTCATTTGCTTTCAAGTTTATTTCAAGTCATTTCAATTTCATTAATTCATTCCAAGCATTTCCTTTCAAGCAAATAGTTAGAAATCACTCAACACACACTTCCACTCATTTAGAATTCACTCTACACACACACCATCACTCACTTGTGTATAAATTCTCATTCCATCTAGGAACATAATTAAACCGCAACAACACCCCCAACGATAAGAAAAACTCTAAGAGGATACTTAAGTACATATAGTACACCTTCACTTCATCAGCTTACGAGCCCCGGGTTGACAATAAATACTAGCAATTTAGATAACACTAAATTGACTAAACATTTTGGCGCCGTTGCCGGGGAAGTGAAATTAAGTAGCCATATTCTTAGAAGAAAAAAAAATATAAAAAAAAACAACAACTTCAAGGAAAGAAGTTAATAACCTATCTAAGTATGCTCTCCTCTTGCACTTTGAAGTGATCTGGAGGATCAGAAAGGAGAAAGTTATTAATCTAATAGTTTCTTAAGTATGCTCTCTTCTTGCACCTAGAGTGAACTGGAAGATCAGAAAAGGAACTATTTAACTTGACTTGAGGATAAAATAAAAATGACATGCATAGAGCTAGAGATTCTAGGGGAAGGTTTTTAGCTAGAGCTCGAAGTTCAATTTTTACAAGTCCATCTGCTTCAAGAGATAGACAAGAGATACCTCCCTTATCTCCAACCGAAACTCCTAGTCCTGAAATTCAAGAACCAAGAGTTGACTCTCCTATACCTTCTATTGAGTTTGAACTAGGAAGAGACTCTTCTCTTTCCCCTACCAGACAACCAATTGTAATTGAGGAAATAGACTCACCTGAAGAGGAAGGAGAAATCTCTTCTCATTCACCCTTTGTAGAAGAACCAGAAGATTTTGAAATCCCTAGGAGAATCATCATGGCAGAGGAAGAAGGAGGCAGTAGAGGTAGAGGTAGAGGAGGAGGAGGAAATAACAATAATAATGGAGGAGGTAGAGGTCCCATTGGAGGAAATAGAGATGGGGATAACACATTTGGGTTTCCCATTGTTGATGAGGACTCCCGAGCCACCATGAAAAACATATCACCATCCGTCCTCCCAAATTTTCATGGATTAAGAACTGAGGACCCTGAAACATTCTTGTTTGAATTTGAAGTTGTGTGTCGAACTTATGACTATCTGGATGATACTCAGAAACTCAAACTGTTCCCATCAACATTAAAAGATCAAGCTTTGAAATGGTTCATGGGATTAGTTACTCAGTCCATTAGGACCTGGGATGAAATGAAACAAACCTTTTTGGATAGGTATTTGGACTATTGTATGCCTACTGATCATAAGGGTGAAGTTTTTAAAATGATGCAAAAAGAAGATGAGAGCTTAGAAGATTTACTTGAGAGATTTCAATATAATCTAAAAAGAGCAAAAATGAGCACCTTGGATGAAGAGACCTTAAAAGCCCTCTTATTAAAAGCCATTAGGGATGAGTGGATAGATATCTTAAACATGATGGGGAAAGGGGATATTTCTCAACTTCCTCTCAGTGAGATAGCAGAACTATGTACCCATCTCTCAAGAGGCAAATCAAAAACTCAAAAAGGGCCTAGAGATCCTTCTCTCCTTAGGGCAAATAAATCTGCAACAGGATCAGTGAGTAGGGCTGAAATCGGTAATATGCTAGATGAATTTAAAACTGACATCTTAGGGAGTCTTAGTGAACAAATTGATACCCTTAAGATTCAGAATAAACAAAAGGCAGAAGCCGAGGCTATGACCATTTTTTGCCCGAAGTGTAGAAAGAAGCATGCTTTAAGGGAATGTCCCTTGGAAGCACAAGTTGTGGAAACCTGTGTAATTTGCTCAGAAACCCATGAGACCAAGGAATGTCCTTCAATCCCTGGCCTCAAAGCAGTCTTTCAAGAAGATCCAAGTACGCTTGAATCTCTTTGTTTTGTTGCAAGGAAACCTTGGCAGGGGCAGCAAAATCAAGGGTCTAACAACTCTATGAATTTCCAGCCCCCACCAAATTGGAATCCTTGGCAACAACCTTGGTCACAACCACAAAATCCTTTCCAAGCATGGTTGCAAAGCATGAAAATGCAAAATCCTTATGGGAGATTTGCCCAATTCTATCAATATCCTCAATCCTTTCAGAATCAGCAAGCTCCCCAACTTCCAAATCAAGGTCAACAATTGTCATTACCATTCCCTCAACAACAATCTCCTCCACAAAATCAAAATTCTCAACTCTTGTTACAATCTCAGCAGAGGCCAAATCAACTTCCCTCTCAACCTCAACCAAACCCCAATAATAGGAATCCTCAAAATGCTTATGTGATGGAAGGTCAACCACTTATGGAAGGTCAACCATTCCCTACCTATATGGTTGTCCCTCTCAATGAGGTCCAACTCAGATCAGGTAGAATCTTAGACCAACCTTCTACAAGTACTCAACAACCAAGCATTTCTGAGGAAGAATCTCTCAAAGCCAATAAAGGTTCTGAAGTATCCCTTCAAAACCCAAGCATTAAAGAAAAAGAAAAAGAATCAATTCCCTTAGTAGAGCAACCTACATCTTCAACTATTCCTCCTTTTCCTGAAAGATTGCAAATTGATAAAGGAGTGGAGAAGCAGATTTGGTTGCCTGACTATAGCTTTCTAGATGAATTAAAAAATGTCTGTATCAAGATCCCCTTGTTAACAGCCATTAAGGAGATTCCCATTCTAGCAAAGACAATAAAGGAGATGAGTTTGAAAAAAACAATAAAAAGAACCAGAGACACAAAAAGGATACATCTAGTTGGAAAAATTGCAGACATTATGATGGGTAAAATTACCATGCAAAAATATGTAGATCCCGGTAGCCCTATTGTTAAAACTCATATTAATGGGGTTGAAATCCCAAATACTTTGATTGACTTAGGAGCCGCTATCAACATTATGAGTAGACAGACCATGGATCAGTTAAAACTTCCTAATCTTCTCTTTACACCTACTTTGCTGCAACTTGCAGATAGATCAATCATTAAACCTGATGGTGTATTGGAAGACATTCCAGTCTCACTAGACTCTTGGGAGTATCCAGTTGATTTTATGATTTTAACTCCCAAGAACAATCTAGGAGGACATCCTCTTATTTTAGGAAGACCTTGGCTGGCCACAGCTGATGCTTTCATAAGTTGTAGGTCGGGAGACATGTATATATCAGATGGTAATTCTACCAAGAAATTCAACTTGTATCCTCCTGCAAAGGCAATAACAGAAATAGGAGAAGATGAGTGGATTAATGATGAGGAAACTCTTCAACCTGTTCTAACCATCTCTGAAATCAGTGAGGACAGTCAAATTCTAAATACATTAGAAAATTTTGAGGCACCTTTAGAATATGACTCTTCACAATTCCAGTTAGATGCAGATATTGAATATCTCTCCTCTAGACAAATGTCTCTCTTCTCAATGGAAGAGTTTGGTAGTTCTTCAGTTGAAATCTTTCCAGGAAAAACATTAAACATTAACAAAAACTTGGAAAGACTACAACAAGAATTAACTAAACTGTTGCAAAAACATTCCACTGCCTTTGCATGGGAATATACCGACATGAAAGGAATCGACCCTAAGACTTGTATTCATCATATTTACATTGAAGAAAACAGCAGACCTATTAGGCAGCCACAAAGACGGATGAATCCAAATCTTAGGGAAATTGTGAAAGAAGAACTTCAGAAATTGCTCAAGGTAAACTTCATTTACCCCATTTCAGATAGCCAATGGGTTTCTCCCTTGGTTATAGTACCCAAAAAGAATGGTAAATGGAGAGTTTGCATTGACTATCGAGAATTGAACAAGGCAACCTTAAAGGATCATTTTCCTCTACCTTTTATTGATCAGGTATTAGACACTTTAGCAGGTAAAAAGTATTTCTCATTCTTGGATGGTTTTAGTGGTTACAATCAGATTCAGGTAGCACCTGAAGATCAAGACAAAACCACCTTTACTTGTCCTTGGGGGACTTTTGCCTATCGAGTACTCCCTTTTGGTTTATGCAATGCACCAGCCACATTTCAAAGGGCTGTACTAGGAATTTTCTCAGATCTGATTCATGATTGTGTAGAGGTTTACATGGACGATTTCACAGTCTATGGTAATACATTTGAAGAAGCTTTGGCAAATTTGGAAAAAGTACTGGTAAGATGTAAGGAAACAAATCTTTCTTTAAGTCATGAAAAGTGTTTTATGATGTTTACTGAAGGGATTGTTTTAGGACATCATATTTCAGGAGATGGAATCAAAGTTGATAGATCTAAAGTAGAAGTCATCTCTAAGTTACCTGTTCCAAATTGCCAAAGAGATGTTAGAAGTTTTCTTGGGTTTACTGGTTACTACAGAAGATTTATTGAAAACTTCACGAAGATAGCATCCCCTCTTTTCAAATTACTTACCAAAGATTGTGAATTTAAGTGGGATCCTGAATGTCAATCTGCCTTTGAAGCTTTAAAATCTAGAATATCTGAAGCACCCATTTTAAGGGGTCCAAATTGGAAACTCCCTTTCCACATTTCTACTGATGCTTCAGATACAGCTTTAGGAGCTGTTTTGGGAAAAAAGGATTTGATCCCTTATGCCATTTATTACACGAGTAAGAATTTGACTCCTACTGAGTTAAATTATACTGTTACTGAAAAGGAGTTTCTAGCCGTTGTTCATGCTATAAACAAGTTTAGACACTATATAACCGGCTATGAAACCTTTGTCCACACTGATCACTCTGCCATTAGATACCTCATGAACAAACCAGTCACTAATGGTAGAGTTACAAGATGGCTTTTGCTTTTACAAGAATTCAACATAACTGTGTTAGATCGACCAGGTAAGCAGAACACAGTAGCTGACTTCTTGTCTAGAATCCAAAACACTAATGAGGACTCTCCGGTAGAGGACAAATTTCCAGATGAGTATTTGTTTGCAGTAACTACCAAAACCCCTTGGTATGCTGATATTGCTAATTATTTAGTTACTGGAAAATTACCTTTACATTTATTTCCTAATGAGAAAAGGAAAATCATTCAGGATAGTTCACTTTATTCTTGGATCTCTAATGAATTGTTTAGAACAGGGCCAGATTTGATGATCAGAAGATGTGTACGAGAGGATGAGATGCCTGACATCCTTAAAGCATGTCATGACGAACCTTGTGGCGGACATTTTTCTGATAAGAGGACTGCCTATAAAATCCTTTCATCAGGATATTATTGGCCTTCTCTCTTTAAGGATGCAAAGCAATATGTTAAAAGGTGTGACAGTTGTCAGAGAACTGGGAGACCAACTCTTTCAAATGAAATGCCACTACAGCCACAGGTATGCATCGAACCTTTCGAGAAATGGGCTCTAGATTTTGTTGGACCAATTAATCCGCCATCCAAGCAAAATAGATATATACTGGTTTGTACTGATTATGTTACCAAGTGGGTAGAAGCTATAGCATTAACTTCTGCTACTGAAAATTCAGTTGTTCAATTTCTTTTCAAGGATATTTTCACTCGTTTTGGTGTCCCAAGAGAGATTGTAACAGATCAGGGAAGCCAGTTTACATCAAGGATGGTGGAAAAGCTGATGGAGGAATATAAGATTAAGCATAGAACATCTACTCCATACCATCCGCAAGCGAATGGTCAAGTAGAATCTACAAATAAAGTTCTTGAAAGCATCATCACAAAGACTGTTCATCTTCATAGAAGAGATTGGGCAGAAAGGCTTCCTGAAGCCTTATGGGCCTATAGAACTACATGGAGGAACACTACAGGACATTCTCCCTATGAACTTGTTTATGGGAAGGAAGTCCTGTTCCCCATTGAGTTCCAAATCAAGACCTTCAAGATAGCAGTTCAATTGGGGATGAGCTTAACAGAAGCCCAGAAGCACAGAA
Organism: Pinus tabuliformis; assembly: GCA_031772625.1. Classification (NCBI taxonomy): domain Eukaryota; kingdom Viridiplantae; phylum Streptophyta; class Pinopsida; order Pinales; family Pinaceae; genus Pinus; species Pinus tabuliformis. Next base: position 440,530,877 of record CM062816.1, read on the forward strand.
TGGACCAGTTAAATGAACTAGATGAAATGAGACAAGATGCAATTCTAAGAACCGATCTAGTTCAGCACCAAAGAAGCAAATGGCATGATCGACATATCAAAGAAAAGAAGTTTCAAAAGGGTGATTGGGCACTATTGTTTGATTCAAAATTTAAAGACTTCAAAGGAAAATTTCAAACTCATTGGCTTGGGCCATATGAGATTGATGAAGTCTTTAGCAATGGAGCAGTTAGAGTGAAGACTATTGATGAACTTCAAACTCCCTTTATTGTGAATGGCCACCGGTTAAAAGTCTACCACAAGCCACTCTCAAGAGAGGAGTTTGTTAAGTTATTCCAAGGCGATTCTGAAATGAGGCTGGTGGAGAAGAATTCTTCTCCTCCATCAGCCTAATCTCTGTTTCAATTTCAATTCCAAAAAAAAAAAAAAAAATAAAAAAATAAAAAAAAAAAAAAAAAAAAAAAAAAAAAAAAAAGAGAAAAAAAAAAGAAAAAAAATGAATAAATGTATGAACCTGAAAACCAATCTCTGATTGGCAGTCTCATGCAGAAAACATAAGGTGAAAATCAGGATCACCTGACACCTCATGTTTTCCAAAAAAAAAAAAAAAAATTCTCTCTCTTTCATTTCCATTTCATTTATTTCATCTCACCATTTTCTTTCATCTTACCATCTTCACTTCACCTCACTGCTTTTCACTCATTCATTCATTCATTCATTCCATTTCACTTCATTAATAAAGTTTTTTTTAGGCAACTAAAGTATTTTATGCAGCTAGAAGACTTCATTACAGTTTCTGCAGCCATTTGACAATCCTGCAGCCGATTAGCTTTCCTGCAGCCTTCTGTATCTGCACAAGAAACACAGTTTGTCTGAAGAAAATATTTACAGTTCAAAATCATCAAAGACAAGGAGAAAAGATCATGTTCTAGCAATAAAGTTAACAAAAGGTTAGTAAATCATCAGAAGCCAAATCGAATGTGATCCGAGGTATGTTCAAAACTCTAAACCTATGGTTGTTTCATTATGCGAACTTTCTGGGTTATGTTTTGTTGGCCACTAAACGTAATGATTACCCATTGTCTTTTTCCCATGCGACTACAAATCTCCGAATCCTCCACGTCTACCAGCTCATAATAACCACGATTTTTGAAATTACATGTGGCTGTTTCGGTCATTAAGGTCTTGTACCCTAATGACGTAACCTACCGCATTACGTCTCTCAGCTCTCGTTCCGCAGCCATGTGTCACTCCACATCCGAAATTGGAGAATGTAGCCGTTCCGTTCGTCATTTCAAAATCCTCTATGTTCATAACACCCTATTCCTCGCCATTATCTCCCTTGTTCCGTTTTCACTCACTACGATTACCTCCATAAACCATCCTCTGTTTTCCCTCTGCCGTATAGCCGTAAACCTGTAATACAGTCGTATTACGACTGTAAGCCACTGTTTTTTACCGTGTCCATGCTAATTCCACCGCTTAACTCTAAATTCAAGCCGTGAATTCCCGGTGTCTGAGACTGTTTATGCACCGTATACCCTCTGTTCCACAGAGTCTGAACAGAGACCGAGAAGTTACTGTGTGAAGTTACGGAGTTACTGTGTAAGGTCACCATCAAATTTGTGTTTAAACAAAGCTGAAGAGTCGATGGGAAAGCTTCTGAGGGCTGAACCGGAAGGTTTGAAATTCTTGGAGGCATATCCACAGGTTGAGGAGGCACTACAAAGAGCCAATTGGTTACAATGTATCAGAAAGTTTAAGGGCTACCATAAGGAAGTAACCAAAGCCTTTGCAAGATCGTTTATGGATAAGGACAGCCAGGCAAAGGTGGGAGATTTAACAGTTACAGTCAGCGAAGGAAGCATAGCAAGGGCTACCTCTCTTCCACAAACCGGTGAACGTTGGTTCAAAAACCGGGCAGTCCAGGATCAACAATGGAAGCGGATTTTTAAAAACCCAGGTATGGACACAAGTGTTTTTACCAAAGGCATTCCAATTTCCCATGTTAAAGAAGAATGGAAAATTCTATTGTTATTAGTACAAAAGTTTTTCACCTGTGAAGGGAGATTTGGAGTGTTGTATGTCTATCATGGTAAAATTATGCTGCAGTTCCAAGGAGAGCATGATATAAACCTTCCTTATTTCCTATTTCAAAGCCTTAGGAAAATGTGTTCCATGGCTCAACGAAATCCACGAAATGTAGAAGCTTACCTCTGTCACCATGGTCTTGTAAAGTTATTGATAGAAGAACAGTTAAAAGAAAAACGAGACACATGGGAAAAATTCCTTGTAAGGAATCATTTTGCAGAGCCTGGAGAGTCTTCTATACCTAGAAAGAGCAGAAAGAAGAGAAGGGAAAGTATCTCTGAGACTGATGTCTTCGAAGGACAAACTGTAGAAGAAATAGAAGTCCATCATCCTGAACCTGAGATTGAACCCACTGAAGACAGTGCTCAAGAGGTCATCTCGGAAACCCTCGCTGAACTTGCTAAGGAAGCTGCCAAAAAGAAAAGAGAGGACAAAAAGAAACAAAAACAAGATAAGGGGAAATCCATAGTCCGAGAGACTGACCAGACCCCAGAGCATTCTAGTGGTGAAGAAAGAGATAACCAGCCTTTAGCACAGAGGATAACTAAACTCCATGAGAAAATTGCCCTCTCTGAGAAAGTAAAAGCTCAAAAACCAAAGGAAAAGGCACAAAAAGAAACACATAGTGCTACCACTGTAAGAAGGAGTAGTAGATTGCAGAATAAAAGGAAAACCACGAGGACACTCTTCGTTGATCTTAGCACACCTGAGAAGGGTGCTACACAAGCAGACCTTGAGGATAGTCCATCATCACGTGAGGCAGCTACTCCTCCAAGAGAAGACAGTCCGTTTCAGCCGGAGTTTACAACTGAAATTGAGCATGAATATAGTCCAAGGAGGTCACCAATTGTTGACCCAGTTCAACAAGAGGTGTACAACTATTATGAGACATTGGAGCAAAACACTGCTGGCCCAAGTAATGTCATACCTCATGAACAGCAAATAGATTTACTTAGACAAGAAATCTATGAACTGGAAGTGCTGAACCGTCACATTAAACAGAGAAATGAAGAAATGAAGCAGCAAGCTGATATTGCCAAGGCAATCCAAGATAATACCTATCTTCACATGAGCATGTGGCAGAAGAAACATAACAGACTCAAGAGGAGATGCAGAAGGCTGAACAGAGCCTTAATTAATTTGAAATTCAGATGCATGTTCAAGAGACCAAAGGTTAATGTTTCTACACAAAGGAAGAGAAGGAGGTTGGATGTCCTAGCTGAGGCATCCCAGCAGATGGACTGAATTGTGTTTTCATTGCATGAGGACATGCAATACCCTCGGAGTGGGGGTATGTAGAACCTCTATTTTACACCCATTTGTCTACCATTTTCCTCCACTTTTCCTTATCTTTCCTTCACTTTTGCCTCATTTCCACCATAAAACCTCTCAGATCATTACATTCAGTGTCAATAAGCATGATCAAGCAAGTTTTGCTAATGGATGACTATTTGTTTAGTTTTTGACTTACTTGCAGGAATCCCGCAGCTATCTGATGATCCCGCAGCTATCTGAAGATCCTGCAGCCTTTTTGTTAAATACTATGATCCACGTGTCGGTTTGCTAGATGGGCCACATGGGCACTCAGGTATCAGTGTGGTCGAGGTTCCTATCCTATTGTTCCAACCTTCCACGTCACTTTCATCCATGGTCAAAGCTGGTTTAACCACGGTCAACTCAAAGTGGTTTAACGGTGTTTGAAAGCTATTTGGTCACGTCATCTCCAATGGTGATTTGTCCAGGTTCTAAAGACGGCAGGGGACGCAATCCAACAGGGATTTATTATCTATGATGACAGGAACCACCAAACTCGTCCACGCAACCGTGATGTGTCCAAGGACCATTAATACGCATACTGTTTTATTGTTTTTCTGTTAAATAGTTGTACGCGTAGGATAACTTAGAAGCTCCTATAAATTGATGCGTCTGCGTACGCTCAAAAAACTTTTGATTAGTTGTATTTTGCGGCACTCGTGTTGAATTTAGAAGCGTTTGTGAACTCTGTTTTCTAGTGCTATTCCAGCACTCTGTTTGTAAACTTTTTGCAAATGGAGAAATCAATATAGCACTGTTTTGAAGTTTCCAGATCTTTGAGTTCTCTTGTGGCTGAATGAACAGAGGGCCCCTGCTCATCTCAGCCTTTGTAAAGTATTTCATGTGCAGCATTTCATTATTTTCTCATTTGTTTCCTTAAGCATGTATAGTTTTATTTACTTGTTTTCCTTTATTTTCAGCTGATCAGTGTTATTTCTTTGCAGGTTTCTTTTAGCCCGGGATTTATTTTCATATGTGTTGTGTTTGCTTTATAGCTAATGGTATTTGAAGTTGACAATTCAAGTGCTGCCTTTGTCTTTATAGTTAGTTTTTAATCTTATTTCTCAAAGAGCTGTTAACATACATGAATGATCTTCATCATAAACTACTATCTTTTAAGATCTAAATATCACTAACTTGCAGCTTGTTTGGGTGCTTTTTGGACTGTTCTTAAGCTACTTTCTTTCCTTACTTTACACAGTACATGTGCTTTGAAGTATTGAGTTAGAAAGAGTAAATCATTACCACTAGTCTTTAAAGTAAAAGTTTTGATTTTAAAGTGTTTCCTAGACTATTTCCTCACTACTTTCTAATCATGCTTCCCATAGTACATATGGCTGAAGTAGAGTATTAGGAATAGCAAATTATTATCATTAGTCTTTCAAGCATATTTTTCTCACTTTTATAATTCCACTTAAGCTACTTTCTTTCCGTGCTTTACACAGTACATGTGCTTTGAGGCATTGAGTTAGGGAGAGATAATCTTCATTCTTGGGTTTTAAAAGTGACTCTCTTTTTCCTTTTATTAGCAGCAACTTGAACGATGTCTAGTGCCATTGGTAGTGGTCATTTGCTTTCAAGTTTATTTCAAGTCATTTCAATTTCATTAATTCATTCCAAGCATTTCCTTTCAAGCAAATAGTTAGAAATCACTCAACACACACTTCCACTCATTTAGAATTCACTCTACACACACACCATCACTCACTTGTGTATAAATTCTCATTCCATCTAGGAACATAATTAAACCGCAACAACACCCCCCAATGATAAGAAAAACTCTAAGAGGATACTTAAGTACATATAGTACACCTTCACTTCATCAGCTTACGAGCCCCGGGTTGACAATAAATACTAGCAATTTAGATAACACTAAATTGACTAAACATGACCCTTGCATGCCCTGCTAGTATGGTCTAGGCCCATGATGTCTCCTTTGGTTAATGTAGCAAAGCTGCTCAGTGACCCCTTCAGCTCCTTGATATACAACTTTGAGTCCAGGTAAAGAAGGGAACTTGTCTGTGGAGTGGTTTTCTTCAAAAATTGAGCAAATTTCAATAGAGCTCAATGGACATTCATTCCTAGGATGCCTCCTAGTGCATCCAGGACAAAAGATAGCCAAGGCTCTCTCTACTTCCTCCTGCTTCCTCTTAATGTTCATGGTGTCCATTTGCAAGGCAAGGGTTTGCAGCATCTCACTTTTGAAATCTTCCAACATGTTTCCAATTTCACCCTTGATGGATGAGTTGGAAGATGATGTAATGGACATAAGTTGACTACCCCTACCTTTTTTCCTGGTTGCCCTAGAATGGTTTCTAAAGACAGTCTTGATATCCTCACAAGGTAATTGGTAGATATCTCCTCCTGCTAACAAATGTAAGGTATCTAGAAGATTTTCTCTTACTACCCTAAGAAGGACCGACTTTAGTGACTCAAGGTCAAGTGTGCACCTGGCCCTTTTGTAACTAAGCTAGAATCTTTCTTTGTAATCCTCTAAGGATTCATCATTTCCTATGGTCATCTTGAAAATTTCTTCTTTAGTATCCTTTGACCGATAATAGTCCTGATATTTTTTGTTAAAGGCTTGCTGCATACGAGCCCAAGTTGTGATGCTATCTCTAGGTAAACCCATGAACCAGCACAATGCTTCATCCTTGAGGGTAGATGGAAATAGTTTTAACTTTCTCTCATCATCTGTATCGTCATAGGTTCGGCATATAACAATAAACTCAAACAGGAAAGTGTCGGGGTCCTCCGTGGTTAGGCCATGGAAATAAGGTAGGGTAGAGGGGTTTATATTTTTCATCTTAGTTTCCCCATTGGTTTCCCTGATGGGGAAGGCACCCTGAACTCTCTCTCTATTCCCTCTGTCATTTGGGTTTTCAGCCATTGGTTCAGTAGGGACATGCTCCTCTTCTTCTTCTTCCCCTGTAGGTTTTTCAAATATGCCAGGTTGCTTACCTAAGGGTTCCTCCAGTTCACAACCACTGAAGAAGAGAGAAGGTTGGTTGTTGGATGTAGTGGGGGTATTTGGAAAAAAATTCCTTAAGTTTTCCCTATTCCTACAAGGCATGAAAGGAAATATTTTTGGGTTTGTTTTTTATTTTTTTTAAAACTTGGAAAGTACTTGCAGAATTGAAATTGCTGATTGAATGAGAATTACTGATAGAATGAAAAAGCTACTTGCTGAATTGAAATCCTACTTGCAAAATGGAAAGGAAAGCAGACAATGCAAAATGAAAGAAAGGAAACGACTAGATTAATTTGTAGAAATAAAATAATGGCAGAATATTGAAGACGAGAAATAGAAGAAAAGAAAGTAGTAATCATGTTCTACTCAGACACCTCCCTGGCAATGGTGCCAAAAAGTGATGAGCACTAGTATTGCAGCAAGGATGTTGCAACTCCTGGGCTACCAAATTTACTTATCAACCTGAGGTTCATACAAAATTGGAGGTGACAGTGTTGTATGCACAAGTAAAAGTGATGGTTCTGCCTGTTGTCACCATTCAGCTGGCAAGAGACCACTGGGTTTCCAAGCCAAACTTCTATGGAGCTAGAAGAAGCTTGATTCTTTGATGGAAGAAAGATAAATCTACTCTAAGAAAGTTACTCTACTGCAGTAATGGAGAAGGCCAACATGAAATGCTAAACCACACCATACCCTAATTAACCATTTAAGAAGTTATGATAAGCAGAAATTCTAAATCAACAATAAAGAAATGCTACTATCTAAGTTGCAGAAGTAAGAAGCATCAAAACAAGACTAATGTGCCATTAAAGAAACTAAACTAAATTTGTTTTCACCTTTTTGGTCTCTTTATGCAAAATCAACTATGCAAACTAATTGTTCTTGTGGATGTGGCAGGTGGATTGAAGGTGTTTGAGAGATGGCTATATTTTCTCAATGTGTTTGGGAGAATTTTAATGAAAAATGATGAAAAACTAGTGAGGGTGATGGTGAAAGCAAGGGATGGCTAAGTTGGATGAAGTAGAAGGTGGTTGCTGCCTATGAAGTCTTGGTCTCCCCCTCAAGCACCTGCTCTACAAAACACATGTGTGTCTTCCAAAAAGTTATGCAACAAGATACATTTTTATAAACTAGAAAAGTGGAACTAATGAATCAACTACCTATATTATGCATGAAGAAAGTTGTTGAAGGGAATGAAAGCATGAGTGAGATATATTGCATAAACGGATATGGAAAAGATGAAAATGAAATCTACCTTGCAATATTAACCAAATATTGAATTAAAGACAACAAACTCTAAAGCTCATAAAAGAACTAGAAATTTGTGTTTTTGGGGCTCCTTAAAGGTCCCTTCCTCAAGTCATGGTCCCAGAAGGAGAAAGTGAGGCTAACACACTTTCTAACAACCTTTTAGTGATCCTTTTTCTCTTTAATAACATGCTACTTGAATTAAAGCACAAATGGAAGAAAACTATCACACAACCAATCTAATCTACACTAGTAATGGAAATGCATCTAATAAGAAAATTAACAATTAAGCTATGAATCTACACTAAAAATACAAGTACAATGAAGAGGATTCTTGGTTGCTAGGGTTGGGCCCTAGCCTAAGAGCTTCAGCCCTTTGAGTTAACTCAGTGTTGGCTCAAAACAAAACTCATTCTTATTAGCAAAACAACAAATTACATCAAAAGAACTATCACAAGTCTTGCAGCTCGAAAATAGGGTAGAGTTTCACAATAAAAAATTTGAATCCTACTGAGATCCTAGGCCTCTCTACTTATACATATGAAGTCTCCAATGAATTCCTTAAAATTAGGGAGGCTCGGCTCCCAAACTCGAGATAAACTGGTGCTTTGTCTCTTACTTTCTCGGCTACCTTCTAGTCCTCATGATTTGGCTGTTTGCACTCCAAGCTGATGGAGGAATATTTGAATGGAGGGGTAGTAAATGAGGAGGATTTACCTCCTATAATCCATCTCCCTTGTCCCTTTCAAGTTTTGACCTTGGTCTTTGCAAAAATTACTTGATTTTCTCCTTTAATCCTGCATTAAATGCACATTAGACCATAAAGCAAAATATCCAACTCTAACTCACCTCATAAACAAAATATAATCAAAAGCATGCAATAAGTTATGAGAATAGTTTGTTTGACTAAGATAGGAGGTGAATTAAGGCTCATATAATTACCCAATGATGAGGCTCATCATTAATCTCGCCACAACTGTGATCAGGGAGTTGGGCCCACTCTCCTGGCCAGGTGCTGCTGGATTAGATGTGTGTTTAGGTTTATTTCCATGAGTTTATTGTTGCTGTGAATGTTTATGAGTGTGTGATATGAGTCCTAATTGGTGTTACTCTTATTTTTGTTACAGTTATTACTTACTATTACTCTTATTTTGTGTTATAGTTATTGCTTCTTGTTACACATTGATGAATTTATAATTAATGTTCAATGATGGGTAGGGAAACTGTGGCCAGCACATACAGTGCATGATAGCCTTGAAATATCTGGTAGAACCCCAGGTTGACAATTAAATGTGGATTGGGTGAATTTCATGATTCATACTTGAACACCAACAATTGTTATGAAGTATGTCATCATGAGTGTATGATTGGTTACATGTTTTTTATGCTTGCATATTATCAATATACGTTGGTATGGTTGTTGTTGTCATGCATGGGTTCATGGTATGTGTAGTTGATATGGTCATGTATTGATGAATGGACTTTAGCTAGATTGATGGTTACATGGTTATGTGCTTATGTATTATATGCATATAAGCTATCATGATTATGTTATACATGTAGTATGCTGAATGGTTGTTCTTGTAGATGAGATTGGTTTTTTCTAAGGTATGTTGCTTTTTGTGATTTCTTTTAGCTAACATAGTATACCTTGCAGGCAAGAGATCAAAATGACTAGAAAGATGGCAAAGATTCTCCCTAAGAATCAGATGAGCAGTGCGTTGGGCACTCTTCTGTTGTAGCAAACATATTAAGAAGCTTAAAGGAAGAAATAAGGAGTTGTAAGGCAGACAATGACAAAATCATGCAGACACAAGAGAAAAAAGTAGAGGTTAATGCTATACTCCTTCAAAGTTTGTCAGAATTGCAGCGACAAGGGTCACTTTAGATCAACCATGGACATGACGACATAACTAATGGGGCACATGGAAATAGGTCTCATGGTGGTCAAAGGTCAGATAAAGATTACATGGTTAGAGATGGCAGATTGTTGGATACTTTGGATAGGAGAGTGTTGACAAGGTTAATCCTCTCTGTGGACATAGAAAATCCCTCTAGCCCAATGAGTGGGTCTAGCAATTGAAGTGACAATCAACTAGACATCTTCCTAGATTATAATTGAAAAGTAGAACGAGAGAGATGACCTAACTCATTCTGATGCTATTCTGATTTCCTTTGTTGAGAGCCTCGGGCCACTTATGTCATGGACGTGTTCCTAGTTCTCTCAATGCTTATGTACCTACACAAGTGATAAAGACACAACAAAGCATGCCAAAAGCAATAGCAAATTCAATAATAACCTACTTAGTTGATCAATGAATGCCAAGATAATACATACATGAACATGTATATTTTGGGCAGATGAACCAACAATTGTATATTATTTAAAGAATAAAGGGAAGCTTAAAACCATAGCCTTGAGGTTGAAAGACTCTCCTTCAGTGGTAATCCAAGTACAAGCCAAAAAACTCTCCAAACACTCCTTCTCCAAGTCTAATGAATAGTCTCTAAGCACAAGCTCAATATAGGGGTGAAAATGGACATAGAACAACCATTTGGGAATGGAAGAGGAGGAATTTATAGGTAGGGAGAGAGGGAGTTAGGACTTCTCCAAAGATAGGATTAGTCCCACATCTCAAGGAGGTACCTGATATGGATAAGACAAATATGTCAAGTTATGATCTAGGAGGATCTCGTCAGATCAGTACTTAGGTTGAATCCGTCATCAACATTCGATGTCCGATGTCTTTAGCTTGGATAGTGATGGTTATGGTTCAGGTTGTCTGGTGTTGGTTTCAGTTCCGCCGGTGATGTCAATTGTTGATATGGTTTTGATGGTGTTCAAAGGATATGGTTTTGTACCTGGTTGTCGACATGTGGGTGTCATCAGTCCGCCAAGGCTTGGCTGTCAAACGTGGTCCATGGTTATCATCTTATGGGTTCGAATGTCACATTGTGACAATTGATGTAAAAGGGGTTTCTTTTAGATCAAGTCTAAATCCTACCTCTAAAAAACATTATACCATTTGAACCTAATGATAAAACCTAACACTTAACCTAAGTCTAAAAACCTAACCTATAAACTACACCATGTATCTAAATACATTAAAACCTAAGCTAAAACCCATTCGGGTCATGTAATACACATTACCAAAAACCATTTTAATAAAAATTGCAAAAACTACGTAATATTCATTACAATACAAACAAAACAATAACCCACAGGTTCCTAACCACACCAGAACCGCGCGGAGTAAACATTAACATATGACTAGATTCAGTGTTAACAGTCGGGAATCACCACTGGTCATAAACCATGAAGGGAAACTATTGCCATTGAACAGACAAGGTATAAGCCATCAGGGTTTACCGTATCAGAGCCTGACTGCATGGGGATGTAACTAACCATAACAGGTTTGTGTCATGTGAACACATCACAGTCAGTTAGTTGGAACCGCCAGGGATCAGCGTCGGGTGTCAGCCTACGGTTAGATCGCGACTGGTCACATGTTATCTGTCACCTATTCTACCCAGTTAGAAAAATACCAATAGTTTTGCGCCTATCCAAAGTCTAATTTGGGTTTTTTAGTTACAGTTTGTTCTACATTAATTCAACCACCATGAACCCTTAGCCTAAGGTGTTCTCTAGTGGTAAGACCGAGAATTTGTGACCCAAATTAGAAGCAGTTCATGCCAATCCATGACAGAAGAAGTTAGAATGCATCTAAAGCATTATAAATCCATAATTCGATCATTGAAGGAGGGATGAGTGGTTTTTGAGTTCTTGCATGTAGTTTCTGGAGGTTATAGGAAATTTTTGTTTTCCGTGTAATAGGAGCATCAGGAGTCGGAATTGGGAACTGTGATAGGCATTGGAAACCTAATTCAGAGAGCTTTCTTGTGACAATGACTAGAAGTGCTTGTGTGCATGATCAGTTTGGTGAGTTTTTTATGTAATCGACCTCCTCGGATTCAATCCTAATAAAGAGGACGCCCATCTTGAAAGTGGACTTGGAGACATAGACCATCAGGGATGAACTCTGTAATCAATCTTGCTGTCTGGTATCGCTGTGTTTTTGCCGCTTTTCACTTCTGTTTACATCTTTCTTATGTTTTAATTCTATCGTCAATTCATCCCTTTTCAATCGATTCAAATGGTTAAAGCACTTTAAGTTAGCATTCGGTTCACTAATGGAATTAATCAATTCTACTTCAGTTTAATGTATGATCATTTCAGATCATATAATTTGGTATCAGAGCTGGTTGCATTTGTAGAATTTTTCTAGTGAATGTTAACTAGGTCAAAGTCGTAGCATGGAGAAGGAATCCTCGAGGAGATTGATCTAGATATTGGAAAGCGAAGAGTCGCTCATAAGTCGACCATGACAGGATCTGATGCAGGTGAAACTCCAGAAACTAAGATGAGCAAGGAAGAGTTTCAACAAGCATTCTTGAGCATACAATAGATTTTGGGAGTGTTACATAGTAATTTGTCACCTTTTTTCATCGTCCCTGTTACCCCTCTCCTGCATGCTGGAGGACTCATTTCGGGACTCAAGAGAATCTGAAGAGACAAGAAGAATATGGGCGTGATTCTCTTCCGAAACAGAGTGAGCGAGCGGCGGACTCGAGTCGACACTCTTTCCGACCAATGGTTGGTCTAGAACAGGCTGGGGACAGCCGGGTTCGGGAAGAGGGGCTTGGACAAGAGAAGAATTTGAGGCAATCTCTTTGTCAGCAGGGGAACGATCTGCGGCTACAGAGAGACGTTGATAACCAACGAGAAGTTGGGGACAGTAATTTGTCAACGTTTGTCATCGTCCCTGTTACCCCTCTCCCGCACACTAGAGGACTCATTCTGGGACCTGTGAGAAGTGGCATGACCTGAAACCACTTGCATTATATTCCTCTAAGTATGAGCTTCATATGCCCTGAAGACATCTCCTGCAGAATACCCATAAAAAGACCTCTTTTTGCATTGGCGCTCTGTCTCAGAGTCGCACTCGCACTAACCGAATTGGGTAAAGTTTTTAACAAACAAGCTTCTGAAGGTTCTCCTTAACCCATTCACCAACTGAATCCTTGTTGAGTTAGGATGGTTTGGCTTCGAATCTCCATAGAAGGGAAGTGGTTTGCCACCTTTCATGGAAGCTTCTAAGTGATAAAGCCAATCCCATTGAAATTGTGATTGATCTTATCTCTTTCCCCTCTATCTATAAAAGCTTGTCTCAATGCCTTGAGCAAGCTAGTTCCAACATAGTGATAGAGAATTCCAGGAGTTCAAGAGTTTGAAGCTGCAAGAGCCTTCTTTGCACCCATAAGGCCAAATTTAAGTGAGGAGATTCCTGTCACCCAAGAGAGAGAGGCTTGTTTCCCATCCCAACAAGCTTTACAAGACTTGTGTAGCTGATTACCCAGCCAAAGGAGGATTTGTCATCAGAACTGTGGTTGTATTCTTATTTTTTATTTATCAATAATAGATGACTATCATTATGGTTCCACTCTGAATGTCCTTTGTAATGATTGATGTTGAGTTATATCTTTTCTGACTGATATATAATTGCATCTATTGGATTTTATGTTTGTATTCGTGTTGTTCTTTGCGTGTGGAGGTGTCCAATCACGGAGATCGTGGGGATCGTGACCGGCCAAAGCAAAGGAACGAGAGCGACGTATCTTCTACGAATATTAGCGTTGGAATCCAAGTAGGTTCTCATCATCCACCTTTAATTTTCAATTAGGAACTTGCATGATAGCATTGTTTGATTGTTGCTAGACCCAGTCTGGGCTAGTAGGGATCGCCTCTGTCCGCAGAGGGGATTTACCTCCACAACAGGGAGAACTATACAAAGATAAGAAGGTGAGAAATGAAGCTTCTCCTTCAAAGACATCGAAGAAGGACAATGGTAAAGGCAAGGTTGATAAACCTCCTTCACCTCCATCATCTCCATCGTCATCATCATCTTCTTCTTCCAATTCAGAATCTGAAACAGATAATAAACCTAAGAAAACATCTCTTTTGAAACTTGATGTAAAATTTGAGTTACCTATTTACGATGGCGAAATGAATCCTAGAAAGTTAGATAACTATATTAAGCAGTTAGAAGTATATTGTCGTATTCATAACATTTCTAATGATAAAAAAAAATTTAGTTAACTCCACTTAGAATGGGGGGAACAACTTTAATATGGTGGGAAAGTAAAACTCAAATAGATGTAAAGTGGAAAGCTAAAGTCATCTCTTCATGGTCTAAGTTTTTAAAAGCTCTTAGGAAACAATTCAATCCTTTAGGATACATGCAATAAGCTATTATCGATTGGCATCATTTGAGGCAAGGTAAGGGGCAGAGTGTTCAGGAGTTTAGAAAGAAAGCATTGGTGCTTGGTATTTCATTGGACAGACGTGAAACTTTATTAAAATACATCGACAATTTACATCATATTTGCAACATAGATTAATGATGTTTAATCCTGATGATTTTGATGAAGTGTGTGTTCAAGCCATAGATATTGAATTAGGTGGCAAACCATTCAAATTTTCACCGCAATCATTCAAAGAGTTGGAAATCAAGGATTTGAATGACAGTAAGGGGAAGAACAATTCGAAGAGAAAGAAATCAATGGCAGCTCAGAAGGAAAGATCTACTTGTTCCCATTGCCAGAGAATCGGTCATGATGAATCTAGGTGTTGGAAACTTCATCTCAAACTTATTCCAAAGAAGTTCCTTAAGGAAAACAATGAAAAGAAAGAAAATGTAGCAATCCAACAAGATCTAGGTTCTGATTCAGGTGATGAAAGGAGGATAACTGCCATAGTTTCGACAGGTAAAACTTCTGACACTGGTTCAAGTTCTAATACTACTACATCTTCATCAAACATAAATCCTTGAAATGAGGATAAAAGAGTTGAACTATTTAACATAAGGATAATGTCTAAGCACACAAAGATAGATACAATGTTTGACAGCGGATCACAAGCAAATTTAATATCTGAATATTTAGTTAAGAACTTGGGTTTGGAGACACGGAATCATCCAAGACCTTACCCCTTAGGATGGATAAATAAATCAAGTCAGATAAAAGTCACAAATTAGTGTCGATTAAAATTTTCCATTAAAGCTAATTACATTGATGAAGTGGAATTAGATGTGGTTCTAGTAGACATATGTGGAGTTATCTTAGGAAGTCCTTATCTTTATGATCGTGATGAAGTTTTTTATCAGAGAGAGCATAAATATCACCTTAAGAAAGATGGGGTTGAATTTAATGTCAGGGCACATAAAAGTAAAAATCACTTGAATTTAGTTGTTGCTAATCAGATGAAGTGATTAATAAGTTCAAATAAGAGATTTGTAATTATGTGTGTAAAGGAACACCATAAGAATTGACATGATGTTTGTTCAAGTTATGAGTCCCAGTTTAAAGATAGTTTGATCAAAGAGGTAGAAACTTTTCCAGTTATATTTAAAGAACCCAAACATCTTACTCATAGCCAGGGAATAAAACATTAATTATAGTTGATGCCCAAATCTCCTTGTTTAAATGTCAGAATGAATCAATTTAGTCCAATTTTGAAAGTTATCAATTACAGGGATGCAGGTCAGTATTGGGGAAATTCACTGTTAAATTTCTCTTGTATTGTGTCACCATTTCATGTTTCAAACAGTTTCAAAGTCTCTTTTCAAGTGGAGAGGAAGCCTATTTGTTTTCATGTCAAAGCCTTTTCTAAAGCAGTATCAAAGTATCTAGTACATCTAAAGGAAACTTACGCATTAAGGGAAATTGTTAATCAATGGAAACATCATTTAATGAATGAGGAAACAGTGATCCAAACAAATCAATAACCACTTCAATACTTTCAAAATCAAACTAAGTTGCAGCAGTTTTCACACTACAGTTTGATGGGTTTATTGTAGCAAGTTCACTTAGTAATAAGGAATCAGGAAAGTATATCAAATCAAGTAGCTAGTATTATGTCAAGAATGTCTTTGAATGTCTCTGTCATTCCACAATAGAGTTTGTTAGTACATGTCAATAGTATTGAAAAATATTCTGCAGAGACTGTTTTCAAAGATGTTTATGAATCACTAATTCATGGTACTTGTTGACACCTAATCATAGGGATTGGGTGAAAAACTGTAATTAGTGTAAATAAATAATAGATAAAATGGAGAGTCATCAGGAGATGAATTGAACAGTCACTCCCTCTTTTATATAATAATGAACAAATTGAATGAATAATATAATTACATTTGAACAGTTACCTCCTGGTCTAACATGATATCAGAGCTAGCATCATTTTTGGCTTCTCTACTTTGTAACTCCCATTCTGCCTATTCTGCCTATTTTGCCCATTCTGCCTATTCTGTCGAGTAACCTCACCGAGCACTCTGCAACTAACTGTGAACGAAGAAAAACTAGTACTTTGTACATGCATGTCGGTTATCTCCTCCCCAAGCAAGTTTGATGGTGCTCTTTTAGGCGTGCAACTCTTTTGCCGATTATTTTTGCTCCTGCCCTCTAGTTTATTTTCATTAGTTGGGGGACTATTTACGTTACATATAAACGGAACAATTTCTTCAAAATCTTTTAATGGTTTTGAAAAACCAATTCCGTCTAACCAGGCTCCACCACCCAAAGCTCGGACCTTGAAAGAAGATTCTGAAACTGACTGCCTGGATGTTTCACATGCCTTCTGGGAGGCATCAACATGAGAACGTCTTACTGAAGAAAGTCTCTTAGACCTACAATTTAGCGTAGGGCTTCGTGGTTCTCAGCTCGATTTCCCCATGTAGCGAGACTTTCCTGAGCTATCGAACCACCCTTTGCGGCCCTCCAAACTACTCTCAACTTCCATTATTCTTTGTTGCCGTTTATCCCTTACTCCTGGATATTACGCAGTGGAACCCTCCATTCACGCTGCCTCCATATGTGCATTAATCCTCCATATGGTGCCATTCCTCCATATGTGGCTTCCAAACACTGATCTAGATACCACCACTGCATAAGGTTTTTAATTGGAGGTCCACATACCACACTCCATTTTACTCTTTATCACTGTGTTCAATAATACTTGTAACGCTTCGCATTAATGCAGTTCGAATCCACTCCTCCCCTGCTCTCAGTTTTAATACATGTGTTTTTTAATACATAATTTCATTTTAATACTATGTTTCCATACCATATATGCCTCCCCGTTAAAACTCCTCTGCCATATATACCTCTAATATTTACATATCAGAATAATACTTTTACATTTTTGTTTACACAACAAGTGCAAATTTTTGCCAGTAGAGGAGCATTTTTTTACACAGTACACATGTAAATTCATTCTTTGATCTCTATAGTTGGATTGGTTCTCACCAGGAAGGAGAACTATCCAGAATGGTTGCGGAAAATCAAACACAATCTCATTTTTAATGAGCCGTGGAAAGAAGTGTGTGTTAGAAATGGAGACAAAGAGCCAAAACAACCTATCTCAGACAAGGAATTTTCCATTTGGGAAAATAAGAATAGCAAGGCTTATGCATTGATTGCAGCATTAGTAAATGAAGAGGTGAGTCACCATATTTCGCCATTTTCAAATGCTTTCAAAGCCTTACATAAACTGAAGGAACTCTATGACTCACACTTTGCACTTGAAGTTTTTCAACTCATGATTAAACTATTCACCCTTGAATTACAAAATGATGATCCTCTTTCTCTTGCATCAGAAGTAAAATCTATTATGCATGATATCAAAGTCACTAATTTTGAAATAAATATTCCTCTAATAACTTTTCTCAAGGCACTTTATCCCACTTAGTCAAATTATCTTGAGTCATTGCAAGCAAATGGAAACCTCAAAGATATTACCTTTGACTCCCTTGTGAAAAAATTTGCTGAAAGAGAGAAAGCTTTTGGGAAGAAGACAACTCCTCAATATTTTGAAGAGGTTGTGTGCCTTGTACATAGAGAAAAGAATCTTGCTCAAGATTCTTCCAGAGGAAGAGGTGGTTGAAGAGGAAGAGGAAGAAATTTCAGAGGTAGGGGGGTAGACACTCTCAAGGAGAAAAGTTAGATTTGCACGACATATGCTGCAAAAGAGATGGATCACATGATGCATCCACATGCAAGTTGCCTTGGGACAAAATTGAGCAGGAAAGAAGCCAACCCAAAGGTAAAACTAATGACAGGGAGAAAGGTAAAGCACCTGAATCCGCTCACTATGTTGTGGCACACTGTAATATTGGAGTAAATGAAAACTTATTTAATGCTTCACTTGCTTCTTGGAAAAATGATTGGTTGCTTAATTCAGGAGCAACTTGGCACATGGATTTTAGAAGATATTTTTTTGAAGAATTTACTAACAATGTTGATGGAACAGTATACTTTGCAGACAAATCAAACTCAAGCCATTAGGGATTGGTACAATCAGTCTTAAATATACCTAGTCTTCCAGATTTTCTTCTGCATCATGTTCTATATCTCCCAAAGTTGAAGAGAAACTTGCTGTCCTTGGTCCACATCCACCAGCAAGGGCACTCCATTCATATGTTTGATGGTAAGCTTGAGGTGAGAAAAGCATCATACTGCTCACTTGTCATGACAGGGAAAGAAGAAGAAAGGCTTCTCAAGCTGCAGGGTACCTTTTCTGGTGCCCAAAATTTCTCATACAATTCTCATTATGAAGAAGGTACATTTCCAACAAGTTTATTATGGCATGCTAGATTTGGACTCTTGAACTATGACAGCCTCTGCTTGTGATCCGGATTTAAATAGGAACGCAACAAATTATAGAGATAACCATAAACATAGAGATGCAGCATAAATAATACTTCATTTCATTAATGTAAAATACTGAAATATGCTTACAAACAGAAATGGAAATAAACTAGCTAGGGCAATGGTAGCTTATCTCTAAGAAGAGATGTGGCAGCTACACGCCTCTAAAATGTGCTACAATGAGGCTTGAAGGACTATTTATTGTTGAGAAACAATGGAAAACCCTAAACATCCAAAAACCTAACCCTAGGATATGAAACACCAAATTGTGGGCCCCGTTTTGGGTAAATTGGTACATCAACTTCCCGGGGTAGCAACTTTGGTACCCAATCTCTATTTGATGCGTACAATAGCTTGTTAGAAATATCTATCTGAGCACTAAAACTCTGGGAAGAGCAACACGGTCCATAGACCGGTGTTGCTCCTAGATTTCCCAAAAAATGTCGTTTAGGGCCTCAAAATGGCTCCAGAAGTTCATGACCCGAAAAACTGCTAAAAATAGTAAATTGTGCTACAAATAATGAAATTGAAAAACTAACAGAGAAGTTGTGGGGGTCCAAGTGGGATAGGTGGGTGGCCACCAACATCCACCTGGATCATTCCTCCCCCCTTAAGAAGCAATGGTCCCATTGTATTGAGTTCCTCCATCTGCTGAACTTGGTCCCTGGTGAGTTGTTCTGCAATCTCTGACATGTCTAGTAATGGGGGGAAGCATGTAGAGGGCGATCCACATTGAACATTTGATGCAAGCGAAGGAATGGGGGAATTCTATGCTCCAAATCATTGTTTCCCGCAACCTTGGTGCTGGTGTAAGGACCATGTTAGAGTGGTCTGAGCTTCTGATGGGCTCTTGTATGGCGTTCTTTCTACAGATGTAACCAAACTTTGTCGCCCACCTGAAACTTGTGTGGTACCCCTGTGGGTGAGGAGAAGTTGTTCCTGTGTTCTATCATGATCGTATCCATTTGTTGCTGCGGCTGCATGGAGGAACCCTTCGCAGGGGTCATGGATATGGCTACGATCTTCCCCTTACTTTGGGAGTGAACCAGTCAGAAAATGAATTTCCTAGTCTGGGAGACGATCTTGCTGCATTTCTTAATAGAGATCAAATAGGTGGTGGTAGGTAGGGCTACCTCTAGTATCCTGTTTAATGAATTAGCCAAAGTAATAATAACAGCACGAGGCCTTGAATCATACACAACATGTCGCCTCCATAAATATGGTTGGCCTAATAGTACATCACAAACATCTAGAGGTGCAACATCACACAATACCTCATCTGTGAAGGGCTTGATGCTGTAGGGGAGGCGACACTGCTGGCGGACTCAGAGATCTCGTCCTTAGTGAAGCCACCCGATACCGTATGGCTACGGGTGTGGTGTAGTTGGTAGGCCCAATCGCTTCACAACATCTGCTAAAATGAGGTTCTTTTCGCTCCCCCTCCTCTGGATCTTCGGGCTCATTCTTCTGGATCTTGGTGGTGGCAACAGTGGTGCTGGGCTCCACATCAATGATTTTCTTCCCTTTTCCATTCCCCTTATTGGGTCTTGACTCAGGGTCAAAACATGCATATGATTCAGAAGCCTTCAACTTGGCCACCAACGACTATGTTATGGCCTAAATCTACCTCAGGTTGAGAAAGGTAGGTCTAGGGTAACATCAAACCACGCTTAACCTGGTAGCTAGCCCTACCAGGTCGGGAGAGGGATCTCTCCTTGTCAATCTCAGGAAAATATAGTAAATGAGGCTTGAGATGACTGATGTAAAGACTAATTTTAGGCTAGGTATATGCTCAGAGGAGTTTGATTGAGTTTTATGATTGATTGCTCGATCAAATGTGAAAGGCAGTTTTGGGTCCAGGGAATGGACTCAGTCTTGTAGAGGTTTCTGTGGGGCGAGGTAGGAAAATGCTTTAGTACTTTGAATTAAGTGAGATGGAGAGTCTTAAGACTGATGAGGAGTTGGAGAGGGCATGAAAGTATCAGGAATCCTCTTCAAACAATTGAAAACATGTAAAGCTAAACAAACCCTACGTAGAGCACTGCAACATCAATGAATTCTACCTTTATCCTTGATTAATTTAGTTAAGCTGAAAAGAGAGAGATGATGGCATACATAAACACATGTAAACTTTTATCACAGAAGGAAAAACAATACTAAATCACCTTGCCACAAGAATCCCACAAAATGCTGCAAACCCTGGTCTATTTCCTTGCCAAACTGCAGAGATGAATGTACAATAATGCTCAAAGCATTCACAAGGGTCCAACCTTTTGCCAAAGTCCAACCCCTACACTATGAAATTCATAAAAAATATACATTTTCTCATCCTTGTACTAAGGGAATTGAGCTCAACCATTTTCTTCAAAATAGAATCAGTTACATTAAAATTGGACCGAATTTCTGAAAATAGGTGTTGAAGATGAGCTCGTATCTCCTAAACCATAGCACCTGTTACAAAAATGAAAGATTTTTTTGTATATAAGGTCATTTTGGAGAAAATACTCTCTCAAATTTTGGAAATTAGTTTCCAGTTTCTCGTAATATGTGCCACAAAATCATCACTAAAATAGAAAATCATTAAAAATTTAAATTTGTGAAAATGAGCTGTAAAGATCTAGTCACATATCCCAATTCATGACACCCGTGAATAAACTGAAAGAGGTTTTTGTTATATGGCTCATGATTAACAAAAAAATACTTGGTTTTTTCAAAATTACTTTCCATATGTTGTAAAATGGCATGGCACTAAAAGGACTAAAACAGTAAAAACTATGAAAAATTTGCTTTGTTTTAATGTAGGCTCCAAATATCACTGTATATATCCCACATAGTAGTACCTGTGCATAAACTGAAAGAGATTTTTGTTATTTGGTGTATGATGAACAAAAACCTCTTTCACTTTTGAAAAATTCCTTACCATTATTTCAGAAACTGATTTTGTACTAAACTTGTCATTGTGTGCAGCAACTGACCTCAAAACATGCATAACCAAGAATCACTCATTCATTTTGATCATATCTTCTAATTCGGGAGCCAGTTATGGGAGTGTAATATACCATTGGAAATATTTTTCCAAGCTTCTTCTGATGGACACCTTGTGACATGTTTTGTGTTGAACATCATGTGCAAAACATCTAACAAAGCCAGACATAGTAAGAGCTCATGTTGATCCCTGGTGACAGGCTACGAAGACTGGAACTAACAGATTTCTTGGTCAGACACTCACTTGTGTTGTGAGTGGGGCTCTTGTGGAAGTCACACCACTTTCCTATGTCCTTCAACTTCATGGTGTTGTTATTTTCTCATGGCTTCGATGGGTTGTCTTGGGTTGCCCTGTCTTGGCTTTGTCCCTGGTTCTGTGATTTGGGGAAGCCTTTCCCTTGCTTCGAATTCGCAGATCCAAAGTCCTGCTTCTTCTATTTAAACTTATGCTCGATTTTGAAATCGTATCAGTACGCCGTGCCAAGTGAGGAGATGTTTAGTAACTCCATCTCTTCCTGTATGTATCTGTGTAGGCAGCCACAGTATTTGAGTACCAAATGTAGCTCAGAGTCCTTGATACCCAAATGTGTGTGAAGGGTATGAAAAATGTTTGTGAACTCCAACATATATTGGTCCCTCCCTGCCGCAGTGTGGTCCATTTGATGTATTTGTCTTCATAGCTTTTGACAGGGTATTACTGCTCCTTGACGGCATCCCAAAATGAATTCCAAGTGGGTGCAACTGAAAATAGTGAGCCCGTACTATCATCCTTCTGCTCGCAGTAGGTTTCCCACCAATCCTTGACGTGAGGGGCTGCTTTGAGAAGGGCGAAAATAATATTTTCCCGACTGGTAAAATCATGAGCTAAAAAATAACCATCTAGAAGATTTAACCATTTATGTATAGCATGTGCGTCTATTTGACCCTCAAAAATGGGGATTTCAAAATTAACTTGTACCTTAAAGGGTGTGGCATTTCCAGAGTAGCATTACCTCTAGGTAGCTATTGAAGGATCTGGGAAAAATTGTCTATCATCGCGTTCCTTTTTCACTTGAGGCCTTCTTCGAACAAGATTTTGATAGGATCTCTTGCCCCATCATCTTTCTTTTCATCTGCCATAGGAGGCCGTCAGGATTTGCAAGGCTGATCTTGAAAAGGTTCAACTAGATTGATCCTTAGCTCTTTATATCCCAACTTCGTTGGGGACATGCAAAGAAAAACAGAGAAAAAAAGTAGACTGCTTTGATGCCAGTAATCTAGATTTAAATAGGAATGCAACAAATTACAGAGATAAACATAAACACAGAGATGAAATGGAAATAATACTTCATTTCATTAATGTAAAATACTAAAATGTGCTTACAAACAGAAATATAAATAAACCGGCTAGGGCGATGGTAGCTTATCTATGAGAAGAGATGTGGCAGTTACATGCCCCTGAACTATGCTACAATAAGGTTTGAAGGCCTATTTATTGTTGAGAAACAATGGAAAACCCTAAACATCCAAAAACCTAACCCTAGGAGATGAAACGCCAAATTGTGGGCCCCGTTTTGGGTAAATTGGTACATCAACTTCCCGGGGTAGTAACTTTGGTAACCGATCTCCGTTTGATGCATACAATAGCTCGTTAGAAATATTTATTCGAGCACTACAACTTTGGGAAGAGAAACATTGGTCAATACATCCATGTTGCTCCCAAATTTCCCTAAAAACGTCGTTTAGGGCCTCAAAACGACTCCGGAAGTTCAGAACCCGAAAAACTGCTAAAAATAGTAAATTGTGCTACAAATAAGGAAACTGAAAAACTAACAGAGACAGTTGTGAGTGTCCAAGTGGGATAGGTGGGTGGCCACCAACATCCACCTGGATTAGCTTGTTGAAGAAAAATGGTGTTACTGGTTTACCTACAATTCCTAGGAAACTTAAGCAATGTGATGCTTGCATTCTAGGAAAGCATAACAAACAGTATTTTTATGATTCACATTCCAGAGCACATAGAAACTTCAACCCATTCATTCAGATTTATGTGGTCCAATTCATGTTCCCTCTACAAATGGAAATAAATATATGATGATATTTATTGATGACTACACCAGAATGTGTTGGGTTTATTTATTGAAGAACAAATCTGATGCTTTTCAAACATTCAAGAACTTTCATACATGGATTGAAAATGATGCACAATCTCATATTGGCTCTATTCGCACTGATAATGGAAAAAATACACTTCAAATGAATTTGAAAACTATCTTCGCCAACATGGGATTGAACATCAAACAACTGTGCCTTATAATCCCCAATAGAACAGAGTAGATGAAAGAATGAATAGGACAATTTTAAATATGGTGCGCTCCATGATGTTTTTCAAAAATGTAAAATTGATGTTCTTAGCTGATGCAGTTCTATGTGCTGTATATGTAAAGAATAGATGTCCATCTAATGCTATTAGAAACAAGACTCCTTATAAAATGTGGTATGGGCACATTCCTTTGGTAAAGCTTCTTAGGGTATTTGGTTCCACATGTTATGCCTTGACACCAAAGGTACATAGAAACAAACTTGGTGCAAGAAGTTGTAAGTGTATCTTCCTATGGTATTCAAACACCTCCAAAGCATTCCTTCTCTATGATGAAGCCAATAAAAAGTTTGTTGCATCTAGAGATGTAATATTTCTTGAATCATCCAAAATTGACAATGTTGTTGAGCGAAAGCTTGATCGCTTGGATAGATTCACAAATGAAAAATTATTTCAAGAATTTGATAATCAGATTCCATGTCTTGAAGGGGGGACTCCTATACTAGATCAACCTATGGAATCTTCTCTTGAAGCACTCTCTCCCCCACATGAAACTCCAACAACGGATGATACTTTGAGTGATGTGATTGAAAAATTGGGGGACTTAATCTTGATTCAGTCCCAATTCAATCAACGGAGCAGCCTGGACCATCTCAGAAAGGTCCCCCAAAGTGGCTGAAAAAGACACTTGTAAGTGTTCATCCTGATGAGGTTGGAAAGATAGGAACTAGAATTTCAACCCTAGAAAATGGAGGTGATGTAGATGACACTGATTCACCTGTTGATATGGATGTTTCTTATGATTTTGAATTGAATTTGTCTACAGATTTTGAACCAACTTCATTCAAAGAAGCTGCTTCTCTTGATGAATGGAAAGAAGCAATGCAAAAGGAGTATGGTGCCCTGATAAAGAATGGAACTTGGAAGTTGGTTGATCCTCCATTGGGAACCAAACCAATTGGCTGCAAGTGGGTCTACAAGGAAAAGTATAAAGCTGATGGCTCACTTGACAAGCACAAACCCAGGCTTGTGGCAAAAGGTTTTACATAGAAGGAAGGGATCTATTATGAGGAGACTTTTTCCCCCACAACAAAATGGGCTACCATCCGAACACTTTTTTCCCTAGCAGCTCAGAATGGTTGGAAAGTCCATCAAATGGATGTAAAAACTGCTTTCTTGAATGGAGATCTAAAAGATAATGTTTTTATGTCCCAACGTGAAGGATTTTTTGTGAAAGGACATGAACATAAAGTATGCAAACTTGTGAAATCCTTGTATAGCCTCAAACAAGCACCACGAGCCTGGTATGAAAAACTAACTGAGCATCTTCTGAAACTCAATTTCAAACATTATGATCTTGATGATGCAACTTTGTTTGTCAAGAAGGTTGGCAAAACAGTTGTATATCTTGTGGTATATATAGATGATCTTTTGATGACAGGGAACAATGAGAGCTACATTGCATCCATAAAGAAGGAATTGAGGAAAGGTTTTGAAATGACTGATTTGGGCTATGTTCATTACTATCTTGGTATTGAAGTAACTCAACATCTGAAGTCCATATTCCTTTCTCAAAAGAAGTACATTGGAGATCTATTGAACAGGTTTGGCATGACTGAATGCAATCCTCTTACTACTCCAATGGAACAAAACTTAAAGCTCACATCCATTGAAGGAAAAGAATTTGAGGATGCAATAAAATATAGACAACTTGTAGGAAGTCGCAACTACCCAACTACTACCAGACCAGACATTTTGTTTGCTATTGGAATCCTCTCCAGAGTTATTCAAAAGCCTTGTGAGGGACATTGGTCCGCTGCAAAAGGAGTTCTAAAGTACTTGAAGGGAACTCAAGACTTTGGAATCAAGTATAGACAAGTGGGCGACTTCAGCTTGATTGGATGATTTGATTCAAACTTCAATGGAGATAAAGAAACTGGGGTATCTACTTCAGGTTATGCTATGAGTCTTGGATCAGGATCTGTCTCCTGGAGATCATGCAAACAATCAGTTCCAGCAAATTCCACAATAGAGGCAGAATATGTGGCAGCAGCTGAGGCAACAAAAGAAATTGTGTGGCTCAGGAAAATTCTTGAAGATTTGTAGGTAAAACAAGTATAATTGACTCCACTCATGATTGACAATACCTCGGAAATAAAGTTGGCCAAGAACCCAAAGTTCCATGATTGAATGAAGCACATCAATACAAAATATCATCTGATTTGACATCATTTTGAGGCCAAAACAATCCATCTTCGCCATTGTTCCACTAATGAGCATATTGTAGACATCTCCACCAAAGCGCTTGGAAGAGAAAAGCTTGAAAGATTTAGAACAATGCTTGGACTCACCAACATCCCTTCAGATTAAGGGGGGGAATGTTGACACCTAATCATAGGGATTGGGTGAACAACTGTAATTAGTGTAAATAAATAATAGAGAAAATGGAGAGTCATCGGGAGATGAACTAAATAGTCACTCCCTCTTGTATATAATAATGAACAACCTGAATGAATAATACAACTACAATTGAGGAGTTACCTCTTGGTCTGACAATAATTCATGGAAATAAGTCAATTGCCATGTTCATAACAGGTTGTTTGACCATCTTCGCAAGTTGTGCATAATGTAGATGGATCGAATAGTTCACAGATTCAAAATGTGCCATGATCAACATCATCAAGGTCATCACTTTCAGGTGGTTGATCGAATGTATTGGTACATCATCAGGGAAAGGTGGAGAGTGAGGGAGCTCTACCCTCATTTGCTATCTATGTAGTCAAAACTTTTGTGGTCCAAAATCTTTCAAGTGGAGAGGATTGATCTCGGAGGATCTCGTCAGATCAGTACTCAGGTTGAATCTGTCATCAACATTCAGTGTCCGGTGTCTTCAGCTTCGACAATGATGTTTATGGTTCAGGTTGTCTGGTGTTGGTTTCAGTTCTGCCGGTGATGTCAATGGTTGATATGGTTTTCATGGTGTTCGAAGGATATGGTTTTTTACCTGGTTGTCGACATGTGGGTGTCGTTAGTCTGCTAGGGCTTGGTTGTCAAATGTGGTCCATGGTTATCATCTTATGGGTTCGAATGTCACATTGTGACAATTGATGTAAAAGTGGTTTCTTTTAGATCAAGTCTAAATCCTACCTCTAAAAGACATTATACCATTCGAACCTAATGATAAAACCTAACACTTAACCTAAGTCTAAAAACCAAACCTATAAACTGCACCATGTATCTAAATACATTAAAACCTAAGCTAAAACCCATTTGGGTCATGTAATACACATTACCAAAAACCATTGTAATAAACATTACAAAAACTATGTAATAAACATTACAATACAAACAAAACAATAACCCACAGGTTCCTAACCACATCAGAACCACATGGAATAAACATTAACATGTGACCAGATTCAATGTTAATCATCGGGAGTAACTGCTGGTCATAAACCGCGAAGGGAAACCATTACCATGTGAGCGGACAAGGGATAAGCTGTTGCGGTTCACTATATCAAAGCCTGAATGCACAGGGATGTAACTCACTGTAACATATTTGTAGCTTGTGAACACATCACAATCAATTAGCCGGAATAGCTAGGGATCAACGCCGAGTGTCAGCCTACGGTTAGACCGCAGTTGGTCACATGTTATTCGTCACCTATTCCGTCTGGTTAGAAAACTGCCAACAGTTTTGTGCTTATCCAAAGTACGATTTGGGTTTTTTAGTTACATTTGTTCTACATTAATTCAACCACCATGAACCCTTAGCCTAAGGTGTCCTCTAGTGGTAATACTAAGCATTTGTGATCCAAATTAGAAGCAGTTCATGCCAATCCATGATAGAATAAGTGAGAATGAATCTAAAGCATTATAAATCCACAATTCAATCACTGAAGGAGGGATGAGTGGTTTTTGAGTTCTTGCATGTAGTTTCTGGAGGTTATAGGCAGTTTTTGTTTTCAGTGTAACAAGAGCATCGGGAGTCAGAATTGGGAACTGTGACAAGTGTTGGAAAGCTAATTCAGAGAGATTTATTGTGACAATGACTAGGAGTGCCTGTGTGCATGATCATTCTGGTGAATTTTCTGTGTAATTGACCTCCTCAAATTCAATCCTAATAAAGTGGATGCACATATTGAAAGTGGACCTAGAGACGTAGTCCAACAGGGACAAACTCTGTAATCAATCTTGCTATCTGGTATCATTGTGTTTTTGCTGCTTTTCACTTCTGTTTTAATTCTGTCATCAATTCATCCATTTTCAATCGATTCTCATGGTTAAAGCACTTTAAGTTAACATTCGGTTCACTAATGCATTAATCAATTCTACTTCAATTTAATGTATGATCATTTCAGATCAAGTTAGGAGGATTCGACCTCATCTATGTGAAACCACCTCTAGCTCGCCACTCTGGAAGCTTCTAGACCATGAAGCTTCTCACACTCTTTGGGAAAATTACTTTTTTGGGATCACCGTGGGTATGACAAGGAACATAGTGATTCCATCGTGGGTCAAACATGGTGCAACAGGCGACCATTGCAGTTTTGAGCTTCATAAGAGAGATGACCCTCATTTTAGGGTTTTAAGAGCTATTTCTTTAGGTAAAGCTCAAGAATTTTTCCAAGAAAAGTTAAAGCAGTGTTATAGATCCAAATCTCACTCCTGATGTTTGTGATGCTACACTCATGGCCTAGGGCAACCCCTCCTTCCATACCTGATCCAAATACTTAAAAAACAATGTTTTACTCCCTATACGCGACATTGCCTTGAGCTAAATGCGTGTGTACGTGGGTTTGTGTATACCCAACCCACATATATGTCTTAAAACACTTAAAAAAAATTAAATCTCCTTAATTTCGGGTAGAGATCACAGGTTTTACTTGCTGATTACATATCAGTACCTGTGGCCCAACTATTCCCAATGAATTCCCAACTAAAAAACTACTTTTGGAGAAGTATAAAAAGGCTTCAAAGGGAAGGCCTAAGGGAGGGGAGAATAGAGAGAAAAATCACTCTATTGAGATTATCCCAGATCATGTCTGAAGATCCCTATGCTTCCAGCACTTCCCCCATTACAGGAAACCCTTGTTTCCTTGAGTTATGATGTCTTTCCATTTGTTGAGATATCCTTGAGTGAGTTATGGAAGGAGCTTGTTGAAGGCTTGAGATTGGACGAATTCAGAGGACGGTTCCACTTGGAGCCTGTAAAAGGAAGACTCAGGTGAATTCATTCCTTTCTATACTTTAGTTATCTATAATAAAAGAAACACTTGTCTTGTTCCTGATATGAATCTTCTTCCTGTTTATGATATCAATGTTATGATTTACAAATGAATGATTATTTAAATTGCATAACTAACTTTCAATATGATATGAAGTTTTCTTATATTAGCATCATGGTTGTGTGGAATGCTTGTTTTTCTTTATAGATAACCCTTCCTCTGCTAGGGTATTAACCCAAGACCCTAGGGGACACTCTCCCTTAGCAGAATTGGTGACTCCACTGGGGAAAACATTATTATTGTTCCTAGTTTGGGTTTGTTCAAGCCAATCAAGGCTCAACTATTTATTTACTTGCTGTGACTGAGTAGTCTGTTCCTGTAGGAACTTGAATTGTAAGTTTGATCAGTTTCTTTAGACTGTTTTTTTTTTCCTTGTAATATGTTATATATGCTATTTTTCTAGTTTACAGAGGCATATGTACTCAAGTTTCCTCAAGTCAACCCACGTATATGCAGGTTTCCTTGGGTTGAATAGCATATACATGCAGATGTGCACTAACATAGTTGCATATACCTAAAATTTTCAAGATTTTTCAAATATTTTTGTTTCTGAAGATCTGTCTGCTAGTCTGAATCAGCCCTAAACAATTACTTTTTTGTGTCAGTATTTATTTTTACAGCAAGTATATGATTTCAAACTCTCTCCGATTGCCAGCAAGTACACAAGATTTCTTGCTGGCAATCTTGGCTGTTCTGGTCTTCCAGGGCAGAAAGATTGATCTCAATCTTTGTGTCAAATCTTGTTTTGGTGACTTTTTGTTTGCATGTCAAAACTACATCTTTGTGACCATCTTCTTTTCTTACTTTCCGAAAGTTGTTGATTGACACTTTCTTGAAAGTTGTCTTTTCGATATTTTTTGTTTTTGTTGACAAGCTCTTGTTGCTGCTTTTGATTGTTAAGAGGATCTTGAAACACATTTTTTTTGTTGATTCTTCACCTGTTTTGTGTTGTTAACTTGCAAAGTGTTTTGTTGCCTATTCTTCGATCATAAAGTTTCAGTCTTGTTTAGAGCACTTCTGAAAAGACATTTTTGTTTTTGCTTTTGAAGAAACTTCTTGAAAACTTGGTTTTGATTTAGTTTCTTTTTGCGAGTGAAAGTGCATTTTTTTTGTCTTGAAACTTGCTTTTAGTGTTTGGACGAAAATGAGCTTTAGCAACTTATATTCTATCTAAACATCTTAAGTGGCAAATTAGAATTGATAAACAAGTTACTTTCATTTCTTGAGTTAGAGTAGTCTTAAGTTTTGCATCATCATGTACTCATTGCATTAGAATAAATTTGTGCATCTTTTTAGGGCATCCATAGTTTTGTTAATTTTTGTGAGTGTGAAGCTTGAGTAAAAGAAAAGAGAAGAAAAAATTGTTGCTTTCTTAGAAGTTCCTCTGAACCTAGTAGAAATTTCTTTCATCGAAGAACAAAATGAGTGCATTTCCATATAGTTTGGTTTTTATTAATTTATTTTGCGTCAAAACACCGCAAGTTTCATTTCTGCTTATCCCTTGACTTAAAGAACAACCCATTTAAAAACAAGCGCTAATTAAAATACACTAAAACTTTTTTATAATTGTCAAGTTAGACACACCAACAAGTTTTAGGATATTTTAGGGCCTTGGATTAGGCGAGTGGAGAGAAAACTCTCCAAGGCAATTTAAACTATCAAACATAGGAGTCTGAATAGTGGGTGCAAATCCAATAGCATTAGGAAGACCGAGAAAGCTCCAGATCTGGGAGTTACGCACGAGGGTTTTTGAATATAAGGAAGAGAGATACCCCCTCTCCTACTTGTCAGATCTTACCTCAAGACTATTCCACCTGGCGTCTGACATGAGTTAGTAACCTTAGTTACTTCTCCTAGGGATCTACATAGGTGGCTGTGGAGGGGAATCCCATGGCACCTGAGGTTGACGTTGTATCACTCTCAACGGTACTACTAGAGGGCACCCTTGCGAAGCTTGGGGGCTTGCACCGACACAGGCTGTTGTTAGGAGGTCAGCGTAACTTCCTTTGTTACCTTCACTGATAGGACTGGGCTGTCATTATCCCAGAATATCTTCGGAAGGCCCCTTACTTCACTTTCTTGTATTTTGGTGTTCGGTCCTCATCACTGGGAGTGGAAATACTTGAAAGTTGTTTGACTGGCAGACATATTTTAGGGACATTTTAGTGTGTGCTATGTGCTCTTATTTCACCTAGCTTTTATTTTTTCTTGAGTATTTAATTAGATCTTAATAAAAAATTCAAAGTGGCTGACCGATCGCCTAGACGGTCTTGAAGACTTCATGGTCTTTCACCACCAAGTTTAGAGCCTTCTCCTAGAAGGAGCAGAGGTAATACTACTGGTCGGTTTCATTCCATGGCAGCTGATGCATCGAGGATTGATCCTCCCCTCGGGGGCATTAGTGTTCAGGACAGGCCTGGTACTTCCATAGAACAAGAGAGGAACACTCCAGTTCTTTCTCGAGTTCTCTTTCAATCGGAAGATAACATAGAGGTATAATAACTCCCAGAGTCATCAGCGGCTCTGAATTCTCCCCTACCTTCTAGTCATCCAGACGTATTACAATACATTGGGACTCTGACGCATAGACTATCAAGTCTAGGTCATATTATGCACTTACCATCGATGACCACTACTAGAAGCATGGCTTCTACCACAAGTGCTACAACTATGCAGACTCCAACATCTGTACAAGGGGGAGGAACTATTTCCATCCCCTCTACATCTTTATTTGGGTCTTTTTCTAGCACATCTTTAGTTGGGTCTACCTCCATTCCTTCTACGAGTGGAAACTCCCAAGCCAATGCTTTTAGTTCTGGATTTTTCCCGTTTGGCACCCATTCACAGGGTATTCCATCAGTTCCTTTCAGTGCCTCCACATCCATGATGGGTGGGTCAGATTCATTCCAGGGTTTTCCTTTTGGAAGTGGTCATATACCACATTCCAACCTGATGATAGGATCTATGCCTTTTTCCGCTACAGGACAAAGTAGCAATCCCTTTCAAGGTTGGACTAACCCTACGGTTAGCAGCATGGGAACTGGGAATCCATTTTTCGGCTAACAAAGGAATAGGCTGTACTCCACAGTTAGCATGTTTCAAAGTATTCCTCCCTTAGCTTCTGCTTGGAATCCTTATCAAGGGTTATCAACTCCTTATAATCCTTTAGGAGGAAGCTTCGCTGGTTAAGGAGGTTTTTCGACCGGAGTTGGTCAAACTCCGAGTTTTGCTGGATCACAAGGTCTGCCTTTTGGTTCAGCTAGTTCTGTGGGTTACTTTGGGAAGCCTGGTGCCTTCCAAAATCCAGGCCAATCTTTTCAGAACTTTGGGAGCTCCATCCAGTCTGGGTGGAATCCCCAAGGTCCTCCTAGGCTTCCTTTTCTGGCAATGTTGAATTTTCCAGATCTCATGAAATTAACAAATGATCCAATAAAATACAATCCAGCCTGGCCTCCGGTCCCAACCAAACTCCCTTCAGACATTCCAAAGTTCAAGGGGAAGGGCGGCCAAGACCCGAGCGACCATGTAACCACATTCCATTTGTGGTGCTCATCAAACTCCCTTATTGATGACTTGGTTAGGTTGAGACTTTTTCAATGCACCTTGACTAGTAATGCAACCAAGTGGTATATAGAGTTGCCAGAGGGTAGCTTTACATCTTTCGCCAACTTAGCTAATATTTTCCTAAGTCATTTCTAGTTTCCCGTCTGTTATGATGCCGGAACTGAACTTCTGGCCAATTTTCGTCAGGATATGACAACTCACACTTCTGATCACATTCAGGAATGGAGACAGAGAAAGAGGCTCATTAAAGCCAAAATACATTCAGAATACCATCTCAAATGGTTTTTGAAATCTTTACAACGTGAAATCTCTAAGGATGTCTCCCTGTCCGGAGTATATTCTGAGGAGAAAGCTATTTTTAGGGCCCAACAGTTAGAATTGATTTACTCTCAGTCTGGGATTCTACAAAAATTCTTGCCCGATGCTCCCGGGACTAAGGTTGATATAGCCAAGTCGAAGCCAAGTCCCCATGCAGATGGTATCATTGGATATGTAGACACAAATGCGGTGAACCTGTTGACCCAATTGCAGTAGTTGTCTTTACAAACTGCTCCTAACAACCAGGTCACATCGTCTAACCCTTCGTCTTCCCAACCCTCTTCGGTTAATGCCATTCAATATGCCAACCCCAAAGGAAATCAAAATTCCAATGGGAAGAAGAAAGGACATGGTAAGAAAAAGAGTCAAGATGGGAAGACTGACGCAAATAAATCTGGCAATAATGCTGGTGGTGGTGGAAATGAGTCTAAAATGAAAGTCAAGTTTCCATGAAAGTTATGCAGTGGAGACCATTTATCTCATCTCTGCCCAAAGATTCAAGACAACCAGCGCTTGTTAGGGCAGCAAGGGACTTCTAGTTCTGAAGCTGTGTTAACTAACCCTTTTCCCCAAGGGCAGCAATTGCTTGCTGGCGTGAATTCAAACCCTGGTACCTCTACAGGGGGCAACCAGGAAGGGGAGAAATCATCAAATGTTTTCATGATGGGTTCTAATGTCCATGTGGCCACTCGGTCATGGGATTACGGTGAAGCTGAAACATCCAAGGACAAAACTGCTCCTGGAAGTACCGACCTTCATATTGAGTGACCCCCTGTCGAGACTATACAATGGATACCGAAAGGTTCTGCTAAACATGCTACTATCAATCCAAATGCTAGGGCCGCCCAGAATTACTCCATTATTGAGGATCTAGTTCAGATTCCATGTGCTATGTCCGCTTTAGAGGTTCTCTAGTTGTGTCCAACTCAACGAAGTGCTTTACTTTCGGCGATAGGGGCAGTTGATCCAAATAACTCTTTAGTGCTCACTTTCGACATGCTGAATGTCAAAAAGTGACTCCCTCATCACATGGATTTTCAAATAAAGTCTACATACCAAAAAATTAACATTTTTCACACCGTTATTGATGAAGGAGCTTCCATGTGCGTCATGTCGATGTCATGCCGGAAGGCCATCAGATCACCTTCGGTTGTTCCTTCACCCACCCTCCTGACTGCATTTGACGGGCATTCTCATAAGGCGCATGGTATTATCCCAACCTTTCCCATATGTGTTGGGGGAAAAGTTGTTAATGTTGAAGTAGAAGTCATTGATGCTAACCTATACTACAATCTCCTCTTAGGAAGGAACTGGGTATAGGAAATGGATGTTGTTGTTTCGACTCTGTTTCGTGTCATTTGCTTTCCTCATGAAGGGAAAATAGTTAAGGTTGATCAATTAGATTATTTTCCAGTTTATCCTCGAGCAACTTTGGACTTTACTATTCCTTTAGTGGATAACCCTTGTCCGCCTACCGAGAATCTAGGAGTTTGGATGTATTCTTCATTGATGGGTACCTTTGAGATGAGGCTTGATAGATCCTAAACTTCGCTATTCCCTTGTTGAGAAGTTGGCTTTGGCAACTATCCATGTTGTCCAGCAGCTCCGCCATTATATTTTGCTACGCAAAACTCTTGTCTTAGCAACGGTCAGTCGATTCCAATTTGCCCTCAGTAGGCAAGTGATTGGGGGAAAATATAATCGATGGATAGTCATTTTACAAGAATTCAATCTCGAGTTCTTGTCTGCCAAGTCTAAGAAATCTATGGCTTTTGTGGAGTTAATCTTCGAGCTGCCTTATGGAGAGGATATTGTTTATGAGGAAAGTTTACCCGACGAAAATTTATTCCTCATCTCTTCACTCAACCCTTGGTATGGAGATATCATTGTCTATCTCCAGACTTCGAAGTTCCCCTCTACTTTCTCTAAGGATGAACACCGAAAATTACGTCACCTGGCTAAGAACTATGTCATCATCGGTGACACATTATATCGTTGAGGGGTTGATTCAATCCTTCGGTGTTGTTTAACCCTAGAGGAAGAAGAGTTAATGCTTAATGATTGCCACAATGGAGCTTGTGGTGGTCATCTTTCAGGGCTTGCTACAGCCTAGCGTATCTTGCATGCCAGCTATTTTTGGCCTTCGCTCTTCAAATATTGTGTTGAAGCGGTCAAACACTGTCACCGTTGTCAAATCTATACTCGGAAGATGCACGCACAACCAACTCCTCTTTTCCCGGTTGTCACTGTTGGTCCTTTTACTAAGTGGGGTATTGATTTTACAACTTGTAATCCACCTTCAACAGCGAATCATAAGTACATTATCGTGGCCGTAGACTACTTCATGAAGTGGGCTAAGGCCATGCCCAATTATAAAAACGATAGTGAAATAGTGGTATTATTCCTTTTTAATCAGATTATCTCAAGGTTCGATATCCTGAGAGAGATTGTCACTGACCATGGCAGTCATTTCCAGAACCAACTAATGTTTGAATTGGCTCTTAAATTGGGTTTCTGGCAAGAGCACTCATCTCCATATTATCATCAGGCTAATGGATAGGTCGATGCAGTGAACAAAACCCTTAAGACGATCCTGCAAAGGATGATCGACAAAAATCAGTCCAATTGGCATCTTATGTTGTATCCGGCTCTTTGGGCGTACCAAACCTCCGTAAAGACTGCTATAGGTTTTACACCTTTTCAGTTAGTTTATGGGATGGAATCTACCTTTCTTGATGAATGTGAAATTCCATCTCTTAAGTTAGCTATTGAGCTCCTCCCAGAGACCTCTAGTCTCAAAGAGCACCTCCTTCATTTGGAGCATCTCGATGAGTAGCGTCGTGATTCCGCCAAAATCAATGAGGCTCATAAGAAAAGGTTCAAAACTAAGTATTATAAAGCTGTTCGTCCTCGAGTCTTTTCTGAAGGGAACCTAGTCTTGGTATATGACCAAGATAGGGATACCTTGGGGGTAGGCAAGTTCAAACCTATGTGGTACGGTCCCTTTATAATTAAATGAGTTTTAGAAAAAGGGGCGTATGAGTTAATCGATTTTGAAGGAAACAAGTTGGCGAAGCCTCGAAACGTGCTCTACCTCAAGAAGTACTTTGCTTAAGTAGCAGCTAGGCAATGACTTGTTTGTACATTTTGTATATTTGTACATATCTCATCGAGAGTTTTTTGATATTGACACTTTTTGGTCTGCTGTGGCAAGTGTTGATGGATGACTTGGTCTATTTTGGATTCGCCGATGGTGCTAGTCGGCACACTCGGAACCTTGCTTCTGCAGCTTGGGTAATCTACTCTCTAACTGGTCAATTGATGGTGTCAAGAGGAGTATGCATTGGTCCTACTTCAAATAATATGGCTGAGTATACTGTCGTCATTAATTTACTATCTGAAGCAATTTCTTATGAAATCGATTCGTTGGTAGTCTATCTTGATTCACAATTGATAGTGTCACAACTGAATAACATTTATCGGGTAAGGGATCCATGTTTATATTGCCAGTATTTAAGGGTGAGGTTGTTGCAAAGATCATTTAATTACATTAGTTATTTGCACATTCCAAGATCTCATAATTGGTTAGCTGATTCTATTGCTAATCAAGCATTATACTGGCATATCATTCATTCATCACAATAAAATCAAGCATCAAAAAGTCATATATATATATATATATATATATATATATATATATATATATATATCATAAAACATCTCGAGTGTACATAAGTGTGTCCAAAATAATATACAAAATTGGGACTCAAATGCCCATAATCATGTCTAGTACATCTAATGCCTCGGCTCAAGATGAGTGGCTAAGTATGCAACTACTGTTTTGGCCACACGCCTAAGAGTGAGAACCCAGTCTCATGGCATGCCAACCACATGATGCTGCATATCTATAGGGAGATTCTCTACAGCCTCCATCGGTACTCGGTGAGTTAGTCTCACCAAGTGCCACTGAACAGTGTGTAGAAGTCGCTCTGTGCCTACAGCCGCCTCTTTGGCTCCTTGGCTGCGACGTCCATGCCATGGGAACCCATTTGGTCACACCTGCCCCATATCTGGAACATGATCATCATATTAATCATTTGAATCCTATCAAAAATATTTTTCAAAATTTATTATTATATTTGAAAAATCACAAAAAAAATCGTAAAATAAAAAATATTTGTTACCTATGTCACCCCATGTTGCGGTCGGTGGTAATGCTAGATCAGGATCTCCTCAAAAATCCAACCCAGCATAAGGGTAGTCATCTATGGTGATGATCTACTCCTACCACCAAGAGAAGAAGTCATCATCGAAAGCAGTCCATGGGACGTCCCCACCTCCTAGACTTTTCATCAAGTCAGCCCACCTGTCCATTCATGGATCTCATGGGGTGCTGATCGAAACCAGTACTCTAGGACGAAGTGCTGGGACCCTCTCAAAGAAGAAAGAGCACAAGATAGTTCCATATCTGAAGTTTTTGGTCTGTCCCTTATTGATAGAAGTAAGCTGGCTCTTCAGGTTAGGAAGAAGAGGAGTACACTGATCAAATACGGTGGTGAGGTAGTCTATCACCAAGCTCATGGATAGCCGTGATGCCTGGTGCAAAGAAGCTGATCCATTCACTCTAGCTATGGTGAAAAAGATTATTCTAAAAGATAAACTCCCCACATGTTTGATTGGAATTTGACTTCCAACCTTTTCAGGATGACTCGGGCAATAGATATGTACGTAGTCCTCGATAGAGAGACTGCCTCATGACTTGCCCATCAAATGTACTACCTCTCCCCTCCGGGAAAGGCCAGTGATGAAATAAATATCCTCAACCTCTATCCTGAGCGGCATCTGATCAATCATAAACGCATCATCCTCAATGCTCCAGTAGTGAATGAGCATGTCGAGCAGGCGGGTGTTTTCTTTCATATTTGGCATTTTAAAGAACTTTAGCAAACCGCATCCTCGTAAGGCATCCAAAGCATTAGGATCGTTCATAACCTCATCATCCACTAAGGTATGCTCTCTTTCTCTCCAAGTGACTGGCATCCTGAAGAAAAAATGAATTTAGACTGTTAGATTTTTTGTTTGAAGTTTTCGTGGCATATACACAGGTCCATTTTACACACAGTCACGTGTAGGGCCTGTGTATACGCGGGTTTAATGTATCCAACCCACGTATATGCCACGACAAAATTTTTGACAATAATTCAATGGTAAAACTTAAATTAAAAATTCTAAAACCAATCACAATTGAATGCAAGATAAGTTTAAGGGTTACCTAGTGATTTTGGGACAATTCGAATGGTCAGTTTTGGCAAATGGCAACACTTGCTCCTTTTGCTCCACTTCTTTGCTCTCAAACCAAATGGTGATAATGGTGAGTCAAAAAACTATTTTATAAGCTTTGAAAATGCAAAATTTTTTCAAATCTTGATTTTGTTTTGTCTCATGTAACTTTTAACTTGGGAGCTTGGAATGTCGAGAATGGTTTGATTTTCAAGACATTTTGGACGCTTTTTCAACAGTTTCGAGACGGTTCCATGAATGCTGACCCGTCATGGCAGGTATCGTTTTTTACTGGCATATAGGTTAGGGAATCAATTTTTTCCATTGCATTATGCATACTAGCCTCCATTTGTCGATACACTTGCCATAGGGTCGATCCCATCGTGTTATGGTTCGTAAACCACCTTCTCTCACCGATTTTTAAACCATGACATGATGGTAGAGCCATCCTTTTCATGGGCATCGTAGTTAGCACCTCACTGACATTTGTTGCCCATGCTGCTTCGATCTGAGTAGGCTCAGGAGTCCTCTATAGTTCCGCCATGACTTATGTGCTGAATACTCATTCCTCTTTGCTTCTCCACTTCATTCTGGCCTTATACCCTAGAGGCTCCTTTGTGTTGAGTTGTACTACTGCATTGCATTTTGACCATTTGCACCTTTTTGCCTTGAGCTAGCGTCACTTGGACTCATGTTTAAGCCAACTTTTGACCATGACGACTGCAAAATAAAACTTGCGTGCCTTTGACTTCTGCAACTTGACATACCTTGACCCATGGAAGGAACACGCCTTTGAGTGTCTTTGACCAGTTTTCACCTCCCTGCATTGAGCATAGGAATGTTCCAATCCCAGGAACTAGATCATTTGTTTCACCGACACTCGTTCTTTCCACTGTACTATAGCATTCTTTTATTCTTTTTCCAGCTTAAAGAAAAAGACAAAAAAATATATATTCCAAAAAGAGCGGAAACAGGATAATATTTCCACTTGTTATTGGTAGCTAGAGTCAGTTGTGTCGCCCTTCAACAAAGCTCAAAAAAAAGTCTCCTCCATATGGGCGAGATTTAGTTTGACTTAGGTACACCTCAACATTGTTATTGAGTCAATTCTCCCCCAATTTGTTATCTCTTCCAGTCATATGGAGGGTTCGTTCATGCCTCCTGCACGACGAACTTATACAGAGTCATCATATGCTGCCACATAGTCACATTGAGTCGTGCTTTTGTTCAAGGGAAGTTAGCTTGAGTCGGCCTCTCTGTGATGTCTCTTGACTCATTTTTCAGTGATCCATCCATGGTTGTGAGTATTTTGTCTATCATCACATCAGTTATATTGGTCCTTTACTCATGCCGGTTTGAGAAGGTCCCCATTGACTTCTTGTTGGCGGGTCTTGTCCTTATCGATGATGACATATTGCTCTGAGGATAGGCCTAGAGCCGCACCCTGGCCCTATTTTCATTATTGATAGGTCACCTTGTGCTTAGCATCAATCAATATCATGGGTCTTTGACTGAGTGGTTTCCCTTGTGTTCAACATCAACTTACACTATCACACATTGGAATTCATGTAGTACCTTGGTTTCCATTTGACCCTATTGGTGGATACCTCGCCTTTGTGTTATCTTTCATTATTGGTTGGTTTAGAGGGTTTCTGTCGTGCGCTAGCCACATCTTGTGTACACCAGAAACGTGCTTCAGTTGGGTTACTACATCTTTTTTGTCTGATTCCTTCCACATTATTGGCCTACGGGTTACACTCATGCTAGATTGATGGAGGATGCCTTAATGCCTTCCTTCTAGTGGATCTTTCCCTATCAAGTACGACTCATTTCTCTCGGGCAAAGATCTAGAGTCCATTTGGTAGTACCTTGGGGTTTGTAGTCATTAGTGGCAGATCCTTTGCTATCGACAGTGGGAAACCATCATTGTCTCTTGATTGATAGATTCTTATAGGTGTCTGACTCCAACTCATCTATTCACACTTGTTAGATTGTAATGGGTACCTTGACACTCATTATCATTATTGGTGAGTAGTCTCACGTTTTTTAACGATATACATCAATGATCGGTAATCAAACGATTTCTCACATGGTCGACTTCAGATCATTTATTCCCATGGTGTAGAAATGTACCACGGTGGTCGGTGAAGACCTCAGGTTGCATCAGCATTCATTGGTTCACTTGACAGTTGCTCCTGTTACTGCTAATTGATACCACTCCACCTTATATGTTGTAGTCATTCATGGCGACATTCTATATGCTGGCACTTGAGTTTGCAGTGTAGCACCATCTTACTCCATCGTGATAATTTGGTACTTTTGGGATTAGTCTTTGATATCAGTGATTCGCTTCATCCTTCAGCATCATTGACATTCTTATATGTGATATTTAGACATGTACTTATTCGATCGTAATCAGATGATCCATTATGTATTTTCGAGTGCTTTATACTTGTATACTTAGTAGATCCACTTGTGCTTGATATGCGGACATACTTTACTTTCTCTGAGCATGGCTATGCCCGCCTCAGACAGTGTTTCTTTCTGATCTCCTTTTGTGGCTTGGCAGGCTGAACTCTGGTGCAGTCCTTCTCAGTTTTTGACAGGTTTTCTTTCCATGCACTTACATAATATATTTCAGCCATCATGTACCCCTTCTGAACTCATATATTAGGGGGCATCTGTTATAGCTCTAAATCTCACTCTTGATGTTTGTGATACTGCACTCATGGCCTAGGGCAACCCCTCCTTCCAGACCTGATCCAAATACTTAAAAAACAGTGTTTTACTCCCTATACGCGACATTGCCTTGAGCTAAATGTGTGTGTAAGCGGGTCTGTGTATACCCAACTCACGTATATGTCTTAAAACACTTAAAAAAATTAAATCTCCTTAATTTCAGGCGGAGATCACAACTTTTACCTGCTGATTGCCTATTAGTGCCCGTGGCCCGATTGTTCCCAACTAATTCCCAACTAAAAAACTACTTTGGGAGAAGTATAAAAAGGCTTCAAAGGGAAGGCCTAAGGGAGGGGAGAATAGAGATTAAAATCACTTTGTTGAGATTATACCAGATCAGGGCTGAAGATCCCTGTGCTTCCAGGACTTCCCTCATTACAGGAAACCCTTGTTTCCTTGAGTTATGATGTCTTTCCATTTGTTGAGATATCCTTGAGTGAGTTATGGAAGGAGCTCGTTGAAGGCTTGAGATTGACGACGAATGGAGCCTGCGACCAGAGGATAGCTTTTGGCTTGGAGCCTGGCATGTTTTTATGAACACTATGATTAGTCTACTAAAGATATACAACCATGTTTTCAAGTATAGGATATGATAGGCCATGTGGCTATATGTGTCTGTTATGAAACTATTTGTACTTTAGTTATCTATAATAAAAGAAACACTTGTCTTGTTCCTGATATGAATCTTCTTCATGTTTATGATATCAATGTTATGATTTACAAATGAATGATTATTTCAATTGCATAACTAACTTTCAATATGATATGAATTTGATTTCTTTATGATGTTTAGTCCATATACTACTGTGCTTTCTTGAATTGATTGTTTTGCAGGTTGAAGGAGCAAAAGGAACTCCAAGAGGGTTTGGACCCTAGCTGGATCTTCTCAAACGAAGGACCCACAAGTGCACCTCTCTTCGTATAGTTTGCTTATATTAGCATCATGGCTGTGTGGAATGCTTGTTTTTCTTTATAGATAACCCCCGCTCTGCCAGGGTATTAACCCAAGACCCTAGGGGAAACTCTCCCTTAACAAGGAGGGATCTGAGCTGTATACATGGATGAGTATATTGTATAATGGTCATGTTTTGGGCACTTCGGGGTATGTCACAGGGAAGTGTAGGAGGCATGACAAAATACTGTGTAGCAAAGAGGTGATGGATATAGGTATTATTCTGGTTCTGGTAGGCATTATGATTTTCATCACTATCATCCTTACAAGAGGAGTGATAGGGGATATTTTCTAGATGAGTTTAAGAAAACAAAACCATGTAATTTTGATGGGGATATGAAGAAGATGGAATATGCAAAGGTTTGGATACTTGGGATGAAGAATTTCTTTGAGTTGCATGAGTACATAGATAATATGAAGGCTATAATTTCTATCTTCAGCTTGAGAGGTAAAGCTAACATATGGTGGGAAGATGTGAAGTGGATTAGATACATCAGGATGGAGAACTTGAGTTGGCATGAGTTCAAGAGGATTTTGAGGAATAAGCACTTGTTAGAAAGGTACTACGACAATAAGGCTAACGAATTATATGAGCTAAATATAGGGTCAATGATAGATGAAGAGTACATGACCAAGA
This sequence comes from Pinus tabuliformis, assembly GCA_031772625.1. Taxonomy (NCBI): domain Eukaryota; kingdom Viridiplantae; phylum Streptophyta; class Pinopsida; order Pinales; family Pinaceae; genus Pinus; species Pinus tabuliformis. The sequence goes on from CM062816.1 coordinate 440,573,326, forward strand.
TTCTAGAGTTATTGAGGTATGTACCGTATCTTAAAGATGAGAAGGATAAAGTTCAACGATTTGTCAATCGTTTTCCGTTAGCATTTAGAGATCGGATTGAGTATGATGAGCCTCGATCACTTTAAGGATTTATTGGGAAATTGAAGCATTTTTATGAACAGTCAAAGCGTAAGAATGAATCTGAGCGAGGATGGAAAGGAAAAGACAAAGGTAAAGGTAAATGGTAGCTGAAAAGAGAAAGGCCTCATAATGCATACGAGAAAGAAAATGTGGCACCAAAAAAGAGGTTCAATGCATCTAAACAAGGACATGGGTGATAGCAACAACATATAAGTGAGGGTACTGGTCGGTTGGAGTGTTGGACATGCGGTAAGGAGAACCTTAAGAGAGATTTTCCACAAAACCATGTTGGTAGGCCTCAGATATATAGTGCACGGGAGGCGTAGACTGTTGGGGATGTTGGTCAGAGCGTTCCTCGTATCTATGCAACGTTGGATAAAAAACTGGCAGACCATCAAAAATCTATCGTTGAGATGGACGATAAGCTTTGTGATCAAGTTATTTATATTTTGATTGACCTTGGATATAATTATAGCTATGTGTCATGAATTGGTGGATAAGTGTGGTTTGAATAAATAAGTGCATGCATAATATTGGTTAGTGTAGTTGGCTACAAGTATAAAGAAGCGAGTTCATCATTGGGTAAGAGCTTGTGCATTTGATTTGAATGGTATGCCTACCGCAACACATTTGAATTTATTACCATTGGGATCATATAATATGTTGTTGGGCATGGATTGGTTGTATATTCATAGAACCAAGGTGGATTGTTATGAAAAATAAATTGAGTGTGTGTATTGCAATGGGGAATCGAGAGTCTTATAGGGAAAGAAGAAAGCCACATTAGTTAGGATAGTGACAACTATGCAGGAAAAACGTAGTTGTAGAAAAGGGTGTGTGTTATTCACGGTGCACATTTCTAGTGACACAGGTAAATAAGTTGAAGATGCAAATGTTTTTAGCAGGTACCCTGTTCTATAACAGTTTGAGGATGTATTTCTTGAGGACATTTCAGAGTTTCCACCTCATAGGGAGGTAGAATTTTCTATTGAGTTAGTGCCAAGGGAAGCTCCTGAATCATAAACACCCTACATGATGAGCACACCTGAGCTGGTAGAGTTAAAGTTATAGTTGAAGGAAATGTTGGAAAAGGGATAGATTAGGCCAAGTGTATCACCATGGGGAGCAGAGGTATGTTTTGTGAAGAAGAAAGATGGTACTCTCAGATTGTGCATTGATTAGGCAGTTGAACAAAGTGACCATCAAGAAAAAGTATTTGTTACCGAGGATTGATGACTTGTTCGATCAGTTGAAGGGAGCAACAATGTTCTCGAAGATTGATCTGAGATCTAGATACCACTAGGTATGCATCAAAGATGAGGACAATTACATGACAACTTTTCGGACCAGGTATGGGCATTATGAGTTTGTTGTAGATCCATTCGGCTTGATTAATGCTCCAACCACATCTATATGCTTGATGAAGTGTGTTGTGTTTGTATTTGTATAAGTTTATTATTGTGTTCATTGATGGCATATTGATATATTCTAAAAATGAGGAAGAACATGTCGAGCATTTAGCAGCAGTGTTGAGGTTGTTGAGAGAGGATCAATGTTGAGGTTATTGAGAGAGCATCAGTTGTATGCTAAGCTTAGCAAGTGTAGTTTCTTTAAGACTGAGGTACATTACTTGGGACATGTTGTTTCCAAGGAGGGTATAGTAGTGGATCCAGAAAAGATAAGGGACATTATGGATTAGGTAGCTTCGAGGAATGTGGATGAGGTGAGATATTTCATGGGGTTTCTTGGTGCCTAGATTTACCTCAGGCTGAAAAGGTAGGATCCAGGACCAACATCAAACCACACTTAGCCTCGTAGCTAGCCCTACGAGGACAGGAGAGGGCTCTCTCCGAGTCAATCTCAGCAAAATATAATCGATGAGGCTTGAGATAACTGATTTAACAACTAATATTAGGCTAGGTATGAAGTGCAAGGATTTTATTTGATTTTTTGGGGGTTTTGTTGGAATCAAGGGAAAGGAAAATTTTGGGTCCGGGTATGAGGCCAAATTTTTGCAGAGTTCTAGTTGGGGCAAGGTAGGCAGTAGTTTTGATGCTTTGGATTGAATGAATGGATGGATCAGACCGGTGAGGGGCTAAGGAGGGCAAGAGGATCTCAAGAGTCCTCCTCAAACAGATGAAAACATGTAAAATTAAACAAAATTTCAAGGCAGAGCACAACAGTCCAATGAATTCTACCTCAATCACTCATTTGTTTAATTTTAGAAGAAAAGAGAAGGGAAAATGATACACATAAACATCAGTAAAATTACAATTACTTAGAGAAAAACACCATCAAAACACAGAGCCACATGGATCCCAACAAGTGCTGCAAAACCCTGGTCTTTCCTTTGCCAAAATTGCAGAAATGAAATGTACAATGAAGTGCCAAGCAATCCCAAGTATCCAACCTTGAAAATGACTAAGAAATTACATGATATAGACAAGCCTAACTCCTTCCCATGCCTCTAAGGGTCGAGCTCATCATTCTAGGAGCTGTTTGAACCAATTCTAAACAAGGAACTGAAATCTAGGTAATCAAACAACTTACCCCTATATACTAGGAAACTGATTCATTCATTTAATTTTCACTTTTTAGTGAATGAATCCTCTAGAAAAAGTAAAAATGTGCCAATATTACATCAAAGTTATCAAATTACATCACGAAAGGTCCAAAGTAACATCAAAAAGCAAAACTGGTCAAAACTGGGTGAATTTCTGAGCTGAACAGTGAAAAATAGGCAAAAATCCTCTATGCGCCGCGCCTGATTCTCTATGCGTTACACCAATTTGGAGCTGAATTTTAGGCCCTTCCTGAAGTCCAAATTGAGCCCAAGATAGCTTGTTGGAAATCCTTGCCTGTCTACTTTCCAACCCAAGTGGAATTTCTGAATTTGGATGTCATTTTCCCCTCCAAAACTTCAATCTCCCAAGACTGCTTCCTGTGTGTCAAAATAGGGGCAGTGAGGTCATTTTTTGAGTGCTTTTAGCCTCTTGAGGACTCAAAACCTGCCCAAATTTCTTGGCCATTCACAAGCATCCATAATTTATCATGAAAAATCTAGAAATGCAAAGTTTTTTGGATTTGGAGCCCTCTAGAAAAAGCGCGCGCCACGTGGTGCACACATAGGGAGGAAAACCCTGTTTTTTAGTGCAAAAAAATTTCAAAATGCCAAAAATTTCTCCAAATTTCTTGAAATTTGGGCTAGACCTTCTCTATTAAGTGTCATTCTAGGCTAAAGAGGCTTCAGCCAATATCTGAAGACGATCAAGCTCCTTTTGCCTCTTTTGCTTCCTTATTGCCTTTAGATTCCTTATTTGTGCCTTGCAAACCTTGTTTTGTGCCATGTAGTGGAAAGCCATGTGTCTCAGCAATTCTTTTTCTTTATTGGCCTTGTCGAGTAGCCTCTCTAAGTGGATGTTGAATCTTTCAAGCCAAGACTCCCAATCATCATGAATCTCTTGCTCCAAAGAAGTGAATTCAATCCTCCTCCTTTGGGCAGCTTGACGATTCTCCCTGATGTTTTGTAATTCCATAATCACCTGCTGATCTTCAAGCTGCTTATTCCTTTGCTCCAAGTATTTTATATTCCACTTAGCCCTCTCCAATTCGAGGGACAAGGCTTTGATCTCTGTCTGCTGCTCCTGGATGATGTCTCTAAGATTGGCACTTTGCGAGCCCATGTCTGTATCGTCATCCTAAATGAGAATGAAGTCGGTCTCTCGTTCACCTGAAGACCCCTCATCCTACATTGGCCTCTTGCCTTTGTCCTATATTTCTGGTGCTGATGTCGGAAGCGAGGCCCCTTCCACACCGGGTGGAAATAACACTCGCTTAGCTGTCGCAAACAACTGCATGGTACCCTTCTGATAAGTAATGAAAACTAGTATAGTAGAAGTATGTAGATCATGGCCTTCATGTTGACGAGAAGGTCCACCTGTCTCATGCCTAGCCTCTGAAGGCCCCTGTGAAGCTCTGAAGAAATCACGGGAGATGAAATCATCCCAAGTGATGCCCTGTAATCCAAGCTGATGAACCACCAAAATCTTGATGAGAGAAAAATGATAAACATTGTTAAGTTGTTGCTGAGGGGTTTTGTGCTGCACAAGGGTGGTCATTCTCTCTATGTTCTGGCATATGAAATAAGGAATGTTCATCATCTGTACCCAGGTGAAATTCATGAGCAACTTGTTAGCGTCCTACTGCAATAGGTTTCATATTTCATGATTGACTGTTTTACATGCCAAATATGTCATCTTTTCATGCTGCAAGGTTCCATATTTCCAAGAAGTTCCATTTTGAAGAATCATACCATTTTTGAAGAGTTTTACAGTTAAGGGAAAGCCAAACAGCTTAATCCTAGCTTCCATACGTTTAAATTGCTTGTTTTAGAAGATAGAGAATGAATATCTGTCCAAACAGCTTAAGCTTGGGAAATGAGTAGCTAGGTAGAGAAATGAAGGAGCCCAACTGCTTAATCTGGGCCCTTGGAAGAGATAAGGGTACATTTAGATAGGAGGGAAGTAAAAAGAAAAGAAGATAATCAGGGTCTGCAAGTCTAAGTGCACCCAATCAAATGGAAGAAAAAATGTTGGGTGTAATAGGCTTGGTAGGTAGCTTGAGGTTGCAGAAGCAAGGTTTTGATCACCTCATGTATTGTCAATCAGAGCTCCTCTCATCAATGACAGAAGTGTCAAAGCAGTTATTTTGATGGCAGAACTTTGGAAGAATGTCTAATTCCCCTTCTATTTCCCCCATAAATCACTCACTAACATCCCCTTGAGGACCTTGGGATCTGCCCAACCAGTCTTGTTATCACTTCATTCTTGTAAAATACTAAGTCAAGCTGTGACTCTCTTCAATGAAAAGAAGCCACATTTCTTGTGTAAAGATCTTTTCTCCGCATTCCATTCACTTCTTATGTCTAAGTTTCAGTCCACAAACTTAGCCTCTCCCCTACACTTCACCTCAAAAATTCATATTAACTCCTAATTCTATTATGTAACTCCCTAACTACTTTCCCATCCCTATTGCTACAAAAAACTATGTAAAAAACCCCAAAAAAGATATTTAATATCCCACCTTATAGCATTATAGCTATGTATATATGGTTTTGGGAAATGATAGTCCATGTGGGGCTACTATTAACCCATCCGCGTCCTAACCCTAGGATTAATCTAACCTCTGGTTGGATTAATAACCTATACCTACTCCTCTACTCACCAAAACCCTATAATTTTTCCCCTCCGCAGTCATTTTCCAAATGTTTAATGTTTAATAGTTTTGGTCAAACATTAAATTAATTCATATCCACCTAGCACCTCATAACCCATAAAATCCGCATTTCCAAGGTTTTAGACCCCCCTTTGGCGCGTAATTATTTTAATATATAGCAGGCCCCCATACATTAACCTGCCGCCAGCTCCGCGCTCTGTCGTCCCTCCGATCCTCCCTCCCAAATCCAACGGCCCAGGTGGATTTCGGGGTGCCCCCGACACACGGGAATTAGCGTCCGATGGCACGACGGTTTTTCCATCGTACAAAGGATGCGTGTCCGTCTTTTATTGCATTGAGAGGGCTCTGACAAATACCGCCCCCGTATAGAAGGCGGTCCAATAAAACCACAAACCGCCTTCTGTCTCTCCGCTCCTGACGACAGCGCTACGTCACCGCTCATGTCACCTCCGCGTCAACCCGCCACTGCTACGTGTCTCTGCCACATCACTCTACCGTACTGCCATGTCTCTCCGCCACCTGTCCTCAAGTGACGTCACTGCCATGTCACCCTGCCGTACCCGGGACCCACCAATGACATCATGCTGATGTCATCACAGAAAAGGCACAAAGGTCGAGAATCACATCAAAGAATGCCTTAAATGAGAAACAGAGGCAGTTTTCGATGCGCTAAGAAAAATTACTCAAAATGGAGAGCTTCCTATTGCTCGGCTACCTGCAAAACCCAAAAATTTGCAAGAGGCAACGCTGGAAACAGAGAACTAAAGAAAAGACAGCAGGCAGAGGGAGTCAAGATATGACTACGGCAATTTTATAAAAAGGCCAAGTATGCATACCAAGAGCAGGATAACAAAGCAGTGACTCAGCGAAGCACCAGGGCAGCAGGCCCAAAAAACACAAATTAAAAGCCAGCCTCAGCCCAGCACAGTTATCAGGTTGCATTCCTCCGCCATTATTTGACAGGATTTCTTCATGTATGTTCATATTCAATCGGCCAGCACCGATAGCATTCTAGAGGCCACGAAAAGCATTTGCAGCAGTTATTTTTGCCTTGAAAGGGCAGAAAAGGGGCGATTTGACAGTTTCAAGCATATCAAGGGAGAGAAAGTGGCCCGATTCAAGTGTTAAAGAGTATTAGATCGGCAATATCAAAGAAGGTGAACATTAAAGGCCTCCATCCAAGTCAAAGAAGCAGTAAAGGCCATTCAAAGCTCATCAGATCAAGATTAGTGCACATTAAAGCCACCTAAAAGTAGCAGAACCGCCTAAGAGGTGCAGATAAGAGATTAAAGGCACAGTTATTGCAGAAACACTGCACCGAGCCACCAAGGACACCATATTAACTCATTTTGATGCAACTGCCTCCAGCGCAGCTCAAATAGATATCTTCTTGCATTAATTTTAGGACAAGATTAGATTAAAGAACTCATTTCCCTCATTTGTGTTTAAAATCTGCTGTAATAGATATTTTTGGATATTTTCTCTATATAAACTACCCTGATTCATTGTTTCAAGGGTTGGTTGGTTGATAATCCTCATTCTAGACTTGCGTTGTATACTTTGAGAGCTCTATAATCAAAGACTGTTGGAATGCTTTGGATGAAGAACTGTTTGTTGTGTTATTTAATGGCCAAAGAGTGACTGTGGAATTCCTGTGCTACTACATGGCTCAATAAGTGTTTTCTTACCTCTTTTTATAGTTTATATATGTTTACTCCACCATTGTGTTACCATCTAAATAGCAAGAAAGAAGAATAGCTTAGGCTTTGCTTGACTGCACTCTATGCTCAGTTCTTGTTATTTCCGTATGTTTTCTTTAGAAATGGTTATGAATATGAATACTTAAATGATCATGTTTACCCTGTTTCTTTCACATATGACTATTATTTAGGAATTCTTGACTGCTCCTAAAAAAACTTTCATTCACCTTCCCTCTCTATTAGCTAATGAAAGATTCTTAGTTGCCTTTCATCTCTGACCTTCATTCCATCTTTATTCCAGCTTGATATTGTTCTATGTGTAGCTATCCTGCTCTGTATTCCTCTTGTGACCAAGAAAATGCAACAGCAAGCCCTAATCCATGACTCCATGCCCAATGGTTTGAACTTATCACTCTATGCATCCCAACTCTACTTGAAAACATCATCCTTCCCACCAAAATCAAAACAAAACCCATGTACACCATAACTAGCCTAAAATCAACCCAAAACAAAGCTAAATTTTAAAGAGAGAGCCCTCTCTGACTGCAGGTAGGCTAGGACCTGCAGCCCAAAGATTGGTTTGTGGTTACCTCGACCATATCCCTTAAGGAGCTAAGGGACAACCTGAGTGATAACATCATTGGTGACTCCACTAGGGAACTATTCAGAAAATTCCAAAAAAAAAACAAGTTAGAAGCTGGCTCCCAAGAAGAAAACACATAATACTAGGTCAAATCCACCAGCTGTTTTTGAAAAGCCCAATTTAATCTCTAGAAACCTTAGCAAACAAAAACAAGAGGAGTTTGCTAATTCTAGTCCTGAAATAGTTCAGCCAAGCTATTTTCCAACCCCTGTTAAATTTTTGTTTCGTTCAACCCCTACTTCCCCTTGTTCGTCATCCACTTCTCCAAGCACCTTTTCCACACCTCCATTCACTGCGCATACTACCACTACCACCACTGTTATTATAGTTGTTCCAGTTGTTCCAGTCGTTCCACTTATCCCTGTAAATATGGCTAACAGATATGCACCTTTACAGTTACCTGCAAATCCAGGGGCTATGCCTCAGGATTATCAAACCAAAATCACATATTTTGATGGTACTAGTTCTGGCAAAGCCCTGCAACATACCAAGAAAATGCAAGACTATTTTGAGAATTATGAAATAGATGATGATAGTGTAAGAATGAATATTTTTGTCCAAAGTTTAACAGGAGATGTAAGGCCCTAGTTTAGAGCTCTTCCTGCAAATTCCATAGCTGACCTAGAGGCCCTTTACCAAACATTTCTTAACAGATGGGAGAAGAAGAAGGACCCTCTGCACATATTATCTGAGTATGACACTATCAAAAGAGGCCCTCAAGAAGCTGTCTTAGACTATTGTGCCAGGTTTAACAATGTTTACAACGCTATTCCACAAAACCTTAGACCTCCACCTGAGCTTGCTTTATACAAATTCCCTGATAGATTTGATTCAGAGATGGCTTATCAGTTAAGGGAAAGAGCCCCTCAAACCTTGCAGACATGCATAATGTAGCTGTTAGTGTGGAGGCAAATCTGATTGCCAAGCGAAATAGAGCAAGAGCTGAGAGAAGAACCACTTTTAAAGATGAACCTTCAGCCTTTGAGCAAAAATTGGACACAAACATCAAAGGTATGGACAGCTTTGAAAATAGAATGGGAACTATTGAAAGAAAAGCCTCATGGGAAGGACAACAAAACAATCCTATCAGAAATCCAAACTTTAGAAAAAATCAGAACCCAAACGTTGGAAGGGCAAGTCCTGACCATGATATAAGACCTCCTTTTCATGAAAACTATGCTAAAGCATCCACATCTAGTGAGCAGATAGAGGACACTCACATAAACTTGATGGGTTTGAAGAGTGAACAACAAGTATTTCTAACCCAAGAAGACCAAGATGACCATGATATAAATCAATTTCAGACCAAGTCTGGAGAGTCATTTGACTTCAAACAAGGCTATAATTCAGCTATCTACGAAGTCCATAAACAATATAAATTGAGAACAAGAACCATTGATGTGTCTGATCCCATCAAGCCAAAGGATGCCAAGCAGCCTAAGAAAGTAAAAGACAAGGCTACTATCACAGAACCTGCTGATAAAACAGACCCAAAATTAAAAGAAGTGACCATAGAGGATGTATCTGACATGCAGCCCTCTAATAACCAGCCTTTTGTATCCTTTCCCTCAAAAGACAATGTAAATATTACTCCTCAAAGCCTTCCCAAAACAAAACAATCTCAAGAAATCACTGATAACCAAGAGAAGATCACTGAAGATACAATTGAAAAGGGAAAATATGCCAGTCACAGTACTAAAACATAGTCAGAAAAACCTTTTGATTTAGAAGCAGAAATTGGTAAATTAAAGATATCTATTCCTCTCTCTGATCTTTCCAAACATGATGTGTACAGACACCAAATTAAAAGATCACTGCAAATGCCAGAGAACAGGGATGATGTTAATGCCTTAGATAATCAACCTGAATCACTTTTTGGTCCTGAAGTCAATGGTAAATCAGGACATGGAGCTGTTCTACCCTTTTATGTCAGTTTGCACATTCATGATAAAGTGTTGCACAATGCTATGTTTGATTCAGGTGCTTCACACAATCTAATGCCCAAAGCTGTAATGGAGAAGCTAAACCTTGATTTCACTAGACCCTAAAAAGACTTATTCTCATTTGATTCTAGTCAGGTCAAGTGTTTAGGCTTAATCAAAGACCTTTGTGTGTCTTTAGTCCAATTTCCCAACAAAACAATCATAATGGATGTGGTGGTTGCTGACATTCCACCAAAGTATGGCATGCTATTATCAAGATCTTGGGGAGCAAAACACCAAGTATCTCTCCAACTAGACCTCTCCTATGCCACTATTTCAGTCTTTGGGCAACCAAAGAGATTGTATAGAGAAACACTGATGAAGTATGTGGTAAGTAGTGAGGAAAAACCCCAAAACTTTCCCATTTACTCAATCCATTCTGATATGGATTCCTTTATATTGTTCAATGATGATAGTTGCCCTCCCACTGATGAGAAGCCTTTTCCTTTAGAACAAGAAACATGCATCAATCAAGAGTCAGTTGCCCATACCCGTGAAACTATTAAAACAATTAGTGCAACCAGCATACAAGAAGAACCACATGAAGCACAAAACCTAGGTCTGCCCAATCCTTAAATGACTGAAACTCTTAATACTAACCACAAGCAAGAAATCACATGGTATTTAGAGTTTGATGGTTTTGTTAATAAGCTAGGAGCAGGGGCAGGAATATGGATTCACAATACACATAACAGCCATGTAGAGGGTCATGCTTACAGACTAAACTTCAAATGCACCAACAACATGGCAGAGTATGAGGCTCTCCTTTTAAGCCTTAAACTGCTCAATGCTCTAGGAGCTGCAAAAGTGTCCATTCTAGGTGACTCCGATTTGATCATTCAACAGATGAAAGGTAACTTTGTTACTAATGACAATAGGCTAAGATCTTATAGGTCTGTTTCCACAGAAAAAATTCCTTCACTGAATCCAAGCTTGCTAAGATTTCTAGAAGCCATAACATGCATGCTCATAGTCTAGCTACTTTTGCTAGAACTTTCAAGCTGCCCTTTGAGCCCAATCACCACTTTACTGCTGAGGTAAAGCACATGCCTGCTGTCCCTAACAATATCAAAGATTGGCAAGTGTTTGAGGATGATGCTCAAATCAACAATTTTCTTACCTTACAGCAATAATTCTCAAGTTTAAACATTGATGAAGATGCCATGGATGACCCACAACAGCAAATGAGCCAAAATGAGAAAACTATAACAGCTAAAGCAGCAAATAAAATGTTGCACCCAACCATTTTTGATGAGAAAAACATGCAAGAGCTGAAGCAAATGCATTTAGATGAAATAGCTGAAGCAGAGGCCGAAGTGATTGATTTAAAAGACAAGTTTCTACCTGCTGGCCTCACTCCATTAGAAGACATATTTAATTCAAACGATGTCCCCAAAAATCCAAAGATGCAGCCCTTAAACGCTGCCGTGAAAGACTGTAATATTGGGACAGCAGAGAAGCCCAAAATGATTAAACTGTCCAAGTCTTTGCCTCTCGATCAAAAACCAAAATATGTTGATTTATTTAAAGAGTTTCAAGATGTATTTGCCTAGAGTTATGAGGACCTTAAGTCCTATGACACCTCTGTTATTCAACATACCATTCCCTTAAAGCCAAATCAAAAGCCATTCAAACAAAAACTAAGGAGAATCAATCCTGTGCCTCTCCCTTTAATTGAAAAAGAAGTGAAAAGAATGTTTGAGGCTGGCATTATAGCACCCATCAGATTTTCAGAATGGGCATCCAATCTTGTTCCCACAAGGAAGAAAACAGGGGAGATTAGACTATGTGTGGACATAAGAAATCTGAACCAAGTCTCCCTTAAAGATCACTACCCACTGCCAAAGATGGACCACATCCTACAAAGAGTAGTGGGGTCATCTAGAATCTCTTTGCTAGATGGCTTTTCAGGTTTTAATCAAATACTTGTTCACCCGGATGATCAAGAGAAGACAACCTTTACAACACCATGGGGAACATTTAAGTATGTGAAGATGCCTTTCGTTCTAAATAATGCAGGTGCTACCTTTCAAAGGGCCATGGACATTGCATTTTCCAAGGAAATCCATGATTTCCTAGTGGTTTACCTTGATGACCTTACTCCTTTCTCCAAATCTGATCAAGAGCACCTTAAACACCTAAGGCAAGTGTTCCTAACCTGTAGGAAATATGGCATTTCCTTAAATCCTAAGAAATATCTCTTCGTCCTAGAAGAAGGCAAATTGCTAGGCCATATCATTTCAAAAGATGGAATTAGAATAGATCCGGAAAGAATCCAAGCCATTTTGCAAATCCGTTATCCGAGAAACATCAAAGAAATGCAATCATTCCTAGGAAAGATTAATTTCCTAAGGAGATTTATCCCAAACTTGGCCGAGCTGATAAGAATGCTAAATAACATGTTAAAGAAGGATTCCAAGGTAAAATGGACTTTATAGGCCAAGCAAGCCTTTGAGGGCATAAAATCTGCCTTAACCCAAGCCCTAGTCCTCACAAGTCCTCAATTTGATAAGGATTTCATCATTTTCTCATTTGCATCTGAACACACCATTGCTGTTATCCTTTTGTAGAAAGATGATCAGGGAAATGAAAAGCCAATTGTATTTTTCAGCCGAGTCCTTAGAGATGCACCCTTGAAGTACCAAATTATGGAGAAGCAAGCATATGTCCTTGTTAAAGCAATCAAAGATTTCGGAATTTACATTTTATATTCACATGTGATTGCTTATGTGCCAAATGCTGTTGTAAAAGACATATTAACTCAAGAGGGCATAGAAGGCAAAAGAGGCAAATGGATTGCCAATATCCTTGAGTATGACATTGAGATAAAACCCACCAAGCTGATAAAGGGACAAGGTTTAGCCAAACTGATGTTCGAAACCAATTTTCAAGCCTTAGACATTAATCAACTAGACAATGAACAAGAGCTGGCGACTCCACAGATCAGTGAAGCTTTTTTGCAATCCCCATGGTATGCTGATATATGTTTTATATTGTTAAACTTGTGTGCTCCTCCAGGGTTGTCCAGAACCAAAAAGAGATTTTTAAAGATGAAAGCATCAAAGTTTTGTGTCTTAGATAGCGCCCTATTTTGGAAAAATCATGAAGGAATATTGCTGAATTGTCTAACTATGAATGAAACCGATAGTGTCATGAAAGAATTTCATGCAGGGGACTGTGGAGGGCACTTATATTGGAAGTCCACTGCTGATAAGATACTAAGGGCTAGTTTCTATTGGCCCTCTTTGTTTGCTGATGAGAGAAAGTTTGATGTTTCATGCCACAAATGCCAAATCTTTGAAGGCAAAAGAAAGCTTCTGCCCTTGCCCCTTAAGCCCATTTCAACCGAGAAGCCTTTTCAACAATGGGGTCTTGACTTCATTGGAGAAATCCATCCATCCTCTTCTGGCCAGCATAAGTGGATTCTAACAGCCACAGATTACTTTACCAAGTGGATTGAAGCCATCCCATGTATGCAAGCTAATGACTCCACCATCATCCAATTCCTTGAAACCAATATTTTGTCCAGATTTGGCTGTCCTGAGAAGATCATTACAGATAACGCTGCTTCCTTCAAATCCAAGAAAATGATCAGTTTTTTCCACAAATTCCACATTACCTTAGGTCACTCCACAGCCTATTACCCTCAAGGTAATGGCTTGGCCGAATCATCCAACAAGAGTCTGATTAACATCATTACGAAAGTCTTGGACGAGAACAAGAAGAACTGGCACAAAAAGCTTGTAAATTCCCTATGGGCAGACAGATTGTTAACTAAGAGATCCATTGGGATGAGCCCATATGAGTTAGTCTATGGCATGGAGGCCAAGTTCCCCTCTTCTTTGGGAATCCCTGTTATCAAATTGCTGCAAAAGATTCAGGCAGAGCCAAATGATATCCAAAGAAGAATAAACCAAACCATCCATTTGCAGCAAACAAGAGAGCAAGTGTATGACAGAGCTCATATTTTACAAGAGAAGCTCAAGAAAATGTTTGAAAAAATAACCAAGGCTGAAGATTTATACATAAGCAACAAAGTCTTAAGATGGGATTCAAGAAGAGAGGACAAAGGAAAGCATGGCAAGTTTGATTTCCTGTGGAAAGGCCCCTTTATTATTTTTGCTGTTCAAGGCAACAACACATATTTTATGAAGAGTTCGGATGGCAGCACAGTTGAAGAAGGCCCCGTCAATGGCTGAATGCTAAAGCACTATCATGATCCCTTTTGTTGAATACAACACAGCTTTGTGTACTATCTGTACATTAATATTTGTATTTTCAGCACTTTTTCTTATAGCAGGCCAATAAGAGGGAACAACGCAGCAAAATTTGAAGGGAAGATCAAAGAAGCTCAATTTCAGATCTCTGTTTTTTGAAATAATCCCAAAGAAGTGCTCAAGCAGATTTCAATATGTTTACAAGCACCGAAAAGGCAAGAAGCAGAGATGTAATTATTTTGCAATTCAACTCAAAAGGATACTGCATATCAACTTATAAGAATTCAGTCAAAGGCATTGAGAAGAAGGAGAATTTTAGTTTATAGCAACAATTGAAGATCAAGGCATTCTGACCTGCTGTTCTTGGTTTTTCATCTTGAAAAACCATTCCCAAGTGGAGCCACTGTTAGCCTCCTATTGCAATAGGTTTCATACTTCATGATTGACTGTTTTACATGCCAAATATGTCATCTTTTCATGCTGCAAGGTTCCATATTTCCAAGAAGTTCCATTTTGAAGAATCATACCATTTTTGAAGAGTTTTACAGTTAAGGGAAAGCCAAACAGCTTAATCCTAGCTTCCCTAGGTTTAAATTGCTTGTTTTAGAAGATAGAGAATGAATATCTGTCCAAACAGCTTAAGCTTGGGAGATGAGTAGCTAGGTAGAGAAATGAAGGAGCCCAACTGCTTAATCTGGGCCCTTGGAAGAGATAAGGGTACATTTAGATAGGAGGGCAGTAAAAAGAAAAGAAGATAATCAGGGTTTGCAAGTCTAAGTGCACCCAATCAAATGGAAGAAAAAATGTTAGGTGTATTAGGCTGGGTAGGTAGCTTGAGGTTGCAGAAGCAAGGTTTTGATCACCTCATGTATTGTCAATCAGAGCTCCTCTCATCAGTGACAAAAGTGTCAAAGCAGTTATTTTGATGGCAGAACTTTGGAAGAATGTCTAATTCCCCTTCTATTTCCCCCATAAATCACTCACTAACATCCCCTTGAGGACCTTGGGATCTGCCCAACCAGTCCTGTTATCACTTCATTCTTGTAAAATAATAAGTCAAGTTGTGACTCTCTTAAATGAAAAGAAGCCACATTTCTTGTGTAAAGATCTTTTCTCCGCATTCCATTCACTTCTTATGTCCACAAACTTAGCCTCTCCCCTACACTTCACCTCACAAATTCATATTAACTCCTAATTCTATTATGTAGCTCCCTAACTACTTTCCCATCCCTATTGCTACAAAAAACTATGTAAAAAACCCCAAAAAATATATTTAATATCCCACCTTATAGCATTATAGCTATGTATATATGGTTTTTGGAAATGATAGTCCATGTGGGGCTACTATTAACCCATCCACATCCTAACCCTAGGATTAATCTAACCTCTGGTTGGATTAATAACCTATACCTACTCCTCTACTCACCAAAACCCTATAATTTTGCCCCTCCATAGTCATTTTCCAAATGTTTAATGTTTAATAGTTTTGGTAAAACATTAAATTAATTCATACCCGCATAGCACCTCATAACCCATAAAATCCGCATTTCCAAGGTTTTAGACCCCCCTTCAGCGTGTAATTATTTTAATATATAGCGGGCCCCCGTACATTAACCTGTCGCCAGCTCCGCGCTCCTTCGGCCCTCCGATCTGCCCTCCCAAATCCAACGACCCAGGTGGATTTCGGGGCGCCCCCGACACACGGGAATTAGCGTCCGATGGCACGGCAGTTTTACCGTCGTACAAAGGACGCGTGTCCACCTTTTATTGCATCGGGAGGGCTCTGACAAATACTGCCCCCATACAGAAGGCGGTTCGATAAAACCACACACCGCCTTCTGTCTCTCCGCCCTTGACGACAGCGCTACGTCACCGCTCACGTCACCTCCGCGTCAACCCGCGACTGCTACATGTCTCTGCCATGTCACCCTACCGTACTGCCATGTCTCTCCACCACCTGTCCTCTGCTGATGTCACTGCCACGTCACCTTGCTATACCCGGGACCCGTCGATGATGTCATGCTGACGTCATCACAGAAAAGGCGCAAAGGGCGAGAATCGCGTCAAAGAATGCCTGAAACGAGAAACATAGGCAGTTTTCGATGCGCTAAGAAAAATTACTCAAAATGGAGAGCTTCCTATTGCTCGGCTACCTGCAAAACCCAAAAATTTGCAAGAGGCAACGCTGGAAACAGAGAACTAAAGAAAAGACAGCAGGCAGAGGGAGTCAAGATATGACTACGGCAATTTTATAAAAAGGCCAAGTATGCATACCAAGAGCAGGATAACAAAGCAGTGACTCAGTGAAGCACCAGGGCAGCAGGCCCAAAAAACGCAAATTAAAAGCCAGCCTCAGCCCAGCACAGTTATCAGGTTGCATTCCTCTGCCATTATTTGACAGGATTTCTTCATGTATGTTCATATTCAATCGGCCAGCGCCGATAGCATTCTAGAGGCCACGAAAAGCATTTGTAGCAGTTATTTTTGCCTTGAAAGGGCAGAAAAAGGGCGATTTGATAGTTTCAAGCATATCAAGGGAGAGAAAGTGGCCCCATTCAAGTGTTAAAGAGTATCAGATCGGCAATATCAAAGCAGGTGAACATTAAAGGCCTCCATCCAAGTCAAAGAAGCAGTAAAGGCCATTCAAATCTCATCAGATCGAGATTAGTGCACATTAAAGCCACCTAAAAGCAGCATAACCGCCTAAGAGGTGCAGATAAGAGATTAAAGGCACAGTTATTGTAGAAACACTGCACCGAGCCACCAAGGACACCATATTAACTCATTTTTATGCAGCTGCCTCCAGCGCAGCTGAAATAGATATCTTCTTGCATTAATTTTAGGACAAGATTAGATTAAAGAACTCATTTCCCTCAGATTTCTTTAAAATCTGCTGTAATAGATATTTTTGGATATTTTCTCTATATAAACCACCCTGATTCATTGTTTAAAGGGTTGGTTGGTTGATAATCCTCATTCTAGACTTGCGCTGTATACTTTGAGAGCTCTATAATCAAAGACTGCTGGAATGTTGTGGATGAAGAACTGTCCGTTGTGTTATTTAATGGCTAAAGAGTGACTGTGGAATTCCTGTGCTACTACATGGCTCAATAAGTGTTTTCTTACCTCTTTTTACAGTTTATATATGTTTACTCCACCATTGTGTTACCATCTAAATAGCAAGAAAGAAGAATAGCTTAGGCTTTGCTTGACTGCACTCTATGCTCAGTTCTTGTTATTTCTGTATGTTTTCTTCAGAAATGGTTATGAATATGCATACTTAAATGATCATGTTTACCCTGTTTCTTTCACATATGACTGTTATTTAGGAATTCTTGACTGCTCCTATACAAACTTTCATTCACCTTCCCTCTCTATTAGCTAATGAAAGATTCTTAGTTTCCTTTCATCTCTGACCTTCATTCCATCTTTATTCCAGCTTGATATTGTTCTATGTGTAGCTATCCTGCTCTGTATTCCTCTTGTGACCAAGAAAACGCAACAGCAAGCCCTAATCCATGACTCCATGCCCAATGGTTTGAACTTCTCACTCTATGCATCCCAACTCTGCTTGAAAACATCATCCTTCCCACCAAAATAAAAACAAAACCCATGTACACCATAACTAGCCTAAAATCAACCCAAAACAAAGCTAAATTTTAAAGAGAGAGCCCTCTCTGACTGTAGGTAGGCTAGGACCTGCAGCCCAAAGATTGGTTTGTGGTTACCTCAGCCGTATCCCTTAAGGAGCCAAGGGACAACCTGAGTGATAACACAACCTGATGTGATAAGCATATAAACAAGAGAACCGTCCCTCACAGCTGAAATACTTCATGATTAATTTCATTACTGGAGCATATTCATCTTTAATATATCGGAATGGAAACACTCTTTTGAGCTGCCTCAAGAAACAGTGTTTAATATATGGCTCATAATGCTATCGGTCAATCTTCTACCTCTTGTTCCATGGTTCTCCAATGTTTGGTATGCTGGTTGCTAGTGAGATAGATTCTAGTGTAAATGTGATGGTGACACCAGCCAAAGTAACCTGATCTCCGTGTAAATGTAGTACAAACAGACGAGCCAACTCATGATGAAATTGAACATTAGCAACCTTCTCACAAAACTCATGACATTACTGATGCTGAAAACAGGAGATGGCTAGAGGGCATGCTTGTAATTCAGTAAGGGTGGTTGGTTCTTCTCTGATATGTCTGCCACCTCTATGAGGCCTTCGGGGTGCATGTTCCTCCATGGGTGAGTCACTTTGGGTCTCCATTCCATAATCAGATGAATGACCAGATGACATGACTGTTGTACAAAATGCCTTGGAGAAAATTGATTGCTGATGTATTAAAACTGTGTTGGACTACTTTTTGTGTTGTGCTTAACCTCTGCCACCAAGGGGAAAATAGAACAAGGGACTGTTAGGAGGGAGGAAAATAGTGAGGGATTAGGGGGTATTGCGATAGATTTTGCTAGGAAAATATGGGAGGGTTTGGGATCTTATGTATGGGAATAGGGTTTAGGGTTTTGCATTTAGAAATTTGGGAAAGGGAATTTGGGATAGGGGTTTAGTAATTTTAGGGGATAGGGAACAATGAAATCAGGGGAAAATGGAATAAGGGAGAAAATAAAATGATGGGAAGAGAATAAACTTGGTGGAAAATAGTTGTTGAAACCCTAGGCATCCATTTTTATGTGAGGGCTTTGACAAGGTAGGGTTTGATTATGTTTGAACCATTATCATCCTTAAACCACCATAGCAAATCACAAAATTGGATAAATCACAGAGATGGAGGCTCTACCTGTCAAATCCGTGCAAGTTAATGGAAATTTGGAGGAATTGTTAGCAGTTTCGGGCCTTTTGCTGTGTGCACCGTGTAGCTCGCCCAATGCACCACGCCTTCCCAGTGTGCCACGCCCATGCAAAAATACACTGCGCGTTTGCTCCCAGTGCGCTGTGCCTCTCCGGTGCGCCGCGCCTTCTGCCCAGTGCGTCGCACACACTCTAAACACAGTCTCGGCTTTGAAAATTATAGTTTCGCTCTCTCACCACTAAACTTTGACCTTCTTTGATGCCTTGGATGCAAATGACATTGATACACATAGAGATATCCTTATAAAGACATGGCTTTGATTTTGTCTTTGTAAAGACCCACTTTTGTAATGTTTTAAAATTAGCATTTCTTCACTTTAATACAAACCCTGTTCTTTTGTTTCCTCTTTGATTATCTGACTTGAATGATGAATATTTTGGCTATTTTTGTAGGGATAGTGGCATGTCTTGACAAAGGAAGACCAGGTCTACGCCTGGAGAATTCAGCAACTGAAAAACTTTTGACAATTACATGGCAATTTATTACAAAACGAAATGACGAATTTTCTTCAAAACAGAGTTTTGAAGAAAAGTAATAGTCCAGCAATATGATGATGAAAATATTCGAAATGAAAACTTAATGAAGACATCCTCATGACCTATGGGCATTATTTAACATTCTGAAGACCAAACCCTAGACCTAGAAACTGAAAGACTCTTTTTTGACCAAAACACCATCTAGGACTGTAAATGACTGAAATCAACTTTGATGATCTTTGAGAAATTTTGACCAACCCAGCAGGTACAACCATGAGGGAAATAGGTTAAGAGACCCTTCTATCAAACATTGGTATGACCCTAATGGAATACAAATGGAAGAGCTGAATGAGACACCTAAAATGAAATGCAATAAGAGAAATGATCTCTGACGGAGGGATGATCAGACTGACTCTAACAGGGTTGGCAAGCTATTACAGGAGGTTCATCAGGAACTTCTCAAAAATTTATTATGCTATTACATAATTATAGAGGAAAGCTAAGAAGTTTGAATGGATGGAGGAGTGTGAGTCTAGTTTTGAGTAGCTTAAGTAGTTCTTGACACATGCACCAATGCTACAGATTGTAGATCCGGACAAAGAGTTTGTAGTATGTACATATGCTTTAAAAGAGAACTTAGTGGATTCCTTATGAAAGATCGAAAAGTGGTATGCTATGAGTTACAGAAACTAAACGAGAATGAGCAGAACTACCCAACACATGATCTTGACTTAGCAACCATCATACATGCATTGAAGATGTGGAGGCATTATATTTTTGGTTGGAGGTTTGTGCTAATGAATGATCACATTGGGTTGAGGTATTTGTTTGAAAAACCAAATCTGAATGCCCAACAGGGTAGATGGTTGGCCAATATCAATGAGTTTGACTTTGAGATCAGGTACATCAAAGGAAAGGAGAACATGGTGGCATATGCTCTTACAGGCACGTACAAGTAAATCACTTAGTAGTTATGAGATCCTATGGGACAGACTTATAGGATAGGATCTTGCAGGCATGTCAGCAGGATATCAGGTATATGGAGATTGTGCATAGGTTGTAGCAGAGTATAGGCATAGGTACATGTACAGGTACAGGTACAGGTACAGATGCAAGTGCACAAGATGTGGACTATTATCTTACAACAGATGGATTCTTTAGATTCAGGGATAAGATATATGTGCTAGATGGTAGTGATCTTAAGAAGGTGATATTGAGGGAGTTTCCCGTGAAACCATAATCCAGTCACCTAGTCTACCAAAAGACATTAACCACAATGAACAAATTTTATTACTGTCCGAATCTGAAGAAGGATGTAGCATAGTTTGTGCCTAGGTGTTTTGATTGTAAGCGTGCGAAGACAAAGTGTAAGAATCCAAGTGGACTGCTACAACCAATTACAATTCTAGAATGGAAATGGGAGGTCATTTACATGGAATTTATCATAGTTTTGTCGAGGACAATGAGACAACATGATTCCATCATGGTTGTTGTGGATAGGTTGGCAAAGGTTGCTCACTTCATTCCAGTGAAGTATACATTCTCAGCTAGCAATGTAGCACAGTTATTCATTAGAGATGTGGTCAAATTGCATGGTGTTCCAAAGAAGATTATGTCAGACAGGGATGTAAATTTCACATCCAAGTTTTGGAAGGAGTTGTTTGTAGGTTTGTGCACAGAGTTGGAATTCAGTACAACTTGTTATCTACAGACAGATGGATAGACTGAGAGGGTCAACATGATGTTGGAGGACATATTGAGGATGTATGTGATGCATCAAAAACAAAAGTGGGAAGATTATCTCCCACTGGTAGAGTTTTCTTACAACAATGGATATCAAGAATATTTGAAGATGAGTCCATTTGAGGCATTGTATGGGCAGAGTTGCAATACTCCAATCAGTTGAAGCGATCCAGTTAATAGGGTGTTGATTGGACCAGACATGTTGGCGGACATGGAACAAGAAATCAAGGTTAGAAGAGGAATATAAAAGCAGCATAAGATAGGAAGAAGAGCTATGCAGATTGGAACATGTTGTTCAAGGAGTTCTAAGGTGGGGATTAGGTGTAATTGCACATCAAAACAAAGAAGATCTCCTTACAGATTGGATCATGTGCCAAGATGGCACCATGTTTTTGTGGACCCTTCAGTATTATTGAGAGGATTGGGCTAGTAGCCTATTGGATTCCAATGCCTCCAACAATGAAAGTCCATGATTTTTTCCATGTGTCATTGCTTAAGAAGTATGTTAAAGATGCTAATTATGTGATAGATTGGTCTGTATTGCAGGTGGATCCAGATTTAGGATTCCAGCTGGAGCCTCAGTATATATTGTAAAAAAATGTACTCATGCTTCGAAACTGAGTAATCGAGTAGGTTAAAATGAAGTGGAAGCACTTTGGGCCTGATGAAGCTACATGGGTGATGGAAGATCATATGCAAGCTATGTATCATTCATTGTTTGCTAGTTGAGGCAAAGCAATTTGGGTATGATGTTTGGTATATGTTTATGGTACATGTTGGCCTGATAAGTTGTTCTTGCGGACAAGACCGACCTCCCTAGTATCTATGGACATCTAGCGACAAGCAAACCAAACAAATTCTATCTTTCTCTAAATATGCGATTTACAAATAAAGGCTAATAGATGTTTTAGGCCTACCTCAGGTCCAGTGCTAGTTTGTGGAAGCCACGCTCTGTTGATCCAAATGATCTCCTTTGTAAAGAATCTGCAAACACAAACAGGCACACATATCAAATAGCATCTGAAAAGCCAATATAATAAACCATATTTATCATGATGATCAAGGAATTCACGAAATAAACCATATAAGACAATTTATTGAGAAAAATGAATCTTATTGTATTAACTTTAATCAAAGAAAAACTTTACAACCTTGGTGCCTTGATGTTGTACAAGCTCCTCCCAGGGTCCAGCAAGAATCTCCTCTACTTTGACAAGTTTCACTCTCTTCCCAATGAAGCCAAAAGATATGTAATCTCTCCTCTCAAGCTTAACTAGGGAGTCTTAATTCCAACAACATTAACCCTCAAAAATGTTCGGCTTTCAACCTCCCTAGCAACCAGCCCAATGCCTCAATTTATAGAGTAGAGGAGGCAAGTTACTAGGTCCACCTTCAAAGGGATAAAGCCCTCCTTCAAAGGGATAAGCTCCTCCTATCAACGGGTTAGCTCCTTTAGTTATGGGATGCATGAACCACCTAGGAGCGAACCAACCACGTCAAGATTCCTTCTAGAAACCTCTAGAATTAACCCAAAGTGAGTTTTTAAGAATAAACGTGCGCCTTTTTAACTTTCACAGGGGTCCACACCCACTCCTTTAGAGACAGAGTGGGCAGGTCCGCAGGTAACATGACCAATGGGTGCAGGACCACAGGTACTGGTAAGAGAAAGTGCAGAACCAGAGATTTATTGATTTTTAAGGACTTTATCTCATTTTTAAAGCTTGACATGAAGAGCTGAGGTTTTAGATTTGCAAAGGAGGACAGTATGAGTGATGATAGACTCACACTGACTGCAGAAAGTCATGGTGACAATATTTTGTGTAACGGATTGCCCCCTAAAGTGCGAAGTCTATAGTAGATGAGGATTTCATTTATCATCTAAGAAGAGTGAAGTACTTTATCATTTCGAGGATTATCTTGTGGAGAGCCTAGTTGGAACCTGTAAAAACATTCAATGCAATATATATATATATATATATATATATATATCTATATATATATATATATATATATATATATATATATAGATCATATCATCGTTGAGGTAGGCATTCCCATACTCAGATCAAAACTGACTAGAAAACTACCTAAACTGCTCTGATGTAGGAATGATCTTGCAATACATTACAAGTATAAACACATGTAGACACAGTATGGGCACAACCATCTGTTTATGAATAGTCCACTGTATAATGAATACAAAATTCCTCGCAGCTTGGATGGTGGAAACTAGATCCAGGGTCTTGATTTCTACTTCCCGAAATAGTACGATTCTATCCATGCGAATGAATGTGTCGAAGTCGAACATGGAAGAAACCACTTGATTAACAGTCAATGATGTAAACTACTAACAAGTGTGAGAGAAAACACCATTAATGTCAATGGCTCTCAAAGTACTCAGTACAATCCATGAAATGTGAATAGATGTGTTGATGTCGAACATGTCACGGAGTCCTTTGATCGAAGGTCAATGATGTAACCTATCATCAAAGGCGAGAAACCTGCCATTGAGGCATGCAGATTCCAAGGTACTGGCGATTTCTAGATCATCTTTCTAGATAATGAGTTGATGTCGATAGAAAGTGATCCGTCATAGGCAAGCCCACAACATGAAATCATAGATCAAGTTTGAAGAAATATAGTTGCAAGGACTGACTCAGGGATGGTCAAGATGGATGATAGATATTTTGCAGATGAATGGTTTATTTGCACTGACCTCTTGAACACATAACGACACAGTAGATGGTTTGGTGACAATTGACCCAAAGTTAATACCCAGAAACCGGCTGAAGACTTTCAATATGGTTTGATCAACTGTTAGGCAAAGGATTTCCCAACCCAGGTGAATAAAAAGTTTCGTGTTCAAGAGTGGTTAAATGTTTTTCTGAGACACAGTATGACAAACAGGCTCATTTTTCTCTCTTTTCCCCCACCATTTCTGGCAAGTACCTCTTTATTTTTGACAAGCTTGAGGAGGATAACATTTGCTTGATTATAAGCTCATCCTTTGGATGAGTCCAACTTAGTTTAAATTCGAACCCTAAGAAGGAGTGGTCTGTTCCTGTTTGTAATTGAACAGGTCCTTTACTGTTAAGTTTTAACGAGTCCAGTATAGGAGAAACTCGACGTTTTTCAATTTTAGGGAGTCTGAAAAAACTTAAGAAAACTCCACGGTTGTCCTTTTTCGTAAATTTGTGTCTCCCAAGCCCGAAAAAGTATAAAATAATACTTGAGAGAACCGCTTGACCATTATGATCAAGGAGTACTTTTCATAATTAGTGTCTCTGATCCGAAAAAGTAAAAAAGAGATCAACGACACGTCGTTTTATAACCAATATCGAATTTGAAACGAGAAAAATCCGGTAATCTTTTCATGTTTTTACAGTCAGAAAAGGGTTGTAAGTGGACCGTCTTTTTAATTCTGTTTTAACGAGCTTAAAAAGAAAAAACTTGGCAATCTTTCATATTTTAGGAGTCTGAAAAGAGCTTAAAGGTGACTCTAATGTTTTTTTTTTGTAAAAAATGATCAATTTTGCCTAAAAAATCCTCATACCTATTTAAAATAAATAAAAATGCTTTAAAAGTTACCTATTTAAAGTGAAAAATAAAAAAATAAAAAATTCATTTATTTAAAAAATCTTATAAAAAGGGCTTTTGTAAATTCATTTTTACCGTTTGACTTCAAAGTGAGAAAAGAGAGCTTTTGGTAAGAAACTTCCCATGAAGATTATGGAAAATCCATCCGTTGGAATCGAACACCGTCACCTCCAGGTAATCCACATCATCTTACTCTTGTATTTCATCCATTTGAAATTTTTTTTTAGGGTTTTATTTTGATTTTTAGGAAATATTTAGGTTTAAAGACCGCGCGCGGGGGTCCGCAGGCACAGCATAGGAAACCTGCGGACCCCGACTTTTACGCATGCAGAAAAAAGTCAGGGGCTCGCACCTGCTGTATATCCTGGGTGCGGACCTACGCACTATTTCTAACATAAAGGGTGTGGTCCTCGCAGCATAGGTTTTCAAACTTAAATTTTTCAAATTCCGCCCCAAAAATTTTGATTTAAATGTTTTAATCTGCCTTTTTATTGAATGTAGGGTATACATCATGCTTGACTGGTGGGAACGGGAGCACGAGGATGTGGACCTTGCTGCGATTAATCATCAACCTTTGATTGATGCATTGAAGGCATGCGGTTTATTCAAATTCTGGGCCATACCTGGCATGAGGGCCCAAGTGGACTTTTTGCAGTGGCTGGTAGACAGGTGGAATGTACAGGACCAGTGTTTCTTTATTGGTGGTTACTGGCTCGAAATGGAGCCAGAAGAAATTTACTTTTTGACTGGTTTTCCTAAGCGAGGTGAACATTTGACTCTATTCGGGGCTAGGCTAGGTGGCCAGTCTGTCGATAGCCTCCGACTAGAGTTTTGTAATGACCAAACCAAGGACAAAGGGATTGATATCAAAACCATCTCCCATACTGAACTCAAAGTGATTTAATTTACTGTCACTAGACTCTGCGGAAGCGCAGCACTACATATGGCCACTGGATCCCAAATGCGGATGGCAGTAGACTACTTTCGGGGCACCATCTTCAACTGGTGCGAAGCTGTGTTGGCTAATGTAAAAGGCCAACTGACTAGAACAAAGAACGAACAACTAAATAAATTTGGATATGGTTTCTTAGTTGTGAGCTTTGGTCTAGAGAGGGTCCCAATGTTGGTCCCACAACATCTCTCCGTTGGAGCTGGACTTTCCCGAGAGCCCAAACTGATGCGTTGGGTTGCAATTATGGCCCGTCATCCTGAGGAGGGTTTAGAAATTGTTCGATTTCCTCCTGAGTATTTTCATTGGTTGGAGAACCAAATTTTTTCTATTCAGGATTTTCCTTATGCTGGGATGGATTATCATGGTGACCCAGACATGGCTCTTCCACCAGGAGAGCAATGGGATGACTCAGGTAAAATCATTTTCAAAATTTTCTAATTTTTTTTTTCGTTTTGTTTTTAAATCGTCTCAAAACTGATAGAAAAAAGTTTCAAATGCAGATGTAGGTCCACGGCGACCAGCCACTCTCCAGCCTTATGAGAGGAAACAGCCAGCTGCAGCAGCACCAGCCCCACAGGACGAATCTACAGAGACCCTGGCCGAATTGGAAAACCATCTAGAGCGTTTGACGGCAGACATTCCAGAGACCGGCATAGATGACATTCCTCTTAGGCTACAACGCTATGTGATTGGGGGCCCAGGACCTTTCAGGAGGTTCCTTTGTAGGGTGGCCCATGTAGTGGTTTCTTATCATGATCATCTCCAGTGATAGGATGATTGCCTATTGTAGACTCATATAACATTTTTGCTTTTGTACTATCATTTTTTCTGATCATAAGGTGTTTTTCAACCTATGATTGAAGACGATGTATATTTGACACACTTCTATACTATGCTATATCACTATTACCGGTTATCTTGTAAAACATGTTATAGAATGTTTTTAAATTTACTGTTTGATTATTGCAAATGTCTACTTAACATTCGAGAAGCAATTGCATCTGCTAATGTATTTAAATATCTTGGAATATGCTGATATTCAATATAGTCAAATTCATGTTCCAAGAGACGAACTCTCAAAAATAATCTCAATAACACTGGATTTCTAATGGCATAAACTCTATTAAGCTGCAATACAACGAGTTCAGAATCTAACCTCACAATCAAACTCCGAATCCCAAATGAGATGGATTCAGATAATAACTCAATCACTGAACTATACTCTGCAATGTTATTTGTTGTTTGACCAAGGCTTACCCCATGCATAGATACCAACTCATCAAAGGGCGAATAGATAACCCAAGCTACGGAAGAAATGTTCCGTGTATTACGACAAGCACCATCAGCAAAACCAATGTATGTTTGGAGAGACGTCAACATCTGCAATATCAAGAGTAAAATCAAGATAAGCAAGAATAATGAGAAAACACTCTCTAAGCTAAGCACACTTTTTAATCTAAAACACACCAGCTAGAAAGAAAACTAACCTAACTAAAATCTCCACACCCAGATTTAAGCATAATATCTCTTCAGGTAAAGACCATTTATGGGCTTACCTAAAGAGACCCCATCAAAGTCTACCAATTCATAGGCCCCTTTTGCCAACTTTCGCTTAACAACATAAGGACCATGCCACATGGGTACGAATTTTCCAGCGCCTAATTTATCATTTGCTTGATCATATAGTAAGACTAGGTCTCCTTCCAAAAAATTACGAGGCGTAACATTTCGATCATACTGAGCTTTAATAAGTTTGGCATGAGCTTCGATTGCTAGTGCAGCATCACGTCAATTCTCATCTAGCTGAGCCAAGTATACAAACGTTTCTCCTCTTCGGAAGTGGTTGGAAGTAATTCTATGGCCATTTGAAATGACGGGATTTTGCATTCAATGGGTAACACAGCTTCCAAACCATAAACTAGTTGGAAAGGAGTGAAACCAGTTGATGTTTTTACCGAGTTCTGATATGCCCAAAACTCTGAAAATAACATGTTATGCCAATTTGACCTACGAATCGCAATGATTCGTCGGATCATGATGACTAGAACTTTGTTGATGGCTTCAACCAGACCATTAGCCTGTGGATAATATGGAGTTGAGCTATCGTGACGCAGGCCAAGTTGGCCTGGTAGTTCCGTCATCATAATGTTTCGAAAATGACGCCCATGATCAGTGATAATCGCTTGTGGAACACCGAACCTAGCAATTATATGATTGAAAACGAAAATCGCAACAGTTTTGATGTCTGCCGCAAATGTAGGCATCGCCTTGGCCCACTTGGTAAAATAATCTACCGCAAGGATGATATACGCATGCCCCCTGGCCGAGTGAGGGTTACATGTAATATAATTGATACCCCATTTTTCAAAAGGACTGACAACAATTATAGGGTGGAGAGGAGCAGGTGGAGCACGCATCTTTCTATCAAAAATTTGTCAGTTGTGGCATTTTTGGACCGCATTAATACAATCTTTAAACAAAGACGACCAAAAATAGCTAGCGCGCAATATCTTTTGGGCTGTGGAAAATCCAGACATATGACCGCCACATGCTCCAGAGTGACAGTCATTTAGAACCCTTTCAGCTTCCTCATGAGTTAAACAACGTCGGAAAACAGAGTCCGCCCCACGACGACAAAGTGTATCTCCAATAATTTTGAATTGTTGGGACTGGAATCATATTTTCCGACGCTGAGATCTTGAAATTTCAGGCCAAAAGGATTGGGTTTGGAGATAAACTATGATATCCCCATACCATGGATCTAAAGTGCTGATTAGAAACAAGGATTCATCCGCAATGGGCTCTTCTACCACAGTTTCAGTATCAGCACGCGGGAAGTCACATATTAACTCCGCAAAAACTAAAGATTTCTTTGACTTAGATTTTTCAAACTCCAAGTCGAATTCTTTCAGGATGACAATCCATTTGGAATACTTGCCCCCTAGCAATTGTTTGGTCAAAATATAGAGCATAGGGTTGCAATCAGAAATTATAGTAGTTTTGCGTAGTGAGATGTAATGACGAAAACATTGGACAGCTTAAACAACTGCCAGGGCCAATTTCTCCACACGTGAATATTTTAGCTCAGTTGGATTCAAAGTGTGACTAAGGTAATATATCACATGTTCCCTACCAAATTCATCTTCCTGAACTAATACCATTCCGATGGTGGAATGTGAGGCGGCGAGATATAAGAAGTAGTCCTGGTTGTAGTTGGGAGGATGCAATAACGGTGCATGGGTCAACGCGTGTTTTAGTGCATCACAATATTTGTCAGCTATCTCATCCAAAAAGAATGGAGTATTTTGTTTCAATAACTAGGTAAAACCCTTTGTTATCTCGGCGTAGTTAGGAATGAATCGACGTAAAAAATTTGCTTTCCCTTGCAAACTTTGGAGTTGGCGAAGACTCGAAGGAGGAGGCAATTTGACAATAGCTTCAACCTTCGAGGGATCGACACGAATGTCGGCTTTCGAAACAACAAATCCCAGTAACCGACCCATTTCTATATAGAAAACACAATTGTGTGGATTCAACCTAATTCGATAATGCCTACACCTCATAAAGATTGCTCGTAAATGAATGAGATGATTGGCTCGATGTAATGAATGAGTAGGTAAATCATCGAGATAAGGTTGCACAATGTGCTTGATGTCATGAAATGCGTAAGACATGGCTCTTTGAAAAGTTGTACCAGCGTTCTTAAGCCCAAAAGGTAATTTGCAATAAGAAAATGTCCCCCATGGACAAATGAAAGCCATTTTTGGTTGATTAATAGGTAGAATATTTATTTGATTGTATCCAGAAAAACCATCCATGAAGGAGAATATTTCACTGTCGCACAATCATCAATGATTTGATCGATATAGGGAGTTGGGTAATTATCTTTTGGACAGACTCGATTAATATCCCTATAATCGATACATATTCTTATTGTTCCTTGCTTTTCGTTAACATGAACAATATTCGATACCCATTCCGTTAAGGGAATTGGATAAATGAAACCTGCTTTAAGTAATTTTTCAACTTTTGCTTTGATAGCAGCAGCTTTTCACGGGTGGATCTGACGTAAACATTGCCGGATGGGTTTAGCATCCGGGTAAGTTTTGATTTCATGAACAACAATTGTTGGGTCAATTCCTGGCATTTCCTCATATGACCAGGCAAACACGTCGCGAAATTATTGAAATAGGGCCTTATATGTTTGAATTTCATCTTCCGTACAATAGGCACCTATATGAATGTTTTCAACAATTCCAGGCTTAACCGAAATGTCAATAGGAATAGTTCGAGAAATATTTCCCAAATTTAACTCAGAATCAGGATTTTTCAATGGATTCTGAGGTTCCTTGACATAATCAGTCGTAAAAATAGATGAAAAATCATTTTCAAAATGATCAATCTCAGGTAAAAACGAAGATCTATGATGAAGATCTTCCCATGGTAAATCATCAATAAACAAGATTTCACGAATTTGCTCATCTGTATGAACAAGTTCAGAAAATGTTGTTGAATTTGAGTTTGATGTTGAAAGTGATTCTTCATGGACCACATTCATTAAGTCAATTGCGGTTGAAGAAGGGTTGGAAAACGACTATACAGCCTGATATGCAATTTCATATGGACTCAAAGGCATAGCATCACCAAATGAATCTATTTCAGATTCGGAAGGTACGATCCAAGGATAATCATAAACAATAGTGTCTGATGAAATCATATGAATGGTTGCAGTAGAAGGCAATACGTTGGGAGGAGGAAAGGAAAAAAGTTCCTAGCAAACTAGAATCTTTAACTAATCCTACTCCAACATCCTTGTAAGGGATAGTTGCTTTCCCGACATGCTGGATACTTTCAGAAGAGGTTGGGTCGGATGAAAAGTAAGTTAGTTGGTCTATAGTTACGATCTTTCCATTATGAGGAAACTTTATAAGCCGAAAGACCGATGAAACAACAACAGTCATAGCGAAAGACCAACTACGACCCAAGAGAAGGTTGTAATCTAGAGGGGCATCAACCACCTCAACATCTAGATTAACAGTTTTGCCTTCAACCCCTATAGGTAAATCCTTTAGAATGCCAAAAGGATGGAACCCATGGCCATCAAAAGCCTTTAGAATCTTCGGGGATTGATTAAGTGTAGGAGAACCAAGCGATCTCCAACACTGGATTGACATAATACACGTTGAGGCTCCCTCATCAATCACAATCCTATAACACGGTTTGTTTTTGACTAACGCTGGAATTTGGAAAGCCATTTGATGAGGTAAGCGAGGTGTACTATTTTCTAGATCGAAAACTATAAGGTTCGAGTCCTAAATATCAACAGCTCCTATAGCTAACAATAGCAATTTACGTTGTGCTGGACATGATTGCAGCACCTCCAAAGCCGACATTGCTAAAGGTGAAATAGCCAAATCTTCAACAATGTTATAGTTCTGAGCAACTCTCACATGTGGATTGAAAGCTGACTTTCGAAGTATACCTTTGGCAGGCAGTTTGATTACTAAGTCTGGGTTAGGTTTCTCGATCTGTAGTGGATTGGAACTAGGAGTTGAAGTTGATGGGTTCGAATTAGAAGATCCTGCTTCCTTACCACCAACAGGACTTTTACTTCCATAATCTTGCGATCGTGTCACAATCCTAACATGGGAAATCATCATTATGGGTTCTTCTGAGGCATTTGAGGAAGAACCTATTATCTTACTGTCTTGAATAGGAAAAGGATCCTTCAAAACAACAGGCGTTTGAGAACCTTTGATGATTTTCGCAACCTCAGCGTAATGAGGGCAGTCTCTTGTAAAATGTTCTTCGTCACAAATGAGACAAGGATAATGAGGTTTGTGTTTCTCATCAGTAGATTCCATTTTTTTTGGTTTCTCTTTCGAATTTTTATCTGTTTTATTTTTCTTCTTCCCTTTCTTTTTACCGCCGGATTTTGATTTGGCTGTAGATGACTCTACAACATGAATATCGGCAGAAATTTCCACGGAAGAATCTCCTATTGGGGAATCTGGTAAAGTTATAATAGGAGAAGAATTCTTGGAGGATTTCTTCTTACTTTTGGTATTAACTGTACCAATCATACCATCAGCGGCATGAGACCTTGAAGGAGCTGCAGTTATTTGATTTTGTTTAGGAAGGTTGGGGATTTTCTCGTGTAACGTACCTGACTGCGTATAAACGAGGTCAAGGTACTAAGCTTGAGCAATTACTTGCTCTTCAGTAATGACTCCTGCCATAGCTACATCCTCAGTGATTTTAGGTAGTAATGATTTAACAAACCATTCTGCTAAGATTTGATCCGAGATAAAAACTTTCACTAAACACCGTCGACGTCTCCATTCATGAATGTGATCTGAAATGTAAGTGGACGTTGACTGTTTTAATGAAGTTAATAATTCCATGCCATTTTCATATCTAACTGGCAACTGAAAATGAGTTAAAAACGAAGTAGCTAGCTGACTAAAATTATAAAAAGTGGCTCGCGGTAACTCAATGTACCACTTGGCCGCAAGACCAATTAGAGTGCGTTGAAAAAGCCGTAAACAAATTGAATCATCTGAAATGGAGTTAGATGCACACCAGAGGTGATAAGTCATCACATGGTTTGACGGATCCTCTCCTGATTTACCTTCAAACTTAGGAATGTCACTAGGCAACTTATTCGGCATTGGCAGCCAAAATGGAAGATAATTAATTGGATCGTTCATAAGGCGTGATAAGTCAGGCAAGTCCAAAGTTGCAATGAACGGTAACTGACGATTAGGGTCCCTAAATCCCTAGTTCATAAGACCAGCCCCAGGAGGAGGATATCCAGGATAACTAGGAATTGGAATTGCATTTGGAATATTATATCCTCCCGGAAAACTAGGATTAACCCGACCATACTGGGATTGTTGAGATTGCTGATAAGTATATCCAAGGTACGGTTGATACTGATAGATTGGGTTTTGCACAGCAGGACCGAATTGGTACTGTCCCTGGTACAGTTGATAAGTAAATTGAGGTTGACTTGTGACAACCGTACTTGGACCAGGTTGTCCTACAAGCATTTGAACCGAAGTCTGAATTGTGGGTCCAGACTGAGGTAAAGATGCTTGAGGAATTGATGCAGGAACAATAGAAACCGGAGCTGTCGATACTCCAGAAGTAGGTGGGGTAGATGGAATAGATGTTGTAGCAGTTGCAGCAGTCGTTTGAGGCGAAGTTCGAGGTGAACTAGGCCCAGGCTGAGAAACTACAAAAGGTGCAGAAGTTTGAATAGTAGGCTGGACAGGTTGCTGGGTTGAACTAGAAACCAAGGGTTGTCCAGATTGAGATGACAACCGCACATTCGGTTGTAAGATCTGTTGAGATTGAGATGGATCCGACACTATATTCATTCCGGGGTATGGACCCATAGAAGGTTGAGCATATTGAGGACCATAACTGGGCTGAGGGTAGGGTTGATAATTCAGAGGTACATTTCCAACTCCTTAAACAAATGATTGACCGAAAGGTGGTTGGAAACCTTGGGTTGGGTACTGACCTTGAGGTTGATAACCTTGAGGCACGTACTGATACTGGGGTTGACCTTGAGGTACATATTGATATTGGGGTTGACCTTGAGGTACATACTGAGTCTGGGGTTGACCTTGAGGAATGTACTGTCCCGTAGGTATGTACTGTCCTTGAGGTTGCCCCCCAGGCAGTAATTGGGTACTTTGAGGTTGCCCCCCAAGCGATAATTGAGGACCTTGAGGCTGCTCCCTGTTACAGGGAAAAGTGTTTATGCAAAACTGCTAATCCCACTAAGGTGTGGTAGCTACCTTAGAAACAAACAAAGTAAAACTACTTTTGTTTTCCTTTATTAAAGATAGATGAGAGAAGAATAAAGGAGACCAACCTCTGTCTTGCGCTTGGTTCCTTGCTCGATTCCTCTCTCTTCTGATAGTCCTTTCCTACTCGCTTCCTTGTATACCCAGCTTCACAGAGTACCTGTAGATTCAAAGCAGCATAACACTATACGAGAACATGGATCTATTATCATAAACAATCTAGGATCATATGTAAATTGACCATACAAATGCACAAAACATAGATTACACAAGAGTATGGAGGAAAACTTGAATAGCTTTATTGATAATCAAGAAAGAGCCAAGAGAGTTACAACCAGTTGTTCTGACCCAGCATCATCCTCTCAGCAAGTAAGCCCTTCTTCACCTCATGCAAAGCTTAGATCACCCAACACTATGATGTTGCCTCAAGAAACCAACAACAATTCCTTACAAGATGCAAAATTCCAGTCTCTGGATCTCTGGGATGAGGGATCCATATATAGATATCTGTAAGGGAGATGAGTCAGCTTGTGATTTGATTAGTGTCTTCCCTCTGATAGTTCTTGCTTCCACTTGGAGATTGATGATCTCTTACTCATCCTTGGTTGAATTCAGAGAGGCAAGTGTCACAAGAGAAGTTTCTGGAAGATTCCATGCCTCTCCACCTCGCGGATTGACACTGCCATTTGTCTCTTCTCGCCCATCGCACCCCATAGAAGGGATTTTTGAAATGAAATGCACCCACAGGGTGTACTTAGGTGAGATGCAATGCACTTTGCCTATGGAGCAGGTGAAATGATCCCGTTTTGACCAGTTCTGAGTAGTTTTTTCATGGAGAACTTCTGGGAGAAGCTGTAATCAGTTGACCTTGTTCCTTTAGGGGTTGGAACAACACTTTTAGGGACTTAGGAGCCCTTGGTTTATGGAAATTTTATGCTTGTGGTTGCAGTGCCCAAAAATGTCTATAACAGTTTCCCCCTAAAGCATGAGGTCATTAATCTTTTTTGATGTCGGGTGAAATGCTTTATCATGAGGATCCAAAGTTCTTTCAAGCTGGGAGGAGACTGTAATAAGATACAATACAATACATTATATTCATAATATTTTCATGATCTAGCTGAGGTGGGCATTCCCATGCTCAGCTTTATAAATTCATTTTCATGTACATAGGACAGACAATCGTCTGAGTGTAGACTGATGATTTTGGTAGAGCCATCATCACTTTGATTGGATGATTATCTGTGCAGCAATGATGTACATTTGATGTCTTTATTTTCCTGAATATATATCGCAGCCCGGATGGATGAAACTAGATCCGGGGTCTTCAATCTCGTTCGATCTTCACTCAAAGTACAAGTCGATCCATGTGAGAGATGTTCTGGAGTCGAACATGGAAAGACATCGCCTGATTACAAGCCAATGATGTAAGCTATTAACAGGCGCGAGAGGAATCACCGATAATGATAATGACCCTCAAGGTACTACAGTACAATTCACGTGGTGTGAATAAAGGACTTGGTGCCGAACACCATGCAAAATCTTTCGGTCGAAGGCCATTGATGTAAACCTGTCGCCGGAAGTGAGAAACTTGCCATTGAGGCATGCAAGCTTCAAAGTACTGAAAGGGGTGTTCCTAGATAGACTTCTTGGATAATGAGCTGATGTCGACAAGAAGCGATCCATCATAGGAGGGCCTTAATGAATCCCACATCAATGACATGGAATGGAGCAAATGATTTTAATGGAGGTGAAAACGATCTGGTGATATAAGGTTCAGGGTGGCGGTCATGAAAGAATGGAGCGTAAATGTATTGCAGAGGGTGGGACACATGTGAATTCTCTGAGTGACTTCTCTTGAACACATTGGCGACACTGATGTGATGGATTGGTAGCATTAACCCCAAATGTGGATGGTGTGATGGGACCATGGTGATGTGACCGGTGAATGAAACAACCCAACCCGACTCGGATGCGGAGTGAAAGTGTCATGTTCAAGAGCGACTTGCTACCAACAAAGTTTCTTCAAGTTTTCTTCCCAATTTTTCCCCAGTCATTGCTGACCAGTACCTCTTTATTTTTGTCAAGCTTGAGGAGGATAACATATGCTTGTTCTATAATTTGCCCTTCGGGCAAACCCATCGCTATGTTTTAACGAGCCTAGCGATAGTGAAACTCGTTCTTGTCTGCTATGGACAAGTTTGTCGCTATTAGGTTTTAACGAGTTTAACAACAAAGATAACTCGGTCCTTTTCAATTTTAGAGTCTAAAAAAGGACGTAAAGGAAACTCCAAAAATCCTTTTTCGTCATCTAATTCCTTAAGTCCGAAAAGGTATAAAACAATAAAGAAGGGATGAATTTTCGATACTTTTAACGAGTTGAGCAAAACAAGCGCTCGATCTTTTTGTGTAATAATCCCTCAGGTCGAAAAAGATTAAAATCGAAAGGAGGGATAGCACTTCCGGTCCCTTTAACGAGTTGGAGAGGCCAATGGCTTGGCAATATTTTCATATTTTACGAGTCAGTTGAAAAGAGCTTAAAGGAGACTCGTCTTTGAGGAATGAGTGATAAAATTGGGTAGCAGTTGATTCCAGGTAAGGTTTGGAATTTTCCAATCACGGCAGTGTTACAAGGATGGCTAGCGGGATCACTCTTCGCAGCTGTTCCTCAAAAGGGGTAAACAATCAAATGGAGGTGAATGATCGGCCAATACAGAGTGGAGGTGATGATGGGAACACGACCAAGGCTTTAAAGGCTGAAGTACTACATTCATGATGGTTGTTTACCGGGAATTGGTTCATTTTTTATTGAGCTTAAACGTTGGAGGAAACATTTGCTCATTGCTTATGTTTATTTTTTAACGAGCATGAAGTCCGCGTTAAAACTGCTCGAATAATCCAGTCGTATAATAAGAATGTCTCATATATAAAAACGACAAGTTTTCAAATCTTTGCCCCACATCCTTTCTTTATGCAAGTTAGGAAACGACCAATCCTACGAGTTTAAAGGGTTAGAGGACCTACAAATTTAAAAAATAAATAGTCGCTCTTCACTTGCACGCCAAAAGGTTTGCATGCCCCCAGGTATAAAATAGAGTTTCAAGGTCACCTTTTATTCTACCGACAAGACATTCATTTTATCGGGAAAGGCCTACCTCTTTCAGGTTACCAAAGATTGTTTTATCTGTCCTGCAAACAAAACACTTCTTTGGCGATGCCTACCGAAATAGAAAAAGGCGAGTGGCGCAGGCGTCTCCACCCGCATAACTTTGACAAGGGAATCTTATTCCAGTCCAACCCCCTTTTCCAATCACGGATGGGAGTATCAGACTAGTCATATATCTCTAGTGGAAACCTATTCTATATCTGAAGTTTTCCTGCCAAAGCAGACCAGGGTGCATGCCCCCTGGGTTTCAGTCATGTCCCCCGAATCACTCACACTCATCAGGTGGACGGACTGGGGATTGATGATACATTCCTTGTGTGAAGAGACCATTTAGGGATGGTATATGACTATTTGCTATGTGTGAACCGGGGAATGAAAGTTGTTCTGTGAGCTTGACCATTCTTCCTTCGTGCGGAAAACACATTACTCTAAAGAGTAATGAGACAATGGCTCCCATGCAATAAATATAGTCTCATCCAAGGAGTAGATTATAATCCAGGGGTCCTTGGAATACCATTACGTTCATATGAACCGTTTTCCCTCTCAATGTTATTAGCACATTGGGAAGGATCCTTAACGGTCGACTGGTTCCTTTGTCAAAGCCTGTTAGATTTCTCATCTCAGGAAAAAGTGATGGCGAACCAAGCGCTTTCCAAGCATTCGAAGAAAGGATACTCACAAATGCCCCTTTATCTATGATGGTACCGGCCATAACCATTCTATATATTTGAAAAATGATTCGGAATGGTATACTAGCCAGTAAATGGGGTCTGCCTAGCTGATTCCAGTCGAAGGAAACAACTAGGTTGCTTGGAGGTGGGACCGAATAGATGGTCGGGTACAACTTTGATGAACTTCCTTCCTGCGGTAAAGGAATGGGTAAATTGCCCCCATGTTCATCGGAGTCTGTGCTTACGAAAAGAATTTTGACGGTGTCATCCTTGTTCTCTTCGGTGACTATATCATTTGAAGATGGAACCTCTGAAGGCAAGACTGGGTCAACTGCCGCCTCGACCTTTTGACTTTCATCTGGTATGGGTTCAGAGGGTTTATCTTCAATGATAGATGCTTCGGCCTACCATCTGGGCGGGTCAGCTGGATTTTCAACTAGTGACGGACTCGGTAAGAGTTTCTTATATCCAGGAGGAAGTCGTAACGGTGAAACTGGATGATCGTCCAAAACTCTTTTAGCTTCGTCTAAGAAGGGACAATGATGGACGGCGTGAACGCCTTCACACAGTTTACAAGGAAATTTTCACTTTCCTCTTTGTCCAGGGACTTCACTTTCACTAGTTGACAGTGTGTTTTCAACATGATCATCAGAGGTTGACGACACCAGGTTATGCAAACGAGGAGACCAGTCCCTTAATATCCGAGGGATGCAGGGACAATCTCTATGATAGTGGTCTCCTTTGCAAATGACACATGGTGATTTAGGCCTGGTCGGTGCAGTGTGTGGATTTTTGCTAGACGACGCTTGGTTGCCCCCTTTCGCATTTGGCTCCTTCTTCTTCTTCTCTTTCTTCTTCTTTTCCTTCTTCTTCTCAGATACTTGATTTTTGGCTTTACCAGCCCCATCAATCGAAGAGGAAGGAGGAGAGGAAGAATTGGATGAAGTAGAGGGTTGGGGGGTAACTCTGGAATTGTCTAGTTGCTGACTCGATTGTTCAAGAATCGCGGTGTTCTGAACGACGGAGGTTGAGAAAAGACATACGGGCAAGCCAATCGTCAATCCTGGAAGTGACAATGTGGCCATGTGGGGTGCACCAAGATCTCCCCAAGAGGAGAAGGGACTAGGATTTCCTCCAAGGGGAAATCCTTGGTAGGTAGACTCCATTTTCTCAACCTAAGACCAACGTAGGAAAGGTGACAATTATTCCATTTAAAATAAATTTTAGACGCTTTGACACAACTTGTTTTTTCAATTTTAAAGAGTCGAGAAAAAACAAAAGATGACTCTAGTCACCTTCGATTTTTAATGAGCCTGAAGTGACAAGTGCTCAAATGGACCTTTTCCGTTAAGGAGTCTGAAAAGGAACGAAAGGGACTACTTTGGAAATCTAGGCAGAGGGATTACCAAACCAATCGCAAAACTGCAAAATACTTTTTACGGTACGACAATCACTCTTCCCGAATGTTGTGTTCAGTGCATTGCGATCGATAGGGCGGCAAACACAACTTCCTATGGATAAAGGATTAAGCCTATTGTGGTCTCCCAAAATATACTCGACGATACGTGGGAGAACAAGTCCGTACTAGAACTTATCATCTCAAAGTGGAGGAATCACCCAACCAACAATGAGAACAACAGTTACCAGGCTTTACGACGCCGGAATACGTCTCTAGCCAAGACTTCTAGATGTTGTGCGTTAGGTTCCAAAGCATTGTTAGATTCATTAAATTTATTTTATAGTTGATCTTGCTTAAGAAATTTTCCTTTCAGGTTCACCGCGTGATGTAGATGTACAATTCCTAAAATGCAATCTAAGATGATAAACAATCTTTTTATCTTCTTTGTGCAATGAAAATCCTAGCTACTAAGCAAAGAAAGACAAAATTCTTTCAACAAAGAGCAAAGAGCACACACTATATGCACTTGTCCTAAATCAAACTAATCAAACATTCTAAATGCAAATGCACATGCATGTATTTGTTTTCAGCCTTCTTAATATGTGAATGATAAAAAGAAAGCTAATGCACAAATCTGAATTACTTTTCAAGCGACAATTACTAACAAGTTTCTTTTCAAAATCAAAATGAAGACAATGACAACACTTTGCGATTTGGAAATGAAGACTTGTTTTCAACACTAGAAAAACTACTAATTCAGATCAAATACAATAGTAACAGGGTAATCGACTATCAAGAGCAATCAGACTCTCTTCTATGACTGAAAATGACACTTGCAACACTTTCAAATCAAGAAACAACAGTACAATTACGTTACTTTTTTGCAGAGGAGAACTGAAAATGACTCAACAAATACACAAAAACATTTACAGTTCTTTCCACAATGGAGGCGGAATAACAGCAAGGAAAGGTGTTTCAAATAGAGGTGTACTGACTACAGGCAGCAAAATTCTTGAATAGATCTGAAAAGAGTGAACACAGAAACCAAAATCTAGGAAAAATGCCTAGTCTGATCAGCGCACCTGTAACACAGTGAATTTGAAATGCAGTGCACCTACTACACTCGGAAGTGCGCTAAATTTCAGATTCACAGAACAGAGAGTGCGCTGGGCCAGGGACGAGACTTTGCTCGGGTTCCGGGTCACAGTTTGCAGTTCAGTTCAGGGATTTTGGCCGAGCAAGTGGTAATCAGTAAATCAACAACAGGGGTAGATCTAAGGAGGTTACTAGAGCCACCACAAGGGAAATTAGAGGGTTTGTAAATTAGTTGTTTAATTCATAAACAAAACCTGGAGATTGACTGAAGTGACATTTATCTACTTTGCATTTGCATAGCAAATGCAGTTCGAAAGCTACCTGGCTCAACTTCAGGCTCCGTCTGTAAGTTTATAAAGTAAACAAATGTAGATAAACAAACAACCTAGTCTCTCCCCAGTGGAGTCGCCATTTTGTTACAGGGAAAAGTGTTTATGCAGAACTGCTAATCCCACTAAGGTGTGGTAGCTACCTTAGAAACAAACAAAGTAAAACTACTTTCGTTTTCCTTTATGAAAGATAGATGAGAGAAGAATAAAGGAGACCAACCTCTGTCTTGCGCTTGGTTCCTTGCTCGATTCCTCTCTCTTCTGATAGTCCTTTGCTACTCGCTTCCTTGTATACCTAGCTTCAAAGAGTACTTGTAGATTCAAAGCAGCATAACACTATACGAGAACATGGATCTATTATCATAAACAATCTAGGATTAGATGTAAATTGACAATACAAATGCACAAAACATAGATTACACAAGAGTATGGAGGAAAACTTGAAAAGCTTTATTGATAATCAAGAAAGAGCCAAGAGAGTTACAACCAATTGTTCTGACCCAGCATCATCCTCTCAGCAAGTAAACCCTTCTTCACCTCATGCAAAGCTTAGATCACCCAACACTATGATGTTGCCTTAAGAAACCAATAGCAATCCCTTACAAGATGCAAAATTCCAGCCTCTGGATCTCTGGGATAAGGGATCCATATATAGATATCTGTAAGGGAGATGAGTCAGCTTGTGATTTTATTAGTGTCTTCCCTCTGATAGTTCTTGCTTCCACTTGGAGATTGATGATCTCTTACTCATCCTTGGTCGAATTCAGAGAGGCAAGTGTCACAGGAGAAGTTTCTGGAAGATTCCATGCCTCTCCACCTTGCGGATTGACACTGCCATTTGTCTCTTCTCGCCCATCGCACCCCATATAAGGGATTTTTGAAATGCAACGCACCCACATAGTGTACTTAGGTGAGATGCAACGCACTTTGCCTATGGAGCAGGTGAAATGATCCTGTTTTGACCAGTTCTGAGTAGTTTTTCATGGAGAACTTCTGGGAGAAGCTGTAATCAGTTGACCTTGTTCCTTTAGGGGTTGGAACAACACTTTTAGGAACTTAGGAGCCCTTGGTTTATGGACATTTTATGCTTGGGGTTGCAGTGCCCAAAAATGTCTATAACACTCCCCAGGCGATAACTGGCCACCTTGAGGTTGTAGATTTGGAATGGTAGATGACATCATAAGAATATCTTCTACACTCAACGGCTTAGTTCCGTTATTACTAGTTAATAACCCTTGTTCAACAGGTTGAGGAGATGCCCCCATAAAAGTACTAGTAAGTGACTGATACCTAGAGGGAACAGAAGGACCGCCATATAAAAATGTTTCTGGAGATTGAGAAAACATGGATGACTGTCTCGACATATTCAAAGGAGGATAATAACCCCTAGGTGTTGGATGAAAAGGAATGCGAGGTGGTGAAAAAGCTAGTCCCGGATTTTCCAAAAAATTGGTCAATGAAAGATACCAAGCGTCCCTCCTAGGTGGACTGTAAAAGATTGATTCACGCTCCCTAAGTTCTATAGCTGGTTGATTTTCAGGGATAGGTATACCTTCTTTCAGAGTAACAAGTTCTTCAATAGCAATAAGTCCATAAGGAATATTTTGGGTAATGACTCTTTCTACCCTGGGTGAACGAGGACCACTGGAAGTTGGAGAGGCAAATCCTGATGTAGGAGTAGCAGCAATTTCAGTTTCAGGTTCAGATATTTCAGGTTCCTTAGCTAATTCACTAGTAGAAGAAAAACTACCAATAACTTCGGAAAAAGAAACAGGTTTGTTATAGAAATTTTTGTGCCTTACAGCTCTAAGCATGAAATTTCCATAAACCAAGGGCTCCTAAGTCCCTAAAAGTGTTGTTCTAACTCCTAAAGGAACAAGGTCAACAAATTACAGCTTCTCCTAGAAGTTCTCCACCAGAAACTGCTCAGAATCAGTCAAATCAGGATCATTTCAGCTGCTCCACTAGCCAAGTGCGTTGCATAGCACCCAGGTCCACTAGCTAGGTGCGTTGCAACACACCTAAATGCACTACTAGGGTGCGTTGAGTGGGAAATGACAAGTGGCAGAGTCATTCCACGAGGTGGAGAGACAATGGAAGCTTCCATAATCTTCTCCAATGATACTTGCCTCACTGAATTCGACCAAGGATGAGTAAGAGGCTCTCAGTCTCCAAGTGGAAGCAAGAACTGATAGAGAGAAGACACTAGTCAAATCATAAGCTGACTCATACTCCTTGCATACATCTATATATGGATCCCTCATCCCAGAGATCCAGAGGCTGTAATTTTGTACATTGCAGAGAATTGCTATTGGTTTTGAGATAGATATCAGAGTATTGGGTGATTTATGCTTTGTTGGAGGTGAAGAGGGGCTTCTTTGTTGGGAGGTTGATGCTGGATCAGGAATCATCGGTTGTAACTCCTCCTGGATCTTCTTGTTATATCAATAAAACTATTTGAGTTTCTCCTACATGCTTGTGTATCATTGATGTTTGTTACATTTGTATGTTTAGCTTAAATCTGATCCTAAGCTTTTTATGAATATAAACCCATGTCTTTGTATAGTTTCCTTCTTCTGTGATCTTGCAGGTACTTGGTAAAGTTGGGAAAGTAAGGGAGCAGGTAGCTGGAAGCTGTCAAAGAGGAGAGAGATTGGATCAAAGGACTAGCGCAAGACACAGGTTGGTTCATCCTATTTCTCTTTGTTTATAGTTCATAAAGAAGAATACAAAAGTAGTTTTCTCTGTTTGTTTCTAAGGTCACTGTCACACCTTAGTGGGATAGGGTCATTCTGAATAGACACTTTTCCCGTTAAAAAAATGGCGACTCCGCTGGGGACGATTGTCTAGTTAGTTTGTTTGTGTTTCTCTTGTTGTTTGTTTCATAAACTTAGAAGTAGCAAATCGAACTGCATTTGC
Organism: Pinus tabuliformis; assembly: GCA_031772625.1. Taxonomy (NCBI): domain Eukaryota; kingdom Viridiplantae; phylum Streptophyta; class Pinopsida; order Pinales; family Pinaceae; genus Pinus; species Pinus tabuliformis. The sequence goes on from CM062816.1 coordinate 440,616,264, forward strand.
CATTAACAAATGCAAAGTAGACATCTGCTGCTTCAATCCATTCACTGGATCTGTTTATGATTTGAATAGCTGATTCACAAATGATCTGATTGCCCTTTGTGATAGCTCTTAGACCTTCTTTAAATCTACCCTTTGATTGTGCATTACTGATTGCTTTTACTCGGCCAAAAACCGTAAATTAAACTGCAAACCGTGACCCAGAACCCAGATAGAATTCTCGTTTCTGCCCCAGCGCAGGTACTATGAAGAGTTCCTGCATTTCAGCATAGTTCCCGAGAGGGCAACCTGCGTTGCAATCCAGTTTCTCTGTGTAACAGGTGCGCTGATCAGCCTAGCCTTGTGCAGTTGAGGTTCTAGTGCTTCATTCTTTCCAGTTTTGTCTCTGATTTTTGCAGCCTGTGATCAGTGTATGTGTCTGTTTAAAAACCCCTTTTCTTTGCCGCAATTCCGCCTCAGTTGTACAAAAAGACTGTAGATGTTTTTTGTGTGTTTGTTACATCATTTACAGTTTTCCATTGCAAAAGTAGAATAGTCCTACTGTCGTCCTTTGATTCAGATCTGTCGCAAGTGTCGATTTTGATTGTAGGAGAAAGTTTATTTGCTGTTGACAGTCGATTATGCTTTTACTTTTGCTTTTGGTCTGAATTTGTGACTTTCTAGTGTCGAAACGAGTGTTTATTTCAAAATCATAAAGTGTCGTAATTGTCTCTACCTTTTGATTTCGAAAAGAAGCTTGTTTGTGTTTTTCACTTGAAAGCGAATTCAGATTTGTACAACAACTTTCTTTTTAGGCATCAATATTAAGAAAGTGAAAAACAAAACACATGCATGTGCATTTGCATATTGACAGTCTGTTTAGCTTGATTTAGGAAAAGTGCATTTACAGTGTGCTCTTTGCTCTTTGTGAAAAGATTGTGTCTTTCTTTTCCCTTGTAGCTAGGATTTTCATTGCTGAAAAGAGATAAAAGTTTGTTTATCATCTTTAGATTTCATTTTAGGAATTACATCTACATCTCGTGGTGATCCCAAAAGGCAAACTTCATAAGAAAGATCAACTTAAAATAAACTCGATGAACTTAACAACGCTTTGTAACTTAACGCACAACATTTAGAGGTCTAGGCTAGAGACGTATTCCGGCGTCGTAAAGCCTAGTAACTGTTGTCCTCACTGATGGTTGGGTGATTCCTCCACTTTGAGATGATAAGTGCCAGTACAGACTTGTGCTCCCACGTACCGTCGAGTATATATTGGGAGACCCCTATAGGCTTAAAACCTTTATCCATAGGAAGCCGTGTCAGGCGCCCTACTGATCACAATGCACCGAACACAGCATTCGGGAAGATTGACTGCCGTACCGTAAAAAGTATTCTGCAATTTTGCGATTGGTTTGGTACTCCCTCTACCTAGACCTCCAGAGCAGTCCCTTTCGTTCCTTTTCAGACTCAACGGAAAAGGTCCATCTGAGCACTTGTCACTTTAGGCTCATTAAAAATCGAAGGAGACTAGAGTCATCTTTTGTTTTTTCTCGACTCTTAAAAACTGAAAAAACAAGTTGTGTCAAAGCGTGTTAAAATTTATTTTAAACGGAATATTCATACCCTTTTCCTACGTTGATCTTAGGTTGAGAAAATGGAGCCTACCAACCAAGGAATTCCCCTTGGTGGAAATCCTAGTCCCTTCTCCTCTTGGGGAGATGTTGGTGCGCCCCATATGGCCACATTGTCGCTTCCAGGACTGACAATTGGCTTGCCAGTATGGCTCTTCTCAACCAATGTCGTTCAGAACACCACCATTCCTGAACAATCGAATCAGCAATTAGACGAGTCCAGAGTTGCCCACTAGCCTTCTACTTCCTCTAATCCTTCCTCTCCTCCTTCCTCTTCGCTTGATGGAACTGGTAAAGCTAAAATCCAAGTTCCTAAGGAGAAGAAGGAAAAGAAGAAGAAAGAGAAAAAGAGGAAGGAGCCAAAGGCGAATGTGGGAAAACGAGTGTCGTCTAACGAAAATCCACACACTGCACCGACCAGGCCTAAATCGCCATGTGTCATTTGCAAAGGAGACCACTTTCACAGAGATTGTCCTTGCATCCCCCGGATACTAAGGGACTGGTCTCCTCGTTTGCACAATCCGGTGTCATCAACCTCTGGTGATCATGTTGAAAGCACACCGTCAACTAGTGAAAGTGAAGCCCCAGGACAAAAAGGGAAAGCTAGATTTCCTTGTAAACTGTGCGAAGGCGACCATGCCCTCCACCGTTGTCCCTTCTTAGACGAAGCTAAAAGAGTTTTGGATGATCGTCCGGTTTCACCGTTACGACTTCCTCTTGGATATAAAAAACTCTTGCCGAGTCCGTCACTAGTTGAGAATCTAGCTGGCCCGCTCAAGTGGTCGGCTGAAGCGCCTATCATTGAAGATAAACCAACTAAATCCATACCAGATGAAAGTCAAAAGGTCGAGGCGGCAGTTGACCCGGTCTTGCCTTCAGAGGTTTTATCTTCGGATGATACAGTCACTGAAGAGAACAAGGATGACACTGTCCAAATTCTCTTCATCAACACAGACTCCGACGAACACGGGGGCAATCTACCCATTCCTTTACCACAGGAAGGAAGTTCGTCAGAGCCATACCCGACCGTCTACTCGGTCCCACCTCCAAGCAACCTAGTTGTCTCCTTCGACTGGAATCAACTAGGCAGACCTCGCCTACCAGCAAGTGTACCATTCCGAATTATCGTTCAAATATATAGAATGGTCATGGCTGGTACCATCATAGATGAGGGGGATTCTGTGAGTATCCCTTCCTCTATTGCTTGGAAATCGCTTGGTTCGCCATCGCTTTCGCCTGAGATGAGAAATCTGATAGGCTTTGATAAAGGAACCAGTCGACCTTTAGGGATCCTTCCCGATGTGCCCATAACATTGAGAAGGAAGACAGTTCGCATGAACATCATGGTAGTTCAAGGACCCTTGGATTATAACCTACTCCTTGGACGAGACTATATTTATTGCATGGGAGCCATCGTCTCCTCACTCTTTAGAGTAATGTGTTTTCCGCACGAAGGAAGAGTGGTCAAGCTCATGGACCAGCTTTCATTTCCCGGATCACGCATAGCAAATAGTCATATACCGTCACTAAATGGTCTCTTCACGCAAGAAATGTCTCAATCCCCAGTCCGTCCTCCCGATGAGCGCGAGTAATTTAGAGGGATATGACTGAAACCCAGGGGGCATGCGTCCTGGTCTGCTTCGGCAGGAAAACTTCGGGTATAAGGTAGGTTTCCGCGGGAGAATATGACTAGTCTGTACCCCGTCCGTTGGTGGAAGAGGAGTTATTCTAGAATAAGATTCTCTTGTCAAAGTTATGTGAGTTGGCGGACGTCGTCACTCACCCTTGTTTATCTCGGTAGACATCGCCGAAGAAGTGTTTTGTTTGCTGCGTGAATAGAACAATCTTTGGGTGACCTGTAAGAGGTAGGCCTCTCCCGATAGAATAAATGTTTTCTCTACAAATTGAGGGGTAACCTTGAAACCATATTTTATACCTGGGGGCATGCAAACCTTTTGGAGTGCAAGCGAAGGGCGACTATTTATTTTTTAAATTTTTAGGTCTTCCCTTTAAACCCGTAGGCTAACCCTTTAAACTTGTAGGATTAGTCGTCACCTAACTTGTATAAAGAAAGGATGTGGGGCAAAAATCTAAAAGTTTCCGTTTTTATATGAGACATTCTTATCATATGACTGGATTATCGAGCAGTTTTAGCGCATAGTTCAAGCTCGTTAAAAAATAAACATAAGATATGAGCAAATGTTTCCACCCGCATTTAAGCTCGTTAAAAAATGAACTATTCCCCGGTAAATAACCACCGTGAATGAAGCATTTCAGCCATTAAAGCCTTGGTCGTGTTTGCACCGTCACCTCCACTTTTCCATTGGCCGATCATTCACCTCCATTTGATTGTTTACCCATTTTGAGGAACAGTTGTGAAGAGTGATTTCACTAGCCATCCTTGTGACACTGCCGTGATTGGAAAATTCCAACCCTTACCTTGAATCAGTTGCTACCCATTTTATCATTCGTTCCTCAAAAGACGAGTCTTCTTTAAGCTCTTTTCAACTGATTCGTAAAATATGAAAAGATTGCCGAGTTTTGGCCTTCCAGCTCGTTAAAGCGACAGGAAGTGCTATCCCTCCTCTAGATTTTAATCTTTTTGGACCTGAGGGATTATTGCACAAAAAGATCGAGCGCTTGTTTTGTTCGGCTCGTTAAAACTATCGAAAATTCATCCCTTCTGTATTATTTTATACTTTTTCGGACTTAAGGGATTAGATGACGAAAAAGGAATTTCGGAGTTACCTTTACGTACCTTTTCAGACTCTCTAAAAATGAAAAGGACCGAGTTATCTTTGTCGTTAGACTCGTTAAAAAGATTAATAGTGACAAACTTGTCTTTAGACGAGAACGAGTCTCACTATCGCTAGGCTCGTTAAAAAATAGCGATGGGTTTGCCTGAAGGGCAAATTATAGAACAAGCATATGTTATCCTCCTCAAGCTTGACAAAAATAAAGAGGTACTGGTCAGCAATGACTGGGGAAAAATTGGGAAGAAAACTCAAAGAATCTTTATTAGTAGCAAGTCGCTCTTGAACATGACACTTCCACTCCGTGCCTGAGTCGGGTTGGGTTGTTTCATTCACTGGTCACATCACCATGGTCACGCCATACCATCCACATTTGGGGTAAATGCTACCAATCCATCACATAAGTGTCGCCGACATGTTCAAGAGAAGTCATCTAGAGAAGTCACCTGTGTCCCATCCACTACCATACATTATACTTCATTATTTCATGACCGCCATCCTGAACCATATACCATCAGATCGTTTTCGCCTCCATCAAAATCATTTGCTCCGTTCCGTGTCATTGATGTGGGATTCATTAAGGCCCTCCTTTGACGGATCGCCTCTTGTCGACATCAGCTCATTATCCAAGAAGTTGATCTAGGAACACCCCATTCAGTACTTTGAAGCTTGCATGCCTCAATGGCAAGTTTCTCACTTCCGGTGACAGGTATACATCAATGACCTTCGACCGAAAGATTTTGCGTGGTGTTCGACGCCAAGTCCTTTATTCACACCACGTGAATTGTACTGCAGTACCTTGAGGGTCATTATCATTATCGGTGATTCCTCTCGCGCTTGTTAACAGTTTACATCATTGACTGGTAATCAAGCGATGTCTTTCCATGTTCGACTTCAAGACATTTCTCACATGGATCGACTTGTACTTCGAGGGAAGATCGGACGAGATTGAAGACCCCGGATCTAGCTTCATCCATCCGGGCTGCGATATATATTCAGGAAAATAAAGACATTGAAATGTACAACATTGCAGCACAGATAATCATCCTACCAAAAGGATGATGACTCTATCAGAATCATCAGTCTACCATCAGACGATTGTCTGTCCTATGTACATGAAAATGAATTTATAAAACTCAGCATGGGAATGCCTGCCTCAGCTAGATCATGAAAACAGTATGAAGATAATTTATTGTATTGTATCTTATTACAGGTCTCCTCCCAGCATTGAAAGAACTTCAGATCCTCCTAATAAAGCATTTCACCCGATAAACGGCCTCATACTTTAGGGGGCAACTGTTATAGACATTTTTGTGCCTTACAGCTCTAAGCATGAAATGTCCATAAACCAAGGGCTCCTAAGTCCCTAAAAGTGTTGTTCTAACTCCTAAAGGAACAAGGTCAACAAATTACATCTTCTCCCAGAAGTTCTCCACCAGAAACTGCTCAGAATCAGTCAAATCAGGATCATTTCAGCTGCTCCACTAGCCAAGTGCGTTGCATAGCACCCAGGTCCACTATCTAGGTGCGTTGCAACGCACCTAAATGCACTACCAGGGTGCGTTGAGCGGGAAATGAAAAGTGGCAGAGTCATTCCACGAGGTGGAGAGACAATGGAAGCTTCCAGAATCTTCTCCAATGACACTTGCCTCACTGAATTCGACCAAGGATGAGTAAGAGGCTCTCAGTCTCCAAGTGGAAGCAAGAACTGACAGAGAGAAGACACTAGTCAAATCATAAGTTGACTCATACTCCTTGCATACATCTATATATGGATCCCTCATCCCAGAGATCCAGAGGCTGGAATTTTGTACATTGTAGAGAATTGTTGTTGGTTTTGAGATAGATATCAGAGTATTGGGTGATTTATGCTTTGTTGGAGGTGAAGAGGGGCTTCTTTGCTGGGAGGTTGATGCTGGATCAAGAATCATCAGTTGTAACTCCTCCTGGATCTTCTTTTTATATCAATAAAACTATTTGAGTTTCTCCTACATGCTTGTGTATCATTGATGTTTGTTACATTTGTATGTTTAGCTTAAATCTGATCCTAAGCTTTTTATGAATATAAACCCATGTCTTTGTATAGTTTCCTTCGTCTGTGATCTTGCAGGTACTTGGTGAAGCTGGGCAAGTAAGGGAGCAGGTAGCTGGAAGCTGTCAAAGAGGAGAGAGATTGGATCAAAGGACTAGCGCAAGACACAGGTTGGTTCATCCTATTTCTCTTTGTTTATAGTTCATAAAGAAGAATACAAAAGTAGTTTTCTCTGTTTGTTTCTAAGGTCACTGTCACACCTTAGTGGGATAGGGTCGTTCTGAATAGACACTTTTCCCGTTAACAAGGTTCAATAATATACTCTGGTGCTTGCACTTGATAATGAGGATGTACAACTAAAGAAGACTCTCCTTCTTCAGGTGACCCAACTCTACTGTCACTAGGAGTTACAAGGGCTCGTAGCCCTTCAAGCTGGCTTGGTGAAAACTTAGGAGGTTGGCCCCGAAGTCTACGGGACTTCCTCGGTAATTCAACCACGATTAAAATTTTAATTACTTCACACGCAAACAAAGAAAAATCTCAATGAAAAACACCTAAAGTCTCTAAATAACCAAATTTTTTTGAATCACACGCCTAAAGAATCTAGGAGGTCAAACCACACACAAACAGTAACTTTCAGTACCGAAAACACTAGTTGGTGATGAAATCCAACATTCGATTCAATACAGAAATGTCGGTTGGAACAGTTACCCTAGCAACCTGCTTAATGAATAGACTGGCACAAGTTTCTCGACTAAACTGTCTCGAGTGAAGAGAACCCCCCAGAAAATCCAAGTGAGTCTAGCCGACGTCTACTCCAGGTACAGTGGGATCTTCCCTCCACCGTCACCTTAGGAAAGAATCCTATAGAATATGGTCACTATGGTTACCAACGGAAACAAATATACCTGGGAGAACAGTCTGTGATCCGATACACACGCAAGGGTAGAGTGGCAAGCTCAATCCCCTTGAAGGCTCCTTGACATAATCCAAGGTTTACCAACAAGTGACCCCAGGCTCCTCGATAATGGTTAATCCGAGGTTTACCATTTTTAATAGGTGTATATCTTGTATCATTCCCAATGAGGAAGGATTGATTACCCCACTGGTTCGGACACGATCTCGTGCTTGACTCCTTTAAGAGGAGCTTCCCAGAGCATAGATGTAACAATTGGAATTTATCTCCTACCGCAAGATACAACTACTTGTTTGTTTTATTATCTTGGAGAGTTAATTACTCCCTACTCCAAGATACTAGCCTAAGCTATGTTGGTGATAAAGAGCCCTAGAAATAAAAAGATTACTAGATAGATTTTACTTTAAGCGTTATTTTTATTGGTTTTTTCTTAAGTCAAAAGGTGTGGAGATGAAACTTTATGGTGTGAAGACTCGACTCCAAATCACTAAAAATGCACTTAAGATGATAAACAATCCTTTTTCTTCAATGAATTTCTAGCTAAAGAAAGAGTTGAGAATGCAAATACTTGTAAAAACAAATCTTTCCTTAACAAACAAATAAAAAGAACTTTTTGTCTTTTCCAATACAATAAAAAATGAGACAACTAGTTATGCTCATGAAAATTTCCCTTTCTTTTCAAACACTCAAATACTATAAAAACAAACTTTTTCAAAAGAAATATTTTTTTTTTATTTTTTTTTTTTTTTTTTTTATAAAACACTCAAAACTATTGAAAAATCTAATCTTGAGATCTATAAATTCTAAAAAACTAATTGAAGTAAAAGCTTACAAGATTTCTTTTCAAGGATGTTTTACTTAGTTATGAGCAAAATAAGGACCAATTTTTCCAGAATCACAAATTAATAAAAAACAACCAGCTTTTGTTTTCTTTTTAAAAATAAAATCCAAAACTTTCAAAACAAGTTCTTTTCGAAGCTTTGCAAAGAGAAAAACGAGATGTATTCCTCAACAAAGGCAGAGTTTAAAGATCGGTCAGACTCATAAGAAGACCAGTAAAAACCAGGGTGATTTGAGGTCTCTAAGGCTTCTAAGCTCTGAGTTACTACAAAGACCAAACAAAGATCAAGCCAAGCACACAAAGCTTCTAGAAATTCACCTAAAACCTAAATGCCAATGGAATTAACCTATGAAAAGTTTCCGACAAGACATGTGTAGATCTGGGCAGAGGCTAAAACATATAAACAAATCCTAAGCTGACTGAATGAGATAATTTTAAGTTTTTTTAAAATTTTGACAGGGTCCGCAGGCTCCCAGTACAATTAGGTGTGGTACTGCTCTGTGTGTAAAGCAAAAGTGTAGGGATGTCTGCACTGTGTTACAAACAGAGGGTGCGGTCCTAAACCAAAAGCGTGAAAAACAAAAAATAATTCAAGATCTACAGAACCTACCCAATCCCACACACATCAAGCAAAAACTAGAAACCAAGAAAAATTTTCTCAAGTCAAAGCAAAAGCAAAGGCAAAAACCAAAAGTTCAAGTCCCCAACGGAGTTGCCATTTTGTCGGTCGGATAAGTCGTTCTTGCGGACAAGACCGACCTCCCTAGTATCTATGTATGTCTAGCGACAAGCAAACCAAACAAATTCTATCTTTCTCTAAATATGCGATTTACAAAAAAAGGCTAATAGATGTTTTAGGCCTACCTCGGGTCCAGTGCTAGTTTGTGGAAGCCACGCTTCGTTGATCCAAATGATCTCCTTTGTAAAGAATATGCAAACACAAACAGGCACACATATCAAATAGCATCTTAAAAGCCAATATAATAAACCATATTTATCATGATGATCAAGGAATTCACGAAATAAACCATATAAGACAATTTATTGAGAAAAATGAATCTGATTGTATTAACTTTAATCAAATAAGAACTTTACAACCTTGGTGCCTTGATGTTGTACAAGCTCCTCCCAGGGTCCAGCATGAATCTCCTCTACTTTGACAAGTTTCACTCTCTTCCCAATGAAGCCAAAAGGTATGTAATCTCTCATCTCAAGCTTAACTAGGGAGTCTTAATTCCAACAGCATTTACCCTAAAAAATGTTCAGCTTTCAACCTCCCTAGCAACCAGCCCAATGCCTCAATTTATAGAGCAGAGGAGGGAAGTTACTAGGTCCACCTTCAAAGGGATAAAACCCTCCTTCAAAGGGATAAACTCCTCCTATCAAGGGGTTAGCTCCTTTAGTTATGGGATGCATGAACCACCTAGGAACGAACCAACCACATCAAGATTCCTTCTAAAAGCCTCCAGAATTAACCCAAAGTGAGTTTTTAAGAATAAATTTGCGCCTTTTTAACTTTCATAGGGGTCTGCACCCACTCCTTTAGAGACAGAGCAGGCAGGTCTCCAGGTAACATGACCAATGGGTGCGAGACCACAGGTACTGGTAAGAGAAAGTGCGGAACCAGAGATTTATTGGTTTTTAAGGACTTTCTCTCATTTTTAAAGCTTGACATGAAGAGCTGAGATTTTAGACTTGCAAAGGAGGACAATTTGCGTGATGATAGACTCACACTGACTACAGAAAGTCATGGTGACAATATTTTGTGTAACAGTACATGTTTTCGTGATGTTTTAATATATATGTATATGGAGGTAAATACCACCATGAGCTATGTGTTATAGACATTTTTGTGCCTTACAGCTCTAAGCATGAAATGTCCATAAACCAAGGGATCCCAAGTCCCTAAAAGTGTTGTTCCAGCTCCTAAAGAAACAAGGTCAACAAATTACAGCTTCTCCCAGAAGTTCTCCACCAGAAACTGCTCAGAACTAGTCAAATCAGGATCATTTCAGCTGCTCCACTAGCTAGCTGCGTTGCAAAGCACCCAAATACACTAGCTAGGTGCGTTGCAACGCACCTAAATGCACTACCAAGGTGCGTTGAGTGGGAAATGACAAGTGGCAGAGTCATTCCACGAGGTGGAGAGACAATGGAAGCTTCCAGAATCTTTCCCAATGACACTTGCCTCACTGAATTCGACCAGTGATGAGTAAGAGGCTCTCAATCTCCAAGTGGAAGCAAGAACTGACAGAGAGAAGCCACTAATCAATTCATGAGCTGACTCATCCTCTTTGCATACATCTATATATGGATCCCTCACCAAGAGATCCAGAGGCTGGAATTTTGTACATTGCAGAGAATTGCTGTTGGTTTTGAGATAGATATCAAAGTATTGGGTGATTTATGCTTTGTTGGAGGTTGTTGTGGGGAAAAGTATCCAACACGGAATGACCCTATCCCACTCTAAGGGTGATAGTTCCTTAGCAACAGCCGAAGCAAAGCTATCTAAGATTACTTCTTTATGACATGCAAAATAGGAAAGGAAAAGATCCACTTACCGATGTCTTGCGCAAATGGTCAATCCAATCTTCTCTCTTTGCCGCTTGCTCCCAGCTCCTTGTCTTCTCACGGGCCCAGCTACACAAGATCCTGCAAACAAGACGAGAAAAGGAAACTACAAGAAGCATGCATTCATAATTGATTCAAGGATTAGCATAAATCAAATACGCAAGTAAGACAATACATCATTGAAACACAAGCAAATAGAAGAACCTCAAATGCTTTATTAATGGAAGAAAGTAAGGTTCAGGCGGTGATACAACCATAAGAGGCCCAATCCAGCATCACCTTCCCGACGGAAAGAAATCTCCTCTTCACCTCCCTCAAGCAATCACCCAATACTCTCAACTATAAACCAACAGCAATTCTTTGCACAAAATTCCGGCCTCCAGATCCCATGGGATGAGATCCTTATATAGAGTTTTGGAGTGAAGATAAGTCAGCTTGATGTGTGACTGTTGTCCTCTTCAACCCCAGTTTTTCTTTAGTTCTTGAGTCCACTAAGAGATTCTACCTTCCACTTGGAGTTTTAGAACCTCTTTACTCATCATTAGGCGAATCTTCTGATCCAAGTGTCAATTTGGAAGCTTCCTGGGCACTGACACATTGAGGAAAGATTCCTCCACATGTCCAAACTCGCTCAGCGCAGGTATCCCTTGATGGAGTTGACATTCAGCGCAGGTACACCATGGAGCAGTTGACATTCAGCGCATATGCTCAGTGGAGCAGCTGCTTTGATCCAAAATTGACCTGTTTTTGAGTGTTTTTCAGTGGAGAACTGATCTGAAGTGCTGTGGTTTGCTGACCTTGTTCCTCTAGGGGTAGGAACAACAATGTTTAGGGACTTTGGATCCCTCAGATTATTGACATTTCATGCTCTATGCTGTAAGGCACAAAAATGTCTATAACAGTTGCCCCCTAAAGTATGAGGTCGTTTATCGGGTGAAATGCTTTATTAGGAGGATCCGAAGTTCATTCAATCGTCGGGAGGTGACCTGTAACAAAATACAATACAATACATTATTTTTCATACTGCTTTCATGATCTAGCTGATGCGGGCATTTCCCATGCTCAGCTTTATAAATACATTTTCTGTACATAAACAGACGATCGTCTGATAGTAGACTGATAATTCTCTGCTTAAATTATCATCCTTTTAGTAGGATGATCATCTGCTGCACATGTCTATGTCTTTATCTCCTGAATATATATCGCAGCCCGGATGGATGAAACTAGATCCGGGGTCTTCAAACTTGTCCGATCTTCACTCTATGTACAGGTCGATTCATGTGAGAATTTCTTGGAGTCGAACATGGAAAGACATCGCTTGATTACCAGTCAATAATGTAAACTGTTAACAAGCCCGAGAGGAATCACCGATAATGATGATGACCCTCAAGGTACTACAGCACAATTCACGTGGCATGAATATAGGATTTGGCGTCGAACACCACGCAAAGTCTCCCGGTCGAAGGTCATTAATGTATACCTGTCGCCGGAAGTGAGAAACTTGCCATTGAGGCATGCAAGCTTCAAAGTACTGAGGGGGTGTCCCTAGATCAACTTCTTGGATAATGAGTTGATGTCGACAAGAAGCGATCTGTCAAAGGAGGGCCTTAATGAATCCCACATCAGTGACACAGAACGGAGCTAGTAATTGTGATGATTGGTGAAAACGATCTGTGAAATATGATTCAGGGTGGCGGTCATGAAAGGATGAAAGATGATGTATGGCAGTGGATGGGACCCGGTCGACACTCTCTGAATGACATCTCTTGAACATATAACGACACTGATGTGATGGATCAGTAGCATTACCCCAAATGTGGATGGTATGGCGAGACCATGGTGAAGGGACCGGTGAATGAAAACAACCCAACCCGATGTTTTTACGGAGGCAAAAGTGTCATGTTCAAGAGCGACTTGCTACCATTAAGCTTTGAGGTTCTCCCAATTTTTCCCCAGTCATTTCTGACCAGTACCTCTTTATTTTTGTCAAGCTTGAGGAGGATAACATATGCTTGTTCTATAACCTGCCCTTCGGGCAAGCCCATCGCTATGTTTTAACGAGCCTAGCGATAGGGAAACTCGTTCTCGTCTAAAGACAAGTTTATCGCTATTTAATATTTTTAACGAGCCTAGCGACAAAGACAACTCGGTCCTTTTCATTTTTAGAGAGTCTAAAAAGGGTACATAAAGCTAACTCCAAAGGTCCTTTTTCGTCATCTAATCCCTTAAGTCCGAAAAAGTATAAAACAATACAGAAGGGATGAATGTTCGATAGCTTTATCGAGCCGAACTAGACAAGCGCTCGATCTTTTTGTGCAATAATCCCTCAGGTCCAAAAAGATTAAAATCTAGAGGAGGGATAGCTCTTCCGGTCCTTTTAACGAGCTGGAAGGCCAAAACTCGGCAAACTTTTCATTTTTTACGAGTCAGTGAAAAGAGCTCAAAGAAGACTCGTATTTTGAGGAACGAGTGATAAACAGGAATAGCAGCAGATTCCAGGTACAGGTTGGAATTTTCCAATCACGGCAGTGTCACAAGGATGGCTAGGTGAAATCACTCTTCGCAGATGTTCCTCAAAATAGGTAAACAATCAAGTGGATGTGAATGATCGGCCAAATGACGAGTGGAGGTGACGGTGCAAACACGACCAAGGTTTTTACGGCCGATGAATTTACGGTCTCAAATGGTTATTTACCGGTTCATTTTTCTTGATGAGCTTGAACTCTGGGGGAAGCTTGCTCACATGTGCATTTATTTTTTAACGAGCATGAACTTTTGCTAAAACTGCTCGGTTTTGCGTTTATTTTTTAACGAGCATGAACTTTGCCAAAATTGCTCGTCTTTGCGTTTATTTTTTAACGAGCATGAACTTTGCCAAAACTGCTCGTTTTTACCAGTCATAAAGTAGGAAGGTCTCCTGGTAGGTTGCTCGCTATTTTTTAAGGAGCTTCATCTCGCTATGCTTTGCTCCATATACTCTCTTTATGCAAGCTGGGTATCGACTTATCCTACGGGTTAGAGGGGTTAGATCTACCTAAAAACTAAAAAGTCACCCGTGCTTGCATTCCAAGAGGTTTGCATGCCCCCAGGTATAAAGTCTAATTTCAAGGTCGCCCCTACTTTTCCATTAAAAACCCTTGTTTTCAACAGGTGAGGCCTACCTCTTTCAGGTTACCCAAAGATTGTTCCGTTAATCTTTCAAACAAAACATTTCTTCGGCTATGCCTACTAAAGATAGACAATGGTGAGTAACGGGCCCCCGTCCTCCCACATAACTTTAACAAGAGAATCTTTTTCCAGAACAACCCCATTCCTAACTGCCCCTTCTTCCTCATGAGAGCCGGACTCTCTTGCCGGCTCTTGCTCTTACGAAGATGAAGGAGGGGACGGGGTACGGACTAGTCATATTCTCCCGCGGAAATTCTACTTTAAACCCAAGGTTTTTTCTGACCCCAGCAGACCAGGATGCATGCCCCCTGGGTTCCGGCCCTACTTTCCCGAATCACTCGCACTCATCAGGAAGAAGAACCGGAGGTAGAGACCTTTCTTGATCGAAAAGACCATTCAGGATAGGTACGTGACTATTTGCGATGCGTGATCCCGGAAATGAAAGTTGGTCTACGAGCTTGACCATTCTTCCTTCGTAGTCTCGTCCAAGGAGTAGGTTATAATCCAAGGGTCCTTGGACGACCATCAAATTCATCTTGACAGCCTTCCCTTTCAATGTAATAGGCACATTAGGTAGAATCCCTAATGGTCGACTGGTTCCTTTGTCAAAACCCGAGAGATTCCTTATCTCAGGCAAAAGCGCTGGGCAACCCAGTGCTTTCCAAGCAATAGAGGACAGGATACTCACAGATGCCCCTTCATCAATGATAGTTCCAGCCATCACCATTTTGTATATTTGGACTATAATTCTAAATGGTATACTGGCTGGCAACCGGGGTCTGCCTAGTTGGTTCCAATCAAAGGACACAACCAGGTTGCTTGGTGGTGGGACCGAATATACGGCCGGATATGATCCTGACGATGCTCCTTCCTGCAGTGAAGGAGTGAGCGCATTGCCCTGATGCTCATCAGAATCGGCGTTGATGAAAAGAATCTAGATGGTGTCATCCTTACTCTCTTCGGTGAGGGTGTCAGCCGAAGATGAATCTTCAGTGACGGTGTCATTCGAAGACGAAACTTCTGAAGGGAGAACCGGGTCAACTGCCGTTTCGACCTTTGGACTTTCGTCCGGTCCGGATTCAGTAGGTTCATTTTCAGTGACTGACGCTTCAGCTAGCCCCACGAGCGGGGCAGCTATATTTTCAACCAACGAAGGACTTGGCGCGAGTTTTTGATATCCAGGAGGAAGTAGCAACGGTGCAACCGGTTGATCTTCCAAAACTCTCTTTGCTTCGTCTAAAAAGGTACAACGGCGGAGGGTGTGATTACCTTCACACAGTTCGCAGGGGAATCTCATTCCCCTTCGTCGTCTAGAACCTTCACTTTCGCTGGTCGATGGTAAGCATTCAACCTGGCTGTCAGAGGTTGATGCTTCCGAACTGTGCAAACGAGGGGACCAGTCCCTTAGTATTCGGGGAATACTGGGACAATCACGGTGGAAGTGGTCTCCTTCACATATGACACATGGCGGCTTAGGCCTGGTCTGTGCCGTGTGTGGATTTTGGTTAGATGTCTTTTGCTTGCCCCCAGCCGCCTTTGGCTCCTTCTGCTTCTTTTCCTTCTTCTTCTTCTCCTTTTTCTTCTCTATGGGAGCTCGGCTTTCGGCGGCTCGACCTTTCGAAGAGGAGGGATCGGAATCCTTCTTCTTCTCTATGGGAGCTCGGCTTTCGGCGGCTCGACCCTTCGAAGAGAAAGGATCAGAGGAAGATCTATAAGAAGCGGAAGGCTGGAGGGCAGCTCTAGACTGGTCTAACTGTTGACTCAACTGTTCAGGAACCGTGGTGGTCTGAACTACAGTGGTTGAGAATAGCCATACCGGCAGGCCAATTGTCAGTCCTGGAAGCGACAACGTGGCCATGTGGGGCGCACCAACTTCTCCCCAAGAGGAGAAAGGGCTAGGGTTCCCATCATGTGGAATCCCTTGGTTGGCGTGTTCCATGTTCTCAACCTCAAGATCAACGCAGGAATAAGGGGTGATTATGTTCCGTTTAAAATGAATTTTATATGACGACGCTTTAGACACAACTTGCTTTTTCACTTTTTAAGAGTTGAGAAAAAGCTAAAGATGACTCTAGTCTCCTTCGATGTATTAACGAGCCCGAAGTGACAAATGCTCGGATGGACTTTTTCAGTTATAGAGTTTGAAAAAGGCCAAAAGAAACTACTCTGGAGTTCTAGGCAGAGGGTGTGCCAAACCTTTCGCGAAACCACAGAATACGTTTTACGGTACGAGTGGTCGATCTTCGTGAATGCTGTGTTCACTGCATCGCGATCAGTAGGGCGGCCGACACAGCTTCCTATGGATAAAGGCTTTGTTCCTATAGGGGTCTCCCAATATATGCGACAGTACGCGGGAGCACAAATCCGTATTAGTGCTATCGTCCCTCAGGAGGAATCACCCACCTTCATAGAGATCGACAGTCACTATGTTTAACGACGCCGGAACACGTCTCTACCTAGACCTCTACTGTGTTTCGTTATGTTTCAAAGCGTTGTTATGTAAATTCAGTTCGTTTTAGGTTGATCTTGCTTAGCAGTTTGCCTTTACGGATCACCACGTGATGTATGATACAACTCCTAAATGCAGTCTAAGAATGATAAGCAAGCTTTTTCAATTCTTTCAACTTATGAAAATCTTAACTACTGAGGGAAAAGAAAGACATCATCTTTTCAAACAGATCATAGAGCACACACTGATGCACTTTCCTAAGTCGACATGCAAACTGTCAAAATGCACATGCACAATGCAAGTATTTCTTTTCTCCTTCCTTAATGTTGATGTATTACAAAAAGAAAGCTATTGTATGATTTCGAATTCAATTTCAAGCGAAAGCAAACAAGTTTTTGTCCAATAATCAAAAGAACACCTTAAGATTCACTCGTTTCAACACAAGAAATACTGAAATCCGAACCATATAACGAAAGCAAATGCTCAAGCAGCTATGAACAGCAATAAACTAGCTCTTAGAATCACAACGACACTTTATCACAGGTCTAGATTCAAGAGGCCACAACAAGACTAGTTCACTTTCGTTATGGGAAACTGTAAATGAATATAAGAAATACAACAAGAACAATCACAGTTTCTTCATACAACTGAGGCGGAATGATGGCAAAGAATGATAGTTTCAGATGGGTATACAGGTTGACAACAGGCTGCAAAAAACAATACTGAAAACTGGGCAACAGAAAGCAGGGAACCCCAGTTGCACAATGCAAAACTGGATCAGCGCAAGTAGAACACTGTCAATCTGACATTCAGCGCAGGTAGCCCCTTCGGGACCTGCGTTGCAGCGCAGGTAGCCTTCACTGCAGCTGCACTGAAGAGAAAACTCTCGTCTCTCTTTGGTTCCGGGTCACAGATTGCTCAAAAATCAATGGTTTTTGGCCAAATCAGAGGCTATCAGTCAAGTATACACTAGAGGATGATTAAAGGAAGATGAACACTATCACAAAGAGTTAATAAGAGTCCTTGTGGATCAGCTCTTCAAATCATAAACATGCCCAGAACTGAGCTAGAGTAGCTGCCCTCTACTTTGCCTTCGAATGATTCGAATGCAGTTCGATTCGGTACTCCCTTTGTTTAAGAAATGAATAGCAAGAAACACAAGCTACCAACAAGACACGATCCCCAGCGGAGTCGCCAGTCTGTTGTGGGGAAAAGTATCCAACACGGAATGACCCTATCCCACTCTAAGGGTGATAGTTCCTTAGCAACAGCCGAAGCAAAGCTATCTAAGATTACTTCTTTATGACATGCAAAAGAGGAAAGGAAAAGATCCACTTACCGATGTCTTGCACAAATGGTCGATCCAATCTTCTCTCTTTGCCGCTTGCTCCCAGCTCCTTGTCTTCTCACGGGCCCAGCTACACAAGATCCTGCAAACAAGACGAGAAAAGGAAACTACAAGAAGCATGCATTCATAATTGATTCAAGGATTAGCATAAATCAAATACGCAAGTAAGACAATACATCATTGAAACACAAGCGAATAGAAGAACCTCAAATGCTTTATTAATGGAAGAAAGTAAGGTTCAGGCGGTGATACAACCATAAGAGGCCCAATCCAGCATCACCTTCCCGACGGAAAGAAATCTCCTCTTCACCTCCCTCAAGCAATCACCCAATACTCTCAACTGTAAACCAACAACAATTCTTTGCACAAAATTCCGGCCTCCAGATCCCATGGGATGAGATCCTTATATAGAGTTTTGGAGTGAAGATAAGTCAGCTTGATGTGTGACTGTTGTCCTCTTCAACCCCAGTTGTTCTTTAGTTCTTGAGTCCACTCAGAGATTCTACCTTCCACTTGGAGTTTTAGAACCTCTTTACTCATCATTAGGCGAATCTTCTGATCCAAGTGTCAATTTGGAAGCTTCCTGGGCACTGACACATTGAGGAAAGATTCCTCCACATGTCCAAACTCGCTCAGCGCAGGTAGCCTTTGATGGAGTTGACATTCAGCGCAGGTACACCATGGAGCAGTTGACATTCAGCGCAGATGCTCAGTGGAGCAGCTGCTTTGATCCAAAATTGACCTGTTTTTGAGTGTTTTTCAGTGGAGAACTGATCTGAAGTGCTGTGGTTTGCTGACCTTGTTCCTCTAGGGGTAGGAACAACAATGTTTAGGGACTTTGGATCCCTCAGATTATTGACATTTCATGCTCTATGCTGTAAGGCACAAAAATGTCTATAACAGAGGTGAAGAGGGGATTCTATGCTGGGAGGTTGATGCTGGATCAGGAATCATCGGTTGTAACTCCTCTTGGATCTTCTTGTTTTATCAATAAAACTATTTGAGTTTCTCCTACATGCTTGTGTATCATTGATGTTTGTTACATTTGTATGTTTAGCTTAAATCTGATCCTAAGCTATTTATGAATATAAATCCATGTCTTTGTGTAGTTTCCTTCTTCTGTGATCTTGCAGGAACTTGGTGACGCTGGGCAAGTAAGGGAGCAGGTAGCTGGAAGCTGTCAAAGAGGAGAGAGATTGGATCAAAGGACTAGCGCAAGACACAGGTTGATTCATCCTATTCCTCTTCATTTATAGTTCATAAAGAAGAATACGAAAGTAGTTTTCCCTGTTTGTTTCTGAGGTCACTGTCACACCTCAGTGGGATAGGGTCGTTCTGAATAGACACTTTTCCCGTTAACAAAATGGCGACTCCGCTGGGGATCGTGTCTAGTTAGTTTGTTTGTGTTTCTCTTGTTGTTTGTTTCATAAACTTAGAAGTAGCAAATCGAACTGCATTTGCCATTAACAAATGCAAAGTAGACATCTGCTACTTCAATCCATTCACTAGATCTGTTTATGATTTGAACAACTGATTCACAAATGATCTGATTTCCCTTTGTGGTAGCTCTTAGACCTTCTTTAAATCTACCCTCTGATTGTGCATTACTGATTGCTTTTACTCGGCCAAAAACCATAGATTAAACTGCAAATCGTGACCCAGAACCCAGATAGAATTCTCGTTTTTTCCCCAGCGCAGGCTCTGTGAAGAGATTCTGCATTTCAGCGCAGTTCCCGAGAGGGAAACCTGCGTTGCAATCCAGTTTCTCTGTGTAGCAGGTGCGTTGATCAACCTAGCCTTGTGCAGCTGAGGTTCTTTGCTCAATTTTTTCAGTTTTGTCTCTGATTTTTGCAGCCTGTGATCAGTGTGTGTGTTTGTTTAAAAGCCCCTTTTCTTTGCCTTAATTCCGCCTCAGTTGTATAAAAGAAACTATATGTGTTTTTGTGTGTTTGTTGCGTCATTTACAGTTTCCCATTAAAAAAGTAGAATAGTCATACTGTCGTCCTTTGATTTAGATCTGTCGTAAGTGTCGATTTTGATCTTAGGAGAAAGTTTATTTGCTATTGACAATTGATTATGCTTTTACTTTTGCCTTTGGCTTGAATTTGTGAATTTCTAGTGTCAAAACAAGTGTTTATTTCAAAATCATAAAGTGTCGTAATCGTCTCTACCTTTTGATTTCGAAAAGAAGCTTGTTTGTGTTTTTCACTTGAAAATGAATTCAAATTTGTACAACAACTTTCTTTTTAGGCATCGATATTAAGAAAGTGAAAAACAAATACATGCACATGTGCATTTGCATATTGACAGTATGTTTGGCTTGATTTAGGAAAAGTGCATTTACAATGTGCTCTTTGCTCTTTGAGAAAAGATTGTGTCTTTCTTTTCCCCTTGTAGCTAGGATTTTCATTGCTGAAAAGAGATAAAAGCTTGCTTATCATCTTTAGATTGCATTTTAGTAATTACATCTACATCTCGTGGTGAACCCAAAAGGAAAACTTCATAAGAAAGATCAAATTAAAATAAATTCAATGAACTTAACAACGCTTTGGAACTTAACGCACAACATTTAGAGGTCTAGGCTAGAGACGTATTCCGACGTCGTAAAGCCTGGTAACTGTTGTCCTCACTGATGGTTGGGTGATTCCTCCACTTTGAGACGATAAGTGCCAGTACGGACTTGTGCTCCCACGTACCGTCGAGTATATTTTGGGAGACCCCTATAGGCTTAAATCCTTTATCCATAGGAAGCCGTGTCTACCGCCCTATCGATCGCAATGCACTGAACACAGCATTCGGGAAGATTGACTGCCGTACCGTAAAAAGTATTCTGCAGTTTTGCGATTGGTTTGGTACTCCCTCTACCTAGATCTCTAGAGCAGTCCCTTTCGTTCCTTTTCAGACTCCTTAACGGAAAAGGTCCATCTGAGCACTTGTCACTTCAGGCTCATTAAAAATTGAAGGAGACTAGAGTCATCTTTTGTTTTTTCTCGACTCTTAAAAACTGAAAAAACAAGTTGTGTCAAAGTGTCTAAAATTTATTTTAATCGGAATAACATCACTGTTCCCTCGTTGGTCTTATAAGTTAGTCTCCCTTCATCGCAAGTTCTTGTAGAATCGCTAGGAAATCTTTTGGATAGACTAGATATGTCTGAACAGCCATCGACATCCAGGACTGTGTCGTCTGACACAACAGTAGCTGAGTCTCCTGCTGCTACTCCAACGATGTTCGCCGGTATACCATCTGTCCCGGCAAGTTATCAACAACAAGCCGGAGTCCAATCAAGAACTGCTTCGACGACATGGTTAGTTCCTATTTCTTCATCCGGATTATCATCTGGTATTTCTTATGTTGAAACTCAACAAATTGATCCAATGTGTCTTCAAAGGCCAATTTACCCTTTAAGTACTGGATTGCCACCATATGGAGGGTAGTATGCCTTTTCATTGTTCCCTCCCAGAGAAAAACCATATGGGAGTTTACAACAAAGTTCAGGTCAAACTGGAATTACATCCAGTGGTTGGGTACCAATACTGCCTCAACAACCAAGGGTTGTATATTCAATGCAACCAGTCCACCCTGTGTCGGATATTCCCACTATACCTGCTATGGTGACTACATCGCAAGTACAAGCGCTACCTGTTGTATGCCAACCCCAAGTTTCTCAGGTTGCAATACAACAGCCTCTTGTCTCAACGACTCAATCAGAACCTCAAGTTAGTGACTCCTTATCTGGAGCGACTCAGGCTCAAACAAGTACTATGACTCCTCATCTTGGTCAATCATCCAGTATTGGACAACAGCAAATGGTCCAAAAACCAGGGCTGGTTCAATCTAAACAACCGCAATTCCAGCAATCATATCAAGGACCTGAGCAACAAGTCTTTGTAAGTAATGGGCAACCGCATTTCCAAAGTGGTTATCAACAACCATATTATAATGGTTATGCCCATCAACCTTGTCAAAGTTGCCAACATCAAATACATTATGTTGGTATGAAAAGACCCATTGCTCAGGCGATTCCATCTTATCCTGGGTATGCTTCGCCTAACCTGAATCAACAATTGCCCTTTGTAGCAACTCTAGAATTACAAGATCTAAACCGGCTGACGAATGATCCAATTGCTTATGCCCCTTGGTGGCCAGCGATTCCGCATAAACTTCCGTCAGATATTCCTAAATTTAATGGAAATCCGAGTGAAGATCCGTCGAATCATGTGATGACATTTCATCTGTGGTGTTCATCAAACACCCTAAACGATGATTCGATTAGGCTTCACCTTTTTTAGAGGACGTTAATTGGTCCAGCAGCAAAATGGTATATCGAATTGCCTAGAGCTTCATTCGACAACTTCAGTACCCTAGCCACAACCTTTTTAACCCATTTTCAATTACCGATAAGGTACGAAACGGGAACGGAACTCCTTACCAACTTCAAACAAACGACGGCCACTCACATATCTGATCATATACATGAGTGGCGACGTCATCGTAGAATGGTAAAAACATATGTTCCCGATCATCTCTTAGCTGAATGGTTTATAAAGTCATTACTACCTTCCATCACGGAAGATGTGGTAAAAGGGGGAGTTGTCACAGAAGAGAAAGTTATCGCTCGTGTGCAATATTTGGACTTGATTTACACTCAGTCTAGCACGCTCTACGATAAAATACCTAACGCTCCTAGACCGGAATTCTCAGTCACTCCTCCTCCTAAATCAAACAATGACTCTCATGCCGGAAATGGTGTGATTGGCGTAACAGACACGAGATCGACAAAGGCTACATCTAAAAAGGCCCGTAAGATTTCTAGTCAAAATGCAAATGAGGAACTTCTTGCCTCGGAAGTGAATGCCATGTCGACCGACAAGGGCAAACAACTGAAGCAACCAGGGGGCAAGAAGAAAAAGAAAGGGAGAAAAAGGAAGCAGGATGAGTCATCTCCTGAAAAACCTTCTACAAACCCTTCTGGGCAAAGGAAACCCCCTGCGGGGTGCCATATATGCGATGAGGATCACTGGACCTCAGAATGTCCGTACAAAGTTGAGCTTAAAAAATTCTTTAAGAGTTTGAAAACCTCAGCAGTGTTGACTGATCCGTTTCCAAACCCGGGAACCAAACTGGTTGCTAATCAAAATTCTTCCCAATCCCAAGTGCTTATGTTGTCTATATCAAAGCAACAAAATGATGCTTTGGCAAGGAATAAAGATTACGGGAATCCACAGGTGTCGAATAGCAAGGCTAATGAACAACCTAGTAGTTTGACAACAACTTTGACCAAAGTTGTGCCACCCATCATTCCTGAACAAATGATAAAGTCGCCAAAGGGAGTAGTGCACAAATCGACATTTAATCCTCGTGCAAAAATAGCATAGAATTATAATATAATAGAGGACCTAGCCCAATCGCCGTCCGCTATGTCGACACTTGAGGTATCGCAAAATTGCCTCTCCCAAGAGCAAGCTTTATTATCAGCAATAGGTGGCATTGACCCAATGGATTCCAATCTTGTGGCCTTTGATCATAAAGGATATGACCCTCAGTTACCAGCTCAACTAGCTTTCCTTATTCAAGTGAAAGCCCTCAACAAAACTGTTCATCGAAAAATTATTGATGAGGGGGCATCTACATGCATTAAGTCGATGAGTTGCTGGAAAACTTTAGGATCTCCAACCTTGTCGCGATCTTCGACGACATTAAAAGCATTCGACGGAAGGACATATACCCCATATGGTATCCTAAGTAACTTGAAAGTTGAACTAGGAGGGAAAACAATAGGAATTGATGTTGAAGTAATCGACGGGAACCTTGATTACAACATCCTATTGGGAAGACCCTGGATATATGCCATGGCCGCAGTTGTGTCAACCTACTTCAGGAAGATTGCATTTCCCTTCCAAGGAGGAATTACAATCGTCGACCAACAAACATTTCTCCCCAACAGTTCACAAGTTACGGGAAACATTCCAATGATCCATGGAAGCAATCATTCGCTCCAAAATATCGGAGTAGGTCTCCTAAAATACCCTGCCTTAATGGGTACTTTTTCCCTACCGCCTCCGAGTAATCTGGCGGAAGTGGCCACAGTGGAATATGAAACCTTCTATATCTAATGGATTTGGACTCTGAGGACAGTTCTTATCTCGTGTCGACCTCGTTAAAAAATGAAACAAGGAGTCATGAGGAAAGTTCTTTTACTGTATCAACCTCATTAAAAAATGAAACAAACCCCTTTCCAAATCTCAAAGGTAAACCTTCATTCCAACCACCGAGTTGAATGCGATGAAGCTTGGGGGGCATGCACCTCGATTTGTGTTATTATGCTGGGGGCATGCAAACTTATCACGAGCAGTGTTACTGTAGGGTTCAAGCTCGTTAAAAAATAAACCCATCATGAGCAATGTTACCGCAGGGTTCAAGCTCGTTAAAAAATAAACCCGCCTCGAGCAGTTTTAGCGCATAGTTCAAGCTCGTTAAAAAATAAACATAAGACCGAGCAAATTTTTCCACCCGCGTTTAAGCTCGTTAAAAAAATGAACTATCCCCCAGTAAATAACCACCGTGAATGAAGCGTTTTCAGCCATTAAAGCCTTGGTCGTGTTTGCACCGTCACCTCCACTTTTCCATTGGCTGATCATTCACCTCCATTTGATTGTTTACCCATTTTGAGGAACAGCTGCAAAGAGCGATTTCACTAGCCATCCTTTTGACACTGCCGTGATTGGAAAATTCCAAGCCTTACCTGGAATCAACTGCTACCTTTTTTATCACTCGTTCCTCAAAAGACGAGTCTTCTTTAAGCTCTTTTCAACTGACTCGTAAAATATGAAAAGATTGCTGAGTTTTGGCCTTCCAGCTCATTAAAGCGACAAGAAGTGCTATCCCTCCTCTAGATTTTAATCTTTTTGGACCTGAGGGATTATTGCACAAAAAGATCGAGCGCTTGTTTTGTTCGGCTCGTTAAAACTATCGAAAACTCATCCCTTTTGTATTGTTTTATACTTTTTCAGACTTAAGGGATTAGATGACGAAAAAGGAACTTCGGAGTTACCTTTACGTACCTTTTCAGACTCTCTAAAAATGAAAAGGACCGAGTTATCTTTGTCATTAGACTCGTTAAAAAGATTAATAGCGACAAACTTCTCTTTAGGCGAGAACGAGTTTCACTATCGCTAGGCTCGTTAAAACATAGCGATGGGTTTGCCCGAAGGGAAAATTATAGAACAAGCATATGTTATCCTCCTCAAGCTTGACAAAAATAAAGAGGTACTGGTCAGCAATGACTGGGGAAAAATTGGGAAGAA
The DNA here is from genome assembly GCA_031772625.1 of Pinus tabuliformis. NCBI lineage: Eukaryota > Viridiplantae > Streptophyta > Pinopsida > Pinales > Pinaceae > Pinus > Pinus tabuliformis. The sequence goes on from CM062816.1 coordinate 440,641,254, forward strand.
AACTCAAAGAAACTTTATTGGTAGCAAGTCGCTCTTGAACATGACACTTCCACTCCATGCCTGAGTCAGGTTGGGTTGTTTCATTCACCAGTCACATCACCATGGTCATGCCACACCATCCATATTTGGGGTAAATGCTACCAATCCATCACATAAGTTTCGCCGACATGTTCAAGAGAAGTCATCCAGAGAAGTCACCTGTGTCCCATCCACTACCATACATTATACTTCATTCTTTCATGACCGCCACCCTGAACCATATATCATCAGATCGTTTTCACCTCCATCAAAATCATTTGCTCCGTTCCGTGTCATTGATGTGGGATTCATTAAGGCCCTCCTTTGACGGATCGCTTCTTGTCGACATCAGCTCATTATCCAAGAAGTTGATCTAGGAACACCCCATTCAGTACTTTGAAGCTTGCATGCCTCAATGGCAAGTTTCTCACTTCCGGCGACAGGTATACATCAATGACCTTCGACCGAAAGATTTTGCGTGGTGTTCGATGCCAAGTCCTTTATTCACACCACGTGAATTGTACTGCAGTACCTTGAGGGTCATTATCATTATCGGTGATTCCTCTCGCGCTTGTTAACAGTTTACATCATTGACTGGTAATCAAGCGATGTCTTTCCATGTTCGACTTCAAAACATTTCTCACATGGATCGACTTGTACTTCGAGTGAAAATTGGACGAGATTGAAGACCCCATATCTAGTTTCATCCATCCAGGCTGCGATATATATTCAGAAAAAATAAAGACATTGAAATGTACAGCATTGCAACACAGATAATCATCCTACCAAAAGGATGATGACTCCATCAGAATCATCAGTCTACCATCAGACGATTATCTGTCCTATGTACATGAAAATGAATTTATAAAGCTGAGCATGGGAATGCCCGCCTCAGCTAGATCATGAAAACAGTATGAAGATAATGTATTGTATTGTATCTTATTACAGGTCTCCTCCCAGCATTGAAAGAACTTCAGATCCTCCTAATAAAGCATTTCACCCGATAAATAGCCTCATACTTTAGGGGGCAACTGTTATAGACATTTTTGTGCCTTACAGCTCTAAGCATGAAATTTCCATAAACCAAGGGATCCTAAGTCCCTAAAAGTGTTGTTCCAGCTCCTAAAGAAACAAGGTCAACAAATTACAGCTTCTCCCAGAAGTTCTCCACCAGAAACTGCTCAGAACTAGTCAAATCAGGATCATTTCAGCTGCTCCACTAGCTAGCTGCGTTGCAAAGCACCCAAATACACTAGCTAGGTGCGTTGCAACGCACCTAAATGCACTACCAAGGTGCGTTGAGCGGGAAATGACAAGTGGCAGAGTCATTCCACGAGGTGGAGAGACAATGGAAGCTTCCAGAATCTTTCCCAATGACACTTGCCTCACTGAATTCGACCAGTGATGAGTAAGAGGCTCTGAGTCTCCAAGTGGAAGCAAGAACTGACAGAGAGAAGCCACTAATCAATTCATGAGCTGACTCATCCTCTTTGCATACATCTATATATGGATCCCTCACCAAGAGATCCAGAGGCTGGAATTTTGTACATTGCAGAGAATTGCTGTTGGTTTTGAGATAGATATCATAGTATTGGGTGATTTATGCTTTGTTGGAGGTGAAGAGGGGATTCTATGCTGGGAGGTTGATGCTGGATCAGGAATCATCGGTTGTAACTCCTCCTGGATCTTCTTGTTTTATCAATAAAACTATTTGAGTTTCTCCTACATGCTTGTGTATCATTGATGTTTGTTACATTTGTATGTTTAGCTTAAATCTGATCCTAAGCTATTTATGAATATAAATCCATGTCTTTGTGTAGTTTCCTTCTTCTGTGATCTTGCAGGAACTTGGTGACGCTGGGCAAGTAAGGGAGCAGGTAGCTGGAAGCTGTCAAAGAGGAGAGAGATTGGATGAAAGGACTAGCGCAAGACACAGGTTGGTTCATCCTATTCCTCTTCATTTATAGTTCATAAAGAAGAATACGAAAGTAGTTTTCCCTGTTTGTTTCTGAGGTCACTGTCACACCTCAGTGGGATAGGGTCGTTCTGAATAGACACTTTTCCCGTTAGCACTATGTTATAAATCTCAAATAAGCAGTATGGGTGTCATGTCATTATAGTTACCATGTTGTTATGTTGTCATGTTGGTTTTCTTTTCAACAGGGTAATCATTGTAAATACTGCATCAAGCTATGTTATAAAGCTCCATGGGAAGTATGTTTGTTTTTTAGTAGTTTTTCTTAGGTATAGGTGTGGTTGAACACCGAGGATGGTGTCCCCCAAGGGGGAGAGTTTTGTAATAGCTCTGGTGAAAATTTCATGTAATAAAATTTAATAAAGGAAAAAATAATAACCACGGTTGATGGGATACTTATTCCAAGCTGAATGTTGGGAAAAACATCTTAATGGGTGTTCATTTGTTAATTATGGCTAAGGAATTTGGAAAAGGCAAAGGCAAAGGCAAAGGTTTTGGAAAAGAAAAATGAAAATTTTGGCACATTTATTTATTAAAATAATGGAAATTCGGAGAAAAGGAAGGTGAAAGGTCACATATTGCATGTGAGGAGGAAAATGAAGGAAAATAATGGAAAATGAAGAAAATAGAGGTCTAATTGATAGAAAAGGCTTATGAGGATGAGTTTGTAACCTTTTGTCAATTCACTTTTGGAGCTCTCTCATCATTCTCTCTCTCTCTCACTCTTGGACACTCAGGGTTTTCTTGAAGCACTTTGGAATTGTCAAAAAAGGAAAATAAGGCAAGAGGAAGGAAGTAGCAAGAAAGGAAGAGCAGGATCAATCAACTACACTAATATTCTTCGTAGGCTTTTCCTTGCTAGATTTTGAGTGCATGGTATTTCATGTGGTTATTTTGTTGTTATGGAATGGGTTTTTCCAGGTCTGACATTGTTTTCAGCTTAGCCTTTCCATTTTCGGAAATCCATGGTGTGATGGGGTTCTCATGTTTTGGTTGAGATAGATTGCCGGATGGATTCAAAGCTGAGTGAGGTGGATCTTCGAATGATAGAAGACATGGCATAGTAACTCATGAACTAGACTGTGGGTTGCGGTAAAGATAGATTCTATGATTCCTTGGTGGGCCTAGGAATACTTGTTGTTGATTTGCAAGATATTTGGTAAATCTAAGAGGTGGATTGCTCTTCATTGGGCCTAGTAATTCCGGATTGGGATATGCGGTAAAGCGTGGAGAGTGGATCTTAGTTTAGGTCCTAGTGATTTGGTGTGGATTATGATAAATCTTGAGAGACTAGGAGATAGGAAAATTCCTCACAGTGTAGGTGGAGAAATCCAGTGGAATCCATGTTTGTTTGGCCTAGTGATCTGGTGGAGATCATGGTAAAGCCTATTATTACATGTTTATTGTGTTGTCCTAGTGATACATGATGGATTACAGTAAAGCCTAGTTTCTATTGATGAGGGTGAGGTGGTTTAGCCTTAGGATGCCCTGGTTGGTTCTTTTGGTTTGAGTCCCACATTCATTCTTGGAATATGGCATGGGGTTGAATGGTTGAATAGGGATTTGGCTCAACCATTCTATGGTCGAGTGGAACATGGTAGTCCCATCCCGGGTTTGGATTTTGCATCATAAATATGAGGTTATTTATCCTTGTATTTCTATGAGTAATATACTAGTTTATATGTGGATCATATGGATGTGATTTCCTTGGTATTTCTATTGCTATTCTGTTGGTTATGTATATGTTTTATGACAGTGGATATGTATGGCTCTCATCATGTTTTCACTTGTAAATGAATGGAAAATGTATCTATGACCAAATAGATGATAATGCAACAAATGATATGAGGGAACAATGCTTATTATCGATTGTCAGATAAGTATGAGAACCTTATGCTTAGATTTCTTATTTACGCTTGTAGATTACATATTTGTGATATGTTTGACGAAATGCCTGTCATGGCTAATAGGAGTCCAGTTAAGGGATTTTTCAAGTATTTGCATTTGCATCATCATTCCCTTGTTATCTTTCTATTTTGAAGGTGTCATCTAATTCTAGGTAGTGACCTAGGCATTGGGCCTGAAAAAGTGGCTCAAATTTTGGGGATGTTGGCACTACACTGAGAAAAATAGTCCCTAGACACTGGCATGCCTTATCATGAGAGTGTCCATAGCTTCATGGACACTATTAGGTCCATATCATGGGCGAAATCGGGGGTTAAGTGGTCTAAAACCTCAGTGGGACCCAAGGGTTGGTGACCATAAATGTTTGGATGGTTTTGATGTGGGAGGAGGGTGTTACAGAGTGGTATCAGAGCATGGTTCACCCCTTCAACTAGATGGGAAGTGTGTTGGTCATGCATTCATGTTGCTTTCACATGTATTAATCATCCTTGTGGTCTATGTGATTTTTTCATATGCATGGTGTCAATAAGGGTTGTAGTGATGTCTCCATGAGAAAGAGGGTGTTGTTGTTATGAATTATGTCCTCATGAGTGTATGATTGGTTACATGTTGTTTATGCTTTGGAATTGTAAGTATACGATGGTATGGTTGTTGTTGTCATGCATGAGGTCATGGTATGTGTAGTTGATATGGTCATGCATTGATGACTGGACTCTAACTAAACTGATGGTTACATGGTTACGTGCTTATATATTATATGTATATATGTGTTGGGTGATTTAATTGTGAGTTAAATCCCTGTCATTAATTGTCAACCTGGGGTTCATAGAACTGGCGAGGTATAACTGTACTATATGTACTAGGTGGTTATTTATGAGAATATATTAATCTAATGAAATTGAAGCTAACTACAAAGTTAATTAAATCAATCCAATCCAAACCAAACCAAACATAAAGAAGTTGAAATCACACTTGCATAAAGGAAATCACACTTGATTGAAAATGAAAATCACACCTACATAAATGAAATCACACTTGTAGAATTGAAATCACACCACACTTTCATAAATGAAAATCACACCATACTTGCATAATTTAAATCACACTTGATGAATTGAAATCACACTTACACCTACTGGAATGAAATCACACTTGCTGAAAGGAAAAACACACTTGCATAAAATGAAAACACACTTGCTGAAAATAAATGAAATAAAATAACTACACTATGTTACCAATATGTACAAATATGTGCAAACTATGGTTGATGGGGGGCCTCCATTCCTCAGCAAGCACACTTGAACAACTATCACATCTTGGAGATCAAAGTTGTAGTATGTATTTCATAAAGATGAAGTTACAAGATATTACAAGAATTATCTCTCCTCACTTTACAAATCACATCTTGGATGGAAATTGAAATCTCCAACTAACAACTAGCAACTAGCTACTAATGACTAATTATTTAACAACTAAAAACCCTTTGTATGAAGGTTTCACTCCTATTTATACAAAAATTGAGGATAAATATACAATAAATATATATCCTTAGATCTCTCCTAAATCCACATTTACCTCTTGTGGTTACAACCAATCACCTAAAAATGTAAGATACAAATCCTCTCATCCATGATTCTTCTCCTTTGAATGTGCATAGTTAATGATCCACATCTTCTACAATTATTCCACAAATATTCATGAGTTGGAATTTGAAATTCGAATTTATGGTTGGGTGGTCAAGTAGGACCCTTATAGAATCTCCAAGTAGGCCTACAATATCACAAAACTCATAACACTTTTAGATATATAGGAAAACATGTTAATTTCCTAATATTTAATCACAAATTCACTTATAATGCTTAAAATCAATGACTTGGAAAATAATAATGATAAACCCATGTAATAATGAAAATGGTTACTTAATGTAAGTTTATGGGGCTATAGAGTTACAAAATGAGGGTAAAATGATGGAAATGTGGGTAAAAGTGGATGACATTTTGGAGGCCCAAAAAAAGTTGTCATGATGATGTTATACATGTAGTACACTAATTGGTTGTTCTTGCAGATGAGATTGGTTTTTACTAAGGTACGTTGGTTGTTTTGATTTGGTTTAGCTAACATAGTATGCCTTGCAGGAAAGAGATCAAAATGGCTAGCAAGATGGTATACTACAAAGACACTCCCTATGAATCAGATGAGTTGCGTATTGGGCACTCTTCTGACTTACTAGACACATTAAGAAGCTTGAAGGAAGAAATAACGAGTTGTAAGGAAGACAATGAAAAAATCATGCAGGCAAAGGAGAAATGAGTAGAGGTTAATGCTATACTCATTCAAAGTTTGTCAGAATTGCAGCGAAAAAGGTCACTTCGGATCAGCTATGGATACGAGGATATAACTAATGGGGCATATGTTAGTAGGTTTAATGGTGGTCATAGGTCAAATATAGATGTAATGGTTAGAATTGGTAGATTGTTGGATTCTTCGGATAGGAGAGGTGATGGATACATGTATTATTCTATTTCTGGTTTCGATAAGCATTATAATTGTCATCATTATCATCCTTATAGGAGGAGTGATTGGGGGTACTTTCCAGATGAGTTTAAGAAAGCAAAGCCACCTAATTTTGATGGGGATGTGAAGAAGTCAGAATATGCAGAGGCTTGGATACTTGGAATCAAGAAGTTCTTTGATTTGCATGAGTACACAAATAATATGAAGGCTGGAATTGCTATCTTCAGATTGAGAGGTAAAGAAAACATATGGTGGGAATATGTGAAGTGGGTTAGAGACATCAAGATGGAGGACTTGATTTGGCATGAGTTCAAGAGGATTTTCAGGAAAATGTACTTGTCAGAAAGGTACTACGATAGAAAGGCCAATGAATTCTATGAGCTAAAGATGGGGTCAATGATAGATGAAGAGTACATGACCAAGTTTCTGGAGCTATTGAGGTATGTACCATATCTTAAAGATGAGAAGGATAAAGTTCAATGATTTGTCAATGGTTTGCTATTAAAATTTAGATATTGGATTGAGTATGATGAGCCTCGGTCACTTGATGAAGTTATTGGGAAATTGAAGCATTGCTATGGACAGACAAAGCATAAGAATGAATCTAAGCAAGGATGGAAAGGGAAAGACAAAAGTAAAGGTAAATGGCAGCCAAAAAGAGAAAGGCCTCAAAATGCATATGAGAAATAAAATGTGGCACCACAAAATAGGTTGAATGCACCTATACATCAACAACAACATAGAAGTGAGGGCATTGGTCAGTTGGAGTGTTGGACATGTGGTAAGGAGCACCTTAAGAGAGATTGACCACAAAATTAGGGTGATGGGCCTCATATATATAGTGCACATGAGGCATAGACTGTTGGGGATGTTGGTCAGAGAGTTCCCTGTATCTATGCAATGTTGGATAGCAGACTGGAAGACCATCAGACATCTATTGTTGAGATGGATGGTAAGATTTATGATTAAGTTATTACTATTTTTATTGACCCTAGATCTAATTATAGTTATGTTAGCACTGACTTGGTGGATAAGTGTGGTTTGAATAAAGAACTGCATGCATTATCTTGGTTAGTGTAGTTGGCTACAGGTACAAAGAAGTGATTTTATCATTGGGTAAGAGCTGCATTTGATTTGAATGGTATGCCTACCGCAACACATTTGAATGTATTACCATTGGGATCATACAATGTGTTATTGGGCATGGATTGGTTATATATTCATAGGAAAAAGGTGGATTGTTATGACAAATAAATTGAGTGTGTGGATGACAATGGGGAACAAAGAGTATTACATGGAAAGAAGAAAGTCACACTAGTTAGGATGGTGACAACTATGTGGGAAAAACTTAGCCACAGAAAAGGGCGTGTGTTATTCATGGTGCACATTTCTAGTGACAAAGGTAACAAGTTGAGGATGCAGATGTTTTGAGCAGGTACTTGGTTCTATAACAATTTCAGGATGTATTTCCTAAGTAAATTTCAGAGTTTCCACCTCACAGGGAGGTAGAATTTTATATTGAGTTAGTGCCAGGGGAAGCTCCCGCATCAAAAACACCTTACAGGATGAGCACACCTGAGCTGGTAGAGTTGAAGTTGTAGTTGAAGGAAATGTTGGACAAGGGATACATTAGGCCAAGTGTATCACCATGGGGTGTACCTGTATTGTTTGCGAAGAATAAGGAAGGTAGTCTCAAATTGTGCATTGACTATAGGTAGTTGAACAAAGTGACCATCAACAATAGGTATCTGTTACTGAGGATTGATGACTTGTTCGATCAGTTGAAGGGAGAAACAGTGTTCTCAAATATTGATCTGAGATCCGGATACCACTGAGTACGCATCAAAGAGGAGGACAATTACAATACAACTTTCGAGACCAGGTATGGGCATTATGAGTTTATTGAAGTTTCATTCGGTTTGAATAATGCTCCAACTACATTTATGTGCATGATGAATAGTGTGTTGCATTCGTATTTGGATAAGTTTGTTATTGTGTTCATTTATGACATATTGGTATATTCTAAAAAAGAGGAAGATCATGCCGAGAATTTAACAACAATGTTGAGGTTGTTGAGAGAGCATCAATTGTATGATAAGCTTAGAAAGTGTAGTTTCTTTCAAATTGAGGTACAAAAGTTGGGACATGTTGTTTCCAAGGAGGGTATAGTAGTGGATCTAGAAAAGATAAGGGCCATCATGGAGTTGGTAGCTCCCAAGAGTGTGGATGAGGTGAGATTTTTCATGAGTTTGGAAGGCTATTACAGGAGGTTCATCAAGAAATTCTCACAGATTTCTTGTCCTATTACATCATTGCAGAGGAAAGGTAAGATGTTTGAATGGACAAAGGAGTGTGAGGCCAATTTTTAGTAGCTTAAGTAGTTGTTGACACATGCACTAGTGCTACAGATTACAGATCCAGACAAAGAGTTTGTAGTATGTACATATTCTTGCAAAAGACAACTTAGTGGAGTCCTTATGCAGGATGGAAAAGTCGTATGCTATGAGTCACGAAAACTAAATGAGCACAAGCAGAACTACCCAACACATGATCTTGAGTTAGCAGCGATCATAGATGCATTGAAGTTGTGGAGGAACTATCTTCTTGGCAGGAGGTTTGTGCTGATGAGTGATCACATTGGGTTGAGGTATTTGTTTGACCAACCGAATCTAAACACCCAATAGGCTAGATGGTTGGCCATGATCAGTGAGTTTTACTTTGAGATTAGGTACATCAAAAGAAATGAGAACATGGTGGCAGATGTTCTTAGTAGGTGGGTACATGTAAATCACTTAGCATCTATGAAATCCTATGGGACAAACTTACAGGATAAGATCTTGTAGGCAGGCCAACAAGAGAGCAATCCACCTCTTGGATTTACTGTATATCCTACCAATCACTGGTAAGAATTCCTAAGCCCATTGAGGCAATAAAAAATATGACTTTACCGTAACCCACAATCTAGTTCAAGGGTTGCTAGGCCATGTATTCTATCATTCAGAGATCCACCTCAATCAAGAAGAATGGCAAGAGAATACGTTACAGGAAGTTGAGGAAAAAATTGTTAGTCAGACATCTTCACATACTCTAGTTGCCCAAGAAAAACAAACCAAAAGATCAAGAGAAAGTCTGTCTCCTACAAAATTAGAAGCTCAAGCTATAGGTTTAACAATTTTCAAAAGGAGAAAGAAGACAAATACTCATGAATAATCCGTAGAAGGAAAGAGTTCACAGGAGCAGGCCACAATGGTACTGTCAGGTTTTCCCACTACTTCCTTTCCACAAATAGAAGATATAACAAATTCTCTTGTGTTTTCTATTTAAATATTTTTTCTAGACACAAAGAAATAAAATGGCAGAATGAAGCATTAAAGACCACTACTTATTCATAATTTTGGAAGCAGTCTTCCATTACACAACATAAACTTTTGTCTACACTTGATACTGAAAAGGGACAATTTCAATTAGCTTTCTTGGAACCTAAAGTTCCAGTCCCTAAGAGTACAAAAGATTACAAAACATACATTTTTTCTTTTGACACCAAGCAGATTCATGCCATTGATCAAATTGACCTACATAAGCAAGATGGTGAAATCATAAGATACCATAATCAAAGCTCTTGAATAGTTGGTGATTAAACTAGGATATGATCCTAGTGATATCAAAGTAGTAGAAGATATGATAAAGAATACAAATGCTGACATTCAAGCATTAAGGAAGCAGATTAAACTTCCTACTACTGAAAATCCACAAGCTAAGGAAATAAGTCAAATTGAAAAGGAAAACGAAAATATGTTTAAATTGATAATTGAATAGAATCATCAAATTCAGAAGATGAAAGATGACATGGAAACACTCTTGAAAGAAAAGAGTAGCAACTCAATATTTCAGCCACCATTCCTATAGCGACAACATCTATAGTAGGTACTTCAGCAATAGGGAAATCTACAACAATAAGCATCACAATAGAGACACAGTCTACTGATTCAACATAACAATTGTCAAAGTCCATGGGAGACTTATCTTTGAAGGATCAAGAAATTGAAAAACTCAAAATGCAGCACAAAAGATTCAAGAAAATTAAATTAAATCTGATAATGCATATTTGGTTGAGGTTCAAAATAATTATAAGTTAACTCAACAATTAGAAGTTTATGAGAATGAATCTTTAATTGCACAGACTATTTCTCAGGCCAAAGAAAATATTTGTATTGAAATTAATGCATCAGTCATTGAGTTATGACCTTCAATTGAAATTATTGTTGAGCAGAAATATTTATTGCAGAGATCAAAGGTGGAAGTAACAGAAATAAAAGAAGACTCGGGCCATAATCCAATAGATTCCACAAGGATAATCAAAGTTTTAAACTCCAAGACAAAATATGAACTTGAATAATTCGACATTGAGGATAGAACCAAAATTGTCTTAGAGGTGATAAAGGTTCTAACCAAGAGGAATTTGATGGTACAACTTGAAAATAAGTGGCAAAATTTAGAGGTCTAGATTAAGAAATTTCACAGGAAATTCAATGCTCTGCATTAGAAAGGACTTCTAGGTTTGGAGGATAGAGGTGGAAAATTGATTCCACTTGAATATTATCAACACAAGTTACATGAAATTGCATTGGACAAGACCAAGTTCGCAAAAATCAGAGGAGTTATAATTGGAAAAGCTTTCATTGAAGGCTTCAATTATTATTTGTTAATTCAACATGAAATTAATCATCTGTTTTTAACTAGCCCACTTTTGAAAAATATACTGAAGTTGATGAGTCATAAGGAAAATTGTTAAAGTTTTCTATCCTTGATGAAAAGAGATGGGATAAACTGTGTGAGCTCATATAATAGGAGCATAATGCTAAATTTTAGGAGCATACAAATTTTTTTTAGGAACATACAACAGATTAATAGGGATAGCGAATAGAAAAGCATATTTCTAGATATAGTCATCAACAAAAATCCTCAAAATTTGTGCAGAGTGTTCAAATTAGTTCAGATCTACTATTTTTCAGTTCTATTTTTGTAATATCCCAACTATTTTGGATGAAATTATATTTTGTAATAAATTTTGATTCCAGTTTAGATATGTTTGAAGTCGAACTCTATAATTCAAAGAATAAAGGGTTGAACCCTTGCGATGAACCAATGGACATGCTTGTAACTTTATAAGTCATTTATGAAGTTAATAGAAGGATTCCAGAGTGAGTTCTAGTTATTCAATTATGTATTCATTTTTATTTTCTATGCACATGTTCTAGGTAACATAGAAGTCTGGGTAAGAATAGGTTGAGTGTCAATATCTCTGAAATCCCCTACAAAGTTATCATCATTAAAAGAGATTAATTAAATGAAACTGTTTGTCTTATTTAATTCCTCTAAAATTTTCAATTGTTTCCTTCTGTCATCTCTTTCACATGTACTATTTGGCTATAGAAAAATTCTATATGCATATGCTATATATAACAAATTAGATATTCAATATGAATGTTTAAGGAATTATATATCTTCTTAGATTCTACTTTCCAAAACATTTAAAAGCTTAATTATGCTAAGAATGAAGAATCAACCCTTCAATTTTTTGTGAAATACTTAGGATTTGCATCTATTTGAAAGTTTAAGCATTGGTCATCTAATAAAAATTAAAAAACCTTATTTTAGATGCTTTGGCACAATCCCTTAGCCTAAGACTGTCTACAAATGACCATTGAACCATTCCAAGTTATCCTCCACAAGATCTTAAGCATGAGAAGGGGATGAAAGTGGAGAAGACATATCAACAAATTGGTTTTCAAATTTCCCAATTTTAGCATAATCACCAGGGGGAACCCAAATTGGTACTAGAAAATGAGAAGGACAAAGAAAAAAAGGAATAATAAGTTTCTCAGAAGATTGAGGGATCCCATTTTTTGCAAAAGCATGGGAGAGAGAATCATCGAGGTGTTTAGATTCAAAAGATCTCAATGAGAGTAGAATTAAATTATGAATTTTTTCCATCATGAAATCTGAATCAACCATTCCTTCAGGAAATTCGTAGCAAAGGTGAAGAACCAATTAAGAAAATCCTCCGTAGATTCACTAGGTTCCATTATAATAAATTAAATTCTATCACATACATCTTGATAATCATACCTATCAAAGGCTTCACAAAGATCCTTAACAAGTTGCTAGAGTGAATGGATAGAAGTAGTAGGTAACATATGACACCATTTCTTAACTCAACCTTCAAATGTGAGGGTGAACAACCTTTCCATGACATCTTTACAATGTATTCCATTAGAGAAACAAAAATTCATAAATTGAAAGAAGTGTCCAAGGACGATTAGTTCACTCTAGCCATTGAACTTGAATTGAGACAAGTCATGAATGATTTCTATAGGATGGTAAAATCAAGCTCATTAGAAAAACATCCCTAGATTATGATTTGGGAAAGAGACATTTAAGATAAGAGATTTGAAACAAACTCAATGGGCACAACTTTTCATCTAGCCCTCCATCTAGCACCAAAATTTTGATGATGATGGATAACGCCAACATACATGGGGTTCTCCCCGATGTGAGGTCCCAATTAGACCTCACACCATTTGGAGTAGGAGCCCCATTCGGAGTAACTATCCTACCAACATTACTGTAAGGTTAACCTTGGTTTCAATGAACAACATAAGAGATTATATACATAACCATTGAAGAAGCAAGTAAGTTGACATTGTGAAACACCAATTGTAATGTGTAAAAGGAGACTTGCACAAGGGGGGAGAAAAAAGTGAGCCCCTAGAAGGAACTAATAGTACTAACCTAAGAGAGACACACATGCAAATAAATATTTGTTAGTTGTCTAGAAAAATATCTCACATAGACACAATGATCATTAAATGACATACAACACACCTTTAATAAGATAAGTACCAAGGCCACTGAAATAGTTCAATTTCCTTAGTACATATGAATGAAACATATATATCAAACATCTAAATAATAAACCTAGTACATTCACAATACTTACATGAAAATGTGTTGGCTCATCGAGCTTCAATTATAAGGTGAAATATCCAAGTACACATTTACAATGTTGAGGCACTAGTTCAAGTATTGGAACATTAAGTCACTTCTTGCTTCTCTAAAGAATAGTTCTCTCTCCTATGCCAAGTAGAGAAGCCAAGAATAACTCTCAAAAGATTAGGCCTCCAAAATCCCTTTACCAGAGTTATGAGGTTGCTTTTATAACAAGAGGAATGACCTTTCATATCCTCATGACTCTTGAGTCACCCTCATGACTCTTGGACTTCTATTATAACCTTTGGACTTCTCCTAAAGACATTTTTTCCATATATGACTAAGTGACTTTTCATATTCCACATATGACTCTTGTACTTCCAGACATTACATCTTGTCCTTTTCTTGTCAATACATCATTACATTCCACATGATGATGTTGCAAGACACATATGATAATTATGATGAAACTTGTACAAGTTACAACTTGACAATGATGACATGGACTTCATGATGAGGTGGAAATGCCAGGTTGTCTTCCTTGCTACTTCATCTTGTATTCATGATGGTAAATTTTAATTGTGCTTCATCTTCATGGAAGATCCATTTTGTTCTTCTCCTTCACCCTCCAAAGGGTATTTGATCAATATCTGATTTTTTCGAGTCATCATGGAATGTCTCCTTTCTGTCTCGGTCCATGATATGCTTCATGTCTTCATGATAACTCTCTTTTGTTCTTCTTTTCTACACGTGTTCCGTTATTCTTTATCCTTTCAATCTTCTCTTGAGAGTCACCTTGTCATGCTAGAAAGGTACTCCTACCAATGAAAATCATTCATGACAAATTGAAATCAGTCTTAAAAACATCTATTCTATCACTACCTAGCTCATGGAATGATCAACTCATGATAGGTCTGTGAGAGGGTTAAAATAAGGAGGTTTGATTAGGAGGGAACAATCAAACTCTTCAGTGGCTTAGGAAGGCTCCACTATTATTTTTTAATGTGCTAAAGGTAGTGAAATGTCAAGGATCACAAGAGGCCTTCAAGGTACGCTTGTGTACTCAAGCAAGAGAGAGATAACTGAAGGGCATCAGGCGCAGATCTGAAGCCTGAGGGTTATTCATTTGTTAGTTCAGGGTGAGCTTATGAACTCAAGGGATAAAGGAGTGTAAATGTGCACACTAAATGAACAAGGGAATAGGCTTCAAGCCTTCCTAGTGCACTTGTGCACTCACAAGGAACTAGGAGGCCACATCGAGTATATTCGAAGCATGGAGGAGAAATCATTTGTGGGTTCAGGGTGCACTCATGCACTCAAGGAGGGCGCATTTATTTGAGTCAAAGGAGTGTGATCAAATTAAGGCTTCAGGATTCAATACTACACCACGCACTTTCTTTTAAGATATAGAAGGTCCTTGCTTTTCTGAAGTGCGCCTTGTTGTTCCGAAGTGTGCTTAGCTGTTCCCAAGTGCACTTCATTGTTCTGAAGTGCACTTCATTGTTCTGAAGTGCACTTCGTTGTTCTGAAGTGCACTTCATTGTTCTGAAGTGCAATTCATTATTATGAGGTGCACTTCATTGTTTTAAATCATGATTTGTTATTTTGAAATGTGATTTTGTAGGGAGAGAAGGTCACTGTCCTTCCGAATTGCGCTCAAATGGTCCTTGTTCTTTTGAAATGCGTTTTTTCACTAAGGCAACAAAATTCTAGGTCACTTATCCTAGGAAGTACTAATGCGTTGTGAGAGAGAGGAGACCTTAGAAAAGACATAGTGCAAAAGTATGGGAGGAAAATATACATTAATGAGGCTCATGAATAAGCTTCCTTCATCACCTAGTAATAGAGTTTATTACTTTGTAACTTGCACTGAGCAGGAGGACTAAGAAGAGATCCTAAAAATGGCTAAGTATGGGACCAACAAAGTAGGAGAAAGAAAAGCATCGTACCATGACTCAAACATGGACCACACACATAAATGGCATCTATATAAGCCAAATAAATACATAGGACTCATGAACAACAATCACACCCTGAAACAATGACAAAGCGACACCTATTTCTAAGTGAAATAGTTGAACTGGCACATTACAACACTTAGAACACAAGTTATGACAAAAGTATCGAATGATACCAAAAGGTGCACTAAGATATAGGAATGTGTTAGGTGCATATTATGTTGATATGTAAGACCATCTCAAGTAAAATTGTGTGCTAGAAATAACTTTGGTGATGTGCAAAGGTGTGACACATGTAGAAGCGAAAACAACAAAAGCAAAACCTGCAACAAGCAGAAGATATGAAGATGACACTTGCAAAACGTGAATGATCTTGAAAGTGACATATGATATAGCGAAGATAACATGAAAACAACACTTATTGAATTGAAAATGGGTAAAAGAGACAACCTTAAAAACGACACTTGTGAAAGCGACAGTGCACAAAAGTGATAATTGAGAAACTCACTAGAATATAGGTACAATTGCAATCAAAGTGAGGGGGACTGTTAATGAAATTGCACACTGACTATTGACATGAGATGAATATTTCATCTTCACCATATTGATGGATAGTGCTATGCCTATTCAACTTTTCATAAGGGAAGTGTGTTTATTCAGCACATAATGGGCATGTGTGAGCAAGTGACTCGATAGTTAAAACATTGAGAAGAAGACTTGAATGCTTTACACAATATCAATCGACCATGATGTAACCATAAAACAGCAACTTGCGAGATCCTCAGTAGGCTCCAAAATTCAAGTGTGGGAAAAATTTTGGAGGGTGTTTATCATAACATCAACACTTGGTGACATAATGGTAGAAATCTAGCTTCTTTGTTTAGATTTAATTCTCTAAGTGCAAGGTCTTAGTCCTTCAGGAAGTATTGATTCATCTTGCAGATTACCTTGGATTCCCTATTTAATTCGGTTAGAGATATAGTCCCCTCCATTCCCTTACTCGGTTAAACACATATCAAGGCTTTCCAAATGCCAATTTTTTCAATCTAGGAAAGGATAATATATAACTACAAGTTTAGAATAACGAGAGTATGAGTTTTCATCTTTGGTGTTGCTCCATTGGTAGTAGGCATGGACAATACCCTGATGGAGTCAGTACAAGAGCATAATCATCGCTTCACTTCTAGTGAGTCTGAAAAATACCTTGATGAAGTTACTTGTTTCACCTCTTTGCGCAAGAAGCATTTCTCTTCTTTCACCCTTTATTTATTTTATCTACAAAATTGTGCTTAAGAACTTATTTATTTCACGGGTGGAAGAGGGATCCCAAATTATTTAGAGAAGGAGAGGTTGTTCCTTCAGAGAAGGTAATATATACCTCTAATATTGGTTTTCTCTCTAATTAATTTTCTCCTTACCCTTCTCTACTCAATTGGATCAACAAGAGAAACATTGTTTACTTACAATATCGAGTTGAGGAGTGGATTGTATTTTACATTCAGTCATTATTTAATTTAAAGATATGAAAATATAGATGGAGAAGAAGTAACATATTAGCCAAGAATTGTTCGTCATCACAATTTCCCTTTTTAAGTTTTGTCACATTGTCTTTTGAGCCAAAAAATAACTTCTTTCATGCAAAGTATTATTAAGAAAACACGAAACAAAAGACATAACGAAACAAAAAGCAGAAACGGGAGACAAAGAAAATGGAGACTGAACCCAAAAGCATCATGTAAGATAAAAATATGAAAACAGAACATATGTAAAGACTAGATTATTAACAATAGCAACAAGAAATGTTAAAAATAGCATCAAGAAAAATCCTCATTTAATCTGTCCTTGAATTAAATTGGGAATAAAATTGTAAATTCACATCTCATTACAACTTGTAATAGTTACCTCAGTTAATTTAACTTATCTATCTCATTTAATTCATGTTGAGGGTCTAACTAGAGTCATGTAGAGTGTCTCCTACAATTAGGAGCACTAGTTGAGTTTACTTTGAGTTGTAATTATTTAATTCAATTTAATTGAGTTAAAGTCAGTTAAACTAGTTCCAAATGATGGAGGAATTAGTGGGAGGTCTAGTAGTGGGGTGAAACCTACAGTAGTGGGGTGCAACCTACAGTAGTGGGGTGCAACCTGTAGTAATGTGGTGAAACCTGCAGTAATGAGGTGCATCCTGCAGTAGTGGGGTGCAACTTGCAGTACTCGGGTGTAACCTGCTGTAGTGCGGTGCATCTTGTAGTAGTGGGTTGCAACTTGTAGTACTGGGGTGTAACCTGCTATAGTGGGGTGCAACATGTAGTAGTGGGGTGCTGCCTATCGAACAGTGGGGTTTTGCCTACAGTGATAAAGCAGTAAGCCGAAGATTCACTATAATTAACTCATGCATGTCATATCAGAGAAATACCTAGTTGAGATTGGAGTTAAGGGGTAGTGTAATATCAATTTTAAAATCATCTAAATTAAATCGATGGTGCATGCAATTAGAGGAAGGCCTATGAGGATTTCACAATTCATAATTTTGGAATTTCCCAATTAAAGAGGGGCTAATTCCCAAGGGAAAAACACAAGGAAATAGTGACTTGGTCAAGCAAGAATTTGGCTAAGTATTGGCTTGAGCTTGTCTGGGAAGCAATGAGATAGATAGAGATAATGCAAAGGTTGCTTGGGCATGAGAAAAGAATTGTAATCTTCTCATATTTTTTGATTAATGCAATATACAGATAGTAGGGTTTTTTAGCTATGGTTATCCCTACAAAATCATTGTATTATGTGTGATTGAATTCTTTCTCTTATATGATTCATGATTTCATCGATCGTTTATTTTTTTCACTGATGAGTAGAGTAGATTCAAGTCAATTTTTTTAGCATATTAAAATTTTCAGTTTGAATATATAAGGAATTTTTACATGTTATAAAAGCTTAAATCACTATATAAGAGAATAATACGAGTTTGTATTTTGCAGGAGAAATCGAATTTGCAGTATCATACTTCAGATCTAGCAGGATGTCATTCTACAGATTGAGTCTCGAATATTCCCTTGAGGGTAGTTCGAACTATATTGCTTGGAAGGACAGGATGGGGGCAGTGCTGTAAGATAAGGAGCTTAAGGGATTCATAGAAAAATATATTCCTAAGCCTCCAACAACTGATGCTCAGGATCTGGCAGAGTGGAGAAAGTGTGTGGCAAAGGTGAGAAGGATTATCCTAGAATGCATTTGATATCATATTTTCTAGAACCTCCATGGTAAGGAAACTCCATTTTCAATGTGGAAGGCCTTTACATACATGTTTCAAAGAAATAATGACCATAAGAAGCTGGCATTGAAGGACAAGCTTAGAAAAATCAAGATGGAGATTGGTGACACAATACCGAAGTACTTGACCAAGTTCACCCAATGTCGGGATGAGCTTGGAAGTGTCGGTGTTATAGTTGCTCAAGACAAACTGGTGAGCCTAACACTTATACACCTTCCAGAGAGATAGCATAGTTACCAAGACTTAGTTAATTGGAGGAAGAAGCTACCCGAGTGGGAGTATTTGTTGTCCGATTTGGTGCAAGAAGAGATTCTTCGAAACACTAGAGATGGGACCTCATCTAAAGAAGTAGAAGAGGACTTTGCATTAGTAAAAAAAGAAAAGAAAGCCAAGGGAAAGTAGTCACAAGGTGTTTAGGGTAGAAATAAGAAGGACTTGTCGAACATCAAGTGTTTTCACTGTGACGAGTTCGGGCACTATGCCACGAAATGCTCACAGAAAAAAGAACAAGAAGGAGCCTGCAGTAGCAGCAATAGGTGAAGCTATAGCTTCAAAATTTGAACTTGATTTCAATCTCATTGCATGAATGGAAAGCAATGTAATGGGAAGCATGTGGTATCTTAAAAATGGTGCCTCATTCCATATGACGGGGAATAAAGATCTCTTCAATGACTTGGAGGAGAAAGACCTCAATCAAAACATAGAATTTGGAGATGATGGGAGGTACAATGCGACCGATGTCGGTACTGTTACTTTTTAGAGGGAATCTAGATCTCCTATTAGACTCATAGATGTTATGTATGTTCCAGTACTAAAATGAGAATCATGTTTCCATCGTAGTATTGGAAGACTATGGCTATGATGTGATATTTAAGAAAGAAAATGTTTTCCTTAGACACATCACCACGGGATAGATAAAACATATCAATGTGTGAATCAAGAACCTGTATGCAAATTAGGTACAAGATGAATGTAAAGCCTTGAGGACTAAGGAAAATGTTAAAGAATTGGATGTTGAGAGGGAGCATGAATTACCTCTCAACATGCAGCCTTAGATGCAGCCTCAACAAGTTGTGGAGCAACCACAATTGGAGAAGCAAAGTGGAGACATCCACTCAAGAAGATACCTCCAGTAGGAGGAGAGTTCGAGCTAAGTCGGAAGAGGGAGATCATGCAACCATACTTCTAGGTGTGAGGTGGGGCGATATGAAACCTTAGTCCTAGAGTTTTAGAAATTGGGCATGATCCATTGAGACGTTTTTTGTCTCATGGATCATTACCTTGCTATGAGGGCCCATAATATTTAGCAGTAGGAGGATCTGTGTCAGTTAGATATTGAGGAGTGCAAAGCAATGTTGACAATAGAGCATGAGGCTTAGTAGCAGAGTTTACAATAACACAATTTTCCCAGTAGATGTTGCAGTAGCAATAGTAACAGTGACAAGAGCTTCATGCATAAAATTCCAAAGATACAAGATTGGGATATAGTTGAATTCCTCTCTTGTTGAGAGGGAGTTTTGAAAATAACAACAAGAAATGTTAAAAATAACATGAGGAAAAATCCTAATTTAATTTGTCCTTGAATTAAATTAGGAATAAAATTGTAACTCCACATCTCATGAAAACTTGTAATAGTTAACTAAGATAATTTGTCTTAGTTAGCTGAGTTAATTTGAGTTGAGGGTCTAAATAGAGTCATTTAGAGTGTCTCCTACAATTAGGAGCTCTACTTGAGTTTATTTTGAGTTGTAATTATTTAATTCAGTCTAATCGAGTTAAAGTTCGTTAAACGTTCCAAATGATGTAGGAATTAATGGGAGGTCCAGTAGTGGGGTGAAACATGCAGTAGTGGGGTGAAACTTATAGTAGTGGGGTGAAACATGCAGTAGTGGGGTGAAACTTATAGTAGTGGGGTGCAACCTATAGTAGCATGGTGTAACCTACAATAGTGGGGTGAAATCTACAGTAGTGGGGTGCAACCTGTAGTAGTGGGGTGCAACCTACTGTAGTGTGGTGCAGCTAACAAAAGTGGGGTGCTGCTTGTCTAACAATGGGGTGCCGCCTATAGTGATCAACCAATAAACTGTAGATTCACTCATAATTAATTCATGCATGTTAGATCAGAGAAATACCCATTTGAGATTGGAGTTCAGGGACAATGTACTATCAATTATAAAATCATCTAAATTAAACCGATGGTGCATGCAATCAGAGGAAGGCCTAGGAGGATTGTGTATTTCATAATTGTGGAATTTCCTAAAATAGGGGCTAATTCCTAAGGGAACAACGTAAGGAAATATGGTCATGGTGTTTTGGAGAATTTTTTATCTACGGATAAATACTAATTCCCTAGATAAGTAGTTGTATCTAGAACAACAATTTAAAGTTTTTAGACTTTTCCTATAAGCAATAGATAAGACGAGAGGGTAAGAAGACCTACCTAGAGTACCGCTTTCATCTCGTCTCCCTTGTATCAATTCTGTTGCTCCTTCTCATACTTAATATGCTTGAGAAGTACCCTGTAAACACAATAAAAAACAAAGAAACAATAAAAGCACACGATCTATTGAATACAAGTGAAAGGAATCAGATAAAATTCACACATATAAGCATTATGGAACAATACAAACATATGGGAGAAAGGTTCAAACACTTTATTAGATAGAAGAAGGAATTACAACCATTGGTGTTTGATTCAAAGCCATTCCTCCAACTTGGATCCCATCCACATCACATCAAAAGCATGACAAACTTGTAGCATTACAATACTTGCTTCAAAGCCAAATCTCATAGCAGCATTATCTCCTTACAATTCAACATAATCCAGCCCCTGATCACTTAGATGAATGGTTAATTTATAGGAAGATGAAGGAGGTTTTTTCATAAATGGTGGCATTGAATGGCCTTCCATACTTAGAATTAGTTCCATGGAGGAAGGGATGAGAGGATAGGATGCACCTTAACTCATTCCTCACCCATTTTCGAGCTCATAGGAGTTGATAAGTGAGGTAGCCTTCTAGATGACTCCAAAAGATAAGAATATTCCCCAAACCCTATGTGAATTTCTCTCATTCTCACCTAACGTAGGTGAAAGGAAGCCTAAGTGCTTTGTAGAGCAGCCTGGCAATGGATGGAACTGCTTTGCAGTGCACCTTTACAAGGGCTTACCTGTGCTAGTCCCTCTAGAGGCTATTTTGGGATGTCTTCAAGTCATGAAACTTTCTGGGAAGGAGGCATTCAAAGGGGTGACTTGTTTAGGGCATGAAGCAACTGAAATTAGGGTTTGATGAGCCCTAAAACACTGATATAGATGTTGGGATTTGATGTGCCAAATGGATCTGTAACAGTTGCCCCCTAAAGCATGAAGTCGGAAAAATTCCAATGTCGAATGAAATGCTTTACGATGTGATGAGGAGGTATCGAAGTGGAAGATGACCTGCATCAATTACAATACATATATCATGATATTTGATTTTACATGAATAGCTGAGGGAAGGCATACCCATGCTCAGCTTATAAACTTTCATTACATGCACATAAACAGTCGTCTACAGATATAGACCCATGATCGGAATGACCATCAATGTAAAGCCATTGTACATATGATTTAGTACTCCTGAAAGCGCAGCCCGAATGGATGAAAATAGATCCGAGGTCTTCTATATCATTCAATCATTCACTCAAGTATGAGTCTAACCATGTGAATATGTGGTCTGAGGTCAATCATGGGAAGACACCATCTAATTACTAGCCAATGATGTAGGCTACTAACAGATGCGAGAGAAATCACCGATAATGATAATGATCCTCAAGGTACTGCAATACATTCTGCATGGTGTGAATGGATGATTTGATGTCGAACACCATACAAAGTCTTTCGGTCGAAGGCCATTGATGTATGCCTGTCGCCGAAAGCGAAAAACCTTCTATTGATGCATGCAAGCCTCAAGGTAAGTGTGTTTCTAAGTCAACTTCTTGAATAATGTGCTGATGTTGACAAGAAGCAACTTATCGCAGGATGGCCTTGATGCATCCCACATCAATGACACAAAACGAGTGTAGCGATTTTAGAGATGGAATTCGACTGACGACACTGTTATGCTCCTATACCAATAGGTGTCATATTTCATGATTGACTTGATGGTCTATGTAATATGTTCATACCTTTACTTGTTGCAAAGGTTTTTCATATTATCAAAAATCAAAAAATTTAAAAAATGTAAAGATGGTATACCCTAAAAGAAAAATCAAAGGGTGAAAAGAATAAAATGGTCAAAAAAGTGAAAGAAAATGAACCCCACCAAAAGAAAGACCAAGGAAAGTGTGCAAGTCTAAATGCCACTACTTTTTACTCTTATGTAATAAACAAATTGTGTACAACTTGTAACTTATACCACAATTGATGAGCAGTCAAACAGCTTAAGCTTGACTCGTTCAAATTTTCAATTTTATGTTTTAGATATAGAGAATAAAAATATGACCAAACTGTTTAATCTTGGAAGATAAGTAGATAGGTAGAGTGAATAAAAGGAGCTCAACAGTTTAATCTGAGCCCTTGGATGTAATAAGGTTAGACTTAGATAGATTTCTACATGTAAAAGGAAAAAAATGATAAGGGTTTGCTAGTCCAAGTGCACCCTAATAAAGAATAAAAAATGTCAGGTTAAAGCCGGTAGGGTAGGTAGATGATGTGGCAGAATTACATGTGATGGATAATGTCTCTAAATGTGTTAATTTTCACTTTCATCACAAGTGCAAGGCAGACATTACACTTGATCCATTTCAAGCAAGATAAGGTCAAATAATTAACTCCCCTTCTCATTTTTCCCTAAATATTTCACTAATTCCCCCTAAAGTACTAAGGTCTTTGAAAATTAGAGGGGCTCAGAGCATTTCTCTGACTTCTGGAGGGACCGGACCCTCGGCCCAATAATTTAAAAGCCTAAATACTTAAAATCATCATTCATTCACTCTCATAAGTCTTTTCCTAAGTAAAATCCTATTTTACTTAGGAAAAATATACAATATCACCTAAAAACCCCTTTTTCCACTTAAAGCCTAAGTTAAAATACTCATTCTAATGTTTTACTTAGCACTTTTTACATTTACATGGTCATATTAACTATTAACCTATGTATTATATAAATCCTGCATAAGTATTACCTTTTCCCGTATTATTTAAATATATTAAAATCCCCAAATTATTATATACCACGCCCCTAGTTAGTTATAACCATAAACACGTTTAAAAAAGGATTAATGAATTAATTTGTAGTTCATTAAGAGCCTAATCCCCCTGCTCCATTAATAGGGATTAATTAACCCTCATGGTTAATTAAGAACCCTTCCCAACCAATCATATTGCACCCGATACGATTAAATAATTTTTAATTGGGTCGGGCCCGCGCACATTAAACCCTGCCATATCGCGCCTCCCATCAGCCATCCGATCGCGCCTCCATCATCCAACGGCCCTTAAAAATATCGCGCACAAATTTGTGACCACGCGTTAGCATGCGATCACAAAGCGGTTTTTGTACGGTACCCTGCCATGCGTCGCAAAACCTATGGGATTGCTGGCTCTCGACTGAAACCCGCCGGTCGCCAAAAGCGGTGCAATATCATACTGCTTTCGCCCTTCGCATCCGACAAAACGTCCTTTCCCGCTACGTTATCTGCCCGAATAATAAAATTCCCGCCACCTTTGACTTTGTTAATAAAACCAACAAAGTGTCATTTTCTCTGTTATTTTATATTGCAACCCATGCTCCCATGCAAACAACGTCCAAGTCAATGATCCAAGCTTTCCAACCGCCGCCCTGCCAAGAGAATTGTAGTCGACACAGCCAAAACTTGTTGATCACCATCAGCACCTATTATTACTCTGTTCATTCCTCAAATACAGGTATTTAGCCAATTTTCACCGAAACCCCGCAAGTTTGATTTTACAGTATAAAATCCATAGAGAAAGGCAAAATTCATTGCAAATTCAGTCTTTATTTTGCCAATATAAGTTCCCAGATCAGTTAATTCACCAATTTTGCACCAAAAACCCAAATTCCTTTCTGAATCCACAAGAACCAAAAATGGAAACCCCTGTGGCTCTATCTGTTGCACCCATGAATGCCCCTCATAAAGACTTAGACTATCTGCCTCTTGCAGATAAAGAGTTTCATATAAGAGACTTATCCAGTGAAATAAACCACTTGAAAGTTTTTTTCCAAGTCAGAAACCAATACCTAAATGGCTTAGATATCCTGGGACTGTGGGAATCAAACCTTCCCAGGTATTTTCTCCCTTAGTCCATGTTTTCCCTAATCTGATTCATAAATGCCAGGAAAACTATGACCCTCACCTCAGAGTTGTTATGTCCCCAAGTCAAATAGTCCTTTTCCCCATAACAACTTCATCCATTAATGAAATGTTGCAATTTTCCCCTGAACAAGCTCTCACTCCTCTTTCTATAGGATACTTGAGAAATCTACCCAATTGTCTGTTGTAAATAATACTGGGGGGGGGGGGTGAATCAGTATTATCAAGTCAATAAAACTTTTTCATTTCCATACTTAGATACATATACGCTACTTCAGTTAATGGAACTCGCGTGTATATGCAACTAGCGTATATCCAGAATACTTATGATTTAGTTAATCCATTAAATGTTGACCTTTAGTTAGTGCATCAGGACTTCATTAACCATATGAACAATAAGTAGGTGCAGTAAAACAGAACAAATCATCACACACAAGAAGAACACATGAACACCATGATATAAGGTGGAAACCCAATGTGGGTGAAAACCACCTGCTGCAAGTCATCTCTATCTTCGTTTAATAAGAAACATCATTTTACAATATTTTTGTACTGGTGCAGTCTTATACCAGTACACAGGCTTCTATCTACAGAAGGCTACAACCTTCTTTCGTTCTCTAGACTCTCTTGGATGGGAGCTACAACCCCTTTAGCTCTTGTACTAGCTGATCCATTTACTATTACATAGGTGCCTGCCTACTGAATGCTCCAATCTTCACTTGTTCTCTAGCTGCTACTGGAAGGGAGCTACCACCCCCTTTGCTCTTGTACTAGCTGATGTACTAGTACGTAGGCCCCGGCCTACAATCTCCTTTCACCCTCCAGGGACCACATTTCATACATTTTTAGAACGGATGCTCCTGAAGCACAACACTATAATCTGATGGCCACATTTCATCAAATTTTCATACTGGACCCATAAATATCATTGAAGCACAAATCGATCATCAATTTTTGAATCACTGAAACACTGAAACCCTATCAACAACACAGTCACCAGAACACAGAGCAGAACATCGAACTCTGCAACAATACTCAGAACCAACTGTATCATCAAAATCATGCATCAGAGTGCATACGCTACTTGGAAGTGCTGAACCAGCGTGTATACACAACTTTACCAAGGTGAACCAGCGTATATGCCATCAATTACTTACTTATAACTTGATGCACTTCCTGACTTCAGACATATCCAGATTATTACATATACAAGGATAATATGTGTGTTAGCACCCATATCTAGTCCATCAGATCACATAAATATGAGTCATTATGATCCTGATCCAATATTAGTTCTCATCCATCAATACTGAAGCTAAACACAATCAACCAAACAGGATATGCAGAATACTAACACGTTTAAACTGTCATCAGAACTCATCAACAACCAGAACTACCTGTAACTTCAAACATCATAGCTCAAATGGTATACACTACTACAATGAACCAAACCCGCGTACATATGCGCTTACACCAAAGCCAACCCGCGTACAGATCTATAAATATTCAATCATGACTTGCAACGATTTCAAACTTAAGCTATACCCAGTTCAGATCATTAGATGTGTCAGTATACAGATCTAGAATAAACATAATCAATCATATAGAGATAGTTCATTTCAAACCATTTGATCTCGATCTATCCTTAGATCTTGTTCTCCATCAACCGGTGAGATCCCTCCTTAGCTCAGATCAAGCAATGCATCATCAACCCATAACCTACATATTGGATCTCATGCTTCATCAGATATTCAAGATTTTCTGAATACCCTTGCCTAATGATTTTCCTATCCTTTTATAGTCTTAGGCCTTACTCAATACCATGGTCCAAAACCATAACAAACCAATACCATGGACCCAATACTTGGGATCAACACATCTGACGAGATACTATGGTCCAAAACCATAGGTTCAAATACCAAGGACTAACTACCACGGACCAAAAGTAAGTTCTCCAACATATACGTGTTTTTCCTTGCATGAAAGTGTGTGTATACGCATACGTGCCTTTGTAACGTCTAACCCGCGTGTATACACGGCTTGGTCACGATGAACCTGCGTATATATATTTTCTCTTCATTCTTGTAGTCTGATCATCAAATCCTTGTTGTTGACCTCCTTCACTACGATCTGTCATCTGTGTGATTTGCCATCAAGGACAACACTTGTCTCATAATGCCAACATTGTCTCAGTTAGAACTGACTCACATCTGTCAGATTTTCATGGAGCCTAAAGATCAGCCTAAGGGCTCGCCTCCCTATCTACAGGCTTTCTTCACAGACATAGGAAAACTTATTGTTGATATGATAACCTTAATCATGGGATTCAACTCTGGTGAGTATTTTGATGATGTAACCTTAGTGTTGTTGTCAATTTTTACTCCTGGACATCCCCCTGCTACTAAATATGATTATTCCTCCTATATTGCCAATAAAATTCATGACCAATTCCTGAGACTGGACAATGAAGGAGTCTCTAAATACACCACTTTCATTTATCATCTTATGTTGTATTATCAGTCAGAGAACTTCCCTTTCCCTATGAAGAAACTTGACAATAAAGGCAATCCAAGGTCTGTTACCTTTTGAAACCCCATCTTCCATGCATCCTATGAGTATCCTTACTCATACAATGAGTTCATCGACCAATTTGTTCATCCTGCAACCACTCTATTGACAGGGGTTTCCCCTCCTAGAATCAGTGGTGACATCAAGAAAATCCTACAGCTCTCCAAGCAATACAGAGTAGGTGATTGGTACCTATATAAGAACCATACAGAGATCCAGATATATGGATGTGAGCTCTTCCCTTTCAAGTTACCCAAATACGTTCCAATGAGACTATTTGCATTGGAGTATTTCAAACAAATGATGCATACAGACATGGTTCATTTTTACAAAGCCAAAAAGAAAGCTCAACTCAGAATAAAAAAATCAGTTAGGCCCTTTTTTCTGTAATGATAGGGAAGCATGGAGAGAAGCAGGAATAATTCTAGAAGATCATCTTAAGTTGCACAAAAGTTTTGGTTGGAGGCCATATGACCCTAATAGTTTCATCTGTGATAGGAGAATGAAAAACAGGTTTTCACCATACATTCACCATAGGATTCCAGAGATTGAACAATCTGCAAATATGGATGAATGGAGGGAAGGTACCATAGTAGAACATGATAGTGAATAGGTCAATATTGAGAATGTTATGAGAGATCTTGAGAAAACACTTGACCTGGATTCTTTTAGGCAGGTACCATTTGAGTTATCTCAAAGATCAGGAGTTGATGCCTCCAGTGCTGGAACCTCTCAGCAACCTTCACAGGAAACAAGTACACTAGCCACAGGAACAGTAAAAGGCAAGGAATTAGAGACCAACTTTCAAACCACAGAACAGTCTACAATTTCTAAAGAGCCTAAAACTTCCAAAGAACAGGCTCAAATACATACTCCTCCCACTTAGACTAATATGGGAGAGCCCCCATTTCTGCAAACTCCTCTAAATGAGGAAAGAAACAAAAAGAGAGACAGGGAAACAACTACCCTTGCTAGTGAACCTTCAGGATAGCCTGGAACAAAAAGACAAAGACTAAATCCCCTTTCAGAGGAGGAATTTGCTGAAGAAACTACAAATAGTCAGAGGGAAGAAAGAGTGGAAAGCCAACAAACTTTTCCAGCAGGAGGAACATACACTAGCTCACAGAGACAGGAGCTATAAAGGCAACAAAGTGCAGAGATATCTTCTTTCAGGCCACTAGGGACTGATGCCTCAGATATTAAGAAAAAATTTATAGAAATAAAGGTCAGGAATGATCCATTAAGACTTTAGGTTTATAACCAATATTTGAAGATGGCTCCCATAAATCAACAGAGGTTGATGCCAGCCTATGACATCAAAGAAGGCAAGATGATAATGAGCTATTTCAATCCAATGGTGCAGCAACCTAAATTAGTAGTAGATTATCTCAGAACAAATTTTGAAGTCATGGCAAAGGATATTCATCCTTTGGATCATATTGAGTTGCATAAACAAGCTGGAGAAATGATTTACTCAACCTTGACTGGTAAGGCAATGATGGCCCACAGGTTGCAAAATTATTTGGATAATACTAGTGCTTAACTACACTTGGAGAAGACCTCCTCTCAGGCTAAAGATAACAGAATAAAGTCCTTAGAAGAAATAATTATTGGATTGGGTCATGATCCCAAAGATGTTAAGGCTACAGAAGCCTTAATCAAAAAGAAAGATGAAGATATTGTTGCCTTAAGGAAACAACTAAAGCTGCCACCTTCCAGGCATCCACAGACTGCTGAAGTTATAAAGAAAAAATCTGAAGAAGAGCTGATGGATTTTCTCTTAAAGATTAATGAACGACTGAATGATACTGAAGAGGCACTTGAAAAATCATTGAAGGACAAGCAGGGAGAGTCGACCTCTCAGCCTCCCAATGTGATACCAGTAGTCTCAACTGCAGTCCCTTCAACTCTCAGAGCAGCATTGGCACCAAATATTCCAGCAGTCACAGCAAAGGCAGTTACAGGTACAACAACAACAGGAACAACAGGAGTAGCACAGGGTAGCATTGCTAATTTGAGCACAGAGGAGCTAATCAAATCAATGGAGGACCTAAAACTACAAGTTTCAGAGCTAAATAAGGTAAAAGAGCAATATGCCAACTTAGAACAAAGGTATGATCTCTCAAAAATAAATGCTGCAGAAAAGACAAGAGAGATTAAAGTTTTAGAAAACAAAGTGAAATCATTAGAAAAAGATCTTACTTTTGACAAGCCTCTATCAGAAATCAAGAAAATTCTTTGGACCAACATCACTCAATCAATAAATGATGCTTGGCCATCAATTCAAATAATTTTTGAACAAATTGATTTAGTGAAACTAGCTCAAGAAGAAATTCAAAAGACAAGGGTAGAATTAGGAAATATGCCTGAAGAAGCCAACAGGCTCATACAGTTTTTGAATACCAGGAATAAGTAATAGCTTGAAGAGCTGGGCATTCAAGATAGAACATGGACAATTTTGGAAATCAAAAGGCTTTTTACTAAGAGAACTCTGATGCAAAACTTAGAAAGAAGGTGCCATGACATGCAGGAAGAAATCAATGCCTTCATGAAGAGATTTGATGTTTTGCAGAGTAAAGAGTTGCCAAGTCCTTTAGTTATTCATGATAAACTAATGGCTCATAAAGACTATGTGGAGAAATTGAATAAGTATGCAGGCAACCAAGTAGGTTCAACAACAAGTGCATCAGGAACAAAAGCCTTGCCTATAGGAAAAGTTCTCTATGATAGTCTGGAGAACTTGTTCTATGTTGAACATGAGATAAAGCACTTGTTCCCGATTTAGCATACCTTTTTCAGGTACACAAAAACTGACCCCGAGGAAACTTCAGAAAAATAGATTGCCAGAACCAAAATGGTGGGAAGACATATTGGAAATTTTGTAAAATTATCCTTGGTAAAATGTAAATTTTGGTTATTTACTATAGTAAGTAATGGTAAAGAAGATGAACAGAGATGAATAGAGATTAAACAGGTTGAAGTGTATCAGAACAGGTAAAGAGTATCAGTGAAAACAGGGCAGCTAGCACAAAGTTACCAAAAAAGACAGTAGCAAGCCAAATCATAGGGCTTGCCTCCAGCACACTCAGTGAGAATAGGAACAACACAACATCAGTTTACCTTTTCTCCTATCTTCGAGACCATTTGTCTCTATTTTCTTGTAACTTATTCATAGCCATCCTAGAATATTTCTCACTCTATTAGGAGATATTTTTTGTAAATTTTTTGTATAAATACTCCCTCAATTGGAGTATTGAGGGTGGATTCTTAGACATTGCTATAACACTAATTATTTTGGAATAAAGTGCTATTGGACCAACTTTTGTATGGCTTGCTAGATAAAGAATTGATGCAAAGGACTTTCCACAGATTTCTTGAATCAAACACTGGATCAATAAGTCCTCTATACCTTATGTTTTAAAGTTTTCCTTGTTTCTTATATCATCTATGTTTCATATTTGAATGATAAACGAAAAAGAGTAATTCGGAATATGATTGACTGCAATCTGTTTTCAATCGTTATTATTCTCAATGTTTTCTTCTGAACTAGCATAAACAGTGAAATCTTAATTGCTCCTGTTTTCTAGATTATTCACTTTGATTATTTAGTAAAGAATACTCAACTGCTCTTTATTAGTAATCATTCAAGTTCCATCTTTTAAATAGGCTGAAGGATTCTTAACTACCCTTCACCCATTTTGAGTCCATTCCATCTATTCCAAGTCTTTATTTGTTCCCTGTTTGACCATCTGGCCCTGTGAAACCATCTTTTGTTAAGAAACCAAATCTAGTTAAGCCACCTTCTTTGACTCCATTAGCCCAATGACCTAAACTATTCAGCCCTACCCCTCTGCTATTGAATCTCACCACCCAAACTCAATCAAAACTCCTAAACTTCACAACTAGCCTAATATCTTTCAAAACCAAGCTAAATCATAAAGAGAGAGCCCTCTCTGGGTATAGATTGGCTAGATTCTGTACCTAAAAGTTGGTTTGTGGTTACCTTGGACCCCTTTCCTCTTCCCAACAACTTCAAGGAAAATCTGAGTGATAACATACACAAGGTTCAGGAATGGCGGTCATGAAAACGGAGGTTTATGGTATTGCAAATGATGAATTTTGACTGAATGACTTCTCTTGAACATGTAGGCGACACTCAAATGAATTGGTAGAATTGACCCAAAAAAAGTGATGGATGGTATGATAGACCAACGGTGTGATAACCATCAAGCTAATAATACCAACCTAGATAGTCACGGTGATGTAGTGAAAGTGTCATGTTCAAGAGTGACCTGCTACCATAAGGTGGTTTTCCCCTTTTTCCCATTTTCCCCAGTCATTGCTAACCAATACCCCTTTATTTTTATCAAGCTTGAGGAGGATAACATATGCTTGTTGTATAATTTCACCCTTCGGGCGAATCCATCGCTATTTGATGTTTTAACAAGTCTAGTGATGGTGAAACTCTGTCTTGTCTAGATGGACAAGTTTGTTGGTATTTGATGTTTTAATGAGTATAACGACAAAGATAACTCAGTCATTTTCATGTTTAGATAGTTTAAAAGGGGAAAAAAAGAAAAATCCACAAGTTCTTTCTCGTAAATTAATCTCTCAAGCCTGAAAAAGTGTAAAATAATACAAGAGAGATATCGTTTCCAATCCGTTAAAGAGTTGGAAAGGACAAATGCTTGACAATCTTTTCATGTTTAGAGAGTCTAAAAAGAGCTTAAAGAGGACTCCAAGGGGGTTCCTTTTTCATTTTTATCAGAGCTTGAAAAAGAGATAAAAGTGTGCTCTATGGTCAAAGGTACAATTTAAATCGAGCACGTTGAATTCTGTAAATCAGTTACAAAACTTGTTCCAAACACCACCAAATGGATTAAAAATATCTGTTTCATAGGCAAAAATAGGTAAATACTAATGTTTACTCGATTAATGAACATGAAATAAACATAAAACAAGTTTTTACCATGAAATTTTTACCATTTGGAACTTACCATTAGGTTTTGTGCTCTGAGCTTAGTTTTTACCTCGATCTTCTCCATCTAATTGCGAGAGATTCTGCGGACCATTTCTCGAGCCATCCGAACCAGGTAGGAGCTAAACCTCTCTACTTTCTTTTCAAGTCATTCTTTTGTCATTTCATGCAAGTTTTAGGGTTTTTTTGGGTCCCGTAGGGTTTCATTTTCTTTTGCCCTGGGATCAGCGCAGGCTTTCACATCAAAAACTACGCTAAAAAGAACCTAGATAGAAGGCTGCATGCTCTTCAGTGCACTGTCTCTATGCATGGGCTGCACTGGGTGAATTTTCCAAGTTTGATTTAGCTTTTTACTCCAAAAATTGTCTTGTTTTTTGCACGGAAAGGATCCTAATTAAGCTTATTGTTGTGTTTCAGGCTTTCATTGGATCAGAATTTCAATTACATGTTGAGAAAGAGAGCATGAAGAACAAGACATGGTTGCCTCAAACAATTTGGGTACAGATGAGGTCCTTGGGAACTGCGGGTTACTCAAATACTTTAAGTTGTCTGGAATGAGGCAACAAATAGAACTACTGTAGTTCCTTGTTTGTGCATGGGATTCGATAGATGAGACATTTCACATTAGGGAAAATATGGTCCCCATTACCATTGATGATATTTACTTTCTTACTGGATTGTTTAGGCGAGGTGCCCCCATCTTACTTTTTGGATTTTCCTGTGGAGGTGAATCGGTCATAGATTATATTAGACATTTTTGTCGGCCAAGTACACAACTTAGCAAGGATGGGAAAATAAACATCAGGGATGTGGGTGATTTTCCTTTGAGAATGATCCTCTTCACAATCACAAAATTGGTTGGCAGTGTGACACTACATCTGGCGAACAGATCTTATATGCAATATGCACTGGAGTGTCTAGAGCCAAAAGTTTTCAACTGGTGTGAGGCTATGATTTCCTCACTGAAAGAACAACTGACTAAGGTAAAAAGTGGTAAGATGAAGAATTTATGCTATGGTTCGATCTTAATTGCTTCTACCTTAGAGAGAATCCCATTGATGCAACCACAACATGTATCATTGGGTGTAGCTGGTCCTAGAGATCCACGTATGCAGAGGTGGGTTGAATTGATGGCTCGACATGTGGATCAGTCAAAAATCTTTTTTTCCACTTCATTCTTTAGTTGGCTCGAGTGACAACATCTTGCCATTGAGGAGCATCCATACTCAGGGATGGATTTTCGTGGAGATCCAGATTTGATTCTACTAGTTGGAGCACAATGGGGTGTTATGGGTAAGTTGTTTGACCAAAGTGTTTTTTGATTTTTCAAGTTTCTACATGTTTTTTGTGTGTTTTAAATGTTTCCAAGACTAAACTAAAATTACTCTTATGCATGTAGATGTGGGTATTGTTTGACCTGTGGGACACGAATAGGTTGTAGGTGGGCCAACACGAAGAAACATTAGGAGAGCGGTTCTCCAGGATTTGGATTTGGCTGAGACCTTAGCAGAGTTGCAGGATCACATAGAGGGATTAACCCTTGGTATTCCAGATGTCCGGATCGAGGAGTTACCTATGAGGCTGCAGAGCCACACTATTGGTGTTCCTAGTTATTGGGCCAGGCTTTTGCGCATGATAGCACAGGTTGTGACCTCTTACCATGAGCACCACTAGATCTACTTAGGATGTTTTAATGCATTTTGAGTTTTTGGGTCAGATGACCATGGGTGTCTTGGACACAAATTTTGTAAAAACTTTTAAAACACCTATCTATTTTACTTTCAGAGTTTTTTATGGTTAAATGCAATCCTATCAACTGATGATGTGAATTGAAAATATTACTTTTACATGTGTCGTAAATGTCTATTTAACACATAATTCACTAGAGAATCAGTTAATGTGTTAAGATTTCTAGAAATATGTTGGTATTGAATGTGTTTAAATTTTTTTTCCAAAATACGAACTCTAAGGAACATACGAAAAATTGTTGGATTTCAGACAGTGTAAATGTTTGTTAGTTGTAGTACAACGAGTTGTGAATCTAGCCTAATGATGATTCGACGAATGCTAAGTGTAATGGCATCAGAGAGTAGTTCAATCAATGCGCTATACTCAGTGATGTTGTTCGTCAATTGACCGATACAAATAACTTGGAAACTCACTAACTCATCACTTGGAGCGAAAATATCCCATGCTTCAGAAGACAAGTTTCGTGTACTACAACTAGCACCATTGGCATAACCAACAAAAGGTTCTGAAGACTCCGACATCTGCAACAAATTCAAATAGGATTACTAACCAAATAAAAATCTCTGAAATACACACACACACACATGCAATGAAAGCATATATACAGTGAGTTTTACTACACTTAATCAAGCATAGTAACGTTTGAGGTACAACCTATTTCAGGGCTACGACAATGGAATCCCATCATAATCTACTAACTTGTAGGCACCTTTTTCTAGAACACGTTTGACAATGTAAGGACCCATCCACATTGGTTCTAATTCCCCTGCTCCAATTTTATCAGCTTCTTGATCGTAAAGCAAGACCAAGTCTCCTTCTGAGAAGATATGAGGCTTGACATATCTATCATATTGTGCCTTAATATGTTTCTTATGCGCTTCATTAGCCCATGCGACATCACAATGGGTTTCATCCAGATGGATTAATTCCAAGAAACATGCTTCTTCTTCATAAGTGTTGGGTAACAGGTCAATCACGAGTTTGAGTGATGAAATTTCACATTTTATCAGTAAGATTGCTTCCAAACCATACACCAAATGAAAGGGTGTGAATCTAGTTGCATTTCTCACCGAGGTTTGATATGCCCACAAGGTAGAGTACAAGATTAAGTGCTAGTTTTGCTTATGGACCCCTATCATTCTCTGCAACATCCACTTTAGGACTTTGTTGATGGCCTCAACTTGTCCGTTTGCTTGCGGGTAGTAAGGGGTAGAACTACCATCTGACAGTCCTAACTTAGCAGTCAACTTAGCCATCATGTGATTGCGAAAATGTGACCCATGATGTGTAACTATGGCTTGTGGTACACCAAACCGAGCAACCACATGGTTAAAAAAGAAAAAAGCAGCCGTTTTGCCACTATTGTTCAATGTTGGCATCACCTCAGCCCATTTGGTAAAATAGTCAACGACGAATATAATATACCCATGCCCCCGGGTCGAGGTGAGGTTACATGTCATAAAGTCAATGCCCCATTTGGAAAATGGGCCAAAAGCAACAACTGGATGCAATGGTGCAGGTGGTAATCTGGTTTTTTGGTCATATATCTGGCATGCGTGACAAGTTCTGAAAGAAATAATACAATCTTTAAATATAGTTGGCTAGAAGTAACTGGCATGGAGAATTTTTTGTGCGGTTGCATATCCAGATAAGTGTCCACCATAGGCACCTGAATGGCAATCATTTAATGCTTTCTTGACTTCCTCATGCGTGAGGCACCTCCGTAAAACTGTATCGGTACCACGACGGTAAAGAGTGTCGCTAATGATCAGATAATCTTTGGCTTGGTAATGAATACGTCACTATTGCGAGCGATAGGTATCGGGCCAGAAAGTTTGGGTCTGGAGATAGATCAATATATCTCCATACCACGCGTCAGATGATGATATTAAAAACAAAGACTCATCCAAAATTGATGGTTCAGATGTTCAATCAATGGAGGTTGATGGAAAGTCGCAAAGTAACTCAGCGAAAACTAGTGATTTCTTTGATTTGGACTTAATGAATTCCAAATCAAATTCCTGTATAATAACTATCCATTTTGAGTATTTTCCCACCAGCAATTGAAGTGACAAAATTTATGTCATAGGGTTGCAATCCGAAATGATAGTTGTTTTTCGTAGCAAGATGTAATGTAGAAATATTTGAACAGCTTACATAGCTACCAAAGCTAGTTTTTCAACATAAGAGTATTTACTTTCTGTATCGTTGAGATTACGAATCAAGTAATTAATCATATGTTCAATCCCATTTTCTTCCTGGACTAAAACCATGCCAATGGTTGTATCTGAAGCAGTGAGATACAGGTAATAGTCTTTTTGGTAATTCAGAGAATACATTAATGAATCATTAATCAAGGAATATTTAAGAGCATCAAAGGAAGCTTGTGCAACCTAAACCCAAGGGAATGGTATCTCCTTCTTCAAAATACATGTAAAAACTTTAGCCATTTCAGCGTAATTAGGAATAAACCTCCTCAGAAAGTTTGATTTCCCTTGGAGTCTCTGTAACTGTAAAAGATTTGAAGGTGGAGGCAAACCCAGAATTTCCTGAACCTTTAATGGATCAAGTCGAATTCCCTCTTTAGACACTACAAATCCAAGCAATCAACCAAAACCAACACAAAACACACATTTGTGCAGATTTAGTCATATCTTGTAGTGTGTTGAAGCCCCGAAAATCGGGTCGACAACAAGGGGGATACCCACCCGGTCCGGACCTTGGTTGGCAACTCCTTATCCGTTTGGTATAGCGGGTCCGACTGGGGATAATGGGACCAGTTTCCCAATATAAGGGTGTATGTGTGTGTGCAGAGTTGGATGTTGTTGATCTAAGAATACTTAAAGCTAATTTAATTCAAACTTTTAAACTAACTCTATGCTATTGTAATCTAATGAGAAAAAACACATCTAAGCTATGCTAACCCAGGGTGTATTTCTTCTATTATGCGATCTAAAGAGATTTCAAACAATAACTGGTAATAAAGATCATTCAGCTATCATAAGAATAGAAATCAATTAAGATAAACCACTTTGCACAAAAATTTAGGAAAAACAGTTGTGAACAGCGTATCGCATAATAAGTTATTCATATATCAAACATAAATAAATGACTCCACCGTACAGAAGTGCCAAATGGTAACTCATACATTCATGCAGTAACATATAAACAACTGAAAACTGTATATCACTTTAAGAATATAAGCAGAAATGGCCAAGAGATAAAAGTACCATTTATGACTAATCCTACTCATAAGCTTCAAGCAAAAACAATTTATCTCTACTTGTTCTAACATCTACTAAGAGTACAAAAGTGCAACATCAGTAGCAGACATCAAATGCAAACATTAATAAATCTCGATCCATCCATTCATCAAAACCTCCTCTGAGGGTGCAGAAGTGCATGTTCCGAGGACAAGTTTTTGACAAATTTCTAGACCCATCTCCAAATGCAATGAGAAGGGTTAAAATACTATTTCCTAATTCTAATAATAGTGTATTTACAAAATTTAGGATGCGGTTTTCAAATGACTGTCCTTTTTCTAATCTAATTTTAAAGAAAAAACAACATTCTAAAACAAGGTTACTTCTGAATTTGGTCTTTAAAGCTGCAAGTGTTCATCATGGGCTTGAGGAGAGTCGGCTAGCTGACTTCTGCACTGAGCTGGGCTGCAAAAACAGAATCTATGAGAGCTGGAACTACTTTTTCGGCCGCGTTTATGATGCATTTCACAGTCATCCATTGACTATGCGGCTTGACCAAGTATGCCCAGTAACACTCCCAATTTAACCTGTTTAATGCTTGGATCGCTTTTCCCTTTTCCTGCGCCTTCTGCTTCCATTCTGCTTCCAGTCGTAGTTTATTTGGTAGGTACCCTGGGGTGGTATCTTCGATTAAATTGGCCCTGTGTAAATTCTCATTTACACAGTCGATAAAAATGCTTGCTTGCGTGGCCGTTGTCTCCGCTGCTTGTTCCGCCTGCCTGATTTGATCGTCCCATTTATTAAAGAGCAATTCTTTATGATTCTCGTTTATTCTGGGTGCACTTGCTCTTTTCCCTTCATCTTCATCCTGCCAAGCTAATTATTCCGTCACTCGTCTGTCACTCTAATCATAGTCACTCCGCAAGTCTACCACTTGATTGGTGATTTTATCGCTCAGCTCGCAATAGTGACTCCACTGTGATATCTTACGTCCAAACTCTTCCTGTTGCTGCAGTAGTTGCTCATTTAAGCCAATAGATTCTGAAATAAATTCCGCAAGCTTAGGCTCATCTTTATGCATTTCTTGTAAAATTTGCAATTGTTTTCCTTTCTCGTCTAGACTTCTTTGATAGCCTATCTGCATCTGCTGAAAGTATTCCTGCAACTTCTCGAGCTGTTTGGAAGCTTCAATATTAGCATTGGCTTGTTGTAATTTTCATTGTAGTAGCTGTATTTGATCTTCTTGTTCTTTCAACAGTTGCTGAACTTCCGATGCCTTGTCAATAGTTGCAGAAGCATATGCTCCCACGATCTGAGACAACTTAGTGAGATTTTCAGTTGGGTTATTGTTGGGGTCTTTCCATAAGACGTCCAAATGTTCAGCATCTTGTGACAGTGTATTTTCTAGTTTTATTTTTTTCCTCTGTCTCCTTACAACTGCTTTATGTTGGGGACTATAGAATACGTCCAGTGGGGGAATTTCTTCTACATTAAGTAGAAGCTCAAAAGGTGGAGCGATAGGAATGCGTTCCATTTTTGTGACACTGCTGACTATGGTCGAACCACTTCTTATGCTACCTGTGTATTGTTCACAGGTGTTCTTGGGGCTTGCCCTTCAAGATTGATCAGATCATTGAAGGTTTCCCATTCTTTGTCCAGTTCTGTTGTGACGGGTGGCGCTTCAATGACAAGAGGGGGGACATCTCTTGGCGGGGAGGCGATAACCTGTTGTTGAGACATTGCACTTGACTGAGTCGTATCCTTAGCTGTTTCTTCGTTCTTTCCTTGGTCGCTTCCAGATCCTTTAGAATGTTCAGGCACTCCTTGCGCAGTGTTAGATTTAGATCTGGAAGTGCTAGAGTTTCCACTGAGGCTAACGCTTGGAGTTGGTTCTCTGGCAGACAGTCGCAGCTTCTCTAAAGGAACACTGGCCAACCTTCTTTCCTTGTATAACATGAATCTTTGGAGGTCATCTGGAGACGACTTCGACTGAGCTTCCCGCAAAATTTCCTGGAGTGAGCTTTTACTCTGAAATAAATCATCAAACAAATCTTTCTTTCCAACGAATACTTTTATTTTGAAGTTTGTTGTGAAATCTTGGGCAACTTCATTTGGGTCAAATGGCCTTGCTGGGAATTTAAATAATTGTATACACGTCACATTCTCCACTTCGGTGAAAGCGTGACCTACATCGAACAATGAAAAGGCCCCACAAGCTACAAGAAACTGAGGCCATATGTCCTTCTTTTTGTCTTTTAGGTCTTTGGTCAGGCCGCCTTCTGAACAGGTTTGATATGCAATTTCCCGAGCCAAAAGTTTATCGGGGATATACAGAGGCAGGACATGAGGAGGTACAGTGCTTCCAAACACTCTAATATAGGTGAACCATTCTTCCCCGAACCATCTTGCGATGGGGATGATATCTATCTGTGCCTCGGGTGAGCACCTCGGGGGGTCTTCATCATACATCATTATATACAAGGGTAAGATAAGACCGTGACAAATCTGGTAGAAGTGTGGGACGAACTGAGAATCCCATAACATCTTATGATAAACATGGATAGGTAATGGGTCCTGGGTAGTCCATTTCCAACCCATAGTGGGAAATTTAGACACATAACAAATAGAATCCATAACATATGCGGACAGATAAAAAGGAGGATAGATCCTTTGAGACAAGAATCTTTTAGACCGGTAATTGATAATAGCCGTGTATAGATTATCATAAAAGATCTTGGCCCAATCCATAATATCGGCATTTGTGGCAGCATCTATTAATGGTAGCCATTTAGACGAAAACTTATTGATATTCGGCATCCCAAATAATCTACAAAGCATGGCCGCAGCAAAACAATACGGAGAGGTGAGGGAACCAGTGTTGTACATACTGTTTTTGTCTTTTTTGAGCGGCTCCTCTTTTCTGGACCAATCTTTGGTGGTCTCTGCTAGGTTTGGGTTCTCTGCTACAAATTTCTTAACGAATTGTGTATTGTAAGTCGCCTGCGGTTCAGGAAGATGATACATAAGCTTTAAATCTTGCGCAGCGAATGATCCGATGAACCCATGTCCTTGAATCTTGAATTGTCTGTTGTTCATCTCTGCATTGTCAAGTATCCACTTGATCATATCCGTATATGGTAGAATTTTGGGCCTCGCTGCTATCCGGTGAAGAAATGAACATGCTAGCTCCTCTAAGGACGTCTCGGAAGAACGTTGTGGGCCCGCGACAGCAGCAACCTTCATTATTCTGGGATTCTCTTCTTCAAGAAGTCTGTACATGCTTTCCCATGTCGATATCCCTGCGTCTCTGTTACAGGCTGTGTCTGTATACAAAGGTGCCATCTCCTTCGTCTTTTCCTTCGCCTCAGAGCCTTGAGCTTTATTTTTCTTTCCCATTTCTTCCTGCGTTTGTCTTTGAATCGTCTTTAGTTCTTCGTTCCTGCAGCTTACGAGTGAAATGGAAATGACTGATCAAGAAAGGTGATGGGAGAGTTTTAAATGCAACAGATATATCAAATATGCCACCTTACGTGAAGTAATTCTTTACAAAAGCATGCGTCTTCATTTCATTTAATAGCTGACAACTAATTCCTTTACTATCATTAAAACCGCATGATCTTGAGTCAGATTATGGTAAGTGGCTTTTCTTTGAATAGCGTGCCCGAAGGATTCGTGATGAAGTGATTTATGATTTGCTTACATAACATCGCAGATCACGCCATCGCAAATCGCACCATCGCAGATCGCGCAAACATACGAATATAATATCGCAGCGATCGCAACATCGCAGGTCACAGAAGTTTAATGTTTGCCGAATCTTGTCAGCTCATTTCTGCGATATGCGATCTTGCGATCGGTGTTATCACAGATCGGTAAATCTTGAAGTTTTTTCCTTATGAGTATTACTTTATTGCGATGCGATATTATGCTTAACATGAGAGTCTTGCGCATACCGATATTATAGAGAAATGGAGGCATTTCCTATCTTTTTTGCAACGCGGCTTTAAATATATTTCCCTTATCATAGACTTAGTTTAAAAAATATTCAAAAGACCTTTCTAAGCTTACGATGGTAACCTTATTTTGAAGAAAGGAAACTCTTGCTTTTTTTCTAAAATTTAATTAAGGGTCCCCATTCATTTAGTATTTTGGACAACACTTAAATGAACAAGGGGGGGGTGTTGCTGGCCACAACAATTGGAAATTCACTTGGGAGAACCAGTTATCTCTGATCTTCTATTGACGTTTTCAAACTTCCGAAACAAAAAAATTTTCTCAGAGAACTTAAACTTTATTATAAAAAGATAAAGCATATTATACTTCAAACTGTCAATGATATTTTGTTTCAACCTCTTTCTATTTTAATTACTTGTATCCTCAGCTTGTCCTTGCATTTACATCAGCCATTACTTGGTCTTGTAAAAAATAAAATAAAGTCTTCCCTATGTAGCAGCCTTTTAAATATGCTCTTTTGTCACAGGTAGAGCCTCTGCTACCAGCAGGCGTCCATAGCCTCGACAGGGTTACCTATTACCTAGTAATGATCCTTTATCCTGCTTAAGGTGATCTACAACTCTTAAAGAAAAAACCCAGGTTGATACTTTTTCCTTTTTTTATTCTTAAAGAACAATGTCTTGGTTTGGTAGCCAAATTATGACACAGTCATTCACTTGATTTACACTTTTGTTGAACAAGCTGGCTCGCGATGAGACCCCTTGTCTTGTGATTTTAATAATCTTAAGTCGTTGCCCAGTTTTGGTGGACAGTAATGGCAAAGTCAGCAAGTTATAATATCTGTGATCATGATAAGCCGGCTCGTAATGAGACCTCTTATTCTTCAAGATATAGTGTATCCTTGGGTTTTTTTCTAAATGCTGCGATTTTCTTTAGTGGGGAGGAAGTCAATTTTTTTTCCTTAAGAAAGTTCTGGACGACAATAATAGAGCTTTTTGGAAATGGCTGTTTCTACAGGGAATCCTTATTTTGTTATTGATGCCTTTCATTGTACTGACATAAAACAATTTCTTCACTAAGATTGCTTTCTTCAAATTTCTTGGAGTTGAAACTAGTATCATATCTGGGTTAAAGTTCTATTGATAATAAAGATCAAGTTTCCAAAAGATTTGCTATTTATAGAAGCAGAAGTTCAAAATCTTGATAGAGAAAAGGTGTCTTTAGTAAATGTCAAATGCTGTTAACCATAGCAAATTTTATTATGGAGAAAAATATTTAACGAAATGAGAGGTAGACATTCCCTAGGATTATGTACAGAATAGGGATAATCTCTTCTCTTATTTTGCCTACCAACTATTAAAAGTAAATTATAAACCTAATAACCTAGCTAAATTACTCCTACTCCTATTCTAACTATATACATAAAATTAACTAGGTGAAATGATATTTCCAGTGGAACCATCTTTTCATTTTTATTCCTACACGTATGTAACTTTCAAACATCAGTGTTAAGGACAAAACGTTTCTTGGACTGTTGATGTTGGATGTGGAATAAGAATGTGTAACTTCAGTTGGAATTCTGTCTGAAATTTCTTTCTTATGAAAACTTCTTTCCAACTGGATACCTATTGGATCATAAAAATCAGGATGAATTTCTGTTATGGATTGATGATCTCGTAATAGGAAAGATGACAAGCCAGGTTGCGAATATGATTTTTCAGTTTTAATGGCCTGTAACCTACTGTGCGTTAACGTCAAGATTTTAGCAATTTCTTGTAAAAGGAAAGTTTCCATATATAAATCACTAAATAAATCAATGAAGAATAGATGGAAATTTCTGGAAAGAGATTTATCAATTGGCGTGAATTGCCGACAAGTTTCGAAAGGTACTTTCCTTCGTTGATGGTGTTTTGGATGCCAAAGAAGTTTTTTAAGGAAGCCTGATATTGATTGATCTTGGAATTGAAAAAGTTCTATACTTCCTTGACACAGTTTAGTTTCCCAAAATGGTAGCACATCTTTCGAATGTTCTTTGATAAGGTGCTCAAAATACCATAGTAATCTATCAAAAGTCTGAAAATTTAAAACACAATCCGATTTTGTACAAAATGAGTGCAAGTGAGAAAGAAAGAAATGATTATCTGTACAAATAATGTTACAGCACAACTGGGATTGACTTCGAATATCTTGTTTTTCACAAGAACTGGCCAGAATTATGGGATCCGAGCAATTTCGAATTCCGTCTTGTGAATCAGAAGACAAGTTATGATTGTGAACAGGCATGGGGGTTTCCTCATGATATGAATCATAGATCGGGGTATTGTCTTGGATAGTAAAATCATGCAAATGATCTTTTACTTTGAAATGAGGATTGACTGATATGATTCCTGAATTAGAATATCTCTCATTATCTGAGCTTTGTTGAGTTACTTGGGATAAATCAACAACATCATCGTTGTCAAAGTAGCTATCATAAATGATTTCACAGGTTTCCCTAGATTTCTCTTTTTCGTCATATATTTCCAGACAAGGAAGGTCAAGTGGTTCTTGTTTGAAAATGATCAAAGGATTTTCTATAGTTGTCTTTTTATCTTGAAAACCTAATGATGACTCATTTGAATAATCCTCTGTACTTTTTGAGATATCTTTAATATTGAGAGGGGAAAAATTATCATTACTAAAAACATCAGGATAAAGAGAAAAATGCGGTTCTGGAACAATGCATTTGAAAATATCATCATGGAAAAATCTTTGTTCATTAGATTCATCATAGACATCGGGCTTTAGATCATACCTTTGTGTACTGATACTTTTTGAAAGAGAAATAGTTTGTTGTTCTAACCTTGGCATCTGCATTTGTTGATTTGCAACGATATTATCTGACCTTGTATCAAAGTCATCTCCTGGTTCCAAGGCAGGCTTTCCTCCAGCATTCTCGCTTTTGTCTTCTTGCATTAGAGCATGCATGTCTCCTAGGCTTTGGGAACTTTCTTCATCATGGCTGATTTGTATATTCAAATTGGAATTCTCATTCACATTAGAAGAAAATGAGACAAAGCTTGGACTAATTTCTGCTTGATCAGACATAGGAGGCAGGGAATGCTCAGCATAATCTGAAGATTCTTCATCCATGAGTTCACTTTCAAGATCGTACTTTAGACAATTAAGATGAAATCGCATATTAAAATCCCTAACAGATTCATCTTGTTTCCGTAGATAATCAATTTAATCATATACCTGGTCATAGTCATAACAATCAAATTCACAAATGAAAGTCTTGACGAATTGGTCCCAACTGTGAATTGAGGAAACTGGGAGGG
This sequence comes from Pinus tabuliformis, assembly GCA_031772625.1. NCBI lineage: Eukaryota > Viridiplantae > Streptophyta > Pinopsida > Pinales > Pinaceae > Pinus > Pinus tabuliformis. Next base: position 440,685,966 of record CM062816.1, read on the forward strand.
TTCTACACCATTTTCTAGCTTCCGCCATGAATGTAAGAGTAAAAATTCTGCATAAAACACCTTCATCAATTCTTTGAACATCCGAACTTGAAACTCTTTGAATAAATTGAAGAGCATGATTAAAAGCAGAAGAATTATTCTTACCATTGAATTTTACCTAAGACAAGAGTCTTACCACTTCAGGTGGAGTGTTGGAAGAGGTAGGAACATGGATTCAACTCCAAATGGGAAGTTTGCGAGCAGCCATCCTGATTCAAATGTTACAATTGAAAATCATTCCAACAGACACTATGTTCAGGCCCTCCTTCTAGCGCCAAATATGTTGAAGCCCCGAAAATCAGGTCGACAACAAGGGAGATACCCACCCGGTCCGGACCTTGGTTCGCAGCTCCTTATCAGTTTGGTATAGCGGGTCCGACTGGGGATAATGGGACCAGTTTCCCAATCTAAGGGTGTATGTGTGTGTGTGTAGTGTTGGATGTTGCTGATCTAAGAATACTTAAAGCTAATTTAATTCAAACTTTTAAACTAACTCTATGCTATTGTAATCTAATGAGAAATAAAACATCTAAGCTATGCTAACCCGGGGTGTATTTCTTCTATTATGCGATCTAAAGAGATTTCAAACAATAACTGGTAATAAAGATCATTCAGCTATCATAAGAATAGAAATCAATTAAGATAAACCACTTTGCATAAAAAGTTAGGCAAAACAGTTGTGAACAGCATATCGCATAATAAGTTATTCATATATCAAACATAAATAAATGACTCCACTGTACAGAAGTGCCAAATGGTAACTCATACATTCATTCAGTAACATATAAACAACTGAAAACTGTATATCACTTTAAGAATATAAGCAGAAATTGCCAAGAGATAAAAGTACCATTTATGACTAATCCTACTCATAAGCTTCAAGCAAAAACGATTTATCTCTACTTGTTCTAACATCTACTAAGAGTACAAAAGTGCAACATCAGTAGCAGACATCAAATGCAAACATTAATAAATCTCGATCCATCCATTCATCAAAACCTCCTCTGAGGGTGCAGAAGTGCATGTTCCGAGGATAAGTTTTTGACAAATTTCTGGACCCATCTCCAAATGCAATGAGAAGGGTTAAAATACTACTTCCTAATTCTAATAATAGTGTATTTACAAAATTTAGGTGCAGTTTTCAAATGACCGTCCTTTTTCTAATCTAATTTTAAAGAAAAAACAACATTCTAAAATAAGGCTACTTCTGAATTTGGTCTTTAAAGTTGCAAGTGTTCATCATGGGCTTGAGGAGAGTCGGTTGGCTGACTTCTGTGCTGAGCTGGGCTGCGAAAACAGAATCTATGAGAGCTGGCACTACTTTTTCGGCCGCGTTTGTGATGCATTTCACAGTCATCCATTGACTATGTGGCTTGACCAAGTATGCCCAGTACCACTCCCAATTTAACCTGTTTAATGCTTGGATCGCTTTTCCCTTTTCCTGCGCCTTCTGCTTCCATTCTGCTTCCAGTCGTAGTTTATTTGGTAGGTACCCCGGGGTGGTCTCTTCGATTAAATTGGCCCTGTGTAAATTCTCATTTACACAGTCGATAAGAATGCTTGCTTGCGTGGCCGCTGTCTCCACTGCTTGTTCCACCTGCCTGATTTGATCGTCCCATTTATTAAAGAACAATTCTTTATGATTCTCGTTTATTCTGGGTGCACTTGCTCTTTTTCCTTCATCTTCATCCTGCCAAGCTAAGTATTCCGTCACTCGTCTGTCACTCTGATCATAGTCACTCCGCAAGTCTACCACTTGATTGGTGATTTTATCGCTCAGCTCGCAATAGTGACTCCACTGTGATATCTTACGTCCCAACTCTTCCTGTTGCTGCAGTAGTTGCTCATTTAAGCCAATAGATTCTGAAATAAATTCTGCAAGCTTAGGCTCATCTTTATGCATTTCTTGTAAAATTTGCAATTGTTTTCCTTTCTCGTCTAGACTTCTTTGATAGCCTATTTGCATCTGCTGAAAGTCTTCCTGCAACTCCTCGAGCTGTTTGGAAGCTTCAATATTAGCATTGGCTTGTTGCAATTGTCGTTGTAGTAGTTGTATTTGATCTTCTTGTTCTTTCAACAGTTGTTGAACTTCCGATGCCTTGTCAATAGTTGCAGAAGCATATGCTCCCGCGATCTGAGACAACTTAGTGAGATTTTCAGTTGGGTTATTGTTGGGGTCTTTCCATAAGATGTCCAAATGTTCAACATCTTGTGACAGTGTATTTTCTAGTTTTCTTTTCTTCCTCTGTCTCCTTACAACTGCTTTATGTTGGGGACTATAGAATACGTCCAGTGGGGTAATTTCTTCTACATTAAGTAGAAGCTCAGAAGGTGGAGCAATAGGAATGTGTTCTGTTTCTGTGACACTGCTGACTATGGTCGAAACCACTTCTTGCGCTACATGTGTATTGTTCACAGGTGTTCTTGGGGCTTGCCCTTCAAGATTGATTAGCTCATTGAAGGTTTCCCATTCTTTGTCCAGTTCTATTGTGACGGGTGGCACTTCAATGACAAGAGGGGGGACATCTCTTGGCGGGGAGGCGATAACCTGCTGTTGCGACATTGCACTTGACTGAGCCATATCCTTAGCTGTTTCTTCGTTCTTTCCTTGGTCGCTTCCAGATCCTTTAGAATGTTCAGGCACTCCTTGCGCAGTGTTAGATTTAGATCTGGAAGTGCTAGAGTTTCCACTGAGGCTAACGCTTGGAGATGGTTCTCTTGCAGGCAGTCGCAGCTTCTCTAGAGGAACACTTGCCAGCCTTCTTTCCCTGTATAACATGAATCTTTGGAGTTCATCTGGAGACAACTTCGACTGAGCTTCCCGCAAAATTTCTTGGAGTGAGCTTTTACTCTGAAATAAATCATCAAACAAATCTTTCTTTCCAACGAATACTTTTATTTTGACGTTCGTTGTGAAATCTTGGGCAGCTTCATTTGGGTCAAATGGCCTTGCTGGGAATTTAAATAATTGTAGACATGTCACATTCTCCACTTCGGTGAAAGCGTGACCTACATCGAACAATGAAAAGTTCCCACAAGCTACAGGAAACTGAGGCCATATGGCCTTCTTTTTGTCTTTTAGGTCTTTGGTCAGGCCGCCTTCTGAATAGGTTTGATATGCAATTTCCCGAGCCAAAAGTTTATCGGGGATATACAGAGGCAGGGCATGAGGAGGTACAGTGCTTCCAAACACTCTAATATAGGTGAACCATTCTTCCCCGCACCATCTTGCGATGGGGATGATATCTATCTGTGCCTCGGGTGAGCACCTCGGGGGGTCTTCATCATACATCATTCTATACAAGGGTAAGATAAGCTCGTGACAAATCTGGTAGAAGTGTGGGACGAACTGAGAATCCCATAACATCTTATGATAAACATGGATAGGTAATGGGTCCTGGGTAGTCCATTTCCAACCCATAGTGGGAAATTTAGACACATAACAAATAGAATCCATAACATATGCGAACAGATAAAAAGGAGGATAGATCCTTTGAGACAAGGATCTTTTAGACCGGTAATTGATAATAGCCGTGTATATATTATCAGAAAAGATCTTGGCCCAATCCATAATATCGGCATTTGTGGCAGCATCTATTAATGGTAGCCATTCAGACGAAAACTTATTGATATCTGGCATCCCAAATAATCTACAAAGCATGGCCACAGCAAAAAAATACGGAGAGGTGAGGGAACCAGTGCTGTACATACCGTTTTTGTCTTTTTTGAGCGGCTCCTCTTTTCTGGACCAATATTTGGTGGTCTCTGCTAGGTTTGGGTTCTCTGCCACAAATTTCTTAACGAATTGTGTATTGTAAGTCGCCTGCGGTTCAGGAAGATGATACATAAGCTTTAAATCTTGTGCAGCAAATGATACGATGAGCCCATGTCCTTGAATCTTGAATTGTCTGTTGTTCATCTCTGCATTGTCAAGTATCCACTTGATCATATCCGTATATGGTATAATTTTGGGCCTTGCTGCTATCCGGTGAAGAAATGAACATGCTAGCTCCTCTAAGGATGCCTCAGAAGAGCGTTGTGAGCCCGCGACAGCAGCAACCTTCATTATTCTAGGATTCTCTTCTTCAAGCAGTCTGTACATGCTTTCCCATGTCGATATCCCTGCGTCTCTGTTACAGGTTGTGTCTGTATACAAAGGTGCCATCTCCTTCGTCTTTTCCTTCGCCTCAGAGCCTTGAGATTTATTTTTCTTTCCCATTTCTTCCTGCGTTTGGCTTTGAATCGTCTTTAGTTCTTCGTTCCTGCAGCTTACGAGTGAAATGGAAATGACTGATCAAGAAAGGTGATGGGAGAGTTTTAAATGAAACAGATATATCAAATATGGCACCTTACGTGAAGTAATTCTTTACAAAATCATGCATCTTCATTTCATTTAATAGCTGACAACTAATTCCTTTACTATCATTAAAAGCGCATGATCTTGAGTCAGATTATGGTAAGTGGCTTTTCTTTGAATAGCGTGACCGAAGGATTCGTGATGAAGTGATTTATGATTTGCTTACGTAACATCGTAGATCGCGCCATCGCAAATCGTACCATCGCAGATCGCGCAAACATACGAATATAATATCACAGCGATCGCAACATCGCAGGTCGCAGAAGTTTAATGTTTGCCAAATCTTGTCAGCTCATTTCTGCAATATGCGATCTTGCGATCGGTGTTATCGCAGATCGGTAAATCTTGAATTTTTTTCCTTATGAGTATTACTTTATTGCGATGTGATATTATGCTTAACATGAGAGTCTTGCGCATACCGATATTATAGAGAAATGGAGGCATTTCCTATCTTTTTTGCAACGTGGCTTTAAAGATATTTCCCTTATCATAGACTTATTTTAAAAAATATTCAAAAGACCTTTCTAAGCTTACGATGGTAACCTTATTTTGAAGAAAGGAAACTCTTGCTTTTTTTCTAAAATTTAACTAAGGGTCCCCATTCATTTAGTATTTTGGACAACACTTAAATGAACAAGGGGGGGGTGTTGCTGGCCACAACATAGTGTCAGCACCGTAAAAATATTACTCTCAAATGTTGCGGGTGATCAGTCTGCTTTCATGAATGAGCATGTAAATCGTCAAGGAAAGGTTGAACAATGTGCTTTATGTCATGGAAGGCATAATTCATTTCCCTCTAAAATGTGGCCCCTGCATTCTTCAAACCAAAGGGGAGTTTCCTATAGGTGAATGTGCCCCATGGACAAATAAAAGATGTTTTTGATTGGTCCTGTGGGCAGATATTGATTTGATTATAGCCGAAAAATCCTTCCATAAATGAAAATATTTTGCATCTGGCACATTTGTCAATAATCTGGTCAATAAAAGGTGTAGGATAATTTTCCTTTGGACATGCCTAATTACATCCCTATAATCAATGCACACTTGAATTGTCCCTTGTTTCTTCATGACAGGAACAATGTTGGAAACCCAGTCAGTAAGAGGTACAGGGTAAATGAAACCAACCCACAAAATTTTTGCAACTTCTGCTTTAATTGCAACGACTTTCTTTGGATGAAAAAGTCAAAGTTGTTGTCGAATTGGTTTGACATTAGGGTACATTTTGATTTCGTGTTCAACAATACTAGAGTCAATGCCCAACGTCTCCTCATAAGACCATGCAAAGGCATCTCTGAATTCATGAAAGAGAGTACGGTAACTATCAAGTTCCGATGGAAAACAATATTTTCCGACATGAATGTTCTCTACAATATTTAGGCTTGGTCGAAATATTAATAGAAATTGTTTCTTCAATATTTGACAGGTTTCACTTAGATTCTACTGTGTCTATGAAAACTAAATTTGAAAGAAAATCAACAAATTAAGGGTGGTTTAGTTCATTTGAATAATCTTTGATGTCATCTGGAAGATGGGAACGATGATGATAATCTTCCCAAGGTTCTTCTCCTATAATCATTGATTGGATGATTCCTTCATCCGTAGAATGTATACGTGAGAAAGGATCTGAAGAAGTACCGTATTCTAACGAATGATCTACCCATACAATTATTGAGTGTGGATTTGAGTTTTTCGCACAAGCCCGAAAAATTGATTGCTATGCTAATTCAATGGGGCTTAGTGGCGTTACCTCAATATTACTATCAGCTTCAAAATTGTTGGTAATCCTCCCTAAATCAGATGAGGTGGAGGAAATCATGTTGCAAGTCTCTACTCTTGCTACTTCCACCAAATCATATGGTGACGGTAGCGTAAAGTATCCTTTAGGGAAGGATCTTTAAAGATACCTACTCCAACACTTTGAAGTGACAGTGGGGGTCCGTGTACAAACGTAATGCTTCCCGTAGCCTGTGAACTATTGGAAAAGAAGGCTAGCTGATCGATGACTGTGTTTCCACCCTTATGACGGAATGTAATAGTATGAAAGTACGTGGAAACTGTTGTACCATTTTTTGGTTTTGATAAGATAGAATATTTAAAAAAACGTTAAGTTAGGATATGGACATAACAATAGTGAACAAAATGTTAGTAAAAGAAAATATCTTGATGATAATGTCCATATCAAAGAAAATGTTAGGTTAGAAAGAAAAGAAAACAAATAAACTCTAAAAGTGAGCAATTCTAAATGCCAATACTCTGTTTTTGCAAAATAATGGTTGTGCAGCTTGTGTTAAATGCCACAACCCCATGACAGTCAAATAGTTTAATCTTGACAGCTTCATGCTTTAAATTTGACGTTTTAGTTAGAGAATAAAGTTCTTGCCAAACTGTTTAATCTTGGCAGATTAGTAGTTAGGTAGAGAATAATAAGGTGCTCATCAGTTTAATCTGAGCCCTTGGAGGTTATAAGGGTAGATTTAGATAGTTTGTTTTGTAAAATAAAAGAAGGGAAAAGGGTTTGCTAGCCTAAATGCACCCGTTAAGTGAAGAAAAAATGATAGGATAAGCAAAGGATAAGTAGAGAAAGGTTGTAGAAGTTTGATTATTCATTGTACTACAGGTACAATATCATGTTTCACCATATGTTTCTATGTCCATGATTTAGTTACACAAAGCAAAAGAAGGTCTACAACATAGATTAATTAACTTCCCTTACATCCCCATTCATCCCTATATTCATTAATTACCCCTTCCCACATTCATACATTCATATTCACTCATTTTCCACAAAAACCCCTTTTCCTAAGGTCAAAACCCTTTTTGCCTAGGAAAAGTTTAAAAACCCATGTAAAATCCCTTTTCCCATGTAAAATATCCTTTTACATGAAAAACCCACAAAATGATGTTTCCCTAAGTATTGATGCATATATAAAAAACAAATAAATCATTGAAAAGCACTTTACTTAGTGTATTTCCCCTTTTCCGCTCATATTTCATATAATTCCCTTTTCTGCCTATAAATCCACTTTTCACATATATTTACCCTTTTTTTCTGCTCATTTTCATATTAACATCAACTATAGTATTAAACCCCTAATATCCACTTTCCCGTATATATTAAATCCTTATTAAAATATCCCGAAAACCCATAGTTTTATAATAAAACTATGTATTTTATTATCGCATCGCAATATTATCACATTGCAAGCCTGTCACATGCATGCTCTTTTCCCCGATTGCAACATGCGATCAACAAAGGACCCGGACCTGACCAAATATATATCATATTATATATTTATATCACATCTGCTCCCATCACAAGTCCCGACTGAAGCATATACCTTCCGCCAATGCGATCTCCGATTGCGATTGGGACCCAGACCCAATCATATATCATATATCATTTATCCCACATCGCGTCTGACACCTATCACATTCCTTGCGATGGTCCATCCTTTGCCAAACTCTGATTGCGATATGTGATATTAACCCGGACTTGATATCATTATCCATCCGCATTTATAAAATTTCAAATCCGCCATATGTGTTTTGTAAAGTTTTTCTTTGTTAAATCGTTTTGTATGATTTTAACGAAGAAATAACCAAACCTCCATTTAACCCTACTAATCACATTTTAAGCCATAATAAATCCATTTCCACCATATTTAATCATTCATACCCTTTGTACTGCTCCCTCGCTCTGCTACTGTCTGATCTAATCCATCCAAATCCAACAGCCCTCGCCGATTTTGGGTATGTTCTCTGTACGAACATTACCCACCCAAAAAGTGGTTTTCTAATGACTTCCTTGCTACGTGTCAGGCCTAGATAATTTTGGGTGAACCCTTTCTAAAACCTACCATGCTTCATAAGCGGTGCGATGAAAACTGCCTTCCGAAAAACGACAAAACGGTCACTGTTCACTTCGCATCGTATTTTAAAAGGAAAATTGTTTTTCCTGTTTAAAAACCAAAATGACCATTTTTCTTTGTTTCACCCATTTTACATAACAAAGCCTCCATAAGTCTCTGCGACCATATAAACCATTATTTTAACTTCCAATATGCTATGGACTCCTTCCAGTAGCCTTTCAAGCTCAAAAATCCATTGATGTCTGTCTCTGTCACCTTGTTTTTCTTAATGATTTCTGTGTTTTGCAGGTGAAAACTCTAGTTCCAGGCTTACAAAAAAAAGCCTGCATACAGTTTGAAGACATATATAAAGACCATATTATATTGCTTCACTCTGTAACATAAAATCTAAAGTGATTTACTGTTGAAAAAAACAGTAAAACCTGAATTACATAGTAAAGGTAAAAAGACACAGTAAAGTCTACTTAGCAGGGTAAGAGGAGATTTACAGAGTTTAAAGGGCATCAGATGAAAGATCAAACAAAAGGAATCAACTAGCACAAAGGATACAAACGATTTAGCAGCTTAAAGGGCAAAATATTAGACACACAAAGCCAACACAACCTAAATGAAAGGGACAATAAGAAGCAGTTCAATAGTTGCCCCTATCTTCTTGCATGAAGATCTTTTCCTTTCCTAGAATAAATCTTAATCAGTTTTAGGATATTTCTTAGTTTTATTATTGTATAAATAACTCTCTTCTCGAGATGTTATGGGTTTGGAGTTCAAGATTCATAGTTCATTGCTTGTAAAGTCTTGACTGTTAATACTACTTTGAACCTGGAAGCCACCTTTGAAGGAAGCTTTTGCAGACACTTGATGTACTCAGTCTTTCTGGAACCTTAATACAAAGCAGAGGATTCTGAATCTAGTTTTACATAGTTTTGTGTTATCCTGTAAGTTTTTCCAGTTATCAATCATTGTGTTTTTCTTCATATGCTTATGACTTATAGAGATATCTAGGTAGGAATAATTGTGTCTCAATTACTTCCTATAAGCTCCTGAAGTGATCATCTATTAAGAGAATGGATTAATGAACTATCTGTTTAGCTAATCCCCTCTAATCAATAAATCATCAGCATCTTGTGTAAGCATTAAGTATATTTCCTTAAACCTTTGGAACGTAGTTTAGAAGGTTTTCCAACTTATGATTGTTTTGTTTTACAGTCTGGAAACTGTGATAATAATGTTTTTTGTTGTCTTCTACTCACCACTATTTTGATCTATATCACTGTGTAATGCTTTATAGCAGCCCTTTGCTGAAGTATTAATATAACCAAAAGGATTAATTACTTTAATTATACATCTTTCTTCATTCATTGGTCTTCCAAAAATGCCAAAGTAATTATTTTAGATGCTTTGGCATTGGTAGTTGACCGACTACTATCTCAGAGGAACAACATCAGATTGGCGTCGTTTTCGGGGCTTCGAATTTCATTAAAGTTTCCCTCGGGATTGTTAGCCTCACTAGAAAAAGGCCCAAAATTGGATCCATATATGATCTTAAAGTCTCCAAACTTTCTTAAAATCATGTGCATGGATCCAAACATGCTCTTGAAATCTTCAGCATTTGCTCAAAATCACCCAAAAGGTCAAAATCAGTGCAAGAGGAGAGCCCTTCGAAGGGCAGAAATACACTATCGGGAGGAAAAAACATGCTTAAAAACCATGAAAAACCAAAATCACAGGCTTTAAACAGTGAAAGAACAGCAGACGTTAGATCTGGCCGATCAACGGCCCAGATCTAAGCAGCTAATTGCAATTGGTGATGCGGAGAGGATGACTTAAGGATCGGCACAAGACAACTACGATCAGTGATCTCCGATGATCCGATTAGCAGGTCACATTGGCAGGGTAGAAACAATTTAATAAAGGGCCCTAGGCATGAGTGATGAGCGATCGCGATCAGATTGCATCACTATATCACAGCAAAGCAACACCGAGGGGTGGGGCCTATGCACAGGTATATGTGCGATGCGATAACCAAACCCGACAGTTATATATGTGACATTTGATGATATTTCAGGTTTGCGGGTGGGCCAGTTTCAATGAAATTTTGTGTATTATCATTATATAACGAAATACAAAGGAACACAGGGCAGCACCGATAGCGATGAGTCCCAGACCCAAAAGGGTCCGAGAAGTGAAATATATAAAATTTGAGATCCACAAGAAGGCCAATTTTAATGAATTTTCAATGATTTTTGTATTATAACGAAATATAAAGGGAGCCTTGGGCAACATTGATGCGATGAGGCCCAAACTCTAAAGGGTTTGGGAATGAAATATATAAATATTTCAGGTTCGCCAAGGCCATTTTTCATAATTTCCAATGTTTCGACTTATTTCCAATATAAAGGGAAATGACAAAACCGACACGATTTTGGGAGATCCAATGGCAATAAGCAGTTTAGGCTAAGCTCTATCTGATGCCATACAGTGGCCACCATGTATCCAGGATGAGGAGAGAGAAAACCACCCTCATCGGGCAGTTAACTGCAGTACAAAAGAGGCGCTTGAAATGGATCACCACCATTGGATCTAGAACTCCCAGATCAACGATGGAGGAGCGATATCACCCCAAAGGCAAACCTGATAGATATATATCCCATTTTTTAGGACTTTGAAGTCTGAAAAGGACATAGAGGGGTGGGATTTCTCAATATTCCTGTGTTTTCTATTTAAAACATAAACATTATGGCAGCATTGTTCTGTATTTACAGAAAGCAGGCATTTCTAACATTTGAAAGGGAACAACGCAACATAGCACACCCAACACATCCCCAAAATGATAGAGGTTGAAGAGAAGCACAATGCAACACAACACGTGCAACTGTCCAAAACAAACATAAATATCAAAGGCCACAACATAGCTCATCAAAACAAACATCATGGGACATCTCTGGCCCGAGAGAGCTCCCAGACAACACATCAAACTACCTAAAGGTGGTTCTTCCTTTGTCAGAAGGAGAAAACCTCCGAGCCATGATTTCCTATTGAGGGAATCAATCATTTAACAAGACAGATCAAACAGATTAAGACTCCAAGCCTTTGAGAGCTCAGGAGCATTGTAAAAGGCCTATAAAAGGCTGAAAACTAGATGTAACAAGGGTTCAACTTCTGGAGATTGTTGCTACTCTGTTCCTTCAAGCTTTTCATCTTCATTCTAGCAATATAAGCTTCTTTTACTATTATATGTTCAATGTCCATTCTCTTTGTTGTTCTATGCTTGCATTTGAATAGGTTATTCATGTTTTCTGATGTGTTTAATGCCAGATAACTGTCATCTTATCTCTGCATTGATAAGTTATATTTTCAAGTCTCGTTTACTTCCTGTAGCTGGCCATTCATATGTGTCTATGTATGCAATCTGCTGTTACAATCAATATTCTCCATCTATCCATTGAATCTATAAACTATTGAGCATTAGTGGTCTAAAGCCTTATATGGTTGAGGGTGTTCATGCATGTCTTGCGTGAGAATAGGGCTGAAATGATTATCTGACTTGATCCAAACCATCATCCATTCCAATAGTTCTGAGAACAATATTGAAGATTATATGTTACCGGGCATCTCCGAGCTACAACCTAGGAGAGTTTCTTGGAGTGATAACATAATTGGCACCGTTGCCGGGGAGAGGAAACTGAAGCTCAGTTTCCCTGGGAAACGACATAGATCTAGCTTTGATGATAGACAAAGTTTGGGCACTTTTTTGGTTGTAATCATCTATCTGGCGACTCTACTGGAAGCCGAACCTCTTGGTGACTCTACTTCATAGTTCTGGCTCAATTTGTGTGGCATACTCGGAGAAATCCTCAGAAGCTACAAGTTGACCCAGTACTTGATCCTGAAAAAATCATCAAAGAGAGAAAGGTATTGTAGAAAGGAGCATTAGGTTCAGGTAAACCTAAACAATCTCCTATATCTCTTTAATAAAGGCCTGTAATAGAAAAAATACATGTTAAGAGTATATTATCTAATACTAGCAGTGAAGAAAAACTCTCAGAGATTCATAAAGCTCCTTATTGTTTAGGTTATCCTTTTGTTGTAAGCCTAAAGGAAACCTCACCTCCTATCCATCATACTCTTTTAGTATATCAGTCACTCCTCAGCCCTCTATCATTCAAACTGCCAATACTCTTTTAGCCAGCACAGCTATGGAAGGTCCACAAGAACCTACCAAAATGGAAAGAATCATAGCTGCTAGGTATGGACCTCTAATACTGCCCACTACTTTGAATGCCATGCCTATTGGAGAATATCAGAAATATAGGCCTAAGTTCACTGGGACTGAAGGTGTTATAGCTGAAGAACATCTTGAATCATTATATAGCTATGATGATAACCTGGACATTAGTGAAGATGATGTCTGGATGAGAGTCTTTATCCAAAGCCTAGATGGAGAGGCTAGAAAATGGTTCAGAGAACTAACCCCAAGATCTGTAATAGATATTGAGGTGTTAGATGATGAATTTCTAAAGCATTGGGGGGATAAGAAGGATCTCCTCTACTACCACACTGAGTTTGGGAACTTAAAGAGGGAAAATGGTGAGTTTCTATCTGATTTTAATAAGAGGTTTAACCATATGTACATCAAGATACCAACTGAAGTAAAACCCACTACTACCTCTACTAAACTCACCTATGTCAGTGCTTTTGATTCTGACTTCTGCCTACTGTTGAGAGAGAGGCGATGTGCTACTTTGGATGACATGCAGGATCCAACCTTGGAAGTGGAATCAAACATCATGGCTGTAGAGAAGCTCAAGGGAAATGTTGATAGAAGAAGAAAGAGGGGCAAGTCTTCGTCATCATTTGATCCCAAGATAGATAAAATGACTAAAATTATAGAGTCATTAGCCTCTAAAATCTTCAAATTAAAGGTTGAGCAACACCCTAGGAAATGGAGAGTTCCTAATACCTTTGCTCCTAGAAATCCAAATCCATATAGAAGAACTAATGAGCAGTTGCAGATTTTGCAAAGAAGCAAAGATGCCAACGAAGACCAAAGGGTGAAGACCCCTTTCTAGAATCTAGTCATGGAAGAAGAGCAGTTTGAAGGAGATGATGAGATCCATTGTCTAGAAGACAAAGGAAATGCTTCCTTTTTGACCTCAGCTGCCTATGAAAAGTCATTATTTAATGACCAGATCAGCCAAGAATGGGATGGTGAAGCCGTTCTACAAACTGAAGATCAGCAAAGATATAATATGAGGTCAAAGATGAATAATGCCAAGGAATCTCCTATTCAAAGAGATGCTCTCCTTGCAGTACAACAAGCTAATAAGAAAAATCAACCAACAGTTGATCCCATCATCCTCAAAGCTCCAGCTCATGAGGTAAGAGGCCTTGACAAATCTCCTTCTCCTTTCAGTTTTCAATCAGAAATCCAGAAGCTAAGAATACCTATGCCTCTGATTGAACTAGTGAAGAACGAGTCCTTCAAAAGATCCATCCTCAAGGCCCTTGAGCCTAAAGCCATCCAAGCCTCCACTGATTATGTAAATTTGCAAGATGATAAGCCAACTATTATTCTCAGCCCAATGATTGAAAATTGTGAAGAAAACTCCCCATCATTTTATGTCTCATTGACTATTCATGAAAAAATCCTTCACAACTACATTTTGGACACTAGAGCCATCCATAATCTAATGCCCAAGGCTGTCATGGATGAATTATGTCTTGACATCACTACTCCTTATCATAACCTATTTTCTTTTGACTCTAGAAAAGTAAAATGCCTGGGATTAATCAAGGACCTACCCATCACTTTGTCTCAGCTGCCCATGAAGAGAATGATGATGGATATTGTGGTAGCAGATGCACCCCCCAAGTTTGGCATGTTACTTTCTAGAGGTTGGATCAAGAGATTAGGTGGATCATTACAAAATGATTTGTCCTATGCTACTGTCCTATTCTTTGGAGGTGACAGAAAGAGATTATATAGATAAGCTCAGCTGGCTTATATCATCAACGATGAAAGGAACCCCACTAAACATCCCATCTATGTTGTTGACACTGATTTTGGAGTGTGTATTCTTCATATTGAAGAATCCCATTTGGCCTCCACGCAGCTTAAAAAACCAATTTTCCAGATCACTGAGGAAGAAGGCCCATAGATTTGGGACATGTTCTTTGATGGAGCTTACGCTAAGGAAGCTGTAGGGGTAGGTGTAGTCCTTGTGTCCCCCACATAGGAATACATTCATGTATCTTTCAAATTAACCTTTTAGGTCACAAATAACATAGAAGAGTACGAAGCTTTGATTCTAGGCTTAAGCGCTGCTAAAGAAATGGGTATCAAAGGCCTGAAAGTGTTTGGAGATGCAGACCTCATCATTCAGCAGGTCAATAAAGCGTTCCAAGCAAAGCATCCAAGGCTGAAAGCATACAGAGATGAGGTATGGAGGCTCAAGGATTCTTTTAATAATTTCAACGTTTCTTATATTCTGAGAATGAAGAACCAGCTTGCCGACTCCCTTGCTATGTCTGCTAGCATATTTATTCCTCCTTTGCCTCCTAAATTGACGTATGAAGTTCAGGTAAAATATAGACCGTCTCTGCTTGATAATGTCAAATATTGGAGAGTTTTTGAAGATGATGAGGAAATTAACAGGTTTTTACAAGTCGTTGAGGAATTTACTGAAATGCACATTGACTAAGAAAATGAAACCAAGGAAGAATGTAGCTATTCCAAGCTAAAGGACAAGATCGACCGAGGAAGCATTGTCCAGCTGCCTAGTAACCATATACCAAAAGGACTAGTGCCTCTAGAGAAGCTGTTCAATTATAACGATGTGCCTTATAAGCCTGCCAAAACAGAAAATGAGTCTACTATTTGTAAACATAATATAGGGAGCCTAGCCCATCCGAAATTCATCAATTTGTCCACTCATTTGTCTTCTGCCCAGAATTCCGAGTATTGCACCCTCATGAAGCAATTCACTGATATTTTTTCCTGGGAATACAATGATCTTAAAACCTATGATACAAGCATCATTCAGCATAAGATTCCACTGGAAAAGAACACCACCCCTTTTAAGCAGAAATTAAGACCTATCAGCCCTCTCTTATTGCCTTTGATTGAGAAAGAGATCAAGAAGTTGTTGGATGCAAAAATCATAGTTCCCCTAAGGTATTCAAAATGGATAACCAACCTTATGGTAGTGAGAAAGAAAGATGGAGAAATCAGGGTTTGTGTTGACTTCAGAAATCTGAACAAGTGCTCTAAAAAAGATAACTACCCCCTGCCTAAGATGGAACACTTGCTGCAAAGAGTTTCAGGGGCCAAAGTCATGTCTTTCTTAGATGGATTTTTAGGTTACAATCAGGTTTTTGTACATCCAGAAGATCAGGAAAAGACCGCCTTCACTACTCCTTGGGGCACTTTCATGTACTCCAAGATTCCTTTCGGACTGATGAATGTTGGGGCTACTTTTTAGAGAGCCATGGACATAGCCTTTGTGGGAGAGAAGGACAAGTTTTCCCTTATTTATCTTGATGACATAACAGTCTTCTCCAACAGTCACAAAGACCATTTGCAGCATTTGAAGAAGGTCTTCTTAAAGTGCAGATAGTTTGGAATTTCAGTGAACCCAAAGAAGTCACAGTTTGCTCTAGAAGAAGGCAAACTTCTGGGACATATTGTTTCTGCTGAAGGTGTGAAGATTGATCTAGGAAGGGTTCAAGCAATTCAAACATTGTCCATCCCAAGGTCAAAAAGGGACATTCAATCCTTCCTAGGTAAGATTAAATTTGTAAGGAGGTTCATTCCAAACTTTGCAGAGCTAGTGAAGCACCTCACTTCCATGCTGAAGAAAGGATCAGAAATAAAATGGACATATGCTTCAAGAAGCTCTTTTGAAGCTATCAAGCAAGCCATCATGGAAGCTTCGACTCTAATCAACCCAGATTACACTAAGGAGTTTTGTATCTTCTCTTTTGCCTCTTATGATACACTTGCAGCAATTCTGTTGCAAAAAAATGAAGAAGTCATAGAGCACCCCATGGCCTTTTTCAGCAAGACTCTAAGGGATGTTGAACTAAGGTATGACCTTATTGAAAAACAAGCTTATGCTCTCATAAAATCTTTAAAAGCATTCAGAATTTATATTCTACATTCCAAAGTGGTTGCATATGTACCTTTAGCCTCTGTAAAATATGTCTTAACTTAGCCAGATATTGATGGAAAGAGAGCTAAATGGATTGCAAAATTCATAGAGTTTAACATAGAGGTGAAGCCCACTAAGCTTGTCAAAGGCTAGGGCTTGGCTAAACTTATGGCTGAAGAAAATTGCAGCTTGTTAGACATAAATTGCATAGGTCTAAATTCAGATGATGAGCAGACAGAGGGAGCAACAGAAGAAAAAAATCAAAAGAAATCTCTGGTTGAAAATCTAGCCACCTGTGAATGGTATTTCAACATATTTCATTTCTTGCAGAAGCTAGAAGTCCCTCCATGGCTTAGCTCAAGTCAAGCTCGGGCCATTAAACTCAAATCATCCAAATTCTACATTAATAAAAAAAACATTTATTGGAAAGACCCATCAAGAATCCTCTTGAGGTGTCTAAATAAAGAAAAATCTGTCGAAGTCATACACCAGTTCCATTCTAGCATCTGTGGAGGGAATCATTATTGGAAAACCACAGCCCACAAAATCTTGAGGGCTGGGTATTATTGGCCTACTCTGTTCTCTAATGTGTTTTCTTTTGTGAAAGCTTGTGACAAGTGTCGGAGGTTTGCAGGAATACAACAGCTAAAATATCTGCCCTTGAAGCTAGTACATGTCAATGGTCCCTTCTAGCAGTGGGGCTTGGACTTTATAGGTGAGATCAACCCACATTCCAACACAAATGGATCTTAGTAGCCACTGATTATTTCACCAAGTGGATTGAGGCTATACCCACTAAGAATGCCAATCATCAAGTTGTGATAAAGTTCTTGAATGAGAATATTTTCACTAGATTTGGTTGTCCAACCAAACTAGTCATTGATAATGCAACAAATTTCAAGGAAAAAGAATTGGTGGACATGACTGAATCCATAGGCATTCAAGTGGTGCATTCTACCTCATATTATCCTCAAGGCAATGGCCTGGCAAAATCATCTAACAAGAGTCTAGTAAGGGTAATAAAAAAACTATTAGAGGACAACAAAAAGAGCTGGGATTCCAAGTTGACGTTTGCACTATGGGCTGACAGAGTTACCATCAAAAATTCCATAAGGAATTCTCCATTTAAACTGGTTTATGGCGCTAATGTTGTTTTCCCTATCCCGCTGATTCTCCCTGTGGCTAAATTCTTGCAAGAAGAACAAGATGAAGAGAATGACATGGTAAGAAGAATGAATAACCTGGTTGAACTACAACATATCAAAGAGAAACAGGTTGAGAAGTCAAAGGCTCATCAGAAGAAAATCAAAGAAACCTTTGACATGAAGGAAAAAGTGGACAATTTCCAAGTTGGTGATTGGGTGCTTAAATGGGATGCATTTAAGGAAAAGAAAGGTAATCATGGCAAGTTTGACTCCTTATGGACAGGTCCGTTTGTCATCACTCAAATTCAGCAGAATAATAAATTCATTCTGCACATACTGGAAAGAGGAGATACTTTTGGTAGCCCAGTAAATGGACGGTTCTTGAAAGTTTATTTCATTTAAGGCTCTAAAGCCTTGTTATTGTAAATATGTTTTTTCAGTTTTTTATTTTCAATGCAAAATAGACTCCCTTCCCAATGGAACACTAGAAGGAAGATTTGACTTTTGTTTTACAGGAAAGGCATTGATCTGTGACTCTTGAAACCTCACAGGGAGGATTTCATCCCCAGAAGGAGCCAATGTTAGCCTCGCTAGAAAAAGGCCCAAAATTAGATCCATATATGCTCTTAAAGTCTCCAAATTTGCTTAAAATCATGCCCATGGATCCAAAAATGCTCTTGAAATCTTCAACATTTTCTCAAAATCACCCAAAAAGTCAAAATTGGCACAAGAGGAGAGCCCTTAGAAGGGTGGAAATACACTATTGGGAGGCAAAAAACACTTGAAGACCATGAAAAACCAAAATTGCAGGCTTTAAATAGTGAAAGAACAACAGTCGTTAGATTTGGCCGATCAATGGCCCATATATAAGCGGCTAATCACAATCGACGCTGCGAAGAGGATGACTTAAGGATCGGCGCAAGACACCGCCGATTAGTGATCTTTGATGATCGGATCGGCGGGTCAGATCGACGGGGTAGCGGCGATTTAATAAAGGGCCCTAAGCATGAGCAATGAGTGAGCGTGATCAGATCGCATCTCTATGTCATAGCAGAGTAGCACCGAGGGGCGGGGCCTATGCACAGGTATATGTGTGATGCGATAACCGAACTCGGCGGTTATATATGCAACATTTGATAAGATTTCAGGTCTGCGGGTGGGCTGGTTTCAATGCAATTTTTTGTATTATCATTATATAATGAAATACAAAGTAACATAGGGTAGCGCCGATAACGATGAGTCCCAGACTCGAAAGGGTCCGGGAAGTGAAGTATATAAAATTTGACATCCGCAAGAAGGCCAATTTTAATGCATTTTCAATGTTTTTCATATTATAACGAAATATAAAGGGAGCCTTGGGCAGCATTGATGCGATTAAGCTGGGACCCGAAAGGGTTCAGGAATGAAATATATAAATATTTCAGGTCCGCCAAGGCTATTTTTGATAATTTCTAATGTTTCAACTTATTTCCAATATAAAGGGAAAATGACAAAACCGGTAGCATTTCGGGAGAGTCAAAGGCGATAAGCGGTTTAGGCCAAGCTTCGCCCGATGCCATACAACAGCTACCACATGTCCAGGATGAGGAGAGAGAAAACCACCCTCATCAGGCGGTTAACTCTAGTACAAAAGAGGCACCCGAAATGGATCACCATCGTTGGATCTAGAACTCCTAGATCAACGGTGGAGGTATGATATCACCCCAAACATGGACATGATAGTTATATATCCCATTTTTGAGGACTTTGAAGTCCGAAAAGAACACAGAGGGGTGGGATTTGTCAATATTCCTGTGTTTTCTGTTTAAAACAGAAACAATATGGCGGCATTGTTCTGTATTTACAGAAAGCATGCATTGCTAACATTTGAAAGGGCACAGTGCAACACAACATGCCCAACACATCCCCAAACCGACAGAGAGGCCGAGGAGCAGGACAGCGCAACACAAAATGCACAACTATCCAAAACAAACAGAAATATCAAAGGCCACAATGTAGCTCATCAAAACAAACATCATGGGACATATCTGGCATGAGAAAGCTCCCAGATAGCGCATCAAACTACCTGAATGTGGTTATTCCTTTGTCAGAATGAGAAAACCTCTAAGCCATGCTTGCCTATTGAGTGAATCAATCGGCTAACAAGACAAATCAGACAGATTAAGACTCTGAGCCTTTCAGAGCTCAAGAGCATTGTAAAAGGCCTATAAAAGGCTAAAAACTAGATGTAACAAGGGTTCAACTTCTCGAGATTGTTGCTGCTCTGTTCCTTCAAGCTTCTCATATTCATTCTAGCAATATAATCTTCTTTTGCTATTATATGCTCAATGTCCATTCTCTTTGCTATTCTATTCTTGCACTTGAATAGGTTATTCATGTTTTCTCTTGTGTCTAATCCCAGATAACTGTCATCTTATCTCTGCATTGATAAGTTAGATTTGCAAGTCTCATTTACTTCCTGTAGCTAGCCATTCATATGTGTCTATTTATGCAATCTGCTGGTACAATCAGTATGCTCCATCTATCCATTGAACCTATAAACTCTTGAGCATTGGTTTAAAGCCTTGTATTGTTGAGGGTGTTCATGCATGTCTTGAGTGAGAATAGAGCTGACATGATTATCTGACTTGATCCAAACCATCATCCATTCCAATAGTTCTGAGAAAAATATTGAAGATTATATGTTACCAAGCATCTCCAAGCTGCAACCTAGGGGAGTTTCCTGGAGTGATAACAGGGACAACAATATTCATTCATTCTTTCCTTTAAAGGTGATTAAAGGTTTCGAAAGGTTAAAATCATTCTCGTTGGCGACTCCACACTCCCAAGCTAGCACCTTATAAACATACCGGATCTTGTTCAGAAGCTAACAAAGTTAAACATCTATCTAATCCTGAAAGGCTTCTGAGAAAAGCCAGTTCTAAAAGGGTACACCACCAATCATCTTCTTCTTTTTCTTCAGTTCTATAGTCCAAAGAAGTATAATCATTTGACCCCTATAGTAATATCCCATCTGATACTGATTACTCTCATTTATCACCTAGGGTTGCTGGAGGAGTTTATTTTAAGTCAACCTACCTTATTCATTCATTAGAATCTCATCCGATACCCACATTACCACCGGGATCACCTAAAACTAAATTTGAGTTGGGTGTTGATCTACCAGAATATAAACCCACAAATTTCATATCCCCTACCACCTATTTATTTCCTTCCATTTTTGACTGACCTAAAGCTTCTTCTTCTAAACAATCTGAGGAGACTTTCTCTATATATACCAATCCTCTCTTTGAAACAAAAGAAGGCATTTGTTTATAGGTCCCAAAGCTAGTTCTTAAGACTCCTTTGAAGTCTTTAAGGAGATCTCCTCCTCCTTCACCTCCAACTAGCTTATCAACCCCTAAATTACCATCTTCTTCCTCTACTTCTTCTTCATCCTCTACATCCACACAAACACCTCATACTCCACTTGGACAACCTCATACACCTCAAGCATCTCATATACCTCAAGCACCTCATACACCACCTACTGTCATGGCTTTTCAACCTATTGTACATGCTAGATATGATACCTTAGTCTTACCTAATAACCTTGATGTATTCCCAGCTGGATACTTAAAATACCTTCCCAAGTACAATGGAGAAACTGGTCCCTTAGCTGAGGACCATCTTCAAGATTTCCTTGACTATGTAGACAACATGAATATTGAACAAGAAAATGTTTATATGAGATTGTTTGTACAGTCAGTTAAAGGAAATGTGAGGATTTGGTTTAGACAGTTACCAACAGCTACCATTAGAAATTGGGAAGAGCTTACAAACATATTTAAAAATAAATGGGGTGTGAAAAAGGATCCTCTTTACTTCCTCACAGAATTTGAAGAGCTTAAAAGGAACTTTGGTGAACGAGTATCAGATTTTATCAAAAGATTCAATAAACTCTATCACAAAATGCTTGCTGATTGTAAGCCTCCTGTAGTAGCAGCTAAGTCTAAATTTTATAAAGATTTTGATGATGCCTTTGCTGTTATGCTATGAGAGAGAAATTCAAAAACTCTTGAAGATATGCAAACAAACACTATAGAAGTAGAAGCAAATAGGGCAACCTCCACTTATTTAAAACTTAACGAATAAAAGGCCCAAAGAAAACTCAAATCTGTTCGAGAAGCCTCTAGTTCCTCTAAGACTAAACTAGAAGACTCAAAAGTAGATGAAATAACATATTTTCTTAGAAACCTATCAAATAGGATTTCAAAGATTGAGACCCAACCTAGAACAATACAACAAATAGTTACTAGACCTCAAAACCAAAATCAAGGTTAGTACAAAAGAAATCCAACACTACAAATTCTTCAAAGACCTAGCAATGATCAACAGGTTCCTACTCCTCTACTGATAGATGACCAACAACATGATGATAATACTATGACAATTACTGAAGATATTAATAGTATGGATTTTTCTTCCAATCAAACAACCATCATTCCTCTCTCACAACAGAATCAGGTTCAAGAAGATCAGGAAGCTTCACAAGTCTCTAAATATCATGCTTTCTCTGAATTTCTAATTCTAGAATTAAACAAAAGGTATGATATTAGGCCTAGGCCTAGTCCTGGGAGACCTCCAAAGGAAACTCTAGTAATTGAACCACGTACCAAAATTGCTGAAGCTTAAACAACTCTTATTCAGCCTTTAGATCAGTCAATTGATACTACCTAAGCTGGTAAAAACATTTTGACTACATTTAATGTTGAAAAAGAATTAGAGAGGGTTAAGATCCTAATTCCACTGTTAGAACTTTCTAAAAACCCCGGTTACAAAATTCAAGTCACAAAATGGATACAGAATACCTCGGTTGATGCTGAAGGCGATGCCATAAGTCTGCAAGATGAAAAACCAATAGTAGTTTTTGGCCTTAGTTCAGATATGATAGATGAGATAGTGCCTCCTTTCTATGTAACTCTTACAACAAATGACTCCATGTTGTATAATTGTATGCTTTATTCAGGAGCATCACACAACCTTATGCCGAAATCTATCATGGACCATTTGAAACTCGACATAACTAGATCCTACCATGACCTGTACACCTTTGATTCTAAAAAGGTGCACTGTTTAGGATTGATCAAGGACCTAGTGGTTACCCTTGCCCAAATTCTAGTGAAAAGTGTAGTACTTGATATTGTTGTCATAGATATCCCTCCCAAGTTTGGACTGCTCCTTTCTAGGTCTTGTTGTGCCAAATTAGGGGGAAATCTACAGATGGATATGTCATATGCTACTATTCTTGTTTATGGAGGAGAGCAATTAAGATTATATAGAGAGGTAAGATTTATATATACCGTTTGTAAAATTGACCAGCCAAGGAACCATCCAATTTATGCCATAGATCAAGACTTAGGTTGTTTTCAGCTCACTTCAAATCAGCATAAAACTCAAGTCAAAATTGAAGAGGTAGTTGAAAGTCCTGAACCAAGCCAAACTGAAATTTGGAAACTATTCTTTGATGGCTCTTGCACGAAATATGGGGCAGGAGTTGGAGTAGTTTTAATCTCACTTGAAAAAGAAAATATAACACAATCATGTAAATTAGATTTTGAAGTTACCAATAATGTTGCTGAATACGAAGCTTTCCTTTTAGGATTGCAATTAGCCAAAAGCATATAAGTTCAAAACTTAAGTGTTTTTACTGATTCAGAGCTTATTTTTAAGCAAGTAAGAAATGCTTGCCAGACCAAGCACCCAAGACTTATGTCCTACTGAAATGAAGTATGGGATTCAGTTGAAAACTTCTTTGATGCTTTTAATTTGACTCATATTCCTAGAGATTAGAATATTCATGCAGATGCCTTAGCTATCTCTGCCAATTCTTTTAAAATCCCTGATCATACTGATGTACTCTATCAGATACAAGTCAAATATAGGCCATCTATCCCAAATAATCTGAAACATTGGCAAATATTTGAAGATGATGAACATTTGAAATAATTTCTGCAAGTAATAGATGATTTTTCACTTCTACAAATTGATGAAGATAGAACTGAAATAAATGAAAATGCAGATGGAAATGACACTTCAGATTTTAAAACCCAGATTGTTAATCATGACATTATTCAATTATCCAACAATTTTATTCCAAAAGGACTCATTCCTTTAGAAAAAATGTTTGATCAAAATGATGTCCTCCGAAACCCTTAGTCCATTTCTTCAGAAGATGACATAGAAGAGATTAACATTGAAACTAATGAAGATATCAAAAACATCAAATTATGTGCATCTCTAGACCCTGAGATCAAATCTCAATATCTTAAGTTACTACAATAGTATAAGGATGTTTTTGCTTGGACTTATGCTGATATAAAGACCTATGATACTTCATTAATACAACATAAGATTCCTTTGAAGCCAGAAGCAAAACCTTATCAACAGGAACTTAGAAGGATAAATTCATCCCTTTTACCAACTATAGAAAGGGAGATTAAGAAAATGCTAGATGCTCAGATCATCCTCCCTCTTAGATATTCTAATTGGGTTGCAAATATAGTTCCTGTTAAAAAGAAAAATGGAGAAATAAGACTTTGTGTGGATTTTAGAAATCTGAACAAGGCACCATTAAAGGATAATTGTCCTTTGCCTAAAATGGTTCAGTTACTTCAAATGGTTTCAGGAGCACAAATACTTTCTATGCTTGATGGTTTTTTAGGTTACAATCAGGGGAATGTTGATACAATAGACAGAGAGAAGACAACCTTTACTACACCCTAGGGTACATTCATGTATGCTAGGATTCCATTTGGCTTAACCAACGCTAGAGCAATGTTTCAGAGAGCTATGGACATAGATTTCATGGGTCAAGTAAATAAATTTGTAGTTATTTATCTTGATGACATAATTGTTTTTTCTAAATCTGATCAAAAACATCTAAAGCACTTGATGAAGTTTTTTGACAAGTGTAGAAAATTTGGAATATCATTGAACCCTAAGAAGTCCTTGTTTGTGTTAGAGGATTTGCCTCAGGCTGAAAAGACAAGGTTCTAGGTCCACATCAAACCACACTTAGCCTCATAGCTAGCCCTACGAGGATAGGAGAGGGCTCTCTCCGGGTCAATCTCAGCGAAAGATAATCGATGGGGCTTGAGATGAATAATTTAACAACTGATCTTAGGCTAGGTATAAAGTGCAAAGTTTTGATTTGATTTTTTGGGAGTTTTGTTGGAAAAAGGGACAGGCAAAATTTGGGTCCGGGGATGAGGCCAGATTTTTGCAAAGTTCAGGTAGGGGCAAGATAGACAGTATTTTTGATGCTTTAGATTGAATGAATGGGTGGATCAGACTGGTGAGGATCCAAGGAGGGAAAGAAGGTCTCAAGAGTCCTCCTCAAACAGATGAAAACATGAAGAATTAAACAAAATTTCAAGGCAGAGCATAGCAGTCCAATGAATTCTACCTTAATCACTCATTTGTTTAATTGCAGAAGACAGGAGAAAGGAAAATGATACACATAAACATCAGTGAACTTAAAAATACATAGAGAAACACACCATCAAAACATAGAGCCACATGGATCCCAACAAGTGCTGCAAAACCCTAGTCTTTCCTTTGCCAAAATTGCAGAAAATGAAATGTACAATGAAGTGCCAAGCAATCCCAAGTGTCCAACCCTGAAAATGACTTAGAAATTACATAATATAGACAAGCCAAACCTATTCCCTTGCCTCTAGGGGTCAAGCTCATCATTCTAGGAGCTGTTTGAACTAATTCTAAACAAGGAACTGAAATCTAGGTAGTCAAACAACTTACCCCTATACGCTAGGAAACTGATTCATTCATTTAATTTTCACTTTTTAGTGAATGAATCCTCTAGAACAAGTACAAATTTGCCAATATTACATCATGGTTATCAAATTACATCACGAAAGGTCAAGAGTAAGATCAAAAAGAAAAACTGGTCAAAACTGGGCGAATTTCTGAGCTAAACAGTGAAAAATAGGTGAAAATCCTCTATGTGTCGCGCCTGATTCTCTATGCATCACACCACTTTGGAGCTAATTTTGAGGCACTTCCTGAAGTCCAAATTGAGCCCCAAGTGTGTTTTTTGGAAAGACCTACCTGTCTACTTTCTAACCTAAGTGGAATTTCTAAATTTGGATGTCATTTTCCCCTCAAAAACTTCAATCTCCCAAGACTGCTTCCTGTGTGTCAAAATAGGGGCAGTGAGGTCATTTTTTGAGTGTTTTTGACCTCTTGAGGACTCAAAACTTGCCCAAATTTCTTGGCCATGCACCAAAAACCATAATTTTTCATGAAAAATCCAGAAATGTAAACTTTTTGTGATTTTGAGCTCCCTAGAAAAAACGTGCGCCACGTGGTGCGGCGCATAGGGAGAAAAACCCTATTTTTTGTGCCAAAATTTGTCAAAATGCCAAAAATGCCCCAAATTTCTTGAAATTTGGGCTGGACTTTCTCCATCAAGTTTCATGTTGGGATAAAGAGGCTTCGGCCAATATCTGAAGACGATCAAGCTCCTTTTGCCTCTTTTGCTTCCTTATTGCCTTCTTTAATTTTGCCTTTAGATTCCTTATTCGTGCCTTGCAAACCCTGTTCCGCGCCATGTAATGGAAAGCCATGTGTCTCAAAAATGCTTTGTCTCTATCAGCCTTGTCCAGCAGTCCCTCTAAGTGGATGTTGACTCTCTCAAGCCAAGACTCCCGATCATCATTAATCTCTTGCTCCAATGAAGTGAGCTTAATCCTTCTCCTTTGTGCAGCTTAGCGATTCTCGCAGATGTTTTGTAACTCCATGATTGCTTGCTGATCTTCAAGATGTTTGTTACTCTACTCCAAGTATTTCATAGTCCACTTAGCCCTCTCCAAGTCAAGGGATAAGGCTTTGATCTCTGTTTGCTGCTCCTGGATGATCTCTCTAAGATGTGCACTTTGTGGGCCCGTATCTGTATCATCATCATGAACGAGAATGAAGTCAGTCTCTTGTTCACCTGAAGGCCCCTCATCCTGCATTGGCCTCTTGCCCTTGTCCTGTACCTATGGTGCTGATGTTGGAAGCCAGGCCCCTTCCACACCGGGTGGAGATAACACTCGCTTCGTTGCTGCAAACAAATGTCTAGTGCCCCTCTGATATGTGATGAACATGTTGAGGGGCCCGAAGTCGGGTCGACAACAACGGGGATACCCACCCGGTCCGGAACCTGGTTGACGGCTCCTTGCCCGTTTGGAGTAGTGGGTCCGACTGGGGGTAATGGGACCAGTTTCCCAATGTGAAGGGTGTACGTGTGTGTGTAGAGTTTGATGGTATTAATCTAAAGGTTTCTCTAAACTAGTCTTAATTCTAACTGCTAAACTAACTCTATGCTAATGTAATCTAATGAAGAGAAACAGTACATCTAGTCTATGCTAACCCGGGGTGTTTTCTTTTGTTATGCGATCTAGAAAGATTTCAAACAACAGCTGGTAATAAATATCATTCAACTGTTATCAGAATATAAATCGATAAAGATAAACCATTCTGCATAAGACGTTAGGCAGAGTAGTTGTGAACAACATATCGCATAATCAGTTTTCTATATGTCAAGCATAAATAAATGACCCCACCATACAGAAGTTCCAAATGGTAATACAGACATTCATACAGTGACATATAAAGAACTCAGCTGTGTATTACTTTAGGGATACTAGCAGAATTTAGTCAAGAGATAAAAGTACCATTTATGATTGATTTCACTAATAAACTTCAAGCAATAATGATTTATTCGTACTTGTTCTAATATCTGCTAAGAGTACAGAAGTGCAACATCAGTAACAGACATTAAAATGCAAACATAAATAAATATCGATCCATCCATTCATCAAAAACCTCCTCTAAGGGTGCAGAAGTGCATGTTCTGAGGACAAGTTTTTTGACAGATTTCCAGACCCTTCTCCAAATTCCATGAGAAGGGTTAAATACTACTAACTAATTAATCTTAATTACACGAAATTAGGGAATCAGCTTCAAATGACCGCCCTTTACTAAAAGCAAATTTATTTCTAAAACTTTAAATCTAATTTCTGACCGTTTCTGTATATTCTCTTTAGTGCTGTCAATAGCGCAACGTTTTCCTGGGAACAGTCGGCTGGCCGCCTTCTTCTTTCGCTCGGGAGATAAAAGTGGAAATAACAAGAGCTGGAACTTCCTTCTGACAGACCAGAAGATATTTTCGAAAACCTTTCTCTAGCTGGGTGTATTCGCCGCGTGTATACTTAGCACAACCCAGGTTCTTCTCGAACTGATTTTGCTGTTGCTATTCCGGTTTCCGGTCGTGCAAATGACTGAGTGGGTTAGGAGTCGCACTGTATGGACAATCCCCTATTTCGAGAATTGTTTCCGCTCTTTGTTCCAGGGTTTTCTGGAGCGTCTTCCTTCTCATGCGCTTCTTCCTCTGCTTTACCAAGTCTGAGCTTCAGGATCTTTTGTGAACATGCTGCTTTTGTGCGCCTTTGACTCTGAGTCCTGGATAGTCTAATTTCATCAGTGTCGGTTGGCTTATAGTCTGGAATCCGCGGTCCTGCTGCATGCGGCATCCATTTGTGGGGGCATCTTCTCTCTGCTGTCTGATTGGCGCTTTCCCTTTTCCTTTAGATATTTCCTGCATATAGATTTATATTAGTTGCGTGTCTTGCAGTCTACGCAAAGAAGAAGGGAAATGAAAAGATTGACATGAAAGCATTAAACTCTAATGAATGCATAATCCTGACATTCATCATGACTTGACTCTTCGAAAAATGCGATGCAATCATTCCTTGATACTCAAGCATGCGGTCATTAATTTCCTTTAAGGCGCGCGCTTAATCTTGGGTCTATCGGGTATGTCGGAGAATTCGTGCGATGAGTCTTTTCATATCGCAGATCGCAGTCATCGCAGATCGCTGATCGCAGATTTTATTCAATGGTTTATGCCGCCTAGTGCGACGTTTGCGATGTGCGATGTCGCATATCGGCGATCGGCATTTCTTGAAGGTCTTCTTTTTAGAGAGCGCTTGGGATGCATGCGATGCGATGAACTTCGCATCGCTCTTTCGCAGTTTTGTTTTCCGCGCTTGGGTAATGCTTCAGCCTTCCCTTGCGATGCGATTTAAGCCTTAGGGAGAAAAATACAAAAATTTAAAAAATATTTTTGGGATTTTTCTTTCAGGGTCCCCCCTTTGCTCGATGTTATTGCTAATATCGAGCAAAGGGGTGGGTTGTTGGTGACCACAACAATGGCGATTCACTGTGAAGAACTAGTTATCTCTTCTTGTTCTATTGCATTTTCACTTCCAAAACAGAAAAAAATTTCTTATGCCTAAATTTTGTTATGGACAGATAGAGTATTACCCCTTATCTCGTCAATGATGTTTCATCACAACTTTTATTTCATTCTGATTGTTTGCTCCCTCTGGGTTATTTCTTGTATTCACACCTAGACATTACTCAGTGCTTTTCAAAGACAAAATAAGGTCTTCTCTGCGTACTGGCTTTGTAAAATATGCTCATTTGTCGTAGGTAGAGCCTCTGCTGCCCGCAAGCGTCCATAGCCTCGACAGGGTTACCATGTTATCCAGCAATGATCCTTTTTCCTGTTTGAGGTTATTTACAACATACCAGAGAAAAATCCTTTTGACACTTTTTCTTTCTTTCTTTTTTTATTTTTTTTTTAATTCTCTAAAGAACAATGTCTAGGTTTGGTGGCCAAATTATGACACAGTCATTCACTTGATTTACACTTTTGCTGAACAAGCTGGCTCGTGATGAGACCCCTTGTCTTTTCATTGCAACAATCTTGAGTCATTGCCCTGTTTTGGTAGACAGTAGTGGCAAAGTCAGCAAGTTATAATATCTGTGATCATGATAAGCCGGCTCGTGATGATACCTCTCATTCTTCGAGATATAGTGTTTTCTTGGATTGTTTCTCTGGATGCTGTGATTTCCTTAACAGGGAGGAAGTCATTGTTTTTCCTTAAGAAAGCTCTGGACGAAAATAATAGAGTTTAAGAACAGCAATTTTGCAGAGAATAATTATTTTGCTATTGATGATACTTTTCATTGCGTTGGCATAAAACAATTTTTTTCCAAAAGTTACTTTCATCCCAGATTTCTTTGTGAAGTTGAAACTGACATCATATTCAGGCTAAAGTTAACTCTATCTGTCAATAATAAAAGTCAGATTTTTTTTTGAAAAGTTTTACTATTTATACAAGTGAAATCAAAATCTGATAGAGAAATGGTATGTTTCTTCATGAATATAATTTATGATCATTCACAACCAACCTTATTTATAAGAAATAAAAACTAAAATAAATAAATAAATAAATAAATAATAAAAAATAAAAAACTAAAATTATCCTACAAAAATAGAAGGATGACCTTCTATGGAAAATACATTTTGAGGATTTGTCCATTCACAGGCAGAGAATCTCTCCTGCCTGTCAAGTCCTGCAACACAAAAGTCGACGGGCCTATGACCTCTACGATCTGAAAAGGACCAAGCCATAGCTTCTGGAATTTCGTATGTTTGCCCTTTTCTTCGTGAGCCATATCCCATTTCAAAACTAAATCTCCCATCTGCAAGTTTTTTCTGGTCATTATGTTCGAATCAAAAGAGGATTTTATCAGCGCTTGGTGGTGAGCATGGGTTTTCTTGGCCTGTTCTCGTTGTTCTTCTAGCTTGATTATTTCCATTTGCCTTAGCTGTAAGGGGGAAGTAGATACTTCATCAGTGTATTGTACTAAGGACAAGGAGGGAATGGCTAAGTGAGTAGGAAGAACTGCTTCTCTCCCGTAAACTAAATTAAAGGGAGAAGTGCCGATAGAGGCTTTCTTTGTAATTCTGTCTGCCCATAAGGCGTTTACCAGCGCTTTATGCCAATTCTTTTGGTTTTGGTCGACTGTCTTTTTGATAATCCTGATTAGGTTCTTGTTCATTGATTCAGCCAACCCATTACCTTGCGGATAGTAGTTGGCAGAATACTTCAGTTTGAACCCTCTTTTGAGCGCGAACTCAGTCATGGTATTTCCAGAAAAATATGAAGCATTATCAAATATTAAGGCCGTTGGCAATCCAAACCTAGTAATGATAAACTGATCTATGAATTCAATAATGTTTTCAGAATTAGCTGTCTTGAGAGGAACTGCCTCTACCCATTTAGTAAAATAGTCAGTTGCCGTGAGGATATACCTATGTTGTTTAGAGGAGTGAGGAACGATCTCACCTATTATGTCCAGGCCCCATTGGCTGAACGACTGTTCGATGTTAACCGGCTGCAGTGGCATGGATGACTTCTTTTGTTTTCCTGCAGTAGTTTGGCAGACTTGGCATTTCCTTACGTGATGGTACGAGTCTTTGAACAGCGTGGGCCAGTAGTATCCTGCACGTAATATTTTGTGCGCAGTGGCTTCTCCAGCATAGTGTCCACCAGTTGGTCCATCGCGGAGTTCCTGCAAAACCTTTTCGGCTTCAGTTTTCTCAAGACATCTAAGAAGCACAGAATCATAATTCCTTTTAAACAGGACATCATTTACGAGCTGGTATTGTTTAGCTTTTAATCTCAGGGCTCTCTTCTTGATGTGATCCAGGTGAAATGGAGCATGCCCGTTTTTCAGGAAATAAATGGTGTCAGCATATAATGATTGTGCGTCGTTTAGGCTTACCTCATACGCGTGTACCTCTTCAGATGATTTTTCGGGGATTTGCGATGCTCCAGCTAACATCTTGCAGAAGCCTTGGCATCTTACGATGTGTGCCGGCTTGATCTCCAGGTCGTATTCTTGCAAGGCGGTGATCCAATTCCCTCTCTTTTCGCCCACATCTTTCTGTATTAGGAGGTTTCTTACCACTGGGAATGGTACTATGACCTTGGTATGGGCCTTTAGCAAGAAAGGTCTGAAATATTTAATTGCTTTGAAAACGGCGTATGCCTGTTTCTCTACGTCCGAATATTTCAGCTCAACACCTTGTAAGTTTGAGCTAAAGAATGCGATCGGAGCTTCTACCTTTTCTTTATTTGCTTGAGTCAAGATCGCAGCATAAGAATTCTCTGAGGCAAACGTGTATAAGACAAAGGGCTCTGAAAAATTTGGGGTTGCTAGAGATGGAGCGTTGATGATGGCTTGTTTGATTAAGTTAAATGCTTCGTGCTCGTCTAGACCCCATTTAAAGTTTGAATTCTTTTTTATCATTTTTTGTAAAGGAGAAATAATACGTGAAAAATCTGGGACAAATCTTTTCACAAAATTGATCTGTCCTAGGAAAGATTGCATGGTCTTTTTGTTATGAGGCATGGATATCTCGGAAATTTCTTTGATTCTATCAGGTTCAATGTGAATGCCAAATTTGGACACTATGAATCCTAGCAATTTTCCTTCACTCAACGCGAAAAAAAATTTCTTCAGGTTAAGCGAGATCCCATACCTTAAACATCTTTGAAAGATTTGCTTCAAATCTTTGAGGTGGTCGTTTCGGTTCTTGGAGTATACAGTTATATCATCCAGGTCGATCACTACCGATTTATTGACTAAACCTTTAAACGCAATGTCCATGGCTCTCTGAAAAGTGGCGCCGGCGTTGATCAGACCGAATGGCATTTTCCGATGTGCGTAGGTACCCCATTTAGTTCGGAAGGTGGTTTTTAACTGATCATCTGGGTGTACCAACACTTGATTATATCCTGAAAATCCGTCCAGGAAAGACATTAACTCTGAGCCTGCGACTGCCTGTAATATTTGCTCCATAGGTGGGAGGGGAAAATTGTCTTTCTGACAGGCTTTGTTGAGATTCCGGAAGTCGATGCAGATTCTAATATCTCCGTTTTTCTTCCTAATAGGTACCATGTTGGATACCCATTTGGAATGTCTGACCGGGAAGATTATTCTGGCTCTCAACAATTTATTCAGCTCAGTTTTTATCTGATTTTCCAAGTTGGGGTGGATTTTTCTGAGCTTCTGTTGGACAGGTTTCTCGTTGTCAATCATAGGGATAGTGTGTTGAATGATAGAAGTGTTGTAAGTCTTCAACTCATCGTAATTCCAGGCAAAGACATTTTTGTACTATCGTAGAAGACGGATATATGCTGATTTTTCTTCAGGAGCTAGGCCTTGACCTAGATTAACGTTTTGCGGCTTCTCATCGGTTCCTAGGTTCACTGATTCGTAATTCAGATTTGAACTATAGAGTTTGGCGTTAGCTGACCTTTTGAACCGACTTTTCAAGTCGTATAAGTCTTCTAGTTTGACCACCGATTTGGGTATAGCATTATCAGTGCTATTTTGTTGTATCTGGTGATCATGACAGTCTTCGTCAATTATCTAGTTTGAGTAGGATCCTTCGGAGGTGAGGAAACTTACGATGTCTGGGTCATCGTTGAATACTCTCCAGTTGGTGATGTTGTCAGGGATAGATGGTTTAAAAATCAATTCTATCGAAAACCTATCTGGACTAAAGTCTTCGGAGGGGATGAGTCTGGAGGCTACGTTAGCTAACAGGTCTGCGTTTGCATTGTGAAGTCTCGGGATTGACGAAATATTGAACGCTGTAAAATGTGCAGTGAGATCTTGTACTAAAGATTGATAGTGCTTTAAATGCTTAGACACGCAGTGTATGGTGTTACGTACCTATTTGACGACGATCTCAGAATCTCCAAAGACTTGAAGATATTTGACGTTGCAGCCGATTGCTTTGTATAGGCCTTGCACCAAGGCTTCGTATTCCGCTGTGTTGTTCGTGCAATCGAACTCCAGTCTGCATGTGAGCATGGTCTTATTTCCGTCTGGGTTAATCAAAACGCATCCTGCTCCCGCTCCCTCGTTGGATTTAGAGCCATCAAAATATAATTTCCAAAATAAAGAAGTATTTACAGGGTTATCTAAGAAACTAACACATTTTGAATCATCAGTCTGGGAAAAGTTTTCAACTTGGGACAAAACTAAATTTTCTAAATATGGTGATATGTGAGCATTGAAATTTCCGAGGAAAGAGTCTACCGAGTAGTTGCCTATGATGCTGTTGTTGTATGCTATGGCTTCGTTCTCTCCTTCCAAATCCGTCACTATGTATTTTTGGTGCAGTTCCCGTTCAACCTTTATTTGATTTGGTTTCCCGTTGAAGGGTAACCACATGTGCGACAAGTCGGTTGAAAAGTATCCGTGGAGTTTCTCGGACCAGTCCCTGCTAAGAATCAGACCATAAAATTCAGGGATGTCAGCCACTAGAATGTCGATAACCTGACATACCTTGGGGTTAGACGACAGTCTTATGGTCACTTGATTAAGTTCACCTATCACTTCGACTTGCGATCGATCAAGTTGAACTATGCGCACTGCGGATTTTTGCGGTTGAACATTAAGTTTGGCACATATTGACTTGGGTAGAATGTTGGATGAAGCACCAGAATCGACCAAGCAGTTGTGCACGTTTCTGTTAAAGATTTCATAAGTGAGAAGGAAAGGAGGAGTATGAGATCTAGATCTCCCTCCAATTAGAGCGATGTCATTTGGATCGATTTTATTGATCGTGTTGATTGGAGTTCTTCCTATATTATGGGAAGTTACAGCTGTAGGTAAAGGTGTAGTAGGTACGGCGTGTAACTCTTTCATCATGATTTTCTGTTGGTGTTTCAATTTGCTCAACTCATACAGAGTGATATTAGCCCTAGTCTTTTTCATGTCATCGTTGATGTTATACTCCATTTCATCCGACACTATTAGTGTCTTTGATGGAGGTGATTACTCTGATTGGACTGGGCTAAATGAGGTCGTTTTAGCAATTGTTTTCTTTGGTGCAACCTTTTCTTTTGCTGCAGGGCTTGCGCCCTTCTGTTTTGGGGTATTCTGGGGAGGATCAAGTTGATTTCTGCTTCGTGTGCTAACCAGAAGTGCTTCTTGATCTTCCTCTTATGGGAGGATGAAATCCCACATTCCTTGCAGTTCCACCACTTCTTCATCGTTGGTCTGTGTTTCGATGGTGCTCTCCTCTTCTTCTTCTTCAGATTCCACATTTGAGACCACGTTGGGTGGCTTCGTCTCCATGGGAGGGTTTCTTTTGAAATTCCTAAAAGGCTTTCTTGGGGACGATTCTGCTACTTGTTTTCTTATGTCAATCATCTCATTAGACATGGCCTTTAATACCTTTTGTAGTCCTTCCATGTCGAAAGCATCTTTCGTTTGCTTCTTCTTGGTGTCTTCTTTGAAAGATATTTTCTTAGATTTACGCTCTTCGATTGTAGATCTCTTTTCTAGGGCTACTACGCGTCTTTCAACTGCTAACGCCTCAGCCAAATTTTCGACTAAGGTTGTCTTGCTCGCCCTATCTACGAAGATGGCCAAGTTTGAAGGTAAGGCTGTGATGTACCACTCACATCTTACTTCCTCGCTGGGTTGAGAAGCAGCGGGGATTTTGTTGAGGATCTTGTTGAATCGTAAGTTAAAATCCTTAATGGGTTCCCTATCCTCAACTTTAAGATTGGATAAATCGTTGATTAGTGTCGCTGTCGATCTATCATCGCCGAATTTGGTGAGAAATTGATTTTGAAAAATGTCCCAGCTGGTGATAGATCCGGAGGGCAGCGAAAAGTACCATGACTCGGCTGTTCCTTGCATTGTATAGGGGAAAAGTTGGACCATGGCATCTTCGTTGGTAACTTCGTTGAGATTAACAGAAAGCATGAAGTTATTGATATGTTCTTCAACTAGCATTCCTGTTTCTGGATTGAACTTTTGTCACACGGAATCAGTCAAGGGTGCGGACACAACCGACCTTCCTAGAAGTCTAAGACATTCTAGTGACAAACAAAACAAACTGGAGCTATCCTTCTCTAAACATGCATTATGATATGAGAAATCAAGTGTTTCGTTCTTACCTTTGTCCAAACGCTGTTGTAGAAGTCCAAGCTTTGTTGATCTGGATGAGCTCCTCCTTTTCTCCAAAACCTGCAATCACCAACAGTCAAACAATTAAATAGCACCTGATTATAACATAAAACAAAGAATATTCAACACATAGACCAAGGAGTACATGAAATAACCCATTAACAACAAGTTATTGAGAAGAATGGACCAATTTGCATTAAAGGTAATCAAAAGGAACCATTACAACCTGAGCCTTGGTGTTGTGCAAGCTCCTTCCAGGGTCCACAAGAGTCTTCCTCTACTTTGACAAAGCTCACCCACTTCCAAATAGAACAAGTAAAGATGACAATCTCTCCTCACAAGCTTCTAAATGGGAGTCCTAATTCCTGCAGCATTTACCCTTAGAAATCTATAGCTTTCAACCTCTTCCTTCTGGCTCAATGCCTCTTTTTATAGTGCTCAAGAGGAAGTTAATCAGGTCCACCATCAATGGGATAGTCCCCTCTTTGGATGGGATCACTCCCTTATTGATGGGATAAGTTCCTCTTTGATAGGAGTGCATGAACCATCTGGAGGCGCTCAATACACGTCCAAGAATCTTCTAGAATGCTCTAGAAATGACCACAAGTAAGTTTTTGAAGATAAAACTTGCGCATTTTAACCTTTTCAGAGAGACGCACCTGCCCCTTTAGATACAGAGCGTCCTTGGACGCAGGCCTTATGAACAAAAGGTGCGTACCCGCAGGCAAGGCTTGAGAGAACCTGCGTACCCAGAGATAAACATGTTTTTTAAAGACTTTCTCTCTTTCTTGGAGTTTGACATGAATAGTAGAGGTATAAGACTTGCTCAAGAGGGTAGTATGACTGTTGATAGATCCATACCGACTGTAAATAGCCATGGTGACATTTTTTAGTGTAACAACTTTGGTAGCCATTTCTCGGGATGGGCAGGTATTGGACTTAGGGGTGGAGGCATTAAAACCGCCCCAGGATTGTTCCATGGAGATTGGGCCATCGCAGAGTTGCTAGTTAACAAAAGTGCAGAAGATGATCTTTGATTTTGAGAAGATGGAGATGTTACGATCTTCGACGATTGCGGAGGAAGGGTTGTGGAAGATGGATGAGTGATTTGAGGTGACGACGTGGGTGGTTGACTTCGCGGAGAGGGAGTTGAAATGGACGAAGTGGATGAAAGAGTCTCTCTGTCAGACTCTGGGAGTGCTTTCCTTGCTCTTTTCCTAGTGGGGAGAGGGATTTCAGTTGGCTGGACGCCAAACTTTTCACTCTTCAATCGGGTCAGGGGATGAGCAGGATTGTACTGCGAAGTCAGGCTGCCTTTAGATTTATCAAACTTCTGGGTAAAAATAGAGAATCCCTGGAGTTTACGGATCAAAGTTTGAACTTCAGGGGGATCGATAATAAGTTGGTCTGATGTATCAGTATGTATAGCAGCGGTGGATGTCCGAGTGACTTCTAGTTCCGAGTTTAGTCGTACCGGGGAAGTCGGGGAAGTTGGTGAGGGTGATTTGCTCTCAGAATGGTATTTGGATTTTGAATTATGCGCCATTCATAGCGCATAATTCCTGGGAGTCCTAATTCCTGCAGCATTTACCCTTAGAAATCTATAGCTTTCAACCTCTTCCTTCTGGCTCAATGCCTCTTTTTATAGTGCTCAAGAGGAAGTTAATCAAGTCCACCATCAATGGGATAGCCCCCTCTTTGGATGGGATCACTCCCTTATTGATGGGATAAGTTCCTCTTTGATAGGAGTGCATGAACCATCTGGAGGCGCTCAATACACGTCCAAGAATCTTCTAGAATGCTCTAGAAATGACCACAAGTAAGTTTTTGAAGATAAAACTTGCGCATTTTAACCTTTTCAAAGGGACGCACCTGCCCCTTTAGATACAGAGCGTCCTTGGACGCAGACCTTATGAACAAAAGGTGCGTACCCGCAGGCAAGGCTTGAGAGAACCTGCGTACCTAGAGATAAACGTGTTTTTTAAAGACTTTCTCTCTTTCTTGGAGTTTGACATGAATAGTAGAGGTATAAGACTTGCTCAAGAGGGTAGTATGACTGTTGATAGAGCCATACCGACTGTAAATAGCCATGGTGACATTTTTTAGTGTAACAAATTTGGTAGCCATTTCTCGGGATGGGCAGGTATTGGACTTAGGGGTGGAGGCATTAAAACCGTCCCAGGATTGTTCCATGGAGATTGGGCCATCGCAGAGTTGCTAGTTAACAAAAGTGCAGAAGATGATCTTTGATTTTGAGAAGATGGAGATGTTACGATCTTCGACGATTGCGGAGGAAGGGTTGTGGAAGATGGATGAGTGATTTGAGGTGACGACGTGGGTGGTTGACTTCGCGGAGAGGGAGTTGAAATGGACGAAGTGGATGAAAGAGTCTCTCTGTCAGACTCTGGGAGTGCTTTCCTTGCTCTTTTCCTAGTGGGGAGAGGGATTTCAGTTGGCTGGACGCCAAACTTTTCACTCTTCAACCGGGTCAGGGGATGAGCAGGATTGTACTGCGAAGTCAGGCTGCCTTTAGATTTATCAGACTTCTGGGTAAAAATAGAGAATCCCTGGAGTTTACGGATCAAAGTTTGAACTTCAGGGGGATCGATAATAAGTTGGTCTGATGTATCAGTATGTATAGCAGCGGTGGATGTCCGAGTGACTTCTAGTTCCGAGTTTAGTCGTACCGGGGAAGTCGGGGAAGTTGGTGAGGGTGATTTGCTCTCAGAATGGTATTTGGATTTTGAATTATGCGCCATTCATAGCTCTGCCCTCCTTCTAGCGCCAGAAATGTTGAGGGGCCCGAAGTCGGGTGGACAACAAGGGGGATACCCACCCGGTCTGGAACCTAGTTGGCGGCTCCTTGCCCGTTTGGAGTAGCGGGTCCGACTGGGGGTAATGGGACCAGTTTCCCAATGTGAAGGGTGTGCGTGTGTGTGTAGAGTTTGATGGTATTAATCTAAAGGTTTCTCTAAACTAGTCTTAATTCTAACTGCTAAACTAACTCTATGCTAATGTAATCTAATGAAGAGAAACAGTACATCTAGTCTACGCTAACCCGGGGTGTTTTCTTTTGTTATGCGATCTAGAAAGATTTCAAACAACAGCTGGTAATAAAGATCATTCAACTGTTATCAGAATATAAATCGATAAAGATAAACCATTCTGCATAAGAAGTTAGGCAGAGTAGTTGTGAACAGCATATCGCATAATCAGTTTTCTATATGTCAAGCATAAATAAATGACCCCACCGTACAGAAGTGCCAAATGGTAATACAGACATTCATACAGTGACATATAAAGAACTCAGTTGTGTATTACTTTAGGGATACTAGCAGAATTTAGTCAAGAGATAAAAGTACCATTTATGACTGATTTCACTAATAAACTTCAAGCAATAATGATTTATTCGTACTTGTTCTAATATCTACTAAGAGTACAGAAGTGCAACATCAGTAACAGACATTAAAATGCAAACATAAATAAATCTTGATCCATCCATTCATCAAAAACCTCCTCTGAGGGTGCAGAAGTGCATGTTCTGAGGACAAGTTTTTTGATAGATTTCCGGACCCTCCTCCAAATGCCATGAGAAGGGTTAAATACTACTAACTAATTAATCTTAATTACACAAAATTAGGGAATTGGCTTCAAATGACCACCCTTTACTAAAAGCAAATTTATTTCTAAAACTTTAAATCTAATTTCTGACCGTTTCTGTATATTCTCTTTAGTGCTGTCAACAGCGCAACGTTTTCCTGGGAACAGTCGGCTGGCCGCCTTCTTCTTTCACTCGGGAGATAAAAGTGGAAATAACAAGAGCTGGCACTTCCTTCTGACAGACCAGAAGATATTTTCGAAAACCTTTCTCTAGCTGGGTGTATTCGCCGCGTGTATACTTAGCACAACCCAGGTTCTTCTCGAACTGATTTTGCTGTTGCTATTCCGGTTTCCGGTCGTGCGAATGACTGAGTGGGTTAGGAGTCGCGCTGTATGGACAATCCCCTGTTTCGAGAATTGTTTCCGCTCTTTGTTCCAGGCTTTTCTGGAGCGTCTTCCTTCTCATGCGCTTCTTCCTCTGCTTTACCAAGTCTGAGCTTCAGGATCTTTTGTGAACATGCTGCTTTTGTGCGCCTTTGACTCTGAGTCCTGGATAGTCTAATTTCATCAGTGCCGGTTGGCTTATAGTTTGGAATCCGTGGTCCTGCTGCATGCGGCATCCATTTGTGGAGGCATCTTCTCTCTGCTGTCTAATTGGCACTTTCCCTTTTCCTTTAGATATTTCCTGCATATAGATTTATATTAGTTGCGTGTCTTGCAGTCTACGCAAAGAAGAAGGGAAATGAAAAGATTGACATGAAAGCATTAAACTCTAATGAATGCATAATCCTGACATTCATCATGACTTGACTCTTCGAAAAATGCGATGCAATCATTCCTTGATACTCAAGCATGCGGTCATTAATTTCCTTTAAGGCGCGCGCTTAATCTTGGGTCTATCGGGTATGTCGGAGAATTCGTGCGATGAGTCTTTTCATATCGCAGATCACAGAATGCAGTCATCGCAGATCGCTGATCGTAGATTTTATTCAATGGTTTATGCTGCCTAGTGCGACGTTTGCGATGTGCGATGTCGCATATCGGCGATCGACATTTCTTGAAGGTCTTCTTTTTAGAGAGCGCTTGGGATGCATGCGATGCGATGAACTTCGCATCGCTCTTTCGCAGTTTTGTTTTCCGCGCTTGGGTAATGCTTCAGCCTTCCCTTACGATGTGATTTAAGCCTTAGGGAGAAAAATACAAAAATTTAAAAAATATTTTTGGGATTTTTCTTTCAGGGTCCCCCCTTTGCTCGATGTTATTGCTATTATCGAGCAAAGAGGGGGGGTTGTTGGTGACCACAACAGAACACTGTCACACTAGCGGTCTCATAGCGCTCATACCGATGAGAAGGTACACCTGTCTCATGCTTAATCTCTGATAATCCCTGTGAAGCTCTGAAGAAGTCAAGAGAGATGAAATCATCCCAAGTGATGCCCTGTAATCCAAGCTGATGAACCACCAAAATCTTAATAAGAGAAAAATGATAAACACTGTTAAGTTGCTGCTAAGGGGTTTTGTGCTGCACAAGGGTGGTCATCCTCTCTATGTTCCGACAAATGAAATACAGAATGTTCATCATCCGTACCCTAGTGAAATGCATGAGCAACCTAATGTGATAAGCATATAAACGAGAGAACCGTCCTTCACAGCTGAAATACTTCATGATCAATTTCATTAGTGGAGCATATTCATCTTTAAGATATCGGAATGGAAACACTCTCTTGAGCTGCCTCAAGAAACTGGTGTTAATGTATGGATCATAATGCTGCCGGTCAATCTTCTTCCTCTTGGTCCATGCTTCCCCAATGTTTGGTATGCCAGTTTCCACTGAGACAGATTCTGGTGTAAGTGTGAAGGTGACACCAGCTAAGGTAACCTGATCTCCATGTAAATGCAGCATAAATAGATGAGCCAACTCATGATGAAATTGAACATTATCAACTTTCTGACAATACTCATAACATGATTGATGCTGGAAACAAAACATGGCAAGAGAGCAGGCTTGTAATTTAGTGAGGGTGATTGGTTCTTCTCTGATATGTCTGCCACCTCCATGAGGCCTCCAGGGTGCATGTTCCTCCATGGGTGAGTCACTTTGGGTCTCCATTTCATAATCAGATGAATGCTCAGATGCCATGACTGCTGTTATTCAAACTTCCTTGGAGAAATAGATGCTGGTGTATGAAAACTATGCTGAACTGCTCTTTTAGTGATATGCCTAAACTCTGCCACCAAGGGGAAAACAAATGAAACAAGGGACTGTTAGGAAGGGGGAAGAAATAAGGGATTAGGGATTATTGGGACAAATTTTATTAGGGAAATGTAGGAGGGTTTGAGGGGTTTTATGTATAGGGTTAGGAGAGTTTTGGTAGGGTTAGGGTTTGGGTTTTGGAATTTGAGAATTTTGGGACAGAGAATTTGGGATAGGGGTTTGATGATTTTAGGGAGTAGGGAAACATAGGAATGATGGAAATAAGGAAGAAATGGGATGGGGAAATGAATTTGGTGAAAACCCTAAACATCAACTTTCATGTGAAGATTTTGACATGGTAGGGTTTGAGTTTTTGTTTTGGCAATCACCACATCAAACATAATATGCACCATAAACTTGGATGGATGAACAGTGAAGGGGGAGCTCAACCTACTTGAAATCAAGAGAAAGCATGCGATTTTGGCAATTGGAGACTATTCTGGAACTTTTTGGGCCAGCCAGTTGTATGCGTCATGCAGTTTTCCCAACGCGCCGCGCCTCCCCGGTGCTCTGCGCTCGTTCAAAAATACACTGAATGATCGCGCCCAGTGTGTCGCGCCTCCCCGGTGCGTCGCGCCACCTGCTCTATGCGCCGCGCCGGCTTGGAACGCAGCTTTGGCTTGAAAATTTACAATTTCGCCCTCTCACCACTAGACTTCAACCCTCTTTGATCTCTTGGATGCAAATGAATGTTTTAAAACAATGAGAGCATCTTATAGTGATGGATTTAATTTTTGTTTCTCACAAACCCACTTTGTAATGTTTTGACTTGGCACTTTTTTCACAATTGATACAACTCTGTCTTTTTTGTTTTCCTCTTTGATTTTTTGGCTTGAATGATGTTATCTTTTGGAAATTTTTACAGGGATAGTGGCACGTCTTGACAAAGGAAGACGACGGCTGCGCCTGGAGAATTCAGCAACTGAAAAACTTTTGAAAATTACATATTCATTACAAAAAACAAATTTGACGATTTCTTATTCAAAATAGAGTTTTGAAGAAGAATCATTCTCGAGCATTATTGATGATGAAAATTCTGAAATGAAAACTTATTGGAGACATCCTCATGGCCTGCTGGCATTATTTGACATTTTGAAGACCAAACCCTAGACCTAATGACTGAAATGACTCTTTGCTGACCAAGAGACCAAATAGGACTGTGAATGACTTTAAGATTGATTTTTATGTATAGACATGGAGAAGCAGATACATGACATGAGGGAGATGAGTGACAAGACCGTTTCGTCAGAAAATCAATGCTCCTAATGGAATGCAAATGACTGGACTAAATGAGACACCTAAAAATGAAATGCAACAAAAGAGATTTTGATCACTGACAGAGGGCTAAACAGACCGACTCTAACAGTTTGCTGTCAAAGAAGGAAAGTTGTTGGGCCATATCATTTCAAAGGAGGGAGTAGTAACTGACCCCAAACGAGTATCTTCCATTGAATCATTGACCTTACCTAGAAACAAGAAGGAGATTCAAGCTTTTCTAGGCAAGATCAATTTTTTAAGGAGGTTTATTCCAAATTATGCAGAGATTGTAAAAGACATAACTGACATGCTCCGAAAGGACCATGAAATCAAATGGACTCCCTCTTCTAAGCATGCATTTGAACAAATAAAAAAGGCTATCTCTAAAGCTCCCACCTTAGCCAACCCTGATTATACTAAGCCATTTACTATTTTCTTTTTTGCCTCTGAAATAATCCTTGCTGCAATTCTATTACAGAAAAATGAATATTCCCATGACCAACCCATAGCATTTTTCATCAAGGTTATGAGAGATGTTGAGCTTAAGTATGACATCATTGAGAAGCAAGCCTATGCCCTCATTCAAGCCATGAAATCATTCAGGATGTATGTCCTACATTCACCTATTACTGCTTATGTTCCTAATAGTGCTATCAAAATTTTCCTAACCCAACCAGACACTGATGGGAAAAGAGGTAGATGGATCACTCAAATTCTGGAGTTTGATCTAACTATCAAGACTACCAAGCTAGTAAAAGGTCAAGGATTAGCCAAGCTTCTAGCTGAATCCAACTGCAAAGTTCTTGGAATCAATTCCATTTTAGAAATACAAGGGAAGAATACACAAGAGCCTTCTATCCTTGCTGAAAGGGAGAATCCACAAAAACCATCCCTTCTTTCTAAAGGGGAGAATCCATAAGAACCTCTTCCTTCAGAGCAGATCAGTCCAATACACATTGATGAAAAATTCTTTTTGTCAAACTGGTATCAAGATATTGTTAATTTCTTGATCCATTTTGAGTGTCCAGCATCATTCTCCAAAACCTAATGTAAAACCCTCAAGTTAAAATCAGTCAAGTACTATATTATAAATGCAAATTTATACTGGAAAGATCCACTGAATATTTTTTTATTATGTTTAACAAAATCAGAAACTGAAGGAATCATTGATCAGTTTCATACAGGATTTTGTGGGGGACATTATGCCTGGAGAGCAACAGCATACAAGATTCTAAGGGGAGGATTTTATTGGCCTACATTGTTCCTACAAGTAGGGGCAAAGGTCAAAGGTTGTGTTCCATGTCAAATGTTTGTTGGCAAACAAAAACTAGCAGCTCCTCCACTTGTTCCATCAATAGTTTCGACACCTTTTTCTCAATGGGGATGAGATTTTGTTGGAGAGATTCACCCCACTTCAAGTAATCAACATAGATGGATCCTCACTGCGACAGACTACTTTACTAAATGGGTGGAATTAATTCCAGTCATAAATGCTACTGATGCAGTAATAATCGAGTTTATTGAGGAGAATATTTTATCTAGATTTGGTTGCCCAACTCAAATTGTAACTGATAATGCAACAACTTTTTCTAGTGTTAAATTGATTGACTTTTGCTCAAAATATCAAATTCTGTTACATCATTCAACTCCATACTACCCTCAAGGTAATGGCCTTGCAGAATCATCAAACAAAAG
This sequence comes from Pinus tabuliformis, assembly GCA_031772625.1. NCBI lineage: Eukaryota > Viridiplantae > Streptophyta > Pinopsida > Pinales > Pinaceae > Pinus > Pinus tabuliformis. The sequence goes on from CM062816.1 coordinate 440,730,227, forward strand.
CCTAGTAAAGGTAATAAAAAAGACTCTCGCTAATGAGCACCTTATTACTCTCTACCTAACTATTGATCTGCCAAGATTAAACAGTTTGGCCAGATATTTATTCTCTGACTAAAACATCAAATTTAAAGCATGAAGCAGTCAAGATTAAACTATTTGACTGTCATGGGGTTGTGGGATTTAACACAAGCTTCACACAACCATTATTTTGCAGAAACAGAGTAGTGGCATTTATACTTGATCATTTTCAAAGTTTTTTTGTTTTCTTTTCTTTCTAACCTAACATTTTCTTTGATATGGACATTATCATCAAGATATTTTCTTTTACTAACATTTTATTCACTATTGTTATGTCCATATCCTAACTTAACATTTTTTTAAATATTCTATCTTATCAAAACCAAAAAATTCTACAACATTGGCTCCAACTAGGGACTGCTTTCTCCTGTAGAATGCAAAGAACCTATAGATCCATGTGCCTTCTCCTTACGCTATGGAGTCCTTGCTGTAAGAAAATCACACTGACATCTTGAAAAGTAAAGAAAGCTTGAGTATTCACAATGAAAGCTAGTTCAACTTCTTAGTATTGAATGTAATGTTTGAGAAACCTTCCATTTACATGATAAGTGGAATATATCCCCTTAATATTCTGCAACACAAATGTGTTGTTACCCTTCACTTCAGAAATTGCTAAAGGTCCAAACCATAGATTGTCAAATTTGTGATGCTTTCCTTTCTCTTCTCTCCTGGCATCACATCTTAGAACTAGATCACCTTCCTTAAAGTCCCTTTCCCTGGCTCTTTTGTCAAACATGGTCTTCATTTTATTCTAGTATTTCTGCAATTTGTATTGAACTTCAGCTCTGTTCTCATTAAGTTCAATAATCTGATTTATTCTTCTTGAAAAATCATCAGGTTCATATGTTGAATCCTGCAGGAATTTTAAAATAGGGAAGGCCAAATTGGTAGGGAAAATTGCATCTTTCCCATAGACTAACTGAAATGGAGATTTTCTAGTTGACCTCTTTGGAGTAATTCTGTTTGCCCATACTACATAAATCAGCGTGCTGATCGTCTCATTCAGAAAGTGCGTACTGCGATCGCTCATCAAAATCTTCAGGCACCCAAATCGCGTCAGTACATACTCAAAGAGGAAATTTGTAGCAGTTGCGCCTGTGAAATCCTTCACAAGTTGTGCCTCCACCCATTGAGTCAAATACTTCGTCGCAATGATAATGTACCTCGTTCCCATCTTCTTCCCTTAGGGTTGAATGGGTCCCACAAAATCTATTGCCCATTTATCAAAGGGTTGTAACATCATCTGTGGATTTAGAGGTAGCTTATCCCTCTACGATGGCCTGCCAGTCCTTTGACATAGATCACACGCTTTGCAGTAAGCTTTTGAATCCTGATGGAGGGTTGGCCACCATAACCCTGTGCGTAGAATCTTCTATGCGATCGCTCTCCTTGCATAATGTCCTCCTGCGTCACCCACATGAGCGTCTGCGAGGATACTGCTCCTTTTAAACTCTGGTACATATCATTGCAATATCTCATCAGACCCCAATTTGTACAGATGCCCGACAATGATAGAAAATTCTACCACACGCACCACTAACTCCTTCTTCTGCTAGATGGTGTAACCTTCTAAGCCAGTTCCTGTCATTATAAAGTATATGATATCTTCAAAATGACCATCCACGACGCGCACTGCAAACAGTTGTAGTTTAGGCAATCCCTCCTCCAAATTAGTGGGCTCTTCCCCTATTTAGATGTGTGACAGATGGTTTGGTCCTGCGTTCAATTGTCCAGGTTTCACAATGACTTCAAAATAATACTCTTGGAACAATAACAGCCACTTGCAGATTCTCCCTTCCAACACAGGCTTATTGACCAGGTATTTCAACGTGGAATGATCTATATACATCTTAAAATGACCACCCAACAAATAGTGTCTAAACTTCTGGAGCACGTAAATAATGGCTAACCCTTTGCGCTCGGTGGTGGAATAGTTCTTCTCTGCCTTGGATAACCTTCTGCTCATGAATGCTATAGGATGGTCCAAGTCTCGTCCGCCAGCCTGTGTCAATACTGCTCCCAACACTATACATGATGCATCGATATGTACATGAAACTCCTTCCAATCTGGGAAGACTAAAATCGGCGTGGTGACCATATTTTCTTTCAATACATCTAAGCTTTTCTTACAGTCCTCGTTCTAGTAGAATGTGACATCCTTTTTCAACAACTTCTCCATAGGCATGGTGATTTGGGCATAGCCTTTGATAAACATTCTGTAATATCCAGTATGTCCTAGGGTAGCATGCAACTATTTCACACTCCTCACCACTTGTAAGTTAAGTATCACTATGATCTTCGTGAGATCTACCATTGGTCTCTGTCTATAAACCACATGACCTAGAAAGGTCCCAAAAGGAACACAAAATAGGCATTTCTTCAGATTGAGCGTGATCTGGTATCTTCGACAGGTATCTAGCATCAGGCGCAAACTTGTCACATGGTGTTTCACTAGCCCAAACATAGTCCAATCATCAAAGTACACTTTGAGGAACTTATGAATAAATTCCTTAAACACCACAATGACTACGCGGGAAAAAATTGTAGGCCCATTCTTCAATCCAAAAGGCATTACAATGTACTGAAAACACCCCCACTCAGTCATGAAGGTCATCTTGCTCCTATCCTCCAACATGATTTTGATCTGATGGTACCCAGAGAACCCATCAGTGAAGGAATATGCTTCCTAGCCACCTACATTGTCCAACACTTCATCAGTGAACGGAGTTGGGAAAGGATCATGTACACAAGCGTCATTCAACTTCTTGAGATCTATGCATATCCTTATTTCATCCTTCTTCTTCTTTTCCTATACTACCATTGGGCTTACCTAATCAGATTCTTCTACAAGCTCAATGATGCCTGCCGCAAGCATCTTGTCTAACTCTAAGAGAACCTTATTCTTATACTTCGGATTGAGATGGTAAGGTCTTTGCTTAACTGGTTTTGCATCGGGCTTCAACGTGATCTTCATAACACCCAAGTCACCTATTATCGCTTTTAGATCCGTAAACTTAGTAGGGAACAAATCCTGCTATTCCAGGAGAAATTTAGCGACCTTATCCACCATCGTGTCATCCCAGTAATCTCCAATATTCAAGAATTTGGTTTCTGCCTCCGTACTAGTATTTATATGTTTCATTTTCAGTGGCGTGGTTATATCAAGATTCTCAATATGTGGTCCTTCAACCTTATGGTGACCTTATGTCTCAAGAATGTTAATCTTTCGTGGATCTTCATCTTCTTCTTCAGTGGTCACATTATAGCATTCCAACACGTGGTTCAACTGAGTAGTCCAATCGGGTTGAATCAGGTCCAAAGGATCTTGCGGTATCCTAAAGATTGTTGCTTTCACTTCTTGTAGCGCTTCGTTAATACAGTCAAACGCATCTTCAAAGATGAATGTCATTATGAATCCTTCACGTAGAATATTGTTAGAAAATTATATATTATGGAGCAATGGAACACATAAAATATTGTAGAAATATAAAAACAGAAAACGGGTAAAATAAGAGAGACACAGATATACGTGGTTCACCTAGTTTGGGCTACGTCCACAGAGAAACATCCAATCCTTCTTTTATTATATTATCCAGCAAACTGAAGAGACACAACCTACAGTAGATCCGCTGTAACACCCTCTTCGCTCTCAATCTCCTCACTCTTCCTCACTCAGGATACAGATCTACATAGATGCAATACAATTCTGTCATATATAGTGAAGGGTTTCCTTCTAGGGAAAAAAACCCTAAATTAAACATAGCTTCTACCGTCAGATGATCCACCTAATGAATGGCCTAGATTGACTAGAAATTACTAGACTTTTACAAGGCAATTTTACATCTATTTTTGGCTTCAAGGGCGCTGCCCCCGAACCCCCGCCAAGGGACCGTTGGCCCCCAGACCCCATGGGGGGGACAAGTCCCCCTCACACCCCCCCGCGTGGAGGGGTGTACAGTCTCCCTAGGGTATACATCCAGTGGAAACCTTTGAATACAGAAGATAATTAGGCTCCACACCCAACAATCTCCCACTTGGAGACTGATTATAGCAACTCCATCACTACCTCATTTGCTATACAATGACTCCACTTTGGACCTGGTTGTTTATCATCTTCTTCATCATACTTGAAGACCAATTTAAACTGAGTAGATTCTTAGTTTCTCCCTGGTTACAACTTTTGTTAGCATATCTGCAGGATTCTGGCTAGTGTGTATCTTTTCCAGCTTCATCTGTCCATCTTCCAATGCTGACCGTATGAAATGGTACTTGAGCTGTATATGTTTAGTATTGGAATGAAATGCAGAGTTCTTTGCAAGATGTATGGCACTCTGGCTATCACTGTATAGCCTGCCCAACTCCTGCTTCTTACCCAATTCATCCAGAAACCTTTGTAACCAAATCGTTTCTTTACTAGCCTCTGTAGTAGCAACATACTCTGCTTCTGTTGTTGAAAGTGAAACAACACTTTGGATTTTTGAAACCCAACTGACAACTATTCCACCTATAGTAAATACATATCCTGTAGTGCTCCTCCTGCTATCTCTGTCACCTGCCATATCTGCATCAACATATCCCTGTAGAGCAATGTTTGAACCACCAAAGCATAATGCTTGATTTGTGGTACCTCTCAAATACCTGAGAATCCACTTCACTGCCATCCAATTTTCTTTTCTTCGATTGTTCATGTACCTTCTTACAACTCCCACTGCATGTGCAATATCAAGCCTTGTGCAAACCATTGCATACATTAATCTTCCAACTGCTGACGCATATGGAACTTTAGACATATGAGCCATTTCTTCATGAGTCATGGGACATGCCTCCTTACTTAATTTGAAATGGCTAGCCAAAGGTATACTAACTGGTTTTTCATTTTGCATATTAAACCTTTTCAACACCTTTTCTGTGTACTCACTTTGAGACAATGTTAATTTGCGATTCTTCTTGTCTCTAGTTATTCTCATACCAAGGATTTGTTTTGCAGCACCCAAATCCTTCATTGCAAATGAGTTTGCCAATTTCCTTTTGGGCACATTTATTTCCTGCATGTTAGAACCTACAACAAGCATATCATCTACATACAATAACAATATAATATAGCTGCCATCATTTTGCCTTTTGAGATAAAAAAAATGATCAGAGTGACATCTAGTATAACCTTGTTCAGACATAAACCTATCAAATTTTAGATACCACTACCTTGGAGCCTATTTTAAGCCATACAAGCTCTTCTTCAACCTGCACACTAGTTTCTCCTTCCCTTTTACCTCATATCCTTGTGGCTGTTGCATATATATCTCTTCCTCCAAATCCCCATGCAGAAAGGATGTCTTTACATCTAACTACTCAAGATGTAAATCTTCAACTGCTACTAGACTTAAAATAGTTCTGATTGAAGTCGTTTTAACAACAAGAGAAAATATTTCATCAAAATCAATACCTTTCTTCTGTATAAGCCCCTTCACCACAAGTCTAGCTTTGTACCTCTGTTTTCCTCCAGCTTCTTCCTTCAGCCTATAAACCCATTTATTCTGCAATGCTGTTTTACCTACAGGAAACCTGACTATGTCCCAAGTTTGGTTATGTGCTAAGGAGTCCATCTCTTCTTTCATGGCTTGCTCCCACTTCTTCCTGGTTTCTACCTACACTGCTTCTTCATATTATTCTGGTTCACCAGAATCAGTCAACAATACATAATATAATGAAGGAGAGTATCATTTAGGGGGTCTACTTATCCTGGTAGATATTCTAACACCACTTTCAGCTGTTTGAAGTGCTTGTTGTTGTTGTGGTTGTTGTTCTGGCTGTTGATCATATGATTTTTAAGCACCATCACTTTTCCTATGATATCGTCAAGCACTGTGTATTCTCTGTTTTCTTTTTCTTGTTTCTTTTCCTATAACTAATTCTTATACAAGACCTTTTCATTGAATATTACATCTCTGCTCCTAATGATTTGTGATTTTCATAATCATATAAGCGATAACCAAAATCATTAACACCATATCCAATAAAGGTACATTTCTTTGATTTTTCCTCAAGCTTTGTTCTATTTTCTTTGTTAATGTGGAAAAAAACTTCACAACCAAAAGTATTTAAAAATGAGTAGTTTACCTTTTTACCTGTCCATGCCTCCTCTCGAATACCACCATCCAAGGAACTTTAAGGCCCTTTCTTTATTAGATAAACAATAGTATCTACAGCATCTGCCCAAAATTGTAAAGGCAATCCTGCATGCAATCTCATGCACCTTGCACGCTCCATGATTGTCTTTTTCATCCTTTCTGACACACCATTTTCTTGTGGTGTTCCTAGAACTGTCTTCTCTCTGCGAATTCCATTATCTGAATAGTACCTATCAAACTCTTTGCTGCAATATTCACCTCCTTTATCTGATTTGAGACACTTCAACCTTTTCCCTGTCTCATTTTCAACCAAAACTTTCCATTTCTTGAAAGTATCAAATACATTAGATTTATTTCAAATACAATAAATCCAGGTTTTTTTTGTTGCATCATCAATTAAAGTAACATAATAACGAGAGCCACCAAGAGATGATACCTGAGCAGGTCCCCATACATCTGTATGCATAAGCTCTAATTTCTCGCTCTTCTTTTTTTTCCAACTCTAAGGAATCTGACTCTCTTTTGTTTTCCATAAACACAATTCTCACAAAATTTTAAATCAACATGCTTCAAACCTGGTAACAAATTTCTTGAGTGAAGAATCTGCATCCCCTTCTCACTCATGTGCCCAAGCCTATGATGCTACAATGTCGTATCTTCTCCTGTAGAGGTTAAAGCATTAACAAAATTAGAAATACCATTGCATAAATACAATGTACCAACCTTGCCTCCTTTCGCTATTACCAAGGATCCTTTAGTGACCTTCCAAGTTTTATCTGTGAAAGTACTTACGCAACCTTCACCTCCCAACTGTCCTGTTGAAATCAAATTTTTCTTCAGATCTAGAACATGCCTTACCTCCTTCAATAGCAATTGATTTCCATTTTGCTGTTTTATGAAAATTGTACCCATTCCAACGATTTTACAGGGTTTATCAACACCTAATTGAACCTGTCCAAAATCTCCTTGAACATAATCATGAAAATGTTTCTTATCAGGTGTGGCATGGAATGAGGCCCCTGAATCTACCACCCAGGCATTAATAATATTTTCTAATGAAAGAATCAAAGCATCTTACAACACATCACTTGTTACATTCACTTCATGATTAGCTTCTTGTTGCGTGTCTCCTTCTTTTCCCTTCCGAGACTTGCAGTCTTTCTTCAAGTGTCCTTTCTTCCCACATTTCCAGCACACTATCCCTGATATGGACTTGGATCTAACTTTTCTTGACTTACTGCGATATCCAGGGCTCTTTCCTCTTTCCATTTTTCTTTCCCTAGTCTCTACAGTTAAAGCATTACCTGATGTCTCACCGGAGCTTTTCTGTTGCATTTGCTCACTAAGGATTACACCAACAACATCATCAAACTTTAAAGTACTAGATCCAGAGACAGAGTTACTAATGGACATAACTAAACCATTCCAACTTTCTGACAATGAGCACAGAAATAACAGAGCCCTAACTTCATCATCAAAATTTACCCCTAGAGAACTTAACTGATCTGTAACTGTATTAAAATCATTTAAATGATATGCAACAGATCCACCTTCTAACATCTTCATATTAAATAAATGCTTAATAAGAAATACCTTATTTGAGGCTGAGGGTTTTTCATATAGTCTGGCCAATGCTGACATTAAACCCTGTGTTGTCTTTTCCTTTGAAATATTAAACGCTACCGATGCCGCTAGGCACAGCCGTATTGTTCCAAATGCCTTTCTGTCTAGAATATCCCGTTCTATGTTTGTCATACTCGTCGGCTTCTTTGTCTTTCTGCTCAATGGTAGGTACAGATCTCTCTGATATAGATAATCTTCCATCTGCATCTTCCACAGCTGGTAGTTTTGGCCGTTGAATTTTTCGACCCTAAACCTACCATCTTCCACCATTGCTCCCACTCGAACCAAGAACCCTTATCTCCTGTGAGTTTATCAACCAAATAGACCTTTGACTATGATACCAGTTGTTAGAAAATTATATATTACGAAGCAATGGAACACATAAAATATTGCAGAAATATAAAAATAGAAAACGCATAAAACAAGAGAGACACAGATATATGTGGTTCACCTAGTGTGGGCTACGTCCATGGAGAAACAGCCAGTCCTTCTTTTATTATATTATCCAGCAAACTGAAGAGATACAACCTACAACAGATCCGTTGTAACACCCTCTTCACTCTCAATCTCCTCACTCTTCCTCACTCAGAATACAGATCTACATAGACGCAATAAAATTCCCTCATATATAGTGAGGGGTTGCCTTCTAGGGCAAAAAACCCTAAATTAAACATAATTTCTACCATCAGATCATTCGCCTAATGAATGGCCCAGATTGACTAGAAATTATTAGACTTTTACAAGGCAATTTTACATCTATTTCTGGCTTCGGGGGCACTGCCCCCAAAGCCCCGCTGGGGGACCGCTGGCCCCCGGACCCCCCAGTCGGGGGGGATTTACCCCCCTAGACCCCCACGGGGGGGACAAGTCCCCCCGCACCCCCCCCCCGTGTGGAGTGGTGTACAGTCTTCCTGGGGTATACATCTGGCTGAAACCTTTGAATACAGAAGATAATTAGGCTCCACACCCAACAAATATCCCATTCACCTGCACCATGGCAAAGCTCTGTTTCCAAGTACCAAGTCTGTTACAGTCCTATAATAATAGGATTCATAATTTTGAATTGGCTATGGTTAGTCTTGTAATATAGTACATACTTTTTCTTTCTGCAAAATGTTTTCCATATTAAAAGTTAAAAAATGTAAAGAGGGTAGGTCCTAAAAGGATAATCGAGGGACAAAAAGAAAGAAAAAGATCAAAAAAGTGAAAATTTATGAACCCCAAAAAGAAATAAAAATAGGTCATGAAAGTGTGCAAATTCAAATACCACTAATTTTTACTTTACTATGCAAAATAAGATTGTGTGCAGCTTGTCAAAACTGCCACAATCCATGATGGTCAAATAGCTTAATCTTGACTCATTCATTCTTTAAATTTCATGTTGATAGATAGAGAATAAAGATCTAGCCAAACTGTTTAACCTTGGCAGATCAGTAGTTAGGTAGAGAATAAGAATGAGCTCATCAGTTTAATATGAGCCATTGGATGTTATAAGGTTATAATTAGATAGTTTTCTTATCAAAAGAAAAAGAAATGAAGGGTCAATAGGCTCAAATGCACCCAATAAATGAAGAGAAAATGTTAGGGTAAATAAAGGGTAGGTAGAAGAAATGTTACAAATGCACAAGGTTGCTAAGTCAAAAGCACATTCATCATGCATAATCCTATGTTTCATGTGCAGGAGGAATGGTTAAAGAAAAAGGATCCTCACCAAAGCTTGTTTACTAAATTTCCCCTCATTTCACTACACCCCCACATACTTATTTGCTAATTTACCCCATTATCGCTTCATTACTTATAAATACCTGTCCCCCTCATTTTGACCTTTACCCCTTCGTTTCACACGTTCCCCTAGATATTACCCTTCAAAAAATCATTCCCCCTTCCCAAAACCCTTTTCCATGGTGTGAAACCCATTCCCCATTTCAAATATCACCTTCCCCCCTTATTAATTTCCCTTTTCCCCTTAAAAACCCACAAAACCCTTTATCCTAAGTTTTTCCTAAAGTCCCGCTTTATAAATCCCCCACGCTATAAATTCCTGACACCTTTTTAACCCACCAACCCTTGTTGCAGTTAAAAAACCCCACCATATAACCCATGGTCCCACCTTATTAGCCCGTTGCTTATATTAAATCTAGACATTATTTATTAATCAATTACAATTCTTTGTAATTAAACCTCGAGGCTCACCAACGAATTTCCCAACTTCACCCGTGCAGCCCAATTGCGCAATATCCCTCCAATCTCCCAGCCCCAGATCCAACAGCGCACAACCATATCGCGTGGATTCATCCTCCGACCGTTAACAGCCCGAGAGCACGCGAGATTCGCGGTTTTGGTTGGGCACTATTCTGCTATGTGGCAACACCAGGTTATATCATGTGCTCGCAAAAAATGCTGCTCGCCATCCAAAAGTGGTGTGATGTCACACAAAACCACCTCCCCACCTAACGACAAAACTTCCCATTGTTCATTCAATAATACTTACGCCAAAATGTAACCGTTATCGGTTAAAAGTCCAAAAATGCCCCATTTTAGTCTTTTCTCTCATTTTTCTGTAAACTTCTTCTTAGCCAATTGTGACACCCTGAACCTCTGAACAACCAATTCAGCCACCTTTTGCCACCTGAAGACATTGTAGATACCCAATTTAAGCAGCCAATTGACAGTTGAAGCATCAGTACCTTCTGCAGCTACCACAGAAATCCATCTGCACACCAAACCGTTAAAATCCATGTATTCTTGGAAAAACCAGAATGCCCCTATGAATTTGAAAAATGCACAGTAATTATTGAATGGTTAATTAATTTAATTAAGTAAAAAATCTTCTTGAATTGAAGAGAAACCTATTGTACATCCCAAACACTTTTTTATAGACTGTAATTACCCTGAGACCCTCCCACTATTCCAAAGCCTCTAAATCTCACTCCTGAAACCACTGAAAGCATAATTCAATTCATTAATCCCAATCATGGCTTCCCAAACTTCTCTATATGTAAGACCCCTAAAAAAACCTCACCTGGATATTGACCACCTTGCATTAGCCAACAGAGAATTTGAAGTCAAAGATATTGCTTCCCCTGCCTACCTACTAAAACTCCACTGCTCGAGTAAAGACAAGTTTTTAAACCAGAATGATGACATTCACCTATGGGAGTCCAATTTTCCCAAGTACTTGTTCCTAGAAGTACACCCATTCCTGGAAATCATCCACTTATGCCAAGCTTGCTACATTCCCAGTCAAAGAGCCATAGTCACCCCTGATCAGCAAGTTTTATTCACCATCACTGTAGAATCCATTAATCAAATGCTGCAAATCTAGCTAAGCCCATATTAGACCCCACTTTCCATTGAAGGTTTACTTGAACTCTACATAAACCTAGGCCTTCCTAAGAAGGTTCATATTTTTCAAACCTTCATCATAGAGGAGTCTCATACTCCAATAGATAGTCATCCATATGCTACCACCATTTTTTCTAAGAGAGGCAGACAAATTATAACCATGTTCTCCTGCATTCTAGGGTACACCACAGATGAACTTGTGGATGAGGTTGTCCTTCCTTTCCTTTCTATCTTTTGCCCAGGCAAGCCTCCTGCTACTATTTACAACTATGCTCAGTTTAGAGCAAACAAAATTCATGAAAAATTCATTAGACTACCAAATGTGAGAGTATTCAAATACTCATCTGTATTGTTTCCCGTGTTCTTATATTATCAGTCATACAAGTTTCCAATCAACATTCAGAAGTTAGACACCAAAGGCAATCCAAGATCAATCATCTATTAGACACCATTGATCCAAATGTATTCCACTACATTTACTTACAAGGACTTCATTGATTCATTTATTCATCCTATTATAAATATGCTAACCAATAGCTATCAGCCCAAGATCAGTCATGAGATTAAAAGAGTATTACAGTTAGCAAAGAATAGTAAAGTGGGAGACTGGTATCTATACTAGTACCACACAGATCAAGATATATGGATGCCAACTAGCTCCCTACAAGTTTCCCAAATACCTCCCCATGAGGATATTTGCATTAGAGTACTTTAGGAAGATTATAAACTCTGATGAAGTTAATTTCCTGTCAGCCAAGAACAAGACTCAATTTAAAATGAAAAACCAATTGGGCCCCTTTATTTGTAATAATAGGGAAGTTGGACCAGAGGCCAATAAGATTCTACAATGGATGAATTTCAAGAATAGTTTTATGTGGCAATATGACCCTCATGGAATCATAAATAAACTAAGGTTCAAAGTCAAAGTGGGTCCTTTCATACATCATCCCAGGGTAGACATTGTGAGATTTGCCAACCAGTCAGAATGGTTGGAAAACACTTTGATAGAAATGGACAGTACTGTAGTAGATGTGGAGAATACATTAATAGATGTGGAAAATAAGATTGATACTAGTTCCTTTCTGTAGGTTCCAGCCCTAGGAGAATAGATGAATATTCCTCCTATTCTATAGGTTCCAACCCTAGAAGAACAGATGAATATTCCTCCTATTTTGCAGATTCCAGCTAATGAAGATAGAAATGAAAAGAGAACCAGGGAAGAATTTTCTAGTTCAACCATGGAAACCACAGATGACCAATTTGAGATTAGTTACAGGAAGAGGTCCAAGCTTAATCATATAACTGAAAAATAAGACACCATTGGAACAGTGGAAATCACTGACACTAACATAATGGTGGGAAGGAACAGAGGCCCAGCAGCTTCAGAAGAAGCACACCAACCTTCTACATCAAACAATCAACTTATTGAGAAACAACTCAGCATTGAAGTCTCTTAATCCACCAGGCTTGTGGACAAAGAGAAAGATATTAAAGAGAGGTAGAAGGAAATTAAGTTGAGGAATGAGACATTGAAGGCTGAGACTTATGCCCAGTACTTCAAGCAAGCACTTTCCAATCAAAATAGGTTAATGTCATCCTTCGACATTAACACTAGGAAGATGCAAATGACATTCATGCAACCTACAGTCCAGCAGCCAAGATCATCAGCAGACTATAAGAAAACAGACTTTGAAGTTTTGGCCAGGGATATTCATCCCATTGACCAAATTTATTTTCACAAACAAGCAAGTGAGATGATCTATTCCACCATGAAAAACAAAGCTACGACTCTGCACAAAATCCAAGGCTCACTAGATAATATCACAACATAATACAAGCTGGAAAAGGCCTCCTCACAGGCCAAGGAAAACAGAATCAAGTCACTGGAAGACTTGGTGGTTGAGCTTCGACATAATTCCAATGATTTCAAGGCTACTGAGAAATGGATAAAGAAGAAAATTGAGGATATTGCTGCTCTCAAAAAACAATTGAAGCTACCTCATTCAAAACATACACAGACCAAGGAGGTCCTTGAGAGCCAAACTCACCAATGTTGGAAATAATACTGAGAGGGGGGTGAATTAGTATTATCAAATCAATAATTTTATTTCCCAAACAAATTTGTACATGCTACTTTAGTGAAGTGAACTAGCATGTACACGCGACTGTGCTTAAAGAAACCAACGTATATGCAAATAACTTGTGATTTAGACAATTATCATGAGTTGAGCTTAAACTAATATATCAGAGATTTATTAGACAGTGTAGTAAAAGTAGAATAAAGCATCACACATAAGCAACACACACGAACACCAAGATTTAAGGGAAACCCAATGTGGCTAAAAACCACCTGTTGTTGTCGTCTCTGTCTTCTTTTAATAATAAGAAAATTTGTTTACAATCTTGTACTAGTGCAGACTCATACTAGTACGTAGGCTTCTACCTATAGAAGGTCACAACCTTCTCTCGTTCTTGAGCTTCTACTGGAAGGGAGCTACAACCCCTTAGCTCTTGTACTAGCCAATATGTTTACTAGTACATAGCTGCTAGCCTACAAAAAACTCCACTTTTCCACCAAGGACCACGTTTCATGAATTTTCAAACTAGATACTCTTGGATCAAAACACCACCATTTGAAGGCCTCGTGTTATCAAATTTTCACACTGGACCCATCAAAGCTTTTATACTTAAACTACATCAACCAATATTTAGTTAATCTGAATAATCAGATCATTGACACCAGAATATTGTACTGAACAGAGAACCCTGCATCATCATTCAGAACTAGTTGTAACCTCAAAAATCATGCATTAGAATGCATATGCTACTTGGCTGCACCCAGACTGTGTGTATATGCTACTTTTGTTAATTGAACCTGCGTGTACCTTCAAAACTACTGTAAACATAAACTTTTGAATCAAGTATGTACCAACTATCAATATACTGAATATCTACTATCAAATTTCAGAGCTTTACATAGGCAGGGACATAGATCACTTCTTCTCACTTATACAATCAATTAATCGAATGCCATCTTCCTTATCTATTCAGTTTTTTACATTCAGATCTAAGAAGACTTCATTGACAGACAATAGTAAAATAACAAACTTTGATCAGATAGTTTAGTTAGATCTAAAAAAGAAGCTTTTCTTTTGTATACGCTACTTGAAAGAACCAAACCTGCGTGTATATGCTCTTTGGCCAGAGCTCTACACTAAATGATTTCACATCACTGGAGGATATTTTCAAACCATTCCCAACCTTTAAAATTAATTTTGGAAGGCTCTGGGAATTTCTATGCTAGCTTCTTTTGGATTTGCGTGAGGAATGTAAAGAAATTCTCGTGAAAATATTTAGTTTCATGCATAACATAGGAAAAAATTGACTAGAACCTTTAGTCGCTCCCATAGGCATGTCTACTAGTGATTGGAGCCTTTCAGTCACTCTCACAGGTTTTCCTCCATTGGACTGGGGATAAGGATGAAGAAAAATGGCAATTCTTCAGCTCAAAACCTCTTCCACTTTTTGGATGTTCTTCTTTAACTCCTTTACATGCCTCCAAACCTTTGACAGTCCCTATGAAACATCTGGAAGTGGATCAAACATGTCTCCCAAATTTCACTACCAAGTTGACCTAAAAGGGCCAACAAACAAGGTTGGAAAGAGTGCCAACAAGTCCTCCACTCTCTAACAATCATCTCCACAAGTTGCAACACCTCTGAGAAACCTGCAATACTCTAGAGCACATTTTGATCATCAAACATAAGGCCATCACATTGCAACAAGTCATCTCCATGAGCATAATCATGAAGACCTAGATGAAGACCTAGTTGCCAACTCAACTAGTGTGCCAATCATCATCTCCATCACATGTAGATTTGCATCATCCACCTATAGTAGCATCATCAACCAAACCAATTCCATCATCTAACCATCATGAGTGTGACATCATATTGTTGACATCAATGCCAACATAATCATCTCAATGTCAACACAACGAGTTGCAACCATGCTATAATGAATGGCATCCAAACATCAACTAGGCTACAAGGGTTGACATTAATTCCAACATGAGCTAGATGTCATCCTGAACCAATGCCAACATTAGCTAGCTGGATCCATTCACACCATAATTCCAATAATATTTCCCTTTGGCATTGATGGAAACTATACACAAACTCCATACAATCATCTACTATCACTTCCCCTTTGAAATCGAGGGCAAAGGCTCAACTCCATATGATAAGGCAACAAAAATGAAGGACAAATACTGGAGCAACTAATCTCTACATCCATGGCTAAAGATTGATGCACATCAACAAGCATCCATGCCTAGCAACAAGTAGCACATATCCCAATCATCATAAAAAGCAGAATACCAACCAACAACTTCTAGAAACAACAAAAATATTCCAACATAAGGCAACCATAATCAACATATGTAGTATCATATACAACAACATGCGCAAAGGAATCAACCAACATTCTCATTATAACAACCACATAGTAGCAACCACCAAACATATTTGAAGACAACAGGAGGCCAAGAACCTCAACTGTCATAGTATAGTATGAGGTACACCATGGCACCTCCAAGTGGATCATAATGCCAACAATGTATGGCTAAAATGAATAAGATCAAGTAAATTCTCCCACTAAACACGTGCCATATCCAAGTTGTAGTGATTTCTTCCACTGCAAATAATGCTTCCTTTGACAGATAGAAGCATCATATGGACCGAGACTCCACATGACCATGACTTAAGTGACATATACATTGATAAATATATGGTTGTAGCAGCAACATGAAAACCTCATACATGACTACTAGATAACCTCATGACCCATGACTAAAAGACCAAAAGATAGTACAATACAATTAAATGGCTCTATGAGCATATTAAATAGTTTTCAAATGAATTACATTGCTTCTGCGCTCATATCCTATGGACCAATCACTTAAATACATGTTACATCATGACTATTACATCAACATTAGCCCATACATGTGGCTGCAACATGACTCCATAAGACTCCTCCATGACAAGCCTGTCACCATGATTTTTCAATATACTAATGACTAGACCCAATACCAAAGTAAAATTATGAATCAATGATAAATACATAGCTGTAATAAACTTCATATAACAACCTATACATGGCTAGTCCATGTCTCATGTCATCTCTATACATGTCTGAAGCAACGAGCACATTCTATGCATGGTTGCTCATCTTTTCAACCAACTAGTGGAAACCAAAAACATATATGTGGCTGAAAAATTTACTACTTTCACTTAGGAAACATATGTAAAGAAACTACAAATAATTGAGTGAAAACAATGAAAAATATGCAAAATATCACATGTAAATATCATACCATGCATAGCTCCTCCTAAGTTCAATATACCTCCAAAAGACAGGTTGATCCTATGGACCTGAATGCACATGAGGCTCAAATTAACTCATCATATGTTGCTGCAATAACTCGTATTCATCAAGCTACCAAATGATCCCCCCTGAGTTTGTGCACCTCTCATGAAATTTAGTTGAAAAACCACCCTTGCTACTATTTTTCTGCTCTAAATTTCTATTAGTCAATGAATTTGTGTTTTACATAGCTAGCTGACTCCGATTAGCATGGAGATTCGACCTCATATACAATAGGCCAACACCGATTGATCAGGAGACTTGATTCTATTTATCAGCTTGGAAGACTTTGTTCTCACACGGATCTATAGACTTCCATCTGCTGATGGCCATCATGATTAATCGATCCTTTCCCAACTTCCATTGGACTATCCAACACTGATTGTATGGAGAAACTGTTCCTTTCGCTGAAGTTTCAATATCACTTCTCCTCTCTCATGAAGTCACTACTCTTATACACTATACATACCTCCTTTCATATATTTTCAAACTAGATCCAAGACACTCTGCTCAACAAGAATTCAACTATGAAAACATGCTCTCAACAACAAAATATCATCATCAAATCAAATATAAGAACCACAAACATATGATCTCCAAACTAGCAAAATAGTGGCCACATCAAATATGAAATACCATCATAATATCTATTGGAATATATTATATCCCTTGGAAGGTATTAATGTCTTTGTATTATGTCAGAAGTTTTCCACAATTTTATGTAAAAGAGTAATACATTATATCCCATATTTATTATGGCATAATATACTCTCGTATCTATTTAGTATATAAAGAGGTGTTAGTTTGGAAAATTATGTTATCCTACATTTAATATGTGAGAGTAATTCCTCAACATCTCTGGGTATATAATAGGGTCAAGGGAGCCTCTTAAGGTAGATAGCATCTTGTGATACCATCACATCTTATCCCGTGCTCACAACATATTGCTATTTGTATTGGGTTATTTGTAGTTGCTCTCTTTGTAAGATTGTAGGAGATTTCTAGTAGGTAATAGAAGAAAACCTTAACGTGGACGTAGCCCAATTGGGTGAAACACGTATATCTATTGTATTATTTTTCCTTGTTCTCTTTCTATTCTTATTTATATGTTATATTGTTGGTTTCTTAGATAGATAGCTAGTTTAGTAGATCTAATATTCTAATATGGTATACAAGCCATGGCTACTATGATCTAGCATCTTCTTTGAATTTAACCATCAACATGTATCTTCATTTTTTGTTATCTGGACATTCATTTTTTTTGTATATTTTCTTTCTAATTGGTTGCCATTAGGCTTCTCTTCAGATCTATGCATGATCTACATATTTGAGTTTTTTTTCTCATAACCCTAACCTTATTACATATTTTTTTGTAGATTTTTATTTTTCAAGGGTCTCTTGATTATTTTTCTGTAAGATCTATAAGGTTTTTGGATTCTCCTCAAGGAGATCTATCTTCCGGTTGTAAGATTTGTGATTTTAATCTAATCTTTTGGTCCTTTTTTTTACAGGGCAGAACATTGGTGGACCGAGGGTTCCGATCATAATTTTCGCCACACAAGTGGATGCAGAGTGGCTGCACCATTTCCAAAAACTGGTTATAATAAGTGTTTGGAGCATTATTGAGTATTTTTGTTTTGACACCCAAAGTTTTTTGTCAGATCTATTATCTTTTGTGCATAATTTCCTAGCACATAGTAGATATTTGGGTTCCTCTCACCGAGCTACCCAATTATAAAAAAATCAGCTCGAACAGAGAATCGGAAGAAAAATTATCGCTGATTTAAGATTGACAGCTTTTCAGGTTTTCTAGTGACGACAGAATGAACTGCAAAAATTTATAGTTTTCTATCCATTTTTTCTCTTGCCATTTCTTACATTTGGGTCTATATTTCTTTTCAAAATTTCTGTCATTATGACTTCATAAGTTTCTTTTGTTCCAAAACTTGTCGGTTCTAACTATCTTGCATGGAAAAGGAAAATGTTTGATGTGCTTAGGAGTAAGAATCTATGGAGGATGGTTAATGGGGAACACAAGAAACATGCAGATGCTCAAACCTTGATTAAATGGGAAGAAAAGTGTGACCAAGCAAGAGGGATCATTGGTTAAACGATTTTAGATAGTATTCAGGTGAGTATTGAGGCAGAAGACAACTCGGTTGAGGTATGGATACTTCTTGCTTCTTTATTTGATAAATATGATGATGTTTCTATTTATTACCTTGAAAAGAAGATTCATGAGCTAGATCCTACTAATTTTGATAGAGTATAATTATATCTTACTGAATTGAAAACCTTAAATGAAAAGTTGTGGTAAAGACTACAAGAAGACAAACAGTGCTCTTATCATTGTTGTAGAACAAAAACTGCCATCTTGTTTTGACATGTTCATCCAAACTAGGAATAGGGCTCTTGAATTGTCTCAGAGTACCACGAAACCTAGTTTTGATGATTTTTGTAAAGGGCTGATAAATGAGCCAGAAAGGTTGATTGCTTCAAGACAAGTCTCACCTAATAATTCTCTAATGGCACATAATAATAATATTAAGAAAATTTTTAATAATGCTAAAGGTTCTTATTCACACATTTCTAATCTTACTAATAATAATGGTCATTCTTATCATGCACATCATGAAACTAGTAAGAGGAAGAAAGTGTATGATCCTCGTAAGCATTGTGGTAAAACTAACCATCCTGAAAAGAATTCCTTTAAAGCGAAATGTTTAATGACTAAAGCTAACCAGAAAAATTCTAATGAATCTCAAGTAGCTTTATGTGCATCTGTTGTTCCATCTAGTAATTCTTCTTCTAATGTGGAATGGATAATGGATTATGGTGCTTCTAAACATATTACTAGTAATGTTTCTTTATTTACATTTTATGACACTAATATACACTCATCTCAGAAAGTTTTTATTGGTGATGGTAAACAACTTTTCGTAATTGGTTATGGTAATATTAATGTTGCTAATGGTCAATTGGAAGATGTTTTTCATGTTCAAAACATGCCCATCAACTTAATTTCTATTTATCGTGCATGTCAGAAAGGTTTTAAATTTGAAGCTTGGCATGATAAATATGTTCTTAAAGATATCAACCAAAATTACAAAGTAGTCTCTTTTGGTCTTGTTGATCATACAACTGGTTTATATAAATTTGTTGGTTTTAATTCAACTAAGAGACAACCCTTTTATTCCTATGTTTCTCATGTCGATGAACTAAGTCAATTATGGCATGAAAGATTGGGTGACTTGAATTATGGTAAAATGAAAATGCTAATTAAAATGGCTCGTGGTTTGCCTAATATTTATTCTACTACTGGTGTTTGTGAAGGATGTGTTCTTGGAAAACATCATAGAGAAATGTTTGATAAAGGTAAAGCTTGGTGTGCTAAAGCACCTTTGCAATTAATTCATAGTGATATCTATGGTCCTCTTGAAGTTCCTTCAATATCTCATGAAATTTATTTTCTTACCTTTGTTGATTACTTTAGTAGAAAATCTTGGTTTTATTTAAAAAAAATAAAAGTGAAACATTTGTAAAATTTCAAGAATTTAAATCCATGGTTGAAAATGCATTTGGTAAGAGTATTAAAACCTTGTGATCTGATAATGGGGGGAAATTTGTTAAACAATAATTTGATGCATATTTCTTGAATAATATTTTTAATCATTGCATATCTAATCCAAATCTGTATGTTAAGAACTTTGGTGATAATGTCCTCATTATTGTTTTATATATGGATGATCTAATTATCACTGGCATCCAGCTTGTATTAATTCAAGATATGAAAATTTCTCTTCAGAAGTAGTTTGAGATGACAAATCTCGGTACATGGCACTATTTCTTGCGTCTTCAGATCTGACATATGGCTAGTGGTATTTTTCTCTCTTAGCCTAAGTATGCGACAAATTTATTGGCTTGTTTCCATATGAGTGATTGTAAACCTTCTCCTACGCCATTTCAATCCGGTGTAAAGTTAATCATTAAGTGTACCACTCCACTGGTTGATGCTACTATTTATCATTAGCTCATTGGAATTTTGATATATTTAACTCACAGCATACTAGATCTCTCTTTTGTAGTCAGTATGGTTTCTCAATTCATGTATCAACCTCGTGAAAGTCATTTGGAGTCAGCGAGGAGAATTCTGCGATATTTACAGGGGATATTTCATTATGGTGTATTTTATTCGAGCAGTGCTACAATTTTACTCTCTGATTATATAGATTTTGATTGGGCAGGTGACAGTTCTAATGGACGGTCAACTGTTGGTTACATATTTCAACTTAGTTCAGGTTCGATCTCTTGGTCCAGGAAGAAGGTGAAGATTCTTTCTTTATCTTCATGTGAAGCAGAGTATAGAATAACCAAAGAAGTAACTAAAGAAGTCATTTGGTTACGTCATGTTCTTACTAAGCTTGGTCTGGTTCCAAAATCATCCACTATGTCCAAATGTGACAATCAAGGTACAATTCAACTTGGTTATAATTTGGTATATCACTCCAAGACAAAGCATCTCGACCTTGATGCTCATTATATTCGAGGTCTTGTCGCAAATGGTATTCTTTATTTGGAGTATTTTCCTACCGAGCAATAGGCAGCCGATATCTTAACCAAATCCTTGACAGAAGTGAAGTATGTGCATCTTCGTTCTTTTCTTGGGATGAGGGAAGTTGTCATCAATGGGGGGCAGTAATGACTCCTTCCTTCCTTTGTGTTAGGAGGGTCCCTTCTCCTAGCCATTATTAAGGGGGAGTGTTGGAATATATTATATTCCTTGGAAGTTAATAATGTCTTTATATTATGTCGGAAGTTGTCCACAATCTTATGTAAAAGAGTAATACATTATATCCAATATTTATGATGGAATAATATACTCCTGTATCCATTTAATATATAAAGAGGTGTTATTTTGGAGAATTATATTATCCCACATTTAATATGTGAGAGTAATTCCTCCACATCTCTGGGTATATAATAGGATCAAGGGAGCCTCTTAAGCTAGATACCATTTTGTGATACCATCACATCTTATCCTGTGCTCACAAAACACTGTTATTTGTATCGAGTTATTTGTAGTTGCTTTCTTTGTAAGATTGTAGGAAATTTCTAGAGATAATAGAAAACAACCTTCCAGTGGACGTAGCCCAATTGGGTGAACTACACATGTCTGTTGTATTCTTTTTCCTTGTTCTCTTTTTTCTCTTACCTATATGTTGATATATATATATATATATATATATATATATATATATATATATATATATATATATATATATATATATATATATATATATATATATATATATATATATATATATATATATATATATATATATTGTTGGTTTCTTAGATAGATAGCTAGTTTAGTAGATCTAATATTCTAACAATATCAAACCATCACATAAGGATATAATGTTTCATAATACAATACAAAATACACTATAGCTATGTGCCAAATGCATCTGCAACTCCTGCAAAAACAAGTGTGAGATTCACCAACAACGACTATGAAACAACATACAAAACTATCCAAAATAATCTCCACTACAACAACTTTAAATATTATCTATTTTGCAACATGATTTAGTTCTACTCACTATGATGCCATGAACACTCATACACTGAAGCAATTATTCTCACAACTAGGTCTGAAGCCTATTTCCTCAATGCATCCTTCACTCATTAACTCACACATTGAACCAACAAATAACAAGATCCAAAATGATAAATATAAAACATGTAGGGCTAAATTGAGCTTGGGGCTAGGATCAAGGGTGCACAAATTGGACCAAATAAATCCACTAAAAACACTACTTGTGCACTAAATGATTTCACATCATTGGACCTTTTCAAACCATTCCCAAAATTTACAACTAATTTTTGAATCATATGGGAATTTCTATGTTAATTTCTTTCTAGTTTGTGTGAGGAATTCAAAAAAAATCATGTGAAAATTGTCATTCGCATGCATAAAACTAGAAAAAATTAACTGAAACCTTAATTCTCTCCCATAGGCTTGTCTTCCCGTGACTAGATCCTTTCAGTCACTCTCACATGCTTGCCTCCATGAGACTAGGGCTAAGAATGAAGTAAAACGCCAATCCTTCAGCTCAGAACCTCTGCCACCTATTGGTCACTTTTCTTTAGCTCTTGTACATGCCTCCAAACCTCTAACATATCCTCTAACACATCTGCAAGTGGATCAAACATGTCTCCCAAGTGTCACTTCCAATTTGACCTAAAAGGGCCAACAAACAAGGTTGGCAAGAGTGCCAACAAGTTCTCCACTCTCCAAAAATCATCTCCACAAGTTGCAACATCTCTGATAGACCTGCAATAATTTGTAGCACATTTCCATATTAAAATATAAGGCCTCCACACTGCAACAAGTCATCTCCATGAGCATAACCATGAAGACCTAGATGAATACCTAGTTGACAACTCAACTAGTGTGCCAATCATCATTTTCATCACATGTATATTTACATCATCCATCTATAGCAGCGTCATCAACCAAACCAATGCCATCATCTAACCATCATGAGTGTGAAATCATACTGTTGACATCAATTCCAACATAATCATCCCAATGTAAACACAATGAGTTGCAACCATGCTATAATGAATGGCATCCAAACACCAACTAAGATACAAGGGTTGACATCAATTCCAACATGAGCTAGTTTCCATCATGAACCAATGCCAACATCAGCTAGCTAGATCCATGCATACCATAATTCCATAACGAAAAGAATTTCCACTTCCATATATTAGTTGGAAAGGAGATTTACCTATTTCTCTTTTAGGAGAGATTCTATTTTCCCAGACTACATAATTTTAAGTTACTATCCCAACTCCTTTTTGATGACTTTGATCAAGATTTTATTTGAGGACTTACCTAATCCATTCCCTTGTGGATAATAAGGAGAGGAATGATGCAGAGAAATTATATAATTCTTGTAGAATTAAATCATTTTAATTGAACTGAAGAATTGTGCATTATCTGTGATTAATTCCTTTGGACAACCAAACCTTGATAAAAAGAATTCTTCAATAAATTTCATCACAAAAATATCAATTGTATTCCTAACTAGGATTTCTTTTACCCACTTGGTAAAGTAATCAGTTGCAGTAAAATCCATCTATGATGATTACTTGATGTGGTATTTATTTCCCCAATAAAATCTAAACCCCATTGTAAGAAAGGAGGTTCAACTAATACTGGAATTAGGAGTAAGCAAGACAATTTATCTTTACCTGGAAAAAACTGACATGGAACACATCCTCAAACTTTGGCTCCAACTTCTGAAAATCATTTTGGCCAATAAAATAAACTCTAAGAATTTTATGTGTTGTTTCTCTCCAAGCATAGTGTCCTCGACAAACTCCTTCATTGAATTTGTCAATCACTCCTACTGTTTCACTTTTAGTTAATCACAATAAAATAATGCTTGAAGGATCCTTCCAATACAATTTTTCATTAATAATGAAATATTTAATGACCTTGAGTTTAAGAGATATTGCTTAGTTCTTATTAAACTCAAAAGGACAATGAAAATTTTGTAAAAAGAAGATTATATCTTTATACCAATGCTGGGAACGGGTCCCCTAGGGTCATTTTTGCGGTTAAGAGCCCAAGTTTTCGGGCAGAAAGCCCAAGCTTTTGTATAAGAGGTGTAAAGTCTCCACATTTTGTTGGGGCAGAGTGCGAAGATGTAAAGAGTCAACAAGTGCTTCCACCCTTCTTTTATGTAACTTGTTTCGGCTTTAAGAGATCCACCCATGGTCCACGGGCCATGGGATTGTATAAAAATGGAAGTCTTACAAGAGTCTAAGGCAGTTCAGTCTTGAGATGTTTTGAGTCATTGATGAATATAATGGGTCTATGAGAGCTAAGAGTGAAGAGTCTTAGCGTAGGAAAGAGGCTCTGCAGTTGTGTATGTAGAGGCCTAGGGTAGAAGTCCACAGTTGAGTGCACGGACCCCTACAGCTGTGTGTGCAGGGTGGTTAGAGTCTGTAAAGAAGATTTGAACCATAGATAAAGAGAATTATTCTGGAATTATCTGTGTATGATCGATTTTACTTCTGTTATAAATTAATATGATTATGTTATGATGAATATTAGGTTTATGTTTTAATGTTGTATTGATGCGAGAATCCATATGCTTTGCTTGTTAAATGGACACAAGTAAGAATATTTGTTTACGCAAAGATCCTCTTATGTTAAAGTCATTAGATACTTAAGCTAATCTAGATAATTATGAAAGTAAGAGTACTTATAGAAGTGCATAAGTGTTTGTTCCGCCTATCTAGGGTACGCGAAGGACATTCATAGACCTTCGTAGAGGTTTAGAGGAAAACTAAGACGATTATATCGATAAGCCCTAAAAGGCTTATTGAACTACATGAAGGAAGGCTTGGGGTATTAAATGACATCACTACCATCTCTGGGTGTGGAAACTTGGTTCCTGCATCCCCCCATACTGCTTCGGGTGAGACTTCAGTCCGCACTCCACGGATTGATGCCAAAAGGGCTAATAGTGTAGGGATTTTCTTGGCTAATTAATGTTGAACCTGGGTCAAGGCCCTTCAAACCAACAAATGGTTCTGTTGCCAGGACCGAGATCTACATAAAGAGATGTGTGATGTCGCATCACTGGAATCCAACTAAGAATGACATCGAAGACTGGTTGGATAGAAATATCCATGAATTCACGACACAAGAGAACAAGAATCTGCAATTAACAAAAAAATAGTGGTTGGACAAATATCTGTACACAAAGATACATGAAATTTTATTATGTTCCTTCTCGGTTGAATTATATGAGTGGATCGTGAAATTGGTAGATGGCCAAGGAAGGTGGAGGCTTGATGGTCCAATAGTCTGGGCCCTGGAGTTAGTATGGAGATTAGAAGCCTTTGAAGATAAGATCATTGGCATGCGTTGTCAATCATTAGCTCGAACGTATCATAGGAGGATTCGTGACAGAGTTTGTGTTTGATACTTCGGTTAGTTACAGCAAAGCAAAGCGCTGCTTCTTCAAGGGACTGTGAGGTAAGTATTTAAGGTCTTTAAGTACTTGGATTACGATGCTCTTGTGTGAAAAGCGGGTTATGCAGCTACCTTGATGTTTGGAGCTACGCAAAGTGGAAATATTTTCAGGGATAGAGGGGAAACAAGCCCTGAATATAGCCTACTGATTGGACCCCCTCTGAGTGATGACGAGGAAGCAGCACATGCTCCTCCATAGAGCGTTGTTCAACTGATAAGACAATGGTTCTCATGAATACCCCATCCACCCACACCACCTCCATCTTTACCTCTGCTGCATACGCCTTCACCCACACCACTGCCACCTCCCCAACCATCCAATATGGTGAATTTAGTAGAATTGCTTGTGTTCAAAGGGTCGGGAACTGAGGACCTGGACCAATTTTGGTTCATCACGAAGGCTATATGGGAATCTCAAGGTATTACAGATGATCAGACGAAGAAAGCAACATTGGTTACTGCATTGCAGGAACATGCACTAACATGGTACATTAAGTATTGCACTAATAATCTGATGGCTTCATTAGCAGATATTTAGATAGCGCTAAATAAGGAATTCAACAGGCCCAAATTTTAAGCTCAATCAATTGTGGGATTCAAGGAGATCATGATGAAGCCTGGAGAGACACCCTGGGATTTGGATTAGAGATTGAAGTGAACAATCCGCGAAGCCAACATGAATCTTACAGATGGGCAGCATCATGAATGGTTTGTGGCTTCTCCCCTACCTCATCTAAGGGTTTCTTTGTCACAACAAAAGATTGGAACCCAGGCGGAAGCCCTAGAGATTGCAATGAGATTGCAAAAGACACTGATGAAATATGCTAATTTAGGGGTTTAGTAAATTCATGCGTAGTTGCAGAACTCGTGCCTAGAATTTCAGAGTCTGAAGAAAGATAGAACAGTTCAACCAGAGGTGCGTGAAGAAGTTTGGTGCCTGAAGTGAAAAAGTCAAGGGCACGCCAAAGATCATTGTCTGGTATTTTCAAATTATGTTGCAGTAGGGGGACCAATTCCTTTGAGGTAGGAAGCTCAAGCAGGGCCAAGTACAGGGCCTATGCTATGGTGTGCTATCTATTAGGTAGCTAGAAAACATACGACAGACAGTTTTCATTTGCTGTAGAAATTTGTACAAACACTGCAACAACTCTTCTGCAACTTCTGTCAATCAATAGGTCATGATGAGCTTAATTTCCATAGTTATGAGATAATGATGGATATAACACCCACATATAGGGTTTAGGACGAAAACCAACCTCCAGACTGAGGCATTGGTGGAGCACGAGGTGAATATCAGGGGCATGGATGAGGTCGGGGTGGAGGAGGACCTGGTAGAAGTTGGGCACAGGTCATTTGCTACAATTGTGG
This sequence comes from Pinus tabuliformis, assembly GCA_031772625.1. NCBI lineage: Eukaryota > Viridiplantae > Streptophyta > Pinopsida > Pinales > Pinaceae > Pinus > Pinus tabuliformis. The sequence goes on from CM062816.1 coordinate 440,757,251, forward strand.
AGGACCGAGACACTATGTGCAAGACTGCATGAACTCGACATGTCTATTATGCCGATATTGTACTCAGTTTGACCGTGTGATAGAGGATTGCCTTGTATTATTAGCTAAGATACACAAAAGGGGGCGCGACCTCAGTAGCTGACTCAGAACGTGCAGATGATGAGGATTGAGCCTTGTGAGGAGGATCCTAAGGTAATATTGTGTTGCGAAGTGGAATGATGACTAGCAAAGATAAGGGGAAATAGCCTAAAGAAGGTGAATGGGTCCACAAGGCGCTAGAAAAGGAGATTGGGTTTGATCTAGAGCAGGCAAAGGAAACATTTATGGAAGCAAATAAAATCTTCACCGATGCCTCTACTTCAAGAAGTTAGGATAAGCTAGCTGAAGAGATGGACTCTTCCATGCTTACTACATCCTTGGAGACCTATATGAAGTTGTTGTACGATAGAAAGGCTGTGAAAGGACTGTAGGAGCTGATAAACAAGTGCACCGAAAAAGAAAATGCTCCAGACGGACCACGTGTATTCAGGAAGATTGGTAAGCCTAAGGCAAGAACGAGGTGTGGGATGAGGCTCACTGTGCAGATAGGAGAATATGAGATGGATCAAGTTATTCTAGATCTGGGGTTGGACGTGAATGTTTTTCTTAAATATACATGAGAGAGGATGGGGAGACCTAAACTACAACGGTATCTGATTCACTTAAGAATGGAAAATCAATATAAAATCATCCCTATGGGAAGGTTGTAGGGAGTGATAGTTGATATTAAGGGTGAGAGTGCATTGGCTGATTTTGAAGTGATAGAGATTGTGGATGACAAAAATACCTACCCTGCGCTCCTTGGGATTAATTGGGCTACTGACATGAATGCAGTAATCAATTTGATGAAGAGGAAGATGATATTTGAGAAGAAAGCTCTCCGTGTAGTAGTGCCTCTGGACCCTGCAGAAGGACTGCACTATACTGAACCAATCCACTATTATGAAAGCGATAATGATTTGGACCAGATTTATAAGATAACAACGCGAGATCAAAATTGGGTGAATTTGACAGCAGATGGTGCATTTCCTGGGACCGCGAAAGTTCCTGCACATCAGATTCAAATTTAGGAGATGGAGCACTGGTAGAATCAACTACATGAAGTATCTACGTTGCGCTGTAATATGATGACAAAGTCGTTGCGCTATGTATCATCAAAGGTAAGAAGTCTGCCTTACTATGATGTTTTAACTGATGTCGATAAATTTTTGGATGCATTCGAAAGGGAAGTACCAGAGAATAATCGCTTCCAGGCCTTGGATTGGGCACTGCATGCTACGCCTACGAGATGGTGGGGTACGCATAAAGACAGTTTTGATGATTGGCGCATGTATAGAAAAATGATGAGATTGTGGTTTGGTCACCCACAAATTCAGCTAACAAAGAAATATGATGGAAGGAATGACCCGTGTGATCACCTAGCCAAATAGACTAAGGTTTATGGAGCGTAGCCTTAGCCTGAATGGGTGCATCTGTTTTGCCATACTTTGGATGTAATATTGATGAATTGGTACTTGGAAACAAAGCTCCGCTATGGCACTAATCAATGAGACTTTTTGCAACAGGGATTCTTGATGATTTTTAGCTTTGAGGATGGGTTTGAAAGTATTGATGAGGCATTACAGGAAGTCAAGGTAACAATATTTAGAGTACCGTACAATCCCTTTGACTTAATTCAACTAGATCAGACTACCTAGTTGTGCCATGCGCTAGAGTGCTTCAATGTAACTGCAGAAGTGGAATCTAATAGGGCCACCATTAGTGCTCTCAAGAAGGTTGGGTTGAACTTGGTTGCACTTTCAAGTGAAGCCCTTCACACCTTGCAAGACGGTGTGATTGCGGAACTTTGGGCCCAAGAGCAGTGCATGTTGAATGTAACAATGCCTAGATTTTTGCAGAGAATACTTCTGCAATTGATCTCCTTAAGAATATTCAGGAGAAGAATGAGTGCACCACAGTTGTGGTAGCTAAAGCATGCAGAACCGTTTCGAAGCGGCATATCCCCGAAGATGCACCGGTCGACACTAGAATTCAGAAGCTCGCTACATTTGTTTGCAATGGCAGGACAAAGCTGGCTAAGGTTCAGTTTGAGCTGAACCTTAAGATTATAGAGCTTGAGTTGAAGGTCGAGCCTTTGACTCCACCATAGGGCAAAGAGAACCGCAAGGCCGCTATACAGGACGCAATTGCAATAGTAGATGTTGTAGTGAAGGATTTGACTACGCCCTTTGAACAGTCGCTCGAAGTAGTTACCAGTCTGGAGGAAGATCCAAACCTAAAAAGATTAGAGATCAAGGTGAGGGAATTATAGTAGAGATACGATGAGGTCAGAGTGATGGCTCACACCGTCACCATCACACAAAGGTTGGCAAAGATACAAGAAGCAAAGGCATTGATATAACAGGTGGATGCAGCACATCGCAAGGAGGCAGTACTAAACGCCAGATTGGGGCCTTGGCTAGATGAAGCCTATGTTCTCACATCCACCATTGAAGGAAGGATGGCAAATGTAGGTTTTAACCCAATATAGATATTACCTGCATACAAATTCTAAAACACATAAAATAAACAATGCGAGAGCATAACACATAAAACACATATACACAGAGATTTTCCCCTAGATTCCAAAATCGGGAATACCAGCTTGATTTTTCATTATGTTCTTTTCAATGTTATAATACATAATTATACATGCCGAAGCATCCAATACCATGGACTGAAAACCATCGTGTCCAAAACCCTGTGAGAAAATCGTGCACAAAACCATAGGTGGGTCTGCCCAACCTAACATAGGTTCCAAAACCAAAATTTTAGAGTTGGGTTACCTACACCCCTTAAACCCCCTATGACCCCCTCGTTACGCAATCAGCGGAATGAAGGGGGGACTCCGCCCCCCCTCTAACCCCACGGTTAACTACGTGGGCTAGTCGTGGAAAGAATATAACACAACCCAACATTCTCCCACTTGTTTTTTTCTTTCCACAGGGTGCCACAAGAAAGCTTAGTCATTTATCCAACCTTGCAATGCCCATTGTTTCTCTACACCAAGAGAACTTCTTAGATCTCACAGATTTTGTCAATGCATCTGTAGTATTCTTCAAAGTGTCCACCTTTACTAGCAACACCTTTTTGTCTTCTATCATATCCCTCACAAAGTGATACTGAACATCAATGTGCTTTGTCTTTGAATGATATGCATGGTTCTTTGCCAAGAAAATTGAACTTTGGCTATCACAGTCTATCCTTATAGCTCCCTATACTAACCCCATACTTGAACATAATCTTTGCAACCAAATTGCTTCCTTGCCTACATGAGTGGCTGCCATGTATTCTACCTCTCTAGTTGATAGTGCCACTATAGATTGTTTCTTACTCATCCAACTAACTACACCTCCAAATAGTTTAAACACATACCCACTTGTAGATCTTCTTTGATCCAGATCTCCAATCCAATCTGCATCAACAAAACCACGAATATCCAACACTCTATCCAATCGTAGTCTTCCTTGGTAGCACAAACCATAATCACTAGTGCCATGCAAATACCTAAAAACCCATTTCACTATTGTCCAATGCTCATTTCCTGGTTTTGACATAAACCTGCTCAGTACTCCCACTACATGTGCAATGTATGGTCTAGTACAGACCATTTCATACATCAGGCTACCGACTGCACTTACATATGGGACACGAGACATGTCCTCTTCCTCTTCTTGTGCCTTGGGATACTGTTCAGCAGATAATTTTACACCTACAGGAATAGGAACCTTCACCAGTTTACTATCCTGCATATTAAATCTCTGCAATATTGTCTCAACATACTTCCTCTAGTTTAACCAGATCTTCCTCTTTTCCCGATCTCTTTTAATTTCCATACCCAAAATATAGTTTACAACACCAAGATCTTTCATGTCAAATTTGGAGGACAATTGGGTCTTCAAATCCTAGATAATTTCTTTGTCATTTCCAACTGGCAACATTTCATCCACATACAAGACCAAATAAATAACATGGTCACCAATTAATTTAAAATACACACAGTGATCTGCTTTGCTTCTGGTGAAGCTAAGTCCCCGTGTAAATGTATCAAATTTATGATCCCACATCCTTAGTGACTATTTTAACCCATACAGAGACTTCTTTAACTTGTATACCAGTTCTTTCTTACCCTTCACCGCAAATCCTTCAGGTTGCTTCATGTAGATTTCCTCTTCTAGATCCCCATGAAGAAATGTTGTCTTCACATCCATATGTTCTACCTCAAAATCAAAAGCAGCAACAACAAATAAAAGTAATCTAATAGAAGTTACCTTGGGAATAGGAGAAAAAATATCACCAAAATCAATTCTCAACACCTAGGAATCACCTTTTGCTACCAACCGAGCTTTGCATTTCTCCACCTTTCCTTTTGCATTTGTCTTCTTCTTGAACACCCATTTGCTGCCAATGGGTTTCCTTCCAGTCGAAAACTCCACCAAATCCCAAGCCTCATTTTTGTGCAAAGATGCCATTTCATCAACCATAGCCTCTTTCCAGAGTTTTCCATCCTCTAAATCTACTGCTTCCTTCACAGTTCTGGGATCATCATCAATAATAGATAAAGCAAAATTTGAATAGAAAGTAGATGGAATATACCTTTCTGGCTGCCTTCTTTCTTGAACTAATCTTCTCACACCTGGATTTTATGGCTCTTCATCTTATGATTCCTCCTCTGTTGTAGAGTCTGATTCTTCCTCCTTTAGCTCAAACTCTATCTTTTCAGGTTCCTTTGGTTGGACTTCATGTTTAATAACATCTTTCACCTCTCTGAACACCACATCTTGACTATACACAACCTTCCTTGTTACTGGGTTCCAAAGATTATAACCCTTTAAACCATCCTTCTACCCAATAAAGATGCACTTTTTATATTTACTATCCAACTTGGTTCATTTCTCCTTTGGAACATGTACATATGCATCACATCCAAATATCCTCAGATGTGAAAGAGAGGCTTTCTTGCCAGTCCATGCCTCTTATGGAGTTTTATCCTCCAACACTGATGAAGGTGATCTGTTGACCAGGTAACATGCTGTCTCGACCGCCTCTACCTAGAATTCCTATCCTAACCCGACACCACTGAGCATGCTTCTTGCCCTTTCCATCAATGTCTTGTTCATTCTTTCTGCAACTCCATTTTTCTGAGGTATACGCAGTAGTCTTCTGTTGTGCTATACCACACTTCATACAGAATTCTTCAAATTCCTTACTGCAAAACTCTCCACCATTATCTATGCTCAACACCTTTATCTTCTTCTCTGTCTGGTTTTCCACCAGAGCCTTGAATTCTTTAAACCTATCAAAGACTTTAGATTTCTTCTTAATGAAATATATCCATGTATTCCTTGAGAAGTCATCTATAAATGTTACATAGTACACAAACTTACCAAGTGATGGAATCTTCACAGGTCCAAACACATCACTATGCACAAGCTCAAATATATGTTTCGCCCTCTTACCACCACAGAGGAAACTCACCTGATTTGCTTCCCATATACACAATTTTCATAGAAATCAAAATCCAAAGAGCTATTACTCATACCTTCTACCATACCTTTACCATGAAGTATTAGGAGGCCCTTCTCTCCAATATGTCCAAGCCTTTCATGCCACAACATGGTCTTCTCTCTAGGACCACTAGATTTTCTGCTCCACTTTCAAGAACCACATAACTGTTGCACCCATCAACAGCCGTGTTACCTTGCAGCTTGTACAGAGTTCCAATCTGAACTCCCCGCATCAATACTAGTGCTCCCCGAACCATCTTGAGGTATCCTTCTCGAACACTATTTTTACACCTACGTCATCCAACTTGCTTACAGAAATTAGATTTCTAGCCAATGCAGGAATATGCAGAACACCCGGAAGTGTTCTAACCCTTCCACCTTGCTACTTCAATTTTACTTTTCCACGACCAATGATTCTAGCCTTCCTATCATCCCCTAAGAAGACATCACCACCATCGTATTTCTCATACTCGCAGAACCACTCTCTATGGGGAGTGGAGTGAAAGGATGCACCTAAGTCAATCAACCATGCCTCATGATCTACATGTGTACTTGAAGAAGCCAAGTACACATCGCCACCTTCATCTGAGGTGGTTTTCACCTCTGCAGAAGGAGCATCATCAGATCCCTTTCCTTTATCAGGAGCTTTATATTTACAATCCCTTTTTGTAGTGCCCTTCCTTTCCTCATTTCCAGCACACCACCTTTACAAGTTTTCCTGCAGATTTAGATCTCCCTCTAGATTTAGACCTCCCACTCCATGACTTATTTTTGTTTCTGTTCTGGGACCATCCTAGTACAGACAAGGCATCACCATTCTGGCTCTCCATATTTTTCCGTCTCATCTCCTCCGCCAGCAAGGATCAGACTATTTCATCAAACTATCAGATGAATCTGGTAGAGAACACAACAAACTGATGCACTTATCTTCATCTGAAATTTTAATATCAACAGATGCTAACTGACTTACCACAGTATTAAATGCATTCATATGCTCTATCACCAAGTCTCCATCTTTCATCCTCAGGTTATACAACTTTTTCTATAGGAATAGTTTATTCACCAGAGACTTAGATTGGTACAAAGTCCCCAACTTGTCCCACAAAGCCTTCGTCATAGCTTCCCCTGATACATTTAGCAATACTAAGTCTGAGACACACAATTGTATTGTGCTCTTTACCTTCTGATCCAACTTCTTCCATTCTTCATCGAACAATCCCGTTAGTTTAGTACCCAGATCTACCACGATCCAATGTTCATTATCCACCAATAGATCCTCCATCTTGAGTTTCCATAACTCAAAACTCTGACCATCAAATTTCTCAATCTCTATCTTTCCACTGCTCACCATCTTCTTTCACCACCAGAATCGATCTCGCAGATCTTCCACTGAATAGGGTCTACCATAGGCCCGGGCGAAACCCCTCAGCAACAAAGGTGTCCCCTTGAAGCCAAAACAACTCTGATACCAAATGTAGGTTTTAACCTTGTACAGAAATTACTTGTATGTGAATTCTAAAACAAATAAAATAAACAATGCGAGAGCATAACACATAAAACACATATACACAGAGATTTTCCCCTGGATCCCAAAACCAGGACTACCAGCTTGATTTTTCATTATGTTCCTTTCAATGTTATAATACATATTTATACATGCCGAAGCATCCAATACCATGGACCGAAAACCATCACATCCAAAACCATGTGCGAAAATCATGCACAAAACCATAGGTGGGTCCGCCCAACCTAACATAGGTTCCAAAACCAAAATTTTCTGGGGCGCTACCCTGGACCCCATAGAATAGGGTTACCTACACCCATCAAACCCCCTGTGACCCACTCACTACACAATCAGTGCAATTAAGGGGGGGCTCCGCCCCACTTCTAACCCCCTCGGTTAACTACGTGGGCTAGTCGTGGAAAGAATATAACACAACCCAAGGCCAGATTGGGGCCTTGGCTAGATAAAGCCTATTTTCTCATAGCCACCATTGAAGGAATGATGGTGAACCTATATGAAACACAAAAACAAATCTTGTTAGATAGTGCAAGACCAGCAACATAGTAGTTGGTGGAACAGGTCAAGCAGGCGGTGACACTGCATGCTACCAAAGTTGCAATGGTACAGGTGGAGTTGGGAAGTCTTCGCAACAATATCTCTGCACCATCAGAGTGACTTGGGGGTGAGTCACCATATTGGTGTTGGGGGCCTATTGGGAACATGTCTCTAAGGTCATTTTTGGGGTTAAAAGCCCAAGTTTTGGGGCAGAAAGCCCAAGTTTTTGTATAAGAAGTGTAAAGTCTCCGTATTTTGTGGCCGTTGAGTGTGAATATGTAAAGAGTCAATAAGGGCTTCCACCATTCTTTTATGTAACTTGTGTTGGCTTTAAGAGATCCACCCATGGTTCGCAGACCATGGGATTGTATAAAAAGGGAAGTGTTAGAAGAGTCTAAGGCAGTTCAGGCTTGAGATGTTTTGATTCATTGATGAATGTAATGGGTCTGTGAGAGCTGAGAGCGAAGAGTCTTAGTGTAGGAAAGAGGCTCTACAGCTATGTGCGCAGAGGCCTAGGGTAGAAGTCCGCAGCTGAGTGCATGGACTCCTGTAGCTATGTACACAGGGCGGTTAGAGTCTATAAAGAAGATTTGAACCATAAATAAAGAGAATTATTCTGGAATTATCTATGTATGATCTATTTTATTTCTATTATAAATGCATTCGATTATGTTATGATGAGTACTAGGTTTATTTTTTAATGCTGTATGGATGCATAAATCCATATGCTTTGCTTGTTAAATGAACACAAGTAAGAATATCTATTTATGTGAGGATCCTCTTAATGCATGTTGAAGTCATCAGAGACTTAAGCTAATATGGATAATTACGAAAGTAAGAGTAGTTATAGAAGCACATAAGTGTTTGTTCCGCCTATCTATGGTACGTGAAGGATAGTCGTAGACCTTCGCAAAGGTCTAGAGGACAACTAAGATGAGTATTATCCTCTAGACTAGTATCTGCGATCCTTGCTGAGACAATAGATCAGGAGAGTGGTCTTAAAAGATAAGAGATTCTTTCTTAGGATGATCACAAACTGTCCCACAAATCATTACACAATTCAGCCTCATGTTCTGGTCGTTGATTTTATCCTGCAATTATAAGAGTATTCCCTTCAGTCCAACGACTGTCTCTCATGAGTATCTCGACCCGTGACAAGAAAGAAAGCACAAAACATAAACCCTTTTGACGTCCTTCTGAACTCGATTGCCTCAGACTTGATTTTAGACATTTGATGATGCAAATGAAGATGGAGGACGCCTCTATATATATGACAATTTGTCCTTATGAAGGTGAAACCGACCTTGACATTTGGAGGCAAATTTGAATTTCAAATTTTCAATTTTCCCGCTTTAATAAAGTCATGACTTGTAGGATTTCTTTTAAATAAATAAATATTTTCCCTTATCCAAATTTGGTGTTCTATAGGTCGATTTTGGTCCTCTCGAAAAGAGGAATTCAATGCCACAATTATCTTCCTCAAAGGACTTGTCCAAAGTGGGATTTGGCCCTAGTTTCCAATTTTAACAAAGTCAGATGCCAAATTTGTTCCATTTTAATTGATACACATGACAAAAAGGGACATGTGACACATATCCTCCACATGGGGTGTAGAGTGTACAACTCTGTGCAATGAAGGGAGAATGGACAAGTGCATTGTGATTTTGGTTTTGTAGCCTTAACTGCATATGCAATCACAACCCCTACAAACTTAACCTAACAGGGTATCAAACTGAATGCTTCAACCCTTGTAAAGTTCAATTCAGATGATATAGAAGTTTGGAAGCATGCCATACTAATGTGGTGATCCATTTGCTCTCCTAATACTTTGTATTTCTATTATTCTTTGAGTTTAGTATAGATCTGAGAGTTTGAAATTACTAGACTGCAAAGATTTCTCAAGGTTTTAGCTTTCTTTTCCTTTCATGTGTATTATATATAAATTGTACTCACACGCGATTGTGTTTAATTTCATTTTGCTTGCAGTTTCGAACGCCCAAGGTGATTTACAAGAAATATGTAGGCCTCTTTTTCTCCATGTGTGTGGACATCACTGATAATAAACTAGATTATTTGGACAACATTCATTTATTTGTTGAGATATTGGATATAATGATATTTCCCATCTAGAAGGTAAAATGGCTTATGAAATTTGGATTAGTTATCCTTTTTTTTTCTAAAGAATTTCTCTTTGTATTATGTTAAGTTATCATCTAATAAATTGAAATTTTGCAATAACGACGCTTGAAATTTTTGGCCATAAAGTGAATGCTTAGGCTAAATCTAAAGCATTAAAAATTTCACCTAGATTCTTATCCTGATGAACTTCCCGACCAGCTTGAAGATCTTGCTTCTAGTATCTATTGATTTTGACCTTCATTAGGCTGCTATTGAGGAATATAACAACATCCTTGACTCTACCATCATGTTTTATATCAGTGCATCATGTTGGAGAACTGAATTGTATTACAATACTACATTAGAGATCTAGCTTGCTTTTTTGACATGGATATAGTCCTTTGTATCTATAACAAAGTCCTAGAGAACTACTATCAATTATTACTATTAGGGAATTAACATTGGAATCCATGACCACAAGCACTAAGAATCTAGTCCTCAATCATCAATGTGCTATATTATTTCCACTTGTGTCATCATTACCCGTCATACTGCATGAGGATTGTATGTGTGATTTTTATGAAACATTACAGGGATTTGCAGGATGATAAGTTTATGAGAAGTGATTACTTGGAGATGGTAATTCCATTAGGTTGCTTTAGTATTTTGGATTGGATGAGATTATTTTATCCCTTTTGGATCAATGGTAATGGCTTATCTGTTGGTTTTTTATTCTGGGTGGCATATCTATGGTTGATGGATTAGTATGCTATTGAATATTTCGTTATGGTGCTTAAATTTTCTTCATGTGACTATTCTTAGCATCATGATGTTGTTATTGGTATGTTGCTTATTATGTTTAGAGAGTACTACACCTATGCTTGTGTATGATGGGTCTAATTCCCCAAGGGATTGGCTATGGTGGTGATGATAAATCATTGGTTGATTTATTAGGAGGGCACACTTCACATGTTATGTTGCTAATCATCACTTGAAACTTGGTGAGACCTAGGTGGGGTGATATTTGATCAGTTTGTTTGTTGAGGTTCCCTATAACTTATTGATATATTTCCTATGGTCATCACATGTTGGCAAGGATCCGATCACATTTGAGGAAAGTATTTGACACATTCCCCTTTGCTCTCTTGATTTATTATTGGGGTTGTATTGGCACATGTGAAAATAACATATTATTATTTTGGTGAAGGCAGTCCCTTTTTATACCATGGTGGGCACATACTTTACAACTTGTACTATATCTTGCACATTATATGGTATAGTCCTACCCTTGTTTTGAGCTTCCCATACATATGGTTGGCCACACTCTTTATCCACGACACATTTGTTTACATAGAAACAATATCATATTCATTGGGGTTGTACATCACTATTTCATGGAGTCATGGGTAAACATGCCTAGCCCATGAGTTATGAAGGATACACTATTTATCACATGGGTTGTTCACCTTTTAATATTATGGTGCTGCCATTGTGATGTCATGGGTCCAAATGTTCACATATTGTCGTAGTGGTGGATGCATATAGTATGCTATGGAGTTGTTTTTATTTCTTGGCACATGGATCCATCATGTGATAGTTGTTCATGTGAATGGAGCTATGTCTTTGAGCTGTGGCTTGACCTTTCCATTACTTAGCCCATGACCTTTAAGGAGGACATGTGACACTTTAATTTAATGGAGTTGGATTTTTATTATGTTGACTCATTGAGCCTGCATAATGATTGATTAATCTGTCGCATGTATTGGGTGTATCACATGAATCTGCCTTGATTGGATCCATTGTTTGGTTGGAGTTTTGGGTCCTTCTTCACACTCAAGTGAGTAGCTATATTATTTTAGCATTGTTGGCTTGTCTAATGGATTTGGTTACATAAGAACATTTTTGAATTTGTTTTTCTTGGATATTTTATTAATTATTCTAGGAGAAATATGTGGATCTCAACAACTTACTGCTATTTCTAGTAAGGAAGTTGTCGAGGGGGTTATTTTATTGTATTCCTTGGAGAACTAATTGATCTAGGAAAATGGTTACTTATTTATGTTGAGATGTTCCTGAAAGTTAAATATTAAGTTTCTAAGGTGTTCTTATCTATGGTGACATTTTATTTGCTTTGTTTATACAGGTTGTTTGGTCACCTACTAGCCACTATCGCCCAACTAAACAAAACTTGTTCGAGTTTCTTGCTTTTCCGAAAAAATGGCATTGATATTGCTGATGTTGAAGTATATGTCGTATAAATCTTTTATAGTCTAATTTATTTTATATTTTGGTGTTCATTTTATTTCATGCCTTATAATTTGAATTGTATCTTCTTTCATTTTCAGAGGAGGAACTCATTATTGATGGTTAAAAGCAGGAATTAAAGAAAGAGGAGAAAAACAACACTGGAGCGACGAATGTAGAAAAAGAGAGAGAAGAGAATTGGTCTAGTGACACTCTTAACGCCAATATCCTGCATCAGATCCAAACTGATGGTCAAGTCTTCTAAATTTCTGAATTCACTTGCAATGCCTTGGAAACACAATGTTAATTTTTTGAAGTGATGAAACAATATTTCATGTGTAAATTGTAGTCCTACCAATATTGAGTTGGAAATTCATATTGTAATACTTGACATTTCATATAATATAATTTATGTGGTTGAAATTATTGATAGTTGTACTTGACATTATTTAGTATTGTCATTAACACATGTAACTTTGCATTTTCATATTAGATGAACATGTACATTGTATGACATTTTTTTAATTTAGTCGCAAAATCATACTAATTAATTTATGTTGATTGATAATGAACACAAAATTAATCTAAAACCACTAAATTAGTATTTTATATTGATTAAAGATGAGCACAAATAAAATGAATATACAACTAAATTAGTCGTTTATAATGATTATTAATGAAAGTAAATGAAATGAATATAAACTACTAAATCAGTCGTTTATATAATGAATATGAAACTACCAAAAAAAGATAAATGACTAAATCAATGATTACAAATGACGACTAAATTTTGCATATATATGACTATTAGTAGCTAATTTACAGTATCTTATAACATGACTAAAATTTAGTCATATTTCTTTGGTCATTAATTGTTTTCAAATGATGACTAAAATTTGCATATATATGACTATTAGTAGCTAATTTATAGTATCTTATAACGCGACCAATATTTTGGTCATATTTCTTTGGTCATTAATTGGTTTTATCAGGTGATCATATAGTAGTATATTTTGTTGTGTATTTGGTCATTAATTGTGGCAATTAATGACTAAATCAATGACTAAATTAATGACCAAATTAATGACTAAATATAGCACTAGATGATCAATTTGAGACAACCAATTAATGACTAAGTTAAATACGACTAAAAGTTGGTTGCGTTATAAGATACTGTAAATTAGCCACTATTGGTCACCAATTGAAAAATGGTCGTTTATATGCAAATTTTAGTCATTTTTTTAGTAACTAATTAGCCATTTTGTACTAGTGATAGAAAATAGTGATAATTCAAACACTAGGGATTTCTCCCCAGTATGGTTTCCAATTATGTTTGTCTTATTAATGCTCAGGATAAAGGGACCATTTTCCCATAAATATTGCATAAGGAGCTAGGAGACAGTAGGAATGATGAATAAAAAAGGTTCCTAAATCTAATAGAAATCAATCCTTTTCAACAAATGGAAATGATTGGGGTAGAGACATACCTTAAGATCCATGGATGAGGATGAAGATAGTAAACTTTCTTTAATAGTCAGAAGCCTTGCTCCCAACCAAAGGTCTTGTTCCAACTCCTAGGTCTCAACACCTACACAAATGCACAACCAAACAATGATGACAAGTTCTCCCCTCCCAAGATGGAAAGTTAGATTACAAACTAGATATAATCATATCCAAAATCAACATGATCTTATCAACATCAAAAATGTAGACAGGGGAACCAAAATGACATTCATATAAAACAACAACACAATAGATAACTTTACCTTCTAGTGTTGAATCCTCCTCTGATGCCTTACTCCTTCATGTCCATTGTCTCACACATACACTGGGCTCATTCATGTAGCAAATGAGGGCCTAGTATAGTAGTATTTCTGCAACATAAGGTTCTTTCACTACTTTCCCTCCTCTCCACCATTGAGAGGGTATGGTTATATATGTGTTTCCTATTTTTAGGTGGATGTATCTGGACACTTAGGACTAAGAGAAGTTTGGAATTTTGGCATGTGAATTAGGTAGATACAAGTTATGGATACACTTGATGGCATGTGAACCAAGTAATTACAAGTCATACACAAGTTTCATGCTTAATTATGAGATTTTTATAACTCAATATGAAGTTTCTTCTAAATTATGAAATAGTTATTATTTCATAATTATGAAATTGTGACAAAAGAATTATGATAAATTACTCAATAAAGTAATTTAATACCTATGACATATAATAAATTCATTGTAAGATCCATATGAGTAAAAACAAGGGTGAGAGGGAGTCCATTCTAGCTAGCAATTGATGTATGTTTAACTAGGTATTTCTCACTATAGTGGAGTGGAAAATAGGGTTATAACACTTCCATTTGCAACACATTACGACCTTACTATTATAGGATATATGGTTATGATGAGTGGTTTTATATTTTCAAAACCTTTGTTTCGCTTCACCTAGGTCGGTTCACCATCATGGAACTAGTTGCATCCATTTTTCTCTCATTTCTCTAAGACATGCTTCCTTATCATTCTTCTAATGCTCATTAAACAATGAAATATTATGAGTTCACTCTTGTCAATTTCTCATACTTGTTAAATTATGAGAAGGATTCCATATCAAGATTCCTTTTATCTCTTTTTTAGGCTTGTTAGAAATCCTTAAAAGCAAGACCTTATCAAGTATACTTTTAATCTTGTTCAGGATTGTTAAAACTAAATTAAAAAGATAGAGTTGATCTTACTTTTCTTCTCTTTCATTCTTGTTAATCTATGAATGAGATACCAAAAAAAAAGTGGGGGTTTTTCATTAATATTTGTATCAAGAAGTGACAATTGTTAATCACATCACCATTGAACATGGAACCTTCATTGTCTTATATTTGGGTTATAAATTATGAGCCATACCATTAATATGAAGCATATACCACTTTGAATGATTACTCTTTTAGCCTTTATGGAGATTGTTTCGATTTTTTTGTCGTTGCTACAACACCCTAAATGTTTTTTCTATATTCGAATTTTGGAGCTTACCTTCTAGCATGTGAAGTTTTTCTTTTGGTTGTCAAGTGTCTTTTTATGTTTTCACACATATTTCAAGTGTCCATGTTCCTTTCTAAGTGTCGTCAGATCATAAGGAGTAGAAATAGTGCACTTTTGAGTCATAGTTCACTTTTAGTCGCAAAAATGATACTTATGTGTCACAACTGCCAATGATTTGCTTGTTTCACTTGGAGAATGTTTGTAAATTGGTCTCTTGATGTATATTTCTTAGTCTTGGGCCATGTCTAAGTTTTAGTGATGAGTTGAGATGTGTAACGCTTGATTATACCCCTAACTCATTGTGTCTTTCCATGTTTCACCCTTCTGTACTAAACCATTTTTCTAACTTTGTAACTTGCTCTTTAGGCTAGGAAGAGCACATTGTGCACTTATAAGGCCTAGTGGTGACCCCCCTTATTACCTAGAACTATTCCCTATGTCATCCTAGGTCTTCTCTCTCTCCTACGCATTGTGCATTTCTAGTCAGTAGGACCCTTCTCCTTGCTTCTTATCCTCCCTCTCTGCGAAAGTCTTGTCTCTGCCTCCCAGTGTAGTGCTCTATGCACTTATAGTGGGTAGTGATGTCCCTCCTTATGTATTAAAACTATGACCTACACCCTCCTTATGGCCTTGGCCTTCCTCCCTAGCTCGTGGTGTCGTTTCAGTGAACATCCCTTATAGCCTTGCCTCTTGCAACTGCGCCATGTGCTCACCTTGCCTCTTCCTCTTCCAAATTTGTGCATGTCATAGTATTAGTGAGCAATGCTACTCTTACCTATATCCTGCAAGTGCACTCTGCACCCATAAGTCCCTTCTCTCTCCCTTGCATGTTATTGATCCACAGTCAAAAAATTTGCATGAATCATGTTAGAATAGGGGACTTCTAGGCTAATGTTTTTTTTCCGTGAGTGATTCATACCTACAACTATTATCTGTGAGCATGGAAAATATATGTGAGGCGATATGTCGAGAGAAGCTATCCAAGAAGGAATTTTGAAGACTAAGGCATAAAGGCACCATGATGGAATAGTTGAAAGAACATTGAATTCTATTGATCAGGGTGACCCATTAAGACTCCATTACATCTCAAGACCCTTTGGAGGGTAGAAATCAATTACAATGCAATATATATACATAGTATTCAAGATATAGTGGAAATTTCATCACTTTTAAGAAACTTCATGCTACAAGTTACTATGGTTCCAAGTCATCACTTGAAAATGAATTGTCTTATTGTCATCACATGATGATATAATTTTTGAAAATATTATAAATGTGAATATGTGGAGGTCCAAGAGTCACATGTGGACAAAATAGTCACTAGGAAAATTCCAAAATTATCATGGAATTCAAAAGGTCATATTAGAATTCCACAATTCATGAGGCTATTTTAAGAGTCATGGGTCATGAAAGGTCATCCCTCTTGTTATAAAATAAGCCTCATTACTCAAGAAAATGACTTTTCACCTTGGCTTCTCCAACTAGGCGTTAGAGAGAAGATTGTTCTTTTGGGGAGAAAGTAGTGGCTTAATACTCCATTAATGGAGCTAGTGGTGTCTCATTGTAGCAATGTATCTTGGAACTTTCACTTAATAATTTGAAGCTCATTGAACCAACACACTTTCATGCATGTATCATGAATATTGTAAGATTATTCTTTGGATGTTTGTGGTATGTGTTTGCGTTCTTATGTACTAAATAAATTGAACTAATTCATTGGCTTTGGTGCTTATCTTGTTGAATGTGTGTTGTAATTTATTTAACGATCGTTATGTAGATGTGAACTATTTCGCTAGATGGTTAATGATTCTTTCATATGCATGTGCATGTGTCTTTATTAGAATAGTACTACTAATTTTAGTCTAAATACTCACTTTATCCTCTCTTCTGGTGAAAGAACCTTGATACATATTGTAATTGAACATTTCACAAGGCTTACCTACTTGCTCATTCAAAAGTGCATGTGTTTTTCTCTCTTGTGCTAACTATAGTAGCCAAGGGAAATATTTAAGAACATGGCATTTGGTCCATATTTTGGATAGGGTTCCTATACCAAAAAATGTGAGATCTAATTAGTATTTTTGATCAGCGATACCCCTTGTTTATTGGTAGTTTCGAGCACCATCAACAAATTCCTCATGTATCGTTGCACTTTAGAATTCTTTTCTTCTAAATCCATCACATTGAGAATTGAAGAATAATTTCTTAACAACTCTAATCACAAAAGCCTTAATTAATAAATATCATTGCACTTTTAGTCATACCCTTCCATAAGTGTTCCTAAAACATTTCTATGTCATGCCAAATATGTATAAGGGAAGTTTTAAGTTTGAGTTAGTGATTTGCATTTTTGTTGACCTTCCATGTCAATCATTTGTGCATTAATAGTACTTTGTAACTCTCTATCTTCACATCACTTTTTTGAGTTTGTTTCATATCGAATGATGAGATATACATCAACGCTCTCCTTTTATTGATATCTTACTATTAACATTAACTCACTATCTAGAAGAGGGATATAGAAACTAGCTACTACCTTAGAGCTTGCAAACATCAATGATATGTTTCGTCGTGATCAACAATGATTTTACCTAATTGACCCTTAATTAATTGATTCTAGGAGTGTTTGACTTCAACTCATATATTCACACTCACTAAATTGTACTAGGTATAATAGGGTCCATTTTCCTCATTAATGACTCCCTTCACACCTATTGACATAATGCACCAATGACTTGTAATCAAATTGTTTCTACCATGCTCAATATCAACTCACATATTCATGTGTTGTAGACTTGTACGATAAATATTGGGACAAAGGAATTGGTAATGGGGGCATCTCATTCATTCATACTACTATTCCAAAGCTATTATGGAATATTTCACTATAATATGTACCAATAAGACCACATAGAGCAGTCTCACTCATGTCTAATTTATTCTTCAAGTATACTATGACATAGATCCACATTTCATTAGCTTGTGGCTATGATCTATTTGTTGATGACATGGATCCATAAGTTATTCCTTCATGGGCATGTGCTTTCATTTCATGTCATGGCTCTAGAGTGTATTGTGTTGGTGTTCATGCTTTCTTATCGTTATACTGAGCATGGGTCCCTACCTTGGGGATGTTGGTTGATGAGTGCTTGTAGGTAAAAACTAGTTACTTGTAATACCTAGTTACTTGTTCATCAATTTCTTCTTTGTGCTACCATGATTGTTGCAATACTATAATGAGTTTCAAAAATTATTTTCTCTTCTAGCCTTAGACATTAGGGGGAATCTATTAAAAATCCTATTATCCACCTTAGATGCTAGCATGATAATCCACTCATCTATCAAGATGAAGCATTAATTTTTTTCCTTAGGAAAGATATATTGAGTACATCATAACTCCTATTCTATTAACAAGGGGTGATGCATCACTCTTTGACCTCATGAAAGAATTGATGATCACTCTCTACATCAAAGCAAGAAACAATGACCATTTTTTTCATCACAACATGGAGCAATGACCCTATCAAGATTCTAGACTTTCTCATTTTTAGATCATTTTGAGAAGGTCAAATTACATCATCTAATGTCCTAAGAATATGTACATGAATCTAAATTCATTCGAATGTATGTGTATATATTCATCCTCTCTTCTCCTCACCGAGTCTATATAATGAATCTATTCCTAATGGAAATGATCGAGAGAGACATGTAACTACATGTTACTAAAATATCTCAGAGAAGGCCATCTTTCTTATAGTAGTATGCCTCACCTTTAAATGTGAGACAAGGAGGATATTGGAGCCAAGAAGCAACAATAGGTTACAATAGATATCAAGGTGAATCTCTTGTAATTTTTTATTTCTAATATGAATTTCATTGTTTCCCATCTAATTGATGTTACTCGTGAATTATATGGTTAGATATAGATCCAATCAGTAATGGATATTAGATATACATTATTTTCTAATACTTGCATTCCCAGGAGAGTTATAATTTTGTGATCTTTCTATCTGTTATGTGTAGAATATAAGTTTGTGATCTGAAGCAAGATTCCTAGGAGTTGGAGTAGGGTATTCATCAAACCACTATAGTTGGGATCACATGGGGAACCTCTAGAAAAAGGTATGCACATTTATTCTCACCTTAATCCTCCTTGCACATAAACATTTGTTTGATGTATTAGATCTAAGGGGAATAATGGAGTATCTGTGCATAAAATTATGGTAATATCTGCTTGAATAGAGGGATTTTCATTACAAGAATAATGGGACACTCAATGAATCCCATTACACCTCTTTGAGCTAAAGAGAGCTCTCATATTCTTGCATATGGAATTTGTGGATATTTTCTTACACTAGAAATGAAACCCCATTCATATCATTTTTTCCACAATTATATCAATTAAAAAAAATAGAAATAAAATTCAATATAAAAAAATTCATCGTGGATGATACTAGAAAGTTGTTACAGAATTTACCTCCTTTGTGACACTAATCTCTCTACAATGACTCCCTATAGTAGGTAAAAACATAAACCAATGAAAAACAAAAATCCAAATTCAATTCCACTCATGTTAGATAGAATCTTCATCAAATAATGATCTCGTCATGAATATCATAGGCATTTGCAAAGATTGGATAGGAGGAAAGGCACTTAGCTTGACAACCTACTTTGAGGCAATAACAAGGGATGGGGTATACACTGTTTTAATAATTGTACATGTAGATATTATTAGATGCAGTGATAGTTTTTTCAACAAGGGCGGTTGTAGAATGGAAAATTGGTGTCGAGAAAATGGGTGTAACCACAAGGTATGGGTGCAATGGAAAAGGTGGTGGGTTGGATGGTAATAAACCACCATGGATTGTAGTATTGGATGAAGCACCTTGGGAGGGGACATTGAATATTAAGGGCTAAATGGAGGGGGTTAAAGGACTAGACCTTTCCTATATTATGGCATGAATGGTGTGGGTGTGGGTCTGGGAGGGATAGGGAAAGGTAGTCATTTTGGAATAGAAAATTAAAAATGGGGCTTCCACATACATTTATAATAGTTTAGATTAGTATAAGAACATGAAAATGAACCAAAATAATATGAATCATTCACACTAGATGTAGATTTAACTTGACACATGAGACTTGAATATGGGGAAATTTTTCCACCCCATGCGAAGATGGTTTCCAAGTCTCTTTAGTGGTAACCTATAGAAACACAACAATGTTATAACTAATTTCTAAAAAATAACTTGAACATTTGCAAAACAATAAATTTATAAAGATTGTTAATTTTTCATTAAAGTAGAAAGTCTCTAAGTTGGAGCCACAAGACATTAATATTCATACAATTCTTGTTTAAAGTATAAAAATAAATATTTTTACAATCCCAATTTAACAAACGCACCAATGCACAAGGAAGAGGTGAGGAAACATTATAAAAATTTGGGGTTTCCCACTTCCATGAGATTATGTCATGGAATATTTATGAGTTTCCATCCTTTCATCTATGAAAAATATGTGGTTTTTGAGACAACCCACCAATAAAGAATCCCCAGAAAGAGAAAGCCACAAGGAAATAAGATTAAACACTAAATGACACACACAGGGGCTTCATTGGGGGAGTAATACCATACCACATACATTCATATTGGGGGATATTGTTGGGTCCCTATAATACTAGTGATTAACCCATTACTATTGTAGTTATACCCCTTATTTATATTGTTGTGCCCCTATTACCCCCATATTGTTATTTCTGTGCCCCATAGAATCCCTCTATTGTTATTTTTGTGGCTTTATATTATTATTGTTAGGTCGGCTGGATTATATTGTGACTCCTTAGACTCCTAGATATAGAAAGAAGGTTTTTTCATTTGTATCATCCAAGAATTGTTCATTTATGAAAGGTAACGGAGGTTGCCCCCTTCGAAGAGGCTGAATTCTAAGGCGTTGACCTATATTTTCTATCTTTTCTTGAGCTGGTTTCATAACATTTGGTATCAGAGCTTTGGATTCTAGGGTTTTGCTGCTCCAAACAGGTCATCGTGGCATTTTCGCTATACCTTTCTTTCTATGACGTTTCAGAAGTCGTAAAAAAAACCCATTTGAGAAGAAATCACACTGAACCTTGAGTCCGAATTTCAGAGCTTTTCGCGCGATATTTGCGGGGATATGATCTGAGGAAGTTGGTCTTTTTGCAGACTCCTGAATTACATTCAAAACAAGTGACCTGGGAAAAATCGTCATAACTTTCTCTCTGGGGATCGGATTGAAATTTCGTAAGAAGGTACAGAAAGAGGATGGACTGTAGTTTCTTGTGTGTGTGTTTCAGATTCAAAGGTTGAAACAGTGACTCGTGGCACGTCGTACAAGTTCGCTCTACTGAACTAGTATAAAAGCAAGTCACTGTGGGAGATTTCACATAACTCTTCCTTGGAGAATCCAATTTGGCTCAGACTTATGGCATTGGAAAGAGGACGCATAAGGCTACTACAGGTAGCAATTTGAGAACTGGATGATCTGAAATTATATAGATACATCAGATTCAATATTAGGCTTCTATAAAGTGAAAAAGGTGTGTAGTTTTTTTTAAATTTTTGTGTAAGCTTGGTTTAACGGAATTCAAAGGGCATAGTAAAGCATTATTATCGGTAACTGATGCACCGAGGAAAGAAAATGCAAACACCTAGTAAGGAACCTGAAAGCTCTAGCATGACTCATGAAGAAGAGGAAGAAATGCTACATGATATATCAAAATTACAAGAACAAGTGCAACAAATGTCACGCTCACAAAAGCTAACAGAAGCTAAGATAAGTGGCGTGGAATCTAAGATAAATGGCGTGGAATCTAAGATAAATGGCGTGGAATCTAAGATAAAGGACATGGAAGCTAAGATGGAGGATTCGATGGAAAATTTGAAGATAGATTTGAAGACAGACATGGAAGAATTGAAGAAGTTGCTACAAGAAAGGGTCACTAATGGTGAAAAGGTAGTAAAGGAAACTCATGATGAGAACAAAAGAAATGTTAATCATGATTCCATAGACACTAATGTTGGATCGAAGAATCACCATATTCCAGAAATCGATATGAGGAAGTTTGATGGCAAGGATCCCGCCACATGGATATTACAGATGGAGCAATTCTTCGATCTCAATAATGTGCAAAACGCACAAAAGGTACGTATGGCAACTGTATATTTGGAACCAAATCAGTTTGTATGGTATCAATGGATTTTCTCTCATAAACAATTTATCACTTGGGCAATTTTTACGGAAGAATTGATAGCACATTATGAAGATACAAAAAGCAACACTTTTTTTAGCCAATTGATAAGTCTCAAACAAAAGGGTTCAGTAATGGAGCACATTGAGGAGTTCCAAAAATTGAACATAAGGGTAAAAGATATTCCAGAGGAGCATAGGATTGATGTGTTCATAGGCTCTTTAAAGGATAATATCCAACATGATGTTCGCCTTTGGGAACCTGATTCATTAGAGAAGGCATTCAGGTTAGCAAGAAAAATGGAAAGCAAAATTATGGCAACCAGGAAGCATACCACTCACAACTATAAAGACGGAAGCATTGTTGCCCCTAGTCTTCCACAACCTATAAGGTTGACACCACAACAATTGGAAGAAAAAAGAGCAAAAGGGCTTTGTTACAGTTGTGATAGCAAATACACTAAAGGTCATAAGTGTGCTGAGAAGAAATTATTCTACATAGATTGTGAAGAGGAAGAAGAAAAGGAGCAAGAAAGGTCAAAAGAAGAAGATATACTCCAGGAACAAAGCCTAGATGAAGAACAAATAAATCCGACCATATCTTGTAATGCATTGGTGGGAATTACCACTCCTCAAACCATCAAGATAGAAGGACAAATCAAGAAGAAAAAGGTAATAGTGTTGATTGATTCAGGAAGCACCCACAATTTTATTCATTGTAGGGTAGCAAAAGAATTGAATTGCTTCCTATATCCAGCACCAAAGTGTCAAGTGATTATTGCAAATGGAGGAACAATAAATTGCTCTGGAAAGTGCCATAATATCAAGCTATCCATGGGAGAATATGTATTGACTAGCCCAATGCTTTCCATTCCAATGGGAGGTGCTGATGTTGTACTAGGAGTCCAATGGCTACAATCCTTGGGTACAATAGCTTTTAATTTTCAAGAACTTTTCATCAAATTTTCTACGAAAGGAAAGGAAGTTGAATTAAGGGGTATTGCAGGGAAACCAGGAAAGATAATCAGCTCTAATGGCATGACTAAGCTTCTTAAAAAGGAGCAAAGAGGTGTAATTGCACAATTATGTTCGCTAGATGTTTCCACATTGGAATCATCTATTTCTCCAAATCTCCAAAATGTCCTGGACAATCATTCCAAGGTATTTGAGACTCCCAAAGGTCTCCCACCTATGCGTGATCATGATCATGCTATTCATCTGATTCCAGGAAGTGTTCCTCCAAACATCAGGCCGTATAGATATCCCTATGCCCAAAAAAGTGAAATTGAACGTATGGTTGCAGAAATGCTAGAGGCTGGTATAATTCAACCAAGTCAAAGTTCTTTCTCAGCTCCAGTAGTATTGGTGCACAAGAAGGATGGATCATGGCGCATGTGTCCGGATTATAGGGAGCTCAACAAGCTCACTATTAAAGATAAGTTCCCCATTCCTGTTATTGATGAATTATTGGATGAATTGCATGGATCAATTTACTTCACCAAGTTGGATCTTCGTTCGGGATATCATCAAATCAGAATGAAGATTGAAGACATTCCGAAAACGACATTTAGAACTCTTTAGGGTCATTATGAATTTTTGGTCATGCCTTTTGGCCTTACCAATGCACCTTCAACATTTCAAGGTTTGATGAATTCAATTTTCAAACCATTCCTTAGAAAATTTGTGTTAGTATTTTTTGATGATATACTAATCTACAGGAAGTCTTGGAAGGATCATGTTGAACATGTTGACAGGGTGCTACAACTATTGGAGGAGAAACAATTATATGCAAAAAGATCCAAATGTTTCTTTGGAGTCCAGGAGGTGGAATATTTGGGTCATATTGTATCTCATGAAGGAGTTAAGGTAGACCCTAGCAAAATTAAAGCCATTAAGGAATGGAAAATCCCCACATCCATAAAGCATCTGCGAGGATTTCTTGGGTTGACAGGGTATTATCGCAAGTTTGTCAAGAATTATGGGAGAATAGCAGCACCTCTAACAACATTATTGAAGAAAGATTCATTTTCATGGACTCCGGAAGCAACAAAGGTCTTTGAACATCTTAAAGAGGCAATGTGCCAAGCACCGGTCTTAGCTACGCCGGACTTCACAAAAACCTTTATTGTGGAATGTGATGCTTCAGGAAATGGGATTGGTGCTGTTCTAATGCAAGATGAAAGACCCATTGCTTTTGAAAGTCGTCCAATCAAGGGAAAGTTTTTAAGCAAAGCTATTTATGAGAAGGAAATGTTGGCAATACTCCATGCACTTAAGAAATGGCGACCCTACCTAATGGGAAGACACTTCAAGGTAAAAACGGATCATGATAGCCTTAAATACTTTTTAGAACAAAGATTGTCCTCTGAAGAGCAACAAAAGTGGGTCACAAATATGTTGGGTTATGACTTTGAAATCATCTACAAAAAAGGGAAGCAAAATGTGGTGGCAGATGCACTCTCAAGAAAGGATGAGGATGTGGAAGCATTGTTGTGTGCCATTTCTATTATCCAACCAGATTGGATAAACGAAGCAAGGGAGGAATGGAAGAACGACGAAGAAGTGTGGGCACTTATTCAAAAGCTACAACAAGATTCCAATACTTCTGATACATTTAGCTGGCAAAATGATTCGTTATGGTACAAAGATCGCTTATACCTCTGTAAGAATTCCCAGCTAAAACAAAAGATTCTTATGGAATTGCACACTTCTCCCTTAGGAGGGCACTCTGGATTTTTAAAAACTTACCACAGGGTTAAGAAGGAATTTTTTTGGGATGGCCTTAAATCAGATATTCAAAAGTTTGTGGCAGAATGTTTGGTTTGCCAGCAAAAAAAAGTTGAAACAATTAAGACACCAGGTCTATTACAACCTTTATCCATTCCAAGCCAACGTTGGGAGGAGGTTTCAATGAATTTTATCACAGGTTTACCCAAGTCTGAGGGAAAGAGTGTCATCATGGTGGTAGTTGACAGACTTACCAAGTATGCACACTTTTGTGCATTATCACATCCATTTAAAGCCAGTACAGTTTCTACTGCATTTATGGAAACAGTTCAAAAGCTACATGGAAACCCAAAGATTATTGTAAGTGACATAGATCCCATTTTCACTGGAAATTTTTGGACAGAATTATTTTCTTGTCTTGGTACTCAGTTAGCTCATAGCTCATCTTATCATCCTCAATCTGATGGGCAAACTGAGATAGTAAACAAATGTTTGGAAGGATATCTTCGTTGCTTTGTATCTGATAAACAGACACAATGGGTCAAATGGTTGCCTCTGGCTGAATGGTGGTATAACACTTCCTTCCATACAGCAACAAAAATGACCCCATTTATGGCACTTTATGGGTATCAACCACCATCCATCACATCATATTTAAGAGAAAATTCTAAGGTTCAGGCAGTGGAACATCACATCGAACATCAACAACAAGTCCTCCAACTCTTAAAGGATAACCTCGTGTTGGCACAAAATAGAATGAAACAACAGGCAGATCAACATCGCAGTGAAAGAAGTTTTGATGTAGGTGATTAGGTATTCCTACGGCTACAACCATATAAGCAAATGTCCCTAAAGCAAGCTAAGAAGGATAATAAATTATCACCAAAGTATTATGGTCCTTACAAGGTGTTGGAAAAGATTGGTACTGTGGCATACAAATTGGAGCTTCCTACAGCTTCTCGATTGCACCCAGTTTTCCATGTTTCAGATTTAAAGAAGGTTATAGGTGACAAGCTCCCAATTCAAACAATATTGCCAGAACTTGACGAGGAAGGAAAAATTATATTGGAACCGGAAGCAGTCATAGAAACAAGAACTCGACAGTTACGAAATCGATCAATTTCAGAGTATCTTATCAAGTGGAAGAACTTATCCGCTGAAGATTCCACATGGGAGGATGAGAATTTTATGCAGAAGTATCCAGAACTACTCAAGCGTTGAGGACAGCACTTTTTTGAAGGAGAGGGGCATGTTGGGTCCCTATAATACTAGTGATTAACCCATTACTATTGTAGTTATACCCCTTATTTATATTGTTGTGCCCCTATTACCCCCATATTGTTATTTCTGTGCCCCATAGAATCCCTCTATTTTTATTTTTGTGGCTTTATATTATTATTGTTAGGTCGGCTGGATTATATTGTGACTCCTTAGACTCCTATATATAGAAAGGAGGTTTTTTCATTTGTATCATCCAAGAATTGTTCATTTATGAAAGGTAAAGGAGGTTGCCCCCTCGAAGAGGCTGAATTCTAAGGCGTTGATCTATCTTTTCTATCTTTTCTTGAGCTGGTTTCATAACAGATATATATTGAGGAAAAAAAATACATAATATATTGAGAATATAAAAGGAGGTAAAGGGTTTTTATATTAGCATGTATGAAAAATGGAGCTCAAATTTAATGAAAAATATAAAAGGGTATAAAAATGTTAATGAAAAATTGCATACCTACAATATCTAGTGAAAGTAGGGGTTTTTTCAATTGGGAAGACGTATTGGGTTAGTATTGGTATGGGGTTAAATAATGTGATTTTTATAGGTATTTTCCATTATGTAGTCAAATTAAGGTATTGTTTAGTATGCCATGAACACACGTGATATGTCAAAGGTTCATTGAGTGAAGTACCCATGATGGCATATAAGGAAAATTTCATGAGCAAAGGTGAAAAATAATGTAGTAGTAATGAAACCAAACGGGATCACTTTGTAAAATAATAAATAGGTTGGAAATAAAGGAGAGGTCTTGGTCACCACTTATTTTTTTTGAGATTACTTGTAAGCCCAAATTGGAAAGTTTCCCATGCACAAGGAGGAATTGAGTAGACCTTATAGAAATTTGGGGCTTCCTACTTTCATGGGACAAGTGACATGGAATATTTACTAGAAATAATCATTACAACTACAGAAAATATGGAGCTTCCAAGATAAACCATTAAGCATGAAGACCAAACACTAAATGGACCATATGGAAAATACTATGAGGAAGTGGTCATAAAAATAGAAGAGTAAGTTTAAAGTGGTATTATGTAAAGGATGGGTAGCATAGTGTTTAAAAATTCTAAGCATAAATACTTACAATGATCCATAAACTTTCAGGGATATTCCATTGGATAATTCATCACAAAAAATCTACTAAAATATATTTGAAAAATTGAAACCTACATTATGAGGGTTAATTTCTCCTTACATTTATGGATCAGTTAATTAATGTATTTTTCTTATGCATACAATATATAAAATATGGAAAATAAATAAAAATTAAATAACTCACAAACCACAATGAACACATGATATGATCTATGAAACCCTTATGGGAGAAAACCCAACTGGAAAGTGAAGCTAATTTGATTTCTCTTTCTTTGAATGGAAAAGGATGAAAATACAGAGGAGTGAGAGCTATGGCCTATGGGAGTCTACAATGCATGGACCCTCTATATTTTATCTCTCTCTATCCACTATTATCTACTCTTCTCATCTATGGAACAAAATACTCTTGAATAGAATGGAACCCCTTTTCCTCCTAGTGTCATGGTTATAACACAAATTGATAGCCTATTGGTGGCTAATTTTGACTCATTCAACTCTAAACTAAAGCTACAATATTGAATCTTCTAGATTATTATTCATCATGATCATGTGGTTAGGCCGTCTTCCATGAATAATGAGGGCTGATGTGAAATCTTCTCAAATCATGCTGGAAAAACCAAGAAGGTCAACTTCCAAGTGGCATAACTTTTGCATACAAAATATCTTTGAGGTATTTCTTACATTTTTGGAAGTTTATGTGTGTAGAATAGTGTTAGTGGTGTGGAACTTAAGTAGAAAAATTTTACCCCCAAAATGTTGTTTGATTCCTCAAACCTCTTCTAGGAGGATTCAGACCCCAATTCATCAAACGAGGACCCAAAAATAAAAATGGTCTCATGAGTTGATTATTCCAAATTTTCCATTCTAAAATAATTAATATGGATGGAAAATAATATAATGATCCAATCCATACCATGCATTGAAAAAAGTGCCAAGAATAATGTTATAATAAGTCAACCTTTTTCTAAGGGAAAAATTGGTGCTAAAGAAAATAACTAAAGTACACACAAGCCATGTCTTTTGAATCATTCATGCAATTGTATAACAAACCAAAACACAAAAATGGAAAAAATAAAAAACTTAAAAAAAAAAAAAATATATATATATATATATATATATATATATATAAGCAACTTCATGAGAATTAAATTCTCGTAATCAAACATTGATATGTATTTAATTCTCACTCAAGTATAAAACAAAATAAAATGTGTTGCCTTAATGTTGAACCAATATAAAAAATGGGTACTTCAAAGACATTCCACAAGGTAAGAAAATTAAGTACTAAAAAAAATATAAGGAAATCAACATGTAGAACAAGAATAGGAAGAAGATAGTGAAAAATAGGGTTGAGGAATTGAAACCGCAAGGGAGTTCTTGGTAAAAGAACAATAGAATTGTTAAAATAGGAGAGTCTTACTAGATCACTAAACCTTTTCAAGATAAATTGCAAGCCCAATTTGAGGATACCTTCAAAGAAATTTTGGGTTTTCCACTTCCTTCAAAAGAGTCGCTTAAGCATCATCCTTAGAGATACCAAAAATATGGGTTTTTCAGACAAGCCATAAGGCATGAATACCAAACATTAAATGAAATGTAAGAAAAGAACTATAAAGAATGAGAACAAGAAAAAAAAGAGGAAAACAACATGATATAGGCAACAATACCATGAAAAAGATTATGTTAAAAAATTAACAAAAATATCAAATTAGAAGAGGTCTTGGTCATAAACAACCTTTTAAAGATAACTTGCAATGCCCAATTAGCAAGCCCATGGAAGCACAAGGAAGAAGTGAGGAGATATTGAATGAATTGGGGGTTTTCTACATCCTTTATAAGTGGTGTAGAATAAACAAGCTAGCACCCTTACACCTACCAAAAACATGGGGTTTCCAAGACAAGCCATGAGGTAAGAAGACCAAACACTAAAAAAATGCAAGACAAACACCATGAAGAATAATAAGGGTAAGATAGAGGAAAACAATAAGGTAGAGGCAACAAAACCATAAATCAAAAAAATAAAACCAAGTTTTCAAATAATGAAAGGTCACCAATTAAGTAATTATGATATAATTAAATGGCATATCTAATGAATGTAGGTTAATTATGGTTGTAATCGTATACATCTCTTACTTATAACTTGAATTCAACTTTATAGAAATAAAAGTATATGAATTCATCTAAATACTTGTCTAAGGTTCCCAATCTCACATGTTGTTGTATTTGTTTCATAAATTCAAGGAAAATATGCGGCTTTCCACCTAAATAGAGGTGCATCTTCACACATTAGTTTTACATGCCAAAAAATAAAATTTAGTTATGAATACATTAAGGTTATGTTTACAAAATATTTTTCAACTATAAAATTATTAAATATTTGTCATACGAACCTTGTCCAGGAATCTATCATGAATAGGATCCTTTGTTGGTCCATGACAAGTATACCCATAATGAGAACACTGGTGTGGAATATTGGGATAGAATAGTGAGCCTTGCTAGATGACATGTATCATCTATAATTGGCATGACCTAGAGGTCCTACACCCAGTTCTCTATCATCATCATATGATGGATCATTATGGGAAGTTATCATAAATGTGTTATGTTAAACAAGAATACATATGAGGGAAATATCACAATATGGTTGTCTAAATCCTATCTATGAGTTGAAGTGGCTTTGGGGATTTAATTATGTGCTTAGGAGCAAGTGGTCCTCTCAATTGTTATGCCTAGTCATGGCTTAATCTTGATTAGAGGCCAAACCAACTCCATGTAATTTACCAATTTTAAAATAATTGACATATTAATCCATAATAAATGCATTCCTTAATAAAATACAAGGAAACCTCATTATTAAATGGAGGTCTATCAAATTCCATAAACGAACTATTCATTTAGTGCTCCTTACATGACTAAAATGTGCATTAGTGCATGTAAACATGGATTTCTCTTGAATTATGGGCTTGGTTGCTTCTAAGATCAATGAAAAGTTGAAAAATCATCTCTTTGGTTATATGTAAGTTTGCTACTTCTTCCTTACCCATGCTAGTACTCCCTTAACCTACCCTCTACCCCTATATTAAGGTGTTTCAGATAATTAACCATACGCATGGCCAATGGAAGAAACAATGTTCTTAAGTGAAGTAATCAATAAAATATGAGATGGTTCTCTATTTTTCTCAAGCTCCCCAATTATGTTTATTCATTCATCTAAACATATAATATTTTTTGTATAGGCTTTATTTGGGATTGGGGATTAGCAATTAGGAATAGATAAAGGATTTTTCTACATGTTGGAATAATAAAAACTACAATTTAATAAATTAAAATATTTTAAAATTATGTAATTTCCTATCTTTTAACAAATACAAAAATGACATTTCACATAAAATATGCCTACAAATGTAAGTTCCATTTTAGGAACCGCTTAATTTCAATGATTCCAATGTCCTCATTGTTTTCTTTGTTGAGATTAGGCCTAGTTATCAAAATCATGCTTGCATTAGGTAGAAGAAATAGTATTATGTCACTACAAGTTGGTGGAAAAATAAACAAATAGAGTTACTTCTTTTAAATTTGTTTAATTTTATATGCATAGGAAAACTCACACAATTTTCACACATGTCATTTCTATTTATTAAAAAAATAACATGGAGAAACAATTCTCTTATTTTTGACCATGCTCACACATGTTGTTTCTATTTATTAAAAACAATAGCATGGAATTTTTGTTTCCATGTGGTAATGACTTGCATGAGCTTCAACAAAGTCCAAGTCTATTTAAAAAAGAAACACATGTATATTTATAAAGAGTGTACATGCTCCATAAACAAAATTTGCATGCCCATCCTAAAGCCCGGAGGGTTAGGTTAATTATTCAAGTCTTCGTCATTAAAGCACCTTGGGGATTGAAAGGCAACATGTTCAATTATTTCAACACTTTCGGGGTTAGGCTCCATAAATGACCCGACATGAAGTGATCCCTGCAAGTCGATTTTCCTGGTAGAATATTCCATGGATGTAGTTGTTATGAAACCAGCTCACAAAATAGAATAAAATATAGATCAACGACTTCAAAATCAACCTCTTTGAGGGGGCCACCTCCTTTACATTACGTAAACGAATAATTCTTGGATGATTCAAATGACAAAACCTCATTTCTATATATAGGATTCTAAGGGGTCACAATATAATCAGAGCCGACATAATAATAATAATGTAAGAGCACAACAATAACAATAGTGGGCTTCTATGGGGCACAATAATAACAATATGGGGACAACATGGGCACAAAAATAATAATAAGGGGCTCCAATAATAATAATAATAAGGGAATACACTAGTATTATAGGAACCTAACATGCCCCTCTCCTTCCAAAAAGTGTTATCCTCAACGCTTGAGTAGTTCTAGATGCTTCTGTATGAAATTCTCATCCTCCCATGTGGAATATTTAGCGGGTAATTTCTTCCACTTGATGAGATGCGCTGAAATTGATCGACTTCATAGCTATCAATTTCTTGTTTCTGTGACTTCTTCAGGTTCCAATATGATTTTTCCTTCCTTGTTAAGTTCCGAAAATATTTTTTGAACTAGGAGTTGTCACCTATAACCTTTTTTAAGCATGACACATGGAAAACTGGGTGCACTTGGGAAGATGCAGGAAGCTCCAATTTGTATGCGATAGTACCAATCTTTTATAACACCTTTCACATACCATAAAACTTTGGTGATAATTTATTATCCTTATTAGCTTTCTTGAGGTACATTTGTTTGTATGGTTGTAGTCGTAGAAATACCTAAGCACCTACATCAAAACTTCTTTCACTGTGATATTGATCTTCCAGTTGTTTCATTCTATTTTGTGCCAAAGTGAGATATCCTTTAAGAGTTGGAGAACTTGTTGTTGATGCTTGATATGATCTTCCATTGCTTGAACCTTAGAATTTTCTCTTAAATATGATGTGATGGATGGTGGATGATATCCATAAATTTCCATAAATGGGGTCATTTTTGTTGCAGTATGGAAGGAAGTGTTATACCACCATTCAGCTAGAGGCAACTAGTTGACCCATTTTGTTTGTTTATCAGATAGTAAGAAATGAAGATATCCTTCCGAACATGTGTTCACTATCTCAGTTTGCCCATAAGATTGGGGATAATAAGATGAGGAATGAGCTAAATGAGTACCTAGAAAAGAAAATAATTTTGTCCAAAATTTGCGAGTGAAAATGGGATCTTTGTTGCTTACAATAATCTTTGAGTTTCCATGTAGCTTTTGAATTGTTTCCATAAATACAATAGAAACGGTATTGGCTTTAAATGGATGAGATAATGCACAAAAGTGTGCATACTTGGTAAGTATATCAATTACCACCATGATCACACTTCTTCCTTCGAACTTGGTTAAACCTATGATAAAATCCATTGATACCTCCTCCCAACATTGACTTGAAGTGGATAAAGGTTGTAACAGACCCGGGGTCTTAATTGTCTCAACTTTATTTTGTTGGCAAACCAAACATTCTGCCACAAAATTTTGAATATCATATTTAAGGCTATCCCAAAAAAAAATCTTTCTCAACCCTGTGGTAAGATTTTAAAATCTTGAGTTCCCTCCTAAGGGAGAGGTGTGCAATTCCAAAAGAATATTTTGTTTGAGTTGGGAATTATTACAGAGGCATAAGCGATCTTTGTACCATAACGAATCATTTTTCCAACTAAATGTATCAAATGTACTGGGATCTTGCTACAATTTTTGAATGATTGCCCACACTTCTTTGTAATTCTTCCATTCATCCCTTGCTTCGCTTATCCAAACTAGTTGGATAATAGAAATGACACAAAACAATACTTGCATATCCTCATCCTTTCTTGAGACTGCATCTGCAACAACATTTTGATTCCCTTTTTGTACATGATTTCAAATTCATAACCCAACATCTTTGTGACCCATTTTTTCTCCTATTCTAAAGATAATATTTGTTCTAAAAGGTATTTAAGACTATCATGATCCTTTTTTACCTTGAAGTGTCTTCCCATTAGGTAAGGTCTCCATTTCTTAAGTGCATGTAGTATTTACAACATTTCCTTCTCATAAGTAGCTTTGTGTAAATACTTTCCTTTGATTAGATGACTTTCGAAAGAAATGGGTCTTCCTTATTGCATTAAAATAGCACCAATTCCATTTCCTAAGGCATCACATTCCACAATAAAGGTTTTTGTGAAGTCTGGCATAGCTAAGACTGATGCTTGGCACATTTCTTCTTTATTATGTTCAAAGGCCTTCGTTGCTTCTGGAGTCCAAGACAATACATCTTTCTTCAGTAATTTTGTTAGAGGTGTTTTTATTCTCCCATGATTCTTAAAAAACTTGTGATAATACCCTATCAACCCGAGAAATCCTTGCAGATGCTATATGGATGTGGGGATATTCTGTTCCTTAATGGCTTTAATTTTGCTAGGGTCTACCTTAACACCTTCACGAGATACAATATGACCCAGATATTCCACCTCTTATACTCCAAAGAAACATTTGGAGGTTTTTTCATAAAATTGTTTCTCCTCCAATAGTTTGAGCACCCTGTCAACATGTTGAACATGATCCTTCCAAGACTTGTTGTAGATTAGTATATCATCAAAAAATACTAACATAGATTTTCTAAGGAAGGGTTTGAAAATGGAATTCATCAAACCTTGAAATGTAGAAGGTATATTGGTAAGGCCAAAAGGCATGACCAAAGATTCATAATGACCCTCATGAGTTCTAAATGTTGTTTTCATAATGTCTTCAGTCTTCATTCCGTTTGATGATATCTTGAATGAAGATCCAACTTGGTGAAGTAAATTGCTCCATTTAATTCATCAATGACAGGAATGGGAAATTTATCTTTAATAGTGAGTTTTTTGATCTCCCTATAATCCAAACACATGCACGATGATCCATCCTTCTTGTGCACCAATACTACTGGAGCAGTGAAAGAACTTTGATTAGGTTGAATTATACTAGCCTCTAGCATTTCTGCAACCATATGTTAAACTTTTCTCTTTGGGGCATATGGATATCTATCAGGCCTGATGTTTGGAGGAACACTTCCTGAAATAAAATGAATAGCATGTTCATGATCACAAATAGATGGAAGGCCTTTCGGAGTCTCAAATACCTTGGAATGATTGTCCAAAACTTTTTGGAGATCTGGAGAAATAGATGATTTTGATGTGGGAAACTCTAGTGAACATAATTTTGCAATTACACCCTGTTTTTCTTTCTTTAGAAGTTTTGTAATTTTGTTAGAGCCAATTATATTTCTTGGTTTCCCCGTAATACCCCTTAATTCAAATTCCTTTCCTTCCCAAAAAAAATTCAAGAAAAGTTCTTGAAAATTAAAGGTTATCGTACCCAAAGATTGTAGCCATTGGAATCCTAGTAAAACATTAGCACCACCCATTGGAATGGAAAGCATTGGACTATTCAATACATATTCTCCCATGGATAGCTTGATATTATGGCACTTTCCAGAGAAATTTATGGTTCCTCCATTTGCAACCATTACTTAACACTCTGGTGTTGGATATAGGAAGCAATTCAATTTCTTGGTTATCTTACAATGAATAAAATTATGGGTACTACCCAGATCAATCAACATTATTACCTTTTTCTTCTTGATATGTCCTTCTATCTTGAGGGTTTGAGGAGTGGTAATTCCTGACAATGCATTACAAGATATGGTCAAATTCATTTCTTCTTTCTCTAGGGTTGGTTCCTGGTGTATATCCTTTTCTTTTGACATTTCTTGTTCATTTTCTTCCTCCTCTTCACAATCTATGTAAAATAATTTCTTCTCAACACACTTATGACCTTTAGTGTATTTGCTATCACAACTGTAACAAAGCCCTTTTGTTTTGTTTCTTCCAATTGTTGCGGTGTCAACCTTGTAGGTTGTGGAAGGCTAGGGGCAGCAACACTTCCATATTTATAGTTGCGAGGGGTAGGCTTCCTTGTTGCCATAATTTTTCTTTCAAATTTTTTTGCCAACCTGAATGCCTTCTCTAATGAATCAAGTTCCCAAAGGTGAACCTCATGTTGGATGTTATCCTTTAAATTACTTATGAACACATCAATCCTATGCTCCTTTGGAATATCTTTTACCCTTATATTCAGTTTTTGGAAGTCCTTAATGTGCTCCACCATTAAACTCTTTTGTTTGAGATTTATTAATTGGCTAAAGAAGGTGTTGCTTTTTGTATCCTCATAATGTGCTATCATTTCCTCCATAAAAATTGACCAAGTGACAAATTTTTTTATGAGAGCAAAGCTATTGATACCATACAAATTGATTGGGTTCTAAATATAAAGTTGCAATGTGTACCTTTTGTGTGTTTTGCACATTATGGAGATCAAAATATTTCTCCATTTGTAGTATCCATGTTACAGGATCCTTTCCATCAAAATTACTCATATCGATCTTTGGAATATGGTGGGTCTTCAATCCAACATTAGAGTCTATGAAATCATGTTTAACATTTCTTTTGTTCTCATCATGCATTTCCTCTACTGCCTTTTCTCAATGAAGAAGCATTTCTTGTAGCAACTTTCCCAAACCTCCCTTCAAACCTTCCATGTATTTTTTCAAATATTCAATGTTTCATTTCATACCATTCATATTAGCTTCCAATCCATCCATATTAGAGTCCATATTAGTTTTTTTTACTTTTTTTGAGAGTGAAATTTGTTGCACTTGGTCTTGTAATTTTGAAATATCATGATGCATTTCTTCCTCTTCTTCATGAGTAATAGTAGAGCTTCCAGATTTCTTACTAGGTGTTGCCATTTTCTTTCTTTGGGGCATCAATTAATGATAATTTTCTTCACCATGCCCTTTTAATTACTTCAAACTAATTTTTCAAACAAAACTTATGCAAATTCTAAAAAGATTACACACTTTTTTTCTGCTTTGTAGGAGATCGATATTGAATCTTTTGTATCTATGTAATTTAGGATCCCCAAGGTCTGTAATTTTGGCCTCTGGTAGCCCTCTGAGTCCTATGTCTAAACCCAGAATTTTGATCAAGATTGGATTCTCCAAGAAATAGTTATGTGAAATATCCCACGATGACTTGATTATAGACTAGTTCAATAGAGAGAATGTTTATGAAGTGACACGTGTCATAGTTTTGACCTTTGTACCTAAAAATGATACAAAGATAAATAAAGTCTATCCTCTTTCTATAACTTCTCACAAAATTTTAATCTGATGCTTAGAGCGAAAGTTATGATGATTTTCCCAACATCACCTGTTTGGGATGTAATTCGGGAGCCTACAAAAACCCTAACTTCCTTGGATCATATCTCTAAAAATATAGCAAGACAAGATCTAAAATTTGGGCCCGAGGTTCATCACGATTTCCTTACAAATGGGTTTTTATTGAAGCTTCTGAGAATTCATAGAAAAAACATTATAGTGAAAATTCCACAATGACTAGTTTGGAGCATTGAAACCCTAGAATCTAAAGCTCTGATACAAAATGTTATGCAACCAACTCACAAAATAGAAGAAAAGATAGATCAATGACTTCAAAATCAGCCTCTTCAAGGGGGAAACCTCCTTTACATTACACAAATGAATAATTCTTGGATGATTCAAATGAAAAAACCTCCTTTCTATATATAGGAGTCTAAGGGGTCACAATATAATTAGAGTTGACATAACAATAATACTGTAAGGGCACAACAATAACAATAGTGGGCTTCTATGGGGAACAATAATAACAATATGGGGACAACATGGGCACAAAAATAATAATAAGGGGATACAATGAAAATAATAATAAGGGAATACACTAGTATTATAGGGACCTAACAGTAGTGGTCACAGATCTTCGAGGTACATGAACCACATAGAAAAAAAAAATATGGTTTAGATTTCATTGCTACACCTAATTAATTACTACAACAACATAGATAGACAAAGAAATGGTTGAATTAAACTTGTGATTTCACATTTAAAATAAAATATATTGCACTTGAACATTGTAGCTAGAATTGGTTTTCGATTTCCATGACAAGTTGAGTGAAATGTGGGCTATAAGTCTAACATTTATGTATAATATTGACAGTAATTACGTAATTTAAATGATAAAATTTAAAACTAACATTTAGATTGTCTCTCTTATCATGACTTTCAAGCTATAAGCTAATCCTTTCCTCCAATATGAATTCAACATACCTAAAAGGAGGCCTATCATAATATTTTTATAAATTTTTATTTTTATTTTTGTTTTTAGGGGAATCCACAATTGGGCCAATCTCATACTTTCCTGATACAGGGTTTATTTCGACTATTACCACTATAACCACCTAGGTTGGTCCTTGCCACCCCAACATGAGCCCATGGGTTAACATCCCTAGGACTTGAACGTGAGACCTTGTACTCGCATTTACTTTACATATTCAAAGACTTGGCAAGTTAAATCCCTGAGGGCTCTATATCTATAATTTGATAGAATATTTTTCTTTTTGTTGGAATCTCTTAGAAGAAAAATAGATATGATATTTTTCTTCTCCAATGTTCCAAGTGGACACTCCCAAAACGTTGGAAAATAAAAATATCATACATAGTTTTCTTCTAAAATCTTCTAACAATATGAATAAATGTGAAAGTATACATTCTCTCATCTTTTTATTTTCATTATTTTAAAATCATGAATAATAAACTTTATTTACAAATCTTAGGAAATCCTTCCTTAATTATTATATTAAAACTTTGTAAATGTAAGGAACAAAAAGAGAACCTTATGTATTTTAAAGTAAAATATTTTTTATTATAAGAAGAGTTGGTTTATAGTAAAATATTAAGGTGTCCATAAATGTTTTCAAGTTAAATAGTATTTGAAATAGTACTGAACATATTGGAAGGATGCACTCTATGGGTTTGTGGCCCCAAACTTTCTTTTGCAATTTTCTTTCAGATGTTTTTAGGAAAAGGGATTTTTCCTTTGTTTTCTTTAAAGTGTGAGCTAGGGTCCCCATCCCTGCCTTTGTTACACCACCATTTCCTTTTCAATCTTGATTTATTTTCCTACAAGGTCTGATTTCTAGGCCCCATTTGTTTCCCTATTAGCTTTATGGCCTATTGGGGGCAAGATGAGGTGTACTAGTCGTCCATTTGTATCTCTACCCCCAATTTCATCACTCAAAATGAGTTTAACATGCTTCATTCATTGACCTATTCTTCATATTTCTTGATGTTTCGCAACACATCGCCTCTCACTTCGCCTCATGTCCTAGCTACATCCTCACCTTCCCTCTCCAAGCCAGGTGTTTCCCTATCCACGAGTCTACCCCATCCCACCTCCTATGAACCTCACTCCCCCATCAACCCTCCCTCACGGGTGTAATTCAGCCATGCACCTCCCCCCTCCCCCTTTTCCAACCCTACTACATCCCTTACTTATAATTTTAATGGTGGCATAGGTAGGGGTAGGAAATTTTGCATTTGGCAATGATAGGAATGGGTTAGATTTGTGGTGGGACAACAAATACCCCTTTCTTAGGTCCTAGATATCTCTAGAAAATCCCTAGTGGGTTGCTTCAATGACAACCCAACAAAGCTCTCTAGCTTAGGAAGGTGCCTCTTAGATAATTGGAAGCCCTCACTAGACTATTTCCTTAACTATCACCTTCTTCTTTTATATTGGTTGGTATTTATTTTCTTCTCAAAAGAGGATAAAACCACCATTAAGGGGAATTCTTGTTCTTGGGGTAAAACAGTCCTCTCCCTAAAACCCTATACTGTAAATTGTGACCGTTCTAGAGAACCTATGGACTACATAAAAGTGTGGTTTATCCTTCTAATGCTTCCTTTCTAACTCTGGAGGAGTGATATTATCATGGTCATTTACAATAATATTTGTGCCTTTGTTGGCTTGGAACCAGGTTGGGAAACTAAGCATGATTGTAGATGGGTGTGGATACAAGTCAAATTCAGTTTAAAGGAAGGATTTTTAGCTGACATAATGATTGATATGGATGGTCATAATTAGATAAAGAGGATTTTTAACTAGAAGCTCCCTTTCTAATGCTTCCATTTCCATGAAGTCACTCATCTCTAGTATAATTTTTCACATAAGGGCCCCTTCATTGTTTCACTTCCAAGGAAATCCATTCAGTTAGTTTGGACTCCATCTTTTCCATACCCACAAACTTTCCCAGCTCCAACATTTGAGAAGCCACAATATCTCTGTCACCTACTATTAACTCAATGGTATGAACTCCAAGAATCATTATTTCTTACACATATCTAGGTAAGTTTATATCTCCCCCCTCTCTCAATCCTCTCCTTCCTTCGTGTTCGTCTCTTCCTCATCTTCCCTTATCCCTCCCTATTACCCTTCCATCTTTGGTTTCTCCTCTTCCCCCTTCCTCCTCATTCCCCCCGCCTTCCCTTGATACCCTCCTCCCTCGCCCCTAATCCTTGTTGTTCCTCCTCATATACTATTTCCCCTAATTCCGTCTGTTTCCCCTCCCTAAAGAAAAAAAAGTATACCCTTTGTTCATGCTCCAAATCAAAGGATGCCTCCTTATCTAATGGAAGCCTCATATTTAAAAATCTAGTCCCAAATCTAGTTGGTTGAAACTCTAACCTCCATAAAGCACGAGAAAACACATTATTAGAAATCAAGAAGGGGAACAAGTCCTCATTTGTAAGGCCCTTGGAGTAGGCAGAGCCCCATCTTCTATGACAAAACAATCTTCCTATATTTCAATTTGAGGGGGTCGGGGGGGACTCACGAATCATTAGCCTTCAAAAGGTTGATTTTGAGTCACAAGATTAATGTAATCCTAATTCAAGACACTATGCACTTTAGAGACAAAGTTAGAAATATCCTTGAGGATTTTCTAAATAACTAATCCTTCTGTTAACACCCAGGTTGTTCCCTATGACTCCCAAGGGAATACGGCTGGGGTAACCACTAACCAATTTTTGGATCACTGTTTCTAGCCAAACTGTGATCAGAGAGGG
Source organism: Pinus tabuliformis (assembly GCA_031772625.1). NCBI lineage: Eukaryota > Viridiplantae > Streptophyta > Pinopsida > Pinales > Pinaceae > Pinus > Pinus tabuliformis. The sequence continues at coordinate 440,797,620 of CM062816.1, forward strand.
CTCTCTCTTTATGATTTGTAACTGTTTATGATAGGGTTTTAGGCTAGCTATTATGCACAGGTTTTGTTTATGTTTTGGTTGAAGAGTTTCTTTTAGGTCTTATGATGTAATTTTCAAAGAGTCAAATATCATTGGGCAATGGAGTCTGTGGCTGTATAGGTGTCTAGAAACCTTGAGGTGAACTGGTGAAACTTACAGGGCCATTTGGATGCTTCATACAACGAAATTTTTGTTTTATAACACGAACATGTGAAAAAACCAGTGAAAGCAATTAAGAATTTTCACTAAAGTATTCGAGTATTTCCACCAAACTAGGTATGAGAAACAGATAGACGCCTCAGGAGCAAAACTTGAATCCCTGGGGATGTCTATCACTGTAAAAGATATAGTTTTAAAGTGCAGCAATTAAGAATTACACTTCATTCACTGTATCTGAAGAAAAACATGGATAATAGCTCAGATTGAGTTCAGGGTAATCAGTGATTAAATCCTGAACTATTCTTCTACTTTGCTATTAAGTTTAAAACATTTAGACAATAAAAGAGAACAAAAGACTCGAAAAACATGTAACACAGAGATTTAAGAAAACTTATTGTTTTATGAAACATTCTGGAATCCTGCAACATTCACCATTCATCACAATGCATCAAATACACCGAGCTTTGGAAATTCCATTCTCCCTTTGTATTGCTTCTCTGAGAATTTTACAGCAAGTGAGACTTCCAAAAGGAAAATAACAGCAACCCCCTGAGCTTCTGCCAGGGGTGAATATATACTTGCGATTTTTACAAAAATATCTGAGTCCTGAGTTATCTCAGACTTAATATTCTCACCAACTTTGAGATATTATTATCAGAAATTTATTACAGCATTGAATACAAAATAAAGGCGCCTTAATGTTCTGTCAGAAGATATTTTGGCCTTTGGGATCTGCTGAGTCGGTTGAGATACTTTGATTAAATGCTGGAGAACCCGACTTTATGGCTTGTACGCTGTATTTTGGGTTGTCACCTGTGATTGTGACTGCTGCTGTGGTGAGTAAATAGCTCTGCTGAGTTGGCTCAGCATCTGCCTCTTCCTTGTAGATTTTATTCATCAAAATTGTGCCTGCGCATGACTGCTTATGTACTGGAGAAAACTACCGCTACAGGTTCTGGCCTGATAAAATTATCTGTGTCAAATTCCTCCATACTTCCTGTGTGGGCAATTGATGATTTATGATTGCCCCCATAGTCTCATCTGCTTCAGTATACTTAAAGAAATTTGGTGGTGTATCAAACAGATGATCAATTTCATTCATAATAAAAAACAGATTATCCACCCTATCATACAGATTCTGCCCTGATGCTGGCCCTGTGTCTGTTGAGGTACTGGGCTGTTTTGCAATCTGTGCTACTGCATGGGCATCAATCCTTTTGTTGTAATTTTCTAGGGTGAGCAGTCTTCCTACACTGCTTAAAATGCTGGGGAGGCCTCTGTTCTGCAATGCCACAAATCTGTCCAGGAACTTGTTGATCTCGGTCTGCATATCCTGTGTCCTCCTCTCCAGCGTTCCAACTAGACTTCTTAGTGTCAGGACTCTTTTAACTACTGAGATTGTTTCAGTCATGTTAGTAATTCCCATGGTAGCTAGTTGAGAGCTAGTTTTGTTATTTAAAACATTGATCATTCTGCTGGCAGCATCTGGCATGTGGCCAAGGCTTGCTCTGGCTCTGTGTATTTCCTTGTTTGCCTTGGTGATGAGTACTATTTGCTCATCCATAGTCTCAATATACTGCCATTGATTGGTGATGGACCGCCCAATGTTGCCCCAGAGGACTGCTTTCAATTCTGCTGTTACTTTTTCTAGTGCAAGCTCTTTTTCTAGTTCAGCTATTCTCTTTTTTAGAGCTTTTATCTCTTTCTCCTTTGCTGCTTCATTCTGCTTGCTTTTGTCAAATTTTTCATTCACCTTGGCCAAAGATTTCTTGACTTCATCAAGCTCTTTCATTTGAGATTCAAGAACTTGGATCTCAGCTTGCAGCTTCTGCATATCCAGACTGGGAGTCTGTCCTGGTGTTGGTGTAGTTGTTGCTGTAGATGGTGCTGTAGTTCCCGTTTGCTGAGGAGGAGGAGTAGTTGTTGGAGGGACTTCCTCAAGATTAATTATCACAGGAGGAGGCTGGGAGGGTTGGCCCTCTTCTCTTTGCTTCATTGTTGTTTGTAGTGCTGCCTTTGCAGCTTCTGATTGTCCTAGCTGGTCTTGAGTTCGAACCAGCTCCTTGTACAGGGATATCAGTAGGTCTGTAGCATCCTTTTCCTGCCTTTGCTGGGCAACCTCGTCTGTTTGCGGATGGATGGTAGCTGGAAGCTTGATTTTCTTTCTTAAGGCCGCCATGTCTGCATCCCTTAGCTTCAGGAGTTCTTGGATACCTTTGACATCTTTAGGATCATGTCCTATTTCTATAATTACCTCTTCCAAGGACTTGATCCTGTTGTCCTTGGCTTGTGATGATGCTCTCTCCAATTCCAGCTGAGAGGCTGTATTATCAAGGCTGCTCTTCAATTTGTAGTTCTCCAACGTTTCATCTGCCAAGGAGGCATACACCATTTCACTAGTTTGTTTATGTAATTCAATCTTATCCATAGGGTGTATGTCTTTGGCCAGAACCTCCATGTTGATTCTTAGGTAATCCGAGGTAGTTTGAGGATGCAGCGTTGTGGGCATGAAGTGACTCATGATCATCTTGCCTTCACTTACATCAAAGGCAGACATGAGTCTTTGCTGATTGGTAGGAGCCAGGTTCAGCAAATGATTGTACAGTTGTACTTTAATAGGATCACTCCTCCTCTTAATGTCAATAAATTGCTGTTTGATGCTTGACTGTCCTTCTCTATGCTGGCTGGAGGAGCTGACCTCTCCTCCCACGGCTCTATCATGTTCATGCTGAAATGAACTGGCTGAAACTTCTCCACTGGGTGGGCCCATGCCCATTGCTTGCCTCACTGCTATGTCATCCTCTTGAGAGTCATTTAGTCTTTGTCTTTTCTCTCCCCGATTAAAAGATGAGGTCAGGGGAGTCTCTCTATCCCTTTTCCTGGTCAAGTCCTCCTTTTGTGGGGTTTGGAGGACCGAGGTGTCAACAATAGTTTCTGCCCTAGGAGGCACCACTGTCTGAGCCTGTTGCTCCGTGGAGCTTGGAGCATTCATCACTTTTTCTTGCTGCAAGGGCTGCTGTTCACTAAACTGTTCTTCTTCTTGTTGCTGCCCAAGTTCCTGCTGCTCCATCTCTTCTTGCTGCTGTAGCAATGTGTCCACTTGTTCTTCTGTCAATGGAGGTGGCTGTTCCACCTGCTTCCCTTTATCCTTGCTTGCTGTCTGTGATGCTTTCTCGGCAGTTTGCTGTTGTACTGTTGATGATGTAGCAGCTGCTCCAAGTTGCTTTTTGTAGGAGAGGGGCACCTGTCCACAAGTTTCCAAGTCAGCTTCCTTTTGCATATTTCTAGCCTCTCTCTCAAGTAACTCTTCATTAGTAATTTCCTCCTCTAGGGTACCCTCTTCCCAATTTGATGCATTGGCATACTGTTCAATCTCGGGTTGTCTCTTGTGTGCATAGCTACCCAATTTGTATCTAATCCTCCTGAGGGAGATAGCATGATTGGGGTCATAGGGTATCCATTCAAAGCTGGTTTGCAGTCTGAGGCCTTCCAGGATAGTGTTTGCCTCTTTCCATCCCTCTTCTTTTCTGTTATATAGGAAAGGACCCAGCTGGTTCCTTACCTTCAACTGTGACTTCTTGTTGTTGCTCTGAAAATGAAGATAGTCTGAGTTCCCAAACTGTCTGAAATATTCCAAGGCAAAAAGCCTCATGGGGACATACCTTGGCAACCTAAATGGGTTCAACTCACAGCCATATATCCTGATGACTGTGTGGTTTTGGTAGAAGTACCAATTACCAATGCTGTAGGACTTATTCAAATGGAGAATTCTCCTCATGTCATCAGTTAGTCTAGGAGGAGGAGTACCATGCAATACTGTCATGACTGGATAGATGAATAAGTCAATGAACTCAGTGTATGTGTAAGGTGATACAGAGGTATGATGAAAAACAGAAGTCCAGAACACAACTGACCTTGGAATTCCCTGGGCATTGAGTGGCTTCAAAGGAACAGAGAAGGTGGCTGGCTGATAGAACAAGAATAGATGGTATATATATGAAGTATACCTGAATAGTCTTTCCCTCTTCAAGTTCATAAACTGCTCATGGATTTTATCTGCAATGTAGGTTGCATAGTCATAATGTACAGCTGGGGGTTTACCAGGAGAGAATATAGACAGCATTGCCATTAGGCTATCATCCACATCCTCCATCCCCCTGAATCCTAGGACATAACTGGTTAAATCCACTAACATCCTGCCCAATTCATTCAAATAGTGATACCCAATAGGAGGGGTTCTGACTGATTCAGAGCCTGGTCTTACAAACAACTGATTGATTTTAATGATTTGGTCATTTGACAGCTTGGTCCCTTTGTTTATCAAATTCTGCATAAAGAGGGGGGTCAATTGCTTGGCAGATTGGAAGTGCAGCATTCCATTTATACTCTCTGGGGTAATCTGGAACAGGATTGAGCCTGTGGGGCTGATGACAGCTCTTTGGTTTGGGTCATAACATTCCTGGCAGCTGTAGATCAGTTCTGGCATAGGATTTACTTGGGGAAGGTTGTAGATGGGCAAATTTGAGTCCCAAATTCCCAAGATGTCTGCCCCACTCAGGTGCTGGGCTTTTAACTCATTCATCATCTGGATATTGTATTTGGTTCCCATAGGGAACCAGTCCAGCATTTGGTAATCCATGTCTCCCAGGGCTTTCCATGCTAATTCCTGGTGAGGAGCATTGAGGGGCTTGATATTTAGAGCAATAGGAGTCTCCATAGTTCTTCAAAGTGCAACAATTGTAGGTGAATAGTCAAAATGGAAGCAACACAGAATAGAGGTGATTCTCTGTAAAGACAGTTTGTATTTAGATACCAGAGGGGGATTTACACAACAGCAGTTGGAATACTGTTTGTTTTGGGAGCAGAGCTTTTCTAAGGTCTGACTATGTCCTCTTTTAGCGGGTAAATTGAGACTAACTAGGAATTAGCCGAGAATACGCAGTGAGTGTTGCTTTCTGGGCGAATTTACAGGTATTATGGCTCGGCTGGTGCTTTTTGGACTTCACAGTTACAATGGTGGACGTGCAGAGGGAAATGGGCGGTGTAAATGCAGTTTCAAGGTGTCTTAAGCCTTCTGAGCAACTTAAATTTCAATAACAGTCGTATGGAGGGCAGAACAATGGTAAATACCTGTTAATTGACGAACAGAGGTTGCGCAGGTGTGCACGGTTGATGCTGAGGAGGTCGCCCGGGTTAACTCAGCAGGTTGGCGGAAATTCGAACGTAAACGGTCATGCAGAAAGAACAATAGCGACAGGAGAGAAAAGTGGGAAAAACACGGTTTTTTGGGTAAATATAGACTTTTTTACCATTTTGGCGCTTTTTAGTGATGACGTCAGCATGACGTCATTGGTGGGTCAAGGTGAGGTGACGTCAGCTGACGTCATCGGGTGACGTGGCGGTAGACTATTGGTCCAAGGGGGCGATGAGGTGGCAGCCATGTCAGCGGCCAGGTGGACGAATAGCGGGAGCGAGTACAGGTGGATGTGACGTGGCGATTCGTTGGCGGAAAACAGTTGGCGGTTAGGACCGTAGCGGTTACGGTTAAGGTTAACCGCTACGGTTTCTCGGGGCGGTTTAGGTACGACGCCGAATGTGTCAGGCCTTGCTCCGAGAGGCTTTAGCGTTTGACGCGTGGAGAGGTACTGACGTGACGCAACGTCACCTTCTCGGGCGGTAAAGGACAGCAGTGGGGGCCGCTCCGATATTGCTGTGGGTCGTCGGATCTCAGAGACTTGATCCGACGGTGGGCGGAGTGCGAAGATGCTCGGGTTATATGCAGGCGGAAAACTTTGGGTAGAGGGTTTTTTATTGGTTTTTCATTGGTTTTTCAATGTTTTTGTATTTAAAACAAACAATGCGCTAACCTTTGGAAATGCGCCAGAGGCGGGTTTTTTGGCTTTGGTAACTTTTGCAAAGGATTTAAAGGCGGAAGAGGGTTTTATAAGGGTTTTCCAATGCAAATGATGGTTTAAGGAGCAATTTGACTTGCAGCAAGGGGGAATGGGATGGAACAGGTTCACCAAAGTGACCAGATGTCATTTTGGTCCCTTTTGAAGAATATATGGCTATAATGCCAAGGGGAGGGAGTATTTATAAGATTTGGGGCTTTATACACCATAGTGTTAGTATTATTAGGGGAAGGGGTAAAATAGGGGAGCTATATAGTAGAATTAGAGGTTAATATGAATGAAGGGAGCAAATGAAGGGGATTTTACTGAGTTTATCTGAAATTGACTTGGTTTTGAGAGTAGATCAAAATGAAAAGATCTTAGACAAGAAATGTGGATTCTGAATGAACTAGAACCACCATAAAACCATGATCTCTCTTCATAAATCTCAGCTAAAGAAAGGGAGTGTTAGTAATGGAATAGAGGGGAAGAGGGAGGTTAGTTATGCTCCTTGCTGTAATTTGATGGAATTAACCACTTTGTCCACCGACAGATTTTTTGCCTTGGCAAAACACCTCTTGACATATGAGTAGTGGTGAAAATATCCTTTCTGCAACCACAACTGCCTACCCAGCTATTTTCCTAGCATTTTTTGTTTCTCCATTGGAGGGTGCATTTAGGCTTGCAAACCCTTACTTGCCTTTTCTTTTCTTTGGCTTTTTCTTCTTTCTTTTCTATCTACTTCTACCCTTATCTCTTCCAAGGTCCCAGTTTAAGCTGTTGGGAACCTTTGCTTCTCTACCTAAACTACTTGTCTGCCAAGATTAAACAGTTTGGACAGACTTCTTTCTCTATTCTATAACTCAAAATTGAACACATGGCATGATCCAGATTAGACTGTTGAATCATCCACAAAATTGAAATAAAGGTCTTCAATATTTGAAACAGATTACACACCTCTTGTTCCCTAGGAAATATGGGATCTTTGTAATACCAAAGCAGAGCATATTTGGACTTTCCTTGGCCAATCATGAAATATGAAACCTATTAGTATAGGTATCCAACAGTGGCTCCACATGGGGATGGTTTTTCTTCTGAAAGACCAAGAACAGCAGGTCAGATTGCCTTGTTCTTTGACTGCCCATCTCAATCTTTGAAATTTGCTGCAAAAATGTGTCAAAATAGTGTGCCTCTTTCTTGGAAGACCTCTGATTCTATTTGCCTCTTGCTGGTTGGTGAATCACTTGGAAAACTGTATTTTACAATCTAAAACAGAAAACAATATGTACATCTGCATATATACAATGAATCCTTAGTTTCCATTCATGGTGAACAGTCAAAGTAGTGCTTCAGCATCCTGCCATTGACAGGACCTTCATCCAAGTCAGTTTCAGTCAGACTTTTAAGGAAGTAAGTGTTGTTACCTTGTACTGCTTGGACAGCAAATGGTCCTTTCCATAAAGAATCAAACTTTCCATGTTTTCCTTTCTCTTCTCTTCTTGCATCCCACTTTAAGACTTTGTCCCCTACATTGAAATCTTCTGCTTTGGTTCTTCTATCAAAGGCCTTTTTCAGTTTCTCTTGTAGTATCTGCACTCTGCTGAAAACTTGCTCTCTAGTTTGCTGTAAACAGATTATCTGATTAATCCTTCTTTGCATGTCATTTGGCTCTGCTTGGCTTTCTTGCAGAAGTTTCATAACCGGCACTCCTAGTGATGACGGGAATCTGGCCTCTAATCCATAGACTAACTCATATGGGCTGGTCCCAATTGATCTTTTAGTTGTTAGTCTGTCTGCCCATAAAGCATTTACTAGTTTCTTATGCCAGTTCTTTTTGTTTTCTTCCAGCACTTTCTTTATGATATTTATCAAACTTTTGTTTGATGATTCAGCAAGGCCATTTCCTTGAGGGTAGTAAGCTGTAGAATGGCCCAAAGTAATGTGAAATTTATGGCAGAAGTTCACCATTTTCTTGGATCTGAAGGCAGCAGCGTTGTCTGTTATTATCTTGTCTGGACAGCCAAATCTAGCCAGTATATTGTTTTCCAAAAACTGAATAATTACTGAATCATTTGCTTGTCTGCATGGGGCGGCTTCAATCCACTTGGTGAAGTAATCTGTTGCTGTCAGAATCCATCTGTGTTGCCCTGAAGATGAGGGATGAATTTCCCCAATGAAATCCAAGCCCCATTGTTGAAAAGGTCTCTCTGTTGCAATGGGCTTCAAAGGGAGTGGCAGCAACTGTCTTTTGCCTTCAAACAGTTGGCATTTGTGGCATGAGGCTGTAAATTTCTTAACATCAGAGAACATAGTGGGCCAGTAATAACCAGCCCTCAATATTTTGTCTACAGTGGACTTCCAGTACAAATGTCCACCGCAATCTCCAGCATGGAAATCTTGCATGATTTTGTTAGTTTCATTCTCTATTAGACAGTGCAGCAAGATACCTTCATGGTTTTTCCAAAGTAAATTTCCATCCATCACACAAAATCTAGATGTTTTCATTTTTAGGAACCTACACTTAGTTCTGGACAGTCCTGGGGGAGCACACAGGTTTTGTAACACATAACAGATATCAGAGTACCAAGGAGATTGTTCAAAGGCTACATTGATCTTTGGAGTCGCCAGCTCTGTTCCACTGTCCAGTTGGTTGATATCTAAGGCTTGGAAATTTGCTTCTGTCATTAATTTGGCCAAACCTTGCCCTTTTATTAGCTTTGTGGGTTTTATTTCAATGTCAAATTCTAGTATATTGGCAATCCATTTTCCTCTCCTGCCCTCTAAGTTTTCTTGGGTGAGAATGTCTTTGACAATAGGACTTGGTACATAAGCCACAACATGGGAGTAAAGGATGTAAATCCTAAAGTCTTTAATAGCTTTGATCAAAGCATAGGCTTGTTTTTCCATTATTTGATACTTTAGGGGGGCATCTCTAAGAGCTCTGCTGAAGAAGGCAATAGGTTTCTCACTCCCGTGGTCATCTTTCTGTAATAAAACAGCAGCAATAGTATGTTGGGAGGCAAAGGAGAAAATGATAAAGTCTCTGTCAAACTGTGGATTAGTTAACACTGGGGTTTGAGTCAAGGCCAATTTTATGCTTTCAAAAGCTTGTTTTGCTTCAACAGTCCATTTGACCTTTGAATCTTTCTTTAGCATATTGTTTAGTAATCTGATTAATTCTGCTAAATTCGGGATAAACCTTCTTAAAAAGTTGATTTTCCCTAAGAATCCTTGCAATTCCTTGACATTCCTTGGATGAGGCATTTGTAGGATAGCTTGTATCCTATCTGGATCAATTCTTATGCCATCTTTTGAAATAATATGTCCTAGAAGTTTCCCTTCTTCCAAGCCAAATAATGACTTCTTGGGGTTTAAGGAAATGCCATATTTCCTGCATGTTATGAAAATCTGTCTCAAATGTTTCAAGTGTTCTTGGTCAGATTTTGAAAAGGGTGTAAGGTCATCCAAATAAATGACAAGGAAATCATGAATTTCCTTAGCGAAAGCAATATCCATTGCTCTCTGAAATGTTGCCCCTGCGTTTTTCAATCCAAAGGGCATTTTCACATACTTGAAAGTTCCCCATGGGGTTGTAAATGCAGTTTTGTCTTGATCATCAGGGTGTACTAGGATTTGGTTAAAGCCTGAGAATCCATCAAGCAATGATATCCTTGAAGCCCCTACTACTCTTTGAAGAATATGATCCATTTTGGGTAAAGGGTAGTTATCTTTGAGTGATACTTGATTCAAATTCCTTAAGTCTACACAAAGTCTAATCTCACCAGTTTTCTTTCTTGTAGGGACCAAATTTGAAATCCATTCAGAGAATCTGATTGGTGCTATGATACCAGCTTTGAACATTTTCTGTAATTCTTTTTCAATGGAAGGAAGGAGCACAGGATTGATTCTTCTCAATTTCTGTTTGAATGGTTTTTGATTAGGCTTGAGGGGAATGGTATGCTGGATAACAGAGGTATCATATGACTTTAGATCCTGATAACCCCAAGCAAAGACATCTTGAAACTCTTTAAAGAGATCAATATATTTGGGTTTTTGATCAGGGGGCAAAGCAGCAGATAGCTTTATTATTTTAGGCTTGTCAGTGGTACCAATGTTGCATTCTTCAATTGCTGCATCTAATGGCTGCATCTTTGGTTTCCTGGGGACATCATTTGAGTCAAAAATGTCCTCTAGTGGGGTAAGGCCTGCTGGAAGGAAATTGTCTTTGAGTTGTATGATTTCATCTTCAGCGTTGCTCACCTCTTCGCAGTCAATTTGGTTGATTTGCTGAATGTTTTCATTGTTGAAAATGGTTGGACTGAGTAGTTGTTTTGCTGTCCTAGGTGACATTGGGTGAGCAGACTGTTGAAACTGTATTTGTGATGGACTTGCTTCATCAAATATTTGTGATTGACATGCTCCATCAAGATCAATACTTAATCCTATGAACTCTTGTTGCAAGGTCAAGAAATTGTTTATTTGCATGTCATCCTCAAATACTTGCCATTCTTTAACATTGTTTGGAATAGAGGGTCTGTATTTGACCTCGGCTGTGAAACAATTATTGGGTTCTAATGGGAATTTGAAGGTGCTGGCAAATGTTGCCAAGCTGTGTGCATGGAGATTGTGGCCCCTTGGAATTTTTGTGATAACAAACTCAGAGAAGGCTTCTAATATTTCAATTACAGCAGATCTGTAGGACCTCAATCTTTTGTCATTGGTGACAAAATGTCCTTTCACTTGCTGAATTACTAGATCAGAGTCTCCCATAATGGAGAGTTTAGGAGCTTGTAGTGATTTTGCTAGCTTTAGGCCCAGCAAGAGAGCTTCATATTCTGCCATGTTGTTAGTGCACCTAAAATTTAATCTGTAAGCCCTGCCTTCTGCATAGCCTTTCTCTTTGTTATATATCCACACTCCAGCTCCTGCCCCTAACTTGTTGACTGACCCATCAAATTCTAGGATCCACAGGATATCTTGCTGAACAGAAGATTTAAAGTTCTGTTCATGAGATGGCAATGTGAGCAGGAGTTGGGGTTTCTTCCCCCATTTGTTTTCTAGGACAGCTTTATCACTTGTTTGACAATCTTTAACAACTAGAGGAGGGTTAATGTGTATTGTTGGGCTGATTGATGTTTGGCAGGTGCTACTTGTCTGATCAATGTTTTGTTCTTGTATGAGTGTTTTGGTCCTAATCTCATTGTTTGAAAGGTCTGCGCTATCATTGAAAAGGATAAAGGAGTCTATGTCCGAATGGACAGCATATATTGGAAAATTTTGGGGCTTTTCTTCACTGCTGACCATATACTTCATGAGTGTTTCCCTGTATAGTCTTTTTGGTTGCCCAAAGACAGAGATAGTTGCATATGACATGTCTAATTGCAGGGATCCTTGGAGCTTGGCTCCCCATGATCTTGATAACAGCATCCCATATTTGGGTGGGATATCAGCAACTACCACATCCATTAGAATAGTCTTGTTGGGATATTGAACCAGAGACACACATAAATCTTTTATTAGGCCTAAACATTTGACTTGGCTGGAATCAAAAGAAAACAGGTCTTTGTATGGTCTTGTTATATCCAAGTTCAATCTTTCCATGACTGCTTTTGGCATAAGGTTGTGAGAGGCACCTGAGTCAAACATTGCATTATGCAGTATTTTATCATGAACATGCAGGCTGACATAAAACGGTAAAACCCCTGTGACTTCTGATTTTCCATCTACCTCTGGGCCAAACAGTAATTCTGGAGTGTCATCTAGCACATTTACATCATCTTTGCTATTGGTGAGCTGTAGGGATTTCTTTATCTGTTGCTTATATATGTCATGCTTGGCTAGCTCTGAGAGGGGGATGGCTATCTTTAACTTGCCAATCTCTGTACCTAGGTCAAAAGGTTTGTCAACTTGGATTTTAGAGTCACGGATAGCAGTCTTTTCTTTGTTCACTAAATCTTCTTGTTGGATTTCATCTTGATTTTGAAACCTGCCCCTCATACTCATGTCTTGAGGGGTAATGTTCGGATTTGGGTGGGAGGACGAGGTTGCCATGGGCTGTTGTAGTGGGGACAGTAGTTCAGTAACCTCCTCAACCACTACTTCTTTTGTAGGCACGTTTGTGTTGTCATTAGGTTCAGTGACCATGGTTTCTTTGGACTGTTGTTTCTCCTTTACCTTTTCAGGCTGATTTACATTTACAGTCCTACTCCTTAGTTTATATTGTTTATGGACTTCATAGACAGCAGTGTCATATCCTTGTTTAAAGTCAAAGGATTCTCCTGATTTAGTTTGGAATGTTTTGCTTTCATCCTCCTCATGGTCTTCTTGTGTTAAGAATACATGGCTTTTACCATCCAGACCCATTAAGTTAATTTCGGGATCTTCATTGAGCTGATTGGCTGAGGAAGTTTCTGCATAGTTTTCTTGAAAAGGGGGTCTGATATCTTGGTCAGCACTTGTTTTTCCTATGTTTGGGTTCTGATTTCTCCTAAAATTTGGGTTTCTAGGAGGGTTGCTTTGTGATGTCTCCCATGATGATTTTCTTTCAACTGATTCCACCCTTTCACCCAGTCTCTTCATGCTGTTTAGTATTGCATCCAACTTTTGATCAAAACCTGAGGGCTCTTCTCTGAAGCCAGCCTTCTTTTCCAGCTTTGCCCTGTTTCTCTTGGCAATTAGGTTGGCCTCTACAGTGACTGCAACTCTTTGAGCTTCTGCAAGGGTTGGGGGATCTCTTTCTTTCAGCTGATAGGCCATATCAGAGTCAAAACCGTCAGGGAAGTTATACAGGGCCAAATCAGGAGGGGGTCTTAAGTTCTGGGGGATAGCATTATATACATTGTTAAACCTAGCACAATATTCCAAAACTGTTTCTTGGGGACCTCTTTTAATAGTGTTATATTCACCGAGTATGTGTAGAGGATCTTTCTTCTTCTCCCATCTGTTGGTAAACTCTTGGTACAGGACCTCAGGGGTTGCAATGGAATTTGCATTCAGGGATCTAAACCAAGTTCTGACATCCCCAGTTAAGCTTTGAACAAAAATTCTCATCCTGACACTGTCATCATCTATTTCATAGGTCTCAAAGTGGTCTTGCATCTTCTTAGCATGCTGGACAGCTGTCAAAGGGCCATGGGAGTCAAAAAATGAGATTTTGGTTTGGTAATCTTGGGGTAGAGCTGGAGCATTAGCTGGTATCTGCAGAGGTGCATACCTGTTGGCCATGTTTATGGGATTTATGGGGTTGACCGGAATAAATGGGACAACAGGGATTATAGGTGTGACAGGGTTAATGGTATGGGTAACAAGCGGGGAACTGGTTGAAAGAGTATGTGCAGATGGTGAAGATGGGAGAGGAGGGCTTTGAGGTGTTGATGATGAACTAGGGGAACTAGGGGTGGACCGGAACAGAACTTTGCAGGGTGTGGGAATGCAGATAGGCTGTTCTGAAATTATATCTGAATCGGCAGGCTTCTCCTGCTTTTGCTGTCTCCTAATGTTCTTTGGAATGATATTTGGATTATCAACAATGATAGGTTGATTAGGGTCAGGGTTTGCCCTAGTGTGCCTTGGATTTCTCTTGGGAGCCAGCTTCTAAATATTCTTTTGAATTTGTACAAGAAGTTTATATATGCAAGGACTGGATGAAAATTTTGGAATGGCTATATATGTTTCAAAGCTAGGATGAAGATTCCCTAATCAGCTCTTCCCTAAAGCTGTTCCTGTGGCACAGAAACAGTCCTAAGGCCTCTTGGCTAGTTCAGGCTTGATGGTAGCTTTGGAAGATAGATAGTAATTGAAAAATCTTTAAGAAGTCCCCAGTGGAGTCGCCAATTATGTTAACACCCAGGTTGTTCCCTATGACTCCCAAGGGAATACGGCCGGGGTAACCACTAACCAATCTTTGGATCACTGTTTCTAGCCAAACTGTGATCAGAGAGGGCTCTCTCTTTATGATTTGTAACTGTTTATGATAGGGTTTTAGGCTAGCTATTATGCACAGGTTTTGTTTATGTTTTGGTTGAAGAGTTTCTTTTAGGTCTTATGATGTAATTTTCAAAGAGTCAAATATCATTGGGCAATGGAGTCTGTGGTTGTATAGGTGTCTAGAAACCTTGAGGTGAACTGGTGAAACTTACAGGGCCATTTGGATGCTTCATACAACGAAATTTTTGTTTTATAACACGAACAGGTGAAAAAACCAGTGAAAGCAATTAAGAATTTTCACTAAAGTATTCGAGTATTTCCACCAAACTAGGTATGAGAAACAGATAGATGCCTCAGGAGCAAAACTTGAATCCCTGGGGATGTCTATCACTGTAAAAGATATAGTTTTAAAGTGCAGCAATTAAGAATTACACTTCATTCACTGTATCTGAAGAAAAACATGGATAATAGCTCAGATTGAGTTCAGGGTAATCAGTGATTAAATCCTGAACTATTCTTCTACTTTGCTATTAAGTTTAAAACATTTAGACAATAAAAGAGAACAAAAGACTCGAAAAACATGTAACACAGAGATTTAAGAAAACTTATTGTTTTATGAAACATTCTGGAATCCTGCAACATTCACCATTCATCACAACGCATCAAATACACCGAGCTTTGGAAATTCCATTCTCCCTTTGTATTGCTTCTCTGAGAATTTTACAGCAAGTGAGACTTCCAAAAGGAAAATAACAGCAACCCCCTGAGCTTCTGCCAGGGGTGAATATATACTTGCGATTTTTACAAAAATATCTGAGTCCTGAGTTATCTCAGACTTAATATTCTCACCAACTTTGAGATATTATTATCAGAAATTTATTACAGCATTGAATACAAAATAAAGGCGCCTTAATGTTCTGTCAGAAGATATTTTGGCCTTTGGGATCTGCTGAGTCGGTTGAGATACTTTGATTAAATGCTGGAGAACCCGACTTTATGGCTTGTACGCTGTATTTTGGGTTGTCACCTGTGATTGTGACTGCTGCTGTGGTGAGTAAATAGCTCTGCTGAGTTGGCTCAGCATCTGCCTCTTCCTTGTAGATTTTATTCATCAAAATTGTGCCTGCGCATGACTGCTTATGTACTGGAGAAAACTACCGCTACAGGTTCTGGCCTGATAAAATTATCTGTGTCAAATTCCTCCATACTTCCTGTGTGGGCAATTGATGATTTATGATTGCCCCCATAGTCTCATCTGCTTCAGTATACTTAAAGAAATTTGGTGGTGTATCAAACAGATGATCAATTTCATTCATAATAAAAAACAGATTATCCACCCTATCATACAGATTCTGCCCTGATGCTGGCCCTGTGTCTGTTGAGGTACTGGGCTGTTTTGCAATCTGTGCTACTGCATGGGCATCAATCCTTTTGTTGTAATTTTCTAGGGTGAGCAGTCTTCCTACACTGCTTAAAATGCTGGGGAGGCCTCTGTTCTGCAATGCCACAAATCTGTCCAGGAACTTGTTGATCTCGGTCTGCATATCCTGTGTCCTCCTCTCCAGCGTTCCAACTAGACTTCTTAGTGTCAGGACTCTTTTAACTACTGAGATTGTTTCAGTCCTGTTAGTAATTCCCATGGTAGCTAGTTGAGAGCTAGTTTTGTTATTTAAAACATTGATCATTCTGCTGGCAGCATCTGGCATGTGGCCAAGGCTTGCTCTGGCTCTATGTATTTCCTTGTTTGCCTTGGTGATGAGTACTATTTGCTCATCCATAGTCTCAATATACTGCCATTGATTGGTGATGGACCGCCCAATGTTGCCCCAGAGGACTGCTTTCAATTCTGCTGTTACTTTTTCTAGTGCAAGCTCTTTTTCTAGTTCAGCTATTCTCTTTTTTAGAGCTTTTATCTCTTTCTCCTTTGCTGCTTCATTCTGCTTGCTTTTGTCAAATTTTTCATTCACCTTGGCCAAAGATTTCTTGACTTCATCAAGCTCTTTCATTTGAGATTCAAGAACTTGGATCTCAGCTTGCAGCTTCTGCATATCCAGACTGGGAGTCTGTCCTGGTGTTGGTGTAGTTGTTGCTGTAGATGGTGCTGTAGTTCCCGTTTGCTGAGGAGGAGGAGTAGTTGTTGGAGGGACTTCCTCAAGATTAATTATCACAGGAGGAGGCTGGGAGGGTTGGCCCTCTTCTCTTTGCTTCATTGCTGTTTGTAGTGCTGCCTTTGCAGCTTCTGATTGTCCTAGCTGGTCTTGAGTTCGAACCAGCTCCTTGTACAGGGATATCAGTAGGTCTGTAGCATCCTTTTCCTGCCTTTGCTGGGCAACCTCGTCTGTTTGCGGATGGATGGTAGCTGGAAGCTTGATTTTCTTTCTTAAGGCCGCCATGTCTGCATCCCTTAGCTTCAGGAGTTCTTGGATACCTTTGACATCTTTAGGATCATGTCCTATTTCTATAATTACCTCTTCCAAGGACTTGATCCTGTTGTCCTTGGCTTGTGATGATGCTCTCTCCAATTCCAGCTGAGAGGCTGTATTATCAAGGCTGCTCTTCAATTTGTAGTTCTCCAACGTTTCATCTGCCAAGGAGGCATACACCATTTAACCAGTTTGTTTATGTAATTCAATCTTATCCATAGGGTGTATGTCTTTGGCCAGAACCTCCATGTTGATTCTTAGGTAATCCGAGGTAGTTTGAGGATGCAGCGTTGTGGGCATGAAGTGACTCATGATCATCTTGCCTTCACTTACATCAAAGGCAGACATGAGTCTTTGCTGATTGGTAGGAGCCAGGTTCAGCAAATGATTGTACAGCTGTACTTTAATAGGATCACTCCTCCTCTTAATGTCAATAAATTGCTGTTTGATGCTTGACTGTCCTTCTCTATGCTGGCTGGAGGAGCTGACCTCTCCTCCCACGGCTCTATCATGTTCATGCTGAAATGAACTGGCTGAAACTTCTCCACTGGGTGGGCCCATGCCCATTGCTTGCCTCACTGCTATGTCATCCTCTTGAGAGTCATTTAGTCTTTGTCTTTTCTCTCCCCGATTAAAAGACGAGGTCAGGGGAGTCTCTCTATCCCTTTTCCTGGTCAAGTCCTCCTTTTGTGGGGTTTGGAGGACCGAGGTGTCAACAATAGTTTCTGCCCTAGGAGGCACCACTGACTGAGCCTGTTGCTCCGTGGAGCTTGGAGCATTCATCACTTTTTCTTGCTGCAAGGGCTGCTGTTCACTAAACTGTTCTTCTTCTTGTTGCTGCCCAAGTTCCTGCTGCTCCATCTCTTCTTGCTGCTGTAGCAGTGTGTCCACTTGTTCTTCTGTCAATGGAGGTGGCTGTTCCACCTGCTTCCCTTTATCCTTGCTTGCTGTCTGTGATGCTTTCTCGGCAGTTTGCTGTTGTACTGTTGATGATGTAGCAGCTGCTCCAAGTTGCTTTTTGTAGGAGAGGGGCACCTGTCCACAAGTTTCCAAGTCAGCTTCCTTTTGCATATTTCTAGCCTCTCTCTCAAGTAACTCTTCATTAGTAATTTCCTCCTCTAGGGTACCCTCTTCCCAATTTGATGCGTTGGCATACTGTTCAATCTCGGGTTGTCTCTTGTGTGCATAGCTACCCAATTTGTATCTAATCCTCCTGAGGGAGATAGCATGATTGGGGTCATAGGGTATCCATTCAAAGCTGGTTTGCAGTCTGAGGCCTTCCAGGATAGTGTTTGCCTCTTTCCATCCCTCTTCTTTTCTGTTATATAGGAAAGGACCCAGCTGGTTCCTTACCTTCAACTGTGACTTCTTGTTGTTGCTCTGAAAATGAAGATAGTCTGAGTTCCCAAACTGTCTGAAATATTCCAAGGCAAAAAGCCTCATGGGGACATACCTTGGCAACCTAAATGGGTTCAACTCACAGCCATATATCCTGATGACTGTGTGGTTTTGGTAGAAGTACCAATTACCAATGCTGTAGGACTTATTCAAATGGAGAATTCTCCTCATGTCATCAGTTAGTCTAGGAGGAGGAGTACCATGCAATACTGTCATGACTGGATAGATGAATAAGTCAATGAACTCAGTGTATGTGTAAGGTGATACAGAGGTATGATGAAAAACAGAAGTCCAGAACACAACTGACCTTGGAATTCCCTGGGCATTGAGTGGCTTCAAAGGAACAGAGAAGGTGGCTGGCTGATAGAACAAGAATAGATGGTATATATATGAAGTATACCTGAATAGTCTTTCCCTCTTCAAGTTCATAAACTGCTCATGGATTTTATCTGCAATGTAGGTTGCATAGTCATAATGTACATCTGGGGGTTTACCAGGAGAGAATATAGACAGCATTGCCATTAGGCTATCATCCACATCCTCCATCCCCCTGAATCCTAGGACATAACTGGTTAAATCCACTAACATCCTGCCCAATTCATTCAAATAGTGATACCCAATAGGAGGGGTTCTGACTGATTCAGAGCCTGGTCTTACAAACAACTGATTGATTTTAATGATTTGGTCATTTGACAGCTTGGTCCCTTTGTTTATCAAATTCTGCATAAAGAGGGGGGTCAATTGCTTGGCAGATTGGAAGTGCAGCATTCCATTTATACTCTCTGGGGTAATCTGGAACAGGATTGAGCCTGTGGGGCTGATGACAGCTCTTTGGTTTGGGTCATAACATTCCTGGCAGCTGTAGATCAGTTCTGGCATAGGATTTACTTGGGGAAGGTTGTAGATGGGCAAATTTGAGTCCCAAATTCCCAAGATGTCTGCCCCACTCAGGTGCTGGGCTTTTAACTCATTCATCATCTGGATATTGTATTTGGTTCCCATAGGGAACCAGTCCAGCATTTGGTAATCCATGTCTCCCAGGGCTTTCCATGCTAATTCCTGGTGAGGAGCATTGAGGGGCTTGATATTTAGAGCAATAGGAGTCTCCATAGTTCTTCAAAGTGCAACAATTGTAGGTGAATAGTCAAAATGGAAGCAACACAGAATAGAGGTGATTCTCTGTAAAGACAGTTTGTATTTAGATACCAGAGGGGGATTTACACAACAGCAGTTGGAATACTGTTTGTTTTGGGAGCAGAGCTTTTCTAAGGTCTGACTATGTCCTCTTTTAGCGGGTAAATTGAGACTAACTAGGAATTAGCTGAGAATACGCAGTGAGTGTTGCTTTCTGGGCGAATTTACAGGTATTATGGCTCGGCTGGTGCTTTTTGGACTTCACAGTTACAATGGTGGACGTGCAGAGGGAAATGGGCGGTGTAAATGCAGTTTCAAGGTGTCTTAAGCCTTCTGAGCAACTTAAATTTCAATAACAGTCGTATGGAGGGCAGAACAATGGTAAATACCTGTTAATTGACGAACAGAGGTTGCGCAGGTGTGCACGGTTGATGCTGAGGAGGTCGCCGGGTTAACTCAGCAGGTTGGCGGAAATTCGAACGTAAACGGTCATGCAGAAAGAACAATAGCGACAGGAGAGAAAAGTGGGAAAAACACGGTTTTTTGGGTAAATATAGACTTTTTTACCATTTTGGCGCTTTTTAGTGATGACGTCAGCATGACGTCATTGGTGGGTCAAGGTGAGGTGACGTCAGCTGACGTCATCGGGTGACGTGGCGGTAGACTATTGGTGCAAGGGGGCGATGAGATGGCAGCCATGTCAGCGGCCAGGTGGACGAATAGCGGGAGCGAGTACAGGTGGATGTGACGTGGCGATTCGTTGGCGGAAAACAGTTGGCGGTTAGGACCGTAGCGGTTACGGTTAAGGTTAACCGCTACGGTTTCTCAGGGCGGTTTAGGTACGACGCCGAATGTGTCAGGCCTTACTCCGAGAGGCTTTAGCATTTGACGCGTGGAGAGGTACTGACGTGACGCAACGTCACCTTCTCGGGCGGTAAAGGACAGCAGTGGGGGCCGCTCCAATATTGCTGTGGGTCGTCGGATCTCAGAGACTTGATCCGACGGTGGGCGGAGTGCGAAGATGCTCGGGTTATATGCAGGCGGAAAACTTTGGGTAGAGGGTTTTTTATTGGTTTTTCATTGGTTTTTCAATGTTTTTGTATTTAAAACAAACAATGCGCTAACCTTTGGAAATGCGCCAGAGGCGCGTTTTTTGGCTTTGGTAACTTTTGCAAAGGATTTAAAGGCGGAAGAGGGTTTTATAAGGGTTTTCCAATGCAAATGATGGTTTAAGGAGCAATTTGACTTGCAGCAAGGGGGAATGGGATGGAACAGGTTCACCAAAGTGACCAGATGTCATTTTGGTCCCTTTTGAAGAATATATGGCTATAATGCCAAGGGGAGGGAGTATTTATAAGATTTGGGGCTTTATACACCATAGTGTTAGTATTATTAGGGGAAGGGGTAGAATAGGGGAGCTATATAGTAGAATTAGAGGTTAATATGAATGAAGGGAGCAAATGAAGGGGATTTTACTGAGTTTATCTGAAATTGACTTGGTTTTGAGAGTAGATCAAAATGAAAAGATCTTAGACAAGAAATGTGGATTCTGAATGAACTAGAACCACCATAAAACCATGATCTCTCTTCATAAATCTCAGCTAAAGAAAGGGAGTGTTAGTAATGGAATAGAGGGGAAGAGGGAGGTTAGTTATGCTCCTTGCTGTAATTTGATGGAATTAACCATTTTGTCCACCGACAGATTTTTTGCCTTGGCAAAACACCTCTTGACATATGAGTAGTGGTGAAAATATCCTTTCTGCAACCACAACTGCCTACCCAGCTATTTTCCTAGCATTTTTTGTTTCTCCATTGGAGGGTGCATTTAGGCTTGCAAACCCTTACTTGCCTTTTCTTTTCTTTGGCTTTTTCTTCTTTCTTTTCTATCTACTTCTACCCTTATCTCTTCCAAGGTCCCAGTTTAAGCTGTTGGGAACCTTTGCTTCTCTACCTAAACTACTTGTCTGCCAAGATTAAACAGTTTGGACAGACTTCTTCCTCTATTCTATAACTCAAAATTGAACACATGGCATGATCCAGATTAGACTGTTGAATCATCCACAAAATTGAAATAAAGGTCTTCAATATTTGAAACAGATTACACACCTCTTGTTCCCTAGGAAATATGGGATCTTTGTAATACCAAAGCAGAGCATATTTGGACTTTCCTTGGCCAATCATGAAATATGAAACCTATTAGTATAGGTATCCAACACCTTCTGTCATCTAGACTTTGTTGGTGACTTTGGTGGCCTCATTACTAGATGGAGCTCTATCTGTCTAGAAATATCCTCTTCTACATTGACTTATGCTATTGTTTTCAAGCCAAGAATTAAGAATTAAATTTTTATATTTAAATTCTCAAATTTTATGGGTCACGTACTTGTTGTAGTGTTTTTGTAGCAATGGTGTACCAAAATACACCTTCTTAGAAGTAGGTTGTTCCCTACAAAGAAAAACAAGTAGTTTGATTGTTTTCAGTGGACAAGCATGAAGAAACAGAGTATTACATATGGTGGAAACAATACATAAGAAAAAATAAACAAAACAAAAAGAGAAATAGACGCACAAATAATGCTTAATGAAGAAAAAAAAGTCAACATAATCATGGAAAATGGCGTCATTATTGTCTGTTAATGGTAAAAAATGAATACAAAAATTAGAATACTAAACACTTGAAGAGAATTCTTTGAGCTATGGCTCTAAAAAAATCTCAGCAAGGAGGTTCTTTTCCTTCAGTACCTTGATGTTGAATCCTAAGTTGTCTGAATGTTTGAAACATATGACATGTCTTAGAAGAATGAGAGGTACTGGTGCAAAAGTTGCACACTCGACTAGTACTAACACTAAAAATGGTGTGGGCATAACTATCATCCATAGTGT
Source organism: Pinus tabuliformis (assembly GCA_031772625.1). Taxonomy (NCBI): domain Eukaryota; kingdom Viridiplantae; phylum Streptophyta; class Pinopsida; order Pinales; family Pinaceae; genus Pinus; species Pinus tabuliformis. Next base: position 440,819,473 of record CM062816.1, read on the forward strand.
GAGATGATTATGCTTAATTGGTGTCATTAGGTGGGGAAATCCTAGGTGCCAACAACCTCTAGATCTTAGTATCAACATGAGGTATGTTCACAATATGAGGTTGTCTCAATGCTACACTCACTGCTCGAAAACGTGGAAGGTACTGATAGTTCTATGTATGGTGTGCTTAAGAGAAAATGTGACAGTGATGACATGAATGGCTAACATTGTTTGTTCTCAGAGTATGGAAAAATAAATGATATATGGATGTAATCCTGCCCAATTCTCGGTATTGATTTACCAAGTGGTTGGTCTATCACATAGGGCGCACATGTGGAGTGATTTTGATGAAGTGGTTTGAGGTTGTTTTGTCTTCCTTCTAGATCCAGACTGGTGGTGGCAATGGTTGACAGGTATATCAGTGCCTAAATTTGGCTCAGGCGGGGTTTTTAACTCAAATACACACAAGATGGATTTAGATACATCATCCCCCACTGGTGTGGTGTTATCTGGGGATTGGGTATCTAGTTTGACCAGATCAAATTTCTCAACGATAAATCACCGCATCAATCCCAACATTTCACGGAATCTTGAAAGGTGTTGGCACCATCGGGTATGATGGTTTCCTGAATAAATGTTGAAGCTATGACGTCTACATCTAGGTTTGTTTCTCAGTTTGGGGTGCAGGTTAGGATAATACCTCCTAAAATCTTGTATATCGGGAGATTGGTTTATGAAATCATCTGATTTTTCGCATAAAGCACACGTGGAGGTATGTTGGGGTGTCACTAATTTTGGTTTCCTCTGAGTATGGTGGGAGGTTGAGGGACTAGAAGAGGGATATGATCAAGAAGCTTATTCTCTCATGACATAAAAAAATAGTTTTAGACCCATCATCTTTTGGTGGTAATGGGGCATTGGCTTGGGTGAGTGCACCTAACACATCTTGATATCGACGGATTTTGGGGCAATGATGAGTGTAATGCCTATTTTCCATGCATATGGCACATGCATGGTTGGTGCACAATGCCTTATAATGCACGGGTGTGCTCTTTTCTCTAGCTGGGGGAGGAGGATTCACCGTCATTTTTGGGGCATGCAGAAGAGCTTTGAGCTTGTCTAACTCAGGGCACATATTGGTGGGGTGCCCAACTACTTCATACAAAGCACCGGGTGGAGGTAACCTAGAGGAGGCAACATTTGAAGCTTCTTCCTTCTTGCCTTTTTTCTTGTCCCTTTTTCTGACACTAGTTGTTGTCAATGTAGGCGTTGCTTTTTGTGGGGTGTTATCCTAAGGAGGTATAGGAATGATGCCTGTCAAGCTAATACCATAGCTTTTCAACATGGCTTGAGGGGCCAAATACCAGACTGGTATCGCCAAAGCCATATTGGGCAATGAGAGCATTGTGATGACTTGATGCAAAACAAAACCAGGTGGGGGGAATAAGAAGGGCGTTTAGGTGATATCATATGCTAAGAAAGCAGGATTAGGAACAAAATTGTTGTTGATATTTGAAAATGGTTCTTGATCTTGATGGGTGTTTGATGAACTCATTATGCACACTAGCACTCTTGTGGCATATAACAACCCTGGTGAAAATGGGTCAAATATTCGGAGCTGAATGGTTGTAGAAACATCCTAGTGGGTGTTCATTCAGTTTATTATGGCTATGGGAATTGGCAAAGGAAATGGATAACGCATTATTTTGGAGACTAGCTCTATAAAAGTGGCTTAAATATCATAGTCTCTGACATAGAACTGGCTAAAAAAGACTGCAGTATCTCCCTTGCAGGCATTGTGGGAGCGACTATAGGGTTCCAGTCGCTAACATTCCTTGTCATGGGAGTGACTTTGGGTTTAGTTCATTGGAATGCTAGGTTAACTCAGAGGTTGGGTACCTGTAGTGGTGGATTAGCTCCTAGGGTCCTGAAGCACGTCAGGGAGATCTGTAATGTCTTGTTTTCTCCACTCCATTTCCTTAAGGTTACCTAGGAGGTTGAGTCTTATCATAGTATCCTCTCACCGCATGTTTACCCCGGCTAGCCAATTGCTTGGGTAGATGTGGGAGGAGGTTGTTACATGGCTGGAGGGATATCCTCTATCACAGGTGAGTCTCCTAAGAATGTCTCGAGGAGTTTTCATGGCTTAAATTGGCTGGGGCCGAAATTAGTGTAAGTGGTAACCAATTTAGGAGAAGATTCAACGAAAGGTACTACACCATTAGGTGTTGTTAATGTCTTCTTCTCATAATATGTGAGTTGTTTGATTGTAATAATTTTCCCATCATAGGGGAACATCACTACCCTAAATACAAAAGATGATACTACTAACATTTCGAACATATAAATTTGGACAAGCAAGATATTCTAATCCAACTATGCGTCCAATACTTCATTGTCTATGAGCACGAGTTTAGTGGCTAGTTGTATTGGAATGCCTTGGTTTAGGCCTACGGGAATAGGAGGGTGCCTATCATACACTCTAAGAGTGTTGTAAGAAGGTTTGAGTTTAGGGGATCCAAGTTTTTTCCAAACTAATTTGGACATAATAAATGTGGATTCCCCTTCGTCGACTATGCAACGATGGATGGTGATATTACGGACTGAGACCGGGATTTCAAAATTGATGGTTGATGGTATACATCGGGTGGATTTATCAAAGACAAATACCATTAAACAAGAATCAATAGGATTAATTTCTCCTAATGTAGAAAGTAAGGCTTTCTGTTAGGTTGGGCGTGATTGTGAAACTTCCATTGCTGACATAGCTGAAGAATTTTGGGCGAAGTTATCGACTATGCTATAGTTTTGAGAAGCCTTTGAGTTTTGTCCAACTCGTCATAAAGCACCTTTAACTATCTTTTGGATAGGCTCCATGGTGTATCGAGGGATTTTCAAAGGTTTTTTAGGTGGTGCAATAGTCAAGGTGGAAGGATTGGTTTTTGGTGGAGTTTCGTACTCTTGGTTGCACGTCTAGAGGAGAACATCTTCCCTTACCATGTAAATGTCACGGTTTGAGGTACTTTGTTAAATTCCTCCAAAAGGGTTTTGGGAGTGTTCTTGTTGGGTATTTACCACTCAATGGGTGTTATGAGGAATTTTTCATCTATAGATAAATACTAATTCCCTAGGTAGGTAGTTATACCTAGAAAAACATATTTAAAGCGCTTATCCCTTTTTCTATAGACAATAAATAATACTAGGTAATCAAAGGACCTACTTGTTCTTTCGCTCCCATCGCTCCTCCTCGAACTTAACTCACTCAAAAAGTCTCTGCAAGCATAAACAGAAGACAGAGAACCAATCAAAGCAAGAGATCTATTGACTACAATTAAATGGAATCAAATACATTCACACATATAAACATCATATATCAAGATAAGCATATGGAAAAAGGTGTAAACAGCTTTATTAAGTAGAAGGAAGAATTACAACCATGAAGTCCAATCCATTGTCACTCTTCCAGCTTGGGTTCCAACCAACATCACATCAATAGCATAGCACTTCGATGGCATAATCTCAATCCTCACATCAATAGTATCTCCTTACAAATTCTCAAAGTCCAACCCCTGATCACTTAGATGAGTGCTCAATTTATAGGAAAATAGAGGAGGTTTGGTCATAAATGAGGGTATTGAATGGCCTTCCAAACTTAGAGTTATTTTCCATGGAGGAAGGGATGAGAGGATAGGAGGTCACTTAACTCATTCCCTATCCCATTTCGAGCTCATAGGAGATGATAAGTGTGGGAATATTCTAGATGGCTCCAGAAGATAAGAATATTCCTAGAACCCTATGTGAATTTTGCTCAATCTTGCTCAGCACAGGTCAAAGTGGGCCTAAATGCTCTGGAAAGCACCCTGACATGGGCCTACCTACACTAAAGCACACCTAACCCTAACCAAGGCTACGCTGGTCCCTCAAGGAGGCAATTTTGGAGGGTTTCAGGCCAAGAAACTCTCAAGGAAGGAGGCCTTCAAAGTGGTGACTTGTCTAGGGCATGTAGCAACCGAATTAGTGTTTGATGAGCCCTAATGGTACTGATATGAATGATGGGAGTGATGTGCCCAAATGGATCTATGACAGTTGGGGAAGGGATGTTGCATTACTACAGGTTGTTGGTTTTCCCCCCTTTTCCCCCCACTGTCTTTCATACTTTTCAACTCAGGGAGTTGAGGACAGTGGTGGGTGTAATGGCCATACTCACAAAAAATGGCACAAGTGTGATTAGTCTGTAGACTCATATTCTTGTTTTTCCTTTGTGGGTTTTTATTGGTCAGTTCCTAGTTTTGGTTCCGGTTGGGGTTGCCCATAGCCAGTGCCTGCAGAGGTTTCTGTTGATTTTTCCCCCTTGTCCAGGCTCTCCTTTTGGCTTTCTCTTTGCTTTTTTCTTAGCAAAATTAGGTGGGTTAGATATTTTCAGTTGTTCATTCGATTTCTATTATTGAGCGAGAGAAGGTTGCACTAGATTAACCCCTGCATTAGCTTGTGTTGGTGGGTTGTTCTATTGATGTATGGGGAAAAAGAAATATTGGTTCCCTTGTCCCTAATTGGCGTATGAGTTATGGGAAGGAGGAATTGGTTCCACGTTCCTAGGGGAGTATGGGCCACCTTGCGTGGGAGGGTATTAGCCACCCTACCTGGGTTGGTGTTGGTTAACCTGCATAGCATGATTCTACATAGGCATAGGTTAATGGTAATATGATGTGTAGTGTGGTGGTTCTATGGAACCAAATGGTTGGCAATTGTAATTGTATCCAAGGTACTGGAAAGTGTTGCTAGGGTGATTTTGGGCTATGGTCCTAATCAATCCATTGACAACATTGGATGTGCCTAGTGTGTCTTTAAAAGTATACAGGCATGGGGCACCCGGCAAAACATGGTAGAGGTATCTAGACTAGGTATATATAAGCTCCAACTATTGAGATTTTCTAATGGCCTCTTCCCTATTCTGTTGGGATGAATTTTCCATGTATTTTGAGATTTTTGATGTGAGAGATCTCAAAAATAGGTCGAGGAGGACTTTATCTTCAAATTGTGCTCTACATAAGCTACAATGTTTCTGCCACTCATGGATACGATCTGATATGTGTGTAGCAGGTGTTTGTTTGAATTGGGTGAAGGGTTCCAGGCCCAAGTCGTGACGGACCGGGAGCTGGAAGAATGTTAGGAATGTTGTAGCTAGGGAACTAAAGCTTCCATGTGATGTAAAATGTTGGTCAATATACCATTTCCCTACTAGCCCAGTAAGGTTTAGTTGAAACAATCATAACCAAATAGTATCATCTGTGATACTATTGGATGAACACCACAGGTGAAAATTCATGATATGGTTTAATGGGATTTCTCCCTGCCTCCCTTCGAATTTTGGAATGTCTGAAGGGATCTTCGTGGGCATGGTTAGCCAATTCTATTCACGCACAATCGGGTCATTGGTTAGCTTTCTTAAATCGGGAAGGTTTAAAGAAGCTAGAAACGGGAATTGCAAGTTTTCTGCCATCACAAAATGATTTTGGACAACTATATGAATGGGGGTTCTCTGATTAGGATGGTTACCCTAGTGGTCATTACGTGGACTCCTGGGAGGGGAATTATGGGGGCTCCCTTGGGGAGTAGTGAATGGGGTACTTTGAAGAGGAGGAATTCCAAGAAAAGCTGTATTGATAAAGGAATATCCTATAACGGTAGTTTCATGGTGTCTTCTATGCCTAAATGGTAACAAACCTGGCACTCCTCCTAGTAATGGAGGGATATTTTGAAAATGCCTAGATCGACGAGGAGTCCTAGGGTCCCTATGGTGTTGAGTAAAGTGTGTGCTACTTTGTGTGATTGAGGGAAGGAGATGATTCTCAAAGAAAATATATCACATACATAAAACAAAGCGAAAATAAAATGATTACTTTCCATTTAACTTTAGACTATGTGATCAATAAAAAAAGGTGGTTTTCATTTGTTTTTGTGTATGATAGAAGATCCTATGAATACCTATTCATCCTTGCCACTTTCAAAGTAATTAGGCCTTGTGAAGATATATTTTGATGGGTACTGGGGCAAAATCCTGAAAGAACTGGGATGCCTTCCAACAGCTAAAGAATTGACCAAGGTAATGGATGAGGCTTTGGTGTTTCCCACACCTCCACCTATAGGGATGTATGCCCTGGATTTTTTCCACTAAAGTACCTTCGTCCCACATGAGCATTTGAGTCTTTAGCTTCTTGGTATTCAATTACCAATACCAAGCACTATATGGTTCGGGTAGCCCCAAATAGTACCACACACACTGGACCTAAGTTGAACCCCCTCTGAATCAGGTCTCTACCATGATCGGGTATTCTTTTCCATGGGATGATTGAAGGATTTTAATCTCCCTAAAAATTCAATTGTTACCTCTCAAAGATGTAACATGACCATGGTGGCTTATGGGATGCATACCCCCAATGGTCCTAACCTGAACTATAAATTCTTTGGTGGCCCCTGTGGGGAATTTAGTTGGTTCAAGTTATGGTTGCTTTTAAGGGTCTTACTTTTCTTTAGGGTGTGAGATGTAAGATGAAATAAGATAAGTATCAAAATATTTAGAAAATGCATGCCTTCTAATACCAATCTTATAGAATCTTAGTGTGTAATATGTAATTATGTGAAAGTGATCAAGTGAGCATGCAAAGTGTGATAAAATGTGGATATTCAGTGAACTATTACAATATCCTCCTAATTACACTAAATTTCAATTGTTCCTTGCATGAAAAAGAAATGATGTGCAGATAATGGGCCACTTACTCTTTCTCGTAATACACTATGTGTGACTAAAGGGAGATGGGAAACACAAGTGCGTTAAGAAGCCTTTCATATGTTAGCCTAGGTTCGCCTAAAATCCACAACGGAAGCATAGATTACTTGCTTTCTATAATGACACTTTTCCCTATTCCCAAAACTAATGAAATGAAAAAAAAAAATCTTTGGTTAGTAAGAAGATTTGTGGATGATATGCAACTTACTCCTTTACTAATTAAGCTATGTGGTTTGCAAAAGATAGAAAAATAGATTGAAAAATATGTGTGGAATTCGGCCACTTACTTTTCCCCCTAATTAAGCTATATGAGAATTTGAAATAAAAATGAAGATAATCTAATTACCCTACTAATTTTGATTGGTAGAGCAATTAAGTAATCTAAACTTGCTGGAAAAAAAAATGTGGAGGTGAAGGAAATTCACTAAAAGTTGCCAATCACCTAAAAAAAGTGAAATTATGAGGAATTTTTACTTGTTTAGAAACTGCATGGGTTTCCCGGAAAAGCCCTAGCTACATGTCTATTTGAGCATAAGTCACGGCCTACACATTTTTCCATCAAAAAGTTGTGTTGTCGACAAAAAAACTGTAAATAGGTAAGTTTCTCAACCACTAATAGGTTCAAAAGGTCCTGCAAAAATTCCATAGAGTTGAAGCATGCCTTCTAAGGTGATAATGAATAGAGAAGGCCCTACAGACACAACCATTTAGAGTAAATAAAAACCAACATTGGTGTCACCAATATTGTTGTAGTATTTTTGTAATAATGGTGTACCAAAATAAACTTTCTTAGCAATAGGTTGTTCCCTGCAAAGAAAAACAAGAAGTTTGGTTGTTGTTACTGGACAAGCATGAAGAAACAAAGTATTGCAAATGGTGGAAACAATACATAAACTAACATAAACTAAAACAAAGATATAAACACACAAATAATGCTTAATGAAGCAAACAAGTCAACATAATCATGGAAAATGGCTCCCTTTATTGACTTTTGGTGGTAGAAGATGAATACAAATAGTAGAATACTAAAAAATTGAAGAGAATTATTTGAGCTATGGTGCTCAAAAATCCTCAGCAAGGAGGTTCTTTTCTTCACTCTCTTTTCAAGATTTTCCTCTCTATCCAAGAAGTATCAAGGCTTTCTTAATGGTGAAATCATGTCCACACTAGAGTGATGGATTTCTAAGAAGCAATTATGCCAACACAATAGTGCTCTACTTCTTCTACTTCAACAATGAAATGAAGGTTTTCTCTGATAGCAATTTGGCCAGCATAAAATTTTCTTTATTTTTGGTTCTCCCATGGCCTGTTTATATAGAATTTTTTGAATCCCTCTTCCCTCTCTTGGTTCATGAATGAAAATGACTTATGAATAGGACAAGAGGATTCCTTTGAGGGTTGCATATCTTCAGGGTGACTCAAATTCAATTATCTTCAACTGAAATCCTATTATGGAATCATCTTCCAAGCATGGGAAGTGGTCCCAAATTGTTGAGTCAACCATTTATTCGATGATGCGATTTAAAAAAAAAATACTACGCGTCGTGTAGATATCGAAGGGAAATTCGTGTAGTCCTGAATTTTTAATTCAATATACATTGGACCTTAGGAGATTTTTTTTATTTTTTTTTTTATCTTCATACTTTCTTTCTTTTTATATTCGCTTGTGCATTCTATTGGACTACTTTTGGTGTCGTTTGGACTGTACAAATATGTGTATGGTTTTCTGGTGTTAAAAATATTGATCACACTACATATTGGGAGGCTTTGGATCAAGAAGGTTCCTTCGTGGAATCACATACAATCTTGGGTGCAGATCTATATTTCACAACTTCTCTCTAGGATCTTTGGGGGTCAATCCTGTGTTTGGATCCTCATAGTTATTTCTTTTCAATATTTTATCATCAACCATTGTATAATCAATATTGAATTTGTAAAACTACTTCCTGCTTGGAGAAATGACTGATCAAATGGTAGTGAAGTTTCCAAATAGCTTGACCACTTTCTTATTTAAGAATAAATATGGAATTTAGATTGTGTCATCAAATCTTCTATTGAATCAGGGGGAGTATCTAACCATAAACCAATCCTCCTACATGTTAGTCCTAGGGGTAATTCCCACTCCTATTCATTCTATTTCAACCCTTCATGGTTATAATAGAAAGAACAATACTCCATCATTCAATCATCATGGGTTCACTTGCCCCCCCTGTAAGGACTTGTCATAATTGGAATTGTTGGAGGTATAACAAAAACTCTCTGAGATCCATTCATATTTTAGTATAGAGTTTTTCTCCTCAATGTCATTACAATAGTTGTGCATCCTCAAAGAAAGAATCCACTCGCTATTGTTGCTAGAAGAAGAGAGATAATGCCTTAAAAGTAGATAAATCTAGCTTGAATTTTGTGATAATATTACTAAATTTTTTCATTAATATGAAAATTTCAAGAAACAAAGAAATATTATTTGGGAGATAAAAATAAAATATGGAACATCACTACAACCCTTGAAGAAAAAATGAGAGGTGTGTTCCTGTTATTTCCAATTTCTCTATCAAGCTCCCTTAGGATGCCCCATGCACTCCCTTCTTCATGTTATATCTATATGCTCTTCTAGTATTTTTGAAGAAATGAACTCATACCTGTATGAGGATGTGTTGAAAGGCGAGACTCTAGCATATTTAAAGTCCATGCAGAACTCCAAAATCCTAAGACCGAATGGCTTGCCAGTAAAATTTAACCTATGTTTTATGATCTCCTAAAAGAGGACCATTTATAGGTGGTTATGGAATTAAAGAATTAGGGAAAAAATTTGGGTTCGATAAACACTAAATTTTTCATGTTTCATACCCAAGACTTAGGATGGCACATCATCTATGGATTATTGTTGTATCACTTGGTAATATGTCCTTTTCAAACTCATATCAAAATTAATTGCTAGAAGGCTCAAGGCCATTCTAAGCTCATAAATTTCACAGGAACAATTCTGCCTCCTTCATAATTGAAACATCCTCGAGGTGGTTGTTGTTGTTGCATGGGAGGTCATGCATCACATAAAAATTACAAAATCTAGTGCTATCCTTCATAAATAAAACTTTTCAAAGGCTTTTTATAGGGTTGAATACTCTTTTATGTAGAGTCTCCTCATTCAAATGGGTATGGAACTCTCAACCATCAATTAGATAATGGATGGTATACAATTTGTCACATTTGCAACCCTCATCAATAGGACTCCCACTAGGTTTTTCAGCGCTTCTAGGGGGCTTCACCAAGGATGCCCCCTTTCCCCATTTATTTTTCTACTAGTTATAGAAGCTCTCAGTAACCTCTTGGATCCATATAAGTTCACTGGAAATATTAAGGGAATAAATTTCTCTAATGTAGTACAAGTCACACACCTCCACTTCATGGATAATGTCCTTCCATGTATATAGGGCAATAGAAGGAACATTACAATATTGAAAACTATATTGGAATTATTTTGTAAATCTATAGGTATGATCATAAACTCTTAGAAATATGTTTTTCTTTGCAATGATACCTCATATCTAGCTCACTCTCTAGTTAGTGAAACATTCCCCTTCCCAACAAATTCACTAGAGGAGCGCTTTAAATATATTGGTTTCTTTTTGAAACTCAACAAATATTGAAAGGTAGATTGGGTTTGTCTCATTAAGAAATTTGAAGCCAAAATTTCAATATGGACTCACCACTTACTCTCTCGTAGAGGGAACCTCATTTTATTGAAATTTGTATTAGAAAGTATTCCATTTTATTAGTTATCCATTTATTTGGTCCCCGAGGGCATGTTAAATAACATATGTCTCAACTTTAGTTATCTATGGATGTGAGCTTGATCCAATCCTAGTATTGCATTGGTAAGGTGGTCTAGGCTTGTGGCTTTGAGAGAATTTGGGGGTTCAAGGCTAAAAAATATTTATTTTTGCTAAAGCCTTAGCAGAAAGGATATATGGAGGATGATTACATGTGTTACACTTTGGAGAAACGTGACTTTCTCTAAGTATCGTATAGGTTTAACTATCATTGAATGCATATGTATTCCTAATAACCCCTCCATGGGTTCTATAATAGGGAAATATATGGTGGCTTCCTTTGCATTTATTGGGAAGTGGATTGTTTGGAAAATTGGCAATGAATCCCAAGTCATAATTGGAAGGGATCCATTTTATGGGGCAGGCGATGATTTTGTGTTGTCTCCTCTATTACTAAAATATTTGTAGGCTACTAATATTTATTTACTATTTGATGCCTTGACGAACATCCCACAAGTGAGAGTTCATGTTGCTTGGAAATTAGCTTAGAATCATGGATTGGTAGGTGATTTGGAAATGGAATGGGAGAAATATGTACAACTCCTCACACACAACTTCATTTCCCTTAAGTCGAATACTCTTGATACACTCTGTTGGTAAAAGAAACCTAAGTACATGAGCCTTTACAACAAATCTTGGCTATAAGGCATGTATTGAGGACCACTTTGAACGAACCAAAGTTTTGTGGTGGAGGGCCTTCTAGAAAACCGACGCCCCACTCAAATCTAAAATTTATTTTTGGCTTGCTCTCAGCAATAAGCTCCTCACTTGCAAGGTCCTCATAGCCTATGGATGACAAGAACCAAGCCATTTCATTTTATGCCAACATCATGGAGAGACCAGAATACATATTTTTGTCAAGTTTCCATATGTTACACATGTATTCTTTCATTTATATTCAACAACCAATCCCAAATCCCATTGGTTTACAAGCTCAACCTCATAATCGGTAAGAAGGTGGCTTCTTAACAAAATAGGTTGATCATATTTTGGTCTCCCATGTATATTAATCAATGGAGACAATATTCTTCTTTAGACTCGGAACAAGCATCACATCCTTGTGTCTGAGAGAAGGTGACTATACCAATCCTATTCGTGTTTTACCTTCCATAAAATCGCATCTCGATGTGCATCTGGAGATCCTTCTCCTCCAAAATACTGAAAAAATCTCTATTCCCCGCCATATGGAACGAGGCACCATTATCCAGGTACCACACGCTTCCACTCACTATACTGGCCATGCATACAATGAGAGTAAACTCATGCTCGAACTGGAGCTTCACTTGTTTCTCCTCCTGAGGTGTTATTGCTTGTCTTCTTGTGTGGATACCTCGTGGCATAGTGCCTGAATTCATGACAATGAAATAACTTGATTCTAGACAAGTCTTTCTTCTTGCCCCCTTAACTAGATTCTACTTTGGATTGGGATTTATTCCCTTTCCCTTTCTTTTCATTTTCATCCAAGGCACAACTTTCCTCATCCTTGCCCTTGGATGAAGTCTTGTCTCTAGTATTTTGCCTTATTTCCTCTTGTACCAAATCGGACCATAGGCATTCCCAATTTGGTAGTTTTCCCTCCCATTCACCGAATCTTGATAGTTGTGCCAATTCATGGGAATGCCTAGAAGGGCCAGGCTTACCAAATCATCCTCTTCTATAGTAACATCAACTTGACCAAGTTCATCATGACATTGTGTGAACCTTCTCGGGTACAATGGAATGGTCTCGTTTCTTTGCATCTTGATATTTTGAAGTTTTCCTTGAGCACTAGCTTCCTGTGGTCACTACTATTCTGGAATAGTTCTGCCAATACCTGCCAAATTTCATATGGAGTCTCTTTCCCATGGATATTTTGTTGGAAATAGCAACAAGAAATGCTAAAAATAGCATTTCAGGTACCAATGTTGGACATAGCAACAAGGAATGAAAAAAGGGAAATGCTAAAAATAGCATTGCTATAAATAGTATTTCGGGATAGATTCCAATTTTAGTTAGTCCCTGAACTAAAATTGAAAACTAAAATTCAAATTTGATCTTAGTAGTTGTTTGTAAAATAATTAATTAATTCATATTGAGTTAATTAGTTGTAGAAAATCAAACATGAAGTCTATGTGAAGACATGCAACAGTTTCTCCATTGATTGAGGAAGTTATCCCTTGATTAAAGGAGATCAGGATGAGTTGTACTTTGAGTTGTAATTAGTTAGCTCAGTTAACTGAGTTAATTCCACTTAGATTAGTTCCAATAGTTTGTGTAATTAATTGTGAGTTCAGTTAGTTAATGCATGCAAGCATGTAACTATTGCACTTGAGATAACTAAATATTCTCTCATAAATAACTCATGCATGTCAGTTCAATCAGAGACCCAGTTGAGACTAGAGGAAGGGATAGTGTACTATCAGTTGGAGGAATTTTCCTATATAGGAAACTCATCCATGCAGAAGGAATTATCTCCTTCAGGATTGCGCAGTTACTTCTGAGTTTGGTGAGTTGTGTGAGAGGTTAATTCACACAGGTGGCAGCATTGGACCCCGGGAGAAACTGCGCAAGGAAATAGGAGGCTTGGAGGGCAGAGGAGAAGGTTTGTGAGAAGCCTTTGACCATCTATGAGTAGCAGTAGGATTGTAATGAGAGCAGGATAGCTTCTGAGCTAATGCTTTATGTAATCTAGACATATTTCCACTTGTATGATAATACAGAGATCAGGGTTTTTAGATGAGGCTTTCCCGAGAGCATTCTTCTGTGTTTCATGTGTATGATTTCTTCTTCTCTGTTATATGTGTTCTGATTGATCTAGCTCAAATTGATTAAGCTTCCGCAAAGTTTGATTATAGAAGTAGATCTAGTATTTTGCTTTAGTATATTGCATTGTCAGGTGATCTACAGTGGGAAATTCTACACGGTATCAGAGCAAAGGTTATCAAAGCGAAGAAAAGTATACATAGAAGGGAGAAGTTTGGAGTTTCAAGTTCCTGATTATAGAATTCAAATTCTTATCACATCTCAACTTTCACAAATGGCGTTCAACGGTTTGAGACTCAAGTATGCCCTTGATGGCAGCTTGAATTATATAGCCTGGAAGGATCACATGGAAGTAGTATTAGAGGACAACGGTCTAGAGGACTTCATTGATCAAGAAGTCCCCAAGACAACAATAGCTAATGCTACAGAATTGGCGGAATGGAAGAAATGTGTGTCTAGAGCAAGGAGAATCCTTCTGGAGGGAGTTCGAGACCACATAGTCTTGAGTCTCCATGGGAAGGAGACACCGTTTTCAATGTAGAAAACAATGAAATATCTATATCAGAAGAGCAACGGTCAGAGGAAGTTGGTGCTGAAAGACAAGCTTCAGAAAATCAAGTGTGTAAAGGGCGACATGATCTCTACATATCTAAACAAGCTCACCACCTGCATGGATGAGCTTGGAAGTGTAGGGATCACGACAACTGATGATGACATGGTAAGTATTGCTCTCCTCGGTCTTCCTAAGAGCTGGCATAGCTACTAAGACTTGATAAATGGAAGAGAGAAACTGCCAGATTAGGAATGACTTTGGTTGGATCTGATGCAGGAGGAGATAAGGAGAAGCACCAGAGATGGTTCTTCATCTAAGGAGGATGAAGAAAATTGTGCCTTAGCAAGTAAGGCAAAGAAAGGGAAGGAGAAGGATTCTCATCCCAAATCGATTTCTTCCTATGGTGGGAAGAAGTTTGACAAACCGAAAGTGCGATGCTTTCATTGTCATGAGGTGGGCCATTTTGCCACAAATTGTCCACTGAAGAAATTCAAGAAGGGATCCAAGGAAGGATCTGAAGGTGAGGCATTGGCCTCACAGTTCAAGTTGGACTTCACCCTCTTCGCATGGATGGTTTTATCCATGGTGGGATGTGCTTGGTTTCTTGGCAATGGAGCTTCATTCCACATGACCGGCAATAAGAGTTTTGTTCAGTACCTTGGAGGAGAAAAATCTCCAGATACTCATAGCGACGGGTAATGATGAAAAGTATAGTGTCTCAGGAGTAGGCATAGTTGTTCTTTAAAGGGAGCATGGAGCTCGCATTACCTTGACAAATGTGAAGTATGTGCTAGCACTAAAGAAAAACTTGGTATCGATTGCAATGCTAGAAGACAAAGGCTATGATGTAGTCTTCAGTAAGGGAAAGGTTTCCCCTAGACACGTCACCACGAGACAGGTGAAGCAGATTGGTTCACAAATCAAGAACCTGTATGCCCTTGAGGTTCAAGATGCATGCAAAGCCTTGGTGGTTGAGAGGGAGAGTACATTACCTCTCAACATGCAGCACCAGAAGAAGTCTCAGACAATTGTGGAGGAGCCACAATTGGTGAAGCAGCTTCAAGAGGTTGTGGAGCAGCCACAACTAAAGAAGCCGAGAGGAGACCAAGTGGAGGCATCCACCCATGTAGAGACCTCTAGTAGGGGGAAATTTTGAGCTAAGTGGGTAGAGGGATCACATGCATCCATACCTCCAGGTCGGAGGTGGGGCGATGTGGAGTGATAGTCCCAAGAAGGCTAGAATAGGGGCATGATCATTGAGGTACCCAACCTCTTTGATTAGACCTTGCTACGAGAGTCCCGATGAGGAGTAGCAGGATTGGATGAGTAGGTAGAGACAGATGCAGATGGAGCGGCAAAGAGAGCTACAGTGCAGGAATCCTAGGACAGTGCAGAGCTAGGAGGTTGCAACAATGCAGGAGGCAAAGGAGTGTTGCACCAATGCAGGAGGGCACAGAGAGGTGTGCAACGATGTGAGATGCATGGAGTGTTGCAGCAACTCAGAGGTTACAGAGGGAGCACTTTTCGGCAACAGAGGAAGCTTTAGCATCAAAGGATGTTTCTAGCCCAATGGGGAGGTCAGTTGGGAGATTTTTTGTTTCTAGAGTTTCTAGAGCAACAACACTTGGGAGAAGTGTTGCATGCAGAACATTCCAAAGGTTTAGGATCAAGTTCGATTTGGATGCCTTTCTTGTTGAGAGGGAGTGTTGGAAATAGCAACAAGAAATGCTAAAAATAGCATTGCTATAAATAGCATTTCAGGTACCAGTGTTGGACATAGCAACAAGGAATGAAAAAATGGAAATGCTAAAAATAGCATTGCTATAAATAGTATTTTGGGATAGATTCCAATTTTAGTTAGTCCCTGAACTAAAATTGAAAATTCAAATTAAAATTTGATCTTAGTAGCTATTTGTAAAATAATTAATTAACTCATCTTGAGTTAATTAATTGTAGAAAATCAAACATGAAGTCTATGTGAATACATGCAACAGTTTTTCCATTGATTGAGGAAGTTATCCATTGATTAAAGGAGATCAGGATGAGTTGTACTTTGAGTTGTAATTTGTTAGGTCAGTTAACTGAGTTAAGTCCACTTAGATTAGTTCCAACAGTTTGTGGAATTAATTGTAAGTTCAATTAGTTAATGCATGCATGCATGTAACTACTACACTTTAAATAACTGAATATTCTCTCATAAATAAATCATGCATGTCAGTTCAATCAGAGACCTAGTTGAGACTAGAGGAAGGGACAGTGTACTATCAGTTGGATGAATTTTCCTATATAGGAAACTCATCCATGCAGAAGGAATTACCTCCTTCAGGATTGCGCAATTACTTCTGAGTTTGGTGAGTTGTGTGAGAGGTGAATTCACACAAGTGGTAGCAATGGACCCCAGGAGAAACTGCGCAAGGAAATAGGAGGCTTGGAGGGCAAAGGAGAAGGTTTGTGAGAAGCCTTTGATTGTCTATGAGCAGCAGTAGGATTGTACTGAGAGTAGGATAGCTTGTGAGCTAATGCTTTGTGTAATCCAAACATATTTCCACTTGTATGACAATATATAGATTGGGGTTTTTAGCTAAGGCTTTCCCCAGAGTATTCTTCTGTGTTCATGTGTGATTGCTTTCTCATTCTTTGTTATATGTGTTCTATTTGATCTTGCTCATAATCGATTAAGCTTCCGCAAGTTTGTTGTAGAAGTATATCTTGTATTTTGCTTTAGTATATTGCATAATCTGTTGATCTACAGTGGGAAATTCTACATATTTGAGACAATATGGTCTCATACTCCCTCCAATATGATTCTCCTCACCTTGGCTACATACTTCTTCCATTCTGCTAGATCCTTAGCATAAGATGTTGTTGGTTTTGGAATATAATTATCAATGAATTTCTTCAACCCGTTATCTTCCAGAACTACCTCCATATGATCCTTCCATGTAGCATAATTTGAGCTTCCCTCAAGGGAATACTCGAGCCTTAGTCCATTGAAATCCATCTTCTTAATCCTAAAGAAAACCTGCAACACTGATCTTTAAATTCGAACCTCCTACAATGACAACTTTGAAATCTCTGCTCTATAATGATTCCAACTCTAATACCATGTATACATTACGATGTGTATGATCTGTTTTTGAATTTTAGTTGTGTTGTGATAATTTAAATTACAGATTTATAAAAACATGCTTGTTCATTACTTCCTGCGGTTAGATTTCCTTAGGTTGTTTGGTGATTGAAACAGGTAAATTTCATCAAGTTTAAAGTGACATTCATAAGAAAAATAGGTTAAAGGAACAATGTTGAACAGTAGCAATAAAAATTATAGCAAACCATCAAAGAGACACTTTAACATAGTGTTTTGATGAAGGAGTTCACCCCTCCTAGGCTACATCTCCTTGGTCCAACTTCCATGGCTTAGGCCTTTGTATTAGAACAATATGGAAAAAAAAAATGTTTACAAAGATCTACTACTCCTGATACTTGCACCAATGTGTTCATAATGTCGAAATTATCTAGGAACACCTTTTCCTAATCTCAATTTGGTCGAAAATTGCTCTAGTTATGCCTCTCACAGTTTTTCCCTAGAAAATCTCCTCTAAAACTGGAATAACTCCAGTTAGGGCCGCTAATTTTGGGGTTGGCACCAAAAATGGTGGATTCCACTAAAACACTGCCAATTTAACTCCAGATTAATTAAATTCTAACCCATTTTTAACTGGAAGATCAGTGCTAATCACGCAGATTAGGCTAAGCATAACCCGAAACCGTTGGCAGTCTCTATGGAGGGTTCATATGTTGTGGTTAGTGGCATTATCTCCTCGCCACCTGTTTAACTAACGTTAACTGCAAATTGTGATATGCGTTCACATATCATAGAGACTATTGGAGCTTTGGAGCCGATGGAGGTTAACATAACCATCACCGCAAACCTTGATATGTGTTCACATGGCTTAGCGATAACTGTTAGGGTGACGGTTTATGGAGTTGCCTGCCTAACTATTTTCGGTAAATGTGGCCTATTCACATGTGGAGGGCTGGCCTACGGGCTGGCTCTCCTAACATCCCATTCCAAATGCAATAAAATTCAAATACAAATGGTCCACCATACGGTTAAGTGACAACCGGTAGCAGAGTTGGTTGAAGGCTTGGTCTGTAGCTAGGAGGTCACGGGGTCGAACCTCGATGCCTCCACAGTATATTTTGTTGAACATACCTCTTCCTAGGCCATTGGGAGGTGGCACGTGGTGGCCTCTAGGCTTTCCACGTGGCATTCTCTCATTGGTCCAAAACCAACCAATCAAACTACACCACATCAGCAATCTGAAACCCAATAAGAACAGGACACTTGTCGAGACATGATTGAATGTTGACCAAGTTGACCCTACCTAGTCACTTTCCACATCAGCAGTATGGATTACTGACTGTCTGTTGACATAGCGAATTTTTGCTATACCAACAAGGGGAACTAACCCGATCACAGATCCCAATTAGATCTGCTTTTGTTTGGAGTGGCTAGTTCCAATGGGTTTTAAAGGACCCCGTGAACTGTTATAAGTGTTGAGAGATGGTTTCTTGGAGGAAGACTTCAATTAGATCAACAAAAGAAACATCTAACCTATATGAATCAAATCCTATCTAAAATACTTAAGCTACTCTAATATAGTCCTAACTATCCTAATCTATCCCATAGGAGCAAAACAAAAGGAGGTTAAACATCATATATGAATCCCAAGTCCAAATGAATCAATTAATGATCCAAATAAAAACAAGGTTGTATTAAATCCTAATCACAATCCAATTACTTATACAGGAATATACATTCCTTTCCATACAAATATGTTATGAAATCAGCTCACAAAAAGATAGAAAAGATAGATCAACTCCTTAGAATTCAGCCTCTTCAAGGAGGCAACCTACTTTACATTACGTAAATGAGCAATTCTTGGATGATACAAATGAAAAGACCTCCTTTCTATATATAGGAGTCTAAGGGGCCATAACATAACCAGAGCCGACATAACAATAATAATGTAAGGGAACAATAATAACAATAGTGGGCTTCTATGGGGCACAATAGTAACAATATGGGCACTATATGGGTACATCAATATAATAAGTGGGTTCTACTAATAACAATAAGGGGTTACACTAGTAGTATAGGGACCTAACATGCCCCTCTCCTTCAAAAAGAATTGTCCTCAACGCATGAGTAGTTCTTGATGCTTCTGTATAAAATTCTTGTCCTCCCATGTGGAATCTTCAGCGGGTAAGTTCTTCCACTTGATGAGATACTCTGAAATTGATCGATTTCGTAGCTGTCGAGTTCTTGTTTCTATGATTGCTCCAGGTTCCAATATGATTTTTCCTTCCTCTTCGATTTCTGGCAATATTGTTTGAATTGGGATCTTTTGCAACTTTTGAATAAGTGGCCATACTTCTTCATCCTTCTTCCATTCATCCCTTGCTTCGTTTATCCAATTTGGTTGGATAATAGAAATAGCACAAAACAATGCTTCCACATCCTCATCCTTGAAGAGTCTTCCCATTCGGTAAGGTTGTCATTTTTTAAGTGCATGTAGTATTGCCAACATTTCCTTCTCATAAATAGCTTGCTTGAGATGTAGCAGTAAAAATACCCAATCACCTACATCAAAACATTTTTCACTACAATGTTGATCTACCTGTTGTTTAGTTTGATTTTGCACCGAAGTGGTGTTATCCTTTAAAATTTGGAGAACTTGTTGTTGATGCTCGATGTGATCTTTCACTGCTTGAACCTTTTTCTTCTTGATATGTCCTTCTATCTCTAGAGTTTGAGGAGTGGTAATTTCTTCCAATCCTTTACAAGATATGGTCGGATTCATTTCTTGATGCTCGATGTGATCTTTCACTTCTTGAACATTTTTCTTCTTGATATGTGCTTCTATATTGATAGTTTGAGGAGTGGTAATTTCGACAAATGAATTACAAGATATGGTTGGATTCATTCTTCTTTCTCTGGGGTGGGGTCCTGGCGTATATCTTCTTCTTTTGATGTTTCTTGATCCTTTTCTTCCTCCTCTTCATATTCTATGTAAAATAATTTCTTCTCAGCACACTTATGACCTTTAGTGCATTTGCTATCACAATTGTAACAAAGTCTTTTTTCTCTTTTTTCTTCCAATTGTTGTGGTGTAACCCTTGTAGGTCGTGGAAGGCTAGGAGAAACAGCAGTTCCATCTTTATAGTTGTGAGGGGTATGCTTCCTAGTTTCCATAATTTTGCTTTCCACTATGTCACAAAGCCCTTTTACTCTTTCCAATTGTTGTGGTGTTGCTCTAAAGAAGGTGTTGCTCTTTGTATCCTCATAATGTGCTATCATTTCCTCCGTGAAAATTGACCACGTAACAAGTTGTTTACGAGAACAAAGCCCTTCATACCATAAAAGTTGATCTGATCCTAAATATGAAGATGCAATACATACATTTTGTAACAGTGGTACACCATGTAGATGAAAATATTGCTCCATCTGAAGTATCCAATTTACCAGATCCATGCCATCAAACTTCCTCATCTTGCTTTTTCTTGATTTTAGGAGCTCGATCTTGAAACGATTGTAACTCTGTACTTTCGTATCTTTAAGTTCTGAAATTGTGGCCTGTAGTAGCACTCTGTGTCCTCTTTCCACTGCCACCAGTCTGATCCAAATTGGATTCTCCAAGAAAGAGTTATGCACAATCTCCCAATATGACCTGATTATAGAGCTTTCCAGAAGAGCGAACTTGTATGAAGTTCCACGTGTCCTTGTTTCGACCTTTGGCTTTGAAAAATATCTACAAGAAACTACAGTCCTTCCTCTTTCTGTACCTTCTTACGAAATTTCAATCTGATGCTCAGAGAGAAAGTTATGACAATTTTCCCCAGGTCGCCTGTTTGGAATGTAATTCAGGAGTCTACAAAAAGACCAACTTCCTTAGATCATATCTCCGCAAATATAGCGCGAAAAGCTCTGAAATCCGGACTCGAGATTTAGCGCAATTTCTTCTCAAATGGGTTTTTTTTAGCTTCTGAAACGTCGCAAAAACAAATTTATAGTGAAAATGCCACGATGACCTGTTTGGAGCAGCAAAACCCTAGAATCCAAAGCTCTGATACCAAATGTTATGAAACCAGCTCACAAAAAGATAGAAAAGATAGATCAACGCCTTAGAATTCAGCCTCTTCGAGGGGGAAACCTCCTTTACATTACATAAATGAACAATTCTTGGATGATACAAATGAAAGGACATCCTTTCTATATATAGGAGTCTAAGGGGTCATAACATAATCAGAGCCGACATAACAATAATAATGTAAGGGCACAATAATAACAATAGTGGGCTTCTATGGGGCACAATAGTAACAATATGGGCACTACATGGGTACATCAATATAATAAGTGGGTTTTACTAATAACAATAAGGGGTTACACTAGTAGTATAGGGGCCTCACAAAATAACACTTGCAACTGATGTTTAACAAAATCTGGAATCAGCAACCTTTCATGAATTATCAATGCTATTGAATTAAATTCAAATAACCAAGGACAACCATGAACTGGTAGTTAACAATATGCACAAAGCAAATCACATTTATCTTCGTGCCAACGACAACACACTGATTCTAAACATATGAAGGAAAAGGAAAATAAATCTGAAACATAAGCTCCTTCTTGAACCAAGCGGTCCTCTTTATTCACAATAAATCAAAGATGTTTTCTCCAAACAAAAATCGCTTTCCTCCTATCTAGAGGTAATATTTATGCCTCAGGCCCTGGCGCCTCGTCTTCCCCTGTTCTTGTCAATATACCGATCAGAATACACAGAGGTAGAGCCATCAGTGTCACTGCTGACATGTAGAAGGTGTTTCCTGTCACTGGAGCGCTTCATTTCCCTGGCGAAATGAATAGATGTTGATTAGAAGAGGATGACTGTGTGTCATCTCTTCATGATGAAACCTGGAGAAATTTTCACCTTCGGAATACACAGGCAACACCTAGAAAGATGACCACCAACACCTGAAGCCAAATCTTTAAATAAAACATATCCGCATAGGTGACTCTTCGTATTCGCTCATGCATCTTTTATCTGGAGTCATACTTGAAGCTTATGCATCCATTCTTTGACCTCGCTTGCCTTCTCTCGGTCCTCACCTGCAGAGATAACCAATCATCAGTCATACTTATACAAATATGATAAAATGCTAAAAAAAAACAAAATCTGACTTACACTGAAAATCATTGCATAACACCGAACCAGATGGTATTTCGAAAGGGGTCTAAGTGGTAACTGGTATTGCGAGGAAGGCCCCTGATTCCACTCTTCAAGTGACACGTAGTAGCTTATGAGGAAAGAGAATATTGCTTTTCAGGCGGGTATTCCTCGAGCAACTCATTCACCCGAAATCCGCGTGGACCATTAGATCCACGAAGGATAGATCAACGGCGGAGGGACTTGACACAGGAAAAAAATGGAAAACCCCATGGTCAGGTCGTACAGCCGGACTTCAAATCTTATGACCTGTCTTTTATAATCCCTTTGGATCCACAACATAAGCTTTCCCTTTTGAAAACCCTGGCCACAACATATTTTCGAATGCACAGGAAAACACGGGAAAACAATGGCTGGACCCTAAGGCAAACTTCAAAATTTATGTACCAGATCTATAACCATTGTTGGGTGCGCCATATGGGATTTTCATTAAAAATCGTGACCACAACCTTTTATTGAATACACAGGAATATACGTGAAAACCCACAGCCAGGCCGTACAGCCGAACTTCAAAAATTATATACTAGAGCTTATAATCATTGGCGGGTCCGTCGTATCGCAAATTGCTTTATATATAAACCATGAACTCTACCCATTGCGATAAGCTATTGGGGAGGTGGACCTGAAATACATATGAGCTGGGTTAATAATCCTTTCGAGTCTGCAGTATAACACTCTCCTTTGAAAATCGGGTCCGGAATGTTTTATCAAAAATACAAAGGAATACATGGGAAAACCTGTGGCCAAGCTGTACAGCCAAACTTCAAAATTTATGCACCCGAATTGATAGTTATCGACGTGTCTGGAATATCACAGCGCGCCTTATATAAATCTCTTGAGTTCTGTCGATTGTGATATGTGATTGGGGCTCGAGACCCAATAATATATATATCACGGTTAATAAAGCCATCGGGTCCAGAAGACAAGTGCGCTTTATATATATGTATAGCCTTGGGATCCAGCCGATAGTGATATGTGATATGTTTCCAGACCCGATATTATATATATATATTGCAGTTAATAGAGCCATCAGGTCCAGAAGACAGGTGCACTTTTTTTTATATATAGCCTTATGACTTGGTCGATTGCGATATGTGATGGGACTCCAGACCCGATATTTATATAATATGGTTAATAAAGCCATCGGGTCCAGAGTATAGTGGTACGCATCATGCCTTAGTGTTGATTCCGATAGGTGAAAAGGGGTGATTTAGCCATTTTTTTGAGTATTTTATTATAAAGAGTTATAATGGAGATGAAGGTGCGATGGAAGGTTTTTGAGGGTTGAAAAGGTGCCGATGGAGGGTATGAATGAAGTACTAGAAAGGGTTATAAATGGATCATGCAACAGATGTTTAAAGAGGGGGGCTTAACCATTAGGAATTGGAGATTCGGCTCGGCAATGAGTTAGTCTCTGGGATAAAATAAATCATTCAGAGAGGTGAAAGATAAACTTTAGGGGACCCATTCAAAATTGCTACCAAGGAAGTTTTTGATAAGGTGGTGGTTGTGGCCACAACAAATGGTAAACCGCTGGGCAAACCAGTTATCTTTGTTTCCAAATAAACCTTGGATCACTAGAACATTAGGGTGTTAAGATAAACTTGAAATGCAAACTGTATAGATGGACAAGCATGGGTTCCACTTCAACATTAATTTCTTCAGGTGGGACAGAGACAAATAACTTCTTCTTACTGATATGGTTTTGACAGGCATTCTCCAATGGTAGTATTATGGGATTTATTGACTTTCCTTTACCTGTTTCCTACTTTCAAAAGCCCTTTCAGAGCCATCACTGGTCTGTCAATACCTTTTTATGTGTGTACCTCAGCTCTTTATTTCTCATCAAACTTGATGTAGATATGTTTATTTCACTTTATATGAGAATTTCAGTGCCATATTTTCATATGATTGAATGGGGCACAGTCATGGATCATGCCATATTTTTAAACTGCTTAAGCAAGGTTCGGCTTGTTGTGTCAACTAGTACTCTGAGCCCAGCAACAATCCTTACTCTAAACGGCTTCCCAAACAACCTGTCCTTCTAGATTGGCACAAATACTTGACATTTCATTTTCTTTTAAATAAGTCCTTCCATATTCAGGCACAAGGACTAGAGCATAATTGGATTTGCAACATGGTATATGACAGTGAGTTTAGCACATGAAAGTAGATTTACTTGTAGATAACAGGTATTGGACAATTTAGTGTGGTGGATGGGACCAATGGAGAATGACTGCAAACCTTACAGGCAAGTATAGGCTAGGTCTGAGTGGGATTTATTCAAAATGCAGCATCCCTCCATGCCAGTCCAGCTGTAGTTACACATTTTTTGTTTTATAAAGATGCCCCTACATGCTCCAGATATCCAAGTTATCAATAGATCTTACCTAGTTCTCAACGGATGCCAATGAGTGCCTTTGGTTTGAATTCCACAACTGATTTTCAAGTTCTCATGGGTTGATTGAAAATTTGTTTGATTTGCAAGGTAATGATGGATTTAGGATCAGCAGACTTATCAATAGGTTAATGAAGGAGGCGAAAGCTGAAGGTGGAAAATGCGGGAAATCTAAAAGGTAAAAATGAGACTAGAGGACTAAAATCAGTTGGTTGAAAAGGACTACAATTTAAAATAGAAAGAAAACAAACTTTGCAGAAAAACAAGAAAGGAAAAAATGGAAATGTAACTAAACTAACAACAAAAATAAAATGAATCCTAACCTATTCAGGAGATAACCACCATGTGGTGGCTACTGGAAGTATCTCTTTAGATGTTGGCCATTAACAAGGAGTTCTTTATTTTCTCCCTGTAAAGTTTTCAACCTGTAAGTTCCTTGACCAATTTTTTCCACAACTTGGAATGGGCCCAGCCATAAGTGTTGTAATTTCGTGTGTTTACCTTTTGGCTCATTCAACTTGTTCCATTTCAGGACTAGCTCTCCTACCTGGTAATATTTATCACCTACCAGATGGTGATCAAACCGTCTCTTCACAATCATTTGGTGATTTCTGAATTTGTTTCTGCTTTATCTCTCAATTCCTCCAACCTCATCAGTTGGTTGATCCCTTCTTGAAGCAAGGCTGAATGGGTTCCTCTTAAAGCTTGGGAGAGTTGTAAAGAGGGAAGGGTAACATTTGGAGGCAAGATGGCTTCTTGTCCATAGACGAGGAAGTATGGGGAGTTTCCTAAGGCCACTTTTGGGGTGACCCTATCGGCCCAAAGGGCATTTGTTAGAGAATTGTGCCAGTTCTTCTGGTTGTCAGTGACAAATTTACGAATTATGCGTATGAGGTTCTTGTTTGAGGACTCTATAACTCCATTTCCCTGGGGATAATAGTTCGATGCATACCTTATGTGAATTGATTTATCAATAGAAAATTCAATCAATTTCAATGATGAAAAGTAAGAAGCATTATCAAATATGAGAGCGTCAGGAATGCCATGCTTGTTGATAATGAATTTCTTAATAAATGATATTACCTCATCTTCATTCAGCTACTGAAGTGGGATGGCTTCGGTCCATCTAGTGAAGTATTTGGTTGCTATGAGTATATACTTATGCTATTGTGAAGAGTTTGGAGTGATCTCACCTATGACACCTAGGCCCCATTGCTGGAATGGGTGATAAATCATAACGGGCCTGAGGGGAACGGCTAGCTTTCTTTCTTGTCCTGTGGCAGTTTGACATACCTTGCATTTCCGAGTGTAGGCATGCAAGTCTCTAAATGTTGTGGGCCAATAATATCCAGATCTTAATATTTCGTGAGCAGTGGTCTCTCCTATCGACCACCTTCTGGGCCGTTATGCATTTCTTTCAAGACATAGTAGGCATCATCCTTCTCCAAACACCTCAACTAGATTCCGTCATAGTCTTTTATGTATAATTTGTTATTGGCCAAATGGCACTGATTAGATTTCAATCTAAGCGCTCTCTGTTGTGATCCATCCATGTGTTCAGGACATGACCCCCGTGTAAGATAGAAGTGGATGTCGTAATACCATGACTCAAGATCCAAAAGGGCCTCCGAAATTTCGTGCTCACACATTAATGCTTCATTAATCCATAGGGGCTCCTCCCTGAATTCCACTTGTGCATTCTGTAAGTTCTACACTTATGGTTCTTCAGATGCCCCTACCTTCTCCGCCAAGGCTTCTACGGCTAGCTTACACAATCCCTGCCCTTGAACTATCTTTTCCGACTTAATCTCGAGGTCGAATTCTTGAAGTGCGGTTATCCAATTTCCTCTCCGTTCACCCATTTCTTTCTGCAAGAAGAGGGCTCTTACAGCAGGATGGAAAACGATCACTTTAGTCCTGGCCTTTAATAAATAAGGGCGGAAATGTTTTATGGCCTTAAAAACCACAAAGCCTTTTTTCTCCACGTCTAAGTAGTTCAGTTCTACTCCTTGAAGATTAGAACTCATATAAGAAATAGGGACTTCATTGCCATCATCATTTTTTTGAGTGAATTGTGGCATATGAAATATCAGAAGCAAAAGTGTACAAGTAGAATTCCTTATCGAAATTGGGGCTGACCAATGCAGGAGCTTCTGTGATGTCTTCCTTGGTTCACTGAAATGATTTCTTAGCTTCATCACTCCACTTATACACACTGTCCTTTTTTATCATTAGCTGCATAGGACGCACTATTTTTGTGAAACCTAAAACAAATTTCCTAACGAAATTAATTTTCCCGAAGAAAGATTGCATTGCCATTTTATTTGCAGGGGGTTGTATTCTCATGATAGTCTCTACTCTTTCAGGATCAATAACAATCCCTTATTTAGAGAGGATATGACCCAATTGTTTCCCTTCTGTGACTGCAAAGACGCTCTTCTTGGGATTCAACGATATTCCATACCCTTAGAATCTTTCGAAAATCCATTTCAAGTGATAAATATGATCCCTTTTGTGATATGAATACACATTGATGTCATCCATGTAAACCACTACTGATCTGTTAATCAACCCTCGGAAATCTATGTACATGACTCTCTGGAATGTGGCGCCCACATTAATAAGTCCAAAAGGTAGTTTTCAATATGCATAAGTGCCCCATTTAGTGTTGAAGGTTGTCTTTAGCTGATCCCCATTAGATATCAACACTTGATTATATCCTAAAAACCCATCTAATAGGGACAAAATTTCAGAGAATGTGTTCCGTAGAAGGGACAGGGTAGTCATCCTTTTGCGATGCTTGGTTCAGGTTTCTGAAATTGATACACAACCTGATGTCTCCATTTTTCTTTCTCACAGGTACAAGATTGGCTACCCAGCGAGTGTGTCTGACAGGGAAAACGATTTTAGCCTCCAGCATTTTGTTCAATTCTTTCTTCACCAACGGTTCCAGGCTTGGATGCATATTGTGAAGCTTTTGTTGGTAGGGCTTAGCCTCCTTTTCAAAAGGAATTACATGTTGCATAATGTTGGTATCAAAGGTTTTTAGGTCTCCATATGTCCATGCAAAGACATCCTTGTATTCTTTAAATAGCTTGACAAATGCAGTCTTTTCTTGTGGAGAGCACCCCAAGCCCAAATTAATAGTTTTTGGGTCTTCTTGGGTTCCAAGTTTGACTGATTTGTACTTCATGGATGAGCTATGTGTTTTGAAATTCGTTGGCCTTTTGAATTTATCATACAGGTCATACAAGTTCTCCATATTGACAATTGACTTGGGAATTATATTGAACTGATCCTTTTCCGCATCTTCCTTCTCGTTCATAAGCCTGTCATGCTCTTTTTCATCAATTACTGCATTCTTGAACGTCTTCTCGCAGTGCAAGAACTCTAGGATTTTCTCATCATCTTCGAACACCTGCCAATTTGAGATGTTATCAGACATGGATGGTCTAAAAATCAATTCAACATAACATTTATTCTTCTTTAATCTAAAATCATGCAGAATTTTTGCAACCATACCAGCCATTAGATCAGCATCTTGGTTCTGCCCTCGAGGTATGTATGTGATATTAAAAGAATCAAAATTTTCAATTAAGTTCCATACCTCATGTTGGTATCTTACCAGGTGTGGCGAATTGCAGTGTATCCTCTTCCTTACCTGGTCCACAATTATTTGCGAGTCACCAAAAACTTTAAGAGTTTTTACCTCCATATCAATGGCTTTCTTCAGGCCCTGCAACAAGCCTTCATATTCTGTCGTGTTGTTGGTGCATGTGAATTCCAACCAGCTGGCCATCTGATGTTGGTTCCCTTGTGGATCAATGAGAACACTCCCAACACCTGCACCTTCAAGGCAATTAGAGCCATCAAAATAGAGTGTCCAAAATATAAAATCTAGGGTTACATCAATTGAGTTTCTTACAATGAAACTAGTTCTATCATCTACTACATTACAAGGTGGTTCATCAGTTGGATTGTAGGGGAGAGCTTCCAAATGTGTGTTTATTGCAGTTCCTTCACTTGTTTCTGCATGGAATTCTCCAAAACAGGTTTCTGTGGCACAAACATTGAAACTATAATTCCCAAGGATAGAGTTGGTAAACATTACAGGTTCATTGGGACCGTTTAGCTCTGTCACCACATACTTCATGTATCTTTCACGATCAACTCTCATCATATCACCCTTCCCCTTCTGAGGTAGCAAGAGATGGGACCAATCAGTTGAGAAGTATCCATTCAGTTTTGTTGACCAATCCCTACTAAGCAGCATTCCATAAGCCTCAGGTATGTCGACTACAACTATATCAATGACTTGTGTGTATTGTGGTTTAGTAGTCATCCAAATCAATACATCTTTCAATTCCCAATTACTTTCACATTTGTCTTGTCTAATTACATGATTCGAGTTCCAGTTTTCTCAGGTATCACATGAAGTCTTTTAGCAATAGCATAAGGCATCACAGTGGACGAGACACCTGAGTCTACCAAGTAATTGTGTATGTTCATGTTGAGGATTTCAAATGTGATTAGGAAAGGGGGAGTCATGGATTTTGATTTCCTTCCTATCATGGTTGCGCTAACATCTTTGGGGTTTCGATTCATTTTTGATAGGGTGGCTTCCATAGCTGCTGGATTTTGTGTTGTGCTGGGAGTACTAACATGTCTGGAGACCGACTTCAAGGTTTGGCTACTCAGGATGGTGGGAGTTTTGCAGTTCTACTCATTCATAGCTTTCAAGAGAAAATCTCTTTGCTGCGTTAATTTCAGCAAATAAAAGTATGTGATATTAGCCCTAGATTTCTTAAGATCATCCACAATATTGTAATCAATGTTATAAATAGGATAGGGCCGAGTAAACATACCATTTTTTCCATTCTTAGGTGGGACTTTACCATTGTGAGTCGCCTTCATTGCATTTGGAGTTTCATTTTCTTTCTCTGGATGGTTTGCAACTAGGGTATTCTTGGACTGACTACTAGGTCTACCCTTCTCAACAGGAACTTTGGGAGCAGATGCCTTCACAGAGCGAACATCTTTCTTGTCTAGTCTATAGGCTTCATCACACCCACAAGTGGCCCTTTACTTCGTGTATGGATTTCAATAGTGTGGATTTCTGCGATACTGTCTCCTTGGTCATCATCGTTCTCGTTTTTATAGGAATCCCACAATACATTGATTTGAGATTCTTCTTCCAAGGGCTCTTCTACTAGGTATTTATATAGAAATATTTGGGCACTTCAACCCCAATCACACATGTCCATAAACCAAGGGCTTATAAGTCCCTAAAAGTGTTGTTTCATACCCTAAAGGAGCAAGGTCAGCTGATTACATCACCTCCCAGACGTTTTCCATGAAAATCTACTCAGAACTAGTCAAAGCAGGACCATATAGACTACCCAGTGCTAAAGGTGCGATGCATCTCACCTGTGACATGCAAAAAGTGTGATGCATACTAGAAATCCCTTTCATAGGGTGTGATGAGCGAGAGCAAACAATTGGCACAAGCAGTTTGCTAGGTGGAAACCCAGAGAATCTTCTAGAAACTGCTCATTTGACACTAGCCTCTCTGAGTTCGCCCAGGGATGAGTAAGAGATCTAAAATCTCCATGTGGAACCAGGAACTATCAGAGAGATGACACTAATCAAAATCCTAGAAGTTGACTCACCCCCCTACAAATATCTATAAATGGATCCCTCATCCAAGATGTCCAAGGGTTGGAATTTGGTAATTTGCAAAGAGGTGTTGCTGGTTTCTCTTTGAAGACATTGTTGGGTGATCTTGCTTTGTGTGAGGTGAAGAGGGCTTTCAAGCTGGGAGGATGGCACTGGGTCAGACCAAGTGGTTGTAATCCTCTCTTTTATGACTTTTACTAATAAAGCTATTTGAGTTTTCCTCCATATTCTTGTGTATCTCTGAATATTATGTTTGTTATATGCATTTGTATGGACAATATATCTGATCCTATATTGTTTATAGTGAAAGATCTCTATGCTTTGATGGTATTATGCTGCTGTGAATCTACAAGTGCTCTTTGAAGCTAGACAAGTAAGGAGGGCGAGATTCTATCAAAGGGGAAAGGAAACAAGCAAGGAGCCAATCGGAAGACTAAGGTTGGTACTCTCTACTTCTTTCCCATCTCTCTCTCGTAAAGGAAAAACAAGTGACTTTAATCTGTTTACTTCTAAGATAGCTACCCATCTTAGTGGGACTAGCAACTCTGCATAGACACTAGATTTCCCGATAACAAAATGGCGACTTCGCTGGGGAGCGATTAGTTTGATTTCTTGTCTCTATTTGTTTGATTCATAAACCACAAACGGAGCCTGACGTCAAACCAGCTAGCCTTCGAACTGCATTTTCTATCCAAGTGCAAAGTAGATCAACGCTGCTTCAGTCAATCTCCAGGTTTGTTTATGAAATGAACAATTGACTTGCAAACATCCTAAGTGCCTTAGAGGTAGCTTGAGTAACCTCATTAGATCAGCCCTATACTTTGTAGTTACTGAATATCATTTTCTCGGCCTAAATCCCTGGACTAAACTGCAAACTGTGACCAGAAACCAAGTCAAAGTCTCGTTCCTTGACCATCGCACCCTCTTCTTTAGGAAATCCGGATGCATCACACCTCCCGTGTGCAGTAGGTGGGATGCATCCCTGTTTCCCTGTGTTGCAGGTGCAATGATCAGACAAGACTAGATCTGCCTCCAGATTTTTGTTTTTTCTTCACTGTCTTCAGTTTTATTCAAGAGTTTGGTTGTCTGTGATTAGTAGACCATTGCTGAAACCCCCTTCTTTGCATCATCCAACCTCTATTGTACAAAGAATTGTGAATGCTTTTATGTATTGTGCGCCATTTACAGTTCTCTTTTTTAAAGAAGTAGCTTAATCGAACTGTCATCTCTTGATTTGGAAGTGTCGCAAGTGTCGTTTTCAGTCAAGGAAAAGAATATTTCTCTTGTTGATAGTTGATTACACTGTTACTCTTGTATTTGATCTAAATTAGTAGTATTTCAAGTGTCGAAAGCAGTTTTCAATTCAAAATCGCAAAGTGTCGTCTTGCCTTTTTGTCGTTTTTTGAAAAGAAAATCGTTAGTACTGTTGCCTTGAAAGAAGAAATAATTCAGATTTGTATTTAGCATTCTTTTTGTCATTCACACATTAAGAAAGCGGAAAACAAATACATGCACGTGCATTTTCATTTAGACTGCTTGTTGATTTTGATTTAGGACAGTGCATCTAGTGTGTGCTCTCTGCTTTATGTTGAAAGGATTTCCTTTCTCTTTCCTTAGTAGCTAGGATTTTCATTGCAAAAAGAAGATTAAACAACTATTTATCATCTTAGATTGCATTTTAGGAATTGTATATCTACATCACGCAGTGAACCTGAAAGGCAAATTTCTTAAGAAAGATCAACTGTAAAATAAATTTAATGAACATAAAAACGCTTTGGAACCTAACACACAACATCTAGAAGTCTAGGCTAGAGACGTATTCCGGCATCGTAAAGCCTGGAAACTGTTGCTTTCATCATAGGTTGGGTGATTCCTCCTCTTTGAGACGATAAGTGCCAGTACAGACTTGTTTTCCCACGTACCGTCGAGTATATATTGGGAGACCACAATAGGCTATATCCTTTATCCTTAGGAAGCCATGTCTACCACCTTATCGATCGCAATGCACTGAACACAACATTCGGGAAGATTGACTTCCGTACCGTAAAAAGTATTCTGCAGTTTTGCGATTGGTTTGGTAATCCCTCTATCTAGATTTCCAGAGCAGTCCCTTTTGTTCCTTTTCAGACTCCTTAAAGGAAAAGGTCCATCTGAGCACTTGTCACTTCGGGCTCATTAAAAATCGAAGGCGACTAGAGTCATATTTAGCTTTTTCTCGACTCTTAAAAGGTGAAAAGGCAAGTTGTGTCAAAGCGTCTAAAATTTATTTTGATCACAATAACGTCATTGTTCCCTCGTTGGTCTTAGGTTGAGAAAATGGAGTCCACCAACCAAGGACTTCCCCTTGGGGGAAGTCCTAGTCCTTTCTCCTCTTGGGGAGATGTTGGTGCACCTCATATGGCCACATTTTCCCTTCCAGGACTGACAATTGGCCTGCCAATATGGCTTTTCTCGACCTCTGTTGTTCAAATCACCGTAATTCCTGAACAATCGAATCAGCAACTAGATGATACCAGAGTTCCCCCCCAACCTTCTACTTCGTTTGTCTCTCCCTCTCCTTCTTCCTCTTCACTTGGTAAAGATAGTAAAACTAAGAACCAAGTAACTGAGAAGAAGAAGAAGGGGAAGGAGAAGAAGAAGAAGGAGCCAACAGTAAAAGGGGGCAACCGTACATCGTCTAGCAAAAATCCACACACTGCACCATCCAAACCTAAATCTCCATGTGTCATCTGCAAAGGAGACCACGATCACCAAGATTGTCCTTGCATCCCACGGATCCTAAGGGACTGGTCTCCCTACTTGCACAATCCAGTGTTGTCAACCTCTGACGATCATGTTGAAAGTACACCATCAACTAATGAAAGCGAAGTCACCAGACAGAAAGGGAAAACTAAATTTCCCTGTAGACTATGTGAAGGCGATCATGCCCTCCACCGTTGTCCCTTCCTAGACGAAGCTAAAAGAGTTTTGGATAATTGTCCTGTATCACCGCAGCGACTCCCTCCTGTGTACAAGAAAATCTTGCCGAATCCATTGCTAGTTGAAAACCTGACTGACCCACCTTTGGAGTCGGTCGAAGAACCTATCATTGAAGATAGACCCTCTGAGTCCACATCAGACCAAAGTCAACAGGTCGAGACGGTAGTTTTCACCATCTTGACTTCAGAAGATTTACCTTCAGATGATACAATCACCGAAGAGAATGAGAATGACACCGTTCAAATTCTTTTCATAAACACAAACTTCGATGAACATGGGGGAAATCTACCCATTCCTTTACTGCAGGAAGGAAATTCGTCGAAGTTGTATCCGACCATTTATTCGATCCCACCTCCAAGCAACCTAGTCATTTCCTTCGATTGGAATCTACTAGGCAGACCCCGTTTACCATCTAATGTACCATTTTGAATCATAGTGAAAACTTACAAAATGGTCATGGTTGGTACCATCATAGATGAAGGGGATTCTGTGAGTATCCTTTCCTCAACTGCTTGGAAAGCGCTTGGTTTGCCATTGCTTTTGCCTGAGATGCGATATCTGATAGGCTTCGATAAAGGAACCAGTCGGCCATTAGGAATCCTTCCAAATTTTCCTATAACTTTGAGAAGGAAAATTGTTTATCTGAACGTAATGGTAGTCCAAGGACCTTTAGATTGCAATCTCCTCCTTGGGCGCGACTACATTTATAGCATGGGAGCCATCGTCTCCGCACTCTTTCGAGTAATGTGTTTTCTGCATGAAGGTAGAGTGGTCCAACTTGTAGACCAGATTTCATTCCCCGGTTCTCACACAGCTAATAGTCAAATGCCACCCCTAACAGGTCTTTTTGCACAAGGAATGTCTCATCAATCTCCAGTTCGTCCACCTGATGAGCACGAGTGATTCGGTGGTCAAGACTGAAACCTAGGGGGAATGCACCCTAGCCTGCTTTAGCAGGAAAAATTCAGGTATAAGGTAGGTTTACATAGAGGATATATGACTGGTCTATCACACCCATCCGTTTAGGAAAATGGGAATAGACTGGAATAAGATACCTCTGTTAGAAGGTAGGCCTTTCCCGATAGAAAAAATGTTTTGTCTGCAAATTGAAGGGTAACCTGGAAAGGTAGGCCTTTCCCGATAAAACAAATGTTTTGTCTACAAATTGAAGGGTAACCTGGAAAGGTAGGCCTCTCCCGATAAAACAAGTGTTTTGTCTGCAAATTGAGGGGTAACCTGGGGAAACTCTACTTCACTATACTTGGGGGCATGCAAACTTTTTGCGTGAAAGTGAAAAGCGACCATTTATTTTCTTAGTTTATAGGTTCTTAACCCTTTAAACTCGTAGGATTGGTTGTTCCTAGATTACATAATGAAAGGAGACGGAGCATAATTTTGAATGGTGCAAGCTCCCTAAAAAATGAACCTATCGATGAGACATCCTTATTATATGACTGGCACGAGTAGTTTTATGTGAAGTTGAAGCTCGTTAAAAATAAAACCTAGCAATGAGCATATGATACACCAGAGTTTAAGCTCATTAAAAAATGAACCCATCTCTGGTAAATAACCATTTTGAATGCATTGTCATCAACCTTTGAGCCTTGGTCATGTTCTTACCATCACCTCCACTCTGTTGTTGCCGATCATCCACCTCCATTTGATTGTTTACCCCTTTTGAGGAAAAGCTGCGACGAGTGATCCTATTAGCCACCTTTTTACACTGTCATGATTGGAAAGTTCCAAACCTTACCTAGAACCAGCTGCTATCTGAAAACATCACTCATTCCTCCAAAAACCAGTCTCCTTTAAGCTCTTTTCGTCTGACTCGTAAAATATGATAAGATTGCCGAGCAATTGGCCTCTCCAGTTTGTTAAAGTGATTGGAAGTGCTATCCCTCCTCTAGATTTTAATCTTTTTGGACCTGAGGTATTATTACACAAAAAGATCGAGCGTTTGTCTTGTTCGTCTCGTTAAAACTATCGAAAAGACATCCCTTTCGCATTGTTTTATACTTTTTCAGACTTAAGGAATTATGTTACGAAAAAGGAATATTGGAGTCTTCTTTTCGTCTTTTTTCAGACTCTCTAAAATTGAAAAGGACCGGGTTATCCTTGTCATTAAACTCGTTAAAACAATAGCGAAAAACTTGTCCATTCAGACGAGAGCGAGTTTCATTGTCGCTAGGCTCATTAAAACATAGCGACGGGTTTGCCCGAAGGGAAAATTATAGAACAAGCATATGTTATCCTCCTCAAGCTTGACAAAAATAAAGAGGTACTGGTCAGAAATAACTAGGGAAAATTGGGAAGAAAACTTGAAGAAACTTTATTGGTAGTAGGTCGCTCTTGAACATGACACTTTCACTCCATCACCATGATTGAGTCGAGTTGGGTTATTTCGTTCACCGGTCATATCGCCATTGGTCCACCGTACCATCCACTTTTGGGGTTAATGCTACCAATCCATTTCAGTGTCGTCGATATGTTCAAGAGAAGTCACTCAAAGAATTCACCTACCCAGCTTGTGTCTCATCCGCTACAATACCTTCACGCTTCATTCTTTCATGACCGCCACCCTGAACCTTGTATCATCATATTGTTTTCACCTCTACAAAATCATTTGCTCCATTCCGTGTCATAGATGTGGGATCCATTAATTCCCTCCTACGATGGGTCACTTCTTGTCAACATCAGTTCATTATCCAAGAATCCGACCTAGGGACAACCCTTCCAGTACTTTGAAGCTTGCATGCCTCAATGGCAAGTTTCTCACTTCCGGCGACAGGTTTACACTAATGGCCTTCGACCGAAAGATTTTGTGTGGTGTTCAACATCAACTCATGTATTCATAGCAGAATTGTACTGCAGTACCTTGAGGGTCATCAGCATTATCGATGATTCCTCTTGCATCTGTTAACAACTTACATCATTGGCTGGTAATCAGGCGATATCTTTCCATGTTCAACATCAGAACACCTATTCACATGGATCGACTTGGACTTCGGGTGAAGATTGAACGAGTTTTTGAAGACCCTGGATCTAGTTTCATCCATCCGGGCTGCGATATATTCAGGAAAATAAAGACATCAAATGTACATCATTGTTGCATGGATAATCATCCAAACTAAGGGATGATGGCTCTACCAGAATCATCAGTCTGCACACAAAAGATTTTCTATCCTATGTACATGAAAATGAATTTATCAAGCTGAGCGTGGGAATGCCCGCCTCAGCCAGATCATGGAAATATTATGAAGATAATGTATTGTATTGTATCTTATTACAGGTCACCTTCCAGTGCGAAAAACCTCGGATCCTCACTATAAAGCATTTCACCCGACATCAAAGGATTTATGACCTCATGCTTTAGGGGGCAACTGTTATAGACATATTTGGGCACTTCAACCCCAATCACATATGTCCATAAACCAAGGGCTTCTAAGTCCCTAAAAGTGTTGTTTCATACCCTAAAGGAGCAAGGTCAGCTGATTACATCACCTCCCAGAAGTTTTCCATGAAAATATACTCAGAACTGGTCAAAGTAGGACCATACAGACTGCCCAATGCTAAAGGTGCAATGCATCTCACCTGCCACATGAAAAAAGTGTGATGCATACTGGAAAACCCTTTCATAGGGTGCGATGAGCGAGAGCAGACAAATGGCACAAGCAGTTTGCTAGGTGGAAACCCAAAGAATCTTCTAGAAACTGCTCATTTGACACTCGCCTCTCTGAGTTCGCCCAAGGATGAGTAAGAGATCTAAAATATCCATGTGGAACCAAGAACTATCAGAGATATGACACTAATCAAAATCCCAGAAGCTAACTCAACCCCCTGCAAATATCTATAAATGGATCCCTCATCCAAGAGATCCAGGGGTTGGAATTTGGTAATTTGCAAAGAGGTGCTACTGGTTTCTCTTTGAAGACATTGTTGGGTGATCTTGCTTTGTGTGAGGTGAAGAGTGCTTTCAATCTGGGAGGATGGCGCTGGGTCAGACCAAGTGGTTGTAATCCTCTCTTCTATGACTTTTACTAATAAAGCTATTTGATTTTTCCTCCATATTCATGTGTATCTCTGAATATTATATTTGTTATATGCATTTGTATGGCCAATATATATCTGATCCTATATTTTTTACAGTGAAATATCTCTATGCTTTGATGGTATTATGTTGCTTTGAATCTACAGGTGCTCTTTGAAGCTGGACAAGTAAGGAAGCAGTGGCAAGATTCTGTCAAAGGGGAAAGGAAACAAGCAAGCAGCTAAGCAGAAGACTGAGGTTGGTACTCTCTGCTTCTTTCCCATCTCTCTCTCGTAAAGGAAAAACAAGTGACTTTAATCTGTTTGTTTCTAAGATAGCTACCCATCTTAGTGGGACTAGCAGCTCTGCATAGACACTAGATTTCCCGATAACAGGTATTCTTCCTCATCGTCTTGTTCTAGCTCTAGCTCCACTATAGGTTCTTCTTTGTTAAGGAGCAATCTAATAAGAGCCAACTCTTCTATATTTAAATTCCCTTAATTGAGTGGAGCAGGAAGTGCAAGTGGACCATGACCACCTTCTGTCTTCTTACGATAGAAAGGTTTGAAAGGTTTTCTGTTGTTATACTCTCCTCC
This sequence comes from Pinus tabuliformis, assembly GCA_031772625.1. Taxonomy (NCBI): domain Eukaryota; kingdom Viridiplantae; phylum Streptophyta; class Pinopsida; order Pinales; family Pinaceae; genus Pinus; species Pinus tabuliformis. Next base: position 440,857,334 of record CM062816.1, read on the forward strand.
ACTCCCGCTTGTACTCTCTCCAGAATTCCTTTTCATCTCAATGTCTGTGTTTATCAGTTTCTTAATGATCTGATGCAAAACTTCCACATCTGTGGTATCCTTTTATTTGGTTTCATACCATTTGTTATCACTCCCATTATTCTTCTTAGATGCTTGAGAGGCTTTCTTTTCTCCAGTTGTGTGATGGCATGCTATGAGACTGAGTATTTCATTCTCGACTTTTACTACTTCATCAATAGCACCTTGTAAGGTTTGTGCGTTACTCCATTTGACCCACATCACAATAGGGACAAGGAGAGAAGTGATGTAGAATTCCATGAGCACCTCCTCACTAGGTCTAGCATTATTCAGGATTCTGTTAAACAAGGTATTGAACCGGATGTTAAAATCCTTGACCTTTTCTTTGGTTTCCATTTTCAAACAAGATAGTTCTAGAACTAAGGCCGCAGGGGTTTTTTCATCGCCATATTTTTCTAAAAAGGCCTGTTGAAAGGCAGCCCACGAGGTGATTGATCCTGTTCTCAAGCTAAAGTACCATGTGGAAGCTGCACCAATCAGGGTAAAAGGGAATAGGCAACATACTATATCTTCATCAGCTACCCCCAGCATGCGCACGGCCAGGAAGAAAGAGTGAATATGGTTATCAACAGTGTCTCCTCGCTCAAGGTTGAATTTAGGCAGTACTCTTTCTGTATTCTTGGGTAAGGGATGCTGCTGCCTAGGTACTGCTACGGCGTCCTAAGCGAGCTAGGGAGGGAGTGCTCCAGGAGGAGGTGGGAGTTGGTTCCCACCTGGTTGAGGAATATTAGCCATATCGCAGATAGGGATGTTCTGGTTGAAGATTTCTTCAAGGCTTTCTTTATTAAGACTTCCCAAATCAGGCCAGGGATTTCCTTAAGAGAGTAGATCTTCAGGAGTTTATTCCCAGGGAGTGTCGATACTTTGTAAGGATTGAAGCACAATATCTTCAAGAGACGGGGTTGCAGATGTCTCTTCATTTATGGAACAAATCCTTGGTTTTATTTTAGTTGTCGTAGGTAAAGAGTGAAAGATCAGGAGTTGAGAGAGGGAATGAGCGTAAGCCCAAGTAAGCATTCTGACTGGTTGTCCCTGAGTGACAGGATACTCCCACAGTGTCTCTTCTTCGAAATGAGTCTTTTTGGAATGGGAGGAAGGGTCTTTTCGGCCTTCACGATCCATGCATTAATATTTTTGAGTCCATGTGTGGCACTTATAGATGAAATCATAAAAATCTACAGACAGTAGTTCATGCCCTCCTTCTAGCGCCAATTTGTTGACATGGCGAATTTTCGCTATACCAACAAGGGGAATTAACCTGATCACAGATCCCAATTAGATCTGCTTTCATTTGGAGTGGATAGTTCCAACAGGTTTTAAAGGACCCTGTGAACTGTTATAAGTGTTGGGAGATGACTTGCTGGAGGAAGACTTCAATTAGATTAGCAAAAGGAAATGCTAAACTGTATGAATCAAATCCTATCTAAACTACTTAAGCTACTCTAATCTAGTCCTAACTATTCTAATCTATCCTGCAGGAGCAAAACAAAAGGAGGTTAAACATCATATATGAATCCCAAGTCCAAATGAATCAATTACTGGTCTAAATAAGAACAGGGTTGTATTAAATCCTAATCACAATCCAATTACTTATACAGGAATATACATTCCTTTCCATACAAATAACACTTGCAACTCATGTTTAACAAAGTCTGGAATCAACAACCTTTCAAGAATTATCAATGCTATTGAATTACATTAAATAACCAAGGACAACCATGAACTGGTAATTAACAATATGCACAAAGCAAATCACATCTATCTTCGTGCCATCAACAACACACTGATTCTAAACATATGCACGAAAAGGAAAATAAATCTGAAACACAAGCTCCTTCTTGAACCAAACAGTCCTCTTTATTCACAATAAATCAAAGATGTTTTCTCCAAACAAAAATCCATTTCCTCCTATCTGGAGGTAATATTTATTCCTTAGGCCCTGGCGCTTCATCTTCCCCTGTTCTTTTCAATATACCGATCAGAATACACAGAGATAGAGCCATCGGTGTCACTGCTAACACGTATAAGGCGTTTCCTGTCACTGGAGTGCTTCATTTCCCTGGTGAAATGAATAGATGTTGATTAGAAGAGGATGATTGTGTATCATCTCTTCATGATGAAACTTGGAGCAATTTTCACCTTCAGAATACACAAGCAACACCTGGAAAGATGACCGCCAACGCCTAAAGTCAAATATTTAAATAAAACATATCTGCATAGGTGACTCTTCGTATTCGCTCATGCGTCTTTTATCTGGAGTCATACTTGAAGCTTATGCATCCATTCTTCGACCTTTCTTGCCTTCTCTCAGTCCTCACCTGCAGAGATAACCAATCATCAGTCATACTTATGCAAATATGATAAAATGCTAAAAAAAAACAAAATCCAACTTACATTGAAAATCATTGCATAACACTGAACTGGATGGTATTTCAAAAGGGGTCTAAGTGGTAACCGTTATTGCAAGGAAGGCCCCCGATTCCACTCTTCAAGCGACACATAGCAGCTTATGAGGAAAGAGGATACCGCTTTTCGAGCGGGTATTCCTCAAGCAACTCGTTCACTTGAAATTTGTGTGGACTGTTGGATCCACGAAGGATAGATCAACGGTGGAGAAAATTGACACAGGAAAACACGGAAAAGCCCGTGGTCGGGCCATACAACCAAAATTCAAATCTTATGAGTTGTGTTTTATAATCCCTTCAGATCCGCAACATAAGCTTTCCCTTTTGAAAACCCCGGCCACAACATATTGCCAATGCACAGGAAAACATGGGAAAACAACGGCCAAATCGTAAGGTGGACTTCAAAATTTATGTACTGGATCTATAACCATTGTCAGGTCTGCCATATGGGATTTTCATTAAAAATCGTGACCACAGCCTTTTATCGAATACACAGGAATATACATGAAAACTTGTAGTCGGGTCGTACAGTCGGATTTCAAAAATTATATACCGAAGCCTATAATCATCGACGGGTCTGCCGTATCGCAAATCGCTTTATATATAAACCATGAACTCTGCTGATTGTGATAAGTGATTGGGGAGGTGGACCTGAAATACATATGAGCTGGGTTAATAATCCTTTCGGGTCCATAGTATAACACTCTCCTTTGAAAATCGGGTCCGGAACGTTTTATCGAAAATACAAAGGAATACATGGGAAAACTTGCGGCTGGGCCGTATAGCCGGACTTCAAAATTTATGCACCTGAATTGATTGTTATCGACGGGTCCAAAATATCACAGCGCACCTTATATAAAGCTCTTGGGTTCCACTGATTGTGATATGCGATCGGGGCTCTGGACCTGATAATATATATATTGCAGTTAATAAAGCCATTGGGTCTGGAAAAATGGTGCGCTTTTTCTATATATATATATATATATATATATATAGCCTTGGGATCCCGCCGATAGTGATATGTGATATGTTTCCAGACCTGATATTATATATATTGCAGTTAATAGAGCCATCGGGTCCAGAAGACAGGTGCGCTTTTTTTTATATATAGCCTTAGGACTTGGCCGATTGTGATATGCGATGGGGCTCCAGACCCGATATTTATATAATATGGTTAATAAAGTCGTCGGGTCTGGAGTATAGTGGTACGCATCATGCCTTAGTGTTGATTCTGATAGGCGAAAAGGGGTGATTTAGGCATTTTTTTGAGTATTTTTATTATAAAGAGTTATAATGGAGATGAAGGTGTGATGGAAGGTTTTTGAGGGTTGAAAAGGTGCCGATGGAGGGTATGAATGAAGGACTAGAAAGGGCTATAAATAGATCATGCAGTAGATGTTTAAAGAGGGGGGCTTAACCATTAGGAATTAGAGATTTGGCTCGGCAATGAGTTAAAGTCTCTGGGATAAAACAGATCATTCAGAGAGGTGAGAGATCAACTTTAGGGGACCCATTCGAAATTGCTACCAAGGTAGGTTTTGATAGGGTGGTGGTTGTGGCCACAACACTGTCTAGTGACAAGGAATTTGTTTTTGCAAATTTCGCCTATTTAGCAATGTGAATAGAACTCAATAACTTTCTCATATGAACTTTGTTTTCAGTGAAACGAGTTGCATTAGGATCATTTTTTCAAGACAGGCGAGGTCATTCAGGTTTCGAGACATTCTAAGAAATTTTATTTTTGAGCTAAATATTGAATGCCTGATCAATTCTCCCCACTAGGAGCCTTTTGGACCCCAAAAGATACTATTAATTGTTCAACCAGTGAGGGTACAGCTCCCTCACCCTCTCGATCTACAACCATTTGGCTTTAGAAGGCTTTTATTCCTTAAGTCCCACTCTAAGGTATTCGACATCCCCTCTTTTCGAAGTCATTGTTCTTTTGTTAAGTATGACGTCCTATTGAAGTTCATCAAGATATTCTGGCAAGAAATCATTTATTGATGGCAGCTGAACATGCTCTCCTTAATCATCAATCAAAGGAGGCTCAAACAATCTCAAATTCTCAACGTTAACAACAGAGTATATTTTCATATAAGGAGGTAAATAAAGCTTAAATGCATTATTACCAATATTTTCCAGAATTTTAAAAGGACCATAACGGATTGGCTTAAGCTTTTTACCTTCCCCTTGAAGTATCTCTTTGCTAATATATAACCAAACTTCATCTCCAACTTGAAATTTGTGATCAACCTGGTGTTTTTCATGCCTTGCCTTATAGTTTCTTTGACTTTTCTCAAGTTGTTCATGCACTATATGATGTATCAACTGAATTTTCTCTATGAACTTCCTTGCCTTATCAATGTCACTGTGACCATCAATGACAACATCTTTCTCAAAGATGAAGTCCAACGGCGATCTTAGAAAGTACCCATAACATGCCTCAAATGGCGATGTGTTTGTGGAAGAATGATTTTCCCTGTTGTATGCATGTTGTATGTAATGAAATTGTTCATCCCACAGCTTGGGATGTTTGCTACAATATCCTCTAAGAAGATGAATGATTTTTCTGTTAACCACCTCAATTTTTCCATCTGTTTGCGGATGAACGGTTGTACTCTTCTTCAACTTTGTGTCCATCATGTCCCACAAATTCGACCAAAAAATCCCAACAAATTGAGAATCTCGGTCACTTACAATAGAAGTAGGAAGACCAAAATGAACCCAAATGTTTTGGAAGAAAAGGTAAGCTATTTGTTCAGTTGTAATTTTCTTTTTACTTGGTGTTAATATGCACATTTTGTTGAACATGTCTACAACTACATACAAGTAATCATGACGTTTCCTTGACAATGGAAGACCTCCTACAAAATCAATTGAGATACTCTCCCATGGACGTGAAGGTACAGGAAGTGGAGTGTAAAATCCAAGTTTCCTATTGCTAGGCTTACTTGTTACACACAAAGAACATCCTCTTATAAAACGAGAAACATTATCAAACATGTGTGGCCAATAACAATACCTTTGGAGATTTGCTATTGTCTTGCCTACACCAAAGTGTCCAACAATCAATGAAGTGTGCACCTCCCTTATGATACTGTTTCTTTCTCCCTGTGGAATACACAACTTGCCCAAATGATACAACAAATTTTTATGTACATGATAATCCAACTCTTCAATTTGGTTTCCTTCACTCAAGCTTGCATACATATCTTGAAAGTCACTATCATTTGCATATTGTTCAATGTAACTTTCATGCAAAACAAATTATGCTTGAGTATAATAGATGAATTTACAATAGGCCTTGAAAGCATATCAGCTACCTTGTTGTAGATTCCTTTTTTGTACCTGATAACCAAATGAAATTTTTGTAGAAAACCCATCCATATGAAATGTCGTGATTGCTGCAACTTTGACTGTGACTATAAGTACTGCAATGGTTGATGGTCAGTATGGATAATGGTCTCTTTTCCCATCAAGTAGTGTTTCCATTTTTTGACACTTTATACCAATGCGTAAAGTTCTTTGTCATAAGTGGGATAGTTATTTACAGCTCCACTAAAAATTTCAAAATGAAATGAAATGGGCTTACCATGCTACATAAGAACTACTCCCATGGCATAATCACTAGCATCCATTTGAATCTCAAAAGGTTGTCTAAGATTCGAAAGAGAAAATACCATGTTGAATTGATCTTTTGCTTCAAAGCATTAAATTATTTCTGTTGTACATCTCCCCAATGGAAGAATTTCTTGACACTTGTCAATGCATGTAATGGAGCTACAATGGAAGAAAAAATAGCAATAAACTTTCTCCAATATTATGTTGCCCCTAAAAAGCTTCTTACCTTTGTAATTGTATTGGGCTTAAGCCAATTCAGAATGACCTCAACCTTAGAGTGGTCGATCTTCAACTCACCTCCTCCAACAATATGTCCCAAATACACTAAAGAAGTCTTGCCAAATTCACATTTCAACATCTTTAAAAACAACTATTCTTTTCTCAAGACATCAAGTACTTTGTTTACATGCATGACATGTCCATCTCTGGATTTGTTGAATATGAGTATATCATATAAGACACAATGACAAAGTCATCTAGAAATGGTCTTAATACATCATTCATTACTCTCATGAAAGTAGCTGGATCATTTGTAAGGCTAAAATGCATAACAAGCCACTCAAACAATCCTTGTTTAGTTTTAAATGCAGTTTTCCAAATTTTCTCTTCAACTATTCTAACTTGATGATAACTACTTCGTAAATCTAACTTAGTGAAATACTTTGCATACCTCAACTGATCAAGCAAATCATCAATTCTTGGGAGTGGATAACGATTCTTTACCGTGATTTTGTTCAATGCACGGAAATCCACACACATGCACCAAGTCCCATCCTTCTTTGGCACCAAGACAATGGGCGAACCACATGGCGAAGTAGATGGGCGTATGATACCTTTGTTCAGCAATTCTTGAAATTTCTTCTTGATTTCCATAATCGACATGCGATGCATGCCAATTTTTGGAAGTGGAACATCCTGCTACAGTTGTATCTCATGCTGAATTCCCCTCTTGGGAGGTAACCCCTTTGGTTCTTGAAACATCTCGCCATGCTTTCTTACCACATCAAACAAATCAGATTTCAATTTGTCATCACAACCTTCAAAAGATTCATAATCAATATCATTCTTTTTCTTGATCATGAGAAGCACAAAATGTTTACTTGCATTTACTAGTCTCTTCATCTACCCTACATTAACCAAAGAAATGTTCAGCTTTTTGCGATGGGCTCTCACGATGTACTCCACCCCATTCTTGAGAAATACTGCTTTCCTATCATACAAATATGGACTACCCAAAATGATTCCTGAGATATCAAGTGGAACTACATCTAACTCAACTTCATCAATGAACTTTTCATTAATGGCGAACTTGAACAAACACAATCCTTGTAACCTATAAGTTTGCATTGTTAACTATCCAACCCAATGGATATGGCTTATGATGAGGTACAATTTCAAGGTTGAGATTTTTGACCAAGTCTTCTGAAATTAAGTTTGATTGTGAACCACTATCGAATAATGCATCAATATTTGTATGATTTGAAATTACCCTTACATGAAACAACTCTATTCTTGATTCTTCATTTGGAGTGTTGTTTTGATTGTTTGAGGAACTAATGCTTGAAACATCTTCTTTCCCTTTTGTGACCATAGCTGAAATCTTGGTCTCATCACCAAAATCTGAACCAAGGTCATGTTGTGTGGTAGCGGTCATCTTTTGTTTTCCCTTATTGTTTTGTTTCTTGGGCCTTAGTTCGGGATGTAATTTCCAACAATGGGCTTCATCATGCCCAACTTTGGAACAATGTTGGCATATGGTTTCCTCCCCTTCTTTCTTCACATTGGCATTCTTCTTTCCCTTCCATCCCCCCCACCCCCCTTCTCTTTATCCTTATCCTTGATTGACTTCTTCTTACTACCCTCTTCCTAAATGTTCTTTCCCCTTGCTTCAAGGTGCGTGACTTGCACACAAACCTCATCCAAATTGCTTGGATTGAACATAAGGATAGTATGTTTCAAATAGGAATGTAAACCCCCAATTTCAACAATGTATCTTGGGAATTCAAGTTTACTCCTAACAACAATGCCCTCTTTCTAAACTCTTGGGTATAGTATTGGAGTGTTTGGCCTTTGAGCTGCCTAATTCTACCAACTCATAATGGATTTTTGCATATAGGCTAAAGGGTAAAACTACCTTTTAATTGCAGAAACAAATTCAACCCAAGAAATGGATATCTTAACATGAATTCACATTTCCTCTTGAGTCTTTGCTTCCCACTAGACTAATGCTTCTCCTTCTAGCCTCAATGAAGCCAACTAGATCTTTATGTCATCTTCTTGAAGGTTCTGAATTCTACAATATACCTCCAATTGTTGAATCCAATTGTCTAACTTTTCTCCATTCACTTCACCATTGTACATGGGAAGTTAAAACTTAATGTCCAATTTGAGTAAGGGAGTTTTTCCTTTTCGAGTTTTTGAACGAGTATGGACAATTTCGGTGGTGGTAGTGGAAGATGATGCTAGTGTGAGATGATGAAGATGATGAGGATGATGGAGATGGAGGTGGCTTTCCACCATTACCCTTTGAATCCTTCTTCTCATCTTTTGTATCCTCTGAGCTTCCTTCTCCATGTGGAGGTTTAGAACTCTCTCCAACCATTCTAGTGTTCCTCTCTTCATAGAGGACTTTAACCATCTCTGTTAAAGTGTAGAAATATTTCTTGAATTCTTCTTCTGAAGAATAAGGACCTTTAGGCTCTCTTTCTCCAGACATAATGGCTGTGGATTCAGACTCAGAAACTAGTACTGTTTGTACCTCTTCAATCTCAGTTGAAGGCAAAACTTGAGGAGTTTCAAGTGCAACTGGAATTGGAACCTTGGGTTGCAGAGATTGCGACCTTGTGGCTCTCCTTCTTCTAGGCATAACCTCAGGAGTTGCAACCAACAGTTTCCCTTATCCTCTCTGTAACTTTAACCTTGTAAGCATCACAATTTTGCAACCATTAAAACCCTAATTGCATACAACTCAAGCAATCAAGCAAATCAACCTTTGCTCTAATACCAACTTGATCTGTTTTTGAATGCTATTTTTGTTGTGCTAATTTTAATTACTAATTTATAAACACATGCTTGTTCATTGCTTCCTGTACATAGATTTCTTTAGGTAGTTTGGTGATTGAAACAAGTAAATTTCATCAAGTTTAAAGTGACATTCATAAGAAAAATAGCTTAAAAGAACAATGCTGAACATCAGCAATAAAAAGTACAGTAAACCATCAAAGAGACACTTTAACGCAGTGTTTTGATGAAGGAGTTCACCCCTCCTTGGCTACATCTCCTTGGTCCAGCTTCCATGTCTTGGGCCTCTATATTAGCTCAATATGGAAAAAATTATGTTTACAAAACTCTACTACTCCTGATACCTACACCAATGTGTTCAGAATGTCAAAATTAACTAGGAACACCTTTTCCTAAGCTCAATTTGGTCAAAAATTGCTCTAGTTATGCCTCTCACATTTTTTCCCTAGAAAATCTCCTCTAAAACTAGAATAACTCCAGTTAAGGCCACTAATTTTGTGGTTGGTGCCAAAAATGGTGGAGTCCGCTAAAACTCTACCAGTTTAACTCTAGATTAATTAAATGCTAACCCATGTTTAACTGGGAGATTAGCACTAATCACACAGATTAGGAAACCATTGGCAGTCTCTGTGGAGGGTTCACATGATGTGGTTAGTGGCATTATCCGCTCACCGTCAGGTTGACTAACCTTAATCGTAAATCGTGATGTGCGTACACATAGCGCATAGACCATTGGATTTTTGGAGCCACTAGAGGTTAACATAACCATATCCACAAACCTTGATATGTGTTCACATGGCTTAGCAGTAATTTTTGGGGTGACGATTTATGGAGCCACATGCCTAACTCTTTCTGGTAACTATAGCTTGTTCACATGTGGAGGGCTGGCTTGCGGGCTTGCCCTCCTAACCGCCCATTCCAAATGCAATAAAATTCAAATACAAATGGTCCACCATACGGTTAAGTGACAACCAGTAGTGAATTTGGTTGAAGGCTTGGTCTACAGGTAGGAGGTTGTGGGGTCAAACCCTAGGGCTGGGGTAATATATTTTTTTGAACTGCCCTCTACCTAGGTCGTTGTTCCACGTGGCGGCCTCCGACTTGCCACTTGGCATTCTCTCATTGGTCTTGTGCCACGTCACCAATCTGAAACCAAATAAGAACACGACACTTATCGAGACATGATTGAATGCTGACCAAGTTGACCCTACCTAGTCACTTGCCATGTCAGCAGTACAAACTAGTGGTTGTGCAGTGACTAGGCATTTTTTTGTAAATTTTCCCTATTTAGCAAAGCGAACAGAACTCAATAACTTTCTCATACGAACTCGGTTTTCATTGAAACTAGTTGCATTAGGATCATTTTTCCGAGGCGGATGCGGTTGTTCAAGTTTTGAGCCATTTTGAGAACTTTGATTTTGAGCTAAGTATTGAGCACCTGATGAGTGTAGATTTAAAAATGCTAATGAATATACTAAATCACAAGACTAGAAGCTACTCTACTAATTTACAGAAGTTAATTCACCATATAGAACATAAATAATAGACATGCAAAAGGAAACATCACGCATGCACATAGATTTATCTAGGGGAAAGAAACTGCTCAAAACCCCTTCCTATTTGTATTGCATTAATAAGAGAATAGAGATGAAATACTTATGCTTTCTCAAGGTTGAGCACACCCTACAAGTGTATAGTCTATCCCTCTTCGTGACTGACTGACTCTGGCCAAGACTTAGCCAATTTTCAAGCCCCCCAAGCTCCTATTTCCTTGTGTTGTTCCTCTAGGAAATTGGTCCCTATTATTTAGGAATTTCCCACTACTGAATTGCGCAATTCCTCTAAGTCCTTCCTCTGACTGCATGCACCACCTGTACACATTGGAATATGCTACAATTGATAGTACACTGCCATGGAATCTCCATCTCAAGTGGGTAACTTGAATTCTCTACATTAAACAATTATTTTGTGATGATTGATCAGTGAAGTGGTTGATTATTGACTATGGTTGAAGTTCCACTTCCACAACTTCACTTCCACTAGTTCTTCTATTAGAACTAGTTTAACTAACAATAACTCAAATTAACTGAAATAGATTGTTATAAATTAGCAATCAATCATACTGAAATGAAATCAAGCTTCCCAACTCGAATTAAGTGAGTTAACTAAGTGACAAGTGCCATGTAACTTGAGTTAACTACCTCCAAGATTTCTATTGAAATAGAAATTCAAATTTTCTCTAGTTTGACCAAGGCAAAGTCAAACTGAGATTTTCTTGTTGCATTTTCAACATTTATGTGATGTTATGTTATGTGAATATTTTGAGTCAAAATAAAATAAAACTAAAATAACCCTATGTTAAAATAAAAATTCTACATTATTATTTTTTTATCAATTTTTGTTGAGTAGTTAAAGTAAATTTGAAATAAAAATAAAAATAACCCTATATTAAAATAAAAATTCTATGTTATTATTTTTTCAATTAATTTTTGTTAAATAATTAAGGTAAACTTGGCTTTATAATATAAAATAAAATTTTAAAAATAACAACCAAAATAATAATATCTAACTTAACTTTATAATTATAATTATTTAATCTTTCAAAACATCTCAAAATTTATCATAATTTAAACTTCACAATTTATATAATAAAAATATAATTAAATAAATCACTTTCCATTATTTAAACACTCCTGATCACACACGAAACTAGATGCACATGCTTTTTCCCGCCTGGTGTTACGTCACTTGGACACAATTGATTAAGACGACTCTTGAATTGCTGTGTTTCATAGAAATGACCAGAATTTCAAAGCCCTCAAATTAACCGTACACGAAATGACGTGGAACCAATTCACACCAGCACAACGAAACTTTTGCTTTTTGTCCAATTACACGCAATTTAATGTTGTTGTTTCTGCACAATAATTCATGATGGGCTGGAGGATTGGTGGGGCCCTCAAAAGAGTTGGGTGCTGCAGAAAGATTATCGTGTTTCATTCATGACATGTGTTGCTATGTGTTGATTTTTAACCTCTGAAATATGTCACCATGTTAAGTCATCACAAACTTTTGTATCTTATTTTGATTTCTTCGAGTTACTTTGCTTTGGGTTTCCCCTTTGATTGGGTCCTTCTCTCTTGGCTGAGGAACGGAAGCTGCAATGCATATAGTTTTTTTTATGATTTGGGAGAAAGTTATATTAAATCAGTTTTAATGTCTTTATATATTAAACCCTTTTTGATATTTCCAATGTCTGTGATCCCTTGACTTACCATAAATCAAATTTTACTAGTAATTTCTGCTAAATCCAAATAAATTAGCGAATTTTTTATTTAGCCAAATTTAATAATTATGTTTAAACATGAAATAAAAAATAAAATATCTAATTCTTTCGAAAAATCTATTAAATAATAATTATTAAGCTAAAATACATAAATATCATTAAATTATTTATAAGTTTAAAGACTCTGACTTTAAATCCTCAAGAATATTTTATCTTTATTCATAAACCAGAGAGACAAATATTTATATTTTACCTTTTTTAAATAATATTTTCTATAAATTCGGTGTAGTTTGGATTTTTTTAACTTGATGGACAGTGCTGCAACCATAATTGAGGCCAGAAACCATGGCCTGAGGTTTTTATTTTATTTTATTTTTACATCCCTGCTCCTTGAACCCCTCCAAAAATCATTAATGTGCTTCAATGATTCCAATTTCACTTAATGAGTAAGCGTGTCCTCGGTCGATGTGGTCCTAGTTCTCTTCACAACCACGTTATTAGTCTGCTACTTCTTGGAATGTGTGTGCGCAGGTCGATGTGGGTCCCAGTGCTCTTTAAATTCACGTTATTACGCTTCTGGTTCTTCGAATCAAACACTCAAATATTCGGTCAATTTTACATGGAAATATGGTATGCAGATATAAATAAATAATAAAATAGGTAATAAATAAGTTCCAATGTAATGACGAGCTAAGTTCAATCATTTTAATTTATTTATTTTTTTGTCGTGTTTTGGGATATGGTTTTTGGTGATATGTATTTTTTATTATTTAAATTATATTTTAAAAATTTTCAAAAATATTTTAATTATTTTATTTTGTTTTGACATAAATTTTTCACTTAATTGTAATCTTTTTCATTTAAATTGTATTTTTAAATATATAAATCTCTTCACTATTTTGAAAATTTTCCAAAACATTTAAAAACTTGTACAATATTTAAATAAAATTTAATTAAATTATACTATCTTAACTTTTATAATAACATGGTTATAAAAAAAATCATATAACAATAACCTAGGACTTTTCATACTAATATAATATAGCATAATTATAAAAGAAAAATCTTATGTTTAATTTCTTGTTATATATAAATATATTTATTATTTATTTTTATAATAATATGAATTTCATACTAATATAATATAATTATAAAAAAAACTTATGTTTGAATATAATGTTGAATTTCTTCTTATATTGCAAATTATTATCATATTTTATTATAATACAGTGATAATTTCATAATGTTTAATTACTTTTTATGTGAATATACTTATTATTTGTTTTTATAATAATATATTCATAAGAAAAGAGCTTGTTGCAAATTATTATAATAATTATCATATTTTATTATAATTTAATAATAAAATAATAATTATCATATATATATATATAATATTTTATATTGTTACACTATAATAAAATATATTTTTATTATAATAGTTGAAATCATATATATATATATATATATATATATATATATTGTTACACTATATTATTTTATTTTGTTTTTTATAATATTTATTTTTTATTAATTAAATATTTTTGAATGGAAACCTAGTAAATGAAAGTGAATATTTCGTAATGTTAAATTTTATTTGTATATAACAATAATATAATCAAATAAATATATTATATATCTAATATAAACTTTGTATATTTATTTTTTAAAATTAATATTATTTTTTATAAAAAATAATATTATATATGTATAATTTTTTATAATTTAATATCAAATATTTTTATATAAGTTAAATAAAATTATAAATTAAAAATGAGAAAATATGGATATAATATTTTTCCTTATAATTAATTATTAGAATTTTGAAAATTCTAATTTAATTATGAATTGGTGTTATATTTTTTTATATATCTAATGAAATTGGAAGCATATAAATTAGCATGGTTCTTCAATAAAAAGATGATAACTACACATTGTGAAATATTCAAAAATTTTGGAAAAATAAAATAAAATTTAATTTAATTTAATAAATTTAATATAATATAAAAAAATTATTTATGTTTTTAATTTCAATTTATATTTATATAATTAATTTAAATTATAATAACATATATCATAAAAAAATATTTTCATAAAACTATTGAATTATATAAATTTAAATGCATCACAATCAAAATGTTTAATATTTAATATTAATAATATTTTTATTAATAATAATAATAATAATCATATTTGGTTATATAAAAATAGGCATAGTAATAAAATTAATTAATTAGTTATTTATCTAATAAAAATAATATTTTATTCCCTATATTATTATGAGTTTATTTAATTTTTATTATTAGTAAAGATAAAGAGGGTAATTAAACTATTAGGCTTATAATTTTTAGGTTAAAAATTTTTTAATGAGATTTATTTAAGTACATATGAATTAAAAATAAATATATCTAACAAATTAATTAACTTTTGCACCACTCAAATATAGTTGTTGCCTTGTTAATTGTAGCCATTCTTTGTGGTCAATTATAATTGTTTCTTTCTAACTATTTGAATGACGATGAACCACACTTGTTGGTTCGAAAGAATGACGATGAACCACACTTGTTGGTTCGAAACAGATAGACAAATAAATTTTAATATAATTATCGCCAAAAAACAATATTTATAATATTTAAATATATAAAAATTAATACTAAAAAATTATAAAATAATAATTTAATGTGTTCATAAATATAAATATAAATATTATTTTCATTTTCATTTTTATTTTGTATATTTAAAAACTAAAATTGCTACGCTCAATTAAAAAAAAACCTCTTTACCTATTAAAATTTAAAATTTTAATAATTAAAACTTTGAGATTATTATTTTTTTTTCAAAATAATATTTTTAATATTTTAAAGTTTGATAATAAATTTATTCTGCATAATCTGATAAATGAAAAGTCAACGAGTTTTAATTTATAAATAAAAGCTTTTCTTAGAATTTAAAAAATTGATAATACACTTTTAATTATAAAAAATAATTCAAAAATATATTTCAATAAAATTAATAAATATTTATTAAATTTAATAATATTATTATCATTCTTTACCTTATTTCATTTTGATAATTATTATCATATTTAAAACTATTAATATAAAGCACTTTTACAACCAAAAACACACTATAATATATATTAATGATACCACTTAAAGCTTTTTGATAATGAATCATTAAATAGTTTCAAAACTTCTTAAATAATAAATTTTACATGTTTTTAGTATTTGATAAATCATAATTATTAAAAAAATATTAATAATAAACACTTATTATTATCTTAAAATATATGAAACTAAACTAAAATATATTTATAATTAATAATATAGCGAAAACACATAACAATCATACTGCCCAAATCACGGAAGGTAACCCCAACTAACTTTAAGTGTTCTTAAAATTATTCGAAAGAAGAAAGGGTGGGTGCGGGTGATTCCACGTGATGCCCACGTCCATGACGGTTGTTCAACGAATCAGTTGGTCTCGGACCTATATGTCCCCGGGTCCTCTCAGTGTAGCAGACATCCGGAAACATAAAACCTCGCCATCCAAATCCCCAATACTGAAAGGAACCATTAACAATTGTGTTTTTCCATGATAACAGTTTTCGTACTAGACTGCGTCTCATTAGTACTTTACTATATGTGTAGATTGTAGCAATCATCAAGCCCAACGACAAGGTTGTATTTGTTTCCCTTAACTGACTCTAGCATTATGCTCTTCTGCAACTTCAACTGAGACCTACAGTTGTGCTCAGTACACGTTGCTTGAAGCATTTGGAAGATGGAAACGTCATCCGCTCAGTGGTGGCCGAAAGTGGTATAAGCTTTTCTTCTGTTTGATTGATTCATATTATTACCGGAATATATTTATAGTTGCTGAACTTTTGTTTCAATTCATACAAATAGTTCTCCTCCTCCTTGTAATTCCCCGTTTTCCATTTAGTTCTGATTTGTTCCACTCGTCTCGATTGTTAAAAAGCGTATATTCATTAGTTGTGAGCGCGAGACAGGTAGAGAATGTAGCTTTTGTCCCATGGCAAGTTATAGTTCTTTGTATAAAAGAGATGACACATTCTCTGTCATATATTTATTTGTTTTTTAGGGAATAGAAGATCAAGATTTTGTAGGATTCTCAGAACCAACAGCAGAACAACTGGAAGCGTTGATGGGCTATCACAATAACTTTGCTTATCAATCCCTCACGTCCACCTTGACGGGCTATCCCAGAAATCTAAAGCTTCCAGCGACAGTTTCGCGTTTGGGAGCAAGGCCATACGGAGGAAGTTTGGGCTATGAACGACCTGCCAAACAATCCAAGCCAAATTCCTATTCCTCCTTTCAGTGCCAACAAGCATTCTCTAGCAAGTTTTCTACGCCTCCTCCTATTCATCTTCCAAATTCTCAGAAAAACCCACAACGCATCCAACTGGAGAATTACTTCAGAGACTTCTTCAAGCCCAAGGCGCACCAGACATACCCTGACGACACCATGCATGCACACAGAAATTCTTGCTTCTGGAGCGCATGACCATAGCTGCATCTCAGATATTAGCCACTCTAATAACGATGCATCTAATTTTTCCTCAACTCAATTCTTCCCGAGCAACGATGAGCCTTCAGATATGCAAATTTCAAGCGTGCCTGCTGGAAGCAGGCACAGCAGACAAGTACAAAACAAAGCATCGGGGAATAGTCAAGAGCACATAATGGCTGAAAGGAAACGACGTGAGAAACTGGGCCAGAGATTCATTGCTCTTTCTGCCATTGTTCCCGGTCTCAAAAAGGTAATTTGCTACTCAATATATATGTACCCTAAAGTCTGGCCTAAAAATCTGCTGGAAATATATCTGTAAATCCAGTTATAAGAATGGATTGGTAATTGCTACAATGGTTCTAACTGAATTGGATGAAATAATGCAGATGGACAAAATCTCTGTTCTTGGCGATGCCATAAAGTATGTGAAGCAGCTGCAGGATAAAATCAAGATACTGGAAGAGCAGACTCCTAAAAAAACCGTTGAGTCAGTTGTGTATGTCAAGAAGAAGGAACATTGTAACGATGACCAGTCTTCAAACAAAGTTTCTTCTCCTTCCATTGAGTCGTCCTCGGATAAAGATGTGACAGAGGGAGGAGTGCTGACTCCCGAGATTGAGATACGCGTTACTAATAGAAATGTTCTTATCCATGCCCACTGCCAGAAAAGGAAAGGCTTGCTGCTGAAATTCGTTGCAGAGTTGGATGCACTTCAGCTGACAGTGGTGAATGCAAACATTCTCTCATTTTCAGAAGCTACGTTCGATTTGACATTTAATACTCTGGTATTCGATAGCTTCATCATCCCACCATGAATGTACTTTTACTTTTTTCTTTACAGATTTGGAGTTAACTGAAAGTCTTATCTAATATACTTCACTTTTTATTTCTCACAGATGGAAGAAGGATGCGAGTTAACAGTGACGGACATGTTGACGTCTCTAGCAGCCCTTTTCAAGAAAATGACATGAATTGATTTCTTCTGAACCCAATTACTTCCCTTCATTCATCCATGTATGCCCACACCACTAATTTCCATTCCCATGATAATGGTTTCTTCTTGTTAGTCATGGGAGATTAAAATATGCACATTGCAGTGCATTTGACAAAATCTTGCAAGGCCATTTGAGTGATGTCCAGCTTCCGCCCAAGGCTGAAAAAAAAATTAGCATAAAAAATGTGATGCCTTCTAATTTTTTTTTGTTTTGGTTCGAAAGGTTTAGACTAAACTTTAGTCCATGGTTTTAAAAACAAAATATATTCAGTCTGTATTCTAATGCTTAACTTACCTGAACATATTTATCAATTTATCCATTACATTTTTGGATGTCCTTTAGTTTTCCAACAAAATATATTCAGTCTGTATTCTGATGCTTAACTTCCCGAAATATATTTATCAGTTTATCCATTACATTTTTGGATGTCCTTTAGTTTTCTTCTATCGCCACTCCTGATGGTTAACTTTCGCAACATATTTATCAGTTTATCCTCTACGTTTTTGGATGTCCTTTAGTTTTCTTCATATTTATGAGTTTATCCATTACATTTTTGGATGTCCTTTCCTATGCTGCCAAAAACAGTGCCAATAAATTTCATCTAACAATCACATATACCCACACAGTTGATTATGGCATATAAAATGACATAGGCCGATGTTGTTGTACTATATTGCCAATCATTCTTTCCATGATTTAGGATTTTCGAGCTAAGACGAAAATAGAAGTATTTTTTATTAAAATAAAATATTTTTTTTTGTATTAAATTAAAAGATAAAAATGTAGTATACTCATTAAACCTCCAAAAACACATAGAAGTACAATCTTGTAACATTAATCTCACAAGTAAAAGTAGGGAGTTAGAATTTTTTTACAAATTACCAACAAGTAATTATTCAAATCACAACTCCATATTCCTCATTAACCATTAGATATAATGTTCATTAGTACATAAAGTAAATTGCAATAGAGGACAGTTAGTTGCATAACCATACCATGGACAACCTCTGTTGTAGTATATTAACATAAGTTGCCTCATGAACCTTACATACATCTCATGATTTTTTAACCATAGTAATTATTCACATACTTGGACATTATGATTATCACATCAAATAAAGAATCATCATCATCAAGGATTCAACATGATCAAATTGATACCATAAGCAATCACATCATTGAACACCGATATACCCTGGAAACCCCGTAGGGTGAAAACCAGCAAACGTTTAATCTTATTATTAAATGCTCGTGAGGGTTTTCACCCCTCACTCAATGGCTTATAAGGGATTCCATCCCTTAACCATTGTTATAAAATATTACAATGAATTATCATTAAATTGTCACATATCTAGCTAAAAGCTAATACATTTTCCATGAAACCCTTTACCTACATATCACCACATGCAACATCCTTGTGGCATGATTGTTCTAGCAATGTACGATCCCGCAACTCGTAATCATCTGCATGGACCATTAATCATTTTCCTGCCACAACGTTAAATATAATCTATGCCTTGCGCAAGTAATCCAACTTTTTCCTGCCAATGTTATCATTATCACATTGATATCATGATTACATTTATAAATAATCATACTAACTAATATTTCCCTTTGCATAAGCACATATTCTTAGAGGACAAAAAACTAAGGCATACCTTTGAAGGGACTAACTACAACATCAGTTATAATCTTCTTACATGAAAATTTACATAAACTTTATCAAAAGATCAGGTCCTCTAGCTATTACTTTTGATGCATGCAAATATATAAAGCAATCTCACACAACCAGTTGTCTTTTCCCGCAAGCGAATGTATATCCTTTCTAAAGAAAGCTAACACAAATCTCGTGTGCATACACATCTCATTCACAAGAAACTAAGATAATAGTTATGTTAGCATCAAAGTAATCACATATCATTTTCCTAAAGAAATATGGCTCAATAGTTCTTCTATCCATACAAAGAACATATCTCTATAACACAATGACTATTCTTTGCGCATCCAATAGCTTATCATAATAGCCCTCCTTTAATGTATGCAACACATATTCCCTTTTCTAGAATTCTATCAACATTTCATGTAAACAATTACATAATTCTTTCTTAAAGGAAGTCATTATAACCTCATTTCTCTATCTTCCTATATGTAGGTTTCTCATGCTTCCCTTTCAAGAAATTATTATAGATATCCATCTTTATGCATAAAAATCAAGATACAATAACAAGGTTAACTTACCCTTTTATGCACCAAAATCAAGAAATCGACACAACTCATCTAACAAGACAATCTTTTCAAGAGATCATTATTTTCAAGAAAGTTAACATAATCACTTTCTCTACATACACACAAAATCATATTTCCAATGTCACAAAGGCTACCCTTTGTGTATGCAACATGTGTTTTTCCTAACACAATTACTTTTACTTCATTGCTCATACTCTTATCATGAAACAAGTATGGATTCTGGTTCTTGTATGAACACTATTCATATGTGTCTTTTAAGGAAAGAATCTCTATTTTTGTTTTCAAGAAATCTATCGTAAAAGCCATCATTTTCATACATGAATTATGCACAAATTTTCTAAAAAGAAACTATATTTATGTGTATATAAAACATACGCTTTCTTCAAGAAAGTTAGAAATGAATATCTATGTGCCTAGAAGCACATCATTAGCTATTTCTATCATGCATGTAATGCATAATTATTTCACAAGAAACTTAGAAATTAGGTAGTATCACAATGCAATTACCATATATCCCTTTTCAAGAAACTTTTATTAAATAAAAATACATATTTTAATTCAAAGAAAACTTGGCCACTTTTCACACTATGTCCTCAGGAAGTTTATATGCCTCACCATCTTTTCTCAAGAAGATATTTTGGCTATTTACCAAAGGTTTTATCCCAAGAAAATGACAAGTGACATAGCATTTCACACACAAAACTCACATGTAGTATTTCTAAGAGGAACTACCTATTTTCTTTATAAGAAAAACTACCTATTTTCTTAGCTGTTAAGTCCACTTGTTTTTCACATTATTCTTTGCATACTATTATGCATATATTATCTATATTTGGTAAGAAATCCTTCAAAAAGATACCCAAATAAAACATACATATATTTTTCTTCAAGAAAGCGAGCAAGTTACTTATCTTATTCATGGCAACCTCCTTGTCTCCATCACCTCTGTTCTAGAAGTTGAACCCACCAGAGACACTCGTGCTTCTATATTTTGTGCAGTGGTCTATAAATCATTGTAGTCAAATAATAATCTCCAAAGAGTTGCTAGCTCTCTATAATCACAAACCGGACGTTGGCTCCAACGCAAAACCTGCAAATCCACCTCGCAATAGGCTCCAACGGCTATTCCCTTTATGCTTTATTTAGCAGTAAAGCCCAATATCGTCACAAGCAGGCTCCCGCCATCATTTCAGGTGAGCCAGCAAGCATACCGAATCAAAGGAAGTAGGGTAACTGGGAGGGAGGCGAGGGAGAGATGCGGAGGGTAATGGCATCATTCTCGCATATAGTTCCCCATCTATCCATATCCATCTTTATTTCCCCTCATTCAGTTTCCCGAATATCAAGAATCAGTTTGTAACTAAGTCATAAGTTTTCACATTACTATTACTCAACTAATTAATTTTACACTCAGTTATTTTAGGGATGTTACATACTCCCCCCCCTTATAGGAACACCGTCCTCTGTGTTCATCTCTCGTTGGAAATTTAGATTTTACTCATGGTATAACCATCTAAACCACACAAAAAGTAATCCTTCCTCTTTAAAATCAGAGATTTCATTCCAAGAAATAGCAATAAACAAAATAGTAATGTTATAACATAAGAAAGATCAATAGTTATAAGCATTTATAACTGCAAAAAAAAATATGCAAGTTCTAATTTCCATTAGTTGACCCTTATTCAAATTCATAATAAACAATTCTCTATGTCATCTTACCATTACTTACCATCCACTCTTGAAAATCATGAGCACTTTCACGTAAGTATTTTAATAGTGATTGGACAACCCATCAACCCTCCATGGTAAGTAATCATGTAATGTATGACTAAAAAATTCAATCGCATTAATCACAATATTCTAAGTCAAATGAAATACTTTTAACTATCCATCAATCGTGCAATGTTAGATGATATTTAAATCATGGTAATTTTACAAGTACTTAAAGAGCACTAGCACTAATCATCAAAGTACTTAAAGAGCACTAACACTAATCATCATCATGATAAATCACTGCTCCACATGCATACTGAATTAATTCTCATTAAAGACATTCACAGAGTACTTCTAAGAGTACTAAAAGATCACCTAGCTCTCTAAAAACAGTCAATAACTGCACCAAGTAAAAATTGTCTTAGCCCCTACTAAGATGTTCATAAGATTAGTAATACAATAAAGGAATTAAAATTTCCAATAACTCCTTATTGAGCACTAAGCTCATTTCCTGTCAAATGTGCATAACATATTTTACACAACTATATATAGAATTCATAACATATAGCTGATTAGTTAATTTCTTTAGCTATGACAACCACAATAGGCTAAATAATTCCCAACCCATGGGAACTGGTTTCCACAACCAGATCGATTCATTTTCACATCCAAACAGTTTCTTTGATAGAGACCTTACCAGGTCTAACATGGAATTACACTAGCCAACCAGCTCAAGAATTCCAATGACCACATACGGTCCAATATAGGATTCCTCTTGGCAGCATCTTGCCTATTCCTCTGACAACGTCCCGTCTATGAGGAATTTTGGGCCTCCTCCAACAGGCTCCAAATCAATAAATTTGCCTTAGGATTTTACCCTCTTCACCATCTTGGCAAACTATGTTCCCTTATTGAGATAATTGATCTCTAGGTAGAGGAAATCCAGACAGGCAAGTACCATCAACCCCTTCGAGCAGGCAACCACCATCAACTCAAGGCCTTATAGCCTTTCACAACTATCTGCAACTGTCAGGCATGCTAAATTTCTCTTTTATCACTCTTCCTCAAAGCAATTTACATAATGATCCATATGAACATTATCATTAACAAAATAAACATGCATGTACACCATGCATCTACACTTATCCCTCATCATGGGTCCACAACATCTAGATTGATGGGAAACATATCTATCATACATGTTGTATGCATTCAGATTGTCCAAATAACACAATTCATGCATATCATATAACATTATTATTTCTCATTTATGATTGCAATTCTCATTGCAACATTTTACGTGATGAGTTTTTTTGTTGACATTAAGCTACCACTACTTAATCTCATCAGCAACGTTAGTTATACATATGCATCTTTTAATAAGTATTCAATTTCCAAAAATTTTCATGAATACAATATTGTCATGTATAAAAGCATATGCAAATATTCATTAATGTATAAATGTCAACAATAGTTGAGTTAACAATGTAAACATTTCCAATTTCCCACAGTCCATTGTCTTAATCCACACTGTCATTAATGGAGTATTATCTTACGTTTACTATGGCTAGCATTGGCCATGCATCATTAATATAATTAAGCATAATCAAGGTGTTCTGACCAACCCTTGGTTCAACATGCATAACTAACTAATTAAACTACCCTTATCAGAAGCAATTCCTCTACTTATGCAATTAGAAGCATGATCCCCTAAGTGTCACACATGCACCAAAGTTACCACTTGATGTTAGATGCAACAACTATCTTAACACTACTATGTGACCATTTCAGAATAATGACTTCAAGGAGACATTATGAAAATCATTAACATCAACACACTATAGTTATCGTTTTCCAACTCCTTAAGCATGGTCAAAGGAATACTCACGTGCACATCAAGCACTATCCGGTCATCACTAGACTTAGCGTCTTCTACAAGACTCTGGCACTCAAAGCCTGCGCTATCTCGTCATCACCAGACTTAGCGATTCTTTTTCCCTTCTCCGTCTGTCCCTACAGCATGGTTTTCTTCCTTCCCCTTGATTCCTTTTCCTTGGAAGCATCTATAGTTGGGGAAGGTAGGTAGGGTTTACTAGCAACTGCATTAACACAGGTAGTCTATTTATGAATAATTGTCACATGTAATTCTACCATGAATGGGTCCTAGAAATGTTACTCACTGAACATGCTTCTACAATTAACTTCAATCATGTTCATTAAATGCATCATTGTTATTGCCATATTTGCAAAGCAAAAGTTGGTAGTTGATTATCACTTTCCTTAATGAGTGTTTAATATTGTTCATAAGTGTAATGAGTGTTCAATATTGTTCATAAGCGTGACATGAGTTTTATTGTCTTTTTCCTCATCAAGAATCCAATGTCATGAACATAGTTATGCAACAAACTTTATTACTTACTACGCAAAGCAGCTATAAACATGAATCACACATATCATGTCGAAAGTAGTGTACTACAGAAATCAATATGTAGATTGTTAAACTCATACCTGAGTTAATGCCCATTGGTGGCATACCTCAATTTCTTTTCCATTTACCAATTCCCGGAGGTGCCAGTGCTGCAACTTGGCTCTGATACCACCTATAACATACCTCAGTAACCTCACAAGTAAAAGCAGGGAGTTAGATTTTTTTTACAAATTACCCACAAGTAATTATTCAAATCACAACTCCACATTCCTCATTAACCATTAGATATAATGTTCATTAGTACATAAAGTAAATTGCAATAGAGGACAGTAAGTTGCATAACCATGGACAACCTCTGTTGTAGTATATTAACATAAACTATCTCATGAACCTTGCATACATCTCATGATTTTCTTAACCATAGTAATTATTCACATACTTGGAAATTATGATTATCACATCAAATAAATAAGCATCATCATCAAGGATTCAAGATGATCAAACTGACACCATAAGCAATCACATCATTGAACACCAATATACCCTGGAAACCCCGTAGGGTGAAAACCAGCAAACTTTTAATCTTATTATTAAATTCTCATGAGGTTTTTCATCCCTCATTCAATGGCTTAAAAGGGATTCCATCCATTAACCATTGTTATAAAATATTACAATGAATTATCATTAAATTGTCACATATCTAGCTAAAAGCTAATACATTTTACCCTTTACCTACATATCACCACCTGCAACATCCTTGTGGCATGATTGTTCTAGAAATGTACGATCCCGCAACTCGTACTCATCTGCATGTACCATTAATCATTTTGTTGCCACAATGTTAAATATAATCTATGCCTTGCGCAAGTAATCCAACTTTTTCCTGCCAATGTTATTATTATCACATTGATATCATGATTACATTTATAAATAATCATACTAACTAATATTTCCCTTCGCATAAGCACAAATTCTTAGAGGACAAAACACTAAGGAATACCTTTGAAGGGACTAACTACAACATCAGTTATAATCTTCTTACATGAAAATTTACATAAACTTTATCAAAAGATCGGGTCCTCTAGCTATTACTTTTGATGCATGCAAATATATAAAGTAATATCACATAACCAGTGGTCTTTTCCCACAAGTGAATGTATATCCTTTCTAAAGAAAGCTAACACAAATCTCGTGTCCATACACATCTCATTCACAAGAAACTAAGATAATAGTTATGTTAGCATCAAAGTAATCACATATCATTTTCCTAAAGAAATATGGCTCAATAGTTCTTCTATCCATACAAAGAACATATCTCTATAACAAAATGACTATTCTTTTCACATCCAATAGCTTATCATAATAGCCCTCCTTTAATGTATGTAACACATATTCCCATTTCTAGAATTCTATCAACATTTGATGTAAACAATTACATAATTCTTTCTTAAAGGAAGTCATTATAACCTCATTTCTATATCTTCCTATATGTAGGTTTCTCATGCTTCCCTTTCAAGAAATTATTATAGATATCCATCTTTATGCATAAAAATCAAGATACAATAACAAGGTTAACTTACCCTTTTATGCACCAAAATCAAGAAATCGACACAACTCATCTAACAAGACAATCTTTTCAAGAGATCATTATTTTCAAGAAAGTTAACATAATCACTTTCTCTACATACACACAAAATCATATTTCCAATGTCACAAAGGCTACCCTTTGTGTATGCAACATGTGTTTTTCCTAACACAATTACTTTTACTTCATTGCACATACTCTTTTCATGAAACAAGTATGGATTCTGGTTCTTGTATGAACACTATTCATATGTGTCTTTTAAGGAAAGAATCTCTATTTTTGTTTTCAAGAGATCTCTCGTAAAAGCCATCATTTTCATACATGAAGTATGCACACTTTTTCTAAAAAGAAACTATATTTATGTGTATATAAAACATACGCTTTCTTCAAGAAAGTTAGAAATGAATATCTATGTGCCTAGAAGCACATCATTAGCTATTTCTATCATGCATGTAATGCATAATTATTTCACAAGAAACTTAGAAATTAGCTAGTATCACAATGCAATTAGCATATATCCCTTTTCAAGAAACTTTTATTAAATAAAAATACATATTTTAATTCAAAGAAAACTTGGCCACTTTTCACACTATGTCCTCAGGAAGTTTATATGCCTCACCATCTTTTCTCAAGAAGATATTTTGGCTATTTAACAAATATTTTATTCCAAGAAAATGACAAGTGACATAGCATTTCACACACAAAACTCACATGTAGTCTTTCTAAGAGGAACTATCTATTTTCTTTATAAGAAAAACTACCTATTTTCTTAGCTGTTAAGTCCACTTATTTTTCACATTCTTCTTTGCATACTATTATGCATACATTATCTATATTTGGTAAGAAATCCTTCAAAAAGATACCCAAATAAAACATACATATATTTTTATTCAAGAAAGAGAGCAAGTTACTTATCTTATTCGTGGCAGCCTCCTTGTCTCCATCACCTTTGTTCTGGAAGTCGAACCCACCAGAGACACTCGTGCTTCTATCTCTCATGCAGCGGTCTATACATCATTGTAGTCAAATAATAATCTCCAAAGAGTTGCTAGCTCTCTATAATCACAAACTGGACGTTGGCTCCAACGCAAAACCTGCAAATCCACCTCGCAATAGGCTCTAGTGGCTATTCCCTCTATGCTTTATTTAGTAGTAAAGCCCAGTCTCATCACAAGCAGGCTCCCGCCATCATTTCAGGTGAGCCAGCAAGCATACTGAATCAAAGGAAGTAGGGTAACTGGGAGGGAGGCGAGGGAGAGATGCGGAAGGTAATGGCACCATTCTTGCATACAGTTCCCCATCTATCCGTATCCATCTTTATTTCCCCTCATTCAGTTTCCCGAATATCAAGAATCAGTTTATAACTGATTCATAAGTTTTCACATTACTATTACTCAACTAATTAATTTTACACTCAGTTATTTTAGGGATGTTACAATTTTTTTTAATAATTATCAAAATAGAACTTTCCAAATTACTATTCCATATTTTTTTTATTGATTATTAGATCAAATCTTCATTATCACACACATAGAGTAATTTTAGTAAAAGAATAATAAGTTACACTAACATTAACAATCATTCGGTAGCCATTATAAACTTTCTAATTTAATTTGCATCATTTCCATGATTTTTTTAATTAGTTAATTAATCACATATTTGATAATATAAACATCATGTCATGCAAGAAATCAACATGATAAGAATGACACAATAAGCAAATACATCGTTGAATGACAATATACCCTAGAAACCCCATAGGGTGAAAACCAACAAACATGCTCGTGAGGGTGTTCACCCCTCATTCAATGGTTATAAGGGAGTCCATCCATTGACCATTTTCATAAAATATTACAAAGAATCTCATCTCAAAAATAACATAACTAGTTATAAGCTATTACAATCATCATGACATCATTTACCCACAAGCCCTAGTGGATACGTGATTTTTATTAGTCGATATTCAGATTATGCCAAAAAAACATTTGTCAACGCCTCAATAGTATAATATTTTATTTAGTATTGAAAAGGTAAGAAGGGATTTGGTTGGTCAAACTCAAAATGTTTTTCACTACTGGAGAATATGATCACACAGATAGTTCATACGTCTTTTTTAGCAATCTCCTCTTCTTCCATGCAAAATTGTTCCCTTCAAATAAAGAATTTAAGGTGGTTATCAATAGCTCGTTAAACTTCCAATGAATTCTTGATGAAACGATTAATGTGTGTGTGTGTGTGTCGTTTTGTCCATCATGGTGAAATCAAAAACCTATTGGTGGACCATTTCCACACTCACCTCTTTGAGCTCTACCCAAACAAATCTGAAGTTATTTAGAGAATCACTAGACAAATCCCTCATCTGGTCAGTGGGGACCAGAACCTGGCTCTATACGGGTTATTGCTATGGAAGAAGTGGAAGACGTGGTCAAAGGGATAAGTAGGAACAAAGCGCCTGGACCAGATGGATTTACAATGGAGTTCTTTCAGACTACCTAGCACTTCATGGACCATGACATCCTCAAGGTAGTGGAGGAATCTCACAAAACTCAAAAGGTAAATTCAACACTTTATTCCACTTTATTGCTTTAATTCCAAAATCTTCTAAGTCTAAGGAGCCTCAATGTTTCCACCTAATTTCTTTATGTAATTTCATTTATAAAACCATATACACCATCATGGTCAAGAGACTGAAGATCATTTTTCCTTATCTGATATCTCCTGAACAAACTGGTTTTGTCCAAGGTCGCCAAATTCTGGATGGCATCATCACATCTCAAGAAGTCGTTCACTCCCTTAAGCATCTCAAAGCCAAGGGTATGTTAATCAAGATGGATCTTTCCAAAGCCTGTGACCGTCTCAGTTGGCCCTTTTTACTAAATGTTCTGAAGGCCTTTGGTTTTTATTTTAGGTGGATAGTTTGGGTTTCCTCCCTTATTTCCTCCCAAGTGTTTTTGATCTTAATAAATGGCTCCCCTTCAAGACACTTTAATCTTTCCTGAGGTCTACCCCAAGGTGATCCTTTCTCTCCCTTCCTCTTTATTCTAGTTGCGAAATGTTTGGGTCACTATATCAAGTTTGTTGTTCATTCGGGTTCAATTAGAGGCATTTATCTTTGAGGTAATGATATTCCTCTAATCCATAAAACAATTTGTTGATGACATTATGCTATTGTTCCAAGTCTCTCTTCGAGATGCTAGAGAAATCAAAAATATCCTCCATGATTTTATGCAAACCTCTGGTACTTTGATCAATAATTATGAAAAATATAATATTTTTTCTTCAATACTTTGGCCCCTACCCAGTCTTTCCTAGCTCAAATCTTGGGGTTTAGTATAGGATCTTTGCCCTCCAAATACTTAGACATTCCCCTTGTGCTTAATTCTCTTAGAACTTCTTGTTGGAAAGATCTTCTGGATCAAATACAATCTAGACTTCATACCTGGTCCTTTCGAAATCTGAACTTAGTTGGTCAAGTGCTTCTCCTTAAGGTGGTGCTTCAATCTATGTCGATCTACCAATTATCAGGTCTTGTTGCCCCCAAATCTTCTTGCATTAGCATGGTTGATATCTTTAAGAAATTCTTGTGGAGAGGGGCTCAAGACGCTAAAAAATGGGCTCTAATCTCTTGGTCAAATAATACTAAGCCTAAGACTACAGGGAGTCTTGGTCTTCGAGATCCATATACTCTTAATCAAGTCATGGGTGCAAACTCTAGTGGAGATGAATAATGGGTGGACCGGATCTATGGAAGATTATATGGATGAGAAAATATCAAATGCCCTCTTCTGCTAAAGTTATACCTCGAAAGGGTCCTCAATCTAGAATTCAGCCTCAACTAACAAAGATCTCATACTCTCTCATAGCTTTTGAGAAATCTGGGATGGGCAACGAGCTCTTTTTTGGCAAGACTCATGGCAGCAAAGAGCTATGATCTTTAACCAGCAGGATTTCACTAACATTTTATCCATGCTAATAGTAAAAATTGTACAGAGGTGGAGCAATTCTAGAAACCATCTTTGAACACAACCTAGAGGCAATGGACTGAGAAACAAGATTGGCCTAACTCCCCTAATTCACATCAATGGGCTCTGCTGGATAAAGAACTTCAATCTAGAAAGCTTGCAACTCTTGAAGCCTTGGATATTCTCAGATGGGGAAACGCAACCAAATGAATGTTTTCTATTAAGGAAGCCTACAGATTAGCCACTAATGAGCCTTAGGATCATTGTAGCCCTTTATGGATGAAAATTTGGACTCATCAATTCTGGCTGAAGGTAACATACTTCCTTTGTTGGTGCGTTGGCGAAGAATTTTTACTTAGGTTCAACTCCTAAAAAGAGGATTCCATGGCCCCTCACTATGTAGCATGTGTGAATCCAATAGTGAGGATATGGAGCATCTTCTAAACCTTTGTCCCTTTGCGAATCAATTATGGAAACATATTGGACAACTTTTTGGGCACATGGATTGAGACATTACCAACATCAAAACCTCCATCGAAATGTGGAGGAATGACATCTTCTGCAACCATGTTTTGAATAGGGCCTAGAGTATTTCCATCATTTTTCTCCTTTGGGTGCTACAGAAAGAACGAAATCGAAGGGTTTTTAAAGAACAATGGCTCTCTCAAGCATAAATATGGGCAAGAATTCTCTAAAACATAAGAGAAACAATATTAGCTGAGAAGTGGCACCTTGATGATTGGCAGGCTATACCTCATGAAGCCAACATTCTTTCTGCCCTGAATCTTTCCCCTCAAATGCTTTCTCCATCTTCTTGGAATCTATTCCTTTCCCCTAGATCCTCTCCCTCCAAATTTTCAGCCCCTTTTGTCAGTTTTCTCAAGCTTAATTTTAATGGGGCTTCCAAAGGTAACCTTAGTGATACTGCTTTCAGAGGCCTTTTTAGGGATTCTTAGAGTTGGGTACTTCACCTCTATGCAATTGATTGTGGTTTTACAAGCAATAATGAGGTTGAATTCAATGTGGTAAAACATGGGCTTCTCATTACAAAAAGAGAAGGGTTGATAAAGTTTGTGGTTGAAGGTGACTCCAACCTTGTGATTGAGGCAATAAAAAAGTTGAATCATGGTACCAAATGGGAGAATATTAGTCAGAGCTGGAGGATGACTCACTTGGTTTAGGAAATCAGTGACCTCATTCCTTTGTTTGACTATATTATTCCATCTCATGTTTTAATGAATGGTAACAAAGCTACTGACATTTGGCTAATTGGGGATCTCTTCATATGGGTACAACCCTTGATGTCCCTTGGACGGATAACCATCATGGAGACATGGACCCTCTAGTCAAAATTCTGGCTCAAGATGCTTCCCAAAATCATGATATGGAAGAGGAAGATAATTAGGGTCCCTAATCAGGGTGCAATATAGATCGGAGTCCCCCTCAGGATTCTTGTCACACGTGAAATGATGGGTGACGAAGCTGAAGGGCGACTCAACCTTGGGTCTTATATGTGCAATCAAGACAGTGGAGTGGCAGAATGCATGGGAGAGATTAATTTTGATGTGATTAGGTGCAGGGTTCATAAACTATAGGTGGGGAGGGCTCAAATTCCCATTCATGCACCTGTCTCATGTTGGAGCTTGGTTCCTGGAAGTAAACTCAAGCTCTTGGTTCTCTATCCTCTGTTGGCAAGATTGGTTGGGAGGTTCTGCTCTCGGGACATGACTGATATCTCGTTCATGGAAAGTTGTACTCGTGTATGTTTTTTTCCCTCTATCCCCTCCTTGGCCATGGCTTGTTCTATTCTCGAATGTCTCCTGCAAGTTTGTTGACCCCTCTTGCAAATTTCTTATCGAAAGAAAAGGAATTGACTACTCGGCAAGTGAGAAGGTTTATGTGGTTTCTTTTTATGTTGTGTCTTTTGTTTCTATGTTGGTGTCCGACTTATATGGAATTCTATTGCTTCGAATGGGAATGTATGGAAAAAATCAGGTTAGCTCTCTTTTGTGGAAGGATTGTATACCTGAGGGTAATGGTTTTTTTCATGATTTGTTGGCCCGAAGTGAGGAAGTGTCTTGTAACTATTCTTCTCTAGTTTTTAATGGTTATGGTGTGGTCCTCCATGGTATTTGGCTTGGGGAGCCAGTTTGTGTTACCTCCCTTCTAAGGCGACATAATATTTCTAGCTTCTCTCTGTTTACTGCCCCTTTTGACCATGAGGTTTTGGTCATCATCCAAGAGTGTCGCCGGTGGTTAGCATTTTTTATTTGTAGTGTTTACATATGGATCGGGTCTGATGCAGTTCATTTCTTTCTCTTTTCTTATGAGATTGTGTCATATTCTAATAATTCGGGTAACCACCAAGCCCGCACGCTACATATTTGTTCCAAGATTGTGGCTTGTCCTATTAGGTTGACAATGTGTAATTTTTTTGATTGGTGGCTACTCCATATAGCTCGTCCTTCCTTGGGTGTTGGTTCTTCTGGAAATGGGGGTCCGGGCCATAGCAGAAAGTCTGGGAATAGAGGTGGACGAGATTCTTCCTCCACATACCCACTGAGGAGAAGTGGTCGAAAGTCTGATGCTAAGATATTAATGATGCGGCCCAGGCATACAACACAGGTACCCCTTCCCAGGTGAAACATATGATTTCGTCATAGGACGTGGAACTCAACCATCGTGCAGAGAATGAAGTGCAGATCGAAGATTGGTGAGTCCTTGTTCCAGATCCAGGACACAACCGAGGTCGGCTCATGCAATATAAATAAACGGTTCATCTTTACTAGCTGATGAAAAGTATTGTGGCCCGAGCTTTTATGAACTCTACAGGTTTTTTTTTAAGTCTGATATGTGTTTCCAGGAAATTCAGAAAGAATTTCAACTTGCCCAATTTCAAATCTAGCAGCAGAATGTTTGTCTTGGTCGTGCCTTCATCAATCGGAACTACCAGGTTCCAGTGCTAAGGACCCAACTCTGGTGGAGTCCTCTAACGAGTAGTAGCTAGAAGTTCCTTTTTTTTTAATTTGCTGATGTATATGTCAGTTACCAGTAATTATGTTAGTTTGTTAGGTGCAAACTGGTTTACAAGCATTCAATCATATAAGGCCATATTTGACAGACTTAAGTTACTAATATTTTGGATGGCATACAATGTGGTTCGATGGCCAACATACCTGGTTTCCCAATGGGTAGGTTGAGGCCACTAAACGTCTTTCATGGATGTAACCTACTTTTTGAAAATGAATGAATGAAAGGTTTTACCACGCTTACTATATATATATATATATATATATATATATATATATATATATATATATATATATGAGATTGTAAAAAGAAATCAAAATTATTTGGAAATTTTTGAATTCTTGCTCATAAATTCTATCACTTTGCCACTTGAATTATTTAACAAGGTTGTGGCATTTGAATTTTATTTGTTTTATAATTACGTTTATGTTAAATAATTGTAAAACTATTTAACTAATAGAAATGATAAGATTTATTCATGAGATGTCGAACAGTTGAAATGGTGTTATGTTAAGTCATTTTTTAATGAAAGTTATTCATTTAAAATTTTGTGAATACAAAAAATCCAACCGTAATTGAGACAAATATATATGATATATAAATTATTAAAAATATTTTGTTTTTTCTAAAAAGAAGAGAATCTGAGCAAAGGACCAAAGGAGCATTGATTAAAAAGCAAGTATTCTTTAACGGGCACAAGACTCATTGTCTTCTCTAATTTGGCACTATTAAGACTTGACATATGTAAGGATAGGGGTAATAATGAGAAAATAGGAACCAAAATATTTATAAACTTCTAAAATTATTATACTAGAGAAATTATTTATATAAAACAAAATGTAATAGGTCAAGCTAGGTATAAAAACATAAAAATTATGAGCATGGAGAAGTTGGTTTGGTTGAGTTAGTTGTTGAGAGTTTAGTGGGCTACTCTTGTGAGTCTATTGTTGCCAATGAAGACAAGACACCTCCATGCATTTTTGCTAAACACAAATAGAGTGTGAGGGAAATCCTTCCTTGGTTTTTAATTCTATCCAAATGAGCTAGGAGCTTTATAAGCTTAACCTTCTCTCCCGAGAGTGCATGAGTATCAATTACTTAGTATGCCAATATAATTCCATAGTTTGATAGAATTTTGTGTTGTCATTGGAAATGGAATTGACGTTCAAAATGAAATCCTCTATCTGAGCCCCCACATCGTCTAGTTGGAGCAAATCTCTCTTTGCTTGGATGTCCATTTCCTAGAACTTGATTCTCTTTCGACCTCTTGGAGAAGCCTCTTTGTGGAAGGAGTTAACAGGTTCCAAGGATGACCTTTTAGTACAGGTTCAAAACAATGTTGGTTGGGCTCTACAACTAGACTCAAGAGCCATATGGAGAAGAGTGTGAAACAAAAGACACAAAATTGATAGGGGAAGGGATAAACCAATGAAGGCAAAAGAGGTGGAGCAAAAGAATGAGATTCCTTGGAAAAAACCAAGTACATCTAACAACATGCATGCTTATGTGATGGTTATTTTGGCTATTGCCAATGTCATTGGTACTAGAGCCACTCTATGAAAGATAGAACATCATTAAAATCAATGAGTCATCACACTCATAAACTTATTTATCAAAAACTAAAGTGAGATCTACATTGTAATGGGGAGAGGTGTGATAGGGGACCCATGTGGATCTCAAGAATGAACAAATAATACTATTATTCACCTAATTCTTGAAAAAATATAATCATATTAAGAAATGATATGAAATATATATTTAATATAAATGATCAATATAATTTAGTAAAGTATATTTATTATAATATTCTCAATACTATACATTTTTAAAAAATTATAATTATTTCATTAAAAATATTTTCAAAATTATATTTGAAAGGTAACAAATTACTTTCGAAGGGTAATAAACAAAATATTTGACAAGTCTTGATTTTTTCATCGATCTCATTAAAAATCATATTATTAAAATTACATTTTTTTTATTAAATTTGTATATTTTATATATAAATAGATACTCATCCAAAATTAAATTATAAAAAATGATTAAAATTATAATTTTTTATTAAATTTATATATTTTTTTTATAAATAGATTCACAAGAAACAAATAAAATATGATAAATCCTAATATCATTATTCGATTTCAATAATTAAAATGTATGAGTGAGAAATTTGCAACCAGACTTTTCATAAAAATAATCTAAAACAAATCCAAATCCAAATCCTAATATATTTAAATTAGGTTCACCTATTAAAGATGCTGATAAATTGTATTCCATACAATTTATCAAATCTATATCTAGATTTTTAGAATCTCTCATTTTTAATTTATAAAATATCTTGTAAAAATTATAGCGATACACCCTGTCACACATGGTTGAACGTGCATTAAAACTAAACAATTATAAAACCAGTGAAGACAAAAACAAAAAATGGACAGCTGTAAGATTGGTGTAAACTCCTTTGAGCTCTGAAAGTTAATTGAGACCACAGAGAATGGTAAGTGATACCACGTGATTCCCGTGTTTACGACTTCTCCTATTCAATTTCATTGTATTTTAGTGCTGGTTCGTCCTGTGATTCAATAAATTGATATTCTCTAAGGCTATAAAACTATGGAAATAAATGTTATTTAAGCCAAAACAGTTGTTTTTTAAGGAATGGAAGATCCAGATTTTGGAGTATTCTCTAAAGCAACAGCAGAACAACTGGAAGTGTTAATGGGCTATCACGATAACTCTGCTTATGAATCCCTCACGTCCACCTTGACGGGCTATCCCAGAAATCTCAAGCTTCCAGCGACAGTTTCACATTTGGGAGTAAGGCCATCCGCTCCAAGTTCGGGCTATCAACGACCTGCCAAACAATCCAAGCCAAATAACTCAGAGGATTCCTATTCCTCCTTTCAAAGCCAGCAAACATTCTCTAGCAAGCTTTCCACGCCTCCTCCTATTCTTGTTCCAAATTCTGAGAAAAACCCACAACACATCCAACTGGAGAATTACTTCAGAGAGTTCTTCAAGCCCAAGGCGCACCAGGCATACGAGAGCCTAGCCCTGACGACACCATGCATGCAAACAGAAATTCTTGCTTCTAGAGCACATGACCAAAGCTGCATCTCTGATATTAGCCACTCCAATAACGATGCATCTAATGTTTCCTCACTTCAATTCTTCCCAGGCAACAATGGGCCTTCAGATATGCAAATTTCAAGCGTGCCTGCAGGAACAAGGCACAGCAACCAAGTACAAAACAAAGCATCGGGGAATAGTCAAGACCACATAATGGCTGAAAGAAAACGACGTGAGAAACTGGGCCAGAGATTCATTGCTCTTTCTGCCATTGTTCCTGGTCTCAAGAAGGTAATTTGCTACTCAATATATATGTACTCTAAAATCTGGCCTAACAATTTGCTGAAAATATATGGATTGGTAATTGTTAAAATTTTGTGTTTATGGATAGTGGAGTTTGAATTGGGTGAATTAACGCAGATGGACAAAATCTCTGTACTCGGCGATTCCATCAAGTATGTGAAGCAGCTGCAGGAGAAGATCAAGACACTGGAAGAGCAGACCCCTAAAAAAACTGTTCAGTCAGTTGTGTATGTCAAGAAGAAGGAACACTGTGCCGATTTCCAGTCTTCAAACAAAGTTTCTCCTCCTTCCATTAATTCCTCAGCAGATAAATATGTGACAGAGGGTGGAGTGCTGACCCCCGAAATTGAGATACGCGTTACTGATAGAAATGTTCTTATCCATGCCCACTGCCAGAAAAGGAAAGGCTTGCTGCTGAAATTCGCTGCAGAGTTGGATGCACTTCAGCTGACAGTGGTGAATGCAAACATTCTCTCATTTTCAGAAGCTACGTTCGATTTGACATTTAATACTACGGTATTCAATAGCTTCCCCATCTCCACCATGAATGTACTTTTTTCTTTTTCTTTAAACAGGTTTCCAGATTTAGAGTTAAATGAAAGTGATCACCTTTTGTTTGTCACAGATGGAAGAAGGATGCGAGCTAACAGTGACGGACATGTTGAAGTCTCTAGAAGCCCTTTTCAAGAAAATGACATGAATTCTTCTTCTTCTAAATGAACCCATGCAATTACTTCCATGCCCACACCACTAATTTCTTTTCCATCCCCATGATATATAATGGTTTCTTCTTTGCCAAGGTTAGTCATGGGAGATTAACATATGCATTTGACAATTGTCAAACTCGCTTCTGCGGATGATCCAGATCTACCAAGTTGTGTAGACCCACAAGACCTTAATTTAATAATCGAATTTTCCACTCTATTATTGGTGAATATATTTTCCATTTGGTGGATATATTTTTTTATTGTTAGATAATTTTATTCATTCTGAATTAAAATCAGCCTAAATTTATTTTAAATATGGATTTAATATGAACTAAAAAGCATCAAATTTTTTCACGTGTAAATATTTTTAAAATTAAAATATAATAGGTTATTTTTATTGTTAAAATTGTATTTTTGAAAGTTAAATAAAGTATATACAAGGTCAAATAAAGATTGTAACCATAAAAATTTAAATTTTTTTCTATAAATAAATAGATATAGATATAAAGTTGATATGGACATAAATTAGTTAATGTTTATATAAACTTATAACAGAAATATTTTTGAAAAAAAGATTTAAACCTTTAATTTACACTCTTTTTTTTTATTATTTCTAATTACTTTACAACATATTCATTATTTTTAATTATAGTCTATATTATTTTTCTATTTAAAACATAACTTTTATTTTAAAAAGACAAAAATAGACTAACAAACTTAGGCATCCTCTAATTCTGAGCTATAAAATATTGAATAATATCCAACTTCATAGTAACACTGGAAATAACAATTATGGTTAAAAATTATTTCTATGTTTAATCTCTATTTTGGTAATTAACTACCAGTGACCCTATTTATCGTTTTATCCACGACAGTGGATGTCCTTTAGTTTGCTTCTATCATCTCACCTATACTGCCAAAACAAGTGCCATTAAATTTCATTTAATAATTGCATATACATACAAAGGTGTTTATGACATAAAATGACATAGTCCAGACGGATGTTGTTGGACTATATTACTAATCGACAACAATTCCATTTGTTTCCCTGTTTTCGGTTTGTCTGGCTGAGTGGAAAATAGAATTATGTTTTATCAAATTAAAACATAAAGTATTGTGTAAAATTTTATCTATTTATTGAAATAAGAGTAAAATTACATATCATGACATGGTGATGTACTGTATTACTGTCGACAACGCTTCCATGTGTTTCCCTTTTTCCCGGTTTTTTAAGCTAAGTGGAAAATAGAAATCTTTTTGTTAAATTAAAAAAAAACGTATTTAAATAAAAGTAAAATTATATATTATGACTTATAAAACGACATAGGCGGATGTTGTGGTACATGTTGTTAGACCATTAATCACAACTGCTCAAACGGCGCGACCATTGTTCAAACGTCAGCAAGTCTAATGTGTCTGTGCATGAATCAGATGAACATCATTATTACAGCAGCTGGATTGATCAAGAATTCAACAGATGTTTTAAATAGAGTTTCTAGAATTCATTGACAAAATGGGCAAGCTTCCTAAAGAAGCCACTGCCCCATCGACTCCAAAAAGATCTGTGTTGTGTATAAAAACATGTTTCAGTCATCAAATAAAAACAAGTTCTAAGGTTCCAAGTGTTTTTGAGTCTCTGCTCTCTGATATGGTATTAGATCTCAGGCGAGTTATGAGGTAGCGTTGTTGTGGACAAGAGTGTTGTTCGAAAGCGTGAAGGGATTGCTGTGTGAGAGATGAGTGTTAGCCGAGTGAGGTGAGAGTTGTGTTAGCTCCTGTACGTGTTGCAGTATCTGTACTCTGAGTTTCATCCAAATTACCAAGTGTTCGGTGTGGGAGGGTGCATAAGAGAGCTGAGTCACCTCTGGAGTCCGCCAGAGTATTTTCTTGGCCTGTGGAGTAAAGCCCGTCATGCCGGTGAAGTCGTTGTTGCTCTTTTGAAGAGAGCTTTGAGAAGAGGTTGAGTGCTGCAAGTTGGAACTGTGTGCTCTGAGTTGGAGTTAACAGTCAGAGCCAAAGGAGGGCTCGGTGAGGTAAGCTGGGTTGACTATTGACTTTGTTTGTTGCCGCAAGTGGTGAGGTTGTGAGAGTTCTTCTGCAAGTAGTGTGGCTGTGAACTTGCAGTCCCCCTGGAGAGATATGTTTGTGTGTAAGAACTGTGCTGCATTATGGTGTGGCTGTTGAGAAGAGGCTTGGTGCAAGCCCATGCTTGAGGACGTGAGAGAAGTTGAGTGTGTGAAGATGATTGGCCTGAGGAGGATGCCGAGTGGTAAAGAGCTGTGTGAGGCCACTTGTGAAGCTGAGTGATGTTGTGTTGTGAGAGAGTGAGCACAATGTTGTGTGGAGCTCTAAGCGATGTTTGAAGTGTGATAATGATAGAGTGCGAAGGAGCCTGGAGGGCTGAGGAAAGGCTTTGAGCCTTGTCGTTGTTTTGAGTTGAAGCAGCTATGTTTGAGAGCCGATCTGTCATCGTGCTCCCTGGAGGCATCAGGGATATGTGTGTTGAGCTTCGTTGAGGCGTAGAGCTGAAGGTCTGGTGGCAGTCTGAGGAAATCAACTGCCCTTTGGATAGTTTTCTGCTCTTTGGCTGCCGAGTGCACCTAAGGAAGTCGAGTGGAAGAGGCAAGGAGATGTGTAAAGAATTTTCACTGTTCGTTGGCATGGCATTTTGAGGAGGTGTGGTGCGTAGCAACTGTTCTGCTGCATATTGAAGATTTGTGAGGTTTTTGAGGCCGGAAGCATAGTCAGTGGGCAAGCCGTTCAAAGCCGCAAAGTTTGTGAAAGCAAAGTGGTGAGAACAGGAGTGTGGGCTATTTAGAGTTGCGAGATAGTGTGCCCTGTTGTTTGCACTGATTGGTGAGAGTTGTTTGGCGCGGGAAGGTCGCTGTGAGAGGAGCAGCATGGTGCTTTGAGTGTGGATTCTGTTTTGAGCAATGTTGCTCTTACCGACTTGGTGAAGTCTGTTGCTAAGTCTGTTATGTGAAGATTAGTGAGGTTGTTTGTGCCTGTTGTGGATCACAACGTCTTTAGTTGTGTTAAAAGAAGAGTGATGGGTCAACAGAGGAGATAGTCTCGGAGAGAATTGAAACAGGTGAAGAGAAAGAATGAAATGGCAATAGTTGTAGAAGAATATGAAATGCTTCAACCAAAAGTAGATCTGAATTAGATAGAAGAATTTGAAGACACTGATGCAATACTGAAACGATTAATGCCAGTTCTGCCAATTTTCTTAGGTAAAAATTTTAAACTTTGGGAAATAAAAATGGAGGGATTGTTTGGTTCAGTAAATTTATGGCAATTTGTTCAAGGAATTTCCATAAATTCCATTGATAAAAGTAGAGGTGCAGTAGCATTGTTTCTCATCATATCAGCTTTAGATGAAAATATTTTGTCTAATATTTTGTATGAATTTGGTGAAATATGTGATGCAAAAATATTTTGGGATATTCTTGAAATGAAATACAGTATGGAGGGTAGTGAGAAAGCTGAAGTTGATGAAGGTGTTGTTGCTAAAAGTGATTGTGTTGAAAGCATCATAGCTGGGATTAAGGCTGAAAGTATGTCTTTAGCTGACAATAGAGTAGTATGTGATATTAAGGAAACACCCTGTGATGCAGAGATTTATGAAGTCAAATTTGATGACAATTATGTATCCCATGATGAGTGGTTAAATATGATGCATGAAAAGCATCTTATTGATGAGTTGTTGTTTGGTGAGAAGAGTTGCCTACCTCCATACACAAATCAAATGTAGGACAACATGTTTGCAGCAACAGAATTGACGAAAGAGGTTGAAGACATGAATCAACCAACTATGTCAGCAAAGAAAAATGAAGGAAGCAAAGCTCTTTCCAAAGAGCACGATGAAAAAAATCAATATGGTTCTGTTTATGAATCTAACATTGTTTTTGAGTGTGCAGATATTGACAATCAGGAAGAAGCAACAAAACTTGAAGAAATTGCAAGCATTAAGGACAAGTATAAGTCCCAAGAACGTGAAGCAATGTTGAATACAAAGAATGTTAACCTGCAATCAAGAAAGGAGAAGCTCAATCACTATCTTATGACAAGAAAGGTGAAAATGAAACTGCACCAGCAAAGGAAAAGGAACAAGCATGGACCCTTTAATAAGAAGGCAAAAATGAAATGTTTTGTTGTAAGCCTAGCTGAGACTTAGACCAGCAGGCAAGTTAAATTTTAGGTAGTTGTGATTAAGGGGAGGTGTTAGACCATTAATCACAACTTCTCAAATGGCGCGACCACTATTCAGACGTCAGCAAGTTTAATGTGTCTGTGCATGAATCAGTTGAACATCATTATTACAGCAACTGGATTGATCAAGAATTCAACAGATGTTTTAAATAGAGTTTCTAGAATTCGTTGACAAAATGGGCAAGCTTCCTGAAGAAGCCACCGCCCATCGACTCCAGAAAGATCTGTGTTGTGTATAAAAACATGTTTCAGTCATCAAATAAAAACAAGTTCTAAGGTTCCAAGTGTTTTTGAGTCCCTACTCTCTGATACATGTGACTAACCGCCAAAAATACCATTCGTTTCCCTATTTTCAATTTTTCTAAGTGGAAAATATAATTATTTTTTATTAAATTAGAACATATATTATGTAAAAATGTATATATATGAATGAGATAAAAAAAAATACTGTGGGACTCTGAATTCTTGCTAGTAAATCATTTGAACTAATCAATAATTTATTAATTATTTTATATTAAAGAATTATAAAATTACTTAAATAATATAAATTACAAGATTTATTTATGAGATTTGAATTAATTGAAATAGTATTATGTTAAATCTTTTTTTTTGTCTCAAAGTTATTCATTTAAAACTTTGTGGATAAGACAAGTGAGAGAGTTTGAACTATATAGAGCATTGATTGTAAACTTAGAGGAAAGCTACAAATATGCTTTAAAAAATAGAAAGTTGATTGTATGTTCTAAAAGAAATTAGAATGGTAGTGTTTAGTACTTGAACACTATTAAGATGTGACATATGTAAGGATAAGGTCTCTAATGTCAAAATAGGAATCAAAACTTTTATAAACTTCTATAACTATTGTACTAGAGAACTTAGTTATATAAAACAAAATGTAACACCTCAAGCCAAGTACTAAAACTTTAAAACTATAAGTATGGATGAGCCCATTTGGTTGAGCCATGAGTTGAGAGTTTAGTGGGGTCCTCTGGTGAGTTTATTGTTGTGGATGAAGCCAAGGCACCTCCACGTTTTTTTTAGAAACAAAAATATAGTGTGAGAAGAATCCTTCCTTGTTTTCCCATTGTATTTAGATGAGCTAGGAGCTTCATAAGCTTAACTTCCTCTCCCTAGAGTGAATGAGCTATGAACCACTTATATGTCAATATAATTCCATAGTTCAATAGAATTTTGTGTTGCCAGTGTGAATCGAATTGACATTCTGAATGAAATCCTTTGTCTTACCTCTAACAACCTCTTATTGGAGCAAAGCTATCTTTGCTTGAACATCCACTTCAAATAACTTGATTTTCTTTCGACGATAACTTGATTTTGTTTTGATGGGTTGGAGAAGCCTTTCTCTAGAAGGAGTTAGCAACTTCTAAGGATGACTTCTAGGCACAAGTGTGATGTAGTGTTGGCCAGCTTCTATGACCTAACTTTAGGGACTCTAATGTCAAAATAGGAATCCAAATTTTTATAAACTTCTAGAAATATTATACTAGAGAACTTAGCTATATAAAACAAAATGTAACAAATCAAGACAAGTATTAAAACTTTAAACTATAAGTATGGAGGAGCCCATTTGGTTGAGTCATGAGTTGAGACTTTAGTGGGGTCCTCTTGTGAGTATATTGTTGTGGATGATGCCAAGACAACTTCATGTTTTTTTGAGAAACAAAAATATAGTGTGAGAAGAATCCTTCCTTGTTTTCCCATTCTATCTAGATGAGCTAGGAGCTTCATAAGATTAACCTCCTCTTCCTAGAGTGAATGAGCTATGAACCACTTATTATGCCAATATAATTCCATAGTTCAATATAATTTTGTGTTGTGAGTGTGAATGGAACTGACATTCTGAATGAAATCCTTTGTCTTAGCTCTAACAACCTCTGATTGGAGCAAATTTATCTTTGCTTGAAAATCTACTTCCAACAACTTGATTTTCTTTTGAGGACAACTTTATTATGTTTTGATGGGTTAGAGAAGCCTCTTTCGAGAAGGAGTTAGCAACTTCTGAGGATGACTTCTTGCCACAAGTGTCATGTAGTGTTGGCCAGCTTCTGCGACCTAACTTTAGAGCCATAAGAATGGAGAATAACCTAAAACAAAATCCACAAAAAGTGATAAACCAACTAAGGGAAAAGAGGTGGAGCAACAAGTGATATTCCTTGGACAAAACCAAGTACATCATACATCATGCATGCTTTTGTGATGGCTATTTCCAGTGCCACTACTATAGCCATAATGTGAAGGACAAAGCATCTTCAAAGTAAGAGGATCATCACATCCAGGTGATTATTCATTAAAAACTAAAGTGAGATCTACATTATGAGGAGGGGTATACCTATAGACCTTTTAATTGAAAACTAAAGTGAGATCTACATTATGTAGAGAGGTGTGATAGGAGACAACATGTGGCCTAGGTTCTATCCCAAGAATGAACAAGTAACTTCATTATTCATCTGATACTAAGAAAAGATCCAACCCTATCATAATTGGTGTGAAATATATATTTAATATAAATCATCAATATAATTTAGTAAATTATATTTAACATGGTATTATGTTCAAGCCTATGAATTTTTAAAAAATTATAATTATCTTATAAATTTCTAAAAGTATTCTCAAAATCACATTTAAAATGTAAATGTATTATAACAAAGTACATTTGAATTGTATCTACAACTTTAATCAATTTATGATTTGGCATTTTTCAATAGTCCTATCAAAATTAATTGTATAAATAAATTTGACATTTGTATAAGGACAAAAAAAAATAATACTTTTAAAATCTTCTATAATCTTTTAAATTATTCAATTTTAATAACTAGTTAATGAGCGAGGCTCATTCTATGAATATATGTGTTTCGTTGGTTTAATTAAAGTGACCATACTATGGATATGTGGTAAAAAAAATTCTATCGCTCTCAACCACAAATAAAATATTTCACATCAAAAATCTCAAACTGAGTCTCCATGTTAAGGAGAAGAATCTCACACTCACTCTCAACAATAAATAAAATATTTCGATGTCCATATAAAACAACATAATCTTATATCAACTTTATAAAAAAATAAAATGGTTAAAAAACTATATATACATTATATAAAACAATTAAAAAAAATATTATACTTAAAATATTTTAAATAATCATATTACTTTATGCTCAAATAAATTTTGATGTATTAAAAAAATACAACATAAGAAAAATACAAGTAATATATATATTCAATTTTATAATTAAAATGTATGAATTAAAAATTTGCAACCAAACTTTTCATTAAATCATCACAATCAAATCCAACTCTTATTATATTTAGATTAGGGCCAAGATATCTGGAATAAATCAATTTACTCATTAAATATGTTTAATATTTTATAAACCAAACTTTTCATTAAATCATCACAATCAAATCTAGATTAGGGCCAAGATATCTGTCATAAACCAACTTACTCATTAAAAATGCTTAATATTTTATATAAAATTGTGGGGGCGAAATATCAAAATCTATATCTACAATTTAATATTTATCATTTTTTTATAAAATATATTTTAAAAATGATAACGATACACCCCCTCACCCTTTGTCGAACGTGCATTAAAA
Source organism: Pinus tabuliformis (assembly GCA_031772625.1). Lineage (NCBI taxonomy): Eukaryota > Viridiplantae > Streptophyta > Pinopsida > Pinales > Pinaceae > Pinus > Pinus tabuliformis. The sequence goes on from CM062816.1 coordinate 440,902,141, forward strand.
CTAAACAATAATAAAACCAGCGAGGAAGAAATTGTAACATTTGTTTAACCTCCTTCTTTGAAAGGTAGGTGGGACGACGTGAAACTATTTAGCAGGAAAGGTCGGTGATCCCACGTGATTCCCGTGTTTACCACATTTCCTTTGAATTTCATGGGATATTAAGTTATTCAAGCTATTTATAAATTGATATATTAAAAGGTGATAAAATCATATAAAAAATTGTTATTTAAGACTAAAGAGGTGGCTTAAAATAATTAATTGATAATTTAAATTTATAAAAGTGTGAATTTTTTCTATATCTATATAGTAAGTGGTATGTACACACCCTCTATCTTAATAATAAAAAAGGAATATATATCATTTTGGAAATGTACACCTTACCTATACCATATTCAGTATTGGTATCTATGCCTTTATTGGGTGATATGTTTTAATAATTGCTCTATGCTGTTAGTATGGGTGCTTTTATTTTAAAAGAAATTAGATATCATGCATGAACATATGAATATGTAATTATTCTTTCACAAGATGTCCAGAGATTATTATATATGGGTATCTATCTCTTAGGAGTAGATATTATACATTTATATCCTTAAAAAGCGAAGTAATTATAGCAGTTATTAAAGTTTATCATGGGAAAAATGCTAGTTAGGGGTGGGTAGATAGATTAGATATCTACTCTCTAACTTTGTCTATATTGTATATTATATATTTTATAATTATAAATCATAATTTTTATTTTTTCCCTTGTAAGAAGAAAGGAAAAGGGATATTATATATATACAAATATTTAGATATATTTTATTTTTACATATATGTAATCATTTTTTTAAAGAATAATTACATATTCATGTTTGCATGAATGATATTTATTTTCTCTTTAAAAGGGTATATACATTTCTTATACCATTAATATGTACTGGTATTTACCTCCTTATTGATTATGGTATAGGTAAGGTGTATCTATCCCTTATGGAGTAGATACACCTTACATATAGTATAATCAATACTGGTATACGACTTAATAAGTGTTGTATGGGCGCTTTTTTTTTTATAGGAGGTATATATGCCTTACCTATACCATTAGTATGTATTGGTATCTACCCCTTATTGGGGTAGGTAAGGCCTAAATACCCCCTAAAAAAGGAAACACCCATACTAACCCCATTGAGCAATTACTTAATGTATCGACTCTATGGAGTTAGTATAGGTACTTAGCTTTTATATTTTTAAAATTTTAAATTGTTATTTAAATTTTTTAATTTAAAATAAACAAAATTGAGCTATTTAAAAATAATTTAAATTTCATTCTAAACTAACAATTTTAATTCTCTATAGCAAAAACCTCTATCCTGAGATTTTCCATTTTTTCCTGGCCAAACATAAAATTAAAATATTATTGTTAGAGACATTCAGAATAACACTGTGTCCCAAGAGATACAACAAAAAACTCTATGATCCTCTAGTTCTGAGGGTGTGGTCTAACGATTGCTTGTGGTGGTTTAGCCCCCACAAATCTCACGGTCCATTCCCGGGCGGAGCTATGTATTGACTCTATTATGCAACTAACTCACAAATTAGAAGAAAAGACAGATGAACGCCTTCAAAATCAGCCTCTTCGAGGGGGTAACCTCCTTTACATTACACAAATGAACAATTATTGGATGATACAAATGACTAAACCTCCTTTCTATATATAGGAGTCTAAGGGGTCACAATATAATCAAAGCCGATATAACAGTAATATCATAAGGGCACAACAATAACAATAATGGGTTTCTATGGGGCACACTAATAACAATATGGGGACAATAGGGGCACAACAATAATAATAATAAGGGCTACAATGACAATAGTAATGGGGGAATCACTAGTATTATAGGGACCTAATGTGCCCCTCTCCTTCAGAAAAGTGTTGTCCTCAATGCTTGAGTAGTTCTGGTTGCTTCTATATAAAATTCTCATCCTCCCATGTGGAATCTTCAGCGGATAAGTTCTTCCACTTGATGAGATACTCCGAAATTGATCGATTTTGTAGCTGTCGAGTTCTTGTTACTGTGACTGCTTCAGGTTACAATATGATTTTTCTTTCCTTGTCAAGTTTTGGCACTATTGTTTGAAATGGGAGCTTGTCACCTATAACCTTCTTTAAACATGAAACATGGAAAACTAGGTGCACTCGGGAAGCTGCAGGAAGCTCCAATTTGTATGCCATAGTACCAATCTTTCGCAACACCTTGTATGGACCATAATACTTTGGTGATAATTTATTATCCTTCTTAGCTTGCTTGAGGGACATTTGTTTATATGGTTGTAGTTGTAGGAATACCTAGTCACCTATATCAAAAATTCTTTCACTGCGATGTTGATCTGCCTGTTGTTTCATTCTATTCTGTGCCAACGTGAGGTTATCCTTTAAGAGTTGGAGAACTTGTTGATGATGCTTGATGTGATGTTCCGCTGCTTGAACTTTATAATTTTCTCTTAAATATGATGTGATGGATGGTGGATGATATCCTTAAAGTGCCATAAATGGGGTCATTTTTGTTTTTGTATGGAAGGAAGTGTTATACCACCATTCAGCCAGAGGCAACCATTTGACCCATTGTGTCTGTTTATCAGATACAAAGCAACAAAGATATCCCTCCAAACATTTGTTTACTATCTCAGTTTTCCCATCAGATTGAGGATGATAAGATGAGCTATGAGCTAACTGAGTACTGAGACAAGAAAATAATTATGTCCAAAAATTTCCAGTGAAAATGGGATCTATGTCACTTACAATAATCTTTTGGTTTCCATGTAGCTTTTGAATTGTTCCATAAATGCAGTAGAAACTGTACTGGCTTTAAATGGATGCGATATTGCACAAAAGTGTGCATACTTGGTAAGTCTGTCAACTACCACCATGGTGACACTCTTTCCTTTGGACTTGGGTAAACTTGTGATAAAATCCATTGAAACCTCCTCCCAACATTGGCTTGGAATGGATAGAGGTTGTAATAGACCTGGGGTCTTAATTATTTCAACTTTATTTTGTTGGCAAACCAAACATGCCGCCACAAACTTTTGAATATCTGATTTAAGGCCATCCCAAAAAAATTCCTTCTTAACCCTTTGGTAAGTTTTTAAAAATCCTAAGTGCCCTCCTAAGGCAGAAGTGTGCAATTCCATAAGCATATTTTTTTTGAGTTAGGCATTCTTACATAGGTATAAGTGATCTTTGTACCATAACGAATCATTTTTCCAGCTAAATGTATTAGATGTACTGGGATCTTGTTGTAACTTTTGAATGAGTGCCCACACATTTTTCATCATTCTTCCATTCATCCCTTGCTTCGTTTATCCAATCTGGTTGGATAATAGAAATGGCACACAACAATGCTTCCACATTCTCATCATTTCTTGAGAGTGCATCTGCCACAACATTTTGCTTCCCTTTTTTGTAGATGATTTCAAAGTCATAACCCAACATATTTGTGACCCATTTTTGCTGCTCTTGAGAGGATAATCTTTGTTCTAAAAAGTATTTAAGGCTATCATGATCTGTTTTTACCTTGAAGTGTCTTCCCATTAGGTAGGGTCCTCATTTCTTAAGTGCATGTAGTATTTCCAACATTTCCTTCTCATAAATAACTTTGTGTAAATACTTTCCTTTGATTGGACGACTTTCGAAAGAAATGGGTCTTTCATCTTGCATTAAAACAACACCAATTCCATTTCTTGAAGCATCACGTTCCACAATAAAGGTTTTTGTGAAGTCTGGCGTAGCTAAGTCTCGTGCTTGGCACATTGCCTCTTTAGGATGTTCGAAGGCTTTTATTGCTTCTATAGTCCATGAAAATGCATCTTTCTTCAATAATGTTGTTAGAGGTGTTGCTATTCTCCCATAATTCTTAACAAACATGCTATAATACCCTATCAACCCGAGAAATCCTCACAGATGCTTTATGGATGTGGGGATTTTCCATTCCTTAATGGCTTTAATTTTGCTAGGGTCTACCTTAACACCTTCATGAGATGCAAAATGACCCAGGTATTCCACCTCTTGTCCTCCAAAGAAACATTTGGAGCTTTTTGCATATAATTGTTTCTCCTCCAATAGTTTGAGCACCCTGTCAACATGTTGAACATGATCCTTCCAAGACTTGTTGTAGATTAGTATATCATCAAAAAATACTAACACAAATTTTCTAAGGAAGGGTTTGAAAATGGAATTCATCAAACCTTGAAATGTAGAAGGTGCATTTGTAAGGCCAAAAGGCATGACCAAAAATTCATAATGACCCTCATGAGTTCTAAATGCTGTTTTTGGAATGTCTTTAGTCTTCATTCTGATTTGATGATATCATGAACGAAGATCCAACTTGGTGAAGTAAATTGATCCATGCAATTCATCCAATAATTCATCAATGAGAAGAATGGGAAATTTATCTTTAATAGTGAGCTTGTTGAGCTCCCTATAATCCAAACACATGCGCCATGATCCATCCTTCTTGTGCACCAATATTACTAGGGTAGAGAAAGAACTTTGAATAGGTTGAATTATACCAACCTCTAGCATTTCTGCAACCATATGTTCAATTTCACTCTTTTGGGCATAGGGATATCTGTACGGCCTTATGTTTGGAGGAACATTTCCTAGAATCAATGAATAGCATGATCATGATCACGAATAGGTGGGAGGCCTTTGGGAGTCTCAAATACCTTGGAATGATTGTCCAAATTTTTTTGAAGATCTAGAGAAATAGATGATTTCGATGTGGGAACCTCTAGCGAACATAATTGTTCAATTATGCCTCGTTGTTCCTTCTTTAGAAGATTTGTCATACCACTAGAGCTGATTATCTTTCTCTGTTTCCCTAAAATACCCATTAATTTAACTTCCTTTCCTTCCGCACACAATTTCATGAAAAGTTCTTGAAAATTAAAAGCTATTGTACCCAAGGATTGTAGCCATTGGACTCCTAGTACAACATCGACACGACCCATTGGAATGGAAATCATTGGGATATTCAATACATATTATCCCATGTATAGCTTGATATTATGGCACTTTCCAGAGCAATTTATGGTTCCTCCACTTGCAACCATCACTTGACACTTTGGTGCTGGATATAGGAATCACTAGTATTATAGGGACCTAACGTGCCCCTCTCCTTCAGAAAAGTGTTGTCCTCAACGCTTGAGTAGTTCTGGATGCTTCTGTATAAAATTCTCATCCTCCCATGTGGAATCTTCAGTGGATAAGTTCTTCCACTTGATGAGATACTTCGAAATTGATCGATTTCGTAGCTGTCGAGTTCTTGTTACTGTGACTACTTCAGGTTCTAATATGATTTTTCTTTCCTGGTCAAGTTTTGGCAATATTGTTTGAAATGGGAGCTTGTCACCTATAACCTTCTTTAAACATAAAACATGGAAAACTAGGTGCACTCAGGAAGCTCCAATTTGTATGCCATAGTACCAATCTTTTGCAACACCTTGTATGGACCATAATACTTTGGTGATAATTTATTATCCTTCTTAGCTTGCTTGAGGGACATTTGTTTATATGGTTGTAGTCGTAGGAATACCCAGTCACCTATATCAAAACTTCTTTCACTGCGATGTTGATCAGATTGTTGTTTCATTCTATTCTACGCCAATGTGAGGTTATCCTTTAAGAGTTGGATAACTTGTTAGTGATGCTCGATCTGATGTTCCACTGCTTGAACCTTAGAATTTTCTCTTAAATATGATGTGATGGATGGTGGATGATATCCATAAAGTGCCATAAATGGGGTCATTTTTGCTGCAGTATGGAAGGAAGTGTATACCACCATTCAGCCAGAGGCAACCATTTGACCCATTGTGTTTGTTTATCAGATACAAAGCAGCAAAGATATCCTTCCAAACGTTTCTTTACTATATTAGTTTTCCCAATAGATTGAGGATGATAAGATGACCTATGAGCTAACTGAGTACTGAGACAAGAAAATACTTATGTCCAAAAATTTCCAGTGAAAATGGGATCTATGTCGCTTACAATAATCTTTGGGGTTCCATGTAGCTTTTGAATTGTTTCCATAAATGCAGTAGAAACTGTATTGGCTTTAAATGGATGCGATAATGCACAAAAGTGTGCATATTTGGTAAGTCTGTCAACTACCACCATGGTGACACTCTTTCCTTTGGACTTGGGTAAACCTGTGATAAAATCCATTGAAACCTCCTCCCAACGTTGGCTTGGAATGGATAAAGGTTGTAATAGAGATGGGGTCTTAATTGTTTCAACTTTATTTTGTTGGCAAAACAAACATCTCGACACAAACTTTTGAATATCCGGTTTAAGGCCATCCCAAAAAAATTCCTTCTTAACCCTTTGGTAAGTTTTTAAAAATCTTGAGTGCCCTCCTAAGGGAGAAGTGTGCAATTCCATAAGCATCTTTTTTTTTAGTTAGGAATTCTTACATAGGTATAAGTGATCTTTGTACCATAGCGAATCATTTTTCTAGCTAAATGTAATAGATGTACTGGGATCTTGTTGTAACTTTTGAATGAGTGCCCACACTTCTTCATCATTCTTCCATTCATCCCTTGCTTCGTTTATCCAATCTGGTTGGATAATAGAAATGGTGCACAACAATGCTTCCACATCCTCATCATTTCTTGAGAGTGCATCTGCCACAACATTTTGCTTCCCTTTTTTGTAGATGATTTCAGAGGATAATCTTTGTTCTAAAAGGTATTTAAGACTATCATGATCTGTTTTTACCTTGAAGTGTCTTCCCATTAGGTAGGGTCGTCATTTCTCAAGTGCATGTAGTATTGCCAACATTTCCTTATCATAAATAACTTTGTGTAAATACTTTCCTTTGATTGGACGACTTTCGAAAGAAATGGGTCTTTCATCTTGCATTAAAACAACACCAATTCCATTTCTTGAAGCATCACATTCCACAATAAAGGATTTTGTGAAGTCTGGCATAGCTAAGACTGGTGCTTGGCACATTGCCTTTTTAAGATGTTCGAAGGCTTTTGTTGCTTCTAGAGTCCATGAAAATGCATCTTTCTTCAATAATTTTGTTAGAGGTGTTGCTATTCTCCCATAATTCTTAACAAACTTGCGATAATACCCTGTCAACCCGAGAAATCCTCACAAATGCTTTATGGATGTCAGGATTTTCCATTCCTTAATGGCTTTAATTTTGCTAGGGTCTACCTTAACACCTTCATGAGATGCAATATGACCCAGTTACTCAACCTCTTGTACTCCAAAGAAACATTTGGAGCTTTTTGCATATAATTGTTTCTCCTCCAATAGTTTGAGCACCCTGTCAACATGTTGAACATGATCCTTCCAAGAATTGCTGTAGATTAGTATATCATCAAAAAATACTAACACAAATTTTCTAAGGAAGGGTTTGAAAATGGAATTAATCAAACCTTGAAATGTAGAAGGTGCATTTGTAAGGCCAAAAGGCATGACCAAAAATTCATAATGACCCTCATGAGTTCTAAATGTTATTTTCGGAATGTCTTTAGTCTTCATTTTGATTTGATGATATCATGAATGAAGATCCAACTTGGTGAAGTAAATTAATCCATGCAATTCATCCAATAATTCATCAATGACAGGAATGAGAAATTTATCTTTAATAGTGAGCTGGTTGAGCTCCCTATAATTCGGACACATGCGCCATGATCCATCCTTCTTATGCACCAATACTACTGGAGCAGAGAAAGAACTTTGACTAGGTTGAATTATACCAGCCTCTAGCATTTCTGCAACCATACATTCAATTTCACTCTTTTTGGCATAGGGATATCTGTACGGCCTTATGTTTGGAGGAACACTTCCTAGAATCAAATGAATAGCATGATCATGATCACGAATAGGTGGGAGGCCTTTGGGAGTCTCAAATACCTTGGAATGATTGTCCAAGACTTTTTGAAGATCTAGATAAATAGATGATTTCGATGTGGGAACCTCTAGCGAACATAATTGTGCAATTACGCCTCGTTGTTCCTTATTTAGAAGATTTTTCATACCATTAGAGCTGATTATCTTTCCCAGTTTCCCTGCAATACCCCATTAATTCAACTTCCTTTCCTTCCGCACACAATTTCATGAAAAGTTCTTGAAAATTAAAAGCTATTGTACCCAAGGATTGTAGCCATTGGACTCTAGTACAACATCAGCACCACCCATTGGAATGGAAAGCATTGGGATATTCAATACATATTCTCCCATCGATAGCTTGATATTATGGCACTTTCTAGAGCAATTTATGGTTCCTCCACTTGCAACCATCACTTGGCACTCTGGTGTTGGATATAGGAATCAATTCAATTCCGTGTCTATCTTATAATGAATAGAATTATGGGTACTTCCCGAATCAATCAACACTATTACCTTTTTCTTCTTGATATGTCCTTCTATCTTGATAGTTTGAGGAGTGGTAATTCCAGCTAATGCATTACAAGATATGGTTGGATTCATTTCTTCTTTCTCTAGGGTTTGTTCCTGGTGTATATCCTCTTCTTTTGACATTTCTTGTTCTTTTTCTTCCTCCTCTTCACAATCTATGTAGAATAATTTCTTCTCAGCACACTTATGACCTTTAGTGTATTTGCTATCACAACTGTAACAAATCCCTTTTGCTATTTTTTCTTCCAATTATGTGGTGTCAACCTTGTAGGTTGTGGAAGGCTAGGGGCAACAACACTTCCATCTTTATAGTTGTGAGTGGTAGGCTTCTTCGTTGCCATACTTTTGCTTTCCATTTTTCTTGCTAACCTGAATCCCTTCTCCAATGAATCAGGTTCCCAAAGGTGAACCTCATGTTGGATGTTATCCTTTAAAGTCCCTATGAACACATCAATCCTATGCTCCTATGGAATATATTTTACCCTTAGGTTCAATTTTTAGAAGTCCTTAATGTGCTCCATCATTGAACATTTTTGTTTGAGATTTATCAATTGGCTAAAAGAGGTGTTGCTTTTTGTATCTTCATAATGTGATATCATTTCTTCCGTAAAAATTGCCCAAGTGACAATTTTTTTATGAGAGAAAATCCATCGATATCATACAAACTGATTTGGTTCCAAATATAAAGTTGCAATACGTACCTTTTGTGTGTTTTTCACATTATGGAGATCGAAAAATTGCTCCATCTATAGAATCCATGTTTCAATATCCTTGCCATCAAACTTCCTCATATCGATATTTGGAACATGGTGGGTCTTCAATCCAATTTTAGAGTCTATGAAATCATTATTAACATTTATTTTTTTCTCATCATGAGTTTCCTTTACTACATTTTTTCTGTTCATAAACATTTCTTGTAGAAACTTTGTCAAATTTGTCTTCAAATCGTCCATTTTGCCTTCCATCTTAGCTTCCAAACTGTCCTTCTTAGCTTCAATGACATTCATCTTAGATTCCATGCCTTTCTTTAAACCATCTATTTTATCTTCCACGCCTTTCCTTAAACCATCCATCTTAGCTTCTGTTACTTTTTGTGAGAGTGAATTTTATTTCACTTGGTCTCATAATTTTGATATATCATGTTGCATTTCTTCCTCTTCTTCATGAGTCATGCTAGAGCTTCCAGGTTGCTTACTAGGTGTTTCCATTTTATTTCTTCGGGGCATAAATTAATGCTAATAATGCTTCACTATGCCCTTTGAATTCCTTCAAACTAATTTTTCAAACCAATCTTATGTAAAATTTAAAAAAAACTACACACCTTTTTTTATTTTGTAAGAGACCGATATTGAATCTGCTGTATCTCTGTAATTGCGAATCTTAAAGATCTTAAATTTCGTCTTGCAATAGCCCTATGAGTCCTATTTCTATCTCCGCAAGTATGATCAAGATTGGATTCTCCAAGGAAGAGTTATGCCAAATCTCCCACGGTGACATGATTATAGACTTGTTCAGTAGAGCGAACTTGTACGAAGTGCCATGTATCACTGTTTCAACCTTAGTACCTGAAACTGACATACAAAAAACTACAACCCGTACTATTTCTGAAAATTCTTACGAAATTTCAATCTGATGCTCAGAACAAACGTTATGACGATTTTCCCCAGGTCACCTGTTTGAGATATAAATTTGGATCTTGCAAAAATCCTAAATTCCTTGAATCATATCTCTGAAAGTATAGTGAGAAAAGATCTAAAATTTGGACCCAAGGTTCAAAGCGATTTCGGGTCCAACGGGTTTTTTTTTGTAGCGTCTGAAACGTCTCAGAACAAAAGTTATAGAAAAAATTCCACGATGACATGTTTGGAGCAGTGAAACCCTAGAATCCAAAGATATGATACCAAATGTTATGCAACCAGCTCATAAAATAGAAGAAAAGATAGATGAACGCCTTCAAAATCAGCCTCTTTGAGGGGGAAACATGCTTTACATTACACAAATGAACAATTCTTGGATGATACAAATGACTAAACCTCCTTTCTATATATAGGAGTCTAAGGGGTCACAATATAATCAAAGCCGACATAACAATAATAACATAAGGGCAGAACAATAACAATATGGGGACAATAAGGGCACAATAATAACAATAAGGGATATAATGACAATAGTAATGGGGGAATCACTAGTTTTATAGGGACCTAACAAACCCTTCCTTAATTCGTGTGAATAATAAAAAGAATATATATATATATATATATATATATATATATATATATATATATATATATATATATATATATATATATATAGATATATATATTAAAAAACCTATATCATCCTTTGGACTCATTATGAGAATTTCCACTTTTGCTTAGTGTTGTAGCAGCTACAACACCCGCCAAAATTTTGGCTCGCATGAAATTTCAAAGCCTATCGTGGATCCTATGATTGATTGTTCCTTGGTCACTTATTGGTAAGTTGATGATCTTAAGCCCCCCTCCTTGATCTTAAGATTTGTTCATGTTCTCATCTTTATGCAACAGGTGTCATCCTTAGGCATGGGGATGTTATCATCTTTATGCAGCATGTGTCATCCTTAGGCATGGGGATTATTGTTTGTCATGTAAAGGGAAGTTTGTTCTGCTTCAAGGGAAAAATTTTGTGCGTATGGGTCATTCTCATCGCATAGACATGTTTCACACTCACTTCACGCACTCTTGTCACGAAGGTTGTTGCATCAAGAATAATATGTTTTATATGTTCTAGATGGTCTATGTTGTATCACTAAGTGTTCAAGTGTGTGATCATAGTCAATTTTTATCATTGTTTACATCAATTTCACTGATCCCACACTTAGCCAGTTTCCAGAGCAACCTAGCTTCATCTAGCTTTTCGAAACTGCACACTTCGCTTCTGCAACCCTCAAGCTTTTTCCCTTTCCTGTTGAAACTATGCAATGCGTAGAAACCCCAACCTCCCTTGGCATCCAAAATTTTGCAATGATTTCCTCCAGTGTCCTTCCCTCAGCCAGAACCCATTGTCTCTAGAAACTGCGCAGTATTGTCCCTCAGTTGCCCAACTTGCCTTGCATACAAAAACTGCGTAGAGGTGTCCTCCCAGGACCCCATCCCGCAACAATGTCTTGCATCCCAAAACTATGCAGTGTTTTCCTAGCTGCGCAGAGGTGTCCTCCCAGGACCCCATCCCATAGTAATGTCTTGCATCCCAAAACTACGCAGTGTTGTCCCAGCTGTCTAGTCTTCCTTGCATTCAGAAACTACGCAGATGTCCTCCCAGGACATCATCTCGGTAGTAGTCACTGCCCGCTGAAACTACGCAGATGTATCTCTCAGTGACCACAAGGAAAGATGACATGCTAGATGACTCTCAAGGAGTTGAGGAGAAATACCAAGGAACCGAGTTATGATAAAAGATCGGGACCACATGCAAACTCTGTTGAATGCATAACCATCTAGAGGGTAAGTATGGTAAGCAAAGCTCATCCTTTTGAAATACATCTCTTAGTGTAGCTTGAAGTACTGTTGATCATCGTCATATCATTCTGTCTTCAATGACATGCATGGTTGCAAGCACTGAAATTCATTCCATGTGTTTCCTCTATGTGTCTTTCTCCCTGTCGCTTGTTTAACCAACAATCGTCCTTTGGCATGCTGATTTCTTTGTCAAGCTTGTGATTTGGTTCTAGTGATTTTGAAGGTTTGTCTTTTTGTGCATGAGTTGTCTTCGCTCTGTGAACACCAGTCATTCTCACTCAAAAAGTTGTAAGCACAGTCGCGCAAGTGTCGTCACGGTCATCCGAAGGTCTATCTCAAGTTTCACACTTGTCGCTCTTAGATTTAAGATAGTCTCACTGAGCACATGTTTTGTCTTGTTTGTCAGTGTTTTATTTTCGTCAAAATATGATAAGTGTATGATCACATTGTCAGTCTACACAAATTCACTTGCTTTCGACACTTAGCCTTTTTCCAGAAAGTCTACTCGACCGGACAACCTCCTTCAGCCGGACCTTGACTGAGCTGCATTGCACAGTCTCAGCTCTCAGTGACCCTACTCTAGTACCCAGAACTGCATAGTTTTTGAGGCTATCCTCCGTGTCAGCTGCACTTTGAAATCGTGGAAGTGAGAAGCTTGTCTGACTCCCAGAACTGCGTAGAAGTTGCCTTCGAACCTGATCCAAACTACGCTTCCCGCAAGATCAGTTATCAAGACCCCCTTTGAACTGTGGAAACCTGCACTGCACTGGGACCTGGGGCTGCACTGCTCTCCAAACCTGCGTAGACATGCCCATTTGTTTCCCCTAATTCTTTCCCCACACTACCTTCAGAAACTGTGTAGTCATGATAAGCAAGTCTTATGTTGCCTTGCTCTACACTGTCTCCATAAATTGCATAGTCCTGTCCAGTAGGTCCCTTGCTGGCTTATTATGCACTGCTCCAGGAAGCTCCGTAGAATTCCCAGCTGTTCTCCTGAGTGGCATGCCTTGTCTTCCCCTTGAACTGCGCAACAATTCCCTTGCACCCTGCCTTATATTCCTCCCATAAACTGTGCAAAACTGACCAATAGTCCCTTTGTAGCCTTGTTTTGTCCTCCCTTTGGAAAGTGCGTAGGACTACCCAACAATCCTACTCTGTCCTCCCTTTGGAAACTGCGTAGAACTGCCCAAAAGTCCCTCTGCAACCCCGCTCTATCCTCCCTCTTGAAAATGCGCATAAGTTGTCCCTCTCAAGGTGTCATCTTGTAGTTGACACTGGTGACTGTCACTACCAGATTTTACCTCCTAGTGGTCACTGCGCAGTTTTTCTCAATAGTGCAGAATGAGCTCAAGAATTCCTCATCCTGGCATGAGTTGTGTTCTGCACAGTTTCACTGTCCTATCATCTCTCCCGGTCACTTGGACCTGAAAACGGAAAACAATGTATCATGTTAGACTAGGAGATTTTCATATTTGATGTCGTCCCATCATGAGTGAATTGTAGGAACATCGTGATACGATGAATAAGATGAAGAAGGAGTGCATGCTAGAAGACTTTCTTACAGTTGGATGGACGCACAAAGCACATTGAACAACAAGCGAAAGGAGTACATACATCAAACCATCTTGAAAAGATCAAGTCCATTGGAGACCCCGCAACACCAAGCTATGCAGAGGTGAGGACAAAGCACGTCCAAGAACACATCTATCACTCAGCAGCACAACAGCTTGACATGGACACCACAGTCAGTCAATACATGTTAGCAATGTCATGTCAATTTGTGTCATGAGTTGTCTCGGCCACATTCCTACCATGATCCATACTTGTTGTAATAAAATGTAATGAAAAGTGAAATTCCAAGTGTCATTAACGGAATGCAAACATTCATTATGTAATGTAAAGAGTTATATGTAACGAAGTTAAAGAGTGATGAGGGTAGTCCAAGAGTCAAAGTGGAATGTCAAGGGTCAACCCACCCTTTGCTATATATAGAACCTCATAACTCTTAGAACGGGCTTTTGGGAGCCAAGTTTTTGCTAGGCATTGCTTAGAGGGGGCTTGGAGAGTATTGTGACGAGCCTTGGCTTCTCTAGAGTGCAGAGTGAGTACATCTCTTTGGAGGAGCAAGTAGTGTTGACTGTAACGTTCCACTATTGGGGCTAGTGGCTATCATGGTTGTATGTATGGATGAAAATTTCACCTTATATAATATAACAGAGCCAACACGTTTTCATGCATATGTTGTTATTGTAGTTGGAATATTTTGGTTGCTTTAGCAATATATGTTATTTAACTTAAGCATTAATGTATGAACCACTTTGTATATGATTGTATGAATCATGTTGTTGGTTTAACTCATCACCCTAGTTTGTGGACTATTCCGCTTCCAACCCGTGACGTCATTCTTCTCTTATGTTCCTTTCAGGCTGCGTATTATTACAACTTCTAAGGACACACTTCCTTTTCTCCTTCGTGTGTTAGAACCTCCCCATGCATCTCTCTTGACTCGCCGCAAGGTCACACACTTGCTTCTGACAGAGTTATCTTACTTACCTCTGCGCGCTACCATAGTCAAGGCATTACCGTACTACCCACTGTTGGGACTCCTACTCCAAACGGTCTGAGGTCTAGTTGGGACTTCTTACCAGGGAGATCCCTTGACATGTTGGTGGGTCCAACACCATCAACACTTGGCCATACATAAAATTAAAATAATATTGTTAGAGACTTTAGTGTGTCCTAAGAGATTAGTGTGCCAGGTAAAATTATCCACTTTTACTTAGCTATACATAAAATTAACATATTATATCTAATATTTAATTCCAATCTATAAATAGAAAGTTTAATAAAATATTATATTTAATTGTAATTTAGAAATAAAAAATTTAATTAAGTGATTTTTATTTTTTGAAATAGATTTTAATGTTTTATTATTTAAATTAAATTTTTAAATGGAATTTTTCTAAAATCCTTAAACTTTGGAAAACAATGGAAATTCCTACATAAATTTTTGGAAACCTTGGTCACAACTCTCAAGCTTCAACATTTTGGGTGTCCTGAGAATTCTTAATGGTGCTGAATCCATTTCCACTATACAAAAACAATTTAAACATATATATAATTAAATTTCTTAAAAAATATTTCACAAATCATTAAAATTAAAACTAAATTGTAAACTCAATAAATAAACCACACCAACATTAATTATATAATTTTTTATATTTTTCTAATTCCTAATCAAAATTTTGGCAAAATAAAATAAAAAATTAACCAACAAACTACCAAAAAAATTGCCATTTATTCTACTGCACTTACTAATATTTTATATCCAACTCGAGGTACTTTACTTGACTGTATGTGGGGATGGGAACAATAATCCATGTTTGGAAACACTATAACAGGCTTCCGTGACTCTTCCGGTTATGGTCGTTAGTAGCTTCAGCTAAAGCTTATAAATCCTGTTTAAATGTGAATATCTATATCTATATATATATATATATATATATATATATATATATATATATATATATATATATATATATATATAGATATATGAGACTTTTAATAAAAGGTTTTTTTTTTTTTTTAGCACGAAAAAAAGCTTTATATGTATTATATTAAAAAACAGAGAGAATTTACAGACATATACGTCGACAACAGGGGCATATAAGGGATTCAATCGCCTGTTTGAGAGAAGAATAAGCCACAGGATGTAAATCCCGAAACAACAAAATATTTAAGCTCTGGTGAAAATGTTTTATGAGCATGATATAGAGGATATAGATCCATAATGACCAGGGAATAAAAGTGCAAAAAACAAAACTATTCGCAGCGAGCAATGAAAAGAAAGTGAGGGGAACATACCAGATATTCCATAGAAAGAAATTTAAGTACCCAGAAGGCAAAAATCATGGATCTGGAGGGTGGTATTGTGAACTGCATCCCCCAAATACAGACTATGCGGCCCAGAAAATATGATTATGTACCAGGCAACTGAAAATCATGAATCTGGAAAGAGATGTTGTCCAAAATAACCTGCATCCTCCATACTCCTTGAGGCGCGGAAAGCCCCAGTTTTGACAGAGCATCAACTTTACTATTCTTTTCCCGGCCAATGTGAGAGATTGTGAAGTCCTTCCGTTTATGCCACAGCTTCTCGATCCAGCTCAACCAACCGGATAGGTGGATATTTTTTATGCTGTTTCTGGACAGAACATGGTCAATGGTGACCTTGGAGTCTCCGTAGATATGGAGGTTTTGGATACCCAGGAAGTCGGAGAAATAGATGAGACCGGCGAGAGCCATAATTTCAGCTTTGCTACTGGTTCCGGGACCTCCGTTCCAATATAATTCAATAGCTTGATCTTCTTGAGTATTAATGTATACACCGCAGGCGCATATGTTGTTCTGGGCAGCGCCGTCGAAATATGCGCGGGGAAATCCATAGACAACGTTTGTCTGATGATACCTTCCTTTGACGACCTTGGGTCTCTGTTGGCGATCAAGGGATCGATCGAGGGCACCATATAAACAATGAATAGAATCAATGACATATGAATGTGGTTCTCTTTTTGATTCAAAGATTATTTGATTACGCCATTTCCAGATGTACCAAATGGTAATTAAAAATATCAGCCTCCGCGAGCAGCTCATGGTGCTCCATTCATAGAAAGTCTCCTGGATGGTGGGAGCGAAGACTTTGTTGAAACCCAATTTAGAAATTGAGCGCTGCCAGATTATAAGGGACTGTGGACATTCAAAGAAAATGTGTGAATTGTTTTCAGAATCCAATCTATAGAGGGGGCAAATTGCAGGGCCACTCCATTGGCGCTTCTAGAGATTCTCCCAGGTGAGATTCTTGTTATAATATACCAGCCAGGCAAAAATAACGATTTTGATCAGACATCCAGTTTTCCAGAAAGTGAGCGGAAAGATGTGGTCTGGAGGATCGAATTCAGAGTGAAGTATCTGTTGATATATATGTTTTGCACGTATATCCGCACAACCCCCAAGTCCATTCCATTTGATATAGTCGCTGTCTGTTGAACGGAAAATGCCGCGAGTTTGTAAGGCCAATATGATATCCTTCCATTGTGTTGCCAGCACATCAGGCAATCCAATTTCCACGGCGGATTTCCAGACAGGGACGACACCTTCCCACTTTTTGATAACACTGTCCCAGAAAAAATGACCAGTCCTGTGTAAAATATTTAGTAGTCGTGGGGGGATATGGATCTGTTCTCCCGTTCCAGCAAAGACATCAATGCCTATAATGATCGAGGCCCCTGTTTGAAATTTCCAAATCAAATTTTCCTTAAAAAAAGATTCCAATTTTTTAAAACCCCTCCATATGAACGAGCCGTTAGCAGAGCCAATGGTTTGCTGTCTGATCCAGTAAGTAATATCACGGCCTTTCATATACTTGGCACAGATAGCATAACTCCAGAAGGAAGACCCCAAAATCGCCTTGCACATTGATTTGCAAAGGAGCGCCCTTCGAAATGTGTGAAGATCCAATATGCCCCAGCCTCCCATATATTTTGGCCGAGTCAGCTTCGGGAGTTTGCAGAGATGGATTTTGTGTTTCTCCTTCTGACCGCCCCAAATGAAACATGCTATCATTCTGTTTAATTTGTTAATGATAGATGCAGGGATATAGAACAGGAGAGCCCAGTAAACCATAGATTGAACCAAAACGGCTTGGGTGAGGATGGCATGCCCACCCATCGATAAATATCTAAATTCCCATGAGGATATTTTGTGGTAAATCTGATCTAGTATCCATGCCCAGTCCGCCACTTTATAGCTCACAGGTTTCAAAAGATAGCCAAGATATTTGAGGCCCTCTTTGATAGGAAGAACTTTGATGCGATAAATTTCAGAAATATAAGCAATAATATCACCACTGACATCGGCGACATAAAACGAGGACTTGGTGTCGTTGATGATCAGGCCGATGGCCTTTTGAAAACACTCCAATATGTTAAAGATGCATAACCATGTTTCTCTGCACAGGAGGGCCGTCAAAAGAATGTCATCAACGAAGAGTGAATGTGACAAATATATACCCCTGCATATGGGGAGAGGTTTGATTTTTCCCTGTTGAGCAGCATTCTTGATGTGCAAACTCAATGATTCCATAACCAATATGAAGATGAGTGGAGACAGGGAGCAGCCCTGTCGTAAACCCCTGGCTGCCTTGAAAAAGGGGGTAGGAATGCCATTGATCAGGACAGCGAAATTAATATCCGCTACGCAAGCCATGATCCAATGAGAGCACCTGACATCCAGACCAATCCTAGACAGAAGGCATCTAATGAAGCCCCAGCTCACACAGTCATATGCTTTTTTAAGGTCGATTTTCAGGAGGGCCACATGGATGTTCCGACTGTGTATAGTATGAAGGCATTCTTGCGTGAGGGCCACAACGTCAGAGATATTTCTGTCTTTAAGAAATCCATGCTGTTCGGTGGACATATGAAGAGATAGGGTGTTCCTTTTGCGGAGAGCAATAGTCTTGGAAATGATCTTGTATAAAACATTGCATAGAGAGATGGGCCAATAGTCTGAGAATGTAGAAGAGGTCTTCTTTTGAGGGATAAGGGCAATGTATGTAGAGGAGATCTTCTGGTGTATGATGCCTTGAGTTCTGGACTCCTCAACCAAACTGAGGATATCGTCCTTGAATAATTCAAAAAAATGAATGAAGAAATCGATGGTCCAACCATCCGGCCTAGGGCATCTGTCCTTTTGGAAAGATTTCATCATAGCTAGTAACTCTTCCTCCGAAACTGCTGCAAAGAGGGCACTGTTCAGATCTTCATCAAACATGATGGGATAAGGGTCTAGTCCCCATAGAATATCCGCAAAATTGCAGGGCAATTCTTCATTGTATGCCCTCTTGAAGTATTTGATAGTGTTGGACACCTAATCCTCAATGGGTTAGTGTGGAAGCCGAATGGACCAAAGCAGTCCAAGAGACCTTGGGATCTGAAACCCAAGAGTCACGTATTGTACTATAAATGTATATCTCATGTTAATAAAAATTGTATTGCATGTTTTATCTTTCATATTGTCTTTGATGTCCATGTGTGTTTAACATGGTATCAGAGCAGCAGGAGAATTTCTACCCTGCCCAAATTTGAGCCACTTGTTGTGGCCTCTCTGTGCATGTCAGTTCTGTATTTCTGCAGATAGAATTGTCATTATTGTGTGCATGCCTATTTCATGCTGCAAACAGTCTGGCTGACACGCACCTGCACTCATCTGCCCTCTGCGTGATAATCAGAGTCTACCCTCTACGTGATAATGGGTAATGCTTGGTATTCCCATCGAATACCTGCTCCTACAGTGTTGTCAGCAGTCCATTAGCGTTCCTTCTCTCTGATTTCTGTCGCTCAGATACACCAAAATTCTCCTTGCCACCCTAACGTATCTGACAGCTCTGCCTGATTCTCTCTGTGTCAAATCAATACCCATTTTTGCATTGAGCGCACTTCAAAGCTATAGCAGAAGAATCAGACGGATGCTCTTGTAGATCAGTGCACATTCTGGAAGCTTGATAGTTTACATATTAGTTGTTTTGTGCTGATAAGTGGGTGCATTAAACGTGTTATTAAATTTTCTTGGAGTATTTTGGACTTTTGATTTCGTTGAAGAAAAGATGAATTTCCCGTGAATACACTGGCAACCTTTATTATCCAATTAACTTTAGTAGCAGACTGAGCATGGCCAGAAAGCTTTCCTTTTTCTAATCACAAAATCCTGATCAATATCTGGTAACACTTTCTAGCAGCTTTGTTGCAAAGCATATTTCAGTGCTATTGTTGATGGCAGAGGCTCTGTTTTTTTATCGAGTCTTCGTTGCCATATATATGTAGATAATGGGAATAGATTG
Source organism: Pinus tabuliformis (assembly GCA_031772625.1). Classification (NCBI taxonomy): domain Eukaryota; kingdom Viridiplantae; phylum Streptophyta; class Pinopsida; order Pinales; family Pinaceae; genus Pinus; species Pinus tabuliformis. Next base: position 440,921,948 of record CM062816.1, read on the forward strand.
GCACTTGAAGTCTATTATGGCCACGTAATGGAGGGATTCTCCTATCCATCTGCTACGCTTTAATTAGCTCACAATGAGATCCGTTGGCCCCTCCTGGTGAATGCTCAATGCAATAGAGTCTGAATTAAAAAGGGCAACTTCATACGATTGGTTTCCTTGACAAAACTATGAAGTGGTGCTGACCCACATGGATTTCAAGCTTGATTTGTGTCAGCTTTGTAGCTGTGAAAAGTAAGTATTGGCAAAATGGATTAATCCCTATTCCGTGCATCAATAATCTCTGTACTTTCCCGTATCTGAGGCTTTTGATTTTGGCTATACATCTCAGATAGTTTGGGCCTCTATCCCTGTTAGATAGTTTGGGCCTCTGAATAGTGGATCAGACATTTTCGCTGGAACGAACATGAATCCGACGACAACCTGCTCACTGATATTCGCAATGTGTTGAATGTGTTTTGAAGACCGTAAACTGTGCTTTGAAACTTTTGGCCGAATGGAATAATATACGATTCGTTGCCTTTAACAAAAACAAAAAATATCATATCATGTGCTATGACCAATGCGCTTACAGGATCCCCGTGCGCAGGATAGCTGAAAGGTCGTAAATGGTAATCCCAATTACTATTTGGTATCTTACCTGTCAACTCTCGAATTTTTAGGTGGCCGAAATAATTCATAGTTTAGCGGTGAGAATTCCATGTTGTAGTGGCACATATTTTGAAGAATGATGCATACAATTGTTTACATCCTTCATTAAATGTCAAATCTTATTATAAAAAGGTGGTGGTATATATATATTTTGTTTGGTGTATACGCTCCTGTGTCCATACTATCAAGATTTCCATCTGACAGTGAGGCTGCTCCTGTTCTAGATTTCGTTGAGCCGTCATCAGCTGGACACCCAGAAAATGGCCGACCACTACAGTGCAAACTGACATTGTAATTGTACCGCTGGTTTTGGTATCAGACAGTAAAAGGTTTGGGTTCGTGTTTTTGCTTGCTCGGCCTTCTTCAAAGCTTCTATTATTGTGTATTTGAAAATTGGATTTGAAGGATATTTTTAGTTTAATAGAGTCAGGGGTTCAAATCTTTATTTGCTGCAAGGTGCTGGTGTAAAATTAAAATGTGAATTCTCTCATTGAAATAGTGTCCAGACTTTATACTTGAGACATGACATTGAGATTAATTTGTATAAGGTATTTTCTGTGGTTGTTTGGGAAAGGTTCCAGTTAAAAAAAAAAAAAAAAAGGTTGTTTCTTTTTGTGAAGATTATTGCTCTTAATATGTGCATTGTATGTGCTGGACATTAAGTCTCTATTGCAGAGAAAGAAATCAGTTTTGTATATTGCTCATTGATTTGTTTGTGTGCTGACCTGGAGCTGTATTGAATGCAACGAAAACTATGATTTATGTTGCCTGAAATACGTTGAAGCTGCTGTACAATCCAATGGTATGGTGATTGGTTTCAAATACACGTTGAATAGTTCGAATTCCATTTGCAATCGAGATTCTGTGCTTCTGTTCCTATAGTTGGATCCGATTTGATTGCTGGTGCCATTAATATGTTTAATGCTTTGTTGAGGTTGACCGCTGTAAATTACAGTTCAATGAATTCCCATGACATGGTGTTATAATTATTGAAGTTTTGATAACCATGATTTCTGAAGGAGTACTTGAAGGATCCAAACAAGTTTGCAGTTGCTGCTGCCTCAATTGTGGCATTGCATTTAAAACTCATTATAGTGCATTGAATCCTTGATTCCACTGCTGCATAAAGATTTTGGTGAGCTGATTGTAAACTTTTATATTGCACACTGATCATTTGCTGACATTTATAAAGGATATTGCTGTGTACTGTGAGTAGATATTACTTTTCTGGATTGAGTAGTAGTTGTGATCAGTTTTTTAAGGTGTAAATCAGACATTGAAGAAAAAAATGGCCAGAACCAGTGAAGTATTACAGTTCCTTAAAACTCTGATATTATCTACTGTTGATGACACATTACAAATCAGCAAAGGATCTCTCTCAGAAATTCAGACATGTTTACAAAATGCACAGGAAAAGATCGATTTTTTGCAGCTTGAATCACAGCTACAGCAAGAAAAGCTACATCAAAATAGACACCATTCAGAACCTGTTTCTGTTCAGAACATTGAGACAACCACCCATCAGCAGCATGATAATAATGTTACAGTTCATTCAAATAAAGCATCTGTTGTATATGCAGATGCAGAAACTCAGTCTGCACTTCCCAAGCCCATCATCAGAACTTTGATGCGATAAATTTCAGAAATATAAGCAATAATATCACCACTGACATCGGCGACATAAAACGAGGACTTGGTGTCGTTGATGATCAGGCCGATGGCCTTTTGAAAACATTCCAATATGTTAAAGATGCATAACCATGTTTCTCTGCACAGGAGGGCCGTCAAAAGAATGTCATCAACGAAGAGTGAATGTGACAAATATATACCCCTGCATATGGGGAGAGGTTTGATTTTTCCCTGTTGAGCAGCATTCTTGATGTGCAAACTCAATGATTCCATAACCAATATGAAGATGAGTGGAGACAGGGAGCAGCCCTGTCGTAAACCCCTGGCTGCCTTGAAAAAGGGGGTAGGAATGCCATTGATCAGGACAGCGAAATTAATATCCGCTACGCAAGCCATGATCCACTGAGAGCACCTGACATCCAGACCAATCCTAGACAGAAGGCATCTAATGAAGCCCCAGCTCACACAGTCATATGCTTTTTTAAGGTCGATTTTCAGGAGGGCCACATGGATGTTCCGACTGTGTATAGTATGAAGGCATTCTTGCGTGAGGGCCACAACGTCAGAGATATTTCTGTCTTTAAGAAATCCATGCTGTTCGGTGGACATATGAAGAGATAGGGTGTTCCTTTTAAGGAGAGCAATAGTCTTTGAAATGATCTTGTATAAAACATTGCATAGAGAGATGGGCCAATAGTCTGAGAATGTAGAAGAGGTCTTCTTTTTAGGGATAAGGGCAATGTATGTAGAGGAGATCTTCTGGTGTATGATGCCTTGAGTTCTGGACTCCTCAACCAAACTGAGGATATCATCCTTGAATAATTCAAAAAAATGAATGAAGAAATCGATGGTCCAACCATCCGGCCTAGGGCATCTGTCCTTTTGGAAAGATTTCATCGTAGCTAATAACTCTTCCTCCGAAACTGCTACAAAGAGGGCACTGTTCAGATCTTCATCAAACATGATGGGATAAGGGTCTAGTCCCCATAGAATATCCGCAAAATCGCAGGGCAATTCTTCATTGTATGCCCTCTTGAAGTATTTGATAGTGTTGGACACCTAATCCTCAATGGGTTAGTGTGGAAGCCGAATGGACCAAAGCAGTCCAAGAGACCTTGGGATCTGAAACCCAAGAGTCACGTATTGTACTATAAATGTATATCTCATGTTAATAAAAATTGTATTGCATGTTTTATCTTTCATATTGTCTTTGATGTCCATGTGTGTTTAACATGGTATCAGAGCAGCAGGAGAATTTCTACCCTGCCCAAATTTGAGCCACTTGTTGTGGCCTCTCTATGCATGTCAGTTCTGTATTTCTGCAGATAGAATTGTCATTATTGTGTGCATGCCTATTTCATGCTGCAAACAGTCTGGCTGACACGCACCTGCACTCATCTGCCCTCTGCGTGATAATCAGAGTCTGCCCTCTACGTGATAATGGGTAATGCTTGGTATTCCCATCGAATACCTGCTCCTACAGTGTTGTTAGCGGTCCATTAGCGTTCCTTCTCTCTGATTTCTGTCACTCAGATACACCAAAATTCTCCTTGCCACCCTAACGTATCTGACAGCTCTGCCTGATTCTCTCTGTGTCAAATCAATACCCATTTTTGTAATGAGCGCACTTCAAAGCTATAGCAGAAGAATCAGACGGATGCTCTTGTAGATCAGTGCACATTCTGGAAGCTTGATAGTTTACATATTAGTTGTTTTGTGCTGATAAGTGGGTGCATTAAACGTGTTATTAAATTTTCTTGGAGTATTTTGGACTTTTGATTTCGTTGAAGAAAAGATGAATTTCCCGTGAATATACTGGCAACCTTTATTATCCAATTAACTTCAGTAGCAGACTGAGCATGGCCAGAAAGCTTTCCTTTTTCTAATCACAAAATCCTGATCAATATCTGGTAACACTTTCTGGCAGCTTTGTTGCAAAGCATATTTCAGTGCTATTGTTGATGGCAGAGGCTCTGTTTTTTTATCGAGTCTTTGTTGCCATATATATGTAGATAATGGGAATAGATTGGCACTTGAAGTCTATTATGGCCACGTAATGGAGGGATTCTCCTATCCATCTGCTACGCTTTAATTAGCTCACAATGAGATCCGTTGGCCCCTCCTGGTGAATGCTCAATGCAATAGAGTCTGAATTAAAAAGGGCAACTTCATACGATTGGTTTCCTTGACAAAACTATGAAGTGGTGCTGACCCACATGGTTTTCAAGCTTGATTTGTGTCAGCTTTATAGCTGTGAAAAGTAAGTATTGGCAAAATGGATTAATCCCTATTCCGTGCATCAATAATGTCTGTACTTTCCCGTATCTGAGGCTTTTGATTTTGGCTATACATCTCAGATAGTTTGGGCCTCTATCCCTGTTAGATAGTTTGGGCCTCTGAATAGTGGATCAGACATTTTCGCTGGAACGAACATGAATCCGACGACAACCTGCTCACTGATATTCACAATGTGTTGAATGTGTTTTGAAGACCGTAAACTGTGCTTTGAAACTTTTGGCCGAATGGAATAATATACGATTCGTTGCCTTCAACAAAAACAACAAATATCATATCATGTGCTATGACCAATGCGCTTACAGGATCCCCGTGCGCAGGATAGCTGAAGGGTCGTAAATGGTAATCCCAATTACTATTTGGTATCTTACCTGTCAACTCTCGAATTTTTAGGCGGCTGAAATAATTCATAGTTTAGTGGTGAGAATTCCATGTTGTAGTGGCACATATTTTGAAGAATGATGCGTACAATTGTTTACATCCTTCATTAAATGTCAAATCTTATTATAAAAAGGCGGTGGTATATATATATTTTGTTTGGTGGATACGCTCCTGTGTCCATACTATCAAGATTTCCATCTGACAGTGAGGCTGAGTGAGGCTGCTCCTGTTCTAGATTTCGTTGAGCTGTCATCAGCTGGACACCCAGAAAATGGCTGACCACTACAGTGCAAACTGACATTGTAATTTTACCGCTGGTTTTGGTATCAGACAGTAAAAGGTTTGGGTTCGTGTTTTTGCTTGCTCGGCCTTCTTCAAAGATTCTATTATTGTGTATTTGAAAATTGGATTTGAAGGATATTTTTAGTTCAATAGAGTCAGGGGTTCAAATCTTTATTTGCTGCAAGGTGCTGGTGTAAAATTAAAATGTGAATTCTCTCATTGAAATAGTGTCCAGACTTTATACTTGAGACATGACATTGAGATTAATTTGTATAAGGTATTTTCTGTGGTTGTTTGGGAAAGGTTCCAGTTAAAAAAAAAAAAAAAAGGTTGTTTCTTTTTGTGAAGATTATTGCTCTTAATATGTGCATTGTATGTGCTGGACATTAAGTCTCTATTGCAGAGAAAGAAATCAGTTTTGTATATTGCTCATTGATTTGTTTGTGTGCTGACCTGGAGCTGTATTGAATGCAACGAAAACTATGATTTATGCTGCCTGAAATACGTTGAAGCTGCTGTACAATCCAATGGTATGGTGATTGGTTTCAAATACACATTGAATAGTTCGAATTCCATTTGCAATCGTGATTCTGTGCTTCTGTTCCTATAGTTGGATCCGATTTGATTGCTGGTGCCATTCATATGTTTAATGCTTTGCTGAGGTTGACCGCTGTAAATTACAGTTCAAAGAATTCCCATGACATGGTGTTATAATTATTGAAGTTTTGATAATCATGATTTCTGAAGGAGTACTTGAAGGATCCAAACAAGTTTGCAGTTGCTGCTGCCTCAATTGTGGCATTGCATTTAAAACTCATTATAGTGCATTGAATCCTTGATTCCACTGCTGCATAAAGATTTTGGTGAGCTGATTGTAAACTTTTATATTGCACACTGATCATTTGCTGACATTTATAAAGGATATTGCTGTGTACTTTGAGTAGATATTACTTTTCTGGATTGAGTAGTAGTTGTGATCAGTTTTTTAAGGTGTAAATCAGACATTGAAGAAAAAAATGGCCAGAACCAGTGAAGTATTACAGTTCCTTAAAACTCTGATATTATCTACTGTTGATGACACATTACAAATCAGCAAAGGATCTCTCTCAGAAATTCAGACATGTTTACAAAATGCACAGGAAAAGATCGATTTTTTGCAGCTTGAATCACAGCTACAGCAAGAAAAGCTACATCAAAATAGACACCATTCAAAACCTGTTTCTGTTCAGAACATTGAGACAACCACCCATCAGCAGCTGATAATAATGTTACAGTTCATTCAAATAAAGCATCTGTTGTATATGCAGATGCAGAAACTCAGTCTGCACTTCCCAAGCCCATCATCAGACCTTGGGAACAGCTTGTCCACAACAAGCACAAAACTAGTCTTGGATATGACAAGGACTTGTCCTTTCATATTCCAGACTATGTCGAGCCCATTCAGTTTCAGAGTGCTGGGTTCATTCATGACAGTTCACCTTCAGCTGATCCAGACTCTTCCCCTCTTCCACAACAACAACAACAACATATTGTGAAATGCCAACACTGTGACCGAGTTGGCCATCTGAAAGATCACTGTTTTGATCTTCATCCATGTAAGCACTATCATAAAACTAGCCATTCTTCACACAGATGCTTCAGAAACAAACGTCCTGCAAGAACAAAGATTCATCTTGGATGGATCGCTTCTTGGCAATGGGCATCAACAGCCAAGAAGTTATTCCAAACACATGTCAGAACTTGTTCCAGAGTATTGAAGAGTCTTGCAGTTGAGTTTTCTCCATCTTCTCACCTTGTATCTGACAGGGGGGGAAATGATGGTCATCTACAAGCTTCAAAGCCACATCAAGCGAGCCTGAGCCACAACCTGCCACACCAGTTTCAGAGTTGTAGCCAGAGACAAAGATGCCCCTGAGCATGCCTTGAGTTGGTAATCTGGGACACTTCCTCTAGCAGAAGACTTCAGCTTCTTGCTAGTTTTGGAAGAGTTCCAGGAACACAATTGAGAACACTTCCTCTAGCAGAAGACGCCAGCTTCTTGCCAGTTTTGGAAGAGTTCCAGGAATTGCATTAAGCATTCCAGAGTTGTTGGTCATCCTTAAACCATCACAGGTTGAGACTTCCCTTTTCAGGTTGAAGTTTTACCTTTTATGTGGGGTGAGACCTCCCTTTTATGGTTGAAGGTTTCCCTCTTTAAAACAATAGGATCACTTCCTCTAGCAGAAACCTTTAGTTTCTTGCCAGTTTTGGAAGAGTTCCGAGAACTGCACTAAGCGTTCCAGTGTTGGTGGTCATCCTTAAACCACTGCCCTTTATACCAACATTTCATAGAGCACATTCAGCCTAGTGCTGCCATGCATTTTTTGCACATTTTGTATTACAACTCTTTTCTTGGACTCATACATAACCCTTCGGATTAAGGGGGGGAATGTTGGACACCTAATCCTCAATGGGTTAGTGTGGAAGCCGAATGGACCAAAGCAGTCCAAGAGACCTTGCGATCTGAAACCCAAGAGTCACGTATTGTACTATAAATGTATATCTCATGTTAATAAAAATTGTATTGCATGTTTTATATTTCATATTGTCTTTGCTGTCCATGTGTGTTTAACAGATAGCCTCTTTAGAAATAGCATCCTGAGTGGAGTGTGAATTCCCATGCTCGTCCTTGATCTCCCATATGGCGTTGATCTCCCTTCTCTTATTTGCATACCTGTGAAAAAACTTGGTGTTATGGTCACCCTCCCTGAGCCATAAAGCCCGACTTTTGAGCCTCCAAGATAGCTCTTCTTCTTTTAAAATCTTCTGTTTTTTTTTTCCAGAATCCAAATCCTATGCTTGATGTGAGACGGCAAACAAGGATTTTTAAACAGGAGAGATAAGCGTTTTAATTCTGTGCAAATATTTTTTATCTCTTTTTTATTTGAGGCAGCCTTCTGTCTTTGCCATTTTTTAACCTCCGATCGGAGGGATTGTAGGCGCTCGATAAAATGACAAGGAGGGTCCATCGCCTGCGTATGTGATTGCTTCCAGAAATCCTTAATAAAGATATTGAACTTTTCATCATCCAACCAAGTACGGTTAAACTTGAAGGGGTAACCGAATCTACAACCAGATTTTTTCCATTGAAAGGTAATGGGTCTGTGATCGGATATATAGGACGGGATGATGTTCATAGATGGAGGCCCAAATTTTCCAATCAATCGTTCATGGAAAATAAATCTGTCGATTCTCTTCGCCAAGTAGGAGTTGTTTGATCGGCCATTATCCCAGGTAGGCCCCTATTCAACCGGCAAGACATCAATGAAGGCATATTGAAAAAAAGATTCCCTGATGAATCTTCCTATAGGGTCATACTTCTTATTGTTTCCCCAGATTTCTTCATTACAGAATGTGCAGTTAAAATCCCCGCCAATAATCAAAGAGTCAATGTCAAGGAGCTCAGATGAAAAGCAATTGATTCCAGAAACGAAAATGATTTTTATATGGAGCATATAAATTTAATATATGGAAGGGGTTTGGGGAACCCCAGAGATGTGCCAGAACCAGAATGCCTGCAAAGCACTGGAATGCAGCAGCAGAGATCCACTTAGGGTCCCACAAGACAGCGAGTCCCCCGGACATACCTTCAGCATTAGTAGCGACCATATGCCAAGTCGGCATCATTCGCCTGAAATATAAGATGGTATGAGCGCTGTCATGCATGGTTTCCTGAATGAGGAGCATTTTGGAGTTCGAAGAGACAAAAAGTTGTTTAAGGGCCAGAAATTTGTGTTCAGCGCCAAGGCCCCGAATGTTCAAGGACAAAATGTCAATCATTTGAGACCTTCAAGAGGCCGACCAGCTCTAAGAGGCCTATTTTCAGAAAAGACGTCGACAACAACTTCAGTCACAGGAATGTCAATCAGTGTAGGATCTCGGATTGACGAGTCCCGCCTTCCTTTTCTACCACGAAAGTGCCGACTGCCGCGGTTCTCCTTCCGACGGACTGTAATGTTCCCCGCAGATGTTGGGCTGATGTGGGGCGAGGGGGAATGGGAAGGTCGATGGACAGTAAGAGACTGGAGATTAAGTGAAGCCTTTTGAAGGAGGAGATCGATGTCGCGGTCGAATGAATTATGAGGAGAGGCCTGGGGAGAAGGTGGAGGGGAAACCGGGATAATAGGCCCTTTTCCCTTACGGTCATCCAATTCAGGGATGTAGGGCGAGGGGGCAGAAAAGGGAGGAAGTGGTCTAATCTCAGAAAATCGCCCATGTGAGGGGATGGGCGAGGGTTCCGGGATAGGAAGAGGGCGAGGGGGGGCGAATGGGGAGAAGAAGAAATGTATATGGTGGAGGCAGCCGCGGAATCAATACCGAATGGTTTGGAAGTTGTGGGAGGAGGAGGGATCTCAGGGTCCAAATCCGGTTCAGGAGGCGGCGACGAATAGAATGTGCACAAAGTATTGCCTGGAGGGTTGATGACGGGCAAAGAAGGTGACTTGGAAACAGTAGAAGACCTCGGATGTTCAGCCGACAGATTCGAGGATCGGAAGGGAGGGTCCACGAAGACAGAACAGGAAAGAGGGAGGCTAGCAGAACGATCAAAGGCCCTGCCCATCAGGGGAGGAGAAACGGCTTCAGAATTACCAGGAGCCCGCAAATTCTCTGAAGGGAGAGGCCAATCAAAAGCTGCCGAAACTCTTTCATGTGCACGGGAGGAGATATAAACAGCCTTCTTCTTCATTTTTCCGCTCGGCCGTCGAGGACAAGTTGAGGAGAGGTGCCCAGTTTTGTGACATATGGAGCACCTGAAAGGCACGCCCCAGTAGTCAAGGCGCTGCTGAACTTTTGACAGCTCCCACGTTAGATCAATGGTAGCAGGAAAACCACACCTGTATTCTCTTTCAATCAATATCCAGGCCACGCATTTGTCTCTAGCACCAATACAGCGGGGGTCTACATATATGAAACGACCGATTGCATTCCCGATATTTTCCATCGATTCCTTAGTCCACAATTCAAGAGGCAGTCCAGGCAATTTAAGCCAGATGTAATTATTCTGTGGCGTGCATCTGAGCAGATTGAAACCGATGAACCATCTATGCAGAGTTTTATTGTATTGTTGACTCTAAAGGAGAGGTTAATTTTTTGACTCACCATATTATAAATTTTTTATTTTCATCTTAAACTTATATTAATTACAAATTCTAAATTTTTTTTTTTTAATCATACATTCTTTATTTCATTTTAAACTTATATTAATTACAAATTCTAGAAATATTCTTTTTCTTTAATTTTTTTTAGTGATTACATTTTATTTTCATAAAATCTATCATCCCCACCATAAAAATAAATAAAAAATTTATTATATGATGAAGGTCATATACATTTATGATACTTCTCCTTGTTTCTGGAAATCAGGATGTCCCCCCAAACTTATCTTCTTTGCGTGGCTAGTGTTCTACAACAAAAACCTGTCTTGGGAGAACTTGATTAAGAGGAACTGGCACGGTCCGGGTATATGCTTGTTATGTGAAGAGGCAGAGGAAAGCAATTTCCACATGTTTTTTCAATGCCAGAAAACGCGTTTGTTGTGGTATGAATTGGCAGCATTTCTTGGCTTCCCCGTTGTGGCCCATGCTTCTTCGCAGGATGCTTTCTTTTGGTGGAGTGGGCAACGTGAATCGTGGAGATCCATTATCGTCATAACTCTATGGTATGTCTGGAAGTGGAGAAATGATTTTATTTTCAGGAACAGGAGAGCACCTCTCATGTCTATTTTTCATAATGTAGTCGCCCTTTACGACTCCCTCCCTGCAAGAAATCATCCAAGGACAGGCTGTTATCTCCTTCAGGTATATGGTCTATAAAAAGTTATCTCTGAGGGGATTTCTTTCCCCATACAGGTTTTCTCCCTCCCGGGTTTTTGATGCACCGAAGTTTCAGGCGTGATGTCATTTTGTTCCTCTTGTTACGTGCTTCCTCTACAGGTACTGCAATTTTTGTTGTCCACATCTGACAATTTGCTCCACATCCTAGGCATTATTTGATCAAGTGTATCTTCTTATTCGGCATTTTGTTTTGATCCTTCTTTGATGCACGGGGCCTACTTGAAGAGCCTTATCTGATTGTAATTATCTGCTCTTTATATTGCCTTAATATAATATATCTCAGCTTTTTCGTTCTGAAAAAGAATTTGAGAGTTCGATATATGGTAAGGGTATCTTCACGAGTAACACAATGTACTTGCAATAAATCTTCAAATGAGATAGCAGGTTGTGGTTATGCCTTGGGTCTCTATTTAGAGAGGATTGTTACAAGATCATAGCTATTGATTGTGGATTAATTATTATGATGACATTGGTTTTACATAGATTGTATTGTTTTCTCTTTATTTTCTTCATGTTTGGTATTGGTTATTTTCTTTTGAAATACATTGAGCTTTGCACTCTTTAATGGTGCTCACTTAGTTTAATTATGTTTTTCTTCATTTCCTTTAATCACAAGAATAGTTAGACAACATCCTCAGTGTCAAAAAGGAACTTTTGGCCCAGGGTCTCCTTGGAATTGGAGAACACAAATTAAGATGAAGTCATTGGCCAAGGATATCATTAAGAAATTCTAAGTTCAATTAAGGATGAGCTACCAGACTTAAAGGGTTATGTTGGTGGGAAGAGGGTATCGCAGGGGTGGTGGTTACATAGGTACTCAAAGTGTGGAATATTACGATGCGAGAATAATATTTATATGTAATTGATCATTATTGGCATATGCAATCCCTCTGAAGTAGTATTTGATAGGAATGAAGTGAAGAATAAGATCTTGCTGGTCATGAATGATATCATGTTACAATAGACATGGACAACATGCAGGAGTGCATTGAGGATCCTTCAAGTCCGGAAAGTGGCAAGGCGTTTGAGCGCATCCCAATTGATGTAGAAGCCATAATCTATGCACTCTTTGTTGTTTCTATTTTTAGTGTTTCCTAAGCTGGTTTGGGATCGATAGATTTTTGTTTATGTTTTTCTTAACTCTATTTCCCAGAATTTGTTACCGTTATTATTTATTTATTATTGGGATAGAGAACAAATATTTGTTACCGTTACTTAAACTCGTTATTTAAACTTATTATTAATGTCAGGGAAGTTTTAGTGACAATTATGAGAAAATCAAAACTGAAAAATGAGATAAAAGTAAATATAAAAGATAGTGAAAAATAAAATAAAATGAAGGATAAGCGTGGCCATCAAATTTATACCTACTCTATGATGCCATCGAGTATGTGAAGCAGCTGCAGGATAGGATCAAGACATTGTGAGAGCAGGCTCCTTCAAAAAGTGTTCAGTCAGTTGTGTGGGTGAAGGAGGAGGAGCTTTGTGTCGATGATCAAGATTCAGATAAGGTATTCTCTTCTGCTTCCATTAATTGCTCGTCAGACAAAGATGTCACGGAAGTCATGATTGAGATGCTTGTTATGAATAGAAATGTTCTTATTCCTACCCACTGCCAGAAAACGAAACGCTTTTCGTCTGAGAGCTGCAGAAGCTTCAGCTGACAGTGATAAATGCAAGCATTCTCTCATTTTCAAAAGCTACATCCAATTTCACGTTTAATTTTCAACCATTCAATAATGGATGCACAATAAATGTACTGTTTTTGTTGATGGGTTTCTTGATTCGGAGTTAGTTGTCTTATCTAACATATTGTTTCTGTTTGGCTGCCATAGACAGAAGAAGTATACGATCCCTTGGTGCAGAAAATGGCTGAAGGTTCTGCCCTTTCAACAAGATGACATCATTTTTTCAAAACGAACCAAATTACTGTATGCCCCACAATATTTTTCTCCCTAACAATGGCTTTTCACCTCAATTGAACCTACGAGATTAACACATGCACATTGCAGTCGATTGGACAACATCCTCGCAGTGCTCGTTTGTCCAGATGATCTGCCAAGTTGTGTATACCCCACCAGCCGACCTTTATGTTTCCCATATTTCAAGGTCATTCCTTGTTTAGCTTAAATTGTTTTTACTTTTAAGAATTTAACAAGGTTTATATAGGATGAGAATGATGGGTTATGAGATGTAAAAAATAAAAGAGTGAGAGGTTAATCAAAATGTTTTAATTTTTTTTATAAAGTATTAACAAAAAGTTTTAGAAATATTTATAGTTTTGTTGAATTAAAGGATAATAGTGTGATAAATATTTTGAAATTTATATAATTTTATTTTATTATATATATATATATTAATGGTGGGAAAGTCTATCATAATTTAGTTGTCAAACCAGCACTCACGACAGATATCTTTGGTTGTTCTCTCCTTGTTATCAAGGAATGCAAGCTGACTCATCATCCTTGGTCTTGAGCCATTAACCTATTTCCTTAAGTTAGAGGAAAATAAATTCTTAACCAAGCAGAAATACTTTTGAACATATATCTTTGGTTGATCTCTCCTTGTTATCAAGGAATGCAAGCTGACTCATCATCCTTGGTCTTGAGCCATTAACCTATTTCCTTAAGTTACAGGAAAATAAATTCTTAACCAAGCAGAAATATTTTTGAAGTATACTCCTAGCCTTCTATTTTTTTTCACATTACAATTTTTTCTGAAATTTATTTTACAAAATAAATTTTGCTTTATCTAATAATTTAATATATATATATATATATATATATATATAATTTCAATTCATATATATTCCTAAAAAAATCCAAATAAATGCTCAAAAGCATTCGACATGTGTTTCAAATATTTATATTTTTAAATTAAAAGAAGAACTTATTTTGTTTCAAAAATATCAGAAAATTTAACCAGCAAACCAATAAAAAAACTGCAGTTATACTTCCGCACTTAACCAATATTTTTATATCCGTTTTCGACTCGAGGTACTTTACTTCACTGTATGTGTGGATTGGAGCAATCATCTACTTTACGAAATACAATAACAAGCTTCCGTGACTTTTACCGTTATTGTCTTTACCAGTGTCACATCTCCAACTATTTACATAATATATTAGTAAGCAAATACATAATAATAAAAAAAAAATATTAAAATTCTGCCTCGTAATCCATTTAGTAATAAATCATGGCGTAAATACATAATACGAATCATTACTCTGGTCACATGTTAAAATTTTGATATGTGGGCTACAATAGAATCCATGCAAACCGGGTGGTCTTATTCTCTATTTTTGCTAACAGTCAAATTTATTTGGCTTTAAATTTTATGAAGGCTCACCAGTTTTTCGCTCTAGCTAGACTATCCACTCATTTTGGCATTTAATCTTTTTACTTGGCCATGGAATCGTGGCACGACAAAACTGTCCTTCGACATGTGGTCGCCGTGGGACTCTCATCGCATCGACGGTGGAGGTTTTGGGACTTTGATCTTAGGGCTGGGCGCTCTCCCGGAGATTACTCAAGTTTGTTTTCTGGAGTTTCACCTCATTGTGCCTCCTTGCTCCTCGGCACTTGATCTGGCTCTCCTTCTCTCGCTGGTTTGCTTGGTCTATAGTCTCTTGTTTACCATGCGGTTGAACGATGTCAGAGTCAAGGTCATGGAATTTTTTCCTGTGGATTGTTTGATACCCATCAAGTTATTCAAGTGAGTATTTTTTGTTTTTTTTGTTTTTGTTTTTCCGCCAATGTTCAGTTATCTCTGGTCTTATTGCTAATACAGTTCCATACGGTCTTGTGTAGGAGTAAAGGAAACGGGTCCGAGGGTTTCAAACTGCTGACAAAGAAGTTTATGGCTCCCCTTCTTGCCTTCTACGCTCGAGGGTTTCCGATGAAGCTTATCGGCAGTCCTATGCTTGTTGACAGTCAAGGAATACCTGCGATAAATTTGTGGCTACTTGCTACATTTCTCCAGATTTGTGATAGTTCTTGTATTTTGAATTTCCGAAGCTAAGTGGAAGGCTTTTAGGCATTTGCCTGTTAAACTCCCTTTCTAATGGAGAATGTCTATTGTTACAAGAAGAATTTGTATGTCTATTTTACGGTGTTGCGCTGAGGGTTTCAGTCAACTATGGCCTGGAAACCAAGGCCGCATTGGTGTAATTATTCCAAACTTAGGTTCAAGCCTTGACTTGGTACTTCCTGTAACAACAAACTTTTCGGCTGAAACCATTTGAGTTTTCTTCCTGCCAAAACAATGTGGGTTTTTCCTTTGGAAAGTATTTACGTTTTTCTTTTGACTGATATGTGAATAATTATGCGCTTTTATGGTTATCGTTGCTACTCTTTGTGCACATCTTGTGCTGTACAGTTTTATGTGGGTGAGATAATTTATATGTGAACACTGTGTCACTTTCTTTAAAAGATTTCGAGCTTTCCTATGAATGCGGCTCTGAGTTTAATTATTGTTGGAAGTTATATCTGTAGTTTAGAGTAACAGGATCTCTCCGTTGATTATGTATCTTGAAGCTTCAATTACTCGTTCGTGTGTTAATGTTATATCACTGTAGGGTTCGTAACTATGTTAATGATGTATTCGCAGTAGGGTTTCATAATTGTATAGAGTTTTCAAGAAGAGTTTTACAGAGTTTTTGCTCATTAGTTAGGACTCTTCACCTTACCTAGTTCGGCTTTGGTGTAAAATACTCTTATTTATCCTAGTTATAATGGCCTTGTCTACTTACTTGAACTTACTTTGCTTTTTAGTGTTCTTTTTGCTTCTTGCTTAAGGGCGGGGGGTGTTAGTTAGATTTGTTCTCCATACTTATATTTACACAGTTGTGTTGTATGAGAGTTTTATTAACTTGTTCAGTTATGAACATTTAATTCCTCTACAATAATTTTTTTAGGAAAGAAGGTATTCAGTTATATTCAGTTAACAATCCCATGTTTGGGTTCCTCCAGAAAGTAAATTAATCAGGACTATTTCAATCATTATTTTCTACTGTTAATTTTATTGTAGAGGGAATACCCAGTGTCGAACAATTAATACCCTATTGTTTTTTTCTTATATCTTCTTTCTTTTAAATAACTAGTTGCTTTATAATCTACATAATATTTTCAAATATCTTTTTCTGGAGTTAAGGCTCCCTCCTTTCCATTCACACATAAAGATTCATAATTCAACTGTGCATCAGATTAGTTAGAAAAAGTATTGCTTACCTGAGATTTCCAAAAAGAAGAGAACTCACTGGTAGAAGTCACCTTGTTATCTGCTACTTTTCGTCCACTCGTTCATGAGGTTTGTCCTCTAGACTAAATCTCCCCCCAAGCTTGCTTGCAAGACCTTTGTTTTTTGCAAGTTTTTCTGCACACAGTGCTTATGCTATCTAGTCATCACTAGACTTAGCATTTTCCCCCTTTCCATCTGACCTATCATCACGGTTTTTCCTCCCCCCACTCCTTTTTCTTTTTGGAGCATATCACAGCTAGGGGAGGTAGTTAGGGTTTTTCAGGCAACTGCCTTTTTTCAACTTTTCTCTATGAGAAGTTACAAAGTCTGCTATCACTCAAACCATTTTCTATTTCAATAATTAACAACATTGTTTAACTCAAACAATAACAACCATAATTATCTAGTTTGTTTCTTATTGTGGTAAAATAAAATATTTACAGTTTTTCTGGGGACATCACATCTTCCCCCCCTGAAATCAAACATCGTCCCGATGTTTTCTAGCCACAAACAAACCTAGATATGCTTCTTTCATGAGTTGCTCATCCTCCAAGGTGGATTCATTCGGCTCAAAGTGTTGCCATTGCACTTTAACCTGGGTGATGACTTGTTTCCATAGCATTACTTCTCTCCGATTGAGTATATTTAGTGGCTCGACCAAGAATTCTCCTTCCGGCTTGACCTGAAACAAACAGAACTTAAGTCAGTTTTCCTTTAATATCGAAATTAATTGGTCTACCTAAGATACCTTCTTTACCTATATATCTTGCCAACTGACTATGTGCTTAGGATCATAAATGTATCTTTTTAATACAGACACATGAAAGACATTGTGGACTTGAATATGGCTTGGTAGGGCGAGCTGGTATGCCACTGGCCCAACTCTCGCTAAGATTTGAAATGGCCCACAAAACTAGGGTGCCAGTTTGCTGCACCCACTCCATTGTAACATACTCTTTTTAGCTCGTATTCTCACATACACATGATCACCTACTTGATATTCCCTAAAATTTCTCTTCCTATCGGCGAAATTCTTTTGCCTATCTTGGGCTGCCTTTAAGTTGGTTCGTACCTTCTTGACCATTTCTTCCATCTCTTTTAACATTTTGGGTCCCAGCAACAGCTTGTCTTCTGGTCCCCCCAACTGGAGGGTGTGCAGCATTTCCGCTCGTACAACACTTCAAATGGGCTCATTTGCAAGGAAGTATGATAGCTGTTGTTGTACGCAAATTCGACCAAGTGCAGATAATCCTCCCATTTCGACGGTTGTTGCATTACATATGACCTCAACATGTCTTCTACTACTTGATTCACCCGTTCTGTTTGTTCGTCTGTTTGAGGGTGATAGGCGGTACTAAAATTTAATTGAGTTCCCAACCCCTCAAATAGAGTTCTCCAGAAGACTGATGTAAATTTTACATCACGATCAGAAATTATGGTTTTTGGTAACCCATGCAGCCTGAAAATGTTTTGCATAAAGATATTGGCAATCTGTACCACTCTGAAAGTGGATTGTACTGGTATAAAATGGGTTGATTTTCTTAATTTGTCTACCACCACCATGATAGAGTCATTGTTTCTTTTGGATTTGGGTAACCCTGTTATAAAATCCATAGAGATGGTTTCCCACTTCCACTCCGGAATTGGTAGTGGATGCAATAACCCAGCAGGGTGCTGATGTTCGGTTTTGACTTGTTGGCATTCCAAGCAACGTGTCAAATATTCTGCTACATCTTTTTTCATGCTAGGCCAATAGTACTCCTTCTGGAGTGCGGTAATCAGCTTTTGGTACCTCGGATGTCCTGCGTAGGGACTTTTATGAAATTCATCTAAAATCAAACTTTTAATGTTACTTTGGTTGGGCACATATAGTCTTTTTTTATAACTCAGCATGCCGGCAACATCCATCGCATAACCCTGCTGATATTCATTATTGGTTGGATTTTGAACTTGCTGTCCTATTTGCTGATATTTCAGATCTTGATCTGCTGCTTTTTTAATCATTTCATCGAAGGTAGTCTGCCCTTCACTGCAAGAAATTTCGTAGAGGCAATGTACCTTTCGACTTAAAGCGTCCGCTACTCGGTTCTCTTTCCCTTTCAGATGTTTAATCTCGAAATCAAATCCACTCAGGAAATCTACCCACCGTGCCTGCCTAGCATTTAAGGTAGGCTGATTAAAGTAACTAGTCAAGCTGTGATGGTCTGTCATCAACAAAAACTTTTTGCCCATCAGATAGTGACGCCACATCTTTAAAGCATGAATGATAACTGCCAACTCCAAATTGTAAGCGGAATATTTCTGCTCATGTTCCTTTAATTTCCTAGACTCATAGGCGATTACCTTACCTTCCTGCATCAGTACTCCTCCTACCCCTTCCTTACTCGCATCTGTGCACACCACATAGTCCTTACCTGGATTTGCTATGCTTAATATAGGCGCAGTGGTGAGCAGATGCTTGAGCTGCTCAAAACTTTTTTGGCATTCAGCGGTCCATTTAAAAATTTTCCCCTTCTTCTACAGGGAGGTGATAGGATAGGCCACTCTAGAGAATCCTTCCACAAACCGTCTATAGTAACTTGCTAATCCCATAAAGGATCTTATATCCGCTACGTCCTTCGGTACTAGCCATTCCATTATGGTCTTTATCTTCTCGGGATCCACCACAATTCCATCCTTAGTAATAATATGTCCTAAGTACTGAATTTGTTCCTTAAAGAAATCACACTTGCTATATTTGGCGTATAATTGATGTTCCCGGAGAGTTTGCAATACCAGTTTGAGGTGTTCCTTGTGTTCCTCAATATTCCGGGAGTATATCAGTATGTCATCAATAAAAATTAATGCGAATTTGTCTAAATATTGATGAAATATGTTGTTCATTAAACACATAAAGGTCACAGGGGCATTGGTTAACCCAAAGGGTAATACCACGAACTTGTAGTGCCCATAGCGAGTCCTAAAGGCAGTTTTGGCTATATCTTCCTCTTTGATTCTGATCTAGTGGTATCCCGATTGTAAATCAATTTTTGAAAATACAGTTGCCCCTTTTACTTGGTCAAAAAGTTCATCAATATGGGGTAAAGGGTACTTGTTCTTAATTGTCAACTTATTCAGTTGACGGTAGTCCATGCACATATGAAGGGTTCCATCCTTCTTTTTGACGAACAACATGGGGGCTCCCCAGGGTGACATGTTGGGGCAGATATAATTTTTATCCAATAGCTCCTGCAATTGCATTTTCAGTTCTGTTAGTTCTAGCGTGCTCATATGATAAGGAGCTCGGGACACCGGGGTTGCTCCTGGCACCAATTCAATAGTGAAATCTATGTCTCTCTTGGGCGGCAGTCCTGGTATCTCTTCAGGGAACACATCTGCAAATTCTTGAACCACTGGAATACTTTCCAAGGTGGCAGTCTTGTCCTTTGAGTTGGCATAACCAACCTGAATAGCATACACCTGACATCCTTTCCTGATACACTTTGCCAGTTGAGAAGCGGTTATTGGCCGAATCTGTACTAGCCTTAGGATGCCTTACATCTCCTGCTGTTCTCCCAGTTCATTCTTGTAGCAGATAGTTTTTGTTTTACAATTTATAATGGACCAATGTTTTTCCAGCAAGTCCATATCTATCAACACATCATACGACCCAAGGGGAAGTATGTTTAGATCTTCCCTCAAAGGTTGACCTGCTATTTCAAGAGGGAAATTATTGACCTTGGCTAACACACATCTCTTCGCCCCTGTTGCCAGCTGTACTAGCCAAGGGTTTTTAAACTTGACAGACTGTAATTTACACTGTTCCACAACCTTTGGACTTACATAACTTAACGTAGCTCCAGGATCAATTAAAACAGATACAGGATGATCAAAGATCTTACCTTCAAATTCCACCATTGTTGGTTGGTATTCGGCCTGATGGTCTTCGAGAGCAGCATTAATTTTCAGAATGCTCCAGGCCATGTCGCCTACCGTAGATGCTTCGTGGATCTGTGAAACCTGTTCAGTGCCTTTCCGATGAGGACAGTTTTTAACGTAATGTGGCCCTCCACATCCCCAACATTGTGGTGAGCACCAGTATTGCAGCAATAATGCTGCAACTCTTAGGGCTTCCTACTTTACTTTTATCAACCCGATAGTTCGTAAAAAACTTAGAAGCGACGGTGCTGTATGCACAAGTACTAGTTCTTATTGCAGGCTGTCACTTGGTCAGCTGGTGCAAGATCACTAGGAGCTCAAGTCAACTTCTATGAATTCTAGAAGAAGCTTTAATTGTGATGAAAGAAAGCTAACTCTACAGAGGCTATTCTACTTGTAGAAAGAGAAAGAAGACTGAAATGTGTAGTAAACCTAGCAAACCCTAATTTACCGACTAACCCTACTTTTGCAAGAAGAGAGGTGAAAATCTAGGAAATGAGTGCCATTACCTACCGAGGAAGTAAACTACACCTATTCAAGCAATTTCTAGAAGGAAATGAGGAAAAATTGTCTTTTTTGGATTTTTATGTATTTTATGTGAAATTGTTGTGCATGTAACTTATTCGTTTGTGGATGTGGCAGCGATTAGGTGGCGATGGAGGGTGACTTTGGGATTTGCAGAGGTGTAGGAAGGTGTGGAGGGGTCCTAAGAGGCCTCTGGCAACCTTCTAGAGGCTTTCCCTACAATTGGACTTCAAAAAGTCACTTACAGGAAATTCTACAGGAGGCTGCAGGGGATCTACAGGAGGATGCTGAGAGCTATTTTAGAGGTTTTAAAGGTGGAAAAATGGTGGGAAAGGGTAGCTGAAGACTAAAGGGAGGTGTTAAGGTGTATGGAGTTCATCAAGGATAATTAAGAAAGAAAATGATGGTTGGATTTGTTCAAGAGACGAGAGTAAAGCTTACAAGAAAAGTGCAGGAACTAGCACAGATTTGTGAAGGGCTGTGAATGACCTATGAAACATGTAGCAAAAGAGATGGTGATGGCTATTTTATTGAATTATTTTGAGCAAAGATGTACTGCAAGAGAGCTATAAATCAAACACTAAAACTGAGCAAGAACAGAACTAGCTGCACCAACAAATAGAACTATATCTCATGTGTAACTTAAATTCTAATGTAGGAAAATAAAATGCTGAACAATGCTATATGGAAAGGAAAGCATGGAAAGAGATTTATTGCAGAAATAGAAATAAGTATGGAAAAATGGATCTGAAGCAAAACATTAACCTCTAAATCAAACTGTAACACTAGAAATTGCATGGAGGAAGAAAAACTGTGTTTTTGTGGTAGCAAGAGTGTCTTGACCTCAGCTCATGGTACCAAAGGGAGGAAAGGAGGTCAAGGCTCTGTTGATGGCCTTTTGGTATCTTTTCCTATCTCTATTTAACCTACTTCAGCAAACTAAAATGGAAACAACTATGTAAATCACCAAAAGCAACCTGTTGTAACCAAGGGAAAAGAAAATCTATCTAACAACAACTAATTCATGAACTGAAACAAAACATATAAATATAAAAAAAGAGGTGATGGGTAGCTTGGGTTGGGCCCTAACCCAAGAGCTTCAGCCCCTTGAAAGAACTCAATTCTAGCTCAGAAAATATTTCATCTCCATTATCAAAATAACAGTCACATTACATAAAATTGTTCACAAAAGTAAGCTCGCAATGAGCTGAGCAAGAGTTGCAACAAGAGTGTGAAAATTTGACTAACATCCAACTAACCTACTGAGACCCTAAGCCCCCCTATTTATACAATTGGAGCCCCAATAGCTCTCCTAAAATCAAGGAGTCTTGGTTCCCAAGACTAGAAATAGACAACAGTTCTTCTTCACTTGCTCGGCTCCCCCTTTGATGCATTGATGTGTCTTCTTGTGCTCCGAGCCTTCTGAAAGAGGATTCGAAGTAGGGGGTCATAAATGAGGAGGACACCCTCCTCCAAATCCTCTCTCTTGTTTTCCTTGAATATTGGCTGCCAAATGCTCATTAAACCTTTGAATTTGTCTCAAAATTGATCAAAAATCTGCATAAAGCACACATTAAACTTCATGGCATAATGATTAACTCAATTCACTCTATTAGCATAAATATAATCGAAAACATGCAATAAACTAATGAAAATGGTGGATTAAGCTAAGTTAGGAGGAAAAATGAGCCCATATAATTACCTATTTATGGGGCTCATCATCATCCCCCTACTATATGTTGGTCATCCTCTGAGCAACTAGTCCATCTCTTCATCTTTGATGGCCCTGATGGCCTCCCTGACATCCCATGCCTCTGATGTGAGATCCTCTTCCCTATCATGGAATCCAGCCTTTCTGTCCACCTCCTCCCACTGCTGTTTTTCTTCTCCCTCTTTTGTGCCCTCTAGCAGTCCTAGCAGCAGTGGGGGACTCAATTTAAGGCCAATCCAATTGACCTTCAAACTTTGCATAGAGTGCTTGTATAGTGGCACTCTCCTCAATGCTTCTTTCATCCTGTTTGGGGAGTGATACTCCCTGATCTGTAGGCTATGTGGCAGTGTGTTCCACCTTCTCATACAAGCATGAATGCAGTCATCTCCAAGCAATCTTTCCATGTCCTCAAAATGTGCAATAGCCTGGGCCTGATCAGTGATGTACTTAGGGGCCCTTTGAGGATCAGCTGCAAGCAGCTGGTGTGTGCTAATGAGAGCCATAGGGTCTGATGGTTCTGCTCTAATCATCAGGGGCTCATTTTGTTCTTTTGCCATCAACTTCTTGATTTCTATGGCCCTTTTCTCCTCATGACTCATCCATGATGCCATGGCCATCAGCTGCAAGTCCCCTAACCTAGCATTGGGGTCCCATAGGTTCATATCAATGAGGGCCATGTTATGTAAATAAAACTCTACCAATTTTTCCTTGTCTTCTGCTGAACTGCGGTCACATAGGTCCATGAACTATCTATAATCCTTAAAAGGCATGGTGTCTCTTTGCGCCAGAGTTTTGATCTGGAACTGTAGCCACTGGTCTTTGAGGTATACTCCATATGATTTTGCTGGTGTCCTGTATTGTAGTGCCTCCATAGACCAGCTGGCCATGCATGCCAATTGTGTTTCCCTTTCTTGCAATTATTTTCTTAACATTTCATTTTCTGCGTCCAAGTGAGGCCTTTTGATTGCTTCTATATGTCTTATAGTGCTTAACTCCTTACCCTTTTCTCTAAGCTTGCTTTCCATGTGGCCAATATCTTCCACCCCTTTGGACTTGGAAATTTGCATCCATCTATGGCTCCTTACCCTTTCTTTTTCCAGTTTAAATAAAAGTGGGACTGCAAATTTCTGTGGAATAATTTCCCCCCCTTCAAGGAGATTGTAATAAGAGCCCAAACTAGGCTGGGGGTCAAGTTCTTGAATCTCAGTTGTTTCATCCTTCCCCTTGGTTTGCTCTTCTGCCCTTTTCTCAAGTTTCTCAGTGTCCTGTAGCTTTGTTAGCATCCCTTGTAGAGCAGTCTGTGCCTCCTGTAGGAGTGTTTTTGAGTACTATAGTTTTATTCTTTCCTTCCAAGTGGAAGATATAGGACTTCCTCTTTCATAAGTAATGGGGGTTTTGGAGGGAGATTCTTCCCTTTTAACAGTAGGGGAATCTTCAATTATGATAAACTCTTTTGAGGATGGCAGTGGCTTCCCTGTTTTTATCCTTGTGCTTTTTCGAGCCCTAAAGTACATTGATGGTTGCCTTTTCCTATTTTGTTTGGGTTTAACTGGGGTGCTGAGGGCCCTCCCAGAATCCAGAGCGTAACAGGATGTCTCTCTCTCAGCTCCTCCAGTGAGGTGAGAAGCCTGAGTTTGTCTTCAAGTTTTTGAGGACCATAGACATTTGTGATCATATAGAGTTCCTTGTCACCCAAAGGTTGGATAACCATTGAAAGGTAGTTCCTGGATGCTTCAACATCTAGGATTCCAATTTTTTGGGGATTCCAAAGAGTGAGAATCCCTCCTGCTGTGTTGTTTGCTTTGACTTCTAGATACTCATACTTAATAAGCCATTTGCTATGTATCTCTTTGATTTTGTCTATTGAACATTTTGTTTCCTATATAAACACCATATCTGGTTTTTCTTCTTTTATTCTATTGCTAAGATTTCTTTGTTTTCTTTTACTTCCTAGACCCCTAATGTTCCAGGTTGTGAGCTTCATTATGAAAGGTTTGTAAATGAGTAACTAGTAATATCTTTCATCTTGCTTGAGTTAATCATGAGTTTCCCACACTCTGTTAGTAGCTCATTCTGTCTCTTCCTTCCTCTTTTCCTGCCTAGGTTCTTGGTAGAGTGCCCTGATGTTACCTCCATTGGTTTTACCCCTCTATTTTCCTCATTGTCATGGTTCCTTTTAACTCCAGCAGCCTTTTCTTGAGATCTCCAGAGTAAGAGCTGTTGTACTCTGTCAAACTCTTCTTATGGTAGAGAATCAACACCTTTGTTGGTTCCCTGCTCTAGGAACTTTTCTAGATCAAGATTCATGCTCTGAAGAATCTCTTGTAGTTCATGGTCCTTCCTACCAACTTCAGTTGGGGTCATCTCATGGTCCCTGCCAAGTTCCATAGTGCTTGGCATATCCTCCTTTAATTTGTTGTTCTCATGTATGACCTCCATGCTGTCATCTTTTTCCTTCTCTGCACGATTATCCTTCGGTGCCTTGTCCGTTCCATTGTTCCCACCTTCTTCTTCTAAAATATTGAAACTGTTATGACTTGGTTGTTTATCCTTGCTAGGTTTCTTTTGTACTTTTTCCCCCTCCTTTCCATCTGCCTCCCACCTTGGTAAAGCCTTTAGGATCTTTTCCTGTGTTGGTTTTCATATTGTCCTCCAGTTTGTTGAGTTGGAAGTCTTTGAAGAGGTACCCATGTTCATGACATTTACGGCATCTGAATGGGACATGTTCATAGTCCACCGCCTACACCCATTCTTCATCACATACTTCTAGAATAATTTCGTTTGGAAGTGCTCCCGATAGGTCCATTTCTACACATATGCGGGCGAAGGAGGTATATTTGCCTCACAGAGTCACCTCTGATATTTTTTAAAAATGACCTAATTTATTGCCTATGGCTTTTAAGGATTCAGGCAGCCAATTATCTAAAGGTGGGGAGTAGAGTCTAACCCATACTAGTACTGATGTGAATGTTTCCCGCTTCGGGACAAAATTCATTACCCATGGTCGCATGTAGAGCCCTGCAACAACATAGAAATATGGTCCTCCTTCGAACACTCTGTCTTTATCCTCTAGGTTTGTGAAAACCACTGTGAAGAAACCCTTGGACCCAAGATGAAGGTTTATTTCTCCCTTTGGTTTCCAGTGGTTTCTTATCCATGTGTACAAAGCCTTCTCCATTGGCCATATTCCCATAAATTTGCATATAACCGCGTAAGTCGCCATGTGATCCCTATGCACCTGTAGCGCTGGATCATTTAAGACAACCCGAGGTTTAATGGTTGACCTGGGTTTGTAGAGTCCAGTCACAGTCTTGTGCTTAGTTCTCTAACTATTGTCGCCTGTTCTCTTCTCTCTTCTGACTTCCTCGTGATTCTCTTCTTGTTCATGAGATTTGATGCTTTCCAACTTTTTTTTGTTTATCTTCGCCGTTTCTACCTCCATTGGTTTCTTGAATCTATTTGAACCTGCCTCCTTGCTTCTGTCCTCTACTACCTGACTGTAGGAGGGAGTGGAGCTCCCCCCCCCTTCCCCTCCATTGTTACCTGCTCGCACCTGTAGCTCCCTGTTCAGAACCCTTGCTCCTCTCTGAACCCTCCTTCAATGGTGTGTTCATTTCATTTGAATGTGTGTTTCAACATTTGTTTAGATGCAGTAAACATATTTCACTTTCATTCTCAAAGCTAAAAATAAAACATTTCAATGTCTATATTTTATACCAGTAGTAGTATATAAAGTAATTAAATGTGTGTGTGTGTAATGATGATGATTAATGTCCACTAAGACCGATATGATCTATTGGACCTTAAGAAAGAAGTGGTTAATTGAGATTATTTAAAATTTTATTTTTGTGAGAAGAAAAGAGGGAAGGAAGTGTTCTGAGGTCACTGTGGGTTTGCTAACTGAACAAGTCAAGGAGGTTGGTAGTGGGGAAATGCTTTGGAAATTAGAACGGATGTGAGTAAGTGTTGGACAATCCAAGAGAAAGTGCTTTTCATTTTCGACTTTCTTAGTATCATAGAGGACACGTATTCTTTCATCCCAAGGTATCTTGGTCCATACGGCCTCCTTTGGTCTATGTAATAGATCTGTTCAGTGGCTCCTTCAGCCCCTTGGTATATAACTTTAAGTCTGGTCAAGGATGAACACTTGTCTGTAGAATGATTCTCTTCACAGATTGAACAAACCTCTATAGAGTTCAATGGGCATTCATTCCTAGGATGCCTCCTAGTGCATCTAGGGAAAAAAATGGCCAAAGCCCTCTCTGCTTCCTCTTGTTTCCTTTTGATATGTAAGGTATCCATTTTCATGGCAAGAATCTGCAACATCTCACTCTTGAGGTCTTCCAGCATGCTTCCAATTTCACCTTTAATGGATGAATTAGAAGAAAGGGTACTGCTCTCAACATTTCTGTTTTCAGCCATTGGCTCCAGAGGAATGTTTTCTTCTTCTTCTTCCCCTATAGGTTCTTCAAATATGTTTGGCTATTACCTAAGAGTTTTTCTTGATTGCAGTCACTGAAAAAGAGAGAAGGTTGGCTGTGTGAAGTAGTGGAGGTGTTGGGCAAACATTTTCCTAAATTATCTCTATTCTTACGAGGCATGAAAAGAAATCTTTTTGAGTGGTTTTTGCTTTTTTTTGCTTGTACCTGCAAAACTGAAATTGATTGAACAAACAAATTGCAACTAACTAAAATGAACTTGCTGAAATGAAATTGCAAAACTGGAAAAGGAAAGCAAATGAAATGCAGAAAGGAAATGACTAATCTACTTTTGCTGGAATGGAAATTGTAGAATTGAAATGGAAGCAAGGAAACATTTGGCTAATCTACTTTTTCTGGAATGGAAATTGCAAAATTGAAATGGAAGCAAGGAAATGACTAATCTACTTTTGCTGAAATGAAAATTGCAGGATTGAAATGAAAGTAAGGAAATGCAGGAATTGAAAGGAACAACTACTCTACTTTTGCTTAAATGAACTACTTAGTAGAATGTTGCAGTAGCAAATAGAAGAAAAGTAGTAATCACAACATACTCTGACGCTTCCCCGGCAATGGCGCCAAAAAAGTGTTGAGCACCAGTATTGCAACAATAATGCTGCAACTCCTGGGGCTTCCTACTTTACTTTTATAAACCTGGTAGTTCGTAACAAACTTGGAAGCGACAGTTCTGTATGCACAAGTACTAGTTCTTATTGCAAGCTATTACTTGGTCAGCTGGTGCAAGATCACTAGGAGCTCAAGCCAACTTCTATGAATTCCATAAGAAGCTTTAATTGTGATGAAAGAAAGCTAATTCTATAGAGGCTATTCTACTTGCAGAAAGAGAAAGAAGACTGAAATGTGTAGTAAACCTAGCAAACCTAATTTACCGACTAACCCTACTTTTGCAAGAAGAGAGGTAAAAATCTAGGAAAGGAGTGCCATTACCTACTGAGGAAGTAAACTACACCTATTCAATCAATTTCTAGAAGGAAATGAGGAAAAATTGTCTTTTTTGGATTTTTATGTATTTAATGTGAAATTGTTGTGCATGTAACTTATTCGTTTGTGGATGTGGCAGTGATTAGGTGGTGATCGAGGGCGACTTTGGGATTTGCAGAGGTGTAGAAGGTGTGGAGGGGTCCTAAGAGGCCTCTAGCAACCTTCTGGAGGCTTTCCCTGCAATCGGACTTCAAAAATTCACTTACAGGAAATTCTACATGAGGTTGCAGGGGATCTACAGGAGGATCTACAGGAGGATCTACAAGAGGATGTAAAGAGCTGTTTGAGAGGGTTTAAAGGTGGAAAAATGGTGGGAAAGGGTAGTTGAAGACTAGAGGGAGGTGTTAAGGTGTCTGGAGTTCATCAAGGATGATTAGGAAAGAAAATGCTGGTTGGATTTTTTCAAGAGACGAGAGGAAAACATACGAGAAAAGTGCAGGAACTAGGGAAGATTTGTGAAGGGCTGTGAATGACTTGTGAAACATGTAGCAAAAGAGATGGTGATGGTTGCTTTATTGAATTATTTTAAGTAGAGATGTACTGCAAGATAGCTGCAAATCAAACACTAAAACTGAGCAAGAAAAGAACTAGCTGCACCAACAAACAGAACTATATCTCATGTTAACCTAAATTTTGATCTAAGAAAATAAAAAGTTGAACAATCTGCAAGAGAGCTGCAAATTAAACACTGAAACTGAGCAAGAAAAGAACTAGTTGCACCAACAAATAGAACTATATCTCATGTTAACCTAAATTTTGATCTAAGAAAATAAAATGTTGAACAATGCTATATGGAAAGGAAAGCATGGAAAGAGATTTATTGCAGAAACAGAAATGAGTATGGCAAAATGGATTTGAAGCAAAACATTAACCTCCGAATCAAACTGTAACACTAGAAATTGCATGGAGGAAGAAAAACTATGTTTTTGTGGCAGTAAGAGTGTCTTGACCTCAGCTCATGGTCCCAAAGGGAGGAAAGGAGGTAAAGGCTCTATTGATGGCCTTTTGGTATCTTTGCCTATCACTATTTAACCTACTTCAGCAAACTGAAATGGAAACAGCTATGTAAATGACCAAAAGCAACTTGTTCTAACCAAGGGAAAAGAAAATCTATCTAACAGCAACTAATTCATGAACTGTAACAAAACATATAAATACAAAACAAGAGGTGTTGGGTAGCTTGGGTTGGGCCCTAACCCAAGAGCTTTAGCCCCCTGAAAGAACTCAGTGCTGGCTCAGAAAATATTTCATCTCCATTATCAAAATAACAGTGACATTACATAAAATTGTTCATAAAAGTAAGCTCAAAATGAGCTGAGCAAGAGCTACAACAAAAGTGAAAATATTTTACTAACATCCAACTAACCTACTGAGGCCCTAAGCCCCCCTATTTATACAACTGGAGCCCCAACAACTCTCCTAAAATCAAGGAGGCTTGGCTCCCAAGACTAGAGATAGACATCAGTTCTTCACTTGCTCGGCTGCCCTTTTGATGCATTGATGTGGCTGCTTGTGCTCCGACCCTTCTGAAGGAGGATTCGAAGTAGGGAGTCATAAATGAGGGGGAAACCCTCCTCCAAATCCTCTCCCTTGTTTTCCTCGAATATTGGCTGCCAAATGCTCATTAAACCTTTGACTTTGTCTCAAAATTGACCAAAAATCTACATAAAGCACACATTAAACTTCATGGCATAATGACTAACCCAATTCACTCTATTAGCATAAATATAATAAAAAACATGAAATAAACTAATGAGAATGGTGGATTAAGCTGAGTTAGGAGGCAAAATGAGCCCATATAGTTACCCATTTATGGGGCTCATCACATTGTATTGGGGGTCTTGCTGTCCCCTCATTATCAACTTTACCAGATTGCTCATTGAATCTAGGTTCAGAAGGTGGCCTAAATCTGAGCTGGTTTTTATGCAGATTTCTGTTGTTTTTCCCTTTGG
The DNA here is from genome assembly GCA_031772625.1 of Pinus tabuliformis. NCBI lineage: Eukaryota > Viridiplantae > Streptophyta > Pinopsida > Pinales > Pinaceae > Pinus > Pinus tabuliformis. Next base: position 440,951,881 of record CM062816.1, read on the forward strand.
GAAATCCTTTGCTAACATTGCCACGATTTCCCTTATTGCCCACAAAAATCTTGTTACCTTTCTTGTGAGCCCACTTCTTTCCTAAAATCTCTCCCTTCTACTTACTTTGCTAATAGCATAACCTAGCCTTACGTATAACCTCATCCATCATTTTTGGGTCATCAAACTCAATTCTTTCTTTCATTGCCACAGGCAAACTACTGACAAACCACTGTAACTTAGCCTTTTCCTCTCGTATGTAAGGTACATATCAGAGTAAAGAGGTAAATCGGGGGATAAACTCATCCATTGTTTGCTGCCCAAGTCGCAGGTTGTGAAATTCTTAGGCTTTCTTGTCGTAAAATCGTTCAGTCAAATATCTTTCCTTGAAATATTTTTGGAACTTCTCCCAGGTTATGTTTTGTTCACTTACCCCTCGTACAATCTTGACCTCCTCCCACCACAAAGTGGCCTTTCCTTGCAGTTGGAAGATGGCCAGCCAAGCTTTTAGGTTGTGATCATATTCATATAATTGAAAATACTTGTTCATGTTAATAAGCCAGGCCTCAACTGCCTTCTCCCATCGAAAAGTGGCAGTTTTATTTTTCGAAACTCCCCTTGTAATTCTATCTACTGCCTTTTTGATGTGGGGTGCTCTGAGGCATTATCTGATTTCTCCTCTCGATTCTCTTCCCCTCCTCCTGTTCCTTCATGTTCCATGTGGTAACCCTGTTCTTTTGACATTCGTTCCTGTTCAGGGCTGGGAATTGGTTGGTGTTGATTCTGCTTATTAGATAGGATTTTCATAATTTTTTCTTGTTCCATCGTTAGTCTTGCATTGTCCTCCCGTAGGCGGGCCATCTCATTCTTTAATTCCTGAACTGTTTCCAATATTGTAAGATTAGTGTTGCGAGCCTCCTCTCCTAACTGTACCCATATTTCAGGATTATTTTCAGGAAATGTTGCAGGTCCTAGGCCAACCATATTCCTGTGTGGAACTTTGTCCGTTCTTCGCATAATATGCTGTTATCCTATTTTCCTGTTCTTAACACGTTAGTAGGTCAACAATCATTGAGAAAACAAAAGGAAACAATAACTAATTGATCTTGCTTAGTACATTTTCCAGAGGCCACAGTCTTGTAATCTGGGCTCTAATACCACTTGTCACATCTCCAACTATTTACATAATATATTCGTAAACAAATACATAATAATAATAAAAAAAATATTAAAATTCTGCCTCGTAATCCATTTATCCATTTAACAATAAATCATAGCGTAAATACATAATACGAATCATTACTTTGCTCACATGTTAAAACTCTGATATTTGGGCTACAATAGAATCCGTGCAAACCGGGTGGTCTCATCCATTGTTTTTGCTGACAGTCACATTTATTTGGATTTAAATTTTACCAAGGCTCACACCAGTTTCTCGCTCCAGCTAGACTATCCACTCATTTTGGCATTTAATCTTTCTGCTTGGTCATGGAATCGTGGCACGACAGAACTGTCCTTCGGCATTTGGTCGCCTTGGGACTCTCATCGCATCGACGGTGGAGGTTTTGGGACTTTGATCCTAGGGCTGGGCACTCTCCGGGAGATTACTCAAGCTTGTTTGCTGGAGTTTCACATCATTGTGCTTCCTCGCTCCTTGGCACTCGATCTGGCTCTCCTTCTCCTCTCGCTGGTTTGCTCGGCCTATAGTCCCTAGTTTACCATGCGGTTGAACGATGTCAGAGTCGGGGTCGTGGAATTTCTTCCCGTGGATTGTTTGACACCCATCAAGTTATTCAGGTGAGTATTTTTCATTTTTTTGTTTTCTTTTTCTGCCAATGTTCAGTTATCTCTGGTCTTATTGCTGATACAGTTCCATACATTCTTCTGTAGGAGTAAAGGAAATGGGTCTGAGGGTTTCAAACTGCTGACAAAGAAGTTTATGGCTCCCCTTCCTGCCTTCTATGCTCGAGGGTTTCCAGGTAAGCTTATCGGCGGTCCTGTGCTTGTTGACAGTCAAGGAATACCTGCGATAAATTTGTGGCTACTTGCTACATTTCTCCAGATTTGTGCTAGTTCTTGTATTTTGAATTTCTGAAGCTAAGTGGAAGGCTTTTGGGCATCTGCCTGTTAAACTCTTTTTAATGGAGAATGTCTATTGTTACAATAAGAATTTGTATGTCTATTTTATGGTGTTGAGCTGAGGGTTTCAGTCGACTACGGCTTGGAAACCAAGGCCGCACTGGTGTAATTATTCCAGACTTAGGTTCAGGCCTTGACCTGGTACTTCTTGTAACAATAAACTTTTCGGCTCAAACCATTTGAGTTTTCTGCCTGCCAAAACGATGTGGGTTTTTCCTTTGGAAAGTATTTATGTTTTTCTTTTGACTGATATGTGAATAATTATGTGCTTTTATGGTTATCGTTGCTACTCTTTGTGCACATCTTGTGCTCTATAGTTTTATGCGGGTGAGATTATTTATATGTGAACACTGCGTAGCTTTCGTTAAAAGATTTCGAGCTTTCCTACGAATGCGGATCTGAGTTTAATTATTGTTGGAAGTTATATCTGTAGTTTAGAGTAACAGGATCTCTTCGTTGATTATGTATCTTGAAGCTTCAATTACTCGTTCGTGTATGTAACTCTGTCAATGTTATATTACTGTAGGGTTCGTAACTCTGTCAATGATGTATTCGCAGTAGGGTTCGTAACTCTGTCAATGATGTATTTGCAGTAGGGTTCGTAACTCTGTCAATGATGTATTCGCAGTAGGGTTTCATAATTGTATAGAGTTTTCAAGAAGGGTTTTACAGAGTTTTTGCTCATTAGTTAGCAGTCTTCACCTTACCCAGTTCGGCTTTGGTGTAAAATACTCTTATTTATCCTGGTTATAACGGCCCTGTCTACTTACTCAAACTTACTTAGCTTTTTAGTGTTCTTTTCACTTCTTGCTTAAGGGCCAGGGGTGTTAGTTAGATTTGTTCTCCATACTTATATTTACATAGTTGTGCTATATGAGAGTTTTATTAACTAGTTCAGTACGAACATTTAATTCCTCTACAATAATTTTTCTAGGAAATAAGTTATTCAGTTCTATTCAGTTAACAATCCCACGGTCGGGGTCCTCCAGAAAGTAAATTAATCAGGACTGTTTCAATCATTAATTTCTACTGTTAATTTTACTGTAGAGGGAATACCCAGTGTCGAACAGTTAATACCCTACTGTTTTTTTTCTTATATCTTCCTGCTTTTAAATAACTAGTTGTTGTATAATCTACATAATATTTTCAAATATCTTTTTCTGGAGTTAAGGCTCCCTCCTTTCCATTCACACATAAAGATTCATAATTCAACTGTGCAACAGATTAGTTAGAAAAATAACTGCTTACCTGAGTTTTCCAAGAAGAAGAGAACTCAATGGTAGAAGTCACCTTGTTATCTACTGCTTTTCATCCACCCGTCCATGAGATTTGTCCTCCAGACTAAATCTCCCCCAAGCTTGCTCGCAAGACCTCTGTCTTCTGCAAGTTTTTCCGCACACAGTGCTTATGCTATCTGGTCATCACCAGACTTATCATTTTCCCCCTTTCCGTCTGACCTATCAGCATGGTTTTTCCTCCCCCCACTCCTTTTTCTTTTTGGAGCATATCATAGCTAGGGTAGGTAGTTAGGGTTTTTTAGGCAACTGCCTTTTTCCAACTTCCCTCTATGAGAAGTTACAAAATCTGCTATCACTCAAACCATTTTCTATTTCAATAATTAACAACATTGTTTAACTCAAACAATAACAACCATAATTATCCAGTTTGTTTCTTACTGTGGTAAAATAAAATATTTACAGTTTTTCTGGGGACATCACAGCCAGCATCAGGTAAAATTATAAATTCGGGTTAAATATGAATCTCTAAGCCATTGGAATATATATAATTTTAAGAATTATAAATTTTGGTTCAGTAATAACTCTAATGTCGATACCTTGTGGCTTGATGAAGATGGTAATTTAGCTAATATATTTAAGAGAAATTTTGAAGACATGAACTTATTTGGCACCGAGATCCTCAAACTTTGTAGTCATTTGTAATGGTATTAACAAGTGGTCTCTCTTCAGTTAGATGACCTGTTTCCATGGGTTGGGTAGCAGTGTCGTGGATTATGCGATTTTCGACATCCATGTTCTCAATCGTATTACAAACTTTGAGCTACTTAATGGGTACGAGCCTGAATTTGACCATAGAGCTTTGTCTATATCCATCAATCTTTTTATGCATACCACCCACATGCAGGAGACCAGTGAAAGCAAAAGACACATTCACTTCGATAGGAGTAATGTTGACCTTTTCCTAAGGGATTTAGAAAGGGATTTGATGCAGCCTAAGCTGCACATACCCATAATATGCATATAATATGCATGTCACATACGTGTCCTAGGAAATTTATAATTCCATACTTAATGAAACCATCACAGGTCAAGGTTTAATGCTCCTTCAATAAACTCTTATGCGAAAACGTTTTATTTACCTATCCAAAGTCTGGACCTTTAGAAACCTTTGAGCGGAACCTTATGAATCCTTCATAATATTTGGTTAATTCTTATTACCCGTGCATATTAATCATACCATGGATTTTAGACTTTGGTTAAAAATCAATTTAAACCATAATACATTAATCCCACTTATTTATAGTATAATTCCCATATAATAGAAATATTTCATAAACCACACTTAAACCTTACCTTTCCTCCATTCCACAAACCTTTGCACATATATCGATTCTCTCTTTAGCAAATTAAATATTCACTGTTGATCTGTCTCGTCCGATCCAATGGCTATCACCGTCTTGTCTGCTCACCAACTAGCTTGGCTGATCTCCACCGTTGATCAATCCCGCTCATTCCAACGGTTATCACACAATCTCGTGTGAAATATTGCTTGATCGATATCAGATCGAGAGCATGAGAGAAAAGTGGTTTTCTCATGCTACATTTCACCCACTTAGGCTAATTGCGTGAAATTATAGAATACCATTTACCGCTTTGAGGGCACGCGAGATACTACTTACCGTCTATGAAGACCGCGCCACTATTTAGCTAACACGTGGTTTTAATCTCCACCATTCATCTTGACTTTATTTTGCGCGACTTAATCCTAGCTATCTATCTCACACAATCTCGTCCATTGATCTGACTGATCCAACGGTTCTTGTGCATTGTTACGTTCTTTTGTTTCTTATTGTGTAATAGTCCATTTATTTCTTTTTTTGTGTATTTATTCTCACCTTACGGTCTTCAACTGTTCTGATCCCGATCTTCAGCTCCTTCGCACCTTTACGCTTCCTTCGTAAATCCTTAGTTTTTAGGAAACCTTGCACTTATACCTTCGCTATAACATTAAATGTTTTCTCTAATACTGTCTATGTGCAATCCCGTAACACTCCTCTCTGCACTTCGTCTCTGGTTCTGCACACCTGCAAACCTATGTTACACAGATTTATTCTAATCCACATATAATTTATCATTCGATTATTCAATCCACACTTGCACAATTCAAAATTAAATTCTTTGTATATATATAAACAAATGATTACATAATGAGTCTTCCTTTGGCTTGGTATTCTGATCAGTGGCCTTTTTCCTTTCCTGGCCGTAGGCTTACAATCAAACCCTATCTAACTAACTTTCGAACTAACTCTCTCTATGCCTTTTAGGCTTACATTTATACAAAAGGTTCTGTAACCCATTTCGGTTCAGATCCTTAATATTTTGAACTAAATCATGAATATTCTCTAAGTCCACCTTTGATTCAACTAATCCCTAAGGATCCTCTCTAGTTCCACAAACCATGAAACCAATTCCTAATCTAAGATTTACAATTAATTCCCAAAACTCTCAATCCCTATGGAATCTTAACTAGCCTAAATCTCTCATGTTCTCCAACATTTGAGAACATTTACAAATATGCCTCGCAATAATTAATTAAATCCTATTCTTAATATCTCTCATAACTTTACTTACAAACCTTAATAATTACATTAATTTAATACTTAGGAAACCAACTTCCTTGAAAACACAAGACCCTCTATGTCTACTAAAATACAATGAAATTGTTGAGCTGGATGCTCCTGCATCAGACTCCCAAGGTTAAAATAATTGTGATCTCCAGATCATGTGTTCTCATATGTTGATATAAAACCTCCAGGGTCCCAAACTTTAGTTTGTAGTTGTCTGAATGCTTAGTTCCTTTGTTGCTGTTGTATGTTTGTTGTCTTCTGTTTCATCTTCCTCTCCTTGTCAATCAGTTTCAAATTCTGATTGATCACTCTTCCTGTTGTTGTCAATCTCCTCCATCTGGACTATTTCCTCATTAATTGCCATAATTCTTCAATCTTTATCTCCAGAATATCCTTGGGCTGGTACATACTCTGCCATTTGTTGTTGTACTCTGTCCACTCATCTTCAAACTGCTATTTACTATCTTCTCTTTGAAGTTGTCGGATTCTTACTACCGCCTTTTCATCCTTACCCTCTTGTGACTTTCCAAACAACCTCTGTTCAATATCTATAAATTTACTTTCAAAAAATAAATTGTCCTCCAATTCCCCTTGTACTTGATTCCTCTCAAATACATCACTATGTTGTTCATCAATTCCAACATATTTTCCTTCCTTTTCCATCTTTACTTGGCTACTCATATGTGCCAAAATTTCTCCAGCATCTGCAACAAAACCTACACTCACAGAAAAATTGTTAAAATGAAAAACATAAGGCTTCAGTGCCTCTTCTTCCTTTGGCAACATTTCAATATGCTGCTCTGATTTTTCCTTCTCTATCAACACATCAGTATGTTGATTCAACCTCTTTAAAGAATTCTCTAAATGACTCTCGAAATTGTCAGCAAGTCTCTCTTCCACACCATCTGCTTCAATGGTGTCTTTATGCTCTTTTCCACTGTAGTGAACTCCTTCTTCTGCAATCACACTATCATACTCTGCGTTTTCTGGCAAATATTCCAGCAATTCAATCTCTTTCACACTTCATAAGTATTTCATCATCACTTGTAATTCCTGCATTTGTACACAAATTATCAGTTTGAAAATTACAAGGTTCAACAATCTCCACTGTTGCTTCACATATCAGTTCTTCAGATTGAATCTCATCTCCTTCTTTCACAAGAAATTGTTCCCATGTTGTAACATCGTCAAACATCAATGTATTACTAAATTCTTTTTATTGCAATAATTCACTGCTTTTCTCATTCAAGAGACATTCTCCATCATTCTTTACTTCAAAGTATTCATCTTCTGAAAGATACTCTTCCATACTTTTGACAGGTTCAAAATACTGTTCATCTTCTACAAAACCTGTAATCACATCAAAATTATTAGATTCAAATATACAAGGTTTTACATCCTCCTACTAATCTAAATTTGTCCAATAGCTCAAAAAATCATCAATAATTCCTTCTTCAGCAAAGTAAACTTCTTGTTGTCTTGAATTTGCACAATGGTTCATAAGATCTTTCACAGATCTCCAGTCTTCATCTTCATCCAAAACTTCACCTTTTTCTACTTTACAAATGGAAACGTCCATTCTCAACTTAGCTTCTCTCAGTTCTTCAGACTTCAATTTAACATTCATTACATGTTCAAGCTTCATCAGCTCTTCTGCTAACTGCATATTCACCCACTGTTGTCTCTTATCTTATAGCCTCTGCCAATTTACTTTCTTCCTTATGACATAACCATGCTTCTGGTCATCCTTATTCATCTGCAACATCTTCATCAATATCTCAAGATGGAAATTTATCTCAGCCTTCTCCCTCTCATATTCTTCTTCACTTAATTGTATTTGTATGCCATTTTCCTTGGCATCCGCTTTATTCACCTTGCTTCTATTGTGGTCTTCCTTAGAACCTCTGTTATTTTTGTTATGACTATCAATAGTCATCTCCTTCTCTAACTTCATGACTTCCTCACTCACTTACTATGAGCTGCATTAAAGCCTCTGCGATAGCAAGTCCTCCCGGTTGTCACTTACCTCACCAAGCTTTCCTTTGTACTTGGTATTTTGGCAAGCACTTGGTTCTCTATTGTCTCAAACCTCTTTGAACACTTCTCTATGCTCCTTTTAGGATTTAACTCATCTGCACCTTTCAATAACACAACTGTCCTCTTGTATTTCACTCACAAATGAAATACTAGGTTCTGGCCACCTCTTCTTTCACTCAGAAATTCTTACTAGTTTCTTCATCCTTTAGCAATTCTACCCACATCCTCTGTAGAATTTCCTTTATGATCTTTCTATGAGCTGCAACAAAACCTCTACAGTAAAAAGTCTTCCTTGCTACATGATACCTTACTAAGCTTCTCTCCTCTGAGCTCAGTCTTTTGGCATCTCTCTAGTTCTCTCCTCTGGAACTAATTGATCACTCCTTGCTCTAAGTTGCTGCAATCTTCTCACCTTCTTATGCCGCTACCTTCAAGACCTCTACATGATCTTGTTTTACCATTCACTTGCACTTTGAATGGATTGTTCTCTATTTCCTTTGCATCTAAAAATTCTCCTAAACTTTATCTCTGTGTGCCCACTATTTTTCAAATTTAAAATCAGATCTCCTCTTGTTTCTTTTCATAACCATTCACTTGTATACACACCTTCAAAACATAACTATGTTCTAAGTTTTCTCAACGAATTTTTACATGCAGAATTTTCTTGTTTAGCTCTGATACCAAACTGATGCAGCGTAAGCTGCACATACCCACAGTATGCATATAATATGCATGTCAAATATGTGTCCGAGGAAATTTGTAATTCCATACTTAGTGAAACCTTCACAAGTCAAGGTTTAATGCTCCTTCAATAAACTCTTATGCGGAAACATTTGATTTAACTATCCAAATTCTGGACCCATAAACCTTTGAGCGGAACCTTATAAATCCTTCATAATCTTTGGTTAAGTCTTATTACTCGCGCATATTAACCATACCATGGATTTTAGACTTTGGTTAAAACTCAACTTAAACCATAATACATTAATCCTTCTTATTTCTATTATAATTCCCATATAACAGAAATATTTCATAAACCAAACTTAAACCTTACCTTTCCTCCATTCCAAAAACCTCTGCACATATATCGATGCTCTCTTTAGCGAATTAAATATTCACCATTGGTCTGTCTCGTCCGATCCAACAGCTATTGCATCGTCTGCTCACTAACTAGCTTGGCCGATCTCCACCATAGATCAATCCTGCTCGATCCAACGGTTATTGTGCAATCTCACGTGAAATCTTGCTCGATCAATATTAGATCGAGAGTGTGGGAGAAAAGTGGTTTTCTTGTGCTACGTGTCACCCACTTAGGCTAATCGCATGAAATTATAGAATATCATTTATCGCTTTGAGGGTGCGTGAGATACTGCTTACCGCCTATAAATACTGTACCACTATTCAGTTAACACATGGTTTTAATCTCCGCCATTCATCTTGACTTTATTTTGCACGACTTAATCCTAGCCATCTATCTCACACAATCTTGTATGTTGATTTGACTGATCCAATGGTTCCTGTACACTGTTATGTTATTTTGTTTCTTATTGTGTAATAGCCCATTCTTCTTTGTCTGTGTATTTATTCTCGCCTTACGATCTTCAAATGTTCTGATCCCGATCTTCAACTCCTTCGCACCTTTACACTTCCTTTGTAAATCCTTAGGTTTTTAGGAAACCTTGCAGTTATACCTTCGCTGTAAAATTAAAGGTTTTCTCCAATATTGTCTGTGTGCAATCCTGTAACACTTCTCTCTGCACTACGTCTCTGGTTCTTCACACCTCCAAACCTATGTTATGCATATTTATTCTAATCCACACACAATTTATCATTCGATTACTCAATCCACACTTGCACAATCCAGAATTAAATTCTTTGTATATATATAAACAAATGATTACATAATGAGTCTTCCTTTGGCTTGATATTCTAATCAATGGCCTTTTTCCTTTCCTGCCCGTAGGCTTACAATCAAACCCTATCTAACTCTCTAGCTAACTAACTCTTGAACAAATTCTCTCTATGCCTTTTAGGCTTACATTTATACAAAAGGTTTTGTAATCCATTTCAGTTCAGATCCTTAATCTTTTGAACTAAATCCTAAATATCCTCTTAGTCCACTTTTCACTCAACTAATCCCTAAGGATCCTCTCTAGTTCCACAAACCAAGAAACCAATTCTTAATCTAAGATTTACAATTAATACCCAAATCTCTCAATCCCTATGGAATCTTAACTAGCCTAAATCTCTCATGTTCTCCAACATTAGAGAACATTTACAAATATGCCTCACAATACTTGATTAAATCCTATTCTTAATATCTCTCATAAATTTACTTAGAAACCTTAATAACTACTTTAATTTAATACTCAGGAAACCAACTTCCTTGAAAACACAAGACCCCCTATGTCTACTAAAATAGAATGAAATTGTTGAGCCGAATGCTCTTGCATCAGACTCCCAAGGTTAAAATAATCACGATCTCCAGATCATGTGTTCTCATATGTTGATAGAAAACTTCCAGGGTCCCAAACTTTAGTTTGTAGTTGTCTAAATGCTCTGTTCCTTTGTTGCTACTGTATGTTTTTTGTCTTCTATTTCATCTTCCTCTCCTTGTCAATCAGTTTCAAATTCTGATTGATCACTCTTCCTGTTGTTGTCAATCTCCTCCATCTAGACTACTTCCTCATTAATTTCCATAATTCTTCAATCTCTATCTCCAGCATATACTTGGGCTGGTACATACTCTGCCATTTGTTGTTGTACTCTGTCCACTCATCTTCAAATTGCTATTTACTATCTTCTCTTTGAAGTTGTCGGATTCTTACTACCACGCTTTCATCATTACCCTATTGTGACTTTCCAAACAACCTCTGTTCAATATCTGTAAATTTATGTTCAAAAAATAAATTTTCCTCCAATCCCCCTCGTGCTTGATTCCTCTCAAATACATCACTATGTTGTTCATCAATTCCAGCATAATTTCGTTCATTTTTCATCTTTACTTGGCTTCTCATATGTGCCAAATTTTCTCTAGCATCTGCAACAAAACCTGCACTCACAAAACAATTGTTAAAATGAAAAACATAAGGCCTCAATGCCTCTTCTTCCTTTGGCAACATTTCAGTATGCTGCTCTGATTTTTCCTTCTCTATCAACACATCAGTATGCTGATTCAACCTCTTTAAAGAATTCTCTAAAGGACTCTCGAAACTATCAGCAAGTCTCTCTTCCACACCATCTGCTTCAATGATGTATTTATGCTCTTGTCCACTGTAGTGAACTCCTTCTTCTACAATCACACTGTCATACTCTGAGTTTTCTAGCAAATATTCCAACAATTCAATTTCTCTTTGACACTTCATAAGTATTTCATCATCACTTATAATTCCTACATTTGTACACAAATTATCAGTTTGAAAATTACAAGGTTCAACAGTCTCAATTGTTGCTTCACATATCAGTTCTTCAGACTGAATCTCATCTCCTTCTTTCACAAGAAATTGTTCCTGTGTTGTAACAACTTCAAACATCAATGTATTACTAAATTCTTTCTGCTGCAATAATTCACTGCTTTTCTCATTCAAGAGACATTCTCCATCATTCTTTACTTTAGAGTATTTATCTTCTGAAAGATACTCTTCCATACTTTTGACAGCTTCAAAAGACTGCTCATCTTCTACAAAACCTGTAATCACATCAAAATTATTAGATTCAAATATACAAGGTTTTACATCCTCCTGCTGATCTGAATTTGTCCAATAGTTCAGAAAATCATCAATAATTCCTTCCTCAGCAAAGTAAACTTCTTGCTGTCTTGAATTTGCACAATGGTTCATAAGATCTTTCACAGATCTCCAGTCTTCATCTTCACCCAGAACTTCACCTTGTTCTACTTCACAAATGGAAACTTCCATTCTCAACTCAGCTTCTCTGAGTTCTTCAGACTTCAATTTAACATTCATTACCTATTCAAGCTTCATCAGCTCTTCTGCTGCTAATTTCTCTTCACTTGCTGGTTTCTCTTCTCTTGTAGCCTCTGCCACTTTACTTTCTTGCTTATAACATAACCATGCTTCTGGTCATCCTTATTCATCTGCAACATCTTCATCAATATCTCAAGATGGAAATTTATCTCAGCCTTCTCCCTCTCATATTCTTCTTCACTTAATTGTCTTTGTATGCCATTTTCCTTGGCATCCTCTTTCTTCACCTTGCTTCTACTGTGGTCTTCCTTAGAACCTCTGTTATTTCTATTGTGACTATCAGTAGTCATCTCCTTCTCTAACTTCATGAGTTCCTCACTCACTTACTATGAGCTGCATTAAAGCCTATGTGACAACAAATCCTCCCTATTGTCACTTACCTCACCAAGGTTTCCTCTGTACTTGGTCTTTTGGCAAGCACTTGGTTCTTTATTCTCTCGAACCTCTTTGGGCACTTCTCTCTTCTCCTTCTAGGCTTCAACTCATCTGCACCTTTTAAGAACACAACTATCCTCTTACATTTCAATCACAAATGAAATACTAGGTTCTGGCCACCTCTTCTTTCACTCAGAAATTCTTACCAACCTCTTCATCCCTTAGCAATTCTACCCACATCCTCTATAGAATTTCCTTTATGATATTTCTGAGAACTGCAACAAAACCTCTACAGTAACAAGTATTCCCTGCTACACGATACTTCACTAATATTCTATCCTCTGAGCTCAACCCTTTTGTATCTCTCTGGTTCTCTCCTCTAGAACCAATTGAGCACTCCTTGCTCTAGGTTGCTGCAATCTTCTCACCTTCTTATGCCGCTACCTTCAAGATATTTGCATGATCTTGTTCTACCATTCACCTGCACTTTGAATGGATTGTTCTATGTTTCCTTTGCATCTGCAAATTCTACTACACTTTATCTTTGTGTGCCTACTATTTGACAGATTTAATCTGATCTCCTCTTGCTTATTTTCATCACCATTCACCTGTATACACACCTTCAAAACATAACTCTGTTCTAAGTTTTCTCAAAGAATTTTTACATGAAGAATTTCCTTGTTCAGCTCTAATACCAAACTGATGCAGCCTAAGCCGCACATACCCACAGTGTGCATATAATATGCATGTCACATACATGTCCCAAGAAATTTATAATTCCATACTTAGTGAAACCTTCACAAGTCAAGGTTTAATGCTCCTTCAATAAACTCTTATGCGGAAACGTTTGATTTAACTATCCAAAGTCTGGACCTATAAACCTTTGATTGGAACCTTATAAATCTTTCATAATCTTTGGTTAATTCTTATTACCCACTGATATTAACCATACTGTTATCACTTAGAACCATAGTTCATGTATGTAATGTTGTCCACAAGGTTCATATAAAGGTTTTCAGTTTTGTGAATAGGTTTATATGTGTGTGTCACTTTGAAATGTGAATTTCAAAAGGTATTGATGTAAGTTCGTGTAAGAAAAAAATCGTTAGATACCCTCCATCATTGTCAGTTAAGACATGTCATGTCATTAGTACTTTGCGCAGTTTCGCAGTGCATGTTTGTTTGGTCCATTTAGTTGCGCAATGATGATTCCGTCTTTTCACAGCGTACTGTTTATCAGCCATTTCGTAGCGCGTTTTGTTAAATTTGAACTGTCCGCGCTACGAAATCGGGGTTTCAGGGTTTTTGTAGCGCTTGTTCTTGGAATGTCAAATCCGGGAGGGGTGAGTCATAGGTCCGTTCATGTTTGTCAGTTGATGTCATCTCCCGGTCATGATAAATCATCATTCCGCCATAAGGTCCAGAGTCATGCATATGAATGTCAGCTTAAGGGATTTTACGAGGTATGGTTATGTCATGATGTGTTTTCATAATGTGTAAACATGTTTGCTGTATGAGAAGCCCAAGTTCTCATTTAAAGGGATCATTGCAAGCGAGCCTGCACTCCAAAGTCGAGATTGTTTTCGCGCTGTAGCTGCCATTAGTTTCCTGTGCGAAAATATCCGAAGCAAGATGGAAAAGAGGGAACATCGTTCCGGTAAGTGTTTGAGGACAGAGCCGGAGGGGTTAGATGTTACTCTCGGGGATGAAGGTGTAGCAAGAGCCTTTCGAAATGCCGGTTGCTGGAGGTTCTGCGAGAAATTGAAGGGAGGACATGCAGAGGTAACGAAGGCTTTCGCATTGAATCTTACTGGACTGAATTCAAAGGTGTCAATGTTAGAGTTTCCTGTGTCTCCTGAAGTTATTTCCACTGTCACTGAAATTCCGAGGGGTGGTCAAGAATGGTTCAAAAACTTTAAGTTCGACATGAGTCCCTGTAAAGAGTTTTTGAAGGAACCTTATGTAAATGAGGACCTCACCAAAGCGGTGCCAAGGAGTTACATAAAAGAACATTATGCTATGCTCCTCACATGCATCCAGAAATACCTGACATGCGAGGGAAGGTACAATAAAGTTTACTCCTACCACTTCAAACTTTTGTTGCATTTCACAGGTAAGGTTTCAATAGACATACCTTTCTATTTGTTCAGAAGCATTAGTAAAATGTGTGATAAAATCCAGTTAAAGAAAGATGGTTGTGAAACATCCCTGTTTCATCATGGTTTAGTAAAGTTGCTGGTGTTGGATGCTTTACAAAAGATTGGCAGAGATTGGGATTCATTTGTGTTTATGGCTGGCTTCCCAAGCAAAACAAGCCTCACTCCATTACCTGTGAGGGAAAGGGAAGAAAGGAGTGAAGAACCCACTCTGGCTGAGCTTAGAAAAGAGGTGACTGACCAAAAGAAGCCTAAAACCAAGTTAAGGAAATCAGAAAAGTCTGTGGCAGCAAAAGAGACACCTAAATCATCAGTGCAGGAAACTCCTAAGCCATCATCTAAAGAGACACCTAAATCATCAGTGCAGGAAACTCCTAAGCCATCATCTAAGGAGACATCTCAGTCATCAAAGCAGAAGATCCAGAAAAAGAAGGATGAAGCTAAACCAAGTGAAGTTGAAAAGATTTCAAGGGTGAAAACCAGAGGTCAACTAAACAAGGAAAAGGGTAAGTCAATTACTGTGGAAGAAAGCCCTATTTCAAAAGGCAGTTTAAATGACTTACTTGAAGCTATTGAAATTGAGCAAGATCAGCCAATACAGATTGAACCAATAGAGTTTGAGCAAGATCACCCAGTGCAGCCAATGCATATTGACCTCACTCAATCTTCACCCGAAAGTACAAAAAAACCAAGAGCTTCAAAAAGATTGAAATTTGAAGAGCCTAGTAAAGAATATGCTTTCAAGCCACGTAGACCAGTCACAAGAAGACAAATGAAAGAAGTGGAGAAAGCGCAGAAAGAGAAGGCACCTTTAAAAGTGCCTAGTACAGATGTACTTGAGGTTTTGACCAGAACAGTTCAAGCAGCCAAAAGTAAAAATAAGGGTAATAGGGTTATCATCAGTCAAGGTGGAAATGTCATTGCTATCAAGCAACAAGCAGGAACAACACAAGAAGAAATACCTCAGATTAAAAATGTTTCTAAGGAAAGGGCAGTAAGATATGCAAATTATAAAAAGGCTGTAATAAAAGGCAGAACAAGTCTAATGAGCCAAACTGACTCAGTGTCTGATGCATATTTGTGGACGGTGCCAGCTCTGAAGCAGGCAAAAATCATGAAACAAATGAACACAAGCTTAAGAGCAGAAAACAAGGCTTTAAAGGAAGAAGTTAGCAGTTTAAAGAGGAAGCTAAGCAAACTAGCTAATTAATCCAAGGGGAAATTTGCTTTTCAAGTTTTGATAAATTTTGGCTGTCATCATTTTGAAACTTTTTGGAGCCTTTACACCTGTAAAAAATAGCTAAAGAGATCACGGAGTTAAGTCATCAGTGCTTTAAGACTCATATGCTTTGTTTTGATTACCTACAGCAGTTTCGTAGCGCGCTACGAAACTGCTGTAGATGACTGTTTATGTGAAAAAAATGAAATTGATGCTGAGGTCAGCAAATCTTAAAAGGGATGACTCGAGGCCAGCATGGAGATTATACAATGCTATCTAAGCATTCAAAAGGTGACAGGTGTGAGTATGTAAGGAAAAGGTGAAATTTTTGTCTTTGGTTGAAGTCTTCCTAAAGTTACTTTATAGCCGAAATATTAGGGTTCTGGTAGGGTTACCGAAATTTTGAGTGGTACACCTGTTCAGTTCACAAAGTGTCCAGATCATAAGGCATATTGAATCATGCGTGGTTATTAGAAGAATTAAATGGCTTGGAGCATAGTCTTTTAATGCATGAAGACTAATGGGAGGCAGAAACCGTGAACATAGGACACAGGTCCTCATCAGTTGATGAGTCATCCACATATCAAGTATCCGAAGCTGCTCATTCAGTGAATGTTCCTCCAGCATGTCTTGGCTATTACTGAAGTGATACAGGTGTCAAATTTCAAGAAAGCATCAATGCACACGAGGAGATAGACTTAGAGTTTCAATGGGAATGGGACTCTATGTTTTCACAGCGCAATACCTTTGTAATTAATTAGTTTGTTTAGATATGGATAAGGCAATTAATGATAGGATTTCGAGCTCCCTTCATGCTTGTTGAGGAGTCTCAAGTAGTGGTACTTTTGGTTTTCCTATATATAGAAATGACTCTGATGTAAAAAAGGTTGGACATTTTATACAAAAACAGAGTTATTTGGGCCAATGTAAAGACTTGTTACAGTAATAGTAAAACAGTGGTTATTTCTTCTCAAGATTCTCAATGGATTATTTTGTTCAAATATGATGGTGGTGTTTTCTCTTATATGTTCTTTTACAGCCTTGTTATAACATAATCACTCAGAATTCATTTCTAATGCTCTGACTTCCTGTATGTTTGGCAAGCTGTGGTTTGTGTGAGATATGTTTGAACATCTAATGCAAAGAGCCTTGACTTCCATGAAATGACTGTGCCTTTGTTTATTAAATGTGTGAGACTCCATAGCCCAATGAAGACCGATTTGATATGTGTCCAACCAGCTTTGTTTTCATAAATGTGTGAAGAGTTAGCCATCTGTTGTTGTGATTGATTTTTATCAAAAGTTTGTGAGAGAGCCCTCTCTGACTAAGGAGGCTAATCCTTAGTCTAAAGACTGGTTGAAAGAGTTACATGAAATCTTGCTTGGCTGCAGCCCTAAGTACTGATTTTGTGATAACACATACCATGGATTCTAGAATTTGGTTAAAACTCAACTTAAACCATAATACATTAATCCCACTTATTTCTATTATAATTCCCATATAATAGAAATATTTCATAAACCACACTTAAACCTTACCTTTCCTCCATTCCACAAACCTTTGCACATATATCAATGCTCTCTTTAGCGCATTAAATCTTCACCATTGATCTGTCTCATCCGATCCAATGGCTATCGTGTTTTTCGCTCGCCAACTAGCTTGGCCAAACTCTACTGTTCATCAATCCCACTCGATCGAACGGTTATCGCACAATCTCGCATGAAATCTTGCTCAATTAATATCAGATTGAGAGTGCACGAGAAAAGTGGTTTTCTCGTGATACATGTTACCCACTTAGGCTAATCGCGTGAAATTATAGAATACCGTTTACCGCTTTGAGGGCAAGCGAGATACTGCTTACCACCTATGAATACCGTGCCACTATTAAGCTAATACGTGGTTTAAATCTGCACCATTCATCTTGACTTTATTTTTCGTGACTTAATCCTAGCTGTCTATCCCACACAATCTCGTCTGTTGATCTGACTGATCAAACGATTCTTGTGCACTGTTACGTTCTTTTGTTTATTACTATGTAATATCCCATTCGCTTCTTTGTCTATGTGTTTATTCTCACCTTATGGTCTTCAACTGTTCTGATCCCGATCTTCAGCTCCTTCGCACCTTTACACTTCCTTAGTAAATCCTTAGGTTTTTAGGAAACCTTGCACTTATACCTTCAATGTAACATTAAAGGTTTTCTCCAATATTGTCTGTGTGCAATCTTGTAACACTCCTCTCTGCACTTTGTCTCTGGTTCTGCACACCTGCAAACCTATGTTATGTAGATTCATTCTAATCCACACACAATTTATCATTCGATTACTCAATCCACACTTTCACAATTCAGAATTAAATTCTATATATAAATATAAACAAATGATTACATAATGAGTCTTCCTTTGGCCTGATATTCTAATCAGTGGCATTTTTCCTTTCCTGCCCATAGGCTTACAATCAAACCCTATCTAACTCTCTAGTTAACTAATTCTCGAACTAACTCTCTCTATGCCTTTTAGGCTTACATTTATCCAAAAGGTTCTGTAACCCATTTCGGTTCAGATCCTTAATCTTTTGAACTAAATCCTGAATATCATCTAGGTCCACTTTTGACTCAACTAATCCCTAAGGATCCTCTCTAGATCCACAAACCATGAAACCAATTCCTAATCTAAGATTTACAATTAATTCCCAAATCTCTCAATCCCTATGGAATCTTAGCTAGCCTAAATCTCTCATGTTCTTCAACATTCGAGAAAATTTACAAATACGCCTCACAATACTTAATTAAATCCTATTCTTAATATCTCTCATAAATTTACTTAGAAATATCAATAATTACATTAATTTAATACTTAGGAAACCAACTTCCTTGAAAACACAAGACCCCCTATGTCTACTAAAATACAATGAAATTGTCGAGTTGGATGGTCATGCATCAGGATTTAGGCTCCTTGAGTTATAATAACAACATTGATGACATTTATTACCATTTTACTACCACCCTTTCCACTACCATTAGCAAGTTCTCTAATGAGACTTTGTATAAGTAGAATAATAGAACTTCCAATCCTTGGTATGATAAATATTGTAAAATTGCCAGGAAAGCGATCAGAGACACTTCTAATGAAATCATTAATCTCTGGAATATAAGTATATACAAAGCTCTCATCAAGAGGAAGAAGAGGTCATGTATTAATAAGAGACAAGAGAATCTTCTCCACCTTTCTAAATTTGCACCCAATTTTTTTTGGCGGAATGTGCTTGTTAGTAAAACTAAATATATTCATTCTATACCCTTAGAAAATTCGGACAACTATCTTAAGAAGTTGTATGACTCTCTGGACACCATGGGAACCATCTTAAACACTCCTATTAAGGAAGATATATTTTCTCTGGAAGACATTGAGTTTGGGATTTATAAGCTCGCTAATGGGAAAGCTAAAGATATTGAAGGATACCAAGCTGAGATCTTTAAAATGGGAAGATCTATCCTCATTCCTCATCTCCACAAGCTTCTCAATTTGGCAGTAAAGCATGACTTCCATAAGCTTTGGATGCAAAGTATTATTGTACTTATCTTTAAAAATGGGGACAAGAGTGTTCCCTCTAACTACAGGACCATTATGATCAGTGAAATCCTAGCCAAGCTATATGGGATCATTTTGGAAAAGAAGCTTAGCCTTTGGCTTGAAAGCCATGGTAAAAGAGCTAAAGGGAAAGTTGTTTTTAGGAGACATCACTCAACTATTGACCACCTTATCACTCTCAGGATCATTACAGAGGAATGCCTCAATAGTAAAGCCGACCTCTTCTGTTGTTTTGTGGACTTTAGAATTTTTTTCGACATTGTTCCTTGAGATAAGCTTTGGGAGAGACTTGAAGATATCATGGTTCCTCCTGAACTGAGGATTGTTGCAATCCACCTCTATGAGAATGTTATTGCCAAGCTTAAGACCAACGAAGGGTGGTCTAGATATATTACACGCAATATCGAGGTTAAGCAAGGGTGTTCCCTATCCCATACCCTTTTTAGCATTTACATCGATAAGCTGGAAGAGTGTCTAGAAATTACAGGTTGCAAGGGCATTGAGCTTGCTAGAATAATCATTACTCTTCTCCTTTATGCTGATGATGTCGTTCTTATTGCAAAAAGCCATGATGACCTAGATAAGCAACTTAGTAACTCTTCATGTCTACTACTCCAAGATGGGTATGACAATCAATACCGATAAGACTAAAGTCATGATCATCAAATCCAAAAAGACCATCCATGGTGGTTGCATCTATGACAATGTAATGTCCAAATTGAAGAAAAGTTGGAACAAACCTTTCCAATAAAATTTCTACTCAATAGCAAAAGATTGCCATGTAAAATATGACAGATTTAATGTATGCAATTCTAGATCTACAATAATGCCACAATGGGCCTCCCAAAACAACTGAAAATCAAATCATTGCAACCTATGAACCCTGAATGGATCCAGCAAGGGAAATATGGGTGCTCACCCACTCTCACTGAATCACTCGAGGGTTTCTGTCCTGGGGCTACTATTGGAGTAGAGAACTCGGTTCTCAACCTCACATACAAGAAACAATACCAAATCCAAGATGTCCTCCAATGGTCTCCTCCTCCTATTTTATAGATTTGGTGGACTCCTCTAGAACCTTCTATTTTATTATTATTTTAATCATGGAGCTCTTTTCCCTCTTTTATTTCAATTAAAATATTTTTTTAGTGCGGGAAAAGGGTAAATTGGCCACCACTTCTCGTCAGCTGAAACTCATATCTAACCATCCCATCTTGTAGATCTTTCCATTCCGGTTCCAACGAGCTATTACACTGAGGTGTTCCATCAATTAATCTCCTTGGAATTCCACCTTGAGCATAGTTAATTAAGTTATGCCCAATAATAATGTTGATTTCTCCCCTGATCAGGGTGGCTCCCTGAGGAAGTCGGCCAGATATGGTTGTTAGGAAAACAAAAGGATGGGTACAACCCACCACAGCCCACACGCTCATGGTGATGGGTGTAGTGGCTTCCCGCATGACGATGTACAGAGTGGAAGGGTGGCAGCCAGTGCCAGGGTACTGATGGAGGTGAGAAGGATAAGACAAGAGGATGGATGGGACAGATAAGGAAGGATGGGGAGTATGAAGGAATGAAGGGTGTTGGGGAGAGTATTGCTATGAAGGAGAGACAAAGGACTAATGAGGAATTTCATCTCAAAAACCTACAACGACGCCTTCGAAGCGGCACTGGGTATGTTATATGGCTATATTCGTTAATTGAGATGATTCGTGTGTGTTTATATGGAAGGGGAATGAGAGGTCCGACCATAGAGGAGGGTAGGGATAAAGGAGGGAGAGAACTGGACATGCAGGGAGGGAAGGGGACTGAGGTTGAACTTGTAATTGGTAACACGAGGGACCACCAGGGATGGGAATATGAGGAAGCACATGCCATTAAGTTAGCCAGACAAAATTACAATGAGGAAGGAGATAAGGGAGATAAGCAAGTGAGAGGCAAGGAAATTGCGAGTGGCAGAGAAGAGTGAAAGGCGCACTGTCCAGAAAGGAGAGAGAAGGGAAAGAAATTGAGTGTAGTAATTATATGGTTCAAGGGGTGGGAGGTTAAGGTTGTAAGTGTCATGCGAATTGAGCACCAAGACTCTAACCCAGGGAGAAGAGTAGAGAGAGGAAAATACCAAAAAGACAGAGAGGCTATTGCATGGCAGGGGAGTCGCGTTGTTACTTCAGGCAGAGAAGAGGCAGCAAAGCAGTGGGCAGAGGGGCATCGGGGTTGAGACAGGGGTGGTAGGAAATGCAAGGAGAGGGGAAGAAATAAAACGATGGAAAGGCTAGCAAATATAATATGTAAGCTAGCCGGAATGTTTTGTGAATAGGTGCGCACAATAGGAGACATGGCTAGACTAGCTCGTGGAAGAGGACGATGCCTAAGGGGAAGGGAGGAGCCTCAAGCAGCTGCCCTAGGCACCTTAGAACCCAGACGTGGAAGAAAGCCAGCAGAAAGGCTTATCAATGAAGCGACGAAAGCGTATAGGGTAGGGACGAATGCAGGCATCCGGAAGATCTTAGAAGATGAGGAGGAACAGATAAAGAGGAGGAAGACTCAGAAGAGGAAATGGAGGCCTGGTGAGAGGTAATCCCAGACCCAGGAAATACGAGGGGAAGACTAACTCAATTTAAGCAGACTCTATACTTATATTGGCTCATGAAGAGCCTGATGGGGAAGGCCATGGAGCAACTATCAATGGGGATGGAAATGACCCTCCAGGACATGCCAAACTACAAGAAGGACCTACAGACCATACAATTTTAGTTGTGAAAGTAGGACATCTGCCTAGATCATATTCAAAGGCATATCCCTTGTATTATCAAGCTGGCAGATGCACTAGGAGACTCAGCTGAAGACATGACCCCAGTTGACTCAGCCTCAGAGGATCAAAAGGAATAGTTAGGTTCCTGACTGTTTTTTAGTTTTTAGCAGATAACATTTACTTTTATTAATGTATGCTTATGATAGACAGAAACTTAGACTCTTATCATGATATAGATGTATATATAGCTTGGGTAGATCACCTTAAACTATATTATTTTTGGATGGCATATAACGCGGATAGGTGGCCAACAGACTTGGTTTCCCATGAGGCAAGTTGAGGCCACCTATCTCATCTATGTGGTGTAAACCTATCTTTCATAAATAGAAAATAGAAGGTCCTACCAAGCATTACAAAAAAAAAATGTTGATTTCTAAAAGTTGTCAGAATGCGACGAAACGAAAGGCAAATTGTGTAGATGATGGAATATGCCAAACGAATTCCATCAAATCCCATAAAAGCTCCTCAAAACTCCATTAGAACCCCTGATGACATAAACCTGCTCCATTGACCTCGCCATCTTCTGCTCTGGAAATCATCAAACATATCACAAACATGTAATCTACAGGTCATAACCATAGATCTGAGCATAGGGGTCTCATACTTATTTGAGAATCATCAAGGAGAATTTATGCCTTATCATAATAGTTGCATTATCATCTATTAGATCATATAAACATTCACATTCCATGTACTAATTAAATCATGATGAGAACAATAACCAAATTTTGTCATGAACCATGCTTATAACCAGCATATAACTAACATAGTAACAATAATAGAACAACCATTGAAGCCACACATTAACAAGTACATTTACACGTAAAACATAAGAGGAAAAGAGCTCTTATTAAAGTAGGAAAAACCCAACCAAGCTAGGGACTTCCACGTACCATCCGACCATAGATTGAGCTAAACCAAAACTTTCTTTCATACAATCACCCTTGTGCCATATTTCAAGCATGAATGTGGGACTCACAATAGAACCAATGAATGTTTCCTTGAGCTTTACCATATATCCACCAAGGGATTCCTAGGCTTGAAACCCTCATCAATATAACTAGGCTTTACCGCAATCCCACCAATCACTAAGCCCTAAACAAGCATGGATTTCTCTGGATCTCTCCACTTAAACTGTGAGGAATTTGTCTGTCTCCAAATCTAGGATTTACCATATATCCCTCCATTCATTGGTCGAGGATTCCTAAGCCCAACAAGGCTCCACCCTCTAGGCTTTACCATATATACTACCATTCATTGGTCAACAATTCGTAGGCCTAACAAGGGCATACACAATCAGGGTCTACCACAATACCACCTTCACCGGTCCAGGGATTTGATGAACGCTAGTATTGCAGCGAGGATGCTGTAACTCCTGGGCTACCAGCTTTACTTATCAACCCGAGGTTCATACAAACTTGGAGGTGAGAGTGCTATATGCACAATTAAAAGTGAAGGTCCTTCTTTTTTTCACTATTCATTCGGCAAGAGACCCCAGGGGTTCCAAGCCAGACTTCTATAAAGTCAAAAGAAGCTTGATCCTTTGATGGAAGAAGAGCAAATATACTCTAAGAGAACTACTCTACTGCAGTAATGAAGAAAACAACATGTAATGATAAATCACACCATATCTTAATTAACCATGTAAAAAACTATGCTAAGTAGAATTGCTAAATCAACATTAAGCAAATTCTAATTTCTAAGCTGCAGAAGTAAAGAGAATTAAACCATACTAGTGTGTAAGAAAAAACTAAGCTAAATCTGTTTTCACTTTTTTTGTTTTTTAGGCAAAATCAAGTATGCAAATTAATTGTTCTTGTGGATGTGGCAGGTGAATGAAAGGTGATGGAGGATGGCTAGAAGGTTTATGGAGTAGTTGGATGGTGTGGAAGGGTCCTAGGAGGCTTTGTGTGACTTCCTAGAGGTTTCCATCAATTCGGGCTCAAAACAGGTCGTTTCAGCAAAACCTACAAGATGTACTAGAAACCTACAGGATATAATCGAGAGCTAATTGTGAGCTGTTGGAGGTGTTGGGAAGCTTTGGAAAGGTGTTTGATGAGTGGAATGGTGTGTTAGAAGGTCTATGAGCACTCAGGAGTCAATATCCAAGATAATAGATGACTAGATTCGCTCAATGTAACTAGGGGAATTTCAATGAAAAACGATAAAAAAATTACCGAGGGTGATGGTGGAACAAGAGATGGCTAGGGTGGATGAAGTGGAAGGGGGCTACTAGTGATGAAGTCTGGGTCTCCTCTTGAAGTACCTACTTTTATTAAAACATGTGTTTCTTCCAAGAACTATGAAACAAGATACATTTTCATAAACTAGAAAAGCATGAATCAATTGCCTATATTATGCCTGAAGAAAGTTGCTGAAGGGAATGAAAGCATGAGTGAGATATTATTGCAAAAATGGAGATGGGAAAAGATTACAATGAAATCTACCTTGCAACATGAACCAAATACCGAATCAAAGACAAGAAACTCCAAATCTCATGCAAGAACTAGAAGTCTGTGTTTTTAGGGCTGCTGAAGGGTCCCTTCCTCAAGTCATGGTCCCAGATGGAGGAAGTGAGGATGAGACACCTGTTGACAACCTTATGGTGATCCTTTTTCTCCTTGCTAACTTGCTACTTGAAAGAAGGCACAAATGGAAGCAAACTATCACACAACCAATCTAATATACACTGTTGTAATGGAAATGCATCTACTAAGCAAATGAACAATTAAACTACGAATCTATACTAGCATACATGTACAATACAGAGGAGCCTTGGCTGCTAGGGTTGGGCCCTAACTTAGTGCTGGCTCAAAACAAAACTCATTCTTATTACCAAAACAATGGATTACATCCAAAACTGTCACAAGTCTTGCATCTCGGAAATCAAGTAGAGTTTTAAAATAAAAAATACGAATCCTACTGAGCTCCTAGGCCTCTCTACTTATACATCTAAAGTCTCCAATGAATTCCTTAAAATTAGGGAGGCTTGACTCACGAACTCGAGATAAAAAGGTGCTTTGTCTTTCACTTGCTCGGCCGCCTTCTAGTCCTCATGATTTGGTTGTTTGCACTCTGAGTTGATGGAGGAATATTCGAATGGAGGGGTGTTACACAAAATTTTGTCACTGTTCCCGTACTCCCCATTCCTTGATCCTAGAGGACCTCTATAGTGAACCTTGAATGCTTTTCCTTCGTGGAAAAACTCCCATTATGTCCCTCTCCATGAGCAGATCATTTCCCTTTTACACCATTTCCCTTGAAACTTCTGTTTTGCCCAGTTTACAAGACCGACACTAATGGCCTTTGTCTCCCCCGTGCCGATGTACAAAGATTAGCACTATTCCCTATGCCGACCAGTGCGATTAAGATGTGTTTTAGTCATGCCGGTCTTGTTATGGAAAGTTTTTTAAATTAGAGCCAAAGCTTCTAGCTATAGAAGCTTCGTAACGGAAGTCTGGTAAATGGTTTGGCCGAATGGGTTTGAGGATGACAATTTGGGCTCCTTTCCCCTATAATGATGGAACTACCTCAAGGGATAAGTCCTTATCCCATGAGAAGAGGATCCATCTCCCATCCATATTCCCTATATAAACCTCCCTTCTTCCCAAGCACAAACTAGTTGCAGTCATAGTTACAGCTAGAGTTTTGGCTAAGTGTGAGTATACTATCTAGGATTAGACAAGCAAGCTATTACTAGTTGTAGCCATCTAGTTGTGTGAGGGAGAAGTGTGTTTGGTTTTGGAGTGAAGCTTAAAGGGAAGAGCCTTTAAACTATTGTTGTTTGAAGCCATCATGGAGTGATAGCAAAAGTGTGTGGGAACTCGGTCTTGTTAGAGGAAGACTGTAATGTCAAGACAAATGGTTGTAATCTCTCTTTGAGATTAATATATGCAACTGTCATTTGATTTCCTACATGTTTTTTAATATTACATATTCATGCCTTAATGCTTTTTGAATTGTTAAGTAGGTTGAATTGCAATTTGTCTATTATTATGTTTGTGTGTTGTTGTTGTTTACTTGTTTCAGGAGCTTAAAGAAGGAAGCGAGAGATAGCTAGAGCGAGAAAGAGAGGACATCATCAAGTAGGATAAGCGACCAAGAGGTAGACCCTCTTGATTGATTCTAACCTAAGGAAATCTTCCATAGAATGTATCTGTTGTGGCTAGACCCATTATTGGGCTAGAGGAATTTGTTCGTGTCCACACTCATAATTTTACTTCACCACAAATTGGCAACTCCATTGGGGATACCATCTTTTGTTTGTTTTGGATTTCATGATTTCATGAGAAATTTTTTAGTTTCACATTTTCCCTTTGGTTCCGTTTCTTTTCTCCTGTTTACTGCCTAAGTCTAACATTCATAGTAGTAGATCGCATCCCTGTTTTGATTTTTTTTTTTTTCCTTAGTTACCTCGACCAGCGCGTTTAATCCGCTGACAGCCGCGTGGACCAACCTCTGGCCTTTGTTGTCAGTTAGGAAGTCATGCCGATGCCTGTAAGTATAGATTAGGGCTTGACCCCAATCTTGGCCATGTGTTCTGCTCTTGTGTTTTTGACCCTGTGAGCTTTTTTGACAGTTTTCTCCCTGATTGGAAAGCTACTTTTCGTATTGGTTTTTCTTGCTTGTTGGCTTGTCATCTTCCTATTTGATTGATTGAGTCAATGAGTGGCTAGTGGCACTAGGGAATCTAGTTAGTCACCCATTCAACAGCTTGTGGACTCATTAAGTCCGATTGTAGGTGTGTTTACTTGCATTTGCTTTTTGGTCCTTTTACGACTTTGACCTCTTTTTGCACAAGTTTGAAAATTTTTTGTTTACTGGCTTGAACGTCTCTTTCTGGTATAGTTTACATTGTTGGCCTTGTGTTTGGTAAAGGTGGTGTTTCATTGATCTGAATGAACTTCCATTTTCATGTTTTCATCTTCTTGAAGAGCTCATTGTCTCGAAAACTTTTTCATTGAAAGATTGTATGCGAAAAGTTTGTTTCGTTGTTTCGTGAGAAAGTATGAAATTCTAGCTTGTTGCACTATTATGTTACAATAATTTGCATCTTTTAAAGACTAGAATTGCATCAGCATTTGAAAAAGGAAGAGGAATTTTTTTGTTTTTGAAAGGACTTCTGGATAAGTGCTTGTCAGGAAATTAGGAATTGGAATGCATTTTTCATTAGTTTATTTTTTGAAAAGTGAAGTAGTGAAAGATCATTTCGTTTTCAGTTGCTTGATTGTTTGCATTTGATTGAGTAGTCTCTACCCTCTCTAGTGTAGGCATTTCATCGAATTGAAAGGGTCTTGTCCCATTTAGTTGCATTTTAGGTTTTTCGAGTAGCATTGCTAAGACCTGAAAACTGAAACTTAACTCAATATCAACTCTAAAATGAATTCAATTAACCTAAGGTGCATTTGACATTAACGATCATATCTAGAAGGTCTAGGCTAGAGACATGTTTTGGTGTATTTAAACCTAGCAGCTATTGTTAGCTTCGGCATTAGACAACGCTAGTACGGATTTTTGCTCCCCGTACCGTCGAGTATATAACAGGAGACCCCACTAGGTTACAATCCTTTTATCCTTCGGAAGTTGAGTTAGCCGCCTTGCAAACGTGATACAGCGAACACAACATTCAGGGAGATTGCCTACTCATACTTCTTGGTTCGCTAGGAGGTATTCAACAATTCACGGTTGCCTGGTAATCCAGTTTGCCTAGATCATCTAGAGCAGTCATTTGATATTTTTGACTCATTAAATTTAAAAGATCATTCGAGCACTTGTCCTTTCGAGCTTGTTTCCAATTGAAAGTGATAGAGTCATCTTTGTTTCTTTCTCGACTCTTAAAAAATGAAAGAACATTAGTCTTTTATGCATCTTAATAATTGATCGCCCACGATCCAAAACATCCTATTAGTCTTTTTGACCAAATTGTGAGTTCCCGTAAAAGGACATTTTAAAGCCATGAAGTTATTTGTTCTGTCAACTAAGACAAGGTCATCATGGCTAAACCATCTGGTTCACCCAATTCCTCTTCATCTCCTTCGTCAGAAAGATTGTATGAGGAGCCATTTCCTGAGTTATTAGAGTCACTTGAGGACCAAAATGTTGAAATTGTAATTGTTTTGAGTGTTCAACCATTTTCATCTCGTCCTCCGCCTACTTTCGATTCAAGGTCATTTGTTGATCTTGACCCAGAATCTCTGAACAATCCTATTCGAACTCCAAAGAACTCACTGATCACTGACGGTCAACTTGGATTGGTTATCTATCCTCCAAACCCTCTGTTTGACGTTGTTGAGATATCACCGCAACGTCCTTACAGTCCATACGACCAGCTGGGTGTTCCTTTGGAACAATCCCTTAGTACACGTTCGTCCATTCGTCATCATTTGCTTTCAAACATGGAACCTAAAAGCAATGCTCCAATCACTTCTCTGGATGAGTCCGAGGTTTCTACTCCACACACTGTTGAGGCAGAAGAATTGTAATTGCTATTTCCTCCCGAGGGTTTCCCTTATTCGGAAGGTATTCTTGCTAGTTTTCCACCTAGCTATGTGTCTTTGGGGCACTTAGTTTCAGGCACACCTAGTGCCTCATCACTCTACCATAATTCTGCATGGGCGTCAGGCGTCAGGCCTACGTCAGGTCCATTCGTCACGAATACGGCTTCCCAACTAGCTGTTACTTTGGTCCCAGTGAAACCCACTGTTTTGAATACTCTTGTATCATCGATCCCAGTTACGCGTCAGTCACAACCAGAAGTTTTAAAGATCGTCTCTGTCAGCTCTTCTGTCCCATTAGTTAGTGGCCAGATTGTGCCACCACTTGGGGGGCAGAACTTGAATGTATCTATGGTGTCAGATGCCACTAATATGAGTGGCTCACAAACTCGCATGCTTGGTATAAACTAGCCCTCCTCTGGTATTATTTATAACCCTACTGACCCTACTGGATCAAGAAATGTCCAGTACCAACAGGTTCAGAATCCCGTTGGTCCATCTAGATCGAGCAATGTTTAGTATCAATAGCCCTATGGGGCTCAGTCCAATACCAAAATCCTTATGTTCTATATGGTTCTCAAGGATTAGTTAATCAACCTTACACCCTCCAATCTGGGCATTACATCCAGCCTGGCTACAGCCAGATTCAGTTTGATAATTTCCCGGACACTCTTCAAGTACCCTTGCAACAGTAAGGACAACCTTTACAACAACCAGGGCAGCTTTTGTTACCGCAAGGGAAACTTTTATTACAGTAAGGACTCTCCGTGCAAAAACAAGTTTAATTTATCCTGTAGCAAGGTCACATGCAACAATCACAAGGTCAATACCTACAACAGTTGCAGCAGGCCACACAATAGCAGATGCAATATGCTCTGCATACCTCTCAACCCATACCCTCGCAGGGCCAACCTCTATAAACCCAGGGACAAATTTTGCAACCGCAAGGTCAACCCTTGCAACAATAAAACCAACTAGGGTAGCAACAACCCTTGTATACATATCAACAGTGTCAACCCTTGCAGGGGCAGGGCCAAGGTCAGGTCCTCTAGTGGTAGGCCTAGAATCCTCTTGTCCTAGGTCAATAGGTTCAGAATCCTGCTGGCCAAGGGCACCAGGTACAAAACCCTATGTCTAAGGGAAGCACGAGTGTCAACCTTATGCCCAAGGACTGCAAGTCCTGTTATCTCTCCAGGAAACTCTCCTAGGTTGTAGCTCAGACATGCCTGGTAACATATAATCTTCAATATTGTTCTCAGAACTATTGGAATGGATGATGGTTTGGATCAAGTCAGATAACCATTTCAGCTCTATTCTCACTCAATACATGCATGAACACTCTCACCAATACAAGGCTTTAGACCACTAATTCTCAATAATTTATAGATTCAATGGATAGATGGAGAATAATAACTATACCAGTAGATTGCATACATAAACATACATCAATGGCTAGCTACAGGCAGCAAAAGAGAATAGTGACTGTACCAGCAGATGCATATATGACCACATATGAATGGCTAACTACAGGAAGTAAAGAAGCTTGCAAATCTAATTCATCAAAGCAGAGATAAGATGACAGTTATCTGGCCTTAGACACAAAAGAAAACGTGAACTAATTGTTCAAGTGCAAGCATAGAGCAACAAAGAGAATGGACATTGAACATATAATAGCAAAAGAAGCTTATATTGCTAGAATGAAGATGAGAAGCTTGAAGGAACAGAGGAGGAAAAATCTCTAGAAGTTGAACCCTTGTTATATCTAGTTTTTAGATATTTATAGCCTTTTACAATGCTCCTGAGCTCTCTAGAAGGCTCGGAGTCTTAATCTATCCACTCTGTCCCTTAACTGTTTGATTCCCTGAAGGAAAGCATGGCTTGGAGGTTTTTCTCCTTCTGACAGAAGAATAACCGCATTCAGATATTTTGGGTAGCTTGATGTGCTGTCTGGGAGCTCTCTCATGCCAGAGATGCCCCATGATGCTTGTTTTGATGAGCTACGCTGTGGCCTTTGATCTTTCTGTTTGTTTTGGACAGTTGCGCTGTCTGCTCCATGATCTCTGTTGTCTTCGGCTAAGTTGTGATGTTGATGCTCCCTGATCTCTGTTGTCTTTGGCTAAGCTGTGTTGTTGATGCTCCCTGATCTTGTTTGATTTGGCTGTGTTGCACTGTCTATGGCTGCATGACTGCTTTGTGGTGGAATGGCTCTTCGGGCCTATGAAATCCCTTTAAAATGTGGATAGTGACTGCTTTCTGTTATGAACAGAAAACACAGCAATTCTGAGAATTCTTGCCCCTCTCTGTCCTTTTCAGACTTCAAAAAGTCCATAAACATGATTAATTCCTTTATCAGGTCTGCCCTTCGGGTCGCTGTCGCATATCGCAGTTGGCCGGTTCCCTCGCTTCCCTTTGTATTTGGAAATTCATGAAAAACGCTAGAAAACATGAAAATTTTTCTTTGGCTTCATCACTATCGGCACTGGCCAAGGCTCCTTTATATTTCATTGAAACAACGAAAATACACAAAAAATGTTGAAAACAGGCCTTCCCATGGACCTGAAAATTTATCAAATATAGTATATAATTCCATCGAGTCGCACACATGCCAACATCAAGGCCCCGTCTCTTGGTTTCCGCCAATAGTGATCTAGCGATGTGATGTGGGCCATCGATCTGGGCACACGATCAACGATCCACGTTGAATCACCAATTGTGATCACTCCTTCCACACAACCTGCGCCAATACCACCGATTTTCCTTCGCTGGTTGCGACCCGCCGATCAGATCATCAGTGATCGTTGATCGGCAGTGTCCAGTGCCGATTGCCACTGCCCGAAGTCCTTTTTGCTTGCCGATTTGTGATTTTCTGCTTAGATCTGGGCCATTGATCAGCCAGATCTAACGGTTGCTGTACATTCTTGAGTTTTAAGCCTGCGATAATGGATTTTCATGGTTTTTGAAGTGTTTTAGCCTCCCGATAGTGCATTTTTCCCTTACAAGGGCTCTCGGCATGTGATGGCTTTGCTCCTTGGATGATCTTAGTGAAGATTTTGAAGATTTTAAGAGCAAATTTGGATCCATTGCATGATCTAACCAAACTTTGGGGTCTTTGGGAGTATTTTGGGTCCATTTTTGGGCCAAACGCCTCCAAGGCTAACAATGGCTCCTTTTGGGGATGAAATCCTCCCCGTGAGGTTTCAAGAACTACTGAACAACGCCTTTCCTATAAAAACAAGATCAAATCTTCCTCCTAGTGTTTCATTGGGCATGGAGTCTATTTAGCATGAAATAAAAGCTTGAAAACAACATATTTACAATACCAAGTCTTAAAAGCCTTAACTAAAATAAAGTTCGAAGAACAGCCCATTGATTGGGTTGTCAAAAACATATCCTCCTTCCTTTAATGTATCCCTTTTGAGAAAACAGTCACGAAATTGAAAATTGACCTTTTTTACCTTTCTATCAAAGGTTTCTTTCTCTTGGTCAATGTGTATATCAGAAAAATCATCAAAGACTTGCAAAAGCCTATTGATTTGATCATCTACTTCAAAAACTTTCCAGCATTTGGTATTATCAGGCAAAGATGGTCTATATTTCACCTCATCTCTGTATGCTTTCAGCCTTGGATGTTTTGCTTCGAAGGTTTTGTACACCCGCTGAATGATAAGGTATGCTTCATACTCTGCTGTGTCATTTGTGACCTGAAAAGTTAATATAAAAGATGAATCAATGCATTTTTGTGTGGGGGACACAAGGACTTCACCTATTCCTGCAGCTTCCTTAGAGCAAGCCCCATCAAAGAACATGTCCCAAATTTGTGAGCCTTCTTCCTCTGTGATCTGGCAAACTAGTTTTTTAAGCTGCGTAGAGGCCAACTGATAAGGCTTGGTAATGTCAAGACCGAGCTTATCCATGACAGCCTTGGGCATTGGATTATGGCCAGATCTAGTGTCCACGAGGTAATTATGAAGCATTTCATCATGAATAGTCAGAGAGACATAGAATGATGGGGAGCTGTATTCACAATCTTCAATCATTGGGCTGAGAATAACAGCTGGTTGGTCATCTTGCATATTTACATAGTCAGTGGAAGCTTGGATGGCATTAGGCTCAAGAGTCTCGAGGATAAATCTCTTGAAGGACTCATTCTTCACTGGTTCAATTAGAGGCATAGGTATTCTTGGCTTTTGAATTTCTAATTGAAAACTGAAAGAAGAAGGGAACTTGTCAAGGTCTCTTACCTCTATGGCTGGAGCTTTGAGGATGATAGGATCAACTGCTAGTTGCTTCTGCTTATTAGCTTGTTGTTCTGTAGGGACAACAGCTTTATGAACAAGAGTTTCCTTGACATTATTCATCATAGACCTCAGATTATATTGGTGTTGATCTTCAGTTTGTAGAACAGCTTCACCATCCCATTCTTGGTTGATCTGGTCATTGAATAATGACTTCTCATAGGTAGCTTTGGTTAAAAAAGTGGTGTTGCCTTTGTCTTCCATACAATGGATCTCATCATCTTCCTCAAACTGCTCTTCTTCCATGACAACATTTTGAAAAGGGGTCTTCACCCTTTGGTCTTCATTATCATCTTTGTTTCTTTGCAAAATATGCAACTCCTCATTTTCTCTTCTATATGGATTTGGATTTGGAGGAGAAAAGGTATTAAGAACCCTTCCTTTCCCAGAATGCTGCTTAACATTTAATTTGGAAACTTCAGAGGCTAATGACTCTATCATCTTAGCCATTTTATCAATCTTGGGATCTGAAGATGATGAAGGCTCGCCCCTTTGTCTCCTTCTATCAACATTACCTTTGAGCTTTTCTGCAGCCATGGTGTTTGATTCTACTTCCAGGGTTGCATCTTGTATATCAGCCAAAGAAGCACATCGCCTATCCCTCAACAATAAACAAAAGTCAGAATCAAAGGCATTGGCATAGATGAGTCTAGTAGAGGTAGTGGTGGGTTTTACTTCAGCTGGTATCTTTCTGTACATGCGGTTAAACCTCTTATTAAAATCAGACAGCAACTTACCATTTTCCCTTTGTAAGTTCACAAAATCAGTGTGGTAGTAAAGGAGATCCTTCATATCCCCCCAATGCTTTAGGAATACATCATCTAAGGCCTCAATATCTGCCATAGATCTTGGGGTCAGTTCCCTGAACCATTTTCTAGCCTCTCCATCTAGGCTTTGGACAAAGACTCTCATCCAGACATCATCTTCACTAATGTCCAGGTTATTAACATAGCTATAGAATGAATCAAGATGTTCCTTACCTGAAACACCTTCAATTCAGTGAAATTATGCATATACTTCTGATATTCTCCATTAGGCATAACATTCAAAGGAGTGGGCAGTATTAGAGGTCCATACCTAGAAGCTATGATTCTTTCCATTCTGGTAGGTGCTTGTGGACCTGCCATAGCTGTGGTGGCTAAAAGAGTACTAGCAGTCTGAATGATAGAGGGCTAAGGAGTGACTGAAAGGACTAAAGAAGTATGATGGATAGGAGGTGAGGTTTCCTTTGGGCATAAAACAAAAGGAAAACCTAAAGAATAAGGAGATTTATGAATCTCTCAGCGTTTTTCTTCACTGCTAGTATTAGATGATATACTCTCAACATGTATTTGTTCTATTACAAGCCTTTCTTGAAGAGATATAGAAGATTGTTTAGGTTTACTTGAACCTGATGCTCCTTTTTGCAATACCTTTCTCTCTTTGATGATTTTCTCAGGGTCAGGTACTAGGTCAGCTTGTAGCTTCTGAGGATTTCTCCGAGTATGCCTCAAAAACTGAGCCAGAACTATGAAGTGGAGTTTCCAAGAGGTTTGGCCTCTAGTAGAGTCGCCAGATAGATGATTACAACCAAAAAAGTGTCCATACTTTGTCTATAATAAAAGCTAGATCTATGTCATTTCCCAAGGAAGCTGAGCTTCTGTTTCATCTCCCCGACAGTGGCGCCAATTATGTTATCTCTCCAGGAAACTCTCCTAGGTTGCAGCTCGGAGATGGCTGCTAACATATAATCATCAATATTGTTCTCAGAATTATTGGAATGGATGATGGTTTGGATCAGGTTAGATAACTATTTCAACTCTATTCTCACTCAAGACATACGTGAACACTCTCACCAATATAAGGCTTTAGACCAGTAATGCTCAATAATTTATAGATTCAATGGATAGATGGAGAATACTGACTATACCAGCAGATTGCATACATAAACATACATCAATGGCTAGCTAGAGGCAGCAAAAGAGAATACTGATTGTACTGGCAGATGCATATATGACCACATATGAATGGCTAGCTACAGGTAGTAAAGAAGCTTGCAAATCTAATTCATCAAAGTAGAGATAAGATGACAGTTATCTGGGATTAGACACAAAAGAAAACATGAACAAACTGTTCAAGTACAAGCATAGAACAACAAACAGAATGGACATTGAACATATAATAGCAAAAGAAGCTTATATTGCTAGAATGAAGATGAGAAGCCTGAAGGAACAGAAGAGGAACAATCTCCAGACGTTGAACCCTTGTTACATCTAGTTTTCAGATATTTATAGACTTTTAAAATGCTCCCGAGCTCTATAGAAGGCTCGAAGTCTTAATCTATCCACTCTGTCCCTTAACTGTTTGATTCCTTGAAGGCAAGCATGGCTTGGAGGTTTTTCTCCTTCTGACAAAGGAATAACCACATTCAAATATTTTAGGTGGCTTGATGCGCTGTCTGGGAGCTCTCTCATGCTAGAGATGCCCCATGATTCTTGTTGTGATGAGCTGCACTATGGCCTTTGTTCTTTCTGTTTGTTTTGGACAGTTACGCTATCTTCTCCATGATCCTTGTTGTCTTCAGCTAAGTTGTGTTGTTGATGCTCCCTGATCTCTGTTGTCTTCGGCTAAGTTGTGTTGTTGATGCTCCCTGATCTTGTTTGATTTTGCTGTGTTGCGCTGTCTATGGCTCCATGACTGCATTGTAGTGGAATGGCTCTTCGGGCCTATGAAATCCCTTTAAAACGTGGATAGTGGCTGCTTTCTGTTATGAACAGAAAACACAACAATTCTGAGAATTCCCGCCCCTCTCTATCCTTTTCAGACTTCAAAAAATCCATAAACATGATTAATTCCTTTATTAGGTCCACCCTTCGGGTTGCTGTCGCATATCACAACTAGCCGGTTCCCTCACTTCCCTTTGTATTTGGAAATTCATGAAAAATGCTGGAAAACATGAAAAATTGCCTTTGGCGGACTTCAAAATATATATATTTCACTTCCCAGACCCTTTCGGGTTCAGGCTTCATTGCTATCGGTGCTGGCCAAGGCTCCTTTGTATTTCATTGAAACAACAAAAATACACAAAAAACATTGAAAACAAGCCTTCCCATGGACCTGAAAATTTATCAAACTTAATATATAATTCCATCAGGTTCGACCCATCGGGTCGCACACATGCCAGTGTTAAGGCCCCATCTCTTGGTTTTTGCCGATAGCGATCCAGCGATGTAATGTGGGTCATTGATCTACGCGCGCGATCGACGGTCCACATTATATCACTGATCGCGATCACTCCTTCCACACAACTTGCACCGATACTGTTGATTTGCCTCCACCGATTGCGACCCGCGGATTCGATCATCAGCGATCACTGATCAGCGGTGTCCAGCGCTGATTGCCACTGCTCAAAGTCCTTTCTGCTTGCCGATTTGAAATTTTCCACTTAGATCTAGGCCGTTGATCGGCTAGATCTAATGTCTGCTATATATTCTTGAGTTTTAAGCCTGCGATAATGGATTTTCATGGTTTTTGAAGTGTTTTAGCCTCCCGATAGTGCATTTTTTCCCTTCCAAGGGCTCTCGGCATGTGATGGTTTTGCTCCTTGGATGATCTTAGTGAAGATTTTGAAGATTTTAAGAGAAAATTTGGATCCATTGCATGATTTTAAGCAAATTTTGGGGAATTTGGGAGTATTTTGGGCCCATTTTTGGGCCAAATGCCTCGAAGGCTAACAAGTCCAGAACCTTCTTGTTTAGGGACAAAACGCTCAACAGCCCTATGTTCCAGGGCAACAAGTCCCATATTTATATGTCCAAGGTCAATAGGCTCAATAGCCTTTTAACCCATATGTTTCCTATCAGCAACCTGTGCCTGGATAGTTTCAAGGTATTCAAGGTTAGAATCCCCCCTATGGTCAAGTTAATATGCAATGGGGGCAGCTTGAGATGCCATATGGCCAAAATCCCCCACCGTGGGGCCAAAATCCTTACCAACAAGGATGGGCTCCTCCCTATGGGCCCGCTTATAGACCTCCCATGCCTTTTAACACTCAATTACCTTTCTTGGCTACACTTGAGTTGCTAGATGTATCGCGCCTTACGAATGATTCGATCCTTCATTTTCCGTACTGGCCTCCGATGCCGTCCAAGTTACCAAGTGATTGCCCAATTTTTGATGGAAAAGCTAAAGAAGGTCCTTAGGCCCATGTGATGACATATCACCTCTGATGCTCGTCGAACTCCTCCGTGGATGATTCCATTCATCTTCATCTTTTCCAATGAACCCTCATAGGTGTTGTAGCAAAATGGTACATCGAACTACCTTGAAGTACTTTCCATGACTTCAATTCGTTAGCCATGGTTTTCCTAACACATTTTCAGCTGTCGGTTCACTATCAGACTGGCACCTATTTTCTCACATCACTTAAGCAAGACATTGTGATGCACATCTCTAATCACATCCATGAATGGAGACATAGATGTTGCCTTATCAAATTCGAGGTAGCTGATCAGTTACTCACTGAATGGTTTACCAAATCATTCATAGCCCCAATTGCTCGCGATATAGCTATGGGTGGATGCGTCAATGAAGAGAAAGCCATTTCTCATGCCCAATACTGGGATCTGGTTTACTCTCAGTCTGGCATTATATACGAGTTCTTACCCAATGCTCCACAGTCATCATCTGATCCCACAGCATCAAAGTCACCGGGAGGAACAAGAAAAAAAGACAGCTGATCGATAGTGACAATTGTTCCCCATCAAGGGAAAATTGTCACTATAGATCAGCTGTCTTTTTTTCCTCTTCCTCCTTGGATGGGAATGTTCTGTATGTCAAGCACTCTGGTGCTCCCTATGAGAGTGAGGGGGCAGGTCTCTTCAAAGATTCTGCCTTAATGGGAATTTTTCCACTCCCATCTCCTCATGTTGCCTCTGTCAACATGGTCTGAGACAAATCTGATCCCTAGGTCATACCTGCACCAGATCTTGTTGATACTTGGGGCGAGGTTATGCCGCTTAGTCTCGCCGAAGTCAATTACGTGGAAATTGTTTCAGCTTCAAACTCTGCATCCTCTGATTCACATATGACGAAGATCTATCTCGATATATACTCTCAATCCCCCTGGTTTGGCACTTTGGAATCATCCGATCCCTCAGCTGAGACCTTCCTCGCTGATGAAGGTATCATGGAAATCATGTCTCTCGAGGAAACCCCATGGATCGATCCTCATCATCGCTCCCCATTCTTGCATCACCCGATGATTATGTCTACCACTTTCGAAGAGTCCTCTTCTCCAGTTTTGCCACTTGACCGTTACTCATGAAGTATGGTCCGAAGGAAATCTAAGTAATATTAACAAAACGATGTCGACTGACATTTCTATCAAACTCGGTGTCATTGAACACGTTCATATTAGGGTATCTTGTTCTTCGGATGAGATCAAGACATATACTCATCTATTTCTGAAATTCCGTGACGTGTTTGCATGGTCTTATGAAGAAATGCATGGTATCGATCCTAGCATTGTGGTGCATGAAATACCAACGTATCTGCATGTGAAGCCCGTTCGCCAAAGACTTCGCTCGGTGCACCCTAAGAAGGTCGTTGCTATCAAGGGTGAAGTCGAAAATATTCTCAAAGCTGGGTTCATTTATCCCATCCCCCTTACAAACTGGGTGTCCAATATTATCCCGGTGACTAAAAAACAAGGCACACTCTGCGTTTGAGTGGATTATCAAGATCTTAATCGTGCCTGTCCTAAAGACAACTATCCTACTCCCTTCATTGATCTAGGCCGTTGATCGACCAGATCTAATGTCTGCTATATATTTTTGAGTTTTAAGCCTGCGATAATGGATTTTCATGGTTTTTGAATTGTTTTAGCCTCCCGATAGTGCATTTTTTCCCTTCCAAGGGCTCTCGACATGTGATGGTTTTGCTCCTTGGATGATCTTATTGAATATTTTAAAGATTTTAAGAGAAAATTTGGATCCATTGCATGATTTGAAGCAAATTTTGGGGAATTTGGGAGTATTTTGGGCCCATTTTTGGGCCAAATGCCTCCAAGGCTAACAAGTCCAGAACCTTCTTGTTTAGGGACAACAGGCTCGACAGCCCTATGTTCCAGGGCAACAAGTCCCATATTTATATGTCCAAGGTCAATAGGCTCAATAGCCTTTTAACCCATATGTTTCCTATCAGCAACCTGTGCCTGGATAGTTTCAAGGTATTCAAGGTTAGAATCCCCCCTATGGTCAAATTAATCTGCAATGGGGGCAGCCTCAGATGCCATATGGCCAAAATCCCCCACCATGGGGTCAAAATCCTTACCAACAAGGATGGGCTCCTCCCTATGGGCCCGCTTATAGACCTCCCATGCCTTTTAACACTCAATTACCTTTCTTGGCTACACTTGAGTTGCTAGATGTATTGCGCCTTACGAATGATTTGATCCTTCATTTGCCGTACTGGCCTCCGATGCCGTCCAAGTTACCAAGTGATTGCCCAATGTTTGATGGAAAAACTAAAGAAGATCCTTAGGCCCATGTGATGACATATCACCTCTGATGCTCATCGAACTCCTCCGTGGATGATTCCATTCATCTTCATCTTTTCCAATGAACCCTCACAGGTGCTGTAGCAAAATGGTACATCGAACTACCTTGAAGTACTTTCCATGACTTCAATTCATTAGCCATGGTTTTCCTAACACATTTTCAGCTGTCGGTTCACTATCAGACTGGCACCTATTTTCTCACATCGCTTAAGCAAGACATTGTGATGCACATCTCTAATCACATCCATGAATGGAGACATACATGCCTTATCAAATTCGAGATAGCTGATCAGTTACTCACTGAATGGTTTACCAAATCATTCATAGCCCCAATTGCTCGCGATATAGCTATGGGTGGATGCGTCACTGAAGAGCAAGCCATTGCTCATGCCCAATACTTGGATCTGGTTTACTCTCAGTCTGGAATTATATACGAGTTCTTACCCAATACTCCACAGTCATCATCTGATCCCACAGCATCAAAGTCACCGGGAGGAAGAAGAAAAAAAGACAGCTGATCGATAGTGACAATTGTTCCCCATCAAGGGCAAATTGTCACTATCGATCAACTGTCTTTTTTTCCTCTTCCTCCTTGGATGGCAATGTTCTGTACGTCAAACACTCTGGTGCTCCCTATGAGAGTGAGGGGGCAGGTCTCTTCAAAGATTCTGCCTTAATGGGAATTTTTCCACTCCCATCTCCTCATGTTGCCTCTGTCAACATGGTCTGAGACAAATCTGATCCCTAGGTCATACCTGCACCAGATCTTGTTGATACTTGGGGCGAGGTTATGCCGCTTAGTCTCGCCGAAGTCAATTACGTGGAAATTGTTTCAGCTTCAAACTCTGCATCCTCTGATTCACATATGACGAAGATCTCTCTCGATATATACTCTCAATCCCCCTGGCTTGGCACTTTGGAATCATCCGATCCCTTAGCTGAGACCTTCCTCGCTGATGAAGGTATCATGGAAATCATGTCTCTTGAGGAAACCCCATGGATCGATCCTCATCATCGCTTCCCATTCTTGCCTCACCCGATGATTATGCCTACCGCTTTCGAAGAGTCCTCTTCTCCAGTTTTGCCACTTGACCGTTACTCATGAAGTATGGTCTGAAGGAAATCTGAGTAATATTAACAAAACGAAGTCAACTGACATTTCTATCAAACTCGGTGTCATTGAACACGTTCATATTAGGGTATCTTGTTCTCCGGATGAGATCAAGACATATACTCATCTATTTCTGGAATTCCGTGACGTGTTTGCATGGTCTTATGAAGAAATGCATGGTATCGATGCTAGCATTGTGGTGCATGAAATACCAACGTATCTGCATGTGAAGCCCGTTCGCCAACGACTTCGCTCGGTGCACCCTAAGAAGGCCGCTGCTATTAAGGGTGAAGTCGAAAAGATTCTCAAAGCTGGGTTCATCTATCCCATCCCCCTTACAAACTGGGTGTCCAATATTATCCCGGTGACTAAAAAACAAGGCACACTCCGCGTTTGCGTGGATTATCAAGATCTTAATCGTGCCTGTCCTAAAGACAACTATCCTACTCCCTTCATTGATCTAGGTGGTTGATCGACCAGATCTAATGTCTGCTATATATTCTTGAGTTTTAAGCCTGCGATAATGGATTTTCATGGTTTTTGAAGTGTTTTAGCCTCCCGATAGTGCATTTTTTCCTTTCCAAGGGTTCTCGGCATGTGATGGTTTTGCTCCTTGGATGATCTTATTGAAGATTTTAAAGATTTTAAGAGAAAATTTGGATCCATTGCATGATTTGAAGCAAATTTTGGGGAATTTGGGAGTATTTTGGGCCCATTTTTGGGCCAAATGCCTCCAAGGCTAACAAGTCCAGAACCTTCTTGTTTAGGGACAACAGGCTCAACAACCCTATGTTCCAGGGCAACAAGTCCCATATTTATATGTCCAAGGTCAATAGGCTCAATAGCCTTTTAACCCATATGTTTCCTATCAGCAACCTGTGCCTGGATAGTTTCAAGGTATTCAAGGTTAGAATCCCCCCATGGTCAAGTTAATATGCAATGGGGGTAGCCTCAGATGCCATATGGCCAAAATCCCCCACCGTGGGGCCAAAATCCTTACCAACAAGGATGGGCTCCTCCCTATGGGCCCGCTTATAGACCTCCCATGCCTTTTAACACTCAATTACCTTTCTTGGCTACACTTGAGTTGCTAGATGTATCGCGCCTTACGAATTATTTGATCCTTCATTTGCCGTACTGGCCTCTGATGCCGTCCAAGTTACCAAGTGATTGCCCAATGTTTGATGGAAAAGCTAAAGATGATCCTTAGGTCCATGTGATGACATATCACCTCTAATGCTCGTCGAACTCCTCCGTGGATGATTCCATTCATCTTCATCTTTTCCAATGAACCCTCACAGGTGCTGTAGCAAAATGGTACATCGAACTACCTTGAAGTACTTTCCATGACTTCAATTCGTTAGCCATGGTTTTC
Source organism: Pinus tabuliformis (assembly GCA_031772625.1). Lineage (NCBI taxonomy): Eukaryota > Viridiplantae > Streptophyta > Pinopsida > Pinales > Pinaceae > Pinus > Pinus tabuliformis. The sequence goes on from CM062816.1 coordinate 440,993,852, forward strand.
CTAACACATTTTCAGCTGTCGGTTCACTATCAGACTGGCACCTATTTTCTCACATCGCTTAAGCAAGACATTGTGATGCACATCTCTAATCACATCCATGAATGGAGACATAGATGTTGCCTTATCAAATTCGAGATAGCTGATCAGTTACTCACTGAATGGTTTACCAAATCATTCATAGCCCCAATTTCTCGCGATATAGCTATGGGTGGATGCGTCACTGAAGAGCAAGCCATTGCTCATGCCCAATACTTGGATCTGGTTTACTCTCAGTCTGGCATTATATACGAGTTCTTACCCAATGCTCCACAGTCATCATCTGATCCCACAGCATCAAAGTCACCGGGAGGAAGAAGAAAAAACGACAGCTGATCGATAGTGACAATTGTTCCCCATCAAGGGCAAATTGTCACTATCGATCAGCTATCTTTTTTTCCTCTTCCTCCTTGGATGGCAATGTTCTGTACGTCAAACACTCTGGTGCTCCCTATGAGAGTGAGGGGGTAGGTCTCTTCAAAGATTCTGCCTTAATGGGAATTTTTCTACTCCCATCTCCTCATGTTGCCTCTGTCAACATGGTCTCAGACAAATCTGATCCCTAGGTCATACCTGCACCAGATCTTGTTGATACTTGGGGTGAGGTTATGCCGCTTAGTCTCGCTGAAGTCAATTACGTGGAAATTGTTTCAGCTTCAAACTCTGCATCCTCTGATTCACATATGACGAAGATCTCTCTCGATATATACTCTCAATCCCCCTGGCTTGGCACTTTGGAATCATCCGATCCCTTAGTTGAGACCTTCCTCGCTGATGAAGGTATCATGGAAATCATGTCTCTTGAGGAAACCCCATGGATCGATCCTCATCATTGCTCCCCATTCTTGCCTCACCCGATGATTATGTCTACCGCTTTCGAAGAGTCCTCTTCTCCAGTTTTTCCACTTGACCATTACTCATGAAGTATGGTCCGAAGGAAATCTGAGTAATATTAACAAAACGATGTCGACTAACATTTCTATCAAACTTGGTGTCATTGAACACGTTCATATTAGGGTATCTTGTTCCCCAGATGAGATCAAGACATATACTCATCTATTTCAGGAATTCCGTGACGTGTTTGCATGGTCTTATGAAGAAATGCATGGTATCGATCCTAGCATTGTGGTGCATGAAATACCAACGTATCTGCATGTGAAGCCCGTTCGCCAACGACTTCGCTCGGTGCACCCTAAGAAGGCCGCTGCTATCAAGGGTGAAGTCGAAAAGATTCTCAAAGCTGGGTTCATCTATCCCATCCCCCTTACAAACTGGGTGTCCAATATTATCCCGGTGACTAAAAAACAAGGCACACTCCGTGTTTGCGTGGATTATCAAGATCTTAATCGTGTCTGTCCTAAAGACAACTATCCTACTCCCTTCATTGATCAAATCATTGACGGAAATGTGCGAGGAGTGAGCTCTTTTCCTTTATGGACAGTTTTTCTGGTTATAACTAGATTAATATTGCACTGGCCAACCAAGAAAAGACAACCTTTATTTGCCCATGGGGTACCTTCGCATATAAGAAGCTCCCTTTTGGCCTCAAAAATGTTGGAGCCACATTTCAACGAGCAATGTCCTATGTGTTTCATGATATTCACAACATTGTTCATCCTTACTTGGATGACCTTCCTGCTGATTCTCATAAGCACCAAGATCACTGAGACCATCTTCGATAGATTTTTCTATGCTATAGACACTATAACATTTGGTTAAATCCACACAAATGTGTTTTTTGCGTGGAATCAGGACGAATGCTTAGCTTCATCGTTTCCAAGGACGGTATTCACTTGGATCCGCTAAAAGTCGAGGCCATTGTAAATTTATGCCCTCCATCTTCACTGCACCAACTCTATAGCCTACAAGGAAAGGCCAACTTTCTCCATCATTTTATACCCAACTACATCGAGCTAGCCACATGATTTACCTGATTGCTCAAACAAGGAACACCCTTTGCGTGGGACAAGGTGGACCAAAAATCTTTCGATGATCTTAAGGCCATCCTCATAAATGATCCTCTATTGCATCCACCAGGCTATTATCGAGATTACTCCCTTTACCTAGCCGCGACCCCTAGCACCATTGCTATGGTGTTGGTCTAAGACAATGACGAAGGTAGTGAACATGTGATCTACTACCTTAGTCAGAATATCCTCGACACTAAAACGTGTTATGCACATGTCGAGAAGTTGGCTTTGGCTGCCGTTCAAGTTGTTCAATGCTTTAGGCACTATATCCTTTTACATACGACTACAGTGATTTCTAAATGCAACCTTATGACCAATATCCTGACTCGTCAGTTGCTGGGGGGGAAGTATTCTAAATGGATCATTATCCTGCAAGAATTCGATTTGGTCTTCACTACAACCAAATTTAGGAAGTCACTTGTTGTCACTGAATTGATTTGTTCCCTTCCCTCCAAAGCTCTCCCTGCTGGTGCAAATGAATAGCTTTCAAATGAGACCCTTTTCCTGATTATCACCCTTGATCCATGGTATGGTGATATCATCATGTATCTCCAAACCTCCACGTTTCGGTCTGCGTTGAACAAGGATGATTGTCGAAGGATTCGGCCTCATTCCCAACCCTACCATATTATTGGCAATAATTTATACCATGTCAGTGTCGATTCTATTCTTTGCCGATGCCTCACGATCGTGGAAGCTGAAAGAGATCTCAATAATTGCCACTCCGGGGCATGTGGTGGTCATATGTCTAGTTACACTATAGCTCAGAAAATCCTTCGCGCTAGTTATTTCTAGCCATCTATCTTCAAAGACTGCTTCCTTGTCATCCGCAAGTGTCACGGATGCCAAATTTACCAATGCAAGATGCGCTCTCCACCAGCTCACCTACACCCCGTCATTACCGTTGGTCCCTTTGCCAAATGGGGCATTAATTATATGGCATGTCTCCCTCGTTTGGCTAAGGGGCATGGGTATATTATCGTCGTTGTGGATTATTTCACCAAATGGGCCGAAGTGATGCCTACATATTCTGCAGATGGTAAGACAGCGGCTCAAATTCTTTTTAACCATGTTATTTCTAGGTTTAACGTACCCCAAGCCATTTTCACGGACCATGGCTCCCATTTCAGAGATTAAATGATGAAATAACTAACATCTGCATTGGGCTTGCACCACGATGGCTCAACCCCATATTACCCTAAGGCCAACAGCCAAGTTGAAGTCGTGAACAAGGTTTTGGTCACCATGCTTTAGCGTACTATTGGGATGCACAAGTCAAATTGGCATCTCATGCTTTTTTCAACTTTGTGGGCCTACCGAACTTCAACCAAAGATGCCATTGGTTTCACACCTTTCTAGCTGGTCTATGGTCTGGAAGCAACATTGCTAATCAAATGCGAGATTCCTTCGCTCAAGTTAGCTGTTGAACTCCTCCCCAAAACATCACCTCAAGATGAATGCCTCTTATATTTAGAACAACTAGACGAGACTCATCATATCGATGCCTTGGTCATCTAAGCACACAAGAAATAGGTCAAATCCCATTTCGATCAGTCAGTCTCCCCTCGCACTTTCTTTGAGGGTGATTTGGTCCTGCTATATGACCAAGCTAATGATAAGCTGGTGGAAAGCAAGTTTGAACCTATGTGGCATGGGCCCTATATTGTAAAACGCGTTTTGCAGAAAGGAGCCTATGAGCTTATTGATTATGAAGGGGTGACAACATCAATAGGGTGGGGGATGCGCCTAGATATCGGGGACATCCTAGCTGGCTGCTCTAGTCCAACATCTACATAAACAAGAGAAATGTTATAAGCATGCATATACCAAAAACAGTTAAAAAGTAGCAAAATCAAAAATTTGATTTTTACCTTCGTCATCGAAGTCCTCTCCATCTGGTAAGGGCATATCTGGATCTCCATGGAAATCAGTGCCACTATACATCTAGTCCTCCACGATGATCTTCTATCATCGTAGCCATGAGAAGAATGCTAGTTGTTATGACATATGCTGAGCCCCAGTGATCCTGGGCATCAGACGACTCCAACTGGCCATCCGCGGATCGCGTGGCATAGGAGGATCAACCTCAATCAACTAATACTGGAAGAGTGGCACTCGTTCCAAGAAAAAGGTTACAAGTACTGATATAAAACCAAATTGCTTCAGATTCCCCACTGTGGCCTTGGAAAACTGCGGCTTGATGTTCATCTTCATGGCCCTTGCCCAATTGAAGATTGTAGGAGTTGTGCAGTCAATAGCATAAAGGAACTTCAACTAGTTAATCTCATGTTCCACCTGGGACCCTGCCACTCTATTGATAGTCAACAGAAGCACCCTCAGTGTCAAATCCCCCACAATGGAAATCTCTATCTTCTTGCTCTTCGATTTTAGGGCCTCAGGGAAATGTTCAGCAAGCAGGGAAGATATGCTTGCCTCGACCGGACGTGACCCATACAAGTTCACTAGCTCACCTCTGCAAGACAGTCCACTGATGAAGTAGATATCTGAAGTTTTCAACTCTTGCTCTTGGTCCCCAATGACAAAAATCTCATGATTAATTTCCGAAAGGCTTATCAAATATTGAAGCAAATCAGGCTGGCTCGCATCCCTGGTGTAAGGAAGAATTTGAGGAGCCCGTAAGCCCTCAAAGCCTCTAGGCAATTTGGATCATTCAATGCCTGGTTGTCAACATCTTCGTGTTCTATTTCCTTCCAAACCACCATTTTCGACAATTTCTCTACTGCAAAAGCCATTAATTTGAGTCAATTATCAATTTTGTCACATAAAATTCAAGTTTCAACGGTCAGTTTTTGAGACAGAATGGTTTTTCCCTATTCACAGGGCCGATGAGCTTGTTTTAGAAATAGTCACACCGGTCGGCATGGACAGTTATGCAGATCACCCTTGGCCGACGCGATCCCATGCCCATAAATCCCACCGACCACGGGAGAATTTTTTTCTCAAAAACCTCCCTAAAAATCTAAAAAAATGGCTAAAAACAAAAAATGAATGGCATGAAAATGGAGCTCAGGGCTTCGGCTGTTACCTGGAACTGACGATTCACCAATTGACCTCTCGAATCTCTCGTAATATACTCTGTAACAATTAGGGCAAAAGTGGGTAAAAATTCTTCACTGCAAAGGTAAAATGGTAAATGGTAAAAATATATTTACTTTTTCCCTTTTTATTCATTTTTTCATGAAAATATCAGGTTTTGTAAATATTTTTGACCTATTTTACCTTAAGGACTGGATAATATGCTTTGCCTTAATTGTGCAACAACAGGTGATGAATGTTCGACGATGATGATGAGTCGCATTTCAGCTCTTTTCTCGACTCGTTAAACTCATGTCAAAAGAGCGCCGACTATTTTCTCCCTTTTTCACTCGTTAAAGAGAATAAAAATGGGGGGTCCTCTTATAGCTCCTTTCCGACCCCTTAAAAGCGAAAATATGGGCGAGCCCTTGTTGTTTCGAACTCGTTAATGGATGCGAGACATTGTGCACCCAGTATAAGTTTACCCCTTTTTCGGGCTGGGATGCATTATTTACGAAAAAGGTACTCCTTGACTGAAATGGTCAAGCAGTTCTCTTGAGTATTGTTTTCTACTTTTTTGGGCTCGAGAGACACAAATGTACGAAAAGAGACCATGTGGAGTTTTCTGTTACGTGTCTTTTTCAAACTCTCTAAACATGAAAAAGATACCTTGTTACACCTTTGTCGGACTTGTTAAACTATTAAACAACATCGGATTTGTCACCATGACGAAAATGAGCTTCTCCTTCCTAGGGCTTGTTAAAATTACTAGGTCGAATTCATCTGAAGGATGAACTTACAGTGCAAGCATATGTTATCCACTTCAAGCTTGCAATTAAAAGTAATTGGGGTACTCACCAGAAATGGTGGAGGAAAATTTAGAAATCTATCAGTCATGTCGGAAGCTCACTCATGAACATTACACTCTTTGCTCCATGTCGGGTTGGGACATCCTCCTTTGCATCATTGACCTTCTTGGGTTTGGTCCATTCATTTTTTCCTTCCATTTGATCTCTGCCACATTGTAATGACCACCGATCCTATGGATCCAAAAGCTGCCAAACTTCCAGTTGTGTCGCCAATATGTTCAAGAGTTGTCCTTCTGCAGTTACACTTACCTCTGATTCTCTGTATCATCCAAAATCATTTTGCATCCTCGTGTCTTGCGTTGATGATATGGGATTCATTATGGCCCTACTTTGAAATGGTTGCTTTCTATCGACTTCAACTCATTATCCTGGAAGTTGATAGAGAGACTCCCTTCCAGTACCTTAGATCTTGCATGCCCTAATGGCAAGTTCTTTGCACTCGACAATAAGTTCACATCATTGGCTTTTGATCGAGTGACTTCACGGGTGTTCGACTTCAATTTTTGTATTCAAATTCTGTGGATTGTGCTTATAGTACCTTGAGGACCATTGTCATTATTAGTGGTTTCTCTCGCACTGATTAACAGTTTACATCATTGACTGGTAATCAAGCGACTTTCTAGCATGTTCGACGTCAACACATCTATTCACATGCTAGGATCTGTACTTTGATCAGGTCATGTTGGAGCGTAAGACCCTAGACTCAGATCACACAAGTCCAGGTTGCGAAGTGGTGTGACATGGTTGTGATGATATGCATGTTTCTTTCAGATGGCTGGCTATGACTAGACCCTAAGTTATCATATGTGATCCTTCTCATTATTGGATGTCTGCGACCATACCTTGGTTTCAATATGATCCTCTTTGACGGATGGTTGCGCCCATACCTAGATCCATTTATATGATCATTCTCTGGATGGCTACGAGCATGCCATGATTCATGTATAATTTGACAGAGATCTTACTTTATGTATGTGTATCTTTACTTCCTTGCAGGATTTCCGATGACAGACCGATTCCCCGCACTGATTTATAAAGCATTTCATCCCTCACTCTGGCTCGGCCTTCACACTTTAGGGGGCATCTATTACACAACATTTTGTCACTGTCCCTATACTCCCCATTCCTTGATCCTAGAGGACCTCTACAGTGAACCCCGCATGCTTTGCCTTCATGGAGAAACTCCCATTATGTCCCTCTCCATGAGCAGATCATTTCCATTTTGCACCATTTCCCTTGAAACTTCTGTTTTTCCCAGTTTACAAGACCGACGCTAATGGCCATTGTCTCCCCTATGTCGATGTGCAGATATTAGCACTATTCCTTGTGCCAGCTAGTGCGCCTGAACTGTGTTCTAGTCATGCCGGTCCTGTTATGGAAAGTTTTTTAAATTAGAGTGAAAGCTTCCAGCTCTAGAAGCTCCGTAATAGAAGTCTAGTAAATGGTTTGGCCGGATGGGGTCAAGGATGACAGTTTGGGCTCCTTTCCCCTATAATGATGGAGCTAACTCAAGGGATAAGTCCTTCTCCTATGAGAAGAGGATCCGTCTCCAATCCATATTCCCTATATAAACCTCCTTTCTTCCCAAGCACAAACTAGTTGCAGTCATAGTTACAGTTAGAGTTTTGGCTGAGTGTGAGTATACTATTTAGGATTAGACAAGCAAGATATTACTAGTTGTAGCCATCTAATTGTGTGAGGTATAAGTGTTTTGGTTTTGGAGTGAAGCCTAAAGGGAAGAGCCTTTAAACTATTGTTGTTTGAAGCCATCATGGAGTGCTAGCAGAAGTGTGGGAACTCAGTCTTGTTAGAGGAAGACTGCAGCGTCAAGACGAATGGTTGTAATCTCTCTTTGATATTAATATATGAAGCTATCGATTGATTTCCTACATGTTTTGTAATATTACATATTCATCCCTTAATGCTTCTTGACTCGTTAAGTAGGTTGAATTGCAATTTGTCTATTATTATGTTTGTGTGTTGTTGTTGTTTACGTGTTTTAGGAGCTTGAAGAAGGAAGCGAGAGATAGCTAGAGAAAGCAAGTGAGGACATCATCAAGTAGGATAAACGACCAAGAGGTAGGCCCTCTTGATTGATTCTAACCTAAGAAAATCTTCCATAGAATGTATCTGTTGTGGCTAGACCCATTATCGGGCTAGAGGAATTCGTTCGTGTCCGCACTTATAATTTTACTTCACCACAAGGGGTAGGAAATGAGGAGGATTTACCTCCTATAATTCCTCTTCCTTGTCCCATTCGAGTTTTGACCATGGTATTTGCCAAAATTCCTTGCTTTTGTCCTTTAATCCTGCATTAAATGAACATTAGACCACAAAGAAAAATATCCAACTCTAACTCATCTCATAAACAAAATATAATCAAAAGTATGCAATAAATTATGAGAATAGTTGGTTTGACTAGGCTAGGTGGTGAATTAAAGCTCATATAATTACCCAATGATGAGGCTCATCATTACCCCCTATTGAAAGTGTTGCTCATCCTTTGAGAAACTTAGTCAATATCCATGTCCTTCATGGCTCTGGTAGTCTCTCTAACATCCCATGCCTTTGCTGTGGTCTCTTCTTCTTGTTCATAAAATCCGGCTTTCTTTTCTACTTCCTCCCACTACCTCTTTTCTTCTTCTTCTTTTCTCCCTTCTAGTATCCCTAAGAGTAGTGGTGGACTAATTTTTAGGCCTATCCAATTGACCTTCAACCTTTGCATAGATTTATTATACATAGGTGTCCTATTGAGTGCCTCTCTCAACCTTTGAGGGGAGAGATATTCCCTTATCTTCAAGTTGTGTGGCAGTGTGTTCCATCTCCTTAGGCAAGCATGTATACTATCATATCCTAGCAGCCTAAACATGTCCTCAAAGTGTGAATTTTCTTACTCTTGGGTAGCAAGATATCTAGGTGCTAGCTTAGGATCATTTGCAATCAAATTATGGGAACTGATGAGGGCCATGTGATTTGATTAGTCAGCTTTGATTAAGAGAGGTTCAATCTTCTCTCTGGCCAATATTCTTTTCATCTCTACAGCTCTTGACTCCTCATGGTTCATCCATGAAGTCAAAGCCATTAATTGTATATCTCCTAGCTTGGCATTAGGGTCCCAAACATTCATGTCTGTGAGGGCCATGTTGTGCAAATAAAAATCAGCCATTTTAGCCCTATCCTCTAGTGTACTTTGATCACAAAGATAAATAAAATCCCTGTAGTCCTCAAATGGCATGGTTCCCCTCTGTGCTAGTGTCTTAATCTGAAACTGCAGCCATTGTTTTCTAAGGAAAAGAGCATAAGATTTAGCTAGCATCCTACACTGGATTGCCTCCAAGGAGAGGCTGGCCATACATGCTAGTTGGTTCTCTCTTTCTTGTAGTTGTCCCCTCTGCCATGCATTTTCTCTCTCAAGTCGACTTCTCATTATAGCTTCTCTGTCCCTTAAGCCACTTAGCTCTTTGCCCATTTCTTTGAGTTTCTCTTCCATGTGCCCAATTTCTTCCACCCCCTTTGATTTGTCGATCTACATCCATCAGTGGGTTTTGACCCTCTCCTTCTCAAGCTCAAAGAACAATGGGATGGAAATTTTTTTAGGTATTACCCTACCTCCTTCAATAAACTGGTAATAGGAGTCTAGGTTAGGTTGGGGGCTGGGTTCCTTTGTGTCTGGGTCTTCCTTCTTAGTTTCTTGCTGCTCCCCTACCTTGCTTTCCAATTTTTGTGTCTCCTATAGTTTCAACATAGTATCCTATAGGACTGTTTTTGCTTCCTGTAGGTTTTGCTGTGGATCCTGTAGGATTAGCTTACCCTTTGAGGAAGTTGTTCTAGTAGAAGGCCTCCTTACATAGGTGATAGGTGAATTAGGGGAAGGAATTTTGTATTTTTGTGTAGGGAATCTTCAACCTCAATAGGAATTTTTGTTGATGTTTGTGGCTTCCCCTATTTTATTCTTGTGCTCTTTCTTGTTCTGAAATATAGTGGGGTTTGCCTCCTCCTTTTCCTTTTTGCTTGACTAGGGTGCTGAGAGCAGTGAGGGTAGGTACTGCCCCTCTCTTAGTGGCCTCTGGAGACATCCTAGGTGACTCCTCCTTGTGTTATTTCCCTTGTGTTTTATTGCCTTCTTCTTCTCTGTTTTTCCTGTCTTCTTCCTCTTGTGGATCTTCATCATCTATATCAGTTTCCTCCTTAATTTCCTCCTTTATTTCTTCATCATCCTCCTTCTCTTCTCCCTCTTCTTCTTTAGTTTCATCATGTTCCTCTATGTCAGCTTCTTTTTCATCCATCTCATCCTTATCTTGCTCTGTATCTTCCTCTTCCTATTTTGCCTCCTCTTCACTAATAGTAGGACTAACATCATAAGTTAGGGCTTTAATGTCATCCTCTGCTGGAAAGTCTCTGAAGACTAACCATGTTATAGGGATTCTAAGGTTTTGGAGGGCATCTTCAATGAGGATCCTAATCAACCCATGGTGAGCCAATTTTTGGTAATTTCCTTCCTTCACTTTGTTGCTAGAGTCTATGATTGATTGCAACAAGAAATAGGGTAAGTTGAGTCTTTGGTGAGGTGGTGTTTCTATCCCAAACCTTAATTACTCAAGGATCCTGAAATGATAGCCATAAAAAACACTATATCTACCCTCACATGAGATGTATTTGATGAGTTGGTATCCTAATTCACTCCATGGGTATGGCAGACTGTCCCTCCTTACTCCATTTTTGTCCTCAGTGGGTGCTTCACCTTCTAAAAAGAATTTCCTTTTTTCCACCTCGCTGTCTCCTTTGTCTTCTTTTCTCCATGGAATTCCTAGGGGGATTTTGGTGACCCTGCTAATGATCTCTGGGGTGAGATCTATAGTGAGACCCCTTACTACAATAGTGGCATGGACACTCATACCCTATGAATTTTTCAAAAAACCCCATCTAGTTGTGTCTTGTAAATATTTCAAGCACTTGGGGGTGTTGTTGTATTCTCATAGTGTTTGTGGACTCTCTTCTATTAAACCCTCTTGTCATCTTGCTAGTGAAGTTTGAGGAGAAAATGAGAGGGTTGACAAAAATTTTCAAATGCGGGAGAAAAACAGAGTTGACTATGTATGTAATTTACTTCTCATAGTTGGTAAATTCACTAGATTTTAGAGTATCTATGGTGTATTTTCTTGTAAAGGGGGATGAAATTTTAGACTCTACCTCTTTAGAATGGTTGCAGTGGCCAATTCCCATGATATCCCCTCTCAAACTCTTCTCTGCCTATCTTGTAGACTGTCTTTGTGTATCATGTAGACTGTATCTTGTAGGAATTCCTATGCATGCTCCTGTAGGAATTCCTGTGTAGAACGATGGATCTTTGCTTCCAGTAGGTGGCCTGGGTCATGGGAGTGACTTGAGTGAGGGAGTTTTGAGGAGGTGAAATGCATGAATGCATGGGAACGATGTTTATTTCCCTTTATGGTGTTTTGGGGTGAGGTGGTGTGTTGGCAGCAAAAGTAAGTTTCCATTTTTGGAATGTTGGTACCTACTACCACCTCATCATTTCCCTCTCCTTGTAATCAGCTCCCACCTCGTAGATCTGTAGTTTAACTGCTTTTTGTCCTACTCCTTCTCTGTCTTTGAGTTGACTATAGCCACGTGTGAGAGGACACCCAATTCTGCATGTGCTAACTAAATGAAGGTGGCCAAGTTAACTAGCCACCTTTTCACTTATAAACCAATTATCTTGTAACCCTTATAACTTTTGACTACATGATGCATATGAGTGGGCGAGCGGGATACTTGTGTTTTCGATGCCATGCTGCAGTTGTCGAAGACTAAAGGTGGTGCATTATTTATTTGTTGAATGCCATTCTTCCCCCTCCTCTTGTTGCCTGCTAATGGTTTCTTTGCTTTTGCAGGTATCTATGGTTGAAGATCTGATGCTGCTACTGTTGTGGAGCTCCTGTATCATTGTAGTGAAGAATTATTGCTAGTGTGATTGGCATTTTGTGGGATAAGTTGCTATAGGATTTCCTATAGGATGTCCTGTAGCTACTTCTCCCTCAGAGTTGTTTAATCATGTTCCTGGCGAGGTTTGTGAGGACGGTGTAATGAATGGAAAGGAGTAGAAGTGTGTAGAGAAAAGGATACTCAGGTAATTCTCTTACTCCTCTCTATTTTCCTTGTTTTTTTTAAAGACTGGCAAAAACTGTTGAGACTGATTTTTTTTGTTTTGAATTGTGAGTGCACGGATGATGATGGTGGATGAGGTGAGGTGTTAGATCATGCATAGGGTGAATTTTAGGGACCTAAAAAACATATCATGTGCCCTCAGATTTCTTCCTATAGGTTTTCCGGGTCACTGTAATTCCTACAGGATCATCCTGTAGGTTTTCAGGGGATCCTGTAGAAAATACAGTCTTCGCATAAATCAAAGCAATGGAGTGGAAAAATGATATAAATGATGGAGGGATGCATGGTAAGGAGTGGAGGAGATGAATATGTGCGAGGCAGGGTTCCCTTTGGATCCTCTTTTTCTCCTTGTTTGCCTTTCTCGCTCACCTGCAAATGACAATTATATATTTTTCTCTCTTTTTTTTTGTTTTTTGTTTTTGAAAAACAACTAGGCCACCTCAGAGAGGTTTTCACCCTAGTTGTTTTCCCTGGGCGCCTCAAGGGAGGTTTTCACCCAGGGATATTCTTATTTTTTCTTGTCTTTTCTCTTATTTGTTTCTTTTTTTTCATCATTGGGCCACCTCACAAGGTTTTCAACCCAAAGATGGGACTCAGGCGCCTCATGGAGGTTTTTACCTGAGTCCTTATTCTTTTTTCTTTTTTTATTTTTTTTAATGACTTGATGAGGGAGGAGCTTGAACTTGCTTCACCATCATCATTTTTTTAGTGATATTATCAATGAATTCTTGTTTTGATAAAGGTCTCTTGTACATTTTCAATCGATGCCCATTAACAAGAAAAGGAATGGCTTCTTCATCTATAGTTCTGATTTGCACTGAACCATTATCATGGCATCTTTCCACAACATATGGTCTGAGCCATCTTGTCCTTAACTTTCCCTTGAAGTCTTTATACCTAGAATCATATAACAATGCCCAATCACCCTCCTGAAATTGCTTCTCCTTAATATTTTTATCATGCCAGATCTTCCTCTGAAGTTGAACTATCTCTGTATGTAGGAGGGCCTGCATTTTGAATTCATCCAAGCCATTCAATTGGAACAATCTCTCTTTCTATGCATTGCTGAGATCCAAATCTAGTTGGGCTGCCATCCTTAATGTGTTATATTCAAACTCAATGGATAGCAAGGCATTTTTCCCATAGACTAGCTCATAGGGTGTAAATCTAGTGGTGGTCTTCCATGTGGTATTATAGGCCCAGGTGGCCTCAACTAGTCTTTTTGCCCAATCCTTCCTGTTGCTTCTCACTACCTTGGTTAAGATTCACTCCAGTGCCTTGTTGGTCACCTCCACTTGCCCATTAGCCTGTGGGTGATAGGGAGTGGAGGTCCTATTCTTGATTTTGTGATGGCTGAGCAGGTCTTCAATCATGTTGGAGGTAAACTGACTACCTTGGTTTGTGACTAGCTCTCTAGGGTACCCAATTTTTTAAAATACATTCTCCCTTAGGAATTAAGCCACCTCCTCTTTTGTTGCTACCTTAATTGCCTTGGTTTCAGCCCACTTAGTCAAATAATCAATGCACACAATAATGTATTGTTTTTGCTTTGAAGGAAGGTTGATAGGCCCAATGAAGTCCATGCCTTACTTGTCAAATGGCTCGAAAGTCACTTGAGGCTATAGGGGAATTTCATCTCTTGGTGTATGCCTTCCCATCCTCTAGCATCGATCACACTGACTAGTGTACTTTTTCACATCCTGATGAAGAGTGGGCCAATAATAGCCTACTTGTAGCACTTTGAATGTTGTCCTCTTTGCTGCAAAGTGACCTCCATAAGGCCCATCATGACAGGTCAGAAGGATGTCAAAGACTTCCTCTTCCTTGACACACCTTCTCAAGATTTGATCTGGGCCAAGTTTGAAAAGATTGCCACCAATCCAAGTGAAGGGAGTGCTTTTCCTGACTATCTTGCTCTTTTCTTTGGAGGGCAAGTTTGGTGGGAACTGTGCTGATACCAAATAGTTTTCTATATCAGCAAACCATGGAGAGAGAACTGAAATAGCAAACAAATGCTATCTGGTAATTGGTCATCCACCATTCCTTCTTCACTTGCAGGCACATTTACCCTAGATAAAAAGTCTGCAACAACATTTTTCTTACCAATCTTATCAACAAGGGTTAGATCAAACTACTGTAATAAAAGCAACCATCTTATAATTCAAGCAATCACATATGAATTGTTCATTAAATATTTGATTGCAGCATGGTCAGTATGCACAAATGTTTGATAGCCTGTAATGTAATGCCTGAATTTGTTTAATGAATGCACAATAGCCAGGAGTTCCTTTTCGGTCACTGTATAATTTAGCTCAACCTTTGACAAATTCTTACTGATAAAATAGATGGCAAAAGGTAGTTTTTCCTCAACTTGACCTAGAGCTGCTCCTATGGCTTTATGTGAGGCATCAACATGAATATGAAAGGAGAGGGCCCAATTTGGGCCTCAGAGAATTGGTGCAGTGGTTAACTTACCCTTTAGAATGTTTAAGGCATCTTGGTAGCTTTTTGTCCATATAAACTCAGAATTTTTGGCCAACAACCCAAATAAAGGGGAGGCCAATTTGCTGAAGTCCTTTATGAACCTTCGGTAATATCCAACTATCCCTAAGAAACTTTTGACATCTCTCTACTTTTGAGGAGGTGGGACCCTTTGGATGATGGCAATTTTGTTCAAGTCCACCTGCAATCCTTGCTGAGATATTGAATAACCTAGCACGGCCCCTTCAATCATTAAGAATTCACATTTTCAGTATTGAGAGACAAGTTCATTTCGATGCATTTGTGCATTACTTTACCTAGGTTAGTCAAGGCTTCTTGAAAATCACAACCATAAGGTGTAAAATCATCCATATAAATTTCCACCACATCATGGACTAATTTGGTGAAAATACTCAAGACTACTCTCTGGAAAGTGGCAGGAGCATTGCATAGGCTAAAAATAAGGAACCTATAAACAAAAGTACCCCAAGGACAGGTGAATGTGGTCTTATACTGGTCTTTTGGGCAGATTTGGATTTGGTTGTACCCGCCGAATCCATCTAGGAAAGAAAAAAACTTTTTCCCTACCAGGCCATCTAGCATTTGGTCAATGAAGGGTAGAGGAAAATGATCCTTCTTTTTGGCTTTGTTCAACTCCCTGTAATCGACACAAATCCTACACTTACCATTTTTCTTGGGAACTAACTAAAGGGGAGACCCACTCACTGTCGGAGATAGGGTAAATAAATCCTGCGTCTAGCAGTTTTTGTAGTTCTTCTTTGACTATATCTTTAAGAGTTGAATTCATCCTCCTTTGTGATTGACGGACTAGATTGCAACCTTCTTTGATCTATATGTGGTGAGTACACACTGAGGGGTGTACTGCCTTCATTTCCTTGTAACTCCAAGCAAAGGCTTCTAGGTTTTCCTTTAACATGTTGCATAGCTTCTCCTTTTCAAGAGCAGAAAGAGATGGATTAATTTTCAAGGTTTTCTTTGGGCAGAATTCTATGGTTTTGACATGGAGTGGGTTCAAATCGACCAAGCATAAGTCAATTGGATGATTGTTCTAGGTTTCCCTTACTTCTTCTTCTAATGGTAATGAACCAGGACTTGGACTTTGGAGCAGGTGTTCAATAAAGTGATCTTCATCTTGCTATCCTCCTCCCATGGTCACTTCTAAAGCATAAAGTTGGGTGCAATAAACCTCATCTTCTTCCTCCTCCTCCAACCATAAATGTAAATCTTGCTCTAGAGACGGTTGAGCAGGAGGGTATAGGACTAACAGCTTGGACATATGCCTATTCTTGATGGTCATATTCTCAACTCTACAACTGATGTAAGCATTGATTGTGGCCAAACATGGCCTCCCAAGGATGAGAGGATAACCAGTAAGCTTAGCCTTAGGGTTGAGAACTAGAAAATCTACAGGGTACTCCCAAGAGTCAATGGAGACCATCACATCCTCCACAATTTCCTCAGGGGTTACTGTGGAACGATTTGCAAGTTGCAGAACTGTTGTGGTCTTACTCAATGACTCTTATAGGTTGAGCTTGAGCATGGTGTCCTTGGTCATCACATTAATGGCAACCCCAAGACCAATTAGAGTGTGTGGGACAGTGGTGCCATTGATGTGCACATCTACGATCGGGCTTCCAGGGTCCAAATATTTTGGACATATTACCTACCCCAACATTAAGTCAGACAGCTTCCCAATGACATTAATGGTAGGGGCATCCCTTTTTCGCCCCCCTGGGCGTTTGAAGCATTTCTCCTTAATCAACTTATTGTAAATGGGAACATCTTTTATTGCCTAGAGAAGGGGGATCTTTACACATAGATTTTTCAATTCTCCTAGGAGTTCATTTTCTTCTAAGGTAGGCTGGAGTGGTTGGGATAATCTCTCAAGAAGGGGTGGATTTACTTTAAGGTTTCTTTCCTCTCTTTCTTCCTCAACCTCCCTAGGTATAGGGGGAGGTTGGTTATCCGAGATAACTTTACCAGATCTCAAGTTAATCTCATGGATTTCCACATCATAAGTTGGATATGATGTCTCTCCACTGTATACTTGCTAGGCCTACCTATTGTTCAGGTTCAGATTTGGTTGGGCAGGCATCTAGGGTTGCTTGGGTGGAGAAAAGTGTAGGAGTTGTGGTTGGGCAGGTGGTGGAGGCAATAGAGCTGGAGAATTGTTGTATTGGGGCTTCCACCCCTAGAGTGGTGTATTCCACTGAGGTTGTGGTAGAGCGTAAGGTTGAGATAAGTGGCTGGATGGTTGGGAATGATACTGAGATGCATAGGACCATGGAGGGGGTGTAGACTAGGAAGGATGAGCAAGGGGTCCCCAAGAAGTTACACCTGTGGTTTGGTTGGGGTTGTAATATGCATGGATGACCCTTGCATGCCCTACTGGTATGGTCTAGGCCCAGGAGGTCTCCTTTGGTTAATGTAGCAAAGCTGCTCAGTGATCCCTTCACCTCCTTGATATACAGCTTTAAGTCTGGGTAAAGAAGGGAACTTGTCTATGGAGTGGTTTTCTTCACAGACCGAGAAAATTTCAATACAGTTTAATGGACATTCATTCCTAGGATGCCTCCTGGTGCATCTAGGAAAAAATATGGCCAAGGCTCTATCTGCTTCCTCTTGATTCCTTTTAATGTTCATGGTGTCCATTTGCAAGGAAAGGGTTTGCAACATCTCACTTTTGAAATCTTCCAGCATATTTCCAATTCACCCTTGATGGATGAGTTGCAAGATGATGTACTGGCCATAAGTTGACTACCCCTACCCATTTTCCTAGCTACTCTAGAATGGTTTCTAAAGATAGTCTTGATATCCTCATAGGGTAATTGGTATATATATCCTCCTGCTAATAAGTGTAAGGTATCGAGAAGGTCTTCTCTTACTCCCCTGAGCAGGACCAGCTTTAGTGACTTAGGGTCAAGTATGCACTTCGCCCTTTTGTAACTGAGCTAGAATCTTTCTTCGTAGTCTTCTAAGGATTCATCATGGCCTATGGTCATCCTGAAAGTTTCTTCTTTAGTATCCTCTAACCTACAGTAGCCCCAATATTTATTTTTAAAGGCTTGCTACATCTAAGCCCAAGTTGTGATGCTATCTCCAGGTAAACCCATGAACCAACACAATGCTGAATCCTTGAGGGTAGATGGAAATAGTTTTAACTTTTTCTCATCATCTGTATAGTCATAGGTTCAGCATATAACAAAAAACTCAAATAGGAAAATGTCAGGGTCCTCTGTGGTTAGGCCATGGAAATGAGGTAGGGCAGAGGGGCTTATATTTTTCATCTTAGTGTCCCCGTTGGTTTCCCTGATGGGAAAGACACCCTCAACTCTCTCTCTATTCCCTATATCATTTCATTTTTCAGACATTGGTTCAGTAGGAATGGGTTCCTCTTCTTCTTCTTCTTCCCCTGTAGGTTCTTCAAATATGTCAGGTTTCTCACCTAAAGGTTCCCCCAGTTCATAACCACCGAAAAAGAGAGAAGTTTGGTTGTTGGATGCAGTGGGGGTATTTGGCAAAAATTTCCCTAAGTTGTCCCTATTCCTACAAGACATGAAAGTAAATGTTTTTGGGTTGGTTTTGTAAATTTTTTTAAACTGGAAAGTACTTTGCAAAAATAAAATTACTAATTGAATGAAAATCACTGACATAATGAAAATTCTACTCGTTGAATTGAAATCCTACTTGCAGGCTGGAAAGAAAAGTAGAAAATGAAAAATAAAAGAAAGGAAGCAACTAGATTACTTTTGCAGAAATAAACTAACAACATAATATTGAAGACAAGAAATAGAAGAAAAAAAAGCAGTAATCACATTCTACTCAGACAGCTCCCCAGCAACGGTGCCAAAAAGTGATGAGTGCCAGTATTGCAGCAAGGATGTTGCAACTCCTGGGCTACCAAGTTTACTTATCAACCTAGGGTTTGTACAAACTTGGAGGTGACAGTGCTATATACACAAGTGAAAGTAAAGGTCCTGCCTGTTGTCACTATTTTTCCAGCGAGAGACCCCGGGGATTCCAAGCTAGACTTATATAGAGTCAAAAGAAGCTTGATTCTTTGATGGAAGAAGAGCAAATCTACTCTAAGAGAGCTACTGTCATGCGGAAAGAGTCGATTTTGCGGACAAAACCGACCTCCCTAGAAGCAAAGGCTTTCTAGTGACAAACAAGACAAATAAACACTACCTTTCTCTAAACATGCATTTAGAATACAAGTAATCAGGTGATTATAACATACCTTTAGTCCAACGCTTTGTAGTAGTCCAACCTCGCTGATCCGGATGAGCTCCTCCTTCTCTTCGAAACCTGCATTCACTAACAAGCCAAAAGATTAAATAACACCTGATAAACTTATAAAATAACACATATCCATCATACAGACCAAGGAGTATATGAAACAAATCATGAATAACAATCTGTTGAGAAAAATGAGTTCATTTGTATTAAGTGGAAACAAAAGAAACCATTACAACCTGAGCCTTGGTGTTGTGCAGGTCCCTCCTAGGGTCTAGCAAGAGTTTTCCTTTACTTTGATCAGCTCACCCACTTCCAAATAAGGCTAGGAAAGGATGGGAATCTCTCCTCTCAAGCTTTACAAGGGAGTCCTAATTCTAGCAGCATCTACCCTTAGGAATGTTCAGCGTTCAACCTCCCCTCCCTCTAGCCCAATGCCTGTATTTATAGTGTTCTAGAGGAAGTTAATCAGGTCCACCATCAATGGGATAAACCCCTCTTTGGATGGGATAGCTCCCCTCTTGATGGGATAAGTTCCTCTTTCATAGGGATACATGAACCATCTGGAGGCGCTCCATACACGTCAAACAAGCTTCTAGAATGCTCTAGAAATGACCACAAGTAACTTTTTTGGAGTGAAACTTGCACCTTTTGACCTTTACAGGAGTATGCACCCTCCCCTTTACAGACAGAGCGTACAAGTATGCAGGTATTGTGAACTTGGGGTGCGTACACGCAGGTAAGGCTAAGAGAAACTGCGTACCCAGAGATATATAGATTTTTAAAGACTTTCTCTCTTTCTTGGAGTTTGACATGGAGAGCAGAGGTATGAGACTTGCCAAGGAGGATAGTATGATAGTTGATGGAGCCATACTAACTGCAAATAGTCATGGTGACAAATTTTAGTGTAACAGATTTCCCTCTAAAGTGCGAAGCCTGTAGTAGATAAGGGTTTCATATCATTTAGGAAGGGTGAAGTACTTTATCATTTCAAGGATTATCTTGTGGAGAGCCCAGTCGGAACCTGCAAGTATTCAACACAAAATACATATATAAGATCATATCATCGCTGAGGTAGGCATTCCCATACTCAGATTACTTTAACTAAGAAACTATCTACTGCTCCGATACAGGAATGATTTTGCAGTACATCATAATCATAGACTTTGTAGACACAGTATGGGTGCAGCCATCTGTTTATGATTAGTCTATTCTATAATGAATACAAAACTCCTCACAGCATGGATGGTGGAAACTAGATCCAGGGTCTTCATTTCTACTTCCCGAAAAGGTACGATTCTATCCATGCGAATAAATGAGTTGATGTCGAACATGGTAGAAACCACTTGATTACTAGTTAATGATGTAAACTGTTAACAAGTGTGAGAGAGACCACCAGTGATGTCAATGGTTCTCAAAGTACCCAGTACAAACAATGAGATGTGAATGAATGAGTTGATGTTGAACATTTCACGGAATCCTTCGATCGAAAGTCAATGATGTAAACCGTCGTCAAAGGCGAGAAACCTGCCATTGATGCATGCAGATTTCAAGGTACTGACGATTTCTAGGTCATCTTTCTAGATAATGTGCTGATGTTGATAGAAAGCGACCCGTTGCAGGCAAGCCCACAATACAAAATCATAGATCAAGTTGAAGAAATGTAGCTGTAAGGACTGACTCAGGGATGGTCAAGATGGATGACGGGTATTTTGCAGATGAATGGTTTATATGCAGTGACCTCTTGAACACATAACGACACAACAGATGGCTTGGTGACATTTGACCCAAAGTTAATACCCAGCTGAAGACTTTCAATGTGGTTTGATCAACTGTGAGGCAAAGGATTTCCCAACCCAGGTGAATGAAAAGTGTCGTGTTCAAGAGTGGTGATAAGGCTTCTTCTGAGACAAAGGATAACAAATAGGTTCATTTTTCTCTCTTTTCCCCCACCATTTCTGGCAAGTACCTCTTTATTTTTTACAAGCTTGAGGAGGATAACATATGCTTGATTATAAGCTCATCCTTCGGATGAGTCCAACTTAGTTTTGATTCGAACCCTAAGAAGGAGTGGTCCGTTCCTGTTTGTAATCGAACAGGTCCTTTAGTGTGAAATTTTAACGAGTCCAGTATAGGAGAAACTCGGCGTTTTTCAATTTTAGAGAGTTTGAAAAACTTAAGAAGACTCCAGGTTGAACTTTTTCGTAAATTTGTGTCTCCCAAGCCCGAAAAAGTATAAAATAATACTTGAGAGAACCGCTTGATCTTGCGACCAAGGAGTACTTTCATGATTAGTGTCTTTGACCTGAAAAGTAAAAAGCGATCAAGGACACGTCGTTTTATTTCCAGTATCAAATTTGAAACGACAAAAATCCGGCAATCTTTTCCTGTTTTTACGGTCAGAAAAGGGCTATAAGGGGACCGTCTTTTAATTCCGTTTTAACGAGTGTAAAAGAAATGCTCGGCAATATTTTCATGTTTTAGGAGTCAGAAAAGGGCTTAAAAGATGACTCTGATATTTTTGTTTGTAAAAAATGACATTTTCCCTGAAAATCCTTTTATCCTGCGCAAAAACCAACACATTACTCATACTTGTTTAAAGATAGATAAAAATACTTGAAAAATACCTTTTCATGGTGGAAAATAAACAAATTTGACATTCATTTACTCAAAAAACCTATAAAAAGGGCTTTTACCATTTCATTTTTACCATTTTACTGTTGAGGAGAGAAAAAGGGCTTTTGGCAAGAAACTTCCCGTGGACATTGCGGAGAATCCGACCGTCGAAACCGAACGTCGTCTCATCAGGTATTCTACAACATCCTCCCTTGCATTTCCATCCGTTTAGAATTTGTTTTTAGGCTTTAGTTTTATTTTTTGGAGGCCTTGGGGGTTTCAAGGTCCGCTTTTCGGGGTACGCAGGTGCCCCATGGGTGACCTGTGTACCCCGACATTTTCTCAGTTGGGAAAATACCGGGTGTACGCAGCTTGCCTTAAGAGAACCTGCGTACATACGCCTTGTCTCTAAAGGCGGGCTGCGTACACCGCGGAGTGGATTTTTAAACTCCAATTTCTCCAAAATGAACCAAAAACTTTCAATTTTATGGACTCTAACAGATGTTTTATGGTGTGTAGATTGCCCACCATGCTTGATTGGCGCGAGAGAGAACACGAAGATGTTGATTTGGCCGCGATTAATCATCAACCTTCCATTGATGCTTTGAAGGCATGCGGTCTTTACAAATACTGGGCCATACCTGGCATGAGGGCCCAGGTGCGCTTTCTAGAGTGGCTGGTCGAAAGGTGGAACGTTCAGGATCAGTGTTTCTACATTGGAGGGCACCAGCTCGAGATAGAGCCCTCTGATATTTACTTTCTCACTGGTTTGCCCAAGAGGGGCGAACAATTGACTCTGTCCGGGACTAGGCCGGGTGGCCAGTCCATTGCTAGTCTCCGACTAGAGTGGTGTAATAACCAAAACCAGGATAAGGGGATAGAAATAAAAAAGATATCAAGACTTGAACTTATGGTAATTGCCTTTACAGTTACCAGACTTTGCGGGGCTGCCGCTTTGCACATTGCCACTGGATCCCAGATGCGGATGGCGATTGATTGCTATCCGGGCACCATTTTCAACTGGTGCGATGCTGTGTTGGCCAACTTAAAGGGCCAACTGACTAGGACCAAAAACGGACAGCTGAAGACTTTTGGATATGGGCCTTTAGTTGTGAGTTTTTCCCTAGAGAGGGTTCCAATGTTGATCCCACAGCAGCTCACTGTTGAGGTTAGGCCTCCCCGAGAGCCTAAGTTGATGCGATGGGTTGTTGTGATAGCCCGTCATCCTGACGAGGGCACAGAGGTTGTCCGATTTAGACCGGAATATTTTCACTGGTTAGAGAACCAGGTCTTCTCGATTCAGGATTTTCCGTATGCCAGAGTTGATTTTCGCGGAGATCTGGACATGATTCTTCCACTGGGAGAACAGTGGGATGACACAGGTACTTCATTTTTCACAAGTTTTTAAATTATTTACATTTTTTCGTTTTTATATCGTCTCAAAACTGACAGTGACAATTTTCAAAATGCAAATGTAGGCCCACAGCGTCCGGCCAATCTCCGGCATTTCGAGAGGAGAGTACTAGTTGCACCAGCACCGGCCCCATAGGATGCGGCCACAGAGACCTTAGCTGAGTTGGAACAAGACCTAGAGCGTCTTACGGCAGACATACCAGAGACGAATATAGACGATATTCCTATCAGACTTCAGTGCTATGTGGTCGCAGTCCCAGGACCTTTTAGGAGGTTCTTGTGTAGGGTAGCCCGTGCAGTGGTGTCGTATAGAGAGCACCACCAGTGATTGGATGGTCACTTTTGTAGACACATGTGACATTTTGGTTTTTTGTACTTATCATTTTTGCCGATCATAAGGTGTTTTTCAACCTATGATCGAAGACGATGTATTTTTTGACACACTCCTATCTATATATATCATTATTACCGGCTTATCTTGTTAAACATGTGTGATGAAATGTTTTTAAATTTACATGTATGATTATCGCAAATGTCTGTCTAACATTCGAGAAGCAATTGCATCTGCTAATGTATTTAAAGACCTTGGAATATGCTGATATTCAATGTAATCAAATTCACGTTCCAAGAGGCGCACTCTCAAAAATAACCTTAATAACACTGGATTTCTAATGGCATATACTCTATTAAGCTGTAATACAACGAGTTCAGAATCTAACCTCACTATCAAACTCTGAATCCGAAACGAAATAGATTCAGACAATAACTCAATCACTGCACTGTATTCTGCAATGTTGTTTGTTGTTTGACCAAGGCTCACCCCATGCATAGAAACTAACTCGTCAGAGGGCGAATAGATAACCCAAGCTGCGGAAGAGATATTCCATGTACTACGACAAGCACCATCAGCGAATCCAATGTACGTTTGGAGAGGCATCGACATCTGCAATATCAAGAGTAAAACCAAGATAAGCCAGAATAACGACGAAAACACACTCTCTAAGCTAAGCACACTGTCTATACAAACAAACACACCAGCTAGAAAGAAAAAACTAACCTAACTAAATCTCCATACCCATCATTTAAGCATAATACCTCTTTAGGTAAAGTCCATTTCTGGGTTTACCCAAAGAGTCCCCATCAAAATCTACCAGCTCATAGACCCCTTTTGCTAGCTTTCGCTTGACAATGTAGGGCCCATGCCACATAGGAAAGAATTTTCCAGCACCTAATTTATCGTTAGCTTGATCATATAATAGCACTAGGTCTCCTTCTGAAAAATTTCGAGGGGTCACGTTGCGATCATACTGAGCTTTCATCCATTTTGCGTGAGTCTCGATTGCCAATGCAGCATCACGTCGAGTCTTATCTAATTGAGCTAAGTATAATAGACGCTTCTCCTCTTCGGAAGTAGCTGGAAGTAATTCGACAGCCATTTGAAGTGACGGGATTTCGCATTCAATGGGCAGCACTGCTTCCAAACCATAAACTAGTTGGAAAGGAGTGAACCCTGTTGATGTTTTCACTGAGGTTCGGTACGCCCAAAGCGCGGAAAATAACATGTTGTGCCAATTCGACCGATGAATACCAATGATTCGTCGGATCATGATAACTAAAACTTTGTTGATGGACTCAACCAGGCCATTGGCTTGTGGATAATAAGGAGTTGAGCTATCGTGACGCAAACCAAGCTGGCCTGTAAGTTCTGTCATCATAACGTTTCGAAAATGGCGCCCATGGTCAGTGATTATCGCTTGTGGGACACCAAACCTAGAAATAATGTGATTGAATATGAAAATCGCAGTTGTCTTGCTGTCTGCCTCGAATGTAGGCATCGCCTCGACCCACTTAGTAAAATAATCAACCGCAAGGATGATATACGCATGCCCCCGACCGAGTGAGGGTTACATGTAATAAAATCGATACCCCATTTAGCAAAAGGACCAACGGCAATTATAGGGTGGAGAGGAGCAGGTGGTGCGCGCATCTTGCGATCAAACACTTGACAGTTGTGGCATTTCCGGACCGCAATAATACAGTCTTTAAACAAGGACGACCAGAAGTAGCCGACGCGCAATATCTTTTGGGCTGTGGCATACCCAGACATATGACCGCCACACGCTCCAGAGTGACAGTCATTCAAAACCCTTTTAGCTTCCTCATGAGTTAAGCAACGACGAAAAATCAAGTCCACCCCACGGCGATAAAGAGTATCTCCAATAATTTTGTATTGTTGGGACTGGAATCGAATTTTCCGACGTTCCGACTTTGAAACTTCGGGCCGAAAGGATTGGGTTTGGAGATAGACAATTATATCCCCATACCACGGATCTAAAGTGCTGATGAGAAACAAAGATTCGTCCGCAATGGGTTCCTCTGCCACAGTTTCCATGTCAGCACGCGGGAAATCACACATCAACTCTGCAAAAACTAAAGATTTCTTAGACTTAGACTTTTCAAACTCCAAGTCGAACTCTTGCAGGATAATGATCCATTTAGAGTACTTGCCCCTAGCAATTGTTTAGTCAAAATGTAGATCATAGGGTTGCAATCCGAAATGACTGTAGTTTTACGGAGAAGAATGTAGCGACGAAAAAATTAGACAGCTTGAACGACTGCCAAGGCCAATTTCTCCACATGTGAATATTTGAGCTCAGTGGGATTTAACGTCCGACTAAGGTAATAGATCACATGTTCCGTTCCGAATTCATCTTCCTGTACTAAGACCATTCCAATGGTGGAATGAGCGGCGACGAGGTACAAAAAGTAATCCTGGTTGTAGTTGGGAGGATGCAGCAACGGTGCATGGGTCAACGCGTGCTTGAGTGCATCAAAAGATTTCTGAGCTATCTCATCCCAAGAGAATTGAGCGTTTTGTTTCAACAACCTGGTAAAACCTTTGGTAATCTCGGCGTAGTTAGGAATGAATCGGCGTAAAAAGTTTGCTTTCCCTTGCAAACTTTGGAGTTGGCGAAGACTCGAAGGAGGAGGCAATTTGATGATAGCTTCTACCTTCGAGGGATCGACGCGGATGCCGGCTTTTGAAACTACAAATCCCAGCAATCGTCCCACTTCTATGCAGAAGACACATTTGTGTGGGTTCAACCGTATACGATAATGCCTACACCTCATAAAAATTGCTCGTAAATGGACAAGGTGATCAGCTCGATGTAAGGAGTGAGCGGGCAAATCATCGAGATACGGTTGCACAATGTGTTTGATGTCATGAAATGCATAAGACATCGCCCTTTGAAAAGTGGCTCCGGCATTCTTAAGCCCAAAAGGTAATTTGCAATAAGCAAATGTCCCCCATGGACAAATGAAAGCCGTTTGGGGTTGATCGGCAGGTAGAATATTGATTTGGTTGTAACCGGAAAAACCGTCCATAAAGGAAAATATTTCACTGCCGGCACAATCATCAATTATTTGATCGATATAGGGTGTTGGATAGTTGTCCTTGGGACAAGCACGATTGATATCCCTATAGTCGATACATATTCTTATTGTTCCTTGTTTTTTGTTAACCAGAACAATATTCGATACCCAATCCGTTAACGGGATCGGATAAATGAAACCTGCTTTCAACAGCTTCTCAACTTCTGCTTTAATCGCAGCCGCTTTTCGTGGGTGAATCTGACGCAAACGTTGCCGGACGGGTTTAGCGTCCGGGTAAGTCTTGATCTCATGGACAACAATGGCGGGATCAATTCCTGGCATTTCCTCATAAGACCAGGCAAACACGTCGCGAAATTCTTGAAATAGGGCCTTGTATGTCTGAATTTCGTTATCTGAACACGAGGCACCTATATGAATGTGCTCAACAATTCCGGGCTTGACTGAAATGTCAATGGGAATAGTGCGAGAAATGTTTCCCAAATTCAGCTCTGAATCAGGATGTTTCATTGGACTCTGAGCTTCTTTGACATATTCAGCTGTAAAGATTGATGAGAAATCGTTTTCAAAACGATCATCCTCAGGTAAAAACGAAGATCTATGATGGAGATCTTCCCATGGTAAATCGTCTACGCACAGGACTTCACAAAGTTGTTCGTCAGATGACACAACTTCGGGAAACGTTATTAACTCCGAGGTTGACGCGAAAAGGGATTCCTCACGGACCACATTCATTTGGTCGCTTTTGGTTGAACTCGGCCGGTAAAAGACTGCACGGCTTCATAGGCAATTTCATATGGACTCAAAGGCATTGCATCACCAAATGAGTCTATCTCAGATTCAGAAGGAACGATCCAAGGATCGTCATAAACAATGGTGTCTGAAGTAATCATATGAATAGATGCAAACGAAGACACGGTGTTGATTGGAGGAAAAGGAAAAGTTCCCAGTAAACCGGCATCTTTAACTAATCCTACGCCAACATCCTTGTAAGGGATAGTCGTTTTACCGACATGCTGGATACTCTATGAAGAGGCTGGGTCGGACGAAAAGTAAGCCAGCTGGTCTATGGTTACGATCTTGCGATTATGTGGAAATTTTATTACTCTGAAGACCGATGAAACGACCGCTGTCATAGCGTAAGACCAACTTCGACCCAAAAGAAGGTTGTAGTCTAGAGGGGCATCAACCACCTCCACATCTAGACTAACGGTTTTTCCTTCAACCCCTATAGGCAAATCCTGTAGAATGCCAAACGGATGGAACCCACGGCCATCAAAGGAATTAAGAATTGTCGGGGATTGATTTAGTGAAGGAGAACCAAGCGATCTCCAACACTGTATCGACATAATACACGTGGAAGCTCCCTCATCAATTACAGTCTAATGAATAGGCCTGTTTTTGACTATCACTGGGATCTGGAAAGCCATCTGATGAGGCAAACGCGGTGTACTATTTTCTAGATCAAAGATTATTAGGTTCGGGTCCTGAAAATCAACAGCTCCTATAGTCGACAAAAGTAATTTTCGCTGTGCTGGGCATGATTACAGCACTTCTAAAGCCGACATTGCTAAGGGTGAAACAGCTAAATCCTCAACAATGTTGTAATTCTGGGCCACTCTCGCATGTGGATTGAAAGCAGACCTTCGAAGTACACCCTTGGCGGGCGACTTGATTACTAAGTCAGGGTTAGGTTTCTCGATCTGTAGTGGATCGGAACCGGGAGCTGAGGTTGATGGATTTGAATGAGAAGATTCTGCTTCTTTCGATCCATCAACAGGACTTTTACTACCATAATCTTGCGATCGAGTCGCAATCCTTACATGAGACATCATCAATATGGGTTCTTCACTGGCACTCGAGGAAGAACCTATCATCTTACTCTCCTACTTTGGAAATGGATCTTTCAAAACAGCAGGAGTTGGGGAACGTTTGACGATTTTCACAACCTCGGCCCGATGAGGGCAATCTCTTGTAAAATGATCCTCTTCACAAATAAGACAAGGATATCGAGGTTTGCGCTTTTCGTCATTGGTTTCCGACTTTTCTGTTTTCTCCTTTGGAGTCTTGTCTGCTTTACTCTTCTTCTTACCTTTCTTCTTCCCACCGTTTTTTGATTTAGCCGTAGATGACTCTACAGCGTGGATATCAGCGGAAATTTCAGGAGAAGACTCTCCTGTCGGGGAATCTGGTAAGGTTATAATGGGCGAAGAATTCTTTGAAGACTTCTTCTTGCTTTTAGTATTCACCGTACCAATCATGCCATCAGCAGCATGAGATCCCGAAGGAGCAGCAGCGATTTGATTTGACTTTGGAAGATCTGGGATCTTTTCGTGTAACGTACCTGACTGAGTGTAAACTAAGTCAAGGTACTGCGCTTGAGCAATCACTTGCTCCTCAGTAACTACTTCGGCCTTAGCTACATCTTCAGTAATCTTCGGTAATAATGATTTAACAAACCATTCAGCTAAGATTTGGTCCGGGATAAAAACTTTCACTAATCGCCTTCGACGTCTCCATTCATGTATATGATCGGAAATATAAGTGGACGTCGACTGTTTTAATGAAGTTAGTAACTCCGTGCCATTATCATATCTGACCGACAACTGAAAATGAGTTAGGAACGAGGTAGCTAACTGGCTAAAATTGTAAAAAGAGGCCCGTGGTAACTCAATGTACCACTTGGCCGTGAGACCAATGAGCGTACGCTGGAAAAGATGTAAGAGGATCGAATCATCCGAGATGGAATTTGAAGCACACCAGAGGTGGTAAGTCATCACATGATTTGACGGATCCTCTCCAGACTTACCCTCAAACTTGGGTATATCACTGGGCAACTTATTTGGCATTGGCGGCCAAAACGGAAGATAATTTATTGGATCGTTCGTTAGGCGCGACAAGTCCGGTAAATCCAAAGTTACGATAAACGGTAATTGTCTATTAGGATCCCTAAAACTTTGGGTCACAAGACCAGTCCCAGGAGGAGGATATCCAGGATAACTTGGAATAGGAATCGCATTCAGGATATTGTATCCTCCTGGAAAACCAGGATTAACCGGACCGTACTGGGGTTGCTGAGGTTGTTGATAAGTGTACCCAGGATACGGTTGATACTAGTAAACTGGCTGTTGGACAGCATGCCCGTATTGGTACTGTCCCTGGTACGGTTGATAAGCGAATTGTGGTTGACTAGTAACAACCGTACTTAAACCAGGCTGTCCTACAGGCATCTAAACCGTAGTTTGAATCGTGGATCCAGACAAGGGTAAAGATGTCTGAGGAGTAGTTGCAAAG
The DNA here is from genome assembly GCA_031772625.1 of Pinus tabuliformis. Lineage (NCBI taxonomy): Eukaryota > Viridiplantae > Streptophyta > Pinopsida > Pinales > Pinaceae > Pinus > Pinus tabuliformis. The sequence continues at coordinate 441,023,382 of CM062816.1, forward strand.
ACAGTAGAAACCGGAGTTGTCGATACTCCAGAAGTAAGTGTGGTGGAAGAAACAGATGTTGCGGTAGTTGCAGTAGTCGTTTGAGATGGAGTACTAGGTGCAATGGGCGACTGAGTAACTACCGAAGGTACAGAAGTTTGAACATTAGACTGGACTAGTTGCTGGGGTGAACCAGCAACTAAGGGTTGTCCAGCTTGAGATGACAACTGTACACTTGGTTGCAATACCTGTTGAACTTGCAATGGATCCCACACTATGTTCATTCCGGGGTATTGACCCATGACAGGTTGAGGATATTGAGATCCATAACCGGATTGAGGGTAGGATTGATAATTGAAAGGTACATTTCCCGTACCTTGAACATAAGATTGACCTTGGGGTGGTTGATAACCTTGACTCAAGTACTGACCTTGGGGTAGATACCCTTGAGGTAAGTACTGATACTGGGGTTGACCTTGAGCTATGAATTGATACTGAGGTTGACCTTGGGGTACATATTGAGGCTGGGGTTGACCTTGAGGAATTTATTCTACTATGGGTACATACTGTCCTTGAGGTTGCCCCCCAGACGCAATCTGTGTACCTTGAGGTTGCCCCCCAGGCGTTAATTGAGGCTACCCCCCAGGTGGTAATTGGCCACCTTGAGGTTGAGAACCGGGAACTGAACCTGACATCATGTAAATGTCTCCTACACCCAACGGTTTATTACCATTGTTTCCAGCTATTAACCCATGTTCAATGGGTTGAGGAGATGCTCCCGCAAAAGTACCAGAAAGTGACTGATACCCAGAGGGAACAGAAGGACCGCCGTACAAGAAAGATTCAGGAGATTGAGTGAACACGGACGACTGACCAGACATATTTATAGGAGTATATATTCCTCCAGGTGGATAAGGAGTACCAGGTGGAGAAAAACTTATCCCTGAGTTGTCTAAATAATTAGTTAACGAAAGATACCAAGTAGTACTTCTAGGAGGACTGTAAAAGATGGATTCACGCTCCCTTAGATCAATAGTAGGTTGATCTTCAAGGATAGAAACGCCAAATTCTTCCTCTGGAGCAAGTTCTTCAATAGCTATCAAACCAGCAGGAAGATTTTCGGTGATGACTCTTTCTACCCTAGGTGAATCAGGAGCACTAGAAGTTGGAGTAACAGGTTGAGATATTTCAGGTTCTTAGCCTATATCACTGGTAGATGAAAAACTACCAGCAAGCTCGGAAACTGCAACAGCTTCGGGATTATAACTTGTTTCTACACCTTGGTAATCTGGATGGACTACCAATGACGACTCTCCTTCTTCTGGTGAACCTACTTTACTGCCACTAGGAGTTACAAGGACTTTCAAACCTTCGTAATGACCTGGGACGTCTTCAGGAGGTTCGCCCCGAAGTCTACGGGACCTCCTCAACAAATCGGCCACGGTAACAATCTCAGGAGACTTGCCCCAAAGTCTACGGGACTGTCTCGGTAATTCAGCCACAGTTAAAAACTTTTAACTACTGCACACGCAAACAAAGTAAAATCTCAAAGCAAACCGCCTAAAGTCTCTAAAGAACCAAACAAATTCGAAGCACAAGCCTAAAGAATCTAGGGCGTCAAACCATACACAAACAGTAGCCTTCCGGACCGAAAACACTAGTTGGAGATGAAACCCAACATCGCCGAATTCAGTACAGAAGTGGTGGGTGGAACAGTTACCCCGGCAACCATCTTAATGAATAGACCGGCACAAGTTCCTCCACTTTAACCGTCTTGAGTGAAGTGAACCCCACGAAAAATCCAAGTGAGTCTAGCCGACGTCTGCTCCAGGTACAGTGGGATCTTCCCTCCACCGTCACCTCAGTAGAATCCTAAAGATAATAGTCACTAAGGTTACCAACAACAACAAATATACCTGGGGGAACAGTCTACGACCCGATAGCACGCAAGGGCAGAGTAACAAGCTCAATCCCCTTGCCGGCTCCTTGACAATAATCCAAGGTTTACCGACAAGTGACCCCAGGCTCCTCGACAATAATCCGAGGTTTACCGTTTGTAGTACGTGCGTATCTGGCATCTTTCTAAATGAAGGAGGATTGATCCCCTCACTGGTTCAGACACGGTCTCGTGATTCTCCTTTAAGAGGAGCTTTCCCAGAGTACAAATGAAACAGTTGGATTTATCCTACCACAAGATGAGCTACTTGTTTGGTTTTACTGTTTTGGAGAGTTAATTACTCTCCTACTCCAAGACACTAGCCTGATCTATATTGGTGTTTCAGAGCCCTAGTAAATAAAAGTTACTAAGTTGATTTTACTTTAAGTGTTAATTTTATGGCTTTTCTTTAAGACAAAAGGTAGTGGAGATGGAACTGATGGTGTGTAGACTCGACTGAAATCCACTAAAAAGATGCACTTAGGATGATTTATACTAATTTTCTTTTTCGATGAATTCCCTAGCTAAGAGAGTTGGAGAATGCAAAATTGATATAAAGACAACTTTCTTGGCAATGAAAATCAAAGAAACAAACTCTTTATCTTTTCAAAACATACAACACATGACCACTAATTACTTCACGAAAATTCTTTTTCTTTTCAAAGACTCAAAAGCTACCAAAGCAAACTTTTCTTCAAAAGATTTTTTTGTATTTTTCTCTATATTAGCAAAGCATATAAAACTTACTTTAACAGAAATCAAAGTTAAAAAATCTATGGCAATCAAATCAACTCAATTTCTCAAAAAAGCAAATTTAAGAGAAATGCACCTAAAAGTAAATCTAATGAGGCAAAAGCCTACCAAGTATGATTCCCGGATGTTTTACTCAGTCAAAATTTAACTAAGGACTAGTTAATGCAGAATAAAAAACCAGTCAAAAACAAAAATCAAAATCTTTTGTTCTTTTTCTTAAGAATAAAATTCAAAGTTCAATCGACAAACTTTTTCGAGATTTGGCAAAGAGACAACACAAAGGTAGGTTTCTCACAATGGTGGATTCTATGACAGGTCCGACTCCTAAGAAGACTGAACAAAACCAGGGAGATCCAAGGTTTTACAACTTCTAAAGCCAAAGTCACTACAGGACCAGTGCAAAAATCAAACCCTAGGGCAAAATCTCTATGAATTTCACTAAAACTCTTGACGCTAACGAAATAAGCTTAGGTGAAGATTTATGGCAGATAACCAGTGGATCTGGGCAGAAAAAACAAATTAAACACAAAATCTAAGAGGCAAAAAAGGAGAAAATTGAAATTTTCTCAATTTTGACAGGGTACGCAGGCAACCTATTTGCACAGGTGCGTGTACGCTCTGTGCAAAAAGCTGCAGTCCGTACAGGTACGCACTGTGCTCAACGCAGAGGCTGCGTACTTCTAGCAAAACTAAGAAAAAGTAAAATCTAATTTAACCCTAAGCTAGCCCACCCAAATACACAGTCAGACAGCCAAAAACCAGAAAACAAACGACTTTTCTCAGATCAAAGTTTCACAAAAAGGAAAAATCATTCACATCAATGGATTCCCCAGTATGGTCGCCATTTTTTCATGCGGAAAGAGTCGATTTTGCGGACAAAACCGACCTCCCTAGAAGCAAAGGCTTTCTAGTGACAAACAAGACAAATAAACACTACCTTTCTCTAAACATGCATTTAGAATACAAGTAATCAGGTGATTATAACATACCTTTAGTCCAACGCTTTGTAGTAGTCCAGCCTCGCCGATCCGGATGAGCTCCTCCTTCTCTTCGAAACCTGCATACACTAACAAGCCAAAAGATTAAATAGCACCTGATAAACTTATAAAATAACACATATCCATCATACAGACCAAGGAGTATATGAAACAAATCATGAATAACAATCTGTTGAGAAAAATGAGTTCATTTGTATTAAGTGGAAACAAAAGAAACCATTACAACCTGAGCCTTGGTGTTGTGCAGGTCCCTCCTAGGGTCCAACAAGAGTTTTCCTTTACTTTGATTAGCTCACCCACTTCCAAATAAGGCTAGGAAAGGATGGGAATCTATCCTCTCAAGCTTTACAAGGGAGTCCTAATTCCAGCAGCATCTACCCTTAGGAATGTTCAGCTTTCAACCTCCCCTCCCTCTGGCCCAATGCCTGTATTTATAGTGTTCTAGAGGAAGTTAATCAGGTCCACCATCAATGGGATAAACCCCTCTTTGGATGGGATAGCTCCCCTCTTGATGGGATAAGTTCCTCTTTCATAGGGATACATGAACCATCTGGAGGCGCTCCATACACGTCAAACAAGCTTCTAGAATGCTCTAGAAATGACCACAAGTAACTTTTTTGGAGTGAAACTTGCACCTTTTGACCTTTACAGGAGTACGCACCCTCCCCTTTACAGACAGAGCGTACAAGTACGCAGGTATTGTGAACTTGGGGTGCGTACACGCAGGTAAGGCTAAGAGAAACTGCGTACCCAGAGATATATAGATTTTTAAAGACTTTCTCTCTTTCTTGGAGTTTGACATGGAGAGCAGAGGTATGAGACTTGCCAAGGAGGATAGTATGATAGTTGATGGAGCCATACTAACTGCAAATAGTCATGGTGACAAATTTTAGTGTAACAGCTACTCTACTGCAGTAATGAAGAAAACAACATGTAATGCTAAATCACACCATATCTTAATTAACCATTTAAACAGCTATGCTAAGAAAAATTGCTAAATCAACACTAAATAAATGCTACTATCTAAGCTGTAGAAGTAAAGAGCATCAAACCATACTAGTTTGTAAGAAAAAAACTAAACTAAATATGTTTTCACTTTTTTTCTTTTTTAGGCAAAATCAAGTATGCAAATTAATTGTTCTTGTGGATGAGGTAGGTGAAAGAAAGGTGATGGAGGATGGCTAGAAGTTTTATGGAGTGGTTGGATGGTGTGGAAGGGTCCTAGGAGACTTTGAGTGACTTCCTAGAGGTTTCCCATCAATTTGGGCTCAAAACAGGCCATTTTAGGAAAACCTACAGGATGTACTAGAAACCTATAGGATGATCCTGTAGGAATTATAGGAAACCTACATAAAATCTACTCTAAGAGAGCTACTTTATTGCAGTAATGACGAAAACAACATGTAATGCTAAATCACACCATATCTCAATTAACCATTTAAATAGCTATGATAATAATAATTGCTAAATCAACACTAAACAAGTGCTACTATCTAAGCTGCAGAAGAAAAGAGCATCAAACCATACTAGTGTGTAAGCAAAAAACTAAACTAAATCTATTTTCACTTTTTTGTTTTTTAGGCAAAATCAAGTATGCAAATTAATTGCTCTTGTGAATGTGATAGGTGAATGAAAGGTGATGGAGGATGGCTAGAAGGTTTATGGAGTGGTTGGATGGTGTGGAAGGGTCCTAGGAGCACTCAGGAGTCAATATCCAAGATAAGAGATGGCTAGATTCGCTCAATGTAACTAGGGGAATTTCAATGAAAAATGATAAAAAAAACTAGTGAGGGTGATGGTGGAACAAGAGATGGCTAAGGTGGATGAAGTGGAAGGTGGCTACTGGTGATGAAGTTTGGGTCTCCTCCTGAAGTACCTGCTTTTCTTAAAACATGTGTGTCTTCCAAGAACTATGCAACAAGATACATTTTCATAAACTAGAAAAGCATGAATCAATTGCCTATATTATGCATGAAGAAAGTTGTTGAAGGGAATGAAAGCATGAGTGAGATCTTATTGCAGAAATGGAGATGGAAAAATATGACAATTAAATATTCCTTGCAACATGAACCAAATACTGAATCAAATACGACAAACTCCAAAGCTCATGCAAGAACTATAAATCTTTGTTTTTGGGGCTGCTGAAGGGTCCCTTCCTCAAGTCATGGTCCCAAAGGGAGGAAGTGAGGCCGAGACACCCGGTGACAACATTATGGTGATGCTTTTTCTCCTTGCTAACCTGCTACTTGAAAGAAGGTAAAAATGGAAGCAAACTATCACACAACCAATCTAATCTACACTATTGTAATGGAAATGCATCTACTAAGCAAATGAAAAATTAAACTATGAATCTATACTAGCATACATGTACAATAAAGAGGAGCCTTGGCTGCTAGGGTTGGGCCCTAACCCAAGATCTTCAGCCCTCTAAGTTAACTTAGTGCTGGCTCAAAACAAAACTCATTCTTATTACCAAAACAATGGATTACATCCAAAACTATCACATGTCTTGCAGCTCGGAAATAGAGTAGAGTTTTACAGTAAAAAAATATGAAATAAAAGTACTTTGCAGAAATGAAATTGTTGATTAAATGAAAATCACTGACAGAATGAAAAAGCTACTCGCTGAATTAAAATCCTACTTGCAGACTGGAAAGGAAAGAAGATAATGAAAAATAAAAGAATGGAAGCAACTAGATTACTTTTGCAGAAATAAACTAACAACAGAATTTTGAAGACAAGAAATAGAAGAAAAGAAAGTAGTAAGCACATTCTACTCAGACACACCCCTAACAACGGTGCCCAAAAGTGATGAGCACCAGTATTGTAGCAAGGATGATGCAACTGCTAGGCTACCAGCTTTACTTATCAACCCGGGGTTCGTACAGACTTGGAGGTGACAGTGCTATATGCACAAGTAAAAGTGAAGGTCCTACCTGTTGTCACTGTTCATCCGACAAGAGACCCCAGGGGTTCCAAGACAGACTTCTATAGAGTCATAAGAAGCTTGATTCTTTTATGGAAGAAGAGAAAATCTACTCTAAGAGAGCTACTCTACTGCAGTAATGAAGAAAACAACATGTAATGTTAAATCACACCATATCTTAATTAACCATTTAAACAACTATGCTAAGCAGAATTGCTAAATCAACACTAAACAAATGCTACTATCTAAGATGCAGAAGTAAAGAGCATCAAACCATACTAGTGTGTAAGAAAAAAACTAAACTAAATTTGTTTTCATTTTTTTGTTTTTTTAGGCAAAATCAAGTATGCAAATTAATTGTCCTTGTGGATGTGGTAGGTGAATGAAAGGGAATGGAGGATGGCTAGAAGGTTTATGGAGTGGTTGGATGGTGTGGAAGGGTCCTAGGAGGATTTTTGTGACTTCTTAGAGGTTTCCCATCAATTCAGCCTCAAAACAGGTCATTTCAAGAAAACCTGCAGGATGTACTTGAAACCTATAGGATGATCCTGTAGGAATTACAGGAAACCTACAAGATACCCGAGAGCTAATTGTGAGGTGTTGGGAAGCTTGGGAAAGGTGTATGATGAGAGTAACGGGGTGTTAGAAGGTCTAGGAGCACTCAAGATTCAATATCCAAGATAAGAGATGGCTAGATTCACTCAATGTAACTAGGGGAATTTCAATGAAAAATGGTAAAAGAAACTAGTGAGGATGATGGTGGTGGAACAAGAGATGGCTAGGGTGGATGAAGTGGAAGGTGGCTGCTGGTGATGAAGTCTGGGTTTCCTCTTGAAGTACCTGCTTTTCTTAAAACATGTGTGTCTTCCAAGAACTATGCAACAAGATACATTTTCATAAACTAGAAAAGCATGAATGAATTTCCTATATTATGCATGAAGAAAGTTGCTGAAGGGAATGAAAGCATGAGTGAGATATTATTGCAGAAATGGAGATGGAGAAATATGACAATAAAATCTACCTTGCAACATGAACCAAATACTGAATCAAAGACGAAAAACTCCAAAGCTCATGCAAGAACTAGAAATCTGTGTTTTTGGGTCTGTTGTAGGGTCCGTTTCTCAAGTCATGGTCCCAGAGGGAGGATGTGAGGTCGAGACACCTGCTGACAACCTTATGGTGATCCTTTTTCTCCTTGCTAACCTGCTACTTGAAAGAAGGAAAAAATGGGAGCAAACTATCACACAACCAATCTAATCTACACTGATATAATGGAAATGCATCTACTAAGCAAATGAACAATTAAACTATGAATCTATACTAGCATACATGAACAATAAAGAGGAGTCTTGGCTACTAGGGTTGGGCACTAACCCAAGAGCTTAAGCCCTCTGAGTTAAATCAGTGATGGCTCAAAACAAAACTCATTCTTATTACCAAAACAATGGATTACATCCAAAACTGTCACAAGTCTTGCAGCTTGGAAGTAGAGTAGAGTTTTACAATAAAAAATATGAATCCTACTAAGGTCTTAGGCCTCTCTACTTATACATCTGAAGTCTCTAACAAATTCCTTAAAAATAGGGAGCCTCAACTCCCAAACTCGAGATAAACTGGTGCTTTGTCTTTCACTTGCTCGGCTGCCTTCTAGTCCTCATGATTTTGTTGTTTGCACTCTGATCTAATGGAGGAATATTCGAATGGAGGGGTAGTAAACAAGGAGGATTTACCTACTATAATCTCTCTCCCTTGTCCCATTCGAGTTTTCACCATGGACTTTGCCAAAATTCCTTGCTTTTATCCTTTAATCCTACATTAAATGCACATTAGACCACAAAGCAAAATATCCAACTCTAACTCATCTCATAAACAAAATATAATCAAAAGTATGCAATAAATTATGAGAATAGTTGGTTTGACTAGGCTAGGAGGCGAATTAAGGCCCATGTAATTACCCAATGATGAGGCTTATCATGATTCCTCGGACTTGTGTTTCTCCCCTAAGACCACCAGACTCATTTTCGAAAAACCATCCGAAAATGCAGCTCAACCAAAACAAGAGAACCCCGTCACACCACGGCCATTTGGAATTGGAAAGGGAAGGTTAAAAACCACTATCACACCTGGAAAGACCCATGCCAATGACAACAAGGAAACCAAAAAAACACATGCATGTACCATGCATGCCAAAACTAACAAGGAAATCATACATGCAACTCGATACCTGTAATTAATCTTGTTGTAGTCGCTTGTATCCCGTTATTCCTTGCTTGATCCTTGCTTCCTCTTATTTTCTTGTCCTTCCTTTTCCTATTTTCCTCGAACTATAGAGTTCTCCAAGAATACTCTAAGTGTCCAAGAGTATTAGAGAGTAGAGATAATAGAGAAATAGCTCAAAAAATGAACTGAAAAGGTTGTGAACTGATCCTTAGAAGCCTTTTTATTAATGAGGCCTCTATTTTCTTGATTTTCCATTATTTTCCTTCATTTTCCTCCTCACATGCAACATATGACCTTTCACCTTCCTTTTCTCCTAATTTCCATTATTTTCATAAATAAAATTATAATTAATGCCACTTTGCCTTCCAAATCCTTTTCCATTGTACTTGCCAATTTTCTTAGTTATAATAAGCCAAATGAACACCCACACTAGGATGTTTTCTCCAACATTAGGCTTGGAATACGTGCTCCATGACCTTGGTTATTATTTTTCCTTTATTAACTTTATTACATGGATTTTTAACCATGGCTATTACAATCATATTCCCTTCAATGTGCTCCAAATCTAAGGCATTAACCCATTGACCACTATTGTACTATGAGAAATAAGTTTTCCATAATTCACCAATGAAATTGCTCACTCTAAGAGTGAAATGTTCCCAATCACCAATATGCTCTCCATATTTGAGAGGTATATTACAAGCACCAACCTTGACAGTGATGGGACCATTCAAAGGATAAAACAATGATATTGCAATGTCAGTGTATGTTCCTCCCAAAGCCAACTTAAAATGTACATATGCCATTGTGCTCTATAAATCACCTTGTCTTAGTCTTTTTACAACCCCATCCTCTTTAGGGAAGTCAAGCCAACCCCACTCTCTAGGGAATTCAAGCCAAAATTCTTTATGATTAGAGCCACCTTGTGGTAAATTTTAGCAATTAATTATAATTTGTTGACGTGTTTTCATACCTAGTCTATAAATCAATTGTCCATTTTTAAATAGCCAAGAAATTGACAATCGAAAGAAAGTCTCCTCTGGATGGAAAAAGACAACAAACCCATATTTCTTAACTATTGTATGCATTTGATTGGGATTGGGGAGGCCGAGGGAAAAAATTAAAAATAACATAATAAATATTATTTTAAATATTTTTAAACATTAAAAAAGGATATATTTTATTTTTAAATTTCCTCATTGAATAGATTTATGTATTGAAAATTTAAGTTAATAAGTAAATTAATATGCGGAATGGTAATTTACATATGAAATAAACATTTCTAAATTAAGATGAATTAATTGATAATTAATTATTGCATAAAAATATCATCGCTTTAAATAATTAATTAAAAAAAAAATGGAAAAATGACATACTCATTATTTATTTGCATTAGTATTTTGAAATCAACTATATACATTAAATATGTATAAATTTAATGTGAAAAGTAAGGGAAATTTTGTATTTTTTTTTTTTAAATAAAAAATTAGGTTTATTATTTTTCTCATTTACAAGGTTTATTATATGATGTTTATAAATAATAAAAATGCAAACTTCAAATCCCTTCCTTTGTTATTAAAATGATATTATAAATACCAAACTCTCATAGAAAACCTTCTTCATCAACAAGAACTTACCGTGACAAAAAAAATGAAAATGCTAAACATTTTTATGAAATTTCTAAATAGGGTAATGATTGCAATGCAATCCAATAATTATAATTTAAATGGGGCCTTTAGGCTGGCACAATATTTTTTGAAGTCCTCTTCTCAATGTGTGTATTGACAGAGTATCTACCACATACCATAAAATATAAATCTTTGGAGTCATAATAGAAAGACAATATCCATTAAGCTAATTTTGTATATGATTATCTGGCTCTTTGCATCATTTACATCTTCCACATAGTTATGTGTTTGTAAATTATCATTTGACTATAAATATAGGCCTCATGTCTTCGTGAAATGAGTGCAACCTGCACCAACAACTCAAACTCGCAGATGGCATAGAAAATTGTGTTGTGTTATTATTGAGAGTAGGTTCCACAAGTCCTCTGTAACAAATTTCATTACCTGCATCTAACCACAGACAAAGATCACACACCTCTATCGTTCATATATAGTAAGGTAAGGGCCTAAGGTGTACACATTCATTATAAACTTGAGATGTGAAGGATGTGTTAAACCGTTTTGAATTTCTTCATGTTGGTTTAGGTCTGTGTTATTTTATCATGGAATGTGATTCTAAATGCCAAGCTTATACCACAACCAGAACTTTGTCTAGCCATCCCAAGTGCAGATCCCCCATTTCTTCCTTTAGTTTGTAGTTATTGCCACTGGACTTGAACAGAGGTTGAATACTATTGTCAACACTTGTGTTAATGGGGTATATGGTAAAGCCAACCATTTCCATTCTAGCCCTCCATTTTCATTCTACTTCATACATTTCAATACTTTCTTTGCCCTCACATGCAATAATGTTCATTATGTCCTGTGCTAGCCACTACTTCTCAATATTGATCTGGTCTCAACTTTCCCTTTGGAGGCTAGCATCTAGGGATTGAAATAATGTTGGGTAGTAATTTAGTGCCTCCATGAACCAAAGGAGAAAAGGAGTAGTATTAGTGTTCATCTCCCTTTCCACAATTGTTACAACTTTAGGACTCAAGCATTTTACCATTCTCAAAATTTGATCTGTGGGGTTCTTGTAGAGACACTCTCATCAGGTATGTGATGCAGATGAAATGCAAAGTTGAATGCCAATGCCTCACCTGGCCTATAGTCCAAGATATATGGTTGCATATTCACTGCCTTCTGAGAAATGATATGGAACTCTAAATGGACACCCACTCAACTGCAATTTCTCTCAGTCATTCCAATAACATATACAAATCCCCAATAGATCTTGAGATTGTCTCAAGGTCATCCAACGCGGTTATCCACAATTTTGGAGGTCTACCATATTTTGCTGCAAGTTTGTGGATCAAGGTGACATATTGGCTTTCCTCCCCAGTTTCAAAATTTATGAGATGCACCTTCTCCTCTTCCTTCAAGACTTCAAGAATGGCATTGATAGTGCCCACGTATCCAAAATCGATGTATGGGTAGAATTTATATAGTAATTGAGTTGTATACAATATATCTCTGATGGGACTTTCTTTCCATTTCAAATTATTTTGCAAAATTTGGGCTCATGGGCCCAAGCATGCAATAAGACCTTCAGCCATATATGTTATAAGTCATTGAATTGTATTACCATAAACCAAGGTAACTTGCATTAGCTTCATGATTATTGTTAATGAATTTTTGTTAGCTTCCTCAAATGTGGAATTTTCACACTCCACTAATATCTTTCTATAAGAGCTCATTGCATAAATACAAGGATGAGTTGTTGATGTTTTTGTCTCTTGTTGTGATGAAAATGAATGGTTTTGATCTTCTAGTTGAGATCTACTAGCTTGATTTGTTGGATTTTCCTTATTGTTGTTATGGTAACCTTGCGATTCACCTGAAATTGTTGAATCAAGAATAACTTCCTCTGATAAAATATTTTGTATGGTATCAACCCACTCACGATCAAAGTGACTGCTTTTCTTAGGGCTAAGGGAACTCACAATGAAAGCATCATCATTATCACTGAGTATCTCTCTCTCCAACGCTTGTAGCTCATGCCAAATCCATCCATGGTATTCATCCATTTTAGCATATTATCTATGGCCACTCTGTGAGCATCTGGTGATTTCAATTTCGGTAGAATGAAAGCATGATTATTTACAAATTTATGGTTTGATGTAGGCTTCTCAAGAGTAGCAACATTCTGTAAAGATGGAAAATTAAGAATCTTGTCAACATTAAAGTCTAAGATAGTTGACAATGATGCAGGATTATAGAAAAAGCCTTACCTATAAGAAGGACTAATGCTCAACTAGTGTCTACGGTAGGGATATGAGCTCACACTCTAAGAAAGAGAAGTTGAAGAGTGAGATAACACAACAAAATCAACAACCAAAATAGGTAATATTGATGTATTATGTTTCGTTTTGTCTTACTGTCCTAACTAGAGTCTTCCTTTCAAAATTAGATAGTGAACGCTTGGACAATATCCCCCTTGTTTTGTTATGAATTTCAAACATAAATAGGCCAAGTTGACCTTGAGGATTTCATGTCACATTGCTAAGTCTTGGTCTGCAGTGTAGTTTCATCACATTTGATGGGTTTATTGATGACGTGATCTCCACCCACCAGGTGACAAATATTTTTCTATCTTAAAATTACTTATATTGACCCGTCTCAACATTCACAAGGGGATTGGAATCCTACATTTTTTACCTTGCAATTAGGATAATAATACTTGGCACCACAAACTTTTACATTTTTAGAAGGAAATCCTGAATATCTTGGCGATAATAACAACAAAATTCACTGGTAAGGGGATTTAACTTGAGGAAAATCAATATCTGACCTTTCACAAATCACATATTGGCCACTGTTGTTATCTGATATTGTCAGTTACCATCTAAATTTTTGTTGTAGGCATACCTATATCTTATAAAATTATACTTGCACATTAAGTACTTTGTCCAATCTAGATGCTCCAATAAGAGAGAACCGTAAGAATAAAAAAAAATCATTGCACGTGGAGTATCCACGAATTTCTAACTTCATTTAATTCTACTTTTGACATTTTGTAAGATATCAGTAACAAATACAATCTTATCCATTCAGCTAACATCCTTTAAAATGACACCTTTCATTTATAGCATGCCCATAAATCATTTTTAAAACTACTACCCAACATCTAGTTTACCCATTTACATCAATTAAATGGTGAAATAAATATGCAACATGCTTAAAACCATGTCAAAACAGCATGAACTACCCTCATGCCATGCCCTCTTTATTCACTTTTTGAGCAAATACAGACTCAAGAGAAATTAGCTTCTCCTTTGGCACCCATTTAGCTGATGTTGACACACCAAAAAAAATATTACATGAGTCACGACCCATGCAATTGACAAGTTCTTACCCATAAATGGAAAGTTGGAAATTAATCCATGGTACAAAGGTAAAATGGGTAACTATGGTTCCTCTATTTTGGGAAATTGGTACATTTGAGAAGGTATCCTACAAGTATACACACTAAGCAAACATCTATCAGGAATTAAGGACCAACTTGAAAAAAAAAAAGAATTAGGTAAACACATAGAGAAGAATTTACTTTCAGCATAGGTCAACTCAGGCACTTTTTGTGGTCAACTAAACCCCCCACCATTGAAATACCAATGGACCTTGTGACCATATGTGCATCAATGCACCTATTTTCCATACAACAGTTTGTTGGATCCTTGCATTTGAGGACAAGCAATATCTGACCTTTCACAAATTAGATATTGGCCACTAGTGTTATTTGATATTTTCAGTTACTATCTAATTTTTTTTGTAGGCAAGTCTATATATTATCAAATTATACTTAAAAAATTAGTACATTGTGTAATCTAGATGTTCCAATAAGAGAAAAATTTAAGAAAAAAAACAAATCATTGCAAGTGGAGTATCTACGAATCTCTAACTTCATTTAATTCTACTTTTGGCATTTTGTAAGAGATCATTAATAAATACAATCACATCCATTTTTTTGGAATCCTTTAAAGTATAATGACATATTTCATTTATAGCATGCCCATAAATACATTTTAAATCTACTACCCAACATCTATTTTACTCATTTATATCAATTAAATGGTAAAATAAAATATACAACATGATTAAAACCATGTCAAAACAACATCAACCACCCTTATGCCATGCCCAGTTTAATTGCTTTATGAGAAAATACAGGCTCTAAAGAAATAACTTCTCCTTTGGTAACCATTTAGCAACCATAAATCAACTAATAGGCTATGGAAAATGAGTTAAATTGAATTGTGGCTAGTCTCTACACATTGTCATGGGGGCATATTGTTGTAGGTGCACTCACATGTGGTTCAAATAGACCAAACAACCTATTTTCTATTGGCTTATGGTTAAAGAGAGAATTAACAATGTTGTGGTTAAAAAAGAATCACCTATGCTTCTACATTAATGAATCTATGTAATGGTTAACACATGTAGGAAAAGACCAAAATATAAGAAATTAACCCACAATTAATAGGGACACACACAAATATACACCATTGATACATAGATAATATTAGGGGAATAAGATCAAGAAGCCTCGTGAAGTGTCAAAGGATAGTGAGAAGGATAAGAACAATGTCAAAGAAGTGGTGGAAGAGGGAATAAAGGATTGCAATCATGATAAGAGAAGGTAGGATCAGCCTCTAACCATGAGTGGAAATAGACTATATATGCAATCCATAATGATGGAATTAAGAAAGGAAAGAGAGAATACAACTTTTTGGTTGAGGAAATAAATGCACATCATCATCTATGAGGAAGTGGGTCCTAGCATGAGGATGAGTCTTGCAGGAGAGGGTGAAGGTGAGGTTGAAATGGAATATGAAGATAAACAGGCTTTGGGGAATTATGGAATTGGAGGTGGTGTGGCCGTGGTTAATGGAAGTGTTGGGATATATTTTGGGGCTTAGGACATTGGAAGTGGCGGGGAAGAGTTCTTTGCAGGGCAGAATAATAGCCTTGGTGGTGGAAGAGGTGGAGATGGAATTGACTATAATGGAAAAGATGATGGAGATGTAAATTTTGGAACTAAAAATGGTGTAAGTGGGAAAGAAGACATGAGGTTGGGAAAGTTGAATGATTATTCTGATGGAGCAAGTATGATATTTTCAGGTGAGAACAGTGGTGGGCAAGCATACTTGGGGTTTGAAGTGAGGGATAATGGTAATGGAAATGGAGGAATACGTTTTGAAGTTCAAAATAGAGGTCATGGAGGATGAGTTGGCATGATCTTGCATAATGGGTTTGTGCAAGTACTGGGTTTTCAAAGGTAAAATGGAACCAGAGATAGAATTATGAACTTTAGGAACTAGAATGAGGTCCCAAGTGAGATGACATTTGGTGTTTCACAACTAAGTGGATCAGGAGGAATGAATTATGCAAGCCAGAGTGGTAGAGAAACTAGGATGGGCTTTGGTGGCAAAAATATTCTTAATGCCACTGGGATTCAGAATGGAGGACAAAGTGGGGGAATAGTAAATAATAGGAATTCAACAGGTATAGTGAGGTTGATTGCTTCCACAAGCTCAACAGGAAATCATAAGGTTAATTCTGCACATATTTCTGATGAAGAAAGGATGGTTGATTTAATTGGAATGCAAATCCAGAATCTACAAAATCCAACCACTCTAAATATGATGTGGAATAATGCTATAGAAAGCCCAAGAGGCATCAATTAGAACATTTCGCATTCAACACTTCATGGCTTTAACTATGATATGCACACTAAGCTCGAAAATGGAACAATAAACACATACTGATGCCTAGTTCATAACAACGCAGATTATGAAAATAAGTCAGGAATGATGAATCAACCAGTATTGCAGCCTACAAACCCAACTATGGGTATGTAGCTTCCAATGGGCATGCAAAATTCTACTAGAAATAACTTGAATACTTCTGGCATGTCATCCTTGATGGGCATGTAGAATCAAGTTCCAATGCAAAATTTCTTAGGAATACAGAACTTCTTAGGATTGAGTACGAATGGGAACATGGGCCCAACGACTACAGAAGGAATATGCAGACAAGTTTTTCCTGGGTTGTACTTAAATGAACGACCACAACATGCATCTAATGCAAAATTCAATCCATTGTTTGGGACAGTTAGGATTCATTCAAGATCACACAAAAGAAAATGAATGCTTACTATATGGTGCGTCAATATGAACTATTATATTGCACGTTATGTCATTCTGCTCATGTTCCCTTTCTCCACCTTGGAGAGTCTATAGAGGAATTTTTTTTGTTTCATTTCTTATGATATTTCATTGTAGGTGAAACTGAGGAGAACTAACAACATGCCCTTCGACAGGTCTTGTAACTACATATTATGATAATTCTCCACTTTCTTAGGCCAGTCAGTGGAGGACATCTCATCATCAAATTATCTAGATGTATAAGTCATTGGCCCTATTTATATTGTAGTCAATGACCTCATTTTGACTCAATAGGACACAAGGTTCTTCTTCATATCTGAAGAGAGTTTTTCTTAGTAAATTCCAAAATACCCACCCCAAATTTTTATTGTTTGATAAAATATTGTCTAGTCCAATAAACTATGTGGCTTACAATTTTGGATAATGGTAGAAAGAGTCTAGATGCTCTTTCTTGTAAGGATAAATTATCATATACATCATGTATTTATTCCAATTTTTGTGTAGGCAGAGATTGAACAATATGCCATAAAACCAAAAACACATTTTGGGATTCTTCATATCTAGAAAAAATTAACAAATAAGGAGATGTAATGTGACCCCTATGCTTATAGCTATGGTATTGTGTGAGACCAATTGGAAGGACCCAAGACCCATCTCCCCTTTGAAAAAGAAAAAAGGGAAATACTTTACACAACTTTAAACTTTAATATATACATCAAGACAATTGTGCCAATTAAAGTTTTAACTTGATCAGAGAGAGTCAATTTGTTTTAGATGAGAAAAACTAAAATTGTTCAAATGAGAGATATGATACATTCAGAATGGTTGGGTGCATTCTTCCATGTGTAGAGTGGTTCATTTAAACCAATTTTGAAAGTAGCTTAGATACTTCTAGCCTATGATTTGCATAAAATACAAACTATTTGGGGGTCAAAAGTTACCAATTTAACTATAATAACCTGTGCATGAATTTCAAAACCAAAAATAAATGGAAAAACAATCTCAAAAGACTAAAATATTGTTTAGTTCATTAAATTGTGTAGCTTACAATTTTGGATAATGGTAGAAAGGATCTATATTCTCTTTCTTGCAAGGATCAATTATCCTATACAACATGTATTTATTCCAACTATTGTGCGGGAAGAGATTGAACAATGTGCCAGAAAACCCAAAACATGTTTTGGGATTCTTCACATCTAGAACAAATTAACAAACAAGGAGATGCAATGTGACCCCTATGATTATAGCTATGGTATTGTGGGAGACCAATTGGAAGAACCCAAGACCCATCTCCCTTGTTTGAAAAAGAATAAAGGGAAACATTTTACACAACTTTAAACTTTAATGTATACATCAAGACAATTGTGCCCATTAAATTTTTAACATGATCAAAGAGAGTTAATTTGTTTTAGATGAGAAAAAAGCTTCTAAACATCTTTCAAATGAGATATCCAATACATTCATAATGGTGGGGTACATTCTACCATGTGTAGAGGAGTTCATTTAAACCAAAATTTGCAAGTAGCTTAGATACTTTTAGCCTATGCTTTGCATCAAATACAAACTATTTGGAGGTTAAAAGTTACTGATTTAACTATCATAACATGTGCATGGATTTTAAAACCAAAAATAAATGGAAAAAAAAAATCTTACAAGTCATGTAGCAGGTTGACCTTGTTCTCTGAGACCTGTGAAGTTATTAATTCCTAGTGGTAGGTTGGTCCAATTGAATTGGACCTAATTCCTCCTTGATTTCCATAGGTGGTTGGTGGTTGAAAGAAACTTCCCCAAAATTTTCCATATCATGGATGACCCACCTCTTGATTTCTCTTGATTGCTTCTTCAGACTGCCAGGACTAAATTTATGTCCGAGCTTCTAACCATAAAAGATAGATTGTCTAGAGAGCTTAACAGTTTCCTCTTAAGTGTTATCTATCAATTGGATAGTATCTTATATATTTCCTTTAAATTTCAAATTTCCTTAAAAAGTCCAAAAAAAATTCGTTTGAAACACAAAATTTTTGATTGCCCTTTAAACTACCTTAAGGAGTCCGGAATTCTTTCATTTGAAACTTAGATTTTTTTAACTTCCCTTCAAACTTCCTTAATGAATCCATAATTCTTTCATTTGAAACTTAGACTTTTTGAATTTGCTTTGGGACTGCTACTATGAGTTACATGGTCCTGTTGTTTCATGAAGCTCAAGGGACCCAAACTATTCCTGAGTATTAAAGTGATTCAACAACATTGCTTTGGATCCAATGTAAAAAATAGAAAATGAAAACATAAAATTCTAAACCAACATGGGCGAATCATCCTCATTTGCAAGTATCAAATAGTTTGTTGTATGGAAAACAAGTGCATTGATGCACACATGGTCAAAAAGGTACATTGGTATTTCAATGGTGGGAGACTGAGCTGACCACAAACAGTGCCTGAGTTGACCTATGTTGACAGAACGTTGTGATTTGATGCTTCCCTAGGAGTAGAAGTTATATATCTTGAAAGAAAACAGATTGTGAAATGGGCCAGGTTATCTTCTTGTTGAAAGGTTAGGATGAACTTGTAAGACCCTTTTCCATCTCTTGTATGCCCTAATATTGATGAAGTGCAAGTCCTAATTTATTAAACAAATGAGAAACTGAAGCTCCATTGTATTTTTCCTAAAAATATATATTTACATCAAGCTTGGAAAATTCCCTTTAGAAACGAGGTTTTGTTCTACAATATTGCATTCAGATATCGCCTGCAATCAAGTCAATTTCTCATTGAAAGAAGCCTTACCACAGGCTTGTAAGAACCTTTTGTCACACCCAAAATTCCTCAGTTCAGGACTTCATCAACTAAACCCAATCCATGGTTATGATTATCAAACCAAGACTCGGGGTTGCTAAGCACACATTTCAAAAAAAATATCATGCGCGAGCTATGAAACACAACATTTGGCTAAATTGGACCACCAACGAGTTGCGTGTGTGCACTATCAAATTGTAGAAAGAACAGATCCTTGGGATTTTCTTTCAGATATAAAATATATGTATTTCCCTTCAAATCCATTCATGGGTTAGTGCATATCCCTTAAGGCTCTCAACAGGAAAAAGATACAACACAAATATAGAAAAATGCATTGGTTTTCAAACCACTTAGCTCAAATTTATTTATGAAAATGCACCAGTCAATTTAACCCAAATCAAGCAAATGGGTTCCACTGCAAAGAAATCAAAGACCTCAGAAGAAAGCATCTATCTACGCAATGATGGGCTCATGTTGATTTTCGTAGAAGAATCAAAACAATAGAAAGAAGGGTCAAACCCTGATCTCATGCAATCCTTTACAAGAACAAGAGGAGGAATGACTCAACCCTAACTCAACCATAAATTGAACAATAGCAGTAATGATGGAACTAAACTCGAAATAAACATGTGGAAGATAGAAAATGACGCTAGCTGGAGGAAAATGAATGCTTACAGTGTTAGTGAGAACAATCTCATAATATAACGCCTATCAACATAATTATAGAATGGATTTGGACAACGTACTTTTTAAACTCAATATCAATTTGATAAGATTTTGATGTTGACAGAATTTTAGGAAAATTGCTACATAAAGGAGTCTTTTTTTCTTTTCTCGTGCATTCAAAGAAACGAATGGCATTGGTGGTACTGAGAAATAATTTAATGTCACTTCATTGAAAATATTCAGTGTATCAATTTTTGCTGATACGCGTCGCAACCAACCATTTGGATATAATGTGTGGTATGTTTTTAATGAGATAAATAACATTATAATAGTGTTGTGAATTAACAAACATATCCATTCCAGTAAAATAAATCATAATTTAGAGAAGTGAAGTGTAAGACAATATCATGCACACATAAATTTCATGTTTAGGATAGTAAAGAGTAAAACGTTTTTGAGACTCTTTGTATTTTCCATAGTTTGTGAAAATACTTATCACCTCATTTTGGAAATAACATGCATTTCATTCAGCCTCATATGCAAAAACAATCTGACTCCTGTAACACCCTCCCTGATCGTGTAATTATTTGTCATTTACATTTCTGTTCAAGACTTGATAATTCTAGACTAGGTGAAAGTTAAGTAAAGAAAATTTATATGTTGAAGTTATTTTGTTTGTTTTCTATATATATATATATAAAATTTTAAGTCATGGAATTATGGGAGAAGACCCTAAAAGAAAATCTTTAATTTCCAAGCAGTTGGGACAGTTACTTCCTCCTCCCTTAGAGATTAAAACATCTCAATTTTGGAAAAAAGAAACAAGGAAGGTAGGAGAGTGAAGAAGGGTCTAAGGAAACGAAGAGGAGAGAGGAAAATATTGAGTGGGACGCTACCAAGGTGAAGTGGGAAGCTGATTAGGGTGTTCTTGAGCTAGACAAGAGCTAATGGAAACCATGAAGCTTAAAATTTCTTGACTGGACTAAGAGCCTTAAGGTCAAAGAACCAAGTATTGTCTGCTAAAAAATCTAGAAACTAAATAGGCTCGAGGGGTGAATTGGCTGTAATCGCCAATCTCATTGGTTGGGTGGAGAAGTCTTCTTCCTAGATTAATTCCCGGATAAGCTTATGAAGATAAGTACACTAAAAATTACAGATTTGATACGTATTGTTTTAAGGAAATATGTTTGGTATAATTCTTTCTGTATTTTATTTGGTTATAATTATTTATGTATTAAAGAAAGATGTTTGGTGTGTTCATTCGGTGTTAAAGAAAAAGAATGACAAAGATTGGAATGTTTGGTGATTTTTCTTGAAATCAAGAACGAAAGAATGAACCCTATTACTGTTACTAGTATAAAGTTCCAACCTTTATTTATATGTGCATTGGGGTAAATAAACTAAGTGGAAATAGGAAAATCTTGGTGTTAAGAAGGAAATTTCAACTTCAAAATAAATCATAATGAATACCAAAACTACGGTAACTGAATATAAGCACTTCCTGTGAATATCCCCTGTTGTAACTAAAGTATGCTGGAAGCAAGTTAGTTCTTGTTAAAGAATCATAGGTTCATTGGGATAGCATTACTTCTTCCTAAATATAAATACCTAAGTACCAAGAGTGGTAAGGATAGATCCCATTGGGTCAGGTTTCATCCACCCTAGAGATAGCGGTTATAACTGCCATATAAAAAAAATAAAAATTAATAGACAGTAGTAAAGTATTTGTAGTAATGTTGAGCATGAGGTATCCAAATTAATTATTTACAGAGAGCAATGCTAAATGAACCTACAACAAAGAATATATATAGATATAGATATAAGCTCATGCTATTGAGCTAGTACAAATATATACATATAAACTAAGAACACCGAGCATTGAACCAACAAGTCATATATTATATCGAGTATTCAGCTTAACAAAAAAGTTACATAATCAAATCTTTACATATGAAAACAAACAAAATTCCAGGAGCATGATGAATAAGAGAAAATAAATTGCTAACTAAAGAAATTATGTCAACAAGTACTTGTCAATCCAATTTCCAACCATTATATCGAACCCAAATGGTTTGGGTTACCATATACAACTATACATGTAAAGCCGAGAGGAAAATTTTTATATATTTGTGTTCATGCAAATCCCTAGAAAACAAAGTTCATACATAGAAAATGTTTTCTAATTTCTCAAGAAAAATAAAAATCCCTCCAAGGGATATATGTAGGTTCATGAAACCCGAGAACTAGGATGGCACTGGAGCTAGGAACAAAAAAATAAATTAAGTCTAAGACTACAGGTTTGCGGCCCTTAAACTACTAAATAAACCTCTGAGCAACAAAGGAAAAAAGCTCAAGCACCTAGAATAGAAAGAAACTATGTATAAGAATTGGTTTGTTGTATATCTCTGACGTGGATAATGTTGAAAATAACATTGTAGCAAGGGATCAAACACTCTCACATGTAGGGTAAGCCAAGAAAAGAGTGTATGGCAAATAGCTTCCTAAAACTAGAAATCATTCCACAGAAAAATTATGAACAATAAAATATATAATAACAAAGGAAACTAATATAAGAGAGCTAATACCCCAACACCAAAGGGAAATTACCTGAAAGAGACAGTTGAGGAGATGGAAGAATGAAGGAGAGAATCCCTATTACTAGAGAAAAGACGAGAGTTAAAATAAGGTGTAGGGGTTTTCTCAGCGAAGGTTAAAGGAAGTGAAAGAAAACACTCGCATTACCTGATAGGGTATAATCGTGCTCACACTGGAAAGGGGACGACTATGTGCTAAAACAGGTAAACCCTCCATGCAAATTTGGCACCTGCAGCAACCACAACGAACCACAGTAAGAACTGTAGAATGTTGTATTTACATAAAGAAATAAAAGAGAACTGCTAAACTCTAACTTAATAGCAAAATTATAGTGAAACTTCAAGCAGAAACCCTTGGCGTGGTAGGGTCTGTTGGAAAGATTATTCAGTAGGAAGGAAGAGTAACAATGTTGATGTGAGACCAGAGGTGGGGGTGGTTACCCTTAATTGTCCCATCGAAGCATGAACCATTCGATCAAAACCCTAAGAGTTGGACGTTGGACATCAAGACATATGTACCACACCACATTAACCATAAGACATTATTGGAGTGTGTGTGTTAACCTCTAGAAAATTTTGAAGAGAGGGGGTATGCATAGAATGAGACATTGATTACATAGTCAGCAAGCCTACCTAGAATTTTAATGTATATCACAAACCATAATTTTAGCTTGTATAGGTCGTAATGATTTTTACCACGGAAGTATGTACATGTCTTTTATAATGGAACCAATATAGTTTGACATTAACAATGCAATCATGTGCTCTCAAATATACAAATATGTGTTTATTTCACCTTAAAAATTCCAACTGATGAGAAATACTTAGATGCCATTAATGATTGCAAAGGTTAAAAGAAATGAGATATAAAAAAAAAAAAAAAAAAAAAAAAAAAAAAATTGATATGGAAAGATTACAAGTGGCATCAAAGCCACATTGCAATATTGTGGCCTATTTCGGCAACTAAATAACAAAAATATATTGTGTTCACATATAAATCATCATGAGGAGAGGAGATGGGAGTACACATCCATTAAGGCCATATGTATAATCTAGCTTTGTACCAATTTCAAGAGCTAATACATAAATGTGGGTACAATTGGGGGGAGAACATCAGAATCCCACTACTATGTTGTTGGAAATAGCTCAACAACTAAGGGCTAAGATGGCTCATCTGCGGGTTGAAAATCAGTGATTGATGAGAGACTAGGAGCAAATTCTGAAAATCCTCTATGATAGGAAAAACCATAGGAACTCCATAACAAGCCTTAGTAATGAAGACATAGATGAGGAGAAAAGGAAGAGAGGTGAAAATATGTAAGTGGGGAGCTATAATCAGAGACTAGAATGGGATAAAAGTGAAAATGAGGAAGAATCTGATAATGCCTTAGCTCCTATGAAAAATAAGATGCAGAAAATACAATTAAAAAGAGAATTCAAGAAAATTAAACCCCCAATTTTTGATGGAGAAATAGAAGAAGTCGTTGAAGTCTGGTTGATTAATATGAACAAATATTTTCAGATTTATGAATATGATGATAACTTGAAGGTGATATTGGTGGTTTACTAGCTCCAAGAAAAAGCCACACTATTGCGGTAAGAGGTCAAAGTTTTCCATGCAATTAATGAGCATAGTGACTTGGGGAGAATTCCAAAAATATTTCAAGGAAAAGTACTTCACTGAACGATTCTGCGATGATAAGGCAAAGGAATTCCATGGCCTCCACTTGGGACAACTTTTGATGGATAAGTTTGTAACTAAGTGTTGGGTAGCGTAGGCCCCATGCAATGGTTTTGGGGCTCAAAGCCCGAAATTTTGGGTAAAGAGTATAGTAAAGACTTCGCGAAATGCATAGAGCACGAATTGTAAGAAGTCAAGTCAAAGGGTTGTCTGCCCGAAATAATGTAAAATAATAAGAAGTAAGTCGGCCTACCCATGGTTCACAGACCATGGGAATGTATAAATAGAGCAAGGCTCTATGGTTAGAAGTCAGTTTTTGGAATGTATTTTTGGATCTCGCATGTAATGGGTTTGTGAAGAAAGAAGTCTTGAAGCGTTTGTAAGTCTGAGTCAAGGGTGTTGGTAGATAGATAGAGGCTCTGTAGTTGTGTGCGCAGAGGCCTGGTAGAGTCTGCAGCTGTGTGCACGGACCCCTACAGCTGAGTGCGCAGGGCGGATCTGGTTGTATTGGCAAGGAATTGAATAAAGATAAGTTGATTCTGAAATACTGTGTTGCTCCTGAAATATTGTGGATCTGGTTAATTTCTAGTTTAAATATCTATTTGATTTGTGCACTTATGCTTATGTTCTGAGTTTATGCAAATCTATAACATTTCTGGGGGCACTCATTGATTAGCTCTATTAAATGTTTGATTAAATACCGTAAGAAGTAGATCTGATCTATAATAAACACAAAATTAATAAGTAGAAAGGATTTTCCTTGTTCCGGATCTACGCGGCAGCAGAGTGGCGCGAGGCCATAGAATGGTGCACGAATTCTCCAAACCACATCAAGACATCCCAAGGGTGTGGAAACCTGGTTCCAGCACCCTCCCCTGCTACCTCAGGTGAGACCTTAGTCCGCACTCCGCGCACTGTTGCCAAAAGGGCCGATATTTATGGGATTTGTTTGGCTAAATAACTCTTTCGAACTTGGGTCAGGCCCATATAAGCCAAAAAATGGTCCATTGCCGAGACAGGGAAACATCCCTTCTGAAGGTTGCACCTGTAGTGCCTGCAGCTGTGCTCTGAGCTCCCCCAACACAGTTGACTACTCTGTCATCAATGCCTCTAGTGCGTCGGCCGCGACATTACGTGTGGGTTCGCTATTGTCTAGAAATTCTTTTTCCAAGGTCTTCACGATTTTGGACTTCTTGTGTGCTTGTGGCGATTCCTTGCTGCACGGCCTTTTGCCTTGGGGCGAGGTTGTGATAAGGTCCATGCGCTCCTGTGTCTCAAACTCCTTCTACATGTCTTGCTCTGAGGACATTCCCCAATCCTCCGTAAGTTGGTTGACAAGTGCTTCTTGGGTCGCTTCTTTCAGCAAGGTGACCTATTGTCCCTGTCGTGCCCTCTCTGCCATCTTAGTGAGTTGTAGCTAGATTTCCTTCTTCTGCTGCTGTGCAGCCATCTTTTCTAATGTGGCCATGTCTGGGGCATGCCACTCCGGAGGCCATGCTGCCAATACCTCGTAAATTGCATCGTCTATGGCAATAAATGAGAGCTTGACCCATGTTCGCTTTGGATCTTGTCGCGCCCGCATATATAGGTTGTGCATGTCTACTTTGAACTCGGC
Organism: Pinus tabuliformis; assembly: GCA_031772625.1. NCBI lineage: Eukaryota > Viridiplantae > Streptophyta > Pinopsida > Pinales > Pinaceae > Pinus > Pinus tabuliformis. Next base: position 441,049,377 of record CM062816.1, read on the forward strand.
CGTGCTGATCAACATGTCATAGCCTGGGGGGGACATTCATGGTCTGCGCGTGATCTGTGTTCGGATACTTTATTCCATGAATATCCAAAATACCTTGATCTCCCGAACCCTCATGGCGTCCTTCGTATCCCAAAGCAAAGTAAAGGCACTGCTTCAGGTAGGGTGGGCTCGATGCTAGGAGACTGGCTACCCTACGACAATTCTCCTGCAACTAGAAGGATTGATAGTAGCAACCATGCATAATGGAAAGTCTTACCTTTCTCCTGTGCTTCCTTGCAATTGGTCAAAAATTCCTTGCATAAGAACTGTGCCCAGTTGAACTGGACTCCTTTGGCACACTGCCCTGCAAGTGCAATAACAGGGGCTGGCACCTCATCTGCGCAACATTTCCTCATAAGTTTACTGGCTAGTAGCTGGGTGGCAACTCACACCCCTCGGTCATTGATGCTCGCTATTACATACCCACGCTTCCCTTTTTCCAGCTTATATTTGGCCTTCATTGTTTTTGCCAGACCTACTTCACTACTGGTTCCGGCGATGTCTGTGGGGTCGTTCCCTTTAGTCTCCAGGTGAGTAATTTGGTGGACTAAATTGGCTGTGATTGGAATCGACTCTTCCAACCAGAGATACCCATCGTTGTTTCTGGGAAAACTAGTGTCTTTTCGATCTGCTAGTCCCACTAGGATTGGTAGCTATCCTAGAAACAAACAATCAAAGCAATTTGCGATTTCCTTTATGTATGATAGATAAAAGAGGAGCAAAGAGACAAACCTGGATCTTCCACTTGACTCCTTGCTTGATTTCTCTCTCCCTTGATAGAGTTTGCACCTCTTCTCCTACTTATCCCGCTCAATGAATACTTGTAGAGACAAAGTAACAAAACACCACCAAAGCATCTCGATATATTATATCATAAACAATGCATAATCATAAATACATTGACCATATAATGGCATTCACAAATAACGACATTCACAAATATACGATTGTATGGAGGAAAACTCAAAGAACTTTATTAATAGTAGAAGGGAGAATTACTACCCAGCTGTTTAATCCAGCATCATCCTCCCAGCATCAAAGCCCTCTTCACCTCATGAAAAGCAAGATCACCCAACAATACAATGCCTTCTCTCAAAGATAAACTATCAACACTTCCTTACAAATTACCAAATTCCAGCCTCTAGATCTCTTAGATTATGGATCCATTTATAGATGTCTGCAAAGGTGTGAGTCATCTCTAGGATTTTGATTAGTGTCATTCCACTTGTTGTTCTTGGTTCCACTTGGATATTTCTTGGATCTCTTACTCATCCCTGTTGTTGAGAAAAGTATCTATTCAGAACGCCCCTATCCCACTCTAAGGTGTGACAGTGCCTTAGCAACAAACAAGGAAAACTGCTTGAGTATTCTTCTTTATGAAATGTAAATGAAGAGGAAGGATGTAACTAACCTGTGTCTTTCGCTAGTTTGTTGATCCAATCGCTCTCCCCTTTGTTCACTTCCCGCTGCCTGCTCCCTTACTGGCCCAGCTTCACTAAATTCCTGCAAGATCACAGAAGAGAGAAACTACACGAAGATATAGATTTACATTCATAAAAAGCTCAGGATCAGATTAAGCTAAACATGCAAATATAACAAAACATCACTGATATACAAGCATGTAGAAGAAACTCAAATAGTTTTATTGATATGATAAGAAAGTCCAAGAGGAGATACAACCAAGTGAGTCCCGATCCAGCATCTACCTCCCAGCAAAGGAATCCCTTCCTCACCTCCAACAAAGCATAAATCACCCAATGTACTAATCTCAATCTCAAACCAACAGCAATTCTCTGCAAAGTACAAAATTCCAGCCTCTGGATCTCTGGGATGAGGGATCCATATATAGATGTAAGCATAGAGGATGAGTCAGCTTATGTTTTGACTTGTGGCTTCTCTCTGCCAGTTCTTGCTTCCACTTGGAGACTGAGAGCCTCTTACTCATCACTGGTCGAATTCAGTGAGGCAAGTGTCATTGGAGAAGATTCTGGAAGCTTCCATTGTCTCTCCACCTCGTTGAATGACTCTGCCACTTGTCATTTCCCGCTCAACGCACCTGGGTAGTGCATTCAAGTGCATTGCAACGCACCTAGCCAGTGTATTTGGGTGCTTTGCAACGCAGGCAGCTAGTGGAGCTTCTGAATTGATCCTGATTTGACTAGTTTTGAGCAGTTTACGGTGGAGAACTTCTGGGAGAAGCTGTCATTGGTTGACCTTGTTCCTTTAGGGGAAGGAACAACACTTTTAGGGACTTTGGATCCCTTGGATTATGGAAATTTCATGCTTAGAGCTGTAAGGCACAAAAATGTCTATAACAGTTGCCCCCTAAAGTATGAGGCCGTTTATCGGGTGAAATGCTTTATTAGGAGGATCCGAAGTTCTTTCAATGCTGGGAGGAGACCTGTAATAAGATACAATACAATACATTATTTTTATACTGTTTTCATGATCTAGCTGAGGCGGGCATTCCCATGCTCAGCTTTATAAATTCATTTTTATGTACATAGGACAGACAATCGTCTGATGGTAGACTGATGATCTTGCTGAAATCATCATCCTTTTGGTAGGATGATTATCTGTTCTGCAATGTTGTACATGTCAATGTCTTTATTTTTCCTGAATATATATCGCAGCCCGGATGGATGAAACTAGATCTGGGGTCTTCAATCTCGTCCGATCTTCACTCTAAGTACAAGTCGATCCATGTTAGAAATGTTTTGAAGTCGAACATGGAAAGACATCGCTTGATTACCAGTCAATGATGTAAACTGTTAACAAGCGCGAGAGGAATCACCGATAATGATAATGACCCTCAAGGTATTGTAGTACAATTCACGTGGTGTGAATAAAGGACTTGGCGTCGAGCACCACCCAAAATCTTTCGGTCGAAGGTCATTGATGTATACCTGTCGCCGGAAGTGAGAAACTTGCCATTGAGGCATGCAAGCTTCAAAGTACTGAAGGGGGTGTTCCTAGATCAACTTCTTGGATAATGAGCTTATGTCGACAAGAAGCGATCCGTCAAAGGAGGGCCTTGATGAATCCCACATCAATGACATGGAACGGAGCAAATGATTTTGATGGAGGTGAAAACGATCTGATGATATATGGTTCAGGGTGGCGGTCATGAAAGAACGAAGTATAATGTATGGTAGTGGATGGGACACGGTTGACTTCTCTGGATGACTTCTCTTGAACATATCGGCAACACTTATATGATGGATTGGTAGCATTTACCCCGAAGGTGGATGGTATGGCGAGACCATGGTGATGTGACCGGTGAATGAAACAACCCAACCCGACTCAGGCACGGAGTGGAAGTGTCATGTTCAAGAGTGACTTGCTACCAATAAAGGTTCTTTGAGTTTCTTCCCAATTTTTCCCCAGTCATTGCTGACCAGTACCTCTTTATTTTTGTCAATCTTGAGGACGATAACATATGCTTGTTCTATAATTTGCCCTTCGGGCAAACCCATCGCTATGTTTTAACGAGCCTAGCGATAGTGAAACTCGTTCTCGTCTAAAGACAAGTTTGTCGCTATTAATCTTTTTAACGAGTCTAACGACAAAGATAACTCAGTCCTTTTCATTTTTAGAGAGTCTGAAAAGGTACATAAAGTTAACTCCGGAATTCCTTTTTCGTCATCTAATCCCTTAATTCCAAAAAAGTATAAAACAATACAGAAGGGATGAATTTTCGATAGTTTTAACAAGCCGAACAAAACAAGCGCTCGATCTTTTTGTGCAATAATCCCTCAGGTCCAAAAAGATTAAAATCTAGAGGAGGGATAGCTCTTCCGGTCGCTTTAACGAGCTGGAAGGCCAAAACTCGGCAATCTTTTCATATTTTACGAGTCAGATGAAAAGAGCTTAAAGAAGACTCGTCTTTTGAGGAACGAGTGATGAAATGGGTAGCAGCTGATTCCAGGTAAGGGTTGGAATTTTCCAAGCACGGCAGTGTCACAAGGATGGCTAGTGAAATCACTCTTCGCAGCTGTTCCTCAAAATGGGTAAAGGTGACGGTGCAAACACGACTAAGGCTTTAATGGCTGATAATGTTACATTCACGGTGGTTATTTACCGGAGGATAGTTCATTTTTTAACGAACTTAAACGCGGGTTGAAACACTAGCTCGATCTTATGTTTATTTTTTAACGAGCATGAACTATGTGCTAAAACTGCTCGATAATCCAGTCATATGATAATAATGTCTCATATAAGATGCCATTTTTTATGGAGCTTGCGCCTTACAAAGCTATGCCCCGCATCCTTTCGTTATGCAAGTTAGGAAACGACTAATCCAAAAAATAGATAAATAATCGCTCTTTGCTTGCACTCCAAAAGGTTTGCATGCCCCCAGGTATAAAACAGAGTTTCAAGGTTACCTCTACTTCACTTCCGCCAAAACAATTGTTTTACCGAGAGAGGCCTACCTCTTTCAGGTCACCCAAAGATTTTTCTATTAATCTTTCAAACAAAACACTTCTTCGGCGATGTCTACCGAGATAAACAAAGGTGAGTGACAATGAGCGCCAAACACATAAATTTGACAAAAGAATCTTATTCTAGAACAACCCCTCTTCCAATCACGGACGGGGTACGGACTAGTCATATTCTCCCGCGGAAACCTACCCTATACCCAAAGTTTTCCTGCTGAAGCAGACTAGGACGCATGCCCCCTGGGTTCCAGTCATATCCCTCTGAATTACTCGCGCTCATCGGGAGGACGGACCATGGGTTGAGACATTTCTTGTGTGAAGAGACCATTTAGGGATGGTATATGACTATTTGCGATGCGTGATCTGGGAAACGAAAGCTGGTCCACGAGCTTGACCACTCTTCCTTCGTGCAGAAAACACATTACTCTAAAGAGTGAGGAGACGATGGCTCCCATGCAATATATATAGTCTCGTCCAAGGAGTAGGTTATAATCCAAGGGTCCTTGAACGACCATCACGTTCATTTGAACGGTCTTCCCTTTCAATGTTATGGGCACATTGGGGAGGATCCCTAAAGGTCGACTGGTTCCTTTATCGAAGCCTGTCAGATTTCTCATTTCAGGCAAAAGCGATGGCGAACCAAGCACTTTCCAAGCAATAGAGGAAAGGATACTCACAGATGCCCCCTCATCAATGATGGTGCCAGCCATGACCATTCTGTATATTTGGACGATAATTCTGAATGGTATGCTTGCTGGTAAACGGGGTCTGCCTAGTTGATTCCAGTCGAAGGAGACAACTAGGTTGCTTGGAGGTGGGACCGAGTAGATGGCCGTGTACGGTTCTGACAAACTTCCTTCCTGCGATAAAGGAATGGGTAGGTTGCCCCCGTGTTCGTCGGAGTCTGTGTTGATGAAGAGAATTTGGACGGTGTCATCCTTATTCTCCTCAGTGACTGTATCATTCGAAGATAAAACCTCTGAAGGCAAGACCGGGTCAACTGCCGCCTCGACCTTTTGACTTTTGTCGGGTATGGATTCAGCTGGTTCATCTTCAATGACCGGCGCTTCAGCTGACCACTTGAGCGTGATAGCTGTATTCTCAACTAACGAAGGACTCGGCAAGAGTTTTTTATATCCAGGAGGAAGTCGTAACGGTGAAACCGGACGATCATCCAAAACTCTTTTAGCTTCGTCTAAGAAGGGACAACAGTGGATGGCGTGATTGCCTTCGCACAGTTTACAGGGAGATCTAGTTCTCCCCTTTTGTCCTGGGACTTCACTTTCGCTAGTTGACGGTGTGCTTTCAACATGGCTATCAGAGGTTGACACCACCGGATTGTGCAAACGGGGAGACCAGTCCCTTAGTATCTGAGGGATGCAGGGACAATCTCTGTGAAAGTGGTCTCCCTTGCAAATGACACATGGCGATTTAGGCCTGGTCAGTGCAGTGTGTGGATTTTCGTTAGACGACACTCGTTTGCCCCCAGTCGCTTTTGGCTCCTTCTTCTTCTTCTCTTTCTTCTTCTTTTCCTTCTTCTCCTTAGGAACTTGACTTTTGGCTTTGCCAGCCCCATCAAGCGAAGAGGAAGGAGGAGAGGAAGAATTAGAGGAAGTAGAAGGTTGGTGGGTAACTCTGGACTGGTCTAACTGCTGATTCGACTGTTCAGGAATAGTGGTGTTCTGAACGACATTGGTTGAGAAGAGCCAGACTGGAAAGCCAATTGTCAGTCCTGGAAGCGACAATGTGGCCATATGGGGTGCACCAACATCTCCCCAAGAGGAGAAGGGACTAGGATTTCCACCAAGGGGAATTCCTTGGTTGGTAGGCTCCATTCTCTTAACCTAAAGATCAACGCGGGAAAAAGGGTATAAATATTCCGTTTAAAATAAATTTTAACGACGCTTGGACACAACTTGCTTTTTCAATTTTAAAGAGTCGAGAAAAAGCAAAAGATGACTCTAGTCTCCTTCGATTTTTAATGAGCCTGAAGTGACAAGTGCTCAGATGGACCTTTTCCGTTAAGGAGTTTGAAAAGGAACGAAAGGGACTGCTCTGGAGTTCTAGGTAGAGGGTGTGCCAAACCAATCGCAAAACCGCAAAATACTTTTTAGGGTACGGGCGGTCAATCTTCCCGAATGCTGTGTTCAGTGCATTGCGATCAGTAGGGCGGCTGACACGGCTTCCTATGGATAAAGGTTTTATGCCTATAGGGGTCTCCCAATATATACTCGATGGTACGTGGGAGCACAATCCGTACTGGCACTTATCGTCTCTCAGGAGGAATCACCCAACCATCAATGAGGCCAACAGTCACCAGGTTTTACGACGCCGGAACACGTCTCTAGACTAGACCTCTATGTTGTGCGTTAAGTTACAAAGCGTTGTTAAGTTCATTCAATTTATTTAGGTTGATCTTTCTTAGAAGTTTTCCTTTTTGGATCACCACGAGATGTAGATACAATTCCTAAATGCAGTCTAAAGATGATAAGCAAGCTTTTATCTGTTTTCAACAATGAAAATCCTAGCTACAAGGGGAAAAGAAAGACACAATCTTTTCTCAAAGAGCATAGAGCACACTGTAAATGCACTTTTCCTAAATCAAACCATACAAAATATCAATATGCAAATGCACATGTGCATGTATTTGTTTTCACTTTCTTAATATTGATGCCTAAAAAGAAAGCCGTTGTACAAATTTGAATTCGATTTCAAGTGAAAACACAAACAAGTTTCTTTTTGAAATCAAAAAGATGATTACGACACTTTATGATTTGAAGTAAACACTTGTTTCGACACTAGAAATTCACAAATTCAAACCAAAAGACAAAAGTAAAAGCGCAATCAACTGTCAACAGCAAACAAATTTACTCCTAAGATCAAAACGACACTTACGACAGGTCTAGATCTAAGGGCGACAGTATGACTAGTTTACTTTTGTAATGGGAAACTGCAAATGATGTAACAAATACACAAAAAACAAATACAGTTTCTTTTATACAACTGAGGCGGAATTAAGGCAAAGAAAAGGGGTTTTCAGATAGGTACACACATTGATAACAGGGTGCAAAAATCAGAGATAAAACTGAACAAAATGAAGCAAAGAACCACAGCTGCACAGGGAAAAGGCTGATCAGCGCACCTGTTGCATAGAGAAATTGAATTGCAGCGCAGGTAGCCCTCTCGGGACCTGCATTGAAATGCAGAACCTCTTCACAGAGCCTGCGCTGAAGCAGAAACGAGAATTTTCTCTGGGTTCTGGGTCACGGTTTGCAGTTTAATATATGGTTTTTGGCCGGATAAAAGCTATCAATAAGGTACAATTAGAAGGATGATTTAAAGGAGGACTAAGAGCTATCACAAAGGGCAGTTAGAGCATTTGTGGATCAGCTGTTCAGATCATAAACAGGCCCAGTGAATGGACTAGAGTAGCAGATCTCTACTTTGCATTTGTAAATGGAAAATGCAGTTCGATTCGCTACTCCTAAGTTTATGAGAAGAACAACAATAGAAACACAAATAAACTAACTAGATACGATCCCCAGCGGAGTCGCCATTCTGTTGTTGGGAAAAGTATCTATTCAGAATGCCCCTATCCCACTCTAAGGTGTGACAGTGCCTTAGCAACAAACAAGGAAAACTGCTTGAGTATTCTTCTTTATGAAATGTAAATGAAGAGGAAGGATGTAACTAACCTGTGTCTTTTGCTAGTTTGTTGATCCAATCGCTCTCTCCTTTGTCGCTTCCCGCTGCCTGCTCCCTTACTGGCCCAACTTCACTAAATTCCTGCAAGATCACAGAAGAGAGAAACTACACAAAGATATAGATTTACATTCATAAAAAGCTCAGGATCAGATTAAGCTAAACATGCAAATATAACAAAACATCACTGATATACAAGCATGTAGAAGAAACTCAAATAGTTTTATTGATATGATAAGAAAGTCCAAGAGGAGATACAACCAAGTAAGTCCCGATCCAGCATCTACCTCCCAGCAAAGGAATCCCTTCCTCACCTCCAACAAAGCATAAATCACCCAATGTACTAATCTCAATCTCAAACCAACAACAATTCTCTGCAAAGTACAAAATTCCAGCCTCTGGATCTCTGGGATGAGGGATCCATATATAGATGTAAGCAGAGAGGATGAGTCAGCTTATGTTTTGACTTGTGGCTTCTCTTTGTCAGTTCTTGCTTCCACTTGGAGACTGAGAGCCTCTTACTCATCACTGGTCGAATTTAGTGAGGCAAGTGTCATTGGAGAAGATTCTGGAAGCTTCCATTGTCTCTCCACCTCGTTGAATGACTCTGCCACTTGTCATTTCCCACTCAACGCACCTGGGTAGTGCATTCAAGTGCGTTGCAATGCACCTAGCCAGTGTATTTGGGTGCTTTGCAATGCAGGCAGTTAGTGGAGCTTCTGAATTGATCCTGATTTGACTAGTTTTGAGCAGTTTCTGGTGGAGAACTTCTGGGAGAAGCTGTCATTGGTTGACCTTGTTCCTTTAGGGGCAGGAACAACACTTTTAGGGACTTTGGATCCCTTGGATTATGGACATTTCATGCTTAGAGCTGTAAGGCACAAAAATGTCTATAACAATCCCTGGACGAATTTAGAGAGGCAAGTGTCATAGGAGAAGTTTCTGGAAGATTCCATGAGCATCCACTTAGCAATCTGTCTTGAAAATTTGTCCATCCTCACTCATCACACCCTACAGAAGGCCTCTTCAGTATGCACCACACTTGGTTAGTGTAGAAGTTAGTATGCATCACACCTTGATAGTAGGGAAATCAGTATGGTCCAGTTTTGGCCAGTTCTGAGTGGTTTTTCAGGTGGAACTTCTGGGGAATGGTGTAATCAGTTGACCATGATCCTTTAGGGTATGAAACAAAACTTTTAGGGATTAAATAGCCCTCGGTTTATTGACATATAATATTGGGGTTGCAGTGCCCAAATATGTCTATAACAATCATGTACCAAATAGAGTAGCTATCTAATCACAAAAATGGTGATGGTCGCGTGGTGATAGTGAGGTATCCATCTTAGCTGAAGTAAGCCTGCCTTTTCCACACCCAGTAACCATTTCCATGGTACCAATTTATCTATGGCCAATTGGGGGAACTTGTCGCTATCCGCTAGATCCCAATCTTTGAACTTGATACTTGGTACTTGACCCAGCAGAAAACTGTCAAATCTTATCTCATCTGGGAGAAATGGGGTTTGTAGCGTACTCTTTGCAGCATCCAGGTCCTTGGTATCTTTGATGTGTCATTCCAACGGGAGATATATGGGGGAAATGAAGTTGTTTGGAACGCATCTTCTTCGTCCTCATCCTGTGCTTCAATCTGGGCGATCAGGTCTTGCAAATCATCGTCGTCCTCGACGGGTTCGGTGGTGACGGCCTTACCCTTTTCGGCTACTGACCTTTTGTTGAATCTTGGTGACACCCTGACTGGCCCCATCATCTGCTTGTTTTTCCGGGGTCGTAGTGTGCGTGGGGACCTTGGAACCTCGGGGCCTACCGTTACTTCATCTGGTTCTTCCTGGGTAGGATGCAGTTCTTCCGCGAACCGTGCTCGGGTTCTTGCCATGGAGCTCATGGGGCTTCTGGTGGTAGGGTGTTTGCTAGTCGTCACTGGTTCAGATCTCACCTTTCCTAGTGTTGGCCAGAGGATGTTATAGAAGCGCGTAGATTTGAATATATTCCTTTCCGTCGTTTCCTGGTCATTAATAGCTTCAAGTCAGCAAATATTTTCAGATCTATCTTGGAACATCCATCTTAATGACTCGTCGCCCACTCCTCTCTGTCATAGCTGGAACTTTTTGTTAGGAATAGTGGTGTTAACGATCACATGCCAACCTCCCCACGTGGCAGCGCAGCCCTTTTGACGCAGTCGCGGTCGTGCTATCCCACTGGTCCTGTACGGGTCCTTTTTTCCTCGCTAACCTTCCACAGGGTTGTTTATAGTCCCACAACCTCTTTCAACTGTGGGGAGCACTGAGACTATGCTTTCCACAGCTAGTCAGGTGGTCACACCTCCGATGCGATGTCTCAACTTTCCAGCTAGCCCGGGCTGCGAGCACCTGCGAAGTTCCTTTATATCCATTATCTCTTCGAGTGCTGTTGTGTGGGGTGTATCCTCCCATAAGTGCGGGCATAGCCATGATAGCAGGGTCGGGGCTTGTTCTAGTTCTACGGGAAACTCGACCGGACCTAACTCCCTTATGTACAGACTTGCGCGACCTTCATAGGCATCACTACTTTTCATCCTACGGATTTTCTCTAGCACGCCTTTCTTTCTTAGCCGTGCCCATGGTTCCTTGGTTTCGCGAGGTCTACTACTACCCTGCTTATTCTGAGCTCCCTCCTATCCTATTGTTAACAACCTCATCTTCGCCTCCTTTCCAGTATAGGCCTAGCGACCCCGTGGTATCCGCAAATTCCCAGTGGGTCGTTTTATCGGGCGGATGCCATGCATGCTTCCCCCTATTCCCCTCCTAACTTTGTTGTGGGCCGTTGGCGATCCAGATTGTAGGTTGGGGCTCTGCACATCATACACCTGCAGCCTACGCTGGCGAGGGATGCTTGCCCTGTTTGGCCTGCCAACCCATATGCGCACCTGCCTCCGACATCCTTGCCACTTTCACTGAATCTTCAGGCCTGTCTTCCCTTTGTGAGCAATTGTCGCGCGCGGTGCCTCCGCGGGGGCATCCTGTGGCTTTTGTCTCTGATTCATCATTTCGCATCAGTCGACTGGCTCCTCCACCTTTGTGGCATCCGCATCAGCTGGCCACTCCTTAGCCTCTACCGTGACACATCTTAGTGATCTAACCATCCTATTGCAATTTAGTGTCGTTACCTCATGCAATCGGTTCTGCCATCACTCAATTTCTTCATCTGAGTCCGACATGCAAGAACTGTCATGGTCCCATGAGATTCTTCCGTCCACTGTCAGATTCACCTGGTCCTGATCTTGTGCTATGATTTGGTAGATACAGTCCAGTTCATCGTCACTATCCTCGTCACGCACTGGCTTCATATAGCGTGCTCCTTTGGCTGGGTCCAACAGAACCACCACGTGGAGAGATTTCTTTTCAAATATCATTTTTTGTTTCTTTAGGTTGATCACTCCATTCATATCTGTTTCCCAATCTATCCCCAACAATGCAGGATATGGGTTACTGTCATCCATGATTTCTATGACCTCAAAATCAGTTTGAGTGCTTGCATCGTCAATGTCTACTGTAACTACTTGCAGTCTTCCCATAGGCAAGATCTTCTGTTGGTTCGCCATCCGTAATTGGATAGGATACCATTGTAGTGCGGGCCTACCCATGCACTCCTAGGTCTGTTTAGGGAGGAAATTTGCATCTGACCCCAAGTCCAGTATGACCTAATCCATCTCATAGTCCCTAATCTGGTCAATTAATCACATTTCCCACCCAGTGCACAATGCATGCTTGCCTAGTTTCCAGACCATTCGAGGTTCAGCCGATCCTTTGCACCTAGTTATCAACTCTTGCAATCCGTTCACTGCTTTAGTATCTCGTAGTAGCTTCATGCATGTTTCTAAGAAGGTATTTAGCATAGAACTATTTGACTTCGTTTGATCCTTGCTGCCCGAAGTAGAAGCTTTCACGAAGCTCTTCTTAGCTTCCATAAATGTTTCCTTCACATCCTCCAAATCAAATTCGGGTTGTTTGGTAAGGGCCTTACAAACCCATGCATCCCCCTCCGGTTGCTTCCCCTTATCTTCTCCTATAGTTGCACCACTTTTGTGCATCATATTCACGTTAGGGTCTTCTTCGTGCAGTTCAGCCTTCATCATTTAAACATTCTTAGTGGGGTTAGCTGGAAGCACCCCTTTCTCCCACATCTAAGCAATTAGCATGCGGCAATCGACTACTTTGAGGTCAAATTGGTAGTAGTACAAGCAACAAGCTTTGGTCGGGTTTGTGCAATCCCACGTGTAGTGCCACAGTCCTCCACAATTATAGCAGATTAATTGTCCCTGACCACGTCCGCGTCCCATGCCCCCTTGGCCCCATTCGCATCCTTGGAATCCTCCCTTTGCTATCACTGTGGTGGGATCCTGCCCGCGTGCCTCCATCTACATCCTATATGCAGGTGTTCGATCCATCAACAACTCATAACTTCGGCAATTTCTTTCATCATGGCCAACCATCCTACAAAACTTGCAAAATAGTTGCTGGGGGGGGCAGTTGTTGCAGGTTCTGTAATAGATGATAGTTGTTTGTGGCATGCTTTCCTCCCACCTACTAGATCACACACCAGAGGGCAGCCACTGCACTTGGCCCTACTGGTACCTCTGGTCGCAATGGTATTGGTCCCCCCATTGTCACATAGTTCGCAAAGACCGGGCAATGATCTTTATAGTGGCCCTGGCCCTTACATTTGATACACCTCACCTCTTCACGTACTTCTGATCGAGGCACTTGTCCTTCTCTCAAACTTCGCATCTCTAAACATAGGTTTTGTATTTGCGCGTGGATTTGCTGAACTCCTGACCTCGGATCCTGTATTGGAGTTTCGTGCAACCTCATTTCTGTCTCTAGCGCTTCGGCTTGGGTTGAGATCTTTTGCTGTGATAGAGCCATCATCAGATGTGGTGTCAAAGACGCCACAAACCACACTTAGTGTTGAACATTCGTCAATGTCATGTTAGCCTCGCGGATTGTGCTTTTCAATCTCTGATCCAAATCCCATAGGGTTTCACCAAGTAACATCGCAATTTCCTTGAACCCAATAACCGACTGTGTTTCTGATTTAGGCTGACTAAATTCCTTATTCAATGCATCCTAGATTGCCGTTATTCCCTCATTCAGGTGATCACTCGCATACTTTATATACCATGTCAGCGCACGGTCCTGCAGCACGCTAACCAGAGAAGCCTTCTTGATGCTCTCATTTTTTACTCCTTGGGATTCCCACACAACCTTTGCCATGAACCAGAACTGCTTTGGTTCCTCATTTCCTACACCCCTAAGTACTGGCAACTTGATCGCACCTACCATCCCAACCCTCGGTGGCGGCAGTGGGGTAAATGAAGATGGGTTTGATGCCGACAAAGTAGGTGGTGGTGTGGATGGTGGTGATAGCAGCGGAATGTGCCGAATTATTAGTCAGACTATGCTTCTTGGAGAGAACCCTGTGAGTTATTCCTCGCTTTCTCGCGAAATAGAAATCAGAGGACTGTTCTCTAAGCCTTCGGTTCCTTGATAGCCTCTTCCGCTCTATGTTACACCAAACATTAATGAATGTGCATAATCCATTTTTCACACAACAACATTTTAATCCAAGTATTCAACGATTTGATATACTTACCCTGCGGTCCTTGGAGAAGCTGCCTTTTTGCTTCACTATAGCTCATAGTTGTGTCTATCGTGAACTCTGTAATAAATCATCCTATTATCTGATCCAACCAGTGACCTACTGCACGTGCAATTTTATCTTCAGATGCTTCTAGCCTGCGCACCAATTCCGGAGTCCACACAATGGGTTGATCTAGTTTGCACCTTCCCACGCTGTTAGCTAGCCTCGCGATCCACTCGTACAACTCTGTTGAGAATGGTGCAAAGAAGATCTTGTGGATCTCTGTGTATAAATAACGATCCAACCACCTTTCTTCTAATACCCACGGATTCCTGTTTTCCTGAACCACGAACTCGTGAAGCTTCTGATCCAACCAATCTTCAAGCTCTTTCTTTGTAGGGTTCTAGTGTTTTGACATCAGACATCCCTTAGGCAGATCCCGTTCCTGGCAACGAAACCATTTGTTGGCTTATATGGGCCTAACCTAGGTTTGGAATAGTTATTTAGCCAAACAAATCTTGCAACTACCGGCCCTTTCGACAACAATCCGCTGAGCGCAAACTGAGGTCTCACCCGAGGTAGCAGGGGAGGGTGTTGGAACCAGGTTTCTACACCCTTGGGATGTCTTGATGTGGTCTGGAGGATTTGCGCACCGTTCTATGGCCTCACACCACTTTGCTGTTGCATAGATCTGGAACAAGGAAAATCCTTTGTACTTATTAATTCTATGTTTATTATAGATCAGATCTACTTCTTACGGTCTTTAAGCAAACGTTTAATAGAGATAATCAATGCGCACACCCACAAATGTTATAGATTTGCATAAACTAAGAACATAAGCATAAGCGCACAGATCAAACAAATATTTAAACCATAAATTAACTAGATCCACAATATTTCAGGAGCAACACAGTATTTCAGAATCAACTTATCTTTATTCAATTCCTTGCCAATACAACTAGATCCGCCCTGCGCACTCAGCTGTAGGGGTCCGCACACATAGCTACGGACTCTACCAGGCCTCTGTGCACACAGCTGTAGAGCCTCTATCTATCTACCAACACCCTTGACTCAGACTTACAGACGCTTCAAGACTTCTTTCTTCACAAACCCATTACATGTGAGATCCAAAAATACATTCCAAAAAATGACTTCTAACCATAGAGCCTTGCTCTATTTATACATTCCCATGGTCCGTGAACCATGGGCAGGCCGACTTCTTATTATTTTACATTATTTCGGGTGGACAACCCTTTGACTTGACTTCTTACAATTCGCGCTCCGCACATTTTGTGGAGTCTTTACCATACTCTTTACCCAAAATTTCGTGCTTTGAGCCCCAAAACCGTTGTGCAGGGCCTACACTACCCAACACTAAGTTTACATCTCTATAGAGATATGTGCCTTACATACATGACGAAAAGTCCAAGGCACAACATTTTATGAGCAGTCTACCAACATTTATGAAAGAACACTTAGAACTTGATAATCCTAAAACTATGGATGAGGTTATTCGAAAGGCATGGATCTGCTATCAGTAGATGAAGCTGAAAGGGGAGGGAAACAAGAGTTGGCTAAACAATAAAGGACAGAAAAATTCCGAGAGCGTTAAAAATATGAAAAATGGAAATGCCATAGATTTACACAAGAGTCGTCATAATATACCTCATAGAAAGAATCAACAGAAATTCAGGTTGCAAACTGAACCTAAACAAGTAGAACTATATAGTAAACGTGAGGTTAGCCAATCACATAAACCCTCATTACAATGTTGGGGCTACAAGGAACCTCATTATTATAAAAAATTCCCCCACCGCACTAGAGCAGAGTAGAATGCTAATGTTTAGGAGGCTTCTACAGTTGGTGAGGTGGCTAGAAGTATACCTAAAATTAACGTTTCTTTGGGTGACCTTCGAGTAGATTACTAACCTACTATGATTGAATTTGAAAGTAAGATGTATAAACATGCTGTGTCTATATTGATAGATCTAGGAGCAAGCTTAAGTTACAAGAGTTCTAATATAGCAGAAATTTTTCATATACAGATTCATAATTTTAAACTTAATTGGTATAGTTCGCCACTAGGGAAAAATTAAGAATGTCTGAAAAAGTATAAAATTGTCCTATTGAGATAGCAGGCTGGAAAATTAGAGAAAATTTGAATGTGTTACCCCTGTCCTATGATATCCAAGTTAGCATAGACTGGTTAGAAAGACATTGGTCTCTAGTGAATTGCAAAGATAAAACTATCAGTTATCTCACTGAGGAGGGTGTCAGACAAGAGATTCAAGGGGTGAGGAGACCCATTAATTTGTGACCAATTACTGCCTCCCAATTAGGAAAATGTATTAGGAAAGGATGCCAAATCTATGTTTTTCAAGTAGGATATACCAATTCAAAAGATAATACAACCACCTTAGAAAGTATGGCAATTTTTCAAGATTTTTTTGATGTGTTTCCAGAGGAAATTCTAGAGCTACCTCCCAAGCAGGACATAGACTTTACCATAGGATTAATTCTAAGGGTTGAACCTATGTCTAAACCCCTTACTAAATGGGCATACCTGAACTAACTGAACTAAAGATGTAGTTGCAAGAATTACTTAATAAGGGATACATTCGCCCAAGTGTATCACCTTGGGGAGCCCCTGTGTTGTTTGTTAGAAAAAAATATGGTATTATGAGACATTGGAATAACTAGAGGAAGCTCAACAAGTTTACCATTAAGAAAAATTATCCATTTCCAAGGATCAAAGATTTATTCTATCAAGTCAAAGGTGCCACGACCTTCTCTAAGATTGATCTGCAATCATGTTATCATCAGATAAGGATAAAGGAAGAAGAAATTCCTAAAACATCTTTTACAACATGATACAGTCATTATGAGTTTGTGGTTTTCTCCTTCAAGCTTACCAATGCCCCAACAACATTCATGAGCCTTATGAATGGTATCTTCCACCTTTATCTTGATAAATTTGTTCTAATTTTTATCAATAATATTGTTATATATTCCAAGAATTTGGAAGAACACAAGAAACATCTGCATATAGTTTTACAAATGTTGCGGGAACACCAATTGTACGCCAAATATAGTAAGTGTGACTATTATAAGGATTACATACATTAATTAGGACATATAATTTATGCAAAAGGGATAATCATTGATCCAAAGAAAATCAAAATGGAATGGTCCAATCCTGGTAACGTTGTTGATGTTCAATCTTTCATGGGCTTAGTAGGATATCATCATCATTTTATTGAGGGATTTTCTGGAATAGCTTATCCTATAACTTCTCTACAAAAGAAAGGAAAATATTTTAAGTGGAGCATTGAATTCCAAGATAGCATTGAATAATTGAAACATTTGTTTACCTCAACCTTCGTTTTAAAGATTACAGACCCAGAGAAGGAGTTCATTATCTGCATTGATGCATCTCAAGAAAGAATGGGAGGAGTATTAATGCAAGAAGGAAAGGTAATTTCCTATGAATCTTGAAAATTAAAAGAGCATGAACATAGATACTCTGCTTACAACTTATATTTAACTATGATAGTACACGCTTTGAAGGTATGGAGACACTATTTATTGGGAAAAAAAAATTGTGTTGATGACTGACCATAGTAGTTTAACTAGTTTGTTTAAGAATCTTAACCTTAATGCATGACAAGTCAAGTGGAAAAGCTTTTTAAGTGATTTTGATTTTGATATTAAACATCTAAAAGGAAGAGAAAACCATGTGGCTAATGCATTGAGTAGAAAATTGCATTATATATATGAAATCTCCTATAGTCAAGTGGACATCAAATTTTTGAATCAGATGAAAGAAGTTACGGTTAAATATCCAGAATATATGTTTTTATGGAAACAAACCAAACAAGAAAATAGATCTAAATATCAAACTGAATTTGACATAAATAAAGACAATTTATTGAATTTTAGGGGAAGAATATATGTTCTGAATCATATGACTATTAGGCAACTAATATTGAATGAATTTCATAGAAGCCCTTATGTTGCTCACCTCATATATTACAAATTATTCTTTGCTATAAGAAAATATTAATTTTTGTCTGAGAATGATAAGGGACATCACTAAATATTTAGCCAAATGCCGGGAGTGTCAGCAAGTTAAGACTGAACACAAGCACCCAGCTGGTTTTCTCCACCTGCTACCCATTCCATAGTGGAAATGGGAAGTTATTACGTTGGATTTTATAACTAGTTTTCTTAGAACCAAGAAAGAAATGACTCAATGATGGTCGTGGAAGATAAACTTAGTAAGGAAACCAATTTCATCCGTATTCAATCTACATACAAAATTATGAAAATAGCAGACATATTTATGTGGCAACTATTCAGACTACATGGGATGCCAAAGGTGATGATTTCTAATAGGGATGTAAATTTCACATCAACATTTTGGAGAACTCTTTTCATTGGTTTAAGTACACAAGTTCGATTTATCACTGCATACCACCCACAGACAGATGGGTAAACTGAGTGAGTGAACCAGGTACTAGAAGATATATTAAGAATGTATGTAATGCAGTAATTGAGTAAGTAGGAAGAGTACCTTCACTTAGTGGAATTCACATATAACAATAGTTATCACGAATCATTAAAAATGATTCCTTTGTAGGTCTTCTATCGGAGGAGGTGTAGATTACCAGTTAATTGGAGCAACCCTGAAGATAAGCTACTTATAGGACCTAACCTTCTAGTAGAAATGGAGAAAACTGTGAAAAAAGTTCAATAGGATTTGAAAGTTTCCCAAGATAGACATAAAGCACATGCAGATAAAGAGTATCATGTAGGATACAATATTTATGTTCGAGTGAAACCCAATAAAACCACTCTACGATGGAGTGGATGTGAAAAATTAGCATCCCCCTTCCCTCCCCCAATATTATGGACCCTTCTAAATCCTAGAAAGAATTAGACATGTTGCATATCAGCTTGCACTACCAAGACATATGCAAGTCCATAATATGTTTCATGTCTCTTTGTTAAAGAGATTTGTATATGACTCTAGACATATTATTAACTAGCAAGATGTGCTGGTAGAAATCTAATAATTAACTCTTTTGTTAATCTATAATGCTTGTTGAAGAATAGTATAAAATAATAACATTTGTATGGTGTGAAATAGGTCAAACCAGAGAGAGAATTTCCGGTAGAGCCCCTATATATTCTCACTTAGAGAGAAACAATATTACGGAGACAAGTTATCACCTTGGTTAAAGTATAGTGGAGGCAATTTAACCTATAAGAGGCCACCAAGGAGGATGAAGCCTTTATGTGGAAAGCATACCCTAACTTGTTCCAAGGGCATGAATGTCATCCAGATATACAACTACGAACGAGTTGGTGAAGGGATACAAGATGTCATCCATTAGCCTCATAAAAGTGGTAGGGGAATTTGTCAACCTGAAGGGCATGGCCAATCATTCAAAAAGGCCCTCCTTGGATATGAAGGTGGTCTTCCATATATTTGTGGGCTCCATTTGAAATTGGTGATAACCTGAATTTAGATCGATATTGTTGAAATACTTTCCCCCCTTGAGCTGGTCAAGAAGGTTATCAATCCATAGGATTGGATACCTATTCCTAACGGTGATTTTTTTCAGATCTTGATAATTAATGTAGAGTCTCCACATCCCATCCTTCTTCTGTACAAGTACAATCATGCTCCCACAAGGGAAGGAACTTGGTCGGATGTTCCCTTTTTGCAGCAACTCCTGGATATGTCACTTGATCTCTTCATTTTCTAAAATGGAGTGAAGGTATATTGGCCCACTAGGTAGAGATGCTTTGGGGGTTAGATCAATCGAATGCTTGATCTGAAATTGTAAGGGGATCCCTATGGGTGAGGAGAATATGTCACTATATTTTTCCACAAACTTACCCAACTACTTCTACTGTGTGGAGTAAAATTTCCTGAGGACCATGGATGTGGCCACAATCTTCCTCTTACTTTGAGAGCAAATAAAAATGAACACAAATTTCTTGGTCTAGGAGATGATCTTACTACATTACTTAGCAGATATCAAAGAGATGTTGGTAGGCGGGGCTACCTCTAGTATCCTTTATAATTTATTGTCCAATTTAATAATAACAATGTGAGGTCTAGACTCACACACAACATGATGCTTCCACAAGTATGGTTATCCTAATAACACATCACAAACTTCAAGGGGAGAAACATCAAACAATACCTCATCCATGAAGGGCTTGATGTTGTAGGAAAGACGACACTACTGGCTGAAGCGGAGATCTCATCCTTGGTGAAGCCACCTGATGGTGTATGCATGCAGGTATGGTGTGATCGATAGGTCCAACCACTTCATGACCTCTATTGGAAAGAGGTTCTTTTGGCTTCCGCTATAAAAAATGAACTACAGTGGAGAACCCTTCACCCACATTTGTGAGTTGAAAAGGTGCTCCCCCTCCTCTGGATCTTCGAGCTCAATCTTCTAAACCTTGGTGGTGGCAACTGGCATTGGGCTTTGCATCAATAATCTACTTCCCTTTTTAATTCCCCTTGTCGAGTTCTGACTCAGATTCGGAACATGCACCTAACTCTAAAGCCTTAAGCTTGACCACTACTAATTGTTTGGCATAACACTCACTTGTGTTGTGAATGGGGCTCTTGTGGAACTCACACCACTTCCCCATGTCCTTCGTATTTGTGCTGTTATTATTTACTTTTGGCTTCGATGGGTTGTCCTAGGTTACTCTTCCTTGTCTTTTCCCTTTTTTCTACTATTTGGGGATGTCTTTTCCTTGCTTCAGATTCACATATCGAAAGTCTTGCTTATTTTGTTTGAACTTTTGCTTGATATTGACAGTGTATCGGTATGTGGCACCAAGTGAGGAGATGTTAGGAACTCCATCTCATCCATGACATATTTTTGTAGTTAGTTGTGGTACTTGAGTACTACATTCCACTTAAAATCCTTAATACCCAACTTCGTGTGAAGGGGTTGAAAGATATTTGTGAACTCTGGCACATCTTTGTCCCTTCCTTTCCGCACTGTGGTCCATTTTATGCACTTATCTTCATAGCTCCCAACAGGGTATTATTTTTCCTTGAAGACATCTCAGAAAGAATTCCAAGTGGGTGTGTACGAAAATAGTGAGGTTTCCCTCTCATCCTTCTGCTCACAGTAGGTTTCTCGGTAGTCCTTAACGTCGGGGGAAACTTTGAGGAGAGAAAAATTAATCTTTTCCCTATCAGAAAAATCACGAACTGAAAAATATCCTTTCAGCAAATTTAACCATTTATCTATGACATTTGTATCTATTTAACCTTCAAATATAGGGATGTCAAAGTAAACTTATACCTTAAATGGGGCAGCGCCTTCGAGTGACTGCTGGACGAAGATGCATTGCCTATTGGAATCTGCTAAAGGATTTGGGAAAAGTTATTCATAATCTTGTTCCTTTACCACTCGAGGGCTTCTTTGAGTAGCAGTTTGATACGATATAATGCTCCCTCATCTTTCTTTTCTTCCCCCATGGTCGATCGAGGATATCGGCAAGGATGGTTTTACAATGTTTCAACCAATTCAAATCCAAACTCCTTATACCCCGACCTCGTCGAGGACATGCATAGAAAAACAGAGAAAGAGCAAACCGCTCTGATACCACTGATCCAGATTTATGTGGGAATTAAATGAAATACAGATATGAACAAAACATAGAGATATAATGAAAATTGAACATAAATTCATTAATAACAAAGTATTGAAAACTATTTACATGCAAAAAGGAAATAAACTAGTTTAGATGAGGGTAGTGTATCTCTAAGAAGAGATGTGACAATGTTGTAGCAGCTAAAAACCCTCCAAAATTTTGCCTTAGCCTGTTTTGGAGCCTCCCTACCAACCTTCATAGCAGCTTGCCTTGCTTCGTCAAGTCCTCACGCTTCTGTGTTTTTCTTTCTTAAAGGAAACCTATCGATCCCTATTTGATCTTTTCCCTTCACAGGTTGTTCACCCAGACTTGGTCCAACAGTAGGCTGGGCAGCTTCCCCTTGAAAATTGCACAATTCTAGAAGGAAACCAACATTCCCTCCAGGAATTGGGCAATCCTGTCTGACAGCCTGCTGGGCTCCAGGATTGCTCAATCTTTCTAGCGGGTTGTTCAGCCTAGGATTTCAGCAAATCTGGGTAGCAATCAGCTGCTTTGCTCAAAAATTGTGCAAATCTCTTGGGCAGCCAACCCATCTCCCAGCCAGAAATGCGCATTTTTCTCCAGCAGTCGAGCAGTCTCTTACATGTGCAATTGAGTCGACCAGTTCCCTCCGAGACTAAGAAAAATAGACTTGCATGCATGAGTTGATTCTCCTAAGGCAGCATGCAAAAGGATCCCTTGTTTCAGGGATCTATGTTTAGCAATTGGAGGTTACATGCAAGGAGAAATTCTGAAACCTCCCACCAAGTGTCGCTTCCCCTAGATTTGTGGCATGCAAGTCACAACCTCGATGTTATAAAAAATCATCAACTGGATGTTGCAGAGTTCATTCCTCATGTCAACCTTGTAGCTTTGACATCCCACATCACATCTAGGAGCAGTTGGCACATTCATCTCAACTGTTTTGGGGTAAGCCCGCTTCCCATGCCTTATGTTGCATTTCTATTGCTTTTTGTGTTTTCACTTGTAGGAGTACTGTTTACTTGAATTCTTTGAATGCTTGTTTTCATTTACATATATAATAGCTTGTCCTAGCTCTGTTTCAATTTTCGTTGCTATCTCATTGCCATCACATGCATGAAACTGTTTTATAGGGACGTTCACCCAACCGGTGAACTGCCTCATCCACATGCATGTTGATCTGTTTACTGAATCTTTCATTCATGTTTTTCATGCACTGTCAATCACTTCTAATATCACTTAGTGTCGCCATGCATTCACTAACTTACTTGCTTTCAGTTGCCCATCGGCGAGTTGGGCCAACCTTGCCCCGGTCTCTGCCTTCACCAAGGCTACATTGAGCAATCTGGGAAAGGAAGGCTCACCTTCCTCTCCAGATTTGCATATTCCTGCCCAGCACTAGCCTCCAGGACTGTTTTGCGCATTTCTGGAGGACAGTGGCTGCTTGGCCCAAGAAATTGTGCAAATATGTCCCTAGTCCAGTATTCCTTCCCAGATGGAATTATGCATTGCGCAATCCCAACAGTCAGCAGCCAAACTAGACTGTGCATTGTGCAGTTCTAGTAGTCAGTCAATCCCTAGTTGTCTAGAATGTGCCTTGTGTAGTCTTGGAAGTCGGTCTCCCAACCTCTCCGCCGAAATTGCGCACCCTTCATGATCATGCACCTAGGTATCTTACAAGTCAGTTCTCATGTTCATTTGGTTTTCAACTAACATATTTCTTTCCATGAGTGTTGTCATGTCTCTAGGTATCCCAGCTGTTCAGCTAACTCTCAACAGTATAGGTACAATGGTTTCCAGGAGAGGAAAGACGAAGACACCATTCGTAGCACACTTGGGGATGTAGTCGATCAAGTGTCCATGGACTTGCCTACCCACAAAGACATCAAGTTGTTCATAGACAAGGACATCAAGGAATGACAACAACAACATCACAGCAAGAAACATCATGAACAACCGCTAAAGACAACATACCAAATGTAATGAATGCAAGAGGAGGGTTGTTGACAACATGGAGGCGGAACAAGGTTGCAAGCTCAAGCAAGTCCATTGATGATGAAAGCAACTTTGGGGACTCCGGCTATGAAGTGATGGCGTGACATGGAGATCGCGCGAAGGCCAAAGATGGAACAAAGGAGTTGCATGTGCTGAAGTAGAAAATAAGGAATAACATGAAGCTCCACATATAGACGAATGAGTTACAATAGGAACAGCAACAACAGAGGGCGCAACATGCACTCACGGATGAAACTTGGCCCATACAAGTTAAGGATCCATCCCAGTATCTAACTTAGAGCAAACATGGTGAGAAATGTTGTTGATCGCATGCAAGGGATTCAACAGCATGCATGTCATTGAGCGCATGCATGCAATCCAACCCATTCAAAACACTCACCAAGGTGAAGACAAGAAGCAAGTCCAATTGGGGATGAACATGTACTTCATCAAGTTGATGCGCATGACCACCAGCACACACTTGAAGATTAGCATGAACACTATGCATCAATGTGTTGCCGGTTCAACCGTACCCAATAAGACCATGCACATGTTAGCAGATGAGTTGGATGAAGGGGTCGAACCAATGCACCAGTTGCAATGGAGGAAGAGTTCGCTTCATCAAGATGTCACCACGAGGTGCATGCACACCATCACAGACGATGAAGCTTGGCATTAGCTCACCACCTTTACCATCACAAGAATGTCAAAGAGTTGGTCTCATCACAGTGGACTGAGTATCAATGATTTCTTGCAAGGCGTGCTCAAGCCATGTTGTCTCACATGAGTACATGTGCATTGTAATTTTGTGTCATGTCATGTGTAAGTCAAGTGTCAATGGTTAGATGTAACAATCATATAGTAGGTGAAGAGTCATAAAGGTATTTGAACTGTAACAAAGGGGAATGTCAAGGTTTACCCCACCCTATGCTATAAACAGTCCCTCATAACTCATTGTATAAGATTTTGGTCAGTCAAACTTCTACTAAGACTATTTTGAAGAAGGCTTGGACAGTATTTTAATGCACCTTGGCTTCTCCACTACACGGAGCTAGTACATTTCTTTGGAGGAGCAAGCGGATGTAGCTATAACATTCCACTGTTGGGGCTAGCAGGTTTACATGGATGTATTGTATGATTGTGACTTACACTTCTTTATATAATAAGAGCCAGCACATTTTCATGCATATGTTGTTATTGTAGTTGGACTACTCTGGTTGCTTTAATGATATGTGTTGTTTAACTTACGTACTTGTGTATGAACTGATTCACATGAAATTATATGAATCTTGTTGTTAATGTGTTGCATATGTTGTTAATGTTGTCATCGTCCATGTTGACTGCTCTACCGGACATTAGACAAACCTTTCACTTGAACCTTGCTATAAAAACTGTCACACTCATCTTAGACTGATCCATGAGTGTTGTACGTGTTATCTTACCTTGTATGATGTGACTGCCGCATCCAAGTGGACTGCTCTGCTGGAAGTTGTGCATGTCCTTTGTGTTGTGTGTTCCTATCCGAGTTGGGACTGATCCATTTCAACTTGGAACTCACATTCACCTCCTTCCCCCTTCAAAGTTTTGGAACCTCTCATACACCTTCCTTAACTCACTACATCAGTTAGACCCTTGCTACTAATAGAGTTATTCTACATGCCTCTATGTGAGACCACGGTCAAGGCATTACCTTAGGACCCACTGCTGGGACTCCTACACCAAACAGTCTGAGGTCTAATTTAGACTTCTTATCGAGGAGATGCCCTTGACATGTTGGCAGGTCCAACACCGTCAACATTTATGGAACTAGAAGGAGGGCCTGATAACAAGCCGTGTCCTCTCATCCAGTTTTGAACCTTTGCATATCTTTCATGGAGTCTTGCACTCTTCTTCCCCCAAGGTGTTTTTCAAATCATGAAGATGTCTCCATCTCGAGGAATCTTTTCAGTCTCTTGTCCACTCACATGTATGATGGTGAAGGCGAAGTGGCCTGGCCTAAGCACTTACATATATTTATTTCCATGATTTATGAGGAAGATGAGTTTACTGATTAACAGGTTGGTTTGTTGCTTGCATACACACTTCACGAATCTCCATTTCGTTGGGTGCTCAACCTACCGGCTGACACCGTGCACTCATGTGAGCACTTCCGTGATCTTATCAAAGACACGTTCTATCATTTTGATCCAGACCATCTTGACTGGAAACTATTACAACAATGAAGGGCTTCGCATGAATCCGTTATTGATTTTTGGCAGCAGTTCCATTACTTGTAGTTTCAAGCTTCGAGGAGCCAAATGAAGTTTTCTTATCTTTGGGACTGGTTCAAGTATTGTCTTAGGAAATATGCCCGTCCCAAGAGAAATTTTGAGATCAAGCCTCGCTCAAGCTTCCTCATTGATGGAGCTGCACAATCTCATGTGGGAGTGGACACTGTCGCAACTGACTGTCCACCACCCTCTCATTCAACAACTCCACCATTGACCAATGATGCTGAGGATCATGCTTGTACCCCTGTTCAACATTCACACTCTCTCAACATCACTCCACTCAATTTTCGCATATATTTGGTTGAGTCCTTCGAGTTCTCATAGGATTTATTTTGCATGACCTCCGTCTTCGCACCCTAGTGTTCCTCTGGATGATGTTGTCTTGTGTTCATCCATTCCAGACTCTTCACTTGTTGTGAATGAGCAACAACCCACTGACGGAGATGGTGTTGCACAAAAAACATGTGCTGTAATTCATGAAGAGTATGAGTGGGAGCTTGAGCATCAACACTCGGTGAAGGATGAATCCCTTCTGTCTGAGCCCCTCCATTCTTTCCTAACACCATCGGTGAACCTGCCATCCATGATTTTGCATGCGTGTCTTCATCTACAGATGCACCCATTGTTGATCTTTCACAAGACACATCGTATGTTAGCCCATCATCCAAAAACGTAGAGGCCCAATCATTCATTGAAAATCCACTTGATCCTTCATATTATCTTTTCGGAAATACAGAGGGTGAAAATCCTTCCTTATCATCTACCCCTCTGTGTGATTCATCAAATCATGAGGATGCCGACCAACATCCTGAATTTTCTGATCTTGGTTGTCATGATCTCTTCACCTCATCATCCAATCATGATGTTGATTCACTCGTTGTTAATCTATATAAGCCATTGGTCTACGATGATCCATCTATCAATGAAGTCAAAACCCCACAAACCATCGAGGCACTTCAGCCCGAGCTGATGGTTATGTCAGGTACTCTCTTTCTTGAGGTTGGTTTCACTCCTAATCAGGAAATTGTTCAATCACCCAAGGATCCTCATCACTCATCTGTATGCATTGAAGATCCATCTCTCCATCTCACACACAGATCACACTTCCTCCACTTGAACTACACGATCCCATTGCTCATGCATTGGAGGACTCTTACATTGTGAGCACTCGTGTGCGATGGAATTTATCTTTGTTTCTTTCGTTTGCTTGCATGTCTCGGTCAAGAGTGTGCTTATGCTTCAAAGTTTCACGTAGTTTCACACAACACCATGATAACTTCACGGGCTGCCCGTCATGCACATGCACTCACTTATGTCTCGTGGGCACTTTGAATCACGAAGTGGGGTTGTCTTCATTGTTATATCTTTCTTGCTTGCTGGTTCACACAACTGGGTTGCTCGCGGACCAAGCCTTCACCAACATGCATCTACCAATGCACCGATGACTGCATTAGAAGTATCACTTCAGGTGATCAGGTCCATGTATCATTAGTGGAGGAGTAGGAGTAGTGTTTGCTTGCATGCTTGTTAGCTTACGTGCTTTGTTTGCTTGTTTGTTTGCTTGCTTGTTTGTTACCTTGCTTCACTTTCATTTTTGCTTCTGCTCTAGCTTTGCTTTGTTGATTGTTAGTTCATTCGCTTGTTTCGTTCATAGGTTAGTTTTGCACAAAACCATGTGTGACTCATGAAACGAGTTGGGTAAAGTGAAAGTGGGCTTGTACAACTATCACTACTTGGTCATCTGTCTTCTTGCCTCTGTATGATGATCTTGTTACTTTTAGTCCATGATACGTCAAGGGAAAATACGTATTGTTCGAAGTGAACCTTTGTGAAAACACAACACTTGCGTGATAACTAGTTTCACCTTCTCTAGTTGATTGTTTATGGGTTAACCGTTGTCATCTCATTCAAGTAGAGTAATGTGAGGGGGGAACCTTAATAAGCACACCAGAGATACAATAAACTACTTATTTGTTGGAACAACCTCTTATGCTCTCAATAAGTCAGGATCCCTCTTCTGCCTCTGAAATGAATAAGTGCTATGCACAATGAAAAATGAAAAGTCAAAAAATTCAAAATTCAAAATGAATAAGGTGAAAGAAGAGAAAGGCTTCCTGCGTAGGGAGGTGATGCAAGTAACTTCATCAAGGTATTGACCAGGCTCGCTGGCAGGGAATCCATGCTTGTGTTCCTATATGACTCCACTGAGGTATTGTCGAGACCTACTAGCAGTGGAGCAACACTAGAGATGAAATTAAGACTCTGACGACTATACTGCTTGTGCACCTATATACCCCTCAACCCCAATCGAAACAATTGTGTAGCCTTGGCTTGGAATGTGTTGTTGGGTTGTGTTATATTCTTTCCATGACTAGCCCACGTAGTTAACTGGGGGGGTTTGAGGGGGGGGGGGGGGAGGGGGTTCACAGGGGGTTTGAGGTGTACCCGTACCCCCACTTTATGGGGTTCGGGGCAGCTCCCTGAAAATTTTTGGTTTTGGACCCTATGTTAGGTTGGGCAAATCCACCTATGGTTTTGTGCATGATTTTCACACATGTTTTTTGGAAGCGATGGATTTTAGTCCATGGTATTGGATGTGATGGTTTTCGGTCCATGGTATTGAATGCTTCGGCATGTATAAATATGTATTGTAACATTGAAAAGAACATAATGAAAAATCAAGCTGGTAGTCCCGGTTTTGGGATCCAAGGGAAAATCTCTGTGTATATGTGTTTTATGTGTTATGCTCTCGCATTGTTTATTTTTTGTGTTTTAGAATTTGTATGTAGGTAATTTTTGTACGGGGTTAAAACCTACATGTGTGTCAATCGACCAAGAGTCTGGTAGATGTTACATCTTACAATAAAGCTAGTGTGAAGCTAAGACAAGCTGAGAGTTGAACAATACTTCCAGAGCTATTAGACTTGCTTTTCACGAACAAGGTCCATTTAGAGAGCTGGATTTCTACCAGTGTGTCGCCAAGTGTTGTAGTGGCTACAACCACCCTCCAAAATTTTGCCTTAGCCTATTTTGGAGCCTCCCTACCAACCTTCACAGCAGCTTTCCTTGCTTCGTCAAGTCCTCAAGCTCCAGTGTCTTTCTTTCTCAAAGGCAACCTGTTAATCCCTATTTGATTGTTTCCCTTCATAAGCTGCTCACTCGGACTTGGTCCAGCTGTAGGTTGAGAAAATTCCCCTTGAAAGTTGCACATTTCTAGAGGGCAACCAACCTTCCCTCTAGGAATTGCAATCATGTCTGACAGCCTATTGGGCTCCAGGTTTGCTCAATCCTGCCAGCCAACCCTCCTTGCAGGATTTGCGCAAATTTTCCTAGAAGCAAGTTGTTGAGCCCAAGATTTTCGCAAATATGAGTAGCAGTCAGCTGCTCTTCCTAAAAATTGCGTAAATATCTTGGGCAACCAGTCCAGCTCCTACCCAGAAATGTGCATATTTCTCCAGTAGTCGAGCAGTCTATTGCATGTGCAACTGAGTTGAACGGTTCCCTCCGGGACTGAGAAAAATAGACTTGCATGCATCGGTTGCTTCTCCCAAGGAAGCATGCAAAGGCATCCCTTATTTCAGGGATCTATGTTTAGTAGTTGGAGGTTACATGCAAGGAGCAATTCCTAAACCCCCCACCAAGTGTCGCTTCCCCTAGATTCGTGGCATGTGCGTCACAACCTCGATGTTATCAAAACTCATCAACCGAATGTTGCAGAGCTCATTCCTCACATCATCCTTGTAGCTCTAACATCCCACATCACATCTAGGAGTAGTCGGCACATTGAACTAAGTTGTTTTGGGGTAAGCCCACTTCCCATGCCTTGTGCTGCATTTCTGTCGCTTTTTGTGTTTTCGCTTGTAGGAGTATTGTTTTCTTGATTTATTTGAACGCTTTCTGTCCTTTACATATATATTAGCTTGTCCTAGCTCTGTTTCAGTTTTCATTGCTATCTCACTGTTGTTGCATGCATGAAACGGTTTTGCATGGATGTTCACCCAACCGACGAACTCCCCCACCCACATGCATGTTGATCTGTTTGTTGAATCTTTCATTCATGTTTTTCACACACTATCAATCACTTCTACTATCACTTAGTTTCACCATGCATTCACTGACTTACTTGCTTTCAATTTCCCGTCGGCGAGTTGGGCCAACCTTGGCCCGGGCTCTGCCTTCACCAAGGCTACATTGCGCAATCTGGGAAAGGAAGGCTCACCTTCCTCTCTAGATTTGTGCATTCCTACCCAGCACTGGCCTCTAGGATTGTTTTGTGGATTTCTGGAGGACAGTGGCTGCTTGGCCCAAGAAATTGCGCAAATCTGTCCTTAGGCCAGTAGTCTTTCCCAGCTGGAATTGCACATTATGTGTTATGAAACCAGCTCAAGAAAAGATAGAAAAGATAGATCAACGCCTTAGAATTCAGCCTCTTCGAGGGGGCAACCTCCTTTACATTACATAAATGAACAATTCTTGGATGATTCAAATGACAAAACCTCCTTTCTATATATAGGAGTCTAAGGAGTCACAATATAATCCAGCCGACCTAACAATAATAATATAAAGCCACAATAATAACAATAGTGGGCTTCTATGGGGCACAATAGTAACAATATGGGCACTACATGGGTACATCAATATAATAAGTGGGTTATACTAATAACAATAAGGGGTTACACTATTAGTATAGGGGCCTAACATTATGCAATCCTAGCAGTCAGCAGCCAAAATGGACTATGCATTGCACAGTTCCAGTAGTCAGCCAGTCTCCCAACTGCCTAGACTGTGCCTTGTGCAGTCTTGGCAGTCGGTCTCCCAACCTCCCGGCTGAAATTGTGCAACCTTCATGATCATTCACCCAGGTATGTTGCAAGTCATTTCTCATGTTCATTTTGGTTTTCAACTGACAGATTTCTTGCCATGAGTGGTTCCATGTCTCCATCTATCCCAAGTGTTCAGCTACCCTCAATAATACAGGTACAATGGTTTCCAGGGGAGCAAAGACGAAGACACCATTCAGAGCACACTTGGGGATGCAATCGATCAAGTGTCCATGGAATTTCCTACCCACAAAGACATAGAGTTTTTCGTAGAAAAGGACATCAAGATATGACAATAGCAACATCACAGTGAGCAACATCATGAACAACAGCTGAAGACAGCATACCAAATGCAATGAATGCAAGAGGATTGTTGTTGATAACACAGAGGCAGAACAAGGTTGCAAGCTCAAGCAGGTCCATTGATGATGAAATAAACTTTGGAGACTTTGGCTATGAAGTGACGACGCAACATGAAGATTGTGTGAAGGCAGAAGATGGAACAAATAAGGAGTTGCATGTTCTGAAGAAACAACTCAAGAAGAACATGAAGCTGCATAGACAGGCGAATGAGTTACAACAGGAACAGGAAAAACAATGGGTGCAACATGCACTCACGGATGAAACTGCGTCCGTACAAGTTAAGGGTCCATCCCAGTAGCTGACATAGAGAAAACATGGTGAGCAATGTTGTTGATCGCATGTAAGGGATTCAACAACATGCATGTCATTGAGCTTCACGCATGGAATCCAACCCATTCAACACACTCACCAAGGTGAAGAAAAGAAGCAAGTCCAGCTGGGGATAAATATGTACTTCGGTAAGTTGATGTGCATGACCACCAACACACACTTGAATATCAGCATGGACACTATGCATTAGTGTGTTTCCGGTTCAACTGCACTCAAGAAGACCATGCACATGTTAGTAGATGAGTTGGATGAAGGGGCTGAACCGATGCACCGTTTGCAACGGAGGCAGAGTTCGCTTCAGCAAGATGTCACCATGACATGCATGCACACCATCAGAGATGACCAAGATTGGCATCACACCACCTTCACCATCAAAATCATGTCAAAGAGTTGGTCTCATCACAGCAGACTGAGTGTCAGTGATGTCTTGCAAGGCTTGCTCAAGCCATGTTGTCTCACATGAGTACATGTGCATTGTAATGTTGAGTCATGTCAAGTGTCAATGGTTGGATGTAATAGTCATAGAGTAGGTGAAGAGTCATGAGGATAGTTGAACTATCACAAAGCAGAATTTCAAGGGTCACCCCACCCTCTGCTATAAATAGTACTTCATAACTCATTGTATAGGCATTTGGTCAGCCAAGCTTCTACTAAGATTATTTTAAAGAAGGCTTGGACAGTATTGTAACGCGCCTTGGCTTCTCCACTGCAAAGAGCTAATACATCTATTTGGAGGAGCAGGTGGATGTGATTGTAACATTCCACTGTTGAGGCTAGAAGGTTTACATGGATGTATTGTATGATTGTGACTTAAACTTCTTTATATAATAAGAGCCAACACATTTTCATGCATATGTTGTTATTGTAGTTGGATTGCTCTGGTTATTTTAATGATATGTGTTGTTTAACTTACATACTTTTGTATGAACTGATTCACATGCAATTATATGAATCTTGTTGTTAATGTGTTGCATATGTTGTTATTGTTGTCACCGTCCGTGTCGATTGCTCTGCCGAACATGAGATAGACCTTTCACTTGAACATTGCTATAACAACCATCACACTCATCTCGAACTGATCCATGAGTGTTGTACATGTTATCTTACCTTATATGATGTGACTGTCACATCTAAGTGGACTGCTTCGCCAGAAGTTATGCATGTCTTTTGTGTTGTGTGTTCCTAGCTGAGTTGGGACTGATCAGTTTCAACTTGGAACTCACCTTCACCTCGTTCCCCCTTTGAAGTGTTGGAACCTCTCATACACCTTCCTTGACTCACTGCATCAGTCACACCCTTGTTGCTAACATAGTTATTCTACTTGCCTCTGTGCAACACTGCGGTCAAGGCATTACATTACGACCCACTGTTGGGATTCCTACACCAAACGGTCTAAGGTCTAATTGGGACTTCTTACCGGGGAGATACCCTTGACATGTTGGCGGGTCTAGCACCATCAACAAGTGGCTACATGCCTTCTAAACTATGTTACAAAGAGGCTCAAAGGCCTATTTATTATTGAAAAATAATGAAAAAACATAAACATCCAGAAACCTAACCCTAGGAGAAGAAGTGTCAAACATTTGTGGGCCCCATTGGGGTAAAGTGATACATCAACTTCCAAGGGTCATAAATTTGGCATAAAATATTTGTTTGACACATACGATACCTCGTTAGAAATATCTATACGAGGACTAAAACTTCCAACTACAAACCCATGTCAAATAGTATTGGTTTACCCATTTTCCAAAAAAATGTCGTTTAGGCCCTCAAAACAGCTCTTGAAGTCCAGGACCCGAAAAACTACCAAAAATAATAAATTGTGCTACAATTAAGGAAACTAAAAGAAACAATTGTGGGGGTCCAAGTGGAATAGGATATTGGCCACAAATATCCACCTAAGTCATTCATGGTCACTCTCATCAATTTTAATGCACATTTCGTGGATATGTTGTATACTTGGTTTGGTAGCCATGCTTTTGTATATCTAAGAAATTACTAATTATTTGAATTTTAAGTTAATATGTTATTCAAGTTCTAATTAGATAGGAGATCCATATGAAAGGAAGTCCACCATTGGTTATGCATTCAATGTTAGATCTAGAATTGTGTGATGGAGCAACAAGAAGTAACCAAATGTTTCTCTATCTTCCACTGAAGTTGAATACAAAGCCTTATGTTGTGCTACTTGTGAATTAATTTGGCTAAGGAGAATCCTTGAAGACATGGGAGAAAAAAAAAAGAACCAATAATCATCAAATGTGATAATCAAACCTCTATCAAACTAGAAAACAACCTATTTTATCATGCTAGATCAAAGTATATTGAAATTGAACACATTTGGTACGAGATAAGTTATAGCAAATGAAATTGACTTGAACTATTGTAATGAAATGATATATTGACTAAGCCACTAGGAAAGGCTAAGTTTGAATTATGTAGAGACTTGTGTGTTGTATAGGACCAATTTCTCCATTAAGAAGTGTTAGAGTTAATGGGACAAATGTATTTTTCTAGTTAATTATTTGATATCATTAGTGATCTAAGGCATCCTTCTAGATAGTATTGTTTACAAGTGTAAGTTGTAAACCCATGTAAGTGTGTCATTATCATCACACTTGTAATTGATATCCTATTTCTATAAATAAAGAATTCTATTGTGTGTTTGAGGATGAATCAAATCTAATAAATCTCTCATGAAGAGAGTTCAGTATCTTATGGTGTCCTTACATGCTTTTTTTTTTTTTTTCTAATTGAAAATAATTATCTCATAGTGCAAATAATGCTAATTTTGTAGTAGATAATGATTCAAAAATGTTTTATCACAAATACTATTTCAATTTAGATAAAAGCTCTACTTTCACTATAGATAATGCTTCACCCTAAATTGTATAACAATCTATCAGTTAATTATTATTATTATTCTTATTATAAAAATTTAATAAATAAATATATATTAACAAATAAATTTAATGAAAAATAATTAAAGAGATATATTTTTAACATAAGTATCGTCTCTTTGAGATTACAAACATGAGAGTAATGGATTGAAGGAAAACAAAGGTAATAGGGACCTAGCACTAAGGAGCTCTACGGAAATGGAGCGCGACGGTTTTGGCTAAGTTTAGGGTTTCTGTTACGCTGCAGCGGACCGAGAATGATACCTCTCCCGGTTACTCTCTTTGCTCCCGGTCGCCGTTTACCTGCTAGGTCGCTCTTGAACTCGGTCTATCCCCTGCGCCACCGTCTCCATGCCGCTTCCTCCACTATCGTTACCTGATCGCCATTAACCGTTACGGCCGATTCTGCCAAACCCTAACTTCTCTGCGGTTACCTGCGAACCGAGGTGTCCACCGTTCCGAGGTTTTGTAGCTGTCGATATGGAGGAACGGGATGATGTTGACTACACTGAGGACCCGCTGGAGGGAGTCTCCATCTGGCGTACGCCCTATTCCACATCACAAGGTATGCTCCATTCTGATCTCCCAGAAAACTTGGGTCCATTTTCCTCTGGGGAGTCACCGCATCACTATCCCGTGATTCTCCCGGATATTCCCCCCACCTGGCCGGCCTTGTATATGCCTCCTCACTCTCCGGCCACCCTAGGTTTTGTGGCGGGCTGTATCAACCCTAACCCTAGTTCCGCCCCTTTTCCTACTTCGGTACCCTGGTCTTCCGCTGTTACTCCGTCTTCCGCACTCCCTTTAGCCGCCTCCTCATCTGCCGGTGCTTATTCTGGTTGTTTCACCGATATCCCTCCACTCTCTGGACCGCTCACCTCTTCCGGCATCTGCCCCCTGCCCCCCGCATCTAGCGCTCCTCTCCCCCAGGGTTTTGGCTCCGACCCGGTTTCGAATCCTTCGCCGAGATCTGGTCCCAAAAAGAAGTACCGATGTTTCAAATCCAGGGCGGAGGATACATTTCTCAGGCTTGAGGAGGACATTCAGTGGGGAGAAATCATGGATTTTGCTGACAGAGTCCTTGTGGGTCGCATCAGAGGCAGGAATTACTCGGCAGCTCGTCTGAAGACCTGGGCTACTGAAGTTTGGGGCCATCATCTGGTTGACATCCCCTTCGTGCAAACCTTTGTGAGAGGATGGTTCGCATTAAGGTTCGCTCGTGCCGACCATACAAATTGGGTCCTATCCTCGTTTTGGCATTTCGAACACGCCCCGGTCCTTCTCAAACGATGGACCCCTATGTTCGACCCGGAAACTGAGCAGATTGGGATAGGACCAGTATGGATCAGGCTTCCCGGTCTTCCCCTGCAGTATTGGTCTGAAGACATTTTCAGGAGAATAGGAAACGCCATTGGCGTTTTTATGGACTATGACAAGTCGTATCTTCACACAGGCATGATGGCTTACGCGCGCCTTCTCATCAACCTGGACACTAGGGGAGGTCTTCAGGAATACATCACTATTCAGTGGAGGGACTCATCCAGGAAGCAGATCATTGATTATGAAGGGATCCCGTATAGATGCCGTAGATGTCACAAAGTTGGGCATCTTTATCGGGATTGCCCTTTGCTCCATAAAGGGATGGTACGCGCTCAAGAAGAAGCACCGGTTAGGCCTCCCCCTCCACCTGCTCACCCTCCGACAGGGGAGCCCTTGGAAACTCAGATGCAGGTTGATGGATCTCCTCCTTATCCTCCGAGCTCCTCGACTGGGGTCCAAACCCGCTCATCGCCTGCCCCCGCTCACGAAGACTCTGTACCGGCGGGGGACGATATGCCGGGTATGTCTATCACTTCCTCATCTTACATTTTATCTCCTCTGCATGATCATGATGTCTCTGCATCTGTGCATCGGTATTTCTCGCATCCTCCATCTCATTCTGCTCCTTTTTCGACTTCCATCTCCTCCACTGCTCCTTTACCTCCCTCGCTAATCTGCCCCATCCCGCCCCCCTCACCTGTCTCCTCCCCATGCCCGCCTACTCTTCCCCCGACTATTGTTGATGCGCTCCCGGCCCCTTCCCCCCCTGCTCCCCCCAGATACTCCCTCCGTCCCAGATCTAAAGACAGAGGTCCGGATGCTATTGGACTTGACCTTGATTCCGTGCCTGCCTCTCATAAGCTCTCTCGGGGAAGACCATCTCGCATATCGAAAGCTAGACATACTGCAGATGCTGAAGTCGCCATTGGACGACAGCAAACCATCCTTCGGGCCCTTAGAGCGCAGAAAGGCCCTGCCTCCCATCCGTCATGAAGATTCTATCCTATAACTGCAGAGGGTTTGCTAGTACACCCAAGAAACTAGCTCTCAGGAGATTACTCTCCCTCTCACAATCAGATATAATTTTTCTGCAAGAGACCCTCTGTCCTGCTGATACCCTTATGCCTACTCTTAAGGCCTGGTTACCCAACTGGACCTTTTTCGCTCTAGATGCCTCCGGGAGATCTGGCGGCTTGGCTATAGGGATCAATAATAGAGCGCTGAGGATTAAGAATACTTGGGGTGGAAGAGGGTATATTGGTATAGATGCATATGTTCTCTCCATGGACTTAGATCTTCGGCTCATCAACGTATATGGCCCATGCTCTGATAGGGCATCCTTCTGGAGTTCCTTACTGGGATCAGTTCTTTTACGCGAAGATAACATCATATTGGGAGGAGACCTAAATTTCACCATGGGATTCTGTGAATCTTGGGGACATGCGGCCCGGGTTGACCCCTTCTCGGAGACTATATCTACTCTGCTGGAAGAGCACCACTGGATAGACACTCCCATGGCAAAACTACAACATACCTGGTCAAACAATCGATGTGGTGAACAGAGCTTAGCCAGGAGACTCGACAGATTTCTGATTAAAGAATCCCTCCACAATAGAATTGCTCATATCAGGCAATGGATTGGATCAGGGGGCATTTCGGATCATCGTCCAATCTTTCTGGAGATCTCCGACATCCACAACAAAATTAAGAGCCCTTTCAAGTTTAACTCCTCCTGGTTAAAGGACCCCTCCTACGCCCAGATGGTCACTGAGTATTGGCTGAGAAACCCTATCAGAGACGGTGAAAACTTTATCGAAGGCTTCACCAGGAAATTATCGGAGCTCAAAAGAATCTCTAAGCTCTGGGCCCATCAGAAGCGTCTCCGTGATGACCACACATTGAGGGAGGCTGAAAGGATAATAGCATCACATGAGGAAGATGAAGGAGGCATCTTCCTTTCTCAGGAAAGAAAGGATCTTTACACTTCTCTCATTGCCAAGCGGTCACAGATCCTGAAAGAAAGAGAAGAAAGTTGGAGGCTGCGGAGCAGAGCTATATGGCTCACAGAGGGGGATGACAACACCAAATTCTATCACAAATTTGCCAATGGGAGAAAGGCTATTAACACAATCTGGGAATTAAAGGATGATCAGGATCATATCGTTACATCTCAGAGGCACCTTGCTAAGCTAGCGACTGATCATTTCAAAAGCATCTTCAAGGCTCCCCGTGAGGTCAACATTCTTGAAATAATGAGGGTGGCCGAAAAATTCCCCAGATTTGTCTCTCAAGAGGATCATGACGACCTCACTAAGGAAGTGACCATGGAAGAACTAGAAGCGACCATTAAATGGTTTAAGAAAGATAAGAGCCCTGGCCCGGATGGTTGGACCATCGAGTTTTATATCGCTTTTTTTGACATTCTGGCAAACGATCTCCTGAAGGTCATCGAACTTTGCAGGCAGAACGGTAGAGTCTCCTCGGCCCTTAAATCTACTTTCATCGCCCTCATCCCAAAAGCTGACCACCCTGCATCTTTCAATGACTTCAGACCCATATCTCTCTGCAATTGTCTATACAAAATCGTTGCTAAAATAATTGCCAACCGTCTGAAGCCTATTTTATCTCGCCACATTTCATCAGAACAATTCGCTTTCCTAAATCATCGTCAGATCCATGAAGCCATAGCTACTGCTCAGGAACTCCTTCATACCCTCCACATTAAAAAACAAAAAGGTATGATACTAAAGGTGGACCTATCCAAAGCCTTTGATAGAGTCAATTGGCTCTACATCAGATTGCTCCTGACTCACCTCGGCTTCCCCTTCGACTTCACTAAATGGGTCATGAGTTGTATTTCGGAGGTATCATACAGTGTTCTTTTAAACGGGGAGGCCACATCTTTCTTCACTTCGGAAAGAGGGCTCAGACAGGGCTGCCCTCTATCCCCTCTCCTATTCCTCCTAGTCATGGAAGGGCTAAGCAGACTTATCATTGCTTCTAGGGATAGGAATCAGATTACTGGAATTAATATCTCGGATAATTTTTTCCTCTCGCATTTATTGTTTGTGGATGATATTCTCATATTCCTAAATGGAGGCATAGGAGATGTCACTGCCCTCCACAATATTTTTCTCCTATTTCAGCAAGCTACGGGGATGATGGTAAACGATAGTAAATCCACTATCACGACGGTTGGTTGCTCTAGACATGAAGCTGCTTATGCCACACACCGATTTCCCTTTACCTCATCTACCCTTGCGGATGGTATCAAATATTTGGGGTACAAACTAAAACCTCTCGGCTACAAAATTGCAGACTGGACTTGGCTTATAGCCAAGGTGGAGAAAAGACTACAGGTTTGGTATCACAAATACCTCTCTCGAGCGGGTCGGCTGATTCTCATCAAAGCAGTCATAGAAGCTACGCCAGTCTACTGGATGACTCTAGCCTGGATACCCCGAGGTGTACTTAACAGAATTCAGAGTATATGCTCTAGATTTCTATGGAATGGACATCACACTGGGAAGATATTTGCATGGGTGAATTGGGATACCATTGCTAGGCCAAAATGTTGGGGAGGCTGGGGCATCAAAAGGCTTGATCTCTTTGCAAAAGCTTTAGCAGCAAAACTCGGATGGCAGCTACTGACCTCTGACAGCCTCTGGTCCCGAGTTGCCCAAGCAAAATACATCAGACCTACACATCTCATGGACTGGTTCCGTCAGCATCAAGAGCCTGGGCATAATATATCCAACATATGGAAGGCAGTGTTGCGCTCCCTACCTCTTTTGAGGGATGGCATTACCTGGCGCATCAAGAGTGGGCAAAACGTTAGAATCGGGATGGACCCATGGGTCGGGTGTGGTAACATGCACAGACTATCGGAAGGCCTCATCAGATATCTACATAGCAGAGGCATCACACATATCAATCATATTGGAGACGGCGAAAACTCCACTTTCCTACAACAGGCTTGGCTTTCATCTGAGACCCTGGGTATACCTAAACAATGGCAGGCTGAATGGCGAAACTTTACTGACGCACTCACCCAGGCACACATCAGACTGACTGATGGACCGGATGAGCTTATCTGGGCCATTGCTAAACATGGTTTGTACTCTCCCAAAATGGGGTACCTGAAATTAATGGAACCACATAAGCCCCCGAATATTCTCCCACTCTGGAAAAATATATGGAAGCTTCAAGCTGCCCCTCGCTGTCGATTATTAATGTGGAACATCATTTTTGACAAGATTCCCACTGGGAAAAATCTCTTGAAAAGATCTTTCCACGGACCATTCAGATGTCACCTCTGTTGTAACGATGAGGAGAGCACGGATCACCTCTTCCTACACTGCTCAGTTACTAAAGATTTCTGGCACAGAATAACATCATATTGTACCTCCCTTACAGCATGGCAAGGTTCAAACATTCTGGAAGCCTGGAGCTCTTGGACTCGTGATCACTCAGGGAAACCCATCAACATGCCGCTCCTGGTATGCTGGGCTATCTGGATAGCTCGGAACCATATCATTTTCAACAATAAGGCTCCCCACTGGCCTTCTATCCTGAATCATACTATTGCTGATTACAATCTGCTCCCTGAGTCTGACTACAACCCCCCACCCCGCACAATTAATCCCATTGCCATTGATAAGTCAAAGCCCTGGGCCTACTTTGATGGATCCGCACAAGAAGAGGGCTGTGGTGGTGGAGCAGTTTTATACATCAATGAGACGCATTGCTACAAGATCCAGATCAAACTTGAAAATGGCACCAACAATTTCGCTGAATTAAGCACAGCAAAACACATCATTCACTTTGCACACCAAAAACAATGCAGACACCTACAATTATTTGGAGACTCACAGATTGTTTGCAATTGGTTGAATTCTGCATCTCATTGTTATGCATACTCTTTGAGACACATACTTGACGAAGCCAAAACACTGACATCATCTTTTGAATCTTTTGTCTGTCGTCATATTTACAGGGAACAGAATACAGAAGCGGACCAACTTTCCAAAGAAGCAGCGCATAGCCATCTAGATCAATGGCTGATCCAGGAGAAGATTGATGGAACCTTCCATCAATACTATCACAGGCCTTTTGTGGGCCTCAATAGAAATGGGTCCTTGACCCGCTTATAAATGGTCACAGCTATCTTAGACAATTTTGATACACGTACTTATACTGTATATTTTTATTTTCAGTAACTGTCTATACTAGCGCTCTTAATGCAGAGCAGATTTTGAGGATAAAACTGTGGGTGTTTTACACAGCCAAAACTATAAGACTCCCTGCGTGGAGATCCAGAGTTTACATGTTTTTTTGTATACAGACTGGCCATTGGCCTCATATGAATATGCGACCAACATCTACAAAATGTAATTTCCTTTTATTAATAGAAATTACGACTTTTTCCTTAAGGGAAAATAAAACATAAGTATCTAGGAAAAAATATTATTTATATTAAATTAATATTTTCCATTAAAACATAAATTTCTCCATAAAAACTATTGACTATCTTTCTATATAAAATTTAAATAACTATTTCATTAAATCACCTAACTTTTAATCAAGATTTGATTTCATCCTGATTTCATTTAATCAACAACAGTGAGATATAACAGTGAGATATGTGCGCACTATCACTTCACATTACCACAAACCTGGAATACTTTTTCACCTTTTAACTAATAACATTATATTAATTAATTTTAATTATATAAATGTAATTAATGACATCATTAATATTATTTAATTTTAAAGTTTTAATTATAATAATTTAATATAGGTAAAAAATATAAATTTATTCTAAATTTTTAAATATTTAAAAATTTTTATTTTAATATTTATTTATTTCTAGATTAAAAAAAATTAAAATTAAAGTAAATCAATATTCATTAAGATATTGATATATTAACATAATTAAGATGTATTATTTAAAAAAAAATGAATTGGATTTTATAAATTGGTTTATTGTGAAATAGTGATTTTGGTTAATATTTTATTATCTAATTTATTTATA
Source organism: Pinus tabuliformis (assembly GCA_031772625.1). Lineage (NCBI taxonomy): Eukaryota > Viridiplantae > Streptophyta > Pinopsida > Pinales > Pinaceae > Pinus > Pinus tabuliformis. The sequence goes on from CM062816.1 coordinate 441,090,879, forward strand.
AAATATAAATCATTTAATTGGTATAGAATGCTTGAGCCTCTTCTTATCTTAGATTCGAACTTTATTAAGAGAAATTAACATAGATTAAAATTTATTATTTAAAAAAAATGAATTGGATTTTATAAATTGATTTATTGTGAAATGGTGATTTTGGTTGATATTCCATTATCTAATTTATTTATAAAATATAAATCATTTAATTTGTATAGAATCCTTGAGCCTCTTCTCATCTTAGATTCGAACTTTATTAAGAGAAATTAAAAGTGATTCAAACTTCATGGAAAAAAACAAACTGAGACGAAAGGCTATGAAATTTTTTCATGGTGTTGGTGTATACTATTCCATAATTCATATAGTTAATATACCAACATTTGGGCTTCAAATCTCCCCTCTATGGTTCTCCAATGTAAAGGAAAGTAATTATCCATAAATTATGAAGTGAATCCATTGTTCCATAGCAACGTAGGAACTTCAAATGTAAAAAACCCGTTAAATTTTGGTAGTTTTTGTAATTTTTTTGGTTTATTTTGATTATTTTAATTATTATTATTTAATTTTAAGTTATAATTAAGTTAGATATTAAATTAGTTAAATTAATGTATAAGATTATTTTATTTGTGGGACCAAAAATTTACTTATATAGCCATTTGACTGTCAAATTTATTAAAACATACCTACACTATTCTGAATTTGAATTTGTGACTTTTTAAGTATTTTCTTAACAATTCTGATATTCATTTTGATTATATTTAACTGGCAAATAACCATTGACTAACAAATCTGCTCACTAAATTCCAATAAAAAGGAAATATTATCGACAGATTTTGAGGTGAATCTGCCATCGGCTACGACAAAACACGAAGATACCTCTCTGCACAATAAAGGCAGGCCTAGCATGAGGACGAGGGTCGGGTGATCACTGATCCTGAAGCGACTGATGATCGTGTAGCCCACGTCGCAGAGAGTATAGTGTTGCTGTCAATCCAGCTTGGCCAACAAAAATCTTAATCACACGATGTTCATTCCTTTCACGGGTTTCAAAAACTGAAAACTGAAGAATACACTAACAGGACTATACGAAAATGATTGCCTCCATTGAGCCAATAATTTATGTTCCAAACAAAACTGACATGATTCTCTGGCTTGGAAAGTGATAGCAGGTGAAACCAATTACATTAGCAAGATTTTGTACAGCAAACCTGTAATATATTGTCCGGTGATAGAAGGTGAAACAATTTATATGGCCAAAGGCTTTGTAGAGTAAAAACCTGTTAGGGGAGGGTAGGGTATCTTTTTTGTCGAATCTGGATTGGATTTCTGGAATATCTAATAATTGACCTTGTTCATATGAATTCGATTCTAAAATATTTTTAGAATCCGTTAGGTTTGGTTTTGAGAATCAGTGTTTATTTTTGTTTATCTTATTTTGTCTATGGATGAGATAAAAACAACAAATAGATACAAAAATGGAATATTAATCATGTTGTATGAATAGCAAAGAATTAAAGAATTTTGTTGTGTAGAGTTTAGTAAGTTTATATGGAGAAAAGAGTTGGGTAAAAAAGAGAAGTACTATGGTAAGGAATTCATCCCCACTTGTGATCTCCAACAAAAAGAGTGCATTGGATTATCCATCTTATTTTGTCCATGGATGAGATAAAAACAACAAATGGATGCAAAAATGAAATATTGACCATGTTCCACAAATAGCAAAGAGTTAAAGAATTTTGTTGTGAGAAGTTCCCTAAGCTTATATTGGGAAATGAGTTGAATAAAAAGAAGAAGTACCATGGTAAGGAATTCAATCCCACTTGTGATCTCCAACCAAAAGAGTGCATTGGATTGTATTTTGTCCATGGATAAGATAAAAACAACAAATGGATGCAAAAATGGAATATTGACCATGTTCCACAAATAGCAAAGAGTTAAAGAATTTTGTTGTGGAGAAGTTCGGTAAGCTTGTATGGGGAAAAGAGTTGGGTAAAAAGAAGAAGTACTATGTTAATGAATTCAACCCCACTTGTGATCTCCAACAAAAAGAGTGCATTGGAGCCGGCATTCCATGGATAGCAAAGATTCTGATTGCCCAATTAAGAACTAACTCACATCAACTTCCATGTGAAACCGAACAGTTGAAGAGGCCTAAAGAAGCTTGGGAATAACGGGTGTGTACTTTTTGCACTTCAAGGGTAGTGGAATCAGAAAAGCATTTCCTCTTAGAATGTGATACTTTCAGAGACATCAGTGACAGTTATGGCGGTATGTTAGCATCAATTCCTTGACATTGTCTTTGCAGTGAGAGGACTGTTAGAAAAATTGGATCAACTCAAAAAATGATTAAATTACAAAAAAACAAAAGTCAAAAAAACCTAGTAATGTATAGTAGTTTATAGACTATTTTAGTTTTGGAAACATCAAAATATCATTCATTCATTTATAACCTTTTAATATAAATATATCATTCATTTATAACCTTTTAATATAAATATATCATTCATTCATTTATAACCTTTTAATATAAATAGTAATAATATGGAAAATGTTGTTTGCATGCACTAACTTCATTGGGTGATGATGGTTCATGACGATTATAAATATAATCTGTCCTGCAATAATTTTGATAAATTTAATCTATAATTGAATAATAGTGGAGATTTAGCGCTAAGAAGTATATCTAGGTTAAAAATTCGATTAGAGAGCATTTAATACTTTGCAGGTTTCAGTGAATATCATTGAACCTAAGTTAATTGAAGTGTATACACAGGCATGCAAAGGATTTCAGTCAGTTGCTTATTGCTCTCATATACCCGTGCCTGGTAGGGTTGTAAGCCAACGTATACGGGCACTATAATTCCGGCATGGCAGTAATTAGCACGGGGTGCAGGTATAGAACAGTTCAACTGACCTTATCAGTACGCCATGCAAGCATTCAGAGCCATGTCCCACAGAGGACTATATTTATCTTTCGTATATGGTGGATTATATTTATCACACAGTACAGTACTGGTCAGTGCTGTGTCACAGGGATCCAAGTAGTCCGAATTCTCTCTGAACCCATGTATATTTCTGCACTGCAACCTCTTCAAATAGAGCAAAATGTTCCCAGTGAAGTGTATTGTGAAAGCACTCGCTCAGCAATTATGGGAATGTGACCACGCTGATATGATTGGTAAGTAATCTAATATTTTATTATTAGGAAACGTTCGATTTGTTTTGAAATTTTGCAATCTGAAACCTGTGCAGGCATTTCAGCAGAAAGCTCGCCATTTTTATGTACTCTATGATCCCTGTGGAGGAGTATTTAATGATTGAGATTTGCCTGCTTACAATCTAAGTGGAATTTAATGTCAATAGATATAGATACAAATGTTCATAGTAGTGTAGTAGTGTAATTTGTGTTGGAAAGGTAGAGTAGATTAAAAACACAATTCACACATAAAACATGAGCGGCTCACACTCAAAGTGGTCTATCACTTAACTCACTTGACTCAACATTCAAACACTCAATCATGTAATCACTCACTGACTCCCTATTTTTATCTAACTCCTCATGCAGGAGTAATTATCTTATTTTAACACTCCCCCTTAATTACCACTGCTAAATTAAAACATGACTCATGACAACTCAAACATGTATGTTGGTGTATGTCTCAGCTAGGCTTACAACACCCAAATTTCTTCTATGAAACTCAAACACATCTTGTGCTAATGACTTAGTAAGCCAATTGATCAGTAGAATTACAAGGCTTCAAGTGAACTTCTCCATTGCTCACAAGTTCTCTAATAAAGTGATATCTAGTATCAATATGCTTCTCTTCTGATGAAACACACTATTTTTGGATAGTGCAATTGCTGAGGTGTTGTCACAATATATTGTTGTTGATCCTTGTTGTTTCTTCTTAAGTCCATCAAGTACTCTTCTTAACCACATTGTTTGACATGCTGCTGAAGTTGCTGCTACATACTCTGCTTTTGTTGATGAAAGTGTCACAATGGGCTGCTTCTTAGATGCCCATGAAATCACACCTGAACCAAGGTGGAACACAAAATGAGAAGTGCTCTTCCTATCGTCCAAACTGCTTGCAAAATCACTATCTATGTATACAATCAATTCTTTCTTTTTTGTGCTTGCATACATTATGCCACAATCTCTAGTCCTTGCTATGTATCTCAGAATTCATTTTCCTGCACTCCAATTTGTTTCTTTTGGAGTCTCCATAAATATGGAAATCAAACTCACTCCTTGCATGATATCCGGTCTTGTAGCTATGAGATACATGAGACTACCAACCAATCTTTTGAATAAGTTGGATTGACATCTGGTCCTTCATCATCCTTGCTTAACTTTGTACTTGTTGCAACTGGTGTAAGGACAAGTTTGTAATTTTCCATCCTGAATCTTTTTAACAAATCTTTGGAATATTTATTTTGACAAATAAAGATTCCTTTTTCAGATTGCTCAACTTCTATGCCAAGAAAATATTTCATGAGACCAAGATCTGTCATCTCAAATTCTTTCATCATGGGTACTTTAAACTCATCTATGTCAAAATCACCTGTAAAAATCATGTCATCAACATATAAGAAAACAATCAAAATCTATCCATGCTCATTTACCTTTGTGTACAAGGTAGGCTCAATGTTGCTTCTGCAAAATCCATTCTTGATCATGTAACTGTCAATTCTGTTATACCAAGCTCTAGGCGCTTGCTTCAGTCCATAGAGCGCTTTCTTCAACCTGTAAACTTTGTCTTCGTTACTTTCAACTTCATATCCTAGAGGTTGCTACACATAAATTTCTTCTTCTAGAATTCCATTCAAGAAGGCTGATTTCACATCCATTTGATATACTTTCCACTTGTTCTGAGCTGCTGTGGCTAGAACTGCTCTTACAGTATCCAATTTGGCTACCAGAGCAAACGTTTCTCCAAAGTCTATTCCTGGTTGTTGCGAGAATCTTTTTGCTACAAGTCTTGCTTTAAATATGTCAATTTCACCTTTCTCATTTAACTTTGTCTTGTACACCCACTTCACGCCAATGAGATTTTTTTCCTGTGGTAAATCAACCAAATCCCATGTGTCATTCTTTTCAATAGCTTCAATTTCTTCATCTATGGCTTGCACCCAATTTTCATCTTTGATTGCTTCTTCAAACGAAGAAGGTTGGAATGACAACAATGCAAAATTTGAACTAACATCCAAATCATCATAAATATCTTTCAAATTTCTCATCTTTCTCTTACTATTGCTTGATTCATCACCTGATCAATTGCTCGGAGAATCTTGATCTAGTGATCTGCTTGAGGACCATGCTTCTCTAGAAATCTTGGAGTCCTTGTTGGTGTGTCTTTGTTTGGTGTCTTCACTTGTGATTCTTGCCGCACCTTTTCTGCTACATCATCTTCTTCCATCAGTGGCACTTGTGCATCAATTGTTTTGTCTACAGTTCCATTCCATGACTCTTGTTCCTTGAACACAACATCTCTGCTAATTATGGTCTTCTTTGAGACAGGGTTATACAATTTGTAAGCTTTTGATTGCTCACTATAACCAATGTATATGCATTTTTCACTTTTATCATCCAATTTGCCTCTTTCCTCCTTAGGCACATGTGCATAAGCTACACATCCAAATACTCTGAGATGAGATACGCTGCAATACATACCTGACCATGCTTGTTCTGGTACTTTGTTCATCACACTCTTTGTAGGAGATTTGTTGATCACATAAATAGCACATGCAACTGCTTCTGCCCAATACTCATTAGACAAGTTTCTGTCTTTCAACATGCTTCTTACCATGTTCATAATTTTCCAGTTCTTTCTCTCTGCTACACCATTCTACTGCGGTGTGTACCTAGTTGTAAACTGTCTTTTGATCCCATGTTGTTTTCAGTAATCATGGAATGCCTTTAAGTCATATTCTCCACCACGATCTGATCTAAATACCTTGATCTGTTGATCACTTTGGTTCTCTGCTAAGGCTTTGAATTCTTTGAACTTTGCAAAAGTTTTAGACTTCTGCTTCAAAAAGTAAACCCAAGTTTTTCTACTGTAGTCATCAATGAAAGTGAGGAAGTAGCAACTTCCACCAATCGACTGTGTCCTCGTAGGTCCACACAAGTCTGTATGCACTAGTTCAAGAGGTTGCTTTGCTCTGTATGCAACTCTCTTTGGAAAACTTTCACGGTGTTGTTTTCCCAAGATGCAACACTCACAAGTACTAGCAAGCTCTTTGATGGGAGGTAATCCTCTGACCATATGTTTCTGCTGCAACAATCTTAAACCAGAAAAGTGCAAGTGTCCAAATCAAAAGTGTCATAACCAATAATCATCAGAACATGCAACTGTAAAAGAACTCACCTGACCACTGTAATTCAAAATGAGAGGAAAGAGTCTATTCCTCGTCATCTGCACCTTTGCTATTAGTTGCTTGCTTGGGGGCTTGTCATATATAACAACTTCTTGACCTTGAAAGATAACTCTGTATCTTTTATGTGTCAATTGACCAACACTTAACAAATTATGTTTGAGACTAGGAACATAATATACCTCTGAGATTGTCTTCAGCTCCCCCTGCTTGGTTAGAATGTTGACCACTCCTTTGCCATCTACTTCCACAGTCTTGTCAATCCCCAAATTTACCTCTGTTTTCACAGATTGATCGAAATTTGCAACCAAATCCTTGTTGCCTGTCATGTGGTTACTGCAACCACTGTCTAACAACTACACACTAGCAGAAGATTCATGCATGGCATGGCAAGCTAGGAACATAGAGTTAGTACTCTCTGTAGTGACATTAGCTCTCAGGTTTCCTTGATCAACTATTTTCTTCCTGCAATCACGAGCAAAATGACCAAATTTGCAGTAATAGCATCTCACCTTTGATTTGTCAACTCTTTGATTATTGTTGAAGCTTTTGTAGTTGCTTCCATTTGCATGTTCATGATCTTTTCGGTCATCTCTTTGACCACCATATCTTCTGCTTCGTCCTCTACCTCTCGTTCTACTTCTGCCTCAACCTCTATCTCTTGAAATAGAAATCTGACTTTTGAAAGCCGTCTCTAAAGTGGAATCCTTATTTTTGTCTACCCTTGCCTCATGCAATAGAAATGATCCCATAAGCTCATCAACTGTTAATGATGCCAAATCCTTGGCTTCTTTGATAGCTGCTACCACAACATCAAATTTGGTAGACAAAGATCGGAGAACCTTCTCAACCACTCTTTGATTTTTTATATCTTCACCATAAATCTTTAATTGATTTACAACTATTATGACCCGATTCATGAAAGAATCGATGTCCTCTGTCTCTTTCATTTGCAGATTTTCAAAATCTCTCTTAGTATTCTGCAACTTAACAGTATTGACTTTGGCCATACCTTTATAGTTTGTCGCCAAAGTATCCCATGCTACTTTTGCTGAAGACGTGGTCATAATCTTCTGGAACACTGCTAGGTCCACTCCCTGTTGAATAAGCTGCAACGCATGTTTATTCTTATTCTTGTCTTTCTTCCATTGTTCCATCTCTGTATTAGTGAGAGCTTGTTCTTCTTCTTTGTTCATAGGTTCTGAGAACTCAAACTTCATATAATCCCAAACATCTTGTGCCTACAACATGGTCGCCATCTTAATGGCCCACATCTTAATGGCCCACACATCATAATCTTTCCCAGTGAGAACTGGGGTTGCAAATTTGAGAAAACCATCTTTCTCCAAAAATTTCTCTTTAAAAAAACTTTAAAAGACTTCTCCTTTAATAAACTTTGCATTTTTTTTTTAAATACCCTTTTAAAAACTTTAAATTTTTTATTTAAAAACACCCTTTAAAAAACAAAAAAAACCACCTTAAAAAAAATATTTGAAAAAACTTTAAAACAACTTTTCACCGCACCTTTTAAAAAAAAATCTTTTTATACATCTTCATAAACCAATTAATAAAAGCCTTTATCCATGCAATAAATCTCAAACTTAGTTTTCACGTATACCCTACTCTTTACTTTTCAAAAAGAGCGTGCTTATTTTGTTGTGTTCACTTTCCTTGGAGTCCATTGCAACTATCGAGGCCTTATCGATCCTCAGAGGACTGATGACAGTTGTGGATGCTTGGGCAGAATTTTTTTCCGTGACTTCTCCTCACACACTTTGGCATTGCAAGCTATGGCTGCAGGCTCTCTACCTCTTTGGCTCTGTTGTGGTTTTGTAAGGTGACTCACAGACCGCAACTCTATTGCTCACGGTGGTGGCTATGATGCCAAAACACTTTTGATACTCTTTACATGGTGGGACTCTGCAGACTGCGGCGGATGCTCATTTTTATCAGAGTTTGCAATTTAATTGATTAAACATTGCTCTCATATCAATTTGTTGGAAAGGTAAAGTAGACAAAAAAAAAACACAATTCACACCTAAAATATGAGCTGCTGCTTTTTTATTGATCTCACAAAACATAACATAATGATAACAATGAAAGGGTATTAAAATTTTTCTAATTATCTCACTGCCTAAAATATCTTGACATGCAACTACATGCAATCACACACTCAAAGTGATCTATCACTTGACTCAACACTCAAACACTCAATCATGCAATCACTCAGTTATCTGACTCTCTATTTTTATCTAAATGCAGAAGTAATTATCTTATTTTAACAATTTGCAAAGAAAGTCAGTGTTTCAAATTCATTTCCTATATTTTTTTTGAATTTCATGTGATTTAAAGTATTTGATAATGAAAGAAAGATAATATCTTGAGAGATCCCATTTTTAGGAATGTGGGTCAATGGATAAGTTAGCTTTCGTTGTTTGCGGGTCTGCAATTATCTAAACATGTGGAAACTAAAAGGCTTCGGTGTGCAGATTGATTGTGCAGTATTAGATCACATTTTTCTATTGGAAGTAAGATAACGAATAAACTTCCAATAACGAATAAAATATTTTGAATTAAATTTCATTTTTTTTTTTTTTAATTTGTCATTTTATTGGTTGGAAAGACAAGGAAAACAAAAATTCACATACAATACAATAACAGCAGTTGCAATTCTTGTATTGAACCAGCAAATTTGATCAGATTGGACTTGACTTGATTTGATTATGATCTGTGTTTTGACTTACTACTTAACCATAAGAATTTCTATTGTATCATGTGCAACCACCACACCACTCATTATCAGTTAATGGTTCTTCATGAAATTTAAAATCAACAATTCCAATTTTTAGATTGATAACTTTATCTCTATCAAACTCAAACTCAGCTGCTGCCTGTTCACACATCACTTCATAAGCAATTCCAACTATTTCATAACTTGCTGCTATCATTAGCAGTTTCAACCTTCAATTCTGTAATTACAATTTCCAATAATTATTGTAACGAAGTTGATGATGGAATTTTTCTTCAAATTAGTTCTCCAATTTATTTGTATTGAAATTCAAGATTTTGAATCGCAGAGATCTATTAGGTATTTTAAAAATTTCCCTTCAATCCTATATTTTTATACCGCCGAATTAAACCTATTTTCAAATTCAGCTGATTTTTATTTTTATTTTTCAATCATGGCGAGATTCCATTCTAGTAATGTGGGTCAATGAATCAGTTAGCTTTCGGTGCATATGTTTGCGGGGCCTATAATTATCTAAACGTGTGGAAACCAAAAGGCTTATCTCAACGTGTGGAAACCAGAAGGCTTCGGTGTGCAGATTGATCACAGTCTTTAGATCACAATGGTCTATTCGAAGTAAGATAACGAATCAAAGAATCCTCATTAACTTCCATGACTAATTTTTTTTAAAACTTGTCTATAATTTTATTGTAACGAAGTTGTTGATGGAATTTTTTCTTCAAATTAGTTCTATTCTTTTTGGTATCTTCAAGGGTTTACAACTTCTGCTCCTGGTCTTAAATCTGGTTATTTTAAGAGGATTTGAATTTCGGTGGTCTTGTTTTTATTATTTCACAAAATTTGAATTAATCAAATTGATGATGAAATTTTTCTTCAAATTAGTTTTATTTTTTGGTATCTTCAGAAGATTTGAATTTGGGTTGTCTTGTTTCTACTATTTCACAAGTGAAATTCGAATTAATCAAATTGATGATGAAATTTTTCTTCAGATTAGTTTTATTTTTTTTTGTATCTTCAACCGTTTACAACTTGTGCTCCTTGTTTTAAACTGGGTTACTTTAAGATGATTTGAATTTGGGTGGCCTTGTTTCTACTATTTTACAAAGTTTGATTGATTTGAATTTGGGTGGCCTTGTTTCTACTATTCTACAAGGTTTGAATTAATCAAAAGGATTTAAACATTTAAACCTGGTTGCGTTGTTTCCATTATTTCACAAGCTTCCAATTAACTAATTGAACCTTCCCTAGACAACCTGAAATTTTTATTTTTATTTTTTTCTCCACAATCATGATGCATTCATAATTTTTGCACTTTTCCTGCAAAATTTAGATGGAACAAACCAGATATACTAATAAATTGTGTTTTATGTTTTACCAAAAATCCATATTCCACGTGGCAGAGAATCTCTTTCTTAAGCTTGATGGAGAGACTATTTCTTAAACTTGGTGGGAGTTTATTTCTCCAACCTTATCACAATTGCCTAAAAATATCCCTTGAAATTTAAGCCAATAAATAAGAGAAAAAACCATAATTGAATTTAACAATTTATAATCATATTTTATATGGCTTTCCGTCACTCAGCTATCTTTATCATCTCCTGCAAGTTCCGAATCCCGGGGCGTATGATTGTTGATTACCATTGATTTCTTAAATTCACTGGAAGATGGAAATGTCATTCGCTCAGTTGTTGTCGGACTGGCATAAACGGTTGTTCATATGATTACAGTACCCTTCACAGTCGAAGTTTTGTTCCAAGTCATATACCTATCTGGTATTGGTCTCGATTTCTCTTTAATATTTGCATTGTGGTGGTGTGATTCAGGTAATTGACCTCAGTGCTTCACCTGATTCCTATGTGAAAGTTTATCTGTTCATTACACTACACCACCCAACATAGTTCATTTTGTAGTATCAAAAATAGTATCCGCTGTGGTTTCGATTTTCATTTCCTGCAAGAGTAATGTTATTATGCGCTAGACAAAGCGGAGTTTTGAATTTTTTTTTTTTTTTGATCTTTTATATATGAAAAGAGGTTAAATATACATAGATTTTAGTCTTTTCTGATCATTTTATCTTTTATATATGAAAAGAGAGTACATATACATAAATTTTAGGGTTTTTTTAATCTTCTTAGCTTTTACATAGAAACAGATTTTTAACACTATCACTAACAACTGCATGTTGGAACCAAAAAACCAAACAAAATCCAATCACTTTCACTATAATTTTTCAAAAAAAAAAAAAAAGTTACCGACATGAACAGGCCTCCCAAAAAAACATATTAACTCTGGACTATTCAAAATCTAAATTTAGAAAATATAAAAGTTTCCAGTGTAGACCCTGTTGTCTTATATATATGAAACCCAGGAAATGACCCCAGATGTTCCAATCACACCTCTTTTGGAAAGCATATCTGCAATATGAGTTTGCTCCTGGAAAATGTGTGCAAATGAGATGTGCTGAAAGGAGGCTTGAAAGTTACGGTACTTATTTGTGATAAAGCTTACAGTTTTATCTATTGTTTTTGCAGGGATGGAAGATCCGGCTATTACAGGACAGTGCTATGACACACAAGAGCCGGAAGCTTTGATGGGCTATCAGCAGAACTTGCCTTACGAATCCGACAGGTACTTCACGGGCTATCCCCGTAATGTGAAGCTTCCAGCAGTGACAATTTCCCATTTGGGAATAATACCATCCGGAGGAGATGCGAGCTACGAATTACGACCTGCCAAGCAATCAAAGGCAACTAGCTCCCGGGAATCCTCCTTTCCAGGCTTTTCGAGCAAGGTTTCCACGCCGCCCTCATTTTATGTTCCAAATTCTCAAGAAAAACTTCAAGACCAGCCGCCTGAGAACAATTACTTTGCAAGCTTCTTCGAAGTAAAGGACGGTGAGACATACGCCCCGACGACAGGAAGCATCGAAGCAGAAACCGTTGGTTGTGGAGGGTATAATCATATGTGCATCTCAGATATTAACCACCATCATGTCGATGCATTTAATGTATCCCCGGGCCAATTATTAGAGGTAGGCCATGGTTCGGACATGCGAATTTCAGGAGGCTCTGCTGAAAACAGGAACTCTGGAATTCTCGCAAACAGAGCATCGCGTCACACACATAACCACGTCATGGTTGAAAGGAAACGACGCGAGAAACTGAGCCAGAGATTCATTGCTCTTTCTGCAATTATTCCTGGCCTCAAGAAGGTAATCCGTTATTGGCCAAAACCCTACCTGAATATTTACCAAAAAAATATGACTATAGACACTCGATTAGGTGGCCCAAGGATGTGGTGCAATGGTTAGTAGAAAATATGATTATAGACACTCGATTAGTGGACCAAGGATGTGGTGCAATGGTTAGTAGAAAAAATTGTTTTTTATTGGTGTAAATATGATTATAGACACTAGTTAGGTGGCGTAAGGATATGGTGCAATGATTAGGTAAAAAAATCTGGTTTTTATGGGTTTCATGTTCTAATCCTGGCAAGATTGTACATGGTTGCGAGCCTTGCTAGCTGCTACACTGGTGCACCAATAATTTCTTCAGTTGAAAACTACACTGGTCGACCAATAATTTCTTTCGTTGAAAAAGAAAGCACATGGTTAATATCTGCCATTTTTTTAAAAAAAACACAGGGTTAATATCTGCAATTAGTTAAAAAATAGCACAGGGTTAATTTCTGCAATTAGTTATTAGCAAATACTAATTATTTGAGATTGATTCAATGCAGACAGACAAAGCGACGGTGCTTGGCGATGCCATAAAGTATGTGAAGCAGCTGCAGGATAAGATCAAGGCACTGGAAGAGCAAGCTCCCAAAAGAACTGCGCAACCAGTTGTGTATGTGAAGAAGACGGAACTCTATAGCGATGATAAGGAGGATTCCTCTTCAAGCGAAGATGTTACAGATCACGTTTCTCCTTCTTCCATTAATTGCTCCTCAAACAAAGATGTTACAGAAACAGGGCTGACTACAGAGATTGAAACACGAGTTGTTGATAGAAATGTTCTTATCCATATCCACTGCGAAAAGAGAAAAAACTTGCTGCTCAACTTCCTTGCAGAACTCGAAAAGCTTCAGCTGACAGTGGTGAACGCAAACCTCCTTTCTTTTTCGGAAACCACTTTCGACTTGATATTTAATGGTTTGGTAATCAATTCAATATCCCCTCCCTAGCTTACTCAGATTCAATGCTAATTTCCAGAAATTTTACACATGAATATGTTGTTTTTCTTTGATGGGTTTCCAGATTCATGATTCGCTCACTGACTTATGTTTTCATTACTGTTTTTTTGTGGTGAATAGATGGAAGAAGGATGCGATTTAACAGTGAAGGACATAGTCAAGACAGTACAAGCCCTCTTAAAGAAAACGACTTGAATTGACTATCCACTGAATACTTCCTTTTATTCATTCAGTGTATACCCACAGAAATTTTCATTTCCATGGTAATGGCTTCTTCATCAGCTCAGCTCAGCTCTTTAGGAGTTTAACTTCTACAGATTGTAGCGGTTTTCATTAAATCCCTCACCATGTTCGTTTCTTTGATGATGGTTGTTGTTTCTTGTCCCAAGTTTCTCGAAGTACTGCCCTTCGGCGGTAACATGATTTCTTTGCAGCCAAGGTTCGTTGATTCAGAGAGCTTTTTTCGCAAAGCCTAATAATTAAATAGTCCAGTTGTAACGTTCTGTTTGAAACGTAACCTTCTTGGTGCCGCTTTCTGGGCCTTTTGGGTTTGAAATAAATACCCAGTTCCTACAACAGTAGCTTTAGGGTAAGGATATCCAAGCTGTTATGACTGTGAAATAACAACCCTGAGATCATTCAGGGAGGACGGGGATGTCAACCACCGGCATGCTTTGATTCCCAGTATTCTGCTTGCGTATTAGGACTGTGAGGGACAAACCTTATCGCTGGACTTCCACTGTTATTTTAGATATTGTTTATTTTTTTGTTATTGTAATATGTAATTGCTGGTACATTATTACAGAGTTGTCACCAGAATTTGAATAAAATGCTGTAGCACAAGTTGAAGTTAGTTAAAATTAGTGTCAAATGATGTGTAACAGTCTTATTTTTACGTAAAAATATTTTTTTATGGTTTGATGGAGTAATAAGAAGTAAGAATATCTAACTATTGAGTGCTATAACACAAGTTGAAGTTAGTTAAAATTAGTGTCAAATGATGTGTAACAGTCTCATTTTTATATAAAAATATTTTTTATGGTTTGATGGGTTAATAAGAAGTAAGAATATCTAACTATTGAGTGTTATTCGATGTTTAATTTGTTGTTTTTTTTCGTTATTTAAGTAATAATAATTGATTCTCATTCAATATTTCAATATTCCATATAGAGCAAGTTGCGATGCATTCATGAATAACTCAAAATGCTGATAGAAGTGTACTAAAATTTAGAATTTAAGGTAATAATTAAATGAAAATTATTGTTTTTAAAATATTAAATAAAAATCTTGTTTCTTTGTATGAATAATAAATTTGTGGATAACAGTTAAATCTAATGAGTTGATTTTAAGCTCTGGTTGGGTGAAGTGAAATCTTAAAAAAATTAATTAAGAAGAAAATAATGTATGAATAATAAATTTGTGGATAACAGTTAAATTTATTGGGTTGATTTTAAAATTTTGTTAGGTAAAGCTAAATCTAAAAAAATTAAGTAAGAAGAAAATAAAAGCTGATTTCATTGAATAAGTATGATTTATAGGAGATCTTTAATAAAATCAAAGCAGAAAAAATATTTGTTATAATTCTTTTAAATTTTATTTAAGATTTTTTCAGCAATGTTATAGTAATAGTGATTTAAATTAGATATTAGGGAGAAGATTTTAGAGATTAAAAAATTGTTAAATATTTTTTCTTTTAAATTTACTAATTTTGATAATTTTTTTTCTTTCTATATAATACTACTTAAGCACCTACGGGGGATTTGAATACTCATTCACGGTCAATCCAAAGCCCCGTGGGCTACAAATTTTGATATTAGTATTATTACTATTTAGTAATTTAATTAAAAACAAAAATAAAAACTTAATTTTTACAAAGAAAATTGAGATGTAGAGGCTTTATTTTTGGCTTTTTCATTCACCTAAGAGGTTTTCAATAAGGTTTCGCTTCTGAAGGGTGGTTATCACAACCAACCAACTAATTAAAAACAAAGTAGCTTTGTAAAACTAGATGAATCTACAAAATATGAAAAATTGTTGGGTTGATAACAAACCAATTAAAAAAGTAAAATAACAATTGCAATGAGAAAAAAATAGAAAAAAAAACATTAACTAAAACATAGTATTGAAGTTTTATGTCTTATGTTTAGGATAGTGTGGAGAAGCTTATTGAAAATGAACATTTTGTTATTTTTAAAAATATATATATATATGTGTGTGTGTGTGTGTGTGTGAGATTAAAAAAATCAAATAAATTAAGAAAAAATAAATATGCTGAAAATTATAATAATTTTTTTCAATTTCTCTTGTGAAGCAAATAATACATTAAATTTTAATTAAAAATTCTCTATAATGATGGCCCCTGATATATAGACATCTAAATATAAATGGTTTAAAATTATTACATAATAATGATTAAAAAATTAAGTTTGTGAAAAATGCATTCTTAGCCAGTTCTAATTTGAGAACATCTCAGAGAGCAAATAAAACCAGGTGGCAAGTAAAAATATATATATCTCCCTGCAAACTTTGTAACTCAACAAAATTAATTACTTTATTAATTTTGTGAATGATTTAATAAAAGAACATGGGTATATTTTAGTAAAGGAAAATTGGATGCATTTGTATTTTTTCAACTATTTAAAGAAATTAAACATAGATAGAGGGGCAGAATTTAATTCTAATGAGTTTGATGATTGGAAAGAGAATGGCATTCATAGGCAATCCACATCTAGTTATGATCCCCAATAAAATGGTGTGGTGTAATGGAAGAATCAAACATGTATTAAGATAGCTAGGAATATGTTGAAAACAAAAAGTATTTCCAATACATTTTGAGTTGAAGTTGTAATTATATTTGTTCATTTTCTTAATGAATTTCTAACAAAAGGTGTACAAAATATGTCTCCATATTAGACATGGCATGGAAGAAAATATATTGTTGCACATTTGCAAGTGTTTTAGTTGTATCACATATGCTCATATTATTACTAAATAAAAAAGGTTAAAAAATGATAACAAATTGGCTATTGTGAGGAGGCACATGTTTATGGATTATATAATCTACTCACTAAAAATATATTGATTAGTTGTAATGTGTTTCAAGAAAAAATAATGAAAATGGTATTAAAGAGTGGAACAAGGAAAATCAAGAATTTTTATGAAAAAAGATGAATTTTATGTTTCTACAAATCCAAGTAGTAGTCCAAGGACTTCTTAGACTACATACGCCTATCATGTTTTCCAAAGTCTTGTTTCAAGTCCGCCCTTCAATAAAATTTATCTATATTTTAGTTTTGCTTTAATGTCTCAAATTGAAGCATAACTACTTAAGGTTTTCTAAAAAAGATAAAATGAGAAACATGGTGCAAAGCAATAGATGAAAATATTTCAATCAAGGAATGAAACATAGGAGTTTATGGAACCTTAAACATAGGTCATTAGAGTAAAATGAGTGTACAAAACAAAGTATGCAATTACTGGATCCATATGAAAGAAGAAACCAATTTAGTTGCAAATGGGTTTGCTTGGTAGTAGGGATATACTACAATGAAACATATGCCCCTATTGCAAGACTAAATATAATAAAAATTATTTTGTGATCCGGATCTTGGGGGGAGGCCCCCAAGATCTAAAAGATTGAAATGGATCTTGGGGAGGAGAGACCCCCAAGATCTGAAAACTTGAAATGTCAGAAGAAAAAGAGGAGAATGCCCAAAAAGCAACACCACAAAGAAACTTTTTATTAAAACCGACTGATCTGGATTTAAACAAGAACGCCACAAAATACAGAGATAACCATAACACAGATATGTAGCGGAAATAATACTTCATTTCATTAATATAAAATACTGAAATATGTTTACAAACAGCAATGGAAATAAACCAGCTAGGGTGATGGTAGCTTATCTCTAAGAAGAGATGTGTGGCTACATGCCTCTGAACTGTAAAGGCTACAATGTGGCAGACCATCTGTCCTTTTACAAAATGTGACTTGTTACTTATAGTATTTTTTAGTTACAATACCACGGGTCAATTCCATGGGTGAATGAATACCATGGGTGGATTTTACAATACCACGGGCGGATGCCATTTACAATACCATGGGTAAATTCCATGGGTTGATGAATAATATGGGTGGATGAGTACCATGGGTTGATGCCATTTTCCATTCGGATCATTCCTCCCTCCTTAAGAAGCAATGGTCCCCATTGCATAAAGTTTCCTCCTGCAAAGCCTTTGTTGAATATGAAGAGCCACTGAAGATAAGGGTTTTATGTGGTTAACCCAAAACCCTGATAAACGAAGATCCGAGGATAGAGATACCCTGTAATGCTTGTGACCAACTATGATTCTGACAGTGTGCGGCCTAGCAAATGGATTTCGATGACAAGGATTTTATGCGGTTGACCCATAACCATGATGTTGGTTGCTGATGAAGTAACAAGTGACTACATAGCCTGGGGTGGGAGGGCATGTCTCCAAATAACCCAAGCCGAATGCTGCTACTGATGAATGTGAAGCAGGTGCCTACTAAAGTGGGGTAGGAGGGCACGTCTCCAGTGGAAACCCACTTCGAATGCTGCTCCAAAGTTAAAATGGACATAACTCGGCCAATATAACTCAGAATATTTATTATAACCTATTTTTAGAAGCAGAAGGATCATTTTGCATCTTCCCATGGGTTGGAAATCCCTATCTGGACACTCTGAGATCTCAGATTCACACTGCAACAGTTCTGCCATCACAAAAATTCTGATAAAATAGCTAATTTTAAATCAACGATATCTCCCACATCCAAACTCTGATTCGACCCATTTTTTTTTTGAAATTGGGTGATTTTTTTAGAGGAATCCAGATCTGGTATTTGTTTTTGTAAATTCTATACCAAATGTTTCAGATCTGATCTGCAAAGTCGCCGCCCAAAAAAAATTCTTGCAAAAAATGAGAATAGAAAAATTCTTCCTGCTTGCCCCAAGAAAAGTGCTCCATGGAGGTTGTAGCACATGCCTGAAGTTTGTTGAATATTGCTGCAAAATTTGAAACTGAAATATGCATCAAACCCTCATTCCCATGGAATCATAACCTGTTCTGATACCACTAATCCAGATCTTAGGGGGAGGCCCCCAAGATCTAAAAGATTGAAATGGATCTTGGGGAGGAGAGACCCCCAAGATCTGAAAACTTGAAATGCCAGAAGAAAAAAAGGAGAATGCCCAAAAAGCAACACCACAAAGAAACTTTTTATTAAAACCGATTGATTTGGATTTAAACAGGAATGCCACAAAATACAGAGATAACCATAACACAGATATGCAGTGGAAATAAACCAGCTAGGGCGATGGTAGCTTATCTCTGAGAAGATATGTGTGGCTACATGCCTCTGAACTGTAGAGGCTACATTGTGGCGGACCATTTGTCCTTTTACAAATTGTGACTTGTTACTTATAGTATTTTTCAGTTACAATACCACGGGTCAATTCCATGGGTGAATGAATACCATGGGTGGATTTTACAATACCACGGGTGGATGCCATTTACAATACCATGGGTAAACTCCATGGGTCGATGAATAATATGGGTGGATGAGTACCATGGGTTGATGCCATTTTCCATTCGGATCATTTTGATATTAAAAGCATAATATAATTGGGTTGTTTACTAGTTTGCATGAAGTTTTCATTTTTGAATGATGTTTTAAAACAAGAAGTTTATGTTGATCAACCCTAATAACATGAATTTGTAAAAAATGGACATACAATTTAAAATTTAGAAAAAACTCTTTGTGGGTTTAAACAAGCCCCAATAACACAATATACAAGGATAATAATAATAATGAGATTTAACATTTAAATTAAATTGCATCTGCATTATATATCAATTTAATTGGTATAAAGTATATACTTATTGTTTATATGTAGATAACTTCATATATGCATCCTTAAGTAATATGTTAATAGAGTTCAAATAAGCTATGATGATTGAAATTCAAGTGATTGTTTTGAATTTAATGCATTTTTTTGGCATTGAAGTGAGGAAAATGAATTATTGTTTTGTATTGGATAAGAAAAATATGGTATAGATCTTCTTCACAAATCAAAAATAAAATATAATAAACCATGAGCACGCCTATTAAAATAAATGAGCAAAAAAAAATATATGCTAAATCCTATAGGATTTTAGTAGGAAATTTCGTGTATCTTATTACCACTATACTTGATATTATGCCAACATTGAGTATAATTTCTATATTCATACAAAGTCCAAGTGATATTTATTTTGGAGCAATAAAAGGAATTTTGATGTATCTATGTGGAATAAGCACTTTGACATTGGTATACATAAACTAATATTCTTTTTGGTTGGTTGTATATATAATGTTTGGTATGGATATTTATATGAGAGAAAAACTACTTCAGCTTATGTAACAACCAATTGCTTCATTATTTTATATAGAGGTAGAGTGTATTGCAACAAGACCAACAACATGTAAATTTATTTGGCTCAAGAGAATATTGGTATATTTGAAATAAGAACAAAAAGGTGTCATAATTATTTATTGTGATAACATATCTACAGTTTTCTTAAGTAAAATCTGAGTGTTTCATAGTTCATAAGAAAAATATATTATTTCATAGTCACATCAAACATTTTGATATCAACTATCATTTCATAAAACATCATGTGGAAAAACTACAAATTGAAATAAAACAATAAAACAAATAATCAACCTGTTATATATTTAACAAATCACTACCAATAAATAAGTTTCATTATATGATAAAGATGCTTGAAATCACCTCATTAAGCATAAAAGAGGAACCTTGAAGATAATGTGTAAATTTTATTATTGTAATGCATAATTGTGGATAAATTGTTATAGAATTATAAACATATTTAATTAAACCAATAATTGTTGGGAAATTTTTTGTCATTGATGACAACCAATGTCATGTTGTTGATGTCAAAGGAAGTATGACATTTTGGATATCAAAACAAGGATACTATTGGACATACTATTTTCATTGATGACAACCAATATTAGGGATGATAGGAATATATGATGGCATAAATACTATTGAGATTTTGTTGAAGTTGTGATAATCGAAATGAGTATATATATGTTCTGGTTGGATAGTCCTCTTTGATACCTTTCCAACAATATATTCAACTTGGTCAAACTCCTCCAGGATGAGAAGATAATCCAGTTTGAAAATGACATTTGTTAAAAGGGATCAAAAAACCAAATTTATCAACAAAACACCAAATCGTTAAAGCTTGTGTGTCTTCGGGGTAGGTCAGTTCACTCATATGTAATCAATGATTGTTGGCATGCAAACCTATGTGATGTTTAATGACATTATCTTATGTGCATCTTCATGAAGATATAATGGTTATGGATGAGTTTTGGGGGACAAAAGGTGGATCATGTGTATAGTTGTATAACATTTAACAGAGGTTGCGCCCCTTGTGACTTCCATGTGGATATTCTCCAACTAATGAAATTATAACACATGGTAGGTGTCAATCAGGTGGACCCATTAACTAGATGCCAAATGGAACCCCCAACATAGGTGATTGATTATGTGGCCCTTCAATTTGGATGCATAGGTGGCGACACCATATTAGTCACATGTGGTAGCATAGTGATAAGTCCCAACATGAGATTGGCACATAGGTGGTAGCATAGTGATAAGTCACAACATGAGATTGGCACATAGGTGATAGTGTGAGCATACACATCCTTGATGAAGTCGCAGTATGGTGGATGACATGACAACATGGGAAGGTGCCACATGGCATGTCCAATCAACATTTTTGGATGGATAACAGGGCCAAATCTAGGTGACACACGACACCATTCAAATAATTCCATGTGGCATTAATGATGTCGTGCTAACATCAACATAAGTTTGACTATGGACCCCTAAGGACCGAATCACATAGTGTGGTCATAGAAAAATTTTAAGGTCGGCCCCATATCAACATCATCCCTACACATGTATATATATGAGATTTGATTGCATGGAGGAATATGTCATTGTTTTTACATATGGAAAAAAAAAATAGAGAGTTTTTCATCATGGATTGAGTGACGTGTTATAGTTCTTGGCTACAAGAAGTCATGAGGTCAAGACTTGGCTTATGGTTGGCACTATTTGTGCTTTGATGTGGCTCCCTTTTCGGAGGTCGATCTATTACTTATGAGGACAAGTTGTAACTTGTGGTTGACATGGCCTTCTGTTACGACGCCAAAGTTTGACTTATGGCTGACTCTAGTTATTGATTGAGGTGATGACGAGTTGTGGTTGAAGTGGCTCTCTCTTATGAGGTTGATATGTGACTTATGGTCTTCACTAGTTGTGGTTTGACATGAGGATGAACTATGACTTGTGGTTGATGTGGCCCTCTATTACGAGGTCGAGCTGTGAGTTATGGTTGGTAGATGTGGCCCTCTATTGTAAGGTTAAGTCCATGAAATATAACGTTGTACAATTGTGACTAGTTGGTTGGCATAACACACAATGTGGCACTCCGTTCCGAGGTTAAGTCTTAGCACTATGTTTTAGTTATATGGTTTGACTCACAATTAAAACAATTTTTTAAGGATGGCATAAATGAAGGATGTAGTAGCAGAGTTGGTATTGTGTCTTGTTGAGCCACGAGAGGTCACGGAAAATCATAGAGCATTTTGTTGAACGTGCACTGAAAAAAGTGTATTTTATAGATAATTGATCAGAAAGGTGCATTCTATTGAAGTTTAATTTTTATGGGTTATTTTGAGGGCTTTGAAAAAAATTATAGTAATCTAAAATGGGGACATGAAAAGTCATGAAGACAAGTTTTTGAGGATGAGAATCTGTATTTCTTTCATTGTTGTGAAAATGTTTTAGGTCATATGAATAGGTTTATTGTTGAAACAAGAAATGAAGAAATGGTTGAAGCTACATTGATATGATCAGATTTGGAAGAGGTATTTTTCTTATTGAGCTTGTGGATCCAGTTTGAAATATTTTGAAAATTGGTCCACTTTGGTTTTGTGAAGGAGGTGGGTGCCTCCATCAAAGGTTGGTGCCTCAATGATGTTGGATCCTACATATTGCAGAGGTTGATGCCTCAATTAGGTTGGAGGCTCAAACAAGTTGGTACTTGCATATTTCAGAGTTTGGTGCCTACATCAGTTTGGAGCCTACAACAAGTTGGTTCTTGCAAATTTTACTTTGGGAGTCATTGCCTCCAGCAGGTTGGTTCCAATTAAATTGATGTAATTAAAGATTGAAGAAGATAAGAAGATTTGTGGTTTTCTCCCTCAAGGGTTTTTGCGTACATCTGATGTTCTAATGTGTTGATATGATGATTGTATTTATTGATGCACTCTCGGGTTTTCAATTATGATTAATTGTAAAATGGTTTAAGTTGGTTAATTTTTCCATTACACTCATTCATCCCCCCCAGTGTAATCATAATTCTCATAATTAGTATTAGAGTAGGTTCCTTCAAGAATAGTTAATTACTAGAAGGTTGATTCAAGGAATCATGGACAATACAAGGAAGCCTAGAAACATGACCAAAGATGAAAGAAGAGAGATCTTGTTCATAGCAGTGGATGACTAGCCTATTGAAAAATAAGTAGAAGTGAGACTTGAAGGAGAATTCATAAGTGCCTTGGAAGAACTACGATCTATAATAAATAAGTTAGATCAACTAGAAAAAACAACTACAAGAAAATAAGGATAAAGACTGCGATGCAGACTCTGTCATCTTTCTGAAAAATAAACTAGAAGAAACTAAAAGGATAAATGATATATTGTCAAATAAGTTAAGAGAAAAAGAACAAGAAATTATTCTCTTAAGAAAAGAATTAGAAAGAGACAAGGAAGAGGCGAAGCAATCAACAAAAATAGGGTCAATTGAAACTATGAATCAATCACACTATGGCAAAGAAGGCAGGAAAGATAGAAATAGCAGAAGGGGATATTCATTAGGTACCAAACTTTCTTTTATGGATATTGTTACTCATGCAATAATTTTGGTCATAATGTAGTTGACTATAGATCCTATGCAAGACAAATTTATGAAACAAGAGAATCCTTGAAGAATAATTATTTAAGCAAAAAATCTAAGGGTTTGTATAAATATGGTACTACAAAAGGGAATTATTTTTCCCTCTGTTGAATTATGTTTAATCCTACACATGAAACAACTTTGGGCATAAGGGATGAGATTTCAGGAGCAACCTATTCAAATCTCATAATTAAGGGATGGAAGAATCTCCCCATAAAAATACAATTGCATGGAAGAGAGAAGAAAATCAGGAAAAGTGTGGTATCATGTTGTATGCTCAAAAACATGAAAATAAATGGTTTGTTGACTACGATTGTTCAAGGCACATGACATGACATTAGAGTAAGTTCATCAAACTTATAGAGTTAAATGCAGGCAAAGTAAATCCTGGTAATAATGCATCTACAAAAAATTGTTGGAAAAGGGATTGTTAGAATTGATAATGGAAGAAATAAGGCTCAAAATTCTTTGTATCTAGAAGGTTTGACACATAATCTCTTAAGTGTTATTCAAATGTGCGATCAAGGGTATGATCTCATGTTTCCAAGAGATGTGAAATTATAAATTCTAACATAGGAAAATTAGTAGTAAAAGATAACAACACTGAATGAAATGTATACACTTTTTATGGATCTGAATTGGAAAAGTGTTATATTGGAAAAAGTGACAAAAGTTGGTTATGACACAGAAGATAGGTACATATTAGTTTTTATAATTTGGTAAAAGTTACAAGAGCGCAACCCATTAAGGACATGGCTAAAATATCAAAGCCTCACAATGTCATTTATAAGGCATGTTAGTTTAGAAAACAAACTAGATTCTTCTTCGAAAAAAAGAATACTCAACATCTAGGACCTTGGAAATCATTCACTGACCTTTGTGGACTGATCAGAAATCAAACTCTGAAAGGAGAAATGTAGCTTATGTTGTTCATAGATGATTATACAAGAATGACTTGGGTTACTTTCCTTAAAGAGAAATCAAAAGCTTTTGAAAAATTCAAAGCTTTCAAGGCTTTAGTGGAAAATGGAATAGATTTAAAGATAAAATGTTTGAGAACTGATAGAGGAAGAGAGTTCACCTCACATTAATTCAATGATTTTTGTGAACATCATGAAACCAGAAGACATTTCACTGTTTCTAGAAATCAATAGTGAATTGGTGTGGTTGAAAGAAAAAATAAAACAGTTCAATATATTACAAAATCTCTAGTCTGTGAAGCTCAACTACCAATTTGATTTTGGGGAGAAACAATAAACACAGTAGTTTATATGTTGAAAAAAGATCAAATAAGGATAAAAAATACCAAAAATCCTTACGAGCTATGTAAGGGAAGACCAACCATAGTTAACCATTTTACAATTTTCGAAAGAAAATGTTACAATAAGGTAAATAAATAAAATATAGGGAAATGTGATTCTAGAGATGATGAAGGAATCTTCCTAGTGTTGAGATCTCACTAGGGTAGCGAATTAGGGTCGATTCCTCTATCTTGATAATTGCTTGTGAACATGTGTTGGCTTCTTATTATTATGCTATGTTCTTCTTCATCAAACAATTACCAAAACATAAACCATGAAGATCATAAAAGGCAATGAACACAAGATATAGGCTCCAAGCCAGTGAAAAACCCCACATGGGGGAAAACCCAAACAACTCCTCTCTTCTTATAGAATTATATCAAAGTGAGAAATATAAGACCAAAAATCAAGACCAAGACCTTCCATAAGATCCAAGTCAGCCCTCCTTCAAGCCTTCCTCAACCAAGTCAAGTCCAACCAAGTCAACGAAGGTCACAATTTCTTCCAATCAGAATTTTTGCCCTGTCACTTCGTAGAGTTTCCCCAACACCTTCATAGAGTTTCCCTAGCATCTTCACAAATTTTCCCTAGCACCTTCACAGAAACATAATTTCAGCCATGTAGCTCACAGAGTTGCCCCAAAACTTCGCACGTGTGAATAGAGATATATAAAAGTTTGATTTTTATTTCTTCTTAGATCATTGCTCTCTCTCCTTTGATTCTTGTTCTTTCCTTCTTTGATTTTTTCTTGCTTCCTTACTCTTTCTTACACACAAAAATGGAGTTACCAAGTGATGAACACATGAGATCAAATTCGAATGGGTCCCTTCAATGGTCGACTTATTTGGCGGGCCGAATTGGTCTTGTGGAGACAAAATTTACTATTTTGACTCAAATAAACCCTATGAACATGAAGAATGTGCTTGAATAATGAAATAATAATAATAATAAATTCATTTTCTTCTTTTTGTTTTAACATGAAAAATAAAATGACATAAGTATAATGATAGTGATGAAGATAAAACCTACTTACATTTTCCAACACTCCCTCTTAACTAGGGAGGTATTCATAATTTTGTAGTCAAATACAAGAATACTCTCAAATTGAAATATTCTCATAAGAAGAGTAAGATTGGTAAGACATCATCAAACATCAACATCATAACCAACATTGTCGACTTGGAATATAGAAAGGCATTGACTAACAAGCTCCAACTCTCCACCATATTAGAGCACAATGCTGGGAGGCATACATTTGGACACTATCACCACAACCTCTCAAGGCACATACCTCATCCGGATGTTCACTAAATATGTTCTTATAGGAATTTTCCTATCAATCCTCAAAGAATATCAGTCCTCTTTGGCTATGCTTATCTTTGACACCCTGTCCTATCCTCAAAGAATATTGATCCACATGACTAGTACTTATCTTGGATTCCAAATCCTCAAGGAGTATTGGTCCTAGATTCTTATCAAATCCTCTATTCTCCCTACCAATTCCTTCACTAGAATTACGATTGTTATTCTTGACCTAGAGTATGACACATGGATAATATGGTGTCCCACGTCGCTCCCTCTTAACCAGGGAAGAGATCCTTACTCCCCCTCAAACAGGGAGGAAATCCTTACTCCCTCTCAACTAAGCTTTTTCTCATTCATCATATACATGTTTTTATTGTGGATATCTAGTTGTAGTTGCATGGATTCTATCTCGCAACAGATCATTCCCGAGCTTTGACCTTCCTGGATGTCTTGGAGCCAAACTCTTTTTAAATCTATCTTCATGACATTGTTCTTTCCATCAATATTTTATATCACTTTCCATAAACCATCATTAGTATATTTTTCATCAAAATTATCTTGTCAAACCAATCAATGTAGACCTAATTCTAGCTCCCTTTGTCCATCTAGGAAAGTGAACTTATTTTTAGATCAACATCGAATACATCATGATCAACAAACCATTTTGTGACTTTCCACTTTTCCTGTCTTTACACATCTCTACCATATATTATTTGAGGCCATTATCAGTGTAGTCCACTTAATCCATGTGTTCCCAACCAATTTTAGATACATCATATTATCTCAATTGTTATCCTTCCAACCTATACTTCTTGTAATATGTTTTTCCAGGTAGCCAAATCATACCTTAATAAAATCATTAATATCAAAGTTAACAAATCATTATATTCCTTTTTTAAAGATGTCAATTTTTTCTATTTACTTCCTTTGAGGTCAACATCCCTTTGCATGGTCTATCTTCATATTGTACTATCGTTCTTCTTCATGCTCTTCAGCTTTCAAACCAATTAGCAAGATTCAATATTGTATCATCATGGTATTTATAGCTCCCTTAGAATTTTTCATTACTATCTTTATTACACTCTTCAAGAGATCATATCAGATGTTTGATCAATATTATCATGTGTCCTTCCCATCCATCGTGCTACTATATATATCAAATAACCATAAGGAAGAGTCCTAACTTTACCAATCTAACCAATCAAGGAAGAAAACTAGAAATATATATATATATATATAGATATATATATATATATATATATATATATATATATATATATATATATATATATACATACATAAGAAGTAGGATGTGATAAACTAGGATGAGGATTAGTGCCTAATCAATTGCGAGAAATGGAGTCAAGAATAACCTTAATGAAGGAACTTCATTCTTTCAAGGAGTCCTACATAAACTTTCACTAGCCCTGATGAAGCAACTACCCAACAACACATGAATTTATAGTTTGTTTGGCAAAAGATGATGGAGTGTTAACATTATATGATTAGACCAACCCTTAGGAATCTCACATTCTCGAAATGACTAACACATGCAATAATACAATAATCCAGTGCTTTTAATAATTTTGCATCACATTAGGGCACAATAACAAGATTATCACAATGTATTCCATACATTATCACAATGTATGTCCAAGATCCCTAAAAAAACATGCTAACATAGAAATGGACTCTAGACAATCTAGGTAACCTTTAGCTTAGCTCTAATCTTATATAGATAATTAATCTTTAAAATTGTTTAAAATTGTTTTAGTTTGATAGCTTATTCTTAACTTGTTAGAATAATTTCTAAATAAAAAATTTTGTTAATTAGAGATATTTAACAATTTGATTGTTGTAACTCTAATATTTACTTTGTTGCCGATCCAAATTTTTATTGTTGTCACTTACATTGCAACAACTCTGAATTTCAATTGAATAAACTCTAACATTCCATGTTGCTGCAACTCTAATAATTCATATTGAAATAATTCTGAAACATAGGTTTATTTTTGCGACTTTAATAACTTATATGCCTATAAATCTATAGCATAGATTTATTTCTATAGTTTTCTCCCTAACATTAACATTAATCAATGACTAATTATTGGGTTTACACAACAGATTATGACTTAAGTCATTTCTTTAACTCCTATTTTTCCAAATTTGTGTTAACACTAGAATACTCTATTTCTTTTCCATAATTTCAATTACTTTGTTCTTGATTCAATTTTATTTACCACATTTAAGCTATAGTCTTATTTCATTTATGAGCAAGTTTGATTCAATGGTTTGAGAGTTATTTCATCATATTGTATGTGCAACTGCATTTATGTTACAATAACCTAGATCATCTCAACAACTTAAACAAGTGACCTTAGATTCTTGTGTGATTTACTTTCCTAAAAGTGTGCTCTTTACATTCCTGCAAGTATGAATTGGATTCTAAGTAGAGAAACTGCATTTATGTTACAATAACCAAGATCATCTCAACAACTATAACAAGTGACCTTAGATTCCTGTGTGATATACTTTCCTACAAGTGTGCTTTTTACATTCCTGCAAGTGTGAATTGGATTCTAAGTGGATTTCTCTGAGTGACTTGTGAAAGCATCCCAGTACCTTGTCCTTTGATACTCATTTCAACTACTACAACTTTAGATTGCACTAACCTAGACAGTGCATGACAATTAGCAAGTTCCATATGAACCTTGGATTGACAATTAAATGTACAATATTTTGGTTGCCTTTCCACTTAATTAGAAAGGTAATTGAAAGATTGTGTCACATTGTTAATTTTTTATGTGCTTGTATTTTATTATAAATAGTTAGTTACTAAAACCACATTTTAACTTGTATCTTCATACTTAGCTTCCATTAATATTTTATTTGTCAAAGTATTAACTATTTGTTGCTATTTTGACTCGACATATTGTTGAAAATTGTCAAATTTCACACAATTTTTACACCATCCTAGCTTTTTCTTCTTTGATAGTATTTGGGATACCTTTTTTACCTATTGTAACTTGCAATATTTTATAAATTGTCCTAGAAACTCTTCACAATCAAACCTAGAAATTCCCTTGAACAGACCACCTTATCTTCACCTTGAATATTTGATCTTAGTGTTGGTATTATGGGTAACTAGTATAGAAGGCCTTATATTCGGTTATATCTTGCTTAAGGATTCCTTGAAGTTTCCTAGGAAGCCTCTCTTGTTTTGGATCCATCTTTCACTAAATACAGGGAAGTGACTGCCTAAGAGATAGTAACAACACTTGCATGTTACACTTGTCTTAGCCCTTTGTGAAAAATATTTGCACTAAGTTGTTATATTTTATGATAATAAGTACAAAAGACAATAATAGAGAAGTTTTTTTAGAACTTGATAACAAAATGAGGTTCTATCAATTTGATAACTGTGTACATATAACAACAATACCTCCCTAAAAAATTTTATTTTCATTAAAAATACTTACTTTTCTCATTTCCTAACTAAGGAAATGAGGAAATGGAAAACATAAATAGAGAAACATGTCTATGCTTACTATGAAAACAACCAAAAAATAATGGAAGATGAAAAGTATGTGAAATTTTCCTAAATGAAAAAGTCAGATAAAGATACTCAATTTAACTTAAATATTTAAAAAAATTACATAACTTATTAAATTTAATAACAAAATAATAGAGTTATATTAACTAAATTGTAAAATACCACAAAGACAAAAATAATATTATAAATTGAGATATCCTTGATAGAGGAGAGATCAAAGTTAAAGATGTAACATGTCTACAAGAGACATAAATAAAAATATTCTACTCCCTTATATTATATGCTTTATTCAAGACAAAGTTTACTCTAAATTAGATTAAGGTTATGGATGTAAGAAAACATATATATATAATTAACACAAAAATATTATCACAAGATGGGCATTCCTTTTAGCCGGTGGAAGTCATTCCTTAGAATTGGTCAATAAAAATATTATTACAAAAATTGTATTTTTTCCACTTAATGCAAGTTATTTTTATTTTGATTTGAGAATATTTTGGAACCTTATAATTCGTTAATGTCGACACCTAATCCTTGTGATTGGGTGAATTTATGTAAATAAATAAATTAGAAATATGAACAGTCATTGGGAGATGAATTGAACAGTCTCTCCCTCATGTATATAACAAACACCTACCTGATGGAATAACACAGTCGAATCATTTTTTCCTTATGGAGTTACTGCCTGGTCTGACATGGTATCATAGCCAACTCCATTTTTGGCATTGTAGTCTGCCATTGTAACTCCCTTCTGTTATTTCTTCAGAAATTTGTCAGTTTGTCCTGCATTCTTCTTCCAATTTTTTGTAACCTCTCACGCTCCTCTGACATATTCCATATGCTACTCTGACTATTAATGGTGGTGTGCAATTGTTTTGAGATTGAGGTATCCGAGCCATGGTTGAAGGCTGAAACTTCATTAACTGGTATGCAGAATATGCATTGAGTTCTATGCTAGTACGTTTTTAATTCATTGAAGTCTTTTAAGTACATCAAATTCTGTTTGATGGATGGATGGATAAAATTGCATTTCAAAGGAATATAACATATGTTGCCTCTTAGCGTTACGAGCTTCCATGGAAGTGGAAGAGCTTGGGCCTGCCCGCGATGATGCCTTTCCCTTCCGCCTTTCCAAAGGAATGGATAATGCCTTTATTTTAAACCTCTAGCTTCAATATTGGCCTGGATGCTGCTTCTTATTATTGCAGAATCTGTTGCAATATCCGAATTTTGCTACACGTGGGCCTTAACCTCCATACGCTTCTCGACTCCCATAGTCATACTTCCCAAAGCCACATAGCGTGTATAATTCCTCCGTGAAGGACAACTGTGTGCTTGAACAAGGCCATCAGAGCCCTCTTTATACCGCACTCCCATCGTATCTACTCCACGGTGAATGTGGTGGCAACGGAAACGTGGTGTGGCTGCTATCCCAAGTGCACCGCCTCGAGGACTGTACATGTCACATGATGCCATTACAAGCCTTATGTGCCACTTATAGATGATTATTTTTTGTTTTCACTCAATGGAATCAGCGTGATGGTAGTTTTTGCTTGGTTGTCTTTATCTCTAGACTAAGCAAAAAACCTCATTAAGAAATTCACAGGTCCCAGGTCTCCATACCTCGGCTTGATATATCACGTTGTTGGTTGGTTAATGCTGTTGGTTAACATTGTTGGTTAACGATGCTGGTTAACGTTGTGGTATTTCAGAGAAGTTAAGGTTTTGGTGCATTACTATAACATTTGATTCATTTGTGGAATCGCTTATACAAGTCTCAGTAGTTTTCTGTAGATTCCTTTGACAACATAGATAATAATTGCGAAGATGCCATGAAGATGAAAATAATTTATTCACATATATCTTTGATATTTTTTGTGAATTTTGACTGAGATAGCTTTGAAGATAAATTATTCTGCATACCTCTGTCTCCATATATCATATATCAGAATCAATTTTTTAGCAGTAGAAGTTTTTTTCTCCACAAAAGCACATTTTTTTGCTAACAGAAGTATTTTTACAGCACTCAGAATTTACAATGCATTCAATCATATCCATTGTGGGAATGGTTCTCACTGGCAAGGAGAACTATCCTGAGTGGTCCCACATGATAAAACACACCCTCATTTTCAATGAGTTGTGGAAAGGAGTGTGTGTTGGAGATGAAGACAAAGAGCCAAAACAACCTACCTCAGACAAAGAGCTTGCCATTTGGGAAAATAAGAACAGCAAAGCCTATGCATTAATTGTAGCATCTGTAAATGAAGAGGTGAGTCGCCATATTTAGTCATATTCAACTGCCTTTGAAGCCTTACAAAAGCTGCAAGAACTCTATGACTCACATTCTGCACTTGAAGTTGTTCAACTCATGATTAAACTCTTCACTCTTGAACTGCAACATAATGATCCTCTTGCTCTTGCATCTAAAGTAAAGTCTATAATGCATGATATCAAATCCACTAAGGTTGAATTGGATATTCCTCTTATTGCTTTTCTCAAGGAACTTTACCCTACTTACTCCAATTATCTTGAGTCATTGCAAGCAAATGGAAATCTCAAAGATATAACCTTTGACTCTCTTGTGAAAAAGTTTGTTGAAAGAGAGAAAGATTTTGGAAAGAAGACAGCCCCTGAATCTTCTAAAGAGGTTGTGTGCCTTGCTCATAAAGAAAAGCATCCTGCTCAAGATTCTACAAGAGGAAGAGGTGGTCGAAGAGGAAGAGGAAGAAATTTCAGAGGCGGGGGGGCAAACATTCTCAAGGAGAAAAGGCA
This sequence comes from Pinus tabuliformis, assembly GCA_031772625.1. NCBI lineage: Eukaryota > Viridiplantae > Streptophyta > Pinopsida > Pinales > Pinaceae > Pinus > Pinus tabuliformis. Next base: position 441,123,184 of record CM062816.1, read on the forward strand.
GATTTGCACTGTATTCGCTGCAAAAGAAATGGATCACATGATGCCTCTACATGCAAGCCACCATGGGACAAAATTGAGCAGAAAAGAAACCAACAGAAAGGTAAAACTGATGATTTAGACAAAGGTAAAGCACCTGAATCCGCTCACTATGTTGTGGCACAATGTAAAATTGGAGTAAATGAAGATTTATTTAATGCTTCACTTGCTTCTTGGAAAAATGATTGGTTTCTTGATTCAGGAGCAACCTGCCACATGACTCATAGAAAAGATTTTTTTGAAGATTTTACTGACAATGTTGATGGAGCAGTATACTTTGCAGATCAATCAAAAATCAAGCCATCAAGGCTTGGCACAATCAGGCTTAAACTGTCTAGTCTTCCAGACTTTCTTCTGCATCATGTTCTATATCTCCCACAGCTCAAGAGAAACTTGGTGTCCTTGGTCCACATCCGCCAGCAAGGTCACTCCATTCAGATGTTTGATGGCAAGCTTGAGGTAAGAAAAGCATCTGACCACTCACTTGTCATGAGGGGAATAGAAGAAGAAAGGCTTATCAAGTTGCAAGGAACCTCTGCTCATGCACAACATTTCTCATACAATTCTCATCATGAAGAAGGTACACTTCCATCAAGTTTATTATGGCATGCTAGATTTGGACATTTGAACTATGACAGTCTCCGCTTGTTGAAGAAAAATGGCGTTTCTGGTTTGCCTACAATTCCTAGGAAACTTAAGCAATGTGATGCTTGCATTCTAGGAAAGCATAGCAAACAGTCTTTTCATGATTCACATTCAAGAGCACATAGAAAACTTGAACTCATTCATTCAGATTTATGTGGTCCAATGCATGTTCCTTCTGCAAATGGAAATAAATATATCATGACATTTATTGATGTCTACACCAGAATGTGTTGGGTTTATTTATTGAAGAACAAATCTGATGCTTTTCAAACATTCAATAATTTTCATAAATGGATCGAAAATGATGCATAATCTCATATTGGGTCTATTTGCACTGATAATGGAAAATAATACACATCAAATGAATTTGAAAACTATCTTCACCAACATGGGATCAAACATCAAACAACTGTGCCTTATAATCCCCAACAGAATGGTGTAGCTGAAAGAATGAATAGAACAATCTTAAATATGGTACGATCCATTCTCTTCTTCAAAAATGTAAAGATAATGTTTTGGGCTGATGCTGTTCTATGTGCTGCATATATAAAGAATAGATGTCCATCTAATGCTATAAGAAACAAGACTCCATATGAAATGTGGTATGGACATGTTCCTTCGGTAAAGCATCTCAGGGTCTTTGGTTCCACCTGTTATGCCTTGATACCAAAGGTACATAGAAACAAACTTGGTGCTAGAAGTCGTAAGTGTATCTTCCTGGGGTACTCAAACACCTCCAAAGCATATCGCCTCTATGATGAAGTAAATAAGAAGTTTGTTGTATCTAGAGATGTAATTTTTCTTGAATCATCCAAAACTGACAATGTTGTTGAGCGGCAACTTGATCGCTTGGATAGATTTGCAAAAGCAAAATAATTTCAAGAATTTGATAATCAGATTCAACATCTTGAAGGGGAGATTCCTATACTAGATCAACATGTGGAATCTTCTTCTGAAGAACTCTCTCCCCCGCATGAAACTCCAACAATGGATGATGCTTTAAGTGATGTAATTGATAGAATTGGGAGACTTAATCTTGATTCAGTCCCAACTCAATCAACGGAGCAGCCTGGACCATCTCAGAAAGGTCCCCCAAAGTGGCTGACAAAGACACTTGAAAGTGTTCATCCTGATGAGGTTGGAAAGACAGGAACTCGAAATTCAAACAGGCAAAATGGAGGTGATGTAGACGACTCTAATTCACCTGTTGATATGGATGTTTCTTATGATTGTGAATTGAACTTGTCTACAGATTTTGAACCAAATTCCTTCAAAGAAGCTGCTTCTCATGATGAATGGAAAGAAGCAATGCAAAAGGAGTATGATGCCCTCATAAAGAACGGCACTTGGAAGCTGGTTGATCCTCCATTAGGAACCAAACCAATTGGCTGCAAGTGGGTCTACAAGAACAAGTATAAAGCTGATGGCTCACTTGACAAGCACAAAGCTAGGCTTGTGGCAAAAGGTTCTGCACAGAAGGAAGGGGTCGATTATGAGGAGACCTTTGCCCCCATAGCAAAATGGGCTACCATTCGGACACTTTTTGCACTAGCATCTCAGAACGGTTGGAAAGTCCATCAAATGGATGTAAAAACTGCTTTCTTGAATGGAGATCTAAAAGAGAATGTTTTTATGTCCCAGCCTGAAGGATTTGCTGTGAAAGGACATGAACATAAAGTATGCAAACTTGTGAAGTCCCCGTATGGCCTCAAACAAGCACCGCGAGCCTGGTATGAAAAACTAACTGAGCATCTTCTGAAACTCAATTTCAAACATTTTGATCTTGATGATGCAACTTTATTTGTCAAGAAAGTTGGCAAAACAGTTTTATATCTTGTGGTATATGTAGATGATCTTTTGATGACAGGGAACAATGAAAGCCACATTGCATCCATAAAGAAGGAATTGGGGAAAAGTTTTGAAATGACTGATTTGGGCTATGTTCATTACTATCTTGGCATTGAAGTAACCCAACATCCAAAGTCCATATTTCTTTCTCAAAAGAAATACATTGGAGATCTGTTGAACAAGTTTGGCATGACAGAGTGCAATCCTCTTACTACTCCAATGGAACAAAACTTAAAGCTTACATCTATTGAAGGAAAAGAATTTGAGGATGCAACAAAGTATAGACAGCTTGTAGGAAGTCTCAACTACCTAACTACTACCAGACCATACATTTCGTTTGTTGTTGGAATCCTCTCCAGGTTTATGCAAAAGCTTTGTGAGGGACATTGGTCTGCTGCAAAAAGAGTTTTAAGGTACTTGAAGGGAACTCAAGACTTTGGAATCAAGTACACACAGGTGGACGACTTCAGCTTGATTGGATACTCTGATTCAAACTTCGATGGAGACAAAGAAACTGGAGTATCAACTTTAGGATATGCTATGAGTCTTGGATCAGGAGCTGTCTCCTGGAGATCACGCAAACAATCAGTTCCAACAGATTCCACAACAGAAGTAGAATACGTGGCAGCAGCTGAAGCAACAAAAGAAATTGTGTGGCTCAAGAAAATTCTTGAAGATTTGCAGGTAAAACAAGTATAATAAACTCCACTCATGATTGACAATACCTCTGCAATAAAGTTGGCCAAGAACCCAAAATTCCATGATCGAACGAAGCACATCAATACTAAATATCATCTAATTCGACATCATGTTGAGGCCAAAACAATCAATCTCCGTCATTGTTCCACAAATGAGCAAATTGCAGACATCTTCACCAAAGCGCTTGGAAGAGAAAAGCTTGAACGATTCAGAATGATGCTTGTACTCACCAACATCCCTTCAGATTAAGGGGGGGAATGTTGACACCTAATCCTTGTGATTGGGTGAATTTATGTAAATAAACAAATTAGAAATATGAACAGTCATCAGGAGATGAACTGAACAGTCTCTCCCTCATATATATAACAAACACCTACCTGATAGAATAACACAGTCGAATCATTTTTGCCTTATGGAGTCACTGCCTGGTTTGATAGTTAATCAATCGAATGCCAAAATATTTTTAAAATCATCAATCAAATTAAAATCAATAACAAATTATAAAGTTAATCATTTTACTTAGTACAAAGCATTTTTATTTTAATTTAGAAATAATTCGGAACTTTTTCTTAGCTCATCAAATTTTAAAATATTCTTAAAATCAATATTCAAATTGAATTTAACAACCAATTATAAAATTAATCATTTTAAAAAATACACTCAAATTTATACAGAAATTTAAAAAATACCCTTGTAAAAAAAATATTACCTTTATTGTAACAAAACATAATGTTCCAAACAAAACTGACATGATTCAATTTTATTTTGGAATATTTTGAAATCCTACTAACAAGATTAAAATCAATTTGTTAATACATCAAATTTTAGCATTTCCTAAATGCACCGTTAAATTGTAGAATTGATTATTTTAAAAACTAAACACTAGAAAATACATAAATTCTATACGCAAACTAAAAAAATGCATTTAAAGGACTATACGAAAATGATTGCTCTATTGTGAGAAAAACATAAGGTTCCAAACAAAACTGACATCATTCTCTGGCTTTGAAAGTGATAGCAAGTGAAATCATTTACATGGTAAAGAGTTTTTATAGTAAATTAAATATCTAGGTTACTTGAAGTGTACACACATTCTTACAAAGGATTACAGTCGGTTGTTTAATGCGCATGTACAGCCCTAGAACTCGAATGGTTGTAGCACGTTTTTTACCTCCCAAGCCGTATTTGATAGGCGGATGTAAAATCCACGAGTCACCTATGATGGGTATCACAATTTTAAAATTTTTGAACCTACAATGTAGCATAAAATATAGTCATAATTTACGATATGTATTTATAGTATATTATTAAGTTTATACTTCAGATAATGCATCATAAAAATGGTGAAAATAATTAATTCAACGTTTAAATAATGTATCATAACGTCAAGGATGTTTGATAATATTGTTGTTTATTTTAATTTTTTATAATTAATTGAAAAATAAATAAAATGGTAAATAGAATTTTATTTTTGGGTCAATTATTATATAAATAGTTCATTAGGAATTTAGATTCACAATGCATCATATTTGCAAGTATGTTTAATGTTGGTTTTACATCAACTTTGTTGTTTGTTCAATATTGCTTTTATGGTTGGTTTGTAATTTCACTCTAGTTTCCTCTCTATTAACTGTCAATTTAGAAGGGTTTTAGGGTGTTTGAAACTTTGGTGAATTGTACTTACATAGAGATGTGATTATGGATTGTAAAGCACATTGATGGAGATTTTCCAAAAGACTTGCTATTATTCAACTTGTACACACATAGAGATGTGATTATGGATTGTAAGCACATCCATAGAGATTTTCCAAAAGACTTGTCATTATTCAACTTTGATAAATTGTACTCACATAGAGATGTGATTATGGATTGTAGGGCACATTGATGGAGATTTTCCAAAAGACTTGTCATTATTCAAGACAAGAAAATACCATTTTGGTGGGGACCTTTTTCTTCTTTCTTTTAAATCTCTATTGCAATGGTGGAAAAGAAAGGGGAGAGGGGGGATAACATAAGTGGAGTTAGTCATTGTCTTCTCTATAGTTACAACAACCATTTCTCTAGTCATTACTTGGTTGAATGAGACAAGAAAGATTATTGTATTCTCAAGAGAATAAGACATAAATAACATGAAAAAGCATTTTCAAAATTTACTATGAGGTAGGAAATTTGTATTGCTTTCTACTTTGTTGATTATATGAACAAGTAACTTTTAACATAAATGTTGGTAATTCTATCTCTCTCTATATAATTAGAAGGGGTATGAATAATCCTTATAGTATGGAAAAAATAACATTACTTAAGTTTAGAAAAATATTTTTTATTTTATACCAAACCACTATAAATGACCACGTGAAATGATAGCAAAAAATTAATATCAATAATTACACATTTATTATGGGTCATCTTTAAGATATGAGAAAATTAACATTATTTTATACAACGATATTTGTGTAGTAGGAAATAAACGACTATAAATAACTAAACATACCGTAAACCATATAAAATGATAACAAAAAATTAAAATCAATAGTTACACTATTTTTGAAATTTTAATTAACATTATTTTATACAACGATATTTGTGTAGTAGGAAATAAACGACTATAAATAACTAAACATACCGTAAACCATATAAAATGATAACAAAAAATTAAAATCAATAGTTACACTATTTTTGAAATTTTAAATATTTATAATAGTTTTTATAAATTAACACTATTTTAATCATCTATAATGCTTCATAGTCTGTCAAGATATCTAACACGTGGAAACCAAAAGCCTTCGGTGTGCAGATTGATATCGCAGTATCCAGACCACAATTTTCTGTTCAAAGTAAGATAACGAATAAAATAATTTAATGTTGGCAGTATTTAGATCACAATTTTCTATTGGAAGTAAGATAATGAATAGAATAAGTGTCATTAAATTTGAAGATTTGTTTTGTGTGATAAAATTGGTTTTAGAATTTATTTGTATTGAAATTAGTTTATATTTTTTCTAAAGTGAAAAGAGATAAATTTAAATTTAAGATGGATTTAAGTTAAATATTATATAAAATTTAAATTTGTATGTATAAAACTATTGTCATTTTTAATTTTATTAAAAACTCTGATTTAATTTTTATGAAATATTTATGTAATATTTTTAATAATAATGCGAGTAGAAGGCTTAGATATATCTCAAACTTATACTTTTTTCTCTTTTAAATTTAATTAAAAAATTGTTATAAAATTTAATTAAAATAAAATATTTTGATTGTAAAATGAATTATGGTTTTTTGGAATGAGATATTGATAAGTCATATTATTGACCTATTTACAAGTTAATAATATTTATGGTAAATGTTTATTGTAAGTATTAATTTTTATGTCCTTATTAATTAAATATGATTACAAAATCATTATTACTTTTTACAAAGGTAGGACTCTCTGGTAATTGATTTGTCCATTGACAATTATTAGTTTAGAATTGACCAATGCAACTTATAATATTTTACTTTGAAAAATAAATATTTATTTTTTAATATTATTAAAAATTGTATATGTGATGTAGATAACTACATCACATATTTTATGGATATGGTTCCAAGATTCATACATGACTTATTTGTGTGGTGATTTTTATTCCGAAAATAAAATCTTTGAAAATAACTCATACTCACATAAATAACACCTTCAATTACTTATAAGAGTTACTTGGGATGATCGTTTATGTTTCCCTTGATACTTTTGTAAAAGTAAAATTGTAAATTTGTAGACTTAGTTATTACCCACCAAAATTTATAAAGTCTCTATTTATTATCTCCTTCCAAAATAAAAGTATAGAATTGAATTTAAATTTTCTTATATTACATGTAAGACTTATATATCTCCCCCTATTTTTTTGTATATATTTTTCTAACATTTAAAAAATTCTAATATACAATAATATTTTGAAATCGAATAAATTATTAACTATTTTTATAAACTTATTATTTTGAATTGGAAAATTTATTAACTATTTTTAAAATTTCTTTACAATATTATATCTTTATATAGCCAAATTAAACTATTCTCCATTTCAATTGATTTTAAGAGTTCGGTTTCTTTAATTAGTATGAATTTGTAAGTTTTGAGAATATTTTTTATCAATAATTTATATTCTCCATTACAATTGATTTTAAAAGTTCGGTTTCTTTAATTAGTATGAATTTGTAATTTTTGACCATATTTTTTATCAATAATTTTTATTTTATATTTTTCTAAAAAAACCTTCATTGGTAAAAGATCTATTTCTTAATCGCCATTGAATGAGTATATGCAGACGAGGTTCGTTTGCAGGTGAAATTCGTTAATTCAGAGGGCATTTTTCGCAAGGCTTAATGAATAAATAGTCTAGTTGTAACTTGTAACTTTTTGTTTGAAACGTAGCCAAGTTGTAGCATGAAATAGATAGGCATTTCATAGAACAGCTTTAGAGTAAGGATAGCCAAGTTGTTACGACCCTCAAATCATTCAGGGAGGGCAGGGATGTCAACCACTTACATGCTTTGATTCCTAATATTCTGCTTGTGTTTGGCAGTGTGAGGGACAAGCTTGATCGCTGGATTACGGCTGTTATTAAAGATATGGTTTAGTTTATGTTATTGTAAAATGTAATTGCTGGTAGATTATTACAGTGTTGTTACCCGAATTTAATAAAATGTTGTAGTATAAATTAAGGTTAGTTAAAATGAGTGTCAAATGTCATGATTTGTAACAATTTTCGAATATATATATATATATATATATGTGTGTGGATGGGGTTATATTTTCATGTTTCAATTTTAATTTGTTATGTTTTTCATTATTTCTGCCATAATAATTTTCTTATTTTCTTTTTAATTCAATATTTAAGGTAGAAAACCTGCACTAGAGAGTATTTATGATTTCAAACTATTAGTAGAAATGGAAAAAAGAAATAATCACATGAGAGTTATGGTTTTTGTTTCTTAATTGCAGATTGGGTGACACACAATTATATAAAATTAGCTCATGAATTAGTTGATGTTGGTAGATTTAAGTTCAAATTGATTAATTAAATGAAAATAGAAAAAGGATTTAAAAATATTTTATTTTATTGAATAAATAATATATGATTTTATTTATCTGAAATTATTTTCCTAAAATTAAAAGAGACATGAGATTTTCTTAAACAACAATAAGTCTATCAAAATTGAGATAAGTTAAAAAGAATTTGAGATAAGTTAAAAATAATTTGAAGTTTTAGAATTTATTTTTAAAAAATCCATTAAATTTATGGGAATAATGTATTAAAGATTTTTTCAATACTTTTTTAACAATTTTTTTTTTACAAAGTTGATGTTATTATTGAATAGTTTAAATATTTAACTAAGTATTATTGTACATAAAAACAATAAGTCTATCAACAATAGAGACATGAGATTTTCTACTACAACAATAAGTCTATCAAAATTGAGATAAGTTAAAAAGAATTTGAGATAAGTTAAAAATAATTTGAAGTTTTAGAATCTATTTTAAAAAAATCCATTAAATTTATGGGAATAATGTATTAAAGATTTATTCAATACTTTTTTAACCACCTTTTTTTACAAAGTTGATGTTATTCAAAATTGAGATAAGTTAAAAATAATTTGAAGTTTTAGAATCTATTTTAAAAAAATCCATTAAATTTATGGGAATAATGTATTAAAGATTTATTCAATACTTTTTTAACCATTTTTTTTTTACAAAGTTGATGTTATTATTGAATAGTTTAAATATTTAACTAAGTATTATGGTACATAAAAACAATTTATAATTTGTTTTTAATTTTATGATAAATTTGATATTATTGTTATTGTTCTTGAATAGTTTAAAAATTTAATAATATCTATTCAATAACATAAGTAAAGGATGAATAGATCTTTTGAAAAATATTTTGAGCAATCTTTTGAGTTGAAAATATTTTGAGCAATTGTTGAAGTGGAAGAGGAAAAAGAAGAGGAATAGTTATGATGCAACATAATTCCTGCATCTATTTCTAATTAATTAATCAATGGAGTGTTTATTGCATATTTCATCGTTAGCATGAGGTCAACATTTCATTTTGCATTTGCAATATGCAATTATTGTTGCATGTGCTCACGCACAAAGAAAGTCACTTTCACACATATATACGTTATTAAATCTTTATTTAAGAGTGTTTTTCACACTTGCAATTTGTCATTATTGCCGCCTCTGCACAACGTCTTTCACACAATTAGTAATCGTTTTTTGTCTTATTCATAATTATTATTTGTTTTAGTTAATTTAAATTAAAATAAAACTATTTATTGCTAAAAGATAACAGTGCGGAGCATCTACACTCCGCACAACGCTTGTCCATAGAATGAGCCATCATATATATTTACCTTACAAAACAAGTTCACCAGCTAAGGAATTGGCAAGTGCGAACCAAAAATTGGCAAAAGTGAATCGTTAATGTGGGATTCACATTTCATTTTTATTATTCCACATTTGTTGTATGTCATTATTACCGTATTCACAGATGCTCAATGAAAGCGACCTTCCAACATCTTATTTTGGTTCCACAAATCTTTCACATGCATTTGTTCTCTTCCTAACCTTCGCACATAAAGAACCATCTCCACACAACTCCTTCCGTGGTCGCAGAAAATATTCCTAAATAATAATTAAAAAACCCATTGTGCGGAGGAATCTTTGCGTAGAGTGGAAGCTATTTTTGGACTAAATAACGCATGTCGATCAACTTATGTTTGCATTAAAGGATTTTATTGTTAATATTTTGGTATCAAAAATCAATACATAATGCTTATATTATTGATAATATTTTATTGTAAATAATGCATGTGTTCATATTTTCGAATATGTTTCAAATTAGGCATATGTGTGGAAGTACGGAAGAACTATATTGTACTATATTGTGTCGATGAAGCCTTCAATGTGTGGATCATCTCACTTAGCATAAAATTATTTTATTGCTAATATTTTAGTAATAAATAAGGCATATTTGCTCAATAACATTGTCCATGGTTAGATTATTCCAAAAAAGGCATATGTGTGGAAGTGCAGAGGAAGTTCATTGTGTAGAGGAAGCTTTCAATGTGTGATAAATAATGTGTATCTCCCTATCTCTACAGAAAATTAAGTGGGGTCCAAATTTCGCCACATTTCTGTCTTAGTGCATGACTTGACTACACTAAAGCAAGTAGCTATTTTAGTAAGTGGTTGACATATACAAAATTATTGCTAATATTGTAATTGTAAATAATGCTTAGTTTCGTATTTTCGAATATTTTGAATATCTATTTGTTTAGGCTCTTGTGCAAAAGTACTCTTTGTGTGAATCTCTGCACTTTGCATCAGCTGCTAATATTATTTCTCATATTTTAGTTATAACTATTTCTATTTAAGTGATTTTGTACAAAACCACATTAATATTGAATGTGGGTGTGGTTGTGAGACTAGATTTGGACCACATTTCTATGCCAGACCATGTATGTTTTGCACTGATTTCCCCACCCAATGACATCTATAGAGTTTCCTCCACACATGCTAAATTTGGACACGTCTCATGCACACATGCTCTGGGTTAGACTTCGCCAAAGCGAGTAGCTATTTTAGTAAGCGATTGACGTATATGAAATTATTGATAATATTTTAATTGTAAATTATGCTTATTGTCATATTTTTGAATATTTTGAATTTTTTTTGTAATATTATTGCTAATACTTTAGTTATAGATAATGCATATCAGTAGTCAATTTATTAAAAGTTGTGTACAAAACCAAATTTCATTGAGCATAAGATTTGTTTATAGTACATGCAGAAGTGCGGAGAATGTTTATTGTGCGAAAGAAGCTTTCAAGTTTGCACTGTGCGGATAATGACATCTTGCCAGTTTCCACTCTATGGGTAATGAAAGTCTTTATGCACATATGATTGATAATATTTTAATTGTAAATAATGCATATGTTTGTATTTCTGAATACATTTCAAAATAGACATGTGTGCAGAAGTGTGGAGGAAGCTTTCGATGTGCAAATCGTTGCATATTCCCTGCCTCTATCGCTATTTAATTGATTCTCTTTGCATAAAGCTTTTCACACAATGGAAGCTATCTTTAGACTCAATAAAGTCTTTCGGTCAACCTACGTTCACATTAAAGAATTTTTATTGCTAATACTTTAGTATCAAAAATGAATACTTTTTGCTTATATTATTGATAATATATTAATTGTAAATAATACTTATTTTTGTATTTTCGAATATGCTTCAAATTTGTCATATGTGCACAAGTGCGGAGGAACTCTATTGTGCAGAGGAATTTTTTAATGTGTGGATTGGCTCACTTAGCACAAAAGGATTTCATTGCTAATATTTTACTATTAAATAATACATATTTTCTCAATAGAATTGTCTATGCTTTGATTATCATTTAATTTATTATATATTTTAGTATTAAAAATATATACTTAATGTTTATATTATTAATAATATTTTAATCGTAAATAATGCATATGTTTGTATTTCCAAATATGTTTCAAATAAGGCATATGTGTGGAAGTGTGGAGGAAGATTTTAATGTGCATATCGCCGCACTTGACACTATAATCTTTTATTGCTAATATTTAAGTGTTAAACAATGCATATTTGTTGTTTGCAATAAGACACAACCAAACATTGGACTTATATGATATTGTTGTTAATATTTTAGCCATAAGTAGTGCATATCTCCCTATCTATATAGCTAATTGAGGTATGAATTTTGTCCACATTTATGTCTCAACCCATGCTTGTTCCGCACAACTTCCTCTACACACACTATATCTAGACATGTATACGAAGTTATTGCTAATATTTTAATTGTAAATAATTCTTATTTTCAAATATTTAGATATTTGTTTGTTTAGGCTCTTGTGCAGAATTTCTCTTTATGCGGATTTCCTTACTTTGCACTAACTGCTAATATTATTGCTCATATTTTAGTTATAAATAATGCATATAAGTAGTCAATTGAGTAAATCACATATCATTCACTAATCTCAGAAGAATAAATACACCTTTGTATAGCTTCGACCCCTGCACTAAACAATTTTATTGCTAATATTATTACGAATGTTTTAGTTACAGATAATGCATATCAGTAGTGAATTGAGTAAAAGTTGTGTACAATGCACACAAAGTTGTGTACAAAACCACATTTCATTGAGTAGAAGCTTTGTTTGTACGGAGGAAGTTCAATGTATGTAGAAAGTTTTTTTGTGCGGAACTCCGCACTTCGCACTAAAAGATTTTATTGCTAATATTATTGGTAATGTTTTAGATATAAATAATGCATATCTTTGTATTCTCTTTCCATTTTATTTTAGTTATAAGTAAAGAGTTCATTGTGCGCCATAGTTGTTGTTGGAAAGTTCAATTTTTGCATCATTGAACAGATTCAAAGTCTACACTCAAATGATTTAATCAAATTTTAACTCAAATGGATTGCAGTTAGTAATAATGTTAATTTTTATTTTAATCAATAATGTAGTATGAGATATAAAACAAAGTTTCAAATCATGTGTTCGAATACAAATAAAAAATGTTATCATAAAATTGATATAGTCAAGTGGTCTTGAAAGCAAAGTAGTTCTTGTAGTTCAATTTGTAAATATTGACTAGTTCATAGCATGTTTAGATTCGAGACATAGGCATTAAAAAAAATGTTCAACAAGATCAGGACTAACTTAACTTAATTTATATCTATGATTTTTGCATTTATAATTTTTTAAGTACGATATTGCTTGTGTAGAGCTTTCACTGTGTGGAAGGAACTTGTTGTGCAAAGTGAAACTTTTAGTTGTATCCTTTGCACAACAAGAACTCTATACAAGGAACTAAATAATATAGAATTAACAAATGAGCCTCAACAACAACAAAACTCTAACACAGAGATTTATTTCATTGTAGGCAGGAAGGAGGAGTTAGAAACATAATTAATTAATTATTTTGTAGAATGAAATCTATGCAGTTCTTAATACACTATGATATATTCTATTATTAAGAGATATATGTGTAAGATACTAAACCATTGTCAATTTTTCAATTTTGTTTAAAGCAAGAACACAGTATTGAATATAATAGAAAAACTTGAAAGCATTTCTTAGAAATTTATAGAAACCGCTATGCGGAAGAAACTTGTTCTGCACAACGGAATTTTTCATTGTAACCTCTACACAATAATATCTCTCTACAAGGAACTAAATAACACAAAATTAGAAAACGAAGCTCAACAACATCAGAACTCTAATATAAAGAGTTATTTCGCTATAGGAAAAAGGGTGTGTTGAAAACATAAATAATTAATTACTTTGTGGAATGAATTTGTGCAGGTTTGAAGACATTGTATTAGTATTCCATTATTAAGAGGTATATGTCCAGGATGCCAAACCATTGTCAAATGTTCAATTTTGTTTAAAGCAACAAGACTGCACTAAATGTAACAAAAAAGTTGAAAGCATATTTTTGGAAATCTATAGAAAACACTATGTCAGAATAAAATGTCAATGATCATGGCCATAACTCAAGCTTATATGAGATAATATTCAAAACATAGTCTTAAAAGACAAAATTGCTAAATAGAATCATAATTGTCCAAAGAAAACTGTAAAGTAAATGGATTTGTTTAGCAGAAATTGGTGTTCCACTTCCTTGAACGACATATTCAACTAGAACAAAACAATATGTAAGATGTATTATGAGTCCATGACTCATTTAAGAAACATGTTGAGTGCTTTCTTAATGTAGTCCTTGTCGGGGGAAACTGTAACTTCCATTTTCACGTTTTTGGTGAAAATCTCTTTTTTAATTTCCCTAGTTTCTTCTTGCATGTTGACAGGTGACTCAACATTATGCTTATTGAGCTTGGAAAAAGTTACTAGCCATGTGTCAATATTCTCTACAGTAAAATCAGTGATGCTATCAAAATCTTCTGCAATTTTATGTTTTTTCTCCCGCAATTGAGATTGTAACATGTCATTTGAAATTAACTTAGAATCATGCAGCATATGTGAACAATCTAAGCCTTTTATAATATCCATTTCCCTAATATAGGAATCATCTCTCCTTTTGGATAGTTCACTACAAATAGAATTGATATTCTCAAGTATAGTGACCCTTTCCGCCCATCCAACTTCCAATTTCTTCACTCATTCTGTATTTGGTAGCTATTTCTTTTGCTGTTTGAAATCAAAGAGTTGTCCTAGCCTATGCTTAAAAGTATCCAATTCATCTTATGTAAGATTATTGTTAGCTAGGTCCATAAATATCATAATTTTCTCTTGCAAACACATTAAATCGAAAATTTATTGTCAAGCATCATTAATAATTTCTAATCATTGGCATATGTTCTCGAGGATGTATGTCTTGACTACTGCATATGTTGAAACTTTTGCTAGAGTTCCTTTCTTAATAAATTATGTAATGATAAAATACAAAATCCCTAAATAATTCTGCAGAAAGATAAATATGTTATAGAGAGAATTGTGAAAGAACTTGAGAAATTGAGAAAAAAGAGCAGTTGAATATTGTTAAATCCATTGAGAAGGGAGACCAGGAGAGTATTTGCTAGTGAAAATGTCTACGTTTCTCTTCTTTTCCATTGGTAGATTCAAATATTGTTTGGTTGATTCTATTAGTGAAAATAGCTTAGTTCGTTTATCTACTACTTATATGCATCTCTAATGTTGCGTAAATTTTCAATTTGTTGTTGCAGTCACAATTACCAGTTGTTTCTATTCTTTGTGTGAAAAGTTCCACGTGTGACACTCTTAATAAATAACAATTGAAAATATTAAAGCCAACGTTTACGGGAAGTAATGGAAATAAGTATCGATATTTCAAAACCATCTTCTCCACTTAGTGTGTATTTTTCTCTTGATTTAATGTCATTGAAATTTGTGTCATACAGACAAGAATTTGCAATACAATATAAGGTCGTTGTCTATGTGCTACGTTCTGAAAGGTTTTTTGGTGCATTTTTCGGCTTAAATTTCCCAAAATCTATTAATGATTTTTTGGATTCATGATTTTGGGTTGAAATTTTTTCACAATCTGACAGTCATACAAGTTTTCAAAATGGTTAAGTGCATATATCCACTAATAGAAAAAGCTTATGACAACTATGACAATTAGCTTTAAACTACTAACAATAACTTTTAATAGTCGTAAATGAAAATCATGAATTGATTTAGTTACTAAGTTGTCACCCACTACAAAATTGTTGACGATTTATTTTATTTTGATACTTACAAAGCTAATTGTCTACAAAGGCTAGAAATTCACCCAGAAAGTTAATTTTCACTAGAATTTGGCAAAAAAAAAATCAAAAAATCTGATTATAGGAGTGTTTAAACTGTTTTTTAATTGTGGGAATGGATTCAACACCATCAAAAACACCCTAGGCACCCAAAATCCTGAAGTTATACAATTTTAACGCTTATGTCCAAAAACATTGTCGGAAATTTGTGGCCTCAGTAGACTATTCTATTGCCATAATGCATTCCAACTAGTTCCATATACATTTTCTCATGATTTTTGACAAGGGTTTTAGTTTACTAAAGCCATTAATCATTATTAATTGTGCGATGCCAGTATTCCTCACCACCATTCTTCCTTAGCCATTGTTGGAATCAGATCCAATTTATTGATTTATTGACACGTTTAACACTTTCAATAAATAGCAATTGAAAAATATCTCTCAAAATTCAAAAAAAAATTGCTTTCTTACTTTTGTAACAGTTATTTCTTTAATGTTGTCGATATACGTGTACTAAATAGAAGGGTTGTATGAAATAAAATAAGTACTAGTTCATTGTGGTCATGTACATTATTGTAAAGTATTCAATACAATTGTACAGGAATATCTTGTATAGACACAAGGAAAAATCAATCAGCTAGAAAAATGCCAAAATGATTTACATTTAATCTTGTAATAAATGCCCTTAATTAATTGTTTTATTGACACTAAATCATGTCTCTAAACATTGGCATATAGCTTCCTTCGCTTGTGTACAGTCAAAGTGTTGCACACATGCATTTTTTGTTGGACATGCGCAAAAATTTATGGATATCCCTACTTTTGTATTTAATAATGTGGATCAATGGACACAATCAAAGAAATATGCATGTGCATTTGTCCTCCACACACACTTCCTTTGAATAGAATCTAGGCCATTTGGTAATCTGAAGAAAATAAAAATAGCTTCGCATAGCTTCCATCGCACACGATAGTAATTAGATTCAATGTTATTAAATAATGTTATTATAATTGGATCAGAAGTTGGTCTTATTTCTTTTAAATGACAACATAACGGTTTCAAATATATGCATAAGGATGGTGTTTAAAATATGTGCGAAAGGATGGTGCAGGTATTCTTTATTGGCATCTTAATGGAATGGAATTTTTCTGTGGGCTAAAAGTGTGGCTATGGTTCCTAGTCAGTTGCTTGTTGCTAGAGTGCTTCGCACTCTTGCATAATTATAACCCTAAAAAACATGATAATTAGCCCCCAAAAAAAAAGTCCAAAAAAATGCCCACTATAATCCCAAAACAATGTTGGGTGTTTCCCTTGTATTTACTATTTATATGTAGTGTAGTGTGGCTATGGTTCATATTAATTTCGATGACCATTTTGTCACATTTCCAAATGAAAATTATTACAGGGGTGGTAAGATATTGAATATTTAAAGGATACAACTTTTTGACATAAAGGTTGTTGATCGGAAAAAATTGAATGTTGATCTGTCTTCGATTGCAATGCATGTGTTCATGAAATTGCATAGTTACCATCAAAAACATATGTTGTCGCTGCTACAACACCCTCCAAAATTTTGGCCAGCATCGAAATTTTTTAGCCTACCTTTACTTTCCATCCTATCATCGTAAGCATTAAGAGTTATTGCATGTGTTTTCTCTAAGTGTCCTTGTCCCATTTAAGAGAAAATCAAAGTGTCATATTTTAGCATAAGGAGTGTCGCACAATACACAAAAGCTAGTTTTGGTGGTTTCAAGGGGTAATATTTTTGTAAATGAGTTGGTCTTACGATGTAAACATGTATCACACTCATTTCCAAAGTTCCAATCATTGTAGCACAATTGTCGTCACGGTCGTTGCAAAGTGTATCTTTGGTGTCGCACTTGGTATAGGTCATCACAAAGTTGTCGCATTGAGGAAAGGATGTTGTTCATGTGTTCTAAGTTCTCCTTGTTGTGTCACCAAATGATCTAAGTGTGTGATCATGTTTAGAGTTGTGTTTTCTTCCCATCTTCTTTCTATTGATCTGACACTTAATCAAATTGGGACAACTCCCCGACCGAGCCACTCATCCTCTTTCATTTAGCCTGAACTACACATTGTGCAGTCTCAACCATAAAAAAAAAAATCCTTGCCTCAAGTTCCTGCCACTGAAAACTATGCATTGTAAAATCTCAGTACTCAAGCCCAACCCCTGTGTTCCAAAACTGTGCAATCTGCCTCTCCAAATAGCCATGAACTATGCATTGTGCAGTATCAGTCCTCAAGCTTCATCCTTGAGCTCCTAAACTATGCAATTTCATAATCACCAGGCTTCCTTGTCCTTCCAGCACTGCATAGTGGGCAATATCAATGCTCAAACCCTCATCCTGGCTCCTTGAATCCCTCAACTTTGCAATCCTTAAGCCCAATCCATCCTGAACTGTGCATTGCACAATATCAGGGCTTAGACCTGACCCTTAACTACCTGAGCTACGCAATTGTGTATTCCTTGATCCTCTCCCTCAGCCTACCACTCACTTCGAGCTCAGTCAGTAGATCATCATGCAACCTCTTACACTAGGGTTTTATCATACTGATGTTGTTTTGTCATGAGTGAATTGCAGATGCAAGTACAACGTTTATGACAATATGATGAAGAAGGAGATGAAAAAGGAAACCATGCTAGAGGACACCTTTGAGGTGGAAAATATAATTTGATGAATTAGGAGGAAGCAAAGGGACATCAGTTTGTGACAACAACTCAAGATCCAATAACACTGGAGATTCCTCATCTTTAGCCATATGGAGGTAGAAGAAGATATCATCTTCTATCTTCAAGAAGACACAAAGCAAGAAAAAGCAAAGACTGGCATGACATTTCCATTTCATCATGCAGTCCATGTCATCAATGTCATGTCATGAGTCATCATGTGCCACATCATTTTATGGATTATGTAAATCATTATTTGAAATGTATTGTGAAGTGAAGTCCAAAGGACATGTAAAAAATATAAAGAGTCATGTAAGAGTTAAAAATTCATAGGGAAGTCAAATAGTCATGAGGGTAGTCCAAGAGTCACAAGGGAGGTGAAGAATCACCCCATTTGTGATATATTCACTCTCATGGTACAAGCAAGTGACTTTTCACCTTGGCTTCTCCCATAAGGCATTAGAGAGACAAAGTTAGTACTTCTGGGGAGAAAGTAGTGGCTCCAATGCTCCACTGTTAGAGAAAGTGATGTTTCTTGTATACATGCATCTTAGGACTTTTACTTAATATTTGAAGCCTAAAGGCCAGCACGTTTTTCACGCATGGATTATCAATATTTGTAAGCTTTTTCTGTAAATATTTATGATTCATGTTCACTTTTCACCTATATTAAAGTAGTTGAAATATTTCAGTTATTTTAGTGCTTATCATATTCAAAATGTTCTGTAATGGTTGTAATACTCGTCACATATTTGTGGAATATTCCATTGGATGTTAGAAAGATTTTTTGTGTGTGTGTGTGTTTCTACTAGAGAGGTACTATTACCTCTCTTTTAGGGGCTCACTCCCTCTCCCCTTTGTAGTAGAATAACATTGATGTACTTGCAACTGAACATTCACCAGGCACACTTACTTTCTTTTCGAAGGCACATATATGATTCTCTCTCTCTTCTTGCTAGATAAATCCATGGCAAATATTTAAGTAAACTGTAATTGGGCCATATTCTAAATGGGTCTCCTACACCAAATAATGTGAGGTCTAATTGGGACCTTATATTAGGGAGACCCCTTTGAATGTTGGCAAGTCCAGCACTGTCGACATTTCTGGCGCTAGGAGGGAAGCCAGTTTTGTATGGCTGATAACTCCACCCACCCATAACATACTTCCTATGGACAAGGCAACAACATTCCCAGCACCCCTCTGAATCATATTCCTAAAACAAGTGGATCTTCTCAGCTTGCCCCTGAATAGAGTTGCGAAGTTTCATATGAGCACATCCAAGAAATTTGACCCATAACCCGAAAGTTCTCAAAAGCTATTGGATTGATTCCTGGAGCAAATAATCTTCCTTATTTTCCAAATAAGAAAGAAACAACTCCTACTAGGATAGTGGTTTCTATAGTGGAAGATTTGGTTTTCGCTACCCTTGAAGAGTTAGCGGAAGCTGTAGACAACACTATAAAACTAGAGCAACCTCCATCTTTCAATAGGGGTGATGTGGGAAACATTGTGCTCTCAAACGACACCTTCCATGGGCTAGGCAGTCATGAAGAATGTTCCTTAGATTTTGAAGAATAGGAGGAGTTAATAGATGAAGACATGGTAGACCAAGGACTGGATTGGATGACTCCGGGCCCACTTTCCCTTCTGGGTATATTACATAAGATGCCAAGACACATGAAAAAGTTGTTAGCGAAATAAGACCTTGATAAGATGATCAAAGCAGAAGACCATTTGGATAAATTCTATCTACACTTACAAACGCTTGAGGTATGTTATGATGATGTTGCATGTAGACTATTTCCTTGTAATTTAGATGGTATAGCGGTTTCTTGGTATCGTAGTCTTCCCGCAAATTTAATTAAGAATTGGAGGGGGTTTAAAAATTTATTCCTTGAAAAGTTTGCTAATGATAAAACCCCATCCATGTTATTAAAGGAGTTAGGTAATCTGAAGATGGGGACAAAAGAAAAGATCAAATATTTTAATCAAAGGTTTAATCGGGTATTGAACCAATTTCCTCTAGATGTGACACCTCATGCCTCCATCACAATTGATCACTACACTTTTTCCTTTCTGATAATTTTGAAGAAACCATCGTAGTTGAAAAGGACTTGCGTGTAATTGGGGTCATCGTTGACGATGAATCATATAAAGAATCCAAGGAGATAGGCAAAAAGTCTCAAACCTCTTTGAATAAGGCCAAGGATAGAAAAGCTATCGATATGGAAATTGTTGGCCCTCAGTTTTGGTCTATTTTTGCTTAGGGAAGCTTACCTAATTCTTATATTTTCCATCCATTTTCCATCATATCCATCTCATTTTGATGTATTTTATGCATATTCAAGTGTTTAATTTTAATTTTGCAATTTCTAGAAGTTTTTATGAAAATTGAGTTTCAAGTGCAATTTTGGATTGAATCAGAAATTCCCGTAATAGCTATGTGGATGACATGTTTGCAGGACACTTGGGCTCGATTTTGATGCATGGATGGATAGCTTGGGAACTAGTACTAAGCTAACTCCACTTGGTTCGGCCAGAACAAGCTTTATTAGGCCCGGTCAAGGCTGGTCAAACATGACTAGTCACCAGAAAATCCCTAGGAAATGGGGCAGTTTTGAGATTTTATGGGATTGACCATATTTCTTGGGATGAATTGGATGAGTTTGACTTAGATAGGTGGATATGAGTAGATATGACTGTTAGAGATAATATAGATCAGTTTGTTTCATTAAACCTCTATTTAAAGCCAAGACTTTGATGGCTTTTGTAATGAAATTTGTATGTAACTTTTGTATAATTGGAGTTGGGAGCTAATTTGAAGAACTTGTTTCATTCCAATTTGTTGTTCATGCTTGGTTGATCTACTGAAGTTTTTGTACCTGACATTTCTTCAAGTGTGCAAGGCAAGGGTGGAGGGCCCCCACACCAAGCTAAGTACACTTCTTGGTTCAATTTTCATAGTTTTCATAGACTAGTTTTTGTTTCAAATGTATTTAAATGTGTGATGATTGCTGAATGAATATTGGTTTAATTCTAATCTACATATGAAGGGACACAAAGGAATTTAAGTTGAATTCCCCTTCTATTTGATCTTGAACTAAAACTTAATTTCATTCTCCATTTCTCATTTGAAGTTATTTCTGCATTTCTGGTTTGAAGCAATGGTGATTGTGATATAGTAGGATTGTAAAGAAGGACAATCTGGACCTCCTTAGTTAGGAGCATCTTCTTCTACATCTTCTGCATCATAAACCATTGTTAATTAGTGCTCTTAGAGTTATCTTCATGAAAGTAGTATTGTAGGGAAGGACAACTTGGTTCTCCTAAGTTAGGAGCCTCTTCCCTCATATATTACATAAATGAATTAGAAATTGTTAAAATAGGTTTATATGTGTAATATGTACTTCCTTAATTCTTCAAATTTTATATTCTAAACTTGATTATATCTTATGTCCATATACAGTGGATCTGCCTCCAAGTTTTGCAAACCCGGATTGATAATTAAATACTTGTGTTAGTTTAGTCAATAAATTAGCTCAACATTTTGGCGCCGTTGCCGGGGAGGTAATTATCAGCATAGTCAAATAGAAGATAAACAAAAACACTAAAAATTTAGTTAGTATACATTTCTCTTAGTTATGTTTCTTTATGTCTAGAAATAGAGATCCTAAAATTAGGTTTCGAAAACAAAACCCCCCAACAAAAACATAAAATCAAAAAAAAAAAACAAAACAAAACAAAACTACAAAATCCATTTACATGACAAGATCTAAAAATGATGTTAAAGAATAGGTTACAACACTACTCCATTCTTCAACATTCTTTCTCATCAAGTCCTTATGATCAAATAAATTTTCATGTCCAAAATTTCATTAAAGTATATTTTTCAAATTTGGATATGAGTTTACTTATGATTTTGTTACGAAAATGGATGCACTGGAAATTCTCTTATACTTGAGAGAATGAATTATTTTTCTAAAATAAAATAGGATAGAATAGAATAAATAAACAGGTAGAATGAACTCACAATAAGACTTCCATAATAAATTTGTTTCAAACAATTTCTTCAAATCATTGTTCAATATTTATTTGAAAGGACTACATGGCAAAATGCAGTAAGAGAAAGCCTATTTTGGGTAACCATATAGGATCATTTTGAAATCATGTTTTAAAATCTAGTTTTGGAATCCATTTTGAAGTTCTCAATTTATATCACAAATAAAAATGTGATCAAAATCAAAACTAGGTCCCAAGTGAAATGTTGAGGACAGAGTTAGTACAACCTATATTTGAAGTGTCTAATGGAAACATTTTTATCTGAAATTCATAGGGAGGATAGCCCTTGGAATCTAGTTTCCAAATCAATTTGAATCACTTCAATCAGGTATCATATGAAAAAGTTATTCTTGAAATACTAACTACTTGTCGAAAAATCTGCAAGGTGACAATTCTAGGTCTTGACTGTTCATTGGCATATTTGAAATACCAAATCATCTTATTTTCAAAACCTGTTTATATGGGAGATATATATTCAAGCCTAGTTTAAGACACAATTTGAATCATCCCATTTGGAGGCAAAATGAAAAAGTTATGCCACATTTAGTGACTGCATGTCTTCAAAACAATATAGTAAAACTCTGCCTCCTAAGCCTGTTCATCACCAATTTTGTGATATCAAGCCTAAGAATTTTTAAAACATGTTTCTACTGGAAATACAAAAATGAATCTACTTTAATATCCAAGTGGAATCACATTGATCTGATCTTTATCAAAGAAGTTACGCTTCAAATAGTGACTGTTGGTCTAGTGAAAAATTAACAAGCAGCTCTATCAAACATGGCACTCCTTATAGTTTTTACCATATCATTTTAAACCATTTTGAAAACCTGTTTATACTGGAGGTAGCCATATGAATTCACTTTAACTTGGCTTTTTAATCACTCTAAATGGATATAAAACAAATATTTTGTAAACAAAATACCGCTAGGAGGTCTAGGCTGGCCACCATTCCTCAAGGGGTAAATAAATGCATTATGTTTGTCTATCATATTTGGACTTGTTTTCTAAGCAATGCTTGTAATGATTTACATGTTTATTGGAAGAAGAGAGACTGTACACCTCGCTTCCTCCATCATCTAATGTTGTATTGCATGCAAGTGCTATGTTTTTGCAGGTCATAGGAAGAATGAAGGAGTGAACTCCATGGATGAAGTAATTTTCAAAAGTCAAATTCATATTCTAGAATATGAATACAAATGTTCAAGTCAAATCAAAGTGAAAATTCACCAGATGTTGAGTTCATTCAATGAAACTCAAACTCTTGAAGCTTGCTCTTAGATGTTGACCAACAACACCAACAAACCTTACAACATGATCGAGATCAAGGCAAAAGACATGAAGACAATCATCAGAAGAAGCAGTCAAGTTCAGTGCCATGTCAAGTCACATCAATCTCCGAAGAAGCCTTTCATATTGAATTCATATTTTTCATGATTTGAACATCATCATTTGTTCATGATTTGAATTCATATTGTTCATCATCCATACTGTATGTTAAACTCCATGACCAAGCATGTTGAAGTCTAGACTTACTACTACATCATGACTTCAATATAACCTATTTCCATAAGCTTTCATACTTCCCTACTCCATTAAACCCCACCTCCATTCAGAAAAGAAAAAAATAGAAAAAGATAAAAAATAATAAAGGAGTTTGGTTGTGAAAATCCACGAAAGTGGCACCATACAAACTCGAATTCATATTGGAAAACCAACCAGCTTGGCCAATATGAATTCTCTATTTTGTTTTACCATTTCTTCAGTTTGAATTTGCAGAAATCATCCTCCAGAATAAAGAAGACTTGAGGACAAGTCTTCCCATCAGCAAGGGTGAAGGTTCACAAAAAAAAAAACTTAGTTATGCAGCTGCATTGATGACGGACCTTGTATTGTTGGCAACTGGGACCTGAAATATTTTTGAAATCAATTGCAAAGGGACCTGAAATGTTAGCAAAAACATGTATATATTGCATAAAAATGTACATGACAAAAGGGACCTGAGTTATCATGAATCAATTGCAGAGGGACCTGAACGACATCAACAATCAATGGACCAGAATCAATGAAGGATGCTAGAATAGAAGGCATAAATAAGCTCTATCTATCTATGATATTTGATCAAGAAAACTTCATCCAATATTGTTAAAGAACAACAACATTCATCCAATACTACAAGGAAGTACAAGAATAGTAAGTACAAAATTTTGCTCTTGCAAATTTACATTTTTGTAGAAATTTCTAGACTTTGTTCAAATTGAGTTAATACCTGAATGCATATTTTATATTCATCACATTTTTAGCCTATGTCCATCCTACATTTACATTCTACATTTACCCTAGACCTAATCCAATGTACATATGTACATATTTTTCATTCCATAACCCTAATATGCCATTATCCTTATATTCTACATTCCCTTCATATATTCCATATTCATAACCCTAACCCTAAGTATTTTTTTCCATAAAGCAAAATGGATCAAAGTGAGGATTTTTAAAAAAGTTGAACCTGCACAAACAAACCAAGCAATTAGCATCATGGAAACAATTTTAAACATGACCTAAAAATGGTCATTTTAAAATTAAGGAAATACATTGCAATACATATGGAATAAGTGCAAATCGAAATGATTAACTTTATCATAAGCAATGCTATTATTTATATATGCATAGTGTAAAGTTATGGAATATGATGATGGCAAACCTTATGAAAATATGCAACAATATCAAGCATATGGTAAAGGGTAAGATCATTTCAATAAATAGGAAATATATGCGCAAAAGGCAATAAAACATTTGCATATAACAAATATATGTTGCACATATGCGTTATATTGAAACATATTGAAAGGCACAACAGTTTTTGAATTCATTTAAAGCTTGCATGAAATGATATTAGGCGGGGGATATGATTCAAACGAGTTTGCAAACTGAATACGTGGTAATGTATATATGATAGTCACAGCAAAATAAGTCAGTATGCAGGAGGACAGCCATGACAGAACAGAAGGACGACTTCAAATAAATCAAGTATGAATGCCGGATGGTGTCAACAGCACAATGAAAATAATTAGGCACAGTTCCATTCAGCAGATCGATCGATATATGCACGGCATACCAGTATAGGAAATGGGTCAAAAACGTTTTTTAGAAAGTATGATCAAGCAATGTGAAGTATCGTATAGGAAATGGGTCAAAACGTTTTAAAAAAAACACAGAGAAAAAGCCACGTTGCATTCCGGTCAGAGCACAACCAAACAGTAGAATGGTCAAAACGTTTTGGTAAAAAAGACCCTGTGCGTTTTTAACAAGAGCTACAGCTACAGTCAACAGGTAAAAACGTTTTGACATGAACCCTGTGCGTATTAACAGAGAAGCATAACGTTTGATGCTCAGAACCCTGTGCGTATTAAAAGCTCTGCCATTGTTGCCATCACAGCTGTTGAGAGGCTCAGGAAATCGAAAGAACAAATGGTTTTACAGAAAAAACACAGAGAGAAATGCAAAGCTAAAGCGTAGAAATAAGGCAGTTCTACATAAGTTTTAACGCCGAGTTAAATCCCATCGATTGCGCAGGTGAATAAGGTAAGATCTGATGTTTAATAAATGCAACAGAGGTTCTGAGGAAAACACTGCCTGTCATTTAATGATCAACACACCTGTTCTTGCCACCAGTTAGCAAAACGACGATACAGGGATTTGGAGCGCCATTTAACAATCCTCAGAACTCGCCAATAGCAGGTAAACGCCAAAACTACACCATTGATTCCAGAAGTTAATAAATCTAAGGGTTAGATGAACAGCAGTGTATTAATGAAGTTGTGATAAGGAAACATGATTCGGTGTAGTTGCATAAATCAAGGCGCTGAGTAAGGCACGAAAATTATGTAAAATAGCGCGGCAATCCAACCATATTTTGCATGCAAAACACGTCATTCAAATATCTTTGGGATCATATGTGACCTTGTATAGCAGAGGAGGCAGAGTGCTATTGTTATTGAGCCGAGGATGCGTTTTTTAAATGCTGTTACAAGGATTATATTGCAGGCACTATAATGTGCATTTTTGCATAACAGGTATTGTAGATTGCCAAAACAGAGGTGTTTTTACGTGCTGTTAAAGAGATTGTATTGCGTGAATAGATGAATTCTAAATGTGCTTGTATTGAGTCTGTTGGTGGATCAAAGACTGCCGGGTACGGAAAAAGATACACCAAGTGAGCCGGGTCGGGTAATGGCTTTGGCAACGTAGAATTCAATGCCAACAATGGTTTTTATAAGGGAAATCCTTGAACACGTATTCTGGACATTGGTAGTAAGGCCTCATAAAATTCTTTCATCATCAATATGACGGTTTGTGTTTCATTTGAGTTTCACTGATAGTATAGCAAGGTTTGTGTGTAACAAAAGAAAAAAACTGCTTTTAGAGATTGGTATTTAGATTCCAATGGTATAAACTGTAAGCTTGTCTCAGTTTATGATGTATATAAAAAATGCCCATAAATAAAAGTAGCTTGGTTTAAAAAAATTATTCTAATGGAATCCTAGTTTAGAGAGCATAAGCAAGAGGTGAGCAGGATGCTAGAGAAACATTTGAAGAAAAATTGATTGGAAATTGAATGATCATTCAATCTCAGAAATGCATTTCAATTTTGAGAAGCTACTATTTTTCATTGCTTTTTCTGGGCAAATTAAAATGAAATTTGAAAAACGAAAACATGGGTTTTCTTTAGAACGAGCCTAATTAGACTCCATACGGGCAGTTTTCTCAAATTCATTTCTGTTTGGGATATTTTTATGGTTCTTCCAACCCATATTTTGCAGATTGCATGGGTAAACGAGTGGCTAAATTGAAAGTGAATGCCTAGACATAAAAAATTGCTTCTTTTAATGAGATGTAAGGGCAACTGGATATTGAATGCTTTGAGTAAGATTGTTGATTTGAGAGGGACATGAATCCTGTGTCGAAATGTATTGCCAAATTCAAGTTTTATTTGTCGTCTGAAGCTGCTCATCCAGAATGATATATTGGTAAAGAATGTCATCCACAAGAAAAGAGAAGAAGTACATGAAAGCATAGATATCCTTTTACAGGTAGCTCAAGAGAAAGCTTCATCTTCAAGGGACAGAGCCATTGGTAGAACAGCAAGGGAGGTCAGCATACAAAGGCAGAAGATCAATGAGACAAAGGCAAGCATGAGGACATGCTTGAAGATCAGCAAGGGGGAGATGTTGGCCCTCAGTTTTGGTCTATTTTTGCTTAGGGAAACTTACCTAATTCTTATATTTTCCATCCATTTTCCATCATATCCATCTCATTTTGATGTATTTTATGCATATTCAGGTGTTTAATTTTAATTTTGCAATTTCTAGAAGTTTTTATGAAAATTGAGTTTCAAGTGCAATTTTGGACTGAATCAGAAATTCCCGTAATAGCTATGTGGATGACATTTTTTCAGGAAACTTGGGCTCGATTTTGATGCATGGATGGACAGCTTGGGAACTAGTACTAAGCTAACTCCACTTGGTTCGGCCAGAACAAGCTTTATTAGGCCCAGTCAAGGCTGGTCAAACATGACTAGTCACCAGAAAATCCCTAGGAAATGGGGCAGTTTTGAGATTTTATGGGATTGACCATATTTCTTAGGATGAATTGGATGAGTTCAACTTAGATAGGTGGATATGAGTAGATATGAGTGTTAGAGATAATATAGATCAGTTTGTTTCATTAAACCTCTATTTAAAGCCAAGACTTTGATGGCTTTTGTAATGAAATTTGTATGTAACTTTTGTATAATTGGAGTTGGGAGCTAATTTGAAGAACTTGTTTCATTCCAATTTGTTGTTCATGCGTGGTTGATCTATTGAAGTTATTGTAGCTGAGATTTCTTCAAGTGTGCAAGGCAAGGGTGGAGGGCCCCCACACCAAGCTAAGTACACTTCTTGGTTCAATTTTCATAGTTTTCATAGACTAGTTTTTGTTTCAAATGTATTTAGATGTGTGATGATTGCTGAATGAATATTGGTTTAATTCTAATCTACATATGAAGGGACACAAAGGAATTTAAGTTGAATTCCCCTTCTATTTGATCTTGAACTAAAACTGAATTTCATTCTCCATTTCTCATTTGAAGTTATTTCTGCATTTCTGGTTTGAAGCAATGGTGATTGTGATATAGTAGGATTGTGAAGAAGGACAATCTGGACCTCCTTAGTTAGGAGTATCTTCTTCTACATCTTCTACATCATAAACCATTGTTAATTAGTGCTCTTAGAGTTATCTTCATGAAAGTATTATTGTAGGGAAGGACAACTTGGTTCTCCTAAGTTAGGAGCCTCTTCCCTCATATATTACATAAATGAATTAGAAATTGTTAAAATAGGTTTATATTTGTAATATGTACTTCCTTAATTCTTCAAATTTTATCTTCTAAACTTGATTATATCTGATGTCCATATACAGTGGATCTGCCTCCAAGTTTTACAAACCCGGATTGATAATTAAATACTTCTGTTAATTTAGTCAATAAATTAGCTCAACAAAAATCTTGACCAAGACTATCAATACTATGTCCAATGATTTGGAAAAATTAAAACAAAGGACAAGTGAGACCACGGTTAGTAGCAAGCCCCCCAAATTCAACTTACTGAGAAGGACTATTAGGCCCCTGTAATACTAGTGTATTCCCTTATTATTATTATCATTTTAGCCCCTTATTGTTATTGTTGTGACCATGTTGTCCCCATATAGTTATTATTGTGACCATGATGTCCCCATATAGTTGTTATTGTGCCCCATAGAAGCCCACTATTGTTATTGTTGTGCCCTTACATTATTATTGTTATGTCAGCTTTGACTATATTGTGATCCCTTAGACCTCTATATATAGAAAGGAGGTCTTTTCATTTATATCATCCAAGAATTGTTCATTTGTGCAATTTAAAGGAGGTTTCCTCCTCGAAGAGGCTAATTTGAAGTTGTTGCTCTATCTTTTCTTCTATTTTGTGAGCTAGTTGTATAACAATTGGTATCAAAGCTTTGGATTCTAGGGTTTCACTGCTTCAAACATATCATCGTGGAATTTTCGGTATAACGTTTTTTCTACAATGTTTTAGAAGCTAAATTAAAACCCATTTAAGCCGAAATATTGAGTAACCTCAGGTACTAATTTCAGATCCTTTCCTGCTATAGTTTCGGAGATATCATCCAAGGAAGTTAGGGTTTTGGCAGGCTCCCGAATTATATCTCAAACAGGTGACCTGGGGAAAATAGTCATAAATTTCTCTCTGAGCTTCAGATTGAAATTTCGTCAAAAGGTACAAAAAGAGGATGGACTGTAGTTTTCTTTGTATTATTTTCAGGTCTGAAGGTTGAAACAATAATACGTGGCACTTCTTACAAGTTCTCTCTGCGGAACCAGTCTATAAGCAGGTCATCATGGGAGATTTGGAATAACTCTTTCTTGGAGAATCCAATCTTGATCAGACTTGCGGGGTTGGAATGAGGACTTAGAGGGATACTACAAGACAAAATTTCATACCTTTGAGATCCACAATTACAAAGATACAACCAATTCAATATCAAGCTCCTACAAATCCAAAAAAGGTGTGTAGTCTTTTTAAAATTTTGCATAAGTTTGGTTTGGAAAATTAGTTTAAAGAAATTCAAAGGACATAGTGAAGCATAATTATCATTAATTGATACCTCGAAGAAATAAAATGGAAACACCTAGTAAGAAACTTGAAAGCTCTAGCATCACTCATGAAGAAGAGGAATAAATGCAACATGACATATCAAAATTACGAGACCAAGTGCAACAAATTTCACTCTCACAACAAGTAATAGAAGCTAAGATGGATGGTTTAAACAAAGGCAGGGAAGCTATGATGGATGGTTTAAAGAATGGCGTGGAATCTAAGATGAATGGCGTGGAAGCTAAGATGAATGGTGTGGAAGCTAAGATGGATGGCATGGAAGCTAAGATGGATGGTATAGAAGCAAGACTTAAAGGCAACATGGAAGATTTGAAGATAGATTTGACAAAGTTGGTACAAGAAATGGTTACTAATGGAGAAATGGTAATAAAGGAAACTCATGATGAGAACAAAAGAAATGTTAATCATGATTTCATAGATTCTAACGTTGAATTTAAGACCCATCATGTTCCAAAGATCAATATGAGGAAGTTTGATGGCAAGGATCCCGTAACATGGATACTACAGATGGAGCAATATTTTGATCTCCATAATGTGCAAAACACACAAAAGGTACGCATTGCAACTTTATATTTGGAACCCAATCAGTTTGTATGGTATTAATAGCTTTGCTCTCGTAAACAAATTGTCACTTGGGAAATTTTTACGAAAGAAATGATAGCACATTATGAGGATACAAAAAGCAACACATTTTTTAGCCAATTGATAAATCTCAAACAAAAAGGTTCAATGGTGGAGGACATTGAGGACTTCCAAAAATTGAATATAAGGGTAAAAAATACTCTAGAGAATCATAGGATTGATGTGTTCATAGGGACATTAAAGGATAACATCCAATATGAGGTTCACCTTTGGGAACCTGATTCATTGGAGAAGGCATTCAAGTTGGCAAGAAAAATTGAAAGAAAAATTATGGCAACAAGGAAGCCTAACAATCACAACTTTAATGATGGAAGTCTTTTTGCCCCTAGCCTTCCACAACCTACAAGGTTGACACCACAACAATTGGAATAGAAAAGAGAAAAATGACTTTGTTACAATTGTGATAGAAAATACACTAAAGGTCCTGAGTGTGCTAAGAATAAATTATTTTATATAGATTGTGAAGAGGAAGAAGAAAAGGAACAAGAAACATCAAAAGAAGAGGATACACACCAGGAACAAAGCCTAGAGAAAGAAGAAATGAATCCGACCATATCTTGTAATGCAATGGCTGGAATAACCACTCCTCAAACTATCAAGATAGAAGGACATATCAAGAGGGAAAATGTAATAGTGTTGATTGATTCGGGAAGTACCCATAATTTTATTCATTGTAAGATAGCGAAGGAATTGAATTATTCCCTATATACAACACCAGAGTGTCAAGTAATGGTTGCAAATGGAAGAACCATAAATTGATCTGGAAAGTGCCATAATATCAAGCTATCCATGGGATAATATGTGTTGAATAGTCCAATGCTTTCCATTCCAATGGGTGGTGTTGATGTTGTACTAGGAGTCTAATGGCTAAAATCTTTGGGTACCATAGCTTTTAATTTTCAAGAACTTTTCTTGAATTTTTTTCAGAAGGAAAGGAAGTTGAATTAAGGGGTATCACAAGGAAAGTGAGAAAGATAATCATCTCTAGCGGCATGAAAAATCTTCTAAAGAAAGAACAACGTGGTGTAATTGCACAATTATGTTTGCTAGAGGTTCCAATGTCGAAATCATCTATTTCTCTAGATCTCTAAAAAGTCTTGGACAATCATTCCAAGGTATTTGAGACTCCCAAATGCCTCCCACCTATTCATGGTCATGATCATGATATTCATTTGATTCCAGGAAGTGCTCCTCCAAACATCAGGCCTTACAGATATCCTTATGCCCAAAAGAGTGAAATTGAACGTATGGTTGTAGAAATGCTAGAGGTTGGTATAATTCAACCTAGTCAAAGTTTTTTCTCTACTCTAGTAGTATTGGTGCTTAAGAAGGATGGATCATGGTGCATGTGTCCGGATTATAGGGAGCTCAACAAGTTTACTATTAAAGATAAATTCCCCATTCTTTTCATTGATGAATTATTGGATGAATTACATGGAGCAATTTACTTCACAAAGTTGGACCTTCATTCAGGATATCATAAAATCAGAATGAAGACTGAAGACATTCTGAAAAAAACACTTAGAACTCATGAGGGTCATTATGAATTTTTGGTCATGCCTTTTGGCCTTACCAATGCACCTTCTACATTTCAAGGTTTGATGAATTCCATTTTAAAACCCTTCCTTAGAAAAATTGTGTTAGTATTTTTTTATGTGTTAACAGTGTTGGACCTGCAAATATGTCAAGGGGATCTCCCTGGAAAGAAGTCCAAATTAGACCTCAAACCGTTTGGTGTAGGAGTCCCAACAGTGGGTCGTAAGGTAATGCCTTCACTGTGATGTCGCATAGAGGCAAGTAAGATAACTCTATCAGTAGAAAGGGTGTGACTGAAGCAGTGAGTCAAGGAATGAGTATGAGGGGTTCCAAAACTTTGAAGGGAGACGAAGGTGAAGGTGAGTTCCAGGTTGAAAGAGATCAGTCCCAACTCGGCTAGGAACACACAATACAAAGGACATGCACACATTTTGGCAGAGCAGTCAACACGGATGCGGCAGTCACAACATACAAGGTTAGATAACACGAACAACACTCACAGATCAGTCTGAGATGAGTGTGACGGTTGATATAACAAGGTTCAACGAAAGGTATGTCTGATGTCTAGCAGAGCAGTCGACACAGACGGTGACAACATTAACAACATATGCAACACATTAACAACAAGATTCATATAATTTCATACAAATCAGTTCATATACAAGTACGTAAGTTAAAAAACATATATCATTAAGGCAACCGGAGCAGTCCAACTACAATAATAACATATGCATGAAAATGTGTTGGCTTTTATTATATAAAGAAGTGTAAGTCACAATCATACAATACACCATGTAAACCTTCTAGCCCCATCAATGGAACATTACAGCCACATCCGCCTTCTCCTCCAAAGAGATGTACTACCTCTGTGCAGTGGAGAATCCAAGGCACATTACAATACTGTCTAAGCCTTCTTCAAGATAGTCTTACTAGAATCTGTGTTGACAAAAACCCTATACAATGAGTTATGAAGAACTATTTATAGCAAAGGGTGGGGTGAGCCTTGACATTCCCCTTTGTGACCGTTCAACTACCCTCATGACTCTTCACCTACTCTATGACTGTTACATTCACTCTTGAGACTTGACATGACTCAACATTACAATGCACATGTACCCATGTGAACAATGGCTTGAACAAGTCAAACTAGACACCACTCTGACTTTGACAATGATAGAAGTCCAATTGCTTGAAATCCTCATGTTGATCAACAATAACATATTGGTTCAAAGGTTGGTAGTCTCTGATAGTGTCCATGCATTCCTCTGTGACATCTGTCTAGAACCTGAACCTTGCCTACATGGAATTC
Source organism: Pinus tabuliformis (assembly GCA_031772625.1). Taxonomy (NCBI): domain Eukaryota; kingdom Viridiplantae; phylum Streptophyta; class Pinopsida; order Pinales; family Pinaceae; genus Pinus; species Pinus tabuliformis. Next base: position 441,156,672 of record CM062816.1, read on the forward strand.
GGGTACACTGATTGGGCTCCTTTTTCCAACTCATCTGAAAGCATGTGCATCATTGTCCTCAATGTGGCTGGACCAGTAACATACTTGCACATAATGTCTACACTGATAGCAAGTATGGACTAGTGGCGATGCACATCAACTCGTCAAAGTACGAGTCAAGCTCCTGTTGGACCTGCTTCTTAGTCTTTACTTGGGTGAGAGTCCCAAGTGATGGAATCGCATATGTGTGCACAACAACCTCCATGCTCTTGAATACTTGTGCATGGGAAGCCTATATGCTAGTGATGAGTTGCAGTAGGTCCTCATAGTTCCGGATCTAACTGCGGATACGCGCTTTCGGCTCAATCGCATTGGCCTTCATCATCTTTGGCAAATGAAGCGGGCCTCTTTTATACTTCATCGTTCATGCTCACATGCTATCAACGGAAGCATGTATGTTCTTCAAGACGGGATCTCTTCTCACACATGGATGCTACCATCTATGAAGATGAACCACTGCTTGATGCATGGTACCGAACTTGTAGTTCAATGCTTGCATAACCATGTGCAAGGACAACACTTCCTCTAGTGTTACCTTCTTCAGTTTAGCTCGGGTGGACATTGTCACCAAGTCTCCTCCCTGCTTGGCCACTTGTAGTTCCTTTGCCATTCGGTCATTATCAGCTACGAGGAAGCAAACACTGGAGCTAGTGACTTTAGCATACACTCTAGTTGCATCAGCCAAAGCAGCTCGGTCCTTGTGCACATTGGTCATGATCACTTGTTCTTTGACTTGCGCAGGGGATGTTCGGTCCTCCAGAGTTGGTACTCTGTCAGGGTGCACAACTCTATGTTGAGATTCATTTAAGGAGTTTTCACGCATCTATACTTCGGGCTGACCACCAAGGATCTCAGTGCATCCTTGGTCATTTGAGACTTGCTCATCATCTGGATGCATTGCAACGGGTGAGTCGACCTCTCTGTGGTGAGGCATGAGGTCAGTGTCCTGTTCCAATTCTGGCTGCTCCATGTCTACATCCAACTGTTCGAAAGCCTGTTCTATCTCATGAGAGAAGTCTTGCCCCTATGAGGGCTCACCCTATTCGCTTGATGCTAGTTGTTCAAAAGAAGCAACTACTTGTATGGGTGTTGCTTCGTCTGTCTACATGTGATGCACCCCCTGCTGAATCTGTTGCTGCTGCACTTCCTTCTTCTATTGGTACAACTCTTGTTCTTTCTGGAGTTGCTCCCTCAGCTCATGCAACTCCTTCTTTGCTTCTTCCATTCTCTTCTTATCTCTCTGCCTTTGTGTGATTCACTTTTCGCGTTGCTGACTCTTATGTTGAATAGCCATAGTTGCTTGTTCTACAAGTGGATCTGCTCGAAACTTGCAACTTTGTTCCTCCTCCATGTGGTCAATAATCTTTCTCTTCCCTTTTTCGTGCATAGGTATGTTTGGCTCTATTGCCTCTACTGTTGGTGTTCTACGTGATGTTGCTTCATGCTGCTATGCTAACCACTCTACGGTCAAACCAACCTATTCATTGGGTCTCGAGGAATTGAAGCAATACCTCCACGAGTCCTCCTCGGCCAAATGACATGCCCCATGGATCCAATTGAACTGAACTCTCATCCAGTGATCCTTTACAATGCAATGTGGGTCATATGAGTTGAAGCTTCAAAGGTTGAACGGGTACTTCTTCATCTGTTCAACTTCGACATCTACTTGCTTGATGCTCCAGATCTCGTATAACCCAATCTGCAACGAAAGAGTGGGCCAAGGTACCTTCTTCTTCCACTGCAGCCTAGTTGTTAATCATGCTGAGATATGATACACTACTTCCTGCATGACAAGCACGTCCAAAGAAAACTTTGGCAGAACATGCGGAGGCTTCTCCACACTAAACACTCTGATGAACGTGTCGTCTGATGAGGCATAACAATCTACAATGACTAACAATGCCTTCATTGCTTCTTTTGACATGCAGGGTGGACCATGTTCGAATATCAACCTATACACTGGGGTGACAAGATGGTCGGACAACCGTATGATCACTCCTCTGAAGCTGCACTCAGAGAATAGCTTGAAATATGGCTCATAACAGTCTTTGTTGGTGACCATGCCCACTCTAAGCCCAGGAACTCTTGTCGGGCACAGACTACATCTAGAACATAGGCAGACATATAAATATCTACATGCATGCCTTCGGGTGACTGTTGATTCTTCATGAATTTCTCCTTCAGCTGATGAACCCGTATGCCGAACCAGTTGCATGGTCTTCCTTCTCTAGCCAGTTGGTCCAGCGCGGCCACCCAACTTTGAGGGAAGGTATCAGTGCTCGCTTGGCCACTTAGTTGACATGCGAATATGACCAAGTATTGGTATGCCTTCCTCGATATATTCGTCTTATAGATGTTTTTAGGGGTCATCTTGAAACAAGTTGGATCATTTAACCAATCCTTCAGAATATCTCTGGAGTGGCCTCTGCTATTGGGTAAGATGAACGGAGGGGTCATGACAATCATGGGCTCATCCATCTAATACATCTCATTGTAATATCTTACCCAGAAGGTTGCAACCTTCTTCCCACTGACATTGCTCAAGGTCATCATCTCAGGGTCAGTGTGAGAGACAACCCAATGAATCATATCCCTACATGGGAATGTAGGATATCTGCATGCAATCCGGTATAGGCCAGACTTATGAATGTTCACGTACACCTGACGATCTTCAAGGTCTTCCCCAAAAGTACCTACGAATGTTTCATTCACCTCTTGCCACTTCAGTTTGATGTCCTTTTCTAGATACAACTTCGTATCTTCGTAGATCGGCATGCTAGAGGACACCTATTCAACTATTGTTCAAGTCATGACACTATCAGTGTCCTAGGATGTTGTTCTCTTGGAATCCATTGAGACAGATGAACACCTGAAAGATCTGGAAAACAAGGAGCATGCATGGCAAGAAATATGTCAGTGAAAACAAAGAAAATCCAGGGAAGGACACAGCACATACCTAGGGAACTGATGAGCAATATTGCGCAAATTTCATTTGGAGGTTGAGTGTTTGGTTGCCAAGACTGCGCAAAAGCAAGTCTGGAATGACTGGGAGGCTGAACTGGCTGCTGGATCTGTAAAATGCGTAATCTAGTTGGGCAATTGGCTACTGGGATTGCATAATGTGCAATCCCAACTGGGGAGGAATTCTGGCCCAGGGGAAAATTTGCATAAATTTTTGGGCCAAAAAGCTACTGACCTCTAGAAATGTGCAATTCAGTCGAAGAGACTAGTGTTGGGCCAAAATGCGTAAATCTAGAGAGGAAGGTGAGCCTTCCTTCTCCAGATTGTGCAATGCAGCCTTGGTGAAGGTAGAGATCAAGCCAAGGTTGGCTCAACTCGCCGACAGGCAATTGAAAGCAAGTAAGTTGATGAAATACATGGTGAAACTAAGTGATAGCAGAAGTGATAAATAGTGCATGCAAAACATGAATGGAAGATTGAGCAAACAGATCAACATGCATGTGGGTGAGGTCATTTGTCGGTTGGGCAAACGTCCCTGCAAAATAATTTCATGCATGCGACAGCAGTGAGATAGCAACAAAAATTGAAATAGATCTAGGAAAAGTTATAATGTATGTAGAAGACAGCATGCATTCAAAGAAATCAATCAAATAGGACTCACACAAGTGAATACACAAAAAGCGACTAAAATGCTAAAAAAGACAAGTTGAGGCCACTTACCTGTGAATAGCTTAGATGGATGTGTCGAAGAGTCCTGAATGTGTTGTGGGATGTTAGGGATTTAAGATCGATGTGAATGAATGAGCTTTGGTGCTTCGAATAAATAATTTTGGTCTCAAGATGTGCATGCCACAAATCTAGGAAAAAGCGACACTTTGAGGGAAACTTCTAAAACAACTTTGCATGTAACCCCCGGTTGCTAAAAATAGCTCCCTGAATCATGGGTTGTCTTTTCCATGTTTCCTCTTTCTATATTGGGAAGATCAAGTCATGCATGCTTGCAAGTCAAGTTTCCTTGGTCCCGGGTGGTACTAGTCAACCGAATTATCCATGCATCCTAGTGCTTAACTGCCTAGGAAAAATGTGCATTCCTGACTGTAAGCTGGGCTGACTACCCAAGGGGATTGTGCAATTTCTAGGCCCAGCAGCTGACTTTTGCCTACATTTGCACAAATCCTGGGCTGAACAGCTTGTTTATGGGAAAAATTGTGCAAATCTTGCTGGGAGGGTTAGTTGGTAGGATTGCGCAATCCTAGAGCCTAACAAGCTGTTAAAGGGAATTACAAAATTCCTGGAGGGAAGGATGGTTTCCCTCCAAAAATGCACAAATTTCATTGGGAAGTTTCTCAGCCTACAGCTGGACCAAGTCTGGATGAGCATCCTATGAAGGAAATGATCACTTGTGATCGGCAAGTTGCCTTTGTGCGAGGAAAGCACTGGATATTGAGTACTTAACGAAGCAAGACAAAGTGTTGTGTAAGGTTGGTAGGGGATGCTCCAAAACAAGCTAAGGAAAAAATTTGGACGGTGGTTGTAGCCACTACAACATGATGATATACTAATCTATAGTAAGTCTTGGAAGGATCATGTTCAACATGTTGATAGAGTGCTCAAACTATTGGAGGAGAAACAATTATATGCAAAAACCTCCAAATGTTTCTTTTGAGTACAAGAAGTGGAATATTTGGGTCATATTGTATCTCATGAAGGTGTTAAGGTAGACCCTAGAAAAATTATAGCCATTAAGGAATGGAAAATCCCCACATCCATAAATCATCTGCGATGATTTCTCAGGTTGACAGGGTATTATCGCAAGTTTGTTAAGAATTATGGGAGAATAGAAACACCTCTAACAACATTACTGAAGAAAGATGCATTTTCTTGGACTCCAGAAGCAACAAAATCCTTTGAACATGTTAAATAGGCAATGTGCCAAGCTCTGGTCTTAGCTACACAAAACTTCAAAAAAACCTTTATTGTGGAATGTGATGCCTCAGGAAATGGAATTGGTGTTGTTTTAATGCAAGAAGAAAGACCCATTTCTTTCGAATGTCGTCCAATCAAAGGAAAGTATTTACACAAAGCTATTTATGAGAAGGAAATGTTGGCAATACTACATGCACTTAAGAAATGGTGATCTTACCTAATGGGAAGACACTTCAAGGTAAAAACAGATAATGATAGTCTTAAATACTTTTTAGAACAAACATTATCTTCAGAAGAGTAGAAAAAATGGGTCACAAAGATGTTGGGTTATGAGTTTGAAATCATCTACAAAAAAGGGAAGAAAAATGTTGTTGCCGATGCACTCTCGAGAAAGGATGAGGATGTGGAAGCATTGCTTTGTTCCATTTCTATTATCCAACCAGATTGGATAAACGAAGCAAGGGATGAATGGAAGAATGACGAAGAAGTGGGGGCACTCATTCAAAAGTTACAACAAGACCCCAGTATATCTGATACATTTAGCTAGAAAAAGGATTTGTTATGGTACAAATATCGGTTATACCTTTGTAATAATTCCCAACTCAAACAAAATATTCTTATGGAATTGCACACCACTCCCTTATGAAGGCACTCAAGATTTTTAAAAACTTACCACAGGGTTAAGAAGCAATTTTTTTTGGATGGCCTTAAATTTGATATTCAAAATTTTGTGGTGGAATGTTTGGTTTGACAACAAAATAAAGTTGAAACAATTCAGACCCTATGTCTATTACAACCTTTATCCATTCCAAGTCAATGTTGGGAGGAGGTTTCAGTGGATTTTATCATAGGTTTACCCAAGTCCGAAGGAAAGAGTATCATCCTGGTGGTAGTTGATAGAATTACCAACTATGCACACTTTTGTGCATTATCTCATCCCTTTAAAGCCAGTAAAGTTGCTACTGCATTTATGGAAATAATTCAAAAGCTACATGGAAACCCAAAGATTATTATAAGCGATAGAGATCCCATTTTCACTAGAAATTTTTTGACATAATTATTTTCTTGTCTTAGTACTGAATTAGCTCATAGCTCATCATATCATCCTCAATCTAATGGGAAAACTGAGATAGTGAACAAATGTTTGGAAGGATATCTTTGTTTCTTTGTATCTGATAAACAGACACAATGGGTCAAATGGTTGCCTCTGGCTGAATGGTGGTATAACACTTCCTTCTATACTGCAGCAAAAATGACCCCATTTATGGCACTTTATAGATATCATCCACCGTCCATCAGATCATATTTAAGAGAAAATTCTAAGGTTCAAGTAGTGGAAGATCACATCAAGCATCAACAGCAAGTTCTCCAACTCTTAAAGGATAACCTCACTTTGGCACAGAATAGAATGAAACAGCAAGCAGATCAACATTGCAGCGAAAGAAGTTTGATGTAGGTGAATGGGTATTTCTATGGCTACAACCATACAAACAAATGTCCCTCAAGCAAGCTAAGAAGGATAATAAATTATCACCAAAGTATTATGGTCTATACAAGGTGTTGCAAAAGATTCGTGCTATGGAATACAAATTGGAGCTTCCTACAGCTTCCCGAGTGCACCCAATTTTCCATGTTTCATGCTAAAAATAGTTTATAGGTGACAAGCTCCCAGTTCAAACAATATTTTCAAAACTTGACGAGGAAGGAAAAATCATATTGGAACCTAAAGTAGTCACAGAAACAAGAACTCGATAGCTATGAAATCGATCAATTTCAAAGTACCTCATCAAGTGGAATAACTTACCCGCTGAAGATTCCACATGGGAGGATGAGAATTTTATACAGAAGCATCCAGAACTACTCAAGCATTGAGGAAAACACTTTTTCTGAAGGAGAGGGGCATGTTAGGCCCCTATAATACTAGTGTATTCCCTTATTATTATTTTCATCATAGCCCCTTATTGTTATTGTTGTGCCCATGTTGTCCCCATATTACTATTATTGTTCCCCATAGAAGCCCACTATTGTTATTTTTGTGCCCTTACATTATTATTGTTATGTCGGCTTTGACTATATTGTGACACCTTAGACTCCTATATATAGAAAGGAGGTCTTTTTATTTGTATCATCCAAGAATTGTTCATTTGTGTAATGTAAAGGAGGTTTCCCCCTCGAAGAGGCTGATTTGAAGTCGTTTCTCTATCTTTTCTTCTATTTTGTGAGTTGGTTACATAAAAAGTACCAACAACAGAAACAACAATAGTAGTCGTTCGACTAAGTATGCACAGAGATCGCATGTTGTCCTGAATGTACCAGTATTTCTCTTTTCATCAAGAATATCATTTAGAGAAGACATGCTCATAATAGAATCACAACATGAATGCTCTGGTTGCGCACATTTCAAATGAGCAGACATAATAAAATGAAGAATCTGTTGTGGCTGAAGAAACTCTAGGTATCATACATGTAGTGAATACTTTTAGTTGTGTGTTCACTACTGAGAATAAGGATGTCGAAGAACCACCATTAAGTGAGGCCCCAACTCAAAAACAAAATAGTTGATACAAGTAGAGGAGCTAAGGGCTTATTTTTGAATTTGAACAAGAGTTAACAAGCAAAAAATTGAAGGAACACTTGTTAAGAAAAATCACACAACTTGTCAACTCGACTAAGAACACTTAGGACAAGTCTGAAAAATATTCCACCGCAAAGAACACTTCTGCCAATAGTAAAAACAAGTCCACTGTTCTGGAAGTATCATACAAATATACTCCTCCAGACAATTAGGCAATGCCTGCTACAATAGATTATAATATAGTGGAAGACGTGAATAAATCCCGTGCAAATATTTCTATCTTTGAGCTTACAAGGATAATCAGCCAGCGGGAACTGCTTCTCCGAGCCCTTGAACAACCTTCCTCGGGTAACAATGCTTCTTATTTGCAAAAGGGATCGGGTAAGTCTTTTGTTCCCCTGGAATCAATTCTTAATGTATTGACATTAGAAGCTAACACTCTATTCCCTTTGTTTTTATTGACTTTCAAAATTTTCAATTATAATGTTCACAATTTTTTAGTTGATTCTGGTGCATCCATAAATGTAATTCCATTATCTGTTTCCAAGAAAATCAATGCCAAATGGGATAAGACTGATGCACAAATCATTCAGTTGGATAAGACTCTTGTCCATTTTATTGGTGAACTCAAAAACTTTGTTATCCACCTATCATTTGATCACCGAGTTCACCAGTGCATAAGCATAGTAATTATGGACATTCCATAAGCCTAGAGTATATTGTTAAGTAGAGACTGGTCTAGAAAACTACAGGGGGATTTTGCTACCAATTGGTCACATTTATGGCTTTTTTAGAAGTGCGAGAATAACCAAATCTGGGTGGAGTCAAAACCTTACATGAAACACACTGTTACACCCTTCAAAGGAAAAAATGAGCATGTCGCTTTCATAGATTAATTTTTGGAAATTGTTTTTTGGAGACTAACCTTGGGTGCTACCTTGCTCAACATTCCCCAATCCCACTAGACACACAGTTGGATCTCCTTCTTAGTCCAACTGGTGGAAATGACCTATGTACAGTAGATAGTAGTAGTACTAGTGTAGGGCATAGCTCTCATATTTTTGATGTTTGGATTTTGTATTTTAACAGTTCCAAGACATGGGAGGGCTCCGGAGTTGGTTGTGTTTTAGTAGACCCACAATGAAGGAAACACCTGATCTCTTACTGCTTGTAATTTTAGTGCACTAATAACACTGCAGAATCTAAAGCACTCGTCGTGGGATTACAGAAATCCATTAACCTCAAAGTTGGGGCTCTTAAAGCAATAGGTGACTCTAAGATCATCGTACGACAGGTACGAAATAATATACATTGTGTTTCACCTAATTTGAAAAGTTATCAACAAGAGATATGGCATTTGACTTCTCAATTCCAATCTTTCAATATTGTATTTGTTCCTAGAATGTGTAACGCAGTTGTTGATGCATTAGCAAATGTTGTTGCTAAGTTGTCACTGCTTAGGGATGTCTTTTTTGTTGAAATTATTTATTAGTCTTATGTACCTAACAATATCACTAATTTGCACGTTTTCAATGATGACTAGCAGATACTGCATTTCATGGTGAACGCTGATGTGTTCAAAGATGCAGTTATTGAAAAAGATGAGCACCAAAAAGCGTTGCAATATGCGACTCAAGCAAGCAAAGAGAACCCCATGCCGAAGGGTGTGGTATCATTAGAGAATTTGTATGACTTTCAAAATCACTTTAGAGGACCAGTCAATGTCAAAACTCACATTTCAACATTGTCGCATGAGCAGATCAATCTTGGAATGGAGAAAGATCTAAAGTTTGTTAATCTCGGTACTTGTTACACACCTCAAGAGTGGCAAGCCTTTATCCACCTATTCAAGCAGTACCTAGATGTCTTCGCATGGATGTACAATGAGCTCAAAACATATGACACGGGAATAATCCAACATGTTATTCTGATAACGGAAGGATTCAAGCCCTTTCAATAGAAGTTGTGGAAGGTGCATCCGACGTTTGAGCCCCTGATTCAAAAGGAGTTAATGAAGTTGTTGGATTCTCAAATCATTTATAAAGTGTTACATTCAACATGGGTTTCTATCTGGTCCCAGTAAGAAAGAAGTCTCGGGAAATACGCTTGTGCGTAGATTTCCAAAATATCACTGCACCTTGGACAAAGATAATTATCTAGTGCCATCAATGGAGGAGATATTACAGATAGTGTCAAGGTCAGAAATTTTTTCTCTACTTGACGAATTCTCAGGTTACAACAAGGTTCTAATCTTAGAGCCTAACAACTTCAAACAACATTTTGAACAAAGTGGGGTACATTTGTTTTTAGAAGAATGCCTTTTGGGTTGGTTAATGTCGATGCAACCTTCCAATGTGTGATGGACATCGCATTTCACCGTTTTATTCTTCAGAGCATGGTGTGTATCTTGATGATGTCATGGTATTTTCAAAGAAGATATGTGACCACTTGCACTACCTTAAGAAAATATTTGAGCCATGTCGAAAATATGAGATATCTCTTAATCCCAAGAAGAACATTTTTGAAGTGTCTGAGGGAAATCTATTGGGCCACATCATAGAAAAGAGTAAGATTAAAGTGGACCCTGAAAGGGTCAAGGCTATAACACAAATTCCCTTCGTAATGAAAAAGAAAGTCATTTATTCCTTCCTAGGGAAGATAAACTTTCTCTACAAGTTCATCTCTGATTATGCCCAAATAGTGAAACCCATGTAGGAGATGGTGAATAAGGATGCAACATACAAGTGGAAAAAAGGAGAAAAGATGAATTTTCCCATATTAAGAAAGTGATCGTAGAAGCACTAGCTATGTACATCCCAAACTTCAACAAGGATTTCTTGCTCTACACCTTTTCTTTTGATACTTCTCTTTTCGTCGTCCTTATGCAGAAAGATGATCATAATAATGAGCGACCTATATCCTTTATGAGTGCTAGCCTACAAGGACCTGAACTCAACTATCCTGCCATTGACAAATAGATTTATGTAGTCTATAAGGTGGTGAAGCACTTCCGGCCCTATCTTTTGAAGAATCACTACGTTATATTTGTCCCTCACCCAGTAATCAGATCATTGTTTGTCCAACAAGAGCTGGGTGAGAGAAGAGCGAACTGGATGACTAGTTTACAAGAGTATGATATGGAATTCAAACTAGTTCACACTATCAAGGGCCATGGTCTATGTCGGCTAGTAGCAAAAGCAACGAATACACCCGAAGATGATCCATTTGGATGAGAGAAGGATATTTCTATGTACAATGTTGAGCGATCTATCCCCATTAATATCTCAAACTCTTGGTATGCATATGTATGATTTTATCTTGAGCATGTTACTTTTCCCTCTCATTTATCCACACAAAAGAAGAAGGAAGTCAGATTAAAATCTTTATCTTACTAGTTGATACATGGGGTGCTTTTTAGAAAGCACCATACCGGGGTCCTCCTCAAATGCTTAGAAGTACATGATTCCGAAAAGGTGTTGTGTGTTCGGTCCCTATAATACTAGTGATTACCCCATTACTATTGTAGTTGTATCCCTTATTAATATTGTTGTGTCCCGATTGTCCCCATATTGTTATTACTGTGCCCCATAGAATCCCTCTATTATTATTTTTGTGGCTTTATATTATTATTGTTAGGTCGGTTGGGTTATATTGTGACTCCTTAGACTCCTATATATAGAAAGGAGGTTTTGTCATTTGAGGCATCCAAGAATTGCTCATTTATGTAATGTAAAGGAGGTTTCCCCCTCGAAGAGGCTGAATTCTAAGGCGTGGATCTCTCTTTTCTATCTTTTTGTGAGCTGGTTTCATAACATTTGGTATCAGAGCTTTGGATTCTAGGGTTTTGCTGCTCCAAAGAGGTCATTGTGGAATTTTCGCTATAACTTTTTTTCTGCGACGTTTCAGAAGCCAAAAAAAAACCCATTTGAGAAGAAATCGTGCTAAATATCGAGTCCAAATTTCAGAGCTTTTTGCACTATATTTGCGGAGATATGATCTGAGGAAGTTGGTCTTTTTGCAGACTCCTGAATTACATTCCAAATAGGTGACCTGGGGAAAATCGTCCTAACTTTCTCTCTGAGCATCGGATTGAAATTTCGTAAGAAGTTACAGAAAGAGGACGGATTGTAGTTTCTTTTATATCTTTTTCAGATCCAAAAGTCAAAACAGTGACTCGTGGCACGTCGTACAAGTTCGCTCTACTGAACTATTCTATAATCAGGTCATCTTGGGAGATTGTGCATAACTCTTCCTTGGAGAATCCAACTTGGATCAGACTGGTGGCATTGGAAGGAGGACACAGAGGGCTACTACAGGTTGCAATTTCAGAACTTGATGATCCAAAATTGCAGAGATACATCAGATTCAATATCAAGCTTCTACAAAGTGAAAAAAGGTGTGTAGTTTTTTTAAATTTTTGCATAAGTTTGGTTTGAAAAATTAGTTTGAATCGGTAAATAATTCCCCGAGGAAAGAAAATGAAAACACCTAGTAAGCAACCTGAAAGCTCTAGTGTGACTTATGAAGAAGAGGAAGAAATGCAACATTATATATCAAAATTACGAGACCAAGTGCAACAAGTGTCACTTGCACAAAAAGCAACAGAATCTAAGATGGATGGTTTAAGGAAAGATGTAGAAGCTAAGATGGATGGTTTAAAGAAAGGTGTAGAAGCTAAGATGGATTGTTTAAAGAAAGGCATAGAAGCTAAGATGGATGGCATGGAAGCTAAGATGAATGGCATGGACGTGAAATTGATGGCATGGATGATAAGATGGAAGAATTGAAGATAAATATGAATAAGTTGCTACAAGAAATGGTCACTAATGGTGAAAGGGTAATAAAGGAAACTCATGATGAGAAAAAAAGAAATGTTAATCATGATTCCACAGACTCTAATGTTGGATCGAAGACCCACCATATTCCAAAAATCGATACGAGGAAGTTTGATGGCAAGGATCCCGCAACATGGATATTACAGATGGAGCAATTTTTCGATCTCAATAATGTGCAAAACACACAAAAGGTACGTATTGCAACTTTATATTTGGAACCAAATCAGTTTGCATGGTATCAATGGCTTTGCTCTCGTAAACAAATTATCACTTGGGCAATTTTTACAGAAGAATTGACAGCACATTATGAGGATACAAAAAGCAACACTTTTTTTAGCCAATTGATAAGTCTCAAACAAAAGGGTTAAATAATGGAGCACATTGAGGAGTTCCAAAAATTGAACATAAGGGTAAAAAATATTCCAGAGGAGCATAGGATTGATGTGTTCATAGGGACTTTAAAGGATAATATCCAACATGATGTTCGCCTTTGGGAACCTGATTCATTAGAGAAGGCATTCAGGGTAACAAGAAAAATGGAAAGCAAAATTATGGCAACCAGGAAGCATACCACTTACAACTATAAAGTTGGAAGTGTTGTTGCCCCTAGTCTTCCACAACCTATAAGGTTGACACCACAACAATTGGAAGAAAAAAGAGTAAAAGGGCTTTGTTACAGTTGTGATAGAAAATACACTAAAGGTCATAAGTGTGTTGAGAAGAAATTATTCTACATAGATTGTGAAGAGGAAGAAGAAAAGGAGCAAGAAAGGTCAAAAGAAGAGGATATACTCTAGGAACAAAGCCTAGATAAAGAAGAAATGAATCCGGCCATACCTTGTAATGCATTGGCAGGAATTACCATTCCTCAAACCATCAAGATAGAAGGACAAATCAAGAAGAAAAAGGTAATAGTGTTGATTGATTCAGGAAGTACCCACAATTTTATTCATTGTAAGGTAGCAAAAGAATTGAATTTCTTCTTATATCCAGCACCATAGTGTCAAGTGATGGTTGCAAATGGAGGAACAATAAATTGCTCTGGAAAGTGCCATAATATCAAGCTATCCATGGGAGAATATGTATTGACTAGCCCAATGCTTTCCATTCCAATGGGAGGTGCTGATGTTGTACTAGGAGTCCAATGGCTACAATCCTTGGGTACAATAGTTTTTAATTTTCAAGAAATTTTCATGAAATTTTCTGTGGAAGGAAAGGAAGTTGAATTAAGGGGTATTGCAGGGAAACCAGGAAAGATAATCAGCTCTAATGGTATGACAAAGCTTCTAAAAAAGGAACAAAGAGGTGTAATTGCACAATTATGTTCACTAGATGTTTCCACATTGGAATCATCTATTTCTCCAGATCTCCAAAAAGTCTTGGACAATCATTCCAAGGTATTTGAGACTCCCAAAGGTCTCCCACCTATTCGTGATCATGATCATGCTATTCATCTGATTCCAGGAAGTGTTCCTCCAAACATAAGGCCGTACAGATATCCCTATGCCCAAAAGAGTGAAATTGAACGTATGGTTGCAGAAATGCTAGAGGCTGGTATAATTCAATCGAGTCAAAGTTCTTTCTCTGCTCCAATAGTATTGGTGCACAAGAAAGATGGATCATGGCGCATGTGTCCAGATTATAGGGAGCTCAACAAGCTCACTATTAAAGATAAGTTTCCCATTCCAGCCATTGATGAATTACTGGATGAATTGCATGGATCAATTTACTTCACCAAGTTGGATCTTCACTTAGGATATCATCAAATCAGAATGAAGATTGAAGACATTCCAAAAACAGCATTTAGAACTCATGAGGGTCATTATGAATTTTTTGTCATGCCTTTTGGCCTTACCAATGCACCTTCAACATTTCAAGGTTTGATGAATTCCATTTCAAACCATTCCTTAGAAAATTTGTGTTAGTATTTTTTGATGATATACTAATGTATAGCAAGTCTTGGAAGGATCATGTTGAACATGTTGACAAGGTGATACAATTATTGGAGGAGAAACAATTATATGCAAAAAGATCCAAATGTTTCTTTGGAGTACAAGAGGTGGAATATCTGGGTCATATTGTAACTCATGAAGGAGTTAAGGTAGACCCTAGCAAAATTAAAGCCATTAAGGAATGGAAAATCCCCACATCCATAAAGCATCTGTGAGGATTTCTCGGGTTGACAGGGTATTATCGCAAGTTTGTTAAGAATTATGGGAGAATAGCAGCACCTATAACAACATTATTGAAGAAAGATGCATTTTCATGGACTCCAGAAGCAACAAAGGCCTTCGAGCATCTTAAAGAGGCAATGTGCCAAGCACCGGTCTTAGCTACACCAGACTTCACAAAAACCTTTATTGTGGAATGTGATGCTTCAGGAAATGGAATTGGTGTTGTTTTAATGCAAGTTGAAAGACCCATTTCTTTCGAAAGTCGTCCAATCAAGGGAAAGTTTTTACAAAAAGCTATTTATGAGAAGGAAATGTTGGCAATACTCCATGCACATAAGAAATGGTGACCCTACCTAATGGGAAGATACTTCAAGGTAAAAATGGATCATGATAGCCTTAAATAATTTTTAGAACAAAGATTATCTTCTTAAGAGCAACAAAAGTGGGTCACAAAGATGTTGGGTTATGACTTTGAAATCATCTACAAAAAAGGGAAGCAAAATGTGGTGGCAGATGCACTCTCAAGAAAGGATGAGGATGTGGAAGCATTGTTGTGTGCCATTTCTATTATCCAACCAGATTGGATAAACGAAGCAAGGGAGGAATGGAAGAATGACGAAGAAGTGTGGGCACTTATTCGAAAGTTACAACAAGACTCCAGTACGTCTGATACATTTAGCTGGCAAAATGATTCGTTATGGTACAAAGATCGCTTATACCTCTATAAGAATTCCAAGCTAAAACAAAAGATTCTTATGGAATTGCACACTTCTCCCTTAGGGGGGCACTCAGGATTTTTAAAAACTTACCACAGGGTTAATAAGGAATTCTTTTGGGAGGGCCTTAAATCAGATATTCAAAAGTTTGTGGTAGAATGTTTGGTTTTCAAACAAAATAAAGTTGAAACAATTAAGACACCGGGTCTATTACAACCTTTATCCAGACCAAGCCAACGTTGGGAGGAGGTTTCAATGATTTTATCACAGGTTTACACAAGTCTGAGGGAAAGAGTGTCATCATGGTGGTAGTTGACAGACTTACCAAGTATGCACACTTTTGTGCATTATCACATCCATTTAAAGCCAGTGCATTTTCTATTGCATTTATGGAAACAATTCAAAAGCTACATGGAAACCCAAAGATTATTGTAAGTGACAGAGATCCCATTTTCAATGGAAATTTTTGGACAGAATTATTTTCTTGTCTTGGTACTCAGTTAGCTCATAGCTCATCTTATCATCCTCAATCTGATGGGCAAACTAAGATAGTAAACAAATGTTTGGAAGGATATCTTCGTTGCTTTGTATCTACTAAACAGACACAATGGGTCAAATAGTTGCCTCTGGCTAAATGGTGGTATAACACTTCCTTCCATACAGCAACAAAAATGACCCCATTTATGGCACTTTATGGATATCAGCCACCATCCATCACATCATATTTAAGAGAAAATTCTAAGGTTCAAGCAGTGGAACATCACATCGAACATCAACAACATGTCCTCCAACTCTTAAAGGATAACCTCATGTTGGCACAAAATAGAATGAAACAACAGGCAGATCAACATCGTAGCGAAAGAAGTTTTGATGTAGGTGATTGGATATTCCTACGGCTACAACCATATAAGAAAATGCCCCTCAAGCAAGCTAAGAAGGATAATAAATTATCACCAAAGGATTATGGTCCGTACAAGGTGTTGCAAAAGATTGGTACTATGGCATACAAATTGGAGCTTCCTGCAGCTTCTCGATTGCACCCAGCTTTCCATGTTTCATGTTTAAAGAAGGTTATAGGCGAAAAGCTCCCAGTTCAAACAATATTGTCAGAACTTGACAAGGAAGGAAAAATTATATTGGAACCAGAAGCAGTCACAGAAACAAGAACTCAACAATTATGAAATCGATCAATTTCGGAGTATCTTATCAAGTGGAAGAACTTATCCACTGAAGATTCCACATGGGAGGATGAGAATTTTATACAGAAGCATCTAGAACTACTGAAGCATTGAAGACAACACTTTTTTGAAGGAGAGGGGCATGTTGGGTCCCTATAATACTAGTGATTACCCCATTACTATTGTAGTTGTATCCCTTATTAATATTGTTGTGTCCCTATTGTCCCCATATTGTTATTACTGTGCCCCATAGAATCCCTCTATTGTTATTTTTGTGGCTTTATATTATTATTGTTAGGTCAGCTAGGTTATATTGTGACTCCTTAGACTCCTATATATAGAAAGGAGGTTTTATCATTTGAGGCATCCAAGAATTGCTCATTTATGTAATGTAAAGGAGGTTGCCCCCTCAAAGAGGCTAAATTCTAAGGCGTGGATCTCTCTTTTCTATCTTTTTGTGAGCTAGTTTCATAACATTGTGTGACCTCCATGATGGACCAACTAGAGGACACTTTGTAGGTGACACTACAGTGCACAAAGTCATGCAGGCCAGTTTTTATTTGCCCGCAAGTGTCTAGTATGTCAGAAGTGTTTCGGTCAAGGAATGAAGTCAGACGCCTCATTGCGGCATGTTGTTGTGGAAGAATCATTTCAACAATGAGGTTTGGATTTTATCAGTGATATTTTTTCACACTCATCGAAGCATCACCACTATATTCTCACTGCTACATATTATTTTATTTGGTGGATAGAAGTGGTTCCAGTCAAGCAAGTGAATAATCAAGAAGTTATCAAATTCATCAAATAGAATATGATATACAGGTTTAGTGTTTCGACTTCACTTATTTTGACAATGAAACATACTTTTCGTTGTTGATATTATATGATTTTAGATTGGAAAATAGTATTATATTGAAACATTATGCTAATTACTATCCATAGGGAAATGGTCTTATTGAGTCTACTAATAAAAACCTTATATGCATCATCAAGAATATTGTTTTATATGAACAGAGGAACTGGCACTTTTCTTTGGTGAATTCCTTATGGGCTGGCTGAGTCACACCTAAGACTCCTCTGAACATGTATCCTTACTTCCTGGTGTATGGAAAAGAATCCATCCTACCCCCGAACATATATTTTCCTACCTTCAACTTTCACAAGAGTCCTAAGGTAAGCCATGCCTATTGGTTCAGAGTAGCATATACACCCTTTGCAAGTTACAGGAAGAATGAAAGAAAGCTAAAGAAAAATTATCCCTCCATCAGATTCATATCAATAGATGGTTTGACAAGAATTCTATAGGGAAAAATGAATTCAGTGTGGGTGACTTGGTCTTAAAGTGGGACAAAGCCCATTAAGACAAAGGGAAACACACTAAGTTCCAATCACTGTGGATTGGGTCATATACCGTGCATGAGAAGCTTGGCCAACACACATCATCTCCAATATTTAGATGGGAATTATCTTATGCTTAATGGCCAAGATTTAAAACAATGTTTTTAATGATGGTCCAGGATTGTGCCCTACCCTATGTACATAGTTTGTTCTTTTGGTTGTTTATTTTGTTTGGTCTTGCATTTTCGTTTTTTGACATCATGTGTAAACGTGTTTTCTGGCTTCATTGTGTGTCTTTGAATTGAAAATATTATTGCTAGACTACAACATTTGGCTAACCTCTGGTCCTTCTTCTTTGTCTTGGTTACATATTTTGGTCAATGATGTTCGAACGGAAAATATGATCCTTCCATAAGGAGAGTTTTGTGTTGAGATATGATACTTGTTTCTATTCCAGAAACCTTACTCCCATACTTGATTCTTTATGTTTTAGTGTTTCCACACTTATCTAATTAATTAGATAAGGAAACGGGGAAAAATATAAACGATAAAACCTAAATCATAGGTCTTTATATGCTTCTCTATAGGAACAACATCTTTTGATCTCAATAAGTCATGATCCCTCTTTTGCCCATGAAATGAATAAGTGCTTATGTACATTCCTATATAAAATATATAAATAAAGGGTGAAAGAAGAGAAAGGCTTCCTACACAGGGAGGTGAAGCAAGAAACTTCATCGGGATACTGTCGATATTCACTAACAGCATGTAAATGTTTGTGTGCCTATAGTGACTCTGGCGGGGCATTGTCGAGGATTTCCAACAGTAGAGCAACAACAAAGATGAAAAAATATACTTTGAAAATCTAAAGCTCACGAACGATACTACCCTTTCCTGATTCGGAACATTACAATATTTTTGGTCATATGTTTGTGTTCAACCGAGGAGGGACATAGGGGACTATGTTTATTTATGGGGTAAGTGGGGAAACCAAAGTGATCTGCATGACGAATCAATACTCCCAGAAGAAATAGACCCTGCACAAAAGGATTAACTGAGGCAGAGAAGTTGGAATTCAACAAGTGTATCACCAAGTGTTGTCGTTGCTACAACACCCTCCAAAATTTTGGCC
The DNA here is from genome assembly GCA_031772625.1 of Pinus tabuliformis. Classification (NCBI taxonomy): domain Eukaryota; kingdom Viridiplantae; phylum Streptophyta; class Pinopsida; order Pinales; family Pinaceae; genus Pinus; species Pinus tabuliformis. The sequence continues at coordinate 441,175,546 of CM062816.1, forward strand.
TACATTGAAATTTCGAGCCTACCTTTACTTTTCAAGATATTGTCACAATCATTAAGAGTTATTGCATGTTATTTCTCTAAGTGTCCTTGTCCCATTTGTAAGAAAATCAAAGAGTCGTATTTTAGCATGTGGAGTGTTTCACAATGCCCAAAAGCTACTTTTGGTGGTTTCAAGGGGTAATATTTGTGAAAATTAGTTGGCCTTACCATGTAAACATGTGTCGCACTGATTTCCAAAGTTTCAAGCATTGTCACAGTCATCACAAAGTGTATCTTTGGTTTCGCACTTGGCGTAGGTCGTCGCAAATTTGTCATATTGAGAAAAGGATGGTGTTCATGTCTTCTAAGTGTTCCTTATTGTGTCATCAAATGATCTAAGTGTGTGATCATGTTTAGATCCATGCTTTTGACCATCTTCCTTCCACTAATCGGACACTTTTTCAAATTGGGAAAACTCCCCAACCAGGCCACTTAGCCTCTTTTAGCCAGCCTAAACTATGCACTACATAGTCTTATCCCTCAAGTAGCAACCTTGCCTCTTGGCATTGCTCAATTTCATTGCTCAAGCCCAGCCCCTAAGATCCAAAATTTCACAATTTTCCTCTTTAGCCAGCCTTGAACTACACATTACGTAGTCTCAGTCCTCTTAGCCTTGAGCTATTGAACTGCAAAATTGCACAATCACCTGGCCACCCTATCTTTTCATCACTGCATAATCGGAAATATCAGTGCTCAAACCCTCAGCCTAGCTCCTTGAATCCCTCAACTGCACAATCCTTATTCACAGTCCAGCCTTAACTATGCATTGTGTAGTCTCAAGGCTTAGACCTGACCCTTGACTACCTGAGCTACGTAATTGCGAAGTCCCTGAGCCTCTCCCTCATCCTTCCACTTAGTTCCATCTCATTCAGTCGATCGTCATGTAGCATCTTAGACTAGGGTTTTATCGAACTGATGTCGTCCTGTCATGGGTGAATTGTAGATGCATGTACTCTATCGTGCTATGACAGAATGATGAAGAAGGATATGAAGAAGGAAATAATGCTAGAAGACACCTCTGTAGATGTAAATACAAGTTGATCAATCAGGAGGAAGCAAAGGGACGTCAATTTGCGACAACAACTAAAGATCCAATAACACTATAGATTCCTCATACTTAGCCATATGGAGGTGGAAGAAGAGATCATTTTCTATCTTCAAGAAGACACAAAGAAAGAAACAACAAGGAATGGCTTGACATTGCCATGTCAGCATGTACTTCATGTCATCAATGTCATGTCATGTCATGTCGTGTCATGTCATGTCATGTCATGAGTCATCATGATCATTTTTTGGATTACGTAAATTATTATTTGAAATGTATTGTAAAGTGGAAGTCCAAAGGACATGTACAAAATGTAAAGAGTCATGTAAGAGTTGAAATGTCGTAGGAAAGTCAAACAGTCATGAGAGTAGTCCAAGAGTCACAATGAAGGTGAAGAAACACCCCATTTGTTATATATTCACCCTCATGGTACAAGCAGGGGAATTTTCACCTTGGCTTCTCCCATAAGTCATCAAAGAGACAAAGTTATACTTTTGGGGAGCAAGAAGTGGCTCCAACGCTCCATTATTGGAGCAAGTGATATTCATTGTATACATGCATCTTAGGACTTTTACTTAATATTTGAAGCCTAAAGGCCAACACGTTTTTCATTCATGGATTATGAATATTTGTAAGATTGTTATGTAAATGTTTATGATTCATGTTTTCTTTTCACCTATACTAAATTAGTTCAACTATTTTGGTTATTTTAGTGCTTATCATATTGAGAATGTCTTGTAATGGTTGTAATACTTGTCGCATCTTTGTGGACTATTCATTTAGATGTTAGACAAATCTTTTTGTGTGTGTGTGTGTTTCTGCTAGAGTGGTATTATTACCTCTCTTTCAAACGTTCACTTCCTCTCCCCTTCACAATAGAAGAACCTTGATGTACTTGCAACTGAACATTCAACATGCACACTCACTTGATTTTCAAAGGAACATATGCAATTCTCTCTCTCTTGCTGATAGCTAAAGCCAAGGAAAATATTTAAGTAGATGGTAATCAGGCCGTATTTCAGATGGGGATCCTACACCAAATGGTGTGAGGTCTAATTGGGACCTTATATTGGGGAGACCCCTTTGAATGTTGGCAGATCGAACACTATCAACAACATCCTATCCAGTTACCATCATAGAAATACACAAAAATGGATATGTTGTCTTTTGGTTTGAAGGCCAAATGTGCAATTATCTAATCCAAAATTTGCAAATATAAAAAAAATAAAAAATAAAAATAAAATAAAAATAAAAAATAAAAAATAAAAAATAAAAATAAAAATAAAAATTACATAATGAATGTCTTGACTGTAAGTTAGTTCATTGAATAAATGGGAACAAAACTTGTATGTATTAATAGGAGATATTTGGTTAATTAAAATAGAACGTGATCTAGCATATAAATGAAATACTCTCCTGGTATTGATTTCTAAAGTGTGTGAAATGCATCTACCATCAATGTTAGGTCCCTATACTACTAGTGTAACCCCTTATTATTATTAGTGAAACCCCCTTATTATAGTGTTGTGCCCATGCAGTCCCCATATTTCTATTACTGTGCCCCATAGAATCCCACTATTGTTATTGTTGTGCCCTTACATTATTATTTTTATGTTGGCACTGATTATATTATGACCCCTTAGACTCCTATATATAGAAAGGAGGTCTTTTCATTTGTATCATCCAATAATTGTTTATTTGTGTAATGTAAAGGAGGTTGTCCCCTCGAAGAGGCTTATTTTTAAGTCTTTGATCTATCTTTTCTATCTTTTTGTGATCTAGTTTCATAAAATTTGGTATCAGAGCTAAGATTCTAGGGTTTCGCTGCTCCAAACAAGTCATCGTGGAATTTTGGCTATAACGTTTTCTCTATGATGTTTCAGAAGCTAAAAACAAAACCCATTTGAGCCGAAAGTGTTCTAAACCTTAGGTCCGAATTTCAGATCTTGTCTCACTATATTTTCGTAGATATGATTTGAGGAAGTTAGGATTTTTGTAAGATCCATAATTCCATCTCAAACAGGTCATCGTGGAATTTTCGCTATAACATTTTTTATACGAAGGTTCGGACTCTAAACTAAAACCCATTTGAGCCAAAATCATGTTTAAGCTTGGTCCTGAATTTTAGATCTTCTTTCGCTATATTTTCAGAGATACCATCAAAGGCATTTAGGCTTTGCAAAGACTCCCAAATTACATTCCAAACAAGTGACCATGGGAAAATCATCATAACTTTCGGTCTGAGCATGAGATTTAAATTTCATAAGAAGTTACAGAAAGAGAACGAACTGTTTTTTTCTTTTTATTTGTTTCAAGTCTGAAGGTTGAAACAGTGACATGTGGCAGGTCATACAATTTCTCTCTCTTGAACCAGTCTATAATCAAATCATCGTAGGAGATTTGGCATAACTCTTTATTGAAGAATCCAATATTGATCAGACTGGTGGAATTGGAAAGAGGACGTAGAGGGCTACCGCTATTCACAATTGCAGACCTTGGAGATCTGAAATTGCAGAGATACAACAGATTCAAGATCGAGATTCTAAAAGCAAGAAAAATAATGACTCGAATCAAGAAAATAGAAACAATTAGTAAGAAAAATTGGATGGATGATTTCAAGAATGCGATCGAAGCTAAGACAAATAGTTTTATATGTGCCATGGAAGCATATTGAAAGATAGGCATGGAAGATTTGAAGAAATACATGGAAGGTTTGAAGGAAGGTGGGACAAATCTTCTACAAGAAAGGCTTCCTAATGACGAAAAGGTAGTAGAGGAAACTCATGATGAGAAAAAAATAAATGTTAATCATGATTTCATAGAATATAACATTGGATTGAAGACCCACCATATTCCAAAGATCGATATGAGGAAGTTTGATGGCAAGGATCCCATAACATGGATACTATAGATGGAGAAATATTTTGATCTACATGATGTGTAACTGTTACAAAAGGTACCTATGCAGCTTTATATTTAGAATTGAATCAATTTTTATGGTATAAAGGGCTTTATTCTCATAAACCACTTGTCACTTGGTCAATTTTCACACAGAAAATGATAGCACATTATTAGAATACAAAGAGAAACACCTTCTTTAGAAAATTGATAAATCTCAAACAAAAGGGTTCATTGGCAGAGCACATTGAGGAATTGCAAAAATTGAATATAAGGGTAAATGATATTCCAGAGAAGCATAGGATTGATGTCTCCATAGGGACTTTAAAGGATAACATTCAACATGAGTTTTGTCTTTTGGAACCTGATTAATTGGAGAAGGAATTCAGGCTAGAAATAAAAATTGAAAGAAACATTATGGCAACAAGAAATCCTACCACTCACAATTATAAATGTCGAAGTGTTGTTGCTCCTAGCCTTCCACAACCTACCACAGGGGCTTCACTGGGGGAGCAATATTATACCACGTGGGTTCATATTGGGGGATATATATTGAGGAAAAAATGACATAATATATTGGAGGATACATATCGAGGAAAAAATGACATAATATATTGGGGGATATATAGGGGGTAAAAGGTTTTTATATTGGCAAATAGAAAAAATGGAGCTTAAAGTTAATAAAAAAATATAAAGGGGTATAAAAAATGTTAACAAAAAATGGATATCAACAATATCTAGTGAAAGTAGAGGTCTTTTAAATTGGGAAGTTGTAGTGGGTTCATATTGGTAGGGGGTTAAATAATGTGATTTTTAGAGGGATTTTTCAATATGTAGTCAAATTAAGGGTATTATTTAATATGCCATGAATGCACATGATATGTTAGAGGTTCATTGAGTGAATCCCCCATGCAAACTACAAGGTTGACACCACAAAAATTGGAAGAAAAAGGAGAAAATGGCCTTTGTTATAGTTGTGATAGCAAATACACTAAAGGTCATAAGTGTGATGAGAAGAAATTATTTTACATCAATTGTGAAGAGGAGGAAGAAAAGGATCAAGAAATGTCAAAAGAAGAGGATATACACCAGGAACCAACCCCAGAGAAATAAGAAATGAATTTGACCATATCTTTTAATGCATTGGCAGGAATTACCACTCCTCAAACTCTCAAGATAGAAGGACATATCAAGAAGAAAAAGGATAACCTCACTTTCGCGCAGAATCGAATGAAACAACAGGAAAATCAACATCGCAGCGAAAGAAGTTTTGATATAGGCGACTAGGTATTTTTACAAATACAACCATACAATCAAATGTCCCTCAAGAAAGCTAAGAATGATAATAAATTATCACCAAAGTACTATGGTCCTTATAAGGTGCTACAAAATATTGGTACTATGGCATACAAATTGGAGCTTCTTGCATCTTCTCGAGTGCCCCTAGTTTTCCATTTTTCATGCTTAAAGAAGGTTGTAGGTGACAAGCTCCCAGTTCAAACAATATTTTCAGAACTTGACGAGGAAGGAAAAATCATATTGGAACCTGAAGCAGTCACAAACACAAGAACCCTATAGCTACGAAATCGATCAATTTCAGAGTACCTCACCAAGTGGAATAACTTACCCGCTGAAAATTCCACATGGGAGGATGAGAATTTTATATAGAAGCATCCAGAACTACTCAAGCATTGAGGAAAACACTTTTTGAAGGAGAGGGGCATGTTAGGTCCCCATACTACTAGTGTAACCCCTTATTATTATTAGTGAAACCCCTTTATTATAGTGGTGTGCCCATGTAGTCCCCATATTATTATTATTGTACCCCATAGAAGCCCACTAGCCCTTACATTATTATTGCTCAGCTATGATTATATTATGACCCCTTAGATTGCTATATACAGAAAGGAGGTCTTGTCATTTGTATCATCCAAGAATTGTTTATTTTTGTAATGTAAAGGAGGTTGCCCCCTCGAAGAGGCTGATTTTTAAGTCATTGATCTATCTTTTCTATCTTTGTGAGCTGGTTTCATAAGAATCAATGCTAGAAAAATTTCAAGATTGATGACGATCACTACTTAAGTAATACCGTTAAAATCGATAGTAGTTAAATTTCATTTCATATATGATCTGTTCAATTATGATAGGATTAAGGCAGTTGCAAGTTCTTTACAAAAACGACGGAAGGACTGGAGGCAAGGGGAGTGGGGGGATGGGAGTTGAAAGCAGAGATTTCACTATATAGAATATGGAATGATTTCAAATATTAGATGTCAATTCCTATTATTTGTGAAAAATAATTGTTAATGTTCATTTTCTATACTCTACAGATAAGAGAACAAAGTAAATTTCAAATATTGGTCAAAGCTACAAGACAATATTTAAAGTAAAAATGGATTTTGTTATTGGTTTTATAACAAACTAAAATATGTCATCCATATAACAACAATTGTATTCAAGTTCAAATTGTAATTACCATAGTTCATATAGAAACCATTGTATTCAGGTTCAACAAAATAACAATTATGTTCGCACAAAACTGATAAACATTGTCAGAATTTGCACAAAGAAATGAGTTTTTAACAATAAGTTCAAGGCTCTCTTTGGTCCCCGATGATTGATGGAGGCACCATCCGAAACGTTGGATGGATCACACATATTACATAGTGCTATTCCGAAAATATCTAACAATAAGTTATACAAATTGAATAACAATAATACTGTATGGCCACTCATAATAGTTATTATATTGATAGCAACCCTTTTTCTAATAGCACAGTTCACTAGCATATCCAAGGTTGTCATTTTAGTTATTTTGTTTCTTTAACTTTGTGCTCCTGCATTTCAACAAAATAGCAACAATTGTTATGAAATTAATTAAATACATATAATAAATAATAATGTGACTATGAAACAAAGCTATGTGGGGAAAAAAGAAGAAGAAAAGCCATGTGAAAATGTAAACCACCTCGGTAATTTTGCATACAGAAAATAGCATTTTATAGAAATTAATAGAAATTTGCTACTACTGATGAATTCGAACTGAAAAAAAAGAGATTACAAATTTCCTCTACAATTTAGCAGAATGGAAATCACAATTTAGAAACACATGAAATGACATGAAACCATCAAAACCACAAGAACACAATGATTTATAGGGGAACTCAACTGGGAAAAAAACCCTTTCTTGCTTTTGATTAATTAGATGAGAATGAGAAATTATTACAATGTCTTGCTTCAACTCTGAAGCACACCCTGCACTGTAAACTTGTTCTCCTGCTGACTTTCCTGATTTGGCCAACACTTAGCCAATTCAAGGCTCTAGCCCTCTTATTTCGTTGCATAATTCAGGAGAAATTGAGATCCTAAAGAATAGGGGAATTCCCTATTTCCTTGTGTAACTCCCTAGGAATATATCACGTACTTCATTTCCAAGCATGTACACTCAACTAGTATACAATTGATTATTACAATGTGCCTTTTCCTCCATTCCAGCAAGGTAATTCGAAATCCATGCATGCTTGGGCTATCATTTAGTTGATTTACTAGTTTAACTAAGAGATCAGTGAGTTAACAACAGTTCTACCACTCAGTTGGCCTTCAACTAAATCAATTAATGACTTGATCTTAGTTAATTGAGTTCAACTAAAAATCATTGAACTAGATTACTAAATTGTAGCAATTGCTACATGCACAACTCTACTCCAAGCCTACAAACGCAGATTTGTTGATCTAACTAAGTGACAAGACCATGTCACTCAACCTAACTACAATCCAAGTCATCCTAATGATGTGGAAAATTGAATTACTCAATTTGACTAAGGCACAAGTCAAATTGATCCTTTCTTGCTACAATTTCTAACACTCCCTCTTAGCAAGAAAGGTATTTTGCACCACCCCTATCCTGCACCTGTGGAATTAAAATTTACCTCTTGACAATCCCTTTGTCAATATATATGCATCCTGCTCCTCAGTTGGAATATAATGTAGCATCATAATTCTCCTCTGCATGCAATCCTGCAAGTGGTGGTACATGATATCAATGTGCTTGGACTTGTCATGAAATACTAAATTCTTAGAGAGTTTAATACAACTCTAATTGTCACAATATATCATTACCAGATAAATCTCCTGACTGAAAAGACCCACAAGTATTTTCCTCATCCATATGGCCTCACATGTTGCATGACTTGTAGCGATGTATTCAGCCTCAATTGAGATGAGTGCCATAAACATTTGTTTCCTGCTATACTAGGAAATAGTTGAAAACTCAACACTGAAGATATCACTTGAAGTATGTTTCCTGTCTAATGGGAATACATGCCCAATATGCATTAGTGAATCCTTCGAGCTTCACTCCCTCTATCCTCTTGTACCATAACCCATACTCTATTATGCCTCTGAGGTATCTTAACACATGCTTTGCTTCCTTCCAATAGAGCTTGGTAGGCTTCACCATGGTTTGACTCAATTGATTAACTGCATATCATATGTCAGACCTTGTGTTCACCATATACTTTAAGGATGCCACAATTTTTATGTAGATGGTAGTGTCTACTGCCTCTCCTGAAGAACCATGCTCATTCCTCCAGTTTGTAGCTAGAGGTTTGTACACAGTCTTGTAGTTATCCATGTGAAATATTTGAAGTATTTTAGAGGAATACTTCCCCTAACTCACAAACATCTCACCATCACACTTCCATACTTCTAGCCCAAGGAAGTAATGCATCAAGCCCATGTCTTTCATCTTGAATTATCTTGCAAGGTCCTCCTTGCAAGAGTGGATCAACTGCTCATCCCCTGTAAGTATCAAGTCATCAACATACAATACCAAGATAAGTAACTTTCCATCTACCACAATATGATAGAGATTGGCACCTGCTTCACATTTGATGAATCCCAATCCACTGAGATATCTGTCAATCCAAGTGTATCATGCTTGGGGCACCTGTTTGAGACCATAAAGGGCTCTCTTGAGTCTACACACATGTGTCTCCCTATCGTAAGTCTCAAATCCCTCTGGATGCTATATGTAATTTTTTTCCTCAACAACACCATTAAGGAAGGTGGTCTTCACATCCATCTAGTGGATCTTCCACCCCATTTGCATATCTAATTCTAGAATGGTTCTAATCGAGGAATATCTTTCCACAGTGGAAAACTTTTCCTCATAGTCAACTACCTCTACCTACGAGAAATATTTGGCCATAAATCTAGACTTGTATTTCTCGATGCTCTAATTAGTTGCATGCTTCAATTTTTAAATCCATTTAGAACCATTCGCTAACTTGTTCTCTAGTCTTGAAACTACCTCCCATACAATGTTCTTCATTATGGAACCATACACATCCACCATGGCATCAACCCACATTGGTTGAAAATTACTTCCTCAAATGAAGAAGGCTCTAACTCAATTAGTTTTGTCATGAGTTCCATGTAACCAGTGTATTTTTCTAGTGGTCTCCTCTACCTATGCAAGGATGTAGGATATGCCACATGCTCCCATGCATCCTACACCAACCTGTCAACCTCTTTGGTTCTCTTCATCCCTTCTATGGAAGAATCTGGTTAAGTGGGTGCCTCCACTCGGCCTCTTGTCTACTCCTCCACATGGGGCTGCTCCACAACATCTTGAAGCTATGCATAAGGCTCCTCCTTTGGATCTAGAAGCCCCTCCTCTGGTGGGATACTCAACTCTCATTCTATAGAGCATATCGTAGCCTTCTTCTCATCAAATTTGATATCTCTCCTCACTACCTATTATCACCAAAAAATTGATCATCTAGCCTAATTTACTAAATGGATCGAAGTACACCATGTAAGGCCAATTTTACCATAGTAAAATTGCTTTCACTGTGAGAAATTACTTTTTTTTTTTTTTCCGAGAAAAAAATCACAACTTTTTATTAAGAGACTATAAAAAGTTTTACAAGCTGATGAGGTCTTAAGCCACTTAGCTGGCTCATTTGTTTGTTGATCTGCTCTACATTTAGGAGCTGTTTCTGCTGTTTGATAAAAACCTGTACAGTCTTCCTCCCTGCTGGAGGCATATATAAACTCACATTGAACAATCAATCAAAAACTGGGGTCTCCTTCGACGAAGGAAAAACAACCCCTTACAAAAAATTTAAGTGTCTATATCCCATGAAGAAAACATAAAACAACATATATATAAGTCTGTTTGCTGTAGCTTTGCACCTGAGAAAAAATAAAGGGGCCGAGGTATGATAAGTAGAGACTGTATAAACATATAAACAAAACATATAAATCCGAGAAGACTGCTGTCAAAAATGAAATATGAGTTGTGATCATAGTGGCTATGCATAAGGGGGCTGATTTGTTCTGTATGACTGCCCCTGTCTGATCTCTTCTACTGTCCAGCTGCCCAGATCCTGTTGTAGACCAGCCTTAGAAAGCTGGTCTGCTTCCTCATTCTTATCCCTGTAAATGTGGCAGATAGAAAACTTATTAAAAGATGCCTTTAAAAAAGAAATTTCTTCAACAAGTGTCTTCAAAATCTGATTTTGACAAGATGCATTTCCATTGACCCATTTTATGACATTTAGTGAGTCCCCAAAAATCTGTATTGTGTTGATATTTCTGTGAAGAAGCCAGCATAAGAGATAGCGCAAAGCAGATAATTCAGCATAGTTATTTGTGCCTGTACCCAGCCCAACAGAAGCTTTTAAAGAGTGTTCCGGATTGATGTGTATGCACAAGCCCGCTCCAGCCCTATTGTTTTGGGAAGCCCCATCAAAAAAACCACATGGTATGCCCTCCTGTATATTGATTGGCTTTTGATTTATTTTAGGATTTTTGTCTTCAGGGGGCGGAATGGCAGAGTATATGGCAGCAATATTGATGGCAATGACGGAAGTAGGGGTGTCCTTATCTTGAAATAGACTTTTGTTTCTAGCAAGCCACACTCCCCAACAGAAAATAAGGGGCAGGTTTCTGATATTCCCCTCCGGATAGTTTTGCCACCATTTCCTCCAGGCTGCATCCAGAGGATCATGACCCCACTGAGCTTTAACCTTGAGCAGAACAGTGACCTCCTCCCATATCTTTTTTGAGACTGCACATGTTGTGAAAAGATGACTGATGGTTTCTTCTTCAGACTTACATAATGGGCATCGCCCAGGCCCAACTAGAAACCTGGCTTGTAAAATTTCCCATGTTGGGACCTTTCTTTTTAAAATGCACCAGAGAAATAGCCTGGCCTTTACTGGACATTTGAGTTTCCAAATGTTTTTTGCCCACCAATCTGGAACTCCCCATCCCTTCTTTCCCATTAAGAAAGAGTATCCATCTTTTGGGGAATATTCCCTAGATTTACTTTGTGCCCACATCAAACAATCAGGTTCATCTTTTATCCTGACATTTGAGCGTTGTAATTCTTTAATGAACACCTCCCACTCGTTCTTCCATCTGACATTTAATCCTAATTCTACATCATTCTTCCAAGCCTGTCCCCAGATAGTAGACTGGCCAACTCTCTCCACTTGATTTAAAGATGTAATACCTTTACTGTCAAGGTGCCTAAGAAGCCCTGGTGATAAGGCAAAAGCTTCATTGCATCCTACCCAGGGATCTCTGCCAATCCTGATCTGTCTTCCATCTCCCACTTTCCAAGCTAATCCTTGCTCGATCACTGAAAAGGCTTCCACCGAGGCCTTCCAGATGGCTGAAATATTCTTTAGCTTCTTATTTTGACTCCGGATCCAATCTTCCAAAGGGACTTGGTCGATGTACTTCCTTTTCACCACCCTTGTCCATAGATTTTCCATAGTTATTAGCCTCCATCCTGATTTGGCTGCTAATGAGAGGCTGAACTCAGGGAGTCTTTTAATTCCCCATCCTCCCCATTCTTTTGGTCTGGCCACTTTGTCCCAGGCTACCCAGGGTAACACTGAGGACTCCTTTGATCCTGCCCATAGAAATCTGCAACAAATTCTTCTGATTTTCTCCATCACTCCTTTGGGGATCCAAGTCAAATCAGCCCAGTATACTGGGATGGCTAACAGGACTGATTTAATAAGAGTCAATCTGCCAGCTCTGGATAGCCATCTGAAGCTCCAGTGTGAAATTCTGGCTTCTATCTTTGCAATGAGCCAATTCCAATCCTCTTTTTTATATGCTGCTGGCTTTAACCAAAAACCCAGGTATTTGAAGGGGGAGTCCAGGGGCTGTATGGGGAAAGGGAATAGATTAGCCATTCTATTCCTTTCTCTTCTTTCAAAATCTGCCACACATGCTTGGGATTTCCTAGAGTTTATCTGCATTCCAGTTGCTTTCAGAAATAGATCGAAAATGCATTTTAACTCCTTTAGTTCACTGAAAGATCCATTGGTGAAAATCAAAATATCATCAACAAAAAGAAGATGAGTGATGAAAAGATTGATTGCTACCTCAATACCCTTTACCTTCTCCTCTCTTCTGGCTTTGTGAATCAATCTACTTAGCCCTTCTGCCACGAGAAGAAACAGGAGAGGGGATAATGGACATCCTTGCCTGAGGCCTCTCTGGCTGTTAAAAAATGAGGAAGCTGCTCCATTAACCAGTACTGCAAAGCTAACATTTGTGATGCAACCCATGATCCAGCTTATAAAAGAATAGCTGAAACCCACATGAGTTAGCAACATCCGGAGGTAGAGCCAGCTTATCCGATCATATGCTTTGGAGAGGTCGATTTTGAGTACAACTCCCTTCTTTTTCTTCAGTCTGACACTATGAATAACCTCCTGGGCTACACCAATGGCTTCATGAATTTGTCTTCCATCCAGGAAACCAAATTGTTCCATTGATATATTTCTTGACAGGATTGGAGCAATTCTGAGAGCAATAACCTTTGCAATTATCTTGTAGATGCAATTACACAGTGATATTGGTCTGAAGTCTTCAAAACTTTCCAGATCATCCTTCTTTGGAATAAGAGCAATAAAGGTTGAATTGAAAGGTCTGTAGACTTCTCCTTTCTGTCTTGACTCTTCAACTACTTCAGTTATTTCGGATCCTATTTGATCATAAAAATGGAGAAACAGTTCTATAGTCCAGCCATCTGGGCTTGGACTTTTATCCTTGCCCATGAGCTTCATGGCTGCTTCAACCTCCTCCTTAGATACCGGAGTTGTAAGTTCTTATGCTTCATCTTCCTCAATGAATCTAGGAAAGCATTGCGTTGTTCGAATGACTTCTGCAATGGTAGCCTCTCCCGGATCTGCAAAAATATTCTGGAAATGTCTTTTTCCTAAACCAGAAAGCTCTGGAAAGGAACTGACTTCCCTCCCTTCTTCATCTTTAAGGCGCCAAATAGTATTTGCAGATTTCCTTCCTTTTGCAAAGTTATGGAAAAACCTAGTGTTCTCATCCCCAGATTTTAGCCAAATTGCCCTACTCTTGATCCTCCATTCTTCTTCCTTATCCAAGAGGATTTTATTTTGCTGCTTCTCCAAATGAAGGATTCTGTCCTTTGAGGCCTGCGAGGAGTATCCATCTGCCTCCATACTTTCCATCTGCTTCAGCTCCTCCCTAATTCTGTTCAGCTCCTCATTTTGTTTCAGTTTTCTATCCTTTGCCCAGGAGATTGTAGCTTTCTTCAATCTTTTGAGATTCTCCATGAACAAAAAACACTTATCCTCACCTGTATTGTGAACAGGGTGAATCCATGTTTCTTTAAACAGATTGCAGTAAGAGGGGTCTTGGAGCCAAGATGGATTGAACTTAAAAGGGGCAGGAGGTTTGGGAGGAGGAAAAGTAATGTCCAAAAAAACAGGGAAGTGATCCGAATTCCCTATTTCCTCAACCCACTGTCTGAGCATAGGTGCTTTGGAAGATAAAGACTCAGATACCAGAAAGCGATCTAGTCTTTTGGCAATCCGATCCTCTCCTATCCTTCGGTTCCTCCAAGTGGGCTTTAGTTTGATCGGGGAAGGATCTATGAGGTTACTTTCCGATATGAGATTAAAGAAGAAATCTGAGAGGGGATCTTCTCTAGCTGATGGACCCCATGCTTCTGCCCTGCCAATGGAGAAATTTAAATCACCCCCCATAATCAACAAGGGGGATTTCAGCACAGATTTTGTCATCAAATCTTCCCAAAAGGATTCCCTGCCCTGACATGGCCCATAGATATTTACTAAGGAGATGGGGAAGGTGAAATCTGGAGAAAAAACCTCCATGCCCATAACATGTTTCATCCCCCATTGGTTGATGACCTTTACTCGCCCTTCCTTGAAACCAATAGCAAGGCCCCCCGAGTGACCAAAGGAATCTATAGCAGTAAAGTTCCAACCAGGCAAAAGGGTTTTAAGCATAGATTCAATCTCAGAAGCCTTCCCCAGGGTTTCTTGCAAAAAGATAACATCTAAATTTGAATTAAGAATCCACTCTTTCAAGGCCAGTTTTTTAGGTTTGCTGGCCAAACCTCTGCAATTCCAGGATGTCAGGATCATTTAATAACACCCTCAGGGGGATGCGCTGCTCTAAGAACCCCCGGGATAGAATATTGTTTACCATCTGCAACATCCAGTTTAGCTTTAAGTTTTGCCTTGGACATGTCCGATTTCCTACCTCTCTTGTTTTTGGAACAACTCTGAGAGGGGGGCTGTCCCAAACCACCTAAAGCCCCCGGAGTACCATGCTTCCCTCCCAAAGATCTCAGGTTGTAAGGGCAAAGGGAACGAGATGCTGGATGTGAAAGGGGGGGCCATTGATCTTCACAGTTTATATCAAGGGACGGTAAAGCCGCAGCTATAGTGTCTACATTCGGGGAAATCGATACATGTTCCATATTTTCTACATTATTATTTTCTTGCATTTGACAATTTGGAGACGAAACATGCAATGGAACAGAAACATGCTCAGGAGAGTTAAGAGAAGAAATAGGGGTCCCTGAGCACATACCCTTTTCATCTTCGTCGCGAGGGGTTTGATTTGCAGTAGCTTCCTTGACGATCTCTTCCACAGCTTCCGCTTCTTTAGCAATTTCCTCCACAGCTACCGCCGGATGATTGTCATTTGCCTGAGCATCCTCTTGAATTTGTACAGCTTCAACCAAGGGATCCTTTAGAGTCTCCTCTGTCTCCATTTCCTCTGTTCCTTGCGTCTCCGGATTTTCGTGCTCCTTGGGCATCTGATCAGTGGTTGGAACATTTTCTCTGTAAACTGTAGTCCTCCGAAAGCGTCTCCTTCTTCTAAGCTGAGGACAGTCTTTTGCCAAGTGCCCATACTCATGGCAGCGATGGCACCTGAACGGCAAGTATTCGTAGTCTAATATCTGCTCGAACACGTAGTCTTTGTATTGTAGATTGATTTTTTGTGCCAGACCTCTGCTCGGGTTGAGGAGAACCAGTATACGAGCCATCGCTCTGTTTTTCGTCTCCAGGAAGGTCATATCTGCTTCCAAATAAACCCCCAGCCTATTCCCAATTGATTTGAACACGGCTTCTGTCCAAAGGAAAGATGGTAAACCCGGAGCTCTCACCCACACAGGGAACTCATCCGTTCTCTCCTTGATTGCATCAAAAAGGGGGGTCCATTTCTTTAGCAAAACAGGAATGTTCCCAATGTGCCAATTTCGATGGAAAACCCAATCTGCCGATTCTTTGTCTAAAAAGCTGAGCTTAAACCATCCTTTCGCTAAACATTGGGCTTCAAACTGTAATGGTCTATCAGATGCGAAACAATTCTCACCCCATACTTGAAGAAATTCAGAAGTGTATTTCTTACCTCTAGCTCTACCGACCAGGGTACAATCTGCAACAGCTAGGGTTTCTTCGATAGAAACCTCCATCCCAAGGACCAAATTGCCTTCAATCTCCTGAGATCCAATGGGTCTTTGCGGTTTCCTTTTCGCACCTTTGTTTCTTAACTCTTCCACCGGTGATCTAATTCCCCTGCGACCATCAGTCCGTTCTGGGTTTGTCTGCGCTATGCCCACATGAGGTTCTGTCTCCGGCTGTGACGGAATCTGGCCCGAAAAACCAGCGTCGAGGTTCCCTGGGGGTAAAAGACCAATCGCCAATCCATCGGAGCCTTCCCGCTCCCCAACTGAAAGATCACCGAGACCACTTGCTGAAACTCCTTTTAGATAGGGGGATTCTCTTGGCAGAGATACCCTAGAAAGCGTGGGGAAACCCCCTGGGACCCTTGATTGACCAGAGCCTGCAGAAAGCCCTAGATGGGTTATATCTTCAAAACCCTTAGAAGGCGCAAACCGGGTTGTCGCTGCTTTGCCCTTTGGATCAGTGGACAACCCTTCCTCATTTGCCCCACTCGCCACAAATTCTCTTCCCACCTGCTTGGGGACGGCCGATAAACAGGTGTTGTAAACCTCACTGCCCGTATCCTTGTCTTGAAACAGAAACAATGGAATTTCCGCCTGAGATAATGACTCCAACCTTGACAGTTCGTAAGCCCCAAAATAGTGTTCCACGTTCTGAGCGGTGGTATCCTTCCCCCACATAGAGAGGATGTCTTCCAGTTCTGGGTCCAGGTCTACAAGTTCGGCGGGATTAACCATGGTTACGGGCCGTTCCAAGGTATAAACGACAGCCAACAGTCAATGGGGAGAACCTTACGCGGTTTCTTGTGGAAAAAACGGAAAAGGGCGGATAAAAACTGAAAGCAGCTGTAATAGGTAAATCATAAAAAACAAAACAGGCACCAAGACAACAGTTCACCTCCACCTGCCAGTCGCCTGGGCAGAGATAGACCCCTGCGCCGGCAGCTGTTCCTGGAACCTGACCTGTTCTACCTAACCGTGGCCTGTGCGAGGTTCCGCCCTGTGCCCTGGTTTCGAAACCCTAACCAGCTCCATCCTTCCGCAAAAATCATCAACTCGATGACTGTGAGAAATTACTTAATAAACCACATTTCTTAAATTAATTTGTAATTAAACCCATATGAATAATTAAATAAATCAATATTTATTTAATTATCTTCTAGGAATAATTAATTAAACCATTGTTTAATTAATATTCCTTGTCATATTTGACCCAGTTATGAAAAATCAAGAGATAAATTATTAATTATCTTATTTTTCTCTAGGAATAATTAATTAATCACTAATTAATTATTATTCCTTAGCAAATTTGACTAAATCCCTCAAGAATAATTAAATAAATCATTATTTGTTTATTATTCCTTAACCAATTTCTTGAGATGATAAATAAATCATTTATTTATTTATTATTTCTAAATAAAAGTTTAAATACTTTTTCCCTCCTAACCAAATATAATAAAATATTCCAAGTGGTTATTCCAAGAATGGGGTTAATAATATTTTATTATTGCTCATTATTCGAGGATAACTCAATATTTTGTTATAAATAGAAGGGTTTTCCATTCATTATTCACTTTTGATTATTTTCATTGTTGCACTCATTGTTGTAACTCTTATTATTATCATTATCGCACACCATTTTTCTTCCATTTGAGTTCCCATTGAGCTCAAACATTTTATTTGTTGGGTTTACACATTATAGAGGAGAGAGACTCTACACAAGCTGAAGACGTTTGAGGATAGCCAAGAACCCATCCCATAGAGGGGGACTGGTAACATTTATTTGTTCCCTTCACAGGTGTTATAATAAAATCTATTATTTGTATATCTAGTTTCCATTGGATTATTGGAGTTATTACTATTTCATTTTGTTGTTTAACTATGATTGTGGCATAGATTGGGACTTTGGCAAGTTTTGTTTCTATCAGTTGTTGCAGATCTATAATGTTTAGCAGCCATTTATATTGTTGAGATTGTTTGTCATCGACAGTATTAGTGTTTCTTTTTCTTATATATTCGAGGAGAAAATACTATAACAAAATTGGTGATTCCACTGGTTTTTTAATTCAAATCCAGAAGCCTAGGTGACCTTCAGTTTTCAGCTTAGGGTTTCTTCTTTTGGTCTCTTAATGTTGTTTACTAGCTTTCTAACCCGATATCTGTCAAATTTCTAACTTCCGGAAGTTTTCTGTTCTTTTCTGCAGGTCACAGGAACCAGCTGTGACCGAGACGACAATTTTTTCTGAGACTTGCCGACCGGGAATCAAGGAGTAGAAATAACACTTTTCTACCCAAAAAGTGCGATCTGGAGGTCCAAATTGCACCTTCCAGCCCAAAAGGTATGATCCCCTAAAATCATGTTAGTACCTGCGATTTTGAGGGTTCCGGGATTTTGTCAGATCTGTTTCTAGGTTTTTCTGAAAACCGTCTACTAGGTTGTTTGACCTCTGTCTCATCCTAGTTAGACCTTGATCTACTCTGATTTACTCGTTGAAGTGGAATTTAGTCACTTAGGGCTTCTAGTACGCTTCCACCTTTATAGGAGGAGTTTAGTTGAGTAAGAAGTATGAGTTTCTGCAACACTTTCAGCCATATTTTCCAAATCTGTACCCTTTTATCTCAGATCTTCAAAGATAGGTTGTTTCCATCCAAATTTCCATCTTAAAACCTTGTTTGGTCATTAGCCTTAGGGTCCCTTCGGTTGCCCTAGGTTTTACACCCATCTCCCTATCTTTTTGAAGGGATCTTCCTCTCTGGTTTTTTGTTACTGCACCACTTTCCAACAACCTAGTGTCATTTGATCCCAGTCACACTGACACTTAGAGCTCTTAACCGTTTTAGTGTGTTTTCAGTTGATTTCACCACCAACCAACACAATGTTTGTAAACTCAGTTTGGGTGGGGTTTAGCTAATTGATTTGTTGTTCATTTTCTGTTGTTAATTTTAGTTCATTTTTAGGATTCTTTTTTATTTTTTCAAATACGATCTGGGCTTAATTAATAAACACACTTACACACACAAACACACATTGAGCGAAGGGCACTTGGTTTACATCGCCAAGCCAAGACTTAACATAATAAATTTATCTCCCCACACAGACACAAAGGCATATAGTTGATCTCCCTTCACCATTTCTATGTTACTAGTGTCTTACCACCATTGCACCACCAAGGTGCTTGTCATGGAGACTCTTAGGCCTTCATTCCTAGTTTCTGCTTGGGCATATTACTCCTCCCTGCAGGGTTCAATTTCATAGCCCCCGATTCCCCATACCAACTCTTCTCCTAGTTCATTTGATTCTTCATCTGATTCCGAGCCTCCTTCACTACATATCGTCACCATGTCTAGACCCACAGCTAGCGTAGGAACCCAACCTAGTGTTGGCTCTAGTTCTACTCCAGTGGTCACATCTAGTGGAACTATCTGAGGAACCATTCTGGTAGCCCCCATGCCCCCTTTTATGGCTGGGTTAAGTCTCTTGGATTTTAGCCAGTTGATAAATGACCCTATACACCATGATGTTGGTTGGCTTGCTATGCTGACTAAGATTCCCTCAGACATCCTAAAGTTTGAGGGTAATTATGGAGAGGATCCTACCAATCACATCCGCTCCTTACACATGTGGTGTTCATCCAATTCCATTACCGATGACTCCATTCGTCTTCAGTTGTTCCAACGCACGCTCACTGGAGATGCTACAAAATGGTATGTAGACCAGCCCATCGCATCTCATTCCATTTTTGCGATGCTTTATAAAGCATTCCTCTCATATTTTCAGTTACCTCTCTGATACGACATTGGTATGTAGTTATTGACCTCATTTTGTCAATCCTATGCCACTCGCCTTTTTTATCATGTTCAGGAATGGCGTAGAAGGAGGAGCACATGTCATGCCTCGCCCTTTGAAGACCGTGTCTATCTTGATTGGTTTCTTAGGAGCCTTTTATCACCCATTGGTAAATATGTCGCATCCCATTTTCCTCAGACAAAGGAAGAAGCTCTCCAAACTGCTCTGAGATATGACCTAATTTATGTGAAATCCAGTTATGTCTATACCATCATTCCATACCTCCCCCATCCTAGAGGTGCCAATGCACCATGGGCATCTCACGCCACCGACGGTATCGTTGGAACCCTTTCACACCCTTCACCATAAAATTAGCAAATTTGTGGTTATCCGTAGGGGGGCACCAGTTCCTCCAACACTTATGCCCCTCCTAAGAGAAACATGTTTTTAGGGCCAGCCAATGCTCAACCTATCTACCAAACCATTTCTCCTCCCAATGCACAGTCGAGCGCTCCAACCCCTTAAGCATTAGCGCTGCAGCCTCCCATGCATCCACAACCCCAACAGCCACCACCCCCTCAGGGTCAAGTGTTTGCACAACCAAGTGCAGCCGATCCCCAAAATTCGAAGAAAAAAATAAAGGAAAGGTAACAAGGGTAAACAAGGTAATCAAGGTAATCAACCTAATGATCCCCACAGAACCAGCCTAACACCAACAACCAACAACAAGGAAGCCAACCCAATCAAAACAAGGTTATTCATACGAACAAACCTTGTGCATGTTTTGGTGTACATGGCCATTATACACATGAGTGTCCTCTCTTACCCCAGATGCGCCTAATGTGGGAAGCTCAAGTAGCTTCTAGAGGTTAACAATCGCCTAAAAATGTTGTACCATCTCAACCAGTAGTTCTTACAAATCCTTTCCCTCAACAAGGATTTTTTGCTGCTCAACCTCAATTAGGTCAAGAAACCCATCCCCCCCAACCTTCTGGTCCTAGTGGCTACCAGATACTTATGATGAATTCTGATGAGGTTAATCCCTCTGATATCAACCCGTAAACTTGGGTGCATCAATATAACAAACCATCGACTTCGTCTACCACTAAGTTCAAAACCAAAGTATCTATTGAGCCTCTTACGACACCAAATGGTCCATTACAAATCCCTCAACCTAAAGTTGAGGCAATTCCTAAGATCCCAAAGGGACCATTACATCATAACGCAGCTTCCAACTAAGCTGCCCATACATACAGTATAGTAGATGACTTGGCGCAATCACCTCTCACCATGTCGATGCTGGAGGTACTCCATTCGTGCCGTCTCAAAATAAATCTCTACTAACTTCTTTGGGTGAAGTAGATCCTTCCAACTATCATTTGATTTTCTTCCCCGTTGATACATTAGAACATCCCCCATTACCTTCATCTGTTTCTTTTCAGATACCAGTCTGAGTCCTTAATGCCATCATCTCCCAATGCATTATTGACAAAGGTGCATCCACCTGTGTGATGTTCGCTGTCATTTGGAAACAACTTAAGTCACCCGAGCTGTCCCCATCCACCATCACTTTGCGTGCTTGGGATGGACATTCCTCCCAGCCTCTTGGAATGTATCGCAAGTGTCCCGTGACTCTTGCAGGCAAGGTTGTCCATGTAGACGTTGAGGTTATTGATGCCCCTTTAGATTATAACATTCTCTTGGGTCGTAGTTACACATATCCCATGTCAGTCGTCGCATCAGTGGTTTTTCGCAAGATGTGCTTCCCGCATGAAGGGAAGATCGTTACCATCGATCAGTTGGCGTACTACAATCCGGCATCTGTGACCTCCCCAAGTCCATTATCTCATCAATGTCAGATAATAAGTCTTCAACTCCTCTCGCTGGTGTTTCGCCCAGATTCTACAAAGATTCCTCATTGTTGGGTACTTTCCCTGCTCCTCCCCCTCCCATCCGTCAGGACATTACCCTGCAAGCTAGATACCTTTCTTATTCCCCCCTCCGAGAATATTTTATGTCCCTGTCATGGCTTCGCTAATCCTTCCTAACATGACTTTGGGGATCCCAGTATGGTACATTGATCCCCCTGTGAGCATTATGCCTAGTCGGCTAAGACCTTATCATGCTTTGACCCTGATTCAATCGATCCCTACGGCCCCTGTTACTACTTCAATTCCATCACAACCTCAACAGGAACCCACTCATGTTACAAAAGCATCCAGACATGGCGGGAAAATCCAAGAGGATATAACATAAGGACAAGGCTCCCCAAGCTCCTCCAGCCCCCAAGGCCCCAAAGTCGTCACCCCTATGCACTGTGTGTAAAGTTGTTGGGCATGCCACCAATAATTGTCCTGAACTCCCTTATCTTAAACCTTTGGTTCATTAAACATTCCAAGAGTCAAATATCCATGAATTCCATGTTAACTTACTGGGCCTAGACAAGAAACTCATAACATACGCACAAATCACCCTTGTGCCTTGTGCAATCATCATGGTCACTATTCCCACTATTTCCCTTGTCTCGATGAATTTCGTGATTGCCTTGAGGCACTTCGTGAATACAAGACCACTCGTAGTAGATCACCTACTCCTCTACCCATGGATTCTGGTACCACTAGTAAACCAGAACAGGAGGACTCTAGTCCCACCATCGTGATCCCTCCCCCTGATGTCAAGATGACAGACTCCATGGGCCATGTCCTTTACTTGTCATCATCCTTGAGTTCCTCGCAGGAAAACCTTTCTGAGTTTTCTACACGTGCTTCTATCGAACCTCTTTCGACAGAATCCGAGGTCTCAACATCCATAGATCCTCCATCTACCAACTCATTGTCTACCATTCCAGATTTAAATGTGTATGTGAACCTTCTCTCTCAGGTTGATGCACCAGGTACCATCGATGTATCACATAGTCAACCTTCCTCTCATCCGCCCTTCTTCCATTCTGATGGGGACATCATGGAAGTCATGTCTACCCCTAATTACCCTTGAACTTAGGCAAGGGGGCATATCTTTTGGAGGATTTTGAAGACCATTTCCTACCTACTTCTCCCAATGCACTCTACCTCAAGAAATTTCGCTCATAGCATATCCCTTTGATTTGTGTGTCTTTATTGCTGTCATGAAGTTAGGTAGGATGCATCATCTCATCCATTGTCTTTTTCACCTTTTAGATGGATCCATCGTCCACACTGTATATCGGTCATGCCGACAGTGCGAGTCGCTTCTCCAGGAATCTAGCCTCAGCAGCCTGGGCCATTTTCACCCCCTTTCATACGTTATTCCTTTCGAACGACATGTGCATTGGATCTACCACCAATAACCAGGCCGAATATGATGCAGTGATAGGTTTGTTAGTCGATTACCTCGCTCATCGCATCCTTCATATTCATGTTCTTTTAGATTCCCTGCTACTTATCATGCAATTGAATGGTGTGTATCATGTGCATAACCAAGTCCTATTTAGAAAATATCTACAAATTAAGTTGTTGGTACGTGAATTTGAAACCATCACTTTCAGTCATGTTCCTAGAGCCCAAAATAACTATGTAGATACCATTGCAAATAACATTCTAGATTGGAATTTATCACATGTTGTTGGGATAGGGTCCCCTGGGTCAGTTTTGGGGTTAAAATAACCCAAGTTTTGATATATTTTTGTAAGTAATGTAAAGTCTCCACAATTTGTGGATGCGGAGCATGCAGATGATTAGGAGTCAAAGGGGTTTTAGCCCCTTGTTTATGTAAAGTTTGAGTCAGTTTTGAGACCCACCCATGGTCCACGAACCATGGGATTGTATGAAAAAGGCTATAAATAGGTGTGTCTTAGAGAGTCTAAGGCATGCCATGTTAGATATGGATGTAATGGGTCAATAGAAGAGAAGTAATAGCGAAGAGAAGTGGGTCAGATGGGGGAAGAAAGGCTCTGTAGCTAAGTGTGCAGAGGCCTAGGTAGAGTCCGCAGTTGAGTGTGCAGACCCCTACAGCTGAGTGCGCAGGGTAGTTTTGAATCTATAATCTGAACTGAAGATCAATAAAGAAAATTACGGAAGAATTATTGTGTATTTCTGTTTATCACCGTTCATATTATATGTTGTCAATGAATAATGTGTTTTATGAAATATTGGTTGAATGTTGCACGATCCTAATGAATAAATGTTTATGATGTACACAATGCATGTCTATGTGTTTCCACGAAGACTCTGATGCAATCTCTAATTTTTACGAATAACTTAAGTATATCTGCACGAAACCCAATTTAGGACTACTTTTTGATGTGCGTAAGTAGATAGATAGACTGTTAAAGGTATGAAAAGACTAATCATAGAACTTCGTGAAGGCTTGAAGGTTGTTTTATCTGAGTTATTGTACCAAGCTCTAAGGGCTTATCGATTTGCGCAAAGGTAGATCTAGGGCACTAAAAGGCATCACACTCGTCTCTAGATGTAGAAACTTGGTTCTTGCATCCCCCCATACTGCTTCGGGTGAAACTGCAGCCTGAACTATGCAGGTTGTTGCCGAAAGGGCCAGTAGTGTACGGATTTGTTGGTTGGCACAACTAACGCTGAACCTGGGTCAGGACCCCTTAAGCCAACACATGTATACCTCAAAAGACAACCATAAAACACAACACATGGTGAACCATTATCATCATATAAAAATGCATAATCATATTATGTATCATATAAGTGTTTGGAGCCCATAGCTCTAAATACATTAGACATGCCTATAGCATGTTACAAAATCAAAACCAAAGGGACCCACATGTCCCCATATCTAGTCACTGTCCAATGAATCTTGCGCCAAAGGCTCTTCTCCACTTGCACGAAGATCACGTATTGCTTGACCAACCATCACCATGTGCCGCATGATACCTCGCCACTCTGAGGGAAGGTTGGTGCACTCATCTATGTATCGATAATCTAACTCATGCCAACCGCACTCAGAAACTCCAATCAAGAATACCTCATACCTACAGTGTAGATCAGCAAGTAGTGCACTATCCTCTGGCCCCTGACGTGATGATGATGTTCCCTGGTCTGCAACCCCATGCATTACGTCTTGTCCTACATATCCTACCGGTTTTACCGGTCCTATCTGCATACCACATATTTTACACTCAGTAACATATACATGTGATAAAAATATGAAATGCACCAAAAACAATAGGAACTTAACACTTACTGTCTGGTCCACATGCTCACTTGGGTGGAAGTGGTAAGCCAAGATCACCCTGATAGTTCATCCTACTATAAGGATAATTGTCAATGTAGAGGGGCATCTGATCCCAATGTGTGAAAAATTCGGGTCGAAACACCCGTTCGACTCCCCCTCCTCCTCTTCGCAGTATCTTCCCCCAGCGGCGCATCCTAGGCTCCTTTGGGCCCCCATCTCAGATATGTACATGAGGATGAATGGTGGGTATATTCTCAAAGAAGAATGCACACAGCAATGTACCAAAAGCACATTCACTATTCACCTGCCTCCTGCATAGACTTAACTGTCGTTTCATCGATGACAGCATCATTTGGGCCCACCCATAATAGGTCCCAGCCAAAACACTCTCAACTAGCATCATCTACCCACCAGTGATGTGGTGGAACGCCTGGCTTCCCAAGACCCGTAGCACAATTGTGGTAACAACCTATGTCTCTAGCCTATCTAGATCACCAATCGGGATGGTCATGCCCTTCACACGCACATCCTGTGGACAATGGCACTCCACAAACTTTGTAATGTTCCTCCCACGAGGCAACATCAGATGTATGTCCCCCACCACTCCTAGGGGATGGAGTCCAGTCAAAGAATAAATATCCTATAATGTGAGCTCAATCTTGTGCCCCTACACAACAAAGACCTCCTAGCCTAGATCCCAATAGCTCACAATTCTCAATATCAAGGGCTCACCTGCCCTCATCAATGGATTCTCTACCAACTTGAGAACTTTGTAGCAAGCCAATGCCCCTCGAACCCCCTGATCCCTCTGAATCGCGGATCAAAGGGTATACAAGTCTCGCTCATGCCAATTTATTTTCATTTCTACCATGCCTGCAAAACACCACATGTCTTCTTAGTTCATAGAAGAAAACACTAGTCTACACTGATCAACCTATAGCCCCCACCAGGCCAACAGACCACCCCTCTTTTCAGACCCAAATCGTAGTTTTTTTCCTAGAAAGAGCAAGCTCGCAGGTTTTCACCTATTTCTTGTGAGCCATATCATACTTCTAGGCCAAAAAAGTGCAATGTGGCCGTGAAGAGGAGAAGGGGTCTCCCAAAGAGCTGCAGGGTGCCAAAAATTAGGAAATAAACCACTGAAATTAAAGAGATGAGTAATGTCACCTACCTGAAATTCACAGATCCTGATTTCAACTATCAGTTTGTCTGCTATGATCTCCACAAGATTTAGGGCCTCTTCCTCTTCTCCAAATTCACCACAAATCACTTAGCAAATGAATTCAAATTGGAGGGAAACGTCCTTTTATAGAAAACCCACAATTTTTTTGTTACCCATTGCAACCAAACCATAACTCAATTTGATAAATCATCAGCACCGTTGAAAATCTCTCATCAAGTACTATAATGGGTCCTTTTCAATTTTTTATGATTTAACACTTCACCCAAAAGCCATTTTTCCAAGAAAGGTCACTTCGTCACCTCTCAAAATCGAATTTCTTCATATGCAACACTTGTACTTTGGGTACCACCTTCCCTTGGTGATTTTCGTCTCGCGTCGATTGTCATGATGAGTAACCACTAGTTACTCATTCTTTCATGGTCCCCACCAGGCCTATTCTGTGTGGTAGCGTCATCGAGTCACCCTTGTTCAGAGTATTCGTGATGAGTCACCTTTGCATCCATGGAATCTATTTCACGTCCCATTATATCATGTCACAGTATTCCATCCATATTTTCATACCTTTCATCTTGTGTTGGCCATTTTGGCCTCCAGTCATACAGTTCCCCATCCCCTCCAAAGTTGATTCAGTCACTACCAGGTCAACCATGCACTTTATACTCTGACAAGGGAATTCGCGGTCCCATTTTTTCCATTGTCCCTGGTTTCATTCCATCGGTCACATTACTATTTTCCCTCGTGCCTTAGTTGAGGATCCTCATTGCCTCACCTATCGTGGGCCCTATTCTGTCGGCATTAGCTCATTTATTCTAAAAGAATGGCTTAGAGGGTGATGTATCTTGGTTCCAACTTCCACTCTTGTTCGGTGTATCGGATCAAGGAAAGGAACTCATTATTGCCCTTTGACTTGGTTGTTTCATGCTCCTCATTCATACACTTGATGGTCTAGTGATGTAGCAGATTGTACCAGCGATTTCTGGGTGTGTGTGAGATGTTTCAGCCCTCATGAGGGGGTGACCCTTTAGGTAGCCCCCCACATGCCTGGATGCCTTCATATTATGCTACAGCCTCAGATGTAGTTCCGTAGATTTGATGGGTTCGGTTCCTACTGATCGCAGTGTTCATAGCATGCACGTCTCCTTCAGATGATCCATTTAGTTTTGTAGATCCCTTCCTTGTTCAACAGGGATTCTTCGGTTGTTCTACCCTCCCTCCCACCCATTTTTTCTTAGGGAATGGCCATTATATCTCATGTACTCATATGATATTGTATTTAGTCCTAGCTCATGTTTTTTCCAGGTGAATTATGTATATGGGACACATTGTATTATTTTCTGGCTCAGTTATGCTAGCATGTCTTGTACCATTCAACATGTACTTCATTGCTCAGTTTTATGTTTCTCGGCGCATCATTATTTTTGTAATAAGTTATCTCGGTGGGTATAGGTATGCCTCCCCCACCTCACTGAGCTCCGGCACCATAGCATAAAAGGATACTTGCATTGGTCTCGCCCCCTCTGTCCCTGTCCTCTTTCGCTTTAGCTCTATTGGTCTGTCTCCCTCTCTCCCTCTCTGACTCCACTTTGTTGTCTAGTGATTGTGTCTTTACAATGTACTTTGGTCATACATTTTTCTCCTAACACTCATACGTTGGGGGACAATCTATTATCACCAAAAAATTGATCATCTAGCCTAATTTACTAGATGGATCGAAGTACACCATGTAAGGCCAATTTTACCATAGTAAAATTGTTTTTACTGTGAAAAATTACTTAATAAACCACATTTATTAAAGTAATTTATAATTAAACCCATGAACAATAATTAAATAAATCACTATTTATTTAATTATCTTCTAGGAATAATTAATTAAACCATTGTTTATTTAATATTCCTTGTCATATTTGATCGAGTCATGAAAAATCAACAGATAAATCATTAATTATCTTATTTTTCTCTAGGAATAATTAATTAAGCACTAATTAATTATTATTCCTTCTCAAATTTGACTAAATCGCTCAGTAATAATTAAAAAAATAATTATTTGTTTAGTATTATTTAACCAATTTCTTGAGATGATAAATAAATCATTTATTTATTTATTATAAATAAAAGTTTAAATACTTTTTCCCTCCTAACCAAATGTAATAAAATATTCCAATTGGTTATTCCAATAATGGGGTTAATAATATTTTATTATTGCTCATTATTCGAGGATAACTCAATATTTTGGTATAAATAAAAGGGTTTTCCATTCATTATTCACTTTTGATTATTTTCATTGTTGCACTCACTATTGTAACTCTGATTATTATCACTGTCGCACACCATTTTTCTTCCATTTGAGTTCCCATTGAGCTCAAACATTTTATTTGTTCGGTTTACACATTATAGAGGAGAGAGACTCTACACAAGCTGAAGACATTTGAGGATAACCAAGAACCCATCCCATAGAGGGCGGCTGGTAACATTTATTTGTTCCCTTCACAGGTGTTATAAGAAAATATATTCTTTGTATATCTAGTTTCCATTGGATTATTGGAGTTAATACTATTTCATTTTGTTGTTTAACTATGATTGTGGCATAGATCAGGACTTTGGAAGGTTTTGTTTCTACCAGTTGCTGCAGATCTACAATGTTTAGTAGGCATTTATATTGTTGAGACAATTTGTCATCCACAACCTTAAGTATTTCCTTTCCGTATATATTCGAGGAGAAAATACTATAACACTACTGTCACCCTGAGTGAGGGAAAATACACCCTATAGTTATGTGGAGTCTCTGTGTATCCTACAAAGACCCCCATCTCAACTGTAGGCTCCAATTTCTTCCTGATATCCTTGAAGACATGAAAAGTCACAGTAGCTCCAAAAATTCAAAAATGAGATACATTTGTTTTTCTCGAGGAGAAAGCTTCTTTGGGTCTAATCATGCCAAGTATTCTGTGAAGGCTTCTATTATGAAAATAAGATGCGATGTAACATGCTTATTCCCATAGATGTAATGGAATCCCTTAATCATGCAACATGGCTCTTGCTTCTTCCACTATGATTATGTTCTTCCTTTTAGCCACCCCATTTTGTTGTGGGTTATGGGGTCCTATCAATTCTCTTCTAATACATTCCTTGGCACAAAATTCATTGAAGGTGTTAGAAACAAATTCTCCTCCATTGTCACTTCTCAGGGCTTTCAATTTCTTAACAGACTCCTTTTCAACCAATGCTTTGAATTCAACAAATTTGGAAAAAACTTCATCCTTTTTCCTCATGAAGAAAATCCAACATTTTCTAGAAAAGTCATAAAAAAAAGTACAAAATACCTATGTTTTTTTGTAGAGGCTATAGAAAATGGTCCACATACATTAGATTGGACTCACTCCAAGATTGCTCCAACTCTACTATCTCAAACATAGAAGGTGTATTTGACATAGTTCCCCATTGTGCATCCCTTGCATACATCATGTTGGTAAAGGATGCTTTTCGGGAGACTGGTGGTAATTTGTTGCATTATTTTTAAGGCCTCATGGTGTAAGTGTCCCATGTGCATGTGCCAAAGTTCCCCGACATCTTGACTCCGTACATTTTCCGCCTTGTTACTCAGTGTAGAAAAATCTCCCGCCTCAATTTTGTAGATAATTTTCACTCTAACTCCAATTTGGTTCACTTGCCTGGTAGCTACATGTCTCAAAAAGGCTTTCCCCTTACTGGAAACAACAACATAGCCTCTATCCTCCAATAAATCTACAGAGATCAAATTATTCTTTAGCCTGGGTACATACATAACAACTTTCATATTAAGATGGGAGCTTGACTCCCTCTTAAAGGTTATAGTTTCAATTCCTTTGGTATTGTACCTCCCATCATCCCCAAATTCTATATGCATTTGGAGATCCTTCTCCCCTAGGCTACTGAAGAATTATTTGCATCATGTCATATGGAACAAGGCACCTGAATCTAGGTATCACACACTCCCCATTATAGTGATGGCCATGCATGCAATTAGAGTGAAGTCTAATTCGAATTTTGAGGCAAGTGCTTCACATTCTACTCCTACTAAAGGCTTCTTGTTAGACTTCTCGTGTAGACACTTTTTTGCATAG
The DNA here is from genome assembly GCA_031772625.1 of Pinus tabuliformis. Classification (NCBI taxonomy): domain Eukaryota; kingdom Viridiplantae; phylum Streptophyta; class Pinopsida; order Pinales; family Pinaceae; genus Pinus; species Pinus tabuliformis. The sequence continues at coordinate 441,205,557 of CM062816.1, forward strand.
TGCCCATGTTCGTGGTAGTGAAAACATTTTATCTTGCTTAGGTCCTTCTTCTTGTCATTGTTCTAGCTAGACTCTGGCTTGCTTTGGGCCTTCTTGCCCTTAGCTTTCTTTCCCTTCCCAACCAAGGCAAAATTATCTTCCTCCTTGGCTTTGGATGTTACTCCATCTCTAGTGTTCCTTTGAATTTCTTCCTGCACCAAATAGGACCAAAGTCTCTGCCAATTTGGAAATTTTTCCCTTCTATTTACAGAGTCCTGGTAGTTGTGCCAGTATTTCGGAAGGCCTAGGAGAGCTAGGCTCACTAGCTCAGAGGATGACACATTTTCTCCTACTCCTCCAAATTCATCTCGAACCTGAGTGAATCTAGAGAGGTAATTTGGAATGGTTTCATTTTTCTCCAATGAGATGTTTCTATGCTTTTCCCTCAATGCCAATTGTGCAACATCATTATTATTTTTGAATAACTTAGTGATGGTCTTCCACATAGAAAATGGAGTTTCCTTGCCATGTAAATTCGAGACTATGTGGTCTCTCACACCCTCTAGGATGATCCTCTAGGATCTTTCAGTATCCTTATTCCACTGGGCTAATTGTTGTGCTTCTGATGTTGTTGGTTTTGGAATGTCAGTTTTGGTGTATTGCAACACTCCATTGTCATCGAATACAACTTCCATCATCTACATCAAAGCTATGAAATTCGAGGTTCCCTCCAGGGCATAGTCTAATCATTGAAAGACTTTTTCCCGCACAGAAGAAAACTACTTCACTGAATCTGCAAATCGAAATTTCTAAGGGAGAAGATCTATTGATTAGTTTCTATTGTGATTTCAAGCTTTGATACCATGTAGAAATTAATAGAAATTTTCTACCACTGATGAACTCAAACTGAAAATAAGAGATTACGAATTTCCTATACAATTATGCAGAATGGATATCACAATTTAGAAACACATGCAATGACGTGCAACCATCAAAATCATAAGAACACAATGATTTATAGGGGAACCCAATTGGGAAAAACCCCTCTGCTTCTTTTCATTAATCATATGAGAATGGAAAACTATTACAATGTCTTGCTTTAACTTTGAACCACATCATGCACTATAAACTTGTTCTCTTGTTGATTGTCCTAGTTTGGCCAACACTTAGCCAATTCAAGCCTCCATCTTCTTCATATTTCCTTGAGAAATTTAGGAGAAATTGAGCTCCTAAATAATAGGGGAATTCCCTATTTCCTTGTGCAATTCCAAAGGAATATATCATTTGCTTAATTTCCAAGCCCGTACATTCAACTAGTATACAATTGATGATTACAATGTGCATTTTCCTCCACTCTAGTTAGGCAATTCAAATTCCATGTGTGGCTGGGATATTTTTAGTTGATTGACTAGTTTAGCTGAGAGATCGATGAGTTAAGAATAGTTCTACTACTCAACTGACCTTCAACTAACTCAATTAATGACTTGAGCTCAGTTAACTAAGTTCAGCTAAAAATGATTGAACTAGATTACTAAATTTTAGAAATCACTACATGAAACTCTACTCCAAGCCTACAAACTTGAATTTTCTAATATAACTAAGTGACAAGGCAATGTCACTCAAGCTAACTGCAATCCAAGTCATCCTACTGATGTGGAAAACTGAATTGCTTAATTTGACTAAGCCATAAATTAAATTGAACCTTTCTTACTATAATTTCTAACAAATTCAGTTTCTAAATATTTTATCAAAACCTCTATACCTAGCCATAGAAGTAAATGAATTGCAATCCCATAAATGGTTCTTTGTAAAATCCATTTTCAATGAAAAGTGAAAAAAAAGCATCCAAAGATTGAATCAATTCATAATAACATATATAAAAATATGAAAATTTGATCACTAGTAAACAGAAAAGTGAACATTTTGATATTTAAGAAAACTTACATTATGTAAAAGCATGTCATTATTGTTTAACTATCAATTGTTTTCAGAGTTGTCGACTTCTTGAATCAATTTCTTTAAATTTTCATATATGTAATGTTCCTGCTCTCTTTTCTTTGCATCAGAAATTAAATCAAGTCTCTAAATGAAATAAAATAAGCATTGTTCATGAAATACATGTCTCCTTTTGTTAGATTTTCACACTGCTCTATGCAATGTCAATTAATTTAGCTCAATTCAATTCTTCAATTAGCAGTATTTCATCAAAAATTAGTATTTCTAATATTTCTAATCAATATTAATTGAATATAGAATAGTAAATACAATGACAAAGGAGACAATCAACACATCAACACGAGACGCCAGGTTTGGTCAAAGACCAGGGAAAAACCTGCTATGAGGAAAAACTTTTGTAATTATTCTTCTATTAGTTTGCCCTAAAATGTTCAACAAAGAATACAATGAGCCCAATACAAAATCATCCAACAAAGATATCCCAACAATATTAGAAATATGTTCCCATCATTAATTTAGATCAAAGTAAACTTGCCTTCAGTCAATTGTGGTCAACTATCAAATCTTAGTTCAGAATCCCAACTGCACATAGGAGGAGTTGTGCATGCGATCGAGACCTTCCAACTGCTCCCTTGAACCTACTATCCAATGTTTGTGACCTAAAATTGCTTTTTACAAGCCTACGGTTGTGACCCAAAAACCCTAGAACACATGTGAGCTTCAGACCTTGTAGCCTCACAATTGTGCAAACTTTTTTGTCGACCCAACCTCAAAATTGTGCAAAACAATATGAAGAAGAGAAGATTATGCTTGGTGATCTCCAAATGAGATTGAGGTCACTTGTATGTATAGGCTTCCAAAGCGGACCAATTTCCTGTTAGGGTTGACCTATCCAAATGTGCACATGTGCGATTTTCTTCACAAGTGCACTTTCCCTTTTCCAAATTGAGCGTTTCAATAGTCAAAATTGGTCCTGACTCGAAAAGAGGAATCTTGTCCCATGGTTGGAATTTGTCTCTGAGTTGCTAAAAATTAACACTCTCTCTCAGCTAGGGAGAAATTCCAACCGCATCATGTAATCATCGCAAGTACCCTGTCATCATATCATGTACCATCTCTGCTTGACTCTATCTACTGAAACATTCTTGAATCTAAAGAAGAAGAATTATAGGGGAGATTTAGCTACCAGCCTCTATCCATAGGGAGCCCAATGCAACCACCTAAGAAATACTACTAGTAGGGAGCCAATGCTACAACCTAGGAAAATCTACCAGTGGGGAGCTAATGCTACAACTTGAGAAACTTTGCCAACTAGGAGAAAATGCTACAACTCCAGAAACTATGCCAGTGGGGAGCCAATTCTACAACCCGTGAAACTTTGCAAGCAGGGAGCCAATACTACAACTCAGGAAACTCTGCTAGTGAGGAGCCAATGTTATAACCCAGGAACGTCTTCCAATATTCTCAATATGACCCTGAAGAGTCAAGTGGTAAAACACCCGAATCCCTAGCTTGAGCGGGATGCAACTTACCATAAATAGTAAGGATCGCGCCTAACTCAAGCAACGAGCACCCATTGGCCAGATGGGTGGGAAAGACAAATGCGAATTGGGGTATACTTTTATAGTCCAAGATAGGGGAGCAACATCTTTGACCCTATGTGTAACTTGAATATTTGTCTAATTGTCTTCGCATTCAAAGGTATTCTCTTCATTCGTAGCATAATTGTTCTTGTTTGTGAATCAAAAAATTCCGTGCACAAATGAACAATTTCCCTGAAATCGAAAAATGTTGGCACACATGCAGCATTCACTAATCCACTAGTCCAAATATTCTTATTGTTCTTCTCTCCCCTTGGAAGATTAGCAGAACACTCATATGCAATCATCCAGTGGAAGTTCTCATCGACAACACCAAGTAAATAAAAGGTATCAGCGCAAATAGCTTCTTTGATTTTTTTCTAACCATATTTGTTTCGTACCTAAAAAGACCTTCTAAATCAATAATGTTCTCAACATTATTGAACTACACAATTTTTTTTCAATTTTGTATATATTCACTCGACCTTACTTTTGCAAATGCAAAATCAGGTCCGACTATTGCAACTATAAAATATGTTACAAAGAAAATTTGTTAATAAAAAATAATTGAATATACCAAAGCTAACATTTATGAAAAATGAGTGCAAATATACCTCGAAACTACAAAACCATCTCATCCATTTATTACGCATCTCATTTCTCTGTGACTATAAATTATTTACAATAATGGCAACTAGCTCATAGATTGTCGATAATAATTATCGTTATTTTGAATTATGAAAAAACTAACACAAATATTTGAAAAAGTTGAGAGACTCATGTAGTTTAACCAATTATTGTGAATTGCTTCGCTATTTTATCTGTTAACCTAAATAAATGCTGCTTCAAAAATTAATGCCATTTTTTTCAAAAGTTCATAAACACACGAGAAAAGCATCACAAAAAATGGGTATATGCAGAGAAGATATGCAAACTAGTCGGTATGTACAGAGAAAGGAAGATGCAAAAAGGACAACAACACTCCCGAGAATTTGCAAGTTATGCACACCATTCGTGCATTTTCTCCTATTTTCTACAATTGTGCAATTACTAATTAGCTTGAGCTATAATAATACAATTAACAAATCTGAAATTGTTATGGCATTTTAATAGTTAAATTAGTTACCTATTCATTTTGTACTCTACATAACAACGAATAAGAAAAAAAAAATCTACAGCCTATCGTTGCAGCCTTACAATCATGTTTTTGATGTCAAGTGTATTAATGTCACTGTGTTTTTTACTTAGTTGTGTTTCATCAACAATTTCAATAGCATGTGAAATGTGTTTTTGTTGTAATATTTCTTTGAGAGGCATAACATGAAATATCATTCTGTCTTTCTTGAATCTACGAAATTTAGACACAATAGCCAAAGTGTCAGTAGACCATATGCATATAGTTATGTTCAAGATATATCATAAAATTCTTAAACAAAAATACCACCGTCTATCTTCCCTTTTTCATATGGCATTGCTAATTGTATGATGTATCCTTGCCAATCTATTATTATAGGAAACCACTTAATTGCATCTTTGTACATGTATTTTTCCATACAGTTTAATGCAAATTAATCATTATGCATCATTGGATTGCAAAAAGTTTGTGTAATTATGCATCATAAACAACAAACGTCACACTCATTCCTCATCAATTGGCATATTGTTTCAAAACAACTTTCATCGTAAATACTTCTAAACTTGGAAAATATCTTAACCATATGTTTGCCTATTCTTTTTTCTATTTGCATCCATCCATGTCTTGTTTCTTCACATCTTGTTATATTTATTATATATTTATGATAAATTCATATTGAATTTTTTTTCTTGCACAGAAGCGGTTCATTGATACTTTAGTAAATAGATACAATTGATTTGTGTAAAAATCTTCTCTATGAACAAGATATAAAGTCACAAAATAAATAAACCACAACGTACCTACTATGGATATCATAAAATCTGTATCTGTTTTCAAAAACATATATTGTGTACAATTCTTATGCTAACAAGAAAAACGCACAATTCTTAAAACAGAGTTTCGATTCCAACAACTAGAATAAAACCATTTGGAACAAACCTCCCCTCACCTAGAACTATGAAATATACCAATATGCATTGGCAACATACATCCCCATAAAAAAACAAAAACAAAAAAGCTATGATCAACAGTTGGCCAATGCAACTACCAACACAATACGTGATAAAATTATGCCACAAGAGCTCTATAAAACTTAGAACATTTGATTTATGATTCTTAGGTGAATGAGAAAAACACAGTGACACATTACTTATTATTATTATTATTATTATGTCACAGAAGCTTCATAAAACTTAGACCCTTTTATTTATGATTTATGCCAAAAAACTACTATGCAGAATAACAAGTGCAATTTTCTATGGAAAAGTTACGTACTTCTACATTCACTTTCCCTTCCACACAATTCTCCCGCACACTTTCCTTTTGCATAATACTGATTTTTAAAAAACAGAAGCCACTTAACATCAATAATTTGATATAATGTATCACGCGATTTTATATTTATTTAACTTCATATATTTTTACGTCACACACAAAATAGTTACATGTGGTTGTTATACATGGAAATGAGAAATATAGAGCTAGACAACATTAAGAATGCATGCCACTACTAGTAGAGTAACCTTATAGCACATACCTAGAAAAGAAATTGCATAGAGCTCTGAATCTATGCAAAATAGAGGATTTTTGTAGGACACCAAAGCAAAGATGAACACACCTTCGGCTTTCAATTGTGTCTTAATGGCATTTCTAAATATCGTATGAAACACAAACATAGATTAGAGATGTCCTCCGGGCTCAATTAAAAATTGAAAATTTATTTTTCAACATATTATTAATCTGGAAAATAGCTAACGTTCAATCGACCACGATTTTTGCTTCTCGCAGAGAGAAACTTGTTCCCACATGCATTTTCCAATAGTTGTATAGAAATGGAGCTCCTTTACACACTAGGAAAAAGGATTTTGTTGGATAGTTTTTAAACCCTTTCTCATTTATAACTTTTGTAGATGTATCTATATGCAAAAATAGTTGTCGAAGCTAAGGAAAAAGTTCTTACTATTCGCAATGAAAAATGTGCCAAACATAGAGTATGTTCGGAAAAAATGAAAGGCACATTTTTTTATTTGCATAATTTAGCACAAGGAGAAAAAGGATAACCACACTGTTGAAAATGCAAAATGAAAAATTGATATGTTAGTGGGCAAAGCAACAAAAAATGAAAAATTTACGATTACATTTTTAATAGCCCTTATGTTTTGTTGTGTGGAGATTTTACTATTTGGAGTACATAGTATGCGCAGGAAAGAAGTTGCGTAGAGCTTTGATTTTAAAGCTATGAATCTTTGCAAAAGACCAGATATCTGCAAAAGAACACAAAGATTAATATTTTTAATTTCCATTGTGTGGAGTGGTGCATAAGGTATTGTTAAACTGTTAATGTTAATCTATGAGATTTTTGTTCATAATGGATTTGCTGTGAAACAGGACACATATGAATTTGTATTATATTGAAAGAATATGTTTTTTCTATATTGGGTTGTTGAATCGTTATATAGATAAATTTTTATCTATTTTTGTAATCGCCTCAATGGATTTAATGCAATATTGACAGCAAATGTAGCTTCCACTATGCCAAAAGCTATATGCAAACAAAATCAATTAATTAGCGGAAATTTCCATTCAGAAATTAGGTCAAATATCATAAATCTATCATTCTATTGCTTTTCATATAGAATTACGATATGTCCCTAGATAGATCGTTATCTAGATAAACTGTTATCTAGATTTTTAATCATCCTCACCGTTATCTAGACACACTATTATCTAGATATTTTATTGCCTCAATGCCTTCAATACGATATTGACAGCGTACAACCAGGGGAAGTGACAATAAGAAATTTAATGCAATCTATATCCAAATACGAATGAATTACCATAATTTATATAATAATAATAATAATAATATAATTGAATTGAAATAAAACAACCAACGTTATTTCTTCATCATAGTTTAATCGTCCTCATCATTATCTAGATGCGTTGTTATCTAGTCTAGATTTTTAATTGTCCCAACTCCTTCAACGCAATATTGATGGTGAACAGTCAGCAAAACTTATGGTAAGAAATGTCACGCAATATGTATCCAAATACGAAACAACTACCATAATTTCTATAATAATCACAATTGAATTGAAACAAAAAAATCGGTGTTATTCTTGAATCAATTGTTATAAATTTGAGAAATTTCACGTGTTAGTTATCCTTTTTGAATTGAATTAAAAAATATTTCACGTAATTTCCACACATAAGTGTACTGTTATTGATTTGCAAGTACTAATGATAAATCTTGTGTAATAATTATCTACCAAAAATGGCAAGTCCTGTGAATATGCTAAAGCTATAAAAGTACAGCATATAGAACAAACCCAACAAAAGAACCAAGTAAGGCAACAGTCGCACCAACAATAGTTAATGTCATGCTATTGATTCGGAGAAGAGTTAAAGGAATATATACAATGAACAATACCTTATATTGTTTTTCGATGTGCTATAATCAAAATGCACCTGAACACTCTGAAGAGAAGCCCTATGATTATCAGGATCCCCTGCTTGATCACAATGTTCTGTGATGAAAATATGGGAATATGACGCAGTGCCAATGAACCAGAAATAATGCACTTTCCATTAATGGTAATATCATATCCCCATCTCCTCAGCACATAAAATTATAATCGACAAAATGCAACAAAAAAAAAAAATCAATGATCCATCGTATTGATTGAATGCAAGTAAGTTTTACGAAGTGCAATCTTATTAATGATTTGACTCATAATTTTCTGTGCTATAAATATGGGAAAATGATGCACTACCAAAGCACCGGATTTCTTATTAGACGAAAAAATGAACACTTATTAATAATGACATCATATGCCCACATCCTCAACACATAACATTATAATTGACAAAATGAAAAATTTGGTCAATGATCCACCAACAAAATGAAAAATTTGGCCAATGATCCAACGCATTATTGAATGCAAGTAAGATTCACGAAATCAATGTTATTAATTATGAATAGTTTCTATGTTATTTAGAATGAAATAGTAATGTTTCTTATTTCATGTTTATTAGACTTTGTTGATCAATTGATTAAAGGTTGTTCTCTCCGCATAGTGAAAGATTTGTTTATGGCTATCTTTGTGTAAATAGGCATATATGTGGAACTGCAGAGGAAATCCATTCTATAGAAGAAACTTTCAATCTTTCACTCTGCAAAATCATAGACCTTCCGCATAATTCATACACACTTCCACTCATAAACAAGTTTTTTTAATCGCAAAATTTACAAAAAATACTTTTAATTCTAAACATTACTAAATAATTTACTAAACATTGTACTGACTACGTGAAAAAACTTCACAAAATGAAATCTTTCCAAATCTTTAATCACAGAAAATGCAAAATGAAAAATCATTACCTAAATAAGATTTGTAGATATGTATTAAGAAAATGTGAAATGTCATTACACTACAAATTAAAGTTATAAGTTCCCTTTGCACCCTCATTCTCTTACACATATCTAAATCTGCAAAAGATTTAAATCTCAATGTAGCTAAATCTGTAAAAGTTTTAAATGAAATATAATTTGAAATTAATCTATCGTCTACGCCCACATTCTCACGTACATTATCCATCCTCCGCATAGTAAACACTTTGCACACGGAAAGCTTCACAAAAGGAAATAGAATAATACTAATTCTAAATTTATTCTTAGTAAAATTGATTACGTATTGATGGCATAAATCTCCTTCTGCACCTTTGTTTTCTTTCTCATACATCATTCTTAGCACCTCCTTGGGACAATGAACATTTACACTATGTGGAATCTAGGCCAGTATTAATGGAAAAGACAAAGACTCAAAATTAAGGAAAGTTACGTCGATGATATATTTACATTTCTAGAGAAACCTTGCAAACCTATAATGATTACAACCGTAATTTGACAAGTTTATTGGCAACTGTAACACAAATTGAAATCTATGGAACATGATTTTGGAGTTGTAGAACAAGAGTTCACTACATATTTAGCTAGAATAGCCGATGATTTGGAATTTCTCATCGATTTGGTCTTGAAGCATAGTAAAATTATTAAATTAGAAGCACGGGTCCATTTCGACCTTCTAAATCAGAAATGGCAATAATAGAATTGAAGATGGAGCGATTGCAATTGGAAAACAAAATGTTCATCTAGATATTTTGGCCCAAACAAAGAACATCAACGTTGAAGAGGACACCAATGAAAGAGATGATGATATCGTGGTCATTGACCAATGTTCCCCCCCTTTTCAGCTTGAACTAGAAATTAATGAATCCCAAGTCACTTATGATATCGAAGATATGTACTAAGTTACACAGCTATTAGTTTTTTCTCCCCGTTAATAAATCAAATCAGTTTAGAATATCTTGTACAACCCAATCATGTACAATGTCAATATTTCTTCTAATTTTTGAATTGTGACTGAATTCTAAAATAACAATTAATTTCCATGCATCATGTTTATCTGTATTGCTATAAATCATCATATGTATTACATCTTCCCTGCAGTCAAATATTTTTCTAATGAATAATAATAATAATAATAGATTAACATTAATAGTTTAACATTAATTTCTCTATGCACCCCTCATTCTCTCAAAAAAAAAACCTGTCCTAGTTTCATCCCTACTGAATATAATTTCTAATATAAAATCTCAGCACAGTAAAATCTCTGCACAATGAAATGTCCCATTCAGAGAAATAATGCACTGTCAGAGCACTCGCGTAATTCAAAGCATTGTGGAAAAGCTCCAAATTTCGTTTTGCAATGATCAAGTGTAAACCAGTTTTTGTAACTAATCTTCTTATAGACATATACAGTTTGTTTACCTAAATCAAATAAGTACTTAAAAAAGTCCTACTGAAGATAGAAACTTGTTTTATTGTATGAGACTTTTTCTTGTGTGAAATCCATATTAAAGCTTATATTGTAAGTCATAAAAGTTACAGTAATCAATTGTAAATGAGTATTTGTAAAGCGTTACTGAGTACAGAAATAGTTGTGCACAAGTGGTTATGTGTTACTGCATATGGAAAAGAGGTAGAATTACAAAATTGTGTTATGCACCACCCGCTCTCCTGCACAAAATCATAGTAAAAACCCTGCACAATGAAAATTAACAACATTAATGTTATGTTCTCTCGTACATGCCCCATCCTCTGCAAATATTCATAGTTATAAAATCAAATCTCTATGAAATTTCTCTCCTGCACATACTTCGTACTATGCACAGTAAAAGCTCTACATAATGAAACATAATAATATTTCCCATTCTCTTGCACATGATTCATCCTTCGTAAACATTCATACAATATACAATCTAAAAATGTGTAAAAGTATTAGATTTGTTGGAGAAATTGACAAACATAAGCCATCTCTACACAGTAAAATCTCCACACAGTGAAACATAATAATATTCCTTGTTCTCTTGTACATACCCCGTCCTCCATAAACCTTCATATGATATACACACTCCATCTTCCGCAAAATGAAACATAATCATAATAACAAACTAATATTAATAGTTTAGCATTAATTTCCTTATGCACCTCCCATTCTCCCAAAAATACCATGTCCTAATTTCATCCCTACCATAAAAGCTCAACACAGTAAAAGCTTCACACAATGAAATCTCCTGCACATACCTTGTCCTTCGTAAAGATTCAATTCTAGCACCAATGCTCAAAACAATACTAAATTAAGTGATTAACGTCAGTCTACTGTTATAGACATTTTTGTGCCTTACAGCTCTGAGCATGAAATGTCCATAAACCAAGGGATCCAAAGTCCCTAAATGTGTTGTCCCTGCCCCTAAAGGAACAAGGCCAGCAAACCACATCTTTTCACAGAAGTTCTCCACCAGAAACTGCTCAGAGACAGTCAAATCAGGATCATTTCAGTGGCTCCACTAGCCACCTGCGTTGCAAAGCACCCCAGTACACTAGCTAGGTGCGTTACAATGCACCCAAATGCACTACCAGGGTGCGCTGAGCGGGAAATGACAAATGGCAGTGCCATTCCGCGAGGTGTAAAGACTATGGAAGCTTCCAGAATCTTCCTCCATGACACTTGCCTCACTGAGTTCGACCAAGTGATGAGTAAGAGGCTCTCAGCCTCCAAGTGGAAGCAAGCACTGACAGAGAGAGAAGACACTAGTCAGATGACAAGCTGACTCATCCCCTCTCCAAACATCTATATATGGATCCCTCATCCCAGAGATCCAGAGGCTGGAATTTTGTACATTGCAAAGAATTGCTGTTGGTTTGAGATTGAGATCATTGGGTGCTTTATGCTTTGAGGGAGGTGAAGAAGGGATTCCTTTGCTGGGAGGTTGATGCTGGATTGGAACTCACTTGGTTGTATCTCCTCCTGAACCTTGTTATTTCATCAATAAAACTATTTGAGTTTCTCCTACATGCTTATGTGTCTTTGATGTATGATTGCATTAGTATGTTTAGCTTATTTCTAATCCTAAGCTAGTTATGAATATGAATCCATGTCTTTGTGTAGTTTTCCCCTTTTGTGATCTTGCAGGAACTTGGTGAAGCTGGGCAAGCGAGAAAGCAAGTAGCTGGGAGCTATCAAAGAGAAGAGAAACTGGATCAAAGGATTAGCGGAAGGCACCGATTAGTCCATCTCATCTCTCTTCATTCTTAATTCATAAAGAAGAATACTAGAATAGTTGTTTCTGTTTGTTGCTAAGGCACTATCACACCTTAGGTGGATAGGGTTGTCCTGAATAGGCACTTTTCCCCACAACAAATTGGCGACTCCGCTGGGGATATCTGTCTAATCGGTTTATTTGTGCTTGTATTACTGTTTGTTTCATAGACTTAAGAGCAGCAATCGAACTGCATCTGCCATTTTCAGATGCAAAGTAGACAACTGCTGCTTTGATCCACTCACTGGATTTGTCTATGAGTTGAACAATGGATTCACAAATGATCTGATAACCCTTTGTGATAGCTCTTAGCCCTCTTTCAAATCATCCCTTTGATTGTACCTTGCTTGTTGCTTTTATTTGGCCTGAAACCGTAGATTAAACTGCAAACCGTGACCCAGAACCCAGAGAGAACTCTCGTTTCTGCTCCAGCGCAGGCTCTGTGAAGAGACTCTGCATTTCAACGCAGGTCCCGAGAGGGCTACCTGCGCTGCAATTCAGTTTCTCTATTAGACAGGTGCGCTGATCAGCCTTTGCCTTGTGCAGCTGAGGTTATTTGCTCTGTTTTGCCCAGTTTTGATCTCTGATTTTTGCAGCCTGTAACCAGCATAGGTACCTATCTGAAAACCCCTTTTCTCTGCCTTAATTCTGCCTCCTTTGTACAAAAAGACTGTGAGTGTTTTTATGTGTTTGTGGAATCATTTACAGTTTTCCATTACAAAAGTGAAATAGTCATATTGTAGCCTTTGATTCAGATCTGTCGATTTTGGTCTTAGGAGAAAGTTCATTTTCTGTTCACAGTTGATTATACATTTACCTTTGCTTTTGGTTTGAGTTTGTCACTTTTAAGTGTCGAAACAAGTGTTTATTTCGAAAATCGTAAGGTGTCGTAATCTCCTCTACCCTTTTGATTTCGAAAAAGTATGCTTGTTTGTGTTTGTCATTTAAAAGCAAATTCAAAGTTGTACAAAAAACTTTCTTTTTAGCCATCAATATTAAGAAATTGAAAAACAAACACATGCATTTGTGCATTTGCATATTGATAGTTTGTATGGCTTGATTTAGGAAAAAGTGCATTTACAGTGTGCTCTTTGCTCTTTGAGAAAAGATGGTGTCTTTCTTTTCCCCTTGTAGCTAAGATTTTCATTGTTGAAAAAGAGATAAAGATTTGCTTATCATCTTTTAGATTGCATTTAGGAATTACATCTACATCTCGTGGTGAACCTCAAAAGGCAAACTTCTAAGAAAGATCAACTTAAAATAAACTAAATGAACCTAACAACGCTTTTTAACTTAACGCACAACATAGAGGTCTAGGCTAGAGACGTGTTCCGGCGTCGTAAAACCTGGTTACGGTTGGCCTCACTGATGGTTGGGTGATTCCTCCTGAGAGACCAAAAGTGCCAGTACGGATTGTGCTCCCACGTACCGTCGAGTATATATTGGGAGACCCCAATAGGCTTAAAACCTTTTATCCATAGGATGTCGTGTCGGCTGCCCTACTGATCGCAATGCACCGAACACAGTATTCGGGAAGATTGACTCCCGTACCGTAAAATGTATTCTGCAGTTTTGTGATTGGTTTGGCACACCCTCTACCTAGATCTCCAGAGCAGTCCCTTTCGTTCCTTTTCAGACTCCTTAACGGAAAAGGTCCATCTGAGCACTTGTCACTTCAGGCTCATTAAAAATCGAAGGAGACTAGAGTCATCTTTTGTTTTTTCTCGACTCTTTAAAACTGAAAAAACAAGTTGTGTCTAAAGCGTCGTAAAATTTATTTTAAACGGAATACTCCTCACCCTTATTCCTGCGTTGATCTTTCAGTTGAGAAAATGGAGCCCTGCAACCAAGGAATTCCCCTTGGTGGAAATCCTAGTCCCTTCTCCTCATGGGGAGATGTTGGAGCGCCCCATATGGCCACATTGTCGCTTCCAGGACTGACAATTGGCCTGCCTGTCTGGCTCTTCTCAACCAATGTTGTTCAAAACACCACTATTCCTGAACAATCGAATCAGCAGTTAGACCAGTCCAGAGTTACCCATCAACCTTCTACTTCCTCTAATTATTCCTTTCCTCCTTCCTCTTTGCTTGATGGAGCTGGCAAAGCCAAAAGCCAAGTTCCTAAGGAGAAGAAGGAAAAGAAGAAGAAAGAGAAGAAGAAGAAGGAGCCAAAGGTGAATGGGGGCAAACGAATGGCGTCTAACGAAAATCCACACACTGCACTGACCAGGCCTAAATCGCCATGTGTCATATGCAAGGGAGACCACTTTCACAAAGATTTTCCTTGCATCCCTCGGATACTAAGGGACTGGTCTCCCCGCTTGCACAATCTGGTGGCGTCAACCTCTGATAGCCATGTTGACAGTGCACCGTCAACTAGTGAAAGTGAAGCCACAGGACGAAAAGGGAAAGCTAAATTTCCCTGTAAACTGTGTGATGGCGACCATGCCATCCATTGTTGTCCCTTCTTAGATGAGGCTAAAAGAGTTTTGGAAGATCGCCCGGTTTTACCAGTGCGACTTCCTCCTGGATATCAAAAACTCCTGCCAAGTCCTTCACCAGTTGAAAACCTGGCTAGCCCGCTCAAGTGGTCAGCCGAAGCACCTATCATTGAAGATGAGCCATCTGAATCCATACCAGACGAAAGTCAAAAGGTCGAGGCGGCAGTTGACCCGGTCTTGCCTTCAGAGGTTCCATCTTCAGATGATACCGTCACAGAAGAGAATAAAGACGACACCGTCCAAATTCTCTTCATCAACACAGACTCCGACGAACAAGGGGGAAGTTTACCCATTCCTTTATCGCAGGAAGGAACTTCGTCAGAGCCATACCTGGCCGTCTACTCGGTCCCACCTCCAAGCAACCTAGTTGTATCCTTTGACTGGAATCAGCTAGGCAGACCCCGCTTACCAGCAAGAATACCATTCAGAATTATCGTCCAAATATATAGAATGGTCATGGCTGGTACCATCATCGATGAACGGGATTCTGTGAGTATCCTTTCCTCTACTGCTTGGAAAGCGCTTGGTTCGCCACCGCTTTCGCCTGAAATGAGAAATCTGACAGGCTTTGATAAAGAAACCAGTCGACCTTTAGGGATTCTTCCCAATGTGCCCATAACATTGAAAAGGAAGACCGTTCAAATGAACGTGATGGTCGTTCAAGGACCCTTGGATTATAACCTACTCCTTGGACAAGACTATATTTATTGCATGGGAGCCATCGTCTCCTCACTCTTTAGAGTAATGTGTTTTCCGCACGAAAGAAGAGTGGTCAAACTCGTAGACCAGCTTTCATTTCCCGGATCACGCATGGCAAATAGTCATATACCGTCCCTAAATGGTCTCTTCACGCAAGAAATGTCTCAACCCACGGTCCGTCCTCCCGATGAGCGCGAGTGATTCGGAAGGATATGACTGGAACCCAGGGGGCATGCGTCCTGGTCTGCTTCGGCAGGAAAACTTCGGGTATAGGGTAGGTTTCTGCGGGAGAATATGACTAGCCTGTACCCCGTCCGTCTTGGAAGAGGGGTTATTCTAGAATAAGATTCTCTTGTCAAAGTTATGTGAATCGGCGGGCGTCGTCATTCACCTTTGTTTATCTCGGTAGACATCGCCGAGGAAGTGTTTTATTCGTGCCGCGAATAAAGCAATCTTTGGTAGCCTGAAAGAGGTAGGCCTTTCCCGATAGAACAAATGTTTTGTCTGCAAATTGAGGGGTAACCTTGAAATCATATTTTATACCTGGGGGCATGAAAACCTTTTGGAGTGCAAGCAAAGGGCGACTATTTATTTTTAAAATTTTTAGGTCCTCCCTTTAAACCTGTAGGCTAACCCTTTAAACTCGTAGGATTAGTCGTTTCCGAGCTTGCATAAAGAAAGGATCCGGGGCAAAGCTTTGTAAGGTGCAAGCTCCATAAAAAATGGCATCTTCAATGAGACATTCTTATCATATGACTGGATTAATCGAGCAGTTTTAGCACATAGTTCATGCTTGTTAAAAAATAAACGCAAGATCCGAGCAGTTTTAGCACATAGTTCATGCTCGTTAAAAAATAAACATAAGATCGAGCAAGTGTTTCAATCCGCGTTTAAGCTGGTTAAAAAATGAACTATCCTCCGGTAAATAACCACCGTGAATGCACCATTATCAGCCATTAAAGCCTTGGTCGTGTTTGCACCGTCACCTCCACTTTTACATTGGCCGATCATTCACCTCCATTTGATTGTTTACCCATTTTGAGGAACAGCTACGAAGAGTGATTTCACTAGCCATCCTTGTGACACTGCCGTGATTTGGAAATTCCAAACCTTACCTGGAATCAGCTGCTACCCATTTTATCACTCGTTCCTCAAAAGACGAGTCTTCTTTAAGCTCTTTTCATCTGACTCGTAAAATATGAAAAGATTGCCGAGTTTTGGCCTTCCAGCTCGTTAAAGCGACCGGAAGTGCTATCCCTCCTCTAGATTTTAATCTTTTTGGACCTGAGGGATTATTGCACAAAAATATCGAGCGCTTGTTTTATTCGGCTCGTTAAAACTATCGAAAATTCATCCCTTTTGTATTGTTTTATACTTTTTCGGACTTAAGGGATTAGATGACGAAAAAGGACTTTCGGAGTTAACTTTACGTACCTTTTCAGACTCTCTAAAAATGAAAAGGACTGAGTTATCTTTGTCGTTAGACTCGTTAAAAGCATTAAATAGCGACAAACTTGTCTTTAGACGAGAACGAGTTTCACTATCGCTAGGCTCGTTAACAAGCATATGTTATCCTCCTCAAGCTTGAAAAAAATAAAGAGGTACTGGTCAGCAATGACTGGGGAAAAATTGGGAAAAACTCAAAGAAACTTTATTGGTAGCAAGTCGCTCTTGAACATGACACTTCTCCTCCGTACCACAATCGGGTTGGGTTGTTTCATTCACCGGTCACATCACCATGGTCTCGCCATACCATCCATACTTGGGGTAAATGCTACCAATCCATCGCATAAGTGTCGCCACACGTTCAAGAGAAGTCGTTCAGAGAAATCACCTGTGTCCCATCCACTACCATACATTATACTCTTTCATGACCGCCACCCTGAATCATATATCATCAGATCGTTTTCACCTCCATCAAAATCATTTGCTCCGTTCCGTGTCATTGATGTGGGATTCATTGAGGCCCTCCTTTGACGGATCACTTCTTGTCGACATCAGCTCATTATCCAAGAAGTTGATCTAGGAACACCCCGTTCAGTACTTTGAAGCTTGCATGCCTCAATGGCAAGTTTCTCACTTCCGGCGACAGGTATACATCAATGACCTTCGACCGAAAGATTTTGCGTGGTGTTCGACGCCAAGTCCTCTATTCACACCACGTGAATTGTACTGCAGTACCTTGAGGGTCATCATCATTATCGGTGACTCCTCTCGTGCTTGTTAACAGTTTACATCATTGACTGGTAATCAAGCGATGTCTTTCCATGTTCGACTTCAAAACATTTCTCACATGGATCGACTTGTACTTAGAGTGAAGATCGGACGAGATTGAAGACCCCATATCTAGTTTCATCCATCTGGGCTGTGATATATATTCAGGAAAATAAAGACATTGAAATGTACAGCCTTGCAGCACAGATAATCATCCTACCAAAAGGATGATGTCTCTATCAGAATCATCAGTCTACCATCAGACGATTGTCTGTCCTATGTACATGAAAATGAATTTATAAAGCTGAGCATGGTAATGCCCGCCTCAGCTAGATCATGAAAACAATATGAAAATAATGTATTGTATTGTATCTTATTACAGGTCTCCTCCCAACATTGAAAGAACTTCGGATCCTCCTAATAAAGCATTTCACTCGATAAACGGCCTCATACTTTAGGGGGCAACTGTTAGAGACATTTTTGTGCCTTACAGCTCTGAGCATGAAATGTCCATAAACAAAGGGATCCAAAGTCCCTAAATGTGTTGTCCCTGCCCCTAAAGGAACAAGGCCAGCAAACCACAGCTTTTCACAGAAGTTCTCCACCAGAAACTGCTCAGAGACAGTCAAATCAGGATCATTTCAGTGGCTCCACTAGCCACCTGCGTTGCAAAGCACCCTAGTACACTAGCTAGGTGCGTTGCAACGCACCCAAATGCACTACCAGGGTGCGCTGAGCGGGAAATGACAAATGGCAGTGCCATTCCGTGAGGTGTAAAGACTATGGAAGCTTCCAGAATCTTCCTCCATGACACTTGCCTCACTGAGTTCGACCAAGTGATGAGTAAGAGGCTCTCAGCCTCCAAGTGGAAGCAAGAACTGACAGAGAGAGAAGACACTAGTCAGATGACAAGCTGACTCATCCCCTCTCCAAACATCTATATATGGATCCCTCATCCCAGAGATCCAGAGGCTGGAATTTTGTACATTGCAAAGAATTGCTGTTGGTTTGAGATTGAGATCATTGGGTGCTTTATGCTTTGAGGGAGGTGAAGAAGGGATTCCTTTGCTAGGAGGTTGATGCTGGATTGGAACTCACTTGGTTGTATCTCCTCCTGAACCTTGTTATTTCATCAATAAAACTATTTGAGTTTCTCCTACATGCTTATGTGTCTTTGATGTATGATTGCATTAGTATGTTTAGCTTATTTCTAATCCTAAGCTAGTTATGAATATGAATCCATGTCTTTGTGTAGTTTTCCCCTTTTTTGATCTTGCAGGAACTTGGTGAAGCTGGGCAAGCGAGAAAGCAAGTAGCTGGGAGCTATTAGAGAGAAGAGACACCGGATCAAAGGATTAGCGGAAGGCACCGGTTAGTCCATCTCATCTCTCTTCCTTCTTAATTCATAAAGAAGAACACTAGATTAGTTGTTTCTGTTTGTTGCTAAGGCACTATCACACCTTAGGTGGATAGGGTCGTCCTGAATAGGCACTTTTCCCCACAACACCTACACACAACTTCCTCTACGCATGCTTCTTCCATGCACACTTCCTTCACACAAACACCTTCAAACAACCACATACTTCCTCCACATAGTCACCTCTATACAAGCTTCCTCTACACATCCACCTCCGCATATGCTTCATAGACATATAACCCACCATTCTCCTGCACATACCCCATTTTATAGACAATTCCATAACAAATCAATTGTGCACAAAAAATATCAAAGGTTAACATTAATAGTTTAACAATACCCTATTCACCACTCCCCACAATCAAAATTAAGAATATTAATCATTCTGCAAAGATTCATAGCTCTAAAATCAAAAGCTCTACTTAACTTCTCTCCCGCACATACTTCATAATCCACATTGTAAAATATTTACACAACAAAACATAATAATATTTCCCATTCTCCTGCACATACCCCATCCTCTGTAAACATTCACATGATATACGATTTGGAAATTTGTGAAAGTATCTCTGCACAATGACTTGTGTATCCCTGGCCCCTCCTGCCCACGCAAAGGACCTACATCCACGTCAATTATGTCATCATGAGAAAGAGAAATACCATAACAGCCTCAGTGTTAGTGTTAATGCCATAGTACTAATGTCAGAGCACTCATAGACGGAATGGCTACTCC
Organism: Pinus tabuliformis; assembly: GCA_031772625.1. Lineage (NCBI taxonomy): Eukaryota > Viridiplantae > Streptophyta > Pinopsida > Pinales > Pinaceae > Pinus > Pinus tabuliformis. Next base: position 441,225,433 of record CM062816.1, read on the forward strand.
GGAAATTAGTTTTTTTTTTTTGTAAATCAATTGTCAGGCATTGACAAATATCAAAACTAAAATGCTCTCCATCAAGGGAATTATCGAAAGTTGTTAGACCAATTGAAAATTAGAAATATGATTTCCAAAAAATTAGAAAAATATTTTTGAATTCATGAAAAATTCAGCATTTTCCCAAAACTTTGGTTGAAATTGCAAAAAAAACAACAAAATAATACATGGTCACTGAAATTTGATTACGAGGTGAATGCTATAGTCCCTAACAAGGTAGGGACTAACAAATAGAGGGAGTATAAGTTTTTTATGCAAATAATAAAGTAAGAGGTGACAATAGTAATGATGGAGGTAAAAAATCTATAAAATCCCAAGTTCAATGATTTTATTATGAAAAATTTGGTCGTTATATCAACCACATTATTGGAAACGGAGGTAGCTTCAATAAGATAAATAAATTTAAAAAATATGAAGAAGTTTTGGAATATGATAATCCAATTAAACTAAAAGGTAAAATAACAATCACAATTAAAAAAAAATTAACATCAACTAAAACATATTATTGACATCTTATATGTTCATAATTTAGCACATAATTTGTTGAGTGTGGAAAAGCTTACATAAAATGAATATTTTTTTATTTTTAAGAACAATGAATGTGGTATATGTGATTAAAAAAGTAATAATTAAATTAAGAAAAATAGAATATGCTAAAATAGAATATTTTCTTTCAAATTTTCTCTTGTGAAGCAAATAGAACATTAAAAGTTCCTTATGATGATGGCACACGAGATGTGTACATGTGAATATAAGAGGCTTAAAGTCACTACATAATAATGGTCAACACTTTTCATCTTCTTCACTGTGTTGATTAAGTTTGTGAATATTGCATTCTTAATAAGCACTCATTAAGGAAAATCTTGGAGAGCAAAAAAACCATTGAAGCTAATAAGTAGAGATATATGTATCCAATGCAAACTTGTACCTAAAGTATTTTATTAGTTTTGTGGATGATTTAAATAGAAGAACAAGGATATATTTCATTAAAGAAAAATAACATTCCTTTGTAATTTTTCATGAATTTTTCCAACTATTTAAAGTTATTGGTTGAAAAGCAAAGTGGTTATGTCTCAAAGACATTATACATAGATAGAGGGTTAGTGTGACACCCCTTGTGTGTTCCCTATTTTTGTAATGATTGTAATTATAAAATAATTTATATTGAGCTATCCTAAAACGCGGGACGACAAATCCATGATCTAAGGGGAAAGTAATAAATGGTGGTTGTTGGCGTGACTGAATACACCACCATCGACAACTACCAAGGAACGCCTATGGTTAATGTTGTGTATGAATGTTTTATAAATCGAGTGAGTTGTTATGGATTTTGGTATCCCTTAGCTTAATTATTTGATTGTACTTAAATGTGAATAAGTTTATTTTTTTTATTAAGTATGCTACATTGAAAGACAAATAAACATTTATCAATAATTTAATTATTGATGATGGTTGTTTTTAAAGTTGTAATTATGCTTTATTTTGTAAATAAAGAAAATCTAGGAAATTAATGATGGAGTATAGATGGTTGAAAGACAAAAAGTTGCAATTTTATTTTGGAAGATTATTATTATCCATTAACAAGTCCTAGGCATCTAATCTAGGTGATTAGATTTAATTAAGAAATTATGATATTGGTTAATTAAATGTTTCCTAAAAGACAAGAAGTTGTCCTCAAGAGTGGGAAATAGGAGCTTATAAATGAGCAAACAACTACCTGCCACCTGTTGGTGAGGTGGAGGTAGTTATTAACCACCAAAAGAGTGGTAGATGGATAATATATGTGAATTTTCTTTCTTTTGTCTCATTATTCTGAGAGAAAAATGAAAAAGAGGCTGAAGAGAAGCAAGAAGAAACAGAGAAAATAATTGCAGGCCTAGTTGTTCGGGGGGACAAGCAGTTTGTTGTGTCAAGGTTGGGAGGAGCCAAGTACTTAGCTATCCATTTCCCAAATGTTGATTCAAGTCGGTATTTCTACTTGTATTCTTGATTTATTTATTTATGAAGGCAAATTATTAGTATATTTCCATTTCATAACTATCTGAACTTGTTGTGAATAATGAATAAAATAATATTGTAGAAAGTTTTTAAATTCCTAAAAGTACACGAGTAAAGAATAAAGTGTGTTTCCTATTCTAAATTTTTATTGTTAAAGTAGATAGTAAATAAGAGAAAGGAATGTTTAATATGTTAGCATCAAATTTATGATTAGAAAGGATTATAGTTGCACATCAGTTTATAAAAGTTAAGTTCTTTACAATCAAAAGAATACACAATACAAAATTGAATAGAAAATAAGGAAATATGACTAGTAAGAGTAGCTTATGTCAAGCAAGAAGGTTCTTCTTGTTATAAATCATATGAATGACACTAGTGTATATCAATATATGTATATATCAATTGTGTAGTAGAATAATAGTATCTTAATAGTTTCGGTAAGAAACCTATACTTGGAAACTCACTATATTTGTGTGTAAGAGTAAACACATAGGTATTATATCCAAATAATTACCAACAAGAAGCTATATTTTCAAGGGAAATATAAAGGAAGAAAAATGTATTCATAGTGAATAAAACAATCGAAAAATGAAGATTACTTTTGTATACAGTAAATGAAGTATATACATTTACAAAGAATTTGAAAGACCAAGGAAACAAATTTATACCAGTCATCGTTCTATGTAAAAATTGTGGAAACCAATATAACGCTGAGAAGGTAAAGAAAATTTTAGATTAGAAATTCATGGAAAAGGGTTAAAAAAAACACATAATAAAAATAAATAAATAAAATTACATTATAAATATTGAGACATAGTTTCATGCATAGAATTCCAATTTTCTATATTGGAAAATTCTTGGAAATAATTCTTTGAGAGAGCTAAATATAAATTAAAATATCAATATAATTGAGGAATTATGCCTATAATGTACTTCCATTATAGGAAGGGACACAAAATTGTGTCATACCTAGTATATATACAGTCAAAATAAAAACATTAGTGCAAGCATTATGAGCTCAAGGAAGAAAAAAGTCAGACAACCGACCTTGAACATAATTACAAGAGCTCGATGAGTGTTGAAAAGAGATTATAAACTAAAACTTTTCCAAATGATTATTTCTCACTAGAAAAATTAGTAGTACCTTTTTCAAAGAAGATACAGAGAACAGTTATAACTGTTATGTATCAAGTGAAGAATGGAAGTAAAAGTAACAAAACTTAAAGTAAGGAAAAATTGATAATCGAGGAGGATTTCTACCTATCAGTACCAAGAACAATTCTTCCATATCTCCTTATATGTATCAAAGGATTCCAAAATAAGATAAGAAGTCAATTGGAAACATGTACCAAAAATAAATCTTATAAACACTAAATTATGAAGAGGTGTTCGGGAAACCTCCCCCCCCCCCCCCCCACATAAAATTTTTACAAGTAATATGATTTGATAACCTTTATAAAGTTAGGTAGTGATCTCCTTAACGATCAAGCAGGATAGAGGAGTGGATTTGTTGTTGGTCGCAAATCGACGGTCCATCATCACGCTTGCATTTTCAAACCGCATGGTGAATAATGTATTTTAAATTCCCGACGTGTTTAAACCTCCTGCACTTTTCCGACCTAATCACCCTTGGAACTAATTTGATTAAGCTCTAAAGACAAGGTCACATTCAAATCTCGCACGCAATAAGCACCTTACTTTTTCCTGATGTATCTAGACCGTCGGATACCCAGGAAATCTAATGGTTGTCGAGCCTTATCACAAATATAGTATTCTGCCCATTAGCGCACCTATGCAGACCCGATGGCACAATCGTCATTCATTATGGTCAAATCAACAGTCATTTAATTTCCACTCGCACATTGGTTAACACTTTTATTTCACGCAATGAGTGGGTCTCGCCCACCATGATTGGTGGCCTAGCCTATGGAAAGCTTCCACATGTCTGCTACATTAATGCGCATCTTAAGCTGGTATTAACTCTAAACGCCGCCATCTTTTCCCATTCCGCTCATTGTTTTCGCTCTCTGCATGCGATTTGCTCGAATTTGGCCATGGTTCCATCGAAACTGTAAGGCTACCATACCCACTCTGAATTCGAATGTATTCACCTATAATTAGTTATTTTTGTTGAAAATGCAACAAGATGATGGAGCTTAGTGAAAAGGAGTCGCCTTCACTAAGTGGGCCCACAGGCTATTTTTGGTGCAAAGTCTATTTATGGACATATGGATCATGGTCTATGAGTTGCAGGATGTTATTTATGGATGATTGGTCATGTTGGGAAAAATAGATGGACTTCTATTTTTGGTTCACAACGGAGTGATCAGAGTCTATTTTTAGACTGCCAGGCTAAAAATAGAAACAGTCAAATATTATTAGCCCTTAGTAATATTTGGACTATAAACATTATCTTATCCTCTTGGAGCACTTCAGTTTGAGCTACAGATGTGGCACATGCAGCTGTCAGAAGGAAATACGCTTTCTTTGTGGGTCAGTTGAGCTATTGCATGTAGGAATTCAGTTAGAACTCATGTGGTTGAGTTTGGTGGAGTTGATGGAGTTGTGTTTAGTTTGACTTGGTTGAACTAGTTGTATTTTAGTCTAACTAAAGAATACTCTAGTGATGAGTTGTGTGAATTAAATATTAATTAATTCACTAATTATTAACTCATAAAGAAACTAAAGAATACATCAGTTAACTCAGTGCATGGACAGTTCAATAGAGATAGGTGTGAGAGGTAAGTGAAAGGGTGAGTTGTGACTATCAGTTGTGCATGAGATTTTGCACATGCATGGATTGATTAATGCCAATGAGGATTGCGCAGTGTGGGCCAATATCACGGAAATTGTAGCTTGTGCTCACGTGATTCTCTTGCAGATTGCGCAGTGGAGGTAGGCAAAGCAGCGGAGGAGATTTGAACCTATGACTTGTTCGGATCTGAGCTAGTTTTGTGTGTAACAGGTGAAGATAGTACTGAGTACTTGTGAGGAGTATTGTACTATGTATTGTTACATGTTCTCAATCATTAATATATAGATAGTGTGGGGTTTTCAGCTGTAAGCTTTCCCCGGGTTACATACTGTGTTAATGTGCGCATGCGATTGATGTTTCATTTTTTTGATGTTGCTAAATTGATGATCAATGTAGAGGAGGTTATGTATTATGCATGTATTCCGGAATAGTGTATAATCGGGATAATCTCTGTTGAATAATTGTTTATTATTCAAAATTTCTACATGGTATCAGAGCTGGTTGATTTGTAGAAAAAGTTCTACAGGATATCAAAGCGAGGATTGATCATCAGATCTATTATTCAGAAAGTGTTTACATTTTATTTCTTCAGGCAGAGTCTGTAATTGGGCCAGGTAGCCTCTGGATTCATCCTTCTTTTGGAAGGTGAGATATCCGGTGAATGCCCATACAGTCAATCTCTGTACGAGAAATACTTTGTTCTCACGAATTTTAGATCAGAAGCGGTTGAGTTTTGAGCTGGCGGAATGGCGCTCAAGGATAAACTCAGAAACATAAAAGCTGAGAATGGAGATGCCATAGATTGTCTGCAGAAGAAGAAGAACAAGCAAGCTGCTAGATCTGCAGCAGGAGAGGCTCTAGCCTCGCAGTTTGAGCTTGATTTTTCATTGATCGCATGCTTGGTATCAAGTGTGATGGGATCGGTATGGTTCTTGGACAGTGGTGTGTCTTCTCACATGACAGGAGATCGAGATTTGTTTTCTGATCTGGATGAGAAAGATCTTGGAGTGCACATCGAGATGAGCGATGATGGTAGATATAGTGCGATCGGTATCGGTACCATTTCCTTTGAGAGGGAGTCTGGTAAACCCTTCAGATTGAAGGAAGTGATGCATGTTCCATGATTGAAGAAGAATCTTATCTCTGTGGCGATGTTAGAAGACAAGGGATATGATGTTGTCTTCAGTGAGGGAAAGGCTTTCCTGCACAACAAGACAATTGGAGAAACCCGGAAGATAGGGGTTCGAGTCAGGAACCTTTATCAGTTGCATGTAGATGCATGCAAAGCCTTGAGCAGCAAGGCAACTGATGGAGACTTGGTGGTTGAGAGGGAGGGTATATTACCTCTCAACATGCAGAGCCAGAAGAAGTCTCAAACGATTGTGGAGGAGCCACGATTGGTGCAGCAGCTTCAGGAGGTTGTGGAGCAGCCACAACAAGGGAAGCTGAGAGGAGATCGAGTAGAGACATCTACTCATGCAGAGACCTCTAGTAGGGGGAAACTTCGAGCCAAGTGGGCTGAGGGATCACATGCAGCCATACCTCCAGGTAGGAGGTGGGGTGATGTGGATTGATCGTCCCAAGGAGGAGGGGCAGGATCCTTGAGGTACCCAACCTCTTGGATGAGACCTTTCTACGGGAGCCCCGATGTGGAGTAGCAGGAACTGTCAGATTGAGTAGAGACAGATGCGGATGGAGCGGCAGAGAGAGCGACAGTGTAGGGAATCCCAGGACAGCGGATAGCTAGTAGGCTGCAGCAATGCGAGAGGCACAAGTGTTTTGCACAGTGCTAGGTGGCACAGAGAAGTGTGCAATGGTGTGAGATGCATGGAGATGTTGCAGTAGCGCAGATGTCAGAGAGGGAGCACTTTTCAGCAGCAGGTAGAGCTTCAGCATCAGAGTATGTTCCTAGCCCAACAGAGTGGTCAGTTGGGAGTGTTTTTATTCCTAGTGTTGTTGGAGCAAGTGGACCGGGCAAATGCATTGAATGTAGAACATCCCAGAGTTGCAGGATAGGGGTTGTAGATAATCCATATCTTGTTGAGAGGGAGTGTTGAAAATACAACAAGATGATGGAGCTTAGTGAAAAGGAGTCGCCTTCACTAAGTGGGCCCGCAGGCTATTTTTGGCGCAAAGTCTATTTTTAGACTATGTCTATTTTTAGACATATGGATCATGGTCTATGAGTTGCAGGATGCTGTTTATGGATGATTGGTCATGTTGGGAAAAATAGATGGACTTCCATTTTTGGTTCACAGCGGAGTGATCAGAGTCTATTTTTAGACCGCCAGGCTAAAAATAGAAACAGTCAAATATTATTAGCCCTTAGTAATATTTGGACTATAAACATTATCTTATCCTCTTGGAGCACTTCAGTTTGAGCTACAGATGTGGCACATGCAGTTGTCAGAAGGAAATACGCTTTCTTTGTGGGTCAGTTGAGCTATTTCATGCAGGACTTCAGTTAGAACTCATGTGGTTGAGTTTGGTGTAGTTGATTGTGGAGTTGATGGAGTTGTGTTCAGTTTGACTTGGTTGAACTAGTTGTATTTTAGTCTAACTAAAGAATACTCTAGTGATGAGTTGTGTGAATTAAATATTAATTAATTCACTAATTATTAACTCATAAAGAAACTAAAGAATAAATCAGTTAACTCAGTGCATGGACAGTTCAACAGAGACAGGTGTTAGAGGTAAGTGAAAGGGTGAGTTGTGACTATCAGTTGTGCATGAGATTTTGCACATGCATGGATTGAGTAATGCCAATGAGGATTGCACAGTGTGGGCCAATATCAAGGCAATTGTAGCTTGTGCTCACGTGATTCTCTTGCAGATTGCGTAGTGGAGGCAGGCAAAGCAGCGAAGGAGATTTGAACCTATGACTTGTTCGGATCTGAGCTAGTTTTGTGTGTAACAGGTGGATATATTACTGAGTACTTGTGAGGAGTATTCTACTATGTATTGTTACATGTTCTCAATCATTAATATACAGATAGTGTGGGGTTTTCAGCTGTAAGCTTTCCCCGGGTTACATATTGTGTTAATGTGCGCATGTGATTGATGTTTCATTGTTTTTTATGCTGCTAAATTGATGATCAACATAGAGGAGGTTATGTATTATGCATGTATTCCGCAATAGTTTATAATCGGGATAATCTCTATTGAATAAGTGTTTATTATTCAAAATTTCTACAATTTCTCCTCCCCTCTTTGACTTCAATAGTAATCTTGTTCAGTTGAGTCGTTATGGCCGAGCTGGTGGGGAAAGAACCCCTAGTGAATGAGTTGGCGGGAGTGCAGGACACTAATGTATGCCTCATCGATATTCTTACCTTAAAGAGGACCCTCTCCTCATCAACATTTACTTCAGTTGATGACCATTGTTTGCTTAATACCAGATTCCTGCATGCAGTACCCCCACTAGTCCATTTCGACCCAGATTCTATATTATTATTAACTGAAAATTGGGAACCAGAACTACAAGTGATATACATTAAGAATAGTTTTTCTATGTTTTTAAAGGTTAATGAAATATGATTGCATAAATGCATGGCATCCTAGCTCAGGGAATAGACATATCAAACAGGGGTTGTTGATAGTGTGAAAGAGACTTGACAGATATTGAAAATTGCCTATACATGATACACAACTTTCATTATTAATTCTGAAGATTGTTCCTACTGATTTTTCTTTTTAGTTAATGTTTCATGTGTTAATCTGAGTTTCAATTACTACCAATTGAATTTGGGGCTTGACCCCGTTTATAATTTAATTATTTATCTTTGTGTTACAATATAAATATTATCAACACAATTACTAAATGAATTGTCCTAGGTTATTTGTGATTGATTGTTAGTCTTTCACCATATAATTCATGTTTCATAATGATTGTAACTTTGGATGTTTTGTTGTTATGTTGATACATTTCCATCTTTCATATAGTGTATGATGCCCTCTAAAATCTCTCTGTTCCATTCTTGTTTAAGTATCAGTCCCGATATATAATATTAAATGTTATTTATCATAGAATAGAACTAGCATGCATGTACCTGCTACACATGCTTCAGTATAACAAGAGTGCAGCCTTGTATTAAAACCACGGTTTTTATTTTTCTCCATATTTATAGTTACATTATTTTAATCCCATCATTTTATTATCACCATATTTCATTATCATTATCTTGCTCATTGCGAATCTACCTTCAAAATTATATATCATTAAATGATTTCTTTTCACCTATGAATGCCACTATCACCTACTACAACTTAAACATTTATATATGATCTTATACCTTTTCACATATTGAAAATTTGACGAGGATCAACAGTTACACCTAGAGTGGGAGGACCTTATAGTCCCAAGAGAATGTGTGCTCAATTGTTTTTATGTGGGAACAAACTGCGCCCCTACATTCTTTTGGTGTTGATGTCGGGGAGTTATTAGTCTAATCTGTGGATGACTAATTCTAACCCTATCTAGCCACATATTTTATTTGGTTTGGTCAATCAATGAAGTGTACTTAACGGTTTATATGAACTGACATTCTAGGCTTCCCAGACACATCAAGAATTACGCCAGAATTGGGAGGTCTTAGCATAAGAAGACAAATGCGCTGAGCTAAACCCTAACATTCCTAGATGATGACATCCTATCAGAGCCTGAAGTTTTCTATGGAAGTGCACATCCATTGAGGCTCAAGTGTTGTGTAAGTTCATATTGTATTATTTCTCTCTATATCATTAATCATTATCTATTTTAAGTAGTTTTTTATTTACAAGTTTTTTGTTTTCTTTTATTCTATTCTTTACCTCTTTAAAACCTAGATACCCCTAGAATTCTAACCAGATACACCTCAGAAATTAGATCTTCCTCCTTAGAAGAACCAGAGGTACTGGTAACTATAGCAAATAAGAGAAGAAGGCTTGATAATTTTAGACAAAACGACCCATTATCGCCTACCCCTCTAGCAATCAGATCCTCCAACTCACTTGGTTTTGATTCACAAGCCCATCTTTCCTTAGCTCTCCTTCATCCTTCCACTCCTCCTAATAATCCACTGACCTCTCCTTGTCAATATTCTTCCTCATCACCCTCTTCTCCTCCTTCACCTCCAGATCCTCCATCCATGAATGCATGGGTAAATGCACGATACTGCCCCCTCGATATATATGGGCCTTTACACAATTTTCCTCCTAAGTATGAGAAGAATATCCCTCGATTAGATAATGAAGGAGATCGGACCGCCAAGGACCATGTAATTAAGTTCCAAGATTACTGTGAGAATATAAGAGTCGAATATGATGATGTATGTATGCTTTTATTTGTACAAATCCTCGAAGGAGAACCCTATAAGTGGTTAGTCGTTAGCCTCGAACACCATCAATACTATGGACAGAATTGTCGAGTTGTTCACTCAACAATATAGTGTGAAGAAAAAAAATCAACTTTGGCTCACCAAATTCTCCGCTATTAAGTTGAAGCCTGGAAAATATGTCAGTGATTTTAATAAAAGATTTACTAAGTGCTATAATCACTTTCCCCCCACAGTTTGGCCATCTGGCACGGTCAATGTCGTGTCCTATACTTCCTCCCTTGATGATGATCTCTCTTATGCTTTACGAGAGAGAAAACCCACAACATTGGCTTATGCACAAGCTAAAGTTTGTTCCTACGAGGGAAACCTCATTATCATGGGTAAAAGAGCTTCTTGGGATGTTAATTCTGATGGGAAGAAAAAAATCGTTGATGTTTCTCATCAGCTTCCTACTTCCTCTTCTTCACCAGAATAGAAGATCAAGGAAATGTCTAAACTCATCAAATCCCTAACAAATAAGATACAACATTTGGAATTAGGGAACATACCAACTTTCCCTCATCCCCCTAACCCTCAAAACCGTAATCCAAATTTTCCTCCTAGGAAGCATCCCCCTTTTAATCGCCCTCAGCAACAACAACTATTGCAACAAGGGTAGAGAGCCGACAAGCCACCCCTTCAACCTCCTTTGAGAAATAATGCCAACTTGGTAGATGAATATGATTATGACACTACTAGTCAGCTCAAAAATCCATATGAAGTTGAGTATCCAAATGTCGACTCCATAAATTCTTTTGATATACACTTTCTGGTTTCCCACGAATATCTGGAGCAAGAGTTTTGGGACCCCCAGTTACCGAGATTCGCAGAACATCTAGAAGCTCAATTTCAACAAAAATATAATTTAAGGCCTAGGAAGAATCGAGAGCCTCCTCTAGAGTCCCCCAGAAAATCATGGGAAAACCCACACCACTCCAACCTGATCCTGTCGATCTAGACTCTCCCTTTCCCAAAATGTTTATCTTGAAAAACAAGCTAAATAAACTTTGAATAAACATGACGCTTGTTGAAGTTGCGAAACTTCCAAAATATAAACAAGAGATCGATTCCTTCCTAAAAGGATCTCAAGAGTTTCCCAAAGAAATTAGTCTTACATATGTGTGCTCAATTGTTTTTATGTGGGAACAAACTGCGCCCCTACATTCTTTTGGTGCTGATGTCGGGGAGTTATTAGTCTAATCTGTGGATGACTAATTCTAACCCTATCTAGCCACATATTTTATTTGGTTTGGTCAATCAATGAAGTGTACTTAACGGTTTATATGAACTGACATTCTAGGCTTCCCAGACACATCAAGAATTACGCCAGAATTGGGAGGTCTTAGCATAAGAAGACAAATGCGCTGAGCTAAACCCTAACATTCCTAGATGATGACATCCTATCAGAGCCTGAAGTTTTCTACGGAAGTGCACATCCATTGAGGCTCAAGTGTTGTGTAAGTTCATATTGTATTATTTCTCTCTATAGCATTAATCATTATCTATTTTAAGTAGTTTTTTGTTTTCTTTTATTCTATTCTTTACCTCTTTAAAACCTAGATACCCCTAGAATTCTAACCAGATACACCTCAGAAATTAGATCTTCCTCCTTAGAAGAACCAGAGGTACTGGTAACTATAGCAAATAAGAGAAGAAGGCTTGATAATTTTAGACAAAACCACCCATTATCGCCTACCCCTCTGGCAATCAGATCCTCCAACTCACTTGGTTTTGATTCACAAGCCCATCTTTCCTTAGCTCTCCTTCATCCTTCCACTCCTCCTAATAATCCACTGACCTCTCCTTGTCAATATTCTTCCTCATCACCCTCTTCTCCTCCTTCACCTCCAGATCCTCCATCCATGAATGCATGGGTAAATGCACGATACTGCCCCCTCGATATATATGGGCCTTTACACAATTTTCCTCCTAAGTATGAGAAGAATATCCCTCGATTAGATAATGAAGGAGATCGGACCGCCAAGGACCATGTAATTAAGTTCCAAGATTACTGTGAGAATATAAGAGTCGAATATGATGATGTATGTATGCTTTTATTTGTACAAATCCTCAAAGGAGAACCCTATAAGTGGTTAGTCGTTAGCCCCGAACACCATCAATACTATGGACAGAATTATCGAGTTGTTCACTCAGCAATACAGTGTGAAGAAAAGAAATCAACTTTGGCTCACCAAATTCTCTGCTGTTAAGTTGAAGCCTGGAAAATATGTCAGTGATTTTAATAAAAGATTTACTAAGTGCTATAATCACTTTCCCCCCACAGTTTGGCCATCTGGCACGGTCAATGTCGTGTCCTATACTTCCTCCCTTGATGCTGATCTCTCTTATGCTTTACGAGAGAGAAGACCCACAACATTGGCTTATGCACAAGCTAAAGTTTGTTCCTACGAGGGAAACCTCATTATCATGGGTAAAAGAGTTTCTTGGGATGTTAATTCTGATGGGAAGAAAAAAATCGTTGATGTTTCTCATCAGCTTCCTACTTCCTCTTCTTCACCAGAATAGAAGATCAAGGAAATGTCTAAACTCATCAAATCCCTAACAAATAAGATACAACATTCGGAATTAGGGAACATACCAACTTTCCCTCATCCCCCTAACCCTCAAAACCGTAATCCAAATTTTCCTTCTAGGAAACATCCCCCTTTTAATCGCCCTCAACAACAACAACTATTGCAACAAGGGTAGAGAGCCGACAAGCCACCCCTTCAACCTCCTTTGAGAAATAATGCCAACTTGGTAGATGAATATGATTATGACACTACTAGTCAGCTCAAAAATCCATATGAATTTGAGTATCCAAATGTCGACTCCATAAATTCTTTTGATATACATTTTCCGGTTTCCCACGAATATCTGGAGCAAGAGTTTTGGGACCCCCAGTTACCGAGATTCGCAGAACATCTAGAAGCTCAATTTCAACAAAAATATAATTTAAGGCCTAGGAAGAATCGAGAGCCTCCTCTAGAGTCCCCCAGAAAATCATGGGAAAACCCACACCACTCCAACCTGATCCTGTCGATCTAGACTCTCCCTTTCCCAAAATGTTTATCTTGAAAAACAAGCTAAATAAACTTTGAATAAACATGACGCTTGTTGAAGTTGCGAAACTTCCAAAATATAAACAAGAGATCGATTCCTTCCTAAAAGGATCTCAGGAGTTTCCCAAAGAAATTAGTCTTACATATGTTATCAATGTGAAGGATGACACTCCCAATATTTCCTTAGGACTTGTTAAACCCAAAAGTGGCAATATGGTCCCTCCTTTCTATGTCAGTTTGAAGATACATGATTGGAATCTTCACAACTGTATGCTCGACTCCAGAGCATCTCATAATATCATTCCTAAAGAGATTATGGAAAAGGTTGGATTGAGCATAACTCGAGAATACCATGGCTTATACTTGTCTGACTCCCATAGAGTAAAATGTTTAGGAGTTATTAAGGACCTAGTGGTAGTTCTAGCTCAAGTCCCAGTTAAAAGCATGGTCATAGAGATAGTCATGGTCAATTTTCCCCCTAACTACGGGATGTTTCTTTCGAGGAGCTGGGGTGCTAAGCTTGGCGAGTCACTCTAGTTAGACCTTTCATATGCAACCATCCCTGTGTTTGGAGGAGGTACTCGATGCCTTTATAGAGAATCCAGGCTGACATAAACTATTAACTCTAAACAAAATCGTGAAAATTCTTCAGTCTACACTATTGAAGAAAATATGGGGAATTTTTTTTCTCCCTTTCGGATCAGGAAAACGTTTCCCAAACTGAAAACAATAGTCTTCTAACTTTCCCTTTAGATACTAGTGTAATGTGGAAAATGTACTTCGATCGTGCTTCCTCCAAAGCTGGATCTTGAGCAGGTGATGTCTTAATCCCTCCTTCTCAGAAAAACTCCTCATTTTCATTTAAGTTAAATTTGGGACCACAAATAATATCGTCGAGTACGAAGCACTCATCCTTGGGTTAGAAACTGCATGTAAACTAAATATTAAGAATCTATCTATATATGGCGACTCTGAAATGGTGATCTAATAAATGACTAATAAATGCCAATCTAAGAATCCTCATTTGCATGCTTACAGAAACCAAGTTTGGGATGTGATTAATAAATTTTTATTAGCTATTAATTTCATGAAAATTCCCTGTGAACAGAATCAGTTAGTTGACTCTTTGGCTGTCATAACAGCCACCTTTTCTCCCCCGACGGGACTCAAGTTCAAGTTCAAAATAGAAGTTCTTTATAGACCTTCAATACCTAACAATGTCAAACATTGACAGATATTTGAAGATGAGCAAGAGATTAAGGGATTCACCCAATTAGTTGGAGAATACTCTGACTAAATTATCGATGAAGACGAGGATGTTCACATGGCATAAACCGGTGCTCCTCCTTTTAAACCCAAAATTGGTAGACATGGTGTAATCTGATTGAAAAATAATCATATTCAAAGAGGATTAATCCCTCTGGAGAATATTTTCAATCACAATGACCCTATGGCCACTCCAGCCCTAAAACCTCCCAATGTTGAGGTCCAAGCAGTTGACATTTCTACCACTTCTGAATAAAAGTTAATTAATTTTTCTAACTCCCTTTCACAATCTACAAGGAGAAATATTTCCAACTCCTTTCCAGTATACTGACGTTTTTTCCTGGTCGTATAACAACCTCAAGGCCTATGATCAGAGTATTATAGAGCATCGCATCCCTTTGAAAGAGGGAGCCAAGCCCTTTAAGAAAAAACTCAGACAAATTAATCCTCTCTTGCTTCCCTCTATTGAGAAGGAAATTAAAAAGCTCCTATATGCTAAAAATTGTTCCCCTAAGCTACCCTATTTGGGTGGCTAATTTAGTGCCGATCAAAAAGAAAACCATAGAAACTAGACTATGCATAGAATTTAGAAATATAAATAGGGCATCCTTGAAGTACAATTACCCCCTTCCTAAGATGGATACCATCCTGCAGCGAGTGGTAGGTGCAGCTTGCATCTCCATGATGGATGGGTTCTCTAGTTATAACTAGATAGCCGTTCATAATGATGACATGTACAAAATCATTTTTACTACTCCATGGGGCATATTCATGTACCAGAAAATGCCATTTGTCCTAATGAATGTTGGAGCCACTTTTCAAAGAGCCATGGATATTGCCTTCCTGAATGAAAAGGATAGATTCATAGTCATGTATTTAGACGACATGACCGTATTTTTGGCAAGTGATGAACAACATCTCAAAAAATTGGAATTTATATTCCAAAAATGTCGACGATTTTTCCTATCCCTGAATCCAATGAAATATTTCTTTGCGACGACTAAAGGGAAGTTTTTGGGACATTCAACATCCCAGAGTGGTGTCAGGATTGACCCCGAAAGGTTACAAGCCATCCAAACTATCTCCCTCTCACTCTCCCTCCCATGTACTAAGAAAGAAGTAAAGGAATTCTTAGGAAAAATAAATTCCTTAAGGAGAGTTATTCCTAACTTCGTTGAAATATATTAATTGCAAGCTCAAGAAGGGCAAAAAAGTTACTTGGGACAAAGAGTCAAAATATTGCTTCAAACGAATTAAACAAGCTATAATGTAATCCCCCTTCCTAATCAGTCCTGACTGTAAAAAAAAAAAAAAAATTATTATTTTCCCTTTCACTTCTGAACACGCCATTGTTGCAATATTATTGCAGAAAAACCAAGATTGGTACGAGAAACCCATCGCCTTTTTTAGAAAATTGCTTCAGAATGCCGAATTAAAATATAATATAATAGATAAGTAGGCATACGCCCTGGTTAAAATGCTTAAATATTTTAGGGAATATATTTTAATGGAAAAGTCAGTCGTATACATACCTCACCCTGCTGTGAGAGATATACTCCTCCAGCATGATATAGAGGGAAGAAGGGGAAAGTGGATTGCCAAAACACAGGAGTATGATTTAGAGTTGAAACCCATTAAGATCATTAAAGGGTAGGGGTTAGCTAAACTCTTAACTAAAGCTAATTTCGATGCACTTGGCATCCATTTATTCGCTCTTGAGAGCTCAGCAGCAGAAGATGGAGGTTAACAGGATAAGTAGTCAAGGTTGTTGCTACCTTCCTCTGATTCCACTATTGTTAACCCCGATTTTCTATCGGAAAAATGGTATAGGGATATCATTAGTTACCTACAAACAATGAAGTTACCAAGTTCCTTGAGAAAATCCACTAAACATTATATTAAATTAGAAGCAATTAATTACTATATCATAAATGGAATTTTATACTAGAAAGATCTAGTAGGTGTTCTTTTAAATTGTGTCCTTACCATCACAAGTAGATTACTTGATTACCCTTCCCCACAATCCTCTATGTGGCGGCCACTACACCTAGCGGGCTACAGCCCACAAAATTTTGAGAAGTGGCCTTTATTGGCCAACCCTTTTTAGTGATGTTAATAAAAATGTAAGAGCCTACCATCAATGTTAGATTTTTGTCGGGAAGGAAAACTTGGCCACTTTACCCCTCAAGCCTATAATAGCTAAGGTATCGTTTCAATAGTGGGTGATAGATTTTGTTGGAGAAATTCAACCCCCGTCCAGTGATCAACACTGCTGGATTATTACTGCCACTGACTATTTTACCAAATAGGTAGAGGTTGCCTCGTTAAGAAAAATTAATGATTTGGTTGTAATGGGATTTTTAACTAAAAACATTTTATCCCTATTCAGTTGCTCCAGAAAGAATATAGTGGATAACGCCAAGCCTTTATGTTATGCCCCTTTTCAAAATTTATGTGATAACTTCGAAGTAAATCTAGGACATTTGACAGCTCATTACCTGCAAGGAAATGGGTCGTTGAATCGCTTAACAAAAATATCATAAAAATTCTTAAAAGGTTATTACACTCTAAGAAACGAAACTGGCATGTAACACTCAAATATTCTATTTGGGTAGATCGAATAAGCACCAAGAAATCGATTGGTAGCTCGCCATTCTAGTTGGTTTATGGTGTATATGTTGTGTTTCCTCTATACTTAGACAGAAAGGTCATGAAAAGCCTGTAGATTTTAAATGAGGAACCCAACGACCTCCAGAGGCGGATCGACCAGATGATCCAACTTCACCAGGAAAGGGAGTTGGTTTTCCAAAGGATAAACCACGATCAAGCCAAAATTAAAAAGGAGTTTAACAAGTAGGCTAGGGATAGAACTTTCTTCCTTGGGAATTGGGTCCTAAAGTGGGACAAAAGAAGTGAAGAACTAGGCAAACACAGAAAATTCGACAATCTTTGGCTAGGGCCTTTCATTATCGATAGGGTGGAGGGCGAAAATTCTTTTTCTTTAAAAAACTTTGAAGGAGAGGAGGTTAGTCGTGCTATTAACGACCAGTACATCAAACATTATATCACCTACTGATTCACTATATAATAATAATAATATATATATACATATATATAACGAAATTTTAAAGATTAATGGATAATTGGTAATTTGGTACCCTAAATTAAAATGCAAATGTATATCATGAAAGCATGGGAATTCATTTATTATTGAAATCATTATGTAATACAAAAAAACTCTTTTTCATTATAAATGAATTATTTTCAAATGTTGAACTAAAACATTATGGTTGCCTAAGTGTCCCTATATAGTATCTATCCTCAAGTCAATTATATAATTCAAATGAAATACCAATTTTTGTATTTCCCATACTCTCTCATTTTCGTCTGTCAATATAATTGTTAACCTATGCATTTGTTACAAGTCCTGCAGGGTCTGATCATGCTACAATTATATTTTTTAACTCGGGTGGTTAAACAGGATCCAAATATTCCCCTGTTGATGAAAATGTTTCTTCAATACTTGTCTTCCTCATTTGTTCACCTGCCTCCTTAAGATGGGGTATGCTGACAACCTTTGCGGAAGTTATGGACGCTCAATGGCAGTGAAGCAAAGTTAGTGGTATTGGGTGCTCCCGATGCATAATCTACCCATCCCCTTATAGTTCAGTTGCCGGGGTATGTTGATGACTCCGTCGGGGCTATGAATGCTCATTGGCAGCGAAGCGACATTAGTGGCATTGGAGATTTCCAGTGTGGTCCTTCCCACCACGTCATAAAGGCAAATCAATGAAATCCACTACTTGAAAATGATGGAACCGTGATTATATGGACTAATAAGGGGCTTAGGAAAATCTTGTCAACAAGACAACGAATGACTCTATTGGGGCTATGAATGCTCGTTGGCAACAGAGCGACGTTCGAATACAACTGACGTTTAACGGTTCCATAAAACCCATGTCCTCATGTTTCATCCTTCTATCTATTAAAATTCTATTTGACAGTCACCTGCAGGAAATTTTTCCTCGCATGGAAGCAATATAAAATCTTGAGATGGTAATCCTCCCTAGTTTTATTTATTTTTCTATAAATTTTTCATTTCATTGTGTGACACTTAATGCCCATTTGTGGATAGTTACCAGATAACCCTCGACAGATTTTTAATTCAATTAGCATGCTTTATATTCATCTATTGTAAAAAAGAGAAACATGTTTAAATAGAAAAATTAAATATACCATGTTTTTACGACATATATAAAGTTAAAAGGTAGAAAAAAAAAATTATAGACCCTTGCTTCTCAAGTTATTTATTAACGAATTCATCAATAAAATAAGCGTCAAGTATCATTATGTAAAGTTGAGATGTAAAACATTATATTCCATAAGTTTTATACTTAAAGAAAAAGCTTAACCATATGTTTTTTTTGTTCAATACACAAGATGCCTTTAGGCTTTATGGTTCATATAAGAAAATTATACAAAATTTTGCAATTAAGCAGGCCTTTATGACCAAAATTGAGCTAACTTCTCTCTTAAGACTCACTATCTGAAACCTGGATGATATCAATCTCTGGCTTTGACGAACCAACCTCGTGAGTGCTTCCTACCGGGTCGCATGGACGAATACTTTCAACCCCCTTGTATATTCTCGGTAGCATGCTTAGTTATGATTCAACTGACATTAAGCACTCTTCCAAATCAGTCACCAAATGCAGTAGTTGGTTCATTTTAGAATGTAAGTTCTCCCTGCGTCCCGAATGGTTGCTACCTGCACCAGACATGGCTCTTATCCTTCCTCGTCACACTCAGCATTTTAAATCTCAAATAGTCGGGTGAATAATTACATTTACTTTGATGGTGTTAGTTTATCCTTTCATTAACTCCTGTCACCTCTGCATTAACATCCTCCTTTAACCCATCGCATCGTGGATATCTTTCCCTGTGCCATATTAGTATAGAGGGGTCTAGTTGAGTGATCGACATCATTGTTTAGCCCTGAATCCATAGCCCAATGGATAAGGAAGCTGGCCCATGTCCTTGGCTTCCCATGAGGGAAAGTTATCCCTAGATGGATCCAATGTTGGGGAAAATCCCCCCCCCCTATAAAATTTTTACAAGTAATATGATTTAATAACCTTTATAAAGTTAAGTAGTGATATTCTTAATGATCAAGCAAGATAGAGGAGTGCATCTGTTGTTGGTCGTAGATCGATGGTCCATCTTCATTCTCACATTTTTAAATCACATGGTGAATAACGTATATATTCTTGAAGTGTTTAAACCCCCTGCAGTTTTCCGGGCCAATCACCCATGGAACTAATTTGATTAAGCTCTAAAGACGAAGTCGCATTCAAAGCATGCACACAATAAGCGCCTTAATTTTTCCCAATGTATCTAGACCGTTAGATACCCCTGCAGTCTAACAGCTATCGAGCCTTATCGCAAATAAATTTGTCTCCCCGTTAGCGCACCTCTTCGGACCTGATGGCATGATCATCGTTGATTATGATCAAATCAACGATCATCGCATTTCTACTTGCGCATTGGTTAACACTTTTATTTCACATGATGAGTGGGTCTCGCCTGTCGTGGTTGGTGGCCCGGCCTATGGAAATATTCCACATGTTTGCTACATTAATGCACATCTTAAGCTAGTATTAAGTCTAAACGCCGTCATCCTTTCCCATTCTGCTCGTTGTTTTCGCCCTCTACGTGCTATCTTCTTGAATTCGGTCATGGTTCTGTCGAAATTGTAAGGCTACTGCACCCACTCTGAATTCGAATTTATTCACCTGTAAGTGGTTATTTCTCCTCCCCTATTTGACTGCAATAGTAATCTTGTTCAGTTGATCTATTATGGCTGAGCTGGTGGGGAAAGGACCCCCAGCAAATGAGTTGGCGAGAGTGGAGGACACCAAGGTGTGCCTCATTGATATTCTTACCTTGAAGAGGACCCTCTCCTCATCAGTATCTACTTCAGATGATGACCATTGCTTGCTTAAGACTGAAGTCCTACATGCAGTACTCTCGTCAGTCCATTTTGACTCGAATTATATATTATTATTAGCTGAAAATTGGAAACCAGAACAACAGGTGATATACTTTAAGCATATTCATTTTGTGTTTCTGAATGTTGATGAAAATATGATTGTGGAAATGCTTGGCATCCTATCTCACAGAATAGACATATTAGACTAGGGTTTTTGACAGTGTGAAAGAGAATTACCAGATATTGAAAACTGCCTGTACATGATACACAACTTTAATTATTAATTCTGAAGATTGTTCCTGACAATTTTCCTTTTTAGTTAATGTTTCATGTGTTAATCTGAATTGCAAATACTGCCAATTAAATCTGGGGCTTCACCCTGTTTATGCTTTAATTCTTTAGCTTTGTGTTACAGCATAAGTATTATCAACACAATTACTAAATGAATTGTCCTCAGTTATTCATGATTGAGTGTTAGACTTTTGTCATATAATTCATGTTTCGCAATGATTGCAACTTTGGATGTTTTTTTGTTATGTTGATAGCTTTCCATATTTCGTATAGTGTATGTTTCCCTCTAAAATCTCTTCATTCCATTCTTGTTTAAGTATCAGTCCCAATATATAATATTAATTGCCATTTATCATAGAATAGAACGAGCATGTTTATACCTGCTACACATGCTTCAGTGTAACAGGAGTGCGGCCTGTATTAAAACCACGGTTTTTATTTTTCTCTAGCTTTATAGTTACACTCTTTTAATCCCATCTTTTTATTATTTCCATATTTCATTATCATTATCTTTCTTGTTGGGAATCTGCCTTTAGAATTATATATCGTTAAATGATTTCTTTTCACCTGTGAATGCCACTATCACCTACTACAACTTAAACATTCATATCTGATCTTATATTTTTTTCATATTGAAAATTTTACAAAATATTATAGGGTTTACCCCTGTGGTGTGTTGAGGATCAGCAATTACACCTAGAGCGGGAGGACCTTATAGTCCCCAATGAATGTGTGCTCAATTATTTTATGTGGGAACAATCTGTGCACCAACAACCGGACAAAAAATAAAAACCCTCTTCAGAAGGGAGTGGTGAATCTTGGTTATACAAATAACCCAAAGAATAATACTCACTCTATGATATACAAAAAAATTGAAAAAAAGGGTTTCCTTTACTAGTGAAGAACCTTAGGGTATAATTAGAAGATTTGAAATGGCGAAATTCGACTCTTATTGAGAGTTAAAATATATAGATAAAACCTAACTATATTTAAACAAAAACCATACAAGGAACGGCATAGAGAATGGACCTAGAGCATGACAAATAACAATGACCTTGAAAACTTATGTATTGGCCTTGAAATGAAAATAGTACCAAAACCAAACAAGGAAACTAATTGTAAAAGTATTAACCCTCTTCTTCAAAAATTGGTATAACTAATGAACCAAAAAAAAAACTCAAAAACTAAATTTGAAACCCTGTAAGAAATTATTTTGAACAAATTTTAATTCAATTATTACATAGCAAAGAAGAGAAAATAAATATGAATATTTTCATGACCATGGGATTAACCATTACCTGGAAGAGCCAATAGCGTTGAATGAAGGTGTGAAAAGGCTAAGGCCTTTCTCAAAGAAAGAACCAAACAAGTATTCAATATATCAGGAAACTGGGAAAGGTGATGGGATCGTATTCCTCTTAATACCCTAAATTCTCCTAGAAAAACCACAAAAAAAACTGCAAAGTCGTGAAATTAATAGTATGAGAAGATATTTATATACAATAGAACTATGGATTTAATTCCAATTAGAAAAAAAAACTATAATTTGGTTTACCTTCACCACTAGGAGGGTAGATGCATAATAAACCCACCAACCCATTTGATAGATAGAGAATCAACTCAAGAAGACACATGTAGAGAATGTAGAGATAAAAGAAAATCAATTATGAGTAAGTAAGGGTTCACAACTACAGCGATAAGAGAAACTCTCTTTAAAACTGAAACAAAATGGTAAAATAACGATATTGCTAAACATTACTGAGGATAAGAAATTTATTCATAAACATAATGAAATAATTCAAGAAATATAAATGTTGTAGGGGAACAATTTAAATAACCATACCTTTAGTAAATGCATTGACACGTTACAGGAGAGAACTAGTTTCACTCGACGAGGTGTGGAGTCATCATCTCATGAATGAAAAATGGTGGAAACATGCAGATGAAAGGTGTCTAGAGAACACCTAGTGGAATTATGCCACTAAAAAATTGTAAGTGAAACCCTAGCCACAGAGCAGCCTAATCGGAGGAGGTCATTCAAGAAGTGAATGAGCCACAATAGAACTCCAACAATGTCATTAAACTCACAATGAAACCCTAGCACATTTATTACCATTGATTTATTAGCAATCAGTCTGATTTCTTGATCCAAGTTAGGTCAATCTAGTATATTTCGCAATAAGATTGATCGTCCCTCCTACACGTAGAGTAGTCTAGAATTACTAATAGTAATACGTAAAACCTGAAAATGTATCGTATTTAATGTCTCCAAATAATACCACATACAAGGCAATAAAACAAATAACACCATTCATATATGTTTTTGATAGTTGATGTAACAACCCCGGGTTATATTTCCATGTAAAATGGTAAAAATTAACCAAGGTCATGGGACACATATTACAAGTTGAATGGGGAGGGGAACATCAGATTGGGGGTCACTTGTGGTTAAATAATGACTATGGAAATTGGCATAGGCATTGACAAAAGGAAAAGGGAAATAAATGGAAATTAATTCAAAGAAATAAAGGAAAATAGTAGAAAAGGAAGATGAAGGGACATGAATATGCATGCAAGGGAAAATGGAAATAAAATAAAGGAAAATGAAGGAAAAGAGGAAAATGAAAGGAAGAGACAATGATAAAAGACAATTGGCAACTTTTGATCAACTTCCAAATTTAATAGCTTTACCTTTTCTAAGGAAGAAATCAAACTCCGAGAGAGAGAATAAGCAAGGGAGCAAGAAACAAAGGAAATCAAGGGAGCATAAGAGAAATTTTGGATAGTAGCAAGTAAGGGCAAGAAATAGTTGTGGATTTGTAGGTAACAATATGAATATGTGATTTAGAATGTTGGGATTTGATGCATGGTCTATGCATTGGTTTATTTTTAATTTTTGTTATCATTGGCATGGGATTTTCCTGGGTTGGTCGTATTTTACAACCTTTCCTTTGCCATTTCCTGGAGATTCATTATGTTGTGGGTTCCTTTGCCATTTCAGATCCTAGTTGAGGTGGTCTCAGGAAAAACCCCAAGGGTCATGGGTGGAGATGGGATTTCTCCTGGAAATTTTGATAAGTGGGTGGAGAGAGGAAAATTCCTCTAGGTATGGTGAAGAAAGTTTGAGGCATCTCTTATAGACATGTTTGGGCACTGCAACCCCAATCACATATGTCCATAAACCAAGGGCTTCTAAACCCTAAAAGTGTTGTTTCATACCCTAAAGGAACAAGGTCAGTTGATTACATCATCTCCCAGAAGTTCTCCATGAAAAACTACTCAGAACTGGTCAAAACTGGACCATACAGGCTGCTCCATGCATAGGGTGCGATGCATCTCACCTATTACACACGGGGGTGTGATGCATACTTGAAAGCCCTTCTGTAGGGTGCGATGAACGAGAGCAGATAAATGGCAGAATCAGTTTGCTAGGTGGAAACCCAGAGAATCTTCTAGAAACCGCTCATATAACACTTGCCTCTCTGAATTTTCCCAAGTATGAGTAAGAGATCAGAAATCTCCAAGTGGAACCAAGAACTATCAGTGAAATGACACTAATCAAAATCCCAGAAGCTGACTCACTCTCCTGTAAACATTTATATATGGATCCCTCATCCAAGAGATCCAGAGGCTGGAATTTTGTAATTTGCAAGGAAGTGTTGTTGGTTTCTCTTTGAAGACATTGTTGGGTGATCTTGCTTTGTATGTGATGAAGAGGGCTTTCATGTTGGGAGGATGATGCTGGATCAGACAGCCTAGTTGTAATCCTCTGTTGGGTCCCTATAATACTAGTGATTACCCCATTACTATTGTAGTTGCATCCCTTATTAATATTGTTGTGGCCCTATTATCCCCACATTGTTATTATTGTGCCCCATAGAATCCCTCTATTGTTATTTTTGTGGCTTTATATTATTATTGTTAGGTCGGCTAGGTTATATTGTGACTCCTTAGACTCCTATATATAGAAAGGAGGTTTTGTCATTTGTATCCTCCAAGAATTTTTCATTTATGTAATGTAAAGGAGGTTGCCGCCTCGAAGAGGCTGAATTCTAAGGCGTTGATCTATCTTTTCTATCTTTTCTTGAACTGGTTTCATAACATTTGGTATCAGAGCTTTGGATTCTAGGGTTTCGCTGCTCTAAATAGGTCATCGTGGCATTTTCGCTATAACTTTTTTCTACGACGTTTCAAAAGCTAAAAAAAAAAAATCCATTTGAGAAGAAATCGCACTGAACCTTGGGTCCGAATTTCAGAGCTTTTCACACTATATTTGTGGAGATATGATCTGAGGAAGTTGGTCTTTTTGTAGACTCCTAAATTACATTCCAAACAGGTGACCTGGGGAAAATCGTCATAACTTTCTCTCTGAGCATCGGATTGCAATTTCGTAAGAATTTATAGAAAGAGGACGAACTGTAGTTTCTTGTAGATAGTTTTCAGAGCCAAAAGTCGAAACAGTGACTCATGGCACGTCGTACAAGTTCGCTCTACTGAACTAGTCTATAATCAAGTCACTGTGGGAGATTTCACATAAACATTCCTTGGAGAATCCAATTTAGGTCAAACTGGTGGCATTGGAAAGAGGACATAGAGGGCTACTGTAGGTCGCAATTTCAGAACTGGATGATCAGAAAGTACAGAGATACATCAGAGGCAATATAGAGCTCCTACAAAGTGAAAAAAGTGTGTAGATTTTTTTAAATTTTTGCTTAAGCTTGGTTTGAAAATTTATTTTGAAGGAATTCAAAGGGAATAGTAGAGCATTATTATCGATAACTGATTCCCCGAGGAAAGAAAATGCAAACACCTAGTAAGCAACCTGAAAGCTCTAGCATGAATCATGAAGAAGAGGAAGAAATGCTACATGATATATCAAAATTACAAGAACAAGTGCAACAAATGTCACTCTCACAAAAGCTAACAGAAGCTAAGATAAATGGCATGGAATCTAAGATAAAGGGCGTGGAAGCTAAGATGGACAATTTGAAGATAGATTTGAAGACAGATTTGAAGAGAGACATGGCAGATTTGAAGACAGACATGGCAAATTTGAAGACAGATTTGACAAATTTTCTATAAGAAATACTTACTAATGATGAAAAGGTAGTAAAGGAAACTCATGATGTGAACAAAAGAAATGTTAATCATGATTTCTTAGTAATGTGGGATCGAAGACCCACCATATTCTAGAAACCAATATGAGGAAGTTTGATGGCAAGGATCCCGCAACATGGATATTACAGATGGAGCAATTTTTCGATCTCAATAATGTGAAAAACACACAAAAGGTACGTATTGCAACTTTATATTTGGAACCAAATCAGTTTATATGGTATCAATGGCTTTGCTCTCGTAAACAAATTATCACTTGGGCAATTTTTATGGAAGAATTGACACATTTTGAGGATACAAAAAGCAACACTTTTTTTAGCCAATTGATAAGTCTCAAACAAAAGGGTTCAATAATGGAGCACATTGAGGAGTTCCAAAAATTGAACATAAGGGTAAAAAATATTCCAGAGGAGCATAGGATTCATGTGTTCATAGGGACTTTAAAGGATAATATCCAACATGATGTTTGCCTTTGGGAACCTGATTCATTAGAGAAGGAATTCAGGTTAGCAAGAAAAATGGAAAGAAAAATTATGGCAACCAGGAAGCATACCACTCGCAACTATAAAGATGGAAGTGTCGTTGCCCCTATTCTTCCACAACCTATAAGGTTGACACCACAACAATTGGAAGAAAAAAGAGCAAAAGAGATTTGTTGCAGTTGTGATAGCAAATGCACTAAAGGTCATAAGTGTGCTAAGAAGAAATTATTCTACATAGATTGCGAAGAGGAAGAAGAAAAGGAGCAAGAAAGGTCAAAGGAAGAGGATATACTCCAGGAACAAAGCCTAGATAAAGAAGAAATGAATCCGACCATATCTTGTAATGCATTGGCGGGAATTACCACTCCTCAAAACATCAAGATAGAAGGACAAATAAAGAAGAAAAAGGTAATAGTGTTGATTGATTCAGGAAGTACCCACAATTTTATTCATTGTACAGTAGCAAAAGAATTGAACTACTTCTTATATCCAACACCAGAGTGTCAAGTGATGGTTGCAAATAGAGGAACAATAAATTGCTCTGGAAAGTGCCATAATATCAAGCTATCGATGGGAGAATATGTATTGACTAGCCCAATGCTTTCCATTCCAATGGGAGGTGTTGATGTTGTATTAGGAGTCCAATGGCTACAATCCTTGGGTACAATAGCTTTTAATTTTCAAGAACTTTTCATGAAATTTTCTGTGGCAGGAAAGGAAGTTGAATTAAGGGGTATTACAGGGAAACCGGGAAAGATAATCAGCTCTAACGGTATGACAAAGCTTCTAAAAAGGGAACAAAGGGGTGTAATTGCACAATTATGTTCGCTAGATGTTTCCACATTGCAATTATCTATTTCTCCAAATCTTCAAAAAGTCTTGGACAATCATTCCAAGGTATTTGAGACTCCCAAAGGTCTCCCACCTATTCATGATCATGATCATGCTATTCATCTGATTCCAGGAAGTGTTCCTCCAAACATCAGGCCATACAGATATCCCTATGCCCAAAAGAGTGAAATTGAACGTATGGTTGCAGAAATGTTAGAGGCTGGTATAATTCAACTGAGTCAAAGTTCTTTCTCTGCTCTAGTAGTATTAGTGCACAAGAAGGATGGATCATGGCGCATGTGTCCGGATTATAGGGAGCTCAACAAGCTCACTATTAAAGATAAGTTTCCCATTCCCGTCATTGATGAATTACTGGATGAATTGCATGGATCAATTTACTTCACCAAGTTGGATCTTCGTTCAGGATATCATCAAATTAGAATGAAGACTGAAGACATTCTAAAAACAGCATTTAGAACTCATGAGGGTCATTATGAATTTTTGGTCATGCCTTTTGGCCTTACCAATGCACCTTCAACATTTCAAGGTTTGATGAATTCCATTTTCAAACCATTCCTTAGAAAATTTGTGTTAGTATTTTTTGATGATATACTAATCTACAGAAAGTCTTGGAAGGATCATGTTGAACATGTTGACAGGGTGCTACAACTATTGGAGGAGAAACAATTAGATGCAAAAGTATCCAAATGTTTCTTTGGAGTACAAGAGGTGGAATATCTGGGTCATAATGTATCTCATGAAGGAGTTAAGGTAGACCCTAGCAAAATTAAAGCCATTAAGGAATGGAAAATCCCCACATCCATAAAGCATCTACGAGGATTTCTTGGGTTGACAAGGTATTATCGCAAGTTTGTTAAGAATTATGGGAGAATAGCAGCACCTCTAACAACATTATTGAAGAAAGATGCATTTTCATGGACTCCAGAAGCAACAAAGGCCTTCGAACATCTTAAAGAGGCAATGTGCCAAGCACCGGTCTTAGCTACGCCGGACTTCACAAAAACCTTTATTGTGGAATGTGATGCTTCAGGAAATGGAATTGGTGCTGTTTTAATGCAAGATTAAAGACCCATTGCTTTTGAAAGTCGTCCAATCAAGGGAAAGTTTTTACACAAAGCTATTTATGAGAAGGAAATGTTGGCAATACTTCATGCACTTAAGAAATGGCGACCCTACCTAATGGGAAGACACTTCAAGGTAAAAACGGATCATGATAGCCTTAAATACTTTTTAGAACAAAGATTATCCTCTGAAGAGCAACAAAAGTGGGTCACAAAGATGTTGGGTTATGACTTTGAAATCATCTACAAAAAAGGGAAGCAAAATGTGGTGGCAGATGCACTCTCAAGAAAGGATGAGGATGTGGAAGCATTGATGTGCGCCATTTCTATTATCCAACCAGATTGGATAAACGAAGCAAGGGAGGAATGGAAGAATGTTGTAGATGTTAGGATATTCCAACACATAGGAAATAGTTAAATATAACTTGGTCTAGTATAGAGTTAGGTAAAGCGTGTTTCTTTACTATGTACATTTTGTAACTTACAATCCGACAGTCACGATATGTAGTGATCCGACGGTTCATTCTCTCCTTCGTATTACCGACACTTGATCTGTGGCTTAACACTCGATTGGTCCATGATCTCTATTTAAAGAGCATGGAGGGTCATTTGTAGGTTAACTGTTCAT
The DNA here is from genome assembly GCA_031772625.1 of Pinus tabuliformis. NCBI lineage: Eukaryota > Viridiplantae > Streptophyta > Pinopsida > Pinales > Pinaceae > Pinus > Pinus tabuliformis. Next base: position 441,254,337 of record CM062816.1, read on the forward strand.
GAGAGAAGCTTATGTAAAATTTCATTCTTTTATTAATAAATTGCCTGAAGTGGCCGCGTTGGCTCAGGCCGTGGACTGTTTCCCTCCTTGAGGGTTTTAACCACGTCAAAATACTGGTGTATTGATCTGTGATCTGTGTGTGAGCGGTGTCCTTTGGTGTTCTGTCTGAGGAACTTACCCTGTAAATTCCTACATGGTATCAGAGCTATTTGAGGGCCACGTCCGTTGGTGATCCAAATCTGAAGCCGGTAGAACTGCATCCGACTACCGTTTCCTAGATCTATTGTTTCTGACTGCTTTCGGGCCGAGAGGATTGCTCTGTTGTGTTAGGAGCATCTGTTACAGAGAGGAACCCCTTTCGTTTCACGCGAAAAGGTTTTTGGTAGCCCTAGCTACGTCATTTTTAAGATCTGGAGGTATACAGTGTTTATTTGCAGTTTACAGTTATTTTCTCTCTATTTATTTTGGTTTCGGTTTTTTGTTTTTTTTATTACCAGATCTATACCTTTCATTTCTGTGTATGCTCTTTTCCCCGCGACTCTGTGCGATCTGGGCAAATCAAAAACAGAAAGGAAGGATTTTTCTCATGTGTATGCTCTTTTCCGCTGCGCCTTAGTGTGATCTCGGAAAATCAGAAACATTGAGGAAAATATTTAGTTTCCGGCTAAAGCTAACTTCGATCCATAAGGTTCGTTTTTTTGTATGTCCATTTTGGGTTTTGTGTTTTTTTTTGTAGGGAAAAAGAGCTTTCTCAATCAAGCACGCAACCCAAAGCTTCAGTGACTAAAACAAAATCACCCCCCCCCCTCTCTCTCTCTCTCAAACTTTTAGTTTAGCTCACTTGGTCCAAAGCTAATTTATGAGAGTAGAGGTCTTGAGTTCAAGTCTCCTTTTTGTGGGGGTGGATTTTTCATTCCCGCACTTCGTTGGCATCTTCATCAACGTTTCTTCAAAAAGCCATAACTTCTTCATCCAGAAGCCATTTTCAGGGCCGTTTTTTTTTACCCAACCTAATTTTTCGAGATCTTTCCATTGGAACACTTAGTTTCAGAATCTATAGCTTCAGTTTCTGTTAAAATGGAAAGTCCATGCCCAGTTATTCTTGACAGCACCAACTACTTCCAATGGTGGTCCTACATTGTGGATTTACTTAGAAGTAAAGGTCTCTACAGAATAGCCTCAGGCCAAGAAACCAAACCGAAAGATGAAGATAAGGCAGCTAAATGGGAAAATAGGCAAGATCAAGCACGTGGGTTGATAGGGATGTCTATTTCTCCAGATCTTAGATTGCAGAACTTGATACTCCTGAAGAAGCAATGAGACAGATCACTAAAGTTTTTGGAATTAAAAATGAACTTAAAGCCCATCAACTTGAAAATGAGTTGCTTACATTGGACCCCAATAATTTTTCTTGCATTGAAGATTTTTTGTCCAAGTTCAAGACCCTTAGACTTCTCTTAGAAGGTGTTAAGGTTAATAGAAGATAGTAGCCTTATCTACAACATTCTTACTAAGTTGGGACCAGCCTATTCTGTGTTTGTTTCCACCTTCCATTCTACAAGAGAAGCCTTCATTTCTCAAGGACAAGCCTACAAGTCCCCTTCCTTTGATTCCTTTTGTGATTCTTTAATAAGAGAATAAGAAAAACTCTTACACCTTGGTCTTCTTCATCTTGGAAACTCTTCTAAGAAAGTGTTAGCCGCCCAGCAGCAACCAAATTCAAAGAATCCTAAGAAGTTGTATCCTAAAAGGAATGGTCCTAAACCAAACAATGGTCCTAAGCAATTTCAGCCTCAAAATGAAAAATCATTTCAACAAAATGATAAGACAAATAAAAACAAAGGGAAGAAGACTAATAGACATTGCAACTTTTGTAATCGAGATGGCCACTTAGAATCCAAATGCTTTAAGAAGATGGAAGCCTTGGAAGCAGCAATGAAGAAGCATAATATCCATTTGGAGCACTCTTCAACTTCAACTTCATCTTCAGGAATGGCACTTTTTTCATGTGGTTGTCAAGCATCTCGGTCTAGCTATGCACTAAATGTATCTTCTTCTTCTCATTCTCATGAGTGGCTCACTGATTCTGGAGCTTCTTATCACATGGCCAAAAACAAAGCCATGTTTTCTTCTTTAAATGATTGTAACACCAAAAATATATATGCTGGTGATGATAGATCTCTTAGTGTTGTAGGGACTGGAACTGTTCATATAGACAATAGTCAATTTAATGATGTATTATGTGTTCCAACCTTATCCTGCAACCTTCTATCTGTATATCAGATAACTCATTCAGGTGAAGGTAAAATCATTGAATTTTCACCTCACGATGTTGTAATTAAGGACCTAAGAGATCCTAGACAGATTTTAGCTACTCGCATTGCCGATGATTCTACAAGGTTGTATAAGTTTCGCAACTTTGGGTCATCAAATCTTCCCTCAGTATTTGTTGCTCATAACGATGAAGTGAGCAAACTTTGGCATGAGCGATTTTTTCACTTAAACTATCGCTCCCTTCAGAATCTATGTAAAGAAAATATGGTGACAGGTCTTCCAATGGTATCTTGCAGAGATGGTGTTTGTTCTGGATGTGTACTCGGAAAACATCATCGGAATAGTTTTGAAAAACGTGCCTCTTGGCACGCCTCAGCCCCTTTACAGCTCGTGCATAGTGATTTATGTGGTCCACTTCCAGTTGTTTCATTCTCTGGCTACAAGTATTTCTTAACTTTCATTGATGATTTCTCCAGACGCACTTGGGTATACTTCTTAAAACTCAAGAGTGAAGTATTTAACATGTTCTTGGCCTTTAAGGCCTTTGTTGAAAAACAATCTGGACATCAAATTCTTAAGCTAAGATCTGATAATGGTGGAGAATATGTTAACAACAAATTCATCAACTTTTGCACTAAGAATGGAATTCAAATGCAACATACTGTTCCATATACTCCACAACAAAATGGTGTAGTTGAAAGGAAGAATCGCACCTTAAAGGAAATGGCTAATTTTATGCTTCAATCTAAAGGACTTAATCTTAATTACTGGGCAGAAGAAATTAACTGTGCAAATTACATAATAAATCGCACTCCTACTAAGGTTTTAAAGAATATCACTCCAGAAGAAGCATGGAGCTCAATTAAACCATATGTAAGTCACTTTCGTGTTTTTGGAAGTGAAGCATGGGCCCATATTCCAGATGAGAAACATAAAGCTTTAGAACCTAAGAGTGAAAAATGTATTTTTGTTGGATATTCTGAAGATGTCAAAGGATATAGACTTATTCCACTTAAGTCCAAAAATGTTATCATTAGAAGAGATTTAAAGTTTGATGAAAATATATCGGCCTACGAGCCTAGTTCGGCGGATGTGCCACCTCTCCCTATCTTTTCTACTTTTGAAAATATTTCTTCTTCAGATGATGAAAGCGAGGATGAAAATCCTCCCCCACCTTCTCAGGATCCTCCTTCAGCTCCTCAGCTTCCAAAATGGGTCTGTGCTACTCGGGATGCAGCAGGTGATCTTGCCGGTGATCCTACAGATCAGCGACGTACACGTTCTCAGTTTGATAGAGCCTCTTCTTTACTGTCTCAAGCTTCAGTGAATTATGATCCTGACACCTTTGCAGAAGCTTCAGGCCATCCAGATTGGGAAGCAGCTATGAATGAAGAATATCATTCATTATTGGCAAATGATACATGGGATCTTGTTCCTCTACCAAAGGGATGAAAACTTGTTAGATGCAAATGGGTTTACAGAACCAAGTATGGACCAGATGGGAAAGTTGATAAACATAAAGCTCGTCTTGTTGCTAAGGGTTTTTCACAAGTTGAAGGCATTGACTACACTAAAACCTTCTCCCCTATTGCCAAAATGAACTCTATCCGCCTTGTTCTTTCCCTTGCTGCCTCTTTCAAATGGGAAGTCCATCAGATGGATGTTAAATCTGCCTTCTTGCATGGGGACTTGCATGAAGAAATCTATATGGAACAACCTATTGGCTTTATACAAACAGACTCCAGCCTTGTATGTCGGCTTAAGAAATCCCGTTATGGTCTCAAGCAAGCTCCTCGAGCTTGGTATGCCAAAATAGATAACTTTCTTTTAGAAAATGGCTTTTCTAGGTGTCATTCTGACAATACTGTCTACACCAAGAAAGTGGGCAAGTCTCTTATCGTTCTTGTTCTTTATGTTGATGATCTTATCCTGACTGGTAGTGATCCCAACCTTATAAACCATGTGAAGTCTAGCCTTAAAAGGAAGTTTGAAATGACAAACTTAGGACACTTACATTATTTTCTTGGTCTTCAAGTCTTGCAATCCAAGGAAGGTATTTCCCTTTCCCAGTCCAAGTATGCCTGTGATATTCTACTCCACTTTCACATGGAAGACTGTAAGCTAGCCCCTTCTCCCTTTCAGTCTGGAGTCAAACTTTTAGTCACTTGTACTTCTCCTGAAGTTGATGCTACCTTATACCGTCAACTTGTAGGAAAAATTTTGTATCTAACCCATACTCGTCCTGACCTTTCCTTTGTTGTTGGCCTTGTTGCTCGGTTTATGCAAAACCCACATGAAAGTCATTGGAAAGCAGCTAAAAGAATACTTCATTATGTTCGAGGTACAGTTCAGTTTGGGATTCATTACAGTGCCGAAGCAACTCCTCTATTGGTTGGTTTAACTGATTCCGATTGGGCTGGTGACCCTGATGATCGGAAGTATACTGCAGGTTATGTGTTCACTCTTGGTTCAGGACCTATTACATGGGCTTGCAAGAAACAAGGTGCCATTTCTCTTTCTTCAGCAGAAGCAGAGTATCGTGGTGCTGTAGAAGCTAGTAAGGAAGCCTTGTGGCTTCGTCAGATCCTGTCAGAGTTGGCTTTCAGCAGCAACATCCGACTACACTTTGGTGTGATAATCAAAGTGCCATTCAACTATGCAAAGATCCAATCCAACATCAGTGTAGCAAACGCATTGAACTGCACATGCACTTCATCAGAAAGCTCATCCACGACCATGTTCTTGAAGTGCAATATTGTTCAACAGATGATCAAGTTGCAGACATCTTTACAAAGGCTCTCACAGAGGCGAAGTTCACTAAACTTCGATTTATGGTTGGAGTTCATGAAGTTGTCACTAGGGGGGGGGATAGGCTCTAGTGCCTCCTTCCTTCTCCTATTGTGTCATATTTGTAAATCCTTCAATCCTATCCCAAGTTGTTCTTAAGGGGGGATGTTACGATATTCCGACACATAGGAAATAGTTAAGTATAACTTGGTCTAGTATAGAGTTAGGTAAAGTGTGTTTCTTTACTATGTACATTTTGTAACTTACAATCCGACGGTCACGATATGTAGTGACCCGACGGTTCATTCTCTCCTCGGTATTACCAACACTTGATCCGTGGCTTAACACCCGATTGGTCCATGATCTCTATTTAAAGAGCATGGAGGGTCATTTGTAGGTTAACTGTTCATGAGAGAAGCTTATGTAAAATTTCATTCTTTTATTAATAAATTGCCTGAAGTGGCCGCATTGGCTCAGTCCGTGGACTGTTTCCCTCTTTGAGGGTTTTAACCACGTCAAAATAGTGGTGTATTGATCTGTGATCTGTGTGTGAGCAGTGTCCTTTGGTGTTCTGCCTTAGGAACTTACCCTATAAATTCCTACAGTAGAAGTGTGGGCACTTAGTCAAAAGTTACAACAAGATTCCAATACGTCTGATACATTTAGCTGGTAAAATGATTCTTTATGGTACAAAGATCGCTTATACCTCTATAAGAATTCCCAACTAAAAAAAAAGATTCTTATGGAATTGCACACTTCTCCCTTAGGAGGGCACTCAGGATTTTTAAAAACTTACCACAGGGTTAAGAAGGAATTTTTTTGGGAGGGCCTTAAATCGGATATTCAAAAATTTGTGGCGGAATGTTTGGTTTGCCAACAAAATAAAGTTGAAACAATTAAGACACCGGGTCTATTACAACCTTTATCCATTCCAAGCCAACGTTGGGAGGAGGTTTCAATGGATTTTATCACAAGGTTACCCAAGTCTGAGGGAAATAGTGTCATCATGGTGGTAGTTGACAGACTTACCAAGTATGCACACTTTTGTGCATTATCACATCCATTTAAAGCCAGTACAGTTTCTACTGCATTTATGGAAACAATTCAAAAGCTACATGGAAACCCAAAGATTATTATAAGTGACAAAGATCCCTTTTTCATTGGAAATTTTTGGACAAAATTATTTTCTTGTCTTGTTACTTAGTTAGCTCATAGCTCACTTATCATCCTCAATCTGATGGGAAAACTGAGATAGTAAACAAATGTTTGGAAGGATATCTTCGTTGCTTTGTATATGATAAACAGACACAATGGGTCAAATGGTTGCCTCTGGCTGAATGGTGGCATAACACTTCCTTCCATACAGCAACAAAAATGACCCCATTTATAGCACTTTATGGATATCAGCCACCATCCATCACATCATATTTAAGAGAAAATTCTAAGGTTCAAGTAGTGGAACATCACATCGAACATCAACAACAAGTCCTCCAACTCTTAAAGGATAACCTTGTGTTGGCACAGAATAGAATGAAGCAACAGGCAGATCAACATCGCAGCGAAAGAAGTTTTGATGTATGTGATTGGGTATTCCTACGGCTACAACCATATAAGCAAATGTCCCTCAAGCAAGCTAAGAAGGATAATAAATGATCACCAAAGTATTATGGTCCATACAAGGTGTTGCAAAAGATTGTTACTATGGCATACAAATTGGAGCTTCCTGCAGCTTCTCGATTGCACCCAGTTTTCCATGTTTCATGTTTAAAGAAGGTTATAGGCGACAAGCTCCCAGTTCAAACAATATTGCCAGAACTTGATGAGGAAGGAAAAATTATATTGGAACCGGAAGCAGTCATAGAAACAAGAACTCGACAGCGACGAAATCGATCAATTTCAGAGCATCTTATCAAGTGGAAGAACTTATGCGCTGAATATTTCACATGGGAGGATGAGAATTTTATACCGAAGCATCCAGAACTACTCAAGCATTGAGGACAACACTTTTTTGAAGGAGAGGGGCATGTTGGGTCCCTATAATACTAGTGATTACCCCATTACTATTGTAGTTGCATCCCTTATTAATATTGTTGTGCCCCTATTATCCCCATATTGTTATTACTATGCCTCATAGAATCCCTCTATTGTTATTTTTGTGGCTTTATATTATTATTGTTAGGTCGGTTGGGTTATATTGTGACTCCTTAGACTCCTATATATAGAAAGGAGGTTTTGTCATTTGTATCATCCAAGAATTATTCATTTATGTAATGTAAAGGAGGTTGCCCCCTCGAAGAGGCTGAATTATAAGGCGTTGATCTATCTTTTCTATCTTTTCTTGAGCTGGTTTCATAACATCCTCTCTTCTACTACTTCTATCAATAAAGCTATTTGAGTTTTCCTCCATATGCTAGTATATCTCTGAATCTTGTTTGTGTATGCATTTATATGGTTAATGTACATCTGATCTTACATTATTTATGGTTATAGATCTCTGTGCTTTGATGGTATTTTGCTACCTTGGCTCTACAGGTGTTCTTTGAAGTGGGACAAGCGAGAAAGGAGTGGCGAAAGCTCTATCAAAGGAGAGAAGAAACAAGCAAGCAGACTTACGAAAGACTAAGGTTGGTGCTCTCTGCTTCTCTCTGATATATCTCTCATAAAGGAAAACACAAGTAACTTTAATCTGTTTGTTTCTAAGATAGCTACCCATCTTAGTGGGACTAGTAGCTCTGAATGGACACTAGTTTTCCCAATAACAAAATGGCGACTCCACTGTGGAGTGAATAGTTTGTTTGTTTCATTACTGTTGTTTTCTTAATAAACCACAGACGGAGCCTGAAGTTAAGCCAGCTAGCCTTCGAACTACTTTTGCTATGAAACTACAAAGTAGATCAACGCTGCTTCAGTCAATCTCCGGGTTGGTTTATGAAATGAAAATCTAGCTTGCAAACATCGTAAGTTCCCTGGTGGTAGCTCAAATAACCTTATTAGATCAGCCCCTATACTTTGTGTTTACTGACTATCATTAGCTCAACCTAAATCCCTGAACTTAGCTGCAAACTGTGAGTGAAAACCAAGCACAGTCTCGTCCCTGGACCATCGCACTATCTCTTCTCGGCAACCTGGATGCATCGCACCTCCCATGTGTTGCAGGTGAGATGCATCCCTATTTCCCTGTGTTACAGGTGCGATGATTGACTAAGACTGTTTTTGCCTCCAGATTTTGGTTTTTTCTTCATTGTCTTCAACTTTATTCAGTAGTTTTGTTGTCTATGATCAGTATATCTCTGTTGAAACCATCTTCCTTTGCATTATTCAACCTCCATTAGAAGGAATTGTGAATGTTTTTTATGTATTTTTCATCATTTACAGTTCTCCTTTGCAAAATAGTAGCTTAATCAAACTGTCGTCTTTTGATTTGAAAGTGTCGCAAGTGTCATTTTCAGTCAAGAAAAAGAGTGTCACAAAGCATTCCTCTTTTAGATAGTCGATTACACTTTTGCCATTGTATTTGATTTGAATCATTAGTATTTCAAGTGTCAAAAGCAGTTTAAATTCAAAATCGCAAAGTGTCGTCTTGATCTTACTTTCGTTTTTTGAAAAGAAAATTGTTAGTACTGTCACTCTGAAAGAGAATAGTTCAGATCTATACTTTGATTTCCTTTTGTCATTCTCACATTAAGGAAACTGAAAAACAATACATGCATGTGCATTTTCATTAAGACTGCATGCTGAAGTTGATTTAGGAAAAGTGCATCTAGTGTGTGCTCTCTACTCTATGTTGAAAGAATTTCATTTCTCTTTCCTTAGTAGCTAGGATTTTCATTGCAAAAAGAAAGTAAATGATTGTTTATCATCTTAGATTGCATATCTAAGAATTGTATATCTACATCATGTGGTGAACCTTAAAGGCAAACTTCTTAAGAAAGATCAACTGTAAAATAAACTTCAATGAACATAAAAACACTTTGGAACCTAACGCACAACATTTAGAAGTCTAAGCTAGAGACATATTCCGGTGTCATAAAGCCTGGTAACTATCGCTTTCATTGTAGGTTGGGTGATTCCTCCTCTTTGAGACGACAAGTGCTAATACAGACTTGTGCTCCCACGTACCGTCGAGTATATATTGGGAGACCACAATAGGATACATCCTTTATCCTTAGGAAGCTGTGTCTGCCGCCCTATTGATCGCAATGCACTGAACACAGCATTCGGGAAGATTGACTACCGTACCATTAAAAGTATTCTGCAGTTTTGCTATTGGTTTGGTAATCCCTCTGTCTAGATTTCCAAAGTAGTCACTTTCGTTCCTTTTCAGACTCCTTAAAAGAAAAGGTCCATCTGAGAACTTGTCACTTCAGGGTCATTAAAAATCGAAGGCGACTAAAGTCATCTTTAGCTTTTTCTTGACTCTTAAAAATTGAAAAATCAGGTTGTGTCAAAGCGTCATAAAATTTATTTTAATCAGAATAACGTCATTGTTCCCTCGTTGGTCTTTAGGTTGAGAAATGGAGTCTACCAATGAAGGATTTCCCCTTGGGGAAATCCTAGTCCCTTCTCCTCTTGGGGGGATGTTGGTGCTCCACACATGGCCACATTGTCCCTTCCAGGACTCACAATTGGCCTGCCCGTATGGCTTTTCTCGACCTCTGTTGTTCAAAACACCGCAATTCCTTAGCAATCAAATCAACAACCAGATGAAGTTGCTCCCCCACCTTCTACTTTGTTTGTTTCTCCCTCTCCTTCTTCCTCTTTGCTTGGTGAAGCTAGTAACGCTAAAAACCAAGTAACTGAGAAGAAGAAGAGGAATGAGAAGAAGAAGAAGAATCCAACGACGAAAGGGGGCAACCATGCATCATCTAGTGAAAATCCACACACTGCACCTTCCAAACCTAAATCTCCATGTGTCATTTGCAAGGGAGACCACTATCATCGAGATTGTCCCTGCATCCCATGAATCTTGAGGGACTGGTCTCCCCGCTTGCACAATCCGGTGTCTTCAACCGCTGACGATCATGTTGATAACACACTGTCAACTAGTGAAAACGAAGTCAATCAACAAAAAGGAAGATCCAAATTTCCTTGCAGACTGTGTGAAGGCGATCATGCCCTCCACTATTGTCCCTTCCTAGACGAAGCTAAAAGAGTCTTGGATAACCGTCCTACATCATCGCAGCGACTTCCTCCTGGATACAAGAAACTCTTGCCGAGTCCATCGCTAGTTGAAAACCCGACTGACACACTGTTGTTGTCAGTCGAAGCACCTATCATTGAAGATAAACCCTCTGATTCCACACCGGACCAAAGTCAACAGGTCGAGATGGCAGTCGACCCAATCTTGTCTTCAAAGGACCCACCTTCAGATGATACTGTCACCAAAGAGAATGAGAACGACACCGTTGAAATTCTCTTCGTAAACACAGACTCCGATGAACATGGGGGAAATCTACCCATTCCTTTACCACAAGAAGGAAGTTCGTTAGATACTTATCCGACCATTTATTCGGTCCCACCTCCAAGCAATCTAGTCATTTTCTTCGATTGGAATCTACTAGGGAGACCCCGCCTACCATCTAATGTACCATTCTGAATCATAATACAAGCTTACAGAATGATCATGGTTGGTACTATCATAGATGAAGGGGCTTCTGTGAGTATCCTTTTCTCAACTGCTTGGAAAGTGCTTGGTTCACCATCGCTTCTGCCTGAGATTCGAAATCTGACAGGCTTCAACAAAGGAACCATTCAACCGTTAGGGATCCTTCCAAATTTGCCTATAACTTTGAGAAGGAAAACTGTTTATTTGAACGTGATGGTAGTCCAAGGACCTCTAGATTACAATCTACTCCTTGGGCGTGACTACATTTATAGTATGGGAGCTATCGTTTCCTCACTCTTCCGAGTGATGTGTTTTCCACATGAAGGCATAGTGGTCCACCTAGTTGACCAGCTTTCATTCCTTGGTTCAAACACAGCTATTAGTCAAATTCCATCCCTAACTAGTGCTTTTGAATGAGGAATGTCTAATCAATCTCCAATCCATCCACCTGATGATCGCGAGTGATTCGGTGATCGTGACTGAAACCCAGGAGGCATGCGCCCTTGTCTGCTTCGGTAGAAAAACCCCAGATATAAGGTAGGTTTACACGTAGGAATATGACTAGTTTGATACCCCTGTCCATTTAGGAAAATGGATTTGGACTGGAAAAAGATTCCCTCGTCAAAGGTTATGTGATTGGCACTGACAACAGTCACCTTTGTCTATTTCAATGGACATCGCCAAGGAAGTTTTTTGTCTGCGACGCGGGCGGAACAATCTTGCTAATGCAAGAACTCCCATATGGGGACCTGGAAAATTTACTTTATACCTGGGGGCATGCAAACCTTTTGCATGCAAGTGAAAAGTGACCAGCGTAACTCTAACCCCATAGTTTTTACTAACTTCAACTGCTTAAGTTAGGTGATTAGTCTGATCAACCATTCACCTTTGCTGGGACCAATGAAAACGAAAAAGTAAAGGAGATGTTTCCTACCGAGAAACTATCCTACCTAACCTTAGTAGTTCTTTAACTCCTAGGATAGTAGTTGGTCATTCCTAGCTTGCATACAAAAGGCTCCGGAGCAAAGTTGCGCATGGGGCAAGCTCCCTAAAAAATGAACCTACTGATGAGACATCCTTATTATACGACTAGCATGAGCAGTTTTACGTGAAGTTCAAGCTCGTTAAAAAATAAACCTAGCAAGTGTTCCCATAGAGTTTAATTTCATTTAAAAAATGAACCCCACTTTCAATGAATAATCTTTGCGATCGTATAATTATCAGCTTTTGAACCTTGGTCGTGTTGTTACCATCACCTCCACTCTTTTTTAGCCGATCATACGCCTCCATTTGATTGTTTACCCTTTTGAGGAACAACTACGATGAGTGATTCTATTAACCACCTTCTTTACACTGCTGTGATTGAAGATTTCCAAACCTTACCTGGAACCAGTTGCTATCCAAAAAACATCACTCGTTCCTCAAAAAACGAGTCTCCTTTAAGCTCTTTTCATCTGACTCGTAAAATATGAAAAGATTGTCGAGCAATTGGCCTCTCCAGCTCATTAAAGCGATCGGGAGTGCCATCCCTCCTCTAGATTTTAATCTTTTTGGACCTGAGGGATTATTACACAAAAAGATCAAGTGCTTGTCTTGTTCGGCTCGTTAAAACTATCGAAAAAGTCATCCCTTTCATATTATTTTATACTTTTTCGGACTTAAGGGATTACATTATGAAAAAGGACCACTTGAGTTGCCTTTCCGACCCTTTTTAGAGTCTCTAAAATTGAAAAGGACCGAGTTATCTTTGTCATTTTTCTCTTTAAAACAATAGCGACAAACTTGTCCATGCAAACAAGAGCGAGTTTCACTGTTGTTAGGCTTGTTAAAACATAGCGACAGGTTTTCCCAAAGGGAAAATTATAGAACAAGCATATGTTATCCTCGTCAAGCTTGACAAAAATAAAGAGGTACTGGTCAGTAATGACTGGGGAAAAAGGGAAGAAAACTTGAATAGCTTCATTGGTAGCAGGTCGCTCTTGAACATGACACTTTCACTCCATCACAATGATTGAGTCGGGTTGGGTTATTCCATTCGCCGGTCATATCACCATTGGTCCACCGTACCATCCACCTTGGGGTTAACGCTACCAATCCATTTCAGTGTCACCGATATGTTCAAGAGAAGTCGCTCAGAGAATTCACCAACCTAGCCAATGTCTCATCCGCTGCAATACCTTCACTCTCCATTTTTCATGACCGCCACCCTGAACCTTATATCATCAGATCGTTTTCACCTCCACAAGATCATTTGCTCCGTTCCATGTCGCAGATGTGGCATTCATTAAGGCCCTCCTACGACGGGTCTCTTCTTGTCGACATCAGTTCATTATCCAAGAAGTTGACTTAGGAACAACCCTTTCAGTACTTTGAAGCTTGCATGCCTCAATGGCAAGTTTCTCACTTCTGGCGACAGGTTTACATCAATGGCCTTCGACCGAAAGATTTTACGTGGTGTTCGACATCAACTCATGTATTCACACCACATGAATTGTACTGCAGTACCTTGAGGGTCATCATCATTATTGGTGATTCCTCTCGCGTCTGTTAACAGCTTACATCATTGGCTAGTAATCAGGTGATGTCTTTCCATGTTCGACATCAGAACATCTTTTCACATGGATTGACTTGTACTTCGGGCGAAGATTGAACGATTTTGAAGACCCCAGATCTAGTTTCATCCATCCGGGCTATGATATATTCAGGAAAATAAAGACATCAAATGTACATCACAGCTGCACAGATAATCATCCAAACTAAAGGATGATGGTTCTACCAGAATTATCAGCCTGCCACACAGACGATTGTCTGTCTCATGTAGATGAGTATGAATTTATAAAGTTGAGCATGGGAATTCCACCTCAGATATATCATGAAAATATTATGAAGATAATGTATTGTATTGTATCTTATTACAGGTCACCTTCTAGTTCGAAAAACCTCGGATCCTCATTATAAAGCATTTGACCCAACATCAAAAGGATTTACAACCTCATGCTTTAGGGGGCAACTGTTATAGACATATTTGGGAACTGCAACCCCAATCACATATGTCCATAAACTAAGGGCTTCTAAACCCCTAAAAGTGTGGTTTCATACCCTAAAGGAACAAGGTCAATTGATTACATCATCTCCCAGAAGTTCTCCATGAAAAACTACTCAGAACTGGTCAAAACTGGACCATATAGGTTGCTCCATGCATAGGGTGCGATGCATCTCACCTATTACACATGGCGGGTGCGATGCATACTGGAAAGCCCTTCTGTAGGGTGTGATGAGTGAGAACAGACAAATGGCAGAAGCAGTTTTCTAGGTGGAAACGCAGAGAATCTTCTAGAAATTGCTCATATGACACTTGCCTCTCTAAATTTGCCCAGGGATGAGTAAGAGATCTGAAATCTCCAAGTGGAACCAAGAACTATCAGTGAAATGACACTAATCAAAATCCCAGAAGCTGACTCACTTTCCTGTAAACATCAATATATGGATCCCTCATCTAAGAGATCTAGAGGCTGGAATTTTGTAATTTGCAAGGAAGTGTTGTTGGTTTCTCTTTGAAGACATTGTTGGGTGATCTTGCTTTGTATGTGGTGAAGAGGGCTTTCATGTTCGGAGGATGATGCTGGATCAGACAGCCTGGTTGTAATCCTCTCTTCTACTACTTCTATCAATAAAGCTATTTGAGTTTTCCTCCATATGCTTGTATATCTCTGAATCTTGTTTGTGTATGCATTTATATGGTTAATGTAAATCTGATCCTACATTATTTATGGTTATAGATCTCTACGGTTTGATGGTATTTTGTTTCCTTGGCTCTACAAGTGTTCTTTGAAGCGGGACAAGCAAGAAAGGAGTGGCGAAAGCTCTATCAAAGGAGAGAGGAAACAAGCAAGGAGACTGGCGAAAGACTGATGTTGGTGCTCTCTGCTTCTCTCTCATCTATCTCTCATAAAGGAAAAGACAAGTAACTTTAATATGTTTGTTTCTAAGATAGCTACCTGTCTTAGTGGGATTAGCAGCTCTGAATGGACACTAGTTTTCCCGATAACAGCGTCTAAGCTTTTTTTGGTGACTAGAGATTTCTGGACTTGTTTAGGTGAAATCGTTGTGGTTGAGGGTTGAGGTGGTTTAGTCTTTGGAAGCCCTGGTTGGTTATGCTTTGGCTTATCCCATTTGATCCCACATTCATGCTTGGAATATGGCACGACGGTGATTTATTGAAAGAAAGATTTGGGTCAAACTAATCTATGGTCGGGTGGTACGTTGAAGTCCCTGACTTGGTTGGCATTTGTATATGGTAATATGCGTTATTTTTTAATGAGATCAATGAGCACAAGTTCTGTTTTAGTATATGATTATATGACTGGCTTGTCATGGTGTCTTTATGGTTAAATGTTGATTATAAGCATGGTATATTTGTTAAAAAATCAGAAAGGTAAAAATATTCTCTTATATTGATAATTACTTGTGATATTCTTTTAGTCTTATTATCTTCTCTTTATTTTCTTATTTTATCTTTGTTTCATCAAGCAATCATCAAAATAAAACATGAATATCAACGACACTAGATGTATGCACTAGCCAGCGATAAAAGCCCTTTCTAGGGGAAAATCCAGTCAAACTCTTCCACTAATCAAATTAAGATAGACCAAGACCTTAAACTTGACCAAATGACATTCCTCCTCCACCAAGTTAGTCTTCCAATATGATTCAACAAACTTCAGCAGTGTCTTCTAGTCCAATAACTATAGCCCAACATCAATCTAGAATTTCGGCCCAGCTACTCTAGAATTTCAGCCCAGCTATAGTACTGCAATTCCAGCCCTTCTAGCAACCCAAAAGCTTCACATGTGTGAGATAAATAGAGAGAAAAATTGATTTCTTATGTTTGAAAAATACATCCTTCTCCTTCACTAGCTTTTCCTTCCTCTTCCTTGAATTTTGCACCCTTTTCTGCCTCCAGCAACTGCAGATCAAACCTTTTGTGGATGTGCTCCAAATGAGTCTTGTTGCTTCCCCTTTTTAGCTTTTTCTGCCTCTCTAATTTGGCCAACATTCCAAGTTGAGTCCAACTTGGTGGAGGACGTCTAAATGACCTATTTTACATAAAAATAAATTTATTTCTTGATATATGAAGCCCAAGAAGGCATTTACATGATGACAAGGACTAAGATTTTAGACATAAACCCTAGAAGCCTACAATGGAGGATTTTACCTAAAAACCATTAACCCAAGCATGAAACCCATGCTTTAATAAGTCAATTTATTTTATAATAAAATTTATATTTCTTTCTTTTGACAAATGCATTACATCATGACTCAAATATAATTATGAATAATGACACTAGTTACATTTTTCAGCACTCCCTCTTAACTAGGGATGTGTTCATAATTACATATATACATAGGTACATGGAATATTTCAAAGTGACATACTCTATCAAGAGTTCACAGCACACATCGTACTACAAATTAGATACCTGACCAGGGTACTCTAATTAGGTGGGACCAAGGTGTACTCAAGCTTTAGCCACTTTAGGTACCATTAGGTTTTTTAAGTTCTAACAACAACCTAGGGATCTAGGTGTGTATCCAAGGTTGGAGCTCCATGACCAATGCCACCCTCCCTACTTCGAGATCTAGACATCAACACATAAGCCGACCGTATGTCCTCCTAATCATCTTGTTTCCACAAGATGCTTCATCTCTCCTTATCAACTAAATCAAATATATATTCACCACTCCAAGCATGCTTCAAATGTTCAATCTTTTTATGGAGAGATCCTTCACAATCATAACTCTGATTAGTAACAAACCTTCAAATATATAGAAGTAAATACAAACCTTTGGGGTCCTTCAATCATCCTAATGCTACTTATATCATCATCAAGTTATCCAAGTACAACATGTCGAAAACTTTCTTCTTTCACTTCTTCATTAGCACCAAATATAGCTTCAGTATTTCTTAAGTCTTTTTCACGAACATCCACCTATAGTTCTTTTATTCATTCTTTCTTAAATGTATTCATTATGACTATCATAATTTGCCCTCCCTCTCAACTCGAGAGGTATACCTTTCCTTTTATCCAAGCTCCCTCCCAATTTCAACAACTTCCTTTTTTTATAGCATCAGAGTAACTTTATCCTTTCAAGGCTTCATGACATCAAGGTCATCTTTAATTATCATCATTTTTGTGGCTTCCTTCATCATGCTCATCATTATGAACATCTTCAATGTCTTGGAAATCATGTACCTGCAAAATTTTACTAGCAAGTACAACCAAATACAAATATATATAAGAACTATGTCATTATAATGGAAGCATCAAAACATTCAAACTTTAAACATCAAACACCTAAACCTAGTTAGGTTCATAACCAACAATGGTTACATATTTTATATAACATACTTCATCATCTTGTTAGGGTTTTTTCATAAACCCTAGACTTTATCTTCGAGACACAAAGCCTTACATTCAATCAAATAACAATCCAATCATAGTAATATAAATCTAAGGTTTCAATAATATTCTTTTAGAATTACATGTCAGACTCTACTAGGGTTTGTCATAAACCATAGATTTTATCATCAAATCTAAATCATATGAATAATCAAAAACAATATCGTCATGTCCTAGAATATCAATCTCTACTACGGTTTTGTTACAAACCCTATATTTCAAAAAATAAAACATGAGTATCAACAATTAAGTTAGCATACTCGCATATACATATCTAGGATGCACCATCATTTTACATCAATATCTACTAGGTAAACCCAAGATCAATACATCAAGCATTTTTTTACCAAACTAGGGTTTCAATCATATGGACAAATGTACATCTAGGGTTTCATTCCTAGGATATTACTTTAGTTATTACAAGGGTTTTGTTCATAAACCCTAATTCACCAAACCCAAAAATTATAGGGTTGCATTAATATAACTTAGACATTAACAATAAGCCCTAAAAGATTAGGGATGACATTATCAAAACCCTAAACTTAAAAAGAATAGAATTTCATTATATGTTCTAGAATTTATAAACAACCCTTAAGTAGACTAGGGTTTCCTTATTAACATCATCATACCCTTAGCATGGAAAGGCTAGGGTTTCACCAGAATGATCAAATGACAAGAGATAGTATAACGAGGGTAGTTTCAATCTAATGATTAATCACCCTAACAAGAATATTTAATATTCAAACCCTAGACATAATGATGTCAGTAATGTAAAGCAAATTTCAAAAGAGAATGATCATACCTTTTGTAAGGAGAGAACCTTGTAACAAAACTTGCAGTTTATGACATACCTTGAGTTTTTCTTTAATAAACGTTATAGAGTATCATTTTGAAGGGCTTTCTTTTCAATAGAGCTTCTTTCATGACTCAAATATTTCCTTTAAAGTTTCCTCCATATCCTTTGTGTACTCTACAATATCTCCTACTAAGGAAAATATAATAAAAAGGTTATTAGTATACAATACAAACAAATCTCGTTGTGAGGAGGAAACCATACATAAAAGAGGAAACAAGGAACAAGATACTTATCTTTTGGTAAAATGGTGAAGGATCCCTCTTAATCCAATATTTCCAAAGGATACCTATAGCTTATCAAAAAAACTTCAAGAATTTCTAACAAGACATATTAGATCCACAAATTCTAGAAATGAAAACATAAAATAAAACAATGCAGAACTTAAAGTAGAAGTATATGTAAGGGATAGTATCCCTAAGAGTTTTTAGAAAATAGATATTTGACTTCAGATTATTCAACCTTGTTCTTCTTAGGTGGATATTCATTGACAACATTTTCATGTTCTCTTTCTCTCTTCTTATAACTTGGATGTTCAGGACAATGACTTTTATAATGACCCATATTATGACAATTGTAACATTCAATCTTGGATAAGTAAACTTTATTCCTTGGTCCTTTGAACTTCGTGTATGTTCCCTTATTCTTGTGATGAGCAGAGTAGGAATTTGAAGTGTTGTCCTCTTCATCCTCCTTCATGTTATTTACTAATGAGATGTGGGCTTCTTCTTAACTACATGCATTCCAAATTTTTTCAAAGTTGGAGTATCTTTCCAACTGCTAATTCCTGATGAAGAAGCACTCAAATATTTTGGTAGTCCTAGAAGAGCAGCAATCATGAGTTCTTTTTCTAGTATAACTTCATCTATAGCTTGGATTTCATATCTTATTTTATAGATTCTTACAAATTGTGATGAAACAATATCATCTTTCGTCATCTTTGTTGTTCTTAGTTCATTCTTAAGGCTTGTTATCTGACCAATGTTATCGATGATAAATAACTTGGAGAGGGGTTCATGCATTTCTTGAGTGGAATAAATATTAGATATGTATGGGATTATATTGCCTTTCACTCCATTTACTATTAGATTCATGGCCAAGATGTTGGTTTCCCTGAATTTCTCCTTGCATGCATCATATGTAGGTTTATTTACTTTTCTTTGAATGAGATTCAAAACTTTATGCTTAGTGAGAATAAGATCTATCCTCTTCTTTCGTGTTTTGTAGTTGGAGTCTCCTTCCAGATTATTTTCAGACTTCATTGTCATGTCTTCTTTTCTTGATATAGATAGTAGACTTTATATGATCCTTCTTTTGTTCCTTCTTCCTTAACCTTACTTCCAATAGACCTTCAAGCTGCCTTTTTCTTTCCTCCTTCACCTTAGCTCTAATAGCATGTTAGAAAATCAGAAGGGCGAAAAGTCTCTTATATTGATAATTACTTGTGATATTATTGTAGTCTTATTATATTCTCTTTATGTGCTTATTTTATCTTTGTGTCATTAAGAAATCATCAAAACAAAACATAAAGATCAACGACACAAGATGTAGGCACTTAGCCAGGGCTAGAACCCCTTTCTAGGGGAAAACCCAGTGAAACTCTTCCACTAATCAAATTGAGATAGACCAAGACCTTAGACCTGACCGAAATAGCTGCCTCCTCCACCAAGTCAGCCTTCCAATATGATTCAGAAAACTTCAGTAATCTCTTCTAGTCCAGTAGCTACAACACAATAAAAATCCATAATTTTATCCCAGCTACTCCAAAATTTCAATCCAGCTACTCCAAATTTTGGCCCAACTACAGTGCTACAATTTTGTCCCTTCCAACAACCCAAAAAATTCGCAAGTGTGAGACAAAGAGATAGAAAATATGACTTCTTATGTTTGAAAAATACTTCCTTCTGCTTCGTTAAGTTTTCCCTCCTCTTCCTTGAATTTCACACCTTTTTTAGCCTCTAGCAACTGCAGATTGAACTTTTTGTGGATGTTCTCCAAATGTGTCGATTTGTTGCCCCTTTATAGTGGTTTCTGCCTCTCTAATTAGGCCGACTTGTCCAAGTTGAGGCCGAATAGGTGGAGGAGGCATAAATGACATATTTTACATAAAAAAATATATTTCTTTCTTGATAGATAAAGCCCAAGAAGGGTCTTTTACATGATGACAAGGACTAGGACTCTTGACATAAACCCTAGAATCATACAGTGGATGATCTGGATTTAAACAAGAATGCAACAAATTACAGATATCACCATAAATACAGAGATGCAACAGAAATAACACTTCATTTCATTAATGTAAAATATTGAAATATGCTTACAAGCAGTAATGGAAATAAAGTAGTTAGGGCGATGGTAGCTTATCTCTTAGAAGATATGTGGCGGCTACATGCCTCTGAAATGCATTACAATGAAGCTCAAGGGCCTTTTTATTATTGAACAATAACAGCAAACCCTAAACAACCAAAACCCTAACCCGAGGAGATGTAACACCAAGAGTTGATGGGCCCCGTTGGGGTGATTTGGACAACCAACTTCCCAGGGTCGTGACTTCGTCATATTATCTCTGATTGACGCACATGATAACCCATTGGAAAGATCTCCATGAGGACTACGACAGAAAAGACAATTTTAGATAACAAATCATTGGTGGTAGATTGCCAAAAAAAACATTGTTTAGGGCCTCAAAACGGCTCCGGAAGTTTAGGACCCGAAAAAATGATAAAAATTGTAAATTGTGCTACAATTAAGGAAACTGAAAAAATGAAAGAAGTAGTGGTGGGGGTCCAAGTGGAATTGGCGGGTGGCCACCAATATCCACCCGGATCATTCCTTGCCCATTAGGAAGCAATGGTCCCCATTGCGTTGATTTCCTCCATGAGATGAGGAAACTTCTGTTGAACTTGGTCCCTGGTGAGCCACTTGCGCTAATGAAGGAGTTGGCCTGCTTTGACAACTCGATATAGTTGGATCTTCTGTTGGCAAGTGTTCTTGATCTGCGTGTCCATGATCCGATCAACTGTGGCTTGCTCCATGCAATCTAGATTTAACTCTGTAGGTGTGAGTTTTCCTGTAATGTCTGATGTGTCTAACAATGGTGGGAAGTATGGTCGAAGGTTGTCCACATTGAACACTAGGTGCAGGCCAAGGAATGGGGGAATGCTGAGTTCAAATGCATTATCGCCTATAGCCTTGGTAATGGTGTAAGGACCATATCGGAGTGGTTTGAGTTTACGATAAGCTCTGGTAAGGCGTTCCTTCTGCAAATGCAACCAGACTTTATCGCCCACCTGAAACTTGTGTGGCACCCGATGTTGATCATGTCGCTGCTTATACTTGGCATTTGATTTCTCCAAAATGTCGTGGACCTGTTGGCTGATATGTTGGATGTGTTCAATGAAGTTGTTTTCTTTATCTGTTTTAGACAAGACATGAGTCAAAGCTGCCTGAGTAGCTGCAAATGGCATGGCCACATCAATGGGACATAGTGGCTGGAATCCCAAGCCCACCTGAAATGGGTTGTGGTCAGTCGAGATGTTGAGAGGTTATAGTTGTGCTGAACATAGGGGAGGCTCTCATCCCATGTGCATGGATGCTTTGAGTTGTACATGCGCAGAATGTGTAGATCATCCTATTGACAACCTTTGTCTGGCCATCAGTTTGGATATGGAAGGTTGTGGACTTAGTGAGTTTGGTGTCCAGCATCGACCAGAGACTGAACAAAAATGTACTGAGGAACCTGCTATCCCGATCTAATATGATAGACTCTAGGATCCCAAAGTGTACCCACACTCATTCAAAGAAGAGTTTAGCATTGGCTTCTACTGTGATATTCTTCTTATAGGTCGCCATAATGGCCATCTTCGAGAACCTGTCGATGACCACAAAATCACAGTCGTTTCCATGCTTAGTAGAAGGAAGGCCTGACATGTAATCCATGGAGATGGATTCCCAAGGTTAACTATGGGTAGACAGCGGAGTATAGAGGCCTTGCTTCTTGATGGTCGGTTTGGAAATGGTGCAGGCAATGCAGGATCTGATGTACTTCCCGACATCCTGTCAAAGATTCAGCCAATAGAAATACTTCTGCAGTACTGCCACCATTGTTTTGACCGTGAAATGCCCAGCAGCCCGACTGTAGTGCGCTTCCCAAATCATCTTGGCACACTCACTTGAAGGAACATAAAGGTGACCCAAGTGGCATAACAGGGCATCCTAGAGGTGAAAATCTGGAACATGCTGACCCTCCAAGAGTGTCTGGTATGTGTGGTAAAATTCTGGGTCGCCTTTGTAGAAAAGTGACCAATCAGAAGTTTCATGCCCACAAGAGTTGAGCACAGTGGTTAACGCCATGATCGGTGGTTGACTGAGGCAATCTGCAACATTATTGGTGTTTCCCTTCTTATACTTGATATTCAAATGGAACTGTTGTAGGTATGTGGACCACTTCTGATGGCGATCATTCAGCAACTTCCCTTGGGTCTGTATAAACTGTAGGGGCCGGTGGTATGTGTGGATGACCATTTCCTTCCCCGAAATGTAATTATTCCATTGTCGATAGGCCTGCACAATGGAACACATCTCTTTGTCATAAGTGGGATACTTCCGAATTGTGTCTGAAAGCGTCTCACTGAGATATTCCACTGGATGCTTGTGTTGAGTAAGGACTGCCCTAATAGCATACTCAAAGGCATCTGTCTCGATCTCAAATGGTTGCTGCAAGTTTGGTAATGCAAGCACTGGTGCTGAGCAGAGGTGATGTTTCAACTTTGTGAATGCATTTTGTTGAGATTCAGACCAAAAGAATTTTGCTTTCACTCCTCCCTTGGTGACTTGACTCAAGGGTCAAGTGATATGAGAAAATCCCAACAGGAACTTGTGGTAGAAGTTGGCAAGACCTAGAAAGCTTCGGAGCTCTATTATAGTAGTTGGAGATGGCCAATCTCAAATGACTTGGATCTTGGTTGGATCCACATGCACCCCCCATTCATCAATAATGTATCCCAGATACTGAACTTGTGTCATGCCAAAAGTGCATTTCTCCAAATTGGCACATAACTTGTGTTGCCGCAGTTATAACCAACCATTCGAAAAGGCCCTCCTTAGCTTTGAAGGCAGTCTTTCACACATCGGAGGGTTTGATTGGTACCTGGTGATATCTTGACTGCAAATCGATCTTGCTGAAATATTTTGCCCCCTTTAGTTGATCCAGAAGGTCATCAATCTGTGGGATCAGGTACCTATTCCAAACAATGATCTTATTCAGCACCCGATAGTCAATACAGAGTCTCCAAGTCCCATCCTTCTTCTGTACCAACACAATCGAGCTCCCACAGGGCGATGAACTCGGTCGGATGTGACCTTTCTGCAGCAGCTCCAAAATCTGCCTCTTGATTTCATCGTTCTCCATAATGCAGCACCAATAGATTGGTCCATTGGGCAGCAGCTTACCTGGGGTCAGATCGATGGAGTGCTTGACATGACCATGTAGAGGAACCCCTGCGAGGAGGTGAAGATGTCCTCGTACTCCTCTACGACCTTGTCCATCTGTAGTTGTCGTGCGAAGGGGCCCTGTCTGGAGGTTGTGGCCACCATCTTCTTCTTTCCTTGAGGGCATATCATCAAGAAAACAAATTTCCCGGTTTTGGAAAAGATCTTACTGCATTGTTTTGCAATACTCAAAGAGATGTCGTTAGGTGGTGCTATCTCTGGTATCCTGTACAACTTATTTCCAAAAGTAACAATAACAGCATGAGGCCTTGACTCATACACAGCATGTCACTTCCACAAGTATGGTTGGCCTAATAATACATAACAAACATCAAGGGGAGCAATGTCACACAATACCTCATCCGTGAAGGGCTTGATGTTGTATGGAAGGCAACATTGCTAGCTCACGCAAAGATCCCGTCCTTGGTGAAGCCACCTGATGGTGTACAGTTGGGGATGTGTTATGGTTGGTAAGCCCATATGCTTCACGACCTTTTCCGAAATTAGGTTCTTTTGGCTCCCACTATCGACAATGAACTATAGCGGGGTGCCCTTTACCCACATCTGGGAGTGGAAGAGTCGCTCCTCCTCCTCTGGATCTTTGGGTTCCTCCTTCTGGATCTTCGTGGTGGCAATGGTGGCGTTGGGCTCCGCATTGATAATCTGCTTCCCTTTGTCATTCCCCTTATCGGGTTCTGACTCAAAGTTAGAACATGCATCTGATTCCGAAGACTTTAGCTCAGCCACCAGTGACTGCTTCGCTTGACACTCACTTGTGTTGTGAGTGGAGCTCTTATGGAACTCACACCACGTTCCTGTGTCCTTCTTCTACTACGCGGTGTTGTTCTTTGCTTGTGCCTTTAGCGGGTTGTCCTAGCCCACCCTGCCTTGGCTTTGTCCTTTGTTCAGTGGTTTGGGGGCACCTTTCCCTTGCTTCGGATTCGCAGATCCAAAGTCTTTTCTTTTGTTTAAACTTTTGCTCGATCTTGACGGCATATTAGTATTCCATGTTGAGCGAGGAGATGTTCAGGAATTCTATTTCATCCTGGATGTACCTGTGCAGGCAGCCGTGGTATTTGAGTATCAAATGCTGCTCTGAATCCTTGATACCCAACTGTGTGCAAAGGGCATGGAAAATATTGGTAAACTGCGGCACGTCTTGGTCTCTTCCTTGCCGCAGCGTAGTCCACTTTATGTATTGATCCTCATAGCTTCCGACAGGGTAGTACTGCTCCTTGATGGCAGCCCAGAATGAATTCCAAGTGGGTGTGGTTGAAAATAGAGAGGGCATGCTTTCATCCTTCTGCTCGCAGTAGGTTTCCCACGAGTCCTTGACGTGGTGGGCGACTTTGAGAAGAGAGAAAGTAATCTTTTCCTAGCCGGAAAAATCATGAATAGAAAAATACCCTTCTAGTAGTTTTAACCATTTATCTACAACGTCTGCCTCTATTTGACCCTAAAATATGGGAATGTCAAAGTTAACTTGTACCTTCAAGGGTGTGGAACTTCCAAAGTAGCTGCTGGAAGTAGATGTGTCGCCTCTGGGCAGCCGCTGAAGGATCTGGGCAAAGTTATCCATCATCACATTCCTTCGTCACTCGAGGGCTTCTTTGAGCAAGATTTGGATAGGATCTCCTACCCCTTTGTCTTTCTTTTCATCCGCCATGGGAGGCCGTCGGGATTTGTGAGGCTGGTCTTGCAAAGGTTCGACTAGTTCAAGCCCTAACTCCTTATATCCCGACCTCGTTGGGGACATGCATAGAAAAACAGAGAAAGAGCAGACCGCTCTGATACCACTAATCCGGATTTAAACAATAACACAACAAATTATAGATATCACCATAAATACAGAGATGTAGCAGAAATAATACTTCATTTCATTAATGTAAAATACTGAAATATGCTTAGAAACAGTAATGGAAATAAACTAGCTAGGGCGATGGTAGCTTATCTCTGAGAAGAGATGTGGCGGCTACCTGCCTCTAAACTGCATTACAATGAGGTTCAAGGCCCTTTTATTATTGAAAAATAAGAGCAAACCCTAAACAACCAAAACCCTAAACCAAGGAGATGTAACACCAAGAGTTTATGGGCCCCATTGGGGTGTGTTGGACAGCCAATTTCCCGAGGTCGCGACTTGGTCATATTATCTCTGTTTGACGTGCATGATAACCCATTGGAAAGATCTCTCCAAGGACTATAACAAAAAATACGATTTTAGATAAAAAAAATCGTTGGGGGTAGATTGCCAAAAAAACGTTGTTTAGGGCCTCAAAACGGCTCCAGAAGTTTAGGACCCAAAAAACTGCTAAAAATAGAAAATTGTGCTACAATTAAGGAAACTGAAAAACTAAAAGAAACAGTGGTGGGGGTCCAAGTGGAATTGGCGGGTGGCCACCAATATCCACCTGGATCAATGGAGGCTTTGACCTAAAAACCATTGAGTAGGGATTGAGTCAAGAACGGTGCAAGAAGACTCCTATAGGAAGCTCTGGATGTTCTGAGTAGTTCTAGGGAGTTGGCCTAGAGGCTAGCCCTAAATTTCTGGGTCAAAGTCCTTGACCACAGGGAAGATGGTCTATGAGTGTGATTATGGATGTAAGGAGGAAGGCTTGTGCATGCATATGAAGCCTTATGGATGCATGCATAGGCCTGCATGCATGCGGTTGGGTTATAAATCCAGTAAAATTGTTGTTCCAGCTCAGGGAAAGATCACTAGTGGGTGTTTTCTGACATATGGGTGATCAGGTGTCCCTAGGAGGTTGCAGAAAGTTGTCAATTTAGTACACCCCACTTCCATAATTGGAACTTTGTTGTTGGTTCATGTCATAGTAACTCTCATCTCATGTTTACCTTGGTGAGCTTGTAAAAGTAAGTAAATGTGGGGTGGGTTGTTACAAGGTAGTATGAGAGCAAGGTTGCAGCACTAGACCTCGAGGTAAAAGCAATTTGTCATGTAGGTCTATATGTTTGACATACATTCATGTTGGTTGATTGATGTTATATGCATTGCGGTCATATGCATGCCATTTATTTTATTGTTATTGTGGTTACATGCATGATAGATGCTAGTTAATTAGCATGATCATATGCACGTGCATCGCTTATTCATGCATGATAGTTAATTTATTATTATATGAATTGCGGTCATATGCATGATGATTATTGTCACTGCGTTGTTGCATTACAGTTCAGTTCTTGATATTATTATGTATTGTGCTA
Source organism: Pinus tabuliformis (assembly GCA_031772625.1). Lineage (NCBI taxonomy): Eukaryota > Viridiplantae > Streptophyta > Pinopsida > Pinales > Pinaceae > Pinus > Pinus tabuliformis. Next base: position 441,281,029 of record CM062816.1, read on the forward strand.
ATATGAATTGGCTGATGAAGATGTAACATCCTCCCTTGAGATACATTGAGGTGTGATTTTGATTATGTCTTCAATTTGGTTTATCTAACATGGTATGATTGCAAGAAATAGAAGGCCAAGATATCAAGAGTTGAATAGTTGAGTACAATTCATACAACTCCCCGTACATCATTTTGGAAGAGAAATTAGTGGGATAAGAGAAGTCAGTTGAGTAGCATAGAGAAGGAGACTCTCTTGATCTGGCAGATACATTGATAAGCTTGAATGTAGAGATCTTAAGTTGCAAGGAAGATAATGAGAGGTTGATTGAGGCACAGGAAAGGCTTGTGAACGCTCAAGAGAAGAAAGTAGAGGTAAATGCAGTCATTCTCCGGAGTCTTTAAGATTTGTAGAAGCAGGGACAACTAGGAAATGGTCATGGGGACTGATGGGAAGAAAGGACTAATGATGAAGATGGAATAAGGTCTTACAAAAGGTACAAGTTGGGCAGGGATGATACAGTGAAGAGTGGTAGAATCTTGGATACACCTGAGAGGAGGGCTAGCACTCGTGGATTTTATTCTAGTTTTTCTTTTGGGAGACATCATCATCATCAGCGCCAACATCATTATAAGAGGAATGAGAGAGGGTAGTTTCCAGAGGAGTTCAATAAATCCATGCCTTCCTACTTTTGATGGTGAGTTTACTAACTCAGAAGATGCAGAAGCATGGTGTTGAAGTATGAAATTGTCCTCTTTTTGACAAACTGTTTGCCTTCCTTTCCATCCTTTTCCATAATAATTTTGTTGTGGTTCCAAGCTAAAGGTCATCCTAGACATGCTGAAATCTCCAAAAAGGTGATTTACAATTTTTTTTTCTTTATGAAATTTAATTTAAACATTCCTACAACTACCAAATCTCATTTATTTTGCATCTAACCAAGAATTTTATAGCTATCTCCATAGTTAGAAATGTTATAGTGCACCAGAGAATGAATAAAAGGTACCATCAGATGGACAATGGTCAACATATGGATATCCACTTGTCTTGGTGATCTGGTAAGTTATATGGTTCATTAAGAGATCTAGAAATCAAACTAGAAGTCAACTCTAGTTATGACACTCCAATGATAAGTAGATTTTGAAGGTGGTTTGTGGAAGTATAAAACGAGAATGGAAATGATTAAGCAACCTTTGAAGTCAATGTGTTCAATCAAATCGCTCATTATTTTCTCTTTCAGTAGCGAATCATGAGAAGAAACTTCCATCTTAATTTTACTTCCTAGTTGTTAGATTAGTCAAGTTACCTCTTGGCTTAGGACTCTTGAAACAGTTATTCAATAAAGATGTATAAAAATCCTTGAGGCAAAGCTAGAGATAGTAGTTATCATTGTTAATTATTTCAATCTGTGTTTAATACCTTTGCAATTAATATAAAAACTTGGTTTCCAAATCAATGTGTGGCCAAGTGATTTAGTATCCAATTGTGAACTTGCAGGCAACAGGAGGGCCCTCTGGAGAGTTGTAAGAGTAGATTATTTTTTTATTATGCTTATTGTAGTTTGTTTCATAAATAGTTTTCTTCCATCATAGTTGTTGATGCAATTTATTGATCAGTTCCTAGTTTAATATTCATATTTGCAACAAGTAGAGCACTCATAAAAATACAAAAAATATTAGATTTCCATAGTTCATTTCATTCAGCATTTTCATTTTATAGTTCAGTCAATTTTTCTAAGTGTTTTCATGAATGATAAATGGAGAGATTTTGAAGAACCATTGTGCACACTTGTAATCCTTTGAACTTACAATTTGATTCTATATTTTGTTGAAGAAGCCTAGCTTATATTTACTTATTTTCTGCAAGTAGATTTATAATTTCTTTCTTGCAAGTAGAATTATAATTTCCATTTTGTAAGTGGAATTAGAATTTCTCCTCTGCAAAGTAGAATTAGAATTTATTTTTTGAAAGTAGAATTAAAATTTCCTTTACTGCAAGTAGAATAAGATGTATGTTCTCCAAAGTAGACTTAGAAATTCTTTTTTGCAAGTAGAATTAAAATTTATTTTTCTGCAATTAGGGTATTGTGATTTTGAATTCATAGATTAGTTCAACAATTAAAATTTTGGTTTCATTTTTCTTTGAAGTAGTTTTACATGGAAATAACATGTGCGTGGAAATACTTTGATTCAATATAACATTCTTTCTATTTAGATCAATTTAATCCTTTAAAAACCAAAAATAGAACTCCTAGCATAAATTGTGCACGTACACTTCATAAGTACACGAACCTTGGATGAAAATTAATGAAGTAATTTAATATCAATTAAATTACCCAACATTTTGGCGTCATTTTTGGGGAAGTGTATATAGGATTTCATTTTTCATTTGGTTTACATATCATTTTAGATGAATTCAATCTTGTAGATGCATGATAAAAGCATGATAAAAATAATTTAGAATACATGAATAGAGAAATGGATTCTAGGGGTAGATTTGTAAGTAGAAGTAGAGGACAGAGTTCAATTCCTACATCACCACTCACTTCCACTAGACCACGTAGTGCCACACCATCCATCGATACTCGCATTCCATCCATAATAGGTAGACATAGACTTCTTGAGGTGCATAGAATCGCAATCCAACCTAGAGATTCACCAACTTCTTCCACTAAAGTTGTAGTTGAAGAACCAACATCCCCAACAGAAGGAGTAATATTTCTCTCTTCAACAAGAGAACAACCCTTAGGGCAATATCTAGAGGTCCCTAGTGAAGAGGAGGAAGGTTATTCTAATATAACACTAGTAGAGGAGCCAGAGGAAGAGCTAGATAATACTATCATTGAACCTTATATTAGCTCTAAAGAATCTACAATGGAAGGGGAAGGGGAAGAAGTACATAATGTAGATGGTGGACCTAATATTGGAGGTGGAAGAGGCAGAGGAGGAAATATAGGAGGAGGTCGAGGAGGCAGGGGAGAACTAGATCCTTATGGATTTCCTATATTTGATGAAGATAACACAGCCACAATGAAGAATATCTCACCTTCTATTCTTCCTAATTTCCATGGTTTGAGAACTGATGATCCATAAAAATAAATAAATAAATAAATAAAATAAAAAAAATACTGAGTTTAAATTATTATGTATATCCTATAATTGTTTACTTGATACTCAAAAATTGAAATTATTTCCAGCTACTCTAAAAGATGGAGCACTTAAATGGTTCATGGGACTAGGGACACATAGTATTAGAACATGGGAAGAAATGAAAAATGTGTTCCTAGAAAAATATAAAGATTATTGTATGCCCCATAACCTTAAGGATGAAGCCTTTAAGATGATGAAAAAGGAGGATGAGAGCCTTGAAGACTTAGTTGAAAGGTTTTCTTACAATGTTAAAAGGGATAGGATGCATGAATTAGATGAATAAACATTAAAATCTCTTTTGCTAAAATCTATAAGAGATGAGTGGATTGACCTTCTAAACTTAATTGGAAAAGGAGATATTTCTCCACTTTCATTTGGTGAAATCTATGATTTGTGTAAACATATTTCAAGAGGTAAGGCTAGAACTAGTAAGAATCCAAGAGAGCCAATCATGTCAAGAGTTAGTAAATCTGCAACTAGAAAAATGAGTAGAGCCAAAATAGGTAATTTGTTTGATAATTTCAAAATAAATATTTTTTGGAATCTTAGTGAACAACTAGATACTCTCAAAATTTAAAACAAACGAAAAGCTAAAAATATTGGATTATCTATTTTATATTCTAGGTGTAGGAAGAAACACACTTTAAGAGAATGTCCACTTGATAGTGTAGAAACTTGTGTCATATGTGTTGAAAATCATGATACAAGGGAATGTTCCTCAATACTTGGTCTTAAATTTGTCTTTCAGGGTGAACCCAAAAAAAGCCAAGCATAATCACTTTGCTTTGTTCTAAAAACCATGGCAAGCCCAACAACCAAATATGACACAGGGCTTCAACACTCAATACTGGTCATATGCACAACCACATAATAACTGGATTTCACCTATGCCTTGGAAACCTTGGCCTCCTCAACCTCAAAATCCATCTTGGGGACAAGGTTGGCATAATTCTTATGGAAAAGATCCTAAATATCCTCAGTTTCAACAGTATTATCCCATGTTTCCACCTCACTATTATCCTCCTCAACCAAATCAACCCCCTAAATTACAGGACCAACCACCAAATCAACAAGTTTCATTACCATCCATTCCATTTCCTCAAAATTTCAATCAACTACTTGCTCAACCACTCCCAAATCCAAATAATAAAAATCAACAAGTTGTTTACAATATAGAAGGTCAAAATTTTTAATCTTGTATGATATCCCCATTAGGTCTAAATGGTATTCAACTTAGATATGGTAGGGTTTTGCAAAAGAAGTCACCACCAGTTATCATTAAAAAATCTAAAGAGGATGAACAAAGAGAAGCACTTCTTGAGCAATAAAACACTCATCCAAAGGAAGATGTTCCTATATATTTAAAGGATTACCAAATATATCTAGCTCCTATAGTTCCTCTAGTAGAACAACCTTCTATTTCCTTACAAGATCCACCTTTTCCTGAAAGGCTCAAAATTGATAAAGGAATAGAAAGGAAAATTGTCTTACCAGAATACGATATGTTAGATGAACTGAAGAATGTTTGCATAAAAATTCCTTTGCTTCAAGCTATAAAGGAAATACCAATATTTACAAAAGCCATTAAAGATTTAGGCATTATGAAACCAGGAAGGAAACAAAGAGATGTCAAGAAAATACAATTGGTAGGAAAAATTGTTGATATTATGATGGGGAACCAATAGTTCAAAAACATCTAGATCCAAGTAGCCCAATTGCAAAAATTCACATCAATGGTATCGATATTCCAAACACCTTGATTGATTTAGGAGTAACCATCAATATCATGAGCAAACAAACTATGGATCAATTAAATCTTCCCAATATTCAATATACCCCTACATTATTACAATTAGTAGATAAATATGTTATCAAACCTAACGGTATATTGAAAGATGTACATGTTTATTTAGATTCTTGGGAATATCTTGTTGACTTTATGACCCTAACTCCCAAGTATAATTTAGGAGGGCATCCATTGATCCTTGGTAGACCTTGGCTAGCTACAGATTGTGCATTCATAAGTTGTAGATCTGATGATATGTATATTTTTTATGGGAACTCTACAAATAACTTCACTTTGTATCCACCCGCAAAAACAATAATTGAAGTAGAAAGTGAAGTCTAGATAGATGTTGACAATGAAGACTTTGATGATATTCAACCAATATTTACTCTTTCACAAATAGATGAAGAAGATCAACTAATAAACTTAATGAATAACAATGATTCCTCTTCATACTATGCACAAGATCAAATTTTTCAAGAACGATGTAAAATTGAATATCTATCATCTCATCAAATGGATTTGCATTCTATCAAAAAATTTGGCAATTCTTTAGTAGAAATATTTCTAGGAAAACACTAAACATTAATAATAACTTGGAAGAATTTCAAAAGAGAAAATTGATAAAGATGCTACAAAAACATTACCATGCTTATTCATGGGAGTATACTTATATGAAAGGGATTAATCCCAAAACTTGTATGCATCATATTTATATCTAGGAAAATGCCAAACCAGTTAGAAAACCTCAAAGAAGGATGAATCCTAATCTCAGAGGAATTGTTGAGGAGGAATTACAAAAATTAATTAATGTGAATTTAATCTATCGAATACCAGATAGTCAATGGGTGTCACCTTTGGTGATTGTTCCAAAGAAGAATGACAAATGGAGAGTGGGCATTGATTATTGGTAATTAAATAAATCTACTTTGAAATATCACTTCCCACTACCTTTTATGGATCAAACATTAGATACCTTAGCAGTGAAGAAATATTTTCCATCTCTTGATGGTTTCAGTGGGTATAACCAAATCCAGCTGGCACTAGAAGATCAAGATAAAACAACCTTTACATGTCCATGGGGAGCATATGCCTATAGGGTACTTCCTTTCAGATTATGTAATGCACCTACAACATTTCAAAGAGCAGTTTTGGGTATCTTTTCTGATCTACTTCATGATTGTGTGGAAGCATACATGGATGGCGCTATTTTTTATGGAAATACTTTTGAAGAAGCTCTTGAAAAATTAGAAGAATTTCTCATTAGATGTAAAGAATAAAATCGTTCATTAAGTCATGATAAGTGTTTTATGATGTTTAATGAAGAAATTGTTTTAGGCAACCAAATTTCAAGTGATGGAATCAAAGTGGATACATCTAAGGTAGAAGTAATTTCTAAAATTTCAATTCATGTTTGTCAAAGAGATATTAGAAGTTTTCTTAGTTTCACTAGTCATTATAGAATATTCATAGAAAAATTCACTAAATAAGCCTCTCCACTTTTCAAACTTGTTTGTTTAGAATTCTGACTACCGGAAAGCATTTGAAACATTGAAGTAGAAAATCACTCAAGCACCAATTTTAAGAGGAAGTAATTAGTCTCTCCCTTTTCACATTTCAATTAATGCTTTAGATCCAACCTTAGGAGACAGAAATATCTAGCTTCTTGTTTTATTTATTAAACAAGCCAAAATTTGAGTCCTCATGTCGAGTTAAATTATAATTGTAACAGAAAAGGAGTTTTTCATTGTTGTGTATGCCATAAATATGTTTCATCATTATATAACTGGTTATGAAACTTTCATTCATATAGATCATTCTGCTATTAGATATCTAATGAACAAACCAATTACTAATGGCAGAATTACAAGATGGTTGCTATTATTGAGGGAATTCAACGTTACTATCCTTGATAGACCAGGAAAAGAAAACACAGTTGCTGATTTTCTTTCTAGAATGCAAAATAATAGTGATGATTTTCCTATAAAGGATAATTTTCCTGATGAATATATTTTTGTAGTATCTACTAAAACTCCTTGGTTTGCAGATATTTCTAATTATTTGGCTACAAGCAAGTTACCCCCACAATTATCAACTAAAGAGAACTAGAAAGTTATCAAATCTAGTGCACATTATTCTTGGATAGATGGAGAATTATACAAAATTGGACTTGATTTTATCATTCGAAGATGTGTTCAGGAAGATGGTGTACCAGAAATCTAGAAAGTTGTCATGATGAGCCATGTGGAGGACACTTTGCTAATAGAAGAACTGCTTACAAGATCCTTCTTCTGGGACATTATTGGCCTTCTCTTTTCAAGGACGCTAAGGAATATGCCAAAAGTTGTGATATTTTTCAAAGAATAAGAAATCCTATTCTGTCAGATGAAATTCCTCTACAATAAAAGGTACTCATAAAGCCTTTTGAAAAATTGGCTCTAGATTTTTTTGGACCTATTAATCCTCCATCTAAACATAAAAGGTATATACTTGTCTGTATAGATTATGTTACAAAATGGGTAGAAGCTAAAGCACTTCCATTTCCAACTGATAAAGTTGTAGTTACATTTCTTTTTGAGGATATTTTTACTCGTTTTGGTGTTCCAAGATAAATTGTGACAGACCAAGGTACTCCATTCACATCCAAGTTGGTGCAAAAGATAATGGAAAAATATAATATCAAGCATAGAAAATCCACTCCATATCACCCACAAGCCAATGGACGGGTGGAATCTACCAATAAAGTACTTGAAGCAATTTTAACACTCCTTATGATCTTGTCTATGGGAAGCAAGTTTTTCTTCCAATTGAGTTCCAAGTGGAGACCTTTAGAACAACAACCAAATTTGTCCTTGATCTCTTTGAATCTCAAAAACAAAGATTAGCACAAATGAATGAGCTAGATGATATTCGACAAGATGTTATCCAAAGAACCAACATAGTTCAACAAAAAAGATCAAGATGGCATGACAAAATCATTAAGACTAAAGTATTCAAGCCGGGTAATTGGGCTCTTCTTTTTTGTTCCAAATTTAAATATTTTAAAGGAAAATTTCAAACTCACTAGCTTGGTCCTTATGAGATAGATATTGTCTTTGATAATGGAGTAGTCAAAATCAAAACTATTGATGATGAACAAGTTACTTTCCTTGTTAATGGTCATAGATTAATATTATATCATAAACCATTAACAAGAGAAGAGTTTGTCAAATATTTGCAAGATAATTCTAAATTCAAGTTGGTTCAAAAAGGAGATATTTCTCCTCATCTCCCAACTCAATTGTAATTTTCTTGATAATAATAATAATAAAATGAAAATGAAAATAATAAAAATAAAAGTACAAGCATGAAAACCAACATTTTTGGCATGTTTATACAGAAAATCTTAACTAAAAACCAAGAATTCTTGGCGGTTTAGATTTTCATAATTCCCTTATCTCTTTCCCATTTCTTTTTATCCCTCTTTTCCTTCTAATAATTTTTCAGATCTCAAGTAGCACTTCTAAGGATCAACCTTCTTCAATTTTCACCAAGAAGTAGCAACAATATTCTTTTTCATGCAGCAACAAAAGTTTTTCAATAGCTATGAAATCAGTCATATTCTATAGCCAATATCCAATTCCGCAACTGATATCAATTCCTACATCTAGATCAGTCTACATTCAAATAACCTGCATCAAAGGACATTACAAACATGATGAGGTATGTAGGGTGTTGAGTTATTTTTCATTTAAGGAACATTAAGATTTTAAATTCATGGGATGATCATATTCTCGAGAAATTAAAATACCTCATAGCACTACCTTATATTATACTTCTACATCATAACCGTTATAACCCTACTATATCATAATATCCCAACCTGTCACATCAAATATTTTCAAAATCGCCTAAATTTTAACGATCCTATGAAATCAGATCTTAAAATCGTGGCAATCATGTGAAATAAGTCCTATTATGAATTGAATACTCTGTGAGCACCTTATTTCACCATCACTCAACCTCATGTTCTATACCCTTCACCATCCAGCTCTGTCGATCATTCTTCCTACTAGCCTCCATCACCTTTGTTGAAAAGAGACAGTCCAAGACTAAGACTTCTCCCCACCATGGGTGTCATTATTCAATCAAATCCAAATGAAGTCAAATTTCTTCAAGCATATCCACAAGTTAGAGAACAATTGCAACAGGTGGGTTAGCTCAAATTCTTTGAAATTTTGATGAACATGATATAGAGGTCACAAAATATTTTGCATGGGATTTTGATGGGATAGAGGCAGAAATTAGTGACATCAAACTTATACTTACAGAATCCATAGTGGCAGTGGCTACAAAATTACCCAGAAATGGAGAAAGTTGGTTAAAAAACAGGAAAATCAAGGAGAAAGAGTGGAAAACCTTCCTCAGAAACCCAGGTATGGACATTTCTATTTTCAAAAATGGAATTCCAATAAAAACATTGAAAAGTAAATGGAGGAATTTATTTCTAGTCATTCAGAAATTCATAACCTATGAAGGGAGGTTTGGAACCATGTTCTTTTATCATGCTCGACTTCTGATGCATTTCATTTATGGAAATGAAGTAAATTTTCCATATTTCCTACTTTATAGCCTTAAGAAGATGGCCTCTAGTGTGCAGGGAGAATCGAAAACCCTCGATAGTGCTCTTTGTTATCATGGACTCATTAAAATTCGCATAGAAGCACACTTCGAAGCCAAATGAGACAATTGGCATAGTTTTCTAGTTTGTAACCACTTTGTAGAAGCCCTAGAGAAGGAAACAAGTATAAAAGTCAAAATAATCCAATGTAAATTTCTCTCAAACCCTAACCTTGAGAATGTAAGTGATAAAGATGGTTTGACTCTTAATGAAATAGAGGAATTAGAAAACCCGCTTGAAGATGACACTCCTCTTTCTTAGTTTTTTGAAAATATTAAACAAAAAAATGGAGAAGAAAACGTTAGAAGAAAGGAAGCCAACTCAAGTGACAAGCCACCTGAAGAAAAAGATGAAGAACCAGAGGATAAGAAACAAAGAAGAACCAACAAAAGAAAAACATCCAAAACACTAAAGAATTGGGGATAAAATTGAGAAGAAGCAGGTGAATTTCTAAACTTTGAAGTATGCAAGCTTCAGAAGTAGTTGATCTCAAAGAAGAAGATTATAGAAGACCACCTCAAACTCTAAGTCCGACAAGGAAGACACCAAATATTGATCTAGTACAACAACAAATATATGATTATGTGGAATATTTGGAGCAGAAAGCACAACAAAGGGTAAACTCTCCTTCTCATAATCAAGAAGATACTTTTAGTGAAGAAATTTCTCTGCCACACGATATTCCTAAAAAATAATATATAATTGAAGATGCTTTGAAGCAAGATATATATGAGTTGGAAATATTGAACAAACATCTAAAAAAAAGAACATGAGGCAATAAAGGTATAAAATGAGTTCTTGAGGACTCAAAATGACAATATACTTCTGCATTTATGCCACTACTATAATAAGAACAATAAACTCAAAGAAAAAAACAAATTCCTCTGAAACAAAGCCAGAGGGTTATAGACAAAAATTATGATGAAGAAACTAAGGTTAGTATTCAATATCATGAAAAGAAAGAGGATCACTAGTCTGGATGTCCTCGCTGAAGATTCAAAAATAGTACATTCAATAAAGGACTAGACAAATTTTGAAATTTCATTGCATGAGCACATGTAAAACCTTCAGCGTGGGGGAATGTTGAAGTATGAAATTGTCCTCTTTTTGACAAACCTTTTCTCATCCTTTCCATCCTTTTCCATAATAATTTTGTCACAGTTCCAAGCTAAAAGGTCATCTTATACATGCTCAAATCTCCAAAAAGGTATTTATCATCCATGATTTATAATCTGTTGTTTCTTTGTAAAATTTAATTGAAACACTCCTACAACTATTGAATCTCATTCATTCTAAATCTAACCAAGAATTATGCAACTATCTCCATGGTTATATAGGTTCTAGTGCACCAGAGGATGAATAAAAGGTACCAACAGATGGAAAATGGTCAGCATATGGATATCCACCTATCTTGGTGATTTGGAAAGTTATATGGTTCGAGAGATCTGGAAGTCAAACCATAAGTCAACTTCGGTTATGACACTCCAACGATAAGAAAATTTTGAAGGCGGTTCATGGGAGGATCCAGCGAGCATGGAAATGATTGATAAACCTTTGAAGTCGATGTGTTTGATCAAATACCTCATGATTTTCTCTTTCAGTAGAAAATCATGATAATAATGAATTTCATCTTAATTTTACTTCTTAGTTGTTAGATTAGTCAAGTTACATCTTGGCTTAGGACTCTCGAAACAATTATTCAATAAATATGTATAAAACTCCCAGATGCGAAGCTAGAGATAGTAGTTATCATCGTTAATTATTGCAATCTCTTTGTGTTGAAGACCTCTATGATTAATATAAAAAATTTGTTTCTCAATCAATGCATGCCTAAGTGATTTAATATCTGATTACAAACCTGCACTCAACAGGAGGCCCCCCTGTAGAGTTGCAAGAGTATATTAGTTTTTTATTATGCTTATTGCAATTTGCTTGATAAATAGTTTTCTTCCATCATAGTCTATTGATACATTTTATTGATCAGTTCCTAGTTTAATATTGGCATTTGCAACAAGCAGAGTGCTCATAAAAATACAAAAATATTTGATTTCCATAGTTCATTTCATTCATCACTTTCATTTTATAGTTCAGTGAAATTTTCTAAGCGTTTTCATGAATGGTAAATGGAGAGATTTTGAAGTACCACTGTACACACTAGTAATCCTTTGAAGTTACAATTCTTTGAAGAATTTTAGCTTAGATTTACTTCTTTTCTGCAAGTAGATTTAGAATTTCTGTCCTACAAGTAGAATTAGAATTTCCTTTCTGTAAGTAGAATTAGAATTTCTCCTTCGCAAAGTAGACTTAGAATTTATTTTCTACAAATAGAATTAAAATTTCCTTTTCTGCAAGTAGGCTAAGATTTATTTTCTGCAAAATAGGCTTAGAATATATTTTCTACAAGTAGAATTACAATTTCTTCTTATGCAATTAGAGTATTGTGATTTTGAATTTATATATTAGTTCAACAATTAAAATTCTAGTTTCATTTTGCTTTGAAGTAGCTTTAAATGGAAAGAACATGTGCGTGGAAATACTTTGATCAATCTAACATTAGTTCATATTTAGATCAATCTATCCTTTAAAAATCAAATATAGAACTCCTAGAATATGTTTTTCACATACACTACATAAGTGCACAAACCTTGGATGATAATTAATGAAGTAATTTAACATCAATTAAATTACCCAACACATGGCTGCTTGGAATGAGGAAATTCTTCAGACTTCATGATTACTCTAAGAACATGAAAGCCAAGACAACTACCTTCAGTCTCAAGGGAAAAGCATATATATAGTGGGAAGATGTTAAGCATGTCAGAGGCATCAAGGAAGAAGAGTTGACTTAGGATGAGTTTGAAAGACTCTTCAAGAAGAAGTACTTATCTGAGAGATATTATGATGGAAAGGCCAATGAATTCTATGAGCTTAGGACAACTTCCATGAAAAACAAAGAGTATACGACCATATTTATAGAGCTATTGATATATGTGCCATGTTATTGTTCAATCTAGAATGAGTCCTAGGAAGGGTTCTAAAGGGGCAACTACTAGACCAAGTGGAAACTATGGGGCAAGGACCCACTTTCACCTCAGTCGATGTCCCCTACTCTTTACGAACTTTCACCAATGAGAGGAGTCCCCATATAAAGGAAATCACTAGGAGGGATAAGTCAACGATAGGAGATAGAGTGATTCCTAAGGCTTATTCATAAGAGAGACTCAAATAATAAGCTTGCTTGCTTTAGAAGCAAGGTAAAGGGCTCTCTAGGAAAGGCTCAAGAGAGGCTAGATCTAGGGCTTAGAGGTATTTCTTGACAAAGAATGTCCTAGAAATAAGGCTCTTTGTGGGATAAAAGGACCTCTCTTAAGGTCTTGTGAGGTAACAAGCATATAAAAGGTTGGGACCATAAGAGAAACCTCAAAGATCCAACAAAGGCCTAGGCTTTATAATGATCATCAACAATGGGACTAGGTCAAGCAAGGATGAGAGGAGAGGGTCAAGAGAGATTAACCTCCTTTGAGTTTCCAAGCACAATAGAAGCTTTGGAATGTCGCTAACCTAAGGAGACCTTGACCAAAACAGTTTCAAGGCTAGGGCCCGATGTTTCTCTAAAACCAACTGCGGTATTGACTTCAAAATTGGAGGGCAAGGAGAGGGGACATTAGCACAGTTCTCCACCAAATCGTACCTCAAATGGATGGATCTATAAGAAATTGTTTGATGCCCTAGCCAAGTCATCTAGGGTTAGCATAGAAAGAGGGAAAAAGGCGAGAAAAGGGTCTTAGGTTCATTACACCAAGATTTAAGACCAGTGCTTGGCTATTGGGAGGATTGGAGTCAAAATGATCCTAACTTTGTCACATTCTCTCTTCAAGGAGGTGTAAAGGAGTAATTTTAATATCTAGGGATGCAAGTACATGACAAATTTAGGCATTTATACTTCAATGGAAAATATTATGGATTTTCAAGGATGGAAATAATCACCTACGAATATTCATTCATTCATTATATTTATGAGTAACACATGCAAATTTTTCCAATAGTATCAAGGCCTAAAAAAAATTCCCATGAATTAGGGCACAACAATATTCATAAAAAATAAATTGCATGCATTAGACAATCATTATTTCAAAAATATAACATTAAAAGGAACTTACAAGGAAATCAAGAATATATCCATCCACAACATTGCAACAAGAAACTCTAAGAAAAAATAACGAAGATTTCCAAATGTCAAAATGCATTTATTCGATCCAAATTACTCCACAAATTGCAGGTCGAAATTCTCAAGAAGAGAAAGTGAAAATCCCAAGTGATGTTGAGAACAAATGAGGCCTCACTTGTATTTATATGAGCCTCTAACAATTTGATTGGGTTAAATTTACCTAACAAACCCCTAAAAATGACTTTAATGTGCAAAATAATACCCTAATTGGTGACAAGCCCACTAAATAGCTCCATAACATGAAAAATAAGCCTCTCAAGAGGGCTGACACAGTAATACAATAGCTAGGAGGGTTGTTGGAAGGAATAGTGAAGTCCCTCATGTGCCATAATGAATAGGAAGGCTCAGGAATAACAGTGAAGAACGGGTGGCCCTTTGATCTCCAAGAAAATGACCTGTGGTTCTCCCAACTAGTTGTGGGGGCACCAAAGCATCCTCATGGGTATCCAACTAAATCAAACAAGCATGCATCCCATCGACAAAGGCTGGAACAATTATGCAAACCCTCCCTTTGTCTCCCATGGTAAGACACAACCCCATCTGGATCAACTGCCAAGTGTGTGGTGCAAGCATGTAGCTAGCTGGGCAAGGTGGTCTAGGTGCATCATCATCATCAAATAAGTAGGAAATGAGCAAGAAATGAGTGGTGTTGAAGGATCCCTTGGCATGGCTATCTTCTCTCTACTATGGTGGAGGCCCATGGCTCCCAACACACACCCTATAAATGCCAATATGACCCTCAGGAGAGCTTGGACCTCGTATAGGGAGACCAAACCCCAAGATGATGACCCACCTACAATCTTGTATAAGACCCAATGTACCTCCTCACCTTCCAGTACAACAAATCATTAATGTAATTGAGAAAATGAGCTTACAAATCATGGAACCAAGTGGGCACTTCATAGTGGCATGCCCTTCAATAATGGGTTTTAAAATGTACAGGTGTCCCTAGGTTCGAGAAGGAGGTTATCAAGGACCCTCGTAGGTGGTTTCAACCTCTAAAGGAGTGATAGGTCCATGGCACATCCGTCAAATCACACGTGTCATGTGAAATAATGGTGGAACATAGTGGGATACCCATATTCACTTCCTTCTGCACTAATGTGCAAACATTATTCTCATCTGTAGGTTTTAACCCCATATAGAAATTACCTGCATACGAATTCTAAAACACAGAAAATAAATAATGCGAGAGCATAACACATAAAACACATATACATAGAGATTTTCCCCTGGATCCCAAAACCAGCACTACCAACTTGATTTTTCATATGTTCCTTTCAATGTTATAATACATATTTATACATGCCGAAGCATCCAATACCATGGACCGAAACCATCCCGTCCAAAAACATGTATGAAAATCATGCAGAAAACCATAGGTGGGTCTGCCCAACCTAACATAGGTTCCAAAACCAAAATTTTTCAGGGTGCTACCCCGGACCCCATAAAGTGGGGTTACAGGTGCCCCTCAAACCCCCTGTTAACTACGTGGAAAGAATATAACACAATCCAACATTCTCCCACTTGTTGTTTTCTTTCCACAGGGGGCCACAAGAGA
The DNA here is from genome assembly GCA_031772625.1 of Pinus tabuliformis. Taxonomy (NCBI): domain Eukaryota; kingdom Viridiplantae; phylum Streptophyta; class Pinopsida; order Pinales; family Pinaceae; genus Pinus; species Pinus tabuliformis. The sequence goes on from CM062816.1 coordinate 441,296,392, forward strand.
GCTTAGTCATTTTTCCAGCCCTGAAACACCCATTGCTCTCTACACCAAGAGAACTTCTCAGAGCTCACAGATTTTGTCAATGCATCTGCAGTATTCTTCAAAGTGTCCACCTTTACCAGCAACACCTTTTTGTCTTCTATCATATCCCTCACAAAGTGATACTGAACATTAATGTGCTTTGTCTTTGAATGATATGCAGGGTTCTTTGCTAAGAAAATTGCACTTTGGCTGTCACAGTCTATCCTTATAGCTTCCTATACTAACCCCATACTTGAACACAATCTCTGCAACCAAATTGCTTCCTTGCTTGCATGAGTGGCTGCCATGTATTATGCCTCTGTAGTTGATAGTGCCACTACAGATTGTTTCTTACTCATCCAACTGACTACACCTCCAAATAGGTTAAACACATACCCACTTGTAGATCTTATTTGATCCAGATCTCCAGCCCAGTCTGCATCTGTTATCACCCCAAGAAACTCTCCTAGGTTGTATATCAGAGATGCTCGGGAACATTACAAACTCAACAAAAATGTTGTAAAATGGTGGATGAATGTAAGAAATGCTGCATATTCAAGCCAGATAACCACTTCTACTATGTTTAACCCCAGACATGGGTGAACACCCCGAAACTACAAGGCTTTAGACCACCAATTACTCACAGTTTTAGGGAAAATGTGAAGATGGAGAAGACTAATCACACCAGCAGATGCACAGGACCCTGTGATGGCTAGCTGCAACCAATTAGAGGTCTATAAATATATTTCCTAATGCACAGACAGGATGACAGCTCTCTGGCATTAAAATAACAGAAACCTGCATACAAATTCAATGATACATGCTAGATTCAAACACAGAGGTGGGATGACAGCCCCTCTAATGCTAAACATCAACAGCACATGAATAAATACATGACAGGCACAGCCTGGAACAAGAAGAAGAAGTGGAAAGTGAGAAATCAACAGCAAAAGAAGCTTGTATTAGCTGGAAATGAAGACCAGAAGCTACAGGTGTCACAGTAGTTACAGTCTCCAAAAGTTGAACCTTACAATCAGAATAACATTCATCAACCCATTACATTCTGTTTCTGGGTATATATGGAGGTTGATTACAAAATTGCTCTGCATAACTTATGCGTGGAGGGGTCATAACTAACCACCAACCACATTTACAATTAGATATGGTCTCTGATACAATTATGAGTGTTTTAATGGACAAAATCGGCATTTTCTAATGCTCTGTTGTCCTTCTCTGATCAGGCGAAGTACTGACTGATACAAGGCTCCATAATTAATAACTGCGTTTATCTTCTCGAGCCCTGTACTTTCCCTCCTCAGCCACTCTGCTGATTAATTACAGTTGCTGAGATATAAACTGTGTAGGTACAGGGTGGTTGATCGTTGATTTCTCCTTTGCGCGCACAGGACAACCACGAACATGAAAAATGTGTTGAAAACTGGCAGGAGGCAATGGAAGACACAGAGGCATTACAGGGATCAATAGCAGCCATTGGATCGCAGAGATCAATGGCGAAGATCAATCTACGGAGGAGATCGGAAGAAAACGGGATCGAACGAATGAGGGTCGTCGGATCTGGACGCAGCAGATCCGACGGTGATCACAAGTGGAAGGTGATCGACATTTAACGAGCGGGAGGAGGGCGGTTTCGCGGGCGGGTGGTATTCCCCGCACTGCCTTTTGACCCATGGCGGTTTCCGTATAATGGGCAGCGATCCAATAGAAACGCGACACGCGGCGGACAAAACCACCGCCCCTGCGGGTTAACGCGCGCGCAAGTCGCGTGATCGGGGGAAGCGTCCACCGTTGATCTCGCGATGGATGGCTGGATGGCAGGGAATAAGCGCGAAGTTTAACGCGCGGGCTGGGGCGACAAGGACCGTTAGATTAAGACGCGATAATCAACAGCGGAGAATTAAAACATGTGTTTTGTTTAATATGACAGGTGAGGGCAACAACGCGCGGTTAAATGCATATAGTTATGTGGATTTAGACCTTGCTCCCGGGAGTTTGAGGAATATGGGTTTGTAAGAAAATTTAGCGTAAAACAGAGGAATGGGGAGTTAACGAGTATAAAAGGAGTGATAAGGAAAGGAGAGTTATGGTGCGAGGTGTAACATAACACGACTTTTACACTAAATGCAGGTGTAAAACAGGGGTAAAAGGGTTTTATGGAGAAAAGGGAAAATAAAGGAGGAAGCGGGAAAAACTATTGTCAGCCTTATACAACCAAAACCAGCACTGCTTAACCTGATCTTATCCATCGAATGTTTCAAAATGTAGCAGAGCTAACATTGGCTCCTTCTGGGGATGAGATCCTCCCTGTGAGGTCTCAAGAACCTGCAGACCAATGCCTTCATACAAAATAGCTTAAAAACATTGCCTAGTATCCATTGGGCATGAAGTCAAACCAAGTCTACACTAAAACCTGAAAAAGAAACTACTTACAATCATTAAGGCCAGAGGACCTTAAACAACATAGACATTCAAAAATTGGCCAACTGATGGGCCATCAAAATTGTCTCTCTTGCTCTCGGCCCCTTCATCATAGCGCTGCAAAACAAGATTTATTTGATCCTTTACCTCATACAGTTTAGGAAATTTGAGCTTAATGGGCAGATATGGATCAAATTTCATTTCCCTTCTGTGTGCTCTCCTCCTTGGATGTTCTTCATGGGAGCCTTTGTACACCTACTGAATAACCATGTCTATTGTGTACTTCTCTATGTCTTTTGTGACCTGCACAATAAATATGAATGGTGTACCAATGTGTTCATGTGTGGAGGACACAGAGACATTATCTGCTCTTGAATCTTTGTTTGAACAATCCTCATCCAAGGAGGAATTCCAAGACTGCATATCCTCTTTCTCTGTCTCTTGGCAAGCTTCCATTTCAATCTGTGTGGAGGCCACCTGAGTAGGTTTCGGAATATCAAGACTGAGATGATCAGCGTCAGCCTTGAGAGTAGAGCTATTTCCTGCCTCAGTATTCAAGGGGCAACTTGGAGGGATTGTTTTTTGAGCAGACAGAGAAACAAAAGATGATGGAGATCTTTCCTCTCCCTTCTTGATCACTGGTTCGGGAACAAAAGCAGGTTGGCTAATTTGCAGATCTGCATAGCCATGTGAAGATGAGCTGGCTTTGAGCACAAGTTCTTGGAGGATGAAGGTGCCTTCTGTTGATTGCTGCTGCTGAAAAGCTTGTTGTTCTGCAGCTACAACAAACTGACTAGCAGTGCCTCTTGATAATGCTTTTTCATATGCAGCTCTGGTTAGGAAAGGAGCACCTTCCAAACCATGGACCTCATCTTCTTCAAACAGCTCTTCTTCCATGACTGAATTCTGCAAAAGGGTCTTGACCCCTTTATCTTCATTTGTAACTTTATTTCTTTGCAAAATCTGCATTTGCTCTTGTGTTCCTCTACATGGATTTGGAGCTGGAAGAGAAATGGAACAAGGAGCTCCTGCTTCCTTAAATTACTGCTCAGCTTTTAACTTGGAAACTTCAAAGGCCAAAAACTCAATCATCCTAGCCAATTCATCGATCTCAGGCTTTGAGGATGATGAGGATTCACCTCCCTGTCTTCTCCTTTCAGCATCATTACCTTCGAGTCTTTCTGCAGCAACAATGTTCGATTCTACTTCAAAGGCTGCAGTTTGCATATCAGCCAAAGAAGTGCATTTTCTTTCTCTTAACAGTAGGCAGAACTGAGAATCGAAAGCATTAGCATAATTAATCATAGCATAAGTAGGGGTAGGCTTTATTTCACATGGTATTTTGCTGTACATCTGGTTGAATCTGCTGTTGAAATCGGATAGCAGCTCACCATCTTCTCTCTGCAAGTTCCAAAATTCATCATGATAAAAGAGTAGATCTTTATTATTTCCCTAGTGCTTTAAAAATACATCATGTAGGGCCTCAATGTATGCTATAGACCTAGGGGGTAAATTTCTAAACCATTTTCTAGCTTCCCCATCTAGGCGTTGGACAAAAACCCTCATCTAGACATCCTCTTCATTGATATCCAAGTTATCAGCATAGCTGTAAAAGGACTCTAAATGCTCTTCAGCTGTTACTCCTTCTGCACCAGTAAACTTTGGCATAGATTCTTGATAATCTCCTGTAGGCATGGCATTCAAAGGGACAGGCAAGACCAGGGGTCCAAACCTAGCAGCAACTATTCTTTCTATCTTTATGAGGGCTTGCTAGCCTGCCATAACTGAGGTATACGAAAGGGATATTGGTGGACTGAGTGGAATGAATCAATGAAAAGAATGACATAAATAGAGGAATATGATGGATAGCATGGATGCTTTTTCTTTGAACTGGAATCCGAAGGGAAATGAATAACAAGGAGTTGTATGAATCTCTGAAGGTATTTCTACACTAGCAGAGATACATAAAAATTCCAAGGCTTACCTGATCCTGATGCTCCTTACTGTGATCTTCTCAGGATCAGGCAATGGTTTAGCTGATGATTTCTGAAGATATCTCTGAACATGCCTCACCAACTGCGCCAGAACTGCAATGTGGAGTCGCCAAAGGTTGGTCTTCCTCCAATGGAGTCGCCAGATAGATGATTACAACCAAAATATGTGCCCAGACCTTGTCTATCATCAAAATCTGGAACTATGTCGTTCTCCCAGGGAAGCTGAGCTTCAATTCTCCTCTCCCTGGCAACGGCGCCAATTAATGTTATCACCCTAAGAAACTCTCCTAGGTTGTATATCAGAGATGCTCGGGAACATTACAAACTCAACAAAAATGTTGTAAAATGGTGGATGAATGTAAGAAATGCTGCATATTCAAGCCAGATAACCACTTCTACTATGCTTAACCCTAGACATGGGTGAACACCCCCAAACTACAAGGCTTTAGACCACCAATTACTCACAGGTTTAGGGAAAATGTGAAGATGGAGAAGACTGATCACACCAGTAAATGCACAGGACCCTGTGATGGCCAGTTGCAACCAGTTAGAGGTCTGTAAATATATTTCCTTATGTACAGACAGGATGACAGCTCTCTGGCATTAAAATAACAGAAACCTGCATACAAATTCAATGATACATGCTACATTCAAACACACAGGTGGGATGACAACCCCTCTAATGCTAAACATCAACAGCACATGAATAAATACATGAAAAGCACAGCCTGGAACAAGAAGAAGAAGTGGAAAGTGAGAAATCAACAGCAAAAGAAGCTTGTATTAGCTGGAAATGAAGACCAGAAGCTGCAAGTTTCACAGTAGTTACAGTCTCCAGAAGTTGAACCTTACAATCAGAATAACATTCATCAACCCATTACATTTTGTTTCTGGGTATATATGGAGGTTGATTACAAAATTGCTCTGCATAACCTATGTGTGGAGTGGTCATAACTGACCACCAACCGCATTTACAATTAGATATGGTCTCTGATACAATTCTGAGTGTTTTAATGGACAAAATCGGCCTTTTCTGATGCTCTGCTATCCTTCTCTGATCAGGCAGAGTACTGACTGATACAAGGCTCCATAATTAATAACTGTGTTTATCTTCTCGAGCCCTGTACTTTCCCTCCTCGGCCACTTTGATCATTAATTGCAGTTGCTGAGATATTAACTATGCAGGTATAGGGTGGTTGATCGTTGCTTTCTCCTTCGCATGCACAGGACAGCCACGAACATGAAAAATTCATTGAAAACTTGTGGGAGGCGATGGAAGACACAGAGGCATTACAAGGATCAATAGCAGCCGTTGGATCGCAGAGATCAATGGCGAAGATCAATCTATAGAGGAGATTAGAAGAAAACAGGATCGGACGAATGAGGGCCATCGGATCTAGACGCGGCAGATCCGATGGTGATCGCAAGCGGAAGGTGATCAACATTTAACGAGCGGGAGGAGGGCGGTTTCGCGGGAGGGCGGTATTCCCCGCACTGCCTTTTGACCCATGGCAGTTTCCATATAACGGGCAGCAATCTAATAGAAACGCGACACACGGCGGACAAAAACCACCGCCCCCGCAGGTTAGCGTGCGCGCAAGTCACGTGATCGGGGGAAGCGTCCACTGTTGATGTCGCGATGGACGGCCGGATCGCAGGGAACGAGCGCGAAGTTTAACGCGTGGGCTGGGGCAACAAGGACCGTTGGATTAAGGTGTGGCAATCAATGGCAAAGAATTAAAACATACGTTTTGTTTAATATGACAGGTGAGGGCGACAATGCGCGGTTAAATGCATATAGTTATGTGGATTTAGACCTTGCGCCCGGGAGTTTGAGGAATATGGGTTTGTAAGAAAATTTAGCGTAAAACAGAGGAATGGGGAGTTAACGAGTATAAACAGAGTGATAAGGAAAGGAGAGTTATGGTGCGAGGTGTAACATAACACGACTTTTACACTAAATGCAGGTGTAAAACAGGGGTAAAAGGGTTTTATGGAGAAACGGGAAAATAAAGGAGGAAGCGGAAAAAACTGCTGCCAACCTTGTACAACCAAAACCAACACTGCTTAACCTGATCTTATCCATCAAATGTTGCAAAATGTAGCAGAGCTAACAACATCAACAAAGCCACGAATATCCAACACTCTATCCAATCCTGGTCTTCCTTTGTAGCACAAACCATAATCACTAGTGCCACGCAAATACCTGAAAACCCACTTCACTGTTGCCCAATGCTCCTTTCCTAGTTTTGACATAAACCTGCTCAATACTCCCACTGCATGTGCAATGTCTGGTCTAGTACAAACCATTGCATACATCAGGCTACCGACTGCACTTGCATATGGAACACGGGACATGTCCTCTTCCTCTTCTTGTGTCTTGGGACACTGTTCAGCAGATAACCTCACACCTACAGGAATAGGAACCTTCACCGGTTTACTATCCTGCATATTAAACCTCTGCAGTATTGTCTCGACATACTTCCTCTGGTTTAACCAGAGCTTCCTCTTTGCTCGATCTCTTTTAATTTCCATGCCCAAAATATAGTTTGCAGCACCAAGACCTTTCATGTCTAATTTGGAGGACAATTGGGTCTTCAAATCTTGTATAATTTTTTTGTCATTTCCAACTAGCAACATATCATCCACATACAAGACACAATAAATAACATGGTCACCAATTAATTTAAAATACACACAGTGATATGCTTTGCTTCTGGTGAAGCCAAGTCCCCGTATAAATGTATCAAATTTCTGATACCACATCCTTGGTGACTGTTTTAATCCATACAAAGACTTCTTTAACTTGCATACCAGTTCTTTCTTACCCTTCACCGCAAAGCCTTCAGGTTGCTTCATGTATATTTCCTCTTCTAGATCCCCGTGAAGAAATGTTGTCTTCACATCCATCTGTTCTACCTCAAAATCAAAAGCAGCAGCAACAGATAAAAGTAATCTAATAGAAGTTACCTTGGCAACAGGAGAAAAAATATCACCAAAATCAATTCTCGGCACCTAGGAATAACCTTTTGCTACCAACCGAGCTTTGTATTTCTCCACCTTTCCTTCTACATTTGTCTTCTTCTTGAACACCCATTTGCTGCCTATGGGTTTCCTTCCAGCCGGCAACTCCACCAGATCCCAAGCCTCATTTTTGTGCAAATATGCCATTTCATCAACCATGGCCTCTTTCCGGAGTTTTCCATCCTCTGAATCCACTGCTTCCTTCACAGTTTTGGGATCATCATTAGTAACAGACAAAGTAAAATTTGAATAGATTACAGATGGACTATACCTTTCTGGCTGCCTTCTTTCTCGAACTGATCTTCTCACAATTGGAGTTTGAGACTCTTCATCTTCTTATTCCTCCTCTGCTGTAGAGTCTGATTCTTCCTCCTTTAGCTCAAACTCTATCTTCTCAGGTTCCTTTGGTTGGACTTCATGTTTAATAACATCTTTCACCTCTCTGAACACCACATCTTAGTTGTACATAACCTTCCTTGTTACTGGGTTCCAAAGCTTATAACCCTTTAAACCATCCTTATACCCAATAAAGCTGCACTTTTTAGATTTACTATACAACTTTGTTCTTTTCTCCTTTGGAACATGTACATATGCATCACATCCAAATACCCTCAGATGTGAAAGAGAGGGTTTCTTACCAGTACATACCTCTTGTGGAGTCTTATCCTCCAACACTGATGAAGGTGACTTGTTGACCAGGTAACATGCAGTATCCACCGCCTCTGCCCAGAATTCATGTCCTAACCCGGCACCACTGAGCATGCTTCTTGCTCTTTCCATCAACATCTTGTTCATTCTTTCTGCAACTCCATTTTGCTGAGGTGTATATGGAGTAGTCTTCTATCATGCTATACCACACTTCTTACAAAATTATTCAAATTCCTTGCTGCAAAACTCTCCACCATTATCTGTCCTCAGCACCTTTATCTTCTTCTCTGTCTGATTTTCCACGAGAGCCTTAAATTATTTAAACCTGTCAAAGGTTTCAGATTTCTTCTTAAGGAAATATATACATGTATTCCTTGAGAAGTTATCTATAAATGATACATAGTACACAGACTTACCCAGTGATGGAACCTTCACAAGTCCAAACACATCACTGTGCACAAGTTCTAATATTTGTTTCGCCCTCTTACTACCAGAGGGGAAACTCACCCGATTCTGCTTCCCATATACACAATTTTCACAGAAATCAAAATCCAGAGAGCTATTACTCATACCTTCTACCATACCTTTACCATGAAGTATTCGAAGGCCCTTCTCTCCAATATGTCCAAGCCTTTGATGCCACAGCATGGTCTTCTCTCCAAAGACCACTAGATCTTCTGCTCTACTTTCAGGAACCACAAAACTATTTCACCCATCAATAACAGTGCTACCTTGCAGCTTGTACAGAGTTCCAATCCGAACTCCCCGCATCAATACCAGTGCTCCCCAAACCATCTTGCAGGTATCCTTCTCGAACACTTTTTTTACACCTGCATCATCCAGCTTGCTTACAAAAATCAGCTTTTTGGCCAATGTAGGAATATGCAGAACACCTGGAAGTGTTCTAACTCTTCCACCTTGCAGTTTCAACTTTACTTTTCCACGACCAATGATTCTAGCCTTCCTATCATCCCCTAAGAAGACATCACCACCATCGTATTTCTCATACTCTCAAAACCACTCTCTGTGGGGAGTGAAGTGAAAGGATGCACTTGAGTCAATCAACCATGCTTCATGATCTACATGTGTACTTGAAGAAGCCAAGTACACATCCCCACCTTCATCTGAGGTGGTTTTCGCCTCTGCAGAAGGAGCATCATCAGATCCCTTTCCTTTATCAGGAGCTTTAGATTTACAGTCCCTTTTGAAGTGCCCTTCCTTTCCGCATTTCCAGGACACCACCTTTACAGGTTTTCTTGGAGATTTAGATCTCCCTCTAGATTTAGATCTCCCACTCGATGAATTATTTTTGTTTCTGTTCTGGGACCGTCCTCATACAGACAAGGCATCACCATTTTGGCTCTCCATATTTTTCCGTCTCATCTCCTCCGTCAGCAAGGCTGAGACTATTTCATCAAACTACAAGGCAGTTGCATTGCTACCTATTGCAATAACCAGACTATCCCACGAATCTGGTAGAGAACACAACAAACTGATGCACTTATCTTCATCTAAAATTTTAATATCAACAGAGGCTAACTAACTTACCACAGTATTAAATGCGTTCAGATGCTCTGTCACCGAGTCTCCATCTTTCATCCTCAAGTTATACAACTTTTTTCGCAGGAACAGTTTATTCACCAGAGACTTAGATTGGTACAAAGTCCCTAACTTGTCCCACAAAGCCTTCGTCGTAGCTTCCCCGGATACATTCAGCAATACTGAATCTCAGACACACAATCATATTGTGCTCTTTGCCTTCCGATCCAACTTTTTCCATTCTTCATTGGACACTCCCATTGGTTTAGTACCTAGATCTACCGCGATCCACTGATCTTTATCCACCAACAGATCCTCCATCTTGAGTTTCCGCAACTCAAAAATCTGACCATTAAATTTCTCAATCTCTATCTTTCCACTGCTCGCCATCTTCTTTCACCACCAGAATTGATCTCGCAGATCTCCCACTAAACAAGGTCTACCATAGGCCCGAGCGAAACCCCTCAGCAACAAAGGCATCCCCTTGAAGCCAAATCTGCTCTGATACCAAATGTAGGTTTTAACCCCATACAGAAATTACCTGCATACGAATTCTAAAACACAGAAAATAAATAATGCGAGAGCAGAACACATAAAACACATATACACAGAGATTTTCCCCTGAATCCCCATAAAGTGGGGTTATGGGTGCCCCTCAAACCCCCTATTAACTACATGGAAAGAATATAACACAACCAAACATCATCCACATTTAAGCTACTTTCCACTTGATCGCTACAATTTGTTATCTAGAAGCTTATTTTTATTTTCATCCTTGAGGTTCTTTAGGTTCATATATGGATATGGCTTCCAACACTTTTCCGCATTGTGACCATCAATATTGCAATGGTTACTATGATCCTTGCACTAATGTGTAGTGGGTTTTGTTTTATTATCCCCCTCCCCCTTTCAACTTCTTATACCCCTCTTTGGAATCTTCTTGGTGCTCTTTTTGCTTAGAACCACTTGGCTATCTTTTCTTATGGAATATGCTTTCTAAATATTATGCCTATACACATGCCTCATCCACTATCCTTGGCTTAAAAAGCATCATTTGCTTTCATACATGACTATGTAGACCCCCTACATACTTGAGGAGTACGTTTGGGTTCTTAGGAGATATACTCAACATGCTGGCCATCTAGTTGATGCAACCAATGCTTCAATTTTAATGCATCAAGCTCATCTTGGTATGGTTTTATGTACACTTTCATTTCCATATTTCAGAGGGATTGTGAAGGGTTAATGACCCTCAAATTGGGTTGTTCTTTCTTAGCCTCTTTTGGCAACCCATTTTCTATGTCTTCTTGATCTCTCAAGTCCCCCGTAGATTTGATCTCTAACTTAGAGCCTCTATCCTCTTTGAACAATTTGCGCTTGCTTGCTAAAACTACCATGAGAAGGTTCATAGTGTGATTGATGTGGGTGACTTGTGCTTCCAACCTCATAAATATCACTTTTTCCAAATCTTGAGGTTATTGTTAAGGGACTCATTGGTCATAGCTAGAATTCTATGACTTTCTTCCTAAATTGATTCTTGGATCCTTTAACTTTCCACAAATACTCCCACAAAGAAATGCTCTAATACCAATATAATCCATAAACTGTTGTGGATATTCTACTTAGTTTGTCACAACAAATGTTGTAAAAATAGAAAATATTTATTATGAAGTTTAACTTCTTTTAGGTCTCAGATTCTTTAAGCATTGTTTTTTTACGTAAATGTGTTAAATAACTGAAATTCAAAAAATAGAGAACAAAAAACACACCCACAACATCCACAAATAAACACAAGCGTTTACCTTGGGAAACCCTTTATAAGAGAAAACCCATCTAGAAGGAGAGGCCATTTTTCTCTTTTTTCTCTAATATGGAAATATGAAAATACAAAAGAAGAGGTAGTCTCTAAGGAGTTACCTGAGACCTATGGTTTGTATGACTACTATAGAATCTTATCCCCCTTTGTTATGCTCTTTAATTTTCCACTCCTCGATGCTTTGCTCAACTATGGAACAAATACAATGACATAGAATGGAACTCCTCCTCCTATTAGCGGCCTAGTGTTTAAAATTCCCCGATAGCCACCTAAGCGTAAGGTTTTGTGGTCTGAAATTAAAAACTGAAGGTTTCTTATAAAAGTTTGCATCACAAAACAACAATTTTATGACGGAGTTCACCCCTCTTAGGCTATATCTCCTGGTCCAACTTCCAATGTTGGCCCTTTAAATTATATGCTCAAATCACAAAAATAATGCTTCCATTGTGTCTAGAACACCCAAAAGCCCCTGTGTAGGTTCTTCTTGGAATAAAAAAGGCTGAAAATTGGCTAAGTTAGATCTCCTTCTTCATTTCCCTGCTAATTGTTCTACAAAATTGACCCCCTGTCAAAACTAGCAATGAATTCTAGCCTTGGTGACATTACAAAGTGACAAATTGGTAAGGGTTCAATGACATTTCTATCGATTTTGGTGCAAATTGTCGGACATTTAACTGGCCCCTGCACCCCAAGTTTCTGCCCTTTTTTCAGTCACGTGGTATACAAATGACCAGGGGCACGGGCCATAGGCCACGCGCCCGTTGACCCTCTACCTTTGGTCGTGTTTATTGACATGTGGTCACGGGCTTGGGCGCGAGTAGGGTTCCACATGCTTTGCCCCTCTGTTGGTTCTTCCAACGGTTATGTGTTATACATTAGAACCAGGGGTTGGGGCCAACTCCTCGCCTCCTCCGCCTCCGCATATGTCATGTGTTACGCCATCTTTCCTGACTGGCTTAGCCCCCCAAATCGTTGAACAATTGTATTTTAAATAAAAATGGTCCCCACTATATGTTAAGAACCAACGTGTGATCCAAGGGTAAGTCGAACGATTATGTTTTCGAAGGTCGTGGGGTCGAACCCCGCCGAGGTCAGTCAATCGCCCAACAAAAAATTTAGCCAATAACACATAACCACGTGGCGACATCCCATAGGGCCATGTGGCAGTGTTTGATTGGGCCACGTGGTGGCCTATGGTTGGCCCAACCACAATCACCACATCTAATCGATATTTCCCACTTGTCATGTCCTAATTCGTCCTTTAACAACCATACTGCATATTTACCTACTAACATCAGTGCCACGTCATCATACGACCTACCCAATCAAGTCTGCAAGTTGACTTTTTAGTTGTTTACCAAAAACTTCCGAACGCAATAAATTTCTCATACAATGTCAGATTGAGGTGATTCAAGCATCGTTGGAATCAAAATGACGAGATCTACAATTTTGCGCTAGTTTCAATGGAATTTGAGCACTTTGATTTTTGAGCATATTTTTGATCCCCTGGATCACTCCTCCCACTGGAAGCTTTTGGACCACCAAAAGTCTATTTTTACTCAGTAAGTAAGTGAGGGTACAACTCCCTCACTTTCCCAATCTCAAGCCACCTTGCTTTACTTGGATTGATACCTTTGAGTTGTAGAAATTATGGTGTAGATTTGCAACTGCTCATGAAGTTTTAATCAAAATCACAAGACACAAATCTACTCTACTACTCTGTGGAATTCAATTCACAAATTAGAACATCAATCACAAACATGTAATGAGAAATAACACACATGCACACATTATTTTTTCCAGGGGAAAGAATTCTGCTAAAAACCCCTTTGTCTGCTTGTATTAATTTGATGAATAGAGATGTATTATAATTGCTTTACTCATGAGCATACCCTGCAAGTGAATAACCTATCTCTTTGTTGACTGAGAAGCTCTGACCCAAACTTAGTCAATTTCTTCCCCTATTTCCTTGCACAATTCATTGAGAAATTAGGCACCTATTATTTAGGAATTTCTCCAAAATGGAATGCGCAATTCCCAAGGTCCATCATGTGACTACATGAAACACTTGTACACTCAAGGCTAGTCTACCATCGATGTTACACTAACTTGAAATATCCACCACAGTTTGCAAACTTGAATTCTCTACATGGACTAGCTATTTTGGGCCGATTGATTAGTTAATTGGATGATCACTGAATTTGACTAAAGTCCCACTACACAACTGACCTTCCACTAGCTCCTCCAACAGTCAGAACTAGTTTAACAAAAAATAACTTGAAATAACTAACCTTGATTGCTACAAATTAGCAATCACACATGCTTAATTGAACTCTAACTCCTCCAACTCGAATTTACTGAATAAACTGGGTGACACAAGCCATGTCACACAAGTTAACTACATCCAAGTTGTATGTTGATGTGGAAATTCAAATTTTCTCAATTTAATCGAGGCAAAAATCAAATTGAGATTTTCTTGCTTAATTTTCCAACATGAGCCCCACTCGAAGATACTCCACATTGCCTCTGCGTGAAGCCCTGATTCTCCTATGAAGAATTGAGTCTTCCTACAACTCATTTAAATATTCAGGAGAAAAATCTTCCATAGATGGAATCTAAATATTCTCTTCATGATCATCAACCATTGGAGCCTCATACAATCTCGAGTTTTCCACATTCACAACAGAATAAATTTGCATATAAGGTGGAAAATCTAATAGGTAAGCATTGATACCAATATTCTCCAAGATTTTGAAAGGACGATATCTGATTGACTTGAGATGTTTACCTTCACCTTGAAGTCTTTCCTTGCTGATATATAACCAAACTTGATCTCCCACTTGGAAATCGTGATCATCCTGATGCTTTTCATGTCTTGCTTTGTGCTTGGCCTTGATTTTCTATAGTTGCTTTTATACTCTTTGATGTTAGTTGAATTTGTTCAATGAAATGTTTGGCTTTGTCCACATCACTATGTCCATCTACTGCAATATATTTACCAAATATGAAATCCAAAGGAGACTTTGGAAAATAACTAAAACAAGCTTCAAATGGAGATAATTGCTAGATGAATGCTTAGCACAATTGTAGGCATGTTGGATGTAATGCAAATGCTCATCCCAAATTTTAGGATGCTTACCACAATATCCTTGAAGGAGATGCACTATTGTTTTGTTCACTACTTCTGTCTGACCATCAGTTTGTGGATGAAATGTTGTGCTCTTCTTCAACTTGGTGTCCATGAGTTCCCATAAACTTGACCAAAGCTTTCCGACAAATCAAAAATCTCAATCAGAAATAATAGAAGTGGGTAACCCGAAGTGAACCCATACATTTTGGAAGAGCATATTTGCGGTATATTCAGTTGTAACATGTTTCTTACATGGCATCAACACACAAATTTTGTTGAAATGATCCCCAACAACATATACATAATCATGACCCTTCCTAGACATTGGTAGTCCCCCTACAAAATCCATTGAAATACTTTCCCAAAGGACGAGAAGGAATATAAAGTGGAGTGTACAAACCCAATTTCCTATTGCTAGGCTTGCTAGTAGCACACATGGAACATCCCTTTACATATCTTGAAACAATTTCATTCATGCGAGGCCAATAACAATACCTCTGAATTTGTGCAATTGTTTTGCCTACACCAAAGTGACCAGCAATAAGAGAAGTGTGGGCTTCCCTTATGACATTGAATCTTTCACCCTGTGGAACACATAACTTTCCAAGATGATACAACAACTTGTTATGAACATGATAATCCAACTCTTCAACATGATTTCCTTGACTCAAAGTTGCATAAACATCTTTAAAATCGTCATCTTGAGCATATTTTTCAATATAACTTTCATGCATGATTGAGTTATGCTTAAGAATAACATATGCATTAACAATAGGCCTTAATAACATATCTGCAACTTTGTTGTATATGCCTTTTTTGTACCTTATTACCAAATGAAATTGTTGTAGGAATCCCATCCACCTGAAATTTCTAACTTGTTGTAGCTTGGTTTGTGATTGTAAATATTGCAAAGGTTGATGGTCAATATGAATAATTGTTTATTTACCCATCAAATAATGCTTCCATTTCTTCACGCTTTGTACCAAAGCATACAACTCTTTATCATAAGTTCGATAATTAATTACTGCATTGGTAAAGGTTTCAGAACGATAACAAATAGGCTTACCATGTTGCATCAAAACTACTCCCATGGTATAATCTCTTGCATCATTTTGGATCTCAAATGGTTACTTAAGATATGGAAGTGCTAGAACTCGTGCTATTGATTTTCTCTCTCAAAGTGTCGAATGATTTCTGTAGCTTGCCTCCCCATTGAAAGACCTGTTTCACACTTGTCAAAGCATGTAATGGTGTTGCAATGAGTAAGTTAGCAATAAATTTTCTCCAATATTAGGTTGCTCCCAAAAAGCTCCTAAGTTCTATTACATTGTTGGGTTTAGGCCAATTCACAATGATTTGAACTTTTGAGGGATCAATCTTCAATTTACCCCCTCCTACAATATGACCTAAATAAACCAAAAAGGTTTTCCCAAATTCACACTTATACATCGTCAAATACAATTTCTCTTTTTTCAAGACATCTAATACTTGTTTCACATGCTTGACATGCTCTTCACGAGTCTTACTGAAAATAAGAATATAATCTAAGTATACTAAGAGAAAACCATCACGAAATGGTCACAACACATCATTCATAACTCTCATGAATGTTGCGGGTGCATTGCAAATCCCAAACAACATAACTAACCATTCAAACAAACCTTGTTTTGTCTTAAAAGAAGTTTTCCCAATATCATCTTCAACAATCCTTATCCGACAATAACCGCTTCTCAAACCTAACTTAGTAAAGTAAACAACTTCCTTTAACTGATCTATCAAATTATCAATGTGAGGAAGAGGATAGCGATTCTTTACTGTGATTTTGTTCAAAACTCTAAAATCCACACACATGCGCCATGTACCATATTTCTTTGGAACCAAGACAATAGGAGACCCAAAATGCAATGTGTTATGCCTAATGACCCCTTTGTCAAGCAACTCTTGAATTTGCTTCTTGATTTCTGCATTATCCAAAACTGACATTCTATACATGCCAATATTTGGAAGTGGTGCATCCTGCTGCAAGTGAATCTCATGTTGGATTCCTCTTTTAGGAGGAAACCCTTCAGGTTCCTAAAACATATTGTCATAAGTGTTAACAACTTCAACCAATTCATGCTTGATTTTAGAATCACATCTTGTGAAAGATTCAGATTCAACAGTATCTTTAGCTTTAATCATCAACAACACAAAATTCTTACTAGCATTTACAAGCCTTTTCATCTGACCAACACTAACAAGAGATAAGTTCATATTCTTGCGATGTGCTCTAACAATATACTCAACTCCATCTTTAAAAATATGATATTTGTTCTCATGACGATAGAATATGGCTTTTCGGTCATACAAGTATGGACTCCCTAAAACAATTCCACAAATATCAAGTGGTACAACATCAAGCTCTACCTCATCTATAAAATTTGCAGTGATGGCAAATTTGAGTTTACACTTTCTTGTCACTTGTAATTTGGAATCATCACATGCCCAACTGTTATAGACAATTTTGTGCCTTACAGCAACAAGCATGAATTGTCAATAATCCAAGGGATCCAAAGTTCCCTAAACATGATGTTCCTACCCCTAGAGGAACAAGGTCAGCAAACCAACAGCTCTCAGATCAGTTCTCCACCTAAAAACACTCAAAAACAAGCAATCCTGAAATCAAAGCAGGTGCTCCACTAGGTTTCTGCGCTGAAACTCAGTTGCTCCATGGTGTACCTGCGTTGCAAAGCAAGTGGGACAAAGGCCACCTGCGCTGAGCGAGATGGGACAAGTGGCACAATGAGTCATTGCTTTGGAATCTTCCAAAAATGACACTTGGATCAGGGATTTCGCCTTGTGATGAGTCAGAGGCTTTGTTTCTCCAAGTGGAAGCAAGGTTCACCAAGTGGACTCAAGAACTGAAGATCAACTAAAGATTAACTGAAGAGAGAGAGGACACAAGGCAGCTACACATCAGTTGCAAGCTGACTCATCCTTTCTCAATTCATCTATATATTGAGCTCTCTCCTATGAGCTCATGAGGCTGGAATTTTGTGCAAAGTAATGATATGCTGTTGGTTTCACTATAGAACTATTGGGTGATTGTTTGAGAGAGGTGAAGAAGAGCAATTCTTTCTGCTGGGAGGTGTTGCTGGGTTGGAGCCTTCAATGGTTGTAATACTCTCAGAACCTTTATTTCTTCATTAATAAAAGCTATTGAGGTTCTTCTATGTGCTCTTGTTTCAATGATATATTGTGATGATTGCATGTTTGGTTTACACTAATCCATGAACCAGTTATGATTGCATGTCTCTTGTAGTTTCCTTCTTTGTTATTTTGCAGGATCCCATTGTAGCTGGGCGAGCAAAAGAACAAGGAGCTAGGAGCAAGCGGCCAAAGAGAAGAGTTTGGATTCGACATTAAACGCAAGGCAACGGTTAGTGCATTTCTCCATTCTCTTTTGCTTTCATAAAGAAGTAAACCTCAAGTAGTTTGTTTTACAGTTGTTGCTAAGGAACTGTCACCCTTAGAGTGGGATAGGGTCATCCGAGTCGGATACTTTTCCCTACAACAAACTGGCGACTCCGCTGGGGATCGTATCCGTTTGATTGTGTTTGTAGTATCTTGCTATTCATTTCCTGAACAAAAGAGTACCAAATCGAAAAGCTTTTGACTATATCAAAAGCGAAGTAGAGGGCAGCTACTCTAGCTCATTTCTGAGCAAGTTCATGATTTGAAAAGCTGATCTACAAGGATCCTTGTAAGCTCTTAGTGATAGATTTTTACCTTCCTAATCATCCCTTTGAGTGTGCTTGACTGATTGCTTCTGATTTGAGCAAAAACTGTGCATTTTTGAGAAAATTATGACCCGGAAACTGTGAAAACGCAACTTTCGTTTTCCAAAGCAGGTAGTACACAGGCTACCTGCTTTGCAACGCAGGTCCCGAAGGGGCTACCTGCGCTGAGAGCCAGACTGGCTGTGCAGCACCTGCGTTGGCCCAATTTTGCCTAGTGCTGTTGGGGTTTCCTCCTTTTCTCTTGCCTGTTTTCACTATTGATTTGGCTGCCAGTTACCAGTCTTGCACCTGTTCTGAAACCAATATTACTTGCCATCATTCCGCCTCTGTTATATAACGAAATTGTACTTGTTCTTTTGTATTTCTTATTCATTTACAATTTCCCATAACGAAGAGTAAACTAGTCTTGCTTTTGGCCTCTTAGATCTGAACCTGTGTTAGGCATTTTGCTGGTCTAAAGAGTTAGCTTGTTTGCAGTCCATAGCTGATTAGTCATTTACTTTCGTCATTATGGTTTGATTTCATGCATTTCCAGTGATTAAGCAAGTGAATCTTAAGGTGTCTTTTGATTTTGGACAAGCTTGTTTACTTTCGCTTTAAATCGAAATCAAAGTTATATAACAACTTTCTTTTTGTAACCCATCCACATTAAGAAAGGGAAAAGAAAATACATGCATTGTGCATTTTGCATTTGACTGTTTGCTTGACGATTTAGGAAAAATTTGCATTTAGTGTGTGCTCTATGATCTGTGTGAAAAGATTTGCCTTTCTTTTCTCTCAGTAGTTAAGGTTTTCAAAGTTGAAAGATTGAAAAGTTTGCTTCTCATCTTAGACTGCATTCAGGAATTTGTTACATACATCTCGTGGTGATCCTTAAAGGCAAACTGCTAAGCAAGATCAACATTAAAATAAATTCAATTTACATAACAACGCTTTGTAACATAACGCAAACAAATAGAGGTCTAGGTAGAGACGTGTTCCGGCGTCGTTAAACATAGTGACTGTCGATCTCTACGAAGGTGGGTGATTCCTCCTGAGAGTCGGTGGCACTAATACGGACTTGTGCTCCCACGTACCATCGCGTATATATTGGGAGACCCCTATAGGCAATTATCCTTTATCCATAGGAAGCCGTGTCGGCCGCCCTACTGATCGCGATGCAGTGAACACAGCATTCACGAAGATCGACCACCCGTACCGTAAAACGTATTCTGTGGTTTCGCGAAAAGTTTGGCACACCCTCTGCCTAGAACTCCAGAGCAGTTTCTTTTGGCCTTTTTCAAACTCTATAACTGAAAAAGTCCATCCGAGCATTTGTCACTTCGGGCTCGTTAAAACATCGAAGGGGACTAGAGTCATCTTTAGCTTTTTCTCGACTCTTAAAACATGAAAAAGCAAGTTTGTGTCTAAAAGCGTCGTTAATAAAATTTATTTTAAACGGAACATAATCACCTCTTATTCCCGCGTTGATCTTTCAGTTGAAAAAGTATGGAGCCCACCAACCAAGGAAGTAACCTTGGCGGAAGTCCAAATCCCTTCTCCTCTTGGGGAGATGTTGGTGCGCCTCATATGGCCACATTGTCACTTCCAGGATTGACAATTGGCCTACCTGTATGGCTCTTTTCAACTAATGTAGTCCAGATCGCCACTAATCCTGAGCAGTCGAATCAACAGTCAGACCAGTCTAGAGCTACCCACCAGCCTTCCACTTCTTACAATTCTTCCTCTGATCCTTCATCTTCACAAGGTAGAGCCGGCAAAAGTCAGCCTCCCATGGAGAAGAAGGAAAAGAAGAAGAGAGAAAAGAAGCAGAAGGGGCCTATGGCGAAGGCGACTGGGGGCAAGCAAAAGACAGCTGACAAAAACCCACACACTGCACCGACCGGGCCTAAATCGCCATGTGTCATTTTCAAAGGGACCCACTTCCATCGTGATTGTCCTTGTATTCCCCTGATACTAAGGGACTGGTCCCCAAGGTTGCACAATCCAGTAGCATCAACCTCTGGTAGTCATGTTGATTGCAGTCCGTCAACTAGCGAGAGTGAAGGACGAAGAGGGAGACCAAGATCACCCTGTATATTGTGTGAAGGCGATCACGCCATCCACAAATGTCCATTCTTAGATGAGGCAAAGAGAGTTTTGGAAGATCGTCCGGTTTCACCGTTACGACTTCCTCCTGGATACCAAAAACTCGTGCCTAATCCCTCGATAGTTGAAAATCCAGCTGGCCCGCTCAAGTGGTCAGCTGAAGTGTCAGTCATTGAGAATGAACCAACTGAATCCAGACCAGACGAAAGTCTAAGGGTCGAAACGGCAGTTGACCCGGTTCTTCCTTCGGAGGTTTCATCCTCAAATGACACCGTCGTTGAAGATTCATCTTCAAATGACACCCTCACTGAAGAGAATAAGGATGACACCGTCCAGATTCTTTTCATCAACACAGACTCTGATGAGCATCAGGGCAATGCGCCCATTCCTTTATCGCAGGAAGGAACATCGTCAGGGTCGTATCTGGCCGTGTATTCGGTCCCACCACCAAGCAACCTGGTTGTATCCTTTGATTGGAACCAACTAGGCAGACCCCGGTTACCAGCCAGTATACCATTCAGAATCATTGTCCAAATCTATAGAATGGTAATGGCTGGAACCATAATTGATGAAGGGGCATCTGTGAGTATCCTTTCCTCTATTGCTTGGAAAGCACTGGGTTCCCCGGCGCTTTTACCTGAGATGAGAAATCTATCAGGTTTTGATAAAGGAACCAGTCGCCCTTTAGGGATCCTCCCCAATGTTCCCATTACATTGAGGAAGAAGACAGTTCATATGAATGTCATGGTCGTCCAAGGACCCTTGGATTATAACCTACTCCTTGGACGGGACTATATATATTGCATGGGAGCTATAGTCTCCTCACTCTTTAGAGTAATGTGTTTTCCACACGAAGGAAAGATGGTCAAGCTCGTAGACCAACTTTCATTTCCGGGATCTCGCATCGCAAATAGTCAAATACCAACCCTAAACGGCTTATTCACTCAAGAAATGCCTCCACCCCCGGTTCTACTTCCCGATGAATGCGAGTAATTCGGAAAGAAAGAACTGGGACCCAGGGGGCATGCACCCTGGCCTGCCTTGGGCAGAGAAAACCTTGGGTATAAAGTTAATTTCCGCAGAAGAATAGACTAGTCTGTACCCCGTCCGAAAAAGGAAGAGAGGGTTGTTCTAGGATAAAATTCTTTTGTCAAAGTTATGTGAGCGAAAAGATCGTCTCCCTTTGTCTAAAAAAGTAGGCTCTCCTAAGGAGGAGATCCATTTGTGGCAGCAAGTAGCCACCATCTTTGAATGTCAAGCCTCACCCATTAAAACAATATGTTTTGAAGGATAAGTAGGGGCAGTCTTCAAAGAAAGAGATGAAATTGCTGCAACAAGTAGTCACCATCCTTAGCAACCTAATGATAGACACCGCCGAAAAGAGAGTTTAGTTTGCGGCAGCAAGCAAAACCATTTTTCGGATAATAAGTAAGAGGCGAACCTCCCTCCATAACACCAATGTTTTATCTGTTGCGATCTTGCAAAACCTAAAAGTGAACTGATGGGAAGACAAGTACCGTCGGCACCGAAAAATAACGAGAAGACAAGTATCGTTAAAAATATAGCAAGACGACAAGTAGAAAAATAGAGGTGGGACGGAGGAGGGGTAGCCTAGAAATTATACTTTATACCTGGGGGCATGCAAACCTTTTGGAGTGCAAGCAAAGAGCGGTTATTTATCTGTTTTTTGGATTAGTCGTTTCCGAGCTTGCATAAAGAAAGGATGTGGGGCAAAAGTTAAAACTTGCCAAATTGGAGTAACTAGTGAGGTATAGCTCCTTAAAAATGACTACCTCACCTGAGGCGTTTCTTGTATTATGACTGGTATGTTCGAGCAGTTTTAGCACATAGTTCATGCTCGTTAAAAAATAAACGCAAGAACCGAGCAGTTTTAGCGCATAGTTCATGCTCGTTAAAAAATAAACATAAGTTGTGAGCAATCTTCCCCTAGAGTTCAAGCTCACCCAGAAAAAATGAACCGGTAAATAACCTTGGTAAATGTAACCTTTGACAGCCATATTAAAGCCCTTGGTCGTGTTCTTGCAGTCTCACCTCCATCCGTTCATTTGGCCAATCGTTCATCTCCATATGTTTGTTTACCCATTTTGAGGAACAGCTGCGAAGAGTGATTTCACTAAGCCATCCTTGTGACACTGCCGTGATTGGAATATTCCAACCTGTACCTGGAATCTGCTGCTGCCCTGTTAATCACTCGTTCCTCAAAAGACGAGTCTTCTTTGAGCTCTTTTCACTGACTCGTAAAATATGAAAAGATTGCCGAGTTTTGGCCTTCCAGCTCGTTAAAGCGACCGGAAAGCTATCCCTCCTCTAGATTTTAATCTTTTTGGACCTGAGGGATTATTGCACAAAAAGATCGAGCGCTTGTTTTGTTCGGCTCGTTAAAGCAATCGAAAATTCATCCCTTCTGTATTGTTTTATACTTTTTCGGACTTAAGGGATTAGAAGACGAAAAAGGAATTTTGGAGTTAACTTTCCGTACCTTTTCAGACTCTCTAAAAATGAAAAGGACCGAGTTTTCCTTGTCGTTAGACTCGTTAAAATGATTAAATAGCGACAAACTTGTCTTTAGACGAGAACGAGTTTCCCTATCGCTAGGCTCGTTAA
Organism: Pinus tabuliformis; assembly: GCA_031772625.1. Lineage (NCBI taxonomy): Eukaryota > Viridiplantae > Streptophyta > Pinopsida > Pinales > Pinaceae > Pinus > Pinus tabuliformis. The sequence continues at coordinate 441,319,489 of CM062816.1, forward strand.
AACATAGCGATGGGCTTGCCCGAAGGGTAGGTTATAGAACAAGCATATGTTATCCTCCTCAAGCTTGACAAAAATAAAGAGGTACTGGTCAGCAATGACTGGGGAAAAATTGGGAGAACCTCACAGCATTAATGGTAGCAAGTCACTCTTGAACATGACACTTTGTCCTCCGTATCACATCAGGTTGGGTTGTTTCATTCACCGGTCTCATAACCATGGTCCTCGCCACACCATCCACAATTGGGGTAATGCTACCGATCCATCACATCAGTGTCGTTATATGTTCAAGAGATGTGGTTCTGCAAAGAGTCAACCGTGTCCCACCCACTGCCATACATTATCCTTCATCCACTTCATGACCGCCACCCTGAATCATACATCACAGTTTGTTTTCACCTCATCACAATCACTAGCTCCGTTCCGTGTCACTGATGTGGGATTCATTAAGGCCCTCCTTTGACGGATCGCTCCTTGTCGACATCAGCTCATTATCCAAGGAGTTGATCTAGGAACAACCCCTTCAGTACTTTGAAGCTTGCATACCTCAATGGCAAGTTTCTCACTTCCGGCGACAGGTATACATCAATGACCTTCGACCAGAGGACTTTGCATGGTGGTCGACGCCAAGTCCTTTATTCCCACCATGTGAATTGTACTGTCGTACCTTGAGGGTCATCATCCTTATCGGTGATTCCTCTCGCGCTTGTTAACGGTTTACATCATTGGCCGGTAATCAAGCGATGTCTTTCCATGTTCGACTTCAAGAAATTCTCACATGGATCGACTTGTACATCGAGTGAAGATCGGAAGAGATTGAAGACCCCGGATCTAGTTTCATCCATCCGGGCTGCGATATATATTCAGGATATAAAGACATTTGATATGTACATCATTGCAGCAGATGATCATCCTTCTCAAAGGATGATAATTTCAGCAGAGAATTATCAGTCTACAATCAGACGATCGTCTGTTCTATGTACCAAAATGTATTTATAAAGCTGAGCATGGGAATGCCCGCCTCAGCTAGATCATGAAAATGTATGAAAAATAATGTATCGTATTGTATCTTATTACAGGACACTTCTCAGCAGATTGAATGAACTTCGGATCCTCTCAATAAATCATTTCACCCGATAAACGACCTCATACTTTAGGGGGCATCTGTTATAGACAATTTTGTGCCTTACAGCAACAAGCATGAATTGTCAATAATCCAAGGGATCCAAAGTTCCCTAAACATGATGTTCCTACCCCTAGAGGAACAAGGTCAGCAAACCAACAGCTCTCAGATCAGTTCTCCACCTGAAAACACTCAAAAACAAGCAATCCTGAAATCAAAGCAGGTGCTCCACTAGGTTTCTGTGCTGAAACTCAGTTGCTCCATGGTGTACCTGCGTTGCAAAGCAAGTGGGACAAAGGCCACCTGCGCTGAGCGAGATGGGACAAGTGGCACAATGAGTCATTGCTTTGGAATCTTCCAAAAATGACACTTGGATCAGGGATTTCGCCTTGTGATGAGTCAGAGGCTTTGTTTCTCCAAGTGGAAGCAAGGTTCACCAAGTGGACTCAAGAACTGAAGATCAACTAAAGATTAACTGAAGAGAGAGAGGACACAAGGCAGCTACACATCAGTTGCAAGCTGACTCATCCTTTCTCAATTCATCTATATATTGAGCTCTCTCCTATGAGCTCATGAGGCTGGAATTTTGTGCAAAGTAATGATATGCTATTGGTTTCACTATAGAACTATTGGGTGATTGTTTGAGAGAGGTGAAGAAGAGCAATTCTTTCTGCTGGGAGGTGTTGCTGGGTTGGAGCCTTCAATGGTTGTAATACTCTCAGAACCTTTATTTCTTCATTAATAAAAGCTATTGAGGTTCTTCTATGTGCTCTTGTTTCAATGATATATTGTGATGATTGCATGTTTGGTTTACACTAATCCATGAACCAGTTATGATTGCATGTCTCTTGTAGTTTCCTTCTTTGTTATTTTGCAGGATCCCATTGTAGCTGGGCGAGCAAAAGAACAAGGAGCTAGGAGCAAGCGGCCAAAGAGAAGAGTTTGGATTCGACATTAAACGCAAGGCAACGGTAGTGCATTTCTCCATTCTCTTTTGCTTTCATAAAGAAGTAAACCTCAAGTAGTTTGTTTTACAGTTGTTGCTAAGGAACTGTCACCCTTAGAGTGGGATAGGGTCATCCGAGTCGGATACTTTTCCCTACAACACCAACCCAAATGGTAATGTTTAGTATGAGGTGTAGTTTCTAAATTTAGTTTCTTGACAATTACATCAAAGATAAGATTGACTTGGGATCCACTATCAAACAATGTATCAACTTTTGTATGTTTTGTAATGACCCTGATATGAAAAAGTTCACTTCTTTCTTTATCATTTTGAGACTCAATAGCTTTACTCAAAGAACTAGTACTTGCATTAGAAGTTTTACCTTTTATTCCCATGGGTGTGACTTTGGTTTCATCACCCGTATCAAATCCTGAATCTTGTTGAGTTGTAGTAATCTTTTATTTCCCCTTGTTATTGAACTTCTTTGGTCTCATTTTTGGATGTAATTTCCAACAATGGTCTTCATCGTGGCCTTCTTTTGAACAATGTTTGTTGGGGAAATTATGTGTTTTAATTCCAACATTAAATTATCAATCCAGGGTCGTAAGACTTAGAGGCACAACCACAGGTAATGCAGGATCAGAGCATCTAACCTAAACTAGAGTAAGAAAATCAATTTACTATTTAAGTACAAAATTGTTATTTATAGTTTGTGTTATCACTCAGGTTGTCCTTAAAGCTCCAGAAAAGGATACGGCCGAGGTAACCACAAACCAACTTTGGACTGCAGGTTCTAGCCTGCCTGCAGTCAGAGAGGGCTCTCTCTTTTAGATTTAGCTTTGTTTGAAAGGATTTTAGGCTAGGTCTTGGGTTCAGGGGGTTCTTTGTTTTGTTTTGGTGGGAAAATTGATTTTTCAGGTAGAGAGGCAGCGCATAGTGTAAGGGTTTCGAACCATTGGGCATGGAGTCGAGGAGAGCAATGCTGTTAAGTTTCCTTAATAACAGTGAGGGAAAATGGAGCAAGATAGCTGCATTTGAAACAATTTCTCAGGTTTTAGGGACGGAAAGAGATGCTAAGTAATGAGAGGCAGTTAAGAATCTCTCAATCGACTTAACAGAGGAGGTAACAGAGTGCTACCTAGGGGCAATTAAGAATCCCTAGATAATTGGCAAACACAGGTAAATTGGGGTAAACATGAGCCAGAAGGAATTCATATTCATAACCAATTTATCGAGAGGAAAACATAAAGAAACAACAGAAATTGAGCATAGAGAGTATTTAAACTAATTCTAGGCTATTCTTTCTTTTTGCTATCTAGACAGCGATGAACAACAAACAGAGGTAAGATGCACTTATTGCTTTAGGCTGCAGCACAGGAATTCCATCTTCATATCTTCAAAATATTGATTAGCAACAGACAATTTGCTCTCCAAGCTTTCAGCAATCTTTGATTATGGAAAAACTCAGGTATACAATGCGAGTTTCTAATGAAATTCTCAATTGACCAACCCTTAAAACAATGCTGAGGGTGGTATATATAGGGCAAAACTATCTACAGAGTTCTTTATTACATCTTGACCTAACCAGGTCATAATTAACTGACCTAACTCTACTAGAAATAAATGCATGAAATAACTCGGGCTACGCTAGGGCGGCCGTATCAAAGCTGAATAACTTATGCAGTCCTTGGTGGCTTGGTGCAGGTGCTTCTGAAATAAATGCGTATGGGTTTCTGCTTCTTTGCTGTCCTGTGGCTTTGAATGCCTTAATTGTGATTTGAGGGCAAGGATGGGCTTATGCCTCTTGATTTGACTTTCTGGGGGCTTCATTAATGTACAGGTGCTTCGAGCCCCTAAAAAATCTTTGGCTGATACTCTTTGGCTTTTCTTATTTCCCTGATACTCTTTGGCAATAAACCGATCTTGTTCTGACGTGCTGTGGGCTTAAATCATCATTTAATGGCCGTTGTTCGGCCTCTGTATCCTCTGAAATTGTTTTCTGCTCCTTCCGGTATGCTCTGTGAAGAAAACGGATCATTTTTGCGCCTTTTGGGATTCCTGGGGGTTGCATAACGAAAGATTCCCTGAAGATTCTACATTTCGGCCTAAAAAATCCTGCGATGAGCGATTTGCTCATCAAAAACTGCCTCAAAATTGGATTCCGGGGCTCCGAAGTGCGATTTTTTGCCTTTCACGCCAAAAAAGTGTTGATGACGTCAGCATGATGTGACATTGTACGGCGGATGACGTCAGCAGGACGACGTGGCGGGATGACGTCAGCATGACGTCATCATGTACGGACTATGACGTGGCAGGTACACGCGGCAGTGACGTGGCAGGAGGCCACGCAGGCAGATGACTCGACGCGGTGACTGGGCAGGGGAGTGACGTGGGCGGCGACGTCACCAGGCAGGAGGCGGTAAGTGGTATCGGGCGCACCGCTTTTAGGGGAGAGCGTTTCGGAGGGAGGGGCTCCGCCACAGCCCAACGCTTGACGCGTGGCGGGAGTACGGCGGTAATACCGCCCATCTCCCGGACACTAAAGCTCGGGCGCTTTGGAGATGGGACGGCCCACCCACCGTTGATCTGGGGGGCAGGTGATCCAACGGCTGGCGGCAAGGGTAATATGACGAGGAGATACGGCGGGGGAATATTCAAAGAATATTCTTTTTTTAATAACGCGCGCGGGTGGGTAAAACTTAGGGAAATGGGTTTATGTGGGTTTTACAGGCACGGGCTTAATACTTATGCACAGAAACTTTGGGTTAGGGGCGGAATATGGGTTTTTACAGCGTTAGGGTGAAATTTTACAAGGAGAAAGGTGAAAACATGGGTTTTTTTTTTTTTTTTTTTTTTTTTTGGGGGTTTGGGCTAGGGATGAGGTTACTAGCTAACCAGATGTCAAACTAGCTCCTTAATGACTCAGATGGGCTAAAGACAGCCCCAGATGGACTGTGATTTCCCGGACTTATAGGAAATATGGCTACATTGCCAAGGGGGGGGTATTTACATAGGGGAGTTTATATACACGATTTTAATAGGGGAAGGGAAAAAGTGTTAGGGAATTATATAATACTGTTAGTAGTTAATATGGAGATGAAAGAAGGGCGCTAAGGTATGAGACCTTAGGCTTTGTTGGGTAAAGAAGGCTCACAGAAGATCAGTGAGCAATCCTTGGGTGAAGCAGATCCTCACCAAGGCGATTGGTATGGAAATGATGGACCTGAGAGGGACAAGCAGATCTTGACCTCTTGGGGGATGTTAGTAAGGGACTTGGGGGAAATGAGAAGAAGGGGAGGTTAGTGAATTCCAGCTTGAGTATCTCCCTGAAATGCAAAACTGCCTGATAACTGTGATCTGAAAAGATAAGACATTGTGAGACACAAAATTGATTAACAATCATCATTCTGCCACCGAACAACTACCTACCCAGCCTATTGTCCTAACATTTTTTCTTCTTTTTGTTTTGGGTGCACTTAGACTTGCAGACCCAGATTCACAATTTTTCTTTTGAATTTTCCTATCTAGATCTGCACTTATTTCTGCCAGGGCCCAGATTAAACAGTTGGGTCCCTTTGATTCTCTACCTATCTACAAATCTACCAAGATTAAACTGTTTGGACAGATGCATTCTCTATATTCTACAACAGGAAATTGAAACTTAGGGAGACCAAGATTAGACTGTTTGGACCTCCCTAAAGATGAAAAACTCTTTAAAACTGGAACAACTCATCAAAATGGAACACAGGAGTGGCATTTGGATTTGCACACTTCCTGGCATCTTCTGGAAATATGGAACACTGCAGCTTGCCAAGTATGACATATTTGGCATGTGAAAATGTCAATCATGAAAAATGAAACCCTGTTGCAACAAGAGGCTAACAATTTGAAACTAAATCAATTCACTGTGAAAAGTGACGAAACTTGCAATGGAATGAAACTTAATCTAGTACAAAAAGTAACCACACATGCAATGAAGTAACCTTAATCTAATTCCATAAAATAAACACGCTTAATCTAATGCAAGAAAGTAATCTTAATCTAATGCGGGAAAGTAATCACACTTGCAGTTGAAATAAACCCTATTCTAACCACACATGCAATGAAGTAACCTTAATCTAATTCCATAAAATAAACACGCTTAATCTAATGCAAGAAAGTAATCTTAATCTAATGCGGGAAAGTAATCACACTTGCAGTTGAAATAAACCCTATTCTAATGCAGAAAATAACCACAATTCAAACAAACTTGTAACTAATATAATTCCTGAGACATGAGAAATCAACAAGCATAAAAAAACGAAATGCAACTCTCTTTAAACTACCTGTATTCTATACCTAACTCGGAAATCCAATATTATAACTAAAATGATTAAACTTAAGAAATATCGATTCCTATCAGCTTTCAATTGTAACAAAACTCTAATCCTATCCTAATCATATCAACACTCACACACTCCACTTGCAATCAACATTGTCTTATTGTTTTCCTAAGCATTAATCACATATTTATAATGCTGCAAAACTTGGTAATGTATAGAAAATAAATAGAGGATAACAAATTCATTTCTAGACTTATGATACCGTGATTAACTTATGTTTATTTGTTGTCCCATTCCATGCAATTGTACCAAAAGTATTATTTAGACCATAGATCGTTGCTCAGTGAATCCTTGTTGATCGTTTGATGACTAAGTAATGAAATCTATAACATTCAACTTCAAATTATAGAACAGAGTAAGAGTATTGAGTGCAGAAATGAAAACATTCAAATATCTAAGCAATGTTTAAACAAAATTAACTCTGCAAATCCAATCCCTATGATTGGAATGAACTACAGAACTTGATTCCAGGTGGTGGTGGGCCCTTGCCACTCCTGAAGCAAGTTAGATTAACTCAATGGAAATAAAATTCAAAACACAATCATAATACTTATAGAGAATTTAGAGATGAAACAAAATTCAATTAAGATGCGATTATTATTACAACATAGCTTCAATCCATCCTTTATTCATTCCCTTCTTCTCTTCCTTTTACAAACTTCAAAATCTTACAATACAAACCATGGTTGAGCCATTTATAAGATTTACAAGGCGAATTAGTCATTTTCCTCAATTATGGAAAATTAAACAATTTTAACAAACTGACCCCACAGATATTGACATATCTTCCTAACCATAGCGAATTTTGGAAAATTGTTTGGAGGGAACCTAAATTGTTATATTGTAAACAAAAATCTCTCTTGGATTTGTCTCATTAAAATCCAGATCCTTGTAAATCGTTCCCAAAGTTGGTTGTCTGACTCTTTTTGCAAGATTCCAAAACCCTGTAAAAACAATCATTTTTAATAAAACTGCCTCCAAGACTCGCTTATAACTTTTAGAAAAATTCGAATCTAAAGAAACGGTTTTGGATATAGATAATTGGTTATATGGTTAACAAACTTATTTTCTCATATTTTCCATATTCACCTCCAGCGACACGGAAATCGAGGTCAAAATTAGCAGTTTGGAAACTGTGCACATTTTGAGAAGATTTGTTAATTAGCTCCTAGGGACCTACATGTGCAACCTGGTTGCAATCCAACACATGGAAATGTTTAAAAACATTCTTTTGGACAATAACCTCCCTCGGTTTTCCCCGAAAGCGTGCCAAAATGTCGAAACCCCAAATAGGATATTCTCGTACTCTACTTGTACCAACTAGTTCAACCGACTTGTGAAGAATTTCAGCGATGGAACCCTATGACAAATGAACTTAGCAAAACCATCATTAGTAAATCATGGAAAAATCATCTTTAATCATATAAGAGTCAAGAAAACTAATGATAACCAACCATAGAGTGTAAGATATGTATTTGGTGGCGAGTTATGGAATTATGATACGGAATGGGTTAAAAGTATATGAATATAGGTTATGAATGGTGGTAATGTATGATGAAAACATGGGCGTATTTAAGGCCCAACATCCCCCCATGCCTGAGGATTTTCATGTCCTCATGCAAACAAGTACTTTGCTCATTTATAGATTTTATGGCATCGTGGCTTTGGGCAAGGTTGGTTTTTGTGGAGTAACACTGTGTGAAGATTTGAGGGTGTTGGTTCTTGTGGAGCAACACCATTCTTATTTGACTGCCATAGATTTGATTTTGAGATCGATACAAATTGAGGATAAAAAATAGATATGGTAGGAGGAAATGATGAATGAGATGATAGGTGGCAATGGAAATGGTGGAGGAGATGAAGTGGTGATGGAGATGGTAAAATAGGTGCTTGCATACTCTGTTTTTGTGAGGCCAATGCTTATGGATGGTTCCTTTATGAAAGGCAGCAATGACTTCATCCTTTATTGGATACATTCAACTAACAATATGTGTGAATGTAGGAGGGGAAGGCACTATAGTTACTGCTTTTGTTTACATGAACCAATATACTTTTATTTTCATGATTATGACCTTATTAGAGTAGCATGCATTCTATTATGAATGAGGAATTTGCAAATGGAGGGTATATGGAAAACAAAATATACGGAATATGTGGTGGTTAATCATCAAAGCTTTCTTAAATATCTAATGAATTAAAGAATCTTAAGCCAACTTTACCTCAAGTTTTACCTTTGTTGTTGATGTGCTTGGTGCTGCAAGATGAAGTGAATGATGGAATGGCTGGAGCTTATGTGACTGTTGATCTTATCTGTTGAAGAAAGCTGAAGAATGAAATGAAGTGATGGAGGATGAACTGAAGGTCCTCTTCTCCCCCATGCCTAAGGAGTTGTATGTCCCCAAACAACTGAGGAAAGGTGACTATTGCTGCAAATGACAATGGAAATGCTGATACAAAAATCCAAACTGCTGCAAATTTGTGTTGAGATCACAAAACCATATAGTCTTCACTTGCTACACACTGTATGTGAAATCTTGCATATGTGAATAATGATGTTGATGTTGAACAGTAGTAAGAATCATTGGATTACCAACCATTGAGGAAGTCATTAACCAATGCGACATATCCCACCTTTGATGTCAATGGGAATCAAGGCACTAGGTACATTCTACTAGTCATGAATAGATTTGTCGAAGTCGAATGGATTGCAGAATTCATCCACTAAGAAACATTGATGTATTTCCTTAGTAGATGACATGGATACCTACCATTAAGGCATGCAGGCTCCAAGGTACCTTATCTAACCCTAACCCTAATCCTAGATAATGTGTTGATGTCGATGGGATAAGGCTTGTCAGCAGGTGGGCCTTAAGGAATCCCACATCAACCAACTCGAGTACAAACATAATGACTTGAAAGATACATGATTTGAAGAACCCATACAGATTTACAAACTTTATTGGGAACCTGCGCACCAGTTGCCTGGTTTTCAAGCAAAGTCATTGTCCAGTTGCGCTAGACAATCTGGTTTTCACAAAAGGAGTTATTTTTCTCTTTACTATTTTCATTTATTTATTTACTAACTTTCCTACTATACTGGAGAAAAGATGTCCTCCTTCAAGTGAAAGAGAACTTCTAGTGAAGCCATGTGTGGATCAAGTACAAGGATATATTCATGCTCAGATTTAACATATAAACTTTACAGTGTACATGAGCATGTAAAACTAGCAGCTGCAAATTATATGATGCTAAGAAAGTGTGAAGAAGAGAATGATGCCTTGCTGGAGTACTGGTTTGGAACCAATGCTCGATGTAATCATAGTGGTCTTGGTCCATTTCTTCATTTGGACAATGTTGCATGTCCTCTTCTTTGGCCTCTTCGATCTCTGTTTTTAGGGGCTTCTCTCCAATAGATGTTGTCCATAAGTCCTCAGTTTCCTCTAAAGATTGGAAAATGTGATTATTGGAGGATTCTAGCTCTTCATGTGGTTGTGGCTCATGGAAATCAGGTTCTTCGATCACTTCTGGAGAGGTATAAAGGTTCTTGATTGATGTTAATATTTGCTCTTCCTTAGAGGCAAAGACCCCAGCTACTGCTAGGATTTGAGATAGCTCCTTCAAATTCTTAATCATCCTTAAATCATGATTTCTAGTTTAGAAATCCCTATCTCCACACATGGATTAGTACCTGGGGGTTCTTACAGCACCCCAAAAATGATTTACAAATAAAGAGATTGAATTTTTTAATCTAAATGAAAAAGAATTGATTGCAATAAAAGTCACCAAACTTTCTTACTTGGACAACCAAAATTTGGAGCAACCCCACTATAGTGGATGCATGGCTCTTCACTCACGTCTTACTGTACTCTCTCCGCCCTTTGATTTTCCTGCAAAATCTTCACCACACAGAAAACTTGTGAAAGAAACTACACTCTAATCCCTTTAGCACCTCTCCGACAACGATGCCAAAAATGTTGGGGAAATTATAATTCCAACATTAAATTATCAATGTGGGGTCGTAATACTTAGAGGCACAAACGCAGGTAATGCAGGATCAGAGCATCTAACCTAAACTAGAGTAAGAAAATCAATTTATTGTTTAAGTACAAAATTGTTATTTATAGTTTGAAGCTACATCAATTTACTGCCAAAAATAACCAATCTTGCAATGGAATGAAACTTAATCTAGTATAGAAAAGTAACCACACATGCAAAGAAGTAACCTTAATCTAATGCCAGAAAATAAACATGCTTAATCTAATGCAAGAAAGTAATCTTAATCTAATGCAGGAAAGTAATCTTAATCTAATGAGGGAAAGTAATCACACTTGCAGTTGAAATAAACCCTATCCTAATGCAGAAAATAACAATAATTCAAACAAAATTGTAACTAATCCAATTCTCGGGACATGAGAAAACAACAAGCATAAAAAAAAAGAAATGAAACTCTCTTTAAACTAATTGTATTCTATACCTAACTCAGAAATCCAATCTTATAACTAAAATGATTAAATGCAAGAAATATTGATTCCTATCAGCTTTCAATTGTAACAAAACTCTAATCCTATCCCAATCATATCAACACTCACACACTCCACTCACAATCAACATTGTCTTACTATTTTCCTGAGCATTAATCACTTATTTATAGAGCTGCAAAACTTGGTAACGTATAGAAAGTAAATAGAGGATAACAAATGCATTTCTAGACTTATGGTACGGTAATTAACTTATGTTTATTTGTTGTCCCATGCCATGCAATTGTACCAAAAGTATTATTTAGATCACAGATTGTTGCTCAGTGAATCCTTGTTGATCATTTGACGACTAAGTAATGAAATCTACAACATTCAACTTCAAATTATAAAACAGAGCAAGAGTATTGAGTGCAGAAATGAAAAGACTCAAGTATCTAAGCAATGTTTAAACAAAATTCACTCTGCAAATCTAATCCCTATGATTGGAATGAACTACAAAACTTGCTTCCAGGTGGTGGTGGGCCCTTGCCACTCCTGGAGCAAGTTAGATTAACTCAATGGAAATAAAATTCAAAACGCAATCATAATACTTCCAGAGAATTTAGAGATGAAACAAAATTCAATTAAGATGCAATTATTAGTACAACAACACTTCAATTCATCCTTTATTCCTTCCCTGCTTCTCTTCTTTTTAAAAACTTCAAAAGCTTACAATACAAACCATGTCTGATCCATTTATAATATTTACAAGGCGAATTAGTCATTTTCCTCAATTATGAAAAATTGAACAATTTTAACAAACTGACCCCACAGATATTGACATATCTTCCTAACCATGGCGAATTTTGGAAAACCGTTTGGAGGGAACCTAACTTGTTATATTGTCAATGAAAACCTCTCTTGGATTTGTCTCATTCAAATCCAGATCCTCAGAAATTGTGCCCACATTTTGTTGTCTGTCTCTTTTTGCAAGATTCTAGTACTCTGGAAAAACAGTTATTTTTTATAAAACTGCCTCCAATACCTGCTTATAACTTTTAGAAAAATTCGAATATAGAGAAACAATTATGGATATAGATAACTGGTTATATGTTTAACAAACCTATTTTCTCATATTTTCCAGATTCACCTCTTGTTGGACAGAAATCGAGGTCAAACTTGTCAGTTTGGAAATTGTGCACATTTTGCGCAAATTTGTTAATTAGCTCCTAGGGACCCACATGTGCGACCTGGTTGCAATCCAACACATGGAAAGGTAATTAAACATTATTTTGGACAATAACCTCCCTCGATTTTCCCCAAAGCGTGTTGAAATGTTGAAACCCCAATTAGATATTCCCATACTCTACTTGTACCAACTAGTTCAACTGATTTGTGAAGAATTTCGGCGATGCAACCCTGTGACAAATGAACTTAGCAAAACCGTCATTAGTAAATCATGGAAAAATCATCTTTATTCATAGAAGAGTCAAGAAAACTAATTATAACCAACCATAGAGTGTACGATATGTATTTGGTGGCAAGTTATGGAATTATGATACGGAATGGGTTAAAAGTACATGAATATAGGTTATGAATGGTGGTATTGTATGATGGAAACATGGGCATATTTAAGGCCCAACAATGTTTACAGGTAAGTTTTTTTCCCTCTTTTTGAATGTAGCATTCTTTTTGTCTTTGCCTTTAAATTTCCCCTTTCCTTTGTCTCCAGATTTGGAAGGTTTCTTGCTAGTCTCTTGAGGAACATTCTTACCTCTTGATTCTAAATGAGTTGCTTGAACACATAATTCATCTAGATTAGTGGGATTAAACATCACTATGTCTCAAATAACTATGTAATCCACCTATGTATTTAAGGAGAGTGTCTTCTGAAGACAAATGAACACCCGATATTAAAACTCTTTTTCTAAATTCTTGTATGTAACTTTGGACACTCTGACCTTTAGCTTGTCTAAATTTTTTCCAATCCATAACTACTTTTTTCATGTAAGCTAATGGATAAAATTGCCTTCTTAAAGAAACTATAAAATCATTCCAAGAAGAGACACTTTTACAACTTTTCTTCAAATCTCCTTGAGTTGTGGCCTCTCACTAGATGAGGGTTGCACTTTCCAAACGAAGACAAACAAGTTAGATCTTTGTAACATCATCATCAATCTTTCGAATCCTGCAATAGGCTTCACTTTGACGAACCCAATTATCCAACTTTTCAACATTTACTTCCCCATTGTACATAGACAATTCAAGCTTAACATCAAACTTAAGCAAATGAGACTTAGCATGTCCTTTTGGAGATGGAGGAGGAGTAGGTCTATGAGATGAAGGAGGTGAAGAAAGAGGTGAGGATGGAGGTGTAGATGGAGGTGAAGGAGGAGGTGGAGGTGGAGGATTGCTCCCAGCACCACCATTATCTTTTGAATGATTTGAACTTTCTCCTTGCAACCTTGTTGTCCTTTCAATGTACAACACTTTTACCATCTCAGACATATCATAGAAAGCCTTTCTAAAAGCTCTCTCATCCTTCTTCATGTGCCTTTACTAGTGGAGTTTGAGGAGTTTGTGACCTCCTTGAACCAATTTGAGGGTTTGGTTCTTCAAGCACTCCTTCTCCTCTTCTCAATTTAGACCTTGTGATAATTCAAGAAAACACTTGAAAAAACCTGTCAAGCCTTCAAATCAACCATGCTTTGATACCAAACTAAGATGGAATTAAAAATTGAAGTTTTCTTATAAAAGTTTGCAAGCTAGTTTGTCTTGCGGGAAATGGATTGAAATTGCAAAATCATATAAACTTAGTAATCTTAGTTAAGTTTTGCAGATTTAAACAGAGAAAAACAAACAAGCACTAGCATCACAAAACAACAATTTGATGACGGAGTTCACCCCTCTTGGGGTATGTTACCCACCACTTGTGGGTAGTATGCATAGGAAAAACTTTTTCTCCTAGATGGTCTTCAGCTGACAACCAACATCGCCTTGCAACCCCTAGATAGCTCGATGTGCCACTTTCTTCGCCACCTGAGCCAACCATGTGGTCCCTCGCCCATTTGTTATGAATGTATGTTTGAAGGTGGACATCCCAACCCCAAAGCTATGGCTTTTCACTGGTACAGTTGAGTAATTTTTCTTACTTGTCATGGGCACTTTTGCTGCCTGATTTCGTGGTTACCCTTGTATCCTAGTCATGTGGGATCTCCTTTACTAACCATTTGGCTTTTGGGTTGGCACTACATGGGAAATCTCAATTTTGGATGCATGGTCCCTCTTCCCGATACCACCTACATCACTCTCGTTCCACTCATTTTAGGCTCATTCATCTATTTTCCTATCTGAATCCACATGCGTCCACTGGGTCCACATAAGATTAGCCTCCCCCTCCCCTTATCCACACCTTGGGTCAAGCCTAGAACGATGCCCAAAAAGTTGATGCAGCTAAAAGGAAAAGAAAAAAACATAATTTGGCCACTCTCAATAGGAAATGTACCACAAGGCAAAAGATGGTTGGGACATACAAATTTAGTGCATGGTCAAAAGCCAAACATGAGCTTTACCCCTTATCCATGGCCATCACCTTGGTTCCTATGGGCCCTAGATGAGCCCCCTCCATCATTAAGGAACCCATGATTGTCCCAACCGATGGTGGGCAATGAACTGCCTCACCTTAAGGGGGTATCCACTGTTACATATTATATATCATGCTCTCCATCCCCTGGAGCCCCGAGCAGCTATGAAGAAAAATCAATCAAAGGTAAAAGACATATGAAGAAGGCTGGAAAAACAAAGGTCAGGGTAACTCATGTACCGCAATTTTCTCCCTCTGTTAGGCCCCTATACTACTAGTGTAACCCCTTATTGTTATTAGTATAACCCACTTATTATATTGATGTACCCATGTAGTGCCCATATTGTTACTATTGTGCCCCATAGAAGCCCACTATTGTTATTATTGTGCCCTTACATTATTATTGTTATGTCGGCTCTGACTATGTTATAACCCCTTAGACTCCTATATATAGAAAGGAGGTCTTTTCATTTGTATCATCCAAGAATTGTTCATTTAGGTAATGTAAAGGAGGTTGCCCCCTCGAAGAGGCTGAATTCTAAGGCGTGGATCTCTCTTTTCTATCTTTTTGTGAGCTGGTTTCATAACATTTGGTATCAGAGCCTTGGATTCTAGGGTTTCGCTGCTCCAAACAGGTCATCGTGGCATTTTCGCTATAACTTTTTTTCTGTGACGTTTCAGAAGTTGCAAAAAAAAACCCATTTGAGAAGAATTGGCGCTGAACCTTGGGTCCAAATTTCAGAGTTTTTTGCGCGACAGTTTTGGAGATATGATCTGAGGAAGTTGGCCTTTTTGCAGACTCCTGAATTACATTCAAAACAGGTGACCTGGGGAAAATCGTCATAACTCTCTCTCTGAGGATCGGATTGAAATTTCGTAAGAAGGTACAAAAAGAGAACGGACTGTAGTTTTCTTTTATATATTTTCAGAGTCAAAGGTTGAAACAGTGACTCGTGGTACGTCGTACAAGTTCGCTCTACTGAACTAGTCTATAATCAGGTCATCTTGGGAGATTGTGCATAAATCTTTCTTGGAGAATCCAATTTGGATCAGATTGGTGGCATTGGAAAGAGGAAACAGAGGGCTACTACAGGCCAGAATTTCAGAACTTAAAGATCTGCAAGTACAGACTTACAGTCGTTTCAAGGTAGAGCTCCTAAAATCAAGAAAAAGCAAGATGAGGAAGTTTGATGGCAAGGATCCGGTAAATTGGATACTTCAGATGGAGCAATATTTTGATATACATGGTGTACAACTGTTACAAAAGGTATGTATTGCATCCTCATATTTAGAACCAGATCAATTTTTATGGTACAAAGGGCTTTGTTCTCGTAAAAAACTTGTTACGTGGTCAATTTTCACGGAGGAAATGATAGCACATTATGAGGATACAAAGAGCAACGCCTTCTTTAGAGCAACACCACAACAATTGGAAAGTGTAAAAGGGCTTTGTGACATAGTGGAAAGCAAAATTATGGAAACCAGGAAGCATACCCCTCACAACTATAAAGATGGAAGTATTGTTTCTCCTAGCCTTCCACAACCTACAAGGGTTACAACACAACAATTGGAAGAAAAAAGAGAAAAAGGGCTTTGTTACAATTGTGATAGAAAATGCATTAAAGGTCATAAGTGTGCTGAGAAGAAATTATTTTACATAGAATATGAAGACGAGGAAGAAAAGGATCAAGAAACATCAAAAGAAGAAGATATGCGCCAGGACCCCATCCCAGAGAAAGAAGAAATGAATCCAACCATATCTTGTAATTCATTGGTCGAAATTACAACTCCTCAAACTATCAAGATAGAAGGACATATCAAGAAGAAAAATGTTCAAGAAGTGAAAAATCACATTGAGCATCAAGAAATGAATCCGACCATATCTTGTAAAGGACTGGAAGAAATTACCACTCCTCAAAAGATAGAAGGACATATCAAGAAGAAAAAGGTTCTAGCAAAGAAAGATCACATCGAGCATCAACAGCAAGTTCTCCAACTTTTAAAGGATAACGCCACTTCGGTGCAAAATCAAACGAAACAACAGGTAGATCAACATCGTAGTGAAAAATGTTTTGATGTAGGTGATTGGGTATTTTTACTGCTACATCTCAAGCAAGCTATTTATGAGAAGGAAATGTTGGCAATACTACATGCACTTAAAAAATGGCGACCTTACCGAATGGGAAGACTCTTCAAGGATGAGGATGTGGAAGCATTGTTTTGTGCTATTTATATTATCCAACCAAATTGGATAAATGAAGCAAGGGATGAATGGAAGAAGGACGAAGAAGTATGGCCACTAATTCAAAAGTTGCAAAAGATCCCAATTAAAGCAATATTGCCAGAAATTGAAGAGGAAGGAAAAATCATATTGGAACCTGGAGCAGTCACAGAAACAAGAACCCGACAGCTACGAAATCGATCAATTTCAGAGTATCTCATCAAGTGGAAGAACTTACCCGCTGAATATTCCACATGGGAGGACAAGAATTTTATACAGAAGCATCAAGAACTACTCAAGCGTTGAGGACAACGCTTTTTGAAGGAGAGGGGCATGTTAGGCCCCTATACTACTAGTGTAACCCCTTATTGTTATTAGTATAACCCACTTATTATATTGATGTACCCATGTAGTGCCCATATTGTTACTATTGTGCCCCATAGAAGCCCACTATTGTTATTATTGTGCCCTTACATTATTATTGTTATGTCGGCTCTGACTATGTTATAACCCCTTAGACTCCTATATATAGAAAGGAGGTCTTTTCATTTGTATCATCCAAGAATTGTTCATTTAGGTAATGTAAAGGAGGTTGCCCCCTCGAAGAGGCTGAATTCTAAGGCGTGGATCTCTCTTTTCTATCTTTTTGTGAGCTGGTTTCATAACACCCTCCTACACTTATATACCTAGGTGTGGGCTTCCCTTATTATAGCTACCCTTGCACCTTAACATGTGGTTTGAATGATTTCTCTAATCGCCACTCCATTCCATTATTATATCATTTACCACCTACCTCTTAAAGGATGTACCATGGGAATGCCACCCCCTTTAGAGGTTGATTCCACCTAATAGGGTCTTTGGTTAACCCCCTATTGAGCTTAGAGACACTTGTACATGCCAAAGCCCACTACGGAAGGGAATGCCACCATGAAGTACTCCATTGATCCCATGACTTGTAAGTATTATTACTTGATTATTCTAATGATTTGTTGAATTGGAGGGCAAGGGAGCGCATTGGATCTTATGCAGGATTGCAGGTGGGTCTTCATTTTGTGTTTGGTCTCCCTATAAGGGGTGCTAGCCCTCTAAAGGGCCACATTAGGACTTGTAGGGTGAGCGTTGAGAGCCATGGGCCTCCACCATAGCAGATATGACTTCATGGATCCCCAACAACATTCATTGATTGCTCGTGTTCCACTGTTTGGATGAGGATGATGCACCTGGTCCATGATGACCAATCGACTCCACAGTTGCACCATACACTTGGAAGATGTTCCAGGATGCCTCACATTGCAGAGGGTGGGCTTATGTCATTATTTCAACCCTTACAGATGGTCTACATGCATATTTAATCCATTTGGTGACCCATGAGCATGTCCTTGTGTCCCCACACCCACTTGGGAGCACCACAGGTTCTTGATTGGAAAACAAGGGGCCAACACCATTGTCCACTATTTTGGAGTCCATTTCTACATCATGACACCCCTTGGACTTCATCAGGCCTCCTCAAAGGCCCAACAACTCATTTTGTTGATCATTCGACCCTCTTGAGAGGCTTAAATTTACATTATTGAGCTATTTGGTGGGCTTGTCACCAAAAGTTTTGTTATTATGTACATTATTTTATTTTAGGAGCTCAATTAAGCCAATTTAGCTAAATCGAATTCATTAGAGAGTGTACAAATAGAAGTGAGATTATTCATTTTGATCATCATCACTTGGATTGGGTTATTTGCTCTTGCAGATTTTCGCTATCCCTTTTGGAGGATGAGTATGGATGTTATGGATGAATTTTGATGTTTGGATATCTCTCTCTTATCTTGGAGCTTCATTATTGGCATAAGTTGATGATTGGATATACTCTTTTGTACATGTAAGTACTCTTTTCATTCTTATTTTTATTTACTTTGTCACATGAATATTGATGGCATTTTCGCTATGCAAGTCTGAAATTTACTATTTTTCTATACGAATTAGTGGAAATTGTGATCTTTTATAGCGTTGCATCATGTCATGGGCCATGTATGAATGGGTGAATGTTCCTAGAGATAATTTGTCGAAATTTTATCTTGATAAGTCATCATATATTGCATATCGAAGTGTAAAGACCTTGAAGCAATTGTCCCATGCCCTAATGCCATGTGAAATTGTTCTAGAGGCGTCCTTGACAAAGTGAATTCATTCAAAGCATTGAAATACCCTTGACTCCATTTCTCCCAAAGGATTAAGCACGGATCCCCCATAGGTGATCTCCCATTCTTTCTAGGCCTCGCCCTAATAGGTGACCTAGGGCATCAAATTTCTCACGATTCACGCTCTCAAAAAATTTGATCTCTTGCCCTCTACTGCATTATTGTGTCTACTAGAAGCCCTCCAAATTTGAAGCAATTCTGATGGTGGGATATTGAGATATTCCAAGCCCTAGCTCCAAGATTGATTCTTGACCTTGGTTTCCCTTGGCTAGTGACCTCATTGGGATCATTACATCAAAATTAGTGAACATTTCCCCTTTGATCCCCTTAACCCCATCAATTAGGTCAAAAACACCCTTGATTGATTAACTCCACACCCTTGACCTAATTCTGGGTCCACTTGGTCCCGTGTGGTCCCATAACTTACTAAAGGTAATTTCATAAAGACCATTTGTAAAGCAAGTTTTCACAAGAGTTTCTAGGACTAGGTCCCTCCTCTACAAGTTTCATTTACAAACCCTAGCCCTTGAAATCCCCTTGGCCCTTCTTGGGGAGCCTTACACCTTGCTTCTCAAGCAAGTAAACCATGTAATTGAGTCTCTCCTGTGAATAGGCCTTAGGGATCACTCTTTAGTTCTTTATTGATTCATCAATCTAGTGATCCCCTCTGTACTGAGGCTCCTCTCATCGGTGAAAGTCCATAAAGAGCAGGAAGCCTTAACTGAGGTGATAGTGGGCTATCGCTCCATTGTTTCCCTTGACCTAGTAGTTGCCCTTTTAGGATCCCCTCCTAAGACCCCTACTAGTTTGAGCGGTAGCAAACTACATCTCCAAGTCCAGCTTCCAATGTTGGCCCTTTAAATTATATGCTCAAATTTTTAACATACAATGTTCAAATCACAAAAATAATGTTGCCATTATGTCCAGAACACCCAAAAACGCTTGTGTAGGCTCTTTTTGGGCTCAAAAAGGCTGAAAAATGGCCAAGTTAGGCCTCCTGCTTCATTTCCCTGCTAACTATTCTGCAAAATTGATCCCCTGTCCAAACTGGCAACGAATTTTGGCCTTGGCGACAAACTGGCGTGGGTTCGGCGACATTGCAAAGCGACAAACTGGCATAGGTTCGACGACATCTGCCGATTTTGGTGCAAATTGTTGGACGTTTAGCTGACCCCCACACCCCAAGTTTTCGCCCTTTTTTCAGTCATATGGCATACAAATGACTAGGGGTGTGGGCTAGAGGTCACGTGCCCATTGGCCCTCAACCCTTGGTCATGTTGATTGGCATGTGGCCATGGGCAGAGTGCCACGCGCCTCGCCCCTCTATTGGTTCTGTCGACAATTATGCGTTATACATTGGAATTGGGGGTTGGGGCCAACTCCCCACTCCCTCTGCCTCCCCACATGGTCACGTGTTACGCCTTATAGCCAAGGTTGTCGCTCTATTGGCCCGCCCCACCTGAAACCGCCAAACAATTGTATTTTAAATAAAAACAGTCCCCACTGAGGTTCGTCAGTCACCCAACAAAAAAATTAGCCAATAACACAAAGCGACGTGGTGGCCTGTGGTTGGCCCAACCACAATCACCATAACCAATCTAGCTTTGCCACTTGTCATGTCTGGATTGGTCATCTGACAACTGTATTGCATAGTCACCTACTGACATCAACAGCACGTCATCGTATGACCTACCCAGTCAACGCTGCAAGTTGACCTTTTTGTTGTTTACCAAAAACTTCCGAACAAAATAACTTTCTCATATGGTGTAGGATTGAGGCGATTCACATATCGTTGGAACCAGAACAATGAGATGTACGAATTGGCGTCAGTTTTGGGAGAATTTGAGCACTTTGATTTTTGAGCATATTTTTGATCCCCTAGATCATTTTAACCTCCTCAACCCTCAATTAGAGTGATGGTATTGGATATTCTAGAATTGTTTTGAAGGTCCATATGTGTTTAGCTCGTATGTGTGAGTAACAAGGGGCTAATGTGGCATATTTTCATATGATGGTGGCCAACACGGTAGGTAAACTTGCGAGAAGCATAACTTTTGCATATTAGCTCCAAATTATGTAATTCTTGCATCGTTGGAAATGTTTCTGAGTATGGATCAAGATCTAGGGGTCTTGGTATAAGCGAGGAATGTTTTGACCCCAAAAAATGCCATTTGATTCCTAAAAATAGCTCTGGAAGGTTTCAAATCCAAGTTTTCCAAACTGGGACCTGCTGTTAAAATGACCCTACAAATTGATTACTCCAAAATTTTCTATTCTTAAAGCGTTGAGATAGATGACAAAAAATATAATGATCCAATCTGAATCACATGTAATTATTACAATGAACACACTAGGATAGACAAAGTATACCCTACTTAAACAAGTTATTAACAATTAACAACTCAGTGTCCACCATGAACCATAAGAATAATTTTATGTTTGAAATCGATAATAAGAGAAAGATCTTGGTCCATATGATGGAAACACATGGGACTCAGGAGTAGATAGAAATATATGATTAGTTTACCCACCTTGCTTAGCACTGCTTGTTGAGATGTGAGAGTGGAGAACCTGTATAAGGGATGTACTAATATTATTGATTTTATAAGTATCATGTGCATCATGAAGAATGCCATCATGCCCTCTTACCTCTACAATGCTCCAAGGAAGAATGCCACATAAATATTGAGGCAAGGTAAATTTCTGTGTTAACAATCTGGTGGTGGCTATACTAAGCAGGCCATGCTCACTTGTGGATTATCTTCAAGCAGGTGGCAGAGATCACCCATAACTTTTTGCAGTCTCCTGTTTGATGATTTGTTTGTCTAGACACATTAGATCTGCTCGTCAGCAATGACAATTTTGATTTTCTCCTTGACATAGTGATAAAGCTCTATTTTGGGAGTTAATAGGCTTGAATTTCTCGTTAAGGTAATTTTTTACTTTGTGATGGTGATCTCTTCACAAGTCAGAATGTTTTGAGCTTCTTGTACAGGGGTCTGAGCAGAAATAGTTGTTTCTTCTTTGACATGGCAGCTTCCCCAAAGAAATAGGTGTTTTTCTTTATCAGTGCTTTAATGTCAGGCATAATAGTTCTAAACTTTAACCTCCGTCTGCTCAAACAGTTCCATATGGTTGCTTTTCTGTTCCCTCTATTACACAGGTGCTTTCATTTTCTCCTAGGTTACTTCAATCTCTCTGCTTAAGATAATTTTTTACTTTCTGATGGTGATCTCTTCACAAGTGCTCATGTTTTGAGCTTCTTGTACAGGGGTCTGAGCAACAATAGTTGTTTCTTCTTTGACATGGCTGCTTTCCCAAAGAAATAGGTGTTTTTCTTTATCATTGCTTTAATGCCAGGCATAATAGTTCCAAACTTTAACCTCGGTTTGCTCAAACAGTTCCATATGGTTGCTTTTCTATTCCCTCTATTACACAGGTGCTTTCATTTTCTCCTAGGGTACTTGAATCTCTTTATTTTCTCCCAAAAATAATTCCTTTGGGGGGCCAGACACGGTAGTTCAACTCAGTGTCCACCATGAACCATAAGAATAATTTTATGTTTGAAATCAATAATAAGAGAAAGATCTTGGTCCATATGATGGAAACACATGGGACTCAGGAGTAGATAGAAATATATGATTAGTTTACCCACCTTGCTTAGCACTGCTTGTTGAGATGTGAGAGTGGAGAACCTGTATAAGGGATGTACTAATATTATTGATTTTACGAGTATCATGTGCATCATGAAGAATGCCATCATGCCCTCTTACCTCTACAATGCTCCAAGGAAGAATGCCACATAAATATTGAGGCAAGGTAAATTTCTGTGTTAACAATCTGGTGGTGGCTATACTAAGCAGGCCATGCTCACTTGTGGATTATCTTCGAGCAGGTGGCAGAGATCACCCATAACTTTTTGCAGTCTCCTGTTTGATGATTTGTTTGTCTAGACACATTAGATCTGCTCGTCAGCAATGACAATTTTGATTTTCTCCTTGACATAGTGATAAAGCTCTATTTTGGGAGTTAATAGGCTTGAATTTCTCGTTAAGGTAATTTTTTACTTTGTGATGGTGATCTCTTCACAAGTCAGAATGTTTTGAGCTTCTTGTACAGGGGTCTGAGCAGAAATAGTTGTTTCTTCTTTGACATGGCAGCTTCCCCAAAGAAATAGGTGTTTTTCTTTATCAGTGCTTTAATGTCAGGCATAATAGTTCTAAACTTTAACCTCCATCTGCTCAAACAGTTCCATATGGTTGCTTTTCTGTTCCCTCTATTACACAGGTGCTTTCATTTTCTCCTAGGTTACTTCAATCTCTCTGCTTAAGATAATTTTTTACTTTCTGATAGTGATCTCTTCACAAGTGCTCATGTTTTGAGCTTCTTGTACAGGGGTCTGAGCAACAATAGTTGTTTCTTCTTTGACATGGCTGCTTCCCCAAAGAAATAGGTGTTTTTCTTTATCATTGCTTTAATGCCAGGCATAATAGTTCCAAACTTTAACCTCGGTCTGCTCAAACAGTTCCATATGGTTGCTTTTCTGTTCCCTCTATTACACAGGTGCTTTCATTTTCTCCTAGGGTACTTGAATCTCTTTATTTTCTCCCAAAAATAATTCCTTTGGGGGGCCAGACACGGTAGTTCCAGAAGCAGTGTTCTTCTCTTGGCATTTTCAAGTTCCATTTTATTTCAACGACAAAAAATCTTGTTAAAAACAAAAAATTCTACACAACTCTACCTCAATATTTGCTTCTCGATGGGCAAGTTTGAGTGGGAAATTTGGGTGGATTGATAGTACTGTAAATCCCTCGTATATCAGCTGGTTGAAATCAGAATGTGAGAGAAATCGGTGAGGAATGAGCTCCATGAGGTTGCTGTTCCATAACTCTTGCTTTTGGAGAAGACTGGAATTCCTGAATTTGTGTTAGGTGTGATTTTCTGCCATGTCTTTGGGAAACTCTTGATGGAACATTCATTGGTTGCTGGAAAGTGGCTGGAAAGAAGACACAATGAAATGAGTTTCTTTTTGTACTCTATTTTTTATTGGTGTCCCAGTTTTTCACTTGAACTCACCAAGTACTTGCTGAGTACATAATAGAAGAGAGTGTTTAGTGCAAAGACAAAATAAGGGTGTTGAAATTAATAGAAGAGAGCTTGGACTCTTGAATCTCCAATGTGAGGACATTCTACAAAATTGGGAGAAAACAATGGAGATAAGTGTTCAGAACAATTGTTTTTGTTATTTGATAAAAAATGAGTTTTGAGGAGATTTTTGAGTCTGGATGTGCTAATACAATGGATTACGAGCGATTGGACTCCTCTACAGTGGATTGCAAGTGCTTGAACTCACTTGAAGATGAAGCAGAAAGGTTAACTATAGCTGAAATGGACAACTGGCCAGAGGTGGGACAGCAGGCCTACAGTTTGAATTCCTGGAAACGTATATTTCCCTGAAGATTAGACTCCAGGTTCATCTCAATGCCAAGCTTCAGATTTCAAGGATCAACTCTAGCATTGGCAACAGAACCTTTGGGGGCTTTGGTTTGCCATTAAATGTACTGTTAAAAGAGAGGATTGTGAACAACTCTATTATGTGGACTACTGTACATAATCTAGTTGGTTCACTCTTGTTGATGTGCCTTTTGTATTCTTTATGGGATGCATGTATATTGTCATACTTCATCGGCGCTCTTCGAGGCCTAAAGACATGTCTCTCCTGTGTAAACGTTCTACCATTGGTTAATCATCCATTCGTTGGTAAATAAAATTATTGTGAAGTAAAGGACCTCGATATGATAAAAAAATTGTGGTAGAATTTAACTAACTCGCTGCAAGCCGCAGCTAGGTGGGGAAAAAATAAACAAAATCATCCAAATTCTATTGAATGAACTTAATGAAAAAGCCATAACTCCTTCAGCCTTCACTTTTGTCCCTTTTAAAATAGATGGGCATCCAGTACCAAAAAGGTATGAATCATAAGCAGTATAGAGTGCAAGTACAATACTATAAATAGAATCTTGTCGGTTTAATACTAAGCAACTTTCCTTTAAGTTTCGGCAAGTAACAAATGTCTATGTGGCATACCCCATCAATATATCTATATTATCCCCAAATCGATTCTTCCAATTGATTGAAAAAGCATACACTAGCTCTCTTGACTGTGCACTTTGTCAGAAAGCTAAAATAAAATGGTCATGCAAGGTTGATAACATGCCTTAGCTTGCTACAATCCCAGCTTATGTTTATAGCTTACTTTATCTGCTATCACCAATAACCTCCACAGGAACATTGTCCCTCCTTGAAATGATGGTAACGGGTAGCATCCCTGACAATGATTTCTCGTGCAACAATATCAGAGATAAACTTAATTGCAGAGTGGCAATCACCGCACACTCTAAGGTTTTTGATGATTCGAATAGTCGATCCTGGCTGAGTGTTTAATAGTCCAAATGCAATGGCCAGTTTCTCACTGTGCTGCATAAGAATTCGCTCCTTTTCTTCTTCCTTGACATCATTCAGTACAAAACTTGTATCAGGAACATATCCTGCTATCTTCATCTCCAAAGTTAATCTCTCCAACTCTGCATATATTTTCTCTGTTTGTGGATGTGACTTGTCCCCCACAAGGAAAGTATGTACCTGTTTATTAACCTCAACCCAACTGCATCCTGGTGTCTTCTTCACACCTCTATCTTTCATCATTTTTCGCACCTTTTCAATGTCATCCCACCTACCAGCTGCACCATATATATTTGAAAGAAGCACATAAGGTGCAGAATTATTAGGGTTCAACTCAAAAATGCGTTCTGCCACACATTCACCTAGCTCTATATTTTTATGTATTCTACAGGCACCAAGTAAACTACTCCAGACAGTAGCATCAGCTTTTACTGGCATGTCGTTTATAAACTTTTTTGCTTCATCTAAACGCCCAGCTCGGCCAAGAAGGTCAACCATGCAACTATAGTGGTCCATTGTAGGTGTAATGTGATATTTTTCTTTCATACAATTAAAGTAACGGTAGCCCTCATCCACTAGACCCGCATGGCTGCATGCAGACAAAACACAAATTAACGTGACACGATCTGGATTCATGCCAGAGTCTTTCATTTGTTCAAAGAGCTTGACAGCCTCTTTGCCATAACCATGCATGGCATATCCTGTAATCATTGTTGTCCAGGAGACAACATCTCTTCGTGCAACTCTGTCAAATAATTCACGTGCTTTTTGTATGCACCCACATTTTGCATACATGTCTATAAGAGCATTCACTACAATGATATCAGACTCCAATTCACTCCCACATATTTTTTCATGGATCTCTATACCCTGTTCAAGAGCTGCCAAATTGGCACAAACTGGGAGAATACTGGCAAAAGTCATTGAGTCTGGCCTCACACCTGCTAATTGCATTTCTTGAAAAAGTTGCAGGGCCTGCTGACCATGCCCATTCTGTGCAAATCCCGAAATCATTGCATTCCACGATATCACGTTTTGCTGTGGCATTTGCTTAAAAAGTTTGAGTGCCTCATCAACAAGTCCATTTTGTGTACATCCTGCAATCATTGCATTCCACGAGGCCACATTTTGTTGTGGCATTTCCTTAAAGAGTTTGAGGGCCTCATCAACTAGCCCATTCTGTGCATATCCTGCAATCATCCCATTCCAAGACACAACATCTCGTTCCGGCATTTCTTGAAAGAGTTTCAAGGCCTCATCAACAAGCCCATTCTGTGCAAATCCTGCAATCATTGTATTCCACGAGACCACATCGTGTTGAGGCATTTCCTTAAAGAGTCTGAGGGCTTCATCGATAAGTCCATTCTGTGCAAATCCTGCAATCATTGCATTCCACGAGACCACATTCTTTTGAGGCATTTTCTGAAATAGTTCTAAAGCCTTGCTAACCTGCCTATTCTGTGCATATCCTGAAATCAATGCTGTCCATGCAACCACACCCGGCTTAGACATTTTGTTAAACACATCACGTGCTGTCTCTATGTTTCCACATTTAGCATACATGTCTACAAGGGCATTTGCCACAACCAGGTCAGACTGGAATCCGTTTTTTATGATCTCTTCATGGATTTCTACACCATGTTTCAGAGATGCCAAGTCACCGCATGCTGGAAGAACACTGGCAAAGGTAAATTGATTGGGTTGAAAACCCGTTTGCTTCATATAGCTAAAAATCCTTAACGCCTCGGAAGGAGGTCCATACTTTGCATAAGCTGCGATCATCACAGTCCACGATACAACATTTCGTTCATGCATTTTGTCAAACAATTCACGTGCCTTCTGTATTCTCCCACACTTTGCATACATATCTACAAGGGCATTCGCCACAGAGACTTGGAACTGAAAACCAGTGTTTATTATTTGTTCATGAATCTCCATACCCTTTTCTAAAGATCCCGAGCTGGCACATGCTGGCAGGACACTGGAAAAGGTAAATTGATTGGGTTGGACACCTGTTTGTTGCATTTCCTGAAAGAGTGTCAACGCTTCCTCAGGAGGCCCGAGTCGGGAGTAAGCAGCAATCATGACAGTCCATGAACATTCATCTCGTTCACTCATTTGGTTGAAAACTCTACGAGCATCCACCACACTCCCACACTTGACATACATGTTGATAAGTGTGTTAAGTATCATTGTGTTTGCTGTAATTCCTCTTTGATTGATGTGAGCATGAATAAGCTTTCCCTCTGCGAGAGCTTTGGCTTGAATGCAGGCCTGCAAGAGAGAAACAAATGCATAATACTGTAGAGGGATGTCTGTGATATACAAGATGTGGAGCGCCTCCTTCAGACGGCCCTGTTTACAAAGAGATGGGAGACGATGGGAAGAGCTAGTGTACGCATAGGGTGCTTGCGCATGAATGGTCATTCTCCATCGTTGAAAGTGAAGCAATCCTGTCATAATCTGATATGAACAAGATTGTAAAAATCTCATGAAGCCTGGATCGCCCCCTGGCATCGACTCTTGGATCGACTAGCGGCTATCAAAAATGACCTCCTGTCGACTGGCTCTGGGCGACACCTCATTATCGGGACACCACTGTCTATCGGCGACCACCTTCCTATCAATGAGACTGGGTATCGTCGACCTCCTGGCGCAACCTCCTGGCTATTACTTATTCTAAGTAAGGAGGAGGGTGGACGGACAGCAAGGGACATTATTATTTCACCGTA
Organism: Pinus tabuliformis; assembly: GCA_031772625.1. Classification (NCBI taxonomy): domain Eukaryota; kingdom Viridiplantae; phylum Streptophyta; class Pinopsida; order Pinales; family Pinaceae; genus Pinus; species Pinus tabuliformis. The sequence goes on from CM062816.1 coordinate 441,347,584, forward strand.
AGTACTTGACGCTAAAATTCCATTATCAAAAAAGTAATCGCCTAGGTTTTCAATTAAAGCTTTGGCCAAACTTTATTTAAATTGAAAGAACAACGTTTATTAACTTTTATTTAGATAATCTCCCTGACTTTAAGTTAAAGCTTTGGCCCAACTTTAATTAAATGGAAATAACAACGTTTATGGACTTCTATTTCGATTATTAGGGTAAATTAGGGATTCTGATGGCATGTATTTACCAGTGAAAAAGCACCTCGTATTGGTAGAAGAAAGAGCAACAGCATTGGCAGCTCGTCAGGAAAAGCTTTATATCAATGATAACCCTGCTTCTTTAATTGAATAAAAACCTTCCCGGGACAAAGACTATGTAACCCAAGTTAATGTTTAAGCCTCTTTTGCAAACATGTTGAGCACACTGGAAGGAATTCTTGATTCAGCCAATGATAGAATCTGTAATGCTTTCTGTGCATCAGGTAAAATGACTCGGCCTTTAGGACTATTCATTACAGGGTCCCCTACACAAATTTGCATTACGGACTGCTCTCTTATACCAGATGAAGATCTTACCAAGTTAATTGAAGAATGTTCAACTAATAATCTAGAGGTTCACTGCCGTTTAAGTTTTGTTCCATTCTGATTTCTGAGAAAACCTTAAATGTTATTTCAATTTCAATGGCGTGAAGTTCTAGCCCTTATATGCTGGTATTCTGACTGGTTGGAGAATTAATGGTTCTATTTTGAGGTGTGAACAGACAGAATTGCCATATTTACAGGTACTGCAATTGGGCATGTGTGGACGTGCTTTTTACGATCGTTTACTGCAAGCTACCTTTGCTCGTCCTGCTGTGGGATTGCCTTGCCTAACTTGGCTTTCTCTGAAGGGTGCATATCGCCTATCAGATGTTGGGTTGAGTTCGATTGCGCAGATGACTCTAATAAGTTTTGTAGATTTGAATTAGTGCTCTTTATTACATGAAGTGTTTTTAATACTCTAGCCGACAGCTTCGCTCCACTGATTAAGGAATTGTATCTTGAGTCACGCCAGCAGCTAGAAGCCTTTAAGATTCTGCCTGCATTAAGGAAGATACAGAAATTGGAAGTGCTATCAGCAGCAGGGATAGCAGGCGTCACTGATGAGTTTGTTAATGAAGTGCTTGCCTATCTAAGCTGTGACTTGAGAGAACTTTCGCTTGCAGACTGTGGGTATGTGGTTCAAATTAGTTTGAATTTTGAATGGTTTAAGATAACTTGGATATTCGAATACCTTTTCAGAACACATCTCGTGCTTACGTTAGTTTAATACTTACGATTTTGAGGGTGCCTGCTGATCGATCATTGGATATCTCTGATGCAGAAAGCTGGATGATGGTGCCCTGGAAGCAATAGGTGCTGTGTGCTGTGCACTGAATGTTCTCATCCTGGACAATCTTTCTCTTTACTTTTCCACCTTGCAAACGAATGCAGATCACTTCAAACATCAATCATTAAAAAGATGTTCATTCAGGTTGGTGAATGGCACACAATCATTTCTAAAGGGTGTGATGTAAAAATTTTGCAAGGAGCATTCCTGTTGAAAGTTTTTGAGAATGCTTCTTATGCATGTTATTATAATTGTCGTTTTCTCTGAAATTTGAACTAGCCTATAGAAACCATATTTTGCTGATTCTTGTATAAATCTAGCTATTGTTAGGACAACCCTTATTTGTTGATGACTTTGATGCAAGAGGCATTTTGTACCATGCAGATGTACTAAACTTTTGGAACTAACATTCTTTGTTAGATTCATTTTTTACTGTTTTGGTATTAAGCCTTGATATATCCAAGGCACTCCTGGGTTACTGCATATTATGTATTTAACAGTACCATTTGATTTCTTTTTATCAGCTTTATGATATTAATGTCTTTTTTAATTCTCTTTCTTATTCCCCAGGTCCCAGAAACTAGCTTTGAAACATCTTTTTTTCCAAGTGACAGCAAAGAATGCAATATATGTGCGTAATATGGTTCTTGCACCTATGATGTTGATCTCACTTGATTCCATGAGTATGTTTTAGATGCGTACTCCAATGTACAACTGCCATCCCCTGAGGGATTGCAAGATGCTTCTTCAATCAAAAAGGACGTCCAACCCCATTTAATGACATCATTGAACACTAGAGCTAGGACATTGACCACATTTTAAGGAGTGTTGACCTTGGGATGTTTCTAGCACAATTGATGACACCCTCTTCTCCCTCCAGGACTTGAAATGTTGCATAGTTGAGCCAAGGCATTGCTTAGAGAGATGATGTACCCCAAATATGACAAGATGCTCCTAGGCTGGCATTGCCCCTTCTTGATAGATGTTGCTTTGTTTTTGGGATGTTTTGATGGCGATGATGACTTGAGATCCCTTTGGATGGGATGGTACAGTGCTATGCATGATAATATGAAGCCCTAACCCCATGATATCCTCTTCATGTGGCTTGGATGGATGTCCTGGGCCAGTTTTGATGATGACATCTTGTTGCGGAAGCCTTTACTTGATGATTGGACACTTTGATGAGGAGATGTGGCTTTTAGAATGAGGAACACCTTATTGAATCATCCATGGCATATTTTGATGAGAGTTGCACCTTTTAGAGGATGATGTCACATTTGGAGACCTTATAACTCACACATGTCAGTTAAAGAAGGCTTTTTATGTTTATTCATTGAGTTAACTATCTTTGGGGGTCGGCTTGTGAGCTACCTCACTTAGAATCACATTTCATATTATTTTTATGGCTTTTAGTGTATTTTTAGACTCAATCGACTTGATTTACCTCATATGAGTAGAGGGGAGTTGATTTAGCTTGGAATCATTGTCACACTCACACTTGAGAGAGTGTGCACTAGCTTGTCTCTTTTCTCTTGGTTGCGATGGTGCATTAAATGAGAAAATTGCCTTGGGGAGGATGTGATTGGATGGATTTTCTCATGGATGATAAATGATGATTCTATTGTGATTAGTGCAAATATATTGTATCTTTTTCCATCTTGTATTTGTTGTAGAAGTAGGGTTTCATTGAAATTTTCACCAACCGTGTTGAATCTTTTATGGCTCTAACATCACATTTGCAAGATTATTAGCAAGTTTCCATTGAGGACCTTAGTATAACTTCCTTGCATTTTATTTCCAATTTTATTGAAAATCACTAGGATTTGTGGAGTAGAGAAACGTCATTGTATCTCTTTTTCCCTTATTCAGAGCTAGTGCTTCCAGAGTCAGTTTTAGGACATCTTGTCCAAACTCTACCACATAGATGCGACTATTAGACCTGTTACCACACAATCTAGCAGGGGTACTAGGAGGGGTACCTAAGGGACAACTACTAGACCAAATGGCAACAACAGGACAAGGACCCACTGTCACCTCAGTGAACGTCCCCTTCTCTTTATGGGCTTTCACCAATGGGAGGAGTCCCGGTATGGAGGAAATCACTAGGAAGATAAGGTCAATAACAAAGCAGAATGTCATTTCCAAAGCCCATTCAAAGGAGAGACTCAAATAATGGCTTGCTTGCTTTAGAAGCAAGATAAGTGCTCAATGTTGCACGAAGCGCCCCCCCGGTTCCAAGCCCCGAAGCGCGTCCCGTACGGAAGCGCCTAGGAAGCTTGGCCGGAAGCGCGCTTCGTACGGCGCTTCGGGAGTTGGAAGTGTGGTGCTTCGAAGGAGGAAGCGTATGCTTCCGTACGCTTTTGGAAAAGCGTTTAGAAAATCGTTTTTTTTTCATTTTTTTTAAATTTTAGGTGAGTTTCCCTGTTGGGGGTGGGTCCACCTTGGGTTAGGGTGACGAATGAAGGCAAAAAAAAATATAAATATAGCAGATGCTCCCTCATGGTAATGTTAAATTCTTAAAGTAAAAGTGACATTCTACTTTATTTTTCATTTTCATCCTTTTACTTAAATTTTTAACATTACCATGAAATGACTCAGGATGTTTGAGAGTGGTTCCAGCCTCATTGGACTTCATATGGAGAAAATAGAATTTCATATCCTATTCAAAATTCAGCAGACTTAACAGTTTTCAGGAATTTAGGATCAATGGGATTGTGGCATTTGATTAGATTATATCAAGTATGAAGGTATGCGATTAGCATTTAATCAAGAGCACCAAGCCCTATATGTACCCTAGTGTTGGTGGTGTTAATTGTTGAACTCCTTTGTCACGCGGCACACCCTTAGCAAAAAATTACCTTTCAATCAAGTCAAAATCATCGATCAAGCATGTTAAGCTTTTTCTACCATATTTTAAGTCTTGAATTAGGTAGTTTGATCAAAATTGGGCAATGTTGACTAATATCCCTAGACAATCAAGGCAGAGGCAAAGGCTAGACAAGAGGAGAAGAATCTAAATTCTAGATGGTTAATGCATCTAAATGGTTGATGCTCGAATAATTAATCATTAATGTACAATGGATGTTATATCTATCTTGATTTATGCAAAAATATGCATGTTTTCATGTCTTCTACAACTAATTTGGTATTTGGGATGTTTGTTTCGAGTATAAATGCAAAAAAATATAAATATATATATATATATATATATATATATAGCAGACGCTTCTGTAGATGCTTCGCTTCCTAGATTTTTGGAAAATGATGCTTCCGCATCCCCGCTTCCAAAAAACGTCCCCGCTTCGTGCAACATTGTAAGTGCTCTCCAAGAAAGGCTTATGGGAGGAGGCCTAGACCTAGGGTAAAAGGATACTCAATGCAAATGGTTACACCTAGAATCAAGCTCCTAAGAAAAGGTAAAGGAACACTCTTAGGGTTTTGAGAAATAGTAATCATGTAAGGGTTTGGGACCACAAGAGAGACCTAGGGGGATCCGAACTAGGCCTAGGGTTTGCAAGATCAAAGAGGGATAAGATACCCTAGGTCAAGAAAGGATGAAATAGGTCAATGAATGGTTAACTTCCAATGAGTTTTCAAGAGTAATTGACCTATGGAAAGTCGCTAACCAAAGAAGCCTAGGAGAAGAAATGATGTTGGAGCTAGGGCTTGAGGTTTCTCCAAATCGAGCCATGGGATCAGCTTTAAAATTTTGAGGGCACTTAGAGGAAACTGTAGCACAATTTCATGCCAACTCACTTGAAGGAGGCCACCCTAATGCATTTCGCACTAGGCCCTAGGAGACCTTCTAGGAATAGGGCAAAAAGAAAGAAAAAAAGTTGATGAAAAGGTTTTGGAGGTTGATCAACTAGGAATGGGACCCAGTGCCTTGACAATTGGGAGAAATGGAGTCAAGATAAGCCTTGATGAAGGAATTTTGCTCTACCAAGGAGTCCTATGCAGCTTTTCGCTAACCCTAGGTGAGGCAGCTACCTAGCAACAAAGGAATTTATACTTCAAGGTTTGTTAAACAATACAAGCCCCTAGGAACAATCATTCAAGTTATCTTAACATGTAATGCTTGCAATACTTCAAAATCCTAGTGTTTCCATTAATTCACATTTCAATTAGGGCACAAAAAGATTTGACAAGGCATTCCATACATTAATCATGTAACATAGTAAAGAAAATTGCATCAAATGGCACTTACAAGAGAAAGCGAATATATACATCCATCATATTTGCAATTAGAAGCTCCAAGGTAAGAAAAGCAAAGATCCAAACATCAAAATGCATCAAGAACAACCAATTTCATCCATCAATTGTAGGTCCGAATTCGTTTCACAAGAGAAATCCCAATCCAAATGATGATGAGTTACAAATGAGGCCTCACTTGTATTTATATGAGCCTCTAAGAATTTGAATCAGTAAAATTAACCTAATGAGCCTCTAAAAATGACTCTAATGTGAAAAATAAAAATCTAATCAGTGACAAGCCACCAAATCGCTCAAAAGTACTTAACAAACCTTCCTAATGAGGCTGAAATGATAGAAAAATGGTGTAATAGGGCCGTTGGAAGGCCTAGATAAGTCCTCCATGTGCCAAATCAAAGGGGAGGGCTCTCATGATAATGACCAAGGGGGTGGCCCCTTGTTTTCCAAGCAAAACAACTATGGTGCTTCCAAGTGACTGTGGGGCAGGATGAATGGTCTCTTGGTCTCCAACTAGATCAATATGTTGATATCAGTGTTCCAAAAATCGCGATAACATCAAAAAATCGCATTTTTTTCATTTTCCCGATAATATCAAGTGATTAATTCAGTGATTTTTTCATTTTGAAAAAATCCCCATTTTTTGAAAAAACCTTGATTTTTTTTTACTAATTTTATCCCGATTTTTATGATTTTTTCCGATTTTTTCCCCTCGCCGATTTACTCCCGATAACGATTTTCGCAACACTGGTCGATACTCTGTCCATAAGGGCAAGAATGACGATAAACGCCCTCCCATGTCTCCCTAGGTGAGACAAAACCCCATCTAAGTCCTTAGATCATATGCCAAGTGTCTGATACAAGCATGTGGTTGGCTGGGCAATGTGGTCCAAGTACATCAACATCTTTGAATGGGTGGGACACGAGCAAGTCAAATGTGGTGTTGAAGAATCTCATGGCATCGAAATGATTGTTCTGCTGTGGAGGAGGCCCATGGCTCTCAACGCATACCCTACAAATGCTATTATGGCCCTGTAGAGGGCCTAGATCCCATATAGGGAGGCCAAACCCAAGGCGAAGACCCGCTTGCAATCTTGTATAAGATCCAATGCCTCTCTTCACCTTCCAATACAACAATTTCATTAGTGCAATTGAGTAAATGAGCTTACAAATCAGGGACACAAGTGGACACTTCATAGTGGCATTTCCTTCCAAATGGGATTTAGAATGTACAGGTGTCCCCAGGATCAAGAAGGAGGTTAATAAAGGACCCTATTAGGTGGTTTCAACCTCTAAGGGAATGAGAAGTCCATGGTACATCTGTCGAATGGCAGGGGTCATGTGAAATAATGATGGAACATGGTAGGACAATAGGGAAGGCTCCAAGCCACATGCCATGGTACAAGGGAAACTATAATAAGGGAAGCCCACTCATTGGTGTATAGATGTAGGAGGGAGCAGTTGTGGTACATGAGTTACCTCGGCCTTTGTTTTTCCACCCTTCTTCATATGCCTTTTGCCTTTTATTGATTTTTCTTTCTTATAACTGCTTGGAGCTCTAGGGAATGAGAGCATGATGTATATGATATAGTAGTAATTGCCCCCATAAGATTGGGCAATTTATCGCCCACCAGGGGTTGGGACAATCGTGGGTTCCTTAATGATGTAGGGGGCTCATATAGGGGCCCCAGGAACCAGGGTGATGGCCATAATGATGAGGGGTAGAGCTCATGTTTGGCTTTTGCCCATGTGCTAAATTTGTATGTCCTGACCATCTTTTGCATTTTTTGGTACATTTCCTGTTGAGAGTGGCCAAATTATGCTTTTAACTTTCTTTTTAGCCGCATCAACCTCCGGCGCATCGTTCTAATCTCGACCCAAAGTGTGGACAAGGGGAGAGGGAGGCTAAATCCTTGTGGACCCAATGGAAAAATGTGGACCGGATGGTGTTGGTAGGTTCTATACCGAGCCGGGTCACTCGCATAGAACTCGCGTTTAAGACTCAGACTCGGCGGATTTCTTATAGAACCCGTCTACCCGTATAAGACCCACGAATATTCTATAGGACCTATATCAGACCCATATAGAACCCGTGGAGCCTCAAAAGGCACAAAATGTTCAGTTTTTTCTTTTTTGGAAATGAGGTGGAGGGAAAGAGAAATTGGAGGGAAGAAAATGCTTTATAAGCACCTCTCTCCTTTCCATTTGTCATTCAATTGTCATTTGAGTGTTTAGCTAATTTGTATGAGTGTTGAGTGACTCCATTGCATAGTGAAGGAGCTCTTGGAGGAGGCTAAAGGAGGCTTCATCGGATCAGACCTAGCTTCAGGTAGGCTTCATGAACCTTGTTTGAATGTTTTCCATGTAATTTTTTTGTATTCAATTTAGTTTTTTTTTTTTATGTTTGCAATTTTTTTTTTAATGTTTGGGCTTGTGGCTAAGTTTCTCAGCCACATAGTGGCTTCCTCAATCCGCAAGCCCTGTAGCTGAGTTTCTCAGCCACACAGCGGTCCTATGTGGTTGAGAAACTTAACCATAGGGCAAAAAAATTGCAAATTAAAAAAAAATTCAAAACCAAAAAAAATTTAAAGAACCAATTTTTTTTATTTTTTATTTTTTCTTCCAAATTCTGTCACCATGCCACCAAAGGGTTCTAGAAAGTCTCGTGATTTGGCATGGGCACATGGTCAACGAATCATTGCCAGTAATGACCACCATATCAAGTGCAATTATTGGAATGCCACAATGCATGCATGCATAAATAGGCTGAAATACCACCTAGCCATAATTCCTAGGAATGGTGTGGATCCTGGGATGCTGTCAAAGTTGCCCTGATGAAGTCACTACTGAAATAGAAGCTTCTTTGGAATCTATTAAAGAAGAAAGTTCTAAGAGGGAAAAAAGGAAGGATGAGATTGTTGGGATAGGTAGATCTTCATCTCAGAGTGAAACACAGGTTCAAATTCCAGGTATTGGTAACTCCTCTTCAAGTGTTATGGCAAATAGGAGTATAGCCTTTTCTTTCTTCAATCCTCATACAACTCCCGGATCTCAACCAACCTTGGATAGTTTTAATGAAAAGAAGGGGAAGGAGGCAGATATGGCAGTGAGGAGGTTTTGGTACCATAACAGTGTTTCATTCAACTATGCAAAGACTTATTTTTATCAGCCCATGGTGGATGCCATTGCAAGTGCTCACCTTGGATACAAAGCCCCATCTTATAATGCACTTAGGGGGAAATAACTAGATGAGTAGCTTGAGTGTGTCAAGGAACAATTGGAAAGCATTAAAAGCTCATGGAAATTTACAGGTTGTACAATTATGTTTTATGGGTGGACAGATCAGAGGGGTAGAACAATAATAAATTTTGTTGTAGCTTGCCCTAAAAGAGCCATGTTCCTAAAATCCATTGATGCATTTGCAAATATAAAAGATGCACATTTGATTTTTTCATTGTTGGCTGATGTGGTGGGGGAAGTTGGGGTTCAAATGTTGTCCAAGTAATCACGGACAATGCAACAAATTATGCGGTAGCTCGAAGGTTGCTTTGTGCCAAATATCCCACCATTTTTTGGACTCCATGCTGCCCATTGCATAAACTTGATGCTAGAGGACATTGGGAAGTTGGAGCGGGTGCAAGATGTTGTGCACGAATGCAAGCGAATTACCAAGTATATTTATAATCATGCTTGGGTGTTGAACCTTATGAGAGAATTCACACAGGGTGAGCTTAGTCGCCCAACTGTCACACGATTTGCTACAAACTTTCTTTCCCTCCAAAGCCTTTTGTATGAGTACCAAGCTTTGAGAAGAATTTTGTAGCCAACAATGGGTATTTTGGAAAGATAGCACAAAACTAGAAGCATTGTCTGTGAAAGCATCTGTCTTTGGTGATAGTTTGTGGGACAAAGTCACTGAGAATGTCAGCTTCACTGAGCCCCTTGTGAAAGTCTTGAGATTGATGGATAGAGAGAAACCTGCAATGAGATATATTTATGAAGACATGGACAGGGCCAAAGAGGCCATCAAGGCTTTCTATAAGGCAAATGAATCTAAATATCGCCCTATATGGCAAATTATTGATTCCAGGTGGGACATGCAGCTACATTCACCATTGCATGCAGCAGGAACATATCTCAATCCTAGCTTATTCTATAATGAGGGGTCTAGCATTCAAAGAGATCCCGAGATGATGAGAAGTGTCATGATATGCATTGAGAAGATATTCCCAGATCAAGATATTTATGACAAAATCAACATACAATGAGATATGTACAAGGAAGCATCTGGTATGTTTGGATTCAGCTCAATCCAACGTCTCAAGTACAAGAAAATGCCTTGTAAGTGCAAATTGTTAAAACTTACCTTGTAATTTTGCTAGTTCTCTTTTATATGTTTGGCATTGCAAACTGATAATCTTTGTTGTTATTTTTTTACAGCTCATTGGTGGATAGATTGTGGCATTGAGGCACCACTATTACAAGAATTTTCCATCAGAGTTCTTAGTCAACCCTGCAATGCTTCTTCTTGTGAGCGCAATTGGTCAGTGTTTGAGCACATCCACAACAAAAAGAGAAACGGGTTGGAGCATGAGAGGTTGGAGAAGTTGGTTTTCATCTACTACATGTGAAAATTTATGAATCTAGACAAAGAAATCCTACTACAGTTACTAGTTTAGCATCTCCTACTTGTTATTTCATTCAACAAGTTATTTAATTTATAAACAGTGATGAAAAACAATACTGCAGACTACACTGATATACAGATCATAAACTGAAACAATAGATGACACAAATACACAAGGGACACCGTTATTTTTGGACAACACGTCCCCGAAAAAACCCAATGTGGTAAATCGGTGCAATAGATAGAGGGTTTGTATTATTAAGCAAGTAGAATCTGAGTACAACAGGTTGCCCCTCACACCGGCTAGCCTTATAGAGAAATCACGGCAACAAGCAACACATACGAGGGTTTACCTCATTCTCCAAGTCACAACTAATCCACTGATTGGCCTGACTCCGGCAAACACTGCGAAATCCCAACGTAATCCCTGCTTGGGCCAGCATCTTGCCTCTAGGAGACTGCGTCACCCCTTCTACTGGATCGATTTGCTGGAGGAAGACTGTTGTTCATCCCTCCCGTCTCAGAACCTCGCTTCTTTAGCAAAATCTCGGACTTTTGACGAATTCTCTGCACTGCCACTGCAAGAGACCCTCCTGGCCTGCGTCAGCACTGCATGAGCCCCTTCCTAGGCTGCATAGGCCTTTGCGCTGCTTCTTTGATGCTACTGTTGCCTCTTTGCCACGTACTCTTTGGCTCGGAACTCCTTTCCGATCCAAATCTCTACTTCTGCTCCTCTCACTGCAACTTAGATCACTAGTTTGAAAAATCAAACTGATTTGAGCACTTGGTGTATCTCCAATTGACCCTCAAGCCTCCTCTTATACTTTTCCTGTTGATGAATCAACGACCAAGATTAAGTCCCTAATCAATGGCTAAGATTAAAACAGACTTAATCCTCATCTCTTAGAAGCTTCTCACCCATATTTTTATCAATACCCATTAATATTTTTATTTTCCTAAGTTTAAACTTAGGAACCCCATTAAAAATATTAATTATTTTAATAACTCATAGTCCAGGTGGAATTTCTCCAAATGATTTCTGGGTCTTGGAGATCTTATGTATTCTAGCCCCTCCACAAAATTTTAGAGCTAGAGCACATCCGATGCTACCCAAAATCAACACTACAACTTTCGAATGCTCACAAAGCAAGTGCGACCAAAGGATATAGATCCAAATTTATTGGATACTATTGATTTAGAGTTTGATTGGGTTGTCGAGGATAAGGCCCCTGATTTGAGTTGGCTTGATGAAGAGACTGAGGATCTCTCTAGTTTTCCATCTCAAATTGAGACTCCAAATACACCTGGCTCGCAGTTGCTTCAGCCTTTCGATGTTAGCACTAGCCCCACGAGGGCTTATTGTAGGCATGGTCGTCCATGAGTGATGACACTCAAGATTGTTATGAGACAATCATTTATTATTTATGACATGTATTTGAATTTTGAACTTGCTGACATTTTTTATTTTAATTATGGAATCATGACTCCTTTTCTTATTCAGTATCTAAATGTTTTGCTTACAAAAATTGAATAGGTTATGTTGTACTTTTATAGATATGAGATGATGTTATGAATTATTGCATATATTGTGGTTTTTATAACTTATAAGGATTGCAATTGTCATTAGTTTCTTTTTTGTGCAAAATTTTACCATATTTTAACCTTTTTTTTGTATTTTGACGAGTCTTATAAGGGTCGTTCCTGAGTCTTATACGAGTCGACAAGTACGTTGTGACGAGCCTTATACGAGTACGAGTCGTGCAACATTGGTTAGAATGAGTGGAGGCGAGTGATGTGTATGGTGTCGAATCTAGATCTATGTCTGAATTTGTATCATGAATGAGAATTTGAGTAAGAAATATATATATATTAATAAAATAATATAGAACATGTCCTACGTGTCCTATTCCGGGGGGTCAACTTGCCCGTGTCGAACACTCGAATTTTCGTGTCCTGCGTGTCCCATGTCCCCGTGTCAGGTGACTTAGGATACAGGCTTGTTCGAACCATTTGGAGACCCATGAGGATGTTTTGTGCCCCCATAGCCACTTGGGGACACCACGGGTTGTTTGCTTGGATATCAAGGGGCCAACCCCTTTATCACTATGTTTGGAGTTCATTCATTCATCTTGGCACACATTGGACTCCACTAGGCCTCCTCAATAGCCCTTCGACTTATTCTATCTACTATTTTGCCCTCTGGGAGGCTTATTTTTGTATTACGGAGCTATCATGGTGGGCTTGTCACCAAGGAATGTTATTTTGGCACATTATTTTATTAGCTGGGGCATTATTAGGCCTTATTAGGCAAATAGAACCCCTTAGGGAGGACATATATTGATGTGATGATTTTTTGATTTGATCATCACTTGGATTTGGACTTGTATCTCTTCTTGAGAATTTCGCTAGCCTTATTGATGGATGAATTGGAATCTTGATGCATTTTGATGTTTGGAAAGGCTTATCTTTTATCTTGGAGCTTCGGTTTTTGCTTCTATTGATGATTGGAAGATTTCGCTATACTTGTGTCTCTTTTATGATCTATTTCATAATTATGTCACATATGTAATGTATGGAAATTTCGCTCATGACAGACATTGAATCATATCGACTCAATTCTCCCAATAGGCTAGGCACTAATCTAGTCCTAGTTGATCACTAAAACGAAGAGATTTCTCACCTCTTTTTCCTTTCTAAGTCGTAACCTTAGTAGGCTTCCTAGGGCATCACACAAAATCCTTTGTAGCCATCCAAAATTGATGAAACTTGGTCAAGAACTGCATTGTTGTGTCCTTGAGAGGTCATCCAATTTTCAAGCCATTCCGATGGTGGAATCTCACTGTATCCTAAGCCCTAGCTCAAAAATGGTTTCTCCCTAGCTTCCTTTGGTTAGTGGCTTCACTAAGGGTCATTGCATTGAAAATCCAAGTCAAATCCTATCTCTTTGATCCTCTTCTCCTCCCTTACTTGGTCAAATCCATTTGTTTGAAGTTCCACCCTGAACCCTTGACCTTGTTTGCGTCCACTAGGGCTTCTTTGTGGTCCTGCAACCTTGTCACTCCAATTTCACAAGGATTGCTTAGAAACCCTATCCTTCTAGGATTCTTTAGTCTAGGGCACTTCACATCAAGAAATACCCCTCAACCCTAGGTCAAGGTCTCTTTCTAGCCCTTCTTGGAGAGTCATTCACCTTGCGTTTAAAGCAAGCAATCTCCATCATTAGAGTTTGTCCTTTGAATAGACCCTTGGAATCACTTCCTTTACACCATTGATATATTTCCCCTAGAGATTTCCCTAATGGCGGGACACCTCCCTTCGGTGAAAGTCCATAAAGAGCAGGGAGCTTTAGCTGAGGCGACAGTGGGCTATTGCTCCATTGTTGCCACTTGACCTAGTAGTTGTTCTATAAGAACCCCTCCTAGGACCCCTACTAGTTTGAGCGGTAACAGGTCTATCTTGGATTTGTAAGAGATAAGTTGTTATTATAATAAGATCAGAGTTTGACAATTGGGTTTATCATGGGCGTGTAAGAGATAAGTTGTTATTGTTCAATTCTCACTTGTGACATGCATGCTTATTGTGGGCTGATTGGTGCTAGCAGGGTACTAGAAATCTCACTCTTGCTTAAGTGCTTGAGGGTATGATGAGATGTTTCCAAACTATTTTACACATGAGCATGTGGCGTGATTGGAGAGCAAGAGTACCTTCCCCTACTCACCTAGGTTTAAATCATTCAAATCTCAGGGAGTTTTCTTTTATGGGAAATCAGGGGGATTTTTAAGCTAGTTTAAGAACACATGCAAGTGGCATGTAACATGTATGCTTCTTGATTATATGTGGATGGAAAGTTACCAGTGATCTTTCTCTTGCGTCATTGCTTAAGAGTGGGACAAAGTAGTACAGTGATGTGTGGTTTGACGGTAAGTCTACTTGGGCAAAGCTCAGGAGACCGCAGTTCAAATCTCATTGAGTAACCCGCTGTGGTGGCAGCTCGAGAAGCAAATTCCCCACCCCCACCTTGGCGGCACGAGAGTCTCGCTTTGCTAAAACCATAGGATCTTAGTATATCGACTTGCAGGGAGTTGGATGTACTCTTGGTGTTATAGTGGCAGCTACGAGGATTGATCCTGGGTCTCCCTTAGATTAGGGCTGGCAGTTACTGATTCACCATGTGGTTAAAAAAAAGAAAGAGTGGGACAAAGTGTTCCAAACATTTTATTTTAGCCTTGAGGATTACCTCAATTGGTTGGTACAATTGTTGTTAGGATGTTGTTGGTAATACAATATGCTGTGCAGGTCCCTAGTTTGATTCCCATGGGGTTAGGCTAATTCTATGCTGTCCACTTTATATTGTGTACCATCCTTGGAATGGAGAAAGTGCCTAAAATATAAGAGAAGATAATTTATTAATGTCCAACAAATGGCCACAATAAGTGGGTTAGTGGGATTGAAAATTACATCTAATGCAAGTAAATAGTGGGAGTGCAAAAATCAACACTTATCGCTACTCCATCAAAAGAAGAAAAAAGAGTTAGTATATAACTACAAGAAGTACAAAATAAAAATAGAAACAAAATTGCGAGAAGAATGCTAAGGTATGTTAGATATAAAGGTTGAGGCCTAATGAGAGGAGAGAGAAGGATCCTCAATCGAATCATCAATCATTGTGAAAGTTTCAATGCAATCTTTGGATAATGTCATTTGAAAAATACCTGGGGCTAAGGGTACCTTCTTGTGTAATCTTGAGAGGAGCTGTGGATCTAGGAGGTCCATCACTCATAATATTCAAATCCGAGGGAAGAATCTCTGAATGAAAAGTTGGTTTCTTGAATGAACTTTGAGCCGAAAGAGTTCCTACGGGACCTCCTTGCATTGTTTTGGTGGTGTTTTCCTTGGGGTCTGGAAATCTCCTCAAAAGTCTCGTGGAAGTTGGTCAACCTATCATTTTGTGGAGGGCGGGGGCAGGACGGGGATGGGGGAATTGAGAAGAAACCCAATGTTTCACTGATATGATATTTGGAGTGGTATAGGTCTTTCCCCGTTGTTCACTGCCCTAAGCAGACAAGACCACATGGAAGAAAGAGGTGATCCCCTTGATGGACTCTAAATAGGAAGGCCCATGCAAGGGCTGCAATCTATCTCTGAAATTCTACTTAATGAAAAGCACTAGGCATGTCTAGTTCGGCTAATGAAAGAATGTGAGGAAGCCACTGGAAACTTGATATAGGCAGTGAAATCTCCCTCTGATTTCATAATAGATAGGAACTTTGAATATGAGATGCTCCTCAGATTTTGTCTCCTGCAAGTGGCACAGCCGGCAGGTCTTGTTAGGATGTGGATGTGGTGATCAATGCCAAGCCAACCTGAAGCCGATGAGAGTCTACATGACATTGTCCAAAGAGGACCTGGAGACATGCTTCCATTGTTTGAATGTATATGCAACTCTGAAAAATGCTGTCTCTCGGCTGCATGAAATGCTCAGATTAAAAAGCCATCTCAGGGCTAAGGCTTGAATGTAAGCTTTAAATCTTTTGCTGACTTAGAATCCGAGTTCATTCAGTTGGATGCAATGAATTAAGAATTCGGAATATGACTTAACTGGCCTGTGTGTATCAGATATATAAGATAGGTTGGTCTGACTCAACTCTTTAATGTCTGGATTGAGCCGAAGAGAGTTTACATGGCATTGTCCAAAGGGTATCTGGAGGCATGCCTCCATTATTTGAATGTATATGCGACTCTGAAAAATGCTCTCTCAGCTGCGTGAAGTGCTCAGGTTAAAAAGCCATCTCAGGATTAATACCTAGATGTAAGGTTTAAATCCTTTGCTGACTTAGAATCCGAGTTCATTCAGTCGCATGTGATGGATTAGGAATTCGCTAGATGATTTAATTGGCCTGTGTGTATCAGATATATAAGATAGATCGGTCTGACTCAACTCTTTAATGCCTGGGTTGAAACGAGTGTTTGGTTGTCATTGCTGGTGTTTCTGCCTTTTTATTTTGTTTCTGATATTTTCTCAGTTATTTTAGGAAGCCGCGTAGGGCCTTCTGCTTTGTTGATAAAAGCTCAAGTATGCAGGTCAGAAATTTGTATTGGTAATTTCATTATTGTAATGCGTTCTGCTTTGTGGATGCAAGTATGCAGGACAGAAATATTTATTGGTAAGTGGAATCTTGTAACGAGGCACGTATCCGATATATGTTAAGCTCCATCTCCCATAACGGTCGTTGATTATCTGGAATCTGTCTGCCACCGAATCAGCGCCATCTGCCAACCGATTCCATTAATTCAGGAACTATGTGCAGTTAAATTAATTTCTTGTTGGAGCTTTCTAAAGGGAGTAGTCTACCTAGGCTGTAGAATGGCCCGTTTTCCGGCACCGGCCGGAAAATCGTCCGGCTCCGGCTACCGGTAAACTCTCCATCCTCCACCACCATCTCCTAGCTCCGCCACCCTCTTTCTCCGCCACCCTCCCCTGACAGCGCTGACATTCCCTGACAAAAAAATCTGAATGCCGCCTGACATCCCTGACCGATCAGCGACGAGCTGGAATTCATGCGGGGAGTATTATGGCCGGTTCGAAATGGTCTGGAGCGCGCGATTCCGCTTTGCACAACACTTCCCGCTCTGCTCTGCGATTCCGCTGTGCTAGTTTACCTCTCTGCAGCTCGGAGGCCAGGAACTGTTCAGCGCGCATGTGGAGACTCCCCGCTATTTACGACAGATAACGATAAACCCTTGCGCTGATGATCTTCGTCCTGCCGAGACCCGTGGTCGAAATTCAGCTCGTAACTCAGAGGATCGTACTTAAATCTCGAGGGCTTGGAGCTGCATATGGTTTTGCCGTCGGCTTTGAATCGCCGAACAAAATGTTTCCATCTAGGCCTGCTGCAGCAGCTTCCGGCATCCTCGACAACAGATTCCGACCATTCTCCGGCTCGTCTGACGCTGTTCCAGCCCTTGCGCCACCAGTTCTGAGAATCGCCATCTGCGTAATCCGCCCTGGAGATCGATCGCCTGACCTTCTGAAACCACGCCGGCCTAATTTCTATCATCACCTGGGCTGGGTCAAGGGAAATATGTGCGCTAATGGTTCACATTTGGGAGGATTTATTCTTGTGTGGAATTTCAGGACTCTGTTCTTCTAGCAAGCATTTTCAAAAAACATTGAAGCTCGACAGCTATATTTCAAAGGATTGTGCTATCTGCGATGTTGAACCTATCTGATGAATTTGTTTCACATGTTCATTGTTTGTTGAACATCGTCAGCTAATGAACACGAGTCATATTGATTCTAGAAGACTGCTTCTAAGTTTTATACATTTGGATTGTACACCTATCAGTTTGACAAGTAGCCTTTTGTGAATAAACTAAGAAGCATTGAATGTTTTCTTGACAAGAAGCCTTTGTGAGATCTTTTCTTATGAGTACAGCATAATAAGTAGCCTTCTGGGAATGATTGTCTTTGAGATCTTTTCTTATGAGTACACCTTAATAAGTAGCCTTCTGGGAATGCTAGTTTTTGAGATCTTTTCTTACGAGTACATCTTAATAAGTAGCTTTCTGAGTTCTATCGTATGGGATCTCAGTTAACCACTAGACTTCAATGAATTTCTTCTCAACAGAGAACCATGCTTCTTCTATGATTGTAGAACTAAAGCCTACACGAGGACAGAGCACCAGTTGGCGAAGATCTCCAGCGTTGACAGTCGTCAAATATGCATGAAATGTTTGGTAAAGTAGCTAGTGACAAATGTGATCAGAGCATCCAAATGTCAAATGAAAGGACCAAATGTTAAGATCACTCACTTGAAGAACACATGGACCTATTGGAGAGATATTTATCATATTCCAGGAAAGGGAAAATAACCCAAATGTTGATTCTAATCAAACACCAAAGCATATAGATTTCAAACACTCAATGAATATTTGCTAGACTACATATGCATTAGTTCACTTTATAGATCTTTGTTGGAGGCTAATCATATTTATGGTTAGTGTTTATAATTGATAGTGTAAATTTGTTTGTCACATTACTAATTTTATCTCTTGTGCCTCCTCCCATACCTCTCTTTCACTCTCAAGTTTTTTTTCTGTTGTTCAGACCGTGGCCTTCTTTTTTAGTGGCTCAGAGAATAATTTAGCTACAAAACTCTTGATGGTAATTTAAGTAATGTGAAATTTTCAAATATGATACATGGGATTAATTGGAGGGAATTGTATGTACTGCAAATGTTGGTATAGAAATCTATATTAAAATAGAGTTTGGTTACCTCAGACATCTAACATGGTTTGGTGTACTTTGAATTCCTATGTAAATGAAAGTATAGTTGCGCAAGAAAAATCACTTCTTGACAATCTCTCACAGAAAGGAGGAAAATCCAATTTCAATACTTGTGAAATATTGGTTGAAGTTCATGCATTGGTACTTTTGTTTGGGATGCATCTCATGAGAATTGTATGATTGTGGATTGAAATAGTCACTTTCTGGCCAACAACTTGCAAGTGGGGTAAATGGCAATCTACTATACACTTATGATTAAAGGATGGAATCCCATAATTATGTCTCTCAATAACCCCACTACTTATATGAACATTGTGCAAACAAGTCTATAAGTTTTGGAACACTAATATAAGTGCCTGCCTAAATTATATAGACATTCATTCCCAAATTTTCTCATACTTTGGAATAGGCACGAAGATAAGTTATTAAGATCACATGGATTTAGTCAAATCCCAGTTTTCAAGGCAGGGATTAGCCAATTTGGGACTATTATAGACATTCAAGAGGTAAATTTGACATTTTCAAAGGAAAATGACAGAGTAGTAAAAAATAAGAGATTAATAACAACTAGCATAGGTTTTCAAAGAAAAGAAACAAGAATTAGAAATCAAATCCAAATTTAATGGCATTAATCCAGGGCATCAAGGCATGAAATCAACAATTCCATATTTCAAGAGTATGAATCATCAATTGATAAAACACATGGTAGCAGAAAATCAACAAGGAAGGTATTAGATCCAAATTCATAGAGATCAAACCCAAAACCTTAAATATATGTGGCAACATTTTTTTCTACATTTGAATTAAAGGTAGCCTCATTGCATTTGAAAACAAGTGGCAGTCTCTGACAAATAACAAGGGGGTTTGACTCCAGCTCAAGCAAAACGAGATACTCTACAAGGAATATCAGATCTATTTTAATTATTTAATAATTCTATTTCCAACAAGACTTAATAATAATTTGTCATTTGTATTTGTGTATATACTTAATTATTTGTAATAGAATAAGGTTGGGAATTTTTGGAAAAAATCCTTATGTATTTCTGTAGACTTTGAGATTAATATATTTCGCTATAAACATTCTTATATGCCCAGTTTTTAGAGATTCATGTATGAATGATTTCATGTCTATTTCTACCGTGTTTAACTTCTCATTAGCCATACCTTTTTAACATTAGTCTTCAGTATTTGAATAAATCTTAATGAATAAGAATTCATGTGGAATTGCTCAGATTCATGTTATTCAGATGCTTAATTATTTTTTCAACTTAAATATCACTGCAGAAATCCTAGTGCTATGTTTTGATGTTTTGCAAGTCTACACCCGGAAATTGGTAATTAAGTGTATAGGATTTAAACCAATAAATTAACCAACATTTGTGTTCCTTGTTGTTTAACTTGGTTAATTCATGTCTTACAATATTACCAATTTTGTGATATCTCTACAAGAAAGTAAAGCAGCAAGTCAATTTAATCAATGTCAATTCATTGCTCACTAAGGGAATGTTTTTTTCACGTCAAATGCCTACCTGTGGAATGAAAATTGCCCATGAGTAGCACTTCGGAATGTTCAACATTCATGCAAAAGATGAGTGTTATCTTCCATTTAAGGTCTGGAGTTAATGCAATCCCTAAATAATCATGATTATAAAGCTTTTCTGATATAAATCTACATAGATGTGGGTCAAAATATTAGACACATTGATAATTAATAACATGGAATGCTATCATCAATTTCAATGCTGAACAGGGGTTTGTCGAATCTTATAAGTTTTTGCATTGAGATGAATCACATCAGTTCCTCATTTTCCGAATAAGTTAGATAAAAATGTCATAGTGCACAATGAAGCAGTGTCAAGTTAGTGGTTCAGCTCATTAATTGACAAGAGGAGGGTTCATCTACAGCACAAATGAATGAGGAAGGCATCAAAAGCATGGACAGCACCATGATTTCTTATGTAAAGGAGACAAATGTGTTGCTTGGTATGGACATATTTTTTATTTGTGTACTTTATAAAACTACAAACTTGTATTTATGTAAGCATTGAACGTTATAGAGTATGGACAGGATGTAACCTCTGCTCACTATTTTTCTGAAGGCATATGAGGTTGGTTGTGCTTGTGTGATGCATTACCCTTCTGGTTACTTGCTTATGGTGGCCAGCAACTCTTTTCTATGTTCTGGTCTAGTTTCAAGACTTCACTGATTTGAGTGCTATGAAAACCAAGGCCAGTTCTCGACAATGGAGCACCCCACTCATCAAAACAGTACTAAGCATATCCAGTTCTGTTTCTAGTGGTTCAATTTGTTGGCTTTGAGATGCCAAGACAATGCTCTGTACATGAATGGCTACAACCAGCCTCTGTAGGTGATGTCCACTAGAACACTGAGTCAAAATTCTGATACCGTGGAATTTGGATTTTATAAAATGGTTTGTTAATTCAATAGTGAAATCACTTTTTTTCTTGTTCTTTTAGATTCAGATATTAGAAAACTCATTATTGAGAATCAGAATATTCCATAGTTTCGAGAAACAATAAAACAATAGAATTTTGCTCTCGCTTGGATTGTGGTCTAGCAGCAAGTTGGAGCACTTATTGTAAAGAATGATTTAGGTTTGGCCAGGTTTTGGTCAAAAGATAGAGTCTTTGCACTCTTTGGGTTGTGGTCAAAAGCTAAAGTCTTTGCACTGCTTTGGGTTGTGGTCTACTAGCAAAGGTGGAACACTCGTTATAAAGATGATTTAGCTTTGAACAGGCTTATCCTTATTTAGGTTTGGGCAGGCTTTGGTAGAGAATTACATAATTGAAAATCCGTGTACTTTAAAGTCTTTGCAGTCCTCTGGTTGTGGTCTACCAGCAAGGTGGAACACTCTTTGTAAAGACGATTTAGGTTTGAACAGGCTTATCCTTATTTAGGTTTGGGCAGGCTTTGGTAGAGAATTACATAATTGAAAATCCTTGTACTCCTTTGGTCTGTGGCCTAGCTACAACTTGGAATACTCGCTGTAAAGTTGATTTAGATTTGAGCAGGCTTTGGTAGAAAACTACATAAGTGAAAGTCCTATTGACCTTGACGTTCCACACATGGAACACATTAAATGTAACGAGGCCCTGTTTACCGGTGTGGTTGTCCAAATTTTGTTCTTAGAACACATAGAAAAAATACACTTCTCCAGAGTAACAAAGTAGCAGAAAAACAACTAAATTGATTACCGTGGGAAAATTGATGGGTCGTGTGACGCTCAGAGAAGAACTTGGTCAGTGGTCTTATTAATGAAGATGCTTTTACTGCGACTTGACAAGCTTGTTTGATATCCAGTTGACATGTGCAGTTGTTTATGTAGCTGTCAACATGTTATTTATGAGCTTGCTGGTTTAATGCTTGACTGTTGCTCAACAACAAATTAACAGCGCCGACGAGATTATGTGAGAATTTCTTCCTTTGTTTTGAAAGAGTGGTGCTCCCTCAGAGTTTACAGCCCAAGTAAAAGTGGAACTCTATGCACTGAAAACCCTCTTGTGATTGTAAACTAATGACTCATAAACATACCCTTATTCTTTGGGTAGCACATATATGAGCCATGTCATGGAAACATTGAAAGGTGTATCATTCATCTCACAGAAAAGAACAGAACTGAAGGGACTTGTAGGAAATAAAATGCTACAAACATTTCTTCCTAATGGACAATGAAACGGAAGTGCTCACATCAAATAAGTGTGCAGAAAGTAACCATCCTACGTACAATAACGTTATAGAGACCCGATGAATTAAACATGAATTCAACCATTGTTTATATTTGGGAGTGATAACAAAAGAATGAGGAAGATACAAGTAAGACATATGTAACAGATATGAATTTAACAATTTGAAAAAAAGCACAAATGAATGAGGAAGGCATCAAAAGCATGGACAGCACCATGATTTCTTATGTAAAGGAGACAAATGTGTTGCTTGGTATGGACATATTTTTTATTTGTGTACTTTATAAAACTACAAACTTGTATTTATGTAAGCATTGAACGTTATAGAGTATGGACAGGATGTAACCTCTGCTCACTATTTTTCTGAAGGCATATGAGGTTGGTTGTGCTTGTGTGATGCATTACCCTTCTGGTTACTTGCTTATGGTGGCCAGCAACTCTTTTCTATGTTCTGGTCTAGTTTCAAGACTTCACTGATTTGAGTGCTATGAAAACCAAGGCCCGTTCTCGACAATGGAGCACCCCACTCATCAAAACAGTTCTAAGCATATCCAGTTCTGTTTCTAGTGGTTCAATTTGTTGGCTTTGAGATGCCAAGACAATGCTCTGTACATGAATGGCTACAACCAGCCTCTGTAGGTGATGTCCACTAGCAACAAATCTACAACCTAGTCAATGCCCCTGGATTCCTTGCATGTGTTCAATCCCAGTGGGAACAATGCACCAGTTTAAACAATTTCCGAGTTGGGAAACAAGGCATTAAGGTGAGAATGTTCACATTCTGAATTGAGGGACCCAATGATCATCAATATTCAAAGTCGGTTACCTCCCAAATCTTAAACCTCTCCCACAACAGCCCAGCATGCATCTTACTATCTTGGCTGGAAAGACACTTTAAAGCCAATTCTTTGTCACCCAACAATATTAAATGAATCAGCACAGGATGATTCCCAACATTCAAGAAAACATTCAATGCTTCTTGTATAAGATCCTCTAGTTTATTCACAAAAGGCTACTTGTCAAACTGATCGGTGTACAATCCAAATGTATAAAACTTAGAAGCAGTCTTCTAGAATCAATATGACTCGTGTTCATTAGCTGACGATGTTCAACAAACAATGAACATGTGAAACAAATTCATCAGATAGGTTCAACATCGCAGATAGCACCATCCTTTGAAATATAGCTGTCGACCTTCAATGTTTTTTGAAAATGCTTGCTAGAAGAACAGAGTCCTGAAATTCCACACAAGAATAAATCCTCCCAAATGTGAACCATTAGCGCACATATTTCCCTTGACCCAGCCCAGGTGATGATAGAAATTAGGCCGGCGTGGTTTCAGAAGGTCAGGCGATCAATCTCCAAGGTGGATTACGCAAATGGCGATTCTCAGAACTGGTGGCGCAAGGGCTGGAACAGCGTCAGACGAGCCGGAGAATGGTCGGAATCTGTTGTCGAGGATGCCGGAAGCTGTTGCAGCAGGCCTAGATGGAAACATTTTGTTCGGCGGTTCAAAGCCGACGGCAAAACCATATGCAGCTCCAAGCCCTCGAGATTTAAGTACGATCCTCTGAGTTACGAGCTGAATTTCGACCACGGGTCTCGGCAGGACGAAGATCATCAGCGCAAGGGTTTATCGTTATCTGTCGTAAATAGCGGGGAGTCTCCACATGCGCGCTGAACAGTTCCTGGCCTCCGAGCTGCAGAGCGGTAAACCAGCACAGCGGAATCGCAGAGCAGAGCGGGAAGTGTTGTGCAAAGCGGAATCGCGCACTCCAGACCATTTCAAACCGGCCATAATACTCCCCGCATGAATTCCAGCTTGTCGCTAATCGGTCAGGGATGTCAGGCGACATTCGGATTTTTTTGTCAGGGAATGTCAGTGCTGTCAGAGGAGGGTGGCGGAGAAAGAGGGTGGCGGAGCTAGGAGATGGTGGTGGAGGATGGAGAGTTTACCGGTAGCCGGAGCCGGAGGATTTTCCGGCCGGTGCCGGAAAACGGGCCATTCTACAGCCTAGGTAGACTACTCGAGTTCTCTACCTTGATCTGTGGAACACCTGACACATAGCCAACAGAAGCTTTATGGAAGCTTGGCTATATATTTATCTGTTTGGTCCCCAAGCTTGCATCTCAATCCCCTTCAGTTTTTACACCATCAAGTTGAGAGAGCAGAGCTTGGAAGTGCCTTCCAGATTATCTGTGTTCTTTTATTTCTGCTTGCATGAGGTTGTTTTGTCCCCACTGTGCACAGATTTGACCCGTTGGGTGGAGAGTACCTATGCCACTCGTGCTGGTGACTCTGCTACTAGAGATTATAGTTGACTAGATCTCTTTTTGCTTCTGCTCCTTTCTCTGTGATTTCTCCCGCCCCTTTTTTCTCCATGCGCTTTTGAACCTGCCTAAGCACGTGAAGTTCTGCTCTCTATTGTGGACAGCGACGTTTTGCTGGCAGGTCGCTAGTTCAAGTCCAGGGGATAGCAAAGCTAGGAGCACTTCTCAAGCAGAACAAACATGTACAGCGATTGCATCTTTTGACAATAAAGATTCTGAACTTGATTTCTTAGGTCCATTCGGAGTTGGAAGATACTCATTCGATGAAAAGTTTTATTGAAATTTATTTCAACTTAACCTGTTGTGTAAATTAACAAACATCCTGCAAAGAGTGGAGCTGCTTAAAGACTTCAGTGTTAATTTTATTCTTTTCAAGCCAACGCCAGAAAACAAAAGAAGGAACTGCCGGAAGCGTTGCAGAAAGTTTGCAATCAGAGTGTGAGCAGCATCAATGGCTGGAGGTATTTTTCATTTGGGCATTTAAGTTTTTCATTCTATGTTAATTCCGCATTAAGTTCAGATTCAGCATTGTAGAATTGTTAAATTTCTAACAATATATTCACAAGATATCTGCATTTCTTGTATGATGTGTTTCTCCAATGTTGGAAAATTCGGCCTAGGGAGCTACTAGGTGAGGTCGTAGTGTAGAAGTTTGAGTCGGGATTTCCAAAAACTCAGCAGTGGAGATTGTCGTACTGTGCTTTTAGACTGGGCATGACGATGAAATACGCCAAGTTCAAATATTGATGGGCATTGAGCCCTAGTCAATGTTAAAAGTAAGCCGTATTTTGTCATTGCCATGTCAATATAGACCCATCGGCGGGGTTGGAGACTACCCGCAAATTTAAAGAACATTGTTTACTTGTTAAAAAAGAAACGAAAGAGGAAGTTGTTTTTGTGAAACTCCATTGTAATCCTTTTTCAAAAGTTGAATTATTTATTTTATATTCTCTCTTTTTTAATTAAAAAATATTTTATGGAAAATAGTATTTGTCATTGTTCAGAGATAGTAAATAGGGTAATAGTCTTTCCAATTTTGAGAGAGATAAGAGAGGTCTCACTTCTAATTTATGACTATTTGATTTTTAGATATTATAAGAAGTTTTATTTGAATTTTCAAATAAATTTTATTAACATTAAATGAAAAACATTAACTCATATAAAATACTCTATTTTTAAAGATGTAATATTTACAAAATAAATCATTTTCAAATAAGATTTATTAAATACCAAAAAAATCAAATTTCTTAAAATGTATTTAAAAAAAATTAATTTTGTTTCTAAATGCTTGAGTACTTGATAGATTTAAATTTAAGATTATTTACATTGATTATTGATTTGTTTTTATGTACATGCAATTTTTTTGTTTTTTTTTAATATGTTATCATTCATATATATATATATATATCATGTTACATGACAATATCAATTAGAATAGAGTTTAATCTTTTTTATTAGTTTTATACTAATAGAAAACTATCATTCTTCTATTTTCATTAATAATTTATGAGCAAAAATAAATTTCATCACTTTTCTATCACATATTAAGTATACAATTTCATTTTTTACTTTTAAAATCAATATATTAAAATTTAATTGAAATATGTAAAATTAATAATCTTTATAATTTTTAAGTTGTAATTCAAATAAATAAATTTAAATTTACATCAAAGCAATTTGTACTTTTTACTTAAAGTAAAATTATTATTTTTTTAAAAGCATTCTTTTGTTGATATATATTAAAATTTGAAAAGAGGTTGGTTGTTTGGTCAAATAAATGGCTTTCTCTGTAATGATTAAGGTTGTGCTTCAGAGCATAGCAATCTATTGGATGTAGATCATCAGTTTACCTGCAACATTATTAGAAGATTAAAGTCTATCATGGCTAGTTTGCATTGGGCAGGTGTTATGGATAAGAAGATTCATCTTGTAAATTTTGAGGCAATTTCCATACATGTGCCATTGAGCAGTTGGGGCATTTTTTATTTGGCCACTTTCAATAAGGCATTGTTGATAAAGAAGCTGTGGAGAGCGCACCTTTCTTTGTTATCATGGATTAGAGCGAGTGCACATATTAAAAAAGAGGCATCATTGACTTGGAGGAGCATGATGAAAACCGTCCCCTGTTTCATGAATAATTTGAGGTGGATTATGGGTAATGCACGCTTGTCAAGATTGGATTGGCAACTATCAATGGTATGCTCATATATCTAACGATGCCTCCTACCCTATTAAATCTCCTACACAACATGGGATTATTCCATTTCAAGGTGTTTATGTGGATAGGGGTCTAGAGGTTTTGAGCAGCTCTTGGAAAGAGGTAGGGGATATTGGCCTCTCTTGTTCACTTGCGGGCGAGTGGGAGGAATACGCTCTCTAACTGAAGATGGCGTGGATTACCATTTTTGAGGAGGATGGTCAACTCATGTGGAATGGTCCCATGGCTAATGGGAAACTTATAGTAAAAGGAATTTACGCCTACTTAACATAGGAACGGTCATTAGATCCAGATTTGGGGTGGTTTCATGCAACATGTAAGTAGGATATTGCACTGAAATTGACTTGCTTTTGTTGGCTAGTGGTCCACAACAAAATCCTCAGATGGACAAATCTACTTAAGAGAGGATTTTCAAGACCAGGTAGATGTGTTTTATGCATGGTTCAATAAGATGACACTTGCCATCTCTTTCTTCAGTGCTCCTTTGTTGTTGTTGTTTGGAAGGAGGTTCTTGTATCTCTCAAATTATCAATTGTGTGGGAGCAGTCCTCGGTGGGCACCTTCCTTACAAACTGGTTGGTGGAACTCAAGGAATACAAATCCCTACCATTCTATATTATATGGGGCATCTGGAGGGTGCAAAATGCTTTGATTTTTTACCACAGGGAGTCGGGAGTGAGAGATACTAACATTAAGATCACATCCTACATTCTAGAAAAAGGCCCTGTGACCTATAACTATCCTAAAAGATTCATTAGTATAAGGATTAAAGAGTTTTTTTTATATTCATTTAACTTTCTTATATGTCTATAATCTAATTTTAATTGAAAGAAAAACTCTTTAATCCCAATTTCAAAATTATAATTTAATCTTCAAAATTTCAAAGCATCTACATAACATAAACTAACAAGACCAACCTCCCCTTCAACTTAGAATCTACATAACTTGAACTAACAAGACCAACCTTCCCTATGACTTAGAATGGATAATATAAAATATAAAATATTCATGTGAGTCATATTAATTGTAAATACAAAAACTATATATATACACAAATTGTATTTAAGTAAAATATATTATTTATTCTATATAATTAAATTATTAATTGAGAATATTAACTTTGTTTTTAAGGTTTAAAAATATATATATTTTTAAAAAGTATTAGTAAAATTTATATATAAATAAAAAATTAAAGTGAAACATGCCATGTTCTATGTCACTTTTATATAAAAATCCATATTAATTTACACATGTAACAATCACAACAATTGCACCTAAACATGGAAGTAGGGGCATAAGCATTTGAGAAAATGGCACATGTCACACCACTTTGTAGGTTGTGAATTCAATTCCATCCTAATTAAATGATGAAGATGAATGGGACTACTTTAAATATTTCCATGCTATTACTTAGAAGTTGAAGTGGAATTCCAATAGATCTTTGAGAAAGTAGGAAAGGTAAATTAGTTTGCTAATCTTCCTGTGTTATCTATGTTTTCCTATTGTTCTACGGGGTTGGGCCTCGATTTCACCCAAAACAGTCAATTAGGGTTTTCACAAAATTGGAAGAGTTGGAAAAGGGATATATGTAATCTTGGAAAAGCATGGGATAGGCTTGTATATCCTTCTTCCCAATTCACTATTTGCTTACCTAAGATGCATTTAATCTCTCTCTAAATCCCAAGATTGAAGAAGAGAAACTCTTCTTTGAGGGTGGGCTTGAAGAACCCACTTCAATTACCTCACATCTGTTTAGGGCCCTCAACATTCATAGGAAAAGGAATTTCTCCATGGACAAGAATGAAAACTAGCAAAACGAAGCCTATTTTTGTTAGAAATGGCACCACAAGAAGAGTCAAGCCTCGAGCCCATACAAGTTTAGTTTTCCTTCTACTTTCCTATATCATTTAATTTGTAATGGTACCCAAGAGAAAATGCCCAATTGAGAGGTGTTGTAGCGGCTACAACTACCCTCCAAAATTTTTCCTTAGCCTTGTTTTGGAGCCTCCCAACTAACCATCTTTAGCAGCATGCCTTGCATTGTCAAGTGCATAGGCTTCCATTGAGTTTCAGTGGTCTACAAGCCCATGCATGTCAACTTGTTTGTCTCCCACCCACAGGCCAACATTTCAGACTTAGTCATTTTTCTGGCTGAGATGCTCCCTTGAAAATTGTGTAATTCTGGAGGGGAACCAGCCTTCCCTCTAGAAATTATGAAATCCTGCTAGGCTCCAAAAATGTGCAGTTCAGCCAGGCAACCTTCCCCTTGAAAATTGCGCAGTGCAGCCCGACACCGGGCTTCAGCTTAGGAATTGCACAGTTTTGATTGACAGCCATGGCTTTAGTCCAGAAAATGCGCAGTGCATGAGGGACAACCAATCCTGCTCAACCCAGAAACTAAGCAAATTTCATCCCCACGCTTGTAGACTGCAGCATGTGCTTTCAGGTTGATCGGTTCCCTCTAGGACTGAGCAATCCTGATTTGCATGCATAGGTTGCTTCTCCCGAAAAATAAAAAGCGAGGAGCATCCCTAGATTTAGGGATCTATTTTTAGCAATTGGAGGATACATGCAAAGATCGTTTTAGAAACCTCCCACCAAGTGTCGCTTTTTCCTAGACTTGTGGCATGCTTGTCATAATCTCAATCTTATCAAACCTCATTCATTCGATGTTGCATAGCTCATTCCTCACATCGATCTTGTAGCTCAAACATCCCACATCACATCTAGGAGTCTTCGGCACATTCGACTCAGCTTTTCCGGGTAAGTCCGCTTTTCATGTATTTTGTTGCTTTTATGGTGCTTTTTGTATTTCAGCGTGTGTTAGTGTTGTCTACTTAGTTTCAAGGAATGCTTGATGTCGTTTTGATGTATGTTAGATTGTAGAAGCATTATTTCAGTTTTCCTTTGCATCTCACTGCTATGGCATGCATGACATTGTTTTTGCACTAACGGTCGTCGTTGCGGCAACTCACTTCACACGCATGCTCACTTTCCTGTTTTCTGAATCTTACACTCACTGTTTACATGCATGATCATTCACTCTTGCTTACACTCAATCTCGCCATGCATTCAAACCTTCTCATGTTTTCAGTCGCCCGTCAGCGGGTCTAGGCTACTTTGGCCCGGGCCTTGCCTTGCCCAATCAGCGATGCGCATCCCTGAGAATAAAGGCTCTGCCTTCCTCCCAGAAAATGTGCAAAACTGGTGAGCACTGAGCCCCAGGCTTGCTCTGCGCAATTTTGAGAGGCAGTGCCCAGCTGGCCCTAGAAACTACGCAATGTAGTTTGCTAGGTTTGTATGTCCTTGCTGATTGAAACTGCACATTGTGTAGTCTCAGCCCTCAGTAAGCCAGGTTGGAATGTGCATTGCACAGTTCCAATAATCAGTCAGCCTCCTAACGGCCCGAACTATGCCTTGCGCAGTTTTGGCAATTAGTATCTTAGTTTCCCAGTGGAAATTGTGCAATCTTCACAGTCAATCACACATGTATGTTGCATGTTAGTCATCAAAGTTTGTTTTGGTTTTCAACTGACAGATTTCTTTCCATGAGTGTTGCTATGTCTCCAAGTATCACAAGTTTTCTTTTTGCCTCTCAGCAGTATAGGTACAATGGCCTCCAAGAGAGCAGGGTCAAAGGACACCGTTGAGAGTGCACTTGGAGATGCAGTTGAGCAAGTGTCTATATGAAGACACCAAATTGTTCATAGACAAGGATATCAAGATGAAATGGCAGTAGCATCGTAGAGAGCAACACCATCAGCAGCAGTAGAGGGTAGCAGACCTGTGCGCAACAAAGGCAAGAAGAAGGTTGTTGACAACGCAGAGGCAAAGCAAAACTGCAAATTCAAAGCAGATCCACTCGTGATGAAAGCATCTTTGGAGATTGAGGCTATGAGGCGACATCGCAGCAGGGGGATCGCGCAAAGGCAAAGAGAGAAACATAGGATGGAGGAAACAAAGAAGGAGTTGCAGGAGTTGAAGCGACAACTCAAGGAAGAATAGGAGTTGTGCAGAGGAGAAAATGAAGTGCAGCAAGAACAGGTACATTACGAGGCACAACATGTATATATTAATGAAATTGTGCCCATACAGGTTATAGACCATCCCAATAGCTAGCGCATGACAGACATGGTGAGAAGTGTTGTCGATCACATGCACGGGTGTTCAAGAGCATTGATGTCATTGTGCGCACGCATGAGATCCCATCCATTAGCACACTCACCAAAGTGAAGACAAAGAACCAAGCCTGATTGGAGCTGAACATGTACTTCGATGAGTTGATGTGCATATCCACTAGCACAGACTTGGAGATCAGCACAGACATCATGCATCGGTATGTTGCTGGTCCGATTGCACTCAAGACGATGATGTGCATGTTATCATACGAGTTGGACAAAGGAGCCAAATCAGTGTACCCAGATGCAATGGAGGCAAGAGTTCACTTCCAGAAGGATGTCACCACAGAGTACACGAACACCATCACGGACTGTTACACAGTATTTAGTCACACCTCCTGCACTTCCCTGTGACATACCCCGAAGTGCCTGAAACATGACCATTATGCAATGTACTCATTCATGTATACAACTCAAATCCCTCCTAAAGACTTTGATTAGAAAATGCCTTGAGCTTTCGCTAAAGAAATAGCTCTTAAAACCCTTAAATGAGAATCATCGCTCTTATAAGGCTTAAAACAACGATGGTTGCCTATTGCACTACACTTGACCAGCGATGTCATCGCTCTGTTCCCCTACATACCTGCGATGATCACAAAGGGGTAATTTTCCCAAAGAGGGTGAGAAGCTTCGTGATCTAGAAGCTTCCAGAGTGACGAGTTGGAGGTTGTTTGGCATAGATGAGGTCGAATCCTCCCAACTTGGCCTCTTGGTCTTTATCCCTATGAGCTACCTCGTTGAGATGAGGGCCTAATCCTATCTTTGGAGAGGTCATAACTCCCTTTCCCGGACTATAAATTCATCCTCTCCCATTCCCAAATGGTTGGTCTATGCCTATTTGCACCCTTATGCTAAGATTGTGCCTAGAGGCTATTCATTTGACTAAGAGAAGGAGTGCTTGGAGAGTTCTTGACTTGGACTTGGATTACCACTCAAGGAGAGTCTATCAACATCAAGGCTTTGGTTGTAAGCTTCCATTTATTTTCTAATAATACACAACTACTGGTTCATCTTTCCAAAATGTATATGTTCATGTATCATTTAGCTCGACATTCCTTGATCAGTTAAGTAGGTTGTTATTGGATTTGCTATTTGTTTTCGCATGCCTTGTTGTGTCTTGATCACTTGTGTAGGTGCATAAACATTGAGAGAAGCACAAACAAGCTCGTGATACAAGCGGTTCAGGGTCCTCAACAAAGGAAATCAGAATAACATCAGAATGAGGTAGGTCATCTCTTTCATTCTTCTTTTCAATTGTAACCTAGGAATATGTCTAGTTGATCGTCACTTCAGTTGCTATACCCACTCATTGGGCTAGAGGGATCGTCTCTGTCCGCAAAGAGGATTAACCTTTTCAACAAAATGACAACTCCACTGGGAGCCTATGATCCTTTTCTTTCAATTCTTCACCTTGTCTTTTGACAAGTTTGATCAACCACACATTCCTAGACTTCATTGTTTGTCTGTAGTCAGTCTCACTTTTTGATAGATGCTTGAAGGTTGTTGATTTAAGCTGTTCTTGAATATTTTGTGTTTTTTCTTCTTCTTTTTCTCGCCCATCACGTTTTTGGCCCTCACAGTCGCGATGATATCGCGGATGTGTTGATTACAGTAGCGATGATCACTGCTTTTCTCTTAATAGGTGCGATGATAGCAAAAGTTAAAGAAATTTAGGGTTTGTCTTCTGATTTTCAATTCTTTTTGCCTTCTCCCAGTGATTTACTAGTGTGATTTTAGTTGACTCTTTTCTTGTTTGGTTAAAATCGCCTCTTAACTTGGTTTAAGTGTGTTTGAAGTTTGATTAGCCTTTTATGGTTTATAGGTCTTCTAAGTCATCCTTCATCCACTCGTTGGTCTTCTCATCAGAGATCAATTACCCATGTTCAAGAGTCTTTTGTGTGTTTGGGCGTCCTTTGAAAATCACTTTTGGTTCTTGTGTCTTAAGTTGTTTTCATTAGTGTCAAATTGAGTAGATATTGTGAAAGTCGCTTAAGTTCCATTTGACAAACAATAGATTACAAATTGATTGTCTCATTTGAATCAAAAGGAAGTGTTTTCTTTGAGTTTGTGTTTCGAAAAGCGAAAGTGAAAGTGTTTATCTTTTCAATAGTTTTTGAAGCATTTTTTGTTGCATTCAAATCATTAATGTGAAAGAGATTTTCATGTTTGTTGGCTTGCTTGCATTCTCTTTTACTTTTTTGCACTAGATTACATTGATTGCACTAAAGTGAAAAAGAAAAATCATCATTATATCTTAAGGTAGTTCGCTTTAAGGTTTTTGTTTTTGGAATTGCATTTGCTTATGATATGAAAGATTAGATTTCATGTTTTTCATTTAGCATTTGAAAATTGTCATTGATGCACTTTTGCTTGTTTGATGCATGATTCGAGTGTTTTTCTTCCTTACATAGGTAGCTTTCATCGAATGAAAGGATTTCAATTTCATCATCTAGTTGCATTTTAGGAACAAGTAACATCGTTAAGACCTTGAAATTGAAACATAATTCCAAGATCAACTTTAAAATCTATCAATTAATCTAAGGAGCATTTGAAACATTAACATTCATACTTAGTGGTCTAGGCTAGAGATGTGTTCCAGTGTCTATAAAATGTAGTTGTTGTCGTTCATTCTTGCATTATACAGTGTTAGCACGTACTTGTGCTCCCCATACCCTCGAGTGTATAAAGGGAGACTCTCATAGGTTTCAAACCTTTATCCGTAGGAAGCCGAGTCTGCCGCCCTGTAAGCGTGATACACTAAAAACAACATTCGAGGGAGATTGCCTGCACATATGTCAAGTCCTTGGTAAATTTATTTGCTAAGGTGTATATTGCAGTTCACAGTTACTTGGTAATCCCTTTTCCCTAGAGTATCCTGAGTAGTCATTTCGATCTTTTCTGATTCCTTAAATTTGAAAAGATCATCGAGCACTTGTCCTTTCAAGCTTGCTAAACCAACAGAAGCGGCTAGAGTCACCTTTTCGTCCTTTTCTCGACCTTAAAACATGAGAAGGAAAAGTTTTTATTTCAAATTCTAAAATTAATTGACCGCGGAACAACATCCTTCTTGTGGAAATACTCAGTAGATTTTAGGTTGATAACAATGACAACATTTCCTAGGTCTACAAGTCAAGGAAACCCCTCTGATGGGAATCCTAGTCATTTTCCTTCTTTTGGAAATACTGGTTCTCCCTATATGGCGATGTTGTCCCTTCCTGGATTGACCATTGGTCTATCAGTTTATTTATTTGCAACCTCAGTTGTTCCAAGTGTCCAAACTACTTTTCAACTAAGTTCTCCTCCACCTGAACAACATGAACCCCATGTTGATCCTAAAGTTGACCCTTTGGCTTCTTCGCCTATTTCTTCACCTCATTCTTTCTCTTATAGTAACCAGGAAGCTAAGAAGAGGATGAAGAAGAAGAAGCAAAATAAGCAAGTGGGCAACCAAACAACTATTGTTCTCAATGCAACTTATGAAGAAAAATCTTCCAACCAGCCCGAGAAAGTAAAATTCCCTTGCATGTTGTGTAAG
This sequence comes from Pinus tabuliformis, assembly GCA_031772625.1. Taxonomy (NCBI): domain Eukaryota; kingdom Viridiplantae; phylum Streptophyta; class Pinopsida; order Pinales; family Pinaceae; genus Pinus; species Pinus tabuliformis. Next base: position 441,382,031 of record CM062816.1, read on the forward strand.
GATGACTAGCTTCTTCGAATTGTCCTGGTATTCCCAAGGTCTTAGAAGTATGGTCTACAGGTTCACATCGACCTTTGTCATCAGCCTCTGGCGATCATGCTGGTGATAAACCTTCAACTAGTAAAGCTCATGGGAAAAAGGGAATAGTCAAATTTTCTTGTAAGATTTGCGAAGGTAATCATCCCATTCACCTTTTTCCTCTTATGGATGAATCTTCCAAAGAGTTGGAAAACCTTACAACTTCTCAACCTCGTCTTTTGACTAGGTATCGAAAGCTTTCCCCTGATCCTTCACTAGTTGATCGGTGATTGATCAAAAGTCATCTTTGGTCAACCTCGCTCTCTTTGAAGCCTTCCCCTGATCCTTCACTAGTTGATCCGGTGATTGATCAAAATTCATCTTTGGTCAACCTCACTCTCTCTAAAAGCGAGTCTCGTGAGTCCGTTCTCGACCAACCATTGGTCGAGAAAATGGTAGACTTGACTCCACCTTCAGTTAACTGTACCTTTTAGGTAGAGAGTGAACCCCATACCGCTCAGGTTCTTCTGGTTTCTTCAGTTTCGAATGAACTAGAGGGAAATCCTCCCGTTCCTGAGGTGCATGAGAGTATTTCTCTTGTTCCCATAGAGCAAGAGGGCAGCTCTCACGTTCCTACGACACCCCCTCCGAGTAGTTTGGTCACTTCTTTTGATTGGAGTTGACTGGCAGGATATCACCTTTTGTCTTATGTGCCTTGTCATATTACTGTACAGACTTACCATATGGTTGTACCTAGCACAGTCATAGATGAGGGCGCATCTGTTAGCATTATGTCCTCAACTGCTTGGCAAGCTTTAGGTTCTCCTCAGCTTGTCCCCGTCACCCAGAATCTGTTAGCTTTTAATAGAGGAACCAGTCAACCGTTAGGGATCCTTCCTAAGTTACCTATTACTTTGGGAGGAAAGATTGTCTATATAGACGTGATGGTTATCTAAGGCCCGTTGGATTTTAATCTACTCCTTGGCCGTGACTATGTTTATGTCATGGGAGCTCTTGTTTCTTCTCTCTTTCAAGTGATGTGTTTCCCACATGAAGGAAGCATTATGATCATTGATCATATTACATTCATTGGTCCTAAATTAGCTCCCACTCAACCATCATCCCTAAATGGTTCTTATGTACAAGCGGTATCACCCCCACCACAGGTTAATTACGTGGCCACCTATTCCATGCCCACATCTACTAATGATCTAGTAGGTGATGTAGTACATCATGTACTGGGGGCATTGGAGCCCGATTTTTCATTTGGATCCTTGGACATGTATCCCTTCCAGAGTGTTGTTCTCCCATCTAATGAGAAACTCTCAAAAGCCATGGCCTCTTTTGGTCTATGATGAAGGGATATGGAGCAAAGTTACTTGTCCTGTGTCAAGATCCTTAAATAATGAAACAAGGGATATGGAGCAGAATTCCCTGTCTTGTGTCAAGCTCCTTAAAAAATGAAACAAGGGATATGGAGCAGAGTTCCTTGTCTTGTGTCAATCTTGTTAAAAAATGAAACGAGGACCATGAGGATAGTTCTTTTACTATGTCAGCCTCGTTAAAAAATGAAATATGTATCCATGAGGAAAATTCCTTTACTTGTGTCAACCTCGTTAAAAAATGAAACAAGTTGTCATGAGCATGGTTCTTTTCTTGTGTCAAGCTCGTTAAAAAATGAAACAAATCCCCTTACAATTCGAGTCTTTGATTAGATCTCATAAAATTCCATTCGATTCTTTCACTTGATCTCATAAGTGAACCTTCATTCCATCCACCTGTTAGTAGCCAATGGTCTACTTAGGTGAACGAAATGAAGCTTGGGGGGCATGTACCTCAAATTGATTCATTATGCCTAGGGCATGCAAACTTATTCCAAGCATAGTTTGTTTCTGTTTCAATCTTGTGTAAAAATGAAACCAAATCCAAGCAGAGTTTTTTCTCATGTTTCAAGCATGTGTAAAAATGAAACCATTCCCACTTTACATCTCGTGATTGCCATTTTTATCAAGCAATTTTTTTCTTCAGATGAGCCTTGGTTCTTTCATTCCATCATCACCATCTCTTTAGCCAATCATATGCTTTCACTTGGTTGTTTTACCCTTGCCTGAGGAACATCTACGATGAGTGGTCTTATTAACCAGCCTCTTGACCATTACATGTTTTGAGCAATTCCATCATTACTTGAACCAATTTCTATCCTTTTATACCACTCGTTACTCCAGGAGGAGTCCCCTTTCAGCTCTTTTCTGACTCTCGAAAACTGAAAAGATTGCCGAGTACTTGTTTTTTTGAACTCGTTAAAGTAAATGAATTGACGTCACCTCAGTATACATTTACCCTTTTTTCGGGATGAGAATGACTATTTACGAAAAATGTACACCTTGATCAACATGGACAAGAGGTTCTCTCGGATATTGTTTTCTACCTTTTCGGATTCAAGGGACAAATTACGAAAAGGGACATGATGGAGTTTTCTTTTTCGTTTCTTTTTCAAACTCTTTAAATATGAAAAATATACTGAGTTATTCTTACGTCGAACTCGTTAAAATTTTACGACGAAAGACTCATCACCATGATGAGACCGAGCTTCTCCTTCCTAGGGATCGTAAAACTTACTAGGATGGGTTCATTTGAAGAATGAACTTACATGACAAGCATATGTTATTCCCTTCAAGCTTGTGATAAAAATAATTGGAGTGCTCGCTAGAAATAGTGAGGAAAAATGAAGATGAAACATGCTTTGTATAGGCAACATGTCGCTCTTGAACATGACACTCTTATGCTCTTGTGTTGGGTTTGGGATATCCTCACTCAGTCACTTGTCTTCCTGGGTTTGGGTGATCCATTTTCCCTCTCATTTGACTATTCCATTTTGTCATCATGACCTTTAGTCCTATGTTGAGTTAGATGCTGCCACACTCCGGAGTCATGTCGCCAGTGTTCAAGAGAAGTCCAATTTGCAGTTATTTACATATACACTATTTGAGTCATTGTTACAATCTTAAAAATTATTCCACTTTATTCCTTGTTTCGTGTCAATTATGGGTGATTCATCATTGCCCTCCTATGATGAGTCACTTCCTGTCGACTTTAGCTCATTATCTAGGAAGATGACTTAGAAACTCCCTTTCAGTACCTTAGAGCTTGCATGCCCTAATGACAAGTTCTTCGCATCCGACGACAGGTCTTCATTATTAGCCTTCGATTGGATGATTCCACGAGTGTTGGACTTCAGCTTCATCATCACATTCACATATTGTATTGTTGTACCTTGAGAGCCTCTTCCATTATTGGTGGTTTCTCTAATACTTGTTAACATTCCACATCATTGGCCAGTAATCAGGTGGTTTTCTAGCATGTTTGACTTCAACACATTCATTCGCATGTTATAATTTTTACTTTGATCGGGTCGGGATGGAGCACAAGGCCCTAAGTCTTGACTAATATGATTCAAGTTGCATGGAGTTATATGTTTTTCATGATTGTATACATGTTTCTACTAAACAAATGGTTGTGACCATACCTTAGGACTTTATATTCATGATGATCCTCGTTATCTAGATGGTTGCGCCCATACCATGGATCTTTTCATATAGTCTTCATCATCCGGATGGCTGCACCCATGTCGTAGATTCATGTCTTGATCTCAGATATGTATATGTATATGCGTCCTTGATTTGCAGGTCTCTTGACAGTGTGTGTCCTCGTCCTTGCAAAAGCTCGTAAAGCATCTCAAACATCACTCCTCATTCTGCCTTCATGCTTTAGGGGGCATCTATCACACAGTATTTAGTCACACCCCCTGCACTTCCTTGTGACATACCCCGAAATGCTCGAAACATGACCATTATGCAGTGTACTCATTCATGTATACAACTCAGATCCCTCCTAAAGAATTTGATTGGAAAATGCCTTGAGCTTTCCCTGAAGAAATAGCTCTTAAAACCCTTAAATGAGAATCATCGCTCTTATAAGGCTTAAACCAATGATGGTCGCCTGTTGCACTATACTTGACCGGTGATGGCATCACTCTGTTCCCCTGCATACCCGCGATGATCCCAAAGAGGATGAGAAGCTTTGTGATCTAGAAGCTTCTAGAGCGACGAGCTGGAGGTTGTTTGGCATAGATGAGGTCGAATCCTCCCAACTTGGTCTCTTGGTCTTATCCCTATGAGCTACCTCCTTGAGATGAGGGCCCAATCCTATCTTTAGAGAGGTCTTAACTCGCTTTTCTAGCCTATAAATCCATCCTCTCCCATTCCCAAATGGTTGGTCTATGCCTGTTTGCACCCTTATGCTAAGATTGTGCATAAAGGATATTCATTTGACTTGGACAAGGAGTGCTTGGAGAGTTCTTGGCTTGGACTTGGATTACCACTCAAGGAGAGCCTATCAACATCAAGGCTTTGGTTGTAAGCTTCCCTTTATTTTCTAATAATACACAACTGTTGGTTCATCTTCCCAAAATGTATATGTTCATGTATCATTTAGCTTGACATTCCTTGATCAGTTAAGTAGGTTTTTATTGGATTTTCTATTTATTTTGGCATGCCTTTTTGTGTCTTGATCACTTGTGTAGGTGCATAAACACTAAGAGAAGCAGGAACAAGCCCGTGATACAAGCGGTTCAGGGTCCTCAACAAAGGAAATCAGAATAACATTAGAACGAGGTAGGTCATCTCCTTCATTCTTCTTTTCAATTGCAACCTAGTAAGATGTCTAGTTGATTGTCACTTCAGTTGCTAGACCCACTCATTGGGCTAGAGGGATCGTCTCTGACGCAGAGAGGATTAACCTTGTCAACACGTACTACCAAGCTTGGCATCGGTTTGCCACCATCGATCATCGCAAGGATGTCGAAGAGTTGGTCTTCCCATAGTTGCCTAAGTCTTACTAATGTCTTGCATGGCTTACTCAAGCCTATTTTGTCTCACATGGGTACATGTGCAGATTGTAATGTAACATGTAAAAGTGAAAGACCAAGTGTCAATAGTCGAATGTAACAATCATGTAGTAGTTGAAAAGTCATGAGGGTAGGTGAAGAGTCACAAAGGGGAATGTCAAGGGTCACCCCACCCTTTGCTATTTATAGAACCTCATAACTCATTGTACAGGCTTTTGGGAGCCAAGCTTCGTATAGGTGTATCTTAGAGAAAGCTTGGAGTGTATTGTAATGAGCTTTGGCTTCTCCACAGCAGAACTAGTATATCTCTTTGGAGGAGAAGGCGATAGTGATTGTAACATTTCGTTGTTGAGACTAGTGGTTGGTCATGGTTGTATTGTATGATTGGATCTTTCACTCTTAATATAACAAAGCCAACATGTTTCATGCATATGTTGTTATTGTATTTCAGCTATCTTGGTTACTCTAATGATATATGTAGTTGTTTGCTTACACATGTATGTATGGACTCTTTCTATATATGTATGTATGAATCTTACTGAGATGTGTTGTTGGTTTAACCATCACTTTGGATCATTGGTTTCCCTGCCTTCCAACTTGTGATGTATCTTTGCTCGTGTGTTCCCTTTCAAGCTGTGTGTTTCCATAGGTTTCTAAGGGGCGCACTCATTCCCCTTTCCGTGTGTTAGAACCCTTCATGCACCTTCCTTGGCTTGCTGTGTTGGTCACACCCTTGCTACCAACAAGGACATCCTACTTACCTCTGCGCGCAACCGCGATCAAGGCAATACTGTATGACCCACTGTTGGGACTCCTACACCAAACGATTTGAGGTCTAGTTGGGACTTCTTACCAGGGAGATCCCTTGACATGTTGGCGGGTCTAGCACCATCAACATTTTGGCGCTAGAAGGAGGGCCATATGACAAGTTGAGTCCTCACAATTTGTTTTGAATCTCTGCATATCTATCATGACTAACTTCAGATTTTCTCTTCCGAAGTGTATGTATTATGGAAACGACTTTCAAATCTTAGAAGAGCTATGGAATAACTTGTCGCATAAAACATACAATGGTGGGGGCTATGTAGCCTTGATTAGGGTCATGCGAAAGACATGAAATCTTTGAAGATAACATGACTTGCGTACTGCTCGCATACATGCTTCGAGGGCTCCCAATGCATTGGTGTGCCACTATGCCCAAAAAATCTATTCATTCTCTTTCTCATCAGGTCGTAGCAATAGATCGTGCTTTCAATCACTTTGACTGTAAAGCACTCGAAAAAGAAATTCTGAAATTACGAAAATCACGTGATGAATCTCTTGAACATCTTTACATGCGCTTTCGTAATCTTGAATACCAATTTCCCAAAGATGAAATTGATTGGGAATTCCTCGATGGAAGATTTGAGTATCTTCTTTACATACCTGAAAATCCGTAATTCTTGAAATCATTCGAACCCTGCTCAACACACTTTGGTGATGAAGTTGTGCAATCACAGGCAGGCATAGTTGCTGTCACAAGTGATTGTCTGCCTTCACCTTATCGAATAGCTTCACCACCATAGAGTGATGTGGGAGAACATGCACACACATATGTTGAACTGTCATATCCTCCCACCCCACTTGCTTTTGATATCTACGCAGATTTGGCTTGCAAGCCTACTGGTTGTCACATGGATTCATTCCCTCACCCTCCATCCTCGCATTCCATTGATCCTCATGATTGTACTATCTTGTGTTCTTTTGTTCTGGACTCCACATTTCTTGTGAACGCAAATCAAGTTGTTGATGGAGTTGGTGTTGTGAATCCCACCTGCGCTATCATTCATGATGAGTGTGTGTGTGAATCTAAAGAAGAAGCAGCGGTGAAGGATGACTCCCTTCCATCTGCGCCTCATCCGCTCTATCCTTACATTCCTTGTGATTCTGCCACTGTTGATTTCCCCTGTGAAAACTCATTTCTAACTTTTTCTACTTCTGATCGTTCAAAGGACACATCAGATGTCAGTCTGTCATTACATTGCGGAGAGGGTACATCTTCCTCTAAAAATATGTCCAATTCGTCATCTGTTATTTCTGAAAACACAGAGGGTGAACATCCTTGTTTCTCATTTACCCCTCTGCACAATTCATCAAATTATGAGGATGCCGACGAACATCCCATATTTTCTGATCGTCGATGTCGTGATCTTTGTACTTCTTCATTCAATCATGATGTTGATTCACTCGTTGTTAATATGTCTAGGCCACTAGTCTCCAATGATCTACCTGTCGACAAAGTCGAAACCCTGCAAGTTGTCGAGGCACTTTAGCTTGAGTTGATGGTTATGTCAGGCCCTCACTGTCCTGAGGTTGGTTTCACTTCCGATCAAGAAATTGTTGAAACACGCAAGGCTCTTCATCACTCTCTGATTCGCATTGAAGATCAACCAAACACCCAGATTTCACTTCCTCCACTCGAATCACATGATCCCATCACTCTTGCATTGGATGAATCTTACACAACAAGCACACTTGCGCGACATAAGTGGTCTACCTTTCTCACGTTTGCTTGTATGTGACAGTCAAGGGAATGTGTATGCTTAACATCTGCACGCAGTGTAGCACAACACCAGGGCAAGTGCACAAAGTGCATGTTGTGCGCTTTCACCCATTTCTTTTCTGTGGACGCATTTGAACTCGGAGTGTGTTTGCCTTCATCGTTATATCTCATGTTTTCTGGTTTGCATGACTGTGCTATTCGTGAACCATGCCTTCACCAACATGGGTCGACCAATGCGTCGATGGTTGCATTGGAATTATCACTTCACGTGAGCAGACCCATGCATTGTTAGCTTAGGAGTAGGAGTAGTGTTTTCTTCTTGTTGTTTTGCTTGCATGCATGTTTGCTTTCTTGTTTGTTTGCTTGTTTGATCACTTTCTTGTTTGCTTACTCCCTTTGCTTTCACATTTGCTTCTGTTCTTCGCTCTTTTGTTGTTTGTTGCTTGTTTACATTCATAGGTTAGTTTCACATGAACTGATGACTCTTGAAGCAAGTAGGGTAAAGTACAAGAGGACTTGTGCAGTTATCAATACTTGGTTATCTGTCATCCTGTCTTTGTATGAAGAACTTGCAGTTTTCAGTCCATGATACACCAATGGAAAATACGTTATGTTCGAAGTGAACCTTGATGAAAAGACAACGCTTGCACGCTAACTAGTATCACCTACTCTGGTTGTTTTTTTTTGGGTTAACCCTTGTCAGCTCAATCAAGTAGAGTAAGGTGAGAGGGAAACCTTAACAAGTATGTCAGAGGTATATACGAAAAAATTCTCTGAAGGAACAACCTCTTCTACTCTCAATAAGTCGGGGTCCCTCTTCTGCCTTCGAAATGAATAAGTGTTATGCACAGTTTTTGAAAAAGAATGAAAAAATGAAAAATTTTGAAAAATGAAAATCAATAAGGCAAAAGAAGAGAAATGCTTCCTGCAGGTGATACAAGTAACTCTGTCGGGGTACTGACTAGCCTCGTTGGCAATGGAGCAATGCTTGTGTTCCCGCGTGACTCCGTTAGGGTATTGTCCAGGCCTGCTGGTAGCGGAGCAACACCAGAGATGAAACTTAAACTCTGATTTCCATATTGCTTGTGTACCAATATACCCCTCATCCCCAATCGAAACAACTGTGTTGACTTGGCTTGGAATGTGTGTTGACCGACCAAGAGCATGGTAAATGCTACATCTTTCAATCAAGGTAGTGTGGGAATGAAGATGATATGAGAATCGAGCAATACTTCTGGAGGAATTAGACTTGCTTTTCACGAAACAAGATCCATTCAAAAAGCTAGAGTTCTACCAGTGTGTCGCCAAGCGTTGTAGCGGCTACAACCACTCCTTAAAATTTTTCCTTAGCCTCGTTTTGAAGCCTCCCTAATAACCATCCTTAGCAGCATGTCTTTCACTGTCAATTACATAGGCTTCCGCTGAGTTTCGGTGGCCTGCCAGCCCGTGCATGTCAACTTTTTTGTCTCCCACCCGCAGGTCGACATTTCAGACTTAGTCATTTTTCTGGCTGAGATGCTCCCCTTGAAAATTGCGTAATTCTGGAGGGGAACCAGCCTTCCCTCCATAAATTGTGCAATCTTGCTGGGTTGCTTGCTAGACTCCATAAATTCGCAGTTCAGCCAAGCAGCCTTCCCCTTGAAAATTGCGCAGTGTAGCCCGACATTGGGCTACAGCTCAAGAATTGCGCAGTTTTGACTGATAGACATGGCTTCAGTCCAGAAATTGTAGTGCGTGAGGGACAATCAATCTTGCTGAACTCAGAAACTAAGAAAATTTCATCCCCAGGCTTGTAGACTGCTACATGTGCTTTCAAGTTGACTGGTTCCCTCTAGGACTGAGCAAGCTTGATTTGCATGCATGGGTTTCTTTTCCATAAAAATCAAAAGCAAGGAGCATCCCTAGATTTAGGGATCTATTTTTAGCAGTTGGAGGTTACATGCAAATATCATTTTAGAAATCTCCTGCCAAATGTCGCTTTTTCCTAGATTTGTGGCATGCCCGTCATAACCTCGATCTTATCAAACCTCATTCATTCGACGTTGCATAGCTCATTCCTCACATGGATCTTGTAGCTCAGACATCCCACATCACATGTAGGAGTCTTTGGCACATTCAACTCAGATTTTCCAGGTAAGTTCGCTTTTCATGTCTTTTGTTTCTTTTCTAGCGCTTTTTGTATTCCGGCTTGTGTTAGTGTTGTTTACTTGGTTTCAATGACCGCTTGTTGTCCTTTTGATGAATGTTAGCTTGTAGAAGCACTGCTTCGGTTTCCCTTTGCATCTCACTATTGTCGCATGCATGACATTGTTCTTGTACTAACGGTCGTCGTTGCGGCGAATCGCTTCACACGCATGCTCACTTTCCTATTTTCTGAATCTTACACTCACTGTTTTCATGCATGATCATTCACTCTTGCTTACACCCAATCTCGCAATGCATTCAAACCTTCTCATGTTTTCAGTCACCCGTCGGCAGGTCTGGGTTGCCTTGGACCGGACCTTGCATTGCCCATCCAACAATGCACATCCCTAAGAATTAAGGCTTTTCCTTCCTCCCATAAAATACGCAAAACTTCTAAGCACTGACCCCCCGGCTTTCTTTGCGCAATTTTGAGAGGCAGTGCCCAGTTGGCCCCATAAGCTACGCAATGCAGTTCGTTGAGTTTGCATGCCCTTGCTGACTAAAACTGCACATTACACAGTCTTAGTCCTCAGTAAGTCGGGCTGGAATGTGCATTGCGCAATTCCAGCAGTCAGTCAGCCTCCCGACAGCCCGGACTATTCCTTACGCATTTTTGGCAGTCAGTGTCCCAGCCTCTGGGTGGAAATTGCGCAATATTCACAGTTAGTCACACATGTATGTTGCATGTCATTCCTCAAATTTGTTTTTGTTTTCAACGAACAGATTTCTTGCCATGAGTGTTGTTATGTCTCCAGGTATCATAGGTGTTCATCTGCCTTTCAGCATTATAGGTACAATGGCCTCTAAGAGAGCAGGGTCAAAGGACACTATTGAGAGCACACTTGGAGATGCAGTTGAGCAAGTGTCCATGAGATTGTCTATCTATGAAGACACCAAGTTGTTCATAAACAAGGATATCAAGATGAAATGGCAGTAGCATTGCAGAGAGAAACACCATCAGTAGTAGAAGAGGGTAACTGACCCGCGCGCGACAAAGGCAAGAGGAAGGTTGTTAACAACACCGAGGTGGAACAAAGATGCAAGTTCAAAACATATCCACTCATGATGAAAGCAACTTTGGAGATTGAGGCTATGAGGCGAAAACATGACAGGGGGATCGCGCAAAGGCAAAGAGAGAAACAGAAGATGGAGGAAATAGAGAAGGAGTGCATGACTTGAAGCAGAAACTCCAAGAAGAACAAGATATGTGCAGAAGAGAAAATAATCGAGCAGTTTTAGCACATAGTTCATGCTCGTTAAAAAATAAACGCAAGATCCGAGCAGTTTTAGCACATAGTTCATGCTCGTTAAAAAATAAACATAAGATCGAGCAAATGTTTCAATCCACGTTTAAGCTCGTTAAAAAATGAACTATCCTCCGGTAAATAACCGCCGTGAATGCACCATTATCAGCCATTAAAGCCTTGGTCGTGTTTGCACTGTCACCTCCACTTTTCCATTGGCCGATCATTCACCTCCATTTGTTTGTTTACCCATTTTGAGGAACAGCTGCGAAGAGTGATTTCACTAGCCATCCTTGTGACACTGCCGTGATTTGGAAATTCCAAACCTTACCTGGAATCAGCTGCTACCCATTTTATCACTCGTTCCTCAAAAGACGAGTCTTCTTTAAGCTCTTTTCATCTGACTCGTAAAATATGAAAAGATTGCCGAGTTTTGGCCTTCCAGCTCGTTAAAGCGACCGGAAGTGCTATCCCTCCTCTAGATTTTAATCTTTTTGGACCTGAGGGATTATTGCACAAAAAGATCGAGCGCTTGTTTTATTCGGCTCGTTAAAACTATCGAAAATTCATCCCTTCTGTATTGTTTTATACTTTTTCGGACTTAAGGGATTAGATGACGAAAAAGGACTTTCGGAGTTAACTTTACGTACCTTTTCAGACTCTCTAAAAATGAAAAGGACCGAGTTATCTTTGTCGTTAGACTCGTTAAAAGCATTAAATAGCGACAAACTTGTCTTTAGACGAGAACGAGTTTCACTATCGCTAGGCTCGTTAAAACATAGCGATGGGTTTGCCCGAAGGGCAAATTATAGAATAAGCATATGTTATCCTCCTCAAGCTTGACAAAAATAAAGAGGTACTGGTCAGCAATGACTAGGGAAAATTGGGAAAAACTCAAAGAAACTTTATTGGTAGCAAGTCGCTCTTGAACATGACACTTTTCCTCCGTACCACAATCGGGTTGGGTTGTTTCATTCACCGGTCACATCACCATGGTCTCGCCATACCATCCATACTTGGGGTAAATGCTACCAATCCATCGCATAAGTGTCGCCACATGTTCAAGAGAAGTCGTTCAGAGAAGTCACCTGTGTCCCATCCACTACCATACATTATACTCTTTCATGACCGCCACCCTGAATCATATATCATCAGATCGTTTTCACCTCCATCAAAATCATTTGCTCCGTTCCGTGTCATTGATGTGGGATTCATTAAGGCCCTCCTTTGACGGATCGCTTCTTGTCGACATCAACTCATTATCCAAGAAGTTGATCTAGGAACACCCCCTTCAGTACTTTGAAGCTTGCATGCCTCAATGGCAAGTTTCTCACTTCCGGCGACAGGTATACATCAATGACCTTCGACTGAAAGATTTTGCGTGGTGTTCGACGCCAAGTCCTCTATTCACACCACGTGAATTGTACTGCAGTACCTTAAGGGTCATCATCATTATCGGTGATTCCTCTCGCGCTTGTTAACAGTTTACATCATTGACTGGTAATCAAGCGAGGTCTTTCCATGTTCGACTTCAAAACATTTCTCACATGGATCGACTTGTACTTAGAGTGAAGATCGGACGAGATTGAAGACCCCGGATCTAGTTTCATCCATCCAGGCTGCGATATATATTCAGGAAAATAAAGACATGGAAATGTACAGCTTTGCAGCTCAGATAATCATCCTACCAAAAGGATGATGGCTCTATCAGAATCATCAGTCTATCATCAGACGATTGTCTGTCCTATGTACATGAAAATGAATTTATAAAGCTGAGCATGGGAATGCCCACCTCAGCTAGATCATGAAAACAGTATGAAAATAATGTATTGTATTGTATCTTATTACAGGTCTCCTCCCAGCATTGAAAGAACTTCGGATCCTCCTAATAAAGCATTTCACCCGATAAACAACCTCATACTTTAGGGGGCAACTGTTATAGACATTTTTGTGCCTTACAGCTCTAAGCATGAAATGTCCATAAACCAAGGGATCCAAAGTCCCTAAATGTGTTGTTCCTGCCCCTAAAGGAACAAGGCCAACAAACCACAGCTTTTCACAGAAGTTCTCCACCAGAAACTGCTCAAAAACAGTCAAATCAGGATCATTTCAGTGGCTCCACTAGCCACCTGCGTTGCAAAGCACCCCAGTACACTAGCTAGGTGCGTTGCAACGCACCCCAATGCACTACCAGGGTGCGCTGAGCGGGAAATGACAAATAGCAGTGCCATTCCGCGAGGTGTAAAGACTATGGAAGCTTCCAGAATCTTCCTCCATGACACTTGCCTCACTGAGTTTGACCAAGTGATGAGTAAGAGGCTCTCAGCCTCCAAGTGGAAGCAAGAACTGACAGAGAGGACACTAGTTAGATGACAAGCTGACTCATCCTCTCTCCAAACATCTATATATGGATCCCTCATCCAAGAGATCCGGAGGCTGGAAGTTTGTACATGGCAAAGAATTGCTGTTGGTTTGAGATTGAGATCATTGGGTGTTTTATGCTTTGAGGGAGGTGAAGAAGGGATTCCTTTGCTGGGAGGTTGATGCTGGATTGGAACTCACTTGGTTGTATCTCCTCCTGAACCTTGTTATTTCATTAATAAAAACTATTTGAGTTTCTCCTACATGCTTATGTGTCTTTGATGTATGATTGCATGAGTATGTTTAGCTTATTTCTAATCCTAAGCCAGTTATGAATATGAATCTATGTCTTTGTGTAGTTTTCCCCTTTTGTGATCTTGCAGGAACTTGGTGAAGCTGGGCGAGCGAGAGAGCAAGTAGCTGGGAGCTATCAAAGAGAAGAGAAACCGGATCAAAGGATTAACGGAAGGCACCGGTTAGTCCATCTCATCTCTCTTCATTCTTAATTCATAAAGAAGAATACTAGAATAGTTGTTTCTGTTTGTTGCTAAGGCACTATCACACCTTAGGTGGATAGGGTCGTCCTGAATAGGCACTTTTCCCCACAACAAATTGGCGACTCATTAGGAAATATAATTCAATATCAACATATTTCCAGAAACTTAAACACATTAACCGACTCATTAGCAAACTATGTGTTAGATAGACATTTGCAAAATTTATAAAAAGAAACACATCATCAATGTTTCACATGTGGATCATATAAGTCAACCAAAATAAAACTTCGAAAATCAAAAATGTATATAGCTGTTTATGGTTTACATATAATGTTCTGTAACCAAGACAAAATCGGTCACATGACCCAAAAACTCAAAATGCTAGGGGGCACCCTAGTCTAATGATGCTCGTGATAGCAAGTCACGGCCTGTGCGATCATGCGTAAGAGACGAGTCCATCGTCTGGGCACACCAGTAGTATGCCGCTGTAACTGCAACAGCAACTCGTCAATCCTCACATCTGGAATACTGAGAGTAAGGCTCTCAACCTGCTCCTGCACAGCTGTAAGAGTCCCGGCCACATCGAGGCCACGAAGAATAACTCTTCTAGCAGCCTCCCCTGCTGGGACGATAGCTGGCCCTCTCGGTCGAACTACTGGACGAACAGGACCAACATCTGCATGAACACATGAGTTTGATTAAAGTCTTGATAGAATAAAGCACAAGAACATTATAAGCAAAAACAGTAAACAGTGATGTGGTCAGAGATTTTACCAATAGCACCCCACTGCTCGCCAGCCGCAGTTAGTGTCCCAGCCTCTGGGTGGAAATTGCGCAATATTCACAGTTAGTCACACATGTATGTTGCATGTCATTCCTCAAATTTGTTTTTGTTTTCAACGGACAGATTTCTTGCCATGAGTGTTGCTATGTCTCCAGGTATCATAGGTGTTCGTCTGCCTTTCAGCATTACAGGTACAATGGCCTCTAAGAGAGCAGGGTCAAAGGACACTATTGAGAGCACACTTGGAGATGCAGTTGAGCAAGTGTCCATGAGATTGTCTATCTATGAAGACACCAAGTTGTTCATAAACAAGGATATCAAGATGAAATGGCAGTAACATTGCAGAGAGAAACACCATCAGTAGTAGCAGAGGGTAGCAGACCCGCGCGCGACAAAGGCAAGAGGAAGGTTGTTAACAACACCGAGGTGGAACAAAGATGCAAGTTCAAAACATATCCACTCATGATGAAAGCAACTTTGGAGATTGAGGCTATGAGGCGAAAACATGATAGGGGGATCGCGCAAAGGCAAAGAGAGAAACAGAAGATGGAGGAAATAGAGAAGGAGTGCATGACTTGAAGCAGAAACTCCAAGAAGAACAAGAGATGTGCAGAGGAGAAAAGGAAGCGCAGCAGGAACAAGTACAAAAAGAGGCGCAACATGGATATATTGATGAAACTGCACCCATACAGGTTATAAACCATCCGAGTAGCTGGCACATGACAGACGTGGTGAGAAGTGTTGTCGATCACATGCACGAGTGTTCAAGAGCATGGATGTGATTGTGCGCACACATGAGATCCCATCCATTAGCACACTCACCAAAGCGAAGACAAAGAACCAAGTCCAACTGGAGCTAGACTTGTACTTCGACGAGTTGATGCACATAGCCACCAGCAATGACTTGGATATCAACACAGACACTATGCATCAATGTGTCGCTAGTCCAGCTGCACTTAAGACGATGATGCACATGTTATCATACGAGTTGGACAGAGGAGCCAAATCAGTGTACCCGGAAGCAACATAGGCAAGAATCTGCTTCCAGAAGGATGTCACGATAAAGTACACGAACACCATCAGGAACTACCAAGCTTGGCATCGATTCGCCACCATCGATCATCGCGAGGATGTCGAAGAGTTGTTCTTCCCACAGCTGTCTGAGTCTTAGTGATTCCTTGCATGGCTTACTCAAGCCTATTTTGTCTCACATGGGTACATGTGCAGATTATAATGTAACATGTTGTAAAAGTGAAAGACTAAGTGTCGATAGTTGAATGTAACAGTCATGTAGTAGTTGAAGAGTCATGAGTGTAGGTGAAGAGTCAAAAATGGGAATGTCAAGGGTCACCCCACCCTTTGCTATTTATAGAACCTCATAACTCATATACAGGCTTTTGGGAGCCCAACTTCCTATAGGTGTATCTTAGAGAAAGGTTGGAGTATATTGTAACGAGCCTTGGCTTCTCCATAGTGCAGAGCTAGTATATCTCTTTGGAGGAGCAGGCGATAGTGACTATAACATTCCGTTGTCGAGACTAGTTGTTGGTCATGGTTGTGTTGTATGATTGGATCTTTCACTCTTAATATAACAGAGCCAACATGTTTCATGCACATGTTGTTATTGTATTTTAGTTATCTTGGTTACTCTAATGATATATGTAGTTGTTTGCTTATGCATGTATGTATAGAATTTTTCTATATATGTATGTATGAATCTTACTTAGATGTGTTGTTGGTTTAACCATCACTTTGGATCATTGGTTTTCCTACCTTCCAACTTGTGATGTATCTTTGCTCGTGTGTTCCCTTTCAAGATGCGTGTTTCCACAGATTTCTAAGGGGTGCACTCATTCCCCTTTCTATGTGTTAGAACCCTTCATGCACCTTCCTTGACTTGCTATGCTGGTCACACCCTCGCTACCAACAAGGACATCCTACTTACCTCTGCACGCAACCGCAGTCAAGGAAATAACATACAACCCACTATTGAGACTCCTACACCAAACGGTCTGAGATCTAGTTGGGACTTCTTACCGGGGAGATCCCCTGACATGTTGGCGGGTCCAACACCGTCAACAAGAGGATAGAGCACTGTAGAGTAACTCAAGCCATGGAGGGCATGGAGGTAAATAAATGCTACTTGAACTAGTTTCCAACATCTATCAAGGATGAATTTGAAGGAATTGAGATAAGGATTAGGGAGAAGAGAGATAATGCATTGCTTGAGAGGGTAGATGAGGCATTTCTAATCTAGATTTCATAAACATGATTATTTCAAAAAAAAGAATATCAAAGTCTTCAATATTATAAAATTACATTGGCTTAACAATGATTTATTGCTCGACTAGTTTAAGAGAATAGTTTGCAACAATGAGAGATTTTGGATAAGCTACATTTTTGGATTGAAAATACTTGGCCCTAGTAAAAGTTATTTGGGGGATATAAGATGTGGTTGAGGAGTAAGACTTGGATGAGAAGGCCATGTAGTAGCTACTCAACTAGCCAAGTAGTGATTCTACATCTTTGTAGACTCTAATACTGAAGGGAAGATTAGCATTCACAATGTGAGTTCTTATATATTTTTTCTTGCATTTTCATACGATCTTTGATGGGGCATATTTTCTTCCTTACACCATACAACAATTTTGGTCTTATGATAGCCATAGGAAATGGGATTAGCTCTTGAATTTGCATGTTGTTATTTTATTACATCTATGTAAAGTTGATAGTTTTTGGTATTACTCTATTATTCTAGCATGATATGTTAGTGTATACACTCATATGATAATTTTTTATAAGCTCAATAAAATAATATGGATTCCAATCTCTACTATTCAAATGATATATTATTTTTATATATTGTTGAAGACAAAGTAGCTAAATTAGAAAAATATAATAATAGTCAGAGCAATCACAATGTTGAACATAGTGCTTTAATCACTGTAAGACTTGCGTAAAGAAAAATTCATACATGACAGAAGTCCCTAACAATGTAACATAAAAAATATATTTGTAATAGTCTCACATCCTTTGTTCAATGCACTAATTTTGTTTACTAGAGTGTTGCTAAAGGAAACTAAAACTTATGTTGAAGCTATTCTAGAGCTAAAGTGGTAAGATGGAGTGTCAACTCCAAATTTTCAAAGCCATTTTAATTGAATGTGATGCTTCAAGTTTTGGATTAGGAGCACTGTTGATGCAAGATGGTCATTAAATAGCATTTGAAAGTAGGAAACTCAATAAAAGGGAATGTCTAAATTCTACATACAACAAGGAAATTATCCTCATTAGGCATGTGCTAGCCAAGTGGAGACAATATCTTTTGGGAAGTAAGTTTTTAATATGAACAGACCATAATAGTCTTAAGAACCTCCTCTAGCATAAAACAATTTTTATACAACAACAAAAGTGGATCGAAAAAATTGTTAACTTTGATGTGTAAATATTACATAACAAAGGGAAAGACAAAAAGTAGAAGATACCTTGTCCTAAAAAGATGAAGGGTCATCATTACTTGGAATCTCGATTGTAGTCTGAGAATGGCTTAACGAAATTCAAAGTGAGTATGCAAAAGATCTAGAAACATGTAATATAATCAATAATCATGCTCATAATTCAAAATTTGAATGGAAAATGATATTCTTTGGTATAAAGGAAGAATTTACCTAAGCCCAAATTCCAAATTTAAATCCAAAGTTCTCAAGGAGTCCCATGATTCACTGTGACCAGGACATGCAAGTTTCTTTAAAGCCTACTATAATGCACACCAACCATTTTTCTGGAAAGGAATGAATAATGATATTAAAAAATATGTAGAAGAGTGTGATCAATTCCAAAGAAATAAAAATGAGAACATTATGATGCTCGAACTGCTCCATTCCTTAAATATTCCAAACCAAAAGTGGGAAGAAATATCAATAGACATTATCGAAGGGCTACCTATGCCAGATGGAAAAGACAAAATCCTTATAGTAGTTAATAGACTCACGAAGTATGCACACTTCATAGGAATGAAGAAATGTCCACAAACTACACGAGTTTCCCAAGGTCATTGTTAGCGATAGAGACACCAAATTTAAGGGGAATTTTGGGAAATAATTTTTCAAAGAGACAAACAAAATAATTGGGTTTAATGGTTACACCTTGTTGAATGGTGGTACGATTCCACTTATCACACTTCAATGAAAATGACCCCATTTCAATCTTTGTATGGTTATGAGCCTCCTAAATGGAAGGACTTTGCCATTATCAAGAAAAAATTTCCAAAATTAAAGAATCAAAGATCAATTAGAAGAAACCAAAAAAGCCTTCCGAACACTAAGCAAAAATCTAAATATTGCAAGAAATTGTATGAAGAAACAAATTAAATGAAATAGAACATATAGATAATTTGATGTTGGAGAGTGAGTTTTTTTTAAAACTTCAGCCCTATAGGAAACTTTCCTTCAAATAGAAGGCAAAAAAAAATGGCACCAAATTTCTATAGATCATACCAGATTAAAAAAAAAAAGATCAGCGAAGTAGCATACAACTTAAGCCTTTGTGATAAAAGTTGCATTCACAACACCTTCCATGTATCTTGCATTAAAAAAACACTTGGAAAACACCAAGAGGCACATACAACTCTTCCAACATTAGATGATGAAGGGAATATCATTTTAGAACCAGAAAGAATCATCACCAACAGGGAAAAGAAGTTATGATAACGAGTAATGGAAGAATACCTAATTAAGTGGAAGAACCTACCAAAAGAAGAAGCTCCCAAAGCTTTCCATCAACAACACCCTTCGTTACCTATGCTTTGAGGACAAAACATTTTTTTCGAGAGGAAGGAAATGTTTTTTTATAAAACTAATATGTATCAATGTTTAAATTAGGAAGGGGCATGATCGAAAGATCATTCCCCCTCATGTAAAGGCACCAAGGTTGTATTTAAGCCAGGGCCCTCACGCCATTGTAATCATTATTGTGTTTTCTAATAAAATATATATGTTTAATAACTTTCAATTACAACTATTAGTTGACATCACTCCAATGGACCTATGGTGTAACAATGTAAAATCCATCATTGTTGAGCCTTCATCAAAGCAAGTCTAGCCTTCTAAGGTGGGTGTCACCCTATATTAGGGGTTCCAAAAACTATAAAATGTCATATAAAAATTCTTGACTTAGTCTCAACGATTTTTTAAACAACAAATCATTTATTTCTTGTTCTTCTTAGCTTAGTTAGATATTTGATAAAACCCTAACCTAGAGTTTGAAGGAAAAAGATGATATATAACTTACCGTAGTTATTGATTCATTTCTAATATATTTTTATGCATATTTTACTTAGTTAGAAGTAAATTTGATATCTTAAATTGTTAAAATTATTTGTTATGGATTTGAAGTTTTGGGGATTAACTTTTATTTTTTCTAAGTATAAATATCTTTTTGTTATTTTATCCAAGTATAAATATCTTTTTGATAAATTTGGGTAACTTTAGTTTTTTAATTCTTTACCATTCCTAAGTTATTTATTAGTAATAACTTGTTTTTAGATTTTTTTATTTAAAATAGTATTTTTATTTTAAATTAATATTAATTTTTTAAATATTTATTTTGATTTAAAATTTTACAGGAAGAAATAGTAAATAATTAAATTAAATTTTCTATTCAATAAAAATATGATAGGAATTTTAATGTAAATGATATTTTTAGTGAATTTCGCTGATAATTTTAGTACAAAGTTGTATTAATTTATGGCATGGAAGGTTTGCAGGTTAGAAATGTCATTCTCTTCAATAGTTGATGAGGCGTCAGATAAAAGTGGACGGCATTGACTCGGCCTCCTTTTCAGCGGCAATGCACGAAGAATGAAGAGGACTAACCCCGAGGGGAGAATCTCAACCCACAAATAGTAAAACAAATTAGCAATTGGGTGCTTCGTTACATCAAGACTGTGGCCATTTGCAACCACACAGCACCTTATAGCAAAGCAAGTATAGCATATAACTGTCACACTGCAAACCTCACGAAGCATTTTTCTGTTCCGTCTAAATTCACATAATGGAAACCGCCTCAGCATTAAAACAAGCATTCCTCCATATATCAGAAAACTCATTGCTGCACAAATTGATGTAAAAGCAGCAAAATACCTTGCCATTGCCTGCACAACACTGTTGTCATGTATCCACATGCATATCCAGATGCACACCTGAAAGAAATACATGACACCATTTATGATACAGTAGGCTGGCACAAGATTTTCAGTGAATGAGCTGTTTTGTGCCTGATGGTATATCCGTGCCCAGCACAACACAAGAAATGTATATGTGGACAAATGTAACATTCCAGGAAGATCCATCAGTACACGAACTGCTAGAACCCTAGGCTCGAAGGCAAATAGATATTTGTGAAATCCAAAGATAACAGCACGTAATACGCCCACAGTGAAGTTCATGAGGTGAAAAACCTTTTGTGTAGTCCACCCACGTTCTGAAACTCGTAATTGAATGCGTATAATTTGCACGAGGACTACAGCAGCCACAAGGGCATAAACAAGACACAGTGTATAGAAAACTCCATCCTGATATTTGTTGGACTCGTTGATTTTATGCCACAACTGTGAAGCCCGCTGCTCTGTGGCGATAGTTTCTTGTATGAATAACCGTGGTTGTTCTAACAGTCTCCCCATATGTTCACGATTTGGGTTTACTGGGTTTACTGCGGGATGAGTCGATATTTGTACGAAAAAACACTTCAACTGGTCCAACGAAATTGAGATTGAAACTGTAACTGATCCTCGAACAAACACAGACAAATTCACGGACCTGGATCTTCTGAGGAAGAAAGTGATAGTTTGTTGAAACCAGATTAGCAATGTTCTTCCATTCATGATTCCCACAAATTTATGTACTTTTATATTGTGTGCGAAACTGCCTACCTACAAATTTTATCCATGTATAGACTGTTCACTGCAGAGCCGACACTCCGATAGTCCAATGTAGCGTGGCTCCTAGTTTGTCTGATGCATCCTTTAACGAGACTTGTAACAAGGAAGGCAGTCTGGTAGCCATGAGGAATTGGTGCCATGCAAACACAAACACTAATAGGGATGCAAAGACTCAGTAAAAACTGAAGTTATGAAACATCTGCACATTACAGATAACTAGTAAGCATGTTAGAAGGTCGATGGGCATAAGGATCTGTTTTCCCATCTGTTTTTTTGTTTGTATTTGTGGTCAGGTTAGCATTGGAAGCTTGATGATGAGAGAAGTTATAGGAATTAGACTCTCATTCAAATCAAATATATTCATTAAGTCAATATGCAGCAACAATAAAATAGCTGAAACAGCAAAAGAGTGAAGTTTTTAATTATTCTATTACAAATAAATACCTATGTTATAATTTTGAGAGAATAATAATTCTTTCAAAAATCATTTAAGTTAAATTTAATTAATTTTACTTTTAGTTTAATTCCTTCTTTTCCTTAACAAAGCATTTATTCTTTATCTGCATATAATTCTCGGTATAAAAGTATTCTTAACACTAGGAATCGATCCTATTCTAATGATAGTACAATAGTGTAAAGGTGTACTTAACATTAGAATTGGTCCAGGATTTGCGAAATGCATGAGATCATTATTAGGTATGAGTAGTGACTGAAATTAATTAATTAGAGTGGGAAAATTTATTATAATTTAGTTGTAAAATTAACAATAAAAATAATCAAAGTGTTGTCCATTAATGTGTGTTGATTCATCAAAATTTATTATAATTTAGTTGTAAAATTAACAGTAGAAACAATCATTACAAAGTGTTGTCCATTAATGTAGGTTGATTCATTATTGTTATTCAAGGAAAATTATCCATTGGTGGCTAGTAAAATCATGTCACTTGTAATTATCCATTGGTGCTCAGTAAGACTTTTCACTCCTCCGAGATGCCTCGAGATCTTGGATCGTTAACATGTTTCCTTATATCGGAGGAAGACGAGCTCTTAGCCAAACAAAACAATATATATA
Source organism: Pinus tabuliformis (assembly GCA_031772625.1). Taxonomy (NCBI): domain Eukaryota; kingdom Viridiplantae; phylum Streptophyta; class Pinopsida; order Pinales; family Pinaceae; genus Pinus; species Pinus tabuliformis. The sequence continues at coordinate 441,404,576 of CM062816.1, forward strand.
TATATATATATATAATTTCAATAAACTTAAAAAAAAACATATTATAAAGTAAAATTTGAATTTAAGTGAGAATGAAGAGAATTTACTTTCTTAACAACTTAATCTAAATCTAAAATAATTGTATGCAGTAGAGTATGTACTATGAAGATTTTAACAATCATATCACTATATACAAAATATCTATTGTCTTACAAATAAGGAGGTCTCATGCACCAATTTGGTATTTGGCTTGGTCATGACCTTAAATTAAATTATATTTATTTTTATAACAATAATAATTAACTTTCCCCACTTGGGGTGACTTGGAACACGATCATGTTGAAAGAGGCTAATAGTAGTTGCACCCTGTGAAAATTTGAGAAGCAACATGGTGTTGGGAACCCTGCAATATGGAATTCCCCATCCTTGCATTAAATTCACCTCAAGCGCAATTTTATCTATTAGGACTTGGGTTCGTTCTACTTAATTGTGCAATGAATCACTGGATGGTTTGGAGGTCACTATTAATGGCATTTCTAGCCCCAAGGCAACTTGAAAAGGTAATGCGATTCAAAGGGATGGTCTTAGTTTTATACATTTTCATATGCTCTTGTGAATAGCAAGTTACAAAGCCAACTTGGTGACTATTAGTGCCTAAGCAGAACTTTTTGTCTCCTTGCACTTAGCAAAAGGAAGGAACACACCCTCCTATCCTAATTCCTCCTCCTTATCCTCAATCATTTTTTATTTAGAGCTCCATTCACATCTCAGTCAATAGGTTATTGTAAGGAGAGTCCATTGGTTGTGAGGAGTCCCTAAGGCTAGTATCACTCCTCATGTCTGGTTGCCTCCTCTCACTACTTGTGACTACATTTCCTTGCATCAAGTATATGGTTTCACGTAGGTCCTAATATTTTTCATTTTCTTTTAGTCTCTACCTTGTTGGAAACACTGAGAGGGGTGGTGAATCAATATTTCTTAGCAATTAGCACTTTTAAATCTTTTCTTAGCATCTGTCAATATTCAATTATTATTAATGTTTATGCAGTAATAACAGTAAATAAAATAACATAGTAGACACAAGAATTTTAGGTGGAAAACCCCCTCCAGGTCAAAAACCACCGAATGCTTTTCTAATAAATTATTTAATCTTCAGCCCCAACTGAAATGAAAGCAACAACTTCCTATAATTCTATAAAAGCATTCTTCTCCAGCTCCCACTGGAAGGATGCCCCAATGCCCTGGTTTCTTCAGTAGTCAACTGAATGGATGCCCCAACATCCTATACCAACCTACCACCCTGAAGTGTTCATAGGCTCCAACCTGTAGGCGACTTCATGCACCAGCCTAGCACCTCCCTGCCACCCTATAATGACTGAAATGAGACAAGAGTGTGGATTCCCGTACCAGGGACAACGATCCATGATACAATATGATTTACAATGATTTTGACCGAACACCCAATCACACTATGACCTGCAACCCAACCATGACATCATCCCAACAGAGACTCCTATACCTCCCAATAATGCCTTTTCGACTCTAGGAAGCTTTAATCTTTTACAATAATGACTCTTCCAATGATAACACTTTTACAAATGGCTCTTTTACAACTTTACAATGATGACTCTTTGCCTTGACACTTCTTCACAATATACGGATGGTTGTCATGTCTTCAAAGGATGTCCCGCTGCAATGCTTCTTTTGATTTGATACTTCTGCTCTTGAATTCTCACTTGAAGTTGTACTTGAATCTTCTTCTACCTGCATGCAAAATTTTCCCGGCAAAACCAATCCCAAAACAAAACAAAATACCCTTCAACTTTCTTGCCTACAAAACACATGTAAGTGCATAATAATGAATAAATACAAATTAAAATTACAATGCGTACTTGAAGTGTGCTTGTCACTTTTGTTGTTGACTTGTTGCAGCAGTAGACAAAGACTCCCACTCTTGATATAGGCCTGGACTCTATGCAAGACTATATCCAAAACTGACCTAAAGATATATACAATAAAAACTGATGACAAACCCTAGACTTGTGATGGACCAAGTTCTAAGTACAACAACAAAGACCATTCTATCAACTATGACAAGACAAGTAACATGAACTTACAACATCATATAGATTTAGCAAACTTGGTGTAGCATCAAGAATATGTAGCATAAAATGTGTAGTATCAAGAATAGGACATCCGAAAAACTAATTGTGACATATAGAGACATAGAGATATAATTGAGACACTGTATATACTTACATTGTCCTGAAAAAACATATTTCAGAGATGATACTCAAAATTAAAATGTAAAAACTAATCATACATACCTTGTTGTAGGAGACTTACCCTTAATTGTTGATGTGTGGTACTTATTGCAATGATCCTTGAGTGCATGTTTTTTCTTTCCTTCTAGGAGATCGATATTGAATCTGTTGTATCTATATAATTTCATATCTCCATTATTGGAAATTTCGTCCTGTGGTAGCCCTCTGAGTCCTCTTTCCAACCCCACAGGTCTAATCAAGATTGGATTCTTCAAGAAAGAGTTATGCCCAATCTCCCACAATGACCTGATTATAGACTATCTCAGTAGAGAAAACTTGTACGAAGTGCCACGTGTCAAAGTTGTAACCTTCAACCCTGAAAACGCTACTCAACAAACTACAATCCATCCTCTTTCTATGACTATTTATGAAATTTGGATCTAATTCTCAGAGAGAAAGTTATGACGATTTTCCCAACGTCACTTGTTTTACATGGAATTTAGGAGCTTGCAAAAACCCTAACTTCCTCAGATCATATCTCCAAAATATAGCGAACCAAGATCTGAAATTCGGTCACAAGGTTTATCAAGATTTCGGCTCAAATGGGTTTTAATTTCAGCTTCTTAAGCTTTGCAGAAAAAAGTTAGTGAAAATGCCACGATGACATGTTTGAAGCCACAAAATCCCTACTAGAGGAGGATATGAGGGTCATTATTTATATGAATTCCTTGAGTTGAGAGGGTCCTCAACAAGTGAACGTTGGAGGGAATTTAGGAGCAAAAAAAAACATTATTAATTATTGACTATTCAATGACCACAACCAATTATGAGTGGCATGCGACAACCCCATAGGGTTTTAGCCCAATAATTGGGGTTACTAACTTCAAACATGAATATCTCTCAAACCGTGAAGAATTACTTGGCATGCCATATATCAACGGAACCATCTTGACGAGTAGAATCCATCTAGAATATGCTTGACTCAAAATAGAGTAAGTTGTCAAGTCAAAATTCCATTGCAAGATCGGGGTAGCCCCTGGTGCTGCTTGGGTTGACATCAATGACAACCACTGATCAACATACCTCATTATCTTTACTTAGGCCCAACTATACTTCTGGTACTATTTTCCTCTCATCTATCTCCAGTCTCAATTCTCAGTTCATCCTCATTCTCCGAGGTTCTCCTAGTCTTTTGTCATTTGCTACTATTATGGTGTCTCCCTCGCCACCTCACCAAACCAATCTTATATAGTCTCTTGTTTATGTTATGAGCACATTTTGTCTTTTTCCATGCCCCGCCAGCAAACATGTTTTGCGAGGGGAGCCAACAACCATAATGCACTCAATAGTGCCCCAGCTCATTTTAGAGCCCATGCCTCTGCAACCAGATATAAACAACACACTCCCCTAGGAATTTAATAGGAAATTAAAGACATTGAATAGGAGATCACTGAAGAACATGAAAATATTTTTGATTTAGAGGTCATGGGTTCAATCTCATATTGGGTCCTTGATTTAGGTAATGTTCAAGGTCAAAAAAACCAATACCTTCACACCCTTTATTGCCACATCAAGAATCTCTTGGGAAAAGTTCTTTTTGAGTGAAATGAAAGCAAGGATGAACTTCTCCTCTGCATGCAGGAGATACACTTTCTCTATCAACGTATGGACGAGTGTATGGAACACATGGAGGCATATATTATGCACACCAGAGAGCCACCTCCTCTTGGAAACCTTGAGTTCCCTTAACCTTCCAACTTACCTTAATGTCTTTACTATGCATGTTGCAATTAGTAGCCATGTTTTATTTCTCCTAGCTATCTAGTTCTATGGGTTTTCATGTTTTAGTTGTTGTTATGTCTATGGTTGTCAAGCCAAGTTTTTTTATTGGAAATATCTGTCACACTAAGCATGGCATGCTAGTTTTGAAGGTTTTGAGTCTAATTCTCAACTATTGTTTTTGGTCTGGCCTCTAATCTAATAAACCAAGGCAATTTGAGAAATTGAACAAACATATCCAATATAAATATCTTTTCTATTAATATAAAATTTGAAATTACCAAAAAGACGATAATAATTAGTTTATAATTACATTTTATATACTAATCACATAATTATATAACAATTAATATATAAAATTCTATTATATATAATATAATAATTATACATAATCTATATGTAATTGTAATGAGTATAGATAAAAATTCTATATGTAATTGTAATGAGTATGGATAAAAATTTAAAATATTAAATTATTTGATATGATAATTAGAGATAATTAAACTAAAATTTTAAGTATGGCATAAATAAAAGATTACAAAATTAAATTGTTGGTTATTTATAAATAAGTATGAATTATATTTATGTAAATTTGAATAATAAAGGAAACTTTTGTTAATCAACATGGTGCAAAACAATAAATCTCTAAACTTATATTAGATTACATCATCAAATTTTAGAGGGAAAAAAGAAAAACTATTTTTTCAACTTATCTCCTTAGGGTTTTACTCAAATCTTGAGCAGGAGCACTCGTTGGATGCAGAGTTTAATTCCTCATCCCAAGAGTACCCATGTTGCATACTTTTAATGAACCCTGCTACATGAAAAATGAGAAATACATGAAAAACATGATTGCAATATTGCTTTTAATATTTTTCTCATTTTTCGTATCGCAGGTTCCATCGAAAGTATGCAACATGAATACTTCTTGTATCAAGAATTAAACTTTGCATCGAATGAGTGATCCTGCTCGAAATTTGAGTAAAACCATAGGGAGATAAGGTAAAAATATTAGCCTAGATTCATCTTAACCTTACATGTATCAAGCGTCGAGAGGGATCAAATCTCTTGAAGTGAAAAACTTTTTTTTGAGTGCAAAACTTGAGGAAAGTTTTGCACCTTGAGAGATTTGATCCTTCTTGAAACTTGATAGATCTAGGGTAAATATGGATCTAGTTTGGTTTCAATCATACGTGGTAACACAAAATTTGTTGAAAAGCTAATTGTAATAATCATTTTAAATGTATAAAATAAGTCTAACATTAATTGCTCATTTTAATTTTAAATTTTCTCACTTACTTCAGTTTGTTGATATGATAGAGACGGTTAATAACTCGAATGATAAAAAATGATGAAACAAAAAAATTGAATGAAAAGTGACAATGTAACAATATTGAATGATAGAAAATTTGAATAATAAGAATATAGTCAATTACAAATATTTTTCATTATGATCAATCTCAAACTATTTTCTTCTATTGTTTTTATTGTGACACTTGTTAGTTTTGCCATCTTTTCATATCGATTATATGAAAAGGGTGGTTCAAATCGTGGAACATTCAAATATTTAACTTGAGCTATTGTAGTAAATGTCAAACCTTGTCTCTCTTGCTCTCCAATATTAATAGTAGCTTTCTCCAAAAACAATCATTGTGACTTATGGAGCATTAAACCCTAAGTCAACTTCAATGGTAATTATTTTCTATTACCTCGTTTGAATGCATAATGAATAACAATATTGAATGATGGAAAATGAGAATAATAAGAATGTAGTCAATTATGAATAGTTTATAGTTTTAAGAAGCGCAAATTTTAGGTAAGTGAACATTTTATTTAAGATGAAAATTCAAGTAATTTATTTATTGTTGAATTACTGTAACACATAAATTAATGCATGTCATCAATATTTTTGTGCTTACACTGAAATCAATGTACACAATGAATCTAATTACATTGAAATTAATGTACTTCATACATGTAGTTACATCAAATCAGAAATCGACATATACACTAAAATCAATGCATCTAGTGCAAGCAAAAAAAAAAGGATTAGAAATCAACATCAAAATTGAAATCAGTGCATCTAGTGTAAACAATCAAATAGTATTAGAAATAAACATCTACATTGAAATCAATGCACCTAGTGAAAGCAATCAAATAGGATTAGAAATCAACATCTACACTAAAATCAATGCATCTAGTGGAAGTAATCAAATGAGATTAAACATCAGGAACTACATTAAAATTAGCGTATCTAGTGTAATCAATCAAATAGGATTAGGAATCAACATCTACTCTGAAATCAATGCATCTATTTCAGTGAAAAAACAAAATATTCATGGCTTTATAAATCCAACTTCTTTTACCTTTTGTAAAAGTCTTGCTCTTCCTCTATGGTTAATAATGTTCAATATTATATAATATTATATAATGTTTGTATTTGTCTCTGTGTATCTCTTTCCTCTTCCCTCTCTTTCCCCCCTCCATCTCTTTGTCTATCTCCTTCCCTCTCTCCTCTCTCTCTCCCCCACCATCTATTTCTATATCTCCCTCCATCTCTCCTTGTTTGTCTCTCTATCTCACCTGTAACACCCCCTCCCAGGTCTACCCAAAGTAACCATGCCAACCGAGGTAAACATGAGGAGAGATGCTACTACAATCAAATTTGACCTCCTATGTCACCTTAAGGAAGTGGAATCGATGGAACATCACATACAGTCGTCCAGCATAATCAACAGGCCCCTCAAGAGACAAGTAATCCACTCAGACAGCCTGTCCCTGGGTCTCACTGTTATTCTACATATCTTAGGCCTTAGTTGCTCTCATGCTATGGGAAAGGGAGTGACCAACAACCTAAATTCGCTCTCACAGGCCTGCCTGCGAGCAACTGTGGTCTAGAATTGTCAGTGCTATTCCAACGACCCCAAGATTTGAGCCACTTTTCCAGCCCAGAATCCTGGCCTCTACCCAGAACTTGTTGTAACTTTCATAAATCATTAAAAACATGATCACCATGCTGATAAATCAAAAATCACCCTGAGGACTAGGCCTAAGCACCCCCAACGGGGCTGACATTTTGTCAAACACTTGGCATCAATGCAACCTACAGGTCTAGGATACAAGACAGAGCATAAATGATTGAAACACCTTATGAAACATAACCAGAAGGATCACCTTCTTCTTCGTTGAACTACTACATCATCAATTATGCCTTGCATCCATCCATTTAATAGTTACAAGTAAATATATGAAATAACCATGACATTAACTAGTCATTCAACCATGATTATAACCAACATAATACCATATAAATATCATAGATATGACAACCATTAAATCCACATATAAATCAGTGAAAAAGTAAGAGAACTTAGCTTTTATTAATCATAGGCAAATCCGATCAGGTTCGAGACTTCCACGTACCACCCAACCATAGACATGGCTGAACCAAATCTATTTTTTAGCCAATCACCCTCGTGCCATATTTCAAGCATGAATGTGGGATCTCATAGAACAACCAATCCAAGAAAAAACAAGGGAATCCAGAGGTTAAACTGCCTCCACCCTCATTCATCCATGATCACACCAAAGTCAGTGCTCTGATCACAATCAAATAGAACTTGGAATGCCATCCAGAATCCATCACTATCCTTGAGGAATTTTTTGTCTCCTTGTCTCTCAGGCTTTACCGCAATCTAAACCCAGATCACTAGGCCTAAACCAAGACTGCTCCCTTAGGTTTTACCGTGTATCCCACCAAAACCGGTCAAGGGATTCGTAGGCCTTTGGGAATGAACCTTGAGACCACCTCCGCCTTGAATTCTGAAATCCATCTGAAAAATTAAAGCTCAAAGGTCGAAATAAACATCCCAACATACCATGGCATTCATAAAAATGCTAGTCTAGGCTGAAATCCACTGTCATAACCCAGAAAAACCATGCCACCAACAGCAAGAGAACCATACACCAACATGCAAAGCCATGCATGTCCAAACCAGCTAGGAAATCACACATGCAAAAGGTTACCTGCAAGTATTCCTGCTAAAGTTGTTTGATCCTGCTTTCCTTTCCTTATTCCGTGCTTGATTTTCCTTTCCTTTCCTTGTCTTCCCTTTCCTTTGCTCCAAACTAGAGTTCTCTAAGAAAACCCTAAGTGACCAAGAGAGTGAGAGAGAGAGAGAGAATAATCAGAGAGCTCCAAACTTGAACTTGACAAAAAGCCATGAACTGATCCTCAAAATCCTTTTTATGCATGAGGCCTCTAATTTCTTCATTTTCCATTATTTTCCTTCAATTTCCTCCTCACATGCAACCTGTGACATTTTACCTTCCTTTTCTCATAATTTCCTTTATTTTCATAAATAAATGTGCGAAAAATGTATTTTTTCCTTTTAATGCCTTTGCCTTAGCCTTTGCCAGTTTTCCTTAGCCAAAACACACATCTATTGATGCCCACTAGGATATATATTTCCCAACATTCAGCTTGGAATATTTGTCCCTTAACTGTGGTCTTATTTTGCCTTTATTAACATTTATTACATGAACTTTTCACCAAGGTTGTTACAGAACCATCCCCCTTGGGGAACACCATCCTCGGTGTTAAACCACACCAAGACCTCAGCAAAACCGCTGAAAAGAAAACATACTTCCTATGGATATTTATAACTTAGCTCATTGCAGTATTTACAATGAAGAACTTGCTCAAAATCAAAACATCATGACAACAAGATAATAACCATACCGCTTATTGGAGCTTTATAGATTAGCTCGTTGCGATATTTACATCCATATACATATACATATACAAATCTCAAAACATCAGTAAAACATATGCCACACATAACCAACATCAAACCAAAACTACTTTGCCTCAACCGAGATACAATGAAGGATATAGGGCCCACATTTGATTCACCATCTCCCATGTAGCTTCTTCAAGCCCAAAGTGCTTCCATTGCACTTTAACTTGCTATATGGCTCTGTTCCTGAGCATGAGATGTTTCTGTTGCAATATGCACTGAGGCTCTGGTTGGAACTCTCCTTCTTGCTCCACCTGTAATACAGACCAATCAATAACATGATCAACATCCTTTATATACTTCTTAAGCAATGAAATATGGAAAACATCATGGACTTTCACTGTTGGAGGTAGTGCAAGTCGATATGCCACTGGTCCAATCCTCTCAAGGATCTCGAAAGGCCCGCAATACCATGGTGCCAACTTGGCACATGAACCAATCCTCAAAGAGATTTTCTTGGGCTTGATGCGCAAATACACATGCTCCCCAACCTGAAACTCTTTGAACACCCTGTGTTGATCTGCATAACTCTTCTATTTATCATGTGTTGCCTTTAGATTCTTCTTTATAACCTACATTTCCTATTCCATGACCGCCAACTTGTCTAGTCCAATAAGTACCATGTTCACTAGATCACTCCAGCTGATGGGAGTGTTACAACTCTGCCCATACAATGCCTCGAAATGACTCATCCTCAATGATTCCTGATAACCATTATTGGATGTGAACTCCAGCAATGGTAGATACTCTCCCCATTTCCTCTACTGGTGCATCACATACATCCTCAACATATCTTCCAAGATCCTGTTGACCCTCTCTATTTGACCATTTGACTGTGGATGATAAGTTGTGTTCAAGTCCAACTTTGTACCCAAGCCTGGAAATAGCTCCTTCCAAAACTTGGAAGTGATCTTTGCATCCCTGTCCGACACAATATTCTTTGGAACACCACGTAGTCTCACTATCTCATCGATGAACACCTATGCTACCTCACTGGCTGAATATGTAGTCTTCTCCGGAATGAAGTGATATACCTTGATCAAGTTGTCCACCACGACCATATTAGAATAATGTTGCTTCACTGTCCTCGGAAGACCTATGATGAAATCCATGGAAATGACCTCCCATTTCCATTTCGGAATCATAATAGGCTGTAGTAGACCACCTGGATGCTTGCATTCTACCTTTACTTGCTGACAGTCTAAACATCTAGCCATGAACTCTACCACTTCCTTTTTCAAATTTGGCCAATAGTAAAACTTCTTTACCACAGTCAATGTCTTTTGATATCCTGGATGACCCGAATACAATTTCACATGAAACTCCCTCAAGATATGATTCTTGGGCTCACTGTAATTCGGCACTTAGATCCTGTCTCGAAACCTCACCAAGCCATCTGCCGTGAGACAATAGTCTACATCCTAATCACTTGTACCTGTACCTACACATGTACCTGTACTCTGTTGTAACCTATGCATAATCTCCATGTATTTGTCATCCTATCCCATCTTGTAACTTTGTCCCATAAGAGCTTATAGCTACTATATGATTTACATGTACCTTCCTACTAAGAGCATCTACAACCTGGTTCTCCTTCCCTTTGATATATCTGATCTCGAACTCAAACTCACTAATGTTAGCTAACCATCTAGCTTACCTGGCATTTAGATTCGGCTCGTCAAACAAATACCTCAGCCCAATATGATTGCTCATCAATGTAAACCTCTTCCCCAAAATATAATGTCTCCACATCTTCAATGCATGTATAATCGTTGCTAGCTAAAGATCATGCATCAGATATTTCTTCTCATGCTCATTCATTTTTCGTGATTCATATGACACTACCTGTCCTTCTTGCATGAGAACTCCACCAAGTCCCCTTTTGCAAGCATTTGTACACACAACAAACTCTTGGTCTGGATCTGCAATCTTTAGCACTGGTGCATGTGTCAACAACTTCTTAAGCTGCTCAAAACTATCTTCACATTCCATCGTCCATTCAAACTTCTTACCTTTCTGCTGCAATGATGTGATAGGATATGAAATGCGTGAGAAGGTCCTAGCAAAGCTACTGTAGTAACCTGCCAATCCCATAAATGATCTCACCTCATCTACATTCTTAGGAGCTGCCCACTCCATGGTGGCCCTTATCTTTTCCGAATCTACTTCTATGCCTTCCTTGGAGACAACATGTCCCAAGTAATGTACCTCAGTCTGAAAGAAGCTGCACTTGCTAAGTTTAGCATACATTTGATGCTCTCTTAGAAATCTCAACACTGATGCTAAATGTTCGGTATGTTCCTCTTTGTTCTTAGAATATACCAGTGTGTCATCAATGAATACAATAACAAACTTGTCCAAATAAGGAAGCAACACACTATTCATCAAACACATGAATGTAGCTGGAGAATTAGTCAAACCGAATGGAACAACAACAAACTCATAATGCCCATACCTAGTCCTGAACGTAGTCTTGAAGATATCCTCTTCCTTGATGCGTACCTGATGGTATCTTGATCACAAGTCGGTCTTAGAGAACATTGCTGCTCCATTTCTCTGATCAAACAAATCATCAATCCTCAGAAAAGGGTACATGGTCTTGATCATTGCCTTATTCAGTTGTCTGTAATCAATGCACAATCTAAGAGTACCATCTTTCTTCTTTACGAACAACACTGGCACACCCCAAGGTGATACATTGGGTCTAATGTATCCTTTGTCCAACATTTAATTTAGCTGAAACTTCAACTCTACCAACTCAGGTGTGCTCATCCTTTAAGGTGTTTTCGATGCTAGAGCTACCCCTGACACTAACTCAATAGAAAAGTCTACCTACCTATGAGGTGGAAAGTCTGAAATGTCCTCAGGAAATACATCCCGAAACTGCAGCAATATTGGGTATTTGCTCAACACATCAGCATCCTCAACCTCCTTACCCTTGTCACTGGAAATGTGTAATGCAAACATCACATAACCTTTTCTGCAACTACACTTAGCCTGCATAGCGATAACCATCCTTACTGATGTAGGCTTCTTCTTTCCCTGCATGGTCCTCTTTTCCCCACTATCATCCACACACTCAATGGCCTTGTCGAATAAATCCACTTTGGTTCTATGAAGGTATAGCCAATCCATACCGAAAATCATACTATACAATCCCAATGGAAATACATTCAAATGCGTTGTTGTAGGCATACCATTTAACTCAAATGCACAAGCTCTTACCCAATGGTGAACTCGCTTCTTTGTATCAGTAGGCAAATGTACTGACCAAGATTCTACATGCACTTCTTTTCGCAAACCACACTTATCCACTAGGTCAACATTAATATAGCTATAGTTAGATCAAGGATCAATCAAAATAGAAACAATTTGATCACAAATCCTACTGTTTATCTCAATGATCGATGCCTGATGATCCGCCTACTTGTTGTCCATAGCTGCATAAATCTAAGGAATGTTATGACCAACATCACCAACTGTAGGCGCCTCCTAAGCATTGTAGAACTGGGGTCTACCACCACTCTAATATTGTGGACAATCCCTCTTATGATGATCCTTACCACATATCCAACACTGCAATGGTTCCTTACCACCGCCTCTAGCCTGCTGCTCTCCATGTCCCTTCTCAGCTACATTGAATCTATTGTAAGTAACTGCATTATCTTTCTCACTTGCATCTTGAGGTCTTCCTCTCTTTGGTGGTCATTTTCCTTTAGCTTTCTCATTTCTTTTCAAGTCATGCTTCGGCTCAACTTTGTGCTTCGACTACTCATAACAATGCTTCAACTTTCAGATCGCCTCCTCCAACGATCTAAGGCTCATCGAAGTCAATCTGGTCTACGTATGCAACTGGAAATCCACCAATGAATCTCTAAAACTTGGCCTTCTCCTCTCTGAGGTAAGGCACATATCTCAACAACTACAAAAATCTGCTAGTATACTCCTCATATGTCATTGAACCCATTCACAACTCATAAAACTCCTTGGCTCTGTCATCATAATACCTCTCAAACAAGTAATTCTTCTTGAAGAGCCTTTCAAACGCATGCCAAGTCAACTCATCCTCGTGTATGTCCTTGACATTCTTCACATCTTCCCACCAAATATCTGCTTTACCTTTGAGACTGAAAATTACTATCCTTGCTTTCATGTTTTCTGAGTAATCATGTAATCTAAAGAATTTCATCATGCCAAGAAACAAATCCCCTTCATCCTGCGATTTCTTCATCTCTCCATCAAAGGTAGATGGCTTTGCCTTCTTGAACTCATCCGGCAAATATCCCCTATCATTCCTCTTGTACGGATGATAATGATGACGATCATAATGTCTATCAGAACCAGAACTAGAGTAATACTGTGTCCAGTACCTCTCCTATCCGGAGTGTCCAACATCCTACCATCTTTGATAGTGTCAGATCTATCTGACCTATGTCTACTATGATACCTGCTACCATATGCCCCATTAGTTCTATCCTCATGTCCATGGTTGATCCGAGGAGGTCCCTTTCATTTCAAATCTAACAAACTCTGAAGTAATATCACATTCACCTCTGCTTGTTTCTCTTGTGCCTGCGTGATTTTGCCATTGTCTGCTTTGCAAATCGTTATTTCTTCCTTCAGACTTCTCAAGGTGTCTGCTAAGTTAGAAGAGTGCCCCACAACACGTTGCCCATCTGATGCATAGGGAGATTCTATGTAGTCTACCACCTTGCTAGCCATCTGATCTCTTTCCTGCAAGGCATACTATTCCAACTAAACCAAATCATCATAAATCAACGTACCTTAGCATAATTCGGGGAGGATACCTTGTCTGCAAGATCATCGAATCAGTGTGATGCATGTACAACATAACCATAATAACATATAGGCGTATATCAATAAGTGCATCAACGCATAACCATCATACTAGCTAGGGTCCAGTCATCAATGCAAGGTCATATCAACAATGCAAGTTATGACCTCATGCATGACAACAACCATTACTCTAGTATACACATTGCCTCGTGCAACTATCCACCTGCATAAGCAATCCCTAATCAACTACACATACGCATAACCGCATGTAGTTGAGCATAAGTGATCAATTCTTGTAATCAAACTACAAGGATGATGCATGTAATTAAATAACCAAGAATGCAACCCAATATATAAGGATGTAATCAAGATGCATATAATTGTATAACCAATCATATACTCATGACGATGCATTCCATAAAATAGACATCAAGTTCCTCATGATAACCTTACTACTACCATGATCAATATGATGTAGTGCAACAAGCACATGGAACGCAAGTGTAAGATCCACACACACAACTAACATGCATGCATGACCAATACATTCACCCATATTTGTAGCACCAGATATGACCCAAAGCGAGCGTAACCATGCTTTGATAGCAATCTGTAACACCCCCTCCCAGGTCTACCCAAAGTAACCATGCCAACCAGGGTAAATGTGAGGAGAGATGATACTACAATCAGATTCGACCTCCTATGTCACCTTACGGAAGTGGAATCAAGGGAACATCACATACATCCATCCAACATCATCAGCAGACCCCTCATGAGACAAGTCATCCACTCAGACAGCCTGTCCGTGGTTTCCACCGCTATTCTGCAGCTCTTAGGCCTCAGTCGCTCTCATTCTATGGGCAAGGGAGTGACAACCAACCTAAAGTCGCTCTCACAAGCATGTCTGCCAGCAACTGTGGTCCATAATTTCCAGTTCTGTGACAACGACCCCAGGATTTGAGCCACTTGGGTTGACAGATGTGACCCTTCCTAGAGAGGGCAGTCATGGATGATGAGCCTTGAATGTGCGAGATCCTTGTCATGTGTTGACAAGTTGATCCCCCCATGCAATGATGAGCCTTGGATGTGCGAGAACCTTGTCATGTGTTGGCAAGTGGATTCCCCCAAGCAGTGATGAGCCTTGGATGTGTGAGATCCTTGTCATGTGTTGACAAGTGGATCCCCCCAAGCAATGATGAGCCTTGGATGTGTGAGATCCTTGTCATGTGTTGACAAGTGGATCCCCCCAAGCAGTGATGAGCCTTGGATGTGTGAGATCCTTGTCATGTGTTGATAAGTCGATCCCCCTGAGCAGAGATGAGACTTGGTTGTGTGAGATCCTTGTCATGTGTTGACAAGTGGATCCCCCCAAGCAAAGATGAGACTTGGTTGTGTGAGATCCTTGTCAAGTGGGTTACCCCCCCATTGAGAAATATAGGGCATCAATAGTTAGGTGATTTCTCTACTTATGATAATTAATTGTGATAGACTTTTGCTTCTTGATTATGATCTTCTCTTTCTTGTAGTTATTATTGTGTTTTTTCATCCAGACAATTACCATATTATGCACAATAAATAGACAAGAGACACAATATATAGGCTTGTCAGCCAAGGCCAAAACCTTTCACTCTTTGAGAGGAAAACCCAAACAAAATTCTTCTTATAGATCTTCAATTGAAAAACACCAAGACCATGACAAAGACCCTTGACACTAGAGTCCTCCCAACACCAAATCACTAGCCTTCTCTCCCCTCTTCTCCTTCTCGGATTCCCTTAGAATCTCGTTTTCTTCTTGTAGGTCTACAACCCTACAACAGAAACCCTAGGTTACTTTCACTTCCTTGAATAGTCTCCTTAAGGGAGAGACTTATTGCACTTCTACTCGGCTCCTTCTAGCAAGGTCTTCTACCCAAACAAGATCACCTCAATGTAGTTGCAAACCTTTGACCTTCTCTTCATGCCTTTGGATTTGCCGCCTTCACACATGGGAGGGTAAACTAGCCAAAATCAGAGCTCCAAAGATGTTCCTTCCCTTCGCTATCCTTCCTTCATCCTTCACTGCTCTTTTGAGTCCTTCTTAGATGATTTGCATACTTATGATAGTAGGCTTTATTCACCGGATTGCTTGCCTCCAAATAAGGTCAAGCACTATTATATATACTTGTTTGCTCATGTCCTTTTAGGCTGACTAAATCTCTCTTTCAGCCAGTCACCCCCGTGCCATATTCTAAGCATGAATGTGGGATCTCATAGAAAAACCAATACAAGAACAATCAATGGAATTCAGAGGTTAAACCACCTCTCATCCATCTGTGATCACACCAAAACCGATGCTCTAATTACAACATAACAGAACTTGGAATGCCATCTGGGATCCATCACTATCCTTGAGGAATTTTTCGTCTCCTTGTCTCTCAGACTTTACCACAATCCAAACCTGGATCACTATGCCCTAAACCGAGATTGCTCCCTTAGGCTTGACCATGTATCTTGCCAATACTGGTCAAGGGATTCCTAGGCCTTTGGGAATGAACCTTGAGACCACCTCTGCCCCGGATTTTGAAATCCATCTGGAAAACCAAAGCTCAAATACCGAAATAAGCATCCCAACATACCATGGCATCTAGAAAAAGGCTAGGCTAAGCTGAAATCCAATATCATAACCCAGCGAAACCATGCCATCGACAAAAAGAGAACCATACATCAACATGCAAAGTCACACATGTCCAAACCATCTAGGTAATCACACATGCAAAAGGTTACCTGCAAATATACCTGCAGAAGCTACTTGATCTTGCTTTCCTTTCCTTGCTCCTTGCTTGCTTTTCCTTTCCTTTCCTTGCCTTCCCTTTCCTTTGCTCCAAACTAGAGTGCTCTAAGAAAACTCTAAGTGACCAAGAGAGTGTGTGAGAGAGAGAGAATAATCAGAGAGCTCCAAACTTGAACTTGACAAAAAGCCATGAACTAATCCTTAGAAGCCTTTTTATGCATGACGCCTCTAATTTCTTCATTTTCCATTATTTTCTTTCAATTTCCTCCTCACATGCAACCTGTGACCTTTTACCTTCATTTTCTCCTAATTTCCTTTATTTTCATAAATAAATGTGCCAAAAATGCATTTTTTCTTTGAATGCCTTTGTCAATTTTCCTTATCCAAAACACACATCCGGTGATGCCCACTAGGATATATTTGCCCTACATTCAGCTTGGAATACATGTCCCTTAACCATGGTCTTATTTTGACTTTATTAACTTTTATTACATGAACTTTTCACTAAGAAGGTAGCTCGATCAAGGGTAAAAAAACAAACCCTTGATCAAGCTATAATGATTGATCGAGCCCTTTTTTAATAAATACCACTATCGTGGTATGTGCGCGCCATTTGCAGGGGTGGTAGGTAAACTATGAGCTCGACCGAGCAATTGGAGCATGGAGCGTTCAAATCAATCTCGCCAACCACCCCACCAACATCCTAGAGGCTCAAACGAAGGTAGGTTCCTATCTTTTGTCTTTCTTTTTTTTGTTTTGCAAAATTAAACAAATTAATTAAAAAAAACAACTATGTACAAAAACCATGAAAACCAATTAATTAAAAAAGACAACCATACAAGACCACGAAATTCACAAAAAAAACCCCTTTTTTTGTTATTTAAAATGCATTTTAAATTTCTAGAAAATTTCATCGGAAATATGCCCCAAAAACCTCCAAAATAGAAAACAACGAAATTATAACCAACAAATACGTAAATTAAGAGCTTGTGATTGACATGATGAATATGGTTTCTCATGGTAAACCTCTATATATAAAATAAGAAATTTTGTTTTATTTTATTATTTTAAATTTAAATTAATTTATATTTCTTTTTAATAATAAATATAGTACGATTTTAGTTTTAAAAATAACATATTAATCTTTAAAATTAAAAATCATCTATATATATATATATAACAAAACATTTAACTTAGTTATATATATTATTTAATTATATATAATTATACCATTAAACATAACATAAAATTATTTAGCATATATATACAATAACATAACAATTTACAACATAACCATAACTATAGCTCATAAAATAACTATATAATTATATATATTTAACTAAATTATAACTTATGTAACATCACATAGCTATATATTATAGTTCTATTGTTTATAATATAACATAGTTCTATAACTATTTAGTTCATAACATAAAATTATAACATAGAATTCTATAATTATTTAACATGTATAACATAAAGTTATTTAACATAACACACTTATATAACATTGCATGTAACATAACTATCTATCTATATATATATATATATATATATATATATATATATATATATATATATATATATAAGTTTTTATATATAAATATATATAAGTTCATGTTTCAATAATGCATCATTGATAGATACCTTAAATCCATCATGAAAAGTGTATTTGGTCTAGTGAATAAAAGCATTTAAACTCTTTTCTAATTTGTACCATATTGTTTCATTATGTAATGTAAACATTGTCTTCATGTGCTTGCACATTAAGAACTTTAAAGTCTATTGTAGTATTTGGTTGGCATGAAAATTTATTAGTTTTGTAAATAGGTTTATTTCAATTTTTACATATATATTTACATATTTATGTGCCATGAAAAAATTGCATTATTTAGAAACAAGAAAAAGTGTGAAGATAGATTTGATCACTTATTTTGATTGCGTTTATATGGAACTCAATACTTTTGTTGATAAATTGTCAAAAAATGGACTCTAAAGTTTAGGACTTCAGGTTGGATTATTTTGCTTGAGTTTAGAAATGGTTTTTTTGTCAAATATTTTTTTCTTGTATTAGTTTATATGTATTATATATAATATGTTGAGGCATCTCATATATGTGCCCCCAATACAGGCTATCGCAACATGAGAGATTCTGTTATACGTGGTCAGGCTCGTGATAGATCATGTAGCCCACTGAGAGTTCATGTTCCCCTCATAGATCCTGCCTCGAACACCAGTCGAAGTGTCAAGGACAATGTTTTTGTCTCTGTTGATGACCATGCTACATCTAGTGGACCATCTTCACCTATTTCAAGTACACCTCTTGCATTTTAAAATCTTTTTTAAACTTTGTGTTTATGTCTTGAAATTGTCTTGAAATTTTAAATTGTATTCAACTAATGTGTTTGAATTTAAAGTATATGTTATTATGCTTCTAGTTTGTTTATTATATATATGTTAAACTATGTTTATTATTTACATGCTCTCAGCATGCCGAAACTGAGGATCAAAGTGCAGCATCAATCCCTATGTGGGATGATGCTACAACTCATATCACATTAGAGGATATTACAACCCGTCATACGTGGATCACAACAAATATAGAGAAGATCCTTGCCAATTCACAGATTCATGTTACATTGTCTTTGATGCTGGATAAAAGCATTGGGTTGATCGAGACATACTGAAGGTCAAGCCCGCATAGCCACATATTACAGTCCATACAGAGGATTAGGAGGCATGATGTTAGAGGCCTAGATTCTTGGGAGGTGGTGAAAGAGGCCACCAAGGACATTGATGTTCATGGGGAGTTGTTAGACATCCTCCAGATTGTCCTGCTAGACATAGATGTCTAATTCAACTGAAATATTTTAAGAATATTAATGCAACCCCTTTTCTGTATGATAGATTCATTGGAGCTTGGGGCTAGTTCCCCCACCATGACCAAGTCGCCATTTATTTTGTGAAGCATGTATATGCAGAGTTTGTGTTACATATAAGGCCAGATTACATTGATACGAGATCTCATTATTATGTACTCGGCATGGGACATACTTATGAGCGTGAGGGGGCTCGTAGGGACCCTGTGCATGTACCACCACCTCCGAGATTTTTTCCACTACTATCTCAGAGCTTAATATTACCGACAAAGCTAGAGGAGTTGTCGCAGCTCGATGGTGAGACCAGAGAGACTATTGCAGACAACATGTGGATGATGTTATCCTCCACAATATCCCAAGGCTAAGAAAGGAGATCGAAGGAGGTAACCTCAAACCACTTAGGGTTTAGCAACTAGCCCCGCTATAAAGAGGGTTCTCTCTATATAGCTCACAACCAAATATGACTGGAGTGGGAAAAAAATATTAGGCTAGGTATATTTCAGCTCTAGGGTTTTGAAAATTTAGGGTTTTGTTGGATCAGGAGTGAAAATCAAGGAACTAGGTCAAAAGATCAAAGGTTTCAGTTGCAAGAGATATAAAGGAGCAGGGTAGGTATGCTTTTGTGATAATTTAAGAGTTGTTCGATGTAGTGTAGGGTGGAAAAGAAAAGATTCAAAATGAGCATGGAAAGCATGAATTCATTTATCAGAAGACTAAGTACACAAAATGATATTCCTAACCAAAGCAGAGCTTAATTAAAAGAATTCTACTTAAAACCTCTTAGGAAAATCACTGAAAAAGGAAGATATGGAAAAAAGGCTTGTATATCATTCATATAAAACTATAACAGAGAGAAAACATTATCACAAACTCACAACACAAGAATTCTTGAATAATAGCTGCAATTGTCCTTTGATTTCTTGTAAAAAGTGATGAAGTACAAGCTACAAGAGTTCCACTCTCTGATGTCCAACCTCTAATACTTTGAAATCTGAAGTATTTATACAATGGTTTACAAAAAAATATCTTGAAAACAGATTTCAAGATTTGTTACAAAAAATTCATAAAAATAGATCAAAACTACTAAAAATATCATTTGGTTGAGCTCTGGTGTTGTTCTGGGCATTCTGGTGTAATTGAGGCCTTGAATAAACACTTATGTTAGTCCTGTTGACTGATGAACTGTGTTGTTGTTCCATTTTTTCTGCATTCTGTTTTGATGACTGTAGCTGCTAAAAACATGATGTTGTTTTCTATTCTTTCAATGTTTTTTTTTTCTATTAAAATAGAGCTAGGGGGACCGATTCTTCCTCTGTCGTTGATCCTTATCGCAATCGCATCCGGGATGGGCTTGTGTCGTATCACAATCGCAATACAGAGAAGGGGTTGTTACACTGATTTTTCATGTTTTACCAATAGGATAGACTTGAAAATTCAAAAAATGCAATATATAAAATATCGCATCCATCCAAGGCTTTTCATGTCGCGATCGCAACTGGGAAGGGAGTAACAGGAGTGGGACCATAAATCCGAACCTAAAACTTTTCAGAACCCAATTAAAAATCCTGACAGGTCTGGAAAGGGGGTTGTGTATCACAATCGGGAGGAAGACCATGCGGGGGAAGGGACTTTAAATTGGTGCGGGGGACGAAACTTTGGATTGGTGCGAGGGTTATCATTGCGGGAGTTATTGTGGGATGGGGAGTCGATTGCGAGATGGGGCCGATTGCAGGCTGGGACTCAATGCGGGATGGGACTGTTGTGGGATGGGACTTAATGCGGGACGCGAGACTATTTGTAGGACACGGGTTATCGCAATCGGGGAGGGGTGAGGAGCGTTGTTTTACAGTTTCATGTAATATGCGCCAATTGCGGGATGATGCGAGCCCTGTTTATGCCTCAGGGTAGTGGGTTTATATACAATGTATTACATTGTAATACATTACGTAGGTATGCGGGTATGTTTAATGATATGGGAAAACGACTAAAGTTTATATATCAAATGGACATTTCGGCTAGAGTTTGGGAATTAATATGAAATATGAGTGTTTCCAAGGGAAAAATGGGTTTTTGGCTAGGATTTAAGGATTTTCCCAAGGAAAAAGGGATTTTAAAGGGAATGAGGGGATTTATGAGGGAAGTTGAGGGAGATAAATGAAATATGAATGGGGATATTGAAACAAGTTGAGATCTCCTTGAACATTGTTTTTACCTATTACTACTCACATAATGATTAACCATAAGTGATGTTATGACTCTTTTGACCATTTTGATGACATTTAATGGAGTGTGAAACCAACCATGAGATGAGACTGAGATGGTGATCAAGACATTAACTGATGACTCATCATAATGAGTGATGACACGACCAAAATGGCATTGGACCATGAAATGGAGGGAGTAGTAACATACCTAGACATACTAACCAGTGATCAAATTTTATTTGAAAATATAACAATTTGACCTAATAACCCTATCAACAACTTTGAAAGAGTACATTTGATCACTGATGATTGTAAAGACTAACAGACACTAACAGACGACATTGGCCAGTATGCATGTTGCATTAGATGGAGAGATTACGATACCACCACCATTGCCTCGTGACCCGCCAGTGCCCTTATATGATGATGCATTTCTCATAAGTTTACCCTTTAACCAAATTTTGACATATACATGTGTGTATCGTGATGCCACTCGTGAGACTTGGAGGGTGTACGACTTGCATGACATGGACCCGATACATACATACATACAATTATGGATGCTCATTAATTTTTGCAATTCATGTAACTATTAAAATGATTTCACTAATTTAATCATTTTTCTAATACAATAACTTTTATTAGTAAAATATATGTTCAATTTTGATTTCCAGTTTCATAGAGTAAGAAAATAAGTACAATCTTAAGTTATGATGCAATCTTAAGTGTCTTAATTATAAAGTCATCTATATATATATATATATATATATATATATATATATATATCTCAAGGTTCAATTAAAAAACACAAATAGGATTGAAATAATTTCTATTCAATTTTAATAAAAGATGTCATGTAAACAACAAATACGTTTTATTCAAAATTATTTATTTTGAGATTATCTACAAAAGCTTAGTCATAACATGATATAAGTCAAACGTATTCAAATGTATTATATAGGTCAAAAAACAATGTATGACAACATTTCTATAATTTTATATAATCTTATCAACTTTCCTAAATTTACAAGTAGTTATCCTAATATTTCAATCAATTCTATATGATGAAAATATGTTTTATTCAATTTTTAAAAACTCAAATAATATATGTGGAGATATAAAAGTTACAAATACAAGTTTTATTTGATTTTATATTGTTTGAGGTTATCTACAAAAGTTTAGTCATAATGCATGTCGTCAATAATTTTTTATGCTTACACTAGAATCAATGCATAGTGTTATACCTTGAAATTAATGAACACCATATATCTAGTTACATTAAATAAAAAATCAACATCTTCACTGAAATCAATGCATCTAATGCAAGATGCCAATAAAATAGGCAGTTGTCTATAACGTGACTTTTTGAAAGCCTTTTCGGCGGGTTTTTCCGGTCGAAATCCGGCAGGAATTTATTGGAATCGCAAGTTTGATAGCTAGTTTCTGCACAATGAAAGCGTCCCAGGGGTTTTTCAGGGTGCTGAATCCAAATATGCAGTTAAAAAACCATTTTAACTGCAACAAATCAAGATTCAACCTCAATTTCTTCCGCCGGATTCCGTCACTGGAATCTCCAAAAAGTCGCATTATAGACAACTCCATAAAATAGGATGAGAAATCAACATCTACACTAAAATCAATGCATCTAATGCAAACAATCAAATAAGATTAGAAATCAACATCAACACTAAAATTAATGCATCTAATGCTGCAAGCAATCAAATAGGATTATAAATCAACATCTAAACTGAAATCAATGCATCTAGTGCTAGCAATCAAATAGGATTAAGAATCAACATCTACACTAAAAGTAATGCATTTAATGCAAGCTCAATCAATAGAGAGAGAGGCAATCATCTAATAACGAAAAAAATCTTACCATGTATGGTAACAAAAATGTAAGAAACCCTGAGCTCATATCATCACAAAAATTGTAAGATTGCAATATTGATTGATTTATAAATTAGTTCTTTCTACTTCGTTTTCCAAACAAGCTTCGATGTACTTGTTCAAATTGACCCATATCCATGATGGAGAACAAATTAAAACCAAAAGTCACAAAGTAAACTATATTTATTTGAGAATATTATATTTGTTTTTGTGCTACAAAATAAGGTTGTTATTTTGTTTTTTTTAATGAAGAGTGAAACGTGCCTATGGACAATTTTATATAAAAATTCACATCAATTACTCCACATAACCATTTTATATAAAAATTCACATCAATTACTCCACATAATATTAGGGGCATAGTCACACCACAATTTCCCTGATATATGGTATTAGGAACATAGTCACACCACTTTATAATTAGTGATTGATTAACATGATAATATAAAGTATAAACACGTCAAGGAGGGACTTAATAGTTCATCCTTCCTAGTCATAAATATGTTAAACACCTCACATATGAATTTATGCATTCGATTCCATGTTAATCCTTCCTAACCAAAAATATGCTATACACCTCGCATATGCATTCAATTCCATGCTAATGAAATGATCCATGATGAAGATGAATGGGATTTCTCTGAAAATTTCCATGTTATTGCTTAGAAAATATGCTATACACCTCACATATGCATTCAATTCCATGCTTATGAAATGATAAATGATGAAGATAATGGGATTTCTCTAAAAAATTCCATGTTATTGCTTAGAAGTTGAAAGGATCCTAATATATAGTAAGAAAAGTTAATTTTGGTAGTCTCATTGTGTTTTCTACGTTTAATATGCATTCAATTCCATCCTAATTTAATCAAATGATGAAGATGAATGGGATTTCTCTATTGCTTAGAAGTTGAAAGGAAGCCTAATAATAGATCTTTGAGAAAGTAAGAAATCAAATCAAATGAAGAAGATGAATGGGATTTCTCTATTGCTTAGAAGTTGAAAGGAATCCTACTAATAGATCTTTGGGAAAGTAAGAAATCATTGACATAGAAAGTAAGAAATCATTGACATGGACTAAGGCAATGAATGGGACTAAGGCAAGACCTTAAGGCAGTCCATAGTGCCAAGAGTGCCAAGACCTTTAGTTTTGACACTAAAGCTTAAAACTACAGCTGAACGGAAATGGCTTGTCGATAGGAGCTAGTACTGGAAGTCGTCTCTATGGTCGAGGCCAGTTCAAAGAGGCTTTCACTGGCTTGAACTCCATGGAATAAGTGTATGGGATCTTATAGCGTCTAAAGGATTTGGAAGCCGTCTCCATGGTCTCTATGGTTAGGGCTAGTTCAAAGAGGCTTTCACTAGCTTGAACTCCATAGAACTAAGTGCATGAGATCATATAGCGTCTAAAGGATTTTTTCATTAAAGGATTTGGAATTCGTCTCTATGGTCGGGGCCAATTCAAAGAGGCTTTCACTGGCTTGAACTCCATGGAACTAAGTGCATGGGATCATATAACATCTAAAGGATTTTTTCACTGTCAAACCATTGAATGGAGACGACTTAAAATCATACAAATTAGGTTTTTACTATGGCAAAAAGCCAAAGTGGTATAACTTAAGAAAGGTCAATTATGGGTTTGTACAATATTGGAAGAGTTGGGATGGTATATTTATAATTGTAGAAAAATTTGGGATGGGATTATATGTCCGCCTTCCTAGTTCATTGAAGGATTGACTTAGCTAATATGCATTTAATCTCCCTCTAAATCCCAAGATTGAAGCTTTCCTAGTGACTTAGCTAATATTCATTTAATCTTTCTCTAAATCCCAAGATAAATCCCAAGATTGAAGAAGACAAATTCTTCTTTGAGGGTGGGCTTAAGAACCTATTTTAATTACTAGTCATATGTTTAGTGCTCTTAAGAATCATAGAAAAAGGAATTTGGAATGAAAACTAAGAGAAGGAAACCTATTGTTGGTATGATTGACACCACTAGAAGAGCTAAGCCTCAGCCCCATACAAGTTTTATTTTCATTCTACTTTCCTATCTCATTCATTTAAGTCATAATGGTCCCTAGGAGGAGAAGCCCAATTGAGATGATAGAGCATCATATACTAACACAAGCCAAAAGGAAAATCTTGGAGATAAATAAAAAGCCCAATTAAGGGGATAGAGCATCATATACTAACTCAAGCCAAAAGGAAAATCTTGGAGATAAATAAAGGCTACTAGAATTGGCTTCCACCCTCTATCATAAATGAAGTTGAAGTTGAAGGAATTGAGATAGGGGTTACAGAGAAGAGAGGTAATAGATGAGGAGTTTCTAAACTAGATTTTAGATACCAGATAACCTCAAAGAAAATATACCAAATTCTTCAATATTATAGAATTTTATTGGCATAACAAATATTTTATTATTTGAGTAGTTGAACAAAAGGGAATGTAACAATGAGAGAACTTGGGTAAGCTATATTTTTGAAAATATTTGGGCCTGGTAAAAGTTGTTTGGGGGATATAAGTTGTGGTTGAGGAGGAGGACTTGGAAGAGAAAACCATGCATCAATTGTTGAACTAGCCAAGTAGTGACTCTATATAAGTAGACGATGTAGACTCTAATATAGAAGGGAAGATGTTGGAAGTAAGTAATGTTTCCATGTGTATGATGTGATTTACAAATTGTCAATGTGAGTTGTATTTGAGTCGTAGACTCTAATATAGAAGGGAAAATGTTGGAAGTAAGTAATGTTTCCATGTGAATGATGTGATTTACAAATTGTCAACGTCAGTTGATTTACAAATTGTCAATGTGAGTTGTATCTGAGTCATAGACTCTAATATAGAAGGGAAGATGTTAGAAGTAAGTAATGTTTCCATGTGGATGATGTGATTTACAAATTGTCAATGCGAGTTGACTTACAAATTGTCAATGTGAGTCGTATCTGAGTCGTAGACTCTAATGTAAAAGGGAAGATGTTGGAAGTAAATGATGTTTGCATGTGTATGATGTGATTTACACACTGTCAATGTGAGTTGTATCTGAGTCATTGTGAGTTATAGATCCACCTTTTTCGGATCTTATCATTTAGAAGTTAGTGATCTACCATTATATGTATGTAATTTGATATGTGCTCAATAATATCAATAATATACCGTGAATAAGTGATTTGTGGTGTGCACAATCTCTGTCTATCCTCTCCAATTTCTAATATGGTATTGGAGCCACAACACTGAGATTAGTGAAGCTCAATTTATTGTGCAAAGTCGTTTGGCAAATGATGTCTCATTTTTATATAGCCTAGCGTTAAGCCCTGCAGATTTTTTGATGTGACTTTAAAAACCGACACTCTGTCCAGTCGATGAGGGATTCTACTGGTAACGCTGGTTTAGTTTCACAAGAACGCAGCTAGATCCCAATCAGCCACAACACTCTATGAGGAAGATATGTTTAATTTATCCCAATCAACCACAGGACTTTCTGAGGAAGATATGTTGAAAATTCATAGGAACAAGAATATTGTGTAAATGTTTGGTATGTGCGTGCCATCCAGGCTCTGCTGTAGAATCGCTTGTGGAAGTTTATGCTAGTCTGACTTCAGATTTTCTGAAGAAGACCCCACTTTGTTTTCCCTCTCCAAATTTCGATTTCGCTCTCTCAATTTCTATCGTGGTGAATCTTGAATGTGCACCGACTGTTGTGTGATATGCGCCACAGAATGGCATAAGCTCTGCAGCGAAATAAATCCTTAAAGTTTGAATCTGTCAATTTAGTGGGTTGGGAAAATAGAGACACGCTTCAATTTTCTTGTTGCATTCTGTAATTTCACTCAACCCACGACCAAGGAGGTTCGTATCAACCTCGCAGCACGTTGCTAATTTCGAAAGAATCCGTGGCAGAACGTGGCATCACGTTGATAATTTTTGCATCACGTTGATAATTTTTGCTTCGATTCATCAAATAGCAAGCATAGACCGAGGGAAGCTGTGAATCCTAGCACTGAGTTTATTTTCTATGAGCAGCTGTTGGGACGGGGTCCCTGGGTCAATATTTGATAAAATATGGTAAGTCTTTGTCTTTTGAGGAGCGAGCGCAAGTAGCGCATGTCAAATAAGAGTCAAGGGGTTTTTACGGAGGCCAAAACCCTTTATATTTTGGTATTGTTTTCAAATCCACTTTTTATATTTTGCTATTGTTTTCAAATTCACCCATGGTTTGTGGATCATGGTATCATAGTATTGTAACAGAAAAAAATATAAAAATGTGTTTTCGCTGGTCTATAAAAGATATTTGAAGGAATCACTTGAAGGATGCAATAAAAGATATTTGAAGTAATTTTGAGTCTATTTTTATGCACTTTTGTATTTTCTGTATTTACGCGTAATCGAATGACATTTATTTGTATTTTATCTTAAGAACTCCGTGAAGATATGGATCTATTGTTATGAGTTATTTTATGCATGATTAAATGTTTACGCGAAGTTTCTAACTTTCTTTAACTGAAAATCACTTAAGTTCATGAATAAGGATTCGCGAAGGTCAGATCAGATCTGAAACTACAAAAAACGCTTTAACCACATCACATAGCCTTCTGGATGCAGAAGCTTGGTTCTAGCATCCCCCAATACTGTCTCGGATGAGACTGCGGCTTGCGCTACGCGGGTTATTGCTAAAAACACTAGTAGTGGAGGGTTTTTTTGGTCAGCGAGCTAACTTTAAACCTGGGTCCAAGCCCCCTCAAGCCAACAAATGATTTTGTTGCCGGGACCGGGATCTATCTGAGGGATGTGTGATGTGGCATAAGTGGATACCGACTAAGAAGGAAATCGAGAAGTGGATAGATCGAAAGTTGCACGAATTTGCAGGCAGGAGAATAGGAATCCACGCTTATCAAAAGAAAAGTGGTTACAAAGGTATCTCTACATAGAAGTACACAAAGTTTTCTTTTCATCGTTCCCCTGCGAATTATACGAGTGGCTATCCAAATTAGCAAATAGCGAACCTACTTGGAAGCGCGATGATCCTATTGCATGGACTCTAGAATTAGTCAAACGTCTTCAAAGATATGATTATAAGGTTGTGAGGGTTGTTGATTACTGGATTAATAATATTCTTGGCGGTTTCATCACTGAGTTAAAAATAGATACATTTGTGTCTTATAGTGACGCTGAACGACGATTCTTTAAGGGTCTGAGACGTAAGTTCCTGAAATCATTAAAAACCTGGATTAAAATGCTTTTGTATGAAGAGGGTTATGCCTTTACCTTAATGTTTAAGAGGGGTCCGACTGGATCTATGTGAAGTGGAAAGCGATTCAGAGTAGATCAAGACAAATTTGTTGAAAGTGAATACAGTCCCTTATTGGGAGAATCTGAAAGTGAAGAAGAACGAAGTAGCCCTAGTACGCCTAGAGGTGCGGCGCAGAGTGTAGATCAGGGTACTTTTGGAATTCAACATCCAACCACTCTGCGTCCACCTTCGCCTCCGCCTCATACACCTACACCTACACCTCCACCTCCATTGTTCATTATGGAAAATATAGGGAAAATGCCTATATTCAGGGGTCAAGGATCAGAGGATCTTAAACAATTTTGGTTCGTCGCAAAGGCTGTGTGGAAAGCGCAACAGATCAATGATGATGATATGAAGAAAGTGCAATTAGTTACAGTGTTGCAAGACAAAGCGCTTACCTGGTACATCAGATACAACACAACACATCTGGCTGCTTCATTGGCTAAGACAAAGGATGCGTTGAATATGGAATTTACGAAATCGAAGTCAAAATCTCAGTGTGTGAAGGTTAATGATTCTGTGTGGGATATAGATTAGCGACTGAAGTGCTTGTTGAGTCAAGATAACCTTCAGATTTCAGACGAACAACATAGGGACTAGTATATAGCTTTGTTATTACCTCACTTAAGATTGTCGTTATCTCAGCAGAAGATTGGGTCTCAGGCCGAAGTGTTGGAAATCGTGATGAAGCTAGAAGCCTCATCGATCCAAGATACGAATGTAGGAGTTTAGCAGATCCAGGCGCAACTAGCAAGCCTGCATATGGAGTTACAGGATCTGAAGAAGGGAAAGGAGGTTAAGTTAGAGACACATTATGAAGTTTAGTGCACAAAATGAAAGGCCGAAGGTCACCATAAGGATCAATGCCCTGTATTTTAGGATTATATTGCTGCAAGAGGTCCTAACCCGCTAAAGCTAGAGTCTTCTGTTGGATCAAGCATCGGTGCAAGTAATTGGTGTAGTATTTGCCAAGTATCAGGACAACATTCGACAGATAATTGTTCCCTATTACAGAAGTTTATACAATCTCCAAAGCAACTTTTTTGTAACTTTTGTAAATCAGTTGGTCATGACAAGAGGAATTGTCGAAGCTATGAACTAATGATGGACAGAACTCCACTGTATAGAATGCAGGTTGAAAACCATGCGCAGAACGACCAAGGCTCACCTACAACTCGCAAAGGATTCCAAGGACTGGGAAGAGGATGCAGAGGAGGAGCTAGAAGAGGTCGGGGCCAGATTGTTTGTCACAACTGTGGAGAAACAGGACACTTTGCGTGCGACTATCAGAATCCAACGTACCCTTCGTGTCAGTACTATCATCAATTTGATCATGTTATAGAAGATTACCCGATCTTAATAGCGAGGATGTAGGAGAAGAAAAACCAACAATTGGCGCAGAATATTCCAATGATGAGAGCCGAGCCGCACAAAGACGATCCCAGTGTCAACATAGTCACGCAAAGCGGTGTAGCCACTGGTGAAGACAAGGTTGAAGGAAAACAACCAGAATTGGAGTCATGGTTCTGAAAAGCCAGTGAGAAGAATGTTGGGTTTGATTTACATAAAGAAAAAGAGATATTCATGGAGGCAATAAATAATTTTATGAGTCCAGGTACTTCTATGTCTCAGAACCAAATACTGATAGTCTCGCAAAAGGAGAAATCTGAAGATGCTACTACAACACAAGATTCAGATCCCACAGTGTTGAAATCATTTCTGCAGACCTGCATGAAGTTACTATGGGATCAAAAGGTAGTAGAGGGACTGCAAGAACTAATAGATAATTGCGCCAGCAAGGATAAGCCATTACCAGGACAACGCACAGTCAATAAGGTGAACCAAAGCAAGAAAAGAACCGGTAGGGAGATGCAGCTGACTGTGCAGATCAGTGATTTTGAAATGGATAAGGTAATCCTAGACTTGGGCTCCGATGCTAACTTACTGCCAAAGCAGACTTGGAAACGTATGGGAAAGCCTAGGTTGCCAATTTAGCTGCACATGGCGAACCAACAAAAGATAATTCCAATGGGATGCCTACATGGAGTAATTGTAGATACTGAAGGAGCAAGAGCATTGGTCAATTGCGAAGTTATTGAGATCATCGATGATAGTAATCCATACCCAACATTGCTTGGGATTAATTGACCTTTGACATGAATCCCATCATTAACTTAAAGAATCGAATTGTGGTATTTGAAAAGAATGAACTTCGAATAATTGTCTTGTTGGACCCAGTTGAAGGTGCGTGGTACACAAAACCGAACCGTGACTATTATGAAGATGATGACATTAAGCACATCTATAAGTTAATTGCACAAAATGAAAATTGGATCAATCCCACTACGAATGGAAAGATCAGCTAGGAGAAGGACAATTCCTTCCAATCAGATTCAAATGAAGAATTAGAAAACTGACAGAATCAATTGCATGAGGTCTCTACGCTGAGATGTAATCAGCTTACAAAATCACTATGTTGTGTATCTACTAAGGTACATAAGTTACCCTATTATGATGGCTTGGGTGATGTTAATATATTTCTTGACCATTTTGAAAGGGATGTACCCGAGGAACATCGGTTCTAGGCCTTAGATCTAGCATTAAGAGCTATGCTTGCAAGATGGTGGGGTACACACAGGGATAATTTTGCTAATTGGAAGGAATATCGTAGAATGACGTAATTAAGATTTGGCTACGCGAACAACCGACTCACTGAAAAATACACAGGAAATGATGATCCATGCAAACATATGGCATGGTGCACTAAGGCGTGGAGTGAGATACCTCAACCTAAGTGGGTGCATGTCTTTATTCATACCCTGGATGTTATTCCAAAAAACTGGTATTTAGAGACCGAGCTGCAACATGGGACTACTAATTGGGATGAGATGAAAGAAAGCTTCTTGCTAACGTTCAGTTTTAAAGATGGATTCACATGCATTGATGAAGCGCTTCAAGAAATTAAAGCAACAATCTTCTGAACACCCGTCGAACCTATCACGTTGGTACAACCTAACTGGAGTACACAACGACGACATGCTTTAGAATGTTACAATGTTACAACAAAAGAAGTTGATGAGGATGTGTGGAATATTAATATCCCTGAATTAGAGGGACAACATGAAGTTGGTGGACCTACTGCAAAGGTCCCTAACATTTCAAAACTGGTGTGCAAAAAGCAGGGAAACATTGGTTCAGAAGTAGAACCAAAATTCGCAAACATTGGCGATTATTGGGATGAAGATATAGTGGATAAGGTAGCTGAATTATTACATGAATATTAGGATTTATTTCCAACCAAGTTCTCTGACTTGAAGGGGATAGTAGGAGATTTAGGGATGATGAAGATCAATTTAAAACCTGATGTGAAGCCAGTTAAGCAGTGCCCATATTAGTTGAACCCAAAATACAAGGAAAAGGTACGAGAGGAACTCGATAAAATGCTCGCGGCCGGAATAATTGAGCTTGTAGAAGAATCCGAGTGGGTTAGTCCTATGGTGGTCCAAGAGAAGAAAAGAAAAGGTGATATCAGAATCTGCATAGATCTGCGGAAGTTAAACGATGCATGTGTACATGACCCATTCCCTATGCCATTTACAGATGAAGTTCTCGAGAATGTTGGCAGACATGAAGCTTATTCATTTACAGATGGATTCTCAGGATACCACCAAATTAAGATTGCGCCGGAGGATAGAAGCAAGACTACCTTCGCTACAAAATGGGGGTCATTCCAATATACAATCATGCCTTTCGGACTCAAAAATTCTCCTGCGATTTTCTCTAGGGTGGTTGTCGCAACGTTCAAGGAGTTCATTCATAAGTTTTTGGAAGTCTACTTCGATGATTGGATAGTGTTTGGGCTGGTCAAGAAGCATGTCTCTAGTCTACGCCTGATGTTGGATACCTATAGGAAGTATCAGATCTCTCTGAACTTGAAGAAATGCATTTTCTGTGTACCTTACGGAATATTGTTAG
The DNA here is from genome assembly GCA_031772625.1 of Pinus tabuliformis. Lineage (NCBI taxonomy): Eukaryota > Viridiplantae > Streptophyta > Pinopsida > Pinales > Pinaceae > Pinus > Pinus tabuliformis. Next base: position 441,437,203 of record CM062816.1, read on the forward strand.
GCCATGTTGTTTGTAAGCAAGGATTGATGGTAGACCCTGCTAAGATCATTGTAATTATCAATCTAGAGCCCCCTAGGAACATAAAGCAGCTATGTGCGACATTGGGTCATACTAGATACTATAGGAAGTTTATTAAGGCATATGTGCAGATCATTGCGCCCATGGAGAAGTTGTTAAAGAAGGATGTTATGTTTTGCTGGGATGATGATTGTCAGAAGAGCTTGGATACTCTGAAGGAGAAGATGGTTACGGTGCCAATCCTAGTATTCCCGAATTGGAAGAAGGAATTTCATGTACATGTGGATGTGTCTTGCATAGCATTGGGAGCCATCTTAACACAACTAGGGGCAAGAGATATCGATCACCCGATTTCCTTCGCCAGTCAGAAACTATCTAAGGCCGAAAGGAACTACTCAACCACAGAGCGCGAAGGTTTGGCCATGGTTTATGCACTACAAAATTTCAGCCATTATCTACTAGGTGCACACTTTAAGATGTGAACGAACCATTATTCTTTGAAGTACCTGGTCAATAAGCCTGTGTTGGGGGGGATAAATATGTAAATGGTTGCTCCTTTTCCAAGAATATGATTTTGAAGTGATAGTGAAGCCTGGGAGATTGAATGCTAGACCAGACCACCTTTCTCAGATCGAAAATGGCGAAGAACCTACAAATATTGAGGAAGGATTACCTGACGTGCAGCTCTTTGTTGTCAGGCTTGTGGATGAGAATTTTACAGACATCGTTCAATTTTTATCTACTGGCGTGGCTCTTAAAGGTTATACGACGCAGAAGAAGAAGGAATTAGTTATTAGGGCTGCAGATTTTTCTGTGATTGTAGGACAATTATATAAGATGGGGTTAGATGAAGTTCTACGCCGATATGTGCCTGAATATGAAAGACAAAGTATTTTAGCTGAAGCACATGGTGGTGTCGCTGGAGGACACTATGCAAGTAAGGCTACTGCGTAGAAGATCCTATGCGCAGGATTATGGTGGCCAACGGTACATAAAGATTCCAAGGAATACTACAGTGCGTGCGATGTGTGTCAAAGGACCAAGAGACCATCGCGAAGGGATGAACTTCCATTAAATCCACAGGTCACGTTACAAGCATTTGATAAATGGGCAATTGAATTTGTTGGACCTATTAAGCCACTGGGAAAAAAGACGAGAGCGTGTTATATTATCACTGCAATAGAATACTTAACCAGGTGGGTCGAGGCACAACTTGTGAAGGATTGTAGCGCGAACACTGCTACAAAGTTCATATTCAATTTTATTCTATCTAGGTTTGGCTGCCCGAAGATTCTAATGAGTGACAGAGGGTCACATTTCCTGAATGAGACAATCATCGCTTTAATAGAAGAGTTCCAGATGTACCATCAGAAGAGTACGCCATATCACCCCCAAGTGAATGGTACTGTCGAAGCTTTCAACAAGATCCTGGACAATGCCCTCACAAAGGTCTACAATGTTAATAGGAATGAATGGGATGTGCACATACTAGCAGTTCTATGGGCATATAGAACTACCAGTAAGAAATTGACTGGGAAAACTCCCTTTCGACTGGTTTATGTACAAGAAGCAGTAATGCCAATGGAATACATAGTGCTCAGCCTAAAGATCACAACCCTTTCGACTGGTTTACGGAAAAGAAGCAGTAATGCCGATGGAATACATAGTGCTCAACCTAAGGATCACAACAGTAACCGAGATGGAAGATCACAACATCATGGAGGAATGCCTAGCGCAACTATTGGCGTTAGAGGAAGACCACTTTTTGGCTAGCTTTCATCAGCAGGTACATAAATAAAATGCATGGTATGATCATCACATCAAGCAGTGCACCTTCAAAAATAGTGATTTGGTGCTGATGTATGACAACAAGTTTACCGAATTTTTGGGGAAATTTCAGAGGCACTGGCTAGGATTGTATGTAATTAAGGACATTTCAGATGGTGGTGCAGTTCAGCTCGCGATGCTGAACGGGGAAGTATTTTTGGGAAGGATTAATGGGAGCAGGCTAAAGGTTTATAGGAATGATCCCGCCCCTGCGCAATGACTACTCGAATGCAGGAAAGTCTTAGTGCTTCTGGCAGTTGAAAGAAAGCATATGACTATAAACTACTTTTCCAAGGAATTTTTTTATCAAAGAAGGAAGGTTGCGCGATGTTTTGGAAGATCGCATAGGTGGAAGTGGTGACGAGGTAGTTGCACCATAAGGATGATTTCCACGCAACCTGCATTGAAAGTGACCGTTGGAACTACTATAGTTGATTTGACAACAATTTTTCCGTTAAAAGGAGCGGGGAAAATGCATTTAAGTTACAAATCTGGGAGAATTTGCCGCCAAAATCGCATTTATGAGGAAGATTTACGGGGGAACAGACAATTTGAATTCAAATCGGGTTATAAATATTGCACCCCACTCCACACTTGGCAACTTTGCTTCTTGAGAAACTGTTGTGTGTTATTGCACTTAAAGAGCTGAGTGTGTTGTTGCATGTATGGTTACTTGAGTGGGGCAGAAGTTGAGAAAAAATTCTTGAAGAGAGGGTTAGAAAACATCATGACTACAACATCGCCAATCCTCGCTACAACACCTAGGTCGCCAAGACCAAAGCCTACCGCCTCCGTGGCAGGAGAGAAAAAGCCATAGCAATCCCCAGTTCAACAATCACCGCGAAAGATCCCAACTGAGCAGAGAAAGAAGGGTCGAATGGATAAAAACATGTAGCTTATGGAACCTCATGACCTGGACGAAGAAGAGATGAATATGGGAGTTGAGGATATCAGCACAGAAGGCACAGAGCCAATTTCTCAGCTGCTGCCATATATACCACCATGAAAGCCGACCACCAAAGTCACTAAGGACCCCGACTCTGTAAAATTTAAGGCATTCATGTCGTTGTTGTAGGAGGAAGTACCTATTGAGGTCGACTTGTTGGCCCAGGTTCCATTTCTGAAGATGGAGGATTGGGATTTGGGCGACCATGATAAATTTCCACAGCTGGAACCCAGTAAATACTTGAAGATAGTCTACTATGAGGAGGTTGGTGTTAAGATTTGAACCGATGAAGTGGGCTGTCGGTATTGAGAGCGCAAGGTTGCTCAATATGTTGTATGTTCCACATTTTAGCCACAACATTATTAATACCATTTGTGTGCCAGTTGTTGGCATTGGTTCATGATGGGTGTCTCTGGCTAGGAGGGCCCATCCCAATTGATGATATGTTGATTTGTCGAATCATAGCGCTGCCATATTAGGGCGTGAACCCGCGGATGCTTTTGTGGGGAAGTCACAGGAGAAAAAGCTCGCAGACCAAATGAAAAGTGACTTCGGGTTGGTGAAGAAGTCGTGGGGCTATGCCATCAGTTCCATATCAGATGAAGCTGTGCGGTTTTCTGCACAAATCTTGGTAGGAAAAATCATGAGAAAGTGTCGTGCTGATGAAGTGTCGGCACCAGTGGTATCCTTGGCTGCGTAGTGTAGCAAGGGGGTCCAATTAAATTGGGTGAAGTACCTGTGCCAAGAATTCTTGGATGATTGTCGTAAAGCACAAGAGGAAGGAAAAGAATTCCACTACGTGTGGTTGCTATTATTGATCGCGTTGATAGCTTGGAGGACGCCAGAGGATTCCCAGTTCCCTACGATGGATCCGGAGTTGTGCGAGGCTGCAAAATTTGCCTCACTGTGGGAAACAAAGGAACCTACCCATATCATTGAGAATAAAATGTTCTGGGTAATGTTTGAAATGGAATTGCAGATGGTGATTAACTAGAAGCCACAATTGTCACCAGGTTTGTTCACAGGATATCAGCACATTGCAGATTTTAAGGCCGATTTCCACCATATATATATATATATATATCTGCGCAAGGAGCGATTTGACGAAGAAATGGATGACGTTGCATTTTTGGTCATCGAAGACCATATCACGCAGTTAGTGGCCGACTCACTAGCTCCTTCCAATAGATATTTTTGAAGGTATAACAAGGACTAGTGCAGAAGGAGCAGCAGACACTAGTAAAGAGGCGCAAAAGGAAAAGAAGAAAATGACCATCGACCTAGAAAAAAATACCATGTTGGAACCAGAAACCGAGCACAACGAATAGCAGCGTACATAAGAACTTGATCAGGGCACCAAAGAACCCTTTGTAGACCAGAAGAATGCTGATTCTCCCATTATTCTTAAACGACGATAAAAGTCAAGTGCGGAAGGTGCACAAAAGAAGCACAAGTCTGATAAGTCCGCCGGTGCAGAGGCCATGGTCCTCACTGAGGAGGACCTTGATGAAATTGGAGATACTATTAGGTCCGCGACATAAGATATTTGGGGCCACATTGAAGAACAGTATCAGTTTGTTTTGACGAAGGTCCAGGCGGGCCTCAAAGAGTTGCAAGTTCAGGCGAGCGTAGTTCAAGCGATCTGATCTCAAGCGAGTGAGAAACCAATACATTGGGTAGTGTACAATCGGTCCTTACTTCAAAGCTCCACATTGTACCCCTGCTTGATGGATCCTTACATCTGAATGATGTCGTAGAATGAGAGAGTGCCCAGCTACCTAAAGACGTAAGTATTAACCTCGCGGCGCTCCCCCTATCCACATTGCATGAGCTACACTAGGGTGTAGCAGATGAGCTTAAGGTGCAAGAGCAACGGGCTCTCATGGTGATCAAGGATGCGCAGATCACCAGTCAACAGATGTGTGATGAAAAGCACAAAGCTCTCCAGGATCGTGATGAGGCAACTGCGAGAAGGGCACAGCTGGAGCAGGTCATTTCCAGAGTATGCAGTGAGCTCCCCGAGCTCCAGATTCAGTCTGAGGCTGCTTCTGAAGAAAAAGTGCAGTAGCTGGCAGATGCATTTAGAGAATCAAAGGCGCAGGTGGATAAAGTTCGCTTTGATCTGCAGCTACAAATTACTGAGCTTCAATTGAAGTTGCAGCCCACCACACCACCGGAGATTCGAGAGCAGGTTCAGGCGAGCCAGGTTCAAGCGAGCTAATCTCAAGAGAGTGAGAAACCAATGACATTGGGTAGTGTACAATCTGTCCTTATTTAAAAGCTCCACGTTGTATCCCTGCCTGATGGATCCTTACATCTAAATGATGTCGCAGAACGGGAGAGTGCCCAACTACGTAAAGACGTAAGTATTAACCTCGCAGTGCTACTCCTATCCACATTGCATGAGCTACACTAGGGTGTAGCAGATGAGCTTAAGGTACAAGAGCAACGGGCTCTCATGGTGATCAAGGATGTGCAGATCACTAGTCAACAGATGTGCGATGAAAAGCACAAAGCTCTTCAGGATCGTGATGAGGCAACTGCGAGAAGGGCGCAGCTGGAGAAGGCTATTTCCAAAGTATGCAGTGAGCTCCTTGAGCTCTAGATTCAGTCTGAGGCCGCTTCTGAAGAAAAAGTGCAGTAGCTAGCAGATGCGTTTAGAGAATCAAAGGCGCATGTGGATAAAGTTCGCTTTGATCTGCAACTACAAATTATTGAGCTTCAATTGAAGTTGCAGCCCACCACACCACCGGAGATCCGAGAGCAACGCGAGGCTGCCATCAGAATAGACAGGGAAAAGCTCGACACTGCAGTCAAAGAATGTAGCTAGTTGTTTGAAGAGACTCTAGAGCTGTGGGCCTCGCTGCAGGAGGACCCACAGGTGAAAAATATTGAAGTTGCTATTCGGGATAAGTAGCTGCAGTATGACGAGATAAAGGAAATGGTGCACACCTTATCCCCTGTGCAACGGTTCGCCAGTTGAAAGAGGCGACATACTTGCAAGGACAAATCGAGGAGTTGCAGAAGAAGATGCAAATCATCACTGCATGGATGTAGCCATGGGAAGAAGAAGCAGGGCAACCCTCACATATTGTGGAAGGCACACTCAAGAGTATGCAGTAGATGCAACAAACCATCGGCTTAGCAGCATAAGGGCCAACTACGGAAAATTTGGTCGAAGAAGTTTGATAGCCATCAGTTCAATGCATGGAGTTGCCTTACCCAGTGAAGTCTTCGTTCACCAGCCTGAAAGTAAAGATCCAAAGCGTATCAGCGGAGTGACTAGAGGACGAGTCACATATTTGTGTTGGGGGCTTGTTGGGACGGGGTCCCCTGGGTCAATTTTGATAAAATATTGTAAGTCTGCGTTTTGAGGAGCGGAGTGCGAGTAGCGCAGGTCAAATAGGAGTCGAGGGGTTTTTAGGAAGGTCAAAACCCCTTATATTTTGGTATTGTTTTGAGATTTTCCCATGGTTCGCAGACCATGGTATTGTATTAGAAAAGAGTATAAAAAGGCGTCTTAGTGAGTCTAAGGGAAGGAATCACTTGAGGGATGGAAAACTTTTGAGGTTGATTTTGTAAGATCTTTCTGTATTCGGGCGAAGGGGAAGGCTGCTGCAGCTGAGTTTGTGGAGACCTTGGTAAGCCCGCAGCTTAGTGCGTGGGCCCCTACAACTGTGTGCGTAGGGTCTGGAAAATTTGTATGAAGAAGATCTAAAGCAATAAAAGATATTTGAAGTAATTTTGTGTCTATTTTTATGCACTTGCGTATTTTCAATATTTACGCACAACCGAATGACATTTATCTGTATTTTATCTTAAGAACTCTGCGAAGATCTGGATCTACTATTATATGTTATTTTATGCATGATTAGATGTTTACGCGAAGTTTATAACTTTCTTTAACTGAAAATCACTTAAGTTCATGAATAAGGGTTCGCGAAGGTCAAATCAGATATGAAACTGCAGAAAACGCTTTAACCACATCACATAGCCTTCTAGATGCAGAAGTCTGGTTCTAGCATCCCCCAATACTGCCTCGGGTGAGACTGTAGCCTATGCTACATGGGTTGTTGCCGAAAGGGCTGGTAGTGGAGGGTTTTGTTGGTTAGCTCAGCTAACTCTGAACCTAGGTCCAAGCCTCCTCAAGCCAACAACAGCTATAGTATGTGATGGGAAATTAGGCTCGATGCTTTCATAGACACTCTGCTCAAATCTCAAATTCCAATACCCTGAAGGAGAATCATCCTCCATGCGTTCATAGCCAACCTGTAACATATCTTCAGAACAAGAAGATTCTCATGTTATCGTCCCCAATTTCTGTGCAGGGAGGGTTCATCTCTTGATGTGAATAACAGGTGGAGGGGCTGTCTCCAGCCATTTCCTTCACATATATCCTCGTGGTTGGATGTTGTAGAACCGATCCATCATGTTTGCCATGATGGCGTTATCCAATCCACATACAAGATTGCAACGATTTGCAGCTTTGACGTCAATGAAGAATAGGGTTCCAACAAGGTTATGCTGAGAACATGAGTTCAAATCCCAATTGATCCTTCATCACCTGTGTGGAGGAAATATGACAGATCAAGGAGGTAAAGATCTTGGGAGGCCATTGGGTGTTTTACCACTGCAGAAATCTGGGTTTGGATGATTTCTTTACTTAATGTAGTATTGATTGTGTGTTTGTTAGTGCGTCAAAGTTTGTGGTGTGACTTGAAATTGTAGTATGCTATTATATTGTGAAAAAATCAAATGATGCAGAACCACAAAGAACAGGCCAACTATTTCATAGGCTAATGTGACCCGTCGTGCTCCAAGAGCATTAGTTACAGGTAGTTCTTAATAAGGTCAAGTTGGTGTGACCCGTCGTGCTCTGGGAGTGCGAGTACAAATTGTTTTATACAAGGTCAAGTTGTAAATTGCCTGTTGAAGACATTCTGTACCTAGAATGCTATCCTAGATAACTAGTGAAGGTTGTTGAGGGCCATGGATTCAACATATGGTGCCACTTCCATAGGATGGTTCAGTACTGAGACTGCCCCATTGCACTCCAAGAGGTTGAGAAGCGCCAATTCTGCATAGAACGTGAAATATGGTATGAAACAGTTATGTCTTAAATGGATCAAGTGGGAAGCTCGAATGTGTAGTGAAGAAAAGAGAAAAAACCATGACATTTCAGAGTGGATATGAGTGCTAGTGATGACCATATCAGGGAAATGTGACAGAACTTCATTTGTTGTTGTAGTGTGTGTTTCATGTATTTGTTACATGTAACCATTAAGGGAGGGTGTTGGAAGTAATGCTAACATGTGTATGATGTGATTTACATGTTGTCAGTGTGAGTTGCATCTGATTCATTGCGAGTTATAGATCCACTTTATTTGGATCTTATCATCTAGAAGTTGGTGATCTACAATTATATATGTAATTTGTTATGTGCTTCATAATATACAGTAAGTGATTCGTGGTGTGCACAATCTCTGTCTATCCTCTCCAATTTCTAATAGAAGACAGGAATTGACAATGTAAGGTCTTAGATATTTTTTCTTGCATTTTCATATGATCTTTGACTAGGCATATCCTCTTCCTTACACCATATAACAACATGGTCTTATGATAACTATAGGAAATGGGATTAGCTATTGAATTTTCCTAGTTATGTATTATAATTTCCTATGAATGATATGCAATTAACTAACATCATTTAATAAAACCAACACAATCAAGCACTGCATCGATTAGTTAAGCATTAAGCTTCGATGAATCATTCAATCCACTATTATAAGCTATTACATTACAACAATAAGTTATTCTTTAAATCATATATGCTTCTTCCAATTTCACTTTTAGTTTGTCACTTGAAAACTAAATATACTATAACCTATTCAAAATTAAAATACCTAGAACAACCATTATTGCTTCTGAATGAAATAAACTACCTATAACAAATTATTCATTAACAATGGATCCAAAACAAACATTATTGCTCTCAATCATAAGAACTATCTCAATAACTCATTTAATAGAAATCCATAACTATTAAAAAAAAATCAAATAAATAAACTACCTATAACAAATTATTCATTAGCAATGGATCCAAAACAAACATTCTTGCTCTCAATCATAAGAACTATCTCAATAACTCATTTAATAGAAATCCATAACTATTAAAAAAACAATCAAATAAACTGCAACCAATATTTAAGAAATTTGTGAAGTAATCTACAAGCCATTGAAGTAAATAAATAGCAAGTGAATGAACAAAAGATCAAAGTGAAATTTATGCCAAGGAAATAAAATAAGACAATAAGAATATTAATTTATGGATAGACAAGACTCAAGATTCACCATTTGTAGCTTTGGGGCAAGCCCTTACTTTGAAGCAAGAGAGGGGCTAAAACCCTCAAAGGAAAATGTTATTTACCATGAGAAATTATAAAAAAAAAAGTCTATATTATTTGAAATTCAATATTGCATTGTTCCCCATGAAAGAACACATTCTATATTTTTCTAGCCAACTCATTATAGTTCCCATGTCCTCCTTAAGTACAAAAGAACTTTGGAATCCCCAAAAGAAAAAATTCTAGAAAACCCACTAGTTAATTTAACCATTCCTTAGAGTCCAAAAATATGTCTCATGCTTATTCTCGTCCCTCACATGCACAAGAACTTAAATTTGGTAGTGAAGGAAGACTTCGCTGAGCTTTGGAAGTAGGGCCTCATTATATGTATCTTTAAAAGTGGGGATAAGAGCATTCCCTATAATTATAGGACCATTATGATTAACCACATTTTAACCAATATGTATGAAATTATTTGAAAAAGAGGATTATTTTATGGCAAGAAAACCATGATGAAAGATCTAAAGTTCAAACTGGGTTTTAGGGGATTTCATTCGACTGTGGACCACCTTGTTGCTCTAAAGATCATTATGGAGGAGTGTCACAATAATAAAATTTGTCTCTTCTCTTGTTTCATTAACTTTATGAAAGGTTTTGAAATTGTTCCTAGGACAAGCCTATGGAAGACACTGAAAGAGATAATTGTTCCTCTAAAATCAAGGTTTGTTGTCACAAGGTTGTATGAGAATATTATTGTCAAGTTTAGGACCATTGAGGGTTTATCAAAAGAATTTAACTGCAATATCAGAGACAAGCAAGGGTGTCTTTGTCCCATACCATTTTTGGCATATTCATTGATAAGCTAGAAGATTGTTTGGAAGGTGCAAGTTGTGTTGGCCCCATGCTCATTAGTATAGTCATAATTCTTCTCCTTTATGTTGAGAATATTGTTCTCTTGGAAAGGAGTCTTTACGACCTTGGAAATCAAGAATCATTCGAGTTGTTGTTGTTATATCTGAAAGTATCACATGTGATATTTGTGGAGTTACTTATCATGACTTTTGTTTTGTTAATATTAATAGTCATACCCATCTTCGAATAGAAATCATGGATTGTTCCTAGGAAAAGCCTATAGAAGACATTGGAAGAGATAACGGTTCCTCTTAAATCAATTTTTGTTGTCACAAGGTTGTATGAGAATGTTATTGGAAATTTTAGAACCATTAAGTGCTAATAAAAAATTTAAATGCAATATCATAGTCAAGCAAGGGTGTCCTTTGTCCCCTACCCTTTTTGACATATTCATTGATAAGATAGAATAATGTTCGGAAGGTGCAAATTGTGTTGGCCCCATGCTCATTGGTATAGTCATAACTCTTCTCCTTTATGTTGCATATATTGTTCTTTTGGCGAGGAGTCATTATGACCTTGGAAAGCAAGAATAGTCCAAGATTTCTATCCTAATATTGGTATGACTATTAAAACTAACAAAACAAAAGTCATGATAAGTAACTCTACAAAGATCACATAAAATACTTTCATATATAACAACAACAACTCGGAGGAAGTTCCTTCATACAAATATCTTGGAATTGATATCCATCACAAGCTCAACTGGTATTATAGCATTGAGGAAACGATAAATGGAGGAATGAAAGCTTCTTATTGTCTTGAAAATAATTGTAAATCAACAGAACTTTGGATATGAGATTAAAAGAAAAACACTTGTCTTTAAGAAACTCATCACTCCTATTATTTATATGGATGTGAGGTATGGGGTTACATTATTTCTAAAGAATTTTGGAGGAAGATAGAAAAAATTCAAAAGCAATTTATAACCTAAAATATTAAGATTAAAGGAAATACACCTTATCCTATCCTCATCGTTGAAGAAATTATTTTCCCCACTGAAAGCATGGTTATAACTATATATCTTTTGTATAAGAAGAAGTTAAACAACATGGAATATAAAAAGTCTCCTAAAATTTCTTCTATTTCTAGCCAAAACCATTACCTTCGGCTCAAGTGGGGATGGCATAAGGATACCCAATCTTGGTTAAAACATTGGGAGATAAAGGAGGAGATCATTTTGTAGAATAAGGATAGTATCAAAAATATTATTACATCAAAACTAAGGAGCATTAGGAGAATTTTGAGGTCATAAACGGACCTCAACAAAAAATATACAAACAAAATCAACTTTAAGAGAACTAGTAAGATTCAAGATGATTGTGTCATCCCCAAGGGTAAATGTTTTTAAGGGAGAAGAATAAACTAATTTTTTTAATTGTATTTTCAGCTTATCTCCTTATTGTTTTCTCAAATGTCAAGTGTAGGCACTCGTCAGATGTGGAATTTAATTCCACATCCAACAAGTACCCATTGTGCATAATTTAGAGTAAACCTACACTGAAAATAAAATGAAAATACATAAAAAGATTTGTTTCTTGAAATAAACAAGTTTTTTCATGTATTTTCAAATTTTGGTGTGAGTATTGTTACCGCTCAAACTAGCAGGGGTCCTAGGAGGGGATCCTATAGAGAAACTACTAAGTCAAATGACAACAATGGAGAAATAGCCCATTGTCACCTCAACTATAGGTCCCTGCTCTTTATATATTTTCACTGATGGGAGGAGGCTCGATATAAGGGAAATCACACAGATGGAAAAATCAAGGAATGGGTGGAGAGTGATTCCTAAATCCTATTCACAAGAGAGACTCAATTAAATGGTTTACTTACTTAAGAAGCAAGGTGATGGGATCTCTAGGAGGCGCTAAGAGGATACTTATGTCTAGGTTTGGAGAATATCCTTTGACAAGAAGCTTCCTTGACTTAAGAATACTTGTGGGGAAATGGATTTTATGCAATCCTTGTGGAATTGGAGTTATAAAGTTGTGGGACCACAAAGAACCCAAGTGGAATCAAACTAGGTCAAGGATATGGAGTTGAACAACACTAGAGGGGCTTGACCTATTTAGGGAGGAGAAAAGGATCAAAAGACAATTTTTCTTCAAAATTTAAACGCAATGACCCAAGTGATGACACTAACCCAAATCAACCTAGGGAAAAAGATGGTATTATGGCTACGGCTTGCTATATCTCAGGATTCCACCATCGAATTTGGCTTGTTACCCACCACCTGTGGGTAGTGTATATAGGAGATTTTTTTTTTCTCCTAGATGTTCCTTAGACAACAACACCTTGCAGCTCCCAGATAGCTCGATGTGCCATTTTCTCCACCACCAGAGGAAGCCATGTGGTCCCTTGGTGGCCTGGGTGCAGGTGTAATGGACAATATTTCAAATCCGGAAACGATTTCTGCAGGTTCAAGTGGAATTTCTTCTTGGACTTTCTTTGGAGTATCAGTCATCTACCTCCAAACTTGGCTATTCTGCTAAATTAGCATAATTGCTTAATTTTAGCCATAATGACAAGTGCTTTACAAGTCCTCTAAGCATCACACATTGTAAATCGCATTTCCTTGAGGCCAAGGTTCTTTCACTCATGAAATATTGCGATGCGAAACTAATCGACAATCCTATCGCACATTGCAAATCACAAATCGCTTAAGGCCAAGGTTCATTCACTCGTGAAATATTGCGATGCGAAACTAATTGGCGATCCTCCACCGTTGATCAAGGCACACTTGATCCAACGGTTAGCAGTGATATCGCACGGGGTCTTGCACAATGTTTACCCACCCTTACAGAGCCGATAAGGATTATAAATCCTTGATCTATAATTGTTCGGGTCTGTTTTTGGAATTAACACCCGATCACTTTATGACCCGATATCCATTGGATAACAGGGCCATCAAATCCTACGACTTGCGGGTCTTCAACTAGCACACGGGTAAAAAAATGGCTTAACCCCCGCAGTTGACTATGACGTAAGAGGTTGAAAATGAGATCGACGGCTAGGAGTGAGTGCGGGGCTTCAACCACAATCAAGAATTTTCGTACACTTCCACCCCCGCAGTTGCTGATCACCCAAATCTTATACGCGGCGAAAGAGAAATTAAATGCGATCACACCAGATCATACAGAACTCTAAATTTTCAGGCCAAACTGGAATTTCAATAACACACAGAGATACTTCGGAGGGATGCAACACCTCTGGGATTGACCAATTATACACAAAAATACATAGAGATATAATTTCTACAACTTAATCTTATATGGCCAAAACAAGCCAAATCAGTCAAAATCCCTTTACAATCATTCAAAACTTACATAAATACCATTTCATTCTAACAATCTAATCCTTAATCACTGGATTGAATCTGCCTAATCTTAAACAATATCTAATCTAGCTGATATTCTCCTCGAGAATCTCAACTAAATCTAAACTGCATGAATTAATTACAAAATCACTCAATCCCTAAATCCTAGCTCAAATCCTATCTAGAAAGCTTGTAAATTGACAGCTAAAGGATCCCACTCCTTTGCTTGTAAACTTTTTTTGTATTTTTGGAATAAGTTCGAAGCCTTTTGCCTTCAAGCCTCATGCTCCTACATCAGACTCCTGAGGACAAAATTCTTCATGGGCTCTTGTCCATGAGCTCTTCTACAGAACTGCCCAACTTCTGTAGCATGGCATCTATCATCCAAATAGCTTCAGCAATTGGTTGATCCTTCCATTTGACCAAATACTGAAAATACTCCTGTCCTCTTGTCTTCTTCAACAATTTCTTGTCCAAAATCCTCTCTGGCTTCAATTCCTTTGCTATAGGCAACTATTTTACCCAATCAATCTCTTGTTCTTCTTGATCCTCTGCTGTGTCATCTGCATTTTCACTTTCATACTTATACAAATCAACAACATTGAAAATTGGAGATATTCCAATATCAGGGGGTAATTCAATTTCATATGCATTTGCAGAAAATTTCCTCAAGACTCTGCATGGTCCAATTTTCTTAAACTTTAGTTTATTATACTCCCTTTTTGGAAATCTTTCCTTCCTCAGGTGTGCCAAAACCAAATCTCCAACCTCAAAATTAACTTCTCTTTTCTTCAAATCTGCTCTGCTCTTGTATTTTATGTTGTTGTCCTGTAGTTGTTGTTTTACCTATTCATGTATTGCTTGAACTTCTGTAGAAAAATCTTCTCCTTTAGCACTTCTCCTTTCAACTTTTCCCAAGTCTCTCAATTCAGACACTCCTCTTGGGTGCATTCCATAGATTATATGGAATGGACTCTACCCTGTACTCCTGTTAGGAGAATCATTATATGCATATTCTGCCTGTGCCAATACTTGATCCCACTGTTTTGGATGTTCACCTGTAAGACTTCTCAGAAGATTTGTTGGAAATAATACTGAGGGGGGGGGGGGAATCAGTATTATCTAGCAATTTACCAAATCTTCCTTATTTGATCTTTTGAAATATTCTTGCATATCAGTACCATAAAACAATGAGCATGAATAAAGAAAATAGACAGTCACACCAAAGAACACAAGATGTAAGGTGGAAACCCAATGCGGGAGAAAAACCACCTGCTGCAATAATGTCTCTATCTTCTTTCAAGAAATTCTTTTTACAATGATTTTGTACTGGTGCAGTCCTTTACCAGCACGCAGGCTGCAACCTGCAAAGAGCTACAACTCCTTCTTGTTTTCCAGACTTCTCCTGGAAGGGAGCTACAACCCCCTACTTCTTTTCAAAATGATCAACAAGTATACAACAGATACAGTCTACTACAGATATCAGATCAGTAATTACAGAAACAACCCAGAACACCTTATGAACAGAAATATACAGTTAACAGATCATCTTGAGACAGGGACGCATATTTTCTTTCTGTGGCCTGCGACTGGACGCAGTATACCTTATGTTGTTCTGCGTGCAGACGCACTGTTTCTTTTGCTTGTCTGCGACCGACGCACACATCAACACTATCGCGCCGCGTCTTTTGCTTCAGAGACGCACCCAATACCACAGTCGCGCCGCGTCCTTCGCTTCAGAGACGCACCTGATCCTTTACTGTACTGCGTCCCGGCGCACTTTCCCTTCACTGAATCTGCGTCCCTTTAGATATAGAAGATAAGAGGACTTCAGAACCAACCCAAACACTCAGATCCACAGATCTGATCATGCGCCATATAGATCGTAGTCCATTAGAAGATTTACCCTTAAAGATATGGACTAGATCACACCAAGAGATGATCAACCAAGATGATACCTAATCCAAATGAACTCCTTTGCTTTATATAGGCAAGCTTCTCCCCAAAGCGTGGAACAATACCACGAGCCGACACCAGAGAAACACGCAACCGTCGGCTAGATACCACACAAGAAGCCCCCACGAGTTTTTCTCTACCTTGAAATGTGTGCACTGGGCGGACGCACCTTCTGAACGGCTGGCCGGCGTCCCTAGACGCGGGTTCTGTATGGAATACCTGCGGGGACGCGCTTGCTAAACAAAATTTCCTGCGTCCTTCTTGATTTACCACCTGAAGGCGTTTGCCATCAAGTACAACACCTGAATCATAATGCCAACAAACTCCCCCTTTGGACTTGATGGCAACCACATAAACTTTCAGCTTCATCATTCTCCCCCTTTGACATCAAGAGCAAAGGGTATGCTCCCCCTATGCTCATGCTTCTCCAAAATTGTAACCAGAAATCCATCATGAAGAAGACAGAGACATATTGCAGCTATTTCCAAGATCTCCTTCTCCATAATGCCAACAATGCATTATGTGCTCCCCCTGAGCCTATACCATCAATAGGAAGATGGTCAACAGTGAGATGATGCATCAACAACCCCCAGCTTTTGCCTGAGGTATTCAAAAGTGTCCCTGGGCAACGGTTTGGTGAAAATATCAGCAACTTGTTCCTTAGAAGGAACATACTCCAACTTGACCTTCTGTTCAAGTACTTGTTCCCGGAGAAAATGGTACTTGATTGGTATGTGCTTGGTTTTTGAATGCATAACTGGATTCTTTGAGATGCTGATTGCACTTGTGTTGTCACATAAGATAGGAATAGGAGGTGTACAAGTGATTTGATAATCCTGCAAAGTCTGCATCATCCAAAGAAGTTGGGTGCAACAAGATGCAGCCGCAACATATTCCGCTTCAGCTGTAGACAAGGCAATTGAACTCTGTTTCTTGCTGAACCAAGATACCAGTCTAGAACCCATAAAGAATGCACCACCACTTGTGCTTTTCCTGTCATCCACGCTTCCGGCCCAATCTGCATCTGTATAAGCATGAAGAGTGAGATCTGGATCTCTAGGATACCATAGGCCATAATTTTGAGTCCCTTGAAGATATTTGAAGATTCTCTTTACTGCTTGAAGATGAGTCTCCTTTGGATTTGCCTGAAACCTTCCAACTATTCCAACTGCATGCATGATGTCTGGTCGGGTACCTGTCAAATATAGTAGACTTCCAATCATAGATCTGTAGGTTGGTTGATGAACTGCTGCAGATTCGTCATTTGCACTGAGACTACATCCTGTGACCATGGGTGTACATACTGGTTTTGCATCTTCCATGCCATATTTCTTCAAAATTTGCTTGAGATACTTGGTTTGAGATAAAAGGATTCCTCCTTTCTTTTGTTGGATTTGCAAACCAAGAAAGTATGTCAGTTCTCCTAGCAAGGACATCTCAAATTCTTTCTGCATGACTGAGGCAAAGCTTTGACTCATAGCTTCTTCATTACTGCCAAAAATAATGTCATCTACATACACAACAAGTATTAGTAATTTGTCATTTTCAACTTTTATATAAAGATTGCTATCTGCTGAACCTTTTGAGAAACCTTGTTGATGAAGATATTTGTCCAACCGGTAGTACCAAGCCCTTGGAGCTTGTTTGAGACCATAGAGAGCCTTTTTTAATCGGCATACAAGATTTGGATCGTTTCCAAGAATGAAACCATCTGGCTGTTCAATGTACACTTCTTCATCCAAGTCTCCATTCAGAAAAGCTGATTTCACATCCATTTGAAATACTTTGAAGTTCTGACAACTTGAGAGAGCAAGAAACATTCGGATGGCCTCAAGTCTTGCAACAGGAGCAAAAGTTTCTTCAAAGTCTATTCCTTCTTGCTGTGCATACCCTTTACAAACAAGTCTGGCTTTGTTTCTAATTACTTCTCCATTTTCATTCAATTTATTTTTGAACACCCATTTTGTTCCGATAACATTCTTATCCTTTGGTCTAGGAACCAGCTCCCAAGTATTGTTCTTTTCGATTTGCTCAAGTTCTTCATCCATTGCTTTCACCCAACATTCATCTTTGCATGCTTCTTTCACATTTTGTGGTTCAGTAGAGGAGAGTAATGCCAAATAACTTGAAGCTTCTGCAACTGTTCTTCTAGTTTGTATACCTGCTTCCTTTTGTCCCATGATCTGAGATTCTGGATGGTTCTTTTGAACATATCTGGATGGAGTCTTTTCTTCTATTCTTGTTCTTTCTTCTGCTTCTTCGTGAGGTCCGTCTTGAAATTGTTCTTGCGGTTCTTCTTCTTCATCATTCTGTCTTTGAGGGTAGCTTTCATCTTCTTCAATGTCTTCACGATGTATTTGCCTAGGAATGTATCCTTTCTCATCAACCACTACATCAATGCTTTCAACAATTCTGCCAAGTCTTTTATTGTAGCATTTGTATGCTTTGCTATGTGGAGAGTAGCCAAGAAGAATTCCTTCATCTGCTCTAGGATCAAGTTTGCCAAGCTGCTCCTCAGTATTTTTGATATAGCATTTGCTCCCAAAGATTTTGAAGTGCTTTACTGAAGGAGTTTTACCACTCCAGAGCTCATGAGGAGTTTGAGTGCTGTTCACTCGAACATTTGTCTTGTTGAGAATAATAACTGCCGCATGTGCAGCTTCACCCCAGAAGGTTGCAGGAGTTCCTGATTCATCAAGCATAGCACGAGCCATTTGCTGGACTGTTCTGTTCATTCTTTCCACTACTCCATTTTGCTGAGGAGTTCTAGCTGTAGAAAATTCTCTCCTTATTCCATGTTCATCACAGAAATCGAAAAATTCATTTGAAGTAAATTCTCCACCTCTGTCGGATCTGAGGCACTTAATCTTGTGACCTGATTCATTTTCAGCCAAGGCTTTGAAGGATTTGAATTTTTCGAAAGCTTCATCTTTGTGCTTCATAAGTCCCAACCAAACAAACCTGGAGAAATCGTCAATAAATAATATCAAGTATTCCTCTCCTCTAGGTGTTCTTTTTCTGAATGGTCCACATACATCTGTATGTACTAGCTCCAGAGGCATACTGGCTGATCCTTCTTTCTCTGGAAAGTTAGTTCTAGTCTGTTTTCCAAACTGACATGATCTGCACATGGTGTTGTCAGGAATTTTGATATCTGGAAGATCGCGAACTGCCTGATATTTGCAAGCTTTCCTTATTTGTGAGAAACTTAGATGTCCCAATCTTCGATGCCATAACCAGTGCTCTTCATCCTTGCTTAAATAGCATTGTTGTTGTTCTTCATCAAAAATGTATAGATTATTTGAAGTTCTTTTTCCTTTGAGAACTGTTTTACCTGTATCAAGATCACGAACAAGACATCCATTTGATCTGAATATAACCTCGGTTCTTTGATCACACATCTGGCTTACACTTAGAAGATTATGCTTTAGTCCATCAACAAACAAAACATTTCCAGCCTTAACATCTTCTTTTAAAGGAGCAATACCTTTTCCTTTTATAGTTGCAGGAGTATCATTTCCAAAAGAGACTTTCTTTCCCTTTTCTAAATTAGAATAAGATTCAAATTTTTCTTTATCACCTGTCATGTGCTTTGAACATCCACTGTCAATGTACCATAGATTTTCTTGTCCTTCTGCATAGAATGCTATCCCACATCTTTCTGTTTGAGGTTCCTTTATTTTCCATGTTTTGGTGCCTGAGGTTTGTTCCCTTTTTTGTTCTTGTACCTTTCTTTCCGGAAACCTGCTTCTGCATTCAACATCTTCATGTCCAAAATTATTGCAAATAGAGCATTCAACTTCATTTTCAAGAGCTGAAAAATTGTTATAGGTCCTTTTTGTATTCCCTGTCATGCTTCTTTGTTTTTGAGCTTCCCTAGTCATGATTGTTTTATACGCAACACATTGGGCTGCTTTGTGACCAAAGTTATGGCAAGAAAAGCATTGTCCATTGAAGAAGTTTCTGCGATTATTGAATCTACCAGCTGACTGATTGTAATTTCTATTTTCATCTATTCTTGAACCAAATTGAGAAGGTTTTACCTGTGGCTGGTTGTGGCTTTTGTTCACCCTTAAGCTGGATTGCCCCTGATAGTTTGAAGTTTGTCCCTGCTTTACCTGATGATCTTCCTTGTGTTCTTGCTCATTTCTTCTTGCGGCATCAAGATAACTTTTTGAAGTGGAAGCTTGAGAAGTTTCTCCATTGTAGCCCAGACCTGTCTTATTTAGAGGAGATCGCTGCACACTGATAATCTCATTCAACGTTTCAGATCCTTTGACAAACTTGAGATTAATAGTTTTTGTTTTCTCAATTTCTTTTCTAAGACCAACAATTTCACCTTCTAATTTTTCAAGATGTTTTTCCTTTTCATCAATCTGAAATTGTAGAGTATCAATAATCATGTTCTTTTCTTCTAAACATCTCTTGAGTCTAGTAATTTCATCATAAAGGTTATCCACATCTATAGCATCCTCATAATTGTCATCTTCAAATGCCATTAACAATCTATATTTGTTACCTTGTTCATCTTCATCACTGTTTGATAAGCCATCGCTATCTTCATGGGTGTAGTAGCTTTTCTTATTTGTACCCTGTTTCTTGTTCCATCTAACTGGTTCCTTTCCTTTATCCTTATAAGAGCATTTTGCAGCATAATGACCTACTCTTCCACAAGCAAAACATTTGAAAGGTAGCTTACCTCTGAACCTTCTGGAACCCCTTTGAAGATTTCTGACAAAGTTTGATTCTTCTTCCTCTTCTTCTGGAACATGACATGCTTCATAGTGATCTTCTTTGCCTGATGCTTTAAAAGCAGCTTCCCTTCTATCTGATGGACCTCCCTTTCTCATTTCATAAGCAGTTAGAATTCCATGCAGCTGAGACATAGTGAGAACACGGAGATTTTCCTTTTCTTCTACTGCAGATACTTTAGATTCAAACTTGGGAGATAAAGATCTTAGAATCTTTTGAACTACTATAGTCTCTTTTATCTCTTCACCCAAATTTTTCATACAATTAACAATCTCATCTACTCGAAGAAAATAATTAGCCACACTTTCATCATTATACATCTTGAGAGTCTCATATTGAATCCTGAGAGTTTGAAGTTTAGCTTCTTTTACCTGTTCATCTCCTTCATAGCTAGTGATCATTTTGTCCCATATCTCTTTTGCTGATTTGAAGTGCATGACCTTCATGAACTCTGTTTGAGATATACTTCCTAATAGAGTGCTGACTGCTTTTGCATTTGTTTCATACTGCTTTTTCTCAGCTGGATCTGTAGGAGTAACTGAAGGAAAGGCATAGCCTGATTCTACAATGTTCCAAACTTCTGTACCAAGAGATTGAAGATATGCAGTAACTCTTACCTTCCAATAATTGAAGTTTGTTCCATCGAAGACGGGTGGCCTGATTGATGCTTCTCTCTCGTAGTTGCTCATGATGAACGATCTACCTTCAAGCGATCAAGCTGTTCTGAAGGACCTGCTCTGATACCAATTGTTGGAAATAATACTGAGGGGGGGGGGGGAATCAGTATTATCTAGCAATTTACCAAATCTTCCTTATTTGATCTTTTGAAATATTCTTGCATATCAGTACCATAAAACAATGAGCATGAATAAAGAAAATAGACAGTCACACCAAAGAACACAAGATGTAAGGTGGAAACCCAATGCGGGAGAAAAACCACCTGCTGCAATAATGTCTCTATCTTCTTTCAAGAAATTCTTTTTACAATGATTTTGTACTGGTGCAGTCCTTTACCAGCACGCAGGCTGCAACCTGCAAAGAGCTACAACTCCTTCTTGTTTTCCAGACTTCTCCTGGAAGGGAGCTACAACCCCCTACTTCTTTTCAAAATGATCAACAAGTATACAACAGATACAGTCTACTACAGATATCAGATCAGTAATTACAGAAACAACCCAGAACACCTTATGAACAGAAATATACAGTTAACAGATCATCTTGAGACAGGGACGCATATTTTCTTTCTGTGGCCTGCGACTGGACGCAGTATACCTTATGCTGTTCTGCGTGCAGACGCACTGTTTCTTTTGCTTGTCTGCGACCGACGCACACATCAACACTATCGCGCCGCGTCTTTTGCTTCAGAGACGCACCCAATACCACAGTCGCGCCGCGTCCTTCGCTTCAGAGACGCACCTGATCCTTTACTGTACTGCGTCCCGGCGCACTTTCCCTTCACTGAATCTGCGTCCCTTTAGATATAGAAGATAAGAGGACTTCAGAACCAACCCAAAAACTCAGATCCACAGATCTGATCATGCGCCATATAGATCGTAGTCCATTAGAAGATTTACCCTTAAAGATATGGACTAGATCACACCAAGAGATGATCAACCAAGATGATACCTAATCCAAATGAACTCCTTTGCTTTATATAGGCAAGCTTCTCCCCAAAGCGTGGAACAATACCACGAGCCGACACCAGAGAAACACGCAACCGTCGGCTAGATACCACACAAGAAGCCCCCACGAGTTTTTCTCTACCTTGAAATGTGTGCACTGGGCGGACGCACCTTCTGAACGGCTGGCCGGCGTCCCTAGACGCGGGTTCTGTATGGAATACCTGCGGGGACGCGCTTGCTAAACAAAATTTCCTGCGTCCTTCTTGATTTACCACCTGAAGGCGTTTGCCATCAAGTACAACACCTGAATCATAATGCCAACAAGATTACCTAAGCTTCTATTTACAACTTCAATCTGTCCATCAGTCTGAGGATGATAAGCAGAACTGAAACTCAATTTAGTTCCAAGTTTCTTCCACAATGTCCTCCAGAAATGTCCAACAAATCTGGTGTCTCTGTCTGAAACAATGCTCTTAGGTAACCCATGTAATCTTACAATCTCCTTTAAAAACAGATTAGCAATGTGAATAGAATCACTGGTTTTATAACATGGAATAAAATGTGCCATTTTTGAAAATCTGTCAACTACTACATAAATTGAATCATTTCCTCTTTGAGTTTTTGGTAAACCCAAAACAAAGTCCATACTTACCATATCCCAAGGCCTATTTGGAATAGGTAATGGAACATACAAACCTGTGTTTTGACTCCTTCCCTTTGCATACTGACAAACTTTAAAATTTTACCCAATCAATCTCTTGTTCTTCTTGATCATCTGCTGTATCACCTGCATTTTCACTTTCATGCTTATACAAATCAACAACATTGAAAATTGGAGATATTCCAATATCAGGGGGTAATTCAATTTCATATGCATTTGCAGAAAATTTCCTCAAGACTCTGCATGGTCCAATTTTCTTAAACTTTAGTTTATTATACTCCCTTTTTGGAAATCTTTCCTTCCTCAGGTGTTCCAAAACCAAATCTCCAACCTCAAAATTAACTTCTCTTTTCTTCAAATCTGCTCTGCTCTTGTATTTTATGTTGTTGTCCTGTAGTTGTTGTTTTATCGATTCATGTATTGCTTGAACTTCTGTAGAAAAATCTTCTCCTTTAGCACTTCTCCTTTCAACTTTTCCCAAGTGTATCAATTCAGATACTCCTCTTGGGTGCATTCCATAGATTATATGGAATGGACTCTGCCCTGTACTCCTGTTAGGAGAATCATTATATGCATATTCTGCCTGTGCCAATACTTGATCCCACTGTTTTGGATGTTCACCTGCAAGACTTCTCAGAATATTACCTAAGCTTCTATTTACAACTTCAATCTGTCCATCAGTCTGAGGATGATAAGCAGAACTGAAACTCAATTTAGTTCCAAGTTTCTTCCACAATGTCCTCCAGAAATGTCCAACAAATCTGGTGTCTCTGTCTGAAACAATGCTCTTAGGTAACCCATGTAATCTTACAATCTCCTTAAAAAACAGATTAGCAATGTGAGTAGCATCACTGGTTTTATAACATGGAATAAAATGTGCCATTTTTGAAAATCTGTCAACTACTACATAAATTGAATCATTTCCTCTTTGAGTTTTTGGTAAACCCAAAACAAAGTCCATACTTACCATATCCCAAGGCCTATTTGGAATAGGTAATGGAGCATACAAACCTGTGTTTTGACTCCTTCCCTTTGCATACTGACAAACTTTAAAAATTTTCACATACTTTTCTACTTCAGACCTCATCTTTGGCCAAAAATAAAACTGTTTCAATTGCTCATAAGTCTTGTCTGCACCAAAATGCCCTCCAAGTCCTCCACTATGTTTCTCCTTGATCAAATTCTCCCTCATAGAACAACTTGGTATGCACAGTTGATTTCTTTTAAACAACAGTCCCTCTTGCAGGAAATAATCCAGCCACTTGCTTCTGTCTAACAAAACAGGATTTCTACAAGCTTCAAATGCCTCTTTAAAATCTAGATCTTTCTCATATAACTCTTTAAGAAAATCAAAACCCAACACTTGAATTTTACTTTCTTGAACTAAAATGCTTTTTCTACTTAAGGCATTTGCTACTTTGTTTGATTGACCAGTTATATGTTTTAACACAAAATTAAAACTTTGCAGGTATTCTACCCATTTTGCATGCTTCTGGTTAAGCTTTGGTTGTTGCATAATGTACTATAATGCATGGTTATCTGAATACAGTATGAACTCCTTGGACATCAAGTAATGTCTCCACTTCTTCAAAGATTGCACCACTGCATAAAACTCCTTGTCATAAGAAGAATATTTATTCTTTGTCTCATTCAGATTTTCACTAAAATAAGCTACAGGCATGTCCTCCTGACTCAAAACAACTCCAATGGCTTCTCCACTGGCGTCAGACTTCACTTGAAAAGGTTTATTAAAATCAGGCAAGATCAAAATAGGTTTCTCAGTAATCTTTCTCTTCGATAATTGGAAGTTCTTTTCTGCTTCAGCAAGCCATTTAAATGGTTGTCTGTCCTTCTTTATTGTGTCAATAATTGAAGCATTAATCTTACTAAAATTCCTTATGAATTTCCTGTAAAAATGAGTAAGACCGTGAAAACTTCTTACCTCAAAGACACTTTTTGGTGAAAGCCACTCCATGATAGCCTTGATCTTCTCTGGATCCATTTTTAACCCCTCAACAGAACCAACAAAGCCCAAATACACCAACTCTTCCTTCATGAATGAACATTTCTTTAAATTTAACAGTAACTTTTCTTGTTGTAGCCTCTGTAAGACATAATTCAGATGTCTCACATGTTCCTCCTTAGATCTGCTGTAAACTAATATATCATCCAGATATACTATTACAAATTTTCCAATAAATTCCTTCAGAACTTCATTCATAAGCCTCATAAATGTACTAGGGGCATTCGACAATCCAAAAGGCATCACCATCCATTCATACAATCCTTCATTGGTTTTAAAAGTAGTTTTCCACTCATCTCCCTCTCTAATTCTAATTTGATGATAACCACTTTTTAAATCCAACTTTGTAAAATATCTAGCTCCACTCAAACAATCCATCAAATCTTCGATTTTAGGTAAAGGAAATCCGTACCTGATTGTTATTTTATTGATTACTCTCGAATCAATGCACATTATCTAGCCTCCATCTTTCTTTGCGCTTAGCATTGTTGGCATTGCACAAGGACTCAAACTATCTCTAACCAGTCCCTTGTCTAACAGTTCCTGAACCTATTTCCTGATCTCTTCATTCTCTGTGGGAGTCATCTTGTAAGCTGCTTTATTAGGTAGATTTGATCCTGGAATCAAATCTATGTGATGACTGATTTTTCTAATGGGTGGTAATTCATTAGGCAAATCATCTACAATGATATCACAATAACTGTCCAACATCTCTTGAATTCAATTGGTAAATCAGAAACTTTTGTGGAAGTAATTATTACCTTGGGTTTGCAAACCAATGCAAAACTTATCTCATCTTATTCCATCTGCTACAATTACTCCTTTCCACTCAACAAAAGGGTCTTTGGATCAAGTTTCTTTGATGTATCCTCTTCTTCTATTGGCAACAATGTATGATTGACACCATCTTTGCTAAATTTGTATGTGTTCTTCTTTCCATCATGCATAGCTCCTCTATCATACTGTAAAGGTCTACCCAACAATATATGACACACATCCATAGGCATCACATTGCACAGAATTTTGTCTCTGTATTTACCCAAATACAACACTTCACATTGCTCATTCACTACCAATTGATATCCCTTTTGAAGCCATGACACCTTGTAAGGTGTTGGATGTTTCTTTGTTTTCAATTTCAACTTCTCCACCACTTCTGTGGAGACCAAATTATCTGTAATATCACTGTATATTATCGTCTGACAACACTTCCCTTGAACCTTACACACAGTCCTGAACAAGGTTTTCCTTTGTGCTGGTTCAACAATTTCCTTAGCTAGTTTTAACAAAATTTTGTTGACTACCAAACATTCCCCTTTCTCTGGTACATTCTCTTCGTCTATTACCTTTGTTGTTTCCTCTTCAGTTTTTGCAACAATTTCATTCCTCTTATTCGTTCCTATATTTTCTGGGCACTCATAAGCTCTGTGTCCCAGCTTGTTACATCTGTAACATCTAACTTCTCTTCCTCTACCTCTGCCTCCTCTTCCTCTGGAAAAACTCCCTCTGCCACTTGCATCACCTCCTGTGGGTGCATGCTGACTTGAGTTGTTGCTAGCTCCATCTCTAGGTGTTGTAGATCTTCCTCTACCACCTTGACTTCCCCTTCCTCGGAAAGTACCTCTATTTCTGGCAGACTGCTTCCTCATGAGTTTTTCTTCAGCCTTCAATACCATCTGATAAGCCTCTTCTACTGTTTTAGGAGACAGTACACTTATCTCATCTTGAATGTCCATTCTAAGACCATTCACATATCTGGCAACCTTCTCATTTGTATCTTGGATTTGTCCTACTCTTATACTCACTTTGTAGAATTCCTTTGTGTATTCCTTTACTGTCATAGACCTTTGTCTAAGATTCTGCATCTGTCTAAATAATGTTTGCTGATAATCACTTGGTAAAAACTTACTTTTCAGTTTTGCCACCATCCTGTTCCAATTCTTAATTGGTTCTTTGCCAAGTCTTCTTATTTTTGCCTACACTCCATCCCACCAAAGTGCTGCATGTCCTTTCAATTTTGTGATAGCAAACTTCACCTTCTTTCCTTCTTCTGTTTCTTCATAATCGAAGAATTTCTCCATGTCATTTATCCAGTCTATCAATTCCTCAGGGCTTAAGCTTCCTGTGTAGATTGAAACTTCAAGTCTAGGCTTGGATGTGGATCTCAATACTGACTTAAAGAATCTCATTTCAGGAGTTACATCTGCAGGTTCTTTTGCAGCTTAAGCTTCAGGTTCACTGACATCCCTAGCATCTGCATCTTCTCCCATTTCCACTGCTTCCAATCTAGCTTGCATCTGTTGCATAGCTTCCAACACTTCAGCATTTGTAACTAATCATCCTCTTCTTTGACCACCACCTCTTACTCCAACTCTAAACGCCACGTTGGATTTATTTTTCTGATCCTTCAGATCCTGTTCAGTGTCAGTAGGCTGCTCTGATACCACAAATGGTGGCCTAGGTGTAGGTGTAATGGACAATCGTTCAAATCCAGAAACGATTTTTGCAGGTTCAAGTGGAATTTCTTCTTGGAATTCCTTTGGAGTATCAGTCATCTACCTCCAAACTTGGCTATCTTCCGATTTTTGCAGGTTCAAGTGGAATTTCTTCTTGGAATTCCTTTGGAGTATCAGTTATCTACCTCCAAACTTGGCTATTCTGCTAAATTAGCAGAACTGCTTAATTTTAGCCGCAATGACAAGTACTTTACAAGTCTTCTAAGCATCGTACATTGCAAATCGCATTTTCTTGAGGCTAAGGTTCTTTCACTCATGAAATATTGTGATGCAAAACTAATCGGCGATCCTATCGCACATCGCAAATCGCAAATCGCAAATTGCTTAAGGCCAAGGTTCAATCACTCGTGATCAAGGCACACTTAATCCAACAGTCAGCAGTGATATCGCACAGGGTCTTGCGCGACGTTTACCCGCCCTTATGGAGCTGATAAGGATTATAAATCCTTGATCTATAATTGTTCGGGTCCGTTTTTGGAATTAACACCCGATCACTTTATGACCCGATATCCATTGGATAACAGGGCCATCAAATCCTACGGCTTGTGGATATTCAACTAGCACAGGAGTAAAAAAATGGCTTAACCCCCGCAGTTGACTGTGACGTAAGAGGTTGAAAATGAGATCGATGGCTAGGAGTGAGTGCGGGGCTTCAACCACGATCAAGAATTTCGTACACTTCCACCCCTGCAGTTGCTGATCACCCGAATCTTATACGCGGCGAAAGAGAAATTAAATGCGATCACACCAGATCATTCAGAACTCTAAATTTTCAAGCCAAACTGGAATTGGAATGTCAATAAAAAACAGAGATACTTCAGAGGGATGCAACACCTCGGGGATTGACCAATTATACACAAAAATACACAGAGATATAATTTCTACAACTTAATATTATATGGCAAAAACAAGCCAAATCAGTGAAAATCCCTTTACACTCATTCAGAACTTACATAAATACCATTTCATTCTAACAATCTGATCCTTAATCACTGGATCGAATCTTCCTAATCTTAAACAATATCTAATCTGGCTGATATTCTCCTCGAGAATCTCAACTGAATCTAAACTGCGTGAATTAATTAGAAAATCACTCAATCCCTAAATCCTAGCTCAAATCCTATTTAGAAAGCTTGTAAATTGACAGCTAAAGGATCCCACTCCTTTGCTTGTAAACTTTTTTTGTATTTTTGGAATAAGTTCAAAGCCTTTTGCCTTCAAGCCTCATGCTTTTGCATCATCCCTCGCCCATATGTTATGAATGTATGTTTGAAGGTGGGCCTCCCAACCCCAAAGATATGACTTTTCATTGGTATATTTGAGTAGTTTTCCTTACTTGTCATGGGCACTTGTGGGCATGAATTGGTGGGGGATTCGACAGAAAGAGTGGATTAGGTTTTTATTCTTGTCTCCATTTCTCGATTTCATAGTTACGCTTGTATCCTAGTTTCATAGGATCTCCTTTACTAGCCATTAGCTTTAGGGTTGGCACTACATGGGAAATCCCGATTTTGGTTACATGGTCCCGCTTCCTGACACCACATAAATTACTCCCTTTCCACTCATTTGAGTCCCATTCATCTATTTTCCCATTCGAGTCCACATGCGTCCACTAGGTCCACATAGGGTTAGCCTAGCCTAACCTCCCCTCCCCTTGTCCACACCTTGGGTTGGGCCTAAAATGATGCCTCGGAGGTTGATGCAGCTAAAAAGAAAGTAAAAAGCATAATTTGGCGACTCTCAAGAGGAAATAAATGTACCACAAAATGCAAAAGATGGTCGAGACATACAAATTTAGCATGTGGGAAAAAGCCGAACATGAGTTGTACCCCTTATTCATGGCCATCACCCTAGTTCCTATGGGCCGTAGAAGAGCCCCCTCCATCATTAAGGAACCCATAATTGTCCCAATCCCTGATGGGTGATGAACTACCTCACCTCAAGGGGATATCCACTGCTACATATTACACATCATGCTCTCCATTCCCTAAAGTCCTGAGCAATTATGAAGAGAAAAAAAGCAATCACAGGCAAAAGGCAAATGAAGAAGGGTGGAAAAACAAAGGTCGTGGTAACTCATGTACCACGATTTTATCCCTCCTACACTCATATACCCAGGTGTGGGCTTCCCTTGTTATAGCTACCCAATGTACCTTAACATGTGGTCTAGATGATTCTCTGAATCCCCACTCCATTCCATCGTTATATCATTTGCCACCTACCTCTTAAACGATGTACTATGGACATGAAACCCCCTTTAGAGGTTGACACCACCTAATAGGGTCCTTGGTTAACCCCCTTTTTGATCTTGGAGACACTTGTACTTTCCAAAGCCCACTATGGAAGGGCATGCCACCATGAAGTGCCCCATTGATCCCATAAATTTTAATCACTATTACATGACTATTTTAATGATTTGTTGTAGTGGAGGGCAAGGGGGCTCATTGAATCTTATGCAGGATTGCAGATGGGTTTTCATTTAGGGCTTAGTCTTCCTATACAAGGTCCTAGCTCTCCAGAGGGCGACATTGGCACTTGTAGGGTGAGGGTTGAGAGCCATGGGTCTCCACCATAGTAGATATTACTTCATGGATCCCCAACAGTGTTCATTGATTGATCGTGTTCCACCTTTTGGATGAAGATGATGCACCTAGCCCACCATGCCCAACTGGCTCCACAGTTGCACCATACACTTGGAAAATGTTCCAATGTGCCTCTCACTGCAAATGGAGGATTTATGTCATCACTCTGACCCTTACAAATGGTTTATAGGCATATTTGATCCATTTGGAGACCCGTGAGGTTGTCCTTGAGCACCCACACCCACTTGGGAGCACCACAGGTTCTTGATTGGATAACAAGGGGCCAACTCCTTGTCCACTATGTTTGGAGTTCTTTTCTTCATCATGGCATCCCTTTGACTTCATCAAGCCTCCTCAAAGGCCCAACACCATCACTTTATTGGTCATTTGACCCTCTTGAGAGGCTTATCTTTACATTATTGAGCTATTTGGTGGGCTTGTCACCAAACATTTTGTTATTATGCATATTATTTTAGTTTAGGGGCTAAATTAGGCCTAATTAGCTAAATTGAATTCATTAGGAAGTGTATAATTTGAATTGTGATCGAATCATTTTATCATCATAACTTGGATCATTCTCTCTTGTAAGATTTTCACAATTGTTTTTGGCGGATGAAATTGGATGGATGGATGAATTTTGATGTTTGAATCTCTTCATTTTTGTCTTGGGGCTCCTATATTGGCATATGATGATGATTGGATATATGTTTTCTCATATGTAAGTGCTCTTGTAATGCTCTTTGTCTTTTTCTTATGTCGCATGCATGTTGTTGGGGAATTTCACTATACTAGGCTGAAATTTGTTGCTTTTCTTGTGTGAAATGGTGGAAATTTGTCCTTATATAGCATTGCATCATGTCATGGGCCATGTTTCAATAAGTGAATGTTCAGAGATATTTTTTTAAAATTCTATCTTTATAAGTCTCACATATTTCATATCGAAGTATAAATACCTTGAAGCAATTGTCCCATGCCCTAATTGCCATGCGAAATTGTTCTAGAGGCCTCCTTGACCAAGTGAAATCATCCCAAACATTGGAATAATATTGACTCCATTTATCCCAAAGGATTAGATGTTGGTCCTCCATAGGTGATCACCAAAAAGCATAATATTTATCACCTCTCCCTCTTTCTTCTAGGCCTAGCCTCCATAGGGGGCCTAGGGTATCACATTTCTCACAAGTTAACCATCAAAAAGATTCGATCTCCTAGGTTCTACTGCTTTGTTGTGTCTCCTAGGAGCCCTACAAATTTGAAGCCATTCCGACGATGGGATATCGAGATACTTCAAGCCTTAGCCCCGAGATTATTTCTTGCCCTTAGATTCCTTTGGCTAGTTATCTATTGTCGAAAACGAAAATTATTCCTTTGATTCCCTTCTTCCCCTCAATTAGTTCAAGAATACCCTTGATTGATCAACTCCACCCCCTTGACCTAATTTTGGT
The DNA here is from genome assembly GCA_031772625.1 of Pinus tabuliformis. Taxonomy (NCBI): domain Eukaryota; kingdom Viridiplantae; phylum Streptophyta; class Pinopsida; order Pinales; family Pinaceae; genus Pinus; species Pinus tabuliformis. The sequence continues at coordinate 441,468,120 of CM062816.1, forward strand.
TCCACTTGGTCTTGTGTGGTCCCATAACCTTTTGAAGAAAATTTCACAAAGACCACTTGGAATCCAAGTTTTGACAAGGATCTCTTAGACTAGGTCCCTCCTTTACAAGTCTTATTTTCAAAACCTTAGCCCTTGAAATCCCCTTGGGCCTTCTTAGAGAGCTTTACACCTTTCTTCTCAAGCAAGCAAGCCACAAAATTGAGTCTCTATTGTGAATAGGCCTTTCAGAATCAGTCTTTATCCCTTCGTTGTCTTATTCATCTAGTGATTCCCTTCGTACCGGGTCTCCTCCCATTGGTGAAAGTTGGTAAAGAGAAGGGAGCTTTAGCTGAGGTGACAATGGGCTATTGCTCCATTGTTGGCCTTGACCTAGTAGTTGTCCCTTTAGGATCCCCTCCTAGGACCCCTACTAGTTTGAGTGGTAACATTTTTGGCGTTGTTGCCGAGGACACGAGATGTGTTTTGTTCCCCATATGACATATTTACATATTGTTATTGGCGACTCCATTGGAAGAAAAAGCCCTAGTTCTTCATTGAACTTTAAGGTCAATGTTTGTAGGGTGAAACAAGTATTTTTCTAGGCATCTTTAAATTCACCTTGGTGACTCCTACATAATTTATATGTATATCTCAAATAGGGTTTCTTTCTTTAATGATTTTCCCGCTTTGGACATCAGTAGCATCCCCGGGCACCTTAATCATGTCACAGTAAGGATGGTACATGGGGTGCCTGTGTTTGATGGTGATCCACTCTCCACAATTGACCATGTAGAAATATTTAATGTACATGCTTCAAAAGAGAAAGTGGTTCACCAGAATGTCCTTATGTTGTTGTTCATGGGATCTCTAGGTGGTCATAACTCATGGTTGCATGATCACAAACCTAGGAGAATCTCGTCTATTAAGGAGTTCGTTGATAGATATATTAGACATTTTCAAGTATACTCTGCATTAAGCATCCATGAGGAAGCCTTCATCGAGCATCATCAAGACATTGGGAATCTAAGTAATGAGCAGGAAGACAAATTCTCCTTGGGTCCACATGATGAAACAGATAATTTTGAGAGCACATGTGTTGGGAAGGATGAGTCTATGGAAGGTGAAGTTGAGACTAACCTTGCCTTCTCAAGGATATTACTCCCGATGACTCTCCTTTTGAGGACCTTGAGGAAGGTGATCCCATTATCCCCTTCGAAGATGGCATTAGAGATTACTTCCACATTGAAAAGGAGAAATGGGAAATTATTGGTCCTCAATTTGATTGTGCTCCCATTTACGACACTAACAAGGAGGATGAGGTTGAGATTGGTCTTCCCTTTCTCTCAGACATTATTTATGATGACATATCCATTGATACCCTTGGGAAGGAGAATTATTATCTTCCTTGCATGAAGAGGGGTAGTTGGAAGTGATCAATTCTCTTTTTAGGAGAGACCCAATCTTCGATATTAAGGAAATCAATAAGGCTCCCACCTATCCTTAGTATGATTCTATATTCAAATCACTTGAGCCTTTAGATTATGATTTTGGGGAAGAGAAACCCGTTGAATACAATAATTCACCTTCCCTTTTGCATTTTCCTATTGTTCATCATCTTGAGTCTTCATCAAATGATTCCCTCACCCCTTTTCATATGATCTCTAGTGACCATGGGCCCCTTTACCTTCCTAGGTATGAGGTTGAGAAAGAACCATCCACTAGATGCATCCCTCCTTCCCTCTCTTACCCTCAGGATTGTGGACATTATCACTCCATTGAGAAACCAATATGTTCCCCCCTTCTGTGTCCCAAGTCTCCTTTCTCTTCCCATCATGACCTTGTGGCATCCACAAAGCATAATACTACAAGCAATGATTGTGATAGGGAGTTCTTGAGAATGATCATTCATTCCTCTATTGTGTACTTAGAGGGAAAGCCCCACACTTCTAGATGGACTTATTACCTCGAAAGGAGATCATATTTTTCCACCTCCCACTTGCTTCATCCTCCATGTGATTGTGTCTGCATTCACGTTGGGATTTGCTACACAAGTAATCATATAGGCAGGCATGTGTATATTGATTTGATGATATGTTGGTTGCACTGGCTTTATGATTACACTTAGCTTGACATTGTATTATATGCATGTTAGGTTAGGATGCATTGCATACTGATTTTCTCATTAGAACTAATGTCATATGATATTTCTCATGGTAGATTAGTTGCATTTAGATTAAATTTGTAAGCTTTTACTTTTTTGTTGATTCCACGGCCTAATACTAAGCATGGGTGATCATAAGACACCACAAAAAACATGTTGCCTCATGTGTTTCATTTTTTATATGTGCTGGTAATAGGTCTACAATAACCAAGAGATTGTTGGTGTTCTGACAACCTCTCATTCGAGTCGCTTCACTCACTTTTCTGAGAGCTCATTTCCCAGTGGGAACCAGATGTTACCCACTACCTATGGGTAGTGTATATGGGAGATTTTTTTTCTCCTAAATGGTCCTCAACCAGCAACCAACAGACCCTTGCAACCCCTAGATAGCTCGATGTGCAATTTTCTCTGCCACTTGAGCCAACCATGTGGTCCCTCGCCCAACTGTTATGAATGTATGTTTGAAGGTGGGCCTCCTGACCCCAAAGGTGTGGCTTTTCATTGGTATAGTTGAGTAGTTTTCCTTACTTGTTATGGGCACTTTTGGGCATGAATTGGTGGGGGGATTCAATGGAAAGAGTGGGTTAGGTTTGTATTCTTGTCTCCATTGCCCTATTTCGTAGTTACCCCTGTATCCTAGTCCAATGGGATCTCCTTTTTTGACCATTATATTTAGAGTTCACACTACATGGTAAATATTGATTTTGGTTGCATGGTCTCGTTTCCCGACACCACCTACATTACACCCTTTCCACTCATTTGAGCCCCATTAATCTCTTTTCCCATCCAGGTCGACATGTGTCCACTAGGTCCACAAAGGGTTAGCATCCCCCTCCCCTTGTCCACACCTTAGGTTGGGCCTGAAATGATGCCCCGGAGGTTGATGCAACTAAAAAGAAAGTAAAAAGCATAATTTGGCCACTCTCAATAGGAAATGTACCAAAAAATGCAAAACATGGTCGGGACATACAAATTTAGCATGTGGGAAAAAACCGAACATGAACTCTACCCCTTATTCATGGCCATCACCCTCGTTCCTATGGGCCCTAAATGAGCCCCGAGTAGTTATGAAGAAAAAAGCAATCAAAGGCAAAAAGCATATGAAGAAGGATGGAAAAACAAAGTTCGAGGTAACTCATGTACCACGATTTTCTCCCTCCTACACTCATATACCCAGGTGTGGGCTTCGCTTGTTATAGCTACCCAATATACCATGACATGTGCTCTGGATGATTCCCCTGATCACCACTCCATTCCATCATTATATCATTTTCCACCTACCTCTTAGAGGATGTACTATGGACATGCCACCCCCTTTAGAGGTTGAAACCACCTAATAGGGTCCTTGGTTAACTCCATTTTTGAGCTTGGAGACACTTGTACTTACCAAAGCCCATTATGGAAGGGCATGCCACCATGAAGTGCCCCATTGATCCCATAACTTGTAAGCATTATTACATGATTATTCTAATGATTTGTTGTATTGGAAGGAAATGAGACGCATTGGATCTTATGCAGGATTGCAAATGGGTCTTCATTTAGGGCTTAGTCTCCCTAAACGGGATCTCAACTCTCTAGAGGGCCACATTGGCACTTGTAGGGTGAGTGTTGAGAGCCATGGGTCTCCACCATAGCAGATATTACTTCATGGATCCCCAACAGTGTTCATTGATTGCTCGTGTTCCACCTTTTGGATGAGGATGATGCACCTGGCCCACCAGGACCAGTCAACTCCACAGTTGCATCATACACTTGGAAAATGTTCCAGGATGCCTCCCGTTGCAAGGGGAGGATTTATGTCATCACTCCAACCATTATAGATGGTTTACAGGGATATTTGATCCATTTGGAGACCCATGAGGTTGTCCTTGTGTCCCCACACCCACTTGGGAGCACCACAAGTTCTTGATTGGATAACAAGGGGCCAACCCTTTGTCCACTATGTTTGGAGTCATTTTCTTCATCATGGCACCCCTTGGACTTCATCAAGCACCCTCAAAGGCCCAACAACATCACTTTATTGATCATTCGACCCTCTTGAGAGGCTTATCTTTACATTATTGCGCTATTTGGTGGGTTTGTCACCAAAATTTTTGTTATTATGCACATAATTTTATTTTAGGGGCTAAATTAGGCATACTTAGCTAAATCAAATTCATTAGGAAGTGTATAAATAGAAGTGTGATGGAATCATTTGATCATCATCACTTAGATTGGATCATTCTCTCTGTAATATTTTCGCTATTCTTTTTGGAGGATGAAATTGAATGGATTTTGATGTTTGGATCTCCTCATTTTTGTCTTGGAACTTCTATATTGACACATGATGATGATTGGATATACTTGTTCTCCCCTGTAAATGCTCTTTTAATGTTGTTTTGTCTTTTTCCTATTTTAATGTTGTTTTGTCTTTTTCTTATTTCACATGTGTTGTAACTTTTTTGACACATTTAAAAGTTAACAAAAAAAAAAAAAAAACGCTAGTTTATTCCATCAACAAACCCTCCGACATATACAGATTTGACGAGGCAAGATGTTTCCTATGCATTTTTTGGTACATTTTTAATAATAGTTTTGAAATTAAATAAATTTAATTTTAAAAATATATATATTATATATGTTTTATAAAATTGTTTATTTAATTTTCTTGAACTTTTTATTAAAAAAAATTATATTGGGCTTGGGAGCCCGCTTTCCAAATTTATTTTAAATGCTACATAGTTCACCAAGGTCAAAGCGTACGAAACAGTTCAGCAACTCATGCAAACCAGAGTTTAATAGAACATGAAAGGTCAACAAAGGAAGCAGGGATAAAATGCTAACTATTTTCAATGGCGGATATTGGCTCTTGTGGATGAACGGTTCATATTCCATTGCGGACCCCAGGTCATCCGAGAGCTGGGGGGTTCTGAAATCTTGTTTTTCGAAAACAACCTTTCATTACGTGGCAGGCTTAGCTCAATTGCGGTAACCCTACTCCAAAACCACAAACCGCCTAAAACGCCCCCGCAAACTGCTTTTGCAAACCACCTGGGTCAACCTACTGCAAAAATTTCGCAGTGTTTTCAGTAGATGATTTTCAGGTACAGGTAGAGTTTTTGAGCAAACGAAGATGAATTTCAAAAATCTGAGACGTGGAGTTTTCGCAGAATGGCATCAATTAGATCTCTGCTGGGAATTTATGCATAATTTTGAGCGGTTTGAGAGTTTTTCGAAAGGGAATTATTCAAATTTCGTGAATGGTTTTTTTCAGAAAGAAAAGCATAAATATTTATATTAAGGAAATATATTTTACATCATAAAACTGATGGGTCTTATGAAAACAAGACCGCGATAGGGAGTGCCATTGTTTAAGAGAAGCATAGCCGCATAGCTAAAGCGATACATCATCAATGAGACATATAGCACGTCTGATCAGAGCCTTCAAAAACAAAATTGTAAACTCTGTACCCTTCAGACGATCATGAGGAAGGGGGATAGAGTGCCGAGACATAAGATAGGACAAAATTGGAGGAGATATTAGAGTCCTCAAAAACTTTTAGATTTCTCCATTTCCAGAGGCACCAGATTGTTGTGGGGAGGATTGGGCGTTTGATTGCATCCTGTCCTCCCCACCAGGCGAAGGCTGCATCAACAGAAGAGAAGTTAGGGAGCTGAAAGGAAAAAAATGATGCAATATCATACCAGATTTGTAGAGAGATCCTGCAATTGAAGAACATGTGGAAATTCGTTTCCTCCTCCATCTTGCAAAACACGCATCTGCTGGGGCCTTGCCAGGATCACTTCCTCAAGTTTTCCCAAGATAAATTCTTGTTGTGAAAGACGAGCCAGGAGAAAAGGATCAGTTTGAGGGGACAGGCAAGCTTCCACTATAACACAGGGAAAATCTTTCTAGCCGGCATGATTTTCTTTGATATGAGATCCAAGTAGATTACCCTGACAGAAGCTTGAGAGTTTGAGAGAGATAACGACCAAACCAGGTGGTCATCAATCACGGCCTGCTTTAGACTTGCTTGATCAATGGATAATATGAGGTTATCCCATAGGGAAAACAAAACCTGAGGGACACCAAGATCCGCAGCATTCATGAGCATAGGATAGGGGCCATTCCATCTTTCAATAATTCTGTCCCAAGTGAAATAACCAGATCTGTGGAGGTGAAAAAGAAGAGGATCCGGAACCTGTAGATTTCCTTTGAGTCCAGCAAAAGAGTCGAGACCGATGAAGATCTTTCTACCAGAAAAAATTCTCCATTTAAGGTTGTCAAGAAAGTACTGCTCAATTCTTCTGAAACTCAGCCAGATCGCCGATCCCTGTTTGATACCAAGAGAGCCAGACCTGAACCAAAACTCCAAGCTTCTACCTTTTAGATATTTTTGGCGAATAATAGCGCTCCATGGATTTGAGTTAAAGATGCCTCTCCATAAGGCTTTGCAGAGAAGGGCCCTTCCAAAGATCCTTATATCCATCAGACCCCAACCACATAGATTTTTTGGCAGAGATAAGAAGTCCAGTTTTGAAAGATGAAATTTGCTTCTTTCCGCTTTTGCCCCCCAGATGAAATTGGCAGTGATTCTGTTCATGGCATGAATAATGCTGGCCGGGAGAAGAAAGAGGTGGGCCCAGTAGACTGATAGCTGCATCAAAACTGATTGGGCAAGAACGACCCTTCCACCTAGAGATAACGCTCTGAATTCCCATAGCGATATTTTGCTGAGAAAACGATCAATAAGCCACCTCCAATCATCCTTTGAATATGCCTTTGGTTTGAGGCGAAAGCCCAAATACTTGATTCCATCGGATAAAGGCTTTGAGTTAATCCCAAAGAGCTGGCAGATCCAAGAAATGAAGGCCTCATCTGTTTCATTATGCAAAAGGATCGATTTTGAGTTATTGATAGCAAGCCCGAATGCTTTTTGGAATCGATCAAGAATAGATTTGATACAGATCCAGGAGACTTTAGAGAGCATAGCGAAAAGCAGAACATCGTCGACGAAGAAGTTATGAGATATATGTATATGTTTGCAAATTCTGATCGGAACATAATCCTTTGTCTCCATAGCACAATTGATATGCAAGCTCAGGGGATTAAGAGCCAGAATGAAGAGAAGGGGCGACAGTAGGCATCCCTGTCGCAGGCCTCTTTCCGCCTAAAAGAAGGGAGAGGGGACTCCGTTGACCAAAACAACATATTTTACGTTTACAAAACAGGCCATGATCCATCGAATCGGCCCCTGCTCCAGGCCGATTTTTGCAAGGAGAGATTGCAAATATCCCCAATCCAGGACATCATATGCCCTCTGAAGTTCAATTTTCAAGATAGCTGCATTTGTTTTGTGCATAGACATAGAGTGAATGCATTCTTGTGTACTGGCAACTGCATCAAGAATGTTACGGCCCTTTAAGAACGCATGCTGGTTAGGAGAGAGAGAAGAAGACAGAGTCCCTTTTATTCTCTCTGCAATAATCTTTGAAATAATCTTGAAAGTAATGTTGCAAAGAGAAATGGGTCTAAAGTCCAGAAACGATTCAGGATCTTCATTTTTAGGGATAAGAGCGATGTAAGTGGATGAGGTGTGCGGATGAATAGTACCCGAAAGTCTGGAGGCATCCACCATGCTGAGCAGGTCCTTTTTGAAAAGGTCAAAGAAATGTATGAGGAATTCAATTGACCATCCATCAGGGCCAGGAGATTTATCCTTTTTGAATGATTTCATAACCTCAAGGAGCTCCTTTTCAGAAACAGGGCAGAACAGGGCTTCATTTTTCGCATGATCAAACAACTCTGGCATTAAATCCATTCCCCAGCTTATGTCATTGAAGGCAATCTCACCATTCCTGCCATATTGTTTTTTGAAGAAATCCAAAGCCGTCTTTGTTATATCCTCCTGAGAGACAGCTAAATTGCCATGGTCGTCCTTTATGCTCCATATGAAGTTCCTTTCTCTCCTAGCATTTGCAAATTTATGAAAAAATTTCGTGTTTTTATCCCCATTCTTCATCCATAGAGCTCTACTTTTAAGTCTCCATCTGGCTTCTTCCCGTTTCAGCAGAGAGATTTTTTCCTTTGCCAGATTCCTAATGCGGCATTTCAATTCAAAAGAGCATGAGGAATAGTCTGTGGATGCCAGCACCCGATCCAATTCCTGTTGGATCCTTTGAAGGTCTTTTTTGTCCTTCTGATGTTTTTGATATTGCCACTTTTTCACCAAGCCTCTTATCTCAACCAATTTTTCTCTGAAGGAGGAGAAAATAAGATCTTTATCTCTGTCCTTTATCCTATTCCACGCATTCTGGATATATTCATTGAAAGCGGGATCCTGAAGAAGGCCCCGATCAAACTTGAAGGAATATCCTCTTCTGAAGAGCTTAGGATGCCAGGATAGGAGAATAGGATTGTGATCCGAGATGAGGACATTTTCCACACTTAGCCGAGGCATACCAATCTTGTCGATGAGGCCAAAATGGACAAAAACCCGATCCAGTCTTTTAGCTATGTAAGCATCACCCACTCTGCCATTTGACCATGTCGGTCTCATAACAGCAGGAATTATGTCGATCATGTTCCTATTGAGCATCTCAGAATTTATGAAATCCGCGAGACTATTGTTTATCTTTCCCTGTCCCCATATCTCATTTGAGTTCAGGACCATGTTCATGTCACCAGCGATAAGGAGATTGCTGATATCAAGCAGCTCCGAATTAAAAAATCTGTTCCAGAAAGATAAACGAGATTTGTATGGAGCATATAGATTAAGAACATTTACTGGAAAATCGCACCCTCTGATAGAAGATGAGATTATTATCCCAGCATAGCATTTATATTCTTTTGCTTTTACCCAAGAAGGATCCCATAGGGTGGCCATACCGCCAGACAGTCCATTTGCCTCTGTGGCAACCATGAACAAGGAGGGAAGCATTTTTCTGAAGTATGATAGTGTGTCCTCCTTCTTGTGCATTGTTTCCTGTATGAGGATGATAGCAGCCCTAGAATGAAAAAAGAAGTCTTTTAGCGTTATTTATTTGGGGTCAACGCCAAGCCCCCGAATATTGAAAGAAATGATAGGGATCATTTGGACGATTCTGCAGCCAGACTCGCTCTAAGGGGCTGAGATTCAAACACTTCTAGGATAGGAACTTCGACGAGGGACAAGTTTCTGAAACCTTCATTTGAAGCTAAAGGTCTTCCTCTAAAATGCCTACGCCCGCCTTTACATTTCTTCCGGACTGCAATGCTTTTAGCCGAGTTGGGGCTAATGATGGGCATGAAACAAGAATCAGGTTTATGGATTGTGAGCGGTTCTAGATCAAGAGAATCCTTATAAAGCATATGGTCCAAGTCACTGTCGAAAAGGTTTACAGGAGACGATGTCGGAGAGTTTAAAGGAGTCGGAGCTCTGCATTTGGATTTCCCCTTATTATCAGGCCCGCCAGGAAGTTCCGGAGATGAGGAGGAAATGGAAATGGGAACAGAACCCACAGAAAAGGATGCCCCTTTCGATGGCCCAGGAAGAGAGATGAGGTTAAAGTCTTCTTGTTGCATGGAGGGGGGGGAGGAACAGGGCTATCGTCCCTGGGTTCTGTAAAGGGAGACCTATGGAGGTCAGACTTCATGCAGGAGACAGGGCTGTTGGCAAAAAGTGGACATTCGGGGACTGATTGCTTGCGTTCAGGAGGGGCTTCCATATGGGAGCGATGATCTTGTAGAGGCCGCAGATTACAAGGACTGTTGGGCAGAATAGGCGATGAGAATGGAGAGGATTGGCTACCATTTATGAAAGATTTTTTGATTAGGCGTCTGTTTGCAAAAAGCTTTGCACTAGGACAGTTTTTAACCAGATGACCAGTACTCCTGCAAGCAGCACACCTGAAAGGTATACCCCAAAAATCCAGCCTTTGGTTAATGGTCTGATTCTTCCAGCTGATTTCGATATGGTCAGGGTAGCCTCCTTTGAAAGACCTTTGAATGAGAATCCAGGCTATTTGTTTGTCTCTTTCACCCAGACACTAGGGGTCGACGTAGACAAAGCGGCCAATAGCATTACCAATCATCTCCAGAGATTCATTAGACCAAAGTTCCAAGGGCAAATTCGGGCATTTTACCCAAATTAAATTGTTCACAGGAGTGCTATTGAGCGGGTTGAAGCCTATGTACCACCTGTACAGGGCGAGAAAACTCCTCTTGTATACCCAAGGACGACACTGGATGGCTTCTGCATCAGCGGCATCTAAGAAGTTGAAGCAATACCAGTCTTTCATGAGACTGGAAATTATCGGTACATAACCAATAACTGGTTTCCAGAAGTCAGCAAGCCATTTCCTCATGTCGCAATCAGACATTTCTGGGAAGTGCCATTTCCCGATGAGGGCCTTGTGCTGAAGATTATCAATTCTTTCGTCCAGCTGTGCTATGTCAATTCTTAAAGCCTGCGGAGGATGGGAAATTTTGGCCGGTTTATGCTGTTTGTTGGATTTGCGGACCTTTTCCATATTGGGGGGATATCCTTTGACGTGGATGGTTTGATAACCAATTCCTCCATCGTGGCCAGGGTGGCAGCTGACCAAGCGTGTTCAGCCTCCACGGCAGCGTTGACAAGATCCTCCGATGCGATGGAGTCATAGACTCCTTCCATGCACCACCAAAGGAGGAAAACTCGGGATGAGGAAAAATACCAGAAAAATCTGATATAGAGATACAGATCAGAGGGCCAGACTTAATCTACCACATTTACTGATCCATCTGTGGGATATAAATGGGAAGCATATGGCTAAGAGGAAAAAGGACATTGAAGTAGAAAACGAGGACAATCATTGTCAGGGATATCTGCGGGGATATAAATGGACAAAGCAAATGAAGATAGAATAAAGGGCATAGGACATCAAAGGGAGTACAAAATATGGCAGAAGCTTCTGCAAATGAGTTAAGAGGCATCGCCCATACCTACCAAAATCCCAAAACAGATATGTTTTAGGATTTGGAAGTATGGCAAAGTACCCAGAATTAGGCCTATTTCACATCCTCCTTAATGTCTGGTGGAATTTGAATAAACTGATGACGTAGACTTAGGACACTGGAAAAACCCCGAGCTAACCGGAATTTGAAAGCAGGGCCTCTGAGGGGAATTCTATGGTTGCGCAGAAGGTTCATCACACAGAAAACAGCAGCAGTAAACTTTGACAATGCACCACCAGTATCCTATCTTGAACCTTACATCATTGCAAGGTTTGTAGAAGACAATTAAATTCCTGAGTTTGTGGAAGAAGGATTTAATCATCTTGAGGACACTACACTTGGACCATAAACGCAGGAAGAGCTTAGACTGTGGAGCTTTCAGCACTATTCAGCGTCCATTGGAATTAATAACAGATTAAAACTTCAAAACTAATATGAAAGAACATGCTTAGATACCAGGAAACTGAATAAGTAACAACGGAGATGATATATAGTTCGTATAAAAAACAGCAGAGTTAGAGATGAGATTTTGATTATACTAACCTGGAGACGAAGCCAGAACGCCCAACACGTACAGTCCATGAAAACCAAACTTCCATCATCCAACCAGCGAAAAATGGTAAGGGGAAAAAACTATCTGGTTGTATGGATAAAGAGTTCTGTAGGAAATCGCTGGGGAAAAAAACAGAGCGCATGCCGAGGAACCAGAAATGAAGGAGATGGGGAAAGCTATATAAACGGATGGGAAGATGCGCAGCGCATGTCCATGAATCAGTGAAGACTGTAGGTGGTGAAAGATAATGAAAGGCTGACCAACGAAAGGAAAAGGTGGCGAATAATGCTGGGTACACCGCTCAGACCTTGAGCAAAACAGACAAACCAAAAATGCCAGACCAAAAACGTAACACAGGCAGAGAGAAAGGTAAAAAGCTTGTGTAGCCTGTTACCTACTTACCGCATGAAGCATTACGTGTCTGGCGCTCGCAAGGATGAGTAAAAGATGGCGCTGAGGATAGGTTACTCGTCGCAGCTTGGCATTGGTTGAAAATGACGCATGGAAGCAAAAAAATCATGAGAGTGACACGATGCAGGCGCTGGCTTCGCTCCCTCCCTCCAACCTCTCCTCTCCCAAAACCAAACATCTCAAATTTCGTGAATGGTTGGACTCGCAAAACATCCAACAAATGCCACACTTCAAGTAAAGAAACCTCAGATCCAGAGTAACATAGACTCATAGAATCTCTTACTAGTGCAAATCAATAGTCATACTTATTTACTCATTGGATTATAAATCTCGGATCTGTCTAACTAAAAGAGCAAAAGCGTTGAATCTCTTTCATAAAAGTCTGTAGCAATTTTCAATGTTTTCAGAAAGATCACACATGGCAGAGATAAAGATTGATGGGATAACCAGTTTAGAAGATAGAGAATTTGTTATTCATGATTTTAATAAGCCTGGTTCTGAATGTTTCCTATTCTTACTTAGTATCCGTGCAGCAGGAAGAGGTTTGAATCTTCAATCAGCAAACACAATGGTCATATATGATCCTGATCCCAAAAAAAATGAAGAGTAGGTTGTAGTTAGGGCCCATATGATTTTACTCGAAGACTTCTTTTCCGAGTTAGTTGTTACAGAGGCAGAGTATAGGGTTCTAAAATCCCAACAAATTTTGATTTTGTTGAAATCACTGTGGTCATCTATTATTCTTTGAAAACAGTATCGTTGAACAAAGAAAATACGAATTTTCAGATATCTACAGATGCATCGTTAGAAGAAGAAACTCATTTAGTTGATGTAGGCATCGACCTTGATTCTATCCCAAGAAAAGGAGAAACAAAATGAAGAAATCCATCAAGTAATGCAAGGGAAAATACAACTGGGTGTAAAGAAGTGACAAAAATATAAAAACAAAAGAAGAATATGCTGCTATTGCCAGATGCCGTATGCTTGGCACATACAAAGAAATTGTTTACAAATGGAGATGTTGTAAATAAATGAAACTAACATTGTTGGAGCCAACCTTATTGAAAGAAATTGGAGCCGATGTTATTGAAAGAAATAAAAGAGGGTCGATTTTTACCATCATAACCACTTTAAAAGGCATCAATAGGCTAGTTGGGGCCTAAGTCACAATCATTTTACTATTTTAATTATCCTGGGCCTGATCAAAAAAGAATCTCAACAAAGGCTGAAAACAGAGAAGTTAGATTTTCATAGCAAGCAATGACTGATCAGATGTCAAAGGCAAAGGTTCAACAGTTTCAACTTGCAAATGTGCTGAGAGGAAAAAACATCTTGGTGTTTTGTGATGCATACACCCCAGCTGGAAAACCTATTCTTCAACTTGCAAATGTGCTGAGAGGAAAAAACATCTTGGTGTTTTGTGATGCATACACCCCAGCTGGAAAACCTATTCCTACTAACAAGCGAGCAAATGTTGCAAATATATTCAGCCATCTAGATGTTACTGCTGAGGAACGATGGTTTGGGAAGAATTTCATGACAGCTATGCAGGTTTCGAGCATTTCTTATTTATTTACACAAAATTTTAAAGGTTGTACTTCACTTTTGAGGTACTGATGGAGGACCACTCTTTCTTATTTATTCAAGATACGATTCTTCATTTGGGTTGTTGAATTCCAATAGAAAGGATCTGAATCTTTCAACGGTTTATAATGGAAAATCACTGCAGTCCTTTATTAATGAAGGTCATTTAGCTTCAACAGTAATTCTTCATATTGTGAAAGGGAGGATGAAAAGTTTATTTTTGTTGACATTCCTGAAAGGTCAATTCCCTCTGTACTCTGCAATTAAGTGCATGTCTCCTGCAAGATATCAACCAGATATGGGAGGTTCCTTGTTTACCAAACCATCTACCTCAGTTGCCACATGGCCAGAGACTGTTACATTGAGCAAGATATTTTTCTAGCAGATCTAGTTCTCCTCAAAGGCAAAAAGCATAGGGTCGCAGAAGGTGATTGTTTAGAAGGCATAGTTGAGAAGTATGGTGCATCTGTTTCTGCTATAAAGAAGCTAAATAACTCGGATGATGATGTAGACAATATACTGAACATAGATAATGGAGGTTTGCACAAAAAACATCAATCCTTGTTTGGGGAGAAGGGATATGGTGTAAGGCTTACACCAAGCTTTTCAACCCTTTTACATTCAAGTTCTGGCACCAAAAATGTTAGACAGAAGAATGTAGTTCTGACATGGGACAAATTTTATTTATGGATAAACAACAATTCCAAACCAGTAGCAAAATCCACATTGGGCAGCCTTACTTTAAAATAGGAAGAAAATATGAAGGGAGGGAAATTATTTTTCCAACTAAGGGACCATACATTCAACTTCAGCCAGATTATAATATCATGGAATGGCTACAAAACTTGTAGAGAAAGTTGTGTCAGTATAAATTACATGTTATGATGGGCCTAAAACAAATAGCCAAGGACTTTGCAACTAGCACAAGATTTCTTTTAGAAGAGATACCACATAATTCTAAAACTTAAAATACAAAAATATTTGATAGAGGAAGATGACTTGGATAAGAATGGGAGGTCTCAGTACATTACAGGTATTGTTCAAAGAGAATGTTTGTAAAATAAGAAACTCAAGCACTAAAAAAGTAAGAAATAGTTGTGGTGATAAAATTTCTACAATCGTTGACATTGGACTAAATGAAGAACACATGCATAAGTTACGTGAGATATTAAATAAATTATAACTGATCCTTAGAGACAAAGAAAATAAAAAATTTGAATACAAAAAAAAGTAAGAAATAGTTGTGGTGATAAAATTTCTACAATCGTTGACATTGGACTAAATGAAGAACACATGCATAAGTTACATGAGATATTAAACAAATTATAACTGATCCTTAGAGACAAAGAAAATACAAAATTTGAATTGTATTCAAAGGGAAAAAGTGTTTATGACAACTATCTAACATAGATGGCAGAGTTGACAAAGATTTGTGGACGATTGACAGGTTCTTGGGGAACAATTCCAAGAGAATCAAATTTGAATAGTAAAATCAGCAGTTGGCGGTTGTTAGCAGATTCCGAGGATCATCTTCAAATTTTCAAGCAGAGAACCCAGCAGTCAAAGGATCACATCAGACAACATTTTGGGCATCTAAATCAGTAGTCAAAGGATTATTTCCAGAAATGGAGGCAAAGGATTTTTTAGCAGTTCCAAATTTCCTGCAGTTTTTTAGAGATTCTTTTTATTTTTAGTTTATTGTTCAGATTTTTATTCCAGAAAGCTAGACACAGTTAGCTTGATGTAATGCTCTATATATTATTTGATTTTCATTGTAAAAGGGTTGGCTTTTTATGCCAAAACCCTGCCATTTTTGTAAAGACTTTTATTATAAGAATTTTAATTGAAGTATTATGGCTTTAGTTTCATGACATAAATTGTTTCTCATGTATGTCTTTCCCTGTTATTTCATAATTTGTTTCTGCATATGTTCAAGGTAACATAGGAGTTAGGGAAAAGCTAGGTTTGAGTATCAACCTCCCTGACAACCCGCTGCAAAGTTATCATCTACACTGAGATTAGCTAATTGAACAATCTATTTAAATTAGCTCTTCTGCATCATTTAATTGTGCCTTCTATCATCTCTTGAATGTATATAATGTATATCTGTTTGGATGTAAAATTATTCTACATACATCTACTATATTTAATTGATGAAGTATTCCGTATGAATACTTAATTATCTAATTTCTCTTTTATTCCTCCACTAAAATCTTTAAGCTATGTTTTTTTTTGTTGGAACTAGACATTGGCACTTTGATTAAGTTTTAGCAGGAGAGGGCTTTATTTCTGAGTGGAGATTGGATACTCATCAGCAACCACCTACAACAAATAATAGATCTGGCCATTGTGCTTCAAAGGCTGTTGTTCAATGACAGTGAACAACGTTAGAAAAAACCTCGTAACACTTGAGGGAGCCCCCTCTGGTTCCAGGGCAAGCTGAACCTAAATTTTGGTCGAATTGGTTTCTTAGCGCAGTTTCGCAGCCAAGAACTGCCTTCGAGAAATAGATACAACAACATGCATGTTGCTGGGGAATTTCGCTATACTAGGATGAAATTTGTTGCTTTTCTTGTGTGAAATGGTGGAAATTTGTCCTTTTATAGTGTTGCATCATGTCATGGGCCATGTTTGAATAAGTGAATGTTCCTAGAGATATTTTCTTAAAATTTTACCTTGATAAGTCATCACATATTGCATATCGAAATATAAAGACCTTGAAGCAATTGTCCCATGCCCTAATTGCCATGCAAAATTTTTCTAGAGGCCTCCTTGACCAAGTGAAATCATCCCAAGCATTGGAATCATCTTGAATCCATTTCTCCCAAAGGATTAGGCACTGGTCCTCCATAGGTGATCACCAAAAAGCATAATCTTTATCACCTCTCCCTCTTTCTTCTAGGCCTAGCCTCCATAGGGGACCTAGGGCATCACATTTCTCACAAGTTACCCATAAAAAAATTTCGATCTCCTAGCCTCTACTGCGTTGTTGTGTCTCCTAGGAGCCCTCCAAATTTGAAGCCATTTTGACGGTGGGATCTCGAGATACTTCAAGCCCTAGCTCTAAGATTGTTTCTTGCCCTTTGATTCCTTTGGCTAGTGACCTCATTGGGATCATCGTATTAATATTATCGAGAATTCTTCCTTTGATCCCCTTCTTCCCCTCAATTAGGTCAAGCATACCCTTGATTGATCAACTCCACCCCCTTGACCTAATTTGGGTCCACTTGGTCCTGTGTGGTCCCACAACCTTTTGAAGATAATTTCACAAAGACCACTTGGAATCCAAGTTTTCACAAGGATCTTTTGGACTAGGTCCCTCCTTTACAAGTTTTATTTGAAAAACCCGATCCCTTTAAATCCCCTTGGTCCTTCTTAGAGAGCTTTACACATTGCGAATCAAGCAAGAAAGCCACAAAATTGAGTCTCTCTTGTGAGTAGGCCTTTAGGAATCACTCTTTATCCCTTCATTGACTTATTCATCTAGTGATTCCCTTCATGTCGGGGCTCCTCCCATTGGTGAAAGTTGGTAAAGAGAAGGGAGTTTTTAGCTAAGGTGTCAGTGGGCTATTGCTCCATTGTTGCCCTTGACCTAGTAGTTGTCCCTTTAGGATCCCCTCCTAGGACCCTTGCTAGTTTGAGTGGTAACATGGCTCAAACTTGGAGGACCTCTTGAAAAAACCTAAGTGCAGTAGTGGACCAATATTCAAGGTTTTTAGATGGCTACAATAGATTTCACTCGATGCCCTAGGTGACCTACTAGGTCTAGGAAGAGGAGAAAGGGGTGAAAAAAATATTTCGTTTAGGTGACCACCCATGGCTAGACCAGTGCCTTGCCTTGGGGAGAGATGGAGTCAAGGTGATTTTGAAATTTGGAGAGACTTTTACCCAATCAAGGAGTCCTTAGGCAACTTTGCATGGCAAATTAGGGCATGAACTTGGCTACCAAAGGATTTTATACTTCAATGTGCAAGAATTGATGACTTATCAAGGTGTATTCAATGAAATTAAACCTATTGGAACATTAATTCATCATACATGAGACATGTAACATATGCAACATTTCAAAAGTCCAAAATTTCCACAATTCACATAAATTAGGGAAAATTTCAGATCTAGAGAACAAAAATCCCATACATTATTCATGTGACAAGATAAATGTAAAGAATAGACATAAAAAGAGCACTTACATGTACAATGAGTATATCCAATCATCAATTCAAGACAAATTTGAAGCTCCAAGACCAAGAGAATAGTATCCAAACATCAAAATTCATCCATGAAACCAAACTCGTCCTCTAAAAGGGAATGTGAAATTCTCACAAGAGCTACTAATCCAATCCAAGTGATGATGAGAGAAATGAATCATCCTCTCATCTATTTATACAATCCAATAGGGGATTTGAATGGCCTAATTACCCTAATTTAGCCCCAAATAATAAAATAATGTATAATAATGATATGCCTTGGTGACAAGCCCACAAAGATAGCTCCAACATAGAAAGAGAAGCCTATCAAGAGGGAAAAATAGTAAACATGATGAGTCGTTGGGCCATTGAGAAGGCCTAGTGGAGTCCAAAGTGTGCCAAGTTGAGAGAATAGGCTCCAAACACAGTGATCAAGGGGTTGGCCCCTTGATATCCAAGCAAGTCACATGTCATGTTCCCAAGTGGGTGTGGGGGAATAATGTCATCCTCATGAGTCTCCAAGTGCATCGATAATGCCTATAAACCATCTGTAAGGGCTAGGATGATGACATAATCCCTCCCTTGTCTCTTGCGGTGAGACGCATCCTCATTTGGACCCTAGAACCCCTGCCAAGTGTGTGGTACAAGTGTGAAGCTAGTTGGGCATGGTGATCTAGGTGCATCATCCTCATCCAAAAAGGTGGAACACGAGCAATCACTGAATGGTGCTGGGGATCCATGAAGTGCTCTCTGTTATGGTGGAGGCCCATGGCTCTCTACGCTCACCCTACAAGTGCCAATGTGACCCTTTGGAGGGCTTGGACCCTGTATAGGGAGACCAAACTCTAAATGGAGACCTATATGCAATCCTGCATAAGATCCAATGCGTCTCCTCGCCTTCCAGTACAACAAATCATTAGAGTAATCAAGTAAAAGAGCTTACAAATCATGAAACACAAGTGGACACTTCATAATGGCATGCCCTTCCATAGTGGGCTTTGGCATGTACAGGTGTCTCCAAACTAAAAAGGGGGTTAACCAAGGACCCTATTAGGTGGTTTCGACCTCTAAAGGGGGTGATACATCCATGGTACATCCATCAAATGGTAGGTGGCATGTGATATAGTGATGGAATGGAATGGGGGTGAAGGGGAAGCTCCGAGCCACATGCCATGGTACAAGGGTAGCTAATATGGGGAAGCCCACACTTGAGTATATGAGTGTAGGAGGGAGAAATTGTGGTACATGAGTTACCCCAACCTTTGTTTTTCCACCCTTCTTCATATGCCTTTTGCCTTTTATTATTTTTTCCTTATAACTGCTCGGGGCTCTAGGGGATGAGAACGTGATGTTTAGGATATAGTAGTAGATACCCCCTTAGGTGGGGCAGTTCATTGGGGTTGGGACAATCATGAGTTCCTTAATGATGGAGGGGGCTCATCTAGGGCACATAGGAACCAAGGTGATGGCCATGGATAAGGGGTAGAGCTCATGTTTGGATTTTTCCCACGTGCTAAATTTGTATATCCCAGCTATCTTTTGCATTTTATGGGACAATTTCCTGTTGAGAGTGACCAAATATGATTTTCCTTTTCTTTTTAGTTTCATCAACCTCTAGGACATCATTCCAGGCCAGACCGAAGGTGTGGACAAGGGGAGGGGGAGGCTAACTCCTTGTGGACTCAGATGGGAAGAATGATGAATGGGGTTGTAATGAGCAAAGGGAAGCAATGTATATGGTATTGGGAAGTGGGACCATGCAACCAAAATCAGGGATTCCCATATAGTGTCATCCCTAAAACCTAGTGACCAATAAAGGAGATCCCAGGGGACTAGAATACAAGGTTAACCACCCAAAGGGGAGAGGAGACAAGAGTACAAACCTAGTCCACTCTTTCCGCCGAATCCCCCCACTAATCCATGCCCAAAAGTGTCCATGATAAGTAAACAAAAATACTCAATCACATAATGATAAGCCATACCTTCGGGTTTGGAAGGCCCACCTTCAAACATATGATCATAACAGATGGGCGAGGGACCACATGGTTGGCTCAGGTGGCAGAGAAAATAACACATTGAACTATCTGGTGGCTGTTGGCTACCGGCTAAGGACCATCTAGGAGAAAAGTTTTCTACTAAAGATATCACCCACAAAGTGGGGGGTAACAGGTCTACTCAAAAGTATGCAAAGTGTGTACTTATTGGATGTGGAATTAAAGTGCCTATAGTTGAAATTTGAGTAAACATAAGAATATAAACTAGAAGTACAATTGAAAAGGGTAGTTTTGTTTCTTTTCCTTTAAAAATTTGCAACTCGTATTTTATTATTTTAAATATTAATTTTATTATTTTCCTTAGGAGGCCCATTTTAGACATCAAAATTCCCATAACGAAATGGTGGAGTACTAAAGAGTTATCGGGAAAAAGGAAACTAAGATATTATAAGGAGGTGATTAACCCAAATCTCTAAAATAAAAAATTTCTCTCCATATTGACTATTGTAAAGAACAAAATAAACATTGCTAAAATAAGAATAAATTCTCATCAACTTCATAGTGAAACTTAAAATTGACCAATTCCCAAAACACCATGTGATGGAAGAGTCTAAAGACCTTTGCATCAACACCAAGAGAGTTGAAAATGAAAATCATTTTCTTTTATGTTTTCAAACTTATACTCGTATTAAATCTAAATTTCAAAATCACATTGCCAAAGTTTTTGACCTTTTAAGTCAACAAAACTATGGTGGTCTTGGAATGCTTCTCCTAATCTCTTCTAAGAATAGAAATAAAATGATAAATAATTCCAAGTAACCTATTACCTTCTTAAGGAATGATAGACCATCTTGGTCTTAGTGGATGTTACCCATCATCAACAACAACATCAACAAGTGAATGAATAAAATATAGACGAAAATCTATGCCATGGAAAGAAAACAAGACAACAAGCAAAGTTATCTATGGATAAAAGGGATTCAAGATTCAACAATTATAACTTTGGAGCAAGCCCTTATGTTAAACTGAAAAAGGGGTTGAAACCCTCAGACGAAAATGTTATTTACCACTAGAAATTATAACAAAAAATATATATTGTTTGAAATTAAATATTGGTAAATTTTTCTCCATGGAAAAAAATGGATTTTTCTAGTAAACCCATTAGAGCTCCCATGCTCTCCTTAAGGAAGAAAGAACTTTGGAATGCCTCAAAGGGAAAATTCTAGAAAGCCACTGCTTGATTTAACCATTCCCCATAGTTTAGAAAGATGTCTCATGAAATTAGGGAAACCCTGATTCATGGTTGATTGGTGGATTTCTAAAAGGAACTAGGTGGCATCCTCCCATGAAATTCACCTCAAACTTGTAGTGAAAGGCCAATGAATCTACACTACAATATCATGGATTTTAAAAGGGTTTTAACCCATCTTTCATACTATCACAATATTCTCCTCAAACTTGTAGTGAAAGGCCAATGAATCTACACTACAATATCATGGGTTTTAAAAGGGTTTTAATCCATATTTCATACTATCACAATAGAGGATTGATATTGCCACACAAAAGTACATTCATATTTAGAATTTAAGTAACCCAATCATTCATCTCATTTCTCCAAAATCAAGTCAAAATAGTTCAAAAGAAAGTAATATTAGAAAATATTAAAACAAATATATCAGTGACTTGGGAATGTATTTTTGGGAATGTCTTATGAATCTAATATTAAAACGACTTTATGAGTGACTTGGGAATCTATTTTTGAAAAATAGGAATTTTATAGTAAAAAGGGTGGTAATTTAAGGGCTCATCATACCACCCAACTAAGGGGTTGCATGCCCATGTGCAATAGATACAAAAATGAAACAAAAGTTTGAACAACCTATGATATTCTCTCTTTATATGTTATTTGACTATCCCATCTTGCATGAATGCATTTATTAATAGCTATAAAATATATAAAATAAGTATGACCCATTAACCATAGAGAAGGAATTAGTTAGACAAACCTCCTTGAACATTTTAGTAAGTATAGCTCAAATGGAAAGAATATACCAAGCCTTTAAACATCCCCAAAAGTTTTATATTCATTCATGTTTAGTGTGTTCTTTGAACTTGTAAATTCCAAAACATCAAATAATAACAAAATGCGTCAAATTGCCCTGGAACTTGTAGATTCTAAACATAAAATAATAACAAAATGCATCAACTTGCCTTGGAAATTGTTCCTCAACTAATGATAAATGAATATTTAGTGGATCTAATGTGTGCTCAATTATGTTTTTCAATGGCAACTATTGCAATAGTAATATTTGTTTATGATCATCACTAAGTATATTCATTTCGAAAAAGGAATATACTCGATAGTTTGACATGATAAATAAAAGACCCCATGAATTTTCGGATTCATAGCTTACCAATCTCGCTTATTATGAGACAAGTATTTAAAGCATCCATTTATGAACCATTTTATTGAAGTAGAAACTACATATAGAGGAATGTATCTAGCATGTGTTAATTTGGCATCTCAGTGACAAATTCCAACCATTGCATTAAATTCCTTTTTCCGAGAGGACCAATTTTGACCTATGAAGCACTTGATTCAGACATGGGAAAGTGTATTTTTGAAGTGAAGCCCACAATTGCACAAATTGTCAAGGTCGGCCTAAGGACAAATTGCCCCTCCAAGGTTGCATATAAATACAATGTAGTATCCCAAACTAGGAAATTCAATGAATACCAAAAACATGCACTAAGCTACTGAACAAGAAAATCCAACCATGCGAGCACAATTTTACACAACTTGAACTAGATCAGTAAATCATAGAATAGCATCAACAAATCTGAGCCATTTTATTAAATATTTCCAGGAGCTGAATACAATGGAGTAGAATGATAGAACTTGGGCTTGCTACTGCAAGCATACAATCCCAAGTCAATATATATGCAAACTCCAACTGGAATAGGCCCACTCTGTCGAAATGCACTGTCCAGAAAATTTTTGTTGTTGTTGCTGCTAGAGGCAAACTTTGAAATGATCCCTCAATAATGTTCCAAAAATTCTAAAAAATTAGGAGAAGGTTCCTCACACCCAATCCAACAAACCCAGAGAAATATCAAGTTGAATGCACTGGTCACTAAAGCCCCAAAAATTGCATGTAACCCTAACAAACCCAGGAAAATATCAAGTTGAATGCACTGGTCACTAAAGCCCCAAAAATTGCGTGTAGCCCCTCTCAGTCTGCCAATGAGCTATAGAAATAAATCCACAGTAAAATGTACAATTTTCCCAAAGGGAAACTCCTCTAGAACCCCCCAAAATTCCTTCCTTAGACTCCCAGTCAAAATCAGCTCCAATATCTGACGCAACAATGTTGCTCAACCCCTGCATAGAAAATAGCTAGTAAACCTTGGCGCAAACCCAAATAAGAAGAAATTCGGCCCACAAATTCTCCAACACTTCCAACCTAGAAATTTTCCAAAATCAACTCTTCTTTCTCAAAGGAAAATATCCACAAAATAGCCAGCCCACAAGAAAACAATTTCTAGCTCCTCAAACGCTAAGAAATCCTCTACCGCGTCCTCCAGAAACTTGCACAGGTTGAAGAAAATATTGTGAAATCCCACACAAAATACTGAAATCTCCACAGAATCTCTCTTCTTGAGTGGCACTCGAAGTCCCCTAAAGAAGAGCTAGAATTTCTGCCTGGAAATCCCTTGTGCTAAATAACATTGATTGACTTGGCTAAGCAACTCAAGCAAACTCTCAAATTCTGAAAATGAAATGCCAAGATGATCCAAAAATGAGGCTCTTCCCTTCCTTTTATAATTGTTTCTCAACCATCCTTGTGGGCTCCACCAATTCGACCCCCTTGCTTGACCCCTCTTTCATGTGGTTTGATTTCTCCTAGGGAGTTTGATTTCCTTCTTAAGTGACCCCCACAACTTAACTTCACTTTAATTTTTCTTTTTTCTCCTAAGTGCAACCTTATTTCTTATAAAAATTAAATTTGAGCCTCCACAATTTTTTTCTCCTAACTTTTATTTATCAAATATTATATTAATCACCAAAATTACAAAATTGAGAATTTCTTTAGCAAAATTATTAATTGGGGACATGAAAGTCCTCCCCTCCCAAATGTTGCTTGTCCTCAAGCAACTACAATGTTGGATGTTGTAAAATTTGTTCTCCCTCCCAAGTAGCATCCTCCTCTGGTAAATCTTTCCACCTAACAAGATACTCCCTGATAGTCCTGTT
Source organism: Pinus tabuliformis (assembly GCA_031772625.1). NCBI lineage: Eukaryota > Viridiplantae > Streptophyta > Pinopsida > Pinales > Pinaceae > Pinus > Pinus tabuliformis. Next base: position 441,492,197 of record CM062816.1, read on the forward strand.
CCTGAGCCTTCTCTCCCTCTCTTGCAATATGGCCTTAGGTATCAAAATCAAATGACCCTCATCATCCAGGGGTGGCAACTCTGCTACATCTATAACTTCGTCCCAAGGCCTTTTTCATGCAAGATACACAAGAAAAATTATGCACCTTGCTTCTTGGTGGAAGCTCTAGCTCATAAGCCACCTACCCAACTCACCTGATCACCCTATATGGTCCATAAAAACAGGGTTTGAGATTCTCAGCTCCCTTATTATTAAAATTGGCAACTAGAGCCAAACTCCATGTGGGTCACCTTATTTATGGCAATTGATTATTTCCTAGATTCCTCTCATCAAGAGGTGTAGGATTGATCTAAAGATCATCCGATTCCAACGAGTATTTATGGAGATATGAATTTATTTCTAATTACTTGACAAATTGTCAAGGTCGGCCAATAGTTAAGTGTGTGGCACACATGCCCAGCATTGCATATAAATAGAGGAGAGGTTGAGTCATTATCTCATCTCATCTCATCATCTCTTCTTCTCTCTCACTCTCCTTTCTTGTTTGGGTTAACAAAGGAGCAGCTAGGGAAAGAAGAAGGATGCAGCCATAAGAGGAGGATGCAGCAAGAGGAGGACGCAGCAAAAGGAAGGGACGCAGGTCTGTTTAGGGTGCAGCTAGGGCAGCGTAGACTAGCGTGAAGCCTCCTTTGACTGTGGCCTTGTGTGGGGAGTCTTCCTCAAGCAAGCCGCAATTTAGATCCACTGTTTGGAGGGTTGAACTAACCACGAAGTGACCAACGTAAATCTGGTTAGGGCTGACCGCAGGGCTGCCTGAACATTGACCAGATTTGACCATGTTTCTTGAGTTGTTTCGGGTTGCCCTTCATCTCCATTGAAGGCTGGGTTGACTAAGGTTGATCCTAGATTATTTGTGAATCATTTGATCCACTTTGCAAGTGCTGGTTAGGGCATCTTTTACTGCTGTCATAAAAATTACAGATCTGATATATTGTACTATTTCTCTCTCTGCTGAACTATTGAAGATTAAAGAAGAATTGATCAAAGGGTTTCCCCGCATTGGGGTTTGTCCTTGGCTAGCCGCCACATCTGGTGTCTCTTGTCTTGGCTTGTTTTTTGTCGATCTTTTAATGTTCTATCTGCACTTTACTTTATGTTTATGTGATTGCTAAATAGTGGCTAATAAGAAGATTTGAAGTAAACTACTCTAAGCATAGAACGTACCATAATTTAACATGGAATCAGAGCTGAGGTGAAGACAAAGCCCAAGCAAGATCAAGAGCATGAGCAATCACCGAACGCTGTTGAAGCAATCCTAAGACTTCATGGGGTCCTCATCACACTTCCCCGTTGAAGACAAGCTCCGTGAGAAGTCTGACTATCATGGATGGAAGATGCTCTTGATTTGACATTAGAAGAGCAGGAAGTATTAGACCATGTGAAAGGCAGAATTGTCGAGCCTCCATCAAATGCATCTGCTGCTGCTAGGAACAAGTGGACCAGGGGAGAAGTCAAAGCAAACAAGATCATTTGGGACTCTATCGACAAGTGCCCAGTGGCCTATGTTTCCGAGCTGACCACCTCCAAGGAAATCTATGATAGACTGGTGAGTTTATTTAAAGTTAATGATGCAAATCAAGTTTTGTTCCTCAAAAATAAGCTGAAGGAAATTAAGAAGGGCAAAGATGAGAGTATGCAAGCATATTTCTTAAGGATCACCGAGATCAAGAATGATCTCCTATCAATTGGGGAAGTAGTTCCTGACAAGGAAATGACTATCACAACTCTTGGAGGGCTCCCATCTTAATGGTATATATTCAGAACCACTCTTCTCAACAATAATGTAATTCCTGGATTTGAGGAATTGATGGCGAGATGCATTCAAGAAGAAACAAGGATGGAAGAGCAGGAAATGCCTACACTTAGAGGCAATCCCTCTGCTTTCTCCTCTCATGCTAAAAGGAGAAACTATTCCGGGGCTAAATCCAAAGGAAAGGCCAAACCGAAGGGTGGAAGAAAAGGACAATGTTACAATTGCAACAAAATGGGCCACTATGCGAGGGAGTGTTGAAGTTTCTAAGTTTACTTAGTTTAGAAATGCTTCATGCACTTTTTCTGATTTATTCCTACCTACTTGTTATTTTTCTTTAACAAGTTATTTACAAAGTAAATACTGAAAATAAACACCAGTGCATTCTCAACATATTACAGATCAGCAACTAAAAGAAACAAGAACAAACACACCACATGATACCATTATTTTTGGACCAATGTCCTCGGAAAAACCCAATGTGGGAAAATCGATGTAGCTATCAGAAGGTTTTCTTATTAAGCAATATCAGAGTACAATCTGGGTGCCAAAACTGGCCTACCCAACAGAGAATTTCCTTAGCAGCTATACCTCACAGTTTGAGAGAAATCTCATGTCTGAAACCCTAGAAAATCCTTCCAACAGCTCCTCAGCACAAAACTGCTCTGCAACCCAAACATCTGCCCAATCTAGACTGCGTTAGCCTCTCTCTGTCTCACATTGGCCCTGCATTAGCCCCAGGAGGCCCTGCATTAGCTTTCTGGGTCTCTGCGTCAAACACGTTGGCCTCTCTGGTGCTCTGCGCAACACTTGGCTGCCTCTGCGTGGCCCTGTGTGAGCCCTTGCTGGCTCTTCGTCACTCTCCTTGGCTACTACACTGCTCTCCCGACACAATCTCTACCTTCTCTGTTTCTCTGTACTCAATGCCCCTCAGCTGCTCTCCCAATCACTGATTCTATCTCTCTTAGCAAACTCCGCTTTAGAGAATAGAATGACTGATCATCTGGTATTCTCTCTAAGTGACCCTCATGTCTCCTCATATACTTTTCCTTTTGACATATCAACGGCTAAGATTAGATCTGGCTTGATCCATGTCTTTTGGACCATTCTAACACAGATTCATATTAATACACATTAATATTTTATTTTCCCTAAGTTTAGACTTAGATTCCATTAAAAATATTAATTATTTTAATATCTCCTCATCTATTTAGAATCTACCCAAACCCTTTTTGGGTATTGGAGATCTCATGTGCCCCAACCTCTTCACCAAATTTCGTGGCTAGAGCACATCTGATGCTACCCCAAATCAACACTCCCTCTTAGCGAGGAATGTGCTCTAGCAATACTCCTCACTGAGTATTACTCTGATCATCCGGCATCGGTACCTGTGCTAATGCTAGGCCTTCCTGCCCAACATCCTCTGCATTGCTGCATCTTGTACTGCTGTCCATGGTTTTGCCATTGCCACTACTGCATCTGTACGACAGCTCCCTCTGCATTCGTGCTGCTACTGGTCCTTCCTCCTAGCACTGCCTCTGCACTGCACCTCCTCTCATCATGTTGCATTGTGCTGCGCATTTTTGCACTGCAACTCAGTTACTGAGAAGTAAGTAACTGATCTCCCAATCTAACCTCCCTGTTGAGCTAGAGACACCCTCCTGATGCTGAAGTTCCTTCTGCTGCTGACAAGTGCTCCCTCTCTGACCTTTGCGCTATTGCAACAACTCCCTGCATCTCGCACTGTTGCACACCTCGCTGTGCCTTCCTACACTGGTGCAACACTCCTATGCCTCTCGCACTGCTGCAGCCGCTGTCTCGGGATTCCTACACTGTAGCTCTCTTTGCCGCTCCATCCGTATCCGTCTCTACGCACATAGCCAGTCCTGTTACTCCTCATCGGGGCTCCCATAGCAAGGTCTAATCCAAGAGGCTAGGTACCTCAAGGATCTTGCCCCTCATCACCTGTAGTCCATTTAACTACAGCTCGATGTCTCCCTACTTCTACTCAAGTGGTGCGTGTGCACTCATGGCACAGTGACCGTCTGTCAAAACTTCCTTCTCTGCCCGTGCTGACGTTGCCTTAGTCTCGGAAGAGTCTCCCTTGCTCTTCTTCCTTAGGCACTGAGTTGCAAAATGACCCATCTCCCCACAGTGGAAGCACTTGATCTTGGAGAGATCTTTCTTCTTCCGCTTCTCCTGCTTTCCCTTAGATGCTAGGGCCACATCCTCCTCCTCCTCCTTGACCTTGATCCCTTTGCTGCTGCTACCTGTCTTCAACTGCCCCCTGATCTCTTCCTAGCAAAGTGCTGCCCACATCTCGTCCCAAGGTAGGAGAGTTCCTCTACCCAGGATACTCTGGACAAACACTTCCCAATCTTCTAAGACAGCATTCAGGGTTGTCCTCACCATAAGCTCATGATCGGGTGTCGCTCCTATAGCAGTCAATTGGTCTCGGATCTCATTCTGTCCTCCAAGAAAGGTGTCAATTGATTGACCCCTCTTCATCTGATATGACCTCATTTGGTTCTCGAGAAACATTCTTCTCTACACAGAAGTATGCTGGTACAGGTTCTTGAGAGCCTCCCACATCTCAACTGTCGTTTCCTTCTCAGCTATATGTGGTACCACCTCATCCTTGACCCCGTCAAGGATAATGCACTTGGCCCTCGTCATTGCCTCTTCGTACCTTTCATTTTCATTGGGGTCGACTGGGACATCTATAACCTTCAAGGCGGAGTTCTTGACACGGTTCCTGTCAAGCACTGATAAGATTCTGGCCTTCCAGACTGCGAAGTTCGATGCTCCGTCCAGTCTATCCTGGTCTCTTACCCCGTGAAGTGCCATGACGCTCCTCTACTTCCCTCCTGGAAGTTTTCTGTTCGACTCCTCTGAGTCTCTACTTCCCGTTTGGAAGTTCTCTTCTGGACTCACTTTGAGTCCTAATTTCCCTCCTGGAAATCCTTTTGTCGCTTGTCGATATGCCCCCTACTCTGATCGTCTTATGCAACTGCACTGCTGATCTAGGTTCCTCAACTAGAAACCCTCGGTAACAACTCCTCTAGCCCTACTCTGTCAGGTACTATTCTGACTACAGTACCTCACTAGCTCCACTCTGCAATATTTTTGCACCCTTCTAGACTCCAACAACTACCTCTCTGTGAACTGTGTCAACCCCTCTCTGCCTCACACTGGCTCTCCGTCACCCCAAATGGGTTTGCGTCAGCCCTGGGATTCCCTGCGTTTGCCCTCTGGCCCTCTGTGTCAGCAACATTGGCCTCTTTGAGGCTCTGCGCAGCTCCCAACTTCTTCTGCGTGGCTCTGGCTGGCTCTGTGTCACACTTCTTGGCTTTTGCTAGAAACAACTTCTGTCACCTCGGAGCAGCGGTTTTCTGCTGCTATTGCTCCGCTCGGCTGATGTCTTTTAGTCCTCCTATGATCTTCCATCACGCTCTGATACCATGTTGAAGTTTCTAAGTTTACTTAGTTTAGAAACCCTTCATGCACTTTTTCTGATTTATTCCTACCTACTTGTTATTTTTCTTTAACAAGTTATTTACAAAGTAAATACTGAAAATAAACACCAGTGCATTCTCAGCATATTACAGATTAACAACTAAAAGAAACAAGAACAAACACAACAACTAAAAGAAACAAGAACAAGCACACCACATGACACCATTATTTTTGGACCAATATCCCCGGAAAAACTCAATGCAGGAAAACCGGTGCAGCTATCTAAGGGTTTTCTTATTAAGCAATATCAGAGTACAATCTGGGTGCCAAAACAGGCCTACCCAACAGAGAATTTCCTTAGCAGCTATACCTCACAGTTTGAGAGAAATCTCCTGGCTGAAATCCCAGAAAATCATTCCAGCAACTCCTTGGCACAAAACTGCTCTGCAACCCCAACGTCTGCCCAATCTCTGCATTAACCCCTCTCTGTCTCACGCTGGCCCTACTGGTGGGCTCCAGTATTGTAGCAATAATGCTACAACTCCTGGAGCTTCCTATCTCTAATTTTATCAACCCGGTAGTTCGTACAAACTTGGAAGTGACGGTGCTGTATGCACAAGTACTAGCTCTTGTCGCAGCTGTCACTTGGTCAACTGGCACAAGTCCGCTAGGGCTCAAGCCAACTTCTATATGCTCTCAGAAGAAGCTTTATGAGTGATGGACGGAAGCTATCTTGAAGGAAGCTAACCTATTTTGCAAAAAGGAAATTGAAAGACAACAAAGCATGGAAACCCTAATAAACCCTAATTTAACTAGCTTGACCCTTACAATGCAAAAACGTGAATGAAACTTCTACCAAGGATGCCATTACTTGCAGTGAGTTGAAATACATGAATCTAAGCTACTTGCACCTGAAAAGACATGTTTTTGTATTTTTTCATTAAGTGGTTGGATTTATGCGATGATGCTTTTGATTAGGGTTTGGTTGTGCAGGAGCGGTTTGAATGGAAGGAAAGCATGGGCAAGGTCAGGATGGCTAGGGGAGGTCCCAGAGGGTCTCTAGCATCAGTCCACAGAAGTCTACCACGTTCGGATGCTCAGCAACCGAGTTTGCAGGCTTCTACAGGAAGTCTGTGCAATTCTACAGGATGTTTGACCGTGGAAGTTTTGGAAGATGGTGAAGTGTTGGAGTGGTGTGGGAGGATAGGTGAGATGGAGATGGAGCTGGTGATGGCTCAGGAGCAGAGAAATCAGGTGGAGGAAGAGTGCATGCAGTGGGTTGATGGCTGGAAGGATGGGATCACGAAAGGTTAAGTAAATGAAGCTACGTGGAAATGGATGAGTTGGAGGGTAAATGAGCTGGACAGAGGCCGAGTAGGGCTTGAGGTGAGATCAAGAAGAAGAGGAAGGAAGTGAAATGATATGGAGCAGCGTAAATGAAACAAATGACTTATGCACCAAAACGAGAATTCATTAACCTATGATAACTGTGCCATGAAACCTATGAACAGTAATGGAAAACCAAGAAAAGAAACTTGTGCATGGAAGTGGAGTGTAGAAGTATGGTTCAATATCAAAAGTGCATGGATGGATCTTCAACGAAAGTGTCTATGTTGCAGCTTGCATGGAAATGAGAAGAACTGTGTTTCTTTTTGGTGGTTGGTTATGGGCTGCACCCCAATCCCTAAGAGAGATGGCAGTGAGCCTTAACAACCTTTTTCTGGAGCTCCAATAAATTATATCTATCCTCTTCTAACCTAAGCAACTGGAAACCAATTCACCATAAACTAATCCTATTCAATCTCATGAAAAAGACTAAATTAACAGACTGTAAATTCGAATTGCATGTTAAAGTAAAAACCCAAAGTGCTGGAACGAAATGCAAATAACATTACAACATCAAGGAGATCTATTGCTCTCAGGTTGGGCCCTAACCTGAGAGCTATAGCTCCCTTAGAAACTCAGAATGAGATCAAAATCTGCCTCTTTTATTCATAACCAAACATCTGATATCATGCCAAAACTGGCTTACAAAAGGAACAAAAACCGAGCTGTAGCTCGTACTTCCAAATTACAAGAGTAATGCCAAAGTTCAAAAAGCTTCTATCCAAGGCTACGGCCTCAGTATTTATGCAAAATGATCATCCAACAGGTGTCCTTGATTTGTGGAGCTCGGCTGTCCAACTGAAGGTTAAACTGCTGATCCTGTAGAACAGTTATAACTGTTGTTCCTGTAGAACAGTTGTAACTGCGGTTCCTGTAGAACGGTTGGCTGCCTCTAAGCTCAATGGGGAGATTGGCTGGAGCTCGGAGCTATGGTGGGAATCACGAGGAAGGTCCCCAAGACTGTGGACATCCTCTCCTAAAAACCAGCAGTGCCACCTCATTGTCTCCTTGTCTCCTTTCTCGTGGTCTTTTCTCCCTTTTAATGCCAAAAACCTGAAAGCATCATGCATTAGTCACGTAGATAGAATGCCTACCCTTCTTCCTACAAACAACACGAATAAACCAAGAAATGAATGCATAAGCAATAAAAAATGAATGGTTTGAGCAGAGGAAATAGGCCAAATGAGCCCAAATTGTACCAAAAATTGGGGCTCATCATCACCCCCCAGCTAAACTATTTGCTCATCCTTGAGCAACTTAGTCCAAATCCTCATCCTTTATTGCTTTCACTGCTTCCCTTGCATCCCAAGGCTCTGTGGTAGTGTCCTCTCTATGGATATGAAACCCTGCTTTCCTGTTCACCTCTTCCCATTGTTGACTGTCATCCTCCTTTGTATTGCCTTCAGTCAATCCTAGCAGTAGTGGTGGGCTGAGGTTAAGGCCAATCCAGCTGGCCTGGAGGCTTTGCATGGATTTCTTGTAAAGGTCAACCCTTGCCAAAGCTTCCCTCATCCGAATGGGGGTATGGTACTCTCGGATTTTCAAGCTGTGGGCCAGGGTATTCCATCTTCGTGCACATGCTTGGGCAGCACTTTCTCCCAACAACCTTTCCATGTCTTCAAAGTGAGCTATGGCTTGGGCCTGTTGGTCCATAAATCTCAAGGAAGCTGTGGGATCCGTGGCCAACTGTTGGTGGGCTGAGATGAGTGCCACCGGATCCTCTAGTTCTGGCCTAATGAACAGTGGCTCGCTCACTTCTCGGTTCATGACCGATTTTGCTTCAGCTGCTCTTTGATCCTCATGGTTTAACCATGAGGCGAACGCCATCAATTGCATATCACCCAAGGCAATATTGGGATCCCAGGAGACTTCATTAGGCAAAGCCAAATTGTGGAGGTAAAACTCTGCTAATTTGGCTTTGTCCTCTGACGAACTAGTACTGCACAATTCAGAAAATCGTTGTGGGTTTTGGATATGTGAAATACCTCTTTGTGCCAGGGTGTTTATTTGGAACTGCAGCCATTGATCTTTTAAGAACAATCCATAGGATTTTGCAGGTGGTCTGCACTGAATTGCCTCCATGGCCCAACTGGCCATGCAGGCTAATTGTGCTTCCTTTTGTTGCAGCTGTTCTCTTAGGGCTTGCACTTCGATTTTTGTTTGCTGTTCTGCTTCCTGTAGAAGTGTCATTGGCTCTTCAAGACTGGTGGTCAGCTCCTTTTTGCTTTGTTGTTCAGTTGTGATGTCCTTGGAGGATGTTCCTACCCCTGCCCTTAGTTCTTGTAGCTGCAATCTCAGCTTCTGATTTTCTTCTTGTAGAAGCACACGTTGGCAATTAGCCACATGTTTAGCCATGGTGAATTCACTCCTGACCTCCTTGAGTTGCTCTTGTAAAGGGCCTATGTCCGCCACACCCTTTGATTTGGCGATCTGCATCCATGTGTGGGAACGGACTCTCTCTTCTTCTAGTGCAAAAAATAGAGGCACAGTAAATTTCTGCGGTATGATTTTGCCCGCCTCTAAAAAGGTGTAGTATGAATTTAGATTAGGTGAAGGGCTAGGTTCTGGTATATGTTCCCTTTCTATTTCTTCAGGCGGTTCTACCTCACCCTCCCTTGGTGGTGAGGAGGGTCCTTCTCCTTCCCTTTTTTCCGTTTCCTGTAGCCGGGCCAGAGTATCCTGTAGAACATTTTCAGCTTCCTGTAGCTGAGTTTTTTCTAACCTTTCTTGCCACGTATTTTTCTTTGGACTCCCCTTCTCGTATGTGACTGTAATCCTGGAGGGTGACTTTTCCTTGGGAGAGGCAGGTGCATCTTCGATGACGATCGGGCTGCTGGATTGAGGCTGAGGCTTGCCCGTCTTTATCCTAACACTTCTTCGAGCTTTAAAGTATAGAGGGGCCTCCCTCTTCCTCTTTCCTTTTGGCTTAGGTGGCGTGCTGAGGCCAGCTAATACAGCTGCTGCCTCCCGTGCCAGAATGTCCACCTTCTTCTCTTTGGGTTTCGCCTTTTCGGGGCTTCCTGTAGAAGCCTGTTTCTGCAATTTCGGGCTTCCTGTAGAAGCCTTTGTCTCTGTTTTCGGGCTTCCTGTAGAAGCCTGTTTCTCAATGATTTTTGGGCTTCCTGTAGAAGCCTTTGTCTTTGTTTTTGGGCTTCCTGTAGAAGCCTTTTTCTCAATGATTTTCGGGCTTCCTGTAGAAGCCTTTGTTTTTGTTTGCGGGCTTCCTATAGAAGCCTGCTTCTGCTTTCCTGTAGACACAGGTGTCTCCACCTCTGCTTGCTTGCCTGCCTGAGTTTTGCTTTTTGCTTTGGTTGCAGGTGTTTTTGAGGTACTTGGGCTGACGTGGACCACCTCAGCTTTGTCCATTCTGCTCTTCATCCTCTTTTCCCTTGCTGACAAGATAGGTGTGCCACCTTTTTCTTTGTCCTCCTTTCCCTCATGCTTCTTCCTTTGTTCTCTCTTCTGTGCTGTGGTCGGGGTCTTCTGGCCTTCTTCTCTCTGTTCCTCGGCCACTGCTTCTTGTTCCTCACTGCTGGAGGAACCCGTTTCTTCGATCAACATTTTAATGTCCCCATCTTTTGTCAAATTCCGGAAGGATTCCCATGAGAGGGGGACCTTATATGAGTGCAGCGCATCCTCCACAAGAAGCTTGATCAACCCATGGTGGGCTATCTGATCTGGTATGCCCTCTTTCAGCTTTGTGGCACACTCCATTAGAGACTGCAGTAGGTAATAAGGGATGCTCAGTTTTTGTTCTACAGGAAGATCAATTCGGTGCCTCAATTCAGTGAGCAGCCGAAAATGATATGCATACACAATGCTGAAGCGGCCTTCACAAGTGATATATTTCATGATTTGCAAACTGACTTCATTCCAAGGTGGCAACAGGCTCGTTCTTCGCACCCCATTTTTGTCCTCCGAGAATTCTTCCTCAGGTGGGAAGAATTCCTTCTTTGCCTGCTGGCTTAGCTTTCTTTCTTCCTTATCCCACGGCAAACCCATAGGAAGTTCTGTGATCCGACTGATGTGTTCCGGGGTGAGCTTGAGGCTTAGACCTCTGAAGTTTACTGTGGCCAGTGTCTGGGATTTCGGCTTCAGAGCCTGTAAGAATTCTTCGGCCACTTCATCATCGTAGCCCTGCAGCTTATCACAAAAAGACATCCACTGTGCTCGTGTAAAGAGCTCTACCACTGCCGGGTTTTCCCTTAATTTGGCTGAATCAGTGGGTTCCCGTCTTATAAATCCACCCGGCATGATGAACACGGTTGTTTTAATTAAAGGTGGCAAATGCGAAAGAGATTTGGTCTATTAAGACAGAGCATGCACATTATCCACAAAATTCAACACAGTCTACTTATACTGACATCCTGTAGAACGACAGCATAGGCACAGCAAACAATAATTTCACCGATATCTTTATGACCCGACTGTGGACGATGGTCTTGCCACTCTTACTAACCAGTTGCATGAAGAGTTCAGGGTTACCTCTTTAATTGGCCACCTTTTTCGTGAGGCACCCGCTTCCCTGTAGAAGACTGCGTTCCTGTAGAGACTGCGTTCCTGTAGAACTGCGTTCCTGTAGAAACAGTGCGCAATTTTCGGGGAGGACTGTTGCCGGCCTGCGCTCGAGGTGTGCTTCACCGGTGTTATGGTAGCCAACAGCTCAGCGTATCAAAGCGCAGAGGAGATCAGAATAACCACTCGAGTTCGAAGTGGTGGTTGATAAATGCATGCGCATGATCTAGCCGATTATATTTTGAATCGGCACAATCCGTGGCGCGGGGGATGAGCTGTCCCTGCCGGACCGTTGGGCGATGTCATCCATCATTCGCCTGCGTATTCACTTGCTGCCACATCCATTCCCACATATTTGCCGCCGCCTTTTCCTGTTAAACTCATGCTTCTGACGAGAGTGTTCTCACGTGCGTGCCGTTCATTCTCTTTGTCGTGGCCGCCACCCAAACATCCAATTACACTTTAACTAGCCGACGTGGCCAGTCGACTGGCCATACGGCCGCTCAACCATTCAATTTTACGCTATGCAAACAATTTCAAAGTAAAATTCATGCGATTTGATGGAAGGAAGGGTTGAGACACTTACCTGCGTGGCTGCACACGATTTTTCCTAGTTCTTGGATGATGGTGAGTGGATCTATCTGCTGTATGCGACTTACACAGACCCGGAGGCTCGTGGTTACAGGCTGCCGACGATGGAGTGGATGCTTTGGTTGCATGCGCCCGCGTTTCGTTGCAGATGGCGGTGCTGTGAATGGTATCCACTCGAGCAGGTTGAACTGTTACAGGATTCCCGCGAGGTGTCTCGTAACAGTTCTTCCTCCTTGGGTGCATGCTGCACGACGGAGGATCTGGCCTTTCAACCACGTTCCCGGAGCTTCTGATGCCTGTGGTATGAGATCTCAGCATTTGTTTAACTTCGAAAATGGCTTTTCCCGCGAGAACTCATCGATCTTCTTTGTTGGTGCAGGGAACTTGATTGCATGTCGACAAGGATGGTGGAGCAAGGTGACAGCAATGTGCAAGGGTGCCAACAGAGGCTTGCATGCATCCAAACCAATCCATAGTCGCTAAATCTCCTTGTAAGATGAATTCTGGGCCGTCCCAAACTTCTACAGGAAGTTTCCTGTAGAACACAGAGCTTCCTGTAGAAAGTTCGGCCTTCCTGTAGAAAGTCTGTACTTTCCTGTAGAAAATCCGCGCCTTCCTGTAGAAAGTCTGTACTTTCCTGTAGAAAATCCGCGCCTTCCTGTAGAAAGACTGCATCTTCCTGTAGAGGATTCAAACCATGATAAAATTGCACATGCCTTGAAAAAACATGGGTATCCTTGGAGGAGGTGCTGGTGAGGTCTCTTGACAGCATGCTAAGGACCCTTGGCTTTGAGTTGAAGGGCTTCCTCTCCTCCATAGAACATCTTCAACCTGCATGCAATTTTACCATATTTTGCTTATTGTTTTTTTTTCTTCTTTTTTTTCTTTTTTTTTTTTGAAAGATAATAGGGGCGCCTTAAAGAGGTTTTCACCCGTGCCATCTGCCCTGAGCGCCTCAGAGAGGTTTTCACTCAAGGATCTTTTTCAAACCTTTTCTTCTTTTTTTTGAAAGACAATAGGGGCGCCTCAATGAGGTTTTCACCCCTACTACCTGCCTTGGGCACCTCAGAGAGGTTTTCACCCAAGGATCTTTATTTATTTATTTTTTCCTTTTTTTTTTTATTTTTTTTTTATTTTTCATCCTTCAGGGTATGCCAGAGGCAGAGGCAGAACCCTTCTCTATGACCAATACAGATTTCTCCATAGTTTTGATGAACTCTTGTCTTGAGAGAGGTCTCCTGTAGATCTTCAAACGATGCCCATTGACAAACATGGGAATGGCTTCCTCATCAATGGTTCGAATGAGGACAGATCCATTGTCATGGCATTTCTCCACTGCATATGGTCCTAGCCATCTGGTTCTCAGCTTCCCCTTGAAGTCTTTGTATCTGGAGTCATACAACAATGCCCAATCTCCCGGCTGAAATTGCTTGTCATGGAGATGTTGGTCATGCCACACCTTTCTCTGAAGTTGAACCACTTCTGAGTGAAGGAGGGCCTGCATGCGGTGCTCATCCAGGCCATTCAGCTGCAGTAGCCTTTCTTGTTGTGCATGGCTAAGATCTAGGTCCAGCTGAGCTGCCATCCTCAAAGTGTTGTATTCAAACTCAATGGACAGCAAAGCTTTCTTCCCATAGACCAGCTCATACGGTGTGAAGCCGGTGGTGGTCTTCCAAGTGGTGTTGTAAGCCCATGTGGCTTCAACCAGGCGATCTGCCCAGTCCTTTCTGCTGCTGCTCACCACCTTAGTCAAGATCCCTTCTAATGCTCTATTGGTGACTTCCACCTGCCCATTTGCCTGAGGGTGATAAGGGGTGGAAGTCCTATGCTTGATCTTGTGATGAGCTAGTAGATCTTCAACCAGGTTGGAGGTGAACTGGCTCCCTTGATCGGTAACCAGCTCTCTTGGATAGCCAAACTTATAGAAAATGTTTTCTCTTAGGAACTCGGCCACCTTTTCTTCTGTTGCTGCTTTGATTGCTTTGGTCTCTGCCCACTTTGTCAAATAGTCAGTACACACAATGATGTAAGTCCTTTGCCTCGAAGAGGGGTTGATTGGGCCCACAAAGTCCATGCCCCACTTCTCAAATGGCTCAAGAGTCACTTGAGGTTGGAGAGGCATCTCATCCCTTTGGGTTGGTTTCCCCATTCTTTGGCATTGGTCACACTGACTGACATATCTTCTGACATCTTGATGAAGTGTGGGCTAATAGTAGCCTGCCTGCAGGATTTTGAAGGCAGTTCTCTTTGCTGCAAAATGTCCTCCACAAGGCCCATCATGACAAGTGAGGAGGATATCAAAGACTTCCTCCTCCCTTACACAACGCCTTAAGATCTGATCGGGGCCAAGCTTGAACAGATTGCCCCCGATCCAAGTAAATGAGGCACTTTTTCTGATGATTCTGCTCTTCTCTCTGGAGGATAGGTGTGGAGGGAACTGTGCTGAAACAAGATAGTTTGCTATATCAGCAAACCATGGAGAGAGTATTGAAATAGCAAACAGATGTTCATCGGGCATCTGATCATCCACTGTTCCATCCTCATCTGCAGACAAATCCAATCTAGATAAAAAGTCAGCAACAACATTTTCTCTACCTAGTTTGTCAACAATGGTCAAATCAAACTGCTGCAATAAAAGTAACCATCTAATAATACGAGCATTCACATCAGGTTTATTCATTAAATATCTAATTGCAGCATGGTCAGTATGTACAAAGGTCTGGTAACCAGTAATATAGTGTCGGAACTTGTTCAGTGCATGGACCACAGCCAAGAATTCTTTCTCGGTTACAGTGTAATTCAGCTCAGCTTTGGACAAGTTTTTGCTAACAAAGTAAATGGCATATGGGAGTTTTTGCTCAACTTGTCCTAAAGCTGCACCTATGGCTTTGTTCGAGGCATCAGTGTGGATGTGGAAAGGTAGGGCCCAGTTTGGACCTCTCAGGATTGGAGCTGACACCAACTTGTCCTTTAATTCATTTAAAGCCCTCTGACAATCGTCAGTCCAATTAAACTCCACATCTTTTTCCAACAAGCCAAACAATGGCGAGGCTAGCTTGCTGAAATCTTTAATGAATCTCCGGTAGTATCCTGCTAACCCCAAGAAGCTCCGGACATCCCTTACCTTTTGAGGAGGGGGAACCCTCTTGATGAGAGCAATTTTGTTAGGATCTACCTGCAACCCTTGGCAAGAAATGGTATGGCCTAGCACGGTCCCTTCAGTCATTAGGAATTCACATTTTTCAGGACTGAGGGACAAGTTCATCTCGGTGCATTTGGTTAGGACTTTTCCCAGGTTGGACAATGCTTCCTGGAAGTTGGCCCCATAAGGAGTAAAGTCATCCATATAGATTTCTACTGCATCATGGACCAGCTCCGAGAAGATGCTCAAGACAGCTCTCTGGAAAGTAGCAGGAGCATTGCATAGCCCAAAGGGAAGGACTCGGTAGGCAAAGGTACCCCAAGGACAAGTGAAGGTGGTCTTATCTTGGTCTTCCGGGCTGATTTGGATTTGGTTGTACCCGCTAAACCCATCCAGGAAAGAGAAGAACTTCTTTCCTGCCAGTCCATCCAACACTTGATCTATGAAAGGTAGAGGGAAATGGTCCTTCTTGGTAGCTTTGTTCAGTTCTCGGTAGTCCACACAGATTCTCCATTTCCCATTTTTCTTGGGAACCAACACTAGAGGGGACACCCATTCACTATCTGAGATGGGGTAGATGAATCCGACATCCAACAGTTTTTGCAATTCTTCCTTGACAATGTCCTTAAGGGCTGGATTCATTCTCCTTTGAGGTTGCCTAACTGGTTTACAATCCTCTTTGATGTATATATGATGGGTACAGACCGAAGGATGGACTCCTTTCATTTCCTTATAGCTCCAAGCAAAAGCATCTAGGTGGTTGGCCAACAGACTACACAGCTCCTTTTCCTGGGAAGGAGATAGGGAGGAGCTGATCTTCAATGCTTTCTCAGGGCCGAACTCCACATTCTTGACTCTGGGAGTAACAGGGTTGGTTGTACAAAGATCCACTACGGTGCTGGCTTGGGCATCCTCCACCAATCTCTCTAAGGGTAGTGCACTGGAAGGTGGATTCTAGATCAAGGTCTCGATCAAGTCATCCTCGGTTGGGGGGTCTCTTCTAGTGGTATCTAAGGTGCACAGAGGTGCTGAGTACACCTCGTCCTCCTCTCCTTCTTCCAACCAGAGTGGTAAGTCATGCTCTAAGGAGGGTTGGGCAAGAGGGTATAAGACTAGCTGCTTGGACATGGGACCATTTTTGATGGTCATGTTTCCTGCACGACAACTTATGTAAGCATCTGCAGTAGCTAACCAAGGCCTTCCCAAAATGGGAGGATATCCAGTAAGCTTGGCCT
The DNA here is from genome assembly GCA_031772625.1 of Pinus tabuliformis. Lineage (NCBI taxonomy): Eukaryota > Viridiplantae > Streptophyta > Pinopsida > Pinales > Pinaceae > Pinus > Pinus tabuliformis. The sequence goes on from CM062816.1 coordinate 441,508,332, forward strand.
TTGGTTGCAGAACCAGGAAGTCTGCAGGGTATTCCCAAGAGTCAATAGAGACCAAGACATCCTCCACAATCCCTTCGGGAGTCACGGTGGAGCGATCTGCTAATTGCAGTACTATCGAGGTCTTCCTCAAGGAACCCTGAAGATTAAGCTTAAGCATGGTATCCCTGGTCATCACATTAATGGCAGCCCCCAGATCAATCAAGGTGTGAGGTATAATGCTGCCATTGATGTGAACATCTACTACAGGACTTCCAGGATCTAGGTACTTTGCGCAGATGACTTGTCCTAACATAAGGTCAGACAGTTGTCCTATGACATTGATAGTTGAGGCATCTTTCTTCCGTCTGCCTGGGTGTTTGAAACACTTCTCCTTAACCAGTTTGTTGTATATTGGCACATCCTTGATGGCTTGGAGAAGTGGGATTTTTACACACAACTGCTTGAGCTTACCCAGAAGCTCATCCTCCTCTGGGTTGGGTTGTGTGGTGGCTGTTAGTCTCTCAGGAAAGGGTGGAATAGCCTTTGGTTCACTTTCCTGTTTATCTTCCTCATCCTCTGGGGGAGGAGGTTGGTGATCTGGTAGAGTCTTTCCAGATCGAAGATTGATCTCCTGGATCTCCACAGCATAGGTAGGGCATGAGGTCTCCCCAGTGTATACCTGCTGGGCCTGTCTATTGTTGGGGTTCGGGTTCGGTTGAGCAGGCATTTGAGGTTGCCTTGGAGGAGGAGGAGGTAATGGCTGAGGTTGAACTGGTGGTGGAGGCAAGATGGCAGGAGGAGTGTTGTATTGGGGCCTCCACCCCGACTGAGGTGCATTCCATTGAGGCTGTGGCTGGGCATGTGAGTGATATGAATGAGAAGTAGGTTGAGTGGGGTACTGAGGTGGATAAGACCATGGAGGAGGCATGGACCATGAAGGATGAGCAGGGGGACCCCAGGAAGGCATAGGAGTCGATTGGTTGGGGCTGTAATAAGCTTGAGATGCCCCTTGCATCCCCTGCTGATAAGGTCTAGATCCTTGTGGCCTCCTTTGGTTGAGGTAATAGAGAGGCTCTGTGGGAGCTTCTGTCCCTTGGTACATGGCTTTGAACCCAGGAAGGTTGGACATTGATTTGTGGGATGGTCCTCCTCACAAACGAAACACACTTCAACCGAATGCAATGGGCATTCGTTCTTAGGGTGCCTCCTTGTGCACCTAGGGCAGAAGACAACCAAGGCTCTCTCAGCTTCTTCTTTCTTTTGCTGAATCCTGAATGTGTCAAGCTACATGGCAATGGTCTATCTCACCTCACTCTTAAGATCTTCTAATTGATTTGCAAGCTCATGTTTGGAGAAAGGGACACTAGTTGAGAGGTGGTTTCCTCTACCTCGTTTCCGAGCTGCCCTGGAGTGGTTTCTAAACACAGTCTTGATGTCCTCATAAGGCAGTTGGTAAATGTCCCCCCCAGCTAACATGTGGAGGGTATCTAAGAGGTCTTCAGGGACTCCTCGGAGCAGGACCAACTTGAGGGATTCAGGGTCAAGTGTGTACCTGGCCCGCTTATAGCTTAGTTGGAACCTCTCCTCATAATCCTCTAAGGATTCATCATTTCCCATGGACATCCGAAAGATTTCCCCCTTTGTTTCCTTGGACCTACAGTAATCCCGGTACTTGGTGTTGAAAGCTTGCTGCATCTGAGCCCAAGTGGTGATACTATTCCCAGGTAAGCCCATGAACCAGCGTAGTGCTGCATCCTTAAGAGTGGAAGGGAAAAGTTTCAGCTTTTGCTCATCTTCAGTATAGTCATAGGTTCTACAAAGGACAGCAAACTCAAACAGGAAGGTATCCGGATTTTCAGTGGTCAGCCCATGGAAGTGAGGTAAGGCGGAGGGGCTAATGTTCTTCATTTTCATCTCTCCATTGGTCTCTCGGATGGGGAAGGCACCTTCTATTCTCTCATCTTCTCTTCTATTGTCAGCCATAGCTTCAGATGGAGTGGTCTCTAACTCTTCTTCTACTATAGGATCTTTGGATATCTCAGGATGTTCACCTATAGGTTCTTCTGGGTCACTGTCACCAAAGAAGAGAGAAGGGTGACTTAGTGATGTGGTGGGGGTGTTTGGTAGGAATTTGCCTGACCTATCTCAGTTCCTACGAGGCATGAAATGGAAAAGACTTTCTTTTTCTTTTGATTGTTTTTGCTTTGCTTTTCTTTTGGTACCTGCAAAACTGAAACAGATTGATCTACAACTAACTATGAAAGATGCAGAATTAAAATGAAAGCAGGAAAGAACTAATCTACTTTGCTCAAATGAAATTGCAAGAATGGAAATGCTAGTCTACGCTTGCAGAAAGGAAATGCTAATCTATGAAAGCAGGAAATGCTAATCTATGAAAGTAGGAAATATCTATGCTACTCTTGCAGAATGGAAATGAAGTAAACTACTTAGCAGAAGGCAAGAGTAAGAAAGTAGAAGAAAAGCAACAATTACTAATACTCTGATGCTTCCCCGGCAACGGCGCCAAAAAGATGGTGGGCTCCAGTATTGTAGCAATAATGCTACAACTCCTGGAGCTTCCTATCTCTAATTTTATCAACCCGGTAGTTCGTACAAACTTGGAAGCGACGGTGCTGTATGCACAAGTACTAGCTCTTGTCGCAGCTGTCACTTGGTCAGCTGGCACAAGTCCGCTAGGGCTCAAGCCAACTTCTATATGCTCTCAGAAGAAGCTTTATGAGTGATGGACGGAAGCTATCTTGAAGGAAGCTAACCTATTTTGCAAAAAGGAAATTGAAAGACAACAAAGCATGGAAACCCTAATAAACCCTAATTTAACTAGCTTGACCCTTACAATGCAAAAACGTGAATGAAACTTCTACCAAGGATGCCATTACTTGCAGTGAGTTGAAATACATGAATCTAAGCTACTTGCATCTGAAAAGACATGTTTTTGTATTTTTTCATTAAGTGGTTGGATTTATGCGATGATGCTTTTGATTAGGGTTTGGTTGTGCAGGAGCGGTTTGAATGGAAGGAAAGCATGGGCAAGGTCAGGATGGCTAGGGGAGGTCCCAGAGGGTCTCTAGCATCAGTCCACAGAAGTCTACCACGTTCGGATGCTCAGCAACCGAGTTTGCAGGCTTCTACAGGAAGTCTGCAGGGGATCCTACAGGAAACTCAGGGGTTTCTACAGGAAGTCTGTGCAATTCTACAGGATGTTTGACCGTGGAAGTTTTGGAAGATGGTGAAGTGTTGGAGTGGTGTGGGAGGATAGGTGAGATGGAGATGGAGCTGGTGATGGCTCAGGAGCAGAGAAATCAGGTGGAGGAAGAGTGCATGCAGTGGGTTGATGGCTGGAAGGATGGGATCACGAAAGGTTAAGTAAATGAAGCTACGTGGCAATGGATGAGTTGGAGGGTAAATGAGCTGGACAGAGGCCGAGTAGGGCTTGAGGTGAGATCAAGAAGAAGAAGAAGGAAGTGAAATGATATGGAGCAGCGTAAATGAAACAAATGACTTATGCACCAAAAACGAGAATTCATTAACCTATGATAACTGTGCCATGAAACCTATGAACAGTAATGGAAAACCAAGAAAAGAAACTTGTGCATGGAAGTGGAATGTAGAAGTATGGTTCAATATCAAAAGTGCATGGATGGATCTTCAACGAAAGTGTCTATGTTGCAGCTTGCATGGAAATGAGAAGAACTGCGTTTCTTTTTGGTGGTTGGTTATGGGCTGCACCCCAATCCCTAAGAGAGATGGCAGTGAGCCTTAACAACCTTTTTCTGGAGCTCCAATAAATTATATCTATCCTCTTCTAACCTAAGCAACTGGAAACCAATTCACCATAAACTAATCCTATTCAATCTCATGAAAAAGACTAAATTAACAGACTGTAAATTCGAATTGCATGTTAAAGTAAAAACTCAAAGTGCTGGAACGAAATGCAAATAACATTACAACACCGAGGAGATCTATTGCTCTCAGGTTGGGCCCTAACCTGAGAGCTATAGCTCCCTTAGAAACTCAGAATGAGATCAAAATCTGCCTCTTTTATTCATAACCAAACATCTGATATCATGCCAAAACTGGCTTACAAAAGGAACAAAAACCGAGCTGTAGCTCGTACTTCCAAATTACAAGAGTAATGCCAAAGTTCAAAAAGCTTCTATCCAAGGCTACGGCCTCAGTATTTATGCAAAATGATCATCCAACAGGTGTCCTTGATTTGTGGAGCTCGGCTGTCCAACTGAAGGTTAAACTGTTGATCCTGTAGAACAGTTATAACTGCTGTTCCTGTAGAACAGTTGTAACTGCGGTTCCTGTAGAACGGTTGGCTGCCTCTAAGCTCGGTGGGGAGATTGGCTGGAGCTCGGAGCTATGGTGGGAATCACGAGGAAGGTCCCCAAGACTGTGGACATCCTCTCCTAAAAACCAGCAGTGCCACCTCATTGTCTCCTTGATTCCTTTCTCGTGGTCTTTTCTCCCTTTTAATGCCAAAAACCTGAAAGCATCATGCATTAGTCACGTAGATAGAATGCCTACCCTTCTTCCTACAAACAACACGAATAAACCAAGAAATGAATGCATAAGCAATAAAAAATGAATGGTTTGAGCAGAGCAAGTAGGCCAAATGAGCCCAAATTGTACCAAAAATTGGGGCTCATCACCTACGTCAGCCCCAGGAGGCCCTGCATCAGCGTTTTGGGCCTTTGCGTCAGACACGCTGGCCTCTCTAGTGCTCTACATAGCACTTGGCTGCCTCTGCGTGGCCTTGCGTGAACCCTTGCTGGCTCTGCGTCACTCTCCTTGGCTGCTACGTTGCTTTCCTGACACAATCTCTACCTTCTCTATTTCTCTGTACTCAATGCCCCTCATCTGCTCTCCCAATCATTGATTCTATCTCTCTTAGCAAACACCGTTCTAGAGAATAGAATGACTGATCCTCTGGTGTTCTCTCCAAGTGACCCTCAAGCCTCCTCTTATACTTTTCCTATTGACATATCAACGGCCGAGATTAAGTCCCTAATCAATGGCTAAGATTAGATCTGGCTTGATCCATGTCTTTTGGACCATTCTAACACAGATTCATATCAATACACATTAATATTTTATTTTCCCTAAGTTTAGACTTAGGGACTCCATTAAAAATATTAATTATTTTAATATCTCCTAATCTATTTAGAATCTTCCCAAACCCTTTCTGGGTATTGGAGATCTCATGTGCCCCAACCTCTCCACCAAATTTCGTGGCTAGAACACATCCGATGCTACCCCAAATCAATAGGGAGTGCCCTGATAAAAGGGACTCACATCATGACGATGATCAAAATCACTCCCATGGCAATCAAAGGAATGGAAGGTTCAATGGCAAAAGGAATGCCAGAAATCAAGGAAGAGGTCAACCCTCCAAGAAGGCAAGAAACTCTAGTTATGAATCTAACTTTGTTAACAATAAGCAAGATGGATATTATCTACCAGTGGCCCTCTCTACTACTGATCCCCCGGACTCGCTGGGAAATTGGCTTATTGATAGTGGTGCCTCAAGACACTTCACTGGTTACAAAGAAGCTCTCTCTAATCTGATAGAGAAGGAGACCAACCTGGAAATTGTTCTTGGGTATAACTCCAAATATCCCGTGAAAGGCGTAGGGAATGTCACTCTTCAATTGAATTAGGGTAATACAATTCATTTGCAAGAAGTCCTATATGTACCTGATCTCAAAAAGAACCTAGTGTCCATTTCAGCAATGGAAGACAAAGGCTACAAGGTGGTCTTCATCGATGGCAAGGTACGTGTATGGAAAAGGAATTTTAAAGATGCTTTCACTCTTGGGTTTACAGTTGATTCATTATATCAGGTTGGAGGAAGTTCGCTGGGTGTCATGTCTTGTGACACATCTCTTCAGTCCGAACTATGGCATCGGAGGTTTGCTCACCTTCATTATAAAGCTCTACCCGATGTGAGAAAAATGGTGACTGGGATGCCTGAGTTCAAATTAGAGCAAGAAGGTGTATGTCCGGGATGTGCCGAAGGAAAGCTCAAAAGGGGACCATTCCCCTCAAGCCAAAGCAAGACCTTCGATATATTGCAGTTGGTTCATTCAGACATATCTGGTATGATGCCTGTGAACTCCTTGAGAGGATATTTATATTACCTCACTTTTACAGATGGTTATTCTCGCAAGACTTGGATATACTTCTTGAAAAAGAAGGATGAAGTGTTCTCTTGGTTTCGACACTTCAAAGCCTTGATCGAGAATCAAACTGAAAAGAAGATCAAGATCTTAAGGACTGATAATGGGACTGAGTATGAATCCAATGAGTTCCATGACTTTTGCAAAAAAGCTGGCATTAAGAGGGAGACTACAACACCATATACTCTTGAGCAAAATGGTGTGGCGGAAAGGAAGAATCATACGATTGTGGAAGTTGTCCATGCTATGCTCCACGATCAAAGACTTCCGAAGTTTCTATGGGCCGAAGTTGTGAATACCGCCGTATATGTGAAAAACCGATGCCCTCATCAAGCATTGGGTTCCAAGACTCCCGAAGAGATGTTCACTGGTAAGAAACCTGATGTATCTCATTTTAGAATTTTTGGAAGTCCTGTATATTTTCATGTGCCGAAAGAGAAAAGGAATAACTTGAGTGCATCTGGAAAGAAAAGAATCTTCATGGGCTATAGCTAAAACACTAAGGGCTATAGAATCTATGTGGCTGGTCAAGGGAAGTCGAGATTAGCCATGATGTCACTTTTGACGAAGATATAGCTCTTAGCAAAGTTGACAATCTTCCTACTCTAAGGGAATCTAAAGAAGCTGACACCAGGAAACCAGAGGAAAAGGAAGATGAGACGATGCCCGATGTGGAAGAACCTATGGATCTTATTGATCCCCCTCTGCAAGAGCCTTCCTCTTCTAAGAAGAGGCCTTCATGGCTCGGGGGGACACTTGATGATGCCGAAAGACACACTGCACCCAGAGGGACTTTCTGTGAAAATAAGAAGCCGTCCAGGTATAAGGGATATTTGACCATCATGAGCACAATCATCCAAAATGAGCCTTCATCATTTGAAAAAGTTGTCAAGCATCAAGTATGGAAGGATGCTATGACTGAGGAATATGAGTCCATCATGAAAAATGATGTCTGGGATGTGGTCCCCAGACCCCAGGACAAAGCAATTGTCACTTCGAAATGGCTTTACAAGATAAAGCATGGAGCTGATGGAAGTGCTGAAAAGTATAAGGCTCGTTTTGTCACTCGTGGCTTCTCTCAGAAGGAAGGCATAGACTATGACGAGATATTTGCACTTGTTGCCTGATACACCACCATCTGCTCAATCATAGCCCTTGCTGCTTCGCAAGAATAGAACCTACATCAGATGGATGTCAAGACCGCATTCTTGCATGGTTCGATCAAAGAGGAAGTCTATGTGGAACAACGCGAATGATTTGAGATTCATGACTAGGAATCTCATGTGTGCAGGTTGAAGAAAGCCCTCTATGGGCTGAAGCAAGCACCTCAAGCGTGGTATGAGAGGATCGATAGCTACTTGATGAAGTTGGGATTCACTAGGAGTGAAGCCGAGCCTAACATTTACTTTAAGGTTGAAGATGACAAACCTCTCATACTGGTGCTATACGTTGACGACCTCTTTCTGACAGGTGCAGACCCTCTCATTCACAAATGTAAAAGGTAGTTGGCTTCTGAGTTTGAGATGAAGGACCTACGACTGGAAGTCTGGCGGAAACCAGGGGAGATTTTCCTATGTCAAGGAAAGTATGTGGTGAAGATATTGGAGAGATTTGGTATGGTGCACTGCAAGCCCATGACTACCCCAATAAAGCTTGACTTCAAGAAGTTAAGCAGTAGTGCTGCTGAACCTGTTTTACAAAATGCTACCGAGTATCGTCAACCCATCGGAGCATTAATGTTCTTGGTGAACTCCCGTCCGGATATATGTTTTGCAGTCAACACATTGAATCAACATATGGTTGAGCCTCACCACACACATTAGATTGGTGCTAAGAATCTGTTGAAATATCTTCGAGGCACAATCACTCATGGGTTGAGATACACTGCCGGAGATGTGAGACTACATGGATATACCGATGTTGATTGGGCAGGCAGTGTGGTGGACCGAAAGAGCACTTCTAGGTGTTTTTTCTCTTTGGGATCTGCCTCAATATCCTGGATGATTAGGAAGCAGAAGTCTGTGGCTTTGAGCACTGCCGAGCCAGAGTACATTGCTGCTAGTATGGCCTCTTGTGAGGCAGTCTAGTTGCGGAAACTCTTCAGTGAGTTGTTTGGATTTACATTGGATACCATCGTGATCCTGTGTGACAACTAGAGCAGGATTCGTTTATCAGAGAATCTCGTATTTCATGATCGCTCCAAGCATATCAATATCAGGTACCACTATATCCAGGATATGGTGCAGCAGGGAGCAATAAGGCTCCAACATATCGGTACAGATGAGCAGGTCGCTGACATTTTGACAAAGCCCCTAGGAAAGGTCAAATTCTTCGCTTTCAAAGAACGACTTGGTGTCATTCAGAGGCCCTCTTATGAGGGTCGTGTATGATGCATACATTGAGCTTTGGGAGCTCCAGGGGAGCACGGGGTACTTCTTGGAGTGACATACGACCACAGGGCAACTCACCCTCCCCTGGTGGTGCGCTATGTATAGGGTGAAAGGTTCAACCTTCCCCTGTGATACCCCGTGGCGACTTTGGGATAGGATGATTAGTTCTTCTGTGGGACAGGATGAATAGTTCTCTTGTTGAGGCATCCTACCCATGCAGTCTGGACTCATGGGAAGTACCTCTCCTCTGGTCAATGAGTAGGGAAATGGGGTTAGGGACCATTAGTAGTACTATCGATGGACGCATCGTTGTATCTACCGTACTCCCTATGCTAGGATGACCTCCATTGATCTGGGATCAATGATACTGATCTGGGATTAGTGAGAGTGGTATGACACACTCTGAGACTGACTTTGGGTCAGTGGAGGATGGTATGATACATCCTCGATCATTTCTTCTTCTTCATAGTTCAGCAGAGCAGAGCAGAGCCGAGCAGTGCAGGGCAGTGCATTTGATGGCAGAGATAGTACCGACGGTCTGACAGATCAGCAAATGGAGTTCTCCCTAGTTGAGAGGGAGTGTTAAAATTGGCAACTAGGGCCAAACTCCATGTGGGTCACCTTATTTATGGCAGCTGATATTTTTCCTAGATTCCTCTCATCGAGAAGTGTAGAATTGATCTAAAGATCATTCGATTCCAACGAGTATTTATGGAGTCATGAATTTATTCCTAATTACTTGACAAATTGTCAAGGTCGGCCAACAATTAAGTTTGTGGCACACATGCCCAACGTTGCATATAAATAGAGGAGAGGTTGAGTCATTATCTCATCTCATCTCATCATCTCTTCTTCTCTCTCACTCTCCTTTCTTGTTTGGGTTAACAAAGGAGCAGCTAGGGAAAGAAGAAGGATGCAACCATAAGAGGAGGACACAGCAAGAGGAGGACCTACCAAAAGGAAGGGACGCAGGTCTGTTTAGGGTGCAGCCAGGGCAGTGTAGACCAGCGTGAAGCCTCCTTTGACTGCGGCCTTGTGTGGGGAGTCTCCCTCAAGCAAGCCGCAATTCAGATCAACTGTTTGGAGGGCTGAACTAACCACGAAGTGACCAACGTAAATCTGGTTAGGGCTGACCGTAGGGCTGCCTGAACGTTGACCAGATTTGACCATGTTTCTTGAGCTGTTTCGGGCTGTCCTTCATCTCTGTTGAAGGCTGGGTTGACTAAGGTTGATCCTAGATTATTTGTGAATCATTTGATCCACTTTGCAAGTGTTGGTTAGGGCATCTTTTACTGCTGTCATAAAAATTACAGATCTGATATATTGTACTATTTCTCTCTCTGCTGAACTATTGAAGATTAAAGAAGAATTGATCAAAGGGTTTCCCCGCATTGGGGTTTGTCCCTGGCTAGCCACCACATCTGGTGTCTCTTGTCTTGGATTTTTTTCTATCGATCTTTTACTGTTCTATATGCACTTTACTTTATGTTTATGTGATTTCTAAACAGTGGCTAATAAGAAGATTTGAAGTAAATTGCTCTAAGCATAGAACATACCATAATCTAACACTGTTGCTTCAATGTGGACTATTTGTATGGCTGGAGATGCAAGAACACTAAGTCGTCAACCTCAAAATGCCTCTCCACATTGTGCATGTCTGCATACATCTTTGTACTAGTTTTGCACTATCTGCAGGTTGTCTTTGAGAGCCCTCAATATATCTTGGCTCTCTTGTATCCAATCCTTTTCCCCGGGGGCTCGATTGTCTCCAAAAATCATGTCAGCAAATGATAATGCATCATAACCATAAAGAGAACGAAAAGTTGACATACCGATAGACATATGATGAGTGGTGTTGTAGCGGTACTCTCCCATGTGAAGCCACTTCACCCATGCATGTTGCTTCCTCGTCACATAATTTCGTAAATATTCCTCTAACCATTTATTCACAATCTCAGTCTACCCATTTGTCTTGGGGTGGTAGCTAGTACTAAGTGAGCTCAAGTTCCACTAACCTGAATAACTCTCGCCAAAATCCCCCCAAAAATCTACTGCCTTGATCGCTAACTATGGCCTTGGGAAGACCATGCAACTTGAACACTTCTTTCAAGAAGAGCTCAACTATCTATGATGTTGAGGATCTGGAAGGAATGGCGAAGAAATGAACAACATTGGTCAGCCTATCCACAACCACATATATGCAATCATGCCCCTACATAGTTGGAAGTCCCGTGATGAAATCCATGGATATGCTCTCTCACTTCCTCTCCAGAATCGGAAGTGGCTAAAGTAGACCAATTGGATATGTTTTCTCTCCCTTATTCCTCTAAAAAACATCACACTCTTGTACATGCCTTAGAACATCCTCCTTGAGGCCTCTCCAAGAAAAACGCTCCTTGATGGTCTGATAGGTTTCGCAAAACCCCTGATGGCCTGCTATAGGTGAGTCATGTGCCACATGCAAAAATCTTCTCCCTCAACTACAAGCCTGGCACCAAGTATATCCTATCCTTATAATATATGACCTCATCTATCACCCAATACCTATCATTCCCAAAAGTACCATCCAAGATCTCACATTCCTATAGATCCTTGGAGTACCCTACTAACAATTGTGCCTTCCATTCTTGGGTGATATCTATAAGTGAGAGTGTTTCAGGCCTCCTGGATAGTGCATCTGCTACCACATTATGCTTACCCTTGACATACTCAATTTCAAAGTCATAGGCCTGTAGCTTACTCACCCACTTATGCTGCCTCTCCAAAAGCTTCTTTTGCTCCAAAAAGAATCGAATATTATTGTGATCATTCTTCACCTTGAACCTATTGCCAACCAAATATTGTTGGAACTTGGCCAATGCATGCATTATGGCCAACATCTCTTTATCATAAATAGGATACAATCTCTCATGTGGCAATAGCTTTCAGCTCTCAAATGCAATTGGGTGGCCTCCCTGCGTCAATACTGCTCCAATGCCCTCTCTAGATGCATCGCACTCCAATACAAAGGGTCGTGAAAAATCCAGTAAGGCTAGAACTGGACAACTGCTCATCACTCACTCGAGGCACTCAAAGACCTCCTGTGCTTGACGATCCACTCAAACGCGCCCTTCTTCGTTAAGTTTATGAGGGGTGCTGCCAATTGTGAAAACCCCTTCACAAGTCGCCTATAGTAAGTGCACATGCCTAGGAAATCTCACAACTCCGTTGCATTCCTGGGTGTAGGCCAATCCAAGATAGCTCAGATATTCTCTTGATGGACCCTGGCTCCATCCTCTCCAATTGCATGTCTTAGATATAACATCTTTGTCAAACCAAACTCACACTTGGAGGTCTTGGCATAGAACTGTTGTTCCTCCAAGATGTGTAAGACCTCCTCCAAGTGTTGCAAATGCTCCTCCCATGTCTTACTTAAAATCAGAGTGTCATTAAAAAATACTAGCACAAATCTACGCAATTGCTTACAGAACACATGGTTCATACAAGACTGTAATGTAGTTGGTGCATTGGTTAGCCCAAAGGGAACCACCAAAAACTCAAAATGCTCGTAATGACATCGAAATGCAGCCTTTGGGATGTCCTGCTTCCTCACCTAAATATAATGATATCCTGAGCACAAATCTATCTTAGAGAAGTATTTAGATCCTTTAAGCTTATCAATGCATGAAATCGAGTATTAGTTCTTTAGTGTCTTCTTGTTCAAGGCCTTGTAATCGATGCACATGCGAAGCATCCCATCCTTCTCCTTCACCAGCACAACTGAAGAAGTTAATGGACCAAAACTGGGTCTGATGTGTCCCAAATCCAACAACTCTTGTATTGATTTCTCTATCTCATCCCGACAGGCCTTGGGATGTTTGTAGGGCGTAGTGATGATTGCATGGACACCCTCCTCTAGCTCTATAGTAAGTTCAAACCCTCTATCTGGTGGACGTCCTAGGGGAATGTCACCGAACACTACCTGATATTTCTCTAATAGTGCCAAAATGTTTGGATGTGGTTGTTGTTTCTTCCTTGACTCAGAAATGTGAAACTCTACTACCCATGCTATGTTCCCATGCCTCAAATCGGCCTGCACCCTATGTGTTGATACTGTCTGCGGTGGATATGAGTGCATGCCCCTCACTAATACTAGTCTCCCATCTGGCCCCATGAATTCCATCTCTAACTTCTTCTAATCAATGGTGACTCATCCCATAGAATATAGCCACTGAACACCCAACACCACATTGGTCTCTGACACATCAACCACAAAGAAATGATCTGTCATCGAATAATTCCCCATAGTCAGCGTCAAGTTGGGAACATATATATTGTATTGCATGGTTCGATCTCGTGGAACAAGCACTGAAAACCTCTCAAAAGTCCTTGTGTGTATGCCTCTTCTCTCCACGATATGAGCATCAATAAAATTGTGGGTAGCCTCATTGTTCACTAGAACCGAAGCATGTTGTCTCTGCACTGTGCCCTTGATTTGTAAGGTCAAGTAATTTAGCACCAACTAAAGTAAAGCTATGACCTCTCCTATAGGCAAGATAGGTCCTCCTCTAGGTGGTGGTGGTGGTGGTGCTCCTCTTGTACCCTACGACTCATTATCTCCTACATCTCCCCCCTCCTCAACATCATCCTTAGGCTCACTATCTGAAAAACACCTTGATATAGTGGGCCTTGCCCTTGGTGCATCTATGTCCTGGTACCCATGGTTCATAGCATGTTAAACATAGTTTCCTCCTCCTGAGGTCCCTCCAAGTATCATCATCTAACTTCCCACACCCTGCTATCTCCCTCTGTGGCTGGGGTTTGGTGTCTCTACCTCTCAGAGGGAAAACGATCTTCATCGGTAAGGGTGCCTTAGACTTGGAAATTGCACCCCGCAAGTCTCTCTCTCTCTTTGCTCACTGTGTCCTGCAAGGAGGTGGGTATATTTGACCTCACAATCCCACACAAAGTCTTTGGCAAGCCCTCTATGAACAGGAAGACCCTCCTAGACTCTGATAGGTCTGGCACTATCACAGACAATCTCAAAAACTCTGCTATGTACTACTCATCGCTGCATGTCTGCTTGAGATGTGTCAACTCCTAGAAATGTGACTCAGGGCCTCTCTGCTCAAAATGCTCCAACACCCTCCTAGTAAACTCCTCGTAAGAAGTTACGTTGGCATGCCCCAACGTAGCCAATCCATGAAACCACTAGTCATGTGCATCCCCCTCCAAATGCAAAGCCACCAAATCACTCACCTTTATCTCCGACATCTAGTTAAGGTGGGAATAAGTGTCTAGCTTCTCCAACCATTCCCTTGCATTGCATTTAGAGGACCCATCAAATGTAGGGAGGTACAATCTCCCGACTGTGCACTTCAAATTTGAGTTCTACCATAATGAGCCGCTTTCTCTGTTGCCTCGGTTATTATGATTGAGTTAATAGAAATCTCTAAAATTAATCGCTTCACGGAACTTTGCCCCCATGGACTGCCACTCTCGAAAGTAATCCCCCATAGGCATCTCCCCAACATCAGGTTGTTCCCCACTCCCAGGAGCTAGAAATGTAGGCATGGTGGATCTGGTTGCTCCATGGTGGATAAGGGTGTTGTTCTGAGGGATGTCATTCTCTGTGTGGTGAGATGCTCTTGAACTCTCACCTCCCATAAACTCCCTATGGTTGTCCCTAATGCGTTGCTGCCTCAATTCATCCATCACCTCCCTTTGCCCTCTCACAACATCATTCTTCCCTTTCACCAAATCATTCAAGGCACTCAAGATGCTCTTGAATGTTGTGGCCATCTCATCCTTTCTACTATCTCCCATTTCTACTATGTTTACTCCTTGCTCTGGAGCTTCTGAATATGGGGTAACCTTTAGCTCCTACTCTCTACTCTTGTACCTGTACCTTATGTAAGTGATGTTTTGATTATCCTCATGGGTCACAGAAAGAAATCCTCCCATAGTTGGCTAGATCACGACTCTCATACCATTGTAATATCCCAAACTAGGAAATACAATGAATATAAAAAACATGCACTAAGCTACAACAAGAAAATCCAACCACATGAGCACAATTTTACACAAGTAGAAATAGATCAGTAAATCATAGAATAGTAGCAACAAATCTGAGCCATTTTATTAAATATTTCTTGGATGTGAATACAATGGAGTAGAATGATAGAACCTGGGCTTGCTATTGCAAGCATGCAATACCTAGGTGAATATCTAAGAAAACTCCAACCGGAATAGGCCCAATCTATCCAAATGCACTTCCCAAAAAAATTATGTTGTTGTTGCTGTTGGAGGCAAAGTTTGAAATGATCCCTCAATAATGCTCCAAAAATTATAAAAAATTAGGAGAAGGCTTCTCACACCCAATCCAACAAGCCTAGAAAAATATCAAGTTGAATCCACCGATCACTAAAGCCCCAAAAACTGTGTGTAGACCCTCTAAAATGGACAATTTTCCCAAAGGTAAACTCCTCCAAAACCCCATGAAATTCCTTCCTCAGAATCCAAGCCAAAATCAACTCCAATATCCAGCACAACAATGTTGCATAGCCCATGCGCAGAAAATAGCCCATAAACCTCAACACAGGCCCAAAGAAGAAGAAATCTGGCCCACAAATCTCTAGCACTTCTAGTGCAGAAATTTCCCAAAATCAACTTGTCCTTATCAAAGGAAAATCTCCACAAAATAGCCAGCCCGGAAGACAACAATTGTTAGCTCCTCAAACCCCAACGAAATCCTCCACTGCGTCCTCCAGAAACGCGCACAGGTTGAAGAAAATACTACAAAATCCCACACAAAATACTGAAATATCCCCACAATATCTCTCCTTGAGTGGCATTCAAAGTGCCCTGAAGAAGAGATGGAATTTCTACCTGGAAATCCTTTGTGCTAAACCATAGTAGTTGACTTGGGTAATCAGCTCAAAGAAACTCTCCAATTTTAAAAATGAAATGCCAAGATGATCCCAAAAATGAGGATCTTCCCTTCCTATTATAATTGCTGCTCAACCATCCTTGTGGGCTCCACCAATTCGACCCCCTTGCTTGACCCCTCTTTCTGTTAGGATATTCCGACACATAGGAAATAGTTAAGTATAACTTGGTCTAGTGTAGAGTTAGGTAAAATGTGTTTCTTTACTATGTACTTTTGTAACTTACAACCCGACGGTCACGATATGTTCTAGACATGAAGTGGGCCGACGGTTTATTCTCTCCTTGGTATTACCGACACTTGATCCGTGGCTTAACACTCGATTGGTCCATGATCTCTATTTAAAGAGCATGGAGGGTCATGAGAGAAGCTTATGTAAATTTTCATTCTTTTATTAATAAATTGCCTGAAGTGGTCGCGTTGGCTCAGACAGTGCACTGTTTCCCTCTTTGAGGGTTTTAACCATGTCAAGAATACTGGTGTATTGATCTGTGATCTGTTTGTGAGCGGTGTCCTTTGGTGTTCTGTCTGAGGAACTTAACCTGTAAATTCCTACATGGTATTAGAGCTATTTGAGGGCCGCATCCGTTGGTGATCCAAATCTGAAGTGAGTAGAACTGCATTTGACTGTCGTTTCCTAGATCTATTGTTTTTTACTGCTTTCGAGCCGAGAGGACTGCTCTATTGTGTTAGGAGCATCTGTTCCAGTGAGGAGCCCCTTTCGTTTCATGCGAAAAAGTTTCCAGTAGCCCTAGCTGCATCATTTTTAAGATCTGGAGGTATACAGTGTTTATTTGCAGTTTTTAGTTATTTTCTCTTTGTTTATTTCGGTTTATTTATCTCTTTGTTTTTTATTATCGGATCTATACCTTTCATTTCTGTGTATGCTCTTTGCCCCGCGACTCTGTGTGATCTGGGCAAATTAGAAACAAAAGTAAGGATTTTTCTCATGCGTATGCCCTTTTCCGTTGCACCTTAGTGTGATCTCGGAAAATCAGAAACATTGAGGAAAATATTTAATTGCTGGCTAAAGCTAACATTAAGCCGTAAGGTTTGTTTTTTTTTGTGTATGTCCGTTTTGGGTTTTGTGGTTTTTGTTTTGTAAGCAAAAAAGAGCTTTTTCAAGTACGCATGCACCCAAAAGCTTCAGTGACTAAAAAAAAAAAAAAAAACCCTTCCACTTTTCCAAAAATTACTAACCTTTTACACTAGCTCACTTGGTCCAAATTTACTTTATGAGAATAGAGTTCTTGAGTTCAAGTCTTTCCTTTTGTTGAGTTACTTTTTCAAAAAGCACATGTAACTTATGTTTTAAAGTTACTTTATGTAAAAGTATTCTCACCCATTATAAAAAGTGAGTCACTTATAATTCTAAAGTCTCTTTATCTTTAAGTTACAATTTAGTGGGTAACCCATAAAGTACCATTGTAAAAGTGACTTTCACTTATTTATAAAAGTGAGTCACATCATTTTTTTAAAGTGAGCTAATTAGAATAAGTTTGGAAAGGGGGCAGATTTTTTTTATATAACATTATCATTCATTTCCACACATTCACACACTTCGTTGGCCTCTTGAACAACTTTTCTTCAAAAAGCCATAACTTCTTCATCCAGAAGCCGTTTCTAGAGCCGTTTTTTTTAATCAGTCTATTTTTTCGAGATCTTTCCATTGGAACACTTAGTCCATGTCAAGTTATTCTTGACAACACCAACTACTTCCAATGGTGGTCCTACATTGTGGATTTACTTAGAAGTAAAGGTCTTTATAGAATAGCCTCAAGCCAAGAAACCAAACCTCAAGATGAAGATAAGGCAGCCAAATGGGAAAATAGGCAAGATCAAGCACGTGGGTTGATAGGGATGTCTATTTCTCCAGACCTTAGATTCCATATCGTAGAACTTGATACTCCTAATGAAGCAATGAAACAACTCACTAAAGTTTTTTGAATTAAAAATGAAATTAGAGCCCATCAACTCGAAAATGAGTTTCTTACATTGGACCCCAATAATTTTTCTTCCATTGAAGATTTTTTGTCCAAGTTCAAGACTCTTAGACTTATCTTGGAAGGTGTTAAGGTTAAGAAAGAAGATATTAGCCTTATCTATTCCATTCTTACTAAGTTGGGACCAGCCTACTCTGTGTTTGTTTCCACCTTCCATTCTACTAGAGAAGCCTTTATTTCTCAAGGACAAGACTACAAGTCCCCCTCTTTTGATGTCTTTTGTGATTCTTTAATAAGAGAACAAGAAAAGCTTTTATATCTTGGTCTTCTTAATCTTGGAGACTCTTATAAGAAAGCCTTAGCTGCCCAGCAGCAACCAAATTCAAAGAATCCTAAGAAGCAGTATCCTAAAAAGAAAGGTCCTAAACCAAACAAGGGTTTTAAGCAATTTTAGTCTCAAAATGAAAAATCATTTCAACAAAATGATAAGGCAAATAAAAACAAAGGGAAGAAGAATGATAGACATTGCCACTTTTGTAATCGAGATGGCCACTTAGAATCCAAATGCTTTAAAAAGATGGAAGCCTTGGAAGCAGCAATGAAGAAGCATAACATCCATTTGGAGCACTCTTCTACTTCAACTTCATCTTCAGGAATAACACTTTCTGCATGTGGTTGTCAAGCATCTCGGTCTGGTTATGCACTAAATGTATCTTCTTCTTTTCATTCTCATGAGTGGCTCATTGATTCTGGAGCTTCTTATCACATGGCCAAAAACAAAGCCATGTTTTCTTCTTTAAATGATTGTAACACCAAAAATATATATGTTGGTGATGATAGATCTCTTAGTGTTGTAGGGACTAGAACTGTTCATCTAGACAATGGTCAATTTAATGATGTATTATGTGTTCCAAGCTTATCCTGCAACCTTCTATCTGTATATCAGATAACTCATTCAGGTGAAGGTAAAATCGTTGAATTTTCACCTCACGATGTTGTAATTAAGGACCTAAGAAATCCTAGACAGATTTTAGCTACTGGCATTGCTGATGATTCTACAAGGTTCTATAAGTTTAACAACTTTGGGTCATCAAATCTTCCCTCAGTATTTGTTGCTCATAATGATGAAGTGAGCAAACTTTTGCATGAGTGATTTGGTCACTTAAACTATCGCTCCCTTCAGAATCTATGTAAAGAAAATATGGTGACAGGTCTTCCAATGGTATCTTGCAGAGGTGGTGTTTGTTCCGGATGTGTACTCGGAAAACATCATCCGGATAGTTTTGAAAAACGTGCTTCTTGGCATGCCTTAGCCCCTTTACAGCTTGTGCATAGTGATTTATGTAGTCCACTTCCAGTGGTTTCATTCTCTGGCTACAAGTATTTCTTAACTTTCATTGATGATTTCTCCAGACACACTTGGGCATACTTCTTAAAACTCAAGAGTGAAGTATTTAACATGTTCTTGGCCTTTAAGGCCTTTGTTGAAAAACAATCTGGACATCAAATTCTTCAGCTAAGATTTGATAATGGCGGAAAATATGTTAACAACAAATTCATCAACTTTTGCACTGAGAATGGAATTCAAATGCAACATATTGTTCCATATACTCTATGTTGACCTCTACTGGTCAACTTCCCATGCAGTACACCCTCTTTTCTTGGCAGAAAGGGGTAGCACCTGAACGACGTGTACGTGCCAGCCTACAGTCATCAGCAGCTTGATCATTTCAATTGTAAACCCAGTCTGCATGTATGAATTGTAAATAATCTAAGCAGATCAGAGTCATGTATGTAAAATTGCCTAGGTGGACCTAACTTTCTATGATAATCTATGTCCCGGAAGGTTTTTCGTCTCACCGATCCATGGATCGGCAGAGTTTTCCTTCAAACCTGACCCCAAAGCCGGGATGGATTTTGTCATTAGAACTTTAGGAGAATCCTAGTGTGTTAATATGCTAGATTATAGTTGTGTCGCAGAACTGGGTGATTTATGAGGGTCTGTGTTAAGTGGGCTTGTCCCCTTGAGATGTAAGTTGTAAAAGTCATGATGTAATGTGTCTTGAGGGTCGAAAAATGTTTTAAATCCCCTCGTGAGTCCTAAGTCCTAGGTCCTGGGTGATGTTTCCAAAGGTTTAGTTCGATGATCCATTTAAAAAATAATAATAAAATAATAAATAATAAAAAAAATTAAAAATTAAAAAATTAAAAAAAAATGAAATAAATAAAAAATAATAAAAAAAAATTTAAAAATTTTAAAAATAATAATAAAATAATAAATAATAAAAAAAATTAAAAAAAAATGAAATAAATAAAAAATAATAAAAAAAATTTAAAAATTTAAAAAATAATAATAAAATAATAAATAATTTAAAAATTTAAAAATTTAAAAAAATGAAATAAATAAAAAATAATAAAAAAAAATTTAAAAATTTAAAAAATAATAATAAAATAATAAATAATAAGAAATTTAAAAAATAATAATAAAAAATTAATTGAATAAATCAACGGACGAAATCAAGAGATGTCTTGATCTTCATCAACGGTCGAGATCATTTCTACATGGATCATTCGAACTAGCTGTTGGGATCATTTCCTTTATATAGGGTCTTAGCTGGTCATTTCAGATTCATTCGATCTGTGAGTCAGATACTGAAGAAGCTCTCTTGTAAATCTATTTCTGGTTAATAAAGGAAGACTTTGGGGTCCATATCTTGCTAGTGTTACTCTCTTGGAATGCTGTGAGATCATTTCATTTTCTGCATATGTTATTTTCAGCCATTAATAATAGCTTTTCGTAGAGTATTGTGAGCACAGGTATCTTGTTCACTTGCTAGGGTTTGGGTGCTGTTAGGGTTTCTGAAGTAATGGCAGGTATCTCCATTACTGTTTGAGATCTAGCAACATTTTTGCCCTCTTTGTTGACGGTTGTTTTGAGCTGTGCAGAAAACATTTTCTGAAGGAAATTTGTGGGCGTTCGGGGAAGTTCTCGGCTGAACCAGCCAACTCCCGCAAGCATTTTTTTGCTGAGCCCAGTTGGACTTGATCCTGGGTCTATCATTCGGTTTATTTTTCTAAGTTTGCATGAGAGATTTTCTGAAGTTCTTCACAGTGACGATCTGAAATTTCTGTTCTTTAAAATGTTTTCCGTGCTTATTGCTGAATCTGGCTGTTAAGGGGCCAAATCTGTAAATTAATTAGCTGATCTAGGGTTTTAATTTTTGCTTTATGCAGTTTTTTATTAGGGTTTAGGGTTTTTTTTTTTGGTTTCATTTTAGCACATTCATCTTTTCAAAGTTTTTTTTTAATCGCTGGATATCATTTTGGTCATGTGATTTAGCTGATGATAGATGGTTGCTGTCCATGGTCCATGTTCCTATATCATTTAACAAGTAATCGTTTCTACATCAATCTCTTAAGGCACTGGTCTGGTCAATTAATCAAATCCATCGCGTCCTTTTTATAGCGTATCTCGTGTCTCCCAACCAACTGGTCGACAGTTGGTCTCATCATCTCACAGGGACTACCCCCCTTAGCCGCGAGAGACAGGCTTAAACGGAGGGATCGGGGATCAGAGTGACAGCCCCCGGTCTGAGCGTTGTCGTGCCAATCCGCGCGACAACATTTTTTGGCGCCGTTGCCGGGGATAGAGTTTTTCTGTCCTTGGTGTTTCAACATCTTTTCATCATTCATCGTTCATCTGTCTATCATTCGTTTGAGCCGGCAACGCCAACATTTTTTGGCGCCGTTGCCGGGAAATTTGTTTTCTCGGCGTTTCAACAACAATCATCCTTCTCATTTCTTATCTCTTCATCTGGCCCGGCAACGCCAACATTTTTTGGCGCCGTTGCTGGGGACAGAGTTTTTCTGTTCCTGGAGTTTCATCGACATTCATCTTCTCATCTCTCATCTCTCAGTTGAGCTGGCAGATTCAATATTTTTGGCATCTTTTCATTCCATATCAGCAGCATCTCTTGGGTTTGTTTCTTGTTTGGGTGGCGACTCCACTTTCTTATTTTTCCCAGACAAGAAGCCTCCCGCACATCTGTTTGTTGATTACTTTTTGGATCCTAGAATCAGATTCATTGTTCAAGTGGCGACTCCACTTCTCTCATCTCTTAATTTTCTTGAGCAGAAATCTCTTTCTATCATCCATTTGATCCTTCATTGTTCATCATGGATTATTCATTTAAACCATGTCATTTTAGTAATAATCTCCATGATCTTCCGAAAGAGGCCGTTGGTAAATTATTTAAGTTCTCGGGTGGTGATTCGGTCACTGTTGAACAGCATTTAAACAGGTTTACTTGTGTAATGATCTTATATTGTAGATTTCCTCAATATAATCATGAAGATTTCAAGATGCGTCTATTTGTCCATTCTTTAGAGGGTGATGCCTTGAATTGGTTTAATAATTTTCCTAATGATTTCTTCACTTCTTTACAAGACATTCTCAATGCTTTTAAAGATAGATATGATAGTCCAAACAGCTTGCCTTCTACCTCTAAAATTGTGCAACAGAATGAAAGTAATTTGATAAGAGGTCCAGCTGAAAGATCCCAAGACGATTCATCATGTCAGAATGTGTCATCCACCGGAAATATTGCAGTTCATGATAGTGAAAAATCAGGGACAAATGACAATGAAAGGGAAGAGCAAAAGCAAATAATACAAGATTTAATGATGCTGGTGAAAAATATGGAAAGCAATCAAACTAATTATGTCAATGATGTGAAAACTTTATGCACCCACCTGGAAAAACGTAAGTAGGGAGATTGAAGTCACGCAAAATCAGCATGCTAAGGAAATTGAGGCTATGAAAACTAAATATGAAACAGAAATTGGAAACATGCATAGCAAGATGTCAGTCTTAGAGGAAAATATGATGACCATGAAAGTTGATTATGATAGAGAAATTGACTCTATGCAAAACAAGTTTTTTACTATGGATGAGGAAATAACTATCATGACGTTCAATCATAATAATCAGTTGGCTGACATGCAAGCGAATCATAAAGAAGAAATAAATTTCATGCAGCATTGCTTGATGGACATAAAGGAAGAGAATGTTAAAGTAATAAAAGATATGCAAGAACACCATGCCAGACAAATCAATGCTATAAAGGTTGAACACTCTAGACAGATGGATGCCATTAGAATGCAGGTTCAAAGGTTTCAACAATTGGAAGATAAGAGAAACCAGCAAACATCAACAGATCAGGAGTCTTCTCATTTGCTACAACAAGATTCATCTTATTATTGGGAGGTTGTTGATTCGATTGAAAGATGGTTGATTGAGGGTGATCCAGACAGACTTAAGAATGATAAAGATCAGATGCAAGATGAAGAAAGACATAGCACGCATATCTTACATACTTCATCTGATAGCTTTGAAACAGAAAGTACCAGGTCATCAGTAATTCAACCAGCCAGAAAGAAAAAGCGCAAGAGAAAGAAAATGAGAAGAAGATTTGACGCATCAGACGGCCGCAAGCAGCTTGATTTTCGGATAGGAAAGAGTCCTACCATATGCAAAATGGGACATGGCACATCCGACAAGCAGCCGACAGATTTGCCTGAAAGCAGGCAAATGCTCAGTATGCACTATATTGAACACATCTGATGCCATAGGGCATCCTTTGTATCGTATTTCTAACCCTACTCCTTGTTTTTTCCGCATTTTCGTTTCTACTTTAGATAGTTAATAAATGAAGAGCTTGTATCTTTATTGTGCTTAATGTATATGATGATTTTGGATGGATGCTACTTATTTTTGTGTTGTATGGATGCAGATTCTAGATTCTCACATTCCTGCAAGCAGCAACGTGTCCCCAAGTAGAGCCAAATGTTGACCTCTACTGGTCAACTTCCCATGCAGTACACCCTCTTTTCTTGGCAGAAAGGGGTAGCACCTGAACGACGTGTCCGTGCCAGCCTACAGTCATCAGCAGCTTGATCATTTCAATTGTAAACCCAGTCTGCATGTATGAATTGTAAATAATCTAAGCAGATCAGAGTCATGTATGTAAAATTGCCTAGGTGGACCTACCTTTCTATGATAATCTATGTCCCGGAAGGTTTTTCGTCTCACCGATCCATGGATCGGCAGAGTTTTCCTTCAAACCTGACCCCAAAGCCGGGATGGATTTTGTCATTAGAACTTTAGGAGAATCCTAGTGTGTTAATATGCTAGATTATAGTTGTGTCGCAGAACTGGGTGATTTATGAGGGTCTGTGTTAAGTGGGCTTGTCCCCTTGAGATGTAAGTTGTAAAAGTCATGATGTAATGTGTCTTGAGGGTCGAAAAATGTTTTAAATCCCCTCGTGAGTCCTAAGTCCTAGGTCCTGGGTGATGTTTCCAAAGGTTTAGTTCGATGATCCATTTAAAAAATAATAATAAAATAATAAATAATAAAAAAATTTAAAAATTTAAAAAAAATGAAATAAATAAAAAATAATAAAAAAGAATTTAAAAATTTAAAAAATAATAATAAAATAATAAATAATAAAAAAAAAAATTAAAAATTTTAAAAAAATGAAATAAAAAAAAAATAATAAAAAAAATTTAAAAATTTAAAAAATAATAATAAAATAATAAATAATTTAAAATTTTAAAAATTTAAAAAAATGAAATAAATAAAAAATAATAAAAAAAAAAATTAAAAATTTAAAAATTTAAAAAATAATAATAAAATAATAAATAATAAGAAATTTAAAAAATTTAAAAAATAATAATAAAAAATTAATTGAATAAATCGACGGATGAGATCAAGAGATGTCTTGATCTTCATCAACGGTCGAGATCATTTCTACATGGATCATTCGAACTAGCTGTTGGGATCATTTCCTTTATATAGGGTCTTAGCTAGTCATTTCAGATTCATTCGATCTGTGAGTCAGATACTGAAGAAGCTCTCTTGTAAATCTATTTCTGGTTAATAAAGGAAGACTTTGGGGTCCATATCTTGCTGGTGTTACTCTCTTGGAATGCTGTGAGATCATTTCATTTTCTGCATATGTTATTTTCAGCCATTAATAATAGCTTTTCGTAGAGTATTGTGAGCACAGGTATCTTGTTCACTTGTTGGGGTTTGGGTGCTGTTAGGGTTTCTGAAGTAATGGCAGGTATCTCCATTACTGTTTGAGATCTAGCAGCATTTTTGCCCTCTTTGTTGACGGTTGTTTTGAGCTGTGCAGAAAACATTTTCTGAAGGAAATTTGTGGGCGTTCGGGGAAGTTCTCCGCTGAACCAGCCAACTCCCGCAAGCATTTTTTTGCTGAGCCCAGTTGGACTTGATCCTGGGTCTATCATTCGGTTTATTTTTCTAAGTTTGCATGAGAGATTTTCTGAAGTTCTTCACAGTGACGATCTGAAATTTCTGTTCTTTAAAATGTTTTCCGTGCTTATTGCTGAATCTGGCTGTTAAGGGGCCAAATCTGTAAATTAATTAGCTGATCTAGGGTTTTAATTTTTGCTTTATGCAGTTTTTTATTAGGGTTTAGGGTTTTTTTTTTTTGGTTTCATTTTAGCACATTCATCTTTTCAAAGTTTTTTTTTAATCGCTGGATATCGTTTTGGTCATGTGATTTAGCTGATGATAGATGGTTGCTGTCCATGGTCCATGTTCCTATATCATTTAACAAGTAATCGTTTCTACATCAATCTCTTAAGGCACTGGTCTGGTCAATTAATCAAATCCATCGCATCCTTTTTATAGCGTATCTCGTGTCTCCCAACCAACTGGTCGACAGTTGGTCTCATCATCTCACAGGGACTACCCCCCTTAGCCGCGAGAGACAAGCTTAAATGGAGGGATCGGGGATCAGAGTGACAGCCCCCGGTCTGAGCGTTGTCGTGCCAATCCGCGCGACAACACTCTACAACAAAATGGTGTAGCTGAAAGGAATAATCGCACCTTAAAGGAAATGGTTATTTGTATGATTCAATCTAAAGAACTTAGTCTTAATTTTTGGGCAGAAGCAATTAACTATGCAAATTACATAGTAAATTGCACTCCTACTAAGGTTTTAACAATTTAAAGAATATCACTCCAGAAGAAGCATGGAGCTCAATTAAACCAGATGTAAGTCACTTTCGTGTTTTGCTAGTGAAGTAGGGGCCCATATTCCAGATGAGAAACATAAAGCTTTAGAACCTAAGAGTGAAAAATGTATTTTTGTTGGATATTCTGAAGATGTCAAAGGATATTAGATTTATTCCACTTAAGTCCAAAAATGTTTTCATTAGAAGAGATGTAAAGTTTGTTGAAAATATATCGGCCTACGAGCCTAGTTCGGTGGATGTGCCACCTCTCTCTATCCCTTCTACTTCTGAAAATATTTCTTCTTCAGATGATGACATCGAGAATGACAATCCTCCCCCACCTTCTCAGGATCCTCCTTCAACTCCTCAACTTCCAAAATGGATCTGTGCTACTCGGGATGCAGCAGGTGCTCTTGCCGGTGATCCTACAGATCAGCGACGTACACGTTCTCAATTCGATAGAGCCTCTTCTTTACTGGCTCAAGCTTCAGCAAATTATGATCCTGACACCTTTGCAAAAGCTTCAGGCCATCTAGATTGGAACGCAGCTATGAATGAAGAATATCGTTCATTATTGGCAAATGATACATGGGATCTTGTTCCTCTACCAAAGGGACGAAAACTTGTTAGATGCAAATGGGTTTACAGAACCAAGTATGGACCAAATGGAAAAGTTGATAAACATAAAGCTCGTCTTGTTGCTAAGGGTTTTTCACAAGTAGAAAGAATTGACTACACTGAAATCTTCTCCCCTGTTGCCAAAATAAACTCTATCCGCCTTGTTCTTTCCCTTGCTGCCTCTTTCAAATGGGAAGTCCATCAGATGGATGTTAAATTTGCCTTCTTGCATGAGGACTTGCATGAAGAAATCTATATGGAACAACCTACTAGTTTTATATAAACAGACTCCAGCCTTGTATGTCGGCTTCAGAAATCCCTTTATGGTCTCAAGCAAGCCCCTCAAGCTTGGTATGCCAAAATGGATAGCTTTCTTTTAGAAACTGACTTTTCTAGGTGTCATTCTAACAACACTGTCTACACCAAGAAAGTGGGCAAGTCCCTTATCATTCTTGTTCTTTATGTTGATGATCTTATCCTTATTGGTAGTGATCCCAACTTTATAAACCATGTGAAGTCCAGCCTTAAAAAGAAGTTTGAAATGACAGACTTAGGACACTTGCATTATTTTCTTGGTCTTGAAGTCTTGCAATCCGAGGAAGGTATTTCCCTTTCCTAGTCCAAGTATGCCTGTGATCTTCTACGCCATTTTCACATGGAAGACTATAAGCCAACCCCTTCTCCCTTTCAGTCTGGAGCCAAACTTTCAATCACTTATACTTCCCCTGAAGTTGATGCTACCTTATACCATCAACTTGTAGGAAAACTTTTGTATCTAACCCATACTCGTCTTAACCGTTCCTTTGTTGTTGGTCTTATTGCTCGGTTTATGCAAAACCCATATGAAAGTCATTGGAAAGCAGCTAAAGGAATACTTCATTATGTTCGAGGTACAGTTCAATTTGGGATTCATTACAATGCAGAAGCATCTCCTCTATTGGTTGGTTGCACTGATTCCGATTGGGCTGGTGACCCTGATGATCGGAAGTCTACTACAGGTTATGTGTTCACTCTTGGATCAAGACCCATTACATGGGCTTGCAAGAAACAAAGTGCCATTTCTCTTTCTTCAGCAGAAGCAGAGTATCGTGGTGCCGTAGAAGCTAGTAAGGAGGCCCTGTGGCTTCGTCAGATCTTGTCAGAGTTTGGCTCTCAGAAACAACATCCGACTATACTTTGGTGTGATAATCAAAGTGCCATTCAACTATGCAAAGATCCAGTCCAACATCAGTGCAAAAAACACTTTGAACTGCACATGCACTTCATCAGAAAGCTCATTCATGACCATGTTCTTGAAGTGCAATATTGTTCAACAGATGATCAAGTTGCAAACATCTTTACAAAGGCTCTCACAAAGGAAAAGTTTACTAAACTTCGATTTATGGTTGAATTTCAGGGAGTTGTCAGTAAGGGGGGATAGGCTCTAGTGCCTCCTTCCTTCTCCTATTATGCCATATTTGTACATCCTTCAATCCTATCCCAAGTTGTTCTTAAGGGGGGATGTTAGGATATTCCGACACATAGGAAATAGTTAAGAATAACTTGGTCTAGTGTAGAGTTAGGTAAAGTGTGTTTCTTTACTATGTACTTTTGTAATTTACAATCCGACGGTCACGATATGTTCTAGACATGAATTGATCCGACGGTTCATTCTCTCCTCGGTATTACCGACACTTGATCCGTGGTTTAACACTCGATTGGTCCATGATCTCTATTTAAAGAGCATGGAGGGTCATTTGTAGGTTAACCATTCATGAGAGAAGCTTATGTAAATTTTCATTCTTTTATTAATAAATTGCCTGAAGTGGCCGCGTTGGCTCAGGCCTTGGACTGTTTCCCTCTTTGAGGGTTTTAACCACGTCAAGAATACTGGTGTATTGATCTGTGATCTGTTTGTGAGTGGTGTCCTTTTGTGTTCTGTCTGAGGAACTTACCCTATAAATTCCTACACTTTCATGTTGTTTGATTTCTCCTAGGGAGTTCGATTTCCTTCTTAAGTTACCCGCACAACTTGACTTCACTTTAATTTTTCCTTTTTCTCCTAAGTGCAGCCTTATTTCTTATCAAAATTAAATTTGACCCTCCACAACTTATTTCTCCTAAGTTTTATTTATCGAATATTATATTAATCGCCAAAATTGCAAAATTGAGAATTTCTTTAGCAAAATTACTAATTGGGGACATGACATACAAGTAACTTCAAGCTCAATTGGACATCACATCAACACATTCTTCTTCTCTCTTGGCTTGTTTGGTTCATACAGGTTGAGGCAGCCTTGTTCTCTTCACACGTGCAAGGACTTCTTGGGCATCTTTGACTTTTTTGTTGACTTTTTCTGTTGGATGGTTTGACAATATTTTGACCGAGTTTGACTTGCTTTGAGTGGGAAAATTCCAATTTTTAGAGGCAAAGTTGACTAGCACAAAGACCGGGAAAATATGGGTAGTTTGACCAAGTGTTGAATTCTGATTTGATTGCAGGAAATTGCAGATTTGATGGCAGAAAATTCTCTGTCCTTTGATTGGACTTTTGTTGATTGTTTTAGGCTGACTTTGACCAACAATTAAAGCCAAGTTTGTGGGATGTTAACCTAGCTTCTAAAAGGACATATTTTTATTGTTGATAGTTGATTTATTAGGGCACACATTGTTGTTGTTGACTGTTGTTGACTTGGACAGATTTGTACAAGGGTTGACCTAGCTGCTAAAAGGACATATTTTTACTGTTGATAGTTGACTAATTAGGGCACACATTGTTGTTGTTGACTGTTGTTGACTTGGACAGATTTGCACAAGGATTGACCTAGCTGCTAAAAGGACATATTTTTACTGTTGATAGTTGACTAATTAGGGCACACATTGTTGTTGTTGACTGTTGTTGACTTGGACTGATTTGCACAAGGGTTGACTTTCATTGACACTCTCTTTCTTGTCTCTATTTTTGGATAAATTGCTTGGCATATTGAGTTACTTGGATATTGGTTTTGGATATTGGCTATTCAAAGCTTGACTTTGACTCTTGGATGATGTACTCTCTCTGCTAAACATTTGAAGACAATCTAATTGAAGAAGAATTGCAAAGGGTTTTCCAAAAAAGAATTGCAAAGGGTTTTCCCCCTTGTGGGAGTTTTCCCTGGTCATTGTGTCTCTTGTCTCTTGGTTGTCTTTCATTGTGCACATTGTATACTTGTTCTATCCACTATTGCTCTATTATTATTGGCTAATTGAAGAAGTGGAAATTGTAATTTGGATGCTATTGAAAATTGTTGAAGTAATAGTTGCAGCATAGAAAAATTCTTGAAGAAAAATTAACATGGTATCAGAGCTAAGGTGAAGACAAACCTAAGAGACATAGAGCAAGAGCATCCATCTTCTAGCAGTTGATTGAAAAGTCATTTTGGTTTGGTAAAAATGTCTACCTCATACTTCAAGGATAATGAAAAGCTAGCTGATGCATCTACCTTTGCAGCTTAGAATACCAGGATTAATGTCACCTTATATGAGTATGATCTCTTGGAAATATTTCAGTGCCACCAAAAAATGCTCGCAAAGCTATCAAGTCCAAGTACAAGAAAGGTGAGATCAAAGCTAAGAATATCATTATTGATTCTTTAAGAGATCATCTACTTGTTTATATTTCATATTTAAAGACTTCCAAAGAAATGTATCATAAGATTGTTGGCATGTATGAAGTTAACAATTTGAGCCGCATTATGGATTTGAAAAATCAACTTAAGGAATCTAAGTTGCACAAGGGAGAGACTATGCAATCATTCTTCATGAGAATCACTCAAATCAGGGATCAACTCTAAACTTCTCAAGAAAAAAGAATCACTCAAATCAGGGATCAACTCTAAACTTCTCAAGAAATTGTACCTGACAACGAATTGGTGATCACTTCCCTTAGTAGCCTCCCTTCATAATGAGACGTGTTCATTAATTCTATCAACAAAAGGGAAAGGATCCCTTCTTTTGATGAGCTACTTTCTCTATGCAATCAAGAGAAAGGATTGATGATATCTAGGGGAATAATTCAAAGGCCAAATGAAGGAGAGGTTACTTCCTTCGTTGCTCAAAGGAAGAAGAAGAGAGAAAAAAGGAAATGGAAAGCCATCTAATGCAAGAAGACCTCCTCAATCCAACCGATATTTCACGGAATCAATAAGATGAGATAGAGATGTTGGATGCTATAATTGTCATTGAAAAGGTCACTACGCTCGAGGTTTCCCTTAGAAGAGAGATGCTCCAAGAAGAAACACTTCAAGGTCCTACAACAATAACCGTGGCTACAACAACAGGTCATATGATAGAAGAGATGGAAGAAGGAATGTTAGAAGAGAAGAGACTCTCCCAATGATCGTGAAGAAGGCTATCGTGTACAAAAGAGGACAAGAAATTCCATGTATGAAAGTAACGCTAGTAATCAATTTGAGTATATCCTTATTTATGCACTTTCTAGTTCCTTTCCTCTAGATGCTTAAGATATTTGGTTGGTTGATAGTGGGGCCTCTCATCATTTCTTTGGGTATAAGGAAGTTCTCTCTAATTTGGTAGAGAGGGAGTCAAGTTTGAAGATTATTCTTGGAGATAACTCCACTCATCTCGTTAAAGGATTTGGGTTTGTTAAATTTCACTTGGACTCTAGGGAATCTATTTTGCTTCATGATGTGATGTATGTGCTAGGATTAAAGAAGAATTTGGTATCCATATCTGCTTTGGAAGAGAAAGGAATGAGATTTTCCTTCATCAAAGGAAAAGTACTTGGCCTATTGGATCCTCTATGTGAGATTCTCCTGAGGATCTAGATTTGAAGGACTCTATAGATTCATTGGAAGAACCCTTCTAGCAATGGTCCACAACACAAATCGTCAAAGCGAGTTGTGGTACTGAAGATTGGCCCAGCTTCACTATGAAGCACTTTTGAAATTGAAGAAGTTGGTCTCTAGGATTCCTGTTGTTCAAGCTCAACATGATGGAGTATGTTCATGATGTGCCATGGAAATAAGACAAGGGGACCATTCCCTTCTAGTGAGAACAAGATGAACAACATCCTCCAACACATTCATTCTGACATATGTGGTCCAATGCCCGTACATTCTCTTGGAGGCCATCTCTACTATATTACCTTCATCGATGATTTCTCAAGAAAGACACGGATATATTACTTGAAGTACAAGGATGAGGCCTTTGACATATTCAAGGACTTCAAGGTTTTGGTTGAAAATCAAACAGGGACGAAAATTAAGATATTTAGGTCCAACAACGGTGGGGAATATATTTCAAACGAGTTCATAGATTTTTGAAAGAAGGAAGGAATCAAAAAGGAAACTATTATGCTCTATAATCCCGAAAAAAATGGAGTGGCTGAGAGAAAGAATAGATCTATTGTAGAGGCTGCCCGAGCTATGCTCCATGATCAAAAGTTGTCAAAGTTCCTTTGGAGTGAAGCAACGAATATTGTTGTATATGTTCAATACAGGGTTCCTCATCAAGCATTGGATAAGACCCTCGAAGAAGTATTCATAGGTGTCAAGCCCGACATTGGTCATCTCCGTATATTTGGTTGCCCTGTGTATTTCCATGCGCTGAAGGACAAAACAAACAATCTAGAATCCACTGGAAGAAAAGTTAAGTTTGTTGTATACTGTGAAGATTCTAAAGCATTTAAAATATATATTCCTAGTCAAAGGAAGGTTGAAATTAGCAGGGATGTAACATTTGACGAACATGTCACCCTTGGAAAAGCAAGGGACCTTCCTCTGCCTCCTCCTCCTGAAAAGAAGAGTGATGATATGGATATTTTAGAAGGTTCGTTCATGCTAAAACTGAGGAAAACATTTTTGATGATCCCATGGAGCCCATGGGCCCCTTGGATCCTCCTCCATGTGATCCTCCTGCCAGAAAGAGGCCACTTTAGCTTCATGACACATTACAGGATGCTAAGAGACACATTCCCGCTAGAGGGACCTCTAGAGAAAGAAGAAATTGAGTAGGTACTAGGGATATGTTGTAGCGTTGAACAATATGATTCAAGTTGAGCCCCCTACCTTTGAAGAAGTTGTTAAAGAAAAAATCTGGAAGGGTATTATAACTAAAGAATATGAATCTATTATGAAGAACGATTTATGGGATGTTGTGTCGAGACCGAAAGGGGAATCTGTGGTGAATTCAAAATGGCTCTACAAAATCAAGCATGGGGCTAATGGATGCATCCAAAAATACAATCCAAGGTTTGTAGCCTGTGATTTCTTGCTGAAAGAGGGAGAGGATTATGATGATATATTTTTTCCAGTTGTTCGCTACACCACCATTTGATCCATTGTTGCATGTTGGGTAGGGTCCCCCTAGGTCAAAGTTTTGTAAAGACCCCGCATTTTGAGGAGCGGAGAGCGCTTTGTGCAGTGTTTTAGGAGTCATAGGGGCTTTAGGGTGGATCAAAACCCCTTATTTTGGAAAGGGATGGAATCAATTTGTATGTTTTGAGCTCCGCCCATGGTTTGTGGACCATGGTATTGTAAGAAAAAAAGATATATAAAGGGTTGTCTTAGTAAGTGAAAGGTCATTGATGGAAATGGATATGAATATGATGGATATGTTTGGTTGTTTTTTAATATGTAATTGTCATATCTTTCTGTGTTAGAGCAGCTCCTGTGTGCATGGAGACCTTGGTAAGTCTGCAGCTATGTGCGCAGGCCCCTATATCCGACTGTGTAAGCCCCTACAGCTAGGTGCGTAGGGTAAGAAGGATTGTAATTGTGAAGATCTGAAGATAATAAAGAAGATTTTGAAGGCATACCTGTGTACTTACATTTTGTACTTTACTTTATGCAATTATTGTTTACTTTTGTGTTGTGCAGTAAAAGATAAGATCATAATTAATATATGAATGTTGTTACAATTAATTACAGTTAAGGTCCATTGATTTATGCACAGTAGATAGAGTTTTAGATCTGCGAAGTAGTCTTTTTGTATGAATAGATCAGATTCGGTATAATATTAAGTAAGATCGTGTAGCGCAGTAATAGATCTGTAGGTGAGTCAGACTAAGTCAAGATCCACACTCCATAATCCTTCTGGATGTGGAAACCTGGTTCCAGCATCCCCCAATATCGCCTTGGGTGAGACTGCGGTCTGCATGAGTAGATCGTTGCCGAAAGGGCCAGTGATAAAGGGTTTTGTTGGTTAGCGTAGTTAACTCTAAACCTAGGTCTAAGCCCATCAAGGACTGTAGCTATATCTTCAAAGACACTATGGAGATATGGGCCTTGCTGCAGGAGGACCCACATGTACAGAAGATAGAGGCAGGGATCCGTGATAAGCAGCAACAGTTTGATGAAATCAAAGTGATGGCGCGGACCCTAGCACCTACGCAACGGTTTTCCTGTCTCCAGGAGGGAAATTTTTTGCAGGGACAGATCGATGAGTTGTGGTGAAAGGAACAGATCATTTCAATGCAGACACAGCCATGGGTCGATGAAGCCATTCATCTCTCACAGACAGTGGAGAGCAATCTGAAGAGCATAAGGTAGATGCAAAGAATCATCAGTCTGGTGACAACAGGGCCGACGACAGAGAAGCAAGTAGAGAAAGTACGACAAGTCACCACGCAGTGCGCAGAGACACTTCAAGCTTTGAAGGATGCATACAGCTATCTCAAAGCAAAGATTCAGGACATACCAGCGGAGTGACTCGGGATGAGTCACATCTTTGTGTTGGGGGCTTGTTGGTTAGGGTCCCCCTAGGTCAATTTTTGTAAAGAGCCTGCATTTTGAGGAGCGCGACGCGCTTTGTGTAGTGTTTTAGGAGTCATAGGGGCTTTAGGGCGGGTCAAAGCCCTTTATTTTGTAAAAGGATGGGATCAATTTGTATGTTTTGAGCTCTCCACATGGTTTGCGGACCATGGTATTGTAAGAAAAAAAGATATATAAAGGGTTGTCTTAGTAAGTGAAAGGTCATTGATGGAAATGGATATGAATATGATGGATATGTTTGGATGTTTTTGAGTCTGCAATTGTCATATCCGTTGATCAGTGGTTGTCATTGATGTCAACCCAAGCAGCACCAGGGGCTGCCTTAATATTGCAAGGGCATTTTGACTTGAAAACTCATATTATTTTGCATCAAATATCTTCTCAATGGATTCTACTCGTCGAGATGCTTCCATTGATATATGGTACGCCTCCCAGTTCTTCACAGTCTGAGAGTTATTTGCGTTTGAAGTTAGTAACCCCAGTTAATGGGCTAGAACCCTATGGGGTTGTGGCATGGCACTCATAATTGGCTATGGTCAATGAATAGTAAATAATTAATAATATGTTTTTGCTCCTAAAATCTCTCCAACTTTCACTTGTTGAGGACCCTCTCAACTCAAGACATTCATATAAATAATGACCCTCATGTCCTCCTCTTGTAGGGATTTTGTGGCTTAAAACAGGTCATCATGGAATTTTCGATATAACTATTTTTTTGAGAAGCTTCAGAAGGTGAAATTAAAACCCATTTGAGCCGAAATCTTGATGAACCTCGTCACCAAATTTCAGATCTTGGTTCGCTATATTTTCGGAGATATGATCTGAGGAAATTAGGGTTTTTGTAGGCTCCCGAATTCCATGTCAAACAGGTGATGTTGGGAAAATCATCATAACTTTCTCTCTGAGCATTGGATTCAAATTTCGTAAATAGTCACAGAAAGAGGACGGACTGTAGTTTGTTGAGTAACGTTCTTAGGACCTAAGGTCGCAACAGTGACACATGGCACTTCGTACAAATTCGCTCTACTCAACCAATCTATAATCAAGTCATCGTGGGAGATTGGGCACAACTCTTTCTTGAAGAATCCAATCTTGATCAAACCTGTGGGGTTGGAAAGAGGACTTAGAGGACTACCACAAGACGAAATTTCAGACCCTGGGGATCCAAAATGTCATAGATACAACAAATTCAATATCAAGCTCCTAGAAGGCAAGAAAAAGCATGCATTCAAGGATCACTGCAATAAGGACCACACATCAACACTCAAGGGTCAGTCTCCTACAACAAGGTATGTATGATTAAGTGTTTACATTTGAATTTTGAGTATCATCTCTGACATATGTTTTTGCAGGACAACGTAGGCATATACAAGGTCTCGGTTATATCTCTATGTCTCTAAATGTCACAGTTAGTTTTGATACCACATTTCGGATGTCCTATTCTTGATACTACACATTTGATGCTACACCAAGTTTGCTAAATCTATATGATATTGTAAATTCATGTTACTTGTCTTGTCATAGTTGATAGAATGGTCTTTATTGTTGTACTTAGAACTTGGTTCATCACAAGTCTAGGGTCTGTCATCAGTTTCTATTGTATATATCTTTAGGTCAGTTTTGGATATATTCTTGCATAGAGTCCAAGCCTATATCAAGAGTGGGAGTCTTTGTCTACTGCTGCAACAAGTCAACAACAAAAGTGACAAGAACATTTCAGGTACGCATTGTAATTTTAATTTGTATTTATTCATTATTATGCACTTACATGTGTTTTGCAGGCAGAGGTAAGTTGAAGGGTATTTTGTTTTTCCTTTTGAGATTGGGTTTCGCTAGGCAAATTTGCATGCAGGTAGAAGAAGATTCAAGGACAGCATCAAGCGAGCATTCAAGAGATGAAGTATCAAATCAAAGGAAGCATTGCAGTGGGACATCCTTTAAAGACATGACAACCATCTGTATATTGTGAAGAAGTGTCAAGGCCAAGAGTCATCATTGTAAAGTTGTAAAAGAGTCATTTGTAAAAGTGTCATCATTGGAAGAGTCATTATTGTAAAAGAATCAATCTGCCTAGAGTCGAAAAGGCATTGTTGGGAGGTATAGGAGTCTCTGTTGGGATGATGTCATGGTTGGGTTGCAAGTCATAGTGTGATTGGGTGTTCGGTCAAAATCATTGTAAATCATATTGTATCATGGATCATTGTCCCTGGTACAGGAATCCACACTCTTGTCTCATTTCAGTCATTATAGGGTGGCAGGGAGGTGCTAGGCAGGTGCATGAAGTCACCTACAGGTTGGAGCCTGTGAACACTTTAGGGTGGTAGGTTGGTCTAGGGTGTTGGGGCATCCATTCAGTTGATTACTGAAAAAACCAGGGCGTTGGGGCGTCCTTCTAGTGGGAGCTGGAGAAGAATGCTTTTCTAGAATTCTAGGAAGTTGTTGCTTTCATTTCAGTTGGGGCTAAAGATTAAAGAATTTATTAGAAAAGCATCCGTTGGTTTCTGACCTGGAGGGGGTTTCCCACCTAAAATTTGTGTGCCTACTGTGTTCTTTTATTCACTGTTATTACTGCATAAAAATTAATAATAATTGAAGATTAACTAATGCTCTGAAAAGATTTAAAAGTGTTAATTGCTAAGGAACACTGATTCATCCCCCCTCTCACTATTTCCAACAATATCTTTCTGTGTTAGAGCAAAGGGGAAGGCTCATGCAACTGTGTGCGCATAGAACTTGGTAAGTCTACAACTGTGTGCACAGACCCCTGCAGCTGTGATCCGAATCGGATCCATAAACGACTGTCATAGAACCATGACTAAAACAGGTCAAACAAATCCTTGAAGAATCCAAAACGGCAATCGAAAACAAGTTGAACCAGTGGCCATGGCAGTCGGCGTGGAACGACGAGGACCTCGGTCAAAGCGCGCTGACCAAAGCCCATGGACACTGCGCAGGAGTTCAAAATAGCCCCTAGGAGCCCCAGAATGGGAAAAGGAGCTGGTTTTCGATGCGCGTTAGCGCTAACACGCATCGCTGGGCAAACAGGGCTGAAATGGTAGGGCTTAAGCACTCGGTCACATCGGGGAGCTAGAGGACCGCGGGCGAAAAAAGGAAAAAGCGCCAATGTACGATGGTGGGACCCACGGCCTGGAAACCGGCGGTTTGATCGGGACGCCCTTGAACAGTAAGAGGTTTTGGAGAAAGCGGAGTGATCACAATCAGCGATCGACGCATGGCAATGAAGGAGAGAGAAAAACTGCCACGATCGCGCGTTATTGGTCGAGCAAGTCAACCGTGCTTGACGTGCGAATGACGTTAGATCTGGAGGAGCCCAAATCAGACGGTTGAGATTGTGCCCGATAGACAGAGCGGAATTGACAGGGGATAAAGCCGCGATCTAAGAGGATTTGGAATCCGTTGACCGCCACGGTGGGGAAAGCAACGAATCGGCAAGCGGGCTAGCGCAGTTCCGATGGAGACACGTGGCTACTTCCTGAGCATTATGCTGACGCCGAACAGGGAATTCCAAGCACACAGACGACAGGCGAATCGACGCAGGAAGAAGAGGAAACGAACAGACCGAGGATTGAATGACTAAAGCCATGAACGGGGGCAGTCGAATGGGAGATCAGAAGGGAGATTCAGATTGAAGAGTCTAAGTGACCAAGAGAGACAGTGAACAGTGAACCCTGAGAGGAGGACTGAGCACAGAAAGCAGTAAAGCCAAGCAGAGGAGACAGAGAGCCGAGCTGACCACAGGCAGCATCAAGCACCAGAGAGCTTGAAGAATCAAGCCTTCCCATAGAGGAATTTGTCCGGATTGAGCATCATAGTTGGCTCTTTCCACTGTAGACCGAGGGTCACAGAGCGGGTAGGAAGAACAAGAGTCTGTGTACTCTAAGTGGCTTGGGGAATCCAAGAACCACCCTGCCAAGCAAAATCTGCTTTAGGAGAACTCATATTGAGTCCCTGTATTGTAATTTCTCTACTCAAAGACATAATAAAACAAGGCCACCACTGAAGCTGGACCGGAGACGTAGCCCTGGAGAATAGGGTGAACTCCTTATTAAAAATTGCTTGTGTCTTTGTGTCTGCTTACTGCATTTCTCTGTTGTCTTTCCATTCAAAATGTCTGTGTATTGGCAATCTGATCGATCCGTTGTTTCAATAACACAGAACACACACACCAGCACATGAGTCTGTAATACCTTCTGTTAAATAAATCTTTACTGAGGTCACTCATAGGGTGATTATCAGATCAAGTGGTATCAGAGCTCTAGGCTGTAAGGTTAGACAAGCTTGTGTTGGTTTAGCTGTGAATGATCACTAGATCAAAGCTCAAATTAGGAGAAGGAGAATTGGTGGAAACTAATCCTGAAATTGGGAGAGTCTATTCTCGAAAGACAATGTCAGAAGAAGGTTCTGTAGGGCCAGACCCTCAATTCCTAGAAAGTTTCCTAGCTATAAAGTCCATGGTGGAAGAAATGTATAGGGACTTTAGAAAGCATAGGGGTGAGGATTCATCAGGCTCTAAGCAAGATAAAGAAGAAGATGAACCTCATTCCCATGACCACTCCAAAGGGAAGGGAAAAGAAGAAAGCTTCCCTACACCTCCTAGTAGCCCTGTGCATAATAAGAAAGCATCTTTGATTAAGTTAGATGTTAAATTTGATTTGCCTATATATGATGGAGAGTTGAATGTTGAAAAATTGGACAACTAGATAAGACAAATTGATGTGTATTGCAGGGTGCAGAACATAGACTCAGACAAGAGTAAGATTCAGTTGGCAAGCCTACGCCTAGGAGGCACTGCCTTGGTTTGGTGGGAAGGCAGAACCCAAGCTGATGTGAAGAAGCATGGTAAGACCATCTCTATCTGGAGTGACTTTGTTTCTGCCATCAGAAAGCAATTCTATCCATTGGCCTACATGCAACAAGCCATGATGAGTTGGCAAACTCTTTGGCAGTTGAAAGGGCAAAGTGTACAAGGGTATGCTCAAGAGTTCCAAAAGAGAGCATTGATGTTAGGTACTTCATTAGACTCACCAAAAACTCTTTTGAAGTACATTGGGGGTCTGCACAGCTACATGAGGCACACTATCCTCATGTTTAATCCCACCAGTATAGATGAGGTATTTGTACAAGCTACTCATCTAGAAGCAAGAGGAAAGAATGGAAATCTGCAAGTTGGGGGACCATCCCAACCCACTGTAAGCAAAAGCAAGGAGAAAAGAAAGCAGAAATGGAAAGCAAGGAAGGCCAACACTGCACAAAAAGGCAAAGCTTCATGCACTCACTGTAAAAAAGAGGGACATGATGATGGGCACTGTTGGATTCTGCATCCAGAGCTGAGACCTAAGAAGTCCGAGGGCAAGAAGAAGACGACTGCTGCAGTTATTCAGAAAGATTTGGGGTCAGACTCGGGAGATGAAACAATCATAGCAGCCACAGGTATAAAAGGTTATCTGCTTTAGAGAATGCTGAAATCAAGAAGCAGGTGCAGGAGTTGCTCGAGAAAGGGTTCATCAGGCCTAGCACATCACCATGTGGGTCACCAATCGTTTTGGTGAGAAAGAAAGATGGCTCGTGGAGAATGTGCATTGATTACCGAGAACTGAATAAAATAACAATCAAAAATCGTTATCCCCTTCCTCGCATAGATGATCTTTTAGATCAATTGAAGCAAGTTGTTTATTTCACCAAGTTGGATTTGCACAATGGATACCATCAGGTCAGAGTTGCAGAGCAAGATGCATGGAAGACTACTTCCAAAACAAAGCAGGGATTGTATGAATGGTTGGTTATGCCTTTTGGCTTGACCAATGCCCCTGCTACTTTCATGAGATTAATGAATGATGTACTCAGACCTTTTCTTGATGATTTTGTTATTGTGTATCTGGATGACATTTTGATTTTTAGTAAAACATGGGAAGAACATTTAAAGCATGTTAAGCAGACATTAGATGTTTTGAAAAGAGAAAAACTTTATGTTAAACTCTAAAAATGTGAATTTGGCAAAACCTCTCTAAATTATTTGGGTCATATAGTAGGGGGAGGTGAATTGAAATTAGATCCCTCTAAAGTGGCAGTCATTGTAAACTGGCCTAAACCCACGTCTGCTACAGAAGTGAGAAGCTTCTTAGGAGCAGCACAGTATTGGAGGAAGTTCATTTCAAACTTTTCCTCAATTGCAGCTCCCTTACATGCTTTGACAGCATTGAACAAGGTGTTTCAGTGGGGAGGCAAAAAGCAGAAAACCTTCGACACCTTGAAAGACAAAATTAGTACAGCATCTGTACTAGCACTGCTAGATCTACAAAGACCATTTGAGATACAGACTGATGCCAGTGACTATGCCATGGGAGTAGTGTTGACACAACACGGTAAACCCATATGTTATCATTCTGAGACTTTTAATCCTGCAATAGTTAACTATCCTACCTATGATAAAGAATTGTATGCATTAGTCTAGAGTGTGAAAAAGTGGAAACATTATTTAATGGGAAAAGAAACAATAATACATACTGATCATTAGCCACTTTAATATCTACACTCCCAAACTAAGTTGCAACAATCAAGACATTACAAATGGATGGGTTTTCTACAACAGTTTCATTTAGTCATCAGATATAAAAAGGGCATACATAACAAGGTTGCAGACATGTTATCTAGACCCATTATAAATGCATCTACCATCCTTAAGCATAATTCTGTACTACATGAAAGCTACATAGAATAGTATGCTCAGGACGTGAACTTTAAAGATGTATATGAAACTTTGAGTCAAGGCAAGAGAGTAGAAGAATTGGACTATCATGTGAAGGACCGACTCTTATATCATTGTGGGAAACTTTGCATTCCACAAACTGAGAGAGCAAAGATAATTAGGGAAGCACACACTTCCTTAATATCAGGTCACTTTGGGATAAGTAA
Organism: Pinus tabuliformis; assembly: GCA_031772625.1. NCBI lineage: Eukaryota > Viridiplantae > Streptophyta > Pinopsida > Pinales > Pinaceae > Pinus > Pinus tabuliformis. The sequence continues at coordinate 441,549,118 of CM062816.1, forward strand.
AACAGTTGCACAGTTGCAAAGGTTCTGTTATTGGCCAAAAATGAATGAGACAGTTTCTAGATATGTAAAGGGGTGTGCTATGTGTGCTAAAAGCAAGCCCAGCAACAGAAAACTACTTGTACACTCCATTGCCAGTTCCCTCTCACCCTTGGGAAAGCATTTCCATGGATTTTGTTGGACTGCCCAAATCTAGGAAAGGTCATGATTATCTATATGTTATTGTGGATAGGTTCAGCAAAATGTGTATTTTGATACCCTGTAGCAAATAGATTACAGCTGAAAAAACTGCAAAATTATTCTTCGAACATGTATGGGTTCATTTTGGATTACCCACTTCTATTATATCTGATTGAGACACCCGATTTATGGGGAAGTTTTGGTCCAGTCTATGGGAACTAATGGACACCAAATTAAAGAAAAGCATAGCTTTTCATCCATAAACAGATGGCCAGACAAAAGTAGTAAACAGGACAGTGATCCAATTAGTGAGAGGATATTGCAGCAAACATCCTAAGCTTTGGGATGAGCACTTGTGCTATGTGCAACATGCTTACAATAAAGCCAAACACTCTTCTACACAGAGATATCCTTTTGAGACCTGCTTTGGTTTCATACCAAGGTCTCCCTTGGATTTTGTCTTTGGTAAAGATACCATGGTTGATGGACACAGTGATGTGGACAAAGAAACTAGGTCATTGAACAGATCCAGGAGATCCACCAGTCAGTACAGGAACAGCTGGAAAATAGCCAGGCCAAGTACAAGGATAGGCATGATAAGCATCGGATGGAGCATAGTTTTCAAGTTGGAGACCAAGTCTGGCTGTATATTAGCAAAGACAGGATGTAAGGTGAAGGTAAGAAGCTAAAACCTATCAGGTATGGACCCTTCAGGATACTTGAGAAGATTGGTGAAAATGCTTTTCACCTTGATCTGCCAGCTTACTTGCACATCTACTCAGTCGTGAACGCAGATTGCTTGAGATTGTTTGAACCTTCAATGATTGAGGACCCTGAAGAACAGAGTCAATTGCCTTTTGTTGATGATCTACTACCGAAATATCTTAATGAGCTGCAGGAAGATACAGTACTGGACAGAAAGGTAAGGACGATGCGTAGTGGACAGGTGGAATACCTCAGAATTGGGCTTAAAGGTTCGAAGCCGAGCAATGCGAAGTGGATTGAGATTGGACAAGTGAGACAACAATTTCCTCACTTAGTTGATGCTTAAAAGAAAACCAACTTTTGGTGGTCCAAAAGCTTTTCAGTTGGGAGGCCGTGATCCGAATCGGATCCATAAACGATAGTCATAGAACCATGACTGAAATAGGTCGAACAAATCCTTGAAGAATCCAAAACAGCAATCGAAAACACCCTAAACTAGTGGCCATGGCAACCGGCGTGGAACGACGAGGACCTCGGTCAAAGCACACTAACCGAGGCCCATGGAGACTGCACAGGAGGTCAAAATAGCCCCTGGGAGCTCCAGAATGGGAAAAGGAGCTGGTTTTTGATGCGCGACAGGGCCGAAATGGTAGGGCTTAAGCACTCGGTCACATCGGGGAGCCAGAGGACCGCGGGTGGAAAAAGGAAAAAGCGCCAATGTACGATGGTGGGACCCACGGCCTAGAAACCGGCGGTTTGATCGGGATGCCCTTGAATGGTAAGAGGTTTTGGAGAAAGCGAAGCGATCACAATCAGCGATCGACGCGTGGCAGCGGAGGAGAGAGAAAAACGCCGCGATCGCGCGTTATCGGTCGAGCAAGTCAACCATGCTCGATGTGCGAATGACGTTGGATCTGGAGGAGCCTAGATTAGACGGCTGAGATTGCGCCCAATAGACAGAGCGGAATTGACAGGGGATAAAGCCGCGATTTAAGAGGATTTGGAATCCGTTGACCGCCACGGTGGAGAAAGCAACGAATCGGCAAGCAGGCTGGCGCAGTTCCGATGGAGACACGTGGCTACTTCCTGAGCATTATGCTGACGCCGAACAGGGAATTCCAAGCACACAGGCGACAGGCGAATCGACGCAGGAAGAAGAGGAAACGAATAGGCCGAGGATCGAATGACTAAAGCCATGAACGGAGGCAGTCAAATGGGAGATCAGAAGGGAGATTTAGATCGAAGAGTCCAAGTGACCAAGAGAGACAGTGAACAGTGAACCCTGAGAGGAGGACTGAGCACAGAGAGCAGTAAAGCCAAGCAGAGGAGACAGAGGGCCGAGCTGACCACAGGCAGCATCGAGCACCAGAGAGCTTGAAGAATCAAGCCTTCCCATAGAGGAATCTATCCGGATTGAGCATCACAGTTGGCTCTTTCCACTGTAGACCGAGGGTCATAGAGCGGGTAGGAAGAACAAGAGTCTGTGTACTCTAAGTGGCTTGGGGAATCCAAGAACCACCCTGCCAAGAAAAATATGCTTCAGGAGAACTCATATTCAGTCCCTGTATTGTAATTTCTCTACTCAAAGACATAATAAAACAAGGCCACCACTGAAGCTACACCGGAGACGTAGCCCTGGAGAATAGGGTGAACTCCTTATTAAAAATTGCTTGTGTCTTTGTGTCTGCTTACTGCATTTCTCTGCTGTCTTTCCATTCAAAATGTCTGTGTATTGGCAATCTGATCGATCCGTTGTTTCAATAACACAGAACACACACACTAGCACATGAGTTTGTAATACCTTCTGCTAAATAAATCTTTACTGAGGTCACTCATAGGGTGATTATCAAATCAAGTTGAGTGCACGGATAAGAAGGATTGTAATTGTGAAGATCTGAAGATAATAAAGAATATTTTGAAGGCAAACCTGTTTACTTACATTTTGTACTTTAATTTATGCAATCATTGTTTACTTGTGTTGCACAGTAAAATATAATATTAGAATTAATATATGAATGTTGTTATAGTTAATTACAATTAAGGTCCATTGATTTATGCACAATAGATAGATTTTTAGATCTGCGAAGTAGTCTGTAAAATATAAGATTAGAATTAATATATGAATGTTGTTATAGTTAATTACAATTAAGGTCCATTGATTTATGCACAATAGATAGATTTTTAGATCTGCGAAGTAGTCTTTTTGTATGAATAGATCAGATTCGCTATAATATTAAGTAAGATCGCGTAGCGTAGTAATAAATCTATAGGTGAGTCAGACTAAGTCAAGATCCACACTCCATAATCCTTATAGATGCGGAAACCTGGTTCCAGCATCCCCCAATATCGCCTCAAGTGAGACTACGGTTTGCACGAGTAGATTGTTGCCGAAAGGGCCAGTGATATAGGGTTTTGTTGGTTAGTGCAGCTAGATCTAAACTTGGGTCTAAGCCCCTCAAGCCAACATTGCACTTGCAACTAGTCAGGGATGGACTCTTCACAGATGGATGTGAAGACTGCTTTCTTGCATGGTTTGCTTCAAGAAGAAGTTTATGTCGAACAACCTCCAGGATTTGAAGTTCATGACAAGAAGACCCATGTGTGCCGAATTAAGAAAGCTCTCTGTGGATTGAAGCAAGCCCTCTGTGCTTGGTATGCCCACATATACAATTACTTGATGAAGCTGGGATTCACAAGGAGTAGTGTCGATCCAAACTTGTACTTCAAAGTGATCCAAGGTATGCCTCTCATTTTGGTATTATATGTTGATGACTTATTCTTGACAAGTGCAGACCCTCTCATTCTTGAATGTAAGAGGGATTTGGCTTCAGAATTCGAGATGAAAGATCTTGGTTTGATGCACTATTTCTTGGGACTAGAGGTATGGCAAAGATCGGGCGAGATTTTCCTTTCACAAGGAAAATATGTTGTGAAACTGCTAGAGAGATTTGGCATGGTTGAATGCAAGTCCTTGCCTACACCTATGGAGATGAAATTTCAAGAAGCTATGTGGAGAGGTTGTTGAACCAGACCTAGCAAACCATTTTGAGTGCAAAAAATTGGTTGGTGCTCTTATGTTCCTCGTGAACACTCACCCTAACATATGTTTTGCAATTAACACTTTGAGCCAGATTATGACCGAGCCTCACCATGTACATTGGGTCAGTGCCAATCATGTATTGAGATATCTACATGGGACTATTAAAATTGGACTGAGATATTTCGTTGGAGATGTTAGACTACATGGATATACAGATGCAGATTGGGCTGGCAGTGTTGTCGACATGAAGAGTATTTTTAGATATTGTTTTAGCCTAAGATATGCCATGATATTGTGGATGAGAAGGAAGCAAAAGTCTATAGCCCTTAGCACAGATGAGGCAGAGTATATTGCAAGCCAACCTGGTGATTTGTGAAGCAGTTTGGTTAAAGAAGTTGTTTGGAGAGTTATTTGAGCAGGTCCTGGACATGACAATTATCTATTGCAACAACAAGAGTGGGATTTGTTTGTCAGAGCATCTTGTGTTCCATGACAAATCCAAGCATATTGAGATCAAATATCATTACATCCAAGACATGGTGCAAAGAGGAGCTGTGAGACTCCTTCACAATTCAATAGATGAGCATATAGCTGATATCCTCACCAAGGCTTTGCCGAAAGGGAAGTTCCTGGTCTTCAGAGACTAACCTGGATTGAGATGACCCCTTTGGATAAGGGTCTTGATTGATCAAAAACACTAAGCAGTGATCTTCCCCCTTGGTTGATCTCCCAGGGTGAGGAATGGAGCTGATGGGCTCTTAGGGATGAGAGACCTTTGACCGATAGGGTGTGGAGATCTAGGATCTCCCCTAGTCAGAGTATGCCCCAATTAGTGTCCTGCACACTCTGTGTATAACCTCCCCATCTAGCCAATGGTATGAGGGACTTGGGATAGAGTTTGATCCCTACCCCTTGCAGTAGGTGAATCTTGCCCAAGTTGGTGGATGCAAGTGTTCTACCATATAACTCTTTAGGGTTAAGATGGATGATAAGGGAAATTAGGGTAGAGTGTGATCCTTACCTCCGATAAGTTGATCTCACCTATTGTCAAGGACTTTGGGATAGAGTGTGATCCCTACGCTTTGGGTTAGGTTTGATCTCGCCATTGTCTTTAGTTTTGGGTGGTAGCTATAGCTCCCTGATGGTGGAGTCAAGGTGGTAGCTGGAGCTCCCCTGCAACAATTCTTCTACTTTAGATTTGAGAGTGTTCAGCATGAGATGAGAAGGGATGCACATGACATGATGTTGAGATACTTTTAATGATCACATGGTTAATTTGGAAGCTCGGTGGCAAATTCCAACCATTGCATTAAATTCCTCTTTACGAGAGGACCAACTTTTACCTTTGAATAACTTGATTCAGACATGGGAAAGTGTGTTTTTGAAGTGAAGCCCACAGTGACACAAATTATTAAGGTCGGCCTAAGGACAAATTTCCCCTCCAAGGTTGCATATAAATACAAGTAACCTCAAGCTCATTTGAACATCACATCAACACATTATTCTTCTCTCTCTTGATTTGTTTGGTTCATGCAGGTCTGAGGTAGCCTTGTTCTCTTCACACATGTGAGGTCTTCTTGGGCATCTTTGACTTTTGGCATTGACTTTTTCACCTGGATGGTTTGACAATAGTTTGACCAAGTTTGAATTCATGCTGTGACTTGCTTTGAGTGGGAAAATTTCGATTTTAGGTTGAGTTGATTGGCACAAAGACTAAGAAAATCTAGGCAATTTGACCAAGTGTTGACTTCTGATTTAACCGCAGGAAATTGCAGATTTGACCATAGGAAATTCTCTTTCCTTTGACTAGACTTTTGTTCACTGTTTTGGGCTGACGCTGACCAACAATTAAGGCCGAGTTTGTGGGTTGTTGACTAAGCTATTAAAAGGACAAATTTTGACCAATGATAGTTGGCTGGTTAGGTTACACATTACTACTGTTGACTGCTGTTGACTTGGACAGATTTGCAAAAGATTTTACTTTGTTGACTCTCTCTCTCTTGTCTCTATTTTTGGATAAAATTTTTGGCATATTGACTTACTTGGATATTGGCTAGTGAAAGCTTGAATTTGACTCTTGGATGATGTACTCTCTCTGTTTAACATTTGAAGACAATCTAATAGAAGAAGAATTGCAAAGGGTTTTCCCCCTTGTGGGGTTTTTCCCTGGTCATTGACCAAATATTGTGTCTCTTGTCTCTTGGTTGTCTTTCATTGTGCACATTGTATAATTGTTCTATCTACTATTTCTCTATTGTTATTGGCTAATTAAAGAAGTAGAAATTGTAATTTGGATGCTATTGAAAATTGTTGGAGTAATAGTTGCAGCATAGAACAATTCTTGAATAAAAATTAACAACATGAGATAGATAATTACATACATCCTTGTACTTAGTAGACATGTGGCAAGTGATTCCCATACACAAAAGCTTTCATATTATCTAGAGATAACTCCATTAACACCCCCATCTCATTTTCAATGTCACCTAAACTTTGCATAGCAATGGATTTTGGCACCTTGAGTAGGGTTCATAGGCTTTTCTTATTTTCGTTCATCATCTATGTTAAATGTCTAGAAATTTCTTGAGTATTTGTGTATAATATATTCCTTTCTTGTTTCAACATCAATTTCAACAACCATTTCCCACTATAATAAATATTCTTCTATATTGTATTTGTTTATAATATATTCTTTTCTTGTTTCAACATCAATTTCAACAACCCTTTCCCACTATAATAAATATTCTTCTACCAATCGTCTTTCCAATAAGAATACTCTCCACAGTAAGCATGTTCTCAATATACAAAGCATTCCAATTCTTATACTTAACTTTGTGGCATCCTTAAAGAAATTTGGTTGTAGTATTAATGTAGTAGGGGGTAAAAGCTTTGCAATTCATTATATTTCCAAATGCACATGGTCTGTGTAGTGGTTAAGGTAGACAACACTACAAGTATTATAGTCTTAGAAAGTCTACACCATGATTTTTGAGTTGTTTTTCCAAGTGGATAGACAAATTTTTCTTTGTTGTAAGTGAAGCTTCAACATAACAAAAAGAGTTAGGATTATTGTAAAACAAGAACTAGCTTGCGAAACAAAAAGTAGATAGGTCGGCCTCTATATAAACAAGAATGAAAAAATCAAGAAAAAATATTGTAGTGAACTCTTCATCTATTTCCAATAAAACAAAGTTGGTCTTTGACTGAGACACAAACGAGGATGGAGTTGAATATGTGGATCTACTCCAATCCCCTTAAGGAAGACCTTTTTGTTTCTCCTTGAAGAGTCACTCTCAATCTCAAGAAGTTGGCAAGCTCCTCCAATGGTGGAGGTCTTTCTCATAGTGTAATGCTAACAAATGAAGTGCTTAAAAGTGATTGGAGCTTTGGAAAAACTTTGGCAACACAACATTACCTCAACCTATTTTGTCAAATGTTTCCCCATGGCTAGTATTTCTAGTTTTTTTCATGCTCAATTAAAGCTATTAAAGCTTAATTGATCTAGACTTATGAAGGGAATGGAATGGAAATACATATTTAAAAAAAAAAAAAGATATAGTAAAACTTGACTTCTATTAATAAATGGAATGTGATGAAACTATAAAAAAATGTGGAATGAAACAAACCTTCTCGAATGGTGGTACCTTATCTCTAAGAAGAGATGTGAAAGCTACGCACATTCGCCACAATGCATTACAATGAGGCCAAAATTCCCTTTTTAACATAAATCAACAATGAGGAAACCATAAAAATTCAAAAACCTAACCCTAGGATACTAAACACCAAAAGGTTTGTGGCCCCGATGGAGTTAGTTGGTACGTTAACTTCCCAGGGTTGGAACTTTTTCATACGATCTTTGTTTGGTGTGCTCGATAACTTGTTGGAAAGTTCTATCTGAGAAGTACACATTTCAACTAGGCTACCATCGCCTAGGCCCCTTCCACATCAAAAAAAAAATGTTTAAGGCCTCAAAAAACCCCAAAAGTTTAGCACTCGAAAAAACTACAAAAACAATTACAGAGTTGGATAACTATGCTCTTAGCTAGTGGTATAGGTGGGCAACCACCGATATCCACTTGGATCATTAGCTCATATTGTGAATGAAATTCATTCTCATTTTGGTTTTCCATGCATGAGGAGACATTTCGTCTATCAAAGGAATTGTCATTAATGATCTTAAGCTTTGATTTGTCAATAATGATCTTCGGCTTTGAACTAGCTTGGTATGAGATTGAGTGTTGAGTTTTTATAGGATTTCAATGTTTATTGTGCCTAAAGTTGGTGAGACTTCTTTTCTTATATATTTTCATGACTATAGAAGAAAAGTCACATGATCATACAAAAGCTATAATGCAAGTTTGTTTAGATGAATCAAGACCCACCATGTATATTTTGTTTCAAACTACTTATGGGATATTGATTAATTGCCATGGGTAACCTTTTCCATGTTGTGCTAATGATATCTATAATGCAAGTTTGTTTAGATGAATCAAAACCCACCATGTATATTTTTTTTCCAAACTACTTACAGGATATTGATTAATTGCCATGGGTAGCATTTTCCATGTTGTGCGAATGATATTTTTGACAATCACCTACATAGATATGTGATGGATTTTTACGTGATAATAGTTTCCACTTGATGTGTGAGATTAGGAACAAACGTATAGCCAAAATACATCATCATTTATTGTACCAAATACTTCTTCGTTGGTACTTGAGAGAGATAGAGACAACAAAGAGGTAAGGAAATCCTTTAGGGGATGAAGAAGAACCCACCTATGAAACAAGCATCCCTAGAAAATTTATTTTATTTATATAAATGAGGTGAACATATCCCATACTTGTGATAAATGATCAAAAATATGATTATAATAAGTGGCAAGATGTTGGATGATCTTATCTAATATTCCCAAGGTTACTGTAATTGGTGAATTGGAGTAGAAGTCTACATTTTCCTCTTTCGTGTCTTTCTATAATTGCGGTCATGGTCAGAACTTCGTTTATAAAATCATCAAAGGCTCCCAAGCATAAGGTCTGGTCAACCATCCACCCAGTTAAGTGCAAACACAGTGGAATCATGCTTAACGAACACTCGCTGCTGGCTGATGTGCCTGTGTTAGCTATTTCATGCGTCAATTTTTTAGCCGGCCTATTGATAGAAATCAATCATTTTTTTCCAGATGCCCTAATTCTTTCCTTTTTTTAATTTTCTTCCTCCCCTTAAAGCCAAGGGAAAAAAGATTGTGCTAGATAAGGGTGTAGGGATTAGTAAAACGTTTTTCTAAAGAGAACATTCGATGGAACCTAACATGAAAATGAACATATAAACTTGATGACCATAAAAGACATGCCAAGCCCAAAATCTTCAAATGAAATTGGAAATTGGAAACTACAATTATCACAAGGACATGCCTACCTTGATGTGAGAATATATTGACGTCGAACATCAAGGGGACTAAGAGAAGCAGGGAACAATGATGAGTATCCCTATTCCATTAAAGTTTCATCATTTTAATGAGTAATGAGAACCAAGATATTGTCATATTCCTGGAATCAATGAGTTGAATTCAATAGGATTGAAGATGTGACTACCAAGGGGAGAAGTCCCTTTAGAAATAAATTGAAGAGGATCCAAATATGAAATTGTAATTGCATTGATAGTTCAATCATAATGGACAAGGTCAAAAGAGACACGAAGGAAACTTGAAACTTCCCTTGGGTGGAGCATAATTGATGGTTGACATATGGTGGAAGTCCAAACTCAATTGGATAGATAGTAATATGGTGTTAGGGAACAACCTGATGAGCTCCAATATTGCAACAAGAATGTTGCAACTCCTAGGGCTACCAACTTTACTTCATCAACCCAGGGTTCGTACAAACTTGGAGGTGACAGTGTTGTATACACAGTAGATGCAATGGTCTACTCTTGTCACTTTTCAACTGGGGTGATAGACCACTAGGGTTTTTCAAACCAGTCTTCTATTGACTAGAAGGAGTCTGACTACCAAATAGCAAAGGGAAAATTACTCTTAATGCAGAAAGGAAATGCTACCTACTCTAGGAAATGAAAGTGTTGAATTGGAAGGTGCTATAAAGTGACATGAAATCATCTAGCTAAGCATCTACACATATTGCTTGCAAAAGAGACCTAACTTAACCTTGCATATAACATCTAGTTATCTAGACTAAATAAGCATGGAAATTTATCTAAAAACTACTGTGACTGTTGCATGCATGTGCTAATGAGAAATTGCAGAAAAAGCCTTTTTTATTTTCAGTTTTATGAATGCAAATGCTAATTTAACCAATTTGTTCATTAGCAAGGGAGACAGGTACGTGGAAACAGGTCTGGAATGGTGTCAAGGTATGGAAGCCAAGTGGAGGCCTTCCTAAGCTCAGATGACCATTTCTGCTCAATTCGGGCTTAAAACAGGCTGCTACAGGGTTTCCTGTAGTACTACAAGATGTCCTAGTTCTACTACAAGATGCCCTGTTTTACTATAGGAAACAGGCTGAAAGCTTATAGGGAGGTAGGAAAGGTAGAATGAAGTGTGGGAAAGGTGTATGATGGGGAAATAAGGCACAGAGGAGGTGCACACTACCCAAGGCTCAGTCCAAGGCTTCAAGATGGTTGGACTTGCTCAAGGAAAATGTCCACTTTGCTACAAAACAGAAATTTGGATTAGGGTTTGGTGGGCTTTGGCAACATAGGTGGAGAAGACTTGGATGAGGCTAGCGAGATGAGGTCTCCCTGCAAATCAGAAACTCCTGCAACAACATACATTCTTTTCTTCATTTATGCACAACTTCATTTATATATGGAAAAGATGAGTTGAATTTAGGAAAAACAGAGTTATTAATAGCTAATGGCTAAGTTTATGAATGGAAGTGCTTCTAAACCATAGAAAACTCAAGAGACCAAAATGACAATTGCAGGTACTTCTAAGAAATTTAGAAACAATTATCTATGCAATAAGAAACCCTAGGTTATGCAGTAATCAAATAATAAATTTTTTTTTGGGCTATGTGAATGGAACCCTCAAACCATGATCCCATAAGGGAGATGAGGCAAATGCCACTACCACAAGATTTTCTGAAGTGTTTACTGTCACTATTGTACCATTGATCTATCTATCCACAAATGGAAGCAAACTAAGTAATCATCCAAATACTTGCAGATTAAACAAAACCAAAATCACTTCAGTAGCTAACTATGAATGTAATCTAAGGATACATGTATAGAAAGAGGAACCTCTGCTGTTAGGGTTGGGCCCTAACCCAAGAGCTTCAGCCCTCTGAGTAAACTCAGTGTTGAATCAAGGGAATGCTTCTCATTTTTATCAAAATGTCAAAAATACATGAGAGTTATCAATCACAATGTCTTAGCTCGAAAATGCCTCTTGGCTACAACAAAAAAAGGTCGAATCCTAATGTGGCCCTAGGCCTTCTTATTTATCCAACTGAAGCTACCAACAACTTTGTTAAAAGTAGGGAGGCTTGGCTCCCAACTCGAGATCAACTTGTCTTCAACTACCACTGTTTTGGCTGCCAATGACCTCAGTGGGCTTGGCTGCTTGTAACTCCGAGCTGATGAGATCTAGTGGAGGAATCTTATAGAGTAATTGAAGAGTTGAGGAGGGAGATCCAATCTCCTAAAATCCCTCTTGCTTGTCTACTTCAAGTTCCTACACTTAAATTAGCCAAAAATGCTCCAAATCCTGCAATTAATGCACATTAGGCCACATGACATAACATCTCATCTTTACCCTTCTCACTAAGCAAAATATAATAAAATATGTAAAGAAATGTGAGAAAATTTGATTTTAATAAGTTGGAGAGTGGCATTAAGGTCCATATAATTTACCTATTGATGAGCCTCATCATCACCCCCTACTGAAAGTGTTTCTCATCCTCTGAGAAACTTAATCTATGTCCATGTCTTTCATTGCTCTTGTGGCCTCTCTGACATCCCAGGCTTCTGTTGATGTATTCTCCTCTTGTGGATAAAATCTTGCATGCTTCTCTATTTCCTCCCACTGCTTTCTTTCCTCTTCTTCCTTTCTTCCTTCTAACATACCCAAGAGCAATGGTGGACTGAGTTTCAAGCCAATCCAGTTGATTTTGAGTCTCTATAGTGCCTTCTTATACAGTGGGGTCCTCTCTAGTTCATCCCTCATTCTTTCAGGGGAATGATACTCCGTAATCCTTAAGGCTATATGGTAGGGTGCCCCATCCCCTTTGGCATGCTTGTTGGCTTTCATCCAATGGTGGACTGAGTTTCAAGCCAATCTAGTTGATTTTGAGTCTCTGCAGTGCCTTCTTATATAGTGGGGTCCTCTCTAGTGCATCCCTCATTCTTTCAAGGGAATGATACTCCTTGATCCTTAGGTTGTATGGTAGGGTGCCCCATCTCCTTTGGCATGCTTGCTGGATTTCATCCCCTAGCAATCTCAAGGTGTCCTCAAAATGAGTGACTGCTTGCTCTTATGTAGCTAGGTATCTTGGTTCAAGCTGGGGATCATTGGCAACGATGTTGTGGGTGCTAATTACAGCCATGGAATTGATCTGTTATGCTCTGATGTAAAGTGGCTCTTTTTCTTCTCTTTCCAACACCCTTTTTACTTTCTTAGCCCTGGTCTCCTCATGACTCATCCATGATGCCAAGGCCATTAGTTGTAAGTCCCCTAGCTTTGGATTAGGGTCCTAGACATTCAAGTTTGTTAAGGCCAAGTTGTGTAAGTAGAATTCAAATATCTTGGCCCTCTCCTCTAGGGTGCTTTAGTCACAGAGCTCAATGAACTGCCTATAGTCTTGGAAAGGCATAGTCCCTTGTTGTGATAGGGTCTTTATCTGAAATTGCAGCCATTGATCTTTTAGGTACAAGGCATATGACTTTGATGGCATCCTGCACTAGAGTGCCTCCATAGAGAGGCTTTCCATAGTGGCCAATTGGCTCTCTTTTTCCTATACCTGCCTCCTCAGCCATGTGTTTTCAGCCTCTAGTTGAGATTTCATAACTCTTTCCCTATCTCTTATCCTACTCAACTCTCTGCCCATATCTAGTAGCTTCTCTTCCATATGGCCCACATCCTCTACATTCTTTGATTTAGCAATTTTCATCTAGCGATGTGTCCTTGCTCTCTCCTTCTCAAGCTCAAAGAAGAGAAGGATGACAAATTTATGTGGTATTACTCTGCCTCCCTCAATGAATCTGTAATAAGAGTTGAGATTAGGTTGTGGGCTAGGTTCCTACAGCTCTTGGGATTCTCCTTTTAATGTCTTTGGAGCATCTGCCTCCCCCTATACTTGTGTTGTTGCTTCCTTGCCTTTCCTTTGTCCTTGTTGTCCTTCCTGCTGCTTTTTCTGTGTTTCCTGTAGTGCTGACAGAGTTTCCTGTAGGACTGTCTGTGTTTCCTGTAGGAGGCTTTTCCCTTTCTAAAACAGGGTCAAATGTTCTTTGATTTGCTTTGTTGAGGTTGACCTAGTGACAGGCCTCCTAACATAGGTGATTGGCGACTTTGGGGAAGCCTGTTTTGATGTTCCCTCTTCACCTTTCATTTTTGGGGAGACTAGTTTTTCTTGTCCTTTTGGTGAGTCTTCAATGATGATAGGAGTCTTGGTAGGTGTTTGTGGTCTCCCCTGTTTTATCCTAGTGCTCCTCCTTGTTTTGAAATATAGGGGAGTCTACCTCTGCCTTTTTCTTGTTGACTTTATGGGTGTGCTTAGGGCAGTCAAGGCAATAGCTGCCTCCTTCTCTGTGGGTTCAAGAGACACTCTTGGAGATTCCTCCCCTTCCTTGGTATTTTTTTCAGGGCTTACCTCATCCTTCTGTGCTTCTTCCCCACTGTTCTCTTCTCCCTCTATTTTATTGGTCTCTTCCTCCTCTTCTTCCTCTGGTTCTTCCTCTTCTTCTTCAAGTTCCTCCTCTTCTTCTGCTTCCTCTGGTTCTTCTTCTTCCTCCTCACCACTAGAGGTTGGGTCTCTTTCATACTCAATTGCTTCAATTACAGCCTCCCTGTCCATGTCCCTAAATGTGGACCATAGAATAGGGACTCTTAATTGGCTTAAGGCATCTTCTAGTATGAGCTTGATTAGTCCATGATGTGCTAGCTGCTGATGTTTTCCTTCTTGTACCTTTATGCTCATGTCTATTATTGATTGCAACAAGAAGTAGGGCACACTAAGTCTTTTGTTAAGGGGTAATTCTTCTCCAAATCTCAACACATGAAGGACTCTAAATTGGTAACCATAGACTATACTAAGCCTTCCCTCACAAGAAATATACTTGATAATGTGATATCTTACTTCATCCCAAGGATAGGGAAGGCTCTCCCTTCTAATCCCATTTTTGTCCTCAATTGGCTCCTCATCTCTCAAGAAAAAGTTCTTCTTGGCATAAGTGTTGCTAGCTTTATCCTCCTTTCTCCATTGTAAGCCTAGAGGAAGTGTAGTGATTCTGCTAATGCTTTTAGGGGTAATTGTTACTGACAATCCTCTCACCACAAAAGTGGCACTGACTCTAGCCTGAGGTGTGAGTGACATGGAAAATTCCCGAGCTACATCATCATCATATCCTCTAAGCAGCTTGAAGAATCCAAACCATTGATGCCTTCTAAATATCTCTACCACAGGGGGATGGAGGTGTATTCTAGATGTCCCTGTGGGCTCCCTTCTGTTGAAACCTCCTGTCATTTTCTCCTCCCTGTCAAGCTGACTGTAGGTAGTTTGGTGGCTTAGCTTTAGAGCTTTCCAAGGTGACTAAGGGTTTAGAGTTTAGGAGGGTGATGACTGCAATTCTTCCTTTATCCCCACACAATTTCTCCACACAATTTTGTCTATCCCTATGCACATTGTAATTACTAGAAAAAAATGAAGATTTATTTTCCTTTTCTCTTTTCTAGCTATCAAGTCAAAACACAGAGGATATGGGCCACCTACCTTTCACTGTAATGCCCTGGTTGAGGAGAATTCCTGAATAGCTGGGCCCTAGGCACCCCCTTGCAGAGTTTTTTGACAATTCCCACTGTTTCCTGTAGGTGTTCACTATAGGATGGCTGTTAAAATTGGAAACTAGGGCCAAACTCCATGTGGGTCATATTATTTATGGCAGCTAATATTTTTCTTGGATCCCTGTCATCGAGAGGTGTAGGATTGATCTAAAGATCATCCAGTTCCGATAAGTATTCATGGGGTTATGAATTTATTTGTGTTATAAGACAATTCGTCAAGGTCGGCCAACAACTAAATAATACCCACATGTGTTCAACGTTTTAGTATAAAAGGAGATGACTTGAGAGTCATTTCACACACACTTCTCTCTTGATTTCTCTCCACTTGTCTTGGGTTTTAGTGGAAGAGAGATCTAGGAGGAGGATGCCCTAGCCGTAGTCCTAAAGGATGTCCAGTCGCAGTCTGCCCTAACCAAGAGGACACAGTCAAGTTAGGAAGAAGAGAAGCCCTAACGCCATCAAGGAAGACAACCCTAACCTATATGCTGGTCTCTACGCAGTCTAGAAGAGGCCTAACACTGTCCTAGAAAGAGGCCTAACACAGTCTTGAAGGAGAAGCCTCAACGCTGTAAAGGAGGCTACCACAACGTTGTTTAGAGGAGGCCTCTACAAGCCCTGGCCGTAGTCCAAACAAGTGCCACAAGCTGGTGGTTTAGAGTGACCCTAACCGCAGTCCTAAGGTTGCCCTAACCAGCAAGAGGGACAAAACAGCGTGGGTTGTTTTAGGGTCATTTTATGAAGACCGAATTGCTGTTATAAAGGGCTGAAGTACCTTCCTTGAAGGCTAAGGTAGATGAGGCCTGTTTTGGGCTTGATATGTGGGCCGTGAGCTATAGAAGTACTGTGTGCTAGGCCGCTGACCATAGCATCACGGTTAGGACTTGCGTAAGGTGAATTGAGGGCTCAAATATGCCCAGAACAACATCGTGCTAGTGGAGGTGACTGATGAAGGTGTGTTGCAGTCTTTGAGGGCTATTTGTGGACTGATATATGGGTGTGTAAGGGCAGCTAGATGCCCTAATAAGTCACAATATAAGCAGCAGTGAAAACAAGACTTGGAACAACAACGCTAGTAAATGGGACAACTAGGTGACTAGTGCAGAAAGATGCATGGGACAGCAAGGTCACATGTTGCTGCAAAGAAGCATGGGACAGCAAGGTCACATGGTGGATAATATTGTGAAGCGTTATGGTTGGATACTACAGCTGTTAATGGAACATGTTAAGATACATCCTATGGATGCAGCTACATAACTAAATGCAGTAGTGGGATGCAACATGGTGTTAGAGACAACAGTATAGTGTTGCATAATGATCGAATGCAGCCTGGTGTTGGGAGCATGTGATGAAGAGCAGCTTAATGACAGTGGTGCAGCATGATGATACCTTGCAGTATACATTGAGCACAGCGATGGGTACAGTCATGACTAGTGAAGCATGATGAGATGCAGCATAGTGATGATGGGCGCAACATGGTGTAGCACAGTGAGGTGCGACATGATGATGAGGAGGAGCACAATGATAGGTGCAGCAAGGCGATGGAGAATCAGTTGAAGCAACATGTCTTCAACTGAGTTCAGCTACCTCATGTATCATCTTCTTAGGGATGATCTATGCTCTTATTTAGATAAGTCAAAGTGTTGACTTCTGTTGTATATGTACTATCCCTCTCTTTGCTGAACTATCAAAGAACATATAAGAAGAATTGATCAAGGGTTTCCCCAAATTGGGGATAGTCCCTGGCTAGCGCCACATCTTGTGTCCTCTTGTCTTGGCTTGTCTTCTGCAATATATGCTTATGTTCTATCTGCAATTTACTTTAATGCTGATGTGATTACTAATCTGGAAAAGATATTGAGCTAACTGTGAAAATTGAAATAAATTTCTCTAAGCATAGAACATACCTAAATTTAACAATGACTGAGATTAGCTTTCTTCTTTGATGGCTCCTCCAGGTGGTCCCAGTTCTCTAAATCTTGAAATGAACGATGTGTGCATGAAAGTTAGGATTTTTTGCTATTTATGGTCGATTCCTTGGAGCGGTGTGCTAGCTAACAGGGTACGTGATTTCTCCTTTTGGACCGTTGGCCCACCGTTAGTTATCATGCAACCCTTTCTCGTAATCATCACCCACTCCTGTACAACTTAACTCGACCACCTTTTCGACTTATTTGCTTTGATGTGACCTTGCCATGTGGCCTGCTGACTAGAACTTCACTTTTTGTTTTCGGGCTGAGGGTGGCCAAGTTAACTGGCCACCTTCAGCTTATAAAATCAACTTTTTCATATTCTTACACTTTTATCATATTCGTACTTAGGAAAGAGTGTGGATGAGGTGCCATACCTGTGGCTTCCTTCGCTTGGTCAATGCATGCTAGAGGGTGGCTTTGTTGTGCTTCTTCTTGTTCAGGTACATGTTCTCCTTTGCTCTTGTTTTGTTGATTTCACCCAGCTGATATGTTTGTCTTCTTTGTTGTGATGTGCAGGTTCTGGCCTCTTTTGTTGCTACTGAGCTCTGGATAGGTGCCATAGTGCCTGCAGGGGTGCTGATACTCTTTCTTTGCATGGATGCTGAAGGAGGAGCATGGAGACTACTATTGTCATAATACAGGCTGCTACATGGTTTCCTATAGTACTACAAGAAATCCTGTAGCTACCTCTTTCTTATTTTATTTTTTTTTTCTTGGAGGAGGAATAGGTGTTGAAGTAGGAGTGGAAGGGGTGGAAATGGGGAAGATGGAGTGGTAGGTGAGGTAGGCCATTGATGGTATGGCCCTTGGATTTTTTTTTTGAGTTGTTTCTTTGATGGACACAGAGGGTGGCATGGTCATGAATTGGTGTTGGGTGAGATGTGGTGAGGTCAATGGCCTCCTCTTTCAACCTAGAATAGGCCTGCATCATTATTCCTCAACTGGAATTCCATTCCTGTAGAGTTTCAGGACATCCTGTAGTAACTACAGGAAATCCTGTAGAAGTCAGAAAATTGCCTACAAATTGGTTTTTGATGTTTGGAGATGAGAATGGATGCTGGAGACATGGTGGGCATGGAAGGTATGAAATGAATGAAGGAAGAATGGGGTGTTTCTTGGCTTGTTTTCCTCTAAACTTGGTGTCCTTTGTTGCCTTGAAAACCTGCAAAAATCATAGACTTTTATTAGTGGGTAGGTTTGAGGTCCCTGCCATAGCATTTTTGTGCTTTTTCCTCTCTTTTTTAAAGACACACAGGTCGCCTCAAAGGAGGTTTTCAACCTGTTTTCCTACCCTAGGCGCCTCAAGGGAGGTTTTCACCTAGGGATCTTTTATTTTTCCTTTTTTTTTTCACTCTTGGGCTGCCTCAAGGAGGTTTTCAGCCCAAAAGTTGGCCTTAGCTGCCTCATGGAGGTTTTCACCTAGGTCCCTTATTTTTTTTGTTTTCTCTTTTTTCATTTTTTGAGAAATAAAACAATCTTAAAGAATTCGGTGAGATGGAAGCCAAGACACCTCCAATCACCATCACTACCTTACTGATACTTCTGACAAAATCTTCCTTTGACGGAGGTCTTTTGTAGGCTTTCAATCCGTACCCATTGCCGAGCAAGGGGATACCTTCTTCATTAATGGTTCTTATATGAACAACCCCATTTTCATGGCACTTTTTTATCACATATGGGCCCAGCCATCTGGTCATCAATTTGCCTTTGAAATCCTTGAACCTAGAGTCATATAGCAGAGCCCAATCACCCTCTTGAAAAACCTTGTCTTTGATATTTTTGTCATGTCAAACCTTTCTTTGTACTTGAGTCACCTCTATGTGTAAGACGGCCTGCATCCTGAATTCATCTAACCCATTGAGTTGGAGCAGCCTCTCTTGTTGTGCCCTTGTAACATCCAAATCCAACTGTGTTGTCATTCTCAAAGTGTTGTACTCAAACTCAATGGAGAGAAGATCCTTCTTCCCATAGACCAAATCATAAGGGGTGAAGCTAGTGGTTGTCTTCCAAGTTGTATTATAGGCCCAAGTGGCCTCCACTAGTCTGTCAGCCCAATCTTTCCTACTGTTGCTCACCACCTTTGTGAGAATGCTTTCCAATGCTTTGTTGGTAACCTCTACTTGTCCATTGGCCTGAGGGTGGTAAGGAGTTGATTTCCTGTGCTTGATCTTATGCTAGCTCAACAGATTCTCAATCAGGTGTGAGGTGAATTGAGTGCCCTGATCAATGACTAGCTCTCTAGGGTACCCAAACTTGTAAAACACATTCTCCCTCAAGAACTCAGCCACTTTCTCTTCTGTGGCTACCTTGACAGCCTTGGTTTCAACCCACTTTGTCAAGTAATCAGTGCACACAATTATGTACTTTTTCTGTCCTGATGGTGGATCAATGGGCCCAATGAAATCCATGCCCCACTTGTCAAATGGCTCAAAAGTCACTTGAGGTTGCAAAGGCATTTCATCCCTGGGAGTAGGTTTCCCCATTCTTTGGCACCGGTCACATTGGTTGGTATATCTTCTTGCATCTTGGTGGAGAGTGGGCCAATAGTAGCTAGCTTGTAGTACCTTGAAGGTTGTCCTCTTGGCTACAAAGTGACCTCCACAAGGCCCATCATGACAGGCCAGAAGGATGTCAAAAACTTCCTCCTCCCTGACACATCTTCTCAAAATTTGATCTGGGCCTAGCTTGAAGAGATTTCCCCCAATCCAAGTGAATGGTGCGCTTTTCCTTATAATTCTATTCTTTTCCTTGGAGGACAGATTTGGAGGGAACTGTGTAGCCACTAAGTAGTTGGCTATGTCAGAAAACCATGGAGAGAGAACTGAAATAGCGAATAAATGCTCATCTGGCAGCTGATCATCAACCATTCCTTCCTCACCTACAGGCAAAGCTAGTCTGGACAAAAAATCTGCAACTACATTTTCTCTACCAGGCTTATCAATGATAGTTAGATCAAACTGTTGTAACAAAAGCAACCATCTAATAATTCGAGCATTCACATCAGGCTTGTTCATCAAATATTTAATAGCAACATGGTCAATATGTACAAAGGTCTAGTAACCAGTGATGTAATGTCTAAATTTATTCAAGGAATGGACAACAACTAGGAGCTCTTTTTCAGTCACAGTATAGTTCAATTTAGCCTTAGACAATTTTTTGTTGATGAAGTAAATGGCATAAGGTAACTTGTCATCTATCTAGCCTAGAGCTACTCCTATAGCTTTGTCAGAGGCATCAACATGGATGTGGAAAGGAAGAGCCCAATTTGGGCCTTGGAGTATAGGTGTAGTGGTCAACTTGTCCTTTATGGTTTCTAGGGCCTCTTGGCAACTTCCTAACCATAAAAATTTGGAGTCCTTGCCCAAGGGTCCAAACAAAGGTGAGGCTACTTTGCTGAAATCTTTTATGAATCTCCTATAGTATCCAGCTAAACTCGAGAAACTTCTGACATCCCTCTGCTTTTGAGGAGTAGGGACCCTCTTTATGATAGCAATTTTATTTGGGTCCACTCGTAGTCCTTGGGATATTGAGTGACCTAGAATAGTCCCTACAGTCATCAAGAACTCACATTTCTCAGGACTAAGGGATAAGTTCATTTCAATGCATTTGGTTAATACTTTTCCCAAGTTAGAGAGAGCCTCCAGGAAATCACACCCATAGGGTGTGAAATCATCCATATAAATTTCCACAAAGTCATGGACTAGCTCTGCAAAGATGCTCAGGATTGCCCTATGAAAAGTGGCAGGGGCATTGCATAATCCAAAAGGAAGGACCCTATAAGCAAAGGTACCCCAAGGATAGGTGAAGGTGGTTTTATCTTGGTCCTCTGGGCTGATTTGGATCTGATTGTAACCACTGAATCCATCCAAGAAAGAGAAGAACTTCTTTCCTGCAAGACCATCTAATACTTGGTCAGTGAAAGGTAGAGGGAAATGGTCCTTTTTTGTGGCTTTGTTTAGCTCTTTGTAGTCCACACAGATCCTCCACTTCCCATTTTTCTTTGGAACCAAAAACAGAGGAGACTCGCTATTTGAGATGGGGTAAATGAACCCTGCATCCAACAACTTCTACAGTTCTTATTTGACTATATCCTTGAGGGCTGGGTTCATTCTCCTATGAGGTTGGCGCATTGGCTTGCAACCTTCCTTGATGTAAATGTGGTGAGTACACACTGAAGGGTGCACTCCCTCATTTCCTTATAACTCCAGCCACAGAAGGGTGCACTCCCTTCATTTCCTTATAACCTCAGGCAAAGGCATCCAGATGCTTTCTTAGCATGTCACATAACTCCTCTTCCTGATGTGCAGAGAGAGAGGGGTTGATTTTCAATGTTCTTTTTAGACCAAATTCTATCATCTTGACATGAGTAGGACTTGAGTCAGCTAGGCACAAATCAGTCCAAGGGTTATCTTCAGCTTTCTTCACTAACTCCTCAAGAGACATGGTGTTGGGTGGCTGATTCTGGAGGATTTGCTCAATCAATCATCTTCATCAGGTTGCCCCCTCCTATAGTAGCATCTAGGGTACAAATTGGGGAAGAGTAGACTTCATCTTCCTCCTCTTCTAACCATAAATGTAATTCATGCTCCAGAGATGGTTGAGCAAGAGGGTACAAGACCAATTGTTTGGACAAATGCCCATTTTTAATGGTCATATTCCCAGCCCTGCAACTTATGTAAGCATCAATAGTGGCTAACCATGGCCTTCCAAGGATGAGAGGATAACCATTGAACTTGGTATTAGGTTGGAGAACTAAGAAGTCAGTAGGGTAGGGTATTCCCAGGAATCAATGGAGACCATCACATCCTCAACAACTCCCTCAAGAGCTACTATGGACCTGTTTGCAAGCTGCAAGACTATTGTGGTCTTCCTTAATGATCCTTGGAGATTCAGTTTAAGCATAGTCTCCTTAGTCATCACATTGATGACAACCCCAAGATCGATCAAGGTATGGGGGACAATGATACCATCGATGTGCACATCTACCACAAGACTTCCAGGATCTAGATACTTCAAGCAAATCACTCGCCCCAACATTAAGTCAAACAGTTTTCCAATGACATTAATGGTAGGGGTGTCTTTCTTTCACCTCCTAGGATGTTTGAAGCATTTCTCCTTGATTAACTTGTTGTAGATGGGGACATCCTTGATAGCTTGGAGGAGCGGGATTTTAACACACAAGTTTTTCAATTCACCCAGAAGTTTAGTCTCTTCTAGGGTGTGCTGGATAGGATGGATTAATATCTCAGGAAAAGGAGGTGGATTAGCTTGAGGAACACTCTCCTTTTCCTCTTCAAGCTCCTCAGGTGGAGATGGAGGTTGATTATCTGGAAGCACTCTTCCAGACCTGAGGTTGATTTCTTGAATTTCCACAGCATAGGCAGGGTAAGATGTTTCCCCACTGTAGACCTGTTGTGCCTATCTGTTGTTCGGGTCGGATTTGGTTGAGCATGCATCTAAGGTTGCTTAGGTGGAGCAGGGTGAAGGAGTTGTGGTTGAGATGGAGGTGGAGGCAGTAAGGTTAGATATTGGTTGTATGGGGGCTTCCACCCCTTGGATGGTGCATGATCTGATAATGAGATCTAAGACAATTATTAAGGTATTATAGACTCATGTGCATGTATTTGCCTATGTTATTTTATGCAATGGATCGATAAGATTGTGAAATACATAGACAATGAAGCAGTTAAAGAATATAATAGACAACACACATAAACACACAGTTTAATAAGGAGTTCACCCAACACTTCTAGGCTACGTCTCCTGGTCCAACCTTCAGTGGTGACCTCTCTATTATGCCTTTAAAAAACAAAGTTTTACAAAGTATGAGCTCAATTTGAGTCTCAACACACAACAGTTACAACAGCAGGAGTTTTACTTGAACCCCTCAAGCCTCTCTAAGTACACAGACTCCCTCTATAACTCTCTGTCTCAGCACTGCCTACCTCTGTCTGCTGTCTTCTGTGGCTTTAAAGCCACTCTGCATTGTCTGTTCGTTTCTCCTTCTTGGGCTCTTTGGCTTCCCGACCTCTGTCCGCCCAGATCCCCCTTTGAGTGTTAGCAATCATTGCTAAACACTTTTAGGGATGGTGGCCACTTGTCCTATAACGGAATGGATCATCGGGCCTTTCAAATCCCAAGATTGGTCGGTTTCTGTTTACACAGAGTAACACTACAAAACTGTGAAAATCCGCCAAAACACTGTTCACCGGACTTCAAATGTATAATTCCGCACTATATCCCTATCGGGTCCGCCTTTATATCACCATCGCATCTCCACCATTGATCTGGGAAATCCAGATCCAACGGCCGTGGTTCATTTCAGACGGCCCTTTCATACAGGGGTTAACCGCTTGATAAGGGTGGTTTTCTCTCTCCTTAGCCTGGACACGTGGCAGCCAATGTACGGGCTCGGGCGGTGCCCAGCCCAAACCACTTACCGCCTTTGGTCCTCTTGAAATCCTGTTGGTTTCCTTTGTATTTAAAAAATACAATAAACACTGAAATCCCACTCATATTAGACTTGAAATAGTATTCAACAGCATTAATAAACCCTTTCGGGTCTGTAATATCGCATCGGGTGCATTTCCTTCGTAATCCATTCATTTGGCGGAAATGCGAAATACAAAGGAAATTGTCGCTTTCCAGATTTCAAAATACATATAATATCGTCGATAATGTTACTATCGCGAGTTATATTGGCCCTGCTCCGTTGTAATACTCTGATTCGATGTTGCGATGAGATTGGTCACAATCGCACATCGCACATACCTCCGGGCCGTTGTAAGCGCTCCATTGTATTTGCCGATTGCGATATTGTGCGTTAACATGGGCTGTCGATCTGCGCGCTTGATCGACAGTCCTCGTTGACCCGCGCTGATCGCGATCACAACTGTCATGTAGTTGCTGCCGATAGCCTCCCTTTACCACCGCTGATTGCGATTCGCCGATCGGATCTGGACCGTTTATCAGCCAGATATGACGACTCCGATTCAAAGTTGCTTTGACCGCTGATAAAACTGTTTCTCCATGTTTTCTCTATGTTTTTGCCTCTCGATAGTGTTATTCAACTTTTTCCAAAACTCTTCTTTTGCCACAGTTTTGAATACTTGAAGACTTAGAGCATTTTCTAGGATCCATTTGGATCACGCCTTCCCACTCAAAAGGCTTTTGGACCACCAAAAGTTCGTTTTTAAGCATCAATAAAGTGAGGATACAGCTTCCTCACTTGTCCAATCTCTATCCATCTTGCACTGCTTGGCTTTGAACCTTTGAGTCCAATTCTCAAGTACTCAACATCCCCACTGCGCGTAGTTCTCACCTTCTTGTCCAGAGCTGTATCTTCCTGCAACTCATTGAGATATTCAGGCAACAAATCATCAATAGGAGGCAATTGAGTTTGCTCTTCGGGATCTTCAATCAAAGAAAGTTCAAATAGTCTCAAGTTCTCTGCATTAACTACTGAATAGATGTGCATGTAAGCTGGCAAATCAAGGCGAAAAGCGTTCTCACCAATTTTCTCAAGTATCTTGAAAGGCCCATACCTTATTGGCTTCAGCTTCTTCCCTTCACCTTGCATTCTATCTTTGTTGATGTACAGCCAGACTTGATCACCAACTTGGAAGATATGCTCAATTCGATGCTTATCATGCTTTGCCTTGTACTTGGCCTGGTTCTTTTCCAGCTGTTTCTGCATTGCCTGGTGAATTTCTTGGATCTGTTCAATGAACTTGGTTGCTTTGTCCACATCACTGTGTCCAACAACTGCTATGTCTTTACTAAAGACAAAATCCAAGGGAGACCTTGGTGTAAAGCAAAAACAAGTCTCAAAAGGAGATCTTTGTGTAGAAGAGTGTTTAGCATGGTTGTAAGCATGTTGCACATAACACAAATGTTCATCCCAAAGCTTGGGATGCTTGCTGTAATAGCCCCTGAGCAATTGGATCACTGTCCTGTTGACCACCTTTGTTTGGCCATCTGTTTGTGGATGAAAGGTTGTGCTCTTCTTCAGTCTAGTGTCCATCAGTTCCCACAGACCTGACCAAAACTTCCCAACAAATCGGAAATCTCGATCAGATACAATGGATGTGGGTAACCCAAAATGAACCCATACATGTTGAAAGAACAATTTTGCTATTTTTTAAGCTATAATCTGCTTGTTACAAGGTATTAAAATACACATTTTGCTGAACCTGTCCACAATAACATATAAATAGTCATGACCTTTTCTAGATTTTGGCAGTCCCCTAACAAAGTCCATGGAAACACTTTCCCAAGGGTGAGAAGGAACTGGTAGTGGAGTGTACAAGCCTAGTTTTCTATTGCTAGGCTTTCTTTTAGCACACATGGTACACCCTTTAATATATCTAGAAACTGTTTCATGCATTCTTGGCCAATAACAGAATCTTTGCAGCTGTGCAACTGTTTTACTTACACCAAAATGACCTGATATTAGAGAAGTGTGTGCTTCTCGGATTATATTAACTCTTTCAGTTTGAGGAATGCATAACTTTCCCAAATGATACAAGAGTTGGTCCTTAACATGATAATCCAATTCTTCTACTTGTTTGCCATGACTTAAAGTTGCATATACATCTTTAAAATCTATATCTTGAGCATATTGTTCAATGTAGATTGAGTTATGCTTAAGTATAGTAGATGCATTTATGATTGTTCTGGACAACATATTTTCAACTTTATTGTGTATGCCTTTCTTATATCTGATGACAAGATGAAACTGTTGTAGAAAACCCATCCACCTATAGTGTCTTGATTGCTGCAATTTAGTTTGTGAGTGCAAATATTGGAGTGGTTGATGATCAGTATGTATAACTGTTTCTTTGCCCAATAGGTAACGTTTCCACTTTTTCACACTCTACACTAATGCATACAATTCTTTATCGTATGTGGGATAATTAACTACTACAGAATTAAATGTCTCAAAATGATAACATATGGGTTTACCATGTTGCATCAACACTGCTCCCATGGCATAGTCACTAGCATCTATTTCAATCTCAAATGGTCTTTGAAGATCTAGCAATGCTAGTACTAGTGTTGTACTATTTTTTCTTTCAAGGTGTCGAAGGCTTTCTGCTGTTTGCCTCCCCACTGAAACACCTTGTTCAATCCTGTCAAAGCATGTAAGGGAGCTGCAATCAAGGAAAAGTTAGCAATAAACTTTCTCCAATATTGTGCTGCTCCTAGGAAGCTTCTAACTTCTGTAGCAGATTTGGGTTTAGGCCAGTTCACAATGACTTCGACCTTAGAGGGATCTATCTTCAATTCACCACCCCCTACAATATGACCCAAATAATTTAAAGATGTTTTGCCAAATTCACATTTTGATAACTTAACATAGATATTTTCTTTTTTCAAAACATCTAGAGTCTGCTTTACATGCTTCAAATGTTCTTCCCATGTTTTACTGAAAACAAGAATGTCATCTAAATATACAATTACAAAATCATCAATAAAAGGCCTGAGTACATCATTCATTACTCTCATGAAAGTGGCAGGAGCATTAGTTAAGCCAAAAGGCATAACTAGCCATTCATACAACCCTTGCTTTGTTTTGAAAGCAGTCTTCCATGCATCTTGTTCTGCTACTCTGACCTGATGGTAGCCACTACGCAAGTCTAACTTGGAAAAGTAAATAGCTTCTTTCAGCTGATCTAATAGATCATCAATGCGAGGAAGGGGATAATGATTCTTGATCGTTATTTCATTCAGTGCTCTATAATCAATGCACATCCTCCACAAACCATCTTTCTTTCTCGCCAACACAATTGGAGATCTGCATGGTGATGTGCTTGGTCTTATGAACCCTTTTTCGAGCAGCTCCTGTACTTGCTTCTTGATTTCTGCATTCTCTAAAGCAGATAACCTGTACATTCCAATGTTAGGCAATGGAGCATCTTGCTGCAAATGAATATCATGTACAATTTCCCTTTTGGGTGGCAAACCTTTAGGTTCTTGAAATAAGATATCATATTCTGAAACAACTTTTTCTAAATTACCTTTCTGTTTAGCATCACAACCCTCAAATACATTGGTTTTATCAGGGGTCTTTTCCTTTACAACCATTAGTAAAAATTTCTTGCATGAATTTACAATTCTTTTCATCTGCCCTGAGTTAATGAGAGTGTAGTTATTTTTGAGCTGATGAGCTCTTACAATATATTCTATTCCATCTTTTGTGAGTTGATACTTATTTTCAGCTCTATAGAAAATGGCTTTTCTATCATACAAGTAAGGACTTCCTAAAACAATACCACATATATCCAAAGGAACTATATCTAACTCAACCTCATCTACAAATGTTGAACCAAATGCAAACCTAAGTTTACATTGTCTAGTCACTTGCAGCTTTGCTTTATCACATACCCAACCTAATGGATATGGCTTCTTGTGAGGTGTGGTTAGTAGTCCCAACTTCTTTACAATTGCTTCAAAAATCAAGTTTACTTGTGAACCACTATCAAATAAAGTATCAGTTTTTTGATGCTTGGAAATAACTCTAATATGAAAAAGCTCATGTCTTTTCCTCTCATTTTCTTCATTACCAATAGATTGTGCAGAATTGCTACTAGATGTTTAAGAAATTTTACCTTTTATACGTGTAACTGTGACCGTTGTTTCATCACCTGAGTCTAACCCCAAATCTTTCTGAATAGTTGCAGTAGTCTTCTTCTTCTTGCCATCGAACTTCTTGGGTTTCAGTTCCGGATGCAAAGACCAGCAATGTTCATCATCGTGTCCAACCTTCTAGCAAAGAGTGCATGAAGGTTTGTCTTTCTGTACAACGTTTGCCTTCCTCTCTTTCCATTTTTGCTTCCTCTTTTCCTTATTCTTGCTTGCAGTGGGTTTTGATGATCCCCCAACCTCTGGGTTCACATTCTTGCCTCTAGCCTCTAGATGGGTAGCTTGAACTGGTATCTCATCTATGCTAATAGGGTTAAACATGAGAATGGTGTGCCTCAAATAGCTATGCAGACCACCTATATAGTTCAACAAAGTTTCAAGTGAGTCTAGAGAAATGCCTAGAATTAAAGTTCTTTTTCTAAATTCCTGGGTATAGCTTTGTACACTTTGCCCCTTTAATTGGCGAAGAGTTTGCCAACTCATCATGGCTTGTTGAATATAAGCTAGTGGATAGAATTCTTTTTTAATGGCAGAAACAAATTCATTCCAGATAGAAAGAATTTTACCATGCTTCTTCAAATCAGCTTGTGTCCTACCTTCCCACCACACTAGGGCAGTTCCTCCAAGGCGAAGGCTAGCCAACTGAATCTTTCTCCTTTCTAAATTGATGTTCTACACTCTACAATACACATCAATCTGTCTAATCCAGTTATCTACCTTTTCTGCATTTAATTCTCCATCATATATTGGCAAATCAAATTTTACATCTAATTTAATCAAAAGGCTAGAAGGAGGTGTTGATAGAGAAGGCTCTCATGGTCATGAAACTGTCCATGAACTGAGAGTCTGATTCCAAAGGAGTTTCCTCTGCCATTTTCCTCCTAGGATAGACTCTTCCAATTTTTGGGTTAGCTTCAACCAGTTCTCCTTCTCCTAATTTGAGCTTTGACCTAGTTAGCATTCAACAATCTAGCACAAGCTTGTCTAACCTTAGCAAACCTAAAGCTCTGATACCACTTGATCTGATAATGAGATCTAAGACAATTATTAAGGTATTACAGACTCATTTGCATGGATTTTCCTATGTTATTTTATGCAATGGATCGATAAGATTGCGAAATACATAAACAATGAAGCAGTTAAAGAACATAATAGACAACACACATAAACACACAGTTTAATAAGGAGTTCACCCAACACTGCTGGGCTACGTCTCCTGGTCCAGCCTTTAGTGATGACCTCTCTATTATGTCTTCAAAAAACAGAGTTTTAAAAAGTATGAGCTCAATTTGAGTCTCAACACACAATAGTTACAACAGCAGGAGTTTTACTTGAACCCCTCAAGCCTCTCTGAGTACACAGACTCCCTCTATAACTCTCTGTCTCTGTCTTTGCTCTGTCTCAGCACTGCCTGCCTTTGTCTGCTATCTTCTGTGGCTTTAAAGCCACTCTGTGTTGTTTGTTTGTTTCTCCTTCTCGGGCTCTCTGGCTTCCCGACCTCTGTCCACCTAGATCCCCCTCTGAGTGTTAGCAATCATTGCTAAACACTTTCAGGGATGGTGGCCACCAGTCCTGTAATGAAATGGGTCATTGGGCCTTTGAAATCCCAGAATTGGTCGTTTTCTGTTTACACAGCGAAACGTTGCAAAACTGTGAAAATCTGCCAAAACACTGTTCACCGGACTTCAAATTTTCATATTTCCGCACTATATCCTTATCGGTTCCACCTTTATATCGCCATCGCATCTCCACCGTTGATCTGGGAAATCTAGATCCAACGGCCATGGTTCATTTCGGGAAGCCCTTTTGTATGGGGGTTAATCGCCCGATGAGGGTGGTTTTCTCTCTCCTTATCCTGGACACGTGGCAGCCAATGTACGGGCTCGAGCGGTGCCCAGCCCAAACCACTTATTGCCTTTGGTCCTCCCAAAATCCCGTTGGTTTCCTTTGTATTTAAAAAATACATTAAACACTGAAATCTCGCTCATATCAGACTTGAAATAGTATTCAACAACATTAATAAACCCTTTCGGGTCTGTAATATCGCATCGGGTGCATTTCCTTCGTAATCCATTCATTTGGCAGAAATGCGAAATACAAAGGAAATTGTCACTTTCCGGATTTCAAAATATATATAATATCGTCAATAATTTTATCGAGTCCAGCTATCGCAAGTTATGTTGGCTTTGCTCCATTGTAATACTCCGATGCGATGTTGCAATGCGATTGGTCGCAATCGCACATCGCACATACCTCCGGGCCGTTGTAAGTGCTCCATTGTATTTGCCAATTGCGATATTGCGCATTAACATGGGCCGTCGATCTGCGTGCTTGATCGACGGTCCTTGTTGACCCGCGTTGATCGCGATCGCAACTGTCATGTGGCTGTCGCCGATAGCCTCCCTTTGCCACCGCCGATTGCGATTCGTCGATCGGATCTAGACCGTTGATCGGCCAGATCCGAAGACTCCGATTCAAAGTTGCTTTGACTGCCGATAAACTTGTTTCTCCATGTTTTCTCTTTGTTTTTGCCTCCCGATAGTGTTATTTGACTTTTTCCAAAACTCTTCTTTTGCCACAATTTTGAATACTTGAAGACTTAGAGGGTTTTCTAGGATCCATTTGGATCAGTGCATTCCACTGAGGTTGTGGAGGAGTATATGGCTAAAATGATTGATTGACAGGTTGGGAATGGTATTGAGGTGCAAAAGACCAGGGAGAAGGTGTGGACCATGAAGGATGAGCAGGAGGGCACCAAGGGGGAATGGATGCATTCTGGTTAGGGTTGTAATATGAATAGGATGCCCCTTGCATGCCTTGCTAGTATGGTCGAGGTCCTTGAGGCCTCCTTTGGTTGATATAGCAGAGTTGTTCAGTCACCCCTTCAGTTCCTTGATACACAACTTTCAATCCAGGCAGAGAAGGGCACTTGTCTATGGAGTGGTTCTCCTCACAGACCAAGCAGATCTCTATAAGATTCAATGGACATTCATTTCTAGGGTGCCTTCTGGTGCATCTAGGGCAGAAGACAGCTAAGGCTCTTTCTGCTTCCTCTTGATCTGCATGGTGTCCATTTGCAGAGCAAGGGTATGCAACATTTCACTCTTGAAGTCTTCCAACATGTTCCCGATTTCACTTTTTATGGATGTGTTGGAGGAGGATGAACTGGCCAAAGCTTGACTAGCCCTACCCTTCTTTTTGGCTGCCCTAGAATGATTTTTGAAAACTGTCTTGATATCATCATAGGGTAACTGATAGATGTCCCCTCCTGACATCATGTTTAGGGTTTCTAGGAGATCTTCCCTAATCCCTCTAAGAAGGACTAGCTTAAGTGATTCAGGATCGAGGGTGCATCTGGCCCTTTTGTAGCTGAGTTGGAACCTTTCCTCATAATCTTCCAAAGACTCATCATGTCCCAAGGTCATTCTAAAAATTTCCTCTTTGGTATCTTTGGACCTACAATAATCCTTGTACTTATTGTTGAAGGCTTGTTGCATTTGAGCCCAGGTGGTGATGTTGTCCCCAAGTAAACCCATGAACCAGTGCAAGGCTGCATCTTTGAGGGTGGATGGAAACAATTTCAACTTTTGGTCATCAAAGGTATAATCATAAGTTCTGCATATGACAACAAACTCAAACAAAAAGGTATCCGGTCCTCTAAGGTTAAGCCATGGAAGTGAGGAAGGGCATAGGGGCTTATGTTTTTCATCCTAGCATCTCCATTAGTTTCTCTGATGGGAAAAGCACCCTCAGCTCTATTTTCAGCTCCTTCTCTGTTTTCAATCCCATTTCTATTTTTAGCCATGGTGTAGGTTGGTGGAATGGTCTCTTCTTCTTCTTCCCCAATAGGCTCCTCAAAGATCTCTGGTTGTTCGCCTAATGGATCCTCTAGCTCACAACCACCGAAGAAGAGGGAAGGTTGGTTGTTAGATGTGGTGGGGGTATTTGGAAAAAAATTCCCTAAGTTGTCTCTACTCCTACGAGGCATGAAAGGAATTTGTTTTTCTTTTCAGGGTTTTTTTCCAGAATTACTTGCAAAATGGAAAGAAAGCAAAGATTGCAACTATTTGCTGAATGGAACTACTTGCAAAATTGGAAAGAAAGCAAAGATTGTAACTATTTTCTGAATGGAAAAAAGGAAAGAAGGAAAGCAGAAATCACATCTACTTAGACACCTCCCCGGCAACAACACCAAAAAGTGATGAGCTCCAGTATTGTAGCAAGAATGTTGCAACTCCTAGGGTTACCAACTTTACTTCATCAACCCGGGGTTCGTACAAACTTGGAGGTGACAGTGTTGTATACACAGTAGATGCAATGGTCTACTCTTGTCACTTTTCAACTGGGGCGATAGACCACTAGGGTTTTTCAAACCAGTCTTCTATTGACTAGAAGGAGTCTGACTACCAAATAGCAAAGGGAAAATTACTCTTAATGCAGAAAGGAAATGTTGCCTACTCTAGGAAATGAAAGTGTTGAATTGGAAGGTGCTATAAAGTGACATGAAATCATCTAGCTAAGCATCTACACATATTGCTTGCACAAGAGACCTAACTTAACCTTGCATATAACATCTAGTTATCTGGACTAAATAAGCATGGAAATTTATCTAAAAACTACTGTGATTGTTGCATGCATGTGCTAACGAGAAATTACCAAGGTTGCACGAAACGGGGAAATGGGTACGAGTTTCTGAAACGGTCACGGGTACGAAACGTGACCCACCCAAATTTTGGAAACAGGGAAACGTGAATATATATATATATATATATTAGGACATTTAAGAAATATGTGCAATCATAAAGCATATATGATACATTCTAATTTATTACATTATGATAAAACTGTCAATTGTCAATGCATAAACTAAAAGTCTCTAAATTTACGTCACAGTTACTCATAAATGATCACATAATGAAAATAGAAATATCCAAAATCAGCCACGAGAAATTTCTAATTTCTTGTCTCGTGCTTGATTGGGAGTCTCCTCCTACATAGTCGAATGACCTTAGTGCTCTTGATTAAATACAAGTTTCATACCCTAGTACCCTACATGCTCTTGATTATTGGGAGTCTCCCCTGCATAGAGGGCTTGGTTCTCTTAATTAAATACAAGTTCCATACCCTAGTACATGATAAAATCCAATGGAAACATTGCAATCCCCCCAATCCTGAAATCCTGAAAAACAGATAAGTCTGCTGGATTTTGAGTGGGATCTAAAATTCTACTCTCTCCATATGAAATCCAATGAGGGCGAAACCACTCTCAAACATCCTGAGTCATTTTATGGTAATGTTAAAAATTTAAGTAAAAGGATGAAAATGAAAAATAAAGGAGAATATCGCTTTTACTTTAGGAATTTAATTCTTAACATTACCATGAACTGCATATGCCTCAAACTTCCTGATGAATTGCATATCAACACTAGGGCAAAAGTTCACTTTTATAACTTTAGACAGGCATCTAGAAGCAACTAGAAGGCATTAGAAAAACCTAATTAAAAATTAGAAGACAAATTAATAAAAAAAATTAAAAAAAGTCAAGTTGCATGTGGAAACGGCGTCGTACGGCCCAGAAACGCGTTTCCGGCCGTACTGGCCATGTTTCCACCTCGAGAAACATGCCAGTATGGCTAGAAACGCGTTTTTGGGTCGTACCGTATGCGTTTCCGCGTTTCGTTTCCGTTTCCATATGGAAACTCCTCCCCTGCCAGCGTTTCTTGCAACTTAGGAAATTACAGAAAAAGCCTATTTGATTTTCAGTTTTATGAATGCAAATGCTAATTTAACCAATTTGTTCTTTGGCAGGGGAGACAGGTATGGGGAAACAGGTCTGGAATGGTGTTGAGGGTATGGAAGCCAAGTGGAGGCCTAACTTAAGCTCAAATAACCATTTCTGCTCAATTCGGGCTTAAAACAGGTTGCTACAGGGTTTCCTGTAGTACTACAGGATGTCCTAGTTCTACTACAGGATGCCCTATTTACTACAGGAAATAGGCCGAAAGCTTATAAGGAGGTAGGAAAAGTATAATGAAGTGTGGGAAAGGTGTCTGATGGGGAACTAAGAAACAGAGGAGGTGCACACTACCCAAGGCTCAGTCAAAGTCTTCGGATTAGGGTTTGGTGGGATTTGGCAGCATAGGTGGAGAAGACTTGGATGAGGCTAGCGAGATGAGGTCTCCCTGCAAATCAGAAACTCCTGCAACAACATACATTCTTTTCTTCATTTATGCACAACTTCATTTATATATGGAAAAGATGAGTTGAATTTAGGAAAAACAGAGTTATTAATAGCTAATGGCTAAGTTTATGAATGGAAGTGCTTCTAAACCATAGCAAACTCAAGAGACCAAAATGACAATTGTAGGTACTTCTAAGAAATTTAGAAACAATGATCTATGCAACAAGAAACCCTAGGTTATGCAGTGATCAAACAATAAATTTGTTTTTGGGTTGTGTGAATGGAACCCTCAAACCATGATCCCATAAGGGAGATGAGGCAAAGGCCACTACCACAAGCTTTTCTGAAGTGTTTACTGTCACTATTGTACCACTGATCTATTTATCCACAAATGGAAGCAAACTAAGTAATCATCCAAATACTTGCAGATTAAACAAAACCAAAATCACTTCAACAGCTAACTATGAATGTAATCTAAGCATACATGTACAGAAAGAGGAACCTTTGCTGCTAGGGTTGGGCCCTAACCCAAGAGCTTCAACCCTCTGAGTCAACTCAGTGCTGGATCAAGGGAATGCTTCTCATTTTTATCAAAATGTCAAAATTACATAAGAGTTATTAGTCACAATGTCTTAGCTCAAAAATACCTCTTGGCTACAACAACAAAAAAGTCTAACCCTAATGAGGCCCTAGGCCTTCTTATTTATCCAGTTGAACCTACCAACAACTTCCTTAAATTTAGGGAGACTTGGCTCCCAACTCAAGATCAACTTGTCTTCAACTATCTTTGGCTTGGCTACCAATGACCTCGGTGGGCTTGGCTGCTTGTAACTCCGAGTTTATGAGATTTGGTGGAGGAATATTTGAGTAATTGAGGAGTTAAGGAGAGAGATCCAATCTCCTAAAATCCCTCTTGCTTGTCTACTTCGAGTTTCTACACTTAAATTAGCCAAAATTGCTCCAAATCTTTCAAGTTTCTACACTTAAATTAGCCAAAATTGCTCCAAATCTTGCAATTAATGCACATTAGGCCACATGACATAACATCTCATCTTTACCCTTCTCACTAAGAAAAATATAATAAAATATGTAAAGAAATGTGAGATAAGTTGATGGAGAGTGGCATTAAGGTCCATATAATTTACCTATTGATGAGCCTCATCACAACCATATGTGGTAATGCGCTTATCAAATTTTAACTAAGGATGTTGGGTCTATTGACCACTCATGTGTCAACTATCCCTTGAGCATAGTACAGTGCAAAGCAATCAAAATTTTTCATATTTCATCATCATCATATAACTTTTGGCTATCATAATGTAATCGAAGTTTTGCTGCCCAGTGGGCCTTGATGTAAAAATTACTCTAGTATGTTTATAAATCCATGTAAAACATCTGGGTAATCATATGATTTTTACCATAGAGTTTCACTCTAGGGAGGTTTTTTTTCTCCACCAAGTATTTATGTTTTTAAATATTTATAGTTGGTAGAGATTTTCTCCCAAGCATGCCCCAAAGCTAGGGTGGGGATTGATGGTAAGGTCTTCGACAAGACCCAATGTATCAAGTCTATGTAAATTATCATACTAAGATCAACTGTAAAGTGTCGCAAAAATTTGCTGAGTCTAAAGGTTATGTTTTTATTGTTAAAATCCCCCATCTATATGGGATTTTCTATGTAATATTTGATGCAAAGATGTAAAAAGTGTTTTCTATAGAGATTCCAGGGGTTATGAGTACTTAATTTTACACCTCAACTCCTAAAATTTCTATCTAGACACACTTTGAGGGTGTAAAATATGTCTAAACCCATCTAGAGTCATCGTTATTATTTTTTGAAAAAAAAGCAATATAATTAGCCATAAATTAGTCAAAAAATTAGAATGAGAGAAAACAAAACTCTAAGTGGAAAAAAAAATAAAAAGGGAATGTGCACTTTCCTAAAAGGGGATCAAATTGAAAGATGATGAAAGTCTCATATCCAAGGCAGAAAAGACCCACAAAAAAATCGCTGGGCTAGAGGAAAAATATTTTCTCAAGGGAAATCAATTTTTTTGGTCTAGGTGGTTATTTTGAATGAGGGAATTTCAAAAAAAATATTTTTGAAAATTTTCAAGTGATCCAAAACCACTCCAGGGTCAAATAATGGTCCATCCAACACATTAATCAAGGAAGTCAAAATTATTGGAGATCTGTACAACAGTAATCAAGGGCTAGAATTATTTTGAGCAGGATAAAGCCATGGATCAAGTCAACTAGCCGTTTTTTCCACTTAGATGCTCTCACACTCTCATTTTTGAATATAATGCAACTCTAAAACTCCTTATTATATCATCATGTAATCTTGAGCTCTTATTTTGAATGAAGGAATTTCAAGAAAAATATTTTTGAAATTTTTCCAGTGATCCAAAACCACTCCAGGGTCAAATAATGGTCCATCCAACACATTAATCAAGGAAGTCAAAATTATTGGAGATCTGTACAACAGTAATCAAGTGCTAGAATTATTTTGAGCAGGATAAAGCCATGGATCAAGTCAACTAGCCGTTTTTTCCACTTAGATGCTCTCACACTCTCATTTTTCAATATAATGCAACTCTAAACTTCTTATTATATCATCATGTAATCTTGAGCTCTTGGTCAGTGAAGCTCTACTATCATTGTAATATTTTTCTGAGGAATAAAATAAAATTCTTTAGGGAAAAGTTATGGTCTTATTCTTCAATTATATCATGTATAATTTTTCTAATCTCTTTTACTTAATGTTCTACTAGTGTTTTATATTGTTATTCCATTATCTCTTGAAGATTCATTGGTGTATTGTTACCTTGTATCATTGTTTAGATTTGGAGAAACACACTAGGTGGAGCAGATCTACTAGTTTTCAGTTAAATCCTTAGACTCCTCTATCACTTTGCTATCCAAACCTCTATGGATCTAACAATTATTTTTCAAGTGTGTAGAAAATAATATTGTTTATCAGATCTTGGATACTTGGGCACATTCTCGGTTGAATTAACCAACTATTCAAGTACAGAAGCTCAAGAACCCATAGTAGGTCACTTAAAGACTTATCTTTCGAATCAAGAAAAGGGGCTTCTTTACCATTTTCTCTAGATCAAAATTAATCTATCTTTAAAAGTCTTTCAAAATTGTTTAATAGCTTTAATGAATATACATGCTATTTAAATAGCTTATCATTTTAAATTTGTGAATAGATCTTGGGTTTTTCTTGATTCTTCTTTGCAAATCTAAAGGAGGGCATCGATTTTGGCCTTGGATCTATTTGTATACATTTTTGTAGGCTTGATCCCATTGATTTTTTTGAAGATCATTTTATGAAACTAGGATCAGCCTCCTAGCCTAGACGACTAGGGATTTTGAGGGCATTAAAGATTTTCAAGTAGTCATCTAGCCTTCTCTTGGTGGCTGCAATAGTTTGGAGGAATATTTTTCCTTCCAAATCAAAATTTCTTCAAGTGTTTTTGATGGTCCTCTAAATCAGACATGAATTAAGGCCCATGCCTCTAAATTAGACATAAATTCATCTGGGGATTTTGAGGGCATTAAAGGTTTTCAAGTAGTCATCTAGCCTTCTCTTAGTGGCTGCAAGGGTTTGGAGGAATATTTTTCCTTCCAAATCAAAATTTCTTCAAGTGTTTTTTATGAGCCTCTAAATTAGACATAAATTAAGACCCATGCCTCTAAATTAGACATAAATTAAGGTCCATTTGACCATCCTTCAGCACATTAAACCTCTCTTTTTGCATTAGATAATTCATTTGTAACATTAATATGTTCATTAGGAAGTTTTATGGATAATTGCATACTTGTGCCTAATATTATTTATTTTTGTGGAATATTGGGTAGATTATGAAGATTTGGAGGAAGAGATAATTTAGGGACTTGATCCCTATTGCAGGAGGAACAATATTAAATAATAAATCAACAAGATATTCTAGAATTATGGCATAGATTGTGGAATTCCGATGATTGAGAAAATCTAGGAATGTGTTCCGTGTCATTTAATGCAGCATCCTGGTATTAGGAACTAGATCCACTAATCAAGGGATTTTGGTGGGGAAAACTTCCTCCTTTCATGGGGAATGATTTCTAATCATTTTTATAAGTACCAAGTTGAATTTTCTTAGTATTCTTGTGGAGAGAACTCGTATTTTTGCAGCTCCACTGTCATTTCTTGTGGGGATGTAATTGTATTAATGGAAATAATGAAGAGTGGTGGCATGTTCAGCTTCAAGATCTTGGTCTCTTTCATAGGACTCTGAGTTTGCTTGGGCTTGGTCATCCCAAGAGCCTTAGAGCCCTTTTCTATCACTTACTTTTCTTCTTTTCACTTCTTATTCACATGCATATCTTGTTCTTATTGTTTTTTCTATTTTTGCATTTAGTATTAATGATTTCTTGTTGTAGGATTAGGCTAAATGGTTGAAGTAAGTTATTTTGCAGGATCACAAGCATCATTTCATTATTGTGACAGCTTTGGAAGGTCATATTAATCATTGAGCTACCTGGATTAGCTTGTTTATTCCCAAATCTAGATTTCTAGAAGTCCCTTGTGGCATATAGCAGTAAATTTCTGCTATTTTTTAGAGCATGCTAACAAGCTTCAATCGAGTTGATTCCACTTGCATTCGATCACGAAAACATTCTAGTTAATAACAAAAATTACCCCATTGCAATTTCACATGATTAGGTTAGGCATTTGATAGATTTACTAGCTCACTAGTTCTCGAA
The DNA here is from genome assembly GCA_031772625.1 of Pinus tabuliformis. NCBI lineage: Eukaryota > Viridiplantae > Streptophyta > Pinopsida > Pinales > Pinaceae > Pinus > Pinus tabuliformis. The sequence goes on from CM062816.1 coordinate 441,587,605, forward strand.
TTTCTAGATTTTAGACTCGTAATTTTCTGCCATTTTTTAGCATGGGTTAACAGAGGTCTTTTTGATTGATTCCACTTGGAATGGAGACCTAAGACATCCTAATCAATAACAAAAATTGTCCCATCCAATTTTGATTTGATTTGGTTGGTCATTCGGTGAATTATAATTCCCTATAGCAAATCTGTAAATTACAGGAAACCCTATAGCAGAGTTCCAACATGTATATACTTGCCCAGATTCACTCAAGAAACTTGGTTATTGTCCCTTAGGGTTGAATCAAGACCCCCAGGCTCTAAATCAATTATTATGGAAGACTAAGGACCGCTTAGGACTTGCCTCTTTACCCATGCAATACATTTCAGCGATTTGAGTTAATGGACAAATTTATGAATTGGATAATACAATGATGATTTCTTTATTGCCACATCCAATGAACTCTGTTAATGGATCTAAACCCTTTGAAATGTAATATTTGACATTTAATTCATGATCTTTAATTTATGCAATTAGAATAGGTTTCTTTCCTTGTAATTTCTTTCTTGTAATAGGTTAAAGTTTCCATTTCGAGCATTTCATTTTCTGTAACTAGTAAAATTTCCATTTATGAAATTAGTTTAGGATTTGATTTCCTTACATTCACTCTAGTAGATCATGACATCAAAGGAATGACACATTGTATGCTGCACATATAGTGTCAATACCTCTTAAGTTTGTACGAACCCCGAGTTGATAATTAAAGTTGGCAGCCTTGCGAGTTTCATCATTCTTGTCGCAATACCGAGGCTCATCACTTTTTGGTGTCGTTGCTGGGGAAGTGTCAAAGTATACATTGTTTTCTTCCCTAGTTGATTCATTTCTTTTTAGTTTTTGCAAAAAAAAAAGTTTGCATTAGGCATATTTCATTTCAAAAACAGAAAAGTGCATTGCGTTATCCTCCAAAATGTCCCAAGGCTGAGAAAGGAGATCGACGGAGGTAACCTCAATCCACTTAGGGTTCGGCAGCTAGCCCTGCTAAACCAGAGAGGGCTCTCTCTATGAGCTCATAGCCAATGATGACTAGAGTGGGAAAAGATGTTAGGCTAGTTATTATAGCACTAAGGTTTTGCAGATTTAGGGTTTGCTGGATTAGAGGTACAAATCAGGGAACTAGGTCAGGTCTTCAAAGGTTCAGTTGCATGAGATATAAAGGAGCAAGGTAGGCATGCTTTTGTGATATCTTAGGAGTTGGTCGATGTAGTGTAGGGTTAAATAGGTAAGAAAATCAAGATGAGCATGTGAACCATGAATTCATCTATCAGAAGACTAAGCACATAAAATGAGATTCCTAACAAAACAGAGCTTAATTACAAGAATTTTGTTTAATACCTCTTAGGAAAATCACTGAAAAGCATAGATATGGAAAGGAAACTAATTTATCATTCATATAAATGTTTAACAAGAGAAAAACAATACCACAAACTCACACCACAAGAATTCCTGAATAATCGCTACAACTTGGCCTTTGATTTCCTGTAAAAATATGATGAAGTACAAGCTACAAGATTTCCACTCTCTGATGTCCAACCCTCAGTCTGACTGAAAACTAGATACATATAGACCAAAAAAAACTTCCCCACTCTCAGGGGTCGAATCCCTCAATGTAGAAACTGATCACAAGAATATCTCCAACAAGACCTAATGACTAGGGAGGTTAACAAACTCTCCTCAAAATAGAAAACTGATACATTTGACTTTTAACCACCATTAATGATGATGAATCTACATCAAAATGACTCTAACAAGACATATTTACCATCATTTACATCAATTCAACTCACAACATGAGGAATTACATCATAAAATCCAAGTTTGACTGAAGAAAACTCGAAATTTGGACAAACAGGAAAAAGCGCAGTGCCACCTGCAAAAGCGCAATGCCATCAGGCATAAGCACAGCGCCAACTTTGAGGAGGTTTTTGAAGGCCTTTCACTACTCCAAATCCAGCTCTGAATATACCAATGGAAAGCTTGGGATGTCTAGTTGTCATTAGACACCTCAAGCAAGCAAAATGGACACTCCAAGGCCAAGAAAAACTCATTCTCCCACAACTACTCCAAAAGTGTAGCGCCTAGTCCAGTAAGGTGGCAGAAAGTGGTTTTTTGACCTATTTTTGGGCATTTTCTTCAAACCTGTTTGCTGACAAGGCACCAAAAGTGGATAGATGGCATGTATAGGTCATTATCTATCCATCCATATAAACTTTTTGGCATTTTGAGGTCTAAGGAAAAAGCGCAGCGCGCTTTTGGCTAAATTGTTCTTCCTGTTTATGCCAAAAGTCATAAAAACTCAAAATTGTTCAAAATTTCTTCAAAATTGCTTCAAGTTTGGTCCATGAAGCCTTGAATTGAAATGTCAAGCAAGGAGGGAGGCCTCAGCTAGCAAGTCAAGTTTATCTTTCTCTTCTTGCCTCCTTAGGGCTTGCCTTAACTTCTTTTTCAACTGCTTGATTCTGACTTGGGAGACCTTGTTTCTAGTACAATAGTGCATGGCCATATGCCTCTGAAGTTTAGTGGCCCTGTTGGCCCTCTTAAGGAGCTTTTCCAAGTGGCAATTGACTCTATCAAGCCAATTTTCCCTATTTTCCTCAAAATCTTCTTCAATTGACTTGTCAATGTTTTGCTGCCTTGATGGAGAGGATGTTTCAGTGATTTTCTCTTCTTTCCTCTTCTTTCCTCTTGTCTTAGGCCTTCTAGGCTTGAGCTGAAAACCAATGGCTTCAATCTCTTCCAAGTTTATCACTGTTTTACCTTTGGCACCATCCTTTCCTAAATCTGCTTTAGATTTATCAAGAAAAAGTTGCTTGACTTTGAGCTATTTGTTTTCTTTCTGAAAGAAATAAATAAAAAAATCTGCCTTGGACAACCTACTCTTCAACTCTCTAATCCCAACCTCTTTCTCCTAGATGATCTTCTCTGAAGATTTGACCTCATGCACTTCTAAATCTACCATATCAGTGTCAAGATGAATTTGTGCTTCTTCATCCAATGGTGCCTCATGCTGCTGTGATGATGTAGGCTTGGCCCTTTCAACAATGTCTGGAGAAAACACAAGCTTTTTCCCTCTTGTGTAGGTCTTGGTCACTTCTGCCCTAGGAGTTCTTGTGATAGGTCTGCTTGTGGAAGCCACCTCTTGTTGTGCTGGAGAAGACAAAGGAGTAGAGTGACTACTTGACTGAGCTGGAGAAGGCAATAAAGATGTTGAATAGATGAAACCATCCCAAGACAAATTGATTTGTGCCAGCTGATGGAAAACCAGGATCTTCACCAAACCATGATGAAACAAACTGGCATGATGATCTTCTCCCAACCTATGCACCTTCTCTGCCATCTTAACCATGCTTCTGTAAAGGTAATGAGGTAGGTTGAGAGCCTTTACACCGATGAAATGCATCAAAAGCCTCACATGGTACTGATACAATCTTGAGAATCTACCCTCACATGTAAAATACTTCAAGGTTTCCTGTAGTAAAACTCAAACTGCGGTGGTGATGAAAAGAGGCTTTCCAAGAGGTCTCTAATCTCTTTCTAACTTTTTTCCAAGGCCTAAAAGATGTTATGGAAATGGGAAAAAGGCATGGAAGTCAAGTTGAGGGCCTACCCTAGGCTCAGTCTATCATTTCTGCTCAAAACAGGTTTAAACAAGGTTTCATGTAGTACTACAGGAACTGCTACAGGGTTTCCTATAGCTTACTACAAGAAACACAGATTTACTACAGAATGTCCTAGTTCTCATCTAAAGGTGTTTTGAAGGTTTCAGAGGTGTCCAAATGGTGTAAAAAGGTAGCAAGAGGTTGGAAAAGGATGTGGAAGACCTAGCCAAACTGAAAAATATTCAAGAACCCATCTTGAATAAGGGGAAGATCCGTGGGTGAAAAATGTGGTTCTTGCCATTTCGGAACCTTACGGCCTAGTCTGCGTTTCGGTTTTTTCCGATCCGCGTTTCAGTTTTTCGGATTTGTGTTTCAATTTTTCCGAAACGCATTTCGTACGGAGATAATTGAGCAACTATATGCTTAGCACTGGTCCATTTGGGAGCATGCATGCAATTAGCGCTTCCAAGATGATGATGATTGAGTTGAGATGCCAGCCCCATCTGGTCCATTGGTTCCTAGGTTCCATGGTTCAACACCAACAGCAGGGGGTTCGTCTTCATTAGTTTCAATGCCACAACTTCCACAGACACCATCTTCTTCATTGCCACCACATGGAGGCCCGCCGCCACGTTCTCTTCGTGGTGGAAGGAGGAGAGATTAGTAGATATATTCACAATTTACTACCTTTGTCATAGATTAATCATTAGTAGTCTTGTGAATTTGAACCTTTTTGTCTTGGCGCTGACCAAGTGACCTATTTTGTAAACATTATTATTTGAATTTTGGACATGACAAATGTTGACAGTTGCTCACTTGCTAGATAAATCATAATATGCTCTATGTTTTATGTTTTATAATATGCTTAAAAATTTGATGTATGTTTGTAGTTGCTAGAACATAGATGGTTGATGCTCGAATAATTAATCATTGATGTACGTACTAGTAACTACAATGGAATCATGGATGCCATATCTATCTTGATTTATGCAAAAATATGCATGTTTTCATGTCTTCTACAACCAATTTGGTATTTGGGATGTTTATTTTGAATATAAATGCAAAAAAATATAAATATATATATATAGTAGACGCTTCGCTTCCTAGATTTTTGGAAAATGACGCTTCCGCATCCCTGCTTCCAAAAAAACATCCCCGCTTCGTGCAACATTGGGCTAATTGTCTCAAGAAACACTATGATTTTTCTATGCACAAACAGTTTTGGAAAAATGAGTGGAAATGGAATGAAGGTTTCAAGGGAGAGGATATGAATGAAATGGATCCACAATTCAACAGAGTTTACTTGCAAAGAGGAAAGTTATGTTTTTTTTGCTTGAAATACTGTTAAACAACCATGAAAAGAACAACTACATTTTTGTGTTTATCCTTGCAGAACCTACAACCAAGATTCTTAAGAGAAAGGATTGAGGAATGCAAAAGGGAGAGGCCACTAGGGCCATGAATGAGGCACAATGAGGTCACTAAGTTACTTAGAAGATGAGAAACACTTTCAGTAGGGGGGTATGATGGGCCTCTAAATTAGAAATAAATTAAGGCCCAACTGACCATCCTTCAGCACATTAAACCTCTCTTTTTGCATTAGATAATGCATTTTTAACTTTAATATGTTCATTAGAAAGGTTTATGGATAATTGCATACTTGTGCCTAATATTATTTATTTTTGTGGAATATTGTGAGAATATTGGGTAGATTATGAAGATTTAGAGGAGGAGATAATTTAGGGACTTGATCCCTACTACAGGAGGATCAATATTAAATAATAAATGAACAAGATATTCTGGAATTATGACACAGATTGTGGAACTCCAATGATTGAGAAAATCTAGGAATGTGTTCCATTTAATGCAGAATCCTAGTATTGGGAACCATATCTACTTATCAAGGGATTTTGGTGGGGAAAGCTTCCTCCTTTCATGGAGAATGATTCCTAATCATTTTGTATAAGTACCAAGTCGAATTTTTCTCTAGGGGTGGATTTTTCTTAGTCTTCTTGTGGAGAGAACTCATATTTTTGTAGCTCCACTGTCATTTCTTGTAGGGATGTAATTGTATTGATGGAAATAATGAATATTGGTGCCATGTTCAGCTTCTAAATCTTGGTCTCCTTCATAGGACTCTGAGTTTCCTTGGTCTTGGCCATCCCAGGAGTCTCAAAGCCCTTTTGTATCACTTACTTTTCTTCTTTTCACTTTTTCTTCACATGCATCTCTTGTTCTTGTTGTTTTTTCTATTTTTGCATTTAGTATTAATGATTTTTTGTTGTAGGATTGGGTTAAATGGTCGAAGTAAGTTATTTTGCAGGATCACAAGCATCATTTCATTATTGTAATAGCTTTGGAAGGTCATAGTAATCATTGAGCTACTTGGATTAGCTTGTTTATTCCCAAATCTAAACTTTTGGAAGTCCCTTGTGGCAAATAACAGTAAATTTTTGCTATTTTTTAGAGCATACTAACAAGCTTCAATCGAGTTGATTCCACTTGCATTAGATCACAAAAACATTCTAGTTAATAGCAAAAATTACCCCATTGCAGTTGCACTTGATTGGGTTAGACATTTGATAGATTTACTAGCTCACTAGTTCTCGAATTTCTAGATTTTAGACTATTAATTTTTCTGTCATTTTTTAACATGGATTAACAGAAGTCTTTTTGAGTGGTTCCACTTGGAATGGAGACCTAAGACATCGTAGTCAATAACAAAATTTTTCCCATCCAATTTGGATTTAATTTGTTTGGTCATTTGGTGAATTATAACTCCCTATAGAAAATCTGTTGTTTCCTGTAGTAAACTACAAGAAACCCTGTAGCAGCCTTCCAACATGTATATACTTGCCCAGATTCACTCAAGAAGCTTGGTTATTGTCCCTTAGGGTTGAATCAAGACCCCTAGGCTCTAAATCAATTATTAGGGAAGACTAAAGACCGCTTAGGACTTGCCTCTTTACCCATGTAAAACATTTCAGCAATTTGGGTTAATGGACAAATTTATGAATTGGATAATACAATGATGATTTTCTTGATTGCCACATCCAATGAACTCTGTTAATGGATCTAAACTCTTTGAAATGTAATGGTTGACATTTAGTTCATGATCTTTACTTTATGCAATTAGAATAGGTTTATTTCTTTGTATTTTCTTTCTTGCAATAGGTTAAGGTTTCCATTTCGAGCATTTCATTTTCTGCAATTAGTAAAATTTCCATTTATGAAATTAGTTTAGGATTTGATTTCCTTACATTCACTCCAGTACATCATGACATCAAAGGAAGGACACATTGTATGTTGCACATATAGTGCCGATACCTCTTAAGTTTGTACGAACCCCGTGTTGATAATTAAAGTTGATAGCCTTGGGAGTTGCATCATTCTTGTTGCAATACTGAGGATCATCAGTTTTCCTCCATTATATTTTTGTAATTTTTTTCAAGGGTTTTGCTTGGGTTTTTGGCCATTCACTCTTCAGATCTAATCTTCTAGGGTAGCCGCTAATCTTTGGTCTTTCCTTGGCACCTTGTGAGGGTTTGTTTGTGGTTCATATTACTTTTGGATAATTTTTGTTGAGGGTCGCAAGCACTCTACGCCTCTTTCAAAATTGATTAGGCATTTTGGCATAAAAATTGTTTTTTCAAGGGCTCTTACCGCTTGTAAATTTTCTAAGGGAAGCCACACATTTTTTAGACCTATTTCTTCAAGGATGAGGACCCTTTTCCTTGACTGAAGTGAAGGACTTATTGATAATGGGAACTTTCCCATTGTCCAGGATTGTCAAGCCTGGAAGTAAATTTAATTAGGAGTCGTCCATAACTAGTGGGCCGACCCAGAGGATAAGAGCGAGGATTTCATTACAAGTGGCCAACAGTGGAAGGTGGGCCAGCCCAGAGCTATTGAGCCCGAAGAGTTTTCAAGTCAGAATTCTTGAAGTCGGCAAGTTCCATACCCAAAAGGGTATGCCTGGAAGAAAGTTCCTGGAAGGTGCAGATAATTCATTTTAAGAAAGTGTCGGGCTCCTCTGTCACGGGTGTATGTAATTAAGTGACTAGTGGCGTGAATATATATATGGCCATACTCGCGTAGGGTTGGGCTTCCCTTCCGACTCCTCCCACTTTGTAACAAATCTACCCATTGTGATTTTTTAATGGGATTTATATCCAAAAAGGGTTGAAGGAAGTGTCAATTTGGGGAAATTTGCTAGTGATTGTGGGGAACCAACTTAAAGGGCCGATTTAGAAGAGAATCTAAGTTATATTTGCATTAGTTGGTATCAAAGCAGATTCTACACCTGCTTGAGGAAAATAAGGTAATCATGCCACCCAAAGTTGATCGAGGCATTGCACGAGATGTAAGAGGGGAAAGACAAAGGCCAATTGATAACAAAGAAGTAATGCGGGTGATGCAGCAATTGGAGGCACAAATGGAAGCAATGGAGACTGGTTTGCAGAGAGAACCAGAAGCAAGAGATATGAGTACAGAAGAAGAAGAAACTTCAAAAGAAGAAGAAGAAACTTCAAAAGAAGAAGCAGTAGAAAAACATACAGAAGCTAAAGTGTTGAACGCAGTTTTGGGATCTTTTATGAAACCCAAACCATATCTGTCTTCTTATACAGGTAGCATGAATCGAGCTTATTGATTGGATCACAAAAACGGATAAATTCTTCGAATATGAAGAAATAGATGAGGAGAAGAAGGGAAAGTTTGTTGTAACTAGATTAAAGGGTCATGCAACTCTCTGTTGGGATGGCGTATAGGCAAAGAGAAGGAGAAAGAACAAGCAAAAGATTAAAAGATGGGATAGGATGATGGTGAAACTCAAAGGTAAGTTTTTGCTGAAAGATTACCATCTTACATTGTTCAGGAGTATGCAGAACCTTAGGCAGAGAGCTATGACAGTCAGAGAGTACACAGAAGAATTCTACAAGGTGAATATTAGGGTAGGATATGTAGAGGAGTCTACAGAGAAGACAAAAAGGTATATACATGGTCTTATACCGGAAATACCGGATGAGATTAGTATTATCACTAGCATAGTAGAGGAGGCATATCAGTTGCCTTTGAAGGCTAAATAAAAACTTGCAAAGAAGCAAGCTGGCAGAGGAAAGAGCGATATCAGAGCGAGAGGGAAACAATCTAATATAGGAAGATCCATAGCACCAAGACATGGAGCTAACATTTCAAATGCACCAAGATAGCAAGAGGGAGAATCCAAAGGCTGAAGATCCTTTTCTAGAGGATGAGAAGAGGCAGAGGAAGAGAGGTTAGTTGCTAAAGATGTGGAAAGCTTGCAGACATGGCGTATGATTATCCAAAGAATAGAGAGATGGGCCAAAGGAATGTTATCATTGCTCCAGTAGAGGAAGAAAAAGCAGAGCTGCAGGAAGCTAAGAATGTGCCAGAGACAAGAGAGGCCTTGATGATGAAAAAGACATTGACTAAGCAAGAGAAAGAAGGTGTTGATCCAGTCTAAAGGAGAGCCTTATTCCGAATTATTTGCAAAGTTCAAGGAAAGTGTTGTAAAGTGGTGATTGACAATGATAATACTCATAATATGGTGTCTACAGAGGTTGTAGAAAAACTGAAGTTGAATAGGAAAAATCATCCAACGCCCTATAAGGTGTCTTGGCTGCAAAAAGGACATCAAATTTTGGTGAATCAACAGTGTGAAATAGAATTTCAAATTGGCAACTACAAGGATAAGATCTTACGCGATGTGATGTCGATGGATGTGTGTCATATTTTGTTGGGTAGGCCGTGGTAGTTTGATAGAGGAGTTGTACATGATGGCAAGAAAAATACCTGTAAGTTTCAAAAGGATGGCGTCAATCATACCTTGCCTCCATTACAAATGTTGTACCTTCCTCATCCTCCCTTTTATTATTTCATATAGTAGAGGAGATTTGTTCTTGTATGCAGGGAGAGATTGCAAAATCCAGAAAAACAAATTGGGAATTTCAAGAAGAGATCAGGAGAACTAGTGCAAATAATAACAGAATTTGAAGCCATTTTTTAAGCAAAAGATGAACTCAAAGACTGCATCAGACTCACTCAACGAAAAAGTGATTTGCAAGAGTTTTCCAATGGTATGCAGAAGTTTGAAATGACCTCCTAGATCATGAAATAGAGTCAGTCAAAGTTGGTGACCACATGTCAAAACATTGCAGAGCTGAAAGGTGTTTGGGTGAGCCTTTAGCACGTAGCCAAAGTTGGCTTACCTGCCAAACTCGGTGGCAATGCTGGCAGAACCTCTACGTGAAGCTCTGGGAAGTCGTGGCCAACACGTTAGCTGCAAAAAACAATTCTATTGGCCATAGATGGAACCCACTCAAAGGAAATACCCAGGTGGAAGCATTTAAAATCCCAAGTCTACAAGACTGAGAGAGAAGGATCGAGATGATGTCATCCCATTAGTCATACCCCCAAGGGTTCACCCCGGAGATTTCAATAACGACGCAAGAGTTGTAGCGTCGGGATAGAACAGAGTGGGTGGATCCCACTCGACAATGATAGCCTCAAATTATACCACGACACATTAAAGTTAGCACCCAAAGCAAAGCATCGGGCTACTGGTACTGAGACACAATGGTAAAGGACAAAGCAACAACCAAAAAACAAAGGGTCGAGTGGAGGAATCAACCTGTAGAATTCAATTAGTGGCGGTGCCAAGTTGTAGAGTGTCAAGACATGGTGGCAATGGACAGAGCAAAAGCCAATAAATAGAGGGTCAGGTAGACCCTACTGGCTAGCTCATCTTGGCGGGTGGATCCTGGAAGATTAGTAATACAACGCAAAGGGGATGTGTTGGGTTAAAGGGGGCTTCGGCCTTAGCACCAGGCACAAGTTCTAATGGAACAATTGAGACTAGGAGCATGGCAACAATAAGGGCTCGGATCCCAGAATCTGTAACCTTTAAATAATTGCAATTAAATAGAAAATTCGAGATCAAGAAGCTCTGACCTTTGGGGCTGGATTTTGGTCGCCTCGCGTAGAGGTGTGACCAATGGCGCAGAGCCATTAACAAAAGAAAAGGGCTCGCATAGGGATCAAAAAGGGTAAGCACCCAATAGCTTAGGTCGTGGTCATGGAGACTAGTCCTATGGCGGAAAACAGGTAAAGGTTAAGAAGAAGGGGTCCACCCCAACATTAAGTGAAAACAAGTAACTGATTAGCAATTAGCAGGCAGATCACCATCGTTCCCAAGTCCACTTGGTCTAAGAAAGAACTACGGGGGGTAACTAGCATGGTGAATAAATTGATGCTAGACCATGAAACGATTAGCATCAACTGGGGGGTCAGGCCTCACTCAAGATCTTGTTCATTCACCCCACTGGAGTAGGGGGACTACACCCGCCACCAATGCAATGACAAGTTCAACAAGCGTGATTTTTGCAGGGTCGAGGTCCTTCCATCCTCCACTTCCCTTCCAATCCCATTGCTCCATGTGTCTCCCACCCACACGTCATGCCACCATACTCCCCGCCTATATAGTCACCACCCGCTTACCGCCAGTGTTCAAATTTTAATTTGTTTCAACGGTGTCCTCTGTCACCCATCTTGTGCTCAACCTCGTTCAACCATCAACTAGTGCAAAGCACTTCCAACGCCACCACACCAAATCACGTCCGCCCACCATGGATTTTAATCCTGATGGGTGAAAGGTAATGCCATACAAGAAGGGCCAACTCCAAAAAAGGGGCAATTTAAGCAGTTAGAGGGAGAAAATGACAGGTGAATTGGCAAGTAACCATGGGAGGAATACAATGGCAGAGGCGTGGCCAAATCATCAACCCACCATGAACCCAGATAATGGAGCCTAAGTCCACCTTAGGAGATCAGAGGAATCAACAATGGAGATATTTTGTTGTGGAAATCATGGCATACTCGTGTCATTTCTGCAATTTTGTTAATATTTCATTTTCAAGAAAAGAATCAAGTATGTTATGTAATCATTAGGATAGTTAGGTCAGTCGCACACTCAAACCTCTATGTAGTTCAGACAATTGTAGCATTCGAAGATATTTTTGTAAGTTGTTCTTATTTTGGTTCTCCCTATAAAAAGGGAGGAAAGACTCATTATTAGGGGTTTTAGATTTTCTAGTTCCAGTGGTTCGATTTTCCTGTTCCAGAGGCTATAATTGTTTTGCAAATTTCGCAAGTTTGGGCTTGTGACATTTATTTCATTATTGTATATTAATGAAGAAGTTAATGGTGATTCCAAGCATTGGGATATGTAGTATGTGTTCTACATTTGTGTGTCAATTCATGTATATTTTTCTTCTTCAGAAATTGCGTGATTGTAGTTGTTGGATTCACTCTTAAGTCACATATTTACGTATGTTATGACAGTACTTGTGAGATTGCAAATTTACCTACGTTATGTGATAGCAGACAATCCCTATGAGATTGCAGTTTTACCTATGTTATAAGATAGCATACGGTACCTTTGAGATTGCAGATTTACCTATGTTATGATATAGAAGATAGTACCTGTGAGATATTGGGTTGAAAGTCTTAAAACATGCTCCATAATTTTTTCACTTCATTTCCTTTATCTTTTCATGATTCTACTGGGATTTATTGCATAGGATTTTGTGTCTATCATGCCCTCTGCACTGGGTTTCTTCCTTATATTTCTTCTTTCTATCTTTACTGTAATGACCAATCAAGTTGTATTGTGTGTGTAGGCCACTAGATATGAACACTTACTCTTGGGAATGATATACTTTTTATATGTATATTGAATCTACCTCTGAGAAGTGTAATTGAGCCAAATTTAAATCAATTTACTTATATTTATCTCTTGAGCAACACTGATTCATCTTCAAGGGAGACTAAGATGTCCTATGTTGATTTGGGGAAGCATTGGATGTGCTCTAGCCACGAAATTTGCTGGAGAGGTTGGGGCACATAAGATCTCCAATACCCAGAAAGGGTTTGGGCAGATTCTAAATAGATAAGGAGATATTAAAATAATTAATATTTTTAATGGAGTCCCTAAGTTTAAACTTAGGGAAAATAAAATATTAATGTGTATTAATATGAATCTGTGTCAGAATGGTCCAAAAGACATGGATCAAGCCAGATCTAATATTAGCCATTGATTAGGGACTTAATCTCGACCATTGAGATGTCAACAGAAAAAGTATAAGAGGAGGCTTGAGGGGCACTTGGAGGACACACTGAGGGAGACCAGTCAGTTCAATTTCTTTAGTGGGGTTTGCTGAGAAATTGAACCAGTGGTCTAGAGAGCAGTTAGGAGGTAGCAACTATGGAACACAAAGACGGGAGATCAATGCAGAAGAGGCAGACGTAGAACCAGAGGAAGCCACGCGGAGGCTACAGAGACTGCGTAGAGCCAGAAGGGCCTGCGTCATCCACGCAGAGGCTGCAGGAGTGACGTAGGAGCCCAGAGAGGCTGCGCAGAGCTTCAGTAGACTGACACAGAGGGTTTCAGGTTGACGCAGAAGGTTTCAGGCTGTAGTAGAGGTCAGAAGGGCCTACGTTGGGTTTAGAAAAGTGTTGGAAGTTTGTCTATCTGTGGGTAAGCCAATTTGGCACCCTGTTGTACAAGAAAATTGTTGAATAATAAAATCCTCCCTTGCTGCTCTGGTTTTCCCACATTGGGTTTTTCCGGGGACATTAGTCCAAAATCACTATGTCAATGTGTGCATATGTTTGTTTCTGTATTACGGTGTGATATCTGCAGCAGTGTTTATTTTAATGTTTGTTGAAGTAATTTCATAAATAACTTACGATGAAATAAGTAGGAAAAGTAAATCAGTTGCTGCAGTGATAGAATTTTCACATCTTAGGCACTGACCTTTATCCTCAACTCGGGGGTTGTCTCTAGGAGTGACAACAACAACAAGAAGTGACTTTTAAACCTAGTGATCTTAAAGCTTTGTTGATGAGTGGAAAAGAGTTTTTGCAGCAATTGAAGACAGAGGAGGTCAATTTTGTTGTTATTTGCAAACCTAAAGTAGTTCTTACTTCCACTACTATTTTTGATCTGCCTTTATAGATTCAAGAATTGTTGGAGGAACACCATGACATTGTTGTGGATGAGTTACCAAATGAATTGCCACCTATAAGGAACTTCAACCATCATATCGATCTGATAATGGGAGCAAGTTTGCCAACAAAGTTGCGTATCATATGACACCTAAGGAAAATGACTAAGTCAGGAAACAAGTGCAGGAGTTGATAGATAAGGGCCTGATCCGAGAAATTCTTAGTCCATGCGCAGTGCCTACCATTTTAATATTATATTTTTTAAAAAATTTAAGAATTATTTATATTGATTAGGAATAAATATATGTTATAATATTTGCATTTTTATATAAATTTGGTTGCTAGATAGATTTTTTGAGGTTAAAGAACAAAGAAACAAATAGAAAAAATGTCTTTATGTTTTTTCTAAAACTTTTTTTAACACATATTATTATAATTAAATTATGAGTCCAAAGAAGGATGGTGGATGGTGCATGTGTACAGACTCTAGAGCTTTGAATAAAATTACAATCAAGTATTATTTTCCCTTGCCATGCATTGATGATTTGCTGGATTGTTTAAGTGGTGCCAGTTGGTTTTCAAAAATTGATTTGAAAAGTGGATATCATCAAATTAGAATCAGAGAGGGAGATGAGTGGAAAATTTCCTTTAAAACTAATGAAGGATTGTATGAATGGATGGTTATGCCATTTGGATTGTCCAATGCACCCAGTACATTCATGAGGCTGATGAATGAAGTACTAAAAGAATTTATAGGGAAGTTTGTAGTTATTTACCTAGATGAAATCTTAATTTACAGTCAGTCAAAGGAGGAACATCTGCGACACTTAAGGTATGTGTTGGAGAGATTACAACAGGAAAAGTTACTTATAAATTTGAAGAAATGTTCCTTTTTAAATTCAAAGCTTGTATATTTAGGATTTTTCATTTCCAGAGAAGGGTTGAAGATGGATCCAGGAAAGGTAAAGGCTATTGTAGAATGGCCCTCTCCCAAAAATATTTTTGAAGTTAGAAGTTTTCATGGTTTAGCGATTTTTTACAGGAAATTCATCAGGAACTTCAACAAAATGAGCGCACCAATTGTGGAGACAATTAAGAAGAATAAACAACCATTTCGATGGACTGTTGAAGTTGAGAAGGGGTTCCAAATGCTAAAGAAGAATATTATAGGAAAAACAGTCCTTGAACTTCCATATTTTAATAAGCCTTTCCAAGTAAAAAGCAATGCCAACAATGATGTGATTGGAGTAGTACTAAACCAGGAGGACAAACCCATTGCTTATTGCAATGAGAAATTAAACGAGGCTAGAAGAAGTATACAACGTATGACAAGGAATTCTATGCAATGGTTCAAGCTCTTAAAAAATGGAGGCATTATTTATTGTCTAGGGAATTTATTTTATATACTAATAATCATGCCCTCCAATATATTATGCAGCAGCCTAAACTGAATCAAAAACACATTAAGTGGGTCGAGTACTTGCAGATTTTTACATTTGTTTTAAAGCACATCAGTGGACAGTCTAATAAATTGTAGATGCTTTGAGCAGGAGGCAGTTATTGTTGCAAGAAAGTCAAATTTAGGTGTTGGGATTTGATTTTATGAAGGAATTGTATGAGAAGGATGCAGATTTCAAAGAAGCTTTTGAAGCTTGTAAGAACCCAGCTTCTCAAAATCAAAGCCCATGGCTTGATTATATGATCCAAGATGGACTAATCTTTAAGAATAACTCGTATTCCCAATTGTTCCATGAGGGAGAATTTAATTAAGGAAAAACACAGTGGAGGACTTGGGGGATATTTTGGGCAAGACAAAACTTATGAACTATTAACACTCTGTAGTTTTCTCTAGGTTGAAAGGAGAAAGCTCAGAGGTAACCACAAACCTCTTTGGGTTGAAAGACTGGTCCTTTTCAACCAGAGGGGGCTCCCTCAACTTATGAAAACTAAAGGTTTCGACTATATGGCATACAGAGACTAGATCTGAAAAGGAATTTGAAAAGTTTGGTTCAAGTGTGAATGGCCAAAGAGAATGGAAATATGTGATCAATTCAACTTACTACCCATTTTACTTATGCAAGTAAAATCAATATCATCCATAAAGGCTTGTCAAGCATGAACTTTAGACAAAGATAAGTTTTGGTATAGAGGAGAGAACAAAAACACAAATCCTTTCCTTGTACACAACAAGGCTTCTTATACATCAGAAAGAAATTAAGAAAAAGTAATGACATGCATAGGTATGTAATATCTTATTTGCAACTGAAATATGGACAACAACTATTTAGAGCAATATAAACTGAATTCCAACACAATTGAGATCGTTATACCTATGCACAAGAAACTGTAAAGAACAAACTGATTGAATAACTGAGAAATACATAAAAATAACTCCAAAGTATCATACCATAAGTATCCTTGTAGACAATTAATTGATAACCCTCAAGTCATAAGCATTCCATACATGAAATTGATCACAATCACATAAACTCGAATACTAGTCCACAATAATGCTGAACCAACAAAAACCTTTTCCATATCCATTAATCAACTTATATAGACCATACATAAGATATCATAATGTCTAAATTCAATGCATCTTTGATCCAACTAATTAATAACCCTCAAGTCATAAGCATTCCATACATGAAGTTGATCACAATCACATAAACTCGAATACTAGTCCACAGTAATGCTGAACCAACAAAAACCTTTTCCATATCCATTAATCAACTTATATAGACCATACATAAGATATCATAATGTCTAAATTCAATGCATCTTTGATCCAACAGAGGATCGATCCTAAAATTCAAAAGGAGGAAAACTGTTGTTTTTCAAAGTCCTTTTCCTCGAAAACAAAAGCAGAAAAGTGTTGTTTTTTTTAATCTTTAAAACTAAACTTTTTCTAAAAAGAAACAATATTATCTTCGACAATGATCAACATGAAGTGAAAATAGAAAAAAGCACAAAGGCTGATTGCTGAGTGTGCAAAAGGCTGCGTAGCAGCTTCACAGCAACCGATACTTTGTTTTTTCGAAACTGGCACGTGATGGACAACTGAGGAGGTGAGCTGGCTGCCACATGTGCTCCATGTCAACCCCTTGAAAACCTGACAGGTGGCTTCCCTCCAACATGCGTGTAATAGTGTGGGCATGGCTTGCGCAGCGACTGCGTAGCACCTTTACAGCAGACCATATCTCCAAAACAGTAATACCTATGTAAAAACTGAAGGAATTTATTGTAGATGATAATTATGTGAAGATAAACCTCTCTCAGTTTCTCTAAATTCTTTCCCAACTTTCTAGAAAATACTTTGCAAAACAATGACTTAAAATAGAGTATTTGTGCAGTCTGAAAAATAGGCTTTGAAGATGCAATTAAATCTCCCGATCCGTGATACCCATGCAAAATATGGAAGAGGTTATTGTGCTCTATTTTGTGCTTAAGAAAAACCTCTTTCAGTTTCCCAAAATTCTCTTTCATGTGGTCAGAAACCGTTCTGCAAAATGGTGACTAAAACAAAGTCCTTCATTTGTTGTATCCATCCCTGTTTCAACTTTGTTGCTCTTGTAGTAGGCCTGCTAGACTCCATCTCAAGCTTCTTGGGTTGTTATTCAAGCTTCTTGGGTTGTTATTCAACTGCAACCTGCTTACCTTTGTCTTGTTGTGTGATTTCATACAACACCTTCTTTTGCAAAATATGATGTTTTGTGTGTGATAATCATTAGAAGGCTTGATTGGCATAGGGCTTGAAGTGGTGGGAGGATTATATGGGTAGTGTCATATATGATAGGCAATCATAGCTTTTGGGGGAAAAGATGGAATGGGAGTTATGATAATTATATGTTTTAGGAGTGAAGAATGATTAGATGCATAGGGGAATAGGGGATTTAAAACATAGGGAATGGGAAATGCGGAATGTAGAATGTAGGTTATAGTGTTTGGGAAAATGAATAGACTAGGAGGGAAAAGAAAGGTGGTATTTTCAACAGCTATCTTGCTTTGGAGTAGTGATATTTTCAACTATCTCTAACTTATGTAAATCTCATGATAGACCCACTATTGACACCTAACTCATGACTCGGTTATTCCAGACTTTGACAATTTTTCCTAATAACTCATGACAACTTCATGTTTTCGACCAGACCTCTTGATGACCACACCCATGGCGACATTCTGGATAGTGACACTCGAACTTATGACAACATATATGACATTAAGTTCGACTTTATTCAAACTAACCATTGAGTCATTTGGAGACATTTGACAAATGCAAACTTACTGACCCTAACATGAACTATTGAAGAGAAATTATTTTTGGCCAAAGTTGAGGACTGATGTACAGAAGTTTGTGAAGAAATGCAGAACCTGTCAATATGCCAAAGGAAGAAGCTGGAACACTAGACTATATACCCCATCCATTGCCAATTCTAGAGAGGCCTTGGGACTCGGTGAGTATGGATTTTGTTTTAGGACTACCAAGAACTCAGAAAGGTAATGAATTCTATCTTTGTGGTGTGTTGTAGCGCCTACAACCACCCTCCAAAAATTCGCCTTAGCATGTTTTAGAACCTCCCTACCAACCTTACACAACACTTTGTCTTGCTTCGTCAAGTACTCAAGCTTCAGTGTTTTCCTCGCACAAAGGCAGCCTGTTGATCATAGTTGATCCACTCCCCTCACAGGCTGCTCACCAGGACTTGGTCCAGCTACAGGCTGAGCAACTTCCCCTTGAAAATTGCACATTCTTGGAGGGCAACCAGCCTTCCCTCCAGGAATTGCGCAATCCTCTCTGACAGCTTGCTGGGCTCCAAGATTGCGCAATCCTGCCAGCCAACCCTCTTAGCAGATTTGCACAAATTTTCCCAGCAAGCTATTCAGCCCAGGATTTGCGCAAATCTAGGCAGCAGTCAGCTGCTCTACCCAGAAATTGCGCAAACCTCCTGGGCAGTCAGCCCAGTTCCTAGCCAGAATGCACATTTTTCTCCAACAGTTGAGCGGTCTCTTGCATGTCCAGTTGAGTTGATCGGTTCCCTCCGGGACTGAGCAAAACAAACTTGCATGCATGGGTTGCTTATCCCAAGGCAGCATGCGAAGGCATCCCTTGTTTCAGGGATCAATGTTTATCAGTTGGAGGTTACATGCAAGGAGCAATTCAGAAACCTCCCACCAAGTGTCACTTCCCCTAGATTTGTGGCATGCACGTCACAACCTCGATGTTATCAAAACTCATCAACCGGATGCTGCAGAGCTCATTCCTCACATCAACCTTGCAGCTCTGACATCCCACATCACATCTAGGAGCAGTCAACACATTCAACTTAGCTGTTTTGGGGTAATCTCACTTCCCATGCCTTATGCTGCATTTTTGTCGCTTTTTGTGTTTTCGCTTGTGGGAGTACTGTTTGCTTGATTTATTTGAACAATTGTTGTCGTTTACATGTATACTAGCTTTTCCTAGCTCTGTTTCAGTTTTCGTTGCTATCTCACTGTTGTTACATGCATGAAACTGTTCTGCATGGACGTTCGCCCAACAAGCGAATTGCTTCACCCACATGCATGTTGATCTATTTGTTGAATCTTTCATTCATGTTTTTCATGCACTATTAATCACCTCTGCTATCACTTAGTGTCTTCATGCATTCATTGACTTACTTGCTTTTAGTTGCCCGTCAGCAAGTCGGGCCAACCTTAGCCCAAGCTCTGCCTTCACGAAGGCTACATTGCGCAATTTGGGAAAGGAAGGCTCACCTTCCTCTCCAGATTTGCGCATTCCTGCCTAGCACTGGTCTCCAGGACTATTTTGCACATTTCTAGAGGACAATGGCTGCTTGGCCCAAGAAATTGCACAAATATGTCCCTGGGTCAGCAGTCCTTCCCAGCTGGAATTGCACATTGCACAATCCCATTAGTCAGCAGCCAGATTGGACTATGCATTGCGCAATTCCAATAGTCAGTTAGTCTCCGAACAGCCCAGACTGTACCTTGTGCAGTCGGTCTCCAGACCTCCCGCCGAAATTGCGCAACCTTCATGATCATTCACCCAAGTATGTTACAAGTCAATTCTCATGTTCATCTGGTTTTCAACTGACAGATTGCTTGCCATGAGTGTTGCCATATCTCTAGATATCGTAGGTGTTCATCTGCCTCTCAGTAGTATAGGTACAATGGTTTCCAGGAGAGCAGAGATGAAGACACCATTCAGAGCACGCTTGGGGATGCGGTCAATCAAGTGTCTATGAGCTTGCCTACTCACAAAGACACCAAGTTGTTCGTAGACAAGGACATCAAGTAGCAACATCATGAACAACCGCTGAAGGCAGCATACTAAATGCACCGAACGCAACGAATGCAAGAGGAAGGTTGTGGACAACACAGAGGTAGAACAAAGTTGCAAGATCAAGCAGATCCACTAATAATGAAAGAAACTTTGGAGACTCAGGCTATGAGGTGACGACACGACATGAAGGTCGCGCGAATACAGAGAATGGAACGAAGAAGGAGTTGCATGTGCCAAAGCAACAACTCAAGGAAGAACATGAAGCTGCACAGACAGAAGAATGAGTTGCAATAGGATCAGGAAGAACATTAGGTGCAATGTGCACTCACGGATGAAACTACGGTCGTACAAGTTAAAGATCCATCCCAGCAGCTAATACGAAGCAAACATGGTGAGCAGTGTTGTTCACCACATGCAAGGGATTTAGCAGCATGCATGTCATTGTGTGCACGCATGCAACCCAACCCATTCAGCACACTCACCAAGGCAAAGACAAGAATCAAGTCCAACTGGAGTTGAACATGTACTTCGGCAAGTGGATGCGCGTGACCACCAGCACACACTCGAAGATCAGCATGGACACTATGCATCAGAGTGTTGCCGGTTCAGTCGCACCCAAGAAGACCATGCACATGTTAGCAGACGAGTTGGATGAAGGGGCCAAACCAATGCACCGATTGCAACGGAGGCAAGAGTTCACTTCAGCAAGATGTCACCATGAGGTGCATGCACACCATCACAGATGACCAAGCTTGGCATCAGCTCACCACCTTCACCATCACAAGCATGTCAAAGAGTTTGTCTCATCACAACGGACCGAGTGTTAGTGATGTATTACAAGGCTTGCTCAAGCCATGTTATCTCACATGAGTACATGTGCATTGTAATGTTGAGTCATGTCAAGTGTAAGTCAGGTGTCAATAGTTGGATGTAACAATCATAAATTAGGTGAAGAGTCATGAGTGTAGTAACTAGTTGAACTATCACGAAGGGGAATGTCAAGGGTCACCCCACCCTTTGCTATAAATAGTCCTTCATAACTCATTATAAAGGCTTTTGGTCATCTAAGCTTCTACTAAGACTATCTTGAAGAAGCCTTGGACAGTATTGTAACGCGCCTTTGCTTCTCCATTGCACGGAGCTAGTACATCTCTTTGGAGGAGCAGGCAGATGTGGTTGTAACGTTCCACTGTTGGGGCTAGCAGGTTTACATGGATGTATTGTATGATTGTGACTTACACTTTATATAATAAGAGCTAACACATTTTCATGCATATGTTGTTATTGTAGTTGGATTACTCCAGTTTCTTTAATGATATGTGTTGTTTAACTTACGTACTTGTGTATGAACTGATTCATATGCAATTATATGAATCTTGTTGTTAATGTGTTGCATATGTTGTTAATGTTGTCACCATCTGTGTAGACTTCTCCACTGGACATCAGACAAACTTTTCACTTGAACCTTGCTATAACAACCGTCACACTCGTCTCGGACTGATCTGAGTGTTATATGTGTTATCTTACCTTGTATGATGTGATTGCTGCATCCGAATGGACTGCTCTACCGAAAGCTGTGCATGTCCTTTGTGTTGTGTTCCTAGCTGAGTTGGGACTGATCCCTTTCAACCTTGAACTCACCTTCACCTCCTTCCCCCCCTTTGAAGTGTTTGAACCTCTCATACACGTTCCTTGACTCATTGCATCAGTCACACCCTTGCTGCTAACAAAGTTATTCTACTTGCCTCTATGCGACACTACGGTCAAGGAATTACCTTACGACCCATTGCTGGGACTCCTACACCAAACGGTCTGAGGTCTAATTGGGACTTCTTATCGGGGAGATCCCCTTGACATGTTTGCGGGTCCAACACTGTCAACATTTCTGGCGCTAGAAGGAGGGCCTGATGACAAGCTGTGTCCTCTCATCCAGTTTTGAACCTTTGCATATCTTTCATGGAGACTTGCACTCTTCTTCTGTGGAGGTGTTTTTCGAATCGTGAAGATGTCTCCATCTCGGGGAAGCTTTTCAATCTCTTTTCCACTCACACGTATGATGGTGAAGGCGAAGTGGCCTAGCCTGAGCACTTACATAACTTTCTTTCCATGATTTATGAGGAAGATGAGTTTATTGACGAACAAGCCGGTTTGCTGCTTGCATACACACTTCACGAATCTCCATTTTGTTGGGTGCTCAGCCTACCGGCTGACACCGTGCACTCATGTGAGCACTTTTGTGATCTTATTGAAGACACGTTCTATCATTTTGATCTAGACCATCTTGACCGGAAACTGTTACAGCAACGGAGGGCTCCGCATGAATCCGTTATTGATTTTTGGCAGCGCTTCCGTGACTTGCAGTTTCAAGCTCCAAGGAGCCAAATGAAATTTGCTTATCTTTGGAACCGGTTCGAGTATTGTCTTAAGAAATCTACCCATCCCAAGAGAAAGTTTGAGATCAAGCCTCGCTCAACCTTGTTCATTGATTGAGCTACGCAATCTCATGTGGGAGTGGGCATTGTCTCAACTGACTATCTACCTTCCTCTCATTCAAAAACTCCACTTTTGCCCAGTGGTGCTGAGGATCATGCTTACACACATATTCAACCTTCACACTCTCCCAACATCACTCCACTCAATTTTCACACAGATTTGGTTGTGAATCCTTCAAGTTCTCATAGGCTTTCTTTTCTACAACCTCTGTCTTCGCACCCGGGTGTTCCTCCGGATGATGATGTCTTGTGTTCATCCATTCCGAACTCTTCACTTGTTGTGAATGAGGAACAACCCACTGACGGAGTTGGTATTGCACAACCAACACGCGCTGTCATTCATGAAGAGTATGAGTGGGAGCTTGAGCATCAACACTAGGCGAAGGATGACTCCCTTCCATCCAAGCCCCCTCTGTTCTTTCCTAACATAATTGGTGAACCTGCCATATATGATTTTGCGTGTGTCACTTCATCTACGGATGCACCCATTGTTGATCTTTCGCAAGACACACCGTATGTTAGCCCATCATCCAACAACGAAGAGGACCAATCATTCATTGAAAATCCACTTGATCCTTCATCTGCTCTTTCCAGAAATGCATGAGGATGCTGACCAACATCCTGAATTTTCTGATCTTGGTTGTCGTGATCTCTTCATCTCATCATCCATTCACAATGTTGATTCACTCTTTGTTAATCCGTCTAAGCCATTGGTCTACGAAGATCCATCTGTCAACGAAGTCGAAACCCCACAAACCATCGAGGCACTTCAGCCCGTGCTGATAGTTATGTTAGGCCCTTGCTGTCCTGAGGTTGGTTTCACTCCCGATCAGGGAATTGTTCAATCACCCAAGGCTCCTCATCACTCATTTGTATGCATGGAAGATCCATCTCACACATAGATCACACTTCCTCCACTTGAACTGCATGATCCCATTGCTCATGCATTGGAGGAATCTTACATTGCAAGTACTTGTGCGCAACGCAAGTTATCTTTGTTCCTTTCGTTTGCTTGAATGTCATCGTCAAGAGTGTGCTTATGCTTCAAAGTTGCACGTAGTGTCACACAGCACCATGATAAGTCCGCGGATTGCTCGTCATGCACATGCACTCACTTATGTCCTGTGGGCACTTTGAATCACGAAGTGTGGTTGTCTTCATTGTTATATCTTTCTTGCTTGCTGGTTCGCACAACTGGGTTGCTCGCGGACCAAGTCTTCATCAACATGGGTCTACCAATGTGTCGGTGGCTGCATTGGAAGTATCACTTCATGTGATCAGGCCCATGCATTGTTAGTATAGGAGTAGGAGTAGTGTTTCTTTTCAGTTGTTTGCTTGCATGCTTGCTTGCTTGTATGCTTTGTTTGCGTGTTTGTTTGCTTGCTTGTTTACTTACCTTCTTTGCTTTCACTTTAGCTTCTGCTTTTGCTTTGCTTTGATGTTTGTTGGTTCATTTGTTTCGTTCGTAGGTTAGCCTTGCATGAAACCATGTATGACTCTTGAAGCGAGCTGGGTAAAGTACAAGAGGACTTGTACAACTATCACTACTTGGTTATCTGTCATCTTGCCTCTGTATGATGAGCTTGTTACTCTTAGTCCATGATACGTCAAAGGAAAATACGTACTCTTCAAAGTGAACCTTGGTGTAAACACAACGCTTGCGCACTAACTAGTGTTGGCTTCTCTAGTTGATTGTTTTTGGGTTAACCCTTGTCAGTGCAGTCAGGTAGAGTAAGGTGAGGGGGAAAACCTTAACAGGAACGTCAGAGATATAATAAACTACTTCTCTACTAGAACAACCCCCTCTGCTCTCAATAAGTGGGGATACCTCTTCTGCCTCTGAAATGAATAAGTGCTATGCACAGTGAAAATGAAAAATGAAAAGTCAAAAAATTCAAAATGAAAAATAAATAAGGCGAAAGAAGAGAAAGGCTTCCTACGTAGGGAGGTGATGCAAGTAACTCCGCCGGGGTACTAACCAGGCTCGCTGGCAACGAAGCCATGCTTGTGTTCCTATGTGACTCCACTGGGGTACTGTCCAGGCCTGCTAGCAGTGGAGCAACACCAGAGATGAAACTAAGACTCTGACGACTATACTGCTTGTGCACTTATATACCCCTCAACCCCAATCGAAACAACTATGTTTCCTTGGCTTGGAATGTGTGTCAATCGACCAAGAGTCTGGTAGATGCTACATCTTACATCAAGCTAGTGTGAAGCCAAGATGAGCTGAGGGCTGAACAATACTTCCGGAGGTGTTAGACTTGTTTTTCATGAACAAGGTCCATTCAGAGAGTTGGAGTTCTACCAGTGTGTTCCCAAGTGTTGTAACGGCTAGTGTTGAAAATATCAGTATTGGCAAAATATCAACGAGGGTCCAAAAAACATCTTACTGGAAATATCGGCAAAAATATCGGAAAAATATCGGCAAATATCGGCAAGCATAAAAAATGCATGATATATTCATTTTTTTCAGATTTCTAAACATTTAAACCAATAACAACATGAATTAAACACATTGGCACATAAATATGAAGAAAGCACTGATATATATGATGTCAAATAGAAATGATACATCAAACTTCAAAGGCGATACCAAATCCTGTTGATCCCTGATAATTGTCCAATCAAGGACTCAAACAAAATAACATCACATATATAAAACTTTAAAAGTATTTCATCATCATGAGTTATAAACTTATATGTAGCAAAAGTTGCAAAACAAATAAAACTAGCAGCTATCTATCTGAGACCATTGGCCTCTCCCTAGCAGCTTTCTTTCTGTCTTGTTTAGCAATTGCTTCAAGAGCTTTTTGTATAACCTCTGCACTAGAAACCATACAAGGCATTACATCTGCATCATGTGCAGAGAGTCTGGCCAGATAGTATTTCAATCGTGTAACCCCTCCTGACATCTTGGTCCCACATAATTTTCATGATATATATTCCGGATTTGCCCCACCAACAGCCTCCCCATACTCCCAAAATGGGTCCAAGGCTTTTGGCATATTTGACATTTGTAGTGAACTAATTCAAACCTAGGGCACAAAAAAAACAAAAAATTGGCATTAAACCCCCCAACACAAAAAATAATAAGTAATAACCACCTCATTTAAAAAAAATTACTACATTATTTACATTTTGCAATGTGAATGAAAAATGGCAATAAGAGGGTGCATAAGAAAGTTGAAAGAAAAAATGAAGCTTGCTGTCCAAATATGGAGAAAACCCTTGCATTGGCTCATGGGCATGAAAATCATAGCAAATGGAAAAAAAAAAGAAACAAAATATTGGTAGGCAAAGAGGCAAGCAAGCATAACCCTAAATCTATGAAAAATTCATTAACATAGGGGTTTTTAAGAACATACCTGTTAATGGAAGAATGAAGTTTGTCTCACTATTCTTCAATATTTGATCCACAAAAAAATCTTAGTTAGTGGTGATGATCGTTGTTTGATCCTCAAACCCTCCTTGAAAACCACCACGAAACTCCTCCCCTTCCTTCTCCAACACTCTAAAACAAAAATGAAGAAAAAAAATGATTTTCCCTTTTTCTAGCTGCGGAAAAACACGCCCGGCGATATTTTACGTCATCTCGCGATATTTTGCCGAGATATCGGCGATATCTCGGAAATATCGCAATATTTTCTCGGCGATATTTCGGCTCGCCGAAAATATCGCGATATTTTCGATATTCGGTGATATATCGTCGATATTATCATCACTTGTAACGACTACAACCACCCTCCAAAATTTTGCCTGTTTTGGAGCCTCCCTACCAACCTTACACAACACTTTGTCTTGCTTCGTCAAGTACTCAAGCTTCAGTGTTTTCCTCACATAAAGGCAGCCTGTCGATCATAGTTGATCCACTCGCCTCACAGGGTGCTCACCAGGACTTGGTCCAACTGCAGGCTGAGCAACTTCCCCTTGAAAATTGCGCATTCCTGGAGGGCAACTAGCCTTCCCTCCAGGAATTGCGCAATCTGCAATCCTCTTTGACAGCCTGCTGGGCTCCAGGATTGTGCAATCCTGCCAGTCAACCCTCCCAGTAGGGTTTGTGCAAATTTTCCCAATAGCAGGCTTTTCAGCCCAGGATTTGCACAAATCTGGGCAGGAGTTAGCTGCTCTACCCAGAAATTGCGCAAACCTCCTGGGCAGTCAGCTTTGCTCCCAGCCAGAAATGCGCATTTTCCCCCAACAGTAGAGCAGTCCCTTAGGAAAATAGTAATATCATAAAGAGACAACCATGCACAATAGAGACAACAAATTTACCTTGGGAAACCAAACTTGGGAGAAAACACAACTTTTCTTCTAGGAGAAATAATTCTTCAACAAGGTTTACAATTCCAAAAATTGTCAAGAAATTTGTGCCAAAATCCAAGTCTAAACACTAACCAAACCTGGTCAAAGTTCCACTCATTCAATGCTAGTCAAACCACTCAAATATTCAAAAACTAGTCAAACTTTCGATTTGGTCAACTTATCCCCTCCAATCAACTCGAATGTACAATTGACTCCTTAAGTCAAATTTGTACTGCAATTAATCCTATTATAAATCAACAGTCAAAATCTGCACGTGCGACCTCCTATTGCTAAGTCAAATTCGGTCAAATGACAGCTCTGTCAACTCGGTTAAAGCTTGGTCAAATAATCGAGATAATAGCTTGGTTAGACTTCCAAACCTTCTTCTTTGACTTAGCATGTGTGGCTAGAATAGACGAGGGTATAATATGAATCTGAATTGTTCAAAGCGGAGTAGCACATCATGTATTTACATAAGTCAAATGAGTTTGAATTTGACCAAGGGACACACGCTTTCATGGTGGGGTTGACTTGACTTCTTAAGCCTACATGATGCCCAAAATAAAATTTATTATATTTTAATTTTCTCAATTTTCCTCAGCTGACTTAGGAGATCTGTTGGCATGCAGGAATACCTCCCAATGCTACACAAAAAATCAACACTCCCTCTTAGTGAGGAAGGTATTCTCCTTGGTTGCAACAAATTTCCCCTTAGCTGAAATTTCTCCTTCATAAGAAAAGTTCACGAGATTTTCATGTTCGTGCATATCTATAGATAACTCCATCTTGGAGTGGGAAATGTAACTTCTCACATGCACATCTCTATCCTGGAGCAGACAATGTGAGTATCCAGGACCTTTTACCTCTGGCCAAAGTCTTTTATGGCTCCTTAGGTAAATGTATCAATCTCCTTTGGTCAAAGTCCTTTATTATTCAACCAAGTCCTTCTAGTTTCTCAGAAAAGAATCTACCCTTGAACCATTCACCCATGCCCAACTGGCCCATCCAAAGTCCTTTATGGCTTCTTAGGTGAATTATATTTGTCTCCTTTGGTCAAAGTCCTTTATGACCAAGCCAGGTCCTTCTGGCAGCGAATTCCTTTTGGCTTCTTAGGAGAAGATCTGTCCAATCCTATTATTTCCCTAGGCCATTAACCTCTAGTCAAAGTTCTTTATGAACCAACCAAGTCCTTCTTGCTTCTCAGGTGAATATATCCATCTCCCCTAGTCAATGTCCTGTATGACCTAGCAAAATTCCTTTATGGCTTCAGGAGATGGTCTGTCTTAATCCTGCAAAGAGATCAACCCTCTCTCGCAATGATGGAGACATTTTGCATCACACCAAGCTTGTCTCTCAAGTATACAAACTTCACTCTAGATAAAAGCTTGGTGAGAATGTCTACAAAAAGCCTGGTGTTAACAAGGTACATCAAGGATCTAATCAATTGACAGTACATCGCGAGATCCACCAAATATGAATCTCCAATCCCAAGAAATAGTATATTTGGCCAAAATCCTTCATTTCAATCTCTGAGGCCAAGTCCCTCTAACACTGAAGCAAGTCTTCCTGTGGTAGTCCTAGCTGCTCCCTATCTCACGAAAACAAACCTGGTGTTAACAAGGTACATCAAGGATCTAATCAATTTCCAGTACATCGCGAGATCCACCAAATATGAATCTCCAATCCCAAGAAATAGTATATTTGGCCAAAATCCTTCATTTCAGTCTCTGAGGCCAAGTCCCTCTAACACTGAAGCAAGTCTTCCTATGGTAGTCCTGGCTGCTCCCTATCTCACGAAAACAAATCCTCCTACCATTGTTTCACCCTCTATTACGTGATCAATTCCTTCTACCACTACTGCTCCCTTTGTGATGTAATCAAGTCCTTATGTTGTTGTTGCTCGCTCTATCATGTAAGCAAGTCCTGCTATGACATGGTCTCCCCAAAGAAGTCATACTGCCCCTAGACACCTTCTATCTCTGAGCATCTTGAGAAATCTCAGTGCCTGACATCTTTTAGGAAAGTTGCTCCTTCCAGTCTCCCTGACTATCTTCTCCCTTGGAACTAGAAGCTCTTCCTGTCATCTGCCACGATCTTGGATGTCCTAACAATCGATACAATTTCTTCCTTTCGAACAATAATCTATATTGAGTCTGTGCTCAAGCCCTTAGGTCATACAAAAAACTGATCATTTGGTGAATGGAGCAAAACCAATGTTGCATGAAGCGGGGACGCAGAAGCGTCATTTCCCAAAAATCTAGGAAGCGAAGCATCTACTATATATATATATATATTTGCATTTATATTAAAAAAAAATCCAAAATACCAAATTAGTTGTAGAAGACATGAAAACATGCATATTTTTACATAAATCAAGAAAGATATGGCATCCATTGTATATCAATGATTAATTATTCCAGCATCAACCATCTAGATAGATTCCTCTTCTCTTGTCTAGCCTTAGCCTCTACTTCAATTCTATAGGGATATTAGTCAACATTGCCTAATTTTGATTAGGCAGCTTAATCCAAGCCTTATATATGGTAGATAAAGCTTAACATGCCTGATCAATGATTTTGACTTGAGTGAAGGGTATATAATTGCTAAGGCCATGACAAAGGAGTTCAACAATCAAAAACACCAACACTAGGGTACATATAGGGCTTGGTACTCCTGATTAAATGCCAATCACATGCTCTCATACATGATATAATCCAATGAAATGCCACAATCCCATTGATCCTGAAAACTGTTAAATTTGCTGAATTTTGAAATTCTATTTTCTCCATATGAAATCTGATGAGGTTGGAACCACTCTCAAACATCTTGAGTCATTTCAGGATAATGTTAAAAATTTAAGTAAAAGGATGGAAATGAAAGATAAAGGAGAACATCACTTTTAATTTAAGAATTTAACATTACCATTAGGGAGCATCTAGGAAGTGTCTAGGGAGCATCAAGGGGCACCTTGAGAGTATTTGGAAAGTGTAGTTCCTCACATAACAATTTGAATTTTCCAAAAAAAACAAAAAACGCCCTGCGGAACTGTGCACCTTCTCTCGGATCTGCTCGCAATCCGTGGTGGATACATGCCCGAACCTCAACAGATCCGCACCTGATCCTTTCCGGATTCACAAATCGAGCCCCCACAGATCCAAGTTTCCAGGAATCGCCAAAAAAAGGCGGAACCGCATATTCGATTTTTGGATCTGTGGTTCCGCCGAAGGATCGGTGGCGGATCCATACGGGACGTGGTTTTGCCTCCAGATCTTTGGAGGGGGGGGGGGGGGGGGGGGCAGTTCATGCAACACTGAGCAAAACTATCCCTGTAGCCCACTCCCTATTACTACGAGAAACCCCTTGTCACAAGCCTATGATGTACCTACAAACATCATTCAGGAGGACATGGAAGAAATAATAATGACCAAGCAAAAAATACAAAGAAAGAGGTTGACCAAGGAATAATAATAATAATAAAGGGAGAAAAATATGAAGTACTCATCTCTTGATTAAGAAGGAAACTGCTTAGAGTTGTGTAGTAATAATAATAATAATAATAATAAAGGGAGAAAAATATGAAGTACTCATCTCTTGATTAAGAAGGAAACTGCTGAGGGTTGTGTTAGGTTCCTATACCAATAGGAGTCATAATTTTGATTGACTAAGGTTAAGCCTTGTAATATTGTACATACCTTTGCTTTCTGCAAATGTTTTCCATATTAAAAAAATTAAAAAATGTAAAGAGGGTATGTCCTAAAAGAATAATCAAAGGACAAAAAGAATGAAAATAGGTCAAAAAAATGAAATATATGAACCCCAAAAGACAAAAAGAGACCATGAAAGTGTGCAAGTCAAAATGCCACTACTATTTACTTTTTATGCATAATAAATGATTGTGTGCAGCTTGTTACTTATGCCACAATCCATGATAGTCAAAATGTTTAAACTTGGCTATTTCATACTTTGAATTTTATGTTTATAGGTAGTGAATAAATCTGACCAAATAGTGTAATATTGGCAGATCATTAGATAGGTAGAGTGAATAAAAGGAGCTCATCAGTTTAATCTGAGCCCTTGGAGGATATAAGGTTAGAATTAGATAGTTTATTTGTAAAGAAAAGAAAAAGATTGATAAGGGTTTGTTAGCCTAAATGCACCCAAATAAAGTGAAGAAAAAATGGTAGATGAGTAAGTGGGTTAGTAGAAAGGTTGCAGAAATATCATGTTATGTCATTGTTCCAAATGCATCATTTAAATATGCATAAGTGGTAAACAAAAAAAAAGCAATGGTTCACAATTTGGTTTACTTAACATCCCCTCATTCAATGTAACTCCTATGGCACTCACTAACTTCCCTTTCATAATAAAAATATTAATGCCTATAGTTTCTAAGTCAAAAAAGCTCAAAGCATTTTTCTGACTTCTGGTGGGACCGGACCCTCGGTTTGATGACTTAAGAAGGAAAAGTGTTAAATTTCATCATTATTCATTCATCCCCCTCACAAAACCCCTTTTCCTAAGGGTAAGTTCTCTTGCCTAGGAAAACCCCTTTATAAACATGTTTTATATAAAAAACACCACCAAATACATTTATCCTAAATACAATACCCCTTCAACTCATTTCACTTCATATTAACTTTTTAATTAAATATATAAAAATCTCGAAAAACCCATTATCCCGTATATATTTAACTCCCACATATGAATTAACCCCATCCCTTTATCTATAAACTATGTTACTACCCCTTATCCAGCAAAAAACATTAAAACCCCGCCCTCAATCCCTAATCCCTCATTACAGTATGGCCCAATCCCCTAAACCTAGATTAGTCCTTAAACTAATCCCGAAACCACCGCAATTAAATCCCTAGGCCCTCAATTAAATCCCATCATTCACCCCCGCACAACTCCCATCTCCCAATCACCGTTGATCGTCCCTCCTCCACATCCAACGCCCCACAAGCATATCGGGCCTGCCCAACGTCTGCCCTTTACCCACCCGATAAGGCAGTTTCCCCCCGACCCCCAACGCTACATGGCAAACGCTGAATGGAATCGGGCGACCCCTCCTGAATACCGCCCGCACCACAAAAGCAGTGCAATGGACCTCCCAAACCACTTCCCCCTTTCAACCGAAAATCTTCACTGTTCATCAATTGATGAACCCGCCAAAATTTACCATTTTTCTTATAAAACCCTAATTATCCCTCTTTTCACTCTTTTCACCCATTTTGCTTTTGAGAACTCAAAAAGTCATTGCGACCACTGCAAACGGCCTAATTTCTCACAAACCTTCGCCATTGCTCCACAGATGCTGCAGACAATCCAGCTCGTTCATCAGTCTATACCAGTACTGTACAAACCTCTGTTGCCGCCTTCAACCACCATTTATAGTCAATTTCGCCCAAATTCCAGGTATTTAACCGTGGAATTCCAACTCCATTGTCAAATTCCAAGTCAATTCACCCTCGTGACACTGTTAGTTAAGTAAAAAAGATCAAATTTACTTAAATTTTAACACTGTGAACCATAAACAACTGCACAACTTCCATTGCCCTAAAACTCTGAATCACCCCCCACACTCAAATCCACAAGAACTGAGTATGGCTGCCCCAATTGCTATGGATGTAAGGCCCATCACTACACCTCATTTAGACCTGGACCACCTTCCTTTAGCGGATAAAGATTTCCAAATAAAAGATACCACTGCCCTAGAACCCCTGCTCAAAGTACATTGCCAAAGTAGGGACAAGTTCCTAAACCATGCTGATGAGATTGGCCTTTGGGAGTCAAATTTACCCAAATACCAGTTCCCCCAAGTCCACATTTTCCCAGAGATTGTCCATTACTTTCATGCCAATTACATTCCCAGTCAGAGAGCAGTCATGTCCCCAAACCAAACCATACTTTTCACCATCACTACTGAGTCCATAAACAAAATGCTGCAGCTCCAACCAGGACCAAACATAACTCCCCTCTCAATTGGAGACTTGTTGGACTTGTATCCCAAACTTAGCTCTGCAAAGTTGGCCCAACTGTTCCAAACCTTCATCAGAGAAGAGAAACACATCCCTAAGGACTCCCCTCCATATGTATTAGTCATTTTCTCTCCATGGGGCCAAAATATTGTGGCCATGATATCTTGTGCTTTGGGTTACTCCACCAATGACTATATTGATGAAATAATCCTTGCCTTCGTGTCCATTTACACTCCAGGGCAGCCTCCTGCTATCATTTATGATATGCCCAATTTATAGCTGATGGGATGCATGAGCAATTCCTTAGAATGAACAATGAAAGGGTTTTTAAGTACTCCTCAATTTTATACCATATGTTCTTATATTATCAATCAGAGAAGTTCCCATTCACCCTTCAAAAGCTGGACACCAAAGGTCAGCCTAGGTCAGTCATTTTTTGGACCCCATTGATCCACCAATACCAGTCTCCATATTCTTACTCTGATTTCATTGATTTATTTGTACATCCAGTCATGGCGATGTTGACTGGAAGCCGTCCTCCTAGAATAAGTCCGAAAATAAAGAGAGTCCTTCAATTGTCTAAGTAGACCAAAGTTGGTGACTGGTACCTTTACCAAAACCATACATAAATCAGGATATATGGTTGCATGCTTGCACCATACAAGCTACCAAGATACCTCCCAATGAGGTTGTTTGCATTAGAATACTATAGACAAATCATCAATGCAGATGAAGTAAACTTCGTCAATGCCAAGAAGAAGGCCAATTTCAAAATAAAAGACCAACTAGGCCCCTTCATATGCAACTCTAGGGAGGCAGGCAAAGAAGCAGACCTAATTCTGCAGAGAATGAAGTTCCAAAGGAGTTTTGTCTGGAGATATGATCCTTTGGAATTCATCACAAAGAAGAGACAAAAGGTCAAGCTAGGACCTTTCATCCACCATCCCATACCTGAAATAGAAGCATATGCAAATCAGACAGAATGGGTGGAGGGTACCCTAGTAGACCAAGACAACACTAGAGTAGACGTAGAGAATGCTCTAATTGATTTAGAAAACAGCTTGATGACAACTCTTTTCTGCAGGTATAAGAAGAACCAGAAATAACCATGAGTACCCCTCCAGTCATGCAAACTCCTCATAATGAGGAGAAGATCCCAAAAAGAAACAGAGAAGGGGCTTCCACTTTAGGAATGGCCACCTCTGATTTGCAGCAAGAATCAAACAAGAGGCAAAGGCTAAATCCAACCTTTGAGCAAGAGTATACTGAAGACTCAGCTGAGGTCACAAATACAGGAGCAGAAAGAAGTAGGCCTACCACTCCATCTGGAGGCATGCAAGAGCCTTCCACATCACAAACTCAGATGTTGGAAAGGCAGCTCAGTGTTGAAGTATCTTCCTTTAGAATGCCTACTGACAAAGACCAAGATATCAAGGAAAGATATAAAGAAATCAAGGCTAGAAATGAGAGGCTTAAGGCCCAAACATATGCTCAATACCTGAAGCTCACTCCTACCAATCAAACAAGGCTAATGTCAGCCTTTGACATTAAAGAGGGGAAGCTGCAGATGACCTTTGTGAAGCCTACAACCCAACAACCAAAGATAGCATCAGATTTCAAAAGGGTAGATTTTGAAGTGTTAGCAAGGGATATTCATCCCATAGACCAGATTGAACTACACAAACAGGCTGGAGAGATGATATACTCCACCCTGACAGGTAAAGCCATAGCTGCCCATCAGCTACAAAACTCTTTGAACAACATCTCAGCTCAATTCCAGTTAGAAAAGGCCTCCTCATAGGCCAAGGATACCAGGATCAAGTCCTTAGAGGACTTAGTGATTGAATTGGGACACGATCCCAAGGATATAAAAGCTATAGAGTAGCTTATTAAGAAGAAAAATGATGATATTGCTGCACTTAAGAGGCAATTGAAAATACCCCAGCTGCAACATTCTCGGACTCTAGAAGTCATAGAGAATCAAACCAGACATGAGGAGTTGATGGACTTGGTCCTGAAGCTGAATGATCAACTAAAAGAAACTGAAAAGGAATTGGATGCTTTGATCTAATTAAAATAGGCAGATGTGGCCACTTCTTCAACAAATGTTATCCCCACAGTCTCCACAGTAGTGCCATCCACACTAGCAGCATCTTTGGCACCTACAGCTCCACTTGCAACAGCCTTGCCAGCAACAACAGAGTCTACATCAGCAACAGGTGCATCAGGAGAGAAAGCAACAGAACTTGTCAAAGCCATGGAAGAGATGTCTATCCAGGCTACTGAAATGAACAGGTTAAGAGAAAAGGTTGCAAGTTTGGAAACAGACTACAAACTTGCCCAACTGAAGCAGAAAGAAGAAACACAAAAGGCCCAGAGAATGGGTGAAAGAATCAAAATCCTAGAGAAGGATTTAACACTGGACAAACCAAGGAAATGTTGTGGGCCAATATCATTAACTCTGTCAATGATATTTGGCCATCAATCCAAGTTATTTTTGAACAAACAGAGCTGGTAAAGATAGCTACAGAAGCTATCCAGAAAGTGAAGGAAGAGTTGGGAAATAAGCCAGAGGATGCAAATAGACTCATCCACTTCCTCAACAGCAAGAATAGATATGAGCTCCAGGAGCTAAATATAGAAGATAGGACTGCTACCATTTTAGAAATAAGGAAGGTCCTTTCCAAAAGGAACCTTATGCTTAATTTGGAAGAAAAGTGCCACAATATGCAGGTAGCCATTGATAGGTTCATGGCTAAATTCCAGATTTTGAGGGAGAAAGGTCTGCCCAATCCTATGGTTATCAATGACAAGCTCATGACACAGTTGGACTATGGTGATAGACTCAAAAAATTGGCTAAGGAACAAGCTAGTTCTTCATCCATAAAAGCCCTGCCAACAGGCAAAGTGTTATATGACACATTTGAAAACTTGTTTTTCCTGGAACATGAGGTCAAACATTTATTCCTCACCAAACCTAATTTTGCCAAGTATACTGAAGCTGATGAAATCTACAAAAGAATGGTGAATGTGAAATTACCAGATGCAGAATGGTGGGAGAAAATGACAGATTTACTGTGATAAATTTACAGCAGAAAGTTATTGCACGGTAAAAATGAAGGAAACCAGGTAAAACAGGTGAAAACAGGGCAGCAGGGTCAAAGAGTATCAGAGTTAAAGAGTATCAGTTGAAAGATGAAAGTAAAGAAGACTCCAGCGTGAAACTCCACAACTGCAAGCTAGCATAAAGGGCTACACTTCAACAATAAAGGCCAGCACAACCATAATAAAAGGGACAGCATGAAACAGTTCATTAGCTGTCTCTATCTTCTTGCAAGAAGATATTTGTATTTCCTAGATTAAATCTCAAGTTGTTTTGAGATATTTTGTAATAATTTTTTGTATAAATACTTCACAATTTGAAGTATGTAGGTGTGGATTCTTAGACATTTCTATAGTTTTCTTGATCAAAGACTGTAAGCTATTGTATCACTGTTGGACCAGCAAGCTGGATTATTGAATAAAGCAAAGACATTTCACTGGATTCATGTGTAGTGCGAAATACAGACAAGTATCTTCTTTTGTGTTGTCACTTTTCTTTAAAAAAAATTCCATAATCTTAAATGTATCTGAAATCTAAATGCTATAATATGGAATGATATCTCAGAACTTGCTTCACTACACTCTGTTTTGACTATTATGCATTTTTTATGTTTTCTGCTAAATTATCTAAGTTAAGGAATTCTTGATTGCTCCTTAGTTCAGGTAGTTTCCCTCTGGTCTATAGTAAAGGATTCTTAACTGCCCTTTGCTCATGATCATCCTTTGTTCCTCCTTTTAATCCCGGTTTGAGGATTCTTAAGTGCTCTCTCACCCTGGTTAAGATCATTTCACCCATTCGACCTAAAAATTTGTGCTTCACTCTGCTAGCTTGCCCATTGAACACTCCCTTTAATGATTTAATCCCAGTTCTGCTGCCCTTCTTTGACTCCATAGCCCAATAGCCAGAGACATCATTCTATCCATCTGTGTAAGGATTCCACCATCCAACTTCCAATACAAATCCAAAACCCCCTAAACTTTAAGAACTAGCCTAAAATCTCAACAAACAAAGCTAAAACATATAGAGAGAGCCCTCTCTGAGTCATAGGTTGGCTAGAGCCTATACTTAAAAGATTGGTTTGTGGTTACCTCGATCTTTTCCTTCTTCTGATAACTTCTAGGGAAAAATTCTGAGTGATAACAGGTTGTAGGGAATTGTCATCTCTCTCTTGATTCTTGCTTCCATATAGAAATCAATGAAGTCCATATTCAATCTTATCAAGCTTAGATTCCTTTGCCTTCTTCTCAAGTGGATGCTCATCTTCATCCTCAACATCAGTTGTTTATGCATGCTGATTTTGTTTCCTTTTCCTTACATGAACTGAAAGCACTAGAGTTTCTTCATCTTGCGGATTCATTCAACTATCTAGCCACACCAAGGGCTCAACAAATAAGCTAGAATCAATACCAAGTAATTTGATATGCTATCAAGGAGATGAACCAAATGTGCATTGCACAAACTCTACTTGCATCATCACTCCAAGTCTTGCTCTAAGATTTAATTACACAAACCCTAGGACTTTCAACAAGTATAAGGACTCCAAGACGAATAAAAAACTCCGCACCCCCCTGATCATAACAACCACCTACCAAAAGTTGAGACTCCACCTCCCACGTGTGCACAATATGCTACCTCTGCGCTGGCCCAGGAAGTGCGAAAGTCACACTCAATAGGGGGTCTCTCCTCCAGCTGCAAAACTCACCAAAATGGCAACCAAATGCCTATGCCTCCTTTCTGTAATTTCTCCCGGCCTGTTGTGGCCACAACCACCACCCTATTAAAACCTGCTCTAGTGGCAAATTTGAATGGGTCCCCTAGACGTTTGACCTTTCGTTTCTAAATGGAGTTGTTAAATGGAATTATGTCTTCTAAGCTGAATGATCACGCCCCCTTTATAAATCTCTGCAGAATGACTTGTTTATAACCCAGGCTAGCCCTTCATTCATGTTCTTTCATCGGGACTTTCTCGATCCTCATAACATTCATGCCCGCACATATAACTAACCCCCACTCTTTACTATGGGTGTATATGGACTCAACCCTCAAAACCTTCTATCTCGTCCTTATTTCTATATCAAGACTTTGATAATAGAAATGCTATACAAATATGCATAACTTACCCTTTTCGCACTTCCTCGGTCTTTACACATCTCTCAATGCATGCCTCCATCGCATATCACTTTTCGCATTGGCAAAGGCTAAAGGTCCATCTCCCATGAATAATTGCGATGCGATCAAGTCTTCAATCACATCACATCTCGCAATCGGCGCTCTCAACTAGTATATAGGCCCAAGCTTCAAACATTTTGCGATATGGCGGACCCGCCAGGATCATTAACCGCAGCATATATATTTTCGGGTCCGGCCTATCGCATATCGCAATCGGCGGAACCCAAGGTTTGTACATATGTCGCTCTGCGACATTGGCGGACCTGCCGGGATTATTAAACAGAACACATATTTTTCGGGTCCGTTTCCCCAATCAAAAATCGCAATCGGCAAAGTTCAGGCTGGTACATAAGGCGCAGTGCGATATGGCGGACTCGCCGGGATTATTAACCGCAACATATATATATTTCAAGTCCAGCCTATCACAAATCGCAATCGGCGGAGCCCAAGGCTTATACATAAGGCGCGATGCGATGAGTGGACCCGACGGGATTATTAACCGCAGCACATATATAGTTCGGATCCGGCCTATCGCAAATCGCAATCGGTGGAGCCCAAGGCTTATACATAAAGCGCGATGAATGAGCGGACACGACAATAACTATAGACCCGGGTGCATAGTATTTGAAATCCAGCCTTATGGCTCCACTACAGGTTTTCCCATGTATTCCCATGTGTCCCAATATAGTGTTGTGGTTTGGGTTTTCTAAAGGAAAATCTAATAAAATGAATGGTCCAGGTTCAGCGGCTTAGTAATTACAGTTGCTCTGCATTGTGAGATTAAATGGAAACTGTGACTGAAGGCAAAGTTTGTTTGTGGGCATGTCTGTCATATTTCTCATAATCATAGCTAATATGAACTATTTCTGCAGGTGAGGACCAAGAGAAGAAAGGCGAGTTCGAGTGGACCCGATAACGGATAAATGCGATTTATATCAAGACGACACCTCTGCACCACCGATGTCGATATTGCAAAGACATACTCTGCAAGAAAGGGATACGAACCGCCATAGTGCATAATGGAGGCACGCTCTATGTCAGTGGAAGCACTCATGACAGCGCTGATCCATCAAGATGTTATTACCTCCAGATACACCTTAAATCATGCCAGATGTGGGATGATGAGTACAATGTCTTCAGTTTCCTTCAGGAAATAATAGGGAATAACGTCCGCTCCATACAGGTGCAAAGAGATGACACGCAGTCACGCTCTTTTAATCGACATCCTTTCATTTCCCCTAGAAAATAAAAAAATGCCCCAGCAAATGTAGCCTCAAGGTGTCAACAGTTTGACGGACCGTTCTACATCCGTATATTTTAATTTGTATATTGAATAAGCCAAGAAGATGGAGGGTCAGGGGGATACAGAGGGTCAGTTTCTTCCTGCATAAGTATTACCCCCGGAGATGGAGGGAGGACGTTTTTTTGGGTAGAACAGCTTTGGATTTATTGTGCTAACAAAGAAGACTGTTTGGGTCAAGAAGGAGCATTTTTCAGATTTATTTCCCTCTTCTTTCGTGTGTTTAGAATCAGGGTGTTGTTGCTGGCATAAATATAAATGTGTTTTGTTTTGTGCATATTGATAACAGACAGTTCATGACTAGTCTTGGTTATTCAAATATAATTTGTTACCATGGTTAATTCATGAAAGGTTGCTGATTCAAAACCTTGTTAAGCATTAGTTGCAAGTTTTATTTGTATGGAAAGGAATGTGTATTCATGTATGGGTAATTTGATTGCAATTAAGATTTAATACAGCCTTGGGTAATTAGATTGCAATTAAGATTTAATACAGCCTTGATCAACTATGAACCAGTAATTGATTCATTTGGACTTGAAATCTATATACGATGTTTAACCTCCTTTTGTTATGCTCCTGCAAGATAGATTAGAATAGTTAGGACTAGCATAAGTAGTTAGAATTAGTGTAGATAGGATTTGATACATATAGGTTAGCTGTTTCTTTTGTTGATTTAATAGAAGTCTTCCTCCAAGAAGCAATCTTTCAACATCTATAACAGTTTATGGGATCCTTTAAAACTCGTTGGAACTAACCACTCCAAACGAAAGTGGATCTAATTGAGGTCTGCAATCGGGTTAGTTCGCCTTGTTGGCATAGCGAAAATTCGCCGCGTCAACAAATTGGCACTAGAAGGAGGGCCTGAACCGCTGTCCACAGATTTTCATGATTTCATCTATAAATGTCACTCATGGATTTGAAAAGATTAATGTATGGATTGTAAAGGTCGAAAAGGTCATTCCGCTCATTTTGAAGAGCCTCATTTCGAAGAAGTAGAGATTCCTCTAAGTCCCGTGTTTGTGTCACCCAAAGAAGAGAGACAGTGGGAGTATCCTGTCACTCAGGAACAACCAGTCAGAGTACTTGGGCTTACGCTCGTTCCCTCTCTTAGCTCCCCATCTTTCACTCTTTACCTCTAACAACTAAAAGAAAGCCAAGGGTCTTTCCCATAAGCGAAGAGACATCTGCAGCCCCTTCTCTTGAAGATATTGTGCTAGAGTCCTTGCAAAGTATTGACACTCCTTGGGAAGAAATTCCTGAGGATTCCCCCTCTAAAGGTAATCCCTAGCTTGATTTGGAAAATCCTAACAAAGAATGCCTCGAAGAAACCTTCAACCAGAACCTCCCTATCCATAATATGGCTAATGTTCCCCCTCCAGGTGGGAATCCGCCTCTACCGCCCCCTCCAGGTGGGAATCCGCTTCTACCGCCTCCTCTGGGTGGGAATCAACCCCCACCTCCTCCGAGAGCACTCCCTCCCTAGCTCACTCAAGATGTCATAGCGGTACCTGGGCAGCAGTATGCCTTATCCAAGAATGCAGAAAGAGTATTGCCTAAATTCGACCCTGAGCGGGGAGACACTGCTGATAACCATATTCACTCTTTCTTCTTAGCCGTGCGCATGTTGGGGGTAGCCGATGAAGATGTGGTATGTCGTTTATTCCCTTTTACTCTGATTGGTGTAGCCTCCACATGGTACTTTAGCTTGAGAATAGGATCGATCACCTCATGGGGTGCCTTTCAACAGGCCGCCTTAGACAAGTATGGCAATGGCAAAACACCTGCGGCCTTAGTTTTAGAACTATCCCGTTTAAAAATGGAAGCCAAAGAAAAGGTCAAGGATTTTAACATCCGGTTCAACACTTTGTTCAACAGAATCCCAGCTAACGCTAGACCTACTAATGAGGTGCTCATGGAATTCTACATCACTGCTCTCCCTGTCCCTACTGCGATGTGGGTCAAGAGAAGTAACGCACAAACCTTACAAGGTGCTATCGATGAAGCAATAAAAGTCGAGAATGAAATGATCAGTCTCACAACATGTCATCATACGACCAAAGGAAAGAAAGCCTCTCAGTCATCCAAGAAGAATAATGGGAGTGATAACAAAGTGGTTGAGGTCAAAGAAAGGGACACCACAGATGTGGAAGGTTTGCATCGGATCATTAAGAAATTGACAAACACAGTCATCGATATGAAAAGGAATTCTGGAGAGAGTACAAATGGGAATGGAGGAGATTATAACAACAAAAAATCCTTCAAACCTTTCTATCGTAAGAAGATAGAAGGTGGTCATGGTCAACTTGCGTTGCCTACTCCACCCAATGAAGGGAATTTAAATATGGAAGAGCTGGCTCTTATCAAATCGCTCCTTAACAAAGAATAACCTATAGTGGAGCTGGAGCCAGAACAAGAAAATGAGGAAGAATACCAAGTAGAAGAAACCTTGGACAAAGAATCTGAAATCAATGTACTGTGGGATTTCTATACAAATGAGAACAATGACAACGAAGGAGATAGTACGACAGAAATCTACACTAATGAAATCCACACACGAAGTAAAGGGCCACTTGCGGGTGTGATGAAGCCTGTAGACCAGACAAAGAAAGATGTTCGCCCTTTGAAGGCATCCGCTCCTAAAGCTCCTGTTGAGAAGGGTAGACCTAGTGGTGATTCCAAGAGTACTCCAGTTGTGAACTATCCAGAGAAAGATAATACATCTCTGACTGCAACGAAGGCGACTCAAAATGGTAAACTCCCACCTAAGAACGGAAAAACCGGTATGTTTACTCTGCCCTACCCTGTTTATAACATTGATTACAACATTGTGGATGATCTTAAGAAATCTCAAGCTAATATCACATACTTCGATTTGTTAAAGTTAACGCAGCAAAGAGATCTGCTTTTGAAAGCTATGAATGAACGAAATTGCAAATCTCCCACCAATCCAAGTAGTCAAACCAAAACTTCGGTGTCCAGACCCGTTAGTACCTCCAGTACAGCCCAAACACCATCGGCCATGGAAGCCACTCTATCAAAAATGAATCGAACCCCCCAAGATGTCAGTGCAGCCATGATAGGAAGGAAATCAAAATCCATGACTCCACCTTTCCTTATCACATTTGAAATCTTCAACATGAACGTATACAATTGCTTGGTAGATTCTGGTGCCTCATCCACTGTTATGCCTTACGCTGTTGCTAAAAGACTTCATGCAATACCCAAGAAAACTGGAACTCAAATTATGCAACTGGACAAAACGAATGTGAAAGTAATTGGAGAATTGAAAGATGTGTTGATTCGGATGGCTGCCAAACCACAATACACACAAGTCATTGACATAGTGGTGGTCGACATACTCGAGGCATATGGAATGTTGCTTAGTAGGGACTTGTCAACAAAACTGAATGGATATTTCTCAACTGATTGGTCCCATCTCTTGCTGCCTCAGAAGGGAAAAGGTGATATGCTGAGAGTTGATCAAGAAAGATACATGAAGTATGTGGTGACGGAACTAAACGGCCCCAATGAACCTGTAATGTTTACCAACTCTATCCTTGGGAATTATAGTTTCAACATTTGTACCATCGAAACCTGTTTCGGATAATTCCATGTAGAGACAGTTGAAGAAACTGTGACAAACACACAGTTGGAAGCTCTCCCCCGTAGTCCAACTGATGAGCCACCCTGTAATATAGTAGATGATAGAACCACTTTCGTAGGAAGCAGTTCATTTAATGTAACATTAGATTCTATTTTCTGGACACTCTATTTTGATGGCTCTAACTGCCTTGAAGGTGCAAGTGCTGGGAGCATTCTCATTGACCTGCAAGGGAACCAACATCTGATGGCCAACCGGTTGGAGTTCACATGCACCAACAACACGGCAGAATACGAAGGCTTGCTACAGGGCCTGAAGAAAGCCATTGATATGAAGGTAAAAAATCTTAAAGTTTTTGGTGACTCACAGATAATTGTGGACTAGGTAAGGAAAAGGATACACTGCAGTTCGCCACACCTAGTAAGATACCAACATGAGGTATGGAGCTTAATTGACAATTTTGATTCTTTTAATATCACGTACATATCTCGAGGGAAAAACCGAGATGCCGATCTAATGGCTAGTATGGCTCCAAAACTTTTGCCTGACCTTACATTAAACAAGAATAAATATTATGTTGAATTAATTTTCAGACCATCCGTACTTGATAACATCTCAAATTGGCCAGTATTCGAAGATGACGAGCAAATCCTTAAGTTCCTGCATTGCGAGAAGACATTCAAAAATGCATTCATTGATGAAAAAGAGCATGACAGGCTTATGAATGACAGTGAAGATGAGGAAAAGAATCAGTCCAATATAATTCCCAAGTCGGTTGTCAAGATGGAGCACTTGTATGACCTGCATGATAAATTTAGGAAGCCGACTAATTGCAAAACGCATAGCTCATCCATGAAGTATGAATCGATCAACCTTGGAACCAAAGAAGACCCAAAAATTGTTAATTTGGGCTTGGGAGGCTCTCCACGAGAAAAGGCTGCATTTCTTAAGCTGTTTAAAGAGTACAAGGACATCTTTGCATGGACATATGGTGACTTAAAAACCTTCAATACCAGCGTTAGGCAACCTGTGATTCCGTTGGAGAAGGATGTTAGGCCATACCAACAAAACCTTCGCAAGATGCATCCAAGCCTGGAACTGTTGGTGAAGAAAGAATTAAACAAAATGCTGGATGCCAAAGTCATTTTTCTTGTCAGGCACACCCGCTGGGTAACCAATATCGTCCCAGTAAGAAAGAAAAAATGTCGACATTAGACTATATATCGATTTCAGAAACCTGAACAAAGCATCGCAGAAAGATAACTATCCAGCCCCTTCAATGGAACACATTCTTCAATGTGTTTCTGGGTCTGAAATGTTGTCCCTACTGGATGGTTTTTCGGGATATAATCAAGTGTTGGTATTGAATGAAGATCAGCTTAACATAACCTTCAACATTAAATGGGGCACTTACGCATACTGTAAAATGTCGTTTGGACTTATTAATAAAGGTGCCACATTTCAGAGAGCTATGGACATAGCTTTCCGAGGATTGATTAACAGATCAATAGTAGTGTACATGGATGACATTACTGTGTATTCGTATCGCAAAAGGGATCATATTTATCACTTGCAACAAATTTTCGAAAGATGCCGAAGATACGGAATATCGTTGCATCCCAAGAAGAGCGTCTTCATAGTTACAGAAGGGAAAAGGTCATATCTTCTCTAAAGAAGGGATTGTTATTAATCCTGAAAGAATAGAGACCATCATGAGAATACAACCCCCTGCAAATAAAAAGGCAATGCAATCTTTCTTTGGGAAAATTAATTTCGTTAGGAAATTCATTTCAGGTTTCATAGAAATAGTGCATCCCATGCAGCTAATGATGAAGAAAGACGTTGTGTATAGGTGGAGCGATGAAGCTAAGAAATCGTTTCAGCGAATTAAGGAGGCCATCGCAGAAGCTCCTGCATTGGTCAACCCCGATTTCGACAAGGGATTCCTCTTGTACACTTTCACTTCTGATGTTTCATATGCCGCAATCCTCACCCAAAAAAATGATGATGGCAATGAAGTCCCTATTTCTTATATGAGCTCTAATCTCCAGGGAGCAGAACTGAACTACCCAGACGTGGAGAAACAAGGTTTTGCGGTTTTTAAAGC
Source organism: Pinus tabuliformis (assembly GCA_031772625.1). Classification (NCBI taxonomy): domain Eukaryota; kingdom Viridiplantae; phylum Streptophyta; class Pinopsida; order Pinales; family Pinaceae; genus Pinus; species Pinus tabuliformis. The sequence continues at coordinate 441,632,598 of CM062816.1, forward strand.
CATAAAACATTTTCGCCCTTATTTATTAAAGGCCAAGACTAAAGTAATCGTTCCCCACCCTGTTGTAAGAGCCCTCTTCGTGCAGAAAGAAATGGGTGAATGAAGAGGGAATTGGATAACCGCCCTTCAAGAATACGACCTTGAGATTAAGCCGGTGAAGATAGTTCGAGGGCAGGGATTGTGTGAGCTCGCGGCAGAAGCCTTGGTGGATAAAGAAGGGGCATCCGAAGAACCAGAAGCGCAAAGCATACAGAATGCACAAGTAGAATTCAGGAAGGAGCCTAGATGGACTAACGAAATGCTGATGTGTGGGTGCGAAACGTTGGAAGTCCCTTTGGCCCCTGAGTCGTGGTATTATGACATACACTTTTATCTAACACGGGGATCATGTCCTGAGCACATGATGCATCACGAAGGAGAGCACTCAGATTAAAATCTAGTCAGTATCACTTGACCAATGACATATTATACAAAAAAATTATGATGGAGCTTGGCTGAGGTGTTTGGAAAAGGATGATGCCGATCATGTCTTGAAAGAAATGCACGACGGCCCAGCAGGTGGTCACTATGGAGGAGAGACCACTACTCACAAAATATTAAGAGCTGGATATTATTGGCCCACAATGTTCAGAGACTCGCATGCCTATGCTCGGAAATGCAAGGTATGTCAAACTGCCGCAGGACGAGAAAGAAAGCCAGTCGTTCCCCTCAGGCCCGTTATGATTTATCGCCCGTTCCAGCAATGGGGCCTCGATGTCATAGGTGAGATCACTCTGAACTCTTCACAGCAGCATAAGTATATACTCACGGCAACCGACTACTTCACCAGATGGACCGAAGCCATCCCGCTTCAGAAGGTTAACGAAGACGAGGTAATATATTTTATTGAGAAATTTATTATCAACAGGTTTGGCATCCCTGACACTCTCATATTTGATAATGCTTCTTACTTTTCATCACTAAAATTGACTAAATTTGCTATCGATAAATCAATTCGCATAAGGTATGCATCAAACTATTACCCCCAGGGAAATGGAGTTGCAGAGTCCTCAAATAAAAACCTCATCCGCATAATCCGTAAATTTGTCGCCGACAACCAGAGGAACTGGCACAACGCTCTAACAAATGCCCTTTGGGCCGATAGGGTCACCCCAAAAGTAGCATTAGGAAACTCCCCATACTTCCTCATCTACAGACAGGAAGCCATCTTGCCTCCTAACGTTACCCTTCCCTCTTTACAGCTCTCCCAAGCTTCGAGAGGGACCCCTTCAGCCTTACTTCAAAAAAGGATCAACCAACTGGTGAGGTTGGAGGAATTGAGAGATAAAGCCAGAAATAAATTTAGAAATCACCAAATGATTGTGAAGAGATGGTTTGATCGCCATCTGGCAAGAGATAAACATTACCAAGTAGGAGAGCTAGTCTTGAAATGGGACAAGTTGAGTGAGCCAAAAGGTGAGCACACGAAATTCCAACACTTATGGTTGGGCCCGTTCCAAGCTAAGGAAAAAATTGGTCAGGGAACTTATAGATTAAAAACTTTATAGGGAGAAACTGAAAAACTCCCTGTTAATGGCCAACATCTTAAGAGATACTTCCAGTAGCCACCACATGGTGGTTACCTCCTGAGTAGGTTAGGATTCATTTTATTTTTGTTGTTAACTTAAGTTATATTTCGTCCTGTCTGTTTTTTTTCGCAAAGTTTATTTTCCTTCTGTTTTGAATTTCAGTCCTTTTTAGCCAATTGATTTCGGTCCTTCAGTCTTGTTTTCACCTTTATAACTCTCTTCAGATTACCCTCATTCCCCACCTTCAGTTTTTGAATCCCTCAGTAACCTGCTGATGAGTCTACCAATCCTAAATCCATCGTTACCTTGCAAATGAAGCAAACTCTCAACGAGCCTATGCGAACTGGAAAATCAGCGGTGAAATTCAAATCAGAGCCACTCATTGGTATCTGTTGGGAACTAAGTAGGATATGTTGATAACTTAGATACCCAGAGCATGTAGGGGCATCTTTGTAAAACGAAAAATGTGTAACCACAGCTGGACTGGCATGGCGGAACGCTGCATTTTTAAAATCCCATCCAGACCTAGCCTATACTTGTCTATAAGGTTTACAGTCATTCTCCATTGGTTCCATCCACCACACTAAAATTTCCAATATCTGTCATCTACAAGTAAACCTCCTTTCATGGGCTAAGCTCACTATCACTTATCCTGTGGCAAATCCAATTGTGCTCTAGTCCTTGTGCCTGAAACTAGAAGGACTTATTTAAAAGAAAAGGAAATGTCGAGTCCTTGTGCCAATCTGGAAGGACAGGTTGTTTGGGAAGCCGGTTGGAGTAGGGACTGTTGCTGGGCTCAGAGTACCGGTTGACACAGCAAGCCCAACCTTGCTTAAGCAGTTTAAAAATATGGCATGATCCATGACTGCACCCCATTTGATCATACGAAAGTATAGCACTAAAAAAAAAGAAATCTTACATAAAGTGCAAATAAACATATCTACATCAAGTTTGATGAGCGATAAAGCGTTGAGGTACACACCTAAACAGGTATTGACAGATCGGTGATGGGCCCGAAAGGATTTTGAAAGTAGAAAACAGGTAAAGGAAGGTCAATAAATCCCATAATACTACCATTGGAGAATGCCTGTCAAAACCCTATCAGTAAGTAGAAGCTATTTGTCTTTATCCCGCTTGAAGCGATTAATGCTGAAGTGGAACCCATGCATGTCCGTCTATACAGTTTGCATTTCAAGTTTATCTTAACACCCTGATGTTCTATTGATCCAAGGTTTATTTGGTAAAAAAGATAACTGGTTCACCTAGCGGTTCGCCATTTAACCACCACCCTATTAAAACCTGCTCTAGTGGCAAATTTGAATGGGTCCCCTAGACATTTGACCTTTCATTTCTAAATGGAGTTGTTACATGGAATTATGTCTTCTAAGCTGAATGATCACGCCCCCTTTATAAATCTCTGCGGAATGACTTGTTTATAACCCAGTCTAGCCCTTCATTCATGTTCTTTCATCGGGACTTTTCTCAATCCTCATAAACATTCATGCCCGCACATATAACCAACCCCCACTCTTTACTATGGGTGTATATGGACTCAACCCTCAAAACCTTCTATCGCGTCCTTATTTCTATATCAAGGCTTTGATAATAGAAATGCTATACAAATATGCATAACTTACCCTTTTCACACTTCCTCGGTCTTTACACATCTCTCGATGCATGCCTCCATTGCATATCGCTTTTCGCATTGGCAAAGGCTAAAGGTCCATCTCCCATGAATAATTGCGATGCGATCAAGTCTTCGACCACATCACATATTGCAATTGGCGCTCTCAACCAGTATATAGGCCCAAGCTTCAAACATTTCGCGATATGGCGGACCCACCAGGATCATTGACCACAGCATATATATTTTCAGGTCCGGCCTATCACATATCGCAATTGGCGGAACCCAAGGTTTGTACATAAGGCGCTCTACGACATTGGTGGACCTGCCGGGATTATTAAACATAACACACATATTTTTCGGGTCCGCTTCCCCAATCGCAATCGGCAGAGTTTAGGCCTATACATAAGGAGCGGTGTGATATGGCGGACCCACCAGGATTATTAATAGCAGCATATACATATTTCGGGTTCGGCCTATTGCAAATGGCAATCGACAGATCCCAAGGTGTATACATAAGGCACGATGCGATGAGCCGACCCGACAAGATTATTAACCGCAGCACATATATAGTTCTGATCCGGGCTATCGCAAATCGCAATCGGCGGAGCCCATGGCTTATACATAAGGCGCGATGCGATGAGCGGACCTGACGATAACTATAGACCCAGGTGCATAGTATTTGAAGTCCAGCCTTATGGCTCAGTTGCGGGTTTTCCCGTGTATTCCCATGTGTCCCGATATAGTGTTGTGGTCCAGGTTTTTTAAAGGAAAATCTGATAAAATGAATGGTCCAGGTTCAACGGCTTAGTAATTATGGTTGCTCTGCATTGTGAGATTAAATGGAAACTGTGACTGAAGGCAAAGTTTGTTTGTGGGCATGTCTGTCATATTTCTCATAATCATAGCTAATATGAACTATTTCTGCAGGTGAGGACCAAGAGAAGAAAGGCGAGTTCGAGTGGACCCGATAACGGATAAATGCGATCACCTCTGCACCACTTATGTCGATATTGCAAAGACATACTCTGCAGGAAAGGGATACGAACCGCCATAGTGCATAATGGAGGTACACTTTATGTCAGTGGAAGCACTCATGACAGCGTTGATCCATCAAGATGTTGTTACCTCTAGATACACCTTAAATCATGCGAGATGTGGGAAGATGAGCGCAATGTCTTTAGTTCCCTTCAGGAAATAATAGGGAATAATGTCCGCTCCATACAGGTGCAAAGAGATGACACGTACGCTCTTTTAATCAACATCCTTTCATTTCCCCTAGAAAATTAAAAAATGCCCCAGCAAATGTAGCCTCAAGGTGTCGGCAGTTAGACAGACCGTTCTACATCCATATATTTTAATTTGTATATTGAATAAGCCAGGAAGATGGAGGGTCAGGGGGATACAGAGGGTCATTTTCTTCCTGCATAAGTATTACCCCCGGAGATGGAGGGAGGACTTTTTTTTGGGCAAAACAACTTTGGATTTATTGTGCTAGTAAAGAAGACTGTTTGGGTCAAGAAGGAGCCTTTTTCAGATTTATTTCCCTCTTCTTTCGTGTGTTTAGAATCAGGGTGTTGTCGCTAGCATAAATATAAATGTGTTTCGTTTTGTGCATATTGATAACATACATTTCATGACTAGTCTTGGTTATTCAAATATAATTTGTTACCATGGTTAATTCATGAAAGGTTGTTGATTCGAAACCTTGTTAAACATTAGTTGCAAGTTTTATTTGTATGGAAAGGAATGTGTATTCCTGTATGGGTAATTTGATTGCAATTAAGATTTAATACAGCCTTGATCAACTGTGAACCAATAATTGATCCATTTGGACTTGGAATCTATATATGATGTTTAACTTCCTTTTGTTATGCTCTTGCAGGATAGATTAGAATAGTTAGGACTAGCATAAGTAGTTAGAATTAGTGTAGATAGGATTTGATACTTATAGGTTAGTTGTTTCTTTTGTTGATTTAATTTAAGTCTTCCTCCAAGAAGCAATCATTCAACATCTATAATAGTTTACGGGATCCTTTAAAACCCGTTGGAACTAACCACTCCAAAAGAAAGCGGATCTAATTAGGGTCTGCGATCGGGTTAGTTCCCCTTGTTGGCATATCAAAAATTCGCTGCGTCAACACGGCCAAAGATCGTCTGGAAGATGACACAATCACAACTCAGCCTCCCTTCACTGCGTCCTCCATAAATACGCACCACCTGGAGATGATGAATGCAACTACTGGAAATCACAATGAAATCCTCCTCCGAAAGAATGTAGAACCTCTCTAGGGTGGCACTCGAAGTCCCCCAAAGAAAGGGTGAGCTCTCCGCTTGAAGAACTCTAGATAAACAACAAGTGACTCGGCTAAGTAGCTCGAGCAACCAAAGAGAAATTTGATATGCCAAAGATAATGATATTCAGTAAGCTCTTCCAACGCACCAAGTATTCTTTGATTATCCTACTTCTGAGCTTTCTTTCCCTGGTCTCCAAGATGGCCTCCAGTTCTAAAACTAGGTGCCCCTCATCCTCAAGTGGAGGCAACTACACAGTTGTCGTAAGCTATTGCCCCAACACTCTCGTGAGGCATGAAACATGGAAAATATTGTGGATCATGCTCCCTGGTGATAGCTCCAAATCATAAGCCACCTCTCCAACCCTCCTGATCACCCTATAAGGTCCAAAGAATCTCAATTGCAGCTTCTCGGCCCCCTTTTGCTTCAGTGTGGACTGCTGGTATGGCTGCAATCGAAGGTACACTAAGTCCCCTTTCTCAAAATGCCTCTCCACTCGATGCTTGTTAGCATACATCTTTTGTTAATTATGAGTTGTCTACAAGTTATCCTTAAGAACCCTGAGGATATCTTGGCTCTCTAGGATCCAATGTTTGGCCTTTGGGGCCCGACTGTCTCCAAAAACAATGTGAGCAAAATACAAAGCATCATAACCATATAAAGCACAGAAAGGAGTCATACCAATGGACATATGATGTGTCGTGTTGTAACAATACTCTCCCAAATGCAGCCATCGAATCCAAGCCCTTTGCTGCCCTATCACATAGTTCGTGAGATAGCCCTCTAACCACTGGTTCACCCTCTCTGTCTGGTCGTCGGTCTGTGGATGATAACTAGTGCTCGGGGTGAGCTCGGTGCCAACTAGCTTGAAAAGCTCCTGCCAAAATCCCCCCATGAATCAACTATCTTGGTCACTGACTATAGTCTTAGGGAGTCTGTGCAGGCGAGCTAGTCGACCACCACAAAAATACAATCCTTCCCTTGTACCGAGGGAAGTCCGGTGATGAAGTCCATAGAGATACTCTCCCATTTCCCCTTAGGGATGGGAAGAGGCTGCAATAGTCCTGCTGGATGGGTCAACTCCCCTTTGTTCCTCTGACAAGCCTCGCACTCCTGCACATGCCTCAACACGTCCCCTTTGAGGCCCTTCCAGGTGAAGTGCTCTCTCACTGCCATATAGGTCTTCCTGAACCCCTGGTGTCCAGACAAAGGAGAATCATGAGCTGCACGAAGGATGCGCTCCCTCAACTAGGACCCCGAAACCAAGAATATGCGCCCTTTGTAGTATATAACCTCATCCATCACCCTGTAGTGCTCATTTGCATAGCTTCCCTCCAAGATCTCGCATGCCCGACGATCCTTGGAGTACTCTACCAATAGTTGTGCCTCCTAATCACGGCAAATGCTCATGAGTGGAAGTCCTGCGGGTCTCCTAGATAGTGCATCTACGACCACATTGTGCTTTCGCTGCACATACTCAATATCGAAATCATAGGCCTTCACCTTGCAAACCCATCTTTGTTGTCTATCATTCAGGCCCAATTGCCCCATGAAATGGCAAAGAGTGTTGTGATCCGTCTTCACACAAAATTGGTTGCCCACTAGGTACTGTCTAAACTTGGCCAATGCATGCATTATGGCCAACAACTCCTTGTCGTTTATGGAATACGACCTCTCATATGGTAGGAGCTTCCGGCTCTCAAAAGCAATGGGGTGCCCTCCTTGGAACAAAATTGCCCCAATCCACTCACCTGATGCATCGCACACCAATGTGAAAGACTGCGTGAAATCCGAGATTGCTAATACTGGGAAACAACTCATCACCTCCTTGAGGCGGTCGAATGCTACCTAAGCCCCATCTATCCATACAAAAGCCCCCTTCTTAGTCAGATTAGTAAGGGGTGCCGCCAACTGTCAAAAGCCCTTTACGAACTTCCGAAAATAAGTATAGATGCCCAAGAATCCTCTCAGCACTGTCACATCTCTAGGCTCTGGCCAATCTTGAATGGCCCTGATCTTCTCCTCGTGCACCTTGACCCCATCTGTGCTTATGATGTGCCCCAAGTAGAGCATCTCTGTCAGCCCAAACTCGCACTTGGACATCTTGGCGTAGAATTGCTGCTCCTCCAAGATATGCAATATTGTCTCTAGATGTTGCAGGTGCTCCTCCCACATCTTGCTGTAGATCAAGATGTCATCAAAGAACACTAGTACAAATCTCCTCAGCTGACCTTTGAACACATGGTTCATGCATGATTGAAAGGTAGCAGGTGCGTTGGTCAACCCAAAAGGCATGACCAAGAACTCGAAATGCCCATAATGACACCTGAAGGCTGTCTTCGGAATATCCTGCTCCCTCACCCGAATCTGATGATACCCAGACCGCAAATCTATCTTAGAGAAGTACTTGGCTCCTCTAAGTTCGTCCATCAACTCATCAATACGCGGAATGGGATACTGGTTCTTCAGTGTCTTCTTATTGAGGGCCCTGTAGTCAATGCACATGCGGAGAGTCCCATCCTTCTTCTTCACCAGCACAACTGAAGAAGCGAATGGACTAGAACTCAGTCTGATGTGGCCCAATGCCAATAGCTCCCTGATGGCCCTCTCAATCTCATCCTTATAGGCTTTGGGATGCCTATAGGGTGTAGTATGACTGCTTGTTGTTGATTTGGGGTAGCATCGGATGTGCTCTAGCCATGAAAATTGGTGGAAAGGCTAAAGCACATGAGATCTCCAAGACCCAAAAATGGTTTGAGTAAATTCTACCCGGTGAAGGAGATATTAAAATAATTAATAGTTTTAATGAGTTCCCAAGTCTAAACTTAGGAAAATAAAAATATTAATGGGTATTAATATAAAATTGGGTTATAAGGTTCTAAATGACATGGATCAAGCCAAATTTAGTCTTAATTGTTGATTAGAGATGTAATCTCGGTCGTTGAAGACTCAACAAAAAAAGTATAAGAGGAGGCTTAAGGGTCAGTTGGAGATACACCAGAGTGATCAGTCAATTCAATTTTCTAGAGCGAGGTTTGCTAAGAGAAATCGAACTAGTGATCAGCTGCAGCGAGGGGCAATGAGTGCATAGCAGAGAGGAAAAGATAGCGTCGGAAGACCAGCGCGGAGGTAGAGAGGCAGACGCAGAGCCAGACGAAGCCACGCAGAGGCCAGCAGTGGCTACACAGAGGGCCAGAGGGCCTGCATGAGTGATGCAGAGGCTACATAAGTGACGCAGAGGGCCAAAGAGGCTGCACAGAACCTCAGAGGATTGAAATAGAGGGTTTCAGGTTGACGCAGAGGCCAGGAGGGCTGATGCAGTGCCTCGGAGAAGCACTAGAGAGGGTTTCGTGGAGCAGAATTTCAGAATATCTGCTTCCGAAGAGAGGTATTACTGCCAAATTGTTAAAATTGGCAACCAGGGCAAAACTTCATGTGGGTCATCTTATTCATGGCTAATAATATTTTTATTAGATTCCTCTCGTCGAGAGGTGTAGGATTGATATAAAGATCATCCAATTCCGATAAGTATTCATGGAGATATGAATTTATTTTAATTATGGAATTATTATCAAGCTGACCTACAACTCATGTAGGCTCAGAAGCCCAACAGTCGCATCTATTCACCCACCAACGTTGTGTATAAATATAAGAGGACTTTTCCTCATTTGGACTCACTCATCTCATCACATCTCTCTCTCTACTGCGCAGATATGAGTCTCTTCTCTACTGCGCTGAAATGGGTCTCTCTCTCTCACACATGTGAAGCTGGAAGCTGTTGAATTTGAAGCTGCAACTGCAGTAGTAAAGATTGACTTGTGTGGCCTAGAAGATCTCCTCTTTGGAACTGCGTTGTAGGTTCATCTGAACCTCCTTTGAAAGCCGCAACTTTTGGTGGTGGAATGAAGTCAATCCGACGAATGGTTTGCAAGATATCAACTGCCCTAGTTTGAAGCCGGAAACTGCTGAAACTGAAGCTGCAACTGTAGAAGTAAAGATTGACTTGCGTGGCCTAGAACATCTCCTCTTTGGAACTGCGCTGTAGGTTCATCTGAACCTCCTTTGAAAGCCGAAACTTTTGGTGGTGGAATGAAGTCAATCCGACTGTCGGTTTGTGAGATATGGTCTGCCCTAGTTTGATAATGAAGCCGCTAATGCTGATGCTACTGATCTAGGGTTTGCTACTGCTGATATGAATCAGATTTATTGTACTATTTATCTCTGCTAAATTATTGAAGATAAAAGAAGACTTGATCAAAGGGTTTCCCCACACATTGTGGGGTTTGTCCCTGGCTAGCCGCCACATCTTGTGTCTCTTGTCTTGGCTTGTTTTCTGTCGATCGTTTAATGTTCTATCTGCACTTTACTTTATGTACATGTGATTGCTAATCGGTGGAATATAATAAGAAAAAGAAGTAAACTGTTATAAACATAGAACATACCATAACTTAACACAAATTAATTTCTCTGTAGGGTGAGCCAGTTTGGCACCCAGTTGTACTCAGAAAAACTGCATAATAATAAAACCCTCCAAAATGTTGCATCGGTTTTCCCAAATTGGGTTTTTCCAGGGACGATTGTCCAAAAATAACGGTGTCCCTTGTGTGTTTGTTTATTTCTTTCAGTTGTTGATCTATAGATGGTTTAGACTGCATTGTGTTTATTTCAGTATTTAAATGGTTAAATAACTTGTTCAGTAATTAACAAGTAGGAGAAATAAACCAGATAGTGCAAAAAAATTCTAATGGGTTAGACTCAAAAACATCAACATGAAATTAGAGGATTGCAGATCACAGGAGAGTTGAAGGCACCAGCTAAGTCAGAGAATTTGCAGCAGAAAAAGCTGTCCCGAGTGACAGAAGTTGTCCTAAGCAGAAAGCAACAGAGAAGGGTTGACGCAAAGGGCTTACGTCATCAGTTTGAGTCATAGAAGGGGCCAACACAGAAGCAAAGAGAGACAAAAGAGGCTCACGAAGAGCCACGTCATCCTGCTCAACCAAGCAGGAGTGACGCAGTTGGCTAGTGGAGCGATTCAGCCACTGTTGGGATTGCGCAGAGCCTCGAGGCTCAATTCTTCAGTTGTTGGGGCATAAGAAGCTGTGGGCAGAGTGTGGAGTGTGAAGCTGGAAGGGTGTTGTTGCTGTTGAGGCAGAACAATACCTAACGAGACAAAACCAAGGTATAAGGGAGTCACTACCTAGGCGGATTTCTAGCCAAGAAATCTAGATCAGTGTTGCAGGAGCAAAGGAGATGAGAGGTACGATTCCACTGTTGGCAGAAGGATTTCCAGGAGGGAAATCGAGACTCAGAGGGAATCTAGCAGAGAACTTCCGAGACGGAAGTAGAGACTCGAGGGAGTTGAAAAGAAGAGGAGAGATGTCCATGAACAGACTGAGGGATCAAGACAGGCTGGACAGGGCATCCAACTTTGTCATTTGGAAGGCCAAGATCCTATCTGTTTTGGATAGACATCGCATCAAGGCCTTCGCCTTGAAAACCGTGGCTATCCCAGCCAACCTAGTTGATAACAAAAGGTACGAGGATGCAATGGCCAAGGCAAAGTGCATAATCCTTGATGGGGTCAAGGATCATGTAGTTCAACATATTGCTGAGAAGAATACAACAAAGTAGATGTGGGACACCTTGACGACATTGTATCAGGGCACTTCCGTGCAGAGGAAGATGCTACTGGAGAATCAGTTGTGGTCGTATCAAATGCAAAAGGGGGAGCAGGTAGATCACTTCCTCAGCAGGTTGCAGGAGATTCGGGACCAATTGACTTCCATAGGGGCCACACCAGATCAGGATTTGATGGTGAGGACTGCCCTGAACGCAGTCTACGAGGAATGGGAAACATTCGTCCAAAGCATTTGGGCAGAGCGAATCTTCCAGGTTGGTAAGAACTGTGGGCAGCTCTACACCAAGAAGAGATCAGACAATTGATGAAGGCAGGAAGTAGTGGCAAAGGAGCACGGGTCAAGCAAGAGGAGGAAGAGGATGCGGCTCTGGCATCTATGGAGCAGCAAGGGAAGAGGAAGAAAAGGGACCTCTCCAAGATAAAGTGCTTCAACTGTGGGGAGCTGGGCCATTATGCAACCTAGTGTCCTAGGAAGAAGAATAAGGAAGAGGTGTCTGACTCCAGGGCAGCGCCAGCTAAGGCGGAAAAGGAGGTAGAAGATGATGACGATTGTGCCATGAGTGCTCATGTACCTCTAGAGAAGAGGTGGGGAGACATCGATTTGTAGTCAGGAGGACTACAGGAGATGAGGGTCAGGATCCTTTAAGTACCCAAACTCTTGAATCATATCTAGCTACGGGAGCCCCGAAGTGACAGTAGCAGGATGGCGAATATCGGTAGAAGCGGATGCAGATGGAGCGGCAGAGAGTGCTAGAGTGCAGTATTCCCTGGAAGCGCAGAGAGGGTTGCAGCAATGCAGGAAGGCACATAGGTGTTTGCAGCAGTGCAAGAGGCATAGAGGTGTTGCAGTAGCGCAGAGGCAGCAGAGGGAGCATAGGATAGCAGTAGAGAGAGCTTCAGCATCAGGAGGGTTTCTAGCCTGACAAGGATTTCAGTAGTTGGGTAGATCAGTTACCATCATCTCAGTAACTGAGTTGCAGTGCAGCAGTAGCGGTTGCAGTGCTATGGGCAGCACGATGCAACATCATGAGAGAGAGTTGTAGTGCAAATGCAATGTTGGGAGGAAGGACCAGCAACAACGCAGATGTATAGGAGTTACCGTACAGATGTAGCAGTGGAAATGGTAGCGGCATGGCCAATAGTACAGGATGCAGCAGTGCAGAGGATGTTGGGCAGCAAGGCCAAGCATCAGCACAGGTACCGGTGCCGGATGATCAGGGTGATGCTCAGTGGTGGAGTATTACTAGAGCACATTCCTCGCTAAGAGGGAGCATTGATTTGGGGTAGCATCAGATGTGCTCTAGCCATGAAATTGTTGGAGAGGCTAAAGCACATGAGATCTCCAAGACCCAGAAATGGTTTGGGGAAATTCTACCTAGTGAAGAAGATATTAAAATAATTAATATTTTTAATGAGTTCCTAAGTCTAAACTTAAGGAAAATAAAAATATTAATGGGTATTAATATAAAACTGGGTTAGAAGGTTCTAAATAACATGGATCAAACCAAATCTAATCTTAGCCGTTGATTAGAGATGTAATCTCGGCCGTTGAAGACTCAACAGAAAAATTATAAGAGGAGGCTTGAGGGTCAGTTAGAGATACACGAGAGTAATTAGTGAGTTTGATTTTCTACAGGTGGGGTTTGCTAAGAGAAATCGAACCAGTGATTAGTTGCAGCGAGGGGCAGTGAGAGCATAGCAAAGAGGTAGAGAGTGCCGGAAGACTAGTGCAGAGGCAGAGAAGCAGACGCAGAGCCAGAGGAAGCCACGCAGAGGCCAGTAATGACTGCACAGAGGGCCATAGGGCTTGCATGAGTGACGCAGAAGCTGCAGGAGTGACACAAAGGGCTAGAGAGGCTGCGCAGAACCTCAGAGGGCTCACGCAGAGGCCAAGAGGGCTGACGCAATGCCTCAAAGAAGTGCTGGAGAGGGTTTCGTGGAGCAGACTTTCAGAATATCTGCTTCCAAAGAGAGGTATTACTGCCAAAATAATTTCTCTGTAGGGTGAGCCAATTTGGCACCCAATTTGGTTAAGACTGCATTGTGTTTATTTCGGTATTTATATGGTTAAATAACTTGTTCAGTAATTAACAAGAGGATAAATAAACCAGATAGTGCAAAAAAATTTCTAACGGGTTAGACTTAGAAACATTAACACCTGCACACCAGGCTCCAACTCTATAGTGTGCTCGAACCCCCTGTTAGGTGCTCATCCCGGTGGTATGTCTCCAAAAACTACTGGATATCTATCCAGTATCGCTTGTATCTCTGGATGTGGTGGCTTGGCCTTCCCCCCAACCTCTGAAATCCTCAGCTCTACTACCCATGCTATGGCTTGATGCCTCAAATCGACCTCCATACTGTGGGCCGAAACTATCTATGGAGGATACAAATGCATGCCATGAAGAACCACCTGCTTACCATCTAGCCCAGTAAACTTCATCACTAGCTGTTTCCAATTGGTGGTAACTTGGCCAAGGGAATACAACCATTGGACACCCATCACCACATTGGTGTTGGTACATCCACCACGAAGAAGTGGTCTCTCATCGAATAGTTCCCCATGGTCACTGTCAGAGCGGGAAAATATCATGTGCACTGCATAGTCCTGTCCCTCCTCTGGACCATCTGAGCATCAATAAAATTGTGGGTGGCACCACTGTCTACTAAAACTGAGACACGCTGCCCCTGCACTGTACCTCTGATCCTCATGGTAAAAAATTTTGGAATCCCGCACAAAGAAGCTAGGACTCCCCCAACAGGTGCAAAACATGCTCCCCCATGTGGTGGTGGTGGTGGTGGTCCCCTCTCTGCTGGATCCTCATTGTCTCCCCCACCAAGCTCCAACTCCACCTCATCCTCTTGATCGCTATCTGAGAAGACCTCGATGTAATGAGCCTTTTAGTACCCAAGGCTCCTGACATGTAAAACACAACTTCCTCCTCCTGAGGTCTCTCCTGGTCTCATCATCCAACTGTACCCGCCCTTGGGCTGCTCTCTGCGTCGTGGGCGCTCTAATGTCACTTCCCTTTTGAGGGTAGGGAGTGCGTGGAGGAAAAGGTGCCCATGTCTTGGTATCTCATACAAGTAACTGCCTCCAGAAGAGTAGATGGTCTACGTGACTTCACCAGTCCCTGTAGTGGCTCTGTCAACCCCTCCACAAATGTGTATACTCTCCTAGCATTTGAAAAATCTGGCACCATGACTGAGACCCTTAGGAAATTTGAAATATAATGCTCGGGATGTCCTATTTGCTTGAGCTGGGTCAAGCCCCTAAAATGAACCTCTGGATCCCTCCAATCAAAATGCTTGACTACTCTCCGTGTGAAGTCCTCATAGGAGGTCACGTTGGCATGCCCCAGAGTGGACAAGCCATGAAACCACCAATCGTGTGCCTCCCCCTCCAAATGAAATGTGGCCATTTTAATGGCCTCTACCTCCGTCATCCTGTTGAGATGGAAATATGTGTCCATCTTCTCCACCCAAGCACGTGTTGTGCACTTGGTAGTGCCATCATAGGTGGGAAAGTACATCTTCCCAATGGTGCACTGCAGCTCATAGTTCTGCATACCATGGGCTCCATAGCCCTTCCCCTTCTCATTCTGTTTGAGCTGGAAAAAGTCTCTAAAAGATAGTGCCTCCCTGAAGTTTGCTCCCATGGACTGCCACTCCCTAAAATGCTCCCCCATAGGTGATTGATCCTCAACTCCACCTGGTTCACCTTGTGCCAAAGGTAAGAAAGACGGTAGAGTGGCTCGAGTTGGCCCACTCGATGATGGAGGTTGCGCAATGGGTGAAAGATGATCAAGTTGTTGAGAGGCCCCCAAAGTCTCTCCAAATAGAAACTCTTGGTGAGTGCTCCGCTCTCGGTTCTACATTTTGATCTCATCCAACATCTCCTTCTGCCCCTTTGCCAAATCGCTCAGAGCCTTCAAGAGACTGTCAAAGGCAATCTCTTCTTTGCTCTTGGGCTCCCCCATGTCTTCTGTTACCACTGCCTTCCCACGGTCCTCTGTGTCTGGAGTGATCTCCAACTCCCTCTCCCTGCTCCAGTACCTTTGCCTCCTGTAAGTAATATTTTGATGGTCCTCCTCACTCATAGGAAAAACCTCACGGCTGAGCCAGGATCTGAGCTCTAATACCACTGTAATGTTCCCAACTTGGATAAACAGTGATTGATAAAGCAATATCGATTTACAACGCAAAAATTTTAAACATTCAGAAAATACTCATAAAAAGTTAAAACCCCAAAAGCAAAAACCAACTGAGCCATTTTATTAATCCAATGGAGCAAGTACAATAGTATGGAGAAATGCACTTGGGCTTGCCTCAATGGAAAGCGTGACAGAACCTAGCTGATAAGACAATGATATCAAATGCTGATAATCACTGCTCCTCTAATGCTTTGCGCTGCCTAAAAAATCGCATTGCTCGTTGTTGGAAAGGAACTGCTAGAAACCCCACCTCCGGTGCTTAGAAAATGCTGCAAAATTAACCCCAAGCTCCTTGACCAAAACCCACAAAAACCCAGAAAGGGTTTGGTCTGAATCCAACCTCCCAAAATCGACCTCCAAGAGGCCCTACGCCCTCCAAGACTGCTCAAGAACACGGCCTGCAAAGATACCAACAAAATCCTCCTCCAAGGCTCTGGAAAAGTAGCAATCTCCTCCACAAGTGCTTCCCTTAACTCTCCCAACAAAGATCAGCCTCAAAAGCTGAGACTCCACCTCCCACGTGTGCACAATATGTTGCCTCTACGCTAGCCTAGGAAGTGCGAAAGTCACATTGAATAGGAGCTCTCTCCTCCAACTCCAAAACTCACCAAAATGGTAGCCAAACACCTATGCCTCCTTTTCAGAATTTCTCCTAGTGAAAGCTCCTCTGGAAGATGACACAAGCACAGCTCAGCCTCCCTTCATTGTGTCCTCCAGAAATATGCACCACTTAGAGATGATGAATGCAACTGCTGGAAATCACAATGAAATCCTCTTCTGAAAGAATGTAGATGAACCTCTCTAGGGTGGCACTCAAAGTCCCCCGAAGAAAGGGTGAGCTCTACGCTTGAAGAACTCTTGCTAAAGTGCAAGTGACTTAGCTAAGCAGCTCGAGCAACCAAGGAGAAATTCGATATGTCAAAGATGATGAAATGAGGAGAGCTACCTTCCTTTTATAGATTTCGTGGAGCACTTTTCCCTCCATTTTCCCTCCATCGTGGGCCCCTCACTTAACCATCGAATTCCCCTCTCATGCAATTTGAACTAGGGAGTGCGTATTCTCCTAGTGTGGGTGGCCCCCACGTATAACTTAACCACACCGAAATAACTTTTACTAAGTCTAAGCCTCCTAATATAATCGAATGGGCCCCATCACCTCCGAAATTGGCCCCAAAATGTAGTGATTAATTATGTTCCAAATTAATTTAGGAAGAGACATTACAGCTTGTGGGATGAGTTGTGGAGCGAGAGTTTGCCAGGGAAAATAAGGAGAACCTTGGGGGAGAGTAACTCAACCATTTTGGAGTGATTTGGAAGGCTTTCTCTGGGAGGTGCAGGCAAGCCATATTTCCCAGCAGCTAGAGGAGGAGGACATGGTATTTGGGGGCCGAATTTCAGAGGTCAAAACTAGACTAGCAGCTGGAGGAGGAGGACGTGGTATTTTGGGGCCGAATTTCAGGGGTCAAAACTAGACCAAAACCATTTCTGGGTTTTGGTGGGTTATTTGTGAGGAGCTTGAGGTTAATTTTGTAGAATTTTCTAAGCATCGGAGGTGGGGTTTTCAGCAGCTTCTTTCCAGCAGACAATGCGGTTTTTTGGGGCAGCGCAGGGCATCATTGGAGCAGCTGATTCTATCATCTAGGCTTGTTATTTTATCACTAGAGTTTTGAAACGCTTTCCATTGAGGCAAGCCCAGGTACACCCCTTCCACACTATTGTACTATTGCTCCAATTGCTTAATAAAATGGCTCAGTGGGTTATCATTTCTCGAGTTTACATGGGTGTTCACGTAGTGTTTAAAATTTCTGGTGTTGTATTTTTTGTTTTCTTTGCATATCACTAATTTTCCTAATTAGGAACATTGCAATGGTATCAAAGCTCATATCTTGGCTTAGTCGTGGGGGAAATTTCCTATGAACGAGGAGGATAGGCAGAGCGTGACTTACCAGAGACAAAGGTATAGGAGTAGGGGAAGGGAGCTGGAGATTACAACTGATAGGGAGGCACATGGGAAGGCATTAGTTGTAGCAGAGATGGGGGAGCTAAAGAGTAAGGAAGAAGCAACATTCGATAGCCTCTTGAAGGCCCTAAGTGATTTGGCTAAGGGATAGAAGGAGATGTTGGAGGAGATCAAACAACAAAATAGGGACAAGAACCCTTATTGTGAGTTCCTATTTGCAGAGACTTTAGGGACCTCACAACAGCATGACCACGCTTCACCAACCACTCACCCACCATCTTTCAGTGGGATATCTAGAACCACGCTGCCTACTTTTCTACCATCAACACCTAGTGAGCATGGAAGATCGGATGACCAGATGCCCATGGGAGATTTCTTCAGGGAGTGGCAATCCATGGGGGAAGATTCCAAAGCAGCCCTATCATTTAGAGACTATTTCCAGCTCAAACAAAATGAGAAGGGAAGCTATAGTAGGGGACCAAGTACACAAAACTCAAAGTTGCAGTGTACCATTGGGAGGATGTACTTCCCCACATATGATGGCTTTGTCAAGTGTACAACTCGAGCTTGGGTGGAGAAGTTGGATGCTTATTTCCAGCTTGATCGGATGACGGAGGTGGAAGCCATAAAAATGGCTACCTTGCACTTGGAGGGGGAAGCACATGAGTGGTGGTTTCATGGGTTGCCTACATTGGGGCATGCCAGCATGGCCTCTTACAAGGATTTCACACGGAGAGTGGTGGATCGTTTTGATAGGAGGGACCTGGATGCTCACTTCAGGGAGTTGACCTCAGACAAACTGGCCACTCTGAGCATTACATATCAGAGTTTTCTAGGGTTTCAGTTATGGTGCAAGACTTATCCGATACTAGGAAGTTGTACACATTCATAGAGGGGTTACTTGAGCCATTGTGTGGACTGGTGAAGTCACGCAGACCCTTTACCTTGCAGGAGGATGTGACTTGTGCTAGAGATTTGCAGGGGGAAGTCCCCAAGACTATAGCGAAATTTCTGGTGATTTTCTCTTAAATTGGCGAAATTTTTATATGAAGAATTATGGTTCCGGAAATTGGCAAAATTTTATGTTTGGTACATTACAGTGATATCAGAGCGTTGATCTTGGTTCAACCTGCGAGTTTTATAGTGGTATCAGAGCATTGATCTTGGTTCAACCTGCAAGTTTTCAGTTTTCAGTCGCAGCGGTTATGGTTCAAGGGTTTCAAAATTATTCACAGCAATTCCGCAAAGTCTTGAATCCTCCAATTTGCTTGCTAATCTTGACAATTCTAAGAGAAAGGCCATTCTATAAAAGTTACATTATCAAACCTAATACAAAAAGAAACAATTCCGCAAAGTCTTGAATCCTCCAATTTGCTTGCTAATTTTGACAATTCTAGGAGAAAGGCCATTCTATAAAAGTTTTATTATCAAACCTTATACAAAAAGAAACAAATTTGGCCAAATTTTTATAGAGCTCAAAGCAATTGCTTTATTAAATGGGGAAATGTTATAAAGTCAAATGTATTAAGAGGAGCCTACACTTTTAATTTTATGAAGGCCTTGAAAATATTTGAAAGGGGGCGTGGAAACTTTATCCAAATAATTTGATTTTGGGCAAATTATTATTCAAGCGGACATTTTATGAAGAAGCCATATTAAATTTTAGTGACCAAATAATATTTGAGCCAAAGTCTATTAAGTGGCCATGTGTTTCTTATAAAGGGGCCAAGAGCTAAATATTTTATGGGCCGATAGAAAATCTGGGCGGAGAATAATTCCATATGCAGCTCGGTCGAAGAATAAGTGAGTGGCCGTGTCAAATTTCAAGGGCCAAACTCTATCATTCAAGAACACCAACCAAAATTTATGCCACATATGAAATGAAATTTTAACGTCTATATATAATGAAGATGGAATTTTCTGAATGAGCCCGAAATTTTATTCAGCCAAGTTCAATGCCGGAAGAGGACTAGTCAGGGAACCGCCTTGAGCCGCCATTTCTGAGCAACAACAAACTAGGAGGCCGCAAACGGCTTTGTCTGCACAGTTATCCTTTCCACTTAAAGGGGTTGAGTTTAATTATGCAGGAGGGGCATATACAAGATTGAAACACGAATTCTGGAGTAGTCCCTTGTACCATGATCCGAATTTTCAAGGCGGATTGCTAGAGCGAATTGTATTGGTCAATCGTCTGATCCTTTTTGGCTTCCTGTTGAGGCCCGATTTCATTCACTGTGAAGAGCCGATTCTGTGTGAGGTCGAATAATCTCTTTAGTTGCTGGTTACGTGGACCTTCTTTTAGTGGTGGATTATATCTTCCAGGAAATTGAGATTACAGTTGTAATGTTCCTGCGGATCAACTATGTTCCACAGTCATGAATTGTTGGGTATTCTATGAGCCATGTACAGTGGAGAACTAGAATATTTTGGAGACCGAATTTATTTCAATCCATTCTGCCTGAGTGGTCGAGTACTAATTGTCAATTGGGCTAGAGAACCGAGCTTGACTTCATCAGCTAAATAGGGATGAGCTACCTATTTTCTGGAGGCTCGTATTATAGTGCTTGAAAGGTGTGGCCTTAATCTCATCCTCACTCGTTGGACAGCCATTGAAGAGAGGCCTATACGCTGCTATATATTTAAGCCTACTCTTGGAGAGTCAAGTGTAAACCTGTAGCTGATTAAAGGCATCTTACATCAATGTCTGAAGAGGAGATAAACAATTCTGGGCAGCGTTAATATCAAGTTCCTTATTCCTTGAAGCCTGTGTTGTTGGTTTTCTAGTTGTGATATAAGTATGGGTCTATGAAATTATTGTGTAATTTCCATAACTAAATACAGAGCAGAGGAATATTATTTATTGGCTGCCATTGTTGATGTTATTGTGGATTGAGCTCTTTATGATAAGTGCACCATTATCCTGAGATGTTGTTAGCAGAAAACATTTTTGGTATTACATGTAAATCTGAAGCAAACCAGAAGAAACATTACCTACAGCTGTGAACTAATTTCATCTTGACCCAAAACAAGATAAACTCAATCCTATGTGCCTATGTTCTGTGAAAAAGAGAACAATGAAACCTACAGCAGTATGCAGAACAATTATTGCAAAAATTCACAGTGAATTAAACCACATACAGAACTCAGATAAGGGAAAAACAGTGACAATTTCAAGTGGTGATATATCAATGGCAATATGCTAGCAAAGTAGAGGCATGATTTGTAAGATGGACTTTGAAAGGTCCCTGGAAACCCTTATGTGGAAAAGAGAACACTGAAACCAATAGCAGTATGCAGAACAATTATTGCAAGAATTCACAATGAATAAACCACATTCAGAACTCAGAAAAGGGAAAAACAGTGACAATTTTCAGTGGTGATATATCAATGGCAATATGCTAGCAAAACAGAGGCATGATTCTAAGATGGACTTTGAAAGGTCCCTGGAAACCCTTATGTGGAAAAGAGAACAATGAAACCTACAGCAGTATGCAGAACAATTATTGCAAGAATTCACAATGAAGAAACCACATTCAGAACTCAGGTAAGGGAAAAACAGTGACAATTTCCAGTGGTGATATATCAATGGGAATATGCTAGCAAAACAGAGGCATGATTCTAAGATGGACTTTGAAAAGTCCTTGGAAACCCTTAAGGGCATCCTCAAGGAGCTTGATCAACAACAATCAAAACTCTTTAGCAGTAGTACCTCCTTTGATCAGCCAAGAACAAGACAAAATAGTAGACCTTTCTCCAGAGAGGGGCATAATTTTCTCTGGCAAAGGCATCCTATAGACTTCCAAAAGGAAAAATAGGTCAGGAATTGCCTTTTTGCACTCAGGTTAGACTTGAAGACTAGAAGATCAGAAGGTGACCCTCTCACATTTGAAGAGCTGGAATGCTATCTTTCCAAGGCAGAGCAATCTGACTGGAGTTTAAATTGGGCTCTAGAGTCAGCTATGCTTGCATTGGTACAAGTCAGATTCTTGGAGCACCCTGGTAAGAGAGTCAAGCTTATAATTGCCTCTTGTTTCAGTGATATTTTGAGGATAGTAGCACCCTTTCCTCCCTACAATGATGACATCATGAAGGAGGTCTTTCAATTAATTGTAGAGTGCTATTCAGAACTGCATGACACCCAAAGCTCAAACTTTGATAGGAGGCGTGTGATCCTAGACACTATGGCCAAAATCAGATCGTATGTAGTCATGCTTGATCTAGAACAGGATGATCTGATCCTTCAGATGTGCCAATTCTTCACCAACATCAGAAAGCATCACCCTGAGGAGGTAAAAACCATCATGCAAGATATCTTATCCTCATTATTAGTTGAAGGTGACATCATTCACAAGCAACTGCAGACCCAATTGTTTTCCATTTGGAGGAAGACATAGGTTGTCTCACCAGCTGCCTATGAGCTAACCAAAAGGGTGATTAAGCAAAACATGAGGTTCTTCAAAAGGCAGCTGACCCAGGAGAAATTGTAGAGGATTTGTGGTGACCAACTATGCAACAAGAATGTGCTGAGGAGAAGACGTCTTTGCTTCACCTACAAGAAGCCTTGGGGACCTGATCACTCATGCTTGGGGGATACAGTAGAGGTAACTGAGATAGATTAGGAGGAGGATCCTTTTGACTTTCAAGATGAGGATTCTTCTTTAGTTGAGTCCATGGGTTCTTATGAGGATATCTCTAAGGAGCATGAGCAGTCATGTAGAGTTGATGATAATATCCCATATATGCATCGATATGTGGTAGAGGAGATTGATGAGCAGCAATTTGTTCCCATTCAGCATGAGCAGCACATAGTGGAGCACAGTGCACATGATGGGCCATCTTTGGAGAGTCAACTAGTGGCTCATGTTGAGCCCATGATGGAGGAGGATGAGCAGACATCCTTAGGGCCAGCCATTGATGAGGAGTCGACAGATGTACAGACAACCAGCAGGGTGGTAGTATGTGTAGACACTTGTCGTCAAGAGGTGCTGGAACTTGGCACGGTAGTTTTGCAAGAGGCTAGTAGACAGTAGGAGCATGGAGTTTCCGATCAGAGGAGGGAGGAGCTGTTGGAGATGATGATGCATCCATTTTTGGGCCTACGCATTGATGAGATGCAAATAGGTGGAGTGGCATGTTGATTTCTGTAGCATCGGATGTGCTCTAGCCTCCAGATTTTGGGGAAAGGTGAAGACACATGCAATTTCTAAGGCCCATAAATCGTTTGGGAAAATTCCACTTAGAGATGGTTTAATTAAAATAATTAATCATTTTTAATGTATTCCTAAGTCTAAACTTAGGAAATGTGATTAATTAAAGGGTATTAATTAAATATGGTGTGAATCTTCTAGATAAAGACGAGGATCAACTCCCAGTTAATCTTAGCCCTTGATTATGTTTTAATCTTGGTCGTTGGTGCTCCAACGAGAGATTATAAGAAGGAGCTTGATGGGCACTTGGAGAACACATTGAGATAGTGAGATCTAGAGATCGAATTTCTCAAAAGTAGCAGCACTGAGTTGCCAAAGAGAGATCGAGTGATCTTCTTGCAGTGAGGGAAGGATAGTAGACCGGAGGGGATTTTTCCAGTCCCGATGAGCGCAAGGCAATGAAGGCATCGAGAGGTTCAGATAGGTAGTGTAGTGCTTCAAAGGGAGTCCGAAATTTTGTTGGGGAGCAGTTGAGATCCAGTGCCAAAAGTCGGGGTGTGAGTCTGGAAGGCTAGGGAGTCGGGTTTCGAGTGGACAAAAGATCAAAAGGAGAGGGTGACATAGTCCCTTGAGCTGTGACGCGGTGATTGCGTGAGCCCATGCAGAGATTGCGCAAAGATAACGTAGGGAAGTTCATCATGTTAGTTTTTGGTACAACATCGTAAGTGCTCTAGCCTTGAAAATTGGTGGAGAAGCTAAGGCACATGAGTTCTAAAGAACCCAGAAACCGTTTGGTGAAATTCCACCCGAATTGTATTTTATTAAAATAATTAATATTTTTAATGGAGTTCCTAAGTCTAAACTTAGGGAAATTAATCAAAATATGGGTGAGAATGATCTAGAAGGCAGATCAAGTCATGTTTTAATCTTAGCCATTGATTAGAGACTTAATCTCGACAGCTGAAGACTCAACAGGAAAAGTATAAAATGGAGACTTGGGGTTCATTTGGAAACACACATAGAGAGATTGAGGAAATCTGTTTTTTAAGGTGAGAAGTTCTCAGGAGGAAAATCGATTGGGGAGATCTTGCAGCTGAGGGGCAGAGAGAATCTGGGAGAAAGACTTTCCAGAAAATACAGAACAGAGAGGCGGAGAGAGCTTGACGCAGAGGCAACGCAGTAGCCAGGAGAGCTGATGCAGAAAAGTTGCATGTCACGCAAAATCCAGAAATGTTGGAACAACTGAAATTGGTGGGAACTGTCGGGAACTGCCGAAACAGCCAGCAACGCTGACGTAGAGGGCAAAGAAGGTGATGCGGGGCTGACGCAAAGCCAGCACAGAAATAGTCGGGGTTAGCCAGTCTTGTGTCGGATCAGCCGGAATTTTGCCCGGTGAAGTGAGGTAAAACTCACTTAGATTTTCCACCAGTATTTTCTCCGTAAAGGATTGCTAGATGAGCATCCTAGATATGTATTCAGATATTTCTCCTGCATAATAATAAACCCTCAGAGTTGTTGCACCGGTTTTCCCGCATTGGGCTTTTCCGGGGACTATTGTGTCCAAAAATAAGTGTGTCCTATGTATTTTGTTCTCTGCTCTGTTTCTTGTTTTATGAGATCAAATATTTAATTAGTGTAGGTTGCAAAAGTAATTTACTTCAATATTTAGAAGAATAACTTGATGAGTGTAATTTAAAAATCAAGTAGGTGAAGTAGATTCAGATTTGCTGCAATAGGGGTTCCTTCAAGTCTAGGAATTTTCACAATCCAGAGCCCGGATCAGTGTTGGATCTCCAGTGACAGTGTGAGATATTTTCTCACTACCTCTTTGTCAGTTTATTCTTTGTATCGGATAGCCAATTTGGGCATCCAATGATTTGTACTAAGAAAACTACTGCTTAATAATTAAAACCCTCAGCTGCTGCACCAATTTTCCCACATTGGGTTTTTCCATAGACATTTGTCCAAAAAGAATGGTGTAATTGTGTGTGTGTTTATTTCTCTCCTGTGTAGTATTTTGTTTCCGCAGTGTTTTATGTTGCGAAGGATGCAGTAGATTTTATTTCGATGTTTACTATGTAACACTGTAAATAACTTGATTTAGAAATTAACAAGTAGGAGAAATTTAATCAGTTGTTGTGGTAGGGATTCGGGTCACCGAATTTTCACATGGTAGCTAGAGCTACAGTATTTCCAGGCAGCAGTCCTCTCTAGGAGTACATAGATAGGGCTTGCATTGCACATCTTGCAAAATTTTTCTATTATAGAAAGAGGGGCAGATCTTGTTGATTGACTAGGAAGAGCCTCCTGAGTTGAGCAGGGACCCATATCAGCCTAACAAACTTGTTCCTTACATAGGTGTCAATGCATTGGATTTGCAAGAGATCATGAGTTGGTATCCTATTGATGTTGTGATATTCTTAGTCAAGGGCGTAGTAGGGAAGGGACCCCTAGATATGTTAGATACTACATCCCCTAGTTGGCAGTGGGATACAGGTCGATAGCTCTTCAGGATTCCATCCCGACATTAGGAGGGTGGGATTGGCATTGGATTGAGTCAAGGGTTGGATTGGAGAGAGGTAATAAGTTGGTATGTAGTTGATGGGGCAACATTCATAGTCGGAGTTTTTGCACAACAGAGCCATGGAGCATTGATGCTTGTTTTGGGTGGCACTGGGATCTAGGAAGATTTGTTGGTGACAGGTTCAGTCAGAGATTGGTATGGGATCTAGGCATTGAGGGGTCCGTTCATGGTGGTTTGACACAGAGGCATAGCATCACCCAATGGTTTGTATGGGATTCGGACATTGTGTCTCAATTGCATTGGGCCACCAGACTGGTCCACAGGTTTGGATTTCTTGAGGGCAAGCAATCTTGGGGTGAGAGGATTGTGATGTTCCTTTTTCTAGTGTTCCTTATGGCACGGTTAGGATGGACTTTCAGAGTTGGGGGTAGATAGGTCATAAGTGCAGGTTGGCGTCATCAGCGGGCCCAGGGGCTTTTGGAGGGGTTTTGAGGAGTTTTTATAAGGTCCGATAGCATTCTCTTGGTATATCCTTTTGTTCCGTTGCATTCCGACAACTTTCAAAAAATTGAGTTATTAATGGGTCTAACTCAATCAATTACGCTTAAGGTAGTGTTATGAGAGAAATACTTGACTAAACACCTTAGTTTAATAGCTCGTTGGAACAGAAACGAGAAGATCTATAGGATGGGATGGTTAGAAGTGGATTCCAGTGACCTGAGGCGTCATTGTGGCCAATTTACCCCTTTCCCACATTAAAAAGAATATTTTAGTTGAAATACAATAGGGAAAAAGGCTCTATGATTAAAATTATAATAAAATAGAAAGTTTTATAAAAAAAAGGAGGCCATTAGAGGAAATCTTGGATTGTTTCTATTTTCTATTGATGAGGTTTGGAGAACCTAGTTCCTAAATTCTAAGCCCCAGGTTGGAAACCCTCGGGTGTGCTAGTGGGTGTTGGATGGAAACCCAACATTCTTGAGGAGATTTTTCTCAGAAATCTCACAGTGCTTTAGTGGATATTTTGGAAATCAGATTGGTAGTAGCAGCTTTGTTAATTGAAGCGGGGGTAACATAGAGCTCCCATTTGGGCGATATTTACAGTTACAGTTTGGAGGCTAGATTAGCATTGCAGCAAAACATTTGGAGGTCTTCTCAACTATTTTTTTTGGCATGTAACCTTTCTCCCATATTATAATAAAGTAAAGCTAAGTTCCTTTCCGCAACATTATTGGTTGTTTCTTGTATGGAATTTTTTGGTGATTCTCTCTTAAATAGGCGAAATTTTTATATTATGGTTCCGGAAATTGGAAAAATTTTATGTTTGGTACATTACAATGGAGCGATTTCACTTCATAGGAGCAGAAATAGTACTTAGTCTTGTCAGTGGCGGCAGCAGTAGGACTCAAAAGAGTGAGGAGTAGTAGGAAAACATGGCCCTAGCAGGGAAAGGAAAAGTGAAGAAGGGGTCCAGCAAGGGACCGAACCCAAAAGGATAGAAGAAGAAGAAGGACCTTTCTAAGGTCAAATTCTATGGATGTCACAAGCTCAGCCACTACGTCAGCAATTGCCCGCAAAGAAAGAAGACTGAGAAGAAGGGCAAGACGCAGACAACAACTTCAGCTAGTGCAGATGAGCTCTCCAATCAGATGGATCAAGAATTTACATTTATCACTTGCCTATCTAACTCGACCTAACAAGACGTTTGGTATATAGATAGTTGGGTGTCATTTCATATGGTAGGAATTAGAGAATACTTCTCTAACTACAAGAAGGATATTAGCTTCCAGATTCAAATGGGGCACAAGTCTAAGTGCAATTCAATTGCAAGAGGGTGTGAGAATGACAAGCCTATTCATGACGTGTCACATGTGCTAGGCTTGGGTACCTAGTTTCCATATCTATCATTCAGGATAAGGGGTACGATGTACTCTTTAGAGAGGAGCAGGTGCTAATTAGGCACAAGGATTGGAAATCACCTATAGCAATTGGAGTTAGGAGGGATCGGTTGTGCAGGTTGCAGATGGATACTCCTAGGGTACTGGTTAGTCTTAGTAATATGAGGGATCAAGGGGAGCTATGGCATAGGAGCATGGGCCATATACATCATGGAGCACATAGATTGCTTCATGAGATGGTGATAGGTGTTCCAAAGGTGAGCACAGAACATGACGATGTTTGTAGGGGATGTGTGTTGGGGAAGCTTGTGAAAGCATCTTTTCCAAGGAGTGACACCAGATCGAAGGGTGTTCTTGACCTAGTGCATTTAGATATATGTGGGTTGATGTTGACAAAGTCTCTTAGGGGATACGAGTACTTCGTTACTTTTATCGATGATTTCTCCAAGAGGACTTGGATATACTTGCTGAAGACCAAGGATGAGGTCTTTAGTCGCTTTCAAGAGTTCAAAGCTCTAGTGGAGAATGCGACAGGTAGGAATATTAAGGTTTTTCAATCAGACAATGGAGGTGAGTACACAGGAAAGGAGTTCCAAGAATTCTGTACCAGGGCAAGAATCAAGAGAGAATGGATGGTTCCTTATAGCCCACAATAGAATGGGGTTGCTGAGAGGAAGAATCGTTCTATATCAGAGGCAACGAGAGCTATGTTGTATGATCAGGATATGCCACACTACTTATGGGCAGAGGCATGTAATACGACAATCTACATTCAGAACATGGTTCCACATAGAGCATTGGATAAGATGACACCAAGGAGACATTCAAAGGGAAGAGGTCAGATGTCAGTCATCTTAGGATATTTGGTAGCCTAGCATATTGTCACATTCCAAGAGACACACATTCCAAGCTAGATTAGATTGCAGAGAGGGGGTACTTTGCGGGATACAATGAGACCTCTAAGGCATATCAGATATTCATTCCAGGGGCTAGGAGAATTCTTGTTAGATGAGATGTTAATTCCATGGAGGACAACGCATATAATGTTGTTTTTCCATGACACTAGAGAATCTTGGTTAGGGTCTTAGAATCTCTGACACTACCAATCCAAATGCCACAAAAAACTACTTTGCACAGCGGAACAAATAGTAGTAAATCAACATGTGCACAAAATATACAAGTTTATACAGTTTTTCAATAATCCAACTTCGTTATATTAACAAATTGTAATTCAACTATTTAGGGCTCTCGTACCAGGGATCATGGCCCTCATACAATCATTGATACAAGGAATACAACTAGAACTTGGTGTCAACAATTATGACAACCAATCTGTCCTGAACAAGATACAATTTGACCTATTAGTTGTTGTGGCACGCTCCACAACTCTACTTCAATCCACGTACCCTGAACACATCTGCTGGTCCTTTGGCTCCCAATCTACAGTAACACCACTCTGCCTTTATCAATGATCCTTCTCCTTTAGGTCACTGAAAACGGCTCCAATTTGCCTTCTAACTGATCATAGGTCTATCAATGACTCAACACGTAGGGTCTTCATCAACTGCCCACTTGTTGCTCCTTAGTCCTTCAAGTAATCAACACTTTGGGACTTCTTGCCCACTAGCTACTCCTTAGTCCTTCAAGAACACAACTCTTAGGGACTTCTTCCCTCTATTTCCTTCCTATGTTGCTCCAATGAGGCAAACTTAGGGAATGGAGGGCCACCACCTATCACTGTCAAAAGTCCTTCTTCAACAACAAACTTGAGCTTGTCAAACCACTCCCTTGACCTCCTCCTTTTGTCCTTCAAAGATCACTCCTGAGCATTACACAATTCTGCCTCTCCTAGTAGACCAAATGAACTTCTTTGATCTGCACTTAGGGCCCCCAATTTCACCTACTTGTTGCCCTCCTAACAACCTTAAGATGACCTTCAACAATTGTCCTTAACAAGGACACTCAACCACTTGAAATCCTCAACTTAGGAGAACATACCTCTAATTTGAAGACACTTTCTTCCAGCTCTCTGCAACTTGGCCTGAGCACACTCGATCTGTAGTTTTCCGGCATGGTTAGGGCACAATACCAGCCCTTAACTAGTCCTCAAAACACTTCGCTCTCCCTTCTACAAGGCCTGTCTAACCAATACTATACTCCTAGGTGCATGCGACCTTGTTTGTTGTTGTTCTAACCATGGTCCAACTCTTCAAACAGGCCTCGACCCATCCTGAAATATCCCTATATACCTCCAGCCCTATTCACAGAAATATTTCCCACAAACGTGTGCCCATAACTGCCCTTATCCCATGCGGCTAGCCTTCTGCTCCACTCGGACTTGCAATAGACATAAACAGACCCAAAACAGTCCTCAAACTTCTAAGGTCTCCCCACTCCTTTATTTATATGCTTCTCTTGGATGGAAATGACTAGCCCTTGGGGCACATTCTAAGCCTAGGCTGACTTGTTCCTTGTACCACAAGACCACAAATAACATATAAAAAATTAATATCTCACTTTGTAGACCTCCTCTCTCTTGGTGCTTGAAGCTGCCCCTTGCTCCTCTAAGGGTGCTCTTCCATCTCCAAGGGTCAAATTATCAAATCTCTTCATGGTTTTGGCCCAAATCCTTTGGGTGCAAACCCCCCCAAGTGACCTTGTGATGCCAATTCTTCCACAACCCTCTAGCCTAGGGTTTGGACTACCTCCCAAGCTACTAATCTCAACATATAGGAGGTCCAGATATTTTCCAACAGCTGATGATCAGAGTGAGCAGTCAACAAAAGCTCCTAGAGCTGAGCAACAAGATCAGGTGTAGCAAAGCATGAGTACAGTTACCAATACAAGCACAATTTCAAGTGCAAGTGTTACTCAGAACTCACAAAGCATGGAGCATTAGATGCAGCAGATCAGAAAAATGCATCAAGAGAACATAGCGGTGGATATTCCATCATCTATAGTTGGCAGGAGGAACCATGAGGTTCAACAGACACTCAAGGATGCTCAGGAGTTTGTTGGAGCTCCTAGGATGAGGAGTAGGCAACAGAAACAACCAGAGGTACACTGGATACATGGCGTTGGTAAGTCAATTAGTAGATAACGGGCCTTCCATCTATCAAGAGGCCACACAACAATAGGGGTGGTGGGATGCGATGGTTTAGAAGAATACCTCAATCATGCAGAATGGTGGGGGAGGTTGTGCCTAGAGCGATGGTTGGATCACGCTGGATCTTTAAGATCAAGAATGGTGTAGATAGAAACATCAAGAAATACAAGGCGAGGTTCGTGGCCAAGGGGTTCTCTTAGAAGGAGGCAATAAACAATGAGGAGACATTCACTCCTGTGGCCAAGTATACTTCTATAGAGTCGTGATCTCACTTGCTACACAGATGGGATGGCAGATCCATCAGAAGGACGTCAAGATGGCATTCCTTAATGGTAAGCTGGAAGAGGAGGTATATGTATAACAACTAGAGGGCTTTGTAGCACACAATAGAGAGACCCACTTGTGCAGGTTGAAGAGAACGTTGTATGGGATCAAGTAGTCTCTCAGGGCATGGTATGAGCACATCGACAGATACTTACAGTGCATGGGCTTCGTGAAGATTGAGGCGGATGCAAACCTCTACTACTTGGTGGTTAGGGGTGAGGTTCTCATTCTTGTTCTATATGTAGACAACTTGTTTCTAACAGATTCATTGGGGCTCATAGAGGAGTGCAAAAGGGATCTTGTAATAGGGTTAGAAATGAAGGACTTGAGGCTTATGCACTATTTTCTAGGCATGGAGATGTGGTAGATAGATGGGGATATTTTCCTTAGAAAAGGGAAACACTGTATTGAGATCCTAACGATGTTCAGGATGGAGGATTGTAGAGCCATGTCTACACCCATGATCATGAATTGGAGGAAGGTAGACGCATCCAAGGAGAAGGATGTAGACCCCACCTTATACAGGTAGTTGATTAGCTTTGTCATGTATTTGGTCAACACTAGGCCAGATATATCCTATGTAGTAAACTCTCTCAATCAATTCATGGTGGAACATAGGAGAGTGCATTAAACAATGGCAAAGCATGTGTTGTGATATTTGCATGGTACAATCGAGAATGGAATTAGATATGCTCGAGGTGATGGTATCAGGTTGGTGGGGTATACTGACACAGACTGGGCAAGCAATACAATGGATCGAAAAAGCACTTCAGGGTGCTGCTTCAGCATGGGATCAAGAGTTGTTTCTTGGTACAGTCAGAAGCAAAATTCAGTAGCACATAGTTCTACAGAGGCAGAGTACATAGCAACTAGCATGGCTACATGAGAGGCCATATGACTCTGGAAGCTACTAGTAGCTTTGTTTGGTTAAAGGATAGAGACGACGGTGATACACTGTGACAATCAGAGTTGCATCAGGTTATCTGATTATCCAGTGTTTCACAACATGTAAGCATATAAACATCAAATATCACTTCATCAGGGATTGTGTACAGTGCAGGGTTGTTCAGCTACAATATTACCTACACATGAGTAGGTAGCAGACATTCTAACAAAGCATTAGGGAAGGCGAGATTCATCTTCTTCAAAGACAAGTTAGGTGTTATGCAGAACACATTCCTCGCTAAGACGGAGTGTTAGCTTATGTACCTCAAACAGGGGTTCTAGTCTCAGGTGGTGTTTATGAGGCTAGAGACACAGATGGATTAATTTTCTCCAATACCCAGAAAAAATTTCCAAGAAAAATTGCCTTAATTACAACTAATTAGCGAGTATATTAATTTTACTTAGTCTAACTTATGGAAATGGATTAATAGGATTAATGTGTTAGAAAATCAGAAAGGTAGAAAGATTTTCTTATTCTTGATAATTACTTGTGATGTTTCTTGTTATTACGATTCTTTATATCTTTCTTTTAGTTCATCGAGCAATTACCAAAGCAACAACACATAAAACAATAGACACCAGATGTAGGCACTATGCCAGGGCAAAACCCCCCTCAAGGGGAAATCCTTGTCAAGAAATTCTTCCTTTCAATAGTATTCTTTGAGACCCTTCACCCTAGACCAAGACCAGACCTTCCCTCTTCACCAAGTCAGCCTCCCAGAATTTCGACCCCTCTCCAGCAACTTCAACTAGGCAGCAGCTTTTGGCAACAGTGAAACTTGGCAGACTTCGATCTCCCAATCGAGAGCACGAAACAGAGAGAAAGGGGCACCAAAATTTCAATTTTTTCTTTCTCCTTAGACTTCCCCAAACTTGCATTCACTTTGGCTTGCCGACAACAGACTTCGCACTTTTCCCAGCTACAAGAGATATCGAACTTCTTGTGAGAGAGTGATACTCCAAATGACTTCGATTAGCTTGTATTTATATGCTTCTTGTGGGTCGAATTAGGGTCCTTAGGCCGACTTGGTGTGGAGGATACATAAATCATATTTGACTCAATACTTGACCTTTTTACATGATTCAAAAGCTCAAGAAAGGTCTCTTTAAAAGTACAATGACTCTACTGACTCAGAATAAATCCTAGAAGTTCTCAATGGGAACTTTGACCTAAAACAAGGTGACCCAAGCATGAAACCCATGCTTTAATAAGTCACAATAATAATAATAAAAATTCTTTTCTTTATTCTTTTGACAAGTACATTACATGATGACTCAAATACATTAAATGAAGACCGAACCTAGTTACATTTTCCATCACTCCCTCTTAACTAGGGAGGTATTCATCATATACAAGTACAATGGAAGATCTAAAACTATATGGACCATGAAGAACTTTAGGCACCACAATGCCCTGGACTAGATTCTTGACCAGGGAAATCTATCCATTGGTCTCTCAACAATTTAGGCATCACAATGCCACAAACTAGATTCTTGACTAGGGCAATCTATCCATTGGTCTCTAAACAATTTAGGCACCGCAATGCCATGGAATAATTTCCTGACCAGGTAAATCTATCCATGTGGGACTAAGATAGACTCAAGCTTTCAGCCTCTCTAGGTACCATCAGGCTTACTAGCTAACCATCAACCCAAGAATCCAAGTGCGTGTCAAAGCTCAATGACCAATGCCACCTTTCCAACTTCTAGACATCAAAACAAAGTGTCGGCCAGATGTCTTCCCAAGCAATGCTTCACTCACAAAGCCTCAACTCTCCTAGATCCAACAGACCAAGGATAACCAATCAAACTGATTGGTAACTAGCATGTTATCAACACCTTCGAGAGATTCACCTGTACAGTCACAACCCCAATCAATAATATACTTTCACATGTACATAATCAAATACAAACCTCCAAGGTCTTCCAGACAACTTGATGTTGCTTCTCAACTTTTCATAGTAGGACTTGTTGTCGCACACATTGTCTAGGCAGCGCAACAACACTTAGACCGGGGGTTGTCACCCTGATCCCTGATCTCTCCGTTTAAGTCGTCTCCCTGACGCAGGCTAAGGGGGGTAGACCCTATGGGAAAAAGGAAGACCATCTGGGAACCAATTGGGTTAGGAGACACAACAGGGGGAAACAAGCACTTGATCGATTTTATAATTTGATTAGATCTTTAAATGCTTAAGACCAATGCCTTATGGAGTTAATGAACACCAAGTAATTAATTAATTGCTGCTGCTTTATGAAGTAATTTAATGATTGCTTGAAAATATTTATTGAAATATCTAGCATGTAACGCGCATTATATAATCCATGCAATGATTAATTTTACCAGATGCAAAATATTCAGTAGATGCGCAATGTTCTAGCAATTAAATTCAAAAGATCAAATACATTAAGCAACCACGAAATTTAAATGCTAACCAACTCACAAAAAGATTCACCACTTTTCAATAGCTAATCTTTAAATAAACATTTAAGCGCATTTAACTATAGAGAAGTGGAACATAGATACCATAAAAGACACCAAAACAATTTTCAATTTTTAGTTAATCTTTTCAAAATTATTATTATTATTATTATTATTTTAAATATTTGTGATTTTTTTTAGGATTTTTTATTTTATTTTTAGATTTTTAAATACAAAAATGAAATCAAAGCTTTTCCTAAAAATTAAATAAAATTCTAATTTAAAGTGAATAAAAAGTTACCTAACCTAATGAACAAAATAAAATTTTAAACTAAAATCTAAATACATGGACCTAAAAATAAATAAAGATCAAATTCATTTTTTGATTTTTTAAATATAAACTAAATTCTATAATAAAACAAAACTAAAAAAAAAAAACTAAGGATTAAATCTTTTATGCTTTTTTGGGATTTCTTTTTTATTATTATTATTATTACTTTATGATTTTAAAATTCTAAATTTAAAACTAAGATAAAACTAAAATCGAATTAAATCTAATCTAAACTTAATGAAAATGAGATTTAAAACAAACACTAAATGAAACCAAACGAAACATAACAAATCGTATACATATTCCTGCGTTGTTCTTGCGGATAGCAGATTTGGAGCAAGGAATGGAGCAGGTGGGACGGCACTACGATTTTGCGATAGAGAGCCAGCATGAATGACAGCAGTGAAGGCAGCGTAGTGCATGTGTGGGGATTGTGTGGGGAGCAGAGGAGATAGAGCTGCGGGTGTGAAGAATGGCTGCATGGGCATGGCAGCAATGAAATATGGACATAGAAGCTTGGACGACGGTGGAAGAGGGAGAACGTTGCAGCGTAAGGAGGGCAGCTACATGAGAGGCAAGGTTTCAATGCTTGTCGACAGCGTAGGAAGCTGGCTGCTTGAGAGAGATGGTTGCTGCGGACAAGGAAATGCATGGAGATCAATGGCAACAGAAGATTTAAAGAGCAGACAGCGCTTGCAGAATGAGAGAAGGCAACAAGGCTGGGGCATAAGAAAAATTAAAATTGCATAGTAAACAACATGAAACCCCACCAGCCAACAAATTTTAAAATTTTGAATCAGCTGCTTCAGATTTGTCAAATGAAAAACCCACAAAATTTTCCAGATCTTGAAACGAATACCCCTGCAAGAGCTGACTCTGAGGCCAAATCTTACCCTCCAGGGCCTAGATCTGGCTTCAAACAAAAAGTCTCCTCTTCAGATCTGCAACCTGCAACAACTAAACAGAATATCCAAAAACAAAATGTGCAAGAAACAAAACTAAAAAAAAAAAAACACTAAAACCAGCTAAATAATTACAATATTCACAGTTTAAAGGCTCTAAATAACCAGATTTGTTAGTATGCCACAGAAATATTTTTAAGATTTTGATTTTAAGATGATGTGCTTTAGAAAAAAACCCTTCATGCATTCACCAAAAAATTTCAAATGATAAGTCCGGGATCAAAATTGGCTGGGCTCTTCAAAAAATGTAATCAGGGAGTTGGTTGGTTCAGCCGAGAACTTCCTCGAACGCCCGGTAATCTCAAAAATAGGATTTCCTGCACAACTTAATTCAACCATTAACAAAGAGGGAGAAAACGATACTAAAATCCAAACCTAATGGAGATACCTGCCATCATATTCAGAAATTTAACTACCATTCAAAGCCTAGCGACTAAACAAGATACCTATGTTTAAAATCACTCTTCATCAAGCTATCATCAATGACTAAAAATAAATTCATGTAGAAAAATAAAACATCTTACAGCATTTCCAGAAGAGTAACACCAGCAAGATTTCAACCCCAAAGTCTTTCTTTATTGCACAAAAAATAACTACAAGAGAGCTTTCTTTAGCACACGACTCTCAGATCGGATGATCTCAAATGACCCCTGACACCCTATTTAAAGAAAAACTTCCCAACGGCTAGTTCAAGTGATCCATGTCAAAATGATCTCGACCGTCAATGATGATCAAAATCTCTTTTAATCTCATCCGTTGAAATTTTAAATGCATTTTGATATATTAAAAAATTAAAATCTTGCATTTATTTTCTCAAAACTTTGACTTATTATTATTTTATTTTATTTTTCAAATTTTTTATTTATTTTTAAATTTTATTTTATTTTATTTTTTATTTTTTAGTTATTTTTTAATTTTTTAATTGTTTAATTTTATTATTTTTTATTATTTTCACTGGACCCTCGAATTTAGCCTCTAGAAAAAACACCTAGGACGTAGGACTTATGAAGGGATAAAACATTTTCTAACCCTCAAGACACTTTACATCATGACTTGTACAATTTTACATCTCAAGGGGGAAAATCCATTTGACATAGACCCTCATAAACTACCCAGTTCTGTGACACAAACATAACCTAGCAGATCAAGCAGTTTGTAATAACCTAACCAAATAGTTAGAACTATCTCCAAATTACTTTTACATAAACTCGACCTAGCACAGTAGGATTCCCCTAAGATTCTAATGACAAAATCCATTTCGGCTTTGGGGTTAGGCTGAAGGAAAACTCTGCCGATCATGGATCGGTGCGACAAAAAACCTTCCAGAACGTAGATTATCACTAGAAAATTAGGCTTGCCTAGGCAATTTACATACATGACTCAGATCTGCTAAGATTATTTACAATTTACACATGCAGACTGGGTTTACAACATAACATGATCAGGCTGATGATGACAGTCAAATGGCACGGACACGTCGATTAAGCGCTATCCCTTTTGCGAAAAAAGGGGGTGTACTGCTATGGGTAGTTGACACGTAGTGGTCAACAGGACTATCAACTGAATCTTTGATAGAAGATTCCTCAATCATACACTCTCCTTTCCTACTTCCCATGCAGCAACATATCCTCCGAAATTCATTCCTCAATCAAAACCAAGCTATGCCCTCCCTCTCAACTAGGGAGCGTCTTATTATCCAAACTTCCTCTTAATCTTAAAGAGATCTCTTCTATTCATGCTTCCTTAGGGAGATCAACTTCTTCTTTTCGTCATCAAAGAATCTTTCGTGGCTTCCAACCATTTCATTAAAGTCATCCTCATCATGCTTATCACATGAACGAGCATCTTCACCATATTGAAGATAGTGTATCTACACAACTTAGATAGAAAGTACAACCAAGTCTATAGAAGCATGAAGTTAGCCATATCAAAATCACGGAAGCATTTCAACTTTATACATATCATATACCCAGACTTAATTACAAACAAGAGGCATATACTCTTCACATCTTGCTAGGGACTTTATTATAAACCCTAGACTACTTCACAACAACTTTCATTCCATCTAGGGTTTCAATGTTTCTTTCAAAGGTATGACATACCTTACTTCAACATATAACAAACCCTAGAAACAATTCAAACAAATATAAAGCATCTAACAACTTTTCAAAATTCATATGTTAGACTTCTCACTAGGGTTTCATACAAGTCCTAGATTTTATATAAAGGAATCAATCAAAATCAATCACAACTTAGTCATTTAACATGACCAACTTCCACTAGGGTTAGTTGTAAACCCTATATTTTCGACCAACCATCAATCCCAACCAAAACTCAGATTTTGACAATCTTACACAAATATCAAATTATCATATTGTCATCATACATCAAAGATTTTTACTTCTACTAAGGTTCAACTCAAAAAACCTTAGAATTCCATTTTCACAATCTCAATAATCATTAAATAAATAGATCTCAGATTGTTCTATCACACATACCAGACAATTTAACTATTACTAGGGTTTCACTGCAAAACCCTAGATTTCCAAATATCTTCATCCTAGAATCTCAGACAAGGACTTAATTTTAAATCATAAGACTTATGAACATCAATAACTAAGTCAACACACATATCTAGGAATTCATAATCATTCATAAGCATATCATATGTCCAACAACATTAATATATCTAACCTAGACCAAGCTAGGGTTTCAACCAAAAGGACATATATATATACACCTCAGGTTTCATCATCATGCAAAGGTGATTCATATCATGTGTTAGTCAAACCCAACTTCACAATGATCAATAAGAGTTAGACACAACAATCTTGATTACACTAGGGTTTGATCAGATAAACACACACATACCAAGGAAATCATTATAAGGGCCTTGCTTAATATTCCACGAAACCCTAATGAGTTAGGGTTGTAATGTAGAAACATAACAAACCCTATATTACCAGAACTTCAAAGGTTCAGGATTTTAGACCTTATCATTCAACCCTAACAAGTTACGTGATCATACTAAAATCCCAAACATGACATCATCAATAAAACTTCAAATAGCATTTGATAATATCCCTAAGCAGTTTAGGGTTTCAGACATTCACATTAGCATACCCTTCGGTTAGGGTTTTCCAGAACCTGTCTAGGGTTCTACAAAATTAGTTAAGAATATGAGTGAGGTGGGTAGATTTATCAAGAGATGAATCACCCAAAACAAGAATCATTATGATTCAATATAGCTAGACATAACAATGTTAGTAATAGATTGTCAAATGAATAAACCTTTTAATATAAAGAAATCAATGTATTATAGTTTAAGGCATACCTTTGTTTCTTGACAAACCTTTCTTTGGGTAGCTCTCTTCAAACTCCTTGAGGATATAGCAGGTGTCTTCCTAATCAAGACAATAGAGGGAGAATGGTGATTAGTATTAATATAATCAAAACTTAAACAAGTACATGAAACCAAAAACTAAAAGGAGATGAGATACTTATCTTTGGGAGTTGTTGGGGGCTCCCTCCAAAGCTTGAGGGATACCTACAAACTTATAAAAACAATAAAAATGTCTTTTCCAAAATATGTTAAAACCTATAAATTCTAAAACATCAGAAATACAAAACTAGAATATCTAAGACTAAAAGCAAAGGACTTAATAGTGTAAGTCCCTTATATCAGATTCTTCGGGTTTTTCTTTCTTTGGGTCTCCTTCTTCAGCAATGTTAGCATAATCTCTATCTCTCTTCTTATTCTTTGGATTGTCAGGACAATCACTCTTGTAGTGACCCTTCTTATGGCATTGATAACATTCTATCTTGGACATGTCAACTTTCTTCCTTGGTCCTTTTGATTTCCTTCCTTTGTGTTGAGCAATGTAGGCATTTGATACTCCTTCAGGATTGGCGACTAATGAGATCCTTAATTCTTCTTGACTGCAGGCAATCCATAGTTCTTCAAAAGTGGGAGCTTCCTTCCAACTGTTAAGACCTGCAGCAAATGCACCCCAAGAGGATGGCAATCCTAATAGGGCAGTGATCACGAGTTCTTTATCTAGAACAATTTCATCAATGGCCAAAAGATCATCTCTAATTCTTGCTATCTTCACAAAGAAGGAGGCCACATTGTCTTCTTTAGTCATCTTTGTGGTCCTTAGTTCATTCTTCAAACTTGCTATTTGACCAATGTTCTTAACAGTAAATAACTTTGACAAGGCTTCATACATTTCCTGAGCATGATCGATGTTAGCTATGAGTGGGACAAGGTTTTCCTTTATTCCTTTTGCCATTAGAGTCATGGCCACCAATTCAGTTCCTGAATTTCACTTTGTCAGTATCACTAGAATCCTCTGTCCCTTCAATTCTCTTCTTCCAGGACTTGTAGTTTGAGGCCCCTTCAAGTTTGTTCTCTCCCTTGATTGTGAAAATTCCTACACTCTGAAGGAACCCTTACTGCAACAAATCTGAATCTACTTCACCTACTTGATTTTTAAATTACATTCATCAAGTTATTCTTCTGAATACTGAAGCAAATTACTTCTGCAACCTACACTAATTAAATATTTGATCTCATGAAACAGAAAACAGAGAAAAGAACAAGATATATAGGACACACTTCTTTTTGGACACAATAGTCCTTGGAAAAACCCAATCCGGGAAAACTGGTGCAACAATTATGAGGGTTTATTATTTTGTAGGAGAAATATCTGAATACAAATCTAGGATGCTCAGCTAGCAATCCTTTACAGAGAAAATACTGGCGGAAAATTTGAGTGAGTTTTTGTTAATTTTTGGTATGTTCTATGCTTAAGAGCAATTTACTTCAATTTTCTTATTAGCCCAATATCAATATCCAGATTTAGCAATCACATCAGCATGATAGTAAAATGCAGATAGAACATAAACATAAACAGTAGAAGACAAGCCAAGACAAGAGGACACAAGATGTGGCACCAGCCAGGGACAAACCCCAATGTGGGGAAATCCTTGATCAAATCTTCTTATATTCTACAATAGTTCAGCAGAGAGAGAGATAGTACAAATATACAAATCTAATATTTTATGACAGGAACAGCAAACCCTAACCAACAAAGTCAACATTGGTCAAACATGTTAGATTTGACCTCCAATCAAGCTCGGTCAAAGCTCAGTCAACTCGACCTCCAATTGCAAGATGTATCAGCCCAAAACAATGCGAAAATCCCAGTCAAACATTGGTCAACTACAGTCAAGCATGCGGCCAGCCCTAGGACAAGTCAACACTGGTCAACGCAGGGTCAAAGTAGGGTCAAAATGGCTGTCCAGAAATGTAGCCTAACCCAATCTGCAAACAAGAAGAGGTCAACATTGGTCAACGCTGTCAAAACAACACTTCTGCACTTTGGTCAAACCTGGTCAACATTGCCCTAAACAGAAAAGTCTTCCTTCCTCCTTTGCACGTGTGAGAGAGATGCTGCCCCAGATCTGCGTACCCAGTTAAGAGAGAAGCGATAGATGTGTGAGGATGAGATGGTGAAATAATGCCATGAGGTCTCCTCCTCTAATATGCAACATTGAGGTTAAGTTGGGGGTGAAAATGTTTGTTTTGCTTGTTGGCCGACCTTGACAAATTGTCAATAATATAAATAAGTTCATATCTCCATATATACATGTCGGAATCAGATGATCTTTAGATCAATCCTACACCTCTCGGAGAGAGGAATCCAAGAAAAATATCAATTGCCATAAATAAGGTGACCCATATGGAGTTTGGCCCTAGTTGCCAATTTTAACACTCCCTCTCAACTAGGGAGAACTCCATCTGCTAATCCATCTGTCAGTCGGTACTATCTCTGCCATCAATGCACTGCTCTACACTGCTCTGCTGAACTATGAAGAAGAAGAAGTGATCGAGAATGTATCATACCATTCTCTACTGACCCAAAGTCAGTCCCATATAAAGAGAGTGTCTCATACCACTCTTACTGACCCGAAGTCAGTTCCAATTGATCCCAGATCAATATCATCCTAGCATAGGGAGTACACGATGCGTCCATTGGTAGTACTATGGTCCCTATCCTCATTTCCCTACTCATTGGCCAAATGAGACTTCCCATGAGTCCCAAACTGCATGGGTAGGATGTCTCAGCAGGAGAAGGATGAACCCCTCATCCTGCCTACATGTCGCCATGGGGTATCATAGGGGAAGGCTGAACCACTCACCCTGTACACAAAAAATCAATAGGGGAAGGCTGGACCACTCACCCTATGATTGTGTCTCAGCAGGAGAAGGACGAACCACTCATCCTGCCTACATAGAAAACCACTAGGAGAAGGCTAGACCACTCACCCTATGATTGTGTCTCAGCAGGAGAAGGACGAACCACTCATCCTGCCTACATAGCAAACCACTAGGGGAACACTGAACCACTCACCCTATGGTTGCTCATCGCTCAAAGAATTACCCTAAGCCCCCTGGAGCTCCCAGAGCTCAATATCCATATCATACAGGACCTTTATAAGAGGGTCTCTCCATGACTCCTAGTCGTTCTTGAAAAGTCAAGAATTTGACCTTTCCCAGGGGCTTTGTCATAATATCGGCGACCTACTCATCAGTCCCAATGTGTTGGAGCCTTATTGCTCCTCATTGTACCATATCCTGGATAAAGTGGTACCTGATGTCTATGTGCTTGGAGCGATCATGAAATACGGGATTCTTTGATAATCGGATCCCACTCTGGTTGTCGCAGAGGATCACAGTGGTATCCAGCACATGTCCAAATAGCTCACTGAAGAGCTTCCTCAACCAGACAGCTTCACAGGAGGCCATACTCGCAGCTATGTATTCGACCTTAGCGGTGCTCAAAGCAACCAACTTCTGCTTCCTTCTCATCTAGGATATCGAAGCAGAACCCAAAGAGAAACAACACCTAGAAGTGCTCTTGCGATCCACCACACTACCTGCCCAATCAGCATTAGAATAACCATGCAGCCTCACATATCTGGCAGTGTATCTCAATCCATAAGTGATTGTGCCCCGCAGATATCTCAAAAGATTCTTGAAACCAATCCAATGTGTGATGAGGCTCAACCATATATTGGCTCAACGTGTTAACTGCAAAACATATATCCGGACGGGAGTTCACCAAGAACATCAGTGCTCCTATGAGTTGACGATACTCAGAAGCATTTCCCAATTCAGGTCCGACAACACTACCACATAACTTCTTAAAGTTAAGCTCCATCGGGGTAGTCATGGGCTTACAGTCCACCATCCCAAATCTTTCCAATATCTTCACAACATATTTTCCTTGAGATAGGAAAATTTCTCCTGGCTTTTGCCAAACCTCCAACCCTAGGAAGTAGTGCATCAGTCCTAGGTCCATCTCAAATTCGGAAGCCAACTCCCTCTTACATTTGTGAATGAGAGGGTCTGCACCAATCAAAAAGAGGTCATCCCCATAAAGCACCAGTATGAGATGTCTATCATCTTCAACCTTAAAGTAAAGGTTTGGATCGGCTTCACTCCTAGTGAATCCCAGCTTCATCAAATAGCTATCAATCCTCTCATACCAAGCCCGAGTGCAACCCATAGAGAGCTTTCTTCAACCTGCATACGTGATATTCCCAATCATGAATCTCAAACCCCTCGGGTTGTTCCACATAGACTTCCTCTTTAATCGAACCATGCAAGAAAGTGGCCTTGACATCCATCTGATGTAGGTTCCATCCTTGCAAAGCAGCAAGGGCTATGATCGAGCGGATGGTGGTGGATCGGGCAACAAGTGCAAATATCTCATCGTAATCTACACCTTCCTTTTGAGAGAATCCTCAAGCAACAAAGTGAGCCTTGAACATTTCTACACTCCCATCAGCTCCATGATTGATTTTGTAAAGCCATTTAGAGGTGACAACCGATTTGTCTTGGGGTCTAGGGACCACATCTTAGACATCATTTTTCATAATGGACTTGTATTCTTCATTCATAGCATCCTTCCATACTTGATGCTTCACAGCTTCTTCGAATGATGTAGGCTCATTTTGAATGATAGTGTTCATAATGGTCAAGTATCCCTGATACCTTTTTGCCTTCTTGCTTTCACGAAAAGTCCCCCTTGGTGCAATGTGTCTCTTGGCATCTTCGAGAGTCTCCCTAAGCCATGAGGGCCTCCTCTTAGAGGAGGAGGATCAACAGGATCCATAGGTTCATCAACATCAGGCATCGTTTCATCTTCTTTTTCACCCTGCTTTCCCGTGTCAGCTTCTTTATCCTTCCTTGGAATAGGAAGGTTGTCAACCTTGCTAAGAGCCATATCTTCATCAAAGGTGACATCATGACTTACCTCAACTTCCCTTTGACTAGCCACATAAATTCTATAGCCCTTATAATTTTTGTTATAGCCCACAATGATTCCTTTCTTCCCTGATGCACCCAATTTGCTTCTCTTCTCTTTCAGCACATGAAAATATATGGGACTTCCAAAAATTCTAAAATGAGAGACATCGAGCTTCTTACCAGTGAACATTTCTTCGGGAATCTTGGAGTCCAATGCTTGATAAGGGCATTGGTTTTGAACATATACGACGGTATTTGCAACGTCATCCCATAGGAACATTGGAAGCCTTTGATCATGAAGCATGGCACAAACAACTTCCACAATAGTACGATTCTTCCTTTCGGCCACACCATCCTACTTGGGAGTGTATGGTGTTGTGGTCTCCCTCGTAATGCTAGCTTCTCTGCAATAATCATGGAATTCATTTGACTCATACTCGGTCCCATTATTAGTCCTCAATATCTTGATTCTCTTCTCAAATTGATTTTCAATCATGGCTATGAAGTGTTGGAACCAGGGGAACACTTCATCCTTCTTTTTCAAGAAGTAGATCCAAGTTTTGCGAGAATAATCATCTGTAAAAGTGATATAATATAAATATCCTCCCAAAGAGTGTACAAGCATCATACTAGATATGTCGGAGTGAACCAATTGCAATATATTTGTGGTCTTGTTATTACTTGAGGGGAATGGTCCCCTTCTATGTTTTCCTTTGGCACATCCCGGACATACACCTTCATGCTCTACTTTGAACTTAGGCATCCCTGTCACCATCTGCCTCACATAGGGTAGGGCCTTATAATGAAGATGGTCAAACCTCTGATGCCATAGTTCGTATTGTAGAGATGTGTCGCAAGACATGGCCCCCAATGGACTTCCTCCAACTTGATACAAAGTGTCAACCCTAAACCCAAGTGTAAAAGCATCTTTAAAATTCCTTTT
Organism: Pinus tabuliformis; assembly: GCA_031772625.1. Classification (NCBI taxonomy): domain Eukaryota; kingdom Viridiplantae; phylum Streptophyta; class Pinopsida; order Pinales; family Pinaceae; genus Pinus; species Pinus tabuliformis. The sequence goes on from CM062816.1 coordinate 441,676,813, forward strand.
CCAAACACGTACCTTTCCATTGATGAATACCACCTTGTAACCTTTGTCTTCCATTGCCGAAATGGACACCAGGTTCTTCTTGAGATCAAGTACATATAGAACTTCTTGTAAATGAATCGTGTTACCCTGATTCAATTGACGGATAACATTCCCTACACCCTTTACGGGATAGGTGGCATTGTCTCCAAGAATAATCTCCAAGTTTGTTTCCTTCTCTATTAGATTAGAGAGAGCTTCCTTGTATCCAGTGAAGTGCCTTGAAGCACCACTATCAATAAGCCAATTCCCCAAAGTGTGGGAGGGTAGTGATAGTCAGTTCCCCCTCGAGTGGGAGGGTAGTGTCTAAATATATACCACTCGGGTGGGAGGGTAGTGATACTCTATTCCCTGTTAGATATGATTTCTCCAATTGCAAGAAGATCATTCTTGATGTCGGTGATTCTTAAGAAGTAGGATTGAATATCCTCGTATTTTCCCTTCTTAATATCCTTCAGCTTATTTTTTAGAAATAAAATTTGATTTGCATCGCTAACCTTGAACATGCTTACCAATCTATCATAGATCTCCTTGGATGTGTTCAAATCTGAGATGTAGGCCACCAGATGCTTGTCAATGGAATATCTGATAATCTTCTTCGCTTTGACTTCAACCTTGTTGTACTTGTTCTTTGTAGTGGCCGGTGCATTTGATGGAGGCTCAGGGATTTTACCCTTCACATAATACAACACTTCTTGTTCTTCCAATGCCAGATCAAGAGACATCTTCCATCAGTGATAGTCAGACTTTTCATGGAGCTTGTCTTCAACTGGGAAGTGGGATGAGGAACCCATTGAGCCTTTGTCCTTGTCCAACTATCTTCAGTGATTTCTCTTTCACTCTTGCTTGGGCTATGTCTTCACCTCAACTCTGGTACCATGTTAATTTTTGGTATGTTCTATGCTTAAGAGCAATTTACTTCAATTCTCTTAGTAGCCCAATATCAATATCCAGATTTGCTTGGGCTTTGTCTTCACCTGAACTCTGATACCATGTTAATTTTTGGTATGTTCTATGCTTAAGAGCAATTTACTTCAATTTTCTTAGTAGCCCAATATCAATATCCAGATTTGCTTGGGCTTTGTCCTCACCTCAACTCTGATACCATGCTAATTTTTGGTATGTTCTATGCTTAAGAGCAATTTACTTCAATTTTTTTAGTATCCCAATATCAATATCCAAATTTAGCAATCACATCAACATGATAGTAAAATGCAAATAGAACATAAACATAAACAATAGAAGACAAGCCAAGACAAGAGGACACAAGATGTACCACCAGCTAGGGACAAACCCCAATGTGGGGAAACCCTTGATCAAATCTTCTTATATTCTTCAATAGTTCAACAGAGAGAGAGATAGTACAAATATACAAATCTGATATTTTATGACAGCAACAACAAACCCTAACCAACAAAGTCAACGTTGGTCAAACAGGTCAGATTTGACCTCCAATCAAGCTCGGTCAAAGCTCAGTCAACTCGGCCTCCAACAGCAAGATGTATCAGCCCAAAACAGTCCAAAAATCCTAGTCAAACATTGGTCAACTACAGTCAAGCCTGCGGCCAGCCCTAGGACAGTCAACGTTGGTCAACGCAAGGTCAAAGTAGGGTCAAAGTGGTTGTCCAGAACTGTGGCCTGCCAAGGAGAGGTAGCCTAACCCAACCTGCAAACAAGAAGAGGTCAATGCTGGTCAACGTTGTCAAAACAACACTTCTGCACTTTGGTCAAACTTGGTCAACGCTGCCCTAAACAGAAAAGTCTTCCTTCCTCCTTCGCACGTGTGAGAGAGATGCTTCCCCAGATCTGCGTACCCAATCAAGAGAGAAGAGATAGATGTGTGAGGATGAGATGGTGAAATAATGCCATGAGGTCTCCTCCCTTTATATGCAACGTTGAGGTTAAGTTGGGGGTGAATATGCCTGTTTTGCATGCTAGCCGACCTTGACAAACTGTCAATAATATAAATATATTCATATCTCCATATATACATGTCGGAATCAGATGATCTTCAGATCAATCCTACACCTCTCAAAGAGAGGAATCCAAGAAAAATATCAGCTGCCATAAATAAGGTGACCCATATGGAGTTTGGCCCTAGTTGCGAATTTTAACAGTTTTGCCTCACTTCACCTGACGGAATTTCGGCTGATCTGGCACAAGACTGGCTAACCCCGGTTATTTCTGCACTAGCTCTGCGTCACCTTCTCTGCTCACTGCATCAGCTCTCCCGACTGTTTCGGTAGTTCTGGCGATTCCCCACAGTTCCAGCAGTTCTCGACAGTTTCCACTGTTACGGCAATTCCCGACAGTTCCCACAATTCTCGACAGTTTCAGCTGTTCTGGCAGTTCTGGAATCTGCTTGACAGACAACTTTTCTGCATCAACTCTCCCGACTACTCGCTGCCTTTGCGTCAGTTGTTTCGGCAGTTTCAACAGTTCCTAACAGTTTCGGCTATTCCAGCAGTTCTGGATTCTGCATGACGACAGCTTTTCTTCTCTGCTAGCTCTCTCCACCTCTCTGTTTATATTCCCTGGAAAGTCCTTCTCCCGGATTCTCACTGCCCCTTTGTTGTAGAATGATCACTTAATTCAAAATTCTTACCAAACCCTGCCCTAGGAATCAAATTCTTGATCAATTCGTTCTCTCCGTGTATGTTTCCAAATGAACCGCATGCCTCCATTTTATACCTTTTTTGTTGAGTCTTGAACGACCGAGATTAAGTCTCTAATCAACAGCTAAGATTAAAATATGACTTGATCCGCCTTCTAGATCATTCTCACCCATATTTTGATTAATACCCATTAATATTTTAATTTTCCCAAGTTTAGACTTAGGAACCCCATTAAAAATATTAATTATTTTAATAAAATACAATGCAAGTGGAATTTCACCAAACAATTTCTGGGTTCTTTAGAACACATGTGCCTTGGCCTCACCACCAATTTTCAAGGCTAGAGCACTTCCAATGCTGCCAAAAACTAACACTCCCTCTTAGCGAGGAAAGTGCTCTAGCAACAGTGTCCACCTGCATGTTGCTCTATTTCTGAAGCACCTCCTTTCTGCACTTTTACTGCCACCAACACTGTGTTGTTGTTGCTACTGTACTGTGCCCATGACACTACCACTGCCACTGTTGCATCTATACTACAACTCCCTCTCAAATGTTGCATCTGCTATGCTGCTAGCACTGCCATTGCTAACACTGCGTCTGTACTACAACTCAGTTGCTGAGAGAAGCAACTGAAAACCATCCAAAATTAGTTGAACTTAACTGTGTTTAGCATAATACAATGAATGTTGGAATCTGACTGCTACTGGCCCTCTTAATCTTTTGTGCTACTTCTGACTACTGCACTGTGCCATCTACACCATTGCCAACCTTGCTCTGCGTTGATCAATCTCTGGTCCCAAGCCATTGCATCCGTCCTCCAAACAATCCACTGCATCAAATGACACTAAGTCCATCTCACTACTGCTGAATCTTGGGCTCCCGTAGCAAGGAATTGATCCAAGAGGTGGACTCCTCAAGGATCCTGCCCAGATGTAGTCCTCCTGACTATAGCTCAATATCACCCCATCTCCCGCCTGGAGATGCATGGGTACTCATGGCAATCTCATCCTCGTCAATCTTTGCTGAAGCAACCTTAGGATCATGTTTCTCATCCTTGTCGTTTTTCTTCAAAGGACACTGGAATGCATAGTGGCCCATTTCACCACAACTGAAACATTTGACCTTTGAAATGTCCTTCTTTTGCTTCGGCTTCTGTTGTCCCTTCGATGCTAGAGCTGCGTTTTCCTCCTCCTCCTTCGTCTTTGTGCCACTCCCATTGCTGTCACTGAGGTTGACCTTCACTAGGTCCATTCTTAACTCCTCCTATTGAAGAGTCGCCCACATCTCCTCCCATGAAGGTAGTTTTCTCTGCCCAATATGCTTTGGATGAAAACTTGCCATTCATCCGAGACTCCATTTAGGGCTAACCTCACCATTGCAGTTGGCTGAGGAGTGGACCCCACTACAACAAGTTGATCTCTAGTGTCCTAAAGACATTGAAGATAGAGGTTCACCCCTGCTCCTTTCTGCATCAAGGTCCACTGTAACTTTTGCTCCAAATACATCTTTTTTTGTTCGGAAGAGCCTTCATACAAAGAAGACAAGGCTTCCCACATCTTTTGGGCTATATCCTTGCCCTACAAGTGTGAGACCACATGATCTCAAACTCCATCGAGAATGAGCCTCTTTACCTTCCCCTTCTCGGCCTTGTATTTCTTCTTTTGATCATTTTCAGCAGGAATAACTACAACTCTATTGATGTAGGTCTCGAGATCATGTTCCTCTAGAACAGCAATGATTCTGGTCTTCCATATGACATAGTTGGAAGCACCTTCCAACCTGTCCTGATCTCTGAGCCCATGCAATGCCATCTTACCCAACTGTCGAACTGACTCCTCTAGTCACTGCTTAGCACTGCTCAGCTACTCAGCAAGTGAGAAATTTGAACTTTCTGGAAGAAAGTTCTCTAAGGAGAAAATTCCCCTTCTACGTGTCTTCGTTCTTTTCCAGCGGATTTCTGCCCTAGCAGAAACAGTGCCCTTCAAGCACTGCGCTAAAGCTCTGCGTCACTCCCTCTGCCTAGGCAAACTCTCAAACTGGAAATCGTACCTCTAGGTCATCTAACTCAGAGAGAGATTTCCTCATATCTACTTCCTGGCAAGGACTGCGCAATCCCTTCAAGGGAATTCAAATTGCTGCCAAGTGCAGCTTTCAACCTCATTGCTCAGCACTTGATCTGCTCTTCCTGTTTCAAAATCAATGCTCTGATACCCTGTGAAAATTCCTAAACTCTGAAGGAACCCCTACTGCAGCAAATCTGAATCTACTTCACCTACTTGATTTCTAAATTACATTCATCAAGTTATTCTTCTGAATATTGAAGCAAATTACTTCTGCAACCTACACTAATTAAATATTTGATCTTATGAAACAAAAAACAAAGCAAAGAACAAGATACACAGGACACACTTATTTTTGGACATAATAGTCCCCAAAAAACCCAATGTGGGAAAACCGGTGCAACAGTTCTGAAGGTTTATTATTATGTAGGAGAAGTATTTGAATACAAATCTAGGATGCTCAACTAGCAATCCTTTATAGAGAAAACACTGGCGGAAAATTTGAGTGAGTTTTATCTCACTTTACCCGGTAAAATTCCGGCTAATCTGACACAAGATTGGCTAATCCCGTTTACTTTTGCGTTGGCTCTACGTTAGCCTGCGTCACCTTCTCTACCCTCTGTGTTAACTCTCCCAACTGTTCCGACAGTTCCAGGTAGTTCCAACAGTTCCGCAGTTCTTGGCAGTTTCAGTTGTTTCGAAAGTTCTGGAATCCGTGTGACAGACAACTTTTCTGCGTCGGCTCTCAAGGCTATTGTGCCGCCTTTGCGTCAGCTCTCCCAGTTGTTCCGGCAGTTCCAGCAATTCCCGACAGTTTCGGCTATTCCAGTAGTTCTGGATTCTGCGTGACAAGCAACTTTTCTACTCTGTTGGCTCTCTCCACCTCTCTGCCTATATTCTCTGGAAATTCCTCCTCCCGGATTCTCATTGCCCCTCTATTGCAGAATGATCACTTAATTTGAAATCCTTAGCAAACCCTGCCCTGGGAATCGAATTCTTGATCAATTCGTTCTCTCCGTGTGTGTTTCCAAATGAACCCCAAGCCTCCATTTTATACTTTTCCTATTGAGTCTTCAACGACTGAGATTAAGTCTCTAATCAACAGCTAAGATTAAAATATGACTTGATCCGCCTTCTAGATCATTCTCACCCACATTTTGATTAATACCCATTAATATTTTAATTTTCCTGAGTGTAAACTTAGGAACCCCATTAAAAATATTAATTATTTTAATAAAATACAATCCGAGTGGAATTCAACCAAATAGTTTCTGGGTTCTTTAGAACTCATGTGCCTTAGCCTCTCCACCAATTTTCAAGGCTAGAGCATTTTTGATGCTACCAAAAACTAACATTGATTGTGTTAGACATCTTCTTCGAATATAGTAGACTCCTTCCTTGAGATAATCCTTATGAATGATTCCTTGATCAAGTGCTTGAGACTGCGTTTTTCTTCCTTGTTCACCAAAGCTCTGATACCATGTCAGAAAACCAGAAAGGTAGAAATATTTTCTTATTCTTGATAATTACTTGTGATGTTTCTTATTATTATGATTATCTATATCTTCTTTCTTGTAGTTCATCAAGCAATTACCAAAGCAGCAACACAAAACAATAGACACCAGATGTAAGCACTATGCTAGGGAAAAACCCCCATCGAGGAGAAAACCCAGTGAAGAAATTCGTCCTTTCAATAGTATTTTTTGAGACTCTTCACCCTAGACCAAGACCAAACCTTCCCTCTACACCAAGTCAGCCTCCCAGAATTTCGACCCCTTTCCAGCAACTTCAACTAGGCAGCAGCATCTGACAACATTGAAACTTGGAAGACTTCAATCTCCCAATCGAGAGCACAAAATAGAGAGATCAAAATTTCAATTTTTCCTTTCTCCTTAGACTTCCCCAAACTCGCATTCACTTCGGCATGCCGGCATCAGACTTCGCACTTTTCCTAGGTACAAGAGATATCGAACTTTTCCTAGGTACAAGAGATATCAAACTTCTTGTGAGAGAGTGATGCTCCAAATGACTTCGATTAACTTATATTTATAGGCTTCTTGTGGGTCGAATTATGGTCCTTATGCTGACTTGATCTCTCTTCTAGGCCGACTTATTTTGGAGGATACGTAAATCATATTTGACTCAATACTTAACCTTTTTACATGATTCAAAAGCCCAAGAAGGGTCCCTTTAAAAGTACAATGACTCTATTGACTCAGAATAAATCCTAGAAGTCGTCAATGGGGACTTTGACCTAAAACAAGGTGACCCAAGCATGAAACCCATGCTTTAATAAGTCACAATAATAATAATAATAACTTTCTTTATTCTTTTGACAAGTACATACATGATGACTCAAATACATTAAATGCAGACCGAACCTAGTTACATTTTCCAACTTAATGGAGGTATCAATTTTTCTCTAGTGACTTCTTAGCCATCAAGATGATCTTAGCCATCGATTGATGTTAGATCGTGGTCGTTGGTTGCTCAATCAGAGATTATAAGAGGAGATCGACAGGCATTTGGAGAATGCATTCGAGACACAAATTTGTAGTGATAAGAAAGGGTGCAGTGATGTTGTGGAGGACACCAAGCAACAAGGAATCAACAATGATTGAGTACGAGATTTCCAGAGAGAATTTCTTCATCAATTTCTGAGATACAGAGGGAGAAAATTGCCAATTTGATTTGTCTGCAGGATGCTGATATTTCTTTTGGTGCACAAGGGTTTCTAGAGGCCAAATATGTATTCACACGTGTGGGAGAGAGACCGTTTTTGAGCCTGATTTCTTCTAGGGAAGTCCGAGAGGTCAAGATGATTTTCGTTGTCAAAGGAGGTAGAGTTTTCTAGAGGTGATAAGGTTGAATTTCCTTCAACCAGGGTCGCACATGTGAGGCCATACACACTTGCAAAGGGAGGTCGAATTATCTTAGGAGGGTCAAGTTATCTTGCAAAGGGAGGTCAAGTTCCTTCTAGGTATTTTTATGTGTTGGTAGATGGAGAATATTAATTACTAGAGCTTTTCCACTGTACAACAAGCAGTTGTAAAATTTCAATCACAAATTTTGCTAAAGAAGAATAATAAAAATACTCATCCACTGCATTGGTTTCCCCTTCGGGATTTTTCAAGGACATTTGTCCAAAAATATCAATGTTCATCATTATTGTGTGTGAATATTTTCTCAGTTCCTTTGATTTAATTTTGTGTGAAGCTGCAATAATGTTTTATTCAATATTTGCCACATTTAAATTGCAAAAGACAAATAATCTTTTCAGATAGGTGAATAATAACCAATAACTGCAATAGTATTAAAATTTCACATATTGGTTGACCTAAACCTTTATATTAATCCCCAAGAACCTTTGAACAAAACTACCAAGCCCTAGCAATCCCATCCAAAGGAGAACCCCTCTTGAGTTGGTGGAGTTGGCCAAAAGCAAGAAGAGGGTTGGTGAGGTGACAAGGCCCCTCTCTAAGGTGTAGTGGGTTTCGCACATGAACTTTCAAACTTTATCTCAAGAAATGCATGATTTTTTGTTAACACTATACAAATCATATTTTTGCAATTGTCGAGGAGGACATTTACAACATAATCAATGTGCAAGGGTGGGATTGGATGACACGTTCACTCCATGCATTCATCCTCCTAGTGAAAAATGCAAAATTAGTCTACAACTTGCTATTTTATGGGTCAATCCCTGTCAACACGCTTTGATGGAAAATGCAAGCCAACTTATTTCATATATGTTTTCTGTGATACTCATTCTACCTATCAAAGGATTTGGAGACATAATATGGAATCTGTTTTGGAGACATAATATGGAATCTGTTTTGTTAATAATCTCTTGGATCTATTCTTATGGAAGCTATATATATCAAAATTCTAGCTTTCAAGAATGGACCAAAGCAAAAAAAAGGCTTCAAATCTGTAGCTAGTAGTTTGAAACATTACGAATTGGAATCTCATATCTTCTGCAGGAATCTAGACCACCTTTAATGATCTATAGACGTTGGACATACGGCCTATCCATCTCATTAACACAGATCCTTGATGTGGAATAAGGCACTTTGTCCTCTACAATCTATATCAGAATGTAAAGATGATTCATTGTGCTCTATTCACTGGTGTTAGAAACTTAGAAGCCTATCCATTACCCCTTAGTGCATGATTTTCTACAACCAACATTGTGAACAGAAATGCCTCCCAACTAATGCCAATACCAAAGAAGGCATCATGTTGTGGGTAAATCTAGCCAGCAACTTGTATTGTGATTTTTTAATTGCAAAACAACATCTCTCATGAAATTGATTGCCAACAAAAGGATGATGAACAAGGTTGAGGCCGCCATGGAAATGACTCAAGGCAATGATTTGTCAGAAGGTTCTTCTCCCAATCACTCAAACCAATGATACGATTTACAAGTCACAAGCACTATCGTACACCACATATCACTGCTCCAGCAATAACCACAACAGAATTCACCAAACCCAATACATCAATGAGAAACATATTTTGTAGTTGACCTTTAAAAAATGTAGTGTGGGCTAGAGTTATTCCATTTGCATTTATAAAAGGCATGCCTAGCAACAACTAATGACCAAAGGAAGACCGTTGTAGAAGTCTTCTGGCCAACATATCAATGATTAAATGCTATGCAAATTAATTAGATAGTTGTTTTCTATACTAGCTGGGTTTTCCAAGTATAACCAAATCCTAGTCAAGGAAGAGGATGGGAATAAGACATCATTCGTTACAACACAGGGAACTTATGAATACCTTAGAATGCCATTCCAATTAATGAATGTTGGTTCTACCTTCCAAAGGGCTATGGATTTTAGATTTTTCTTTCAAAGATTTAATTGGAAAGATCATTGAAATATTACTAAGATGGCATTCCAATTAATGAATGTTGGGTCTACCTTCCAAAGGTCTGGATTTTTTATTTTGCTTTCAAAAATTTAATTGGAAAGATCATTGAAATATACTAAGATGATCTTAGTATATTCTAAGGATAGGGCAGATTATGTTTGACACTTGAGAAAGGTCCTCAACATTTGTAGGGAGTTCTAAATATCTCTGGATCCTAAGAAATCCATGTTTAGAGTAGAAGAGGGTAAGTTGTTGCCCCACATTATATCTAAGCCTTAAGGAGTAAAAATAAATCCTGCTAGGGTATAAGCCATTTGTAATATTCCTCTGCACAGAACCAACAAGGCTATTCAATCTTTCTTTGGTAAAATTAACATTATCCGAAGGTTCATTCCTAACTTTGCCGAGGTAACTAAGCCTGTTTACAATAAACTAATGCAGGACTGTGAATTCAGGTGGAATGACCAAAATAGAGACACCTTTTCTGAAATAAAAAATGCTACAAGTAAAGCACCAGTCTTGGTTAGTCCAAACTATTCCAGAGAGTTCTTACTCTTTCCATTTGCTTATGAAGAAAATAGTTGGTGTGTTGCTGTAAAAGAACAAGGAAAATGTAGAGCAACCTATAGCATTTATGAGTTAAACTCTTAGGGACTCCAGGTTGAACTATAAGACCATGGAGAGACAAGCTTATTCTTTAGTTCAATCTCCTCCAGCAAACTATTTCAGTTATTCAAAAGTCATTGCTTACAAAGCAGTAAGGATATCTTAACTCAGAGTGACTGTTTAGGAACTCGTGAGAAGTGGATATCTAGAATTCAAGAGTATGACTTGGAGATTAGACCAACTAAATTAGTGAAAGGTCAAGACCTTACCAAGTAGTTGGCTAAAAACCTAGAGGTGATGAAGCGAACTCTAAAAAACACTAAATTTCATCACATGTTGATTCCAACGAAGTCTTTAAGTTTCCAGAAGAATATATGGCTAGGAGCAATGCTCCAAATATTGTTTAGGAGAAGATATTGCCAAGGGTATGGAAAGAAACTTGTTGGAAATATCAGAGATAATATTGCAAAATACTAGCAAGCATAAACTTGTACCAAGAAAACTTAAAAAAAAAAAGCAGCCTGAAAAACTTAGAAAAAGTTGGAAATATCAAAATACAGATCCGATATATTCACAGCATTGCTTGGGAGAGTAAACCATATCATAAATAGTCACATCTGGCATTCACAACATTGCTTAGGAGAGTAACCAGAGTAAACCATATCATAAATAGTCGCATATAGGTCAGTCATTCCCATTACCTGTTTAAAGATCAAGCAATGATTATGAAATTTCATCCTCTTAATTCGGTATTCGATTGCTAGATTTAAATTACATTTTCAAAGAAACAAAATCAGTCAAACTAGCGAAAAATGATGAAAAAAAGGTAACAGCTATAACCTTCAAAAGGAGTCGCAAATCTTAGATTGTGCTCTTGATGCTTATATTTGGATTTGCAAGTAAAAGGTAGGCTTTTCTAGGAGCCTGTTACATCAAACAGCTTTTAAAAATCATAGCAGTGAGAAACTTACTGTACATTTTAACTTACCTTGGGAAGTGATGGCCATTTTGCAAGTTGTTTGACTAATAACTTCTAAGGTTAGCTCTAATTGTGTTCTTGGATCTGGCCTTTAAGCACAATGCTTAGCAAATGAAGTTTATGTTTGTAATCTATAAAAAAATTCTATGCAATGGCACTACTATGGATTTACAATGTTTGTTTAGAGGCCTAATGAGATTAAAGTATGATTTGTTAGAAGGTTCACATATATCAAATTTGAATCCTTTGGTTTCTAATATGTTGATTAAGGCCCACAATTAGGCCAGGACGATAGATGATGCTACTTAAATGTTCAAAGTTATAAACAATTGAGTTAGTCCCCTTATCATTTCCTCAATGATTTGTTGGAACCCAATCATACTCATCTATATTAGGCAACCCATGCAAACATATATGAGTGTGAAACAAATACCCCCTGAATATTTTACTTCCAATAAAATTATCCATGTTTTGCATATATGGTAACTTACAAGCCTAAGGGCTCAACTTAACTAGTTTTCACCAATGTTGTTAGGCATTCAGCTAGTTCCATACTAGCAAGTGCCCAAGTTGTTCATGCCAGTTCCATGTTGCACTACTCTATGCCAATGGCTTTACTAGAGATGCCATCCATGAATGTTGGGAAGCATCCCTTGGGTTTGAGGTTTTCTTTGGAAAAAAGATGGTATCCTAGAAAGTTCAATAAAGGAAAGTTTGTTAATATGCATCACACTTGATATATTTGAGCTCTTATTAATGGGTTGTAAAAAAAGACACAATGGTCAACTTGCTATTTTGATGTGTATTTGTTTGCTAGTGTTTTGAAAGAGAACAATAGTGTTTTGAAAGAGAACAATAGTGATAAACTGATTGTAATTCTAACTACACATGATATGAAAGATATTTTCTCACAATGAGACCCATCAATAGTTCAAAATGTATTAGAGGACATGTTAAGTTTGTCTTGGGAAGCCAAGGCCATTTTGTTGTTGAAATTTGGGTAGCTCGGAAGGTATTTCCAGTAGGAGAAAACCCACCAAAAGTAAGTTTGTCGGCCAAAGTACCCAAAGTCTTGGGCTTAGAAGTTAGAAACCAAGATAATGATTTAATAATCTAATTTGTGATGGAGTAGTTAAATGAGGGTTTCTTGAAGGACAAGGAAACCCCCCAAGACACTCACACAAGAGCATAAATAAGAGTCCAATAGAGAGGCCTAATCACAAGTGTGAGGGACATCATTTTTGGAGGACATTTGCCCAAGAAGAAGCTACAATCTTAGTGAGAGAGAGTTGCAACAAGGATATGACTAACTAGGAGGGTTCGAGAAGAGTTTTGTAAGGAAGGTTGAGGCCTAGTCTAGAGGCTGAGGTTTAGAAGTTTGTTCTGGTCAGGATCTGGAGGGGATTGAGCCCTACTCAAGGGTTGATTTGTCTATCTGTGCATCAAGTCCGAGGAGCAAAAGAAGGTCGAGGCCTGACTGAGGGCTATGAAGGCTTGGTTAGGGTTAAACGTGGACTTCTAGGAAGATCGAGGGCTAAAGAGCTATCAAAGAAGACTGAAAGAGGGTTTGTGGGGGCTGATCGAAGCTTGTTAAGGGTCTGGTTAAGGCTACCTAGAGTCTGTTTAAGCAATGAAAGGTTTATTTTGTAGTGGAGTGGAAGCCAAGAGGCATTGTAGGCATGGCCGGAGTGGTTATATGGCTTAGTATTGGCCACAAGCCTAAGAGTAGATTTGGCCACAGGTTGACATTGCCCTAGGAGAAGGGTCGCCGACTGCCTCAATTTGTGAACCAGGGCAAGGGCCTTAGATCGTGTAAACAAGAGGGTCGAGCACCGTTAGGCCTGAGGAAATCCATCTGAGGCAGCTAGAAGGTTCTTGCTCTGAGATAAAGAGGCTTGCTAAGTTGTGAAGGTTATTGTAGCAGGCTAACTGGACAACAAGCTAAGGGGCTGACTAAGGGCTGAAGAGAAGAAGTTTGTTAGCCAAAGAAGGGGTTAACAATAAGGAGAACAATGTTGGTTTGGTATAGGTGGCTAAAGGAGAAGCCTACCTGTGAGAAGTTTAATGAAGGTTCACGGAACTAATCTTTGTGTCAATAATTGGAGGCAAAGGACAATTAGGGATAATGGACAAAGAGGACAGAAAGGGCTTGCTTCTCAAGGACTACGTCAACAAGTCATGTTTTCCTTGTTTTATGGATAGTTGAGGACCTAAAGGATAAGGCCTCAAACTCTAGTTGTATTTGTTGTATCATAGCATTGTACAAGGGTTGTAAAGAGCCATGATCCCTGGTATGGGAACCCTATGATTTTCTTATTGATGGATTTATAAGAAAAGTTTTAGGCCATATATATGTATATAAATATCTTGTGTACTTTTGTTGATTTCATTGTTGTTATATTCTTTTGTGCAAAGTTGTTTTGGTTGAGCACTGCTAATGTGTTTATGTGATAGTCTAGTCATAGACTAGACTTAGGGTGCTTGGAAATTTCAACTTGGTATCAGAGACGGGTTTGAAGAGTAGGTGGATCAAAGTGTGCACCGGAAGCAACTTAAGAGGGAGCTGTGAAACTACTAAACCTGGAGCAACAAGTTCAAATATGGATATGTGGTCTCGATTGGTTCGGTGATGAGTAAAGATGGGAGTTCTGGTGGATTGGTGGAGAACTTGGTGCACAACAGTATGTTGAGAGACAGGTTGTTGATTCTACTGATGGACTTCCATTGACTTGTCAAAGTATGTTGAGATAGTTCAAGTGCCTTGGCGAGGAGTGTTGTAGCATGGATGAGGTAGCTCCATGTGGATGGCAGGTTGCTCATGAGTTAGTATCTTCATTGGGTTGCAAAGTTGCACATCTGACAGTGGAGCCATGTGTATGAGGTGTTTGACCAAGGAGAACAAGTCACTTGCATAGTTGAGTTGCGGTGGTCTAGACTGGACTAGGCCCAATGTTCAACTGTAGCTCAAGAATGACCTTGAAAGGACACAAGTTCAATTGCAGCACTTTCCGAGTGCGAAAGCAGAGTGAGATAGGGGAGTTTGTGTAGGCTTAGAGGGAGTCTAGATTTAGAGGGAGACTACAAACGAAAGTCATCTGCCTAGTTGTCCTGTCCCCATTTTCATTTTCATATATAGCATAGCCAGGGTGGATTTCCAGGGCACGGGATGGCTAGGTCATGGGAGCAAACTTATGTCATTAGGGGTCCCGGGGGATTTTTGAGGATTTTTTATGGGATCTAATGGCATCCGCTTGGTATATTCCATCATTTGCACAACTTGCCTTTCGTTCCATTGCATTTTGACAACTTTCGGAAAACAGAGTTATTATTGAGCTTGACCTAATTAATTATGCTCGGGGTGGCATTCCAGGAGGATCATTTGATGGAACTCCTCAATGTAATAGCTCGTTGGAACTGGAACGAGAAGATCTATAGGATGGGATGTTGTGAAATGACTTCTAGTGGCCAGAGAGAGTATGGTGGGCGATTTACCATTTTCTCTTACTAAAAATGACTTTAATTAGTCATTTAATTAAAAAAGGGAAAAAAAAGTTAATTGGAGGAAAATGGCCAAAAGTGACTTAAGTGAAATAAAATTAAATTAAAAAGTCACTTAAGATAAAGTCAATGAAGGAGCTTCTAGAATAGTAATAAAATAATAAAATAAGATGCTTCTAATGGCTTGGAGATCTGTCCATCATATCTATAAAAGAGGAGGAGGAGATCATTTGGAGACATCCTTGAGTTGAGTATTTTTTGTGGAGAGGTTTTGGTAATGTGGTTCTCAACTTCAGTAGCCCAAGGACGGAAACCCCTAGGTGATTCCGTGAGAGTGGGCGAGTACCCATCTCTCTCCTTGGTGAATTCATCCAGAATTCACAAGTTGCAGCTTATTGATTTCAATTCAGATTTTGGAGGCCCAATTCTAACTTATACAGCTTATAGCAAATATTTGTGGGAGGCCATTCTCTCATCCATTTCCAGCATTATATGTACTCTTCTATTTAATAAAATAAGGCTGAGTTTTCTACATGATTATCTTGTCAATTCTTCAGTTCAGATTTTATTTCATGTTTCTGTCGTTGATTTTGTGGTTCAATTTGTGCAAATGGTTTAAGGAATTGACGGATTAAATTTTTAAGCAATCGTCTGCAAAATTTTATATTTGGGACAATACAGTGGTATAAAAGTTGGTCTCCCTCCCAACCTAAGGGTTTTATTGCAAATCAATTTTAGAGGAAGATCGAGGGTTTATTATTTTTGTAGGCATTATTGGATCTGGAAAGATTGCATGTCAAGTGTTCGACAAAATGCTCAACAAATTGTTGTCATGTTACCCACCACCTGTGGGTAGTGTATATAGGAGATTTTTTCTCCTAGATGGTCCTCAGTCGGCAGCCACCAAGATAGCTCGATGTGCCATTATCTCCGCCACCTGAGCCAGCCATGTGGTCCCTCGAACACTTGTTATGATTGTTTGTTTAAAGGTGGGCCTCCCAACCTCGAAGGTATGGCCTGTCATTGTTAAATTTGAGTAATTTTCCTTCCTTTTCAAGGGTACTTTTGGGCATGGATTGGTGGGGGGATTCGGCGGAAAGAGTGGGCTAGGTCTGTACTCCTGTTTGCATTGTCGGATTTTGTTCTTAGCCTTGTGTCCCAGTCTCGTGGGATCTCCTTTACTGGCCACTAGCTTTAGGGTTGGCACTGCTTAGGAAATCCCGAATTTGGTTGCATGGTCCAGCTTCGTGACACCACATACATCATCCCCTTCCACTCATTTTAGCCCCATTCATCCATTTTCCCATCTGGGTCCACATAGGGTTAGCCTCCCCCTCCCCTTGTCCACACCTTGGGTTAGGCTTGGAATGATGCCCCGGAGGTTGATGTAGCTAAAAAGAGAAGAAAAAGCATAATTTGGCTACTCTCAACAAGAAATGTACCACAAAATGCAAAAGATGGATGGGACATACAAATTTAGCACATGGGCAAAAGCCAAACATGAGCTCTAACCCTTATCCATGGCCATCGCCCTGGTTTCTATGGGCCCTAGATAAGCCCCTTCCATCATTAAGAAGCCCATGATTGTTGATGAGCCTCATCATTAGGTAATTATATGGGCCTTAATTCACCTCCTAGCTTAGTCAAACCAACTATTCTCACAACTTATTGCATACTTTTGATTATATTTTGTTTATGAGATGAGTTAGAGTTAGATATTTTGCTTTGTGGTCTAATGGGCATTTAATGCAGGATTAAATGATAAAAGCAAGGAATTTTGGCAAAGACCTTGGTCAAAACTCCAATGGGACAAGGGAGAGGAATTATAGGAGGGAAATCCTCCTCATTTACTACCCCTCCATTCAAATATTCCTCCATCAGCTCGGAGTGCAAACAGCCAAATCATGAGGACTAGAAGGCAGCCGAGCAAGTGAAAGTCAAAGCATCAGTTTATCTCAAATTTGGAAGCCGAGCCTCCCTAATTTTAAGGAATTCGTTGGAGACTTCAGATGTATAAGTAGAAAGGCCTAGGACCTCAATAGGATTCGAATATTTTATTGTAAAACTTTAGTGAATTTTCGAGCTGCAAGACTTGTGACAGTTTTTGATGTAATCCATTATTTTTGATAATAAGAATGAGCTTTGTTTCGAGCCAGCACTGAGTTAACTCAGAGGGCTGAAGCTCTTGGGTTAGGGACCAACCCTAGCAGCTAAGGCTCCTCTTTATTGTACATGTATGCTAGCGTAGATTCATGGTTTAATCGTTCATTTGCTTAAATAGTTGCATTTCCATTACAACAGTGTAGCGCATAGATTCATGGTCTAATCGTTCATTTGCTTAAGTAGTTGCATTTCCATTATAGCAGTGTAGCGTAGATTGGTTGTGTTTTAGTTTTCTTCCATTTGTGCCTTCTTTCGATTAGCAGGTTAGCAAGGAGAAAAAGATCACCATAAGGTTGTCAGCAGGTGTCTCGGCCTCACCTCCTCCCTCTAGGACCATGACTTGAGGAAGAGACCCTTCAACAACCCCAAAAACACAGATTTCTAGTTCTTGCATGAGCTTTGGAGTTTGTCGTCTTGATTCAGTACTTGGTTCATTTCATCGTTATTGTTTTCAATCACTCTCTTTCTGTAATAGATCTCACTCATATTCTCATTTCCTTCAGCACGAAATGCTTAGCGAAAGCCAATAAATCACGTCTTAATCGAATTATACTCGTAGATCTCCTTACCGTCTGATCCACAAAACCTAACCAATCACCATTAAACCACGTGTCGCATAGCCGACGTATTCCTTTCAACGTTTGACTTTATGCGCTCCAAATATCCACCTTCGATCTGCCTCGCTTGATCCAACGGCTATCGCGTCACCTGATCGCCAACTAGCTTGGCCGATCTCCACCGTTGATCAATCCCGCATGATCCAACGGCTATCGCACAATCTCGCGCGAATTCTTGCACGGCCGATATCCGATCAAGAGCACGCGAGAAAAGTGGTTTTCCATGCTACATGTCACTCACTTAGGCTAATCGCGTGAAATTTAGAAATACAGCTTACAGCTTTGAGGGCGCACGAGAAACTACTTACCACCTACGAAGACCGCTCCATCATTCCACACGTTTTCCCCCTTCTGCCAACACGTGACTTGATGTGGTCCAACCATCTATTCACTTAATCTCCGCGATAGGATCTCCGCCGCTCATCTTTCGTTGATCTTGTTCGCTGATCAATCCATCCATCTATTCACTTAATCCCCTGCGATAAGATCTCCGCCATTCATCTCCCGTTAATCCTGTTTGTCCATCTATTCACGTAATCTCTTGCGATAAGATCTTCGCCGCTCATCTCCCGTTAATACTGTTCCCGACTGATCCAACGGTTCCTGTGCACTATTGCTTCATTACGTCTTCCTTTTGTTGATTTCGATCTTCGATTGCTCTTCCACTTGACTCCTTCCTGAACTTTGTTCTGCATATCATTTAAACGTTGCCACTCCATAGACCTTCTAGCCATCCTCAACCACCTTCCATCTGCCTATCACGTCTACAAGAACACTTAAATCGCATGCTTGATTTTACAAAAAAAACCAAAAAAAAAAGTGAAAATAGATTTAGTTTAGTTTCCTTGCTTACACATTACTTTGGTTTGATGCTCTTTACTTTTGTAACTTAGATAGTAGCATTAGGATAGTGTTGATTTAGCAATTCTGCTTAGCATAGCTATTTAAATGGTTAATTAGGATATGATGTGATTTAGCATTACATGTTTTCTTCATTACTACAGTAGAGTAGCTCTCTTAGAATAGATTTTCTCTTCTTCCATCAAAGAATCAAGCTTCTTCTGACTCTATAGAAGTCTGGCTTGGAACCCTGGGTTGATAAATAAAGCTAGTAGCCCAGGAGTTGTAGCATCCTTGCTGCAATGTTGGCGCTCACCAATTGTCCCAACCCCTAGTTGGCGATGAATTGCCCCACTTAAGGGGGTATCCACTGCAATCTATTACACATTATGCTCTCATCCCCTGGAGCCCCGAGCAATTATGAAGAACAATCAATCAAAGGAAAAAGTCATATGAAGAAGGGTGGAAAAACAAAAGCTGGGGTAACTCATGTACCATGATTTTCTCCCTCCTACACTCATATACCCAGGATATGGGCTTCCCTTATTATTGCTACCCTTGTAACATGACATGTGCTCTGGATGTTTCCCCTAATCCCCACTCCGTTCCATTATCATATCTATTGCCACCTACCATTTGGAGGATGTACCATGGACATGTCATCCCCTTTAGAGGTTGAAACCACCTAATAAGGTCCTTGATTAACCCCCTTATTGAGCTTGGAGATACTTGTACATACCAAAGCCCACTATGGAAGGGCATGCCACCATGAACTGCCCCATTGATTCCATGACTTGTAAGTTATTTTACATGATTATTCTAATGATTTTTTGTATTGGAAGGCAAGGGGATGCATTGGATCTTATGCAAGATTGCGGGTGGGTCTCCATTTGGAACTTGGCATCCCTATATGGGGTCCTAGCCCTCCAGAGGGCCACATTGGCACTTGTAGGGTGAGCGTTGAGAGCCATGGGCATCCACCATAGCAGAAAGTACTTCATGGATCCCCAGCACCACTCATTGATTGCTCGTGTTCCACCTTTTGGATGAGGATGATGCACCTGATTCACCATGCCCAACCGGCTCCACACTTGCACCATACACTTGGCAGATGTTCCAGGGTCCAAAAGATGTCTCCCACTGCAAAGGGATGGCTTATGTCATCGTCCTAGCCCTTACATATGGTCTACAGGTATTTTCGATCAACTTGGAGACCCATGAGGATGTCCTTGTGCCCCCACACCCACTTGGGAGCACCACAAGTTCTTTCTTGGAAAACAAGGGCCAACCCCTTGTCCACTATGTTTGGAGTCCATTTTCACATCATGGCACCCCTTGGACTTCATTAGGCCTCCTCAAAGGCCCAACAACTCACTATATTGATCATTTTGCCCTCTTGAGAGGCTTATTCTTATGTTATTGAGCTATTTTGGTGGGCTTGTCACCAAAAGTATTGTTATTATGCACATTATTTTATTTTAGGGGCATTATTAGTCCAAATTAGGCTGTATAAATAGAAAAGAGGCATTCTCTCTCATTCAACATCACTTGGATTGGGTTATTCTCTCTTGTGAGATTTTCGCTATCCCTTTTAGAGGATGAGTTTGGATGATATGGATGAATTTTTTTGTTTGGATCTTTCTCTCTTGTCTTGGAGCTTCACTATTGGCATAATATGATGATTGAATATACTCTTTTGCACATGTAAGTAATATTTTCATGCTAATTCTTGTTAATTTTTGCCACATGAGTGTTGTTGGGATTTTCGCTATACAATGCTGAAATTTACTACTTTCTTGTACAAAATTGTGGAAATTTTGATCTTTTGTAACATTGCATCATTGCATGGGCCATGTGTGTGGGTGAATGTTCCTAGAAATTATTTTGTCAAAATATATCTTGAGACATCAATCACTGCATATCAAAGTATAAAGATCTCAAGTAGCTACTCTCATGCCCTAATGCCATGCGAAGTTATTTGAAGACCTCCTTGATCGGGTGAACCTCCAAAAATATAAATTATCCTTGCCTCCATCTCTCCCAAAGGATAAGGCACTAATCCTTCCATAGGTGATCACTTTCAAAGCTTATTTATCTCACCTCTCTGTCTTTTTCTAGGCCTAGCATCCATAGGTCACCTAGGGCATCATTTATCTCATGTTCTAGCCATCGAAAGACTTCGATCTCTTGTTCATCACTATGCTAGGGTTTCCTCTAGAGGCCCTCCAAATTTCAAGAAATTCCGACAGTGGGATCTTGAGATACACCAAGCCCTAGCTTGAAGATCGTTTCTTGCCCTAGGTTTCCCATTGCTAGTTGCCTCATTGGGATCATTGTGTTTAATCAAAGGTAAATTTCTTCGTTGATCCTCTTCTCTTCCCTAATTAGGTCAATCCCCTCCTTGGTTGATCAATTCCATACTCTTGACTTAATTTTGGGTCCACTTGGTCTCGTGTGGTCCCACAACCTATTAACACCATTTTCACAAAGATCACATAGAAGCCAAGTCTCCATAAGGATCTCTACGTATAGGAACCTTCTTGACATACTCTCAAACCCTAGCCCTAAAAATCCTCTTAGCCCTTCCTAGAGAACCTATCACCTTGTTTCTAAAGCAAACAACCCATCTAATTGAGTCTCTCTTGTGAATAGGCCTAGGAATCACTTCCTTATCTTATCATTGACTATATATTCTCATGATTCCTCATATACTGGGACTTCTCCCATCAGTGAAAGTTCGTAAAAAGCAGGGAGCCTTAGCTAAGGTCACAGTGGGCTATCACTCCATTGTTGGCCTCGACCTAGTAGTTGCTCTATAGGAACCCCTCCTAGTTTGAGTGGTAACATGTCCAATGAGCAAATTGTCTAATGAATATTAGTTATTTGACAAAATGTTCAACATTTTCTTTTTGGTACCAGTTAGTATTTTTTTGAAAGAGGAAACAGCTAAATATTTTTTTTAAAGGGGCGAATGTATTGTTTTGGCTAAGTCAAATTGATTAGAAAGAAAGGCCAATTATTTGAAAGGGGCCATAAATTTCATCCAAGTTGAGATTCACTGAAAAGGTAACCAAATTATTCTTAAAAAGGCCAACCCTTTGTTTTGTGAAGGGGCAATATATTGTTTAAAGGGGTCCAAGTCCAAAGATTATTTTCAAGCCAAGTTTCATAAAAAAATTGATTATCGTCAAAGATTTATTTTTTAGGGGCCACAAATACTATTAGAGAGTAACTATTCTTTTCAATTGCAAGTGGATTTCAAGCCAAATTACATTATGGGCGTAAATTAAATTTGGAAGGCTGATTGTCGGTGAAATTCTTCAGCAGTGGGGGTAAATTTGCACGATTTGAGGACCATCTGCTAAGGCAGAGTGCACAGGACCGATCGAGTCATTATTAGCAGCTGAAGACCGACTTCCTAGCGCCACATTGTTTGTAAAGATCGAGCTAACTAACTTGCAGAGCCACCATGACCGAAATGCTTGGTGAAATCGTGAATTGTTGCAGGCTAAAAGCATTGTGGTGACCGTTCTCTTCCGAAAGAGAGAGCATCATCAAATAAGAGGCTGGACTATTTTTTTTGGACAGGGATCGAGATATTCATCTTCAGGCCATAAGCAGTCTCTTTATTGAAATTGAGCTCTCTGTCAAGAGGGTCGTATGTCCAGTGAAGTTAGAGGGTCGAAATCCCTCCCAAAAAATGGACGAATTTCATTACCAGTTGACCAAACTTTACCTTCATTCTGAGGGTCAAATTTTACAGGAAGAATAGAGGTCGAGTCTCTTATTAGAGGAGTACGAACTCATTTTTGTGTGGATGGCTGAGCGTTTAACTTCCTGTGGGTCGAGCTAATACAAGAAACAGAGGTGAAGAGGCCGTGTTTATCAGTCTTCAGCCCAAAGGTCACTTTCTGCTAGCTGTGCATGTTACCAGTGCTTCCGTGGTGGCTGTCATAGTGGACAAATTTGCACAGTAGCATTGGGAAACAACTATCTAGTCTTGGTGCTGTTGAACACACATTGAAATCTATCCTACAAACTGAAGTAAGCCTTGTTGATATCTATACCAAGTTCTGCCCTTTTATTGTGACGTTGTTGTTTCATTTGGAATGAATGCAAGATGATATGGGGTCTATAGTCTCTGCCTTTACCTTTACAGCAGTACTATTTACAATTCTGGGTATGTTATAAGGCATTTTATTACATTCTGGGACATTATTACAGCCAAAAAAAAATATTCACTGTGAAAACTCACTTACAGCAATGTGCCAAAAAAACTGATTGACAAATCTATTGGTGAAGAAATTTTATAAACTCGGATAGAATCGTGGTGTTTTCTGGGTTATCTCAAAGTAGGAATTATGGGCTAGTAGTGGTGTTGTGCGTTAGACAGAGCGAAGGGTAGAACCAGTGTACATCTACTATGCCAATGCAAATGACAGAGAGCGGGCAGTGTAATTTGATGCTGAAATCATACCTGTGGCAGTGACAAAATATTTGTGAGTTAACAGTGGTTGTTGCAAGGGCTGAGCTGCTGTCATCATTGCATGAAGATTTGTAAGCATGCCTTCTGTTGATATTAGACCATTGTAATGCTGTCTTGAATTGAGTCATAGCTATTGAGAGCACATATAGTCATAAACATTGTATATGAGAGTTGTTGCTAGGGTTTTATTGCTTAGTGGAACTTGACTTGCAGAAAGGTTGCACGTGTCTTGTCACAAAAGGTTGCATGTTTGATTACTAAACTGTTATGCCATGTGATGGATCTATGTATTTGAGTCAACCGTTGAAGTATTAGTGTACCACTGTCAGAGTCATGTATAAGTCAACTTGATGTACGTGTCACCATTGCACTGAAATATGGATCTGTGAAAATTTGGAAACCCCGAATCCTACTGAAACAATTGATTAAGTTTCTTCTATTTGTTAAATAACTTGAACAAATTATTTACTACATCATACAATAAATATCGTAACTAATACACTACAGCCTTCACAAATACAATATTGCGGACGAAAAATAACGCTGGAAGAATAGAATCACGCACATAAATAACACTGTTATTTTTGGACTAATGTCCCCAGAAAAACCCAACTCAGGAAAATCGGTGCAGCAGCTGAGGGTTTTATTATTATGCAGTAGTAAATCTAAGTACAAGAGATTGGATGCTCAAATCCAACAATCCATACAGAGAAATGACTGACAGAAGATCTAGTGAGAAAAATCTCACTTCCACTGGTGATCCAACACTGACCTTGGCTAAAGATGAGCTGCTCTCTACTGCCTAAGTACAAGAGATTGGATGCTCAAATCCAACAATCCATACAGAGAAATGACTGACAGAAGATCTAGTGAGAAAAATCTCACTTCCACTGGTGATCCAACACTGACCTTGGCTAAAGATGAGCTGCTCTCTACTGCCTCTGCACAGTCCCTGCGTCAGCCTACGCAGTGTTGTGTCACACAACTCGGACCAGCATCTCTCTCACTAACTGATCCACTGTTGTATGGGAAATGGACTCTCCTAGCCTCCAGGCTACCACTCTAGCTTCTGACACTGAATCATTGCTTCTCCCGAGCAAAATACGGCTTCCCCTCTGAAGCACTGCGTTGCCTCCCTGCTCTGCACTGTCTCTCTATGGAACTCTCTGTCTCTCTGTTATGCACTCACCGGATTGGAAAATCTTCCTTCTGGCCTTACTATCCCTGCCCCTCTCTCACTGCTTTGATCTTACTAAATCACCTCCAGCAACTTAATGTTACTACTCTGGAGATCGATTTCCTAGCAAAATCAAATTCCTGGTGTCTCAAATGTGTTCTTGAAACCCATCGAATTTCTTCTTATAATCTCTCATTAAGACATCAACAACCAAGATTAAAACATAATCGATGGCTAAGATTAACTAGATCTCAATCCATGTCTTCTTCTAGAAGATTCTCACCATGACTTAATTAATACCCTTTAATTAATCAGTTTTCCTAAGTTTAAGACTTAGGAACTATTAAAAAAAATAATTATTTTAATTAAATTATCTCTAGGTGGAATTTCCAGAAACGATTTTTAGTTTTGGAGAATACATGTATTCTAGCCTCTCCACAAAATTTGGTTGCTAGAACACATTTAATGCTACAAAAACTAACACTCCCTCTTAGCGAGGAATGTGTTCTAGCGTTGCAACCCACTGAAGCAATACCTTGTCTTTGCATCACCTCCTGTCATGTTGCTGCCCACCAATTAGTGTGCAACTCTGATATACGCTACATCTATGTTGCTGCTAAACTTCTGCCAACATTGCATCTGCACTGCAACTTCCTCTCCATTTGTTGTTGCTGCAACTGAAAAGCATCCAAAATACTAAATCAACTGTGATCAGTATGATGCATCTATCACCTGAGTCCTTACTGCTGCTAGACTCTATGTTGTCACTGAAGCCTCTGCGCTACTGCTGACTCTGCTCTGTTCCAACTGCACTGCGCTGCCTAGTATTTGACCTGCTACTAGCTACTGCATATGTCACTCTAGCACCCGATTGCATCAACTCCCACTGATCCATCCTGCTACTGCATGCTATGGGCTTCTGTAGCAAGGTATTGATTTATGAGGTGGACCTTCTCAAGAATCCTACCCATCCTGTAGCTCTCTGGGGCTACAAAACCAAATCACCCCACCTCACTCCTAGAGGTATATTGATGACCATGGCAAACTCTTCCTCCAATCAAGAGGAAAGCCTGTCGATCTCTGCAGATGCAGCCTACTGATCCTACTTCTCCTCTTTGTCTTTCTTTCTCAGAGGACATTGAGTATTGTAGTGGCCAAGATCACCACATCTGAAGCATTTCACCTTGGAAATGTCCTTCTTCTTCCTGCACTGCTCCTGCTGCCCCTTTGATGCAAGGGCTTCACCAATCTTGCCTCATCTCCTCCTGTTGTAGATCAACTCACACACGATTCCAATCTAGCAATTTTTCTCTGCCTAGTATACTCTGGACGAAGACTTACCATTCTTCGGAAACACTGTTGAGAGAAAACCACACCAATTTTGTAGGTCGAGGCACTAACCCTACTGCAAATAGGTGATGTCAGAGATCCTTAAGCCTAGTAAGGAAGGGGTCTATGCGCTCCCCTTTCTACATCCTTGTGCATCTCAACTTCTCCTCAAAACACATCTTCCGATGCACAAAAGATCCCTCGTACAACGTAGCAAGAGCCTCCCACATGTGTCGGGCAGTATCGTTGCCAGCTATGTGAGACACCACGTGATCTCGCACCCCATCGAGAATCAACCACTTTGCTTTTGTCATCTCTTTGTTGTAGGCCTTCAGTGGATTTGTATCTGCAGGTACAACTACCACACTATCGATGTAAGCTTTGAGATCATACTCACCTAGAAGACAGGAAATTATTGCCTTCCAGATCACATAGTTGGAGGCTCCCTTCAATCGATCCTGATCTCTCAGCCCTGCTGGTGCCATCTCTACAAAAAATTCAAATTCCTCCTCTTCTCCTCTGCGTCGCTGCTGACTGGATTTTCTCACTCCCTATTGGAGAGGGAAAATATGCTCACAACTACCGCTGCTCTGCTAGGAAAAATTGAAATTCTGGGCTAGAAGTTTCCTGAAGAAAGAATTCCCTCAGTGTGTGCTCTTCTTTCCTCTTGACGCTATTTTGCACTAGCAAATTGCTGTAAAATAACCACATCCCAGCTAAAGATCTACTCTGCAAGGAAAAATATTGCATGTCCCTCTGCCTCTGGTAACCTATGATCTAGAAAATCTATTCTCTGTCGACTCTCTCAGAGAAATAAATTTTCATCAAAAATTGACCCTCCTCACCCAAGGAACTACGCTGCCTTTGAGGGTTTTGAACTTTTGCCTCTGCAAAGATTCAGAATTCCTCCTTCCTTTTGCCACTGAGCTCTCTAGCTTACGATCCGTGCTCTGATACTGTTATCACTCAGGTTGTCCCTTAGCTCCTTAAGGGATACGGCTGAGGTAACCACAAACCAATCTTTGGATTGCAGGTCCTAGCCTACCTGCAATCAGAGAGGGCTCTCTCTTTAAAATTTAGCTTTGTTTTGATATGATTTTAGGCTCGTTATGGTGTACAAGGATTTGTTTTAAGTTTGGTGGGATGGGTGATGTTTTTGTGATGTTTTTCAGACAGAGTTGGCATAAAAAAGTGAGAAGTTCAGACCATTGGGCATGGAGTCAAGGAATATGGGTTGCTGGTGTGTTTTCTTTGGTAGAAGAAGGATTACAGAGCAAGATAGCTAAATAAGGAACAACTTCAAGCTGGAATAAGGATGAAATGGAGGTCAGGGAATGAAAGGCAACTAAGTAACTTTCATTATGCTAACAGAGGGAAGGTGAGTGAACATTATAAAGGAGCAATCAAGGATTCCTAAATAGCATTCATATATGAAAGAACTAGTGTAAATATGAGCAATGAAGTATTCATATTCAGGCCTAATTCTGAAGAAAACATAGAGAAATCACAGAAATTGAGAACATAATACAACTAAGTAATTTCTGAACTATTCTTCTTTCCTGCAATCTAGAGCATGATACATAGATGAATGACTAAACATAGAAACTAAAAGACAAGTGAGAAAGACTTATTGATCCATGAAGAAGCACGAGAATTTTGTAATTTGCTCTTCAGCCATCAAATCCACAACCAGACATTTCATAAGCAATGCATTCCAGCAATCTTTGTTCATAAAAGTTCTCAAAAATATACAGCGCAAGTCTAGAATGAGTTTTTCAACTGACAAACAACCAACCAACCCTTAATACATTGCTGAGGGTGGTATATATAAGAAAAATATCTACAAAACAGATCTGATAGTAGATCTGGGGAAATAACTGTGATTTAACCTAACTTCTGCTGAACTAAATGCAACAAATATCTATCTAAGCTACGCTGGAGGCAGCAGCTTTCAAAATGAGGCCTTGAGGTGTCCTTTGAGCTCTGTGCTGTTCATTTTACAATAACTGTGCTTTGGGCTTTGCAGCGCTGCCCTTATGTGGCCTTATGCGCATTAACTCTGATCTGGTGAGCCTTTAAATGGCTTTTACTGCTTCTTTGACTTTGATGGAGGCCCTTTAATGTTTATCTGCCTCGGCTTTAAGTCTTCCACTGAAAAACTCCAACTGATACACTTTGCCGCAATCTCTGATACACTTTAATACTTGAATCGGGGCCTTTTCTTTCCACTGATACTCTTTAACTGTCAAATCGCCCTTTTTCATCTCTTTATGGTAAAAATAGGTGTTGTGGTGCTTTCTGTGGCTTTTAGAACTGTATCGGCGCTTTGGCCGATCAAATATCAACAACAATGAAGAAATCCTGCAAAAAATGGCGGAGGAATGCTCACTGATGGCTTGTGCTGGGCCGTGCTCGTTGTCCGGAGCAAATCTGGGCTTTGGAGCGATCAAAAATGGTTGAAAAATGCATGCTTCCTTTGAACTGGAGCGCGCACAGGCATAGATATGAAAATATGAAGAAATGGCCTTTTTTCCTTTATAAGGCAAAAGACTCGTTTATACGTGAAATTCACGAAAAACACAGGCGGGAGCGATACTGTAGCAGAGAATAAATCTTGGCCGTTGGATCGCACGGAAGCAGATCCAACGATTGCGATTAAATCGCAATATCGCTATCGGCAGGGACCGGGGGGTGGGGCTTTATATATATGCGATGTAGCGATCGCCGATATCGCATCGACGATCGGCTATCAGGGTGGAGGGCTTTATATTATAGCGATGGGCGAGCGATATGGGGTGATGCGACAAGATCTGGACCGTTGATTTGGGTGGGGGCGATCGGACGGCTGATATGGCATCGTTGTATCGCGTCGGCAAAGGTCAAGGGGTTTGGAGCCTTTACCTTTGCGCGATGCGATAAGCGATAATGCATGCATTTTATTATAATATGGAGAATTGCGGTAAACCTAAGTTTTGCGGTAAAACTTAGGTTTTGCAGTAAAACATGAAATATGCGGTAAAGCGGAGGAAAATGGAAATATATGGAATATGCGATAGGGGGGCCTCCCGATAGCGATATCGCATTGGAGCAAAAAGGAATGGGGGCATATATATATGGGGCCAACACTGCTGCTACCTTCGACAGCGATATCGCGTCGGAGGGGGGGAATGCAATCGGAGGGGGGGTCCAATGCCTTAGAAGGTTTTTCAACGATCGGAGAAGGAATATATATGATCGGAGAAGGGTTTTTGAAGCAAAATGAGGGATTTTTACATCGGAGGAAGGGTTTAGTGCATTAAAAAGGGTTTTTAATGCATCGAAAGGGGTTTTAGTGCATCGGAAGGGGGATTTTTAATGCAATGGAAGAAGTCCAATGCATGGGAAAGGGTTTTTATGAAGCAATAAGGGGTTTTATGCATTGGAAGGGGTCCAAATGCATTAGAAGATGGTTAAAGAGGGAAAATTGAGGGTTCTTACTAAGTTTCAAGTAAACTTAGTAATTCCCAAGGAATATTTATGGTTATATTTCAACCAAAGGGAGGGGATATGTATATAAAGGGATTTATAACATATTTTTAGTAGGGGAAGGGGAAATAGCTAGGGATTTACATAATAGAGTTAGAAGTTAATATGAATTTTGATCAGAAAGCGCTAAGCATAGAAATCTTAGGCTACAAAAGGGAAATAGGACTTATAGAAGAAGTATGAGCACTCCTAAGTAAAGCAGATCTTTACTTAGGCAAATGTTTATGGAATATGATGATTTTAAAAGATATCAAGCAGATCTTAACATCTTTAGGGGAAATTAGTGAATGATTTGGGGAAAAGGAAGAAGGGGAAGTTAGTCATGCCTCGCTTGAGCTGCTCCAAGGGAAAAATTGCCTTGCACTTGTGATCTGAAGTAGATTAGCACTTTGAAACACAAAATTGATCACAATTCTTGATTCTGCAACCTCAAAACTGCCTACCCAGCCTACTTACCTAGCATTTTGTCTTCTTTTTGTTTGGGTGCACTTGAACTAGCAAACCCAGCTTTTCATCTTTTCTTTTGGCTATCCTCCTATCTAAATCTACCCTTATTTCTTCCTGGGGCTCAGATTAAGCTGTTGAGCACCCTTGCTTCTCTACCTATCTAACAATCTGCCAAGATTAAACATTTTGGTCAGATCTTTATTCTCTATCTTCTAAAAACAAGCAATTTAAACATAGGGAAGCCAAGATTAAGCTGTTTGGATTTCCCTTAACTATGAAATCCTTCAAAAATGGAATATTTCATAAAAAATGGAACATAGTAGTGGCATTTGAGCTTGCACACTTTCCTGGCCTTTGTTTGCGGTTCATTTTCTTTTATTTTTCTCTTTGGCTAATTCTTCTTTTTGCCCTTTGATTATTCTTTTACGGCATACCCTCTTTACATTTTTTAATTTTTTCTCAGTTTTTCTTGGAAATATGGAACCTTTGCAGCATGAAAAAGATGACATATTTGGCATTTAAATAGTCAATCATGAAATATGAAAACCTATTGCAATAGGAGGCTAACAAATACCATGTGAAAATTCAGAAATCTCGAATCCTATTGCAACAATTGATTAAGATTCTTTTATTTGTTGAATAGCTTGAACAAATTATTTACTGCATCCTACGGTAAATATCGAAACTAATACACTGTAGCCTTCACAAATACAATACTGCGAAAGAAAAATAATGTTGGAAGGATAGAATCGCACCCACATAAATAACATTGTTTTGGACCAATGTCCATGGAAAAACCCAACTTGGGAAAACCGATGCACCAGCTGAGGGTTTTATTATTATCCAGTAGTAAATCTGTATTATCCCCCCTAGGTATATAACATTGTTATAGATCTGATATGAAAATATAAGATAATGCAAATAAACCCAAGAAATAACAAGATCAAATATAGATAAATGCTTCTTTATTATCAAAACTCTTATGGTAGGGCAACACCATACATTCACTCCTTAAGGAAGGAGAACACTCCACAAGCCATATCCCTGTTCATACAAGAATACTTCTCTTCATATCTCTCCATGTGGAGTCTCTAGCCTCTATATAGGCCTCATACATACAATACCATGCATAATTACCATGGTTTCCTCATACCATCAACTAATACCATGGGCCCATTACATTATTATTAACTACTTGTGGTCCCTTACATGACATGGGTTAACCACCTTATTTATTACTATGGCCCATCCCATTATTACATTATTACCTTGGGTACCTCCCTTGGTACCCCATATTATCCCCCCTAGGTATATAACAATCCGAGTACAAGACTATGGATGATCAAATCTAGCAATCCATACAGAGAAATCGCTGACAAAAGATCTAGTGAGAAAAATCTCACTTCCACCGGTGATCCAACACTGACTTTGGGTCAAGATGAGCTGCTCTCTGTTGCCTCTGCGCAGTCCCTGCATCAGCCTACACAATTTTGCGTCACACAACTCGGACCATCGTCTCTCTCACTAACTGATGAGTTGTTGTCTGGGAAATGGACTATCCTGGCCTCCGGGCTCCCACTCTGGCTTCTGGCAATGAATCGCTGCTTCTCCCTAGCAAAATATGTCTTCCCCTCTGAAGCACTATGTTCTCTCTGTGGAACTCTCTGTCCCTCTGCTATGCACTCACCAGACTGGAAAATCTTCCTTCTGACCTTACTATCCTTGCCCCTCTCTCACTACTTTGATCTTACTGAATCACCTCCGGCAACTAAATGTTGTTACTTTGGAGATCGATTTCCCAGCAAAATCGAATTCCTGATGTCTCAAGTGTTTTCTCCAACCCCCATCAAATTTTTTCTTATAATCTCTTGTTGAGACATCAACAACCAAGATTAAAACATAATCGATGGCTAAGATTAACTAGAACTCGATCCATGTCTTCTTCTAGAATATTCTCACCATGACTTAATTAATACCCTTTAATTAATCAATTTTCCTAAGTTTAGACTTAGGAAGCATTA
This sequence comes from Pinus tabuliformis, assembly GCA_031772625.1. Lineage (NCBI taxonomy): Eukaryota > Viridiplantae > Streptophyta > Pinopsida > Pinales > Pinaceae > Pinus > Pinus tabuliformis. The sequence goes on from CM062816.1 coordinate 441,708,087, forward strand.
AAAAAAAGATTTATTGTTTTCATTAAGTTGTCTCTAGGTGGAATTTCCAGAAATGATTTCTAGGTTTTGGAGAATACATGTATTCTAGTCTCTCCACAAAATTTCGTGGTTAAAACACATCCGATGCTACAAAAACTAACAGGCTCAAACCTTCATAAACTCCCTTAATAAACTAGCAACAACAATCAAGAGAACCCTTTCCAAGGGGATAATTTCTATGCTACAACAAGAGCAGCCACAAGAAGAACATGAGTTGGCATCCAAACTTTGTGCACTGAGGGTCAAATTTGAGATACATGGGGGTTACAGTAAAAGCCCTTCTCAAATTGGAAGAACTTGCTTCACTCCTCTCCAAGGTGAATCAATTAGATGGGAAGAGCTTGATTTGGGCTCTAAAACCAACCATGTTTACCTTAGTACAGACTAACCCAAGTATTTGAAGCACTCTTGTGTAGGAATCAAACTTCCAGTTGCCTCTTGTCTCAGTAATATCATGATGTTGACTCCACCTATACCCTCTTATAGTGAGGGCCCTACCTTTGGGAAGAAGCTTGAGATTCTAGAAGTCATGGCCTTAGTTAGATCTTATGACCTCATGTTTGACTTAGAATGTGATGACTTGATTCTCCAAATGTTCCAATGCTTCTTTAGCACTGGGAAACATCATCTTGACATGGTCATAACACACATGCAATCCTTTTTGTCCTCGTGTATGGGAGGACATGATGCCACTTGTAGGAGGTTGCAGTCTAAATTGTTGGCCTTTTGGAGGGAGGAACAGTTTTGTTCACCTACTGCCTATGTTGCACGAAACTTCTAGGAACCCGATGTTTCGAGCCGTAACCGTACCTGAAACTCTGAAACTTAATTGAAACTTGATCATCATGTAATCATCTATGAGAGTTAATATAGACTTGGTTTTCCTTCTAAATTGTCATCTATGGGTCTTATTCCCTTTTTTCTTGCAAGATAATGTGTTATTCACTTATATATATATATATATACACCAACATTTCCATTTTTGGGAGGTGACGTTTCTAAACATACCCGTTTCAGAAACTCCGAAACGTTTCAGCGCTTCGTGCAACTTAGTCCACTGCTTATGAACTAGTCGAAAGGTTGGTTGAGCAGAATATTGGGTTGTTCAAGAGATGGTTGACCCAGGAGAAGTTGCGGTGGATTTGTGGTGACCAATTATGCAGCAAGAATGAGCTGAGGAGGAAGGGTCTTTTCTTCATCTGCAAGGAACCTTGGGGATCTAACCACTCATGCATGAGTGACACCAAGGAGATGACAGGGGGAGATTCCTTCTAACTTTCCAAATGAGGATTCCGTTTTTATGGCACAGTCCATGAGTTCATATGAGGATACCCTTGAGGAGCATGAGCAGTCATGTGGATTTGTTGGTAGCAGCCCAGATATGCATCCATGTGAAATGGAATATGATGAGCAGCAAATTGTCCAGGGAGCAGACTTTCTAAACGAGCGACTGATGATTCAACATGGAGAGCACATAGAGGAGCATGAGTCAACTGAGTAGGACGATATGCACAATGAAGAGAACCAATTGGAGGCTCATGTTGAGTCCATGATGGAGGAGGATGAACAATCATCTTTTGGACCAATCATTGATGAGGAGAATACAAATGTAGAGACAACTAACAGGGTGGTAGTATTTGCGGACACTTCTCGTCAGGAGGTGTTGGAGCCTGACGGGATAGTTTTGCAGGAGATTGGTAGACTGGAGGAGCGTGGAGTTTCTTGTCAGATGAGGGAGGATATTTTGGAGATGGTGGTTCATCCATCTTTGGGCCTACCCACTGATGAGGTGAAAATAGATGCACAAGCAACTAGCAAAGATGTGGTACTTTAAGGGAGCATCCCTCTTCAAGAGTACATAAACAGGGCATGCAACACAACTTGCCCATTCTTGCCCATTATAGAGAGGGGGCCAAGATTTCTTAGAAAGATCTTGTTGGTTGACCGAGCAGAGCAGCATGAGTTGAGCATGGACCAACATTAGCATAATAGACTTGTTCCTTACACAAGTGTCCATGCTCTGGATTGGCGAAAGATCATGAGTTGGTACCTGAATGATGGAGCGATATTTTTAGTCAGGGACATAGTGCAACAAGGGCCGTTAGATGTAAGGGATACTACATGTTTTAGTTGGGAGTGGGATGTAGGTTGTCAGCTCATCCAAATTCTAGCACAACATCAACATAGTGCCAGGGGTTGGATTGGAGAGAGGTGATGAGTTGTTATTCTACTGGTGTAGTAGCATCTACATTCAGAGATAGAGCATAGCCCAGTCCATGGGGTATGGATGAGGATGATTGGTTATGGTGGTTTTGGGATCTGAGTAAATCCATGGATGACAAATTGAGTCAGCAATTTGTTTGGGTGACGAATTGAGTCAGCGGTTTGTTTGGGATCTGGGTATTGAGGGACCCATTCATGTTTGATTAGCTTGGAGGCATGGCATGGTAAAACAATTCATTTGGGATCTTGGTCTCAGTTTACAAATACCTTTGTAGTGGACAGATACAAATTGCTTGAAAGCAAGCAATTTTGGGGCGGGAGGATTTCTCATGCCCCCAGTTTTATTTTCCTCTAGTACAACCAGGGTGAATTTCCAAGGCACATGATGGCTAGGTCATGGGAGCAAGTTTATGTCATTAGGGACCCCGAGGAAGTTTTGAAGAGTTTTTATGGGATTGGATGGCATTCGCTTAGCATATTCCATCATCCACACAACTTTCCTTTCGTTTCGTTGCAATCCAACAACTTTCAAAAAACAAGGTTACTACTGCTTGGGGTGGCATTCTTGGAGGATCATTTGATGGAACGTCTCAGTGTAATAGCTCATTGGAACCATAATGAAAAGATCTACAGGATGGGATGCTAATAAGTGACTTCCAGTGGCCAACGAGAGTATGGTGGGCGATTTACCATTTTCCCCGATTAAATATGACTTTAATTAGGCATTTAATTAAAAAAACGGAAAAATAATTAATTGGAGGAAAAAGGCCAAAAGTGACTTAAGTAAAATAAAAAGAAATTAAAAGGTCATATAAGATAAAGTCAATGGAGGAGCTTCTAGAATAATAATAAAATAAGATGCTTCTAGAGGCTTGGAGATCTATCCATCGGGGCTATAAAAGAGGAGGAGGAGATCATTTGGAGAGATCCTTGAGTTGAGTATTTTTTGTGGAGAAGTTTTGGGAATGTGGTTCTCAACTTCAATAGCTCCAGGACGGAAACCCTCATGTGATTCAGTGAGAGTGGGCAAGTGCCCATCTCTCTCCTTGGTGAATTCATCCAAAATTCACAGGTTGCAGCTTATTGATTTCAGTTCAGATTTTGGAGGCCCGATTCCAGCTTGTAGCAAATATTTGTGGGAGGCCATTCTCTCAGCGATTTCCAACATTATATGTACTCTTCTATTTAATAAAATAGTTTTTTGCATGATTATCATGTCAATTATTCAGTTGCATATTTTATTTCATTTTTCTGTCGTTGATTTTGTGGTTCAATTTGTGCAAACGGTTTAAGGAATTAACGGTTTAAATTTTTAAGCAATTGTCTGAAAAAAAATTATATTTGGAGCAATACACCCGTGGAAGTCAAACCTTCAAGTTCAAGGGAGAGTGTGGAGTTTTCAGCCCATGCAAGGACAATCACAGACCATGCAAGGGCAGTTGTGGTAGTGCAAGGAAATTCTTATCCCATGCAAGTACACTTATGGAGCATGCAAGGAAAAATCATGTTGCATGCAAGGATAGTCATGCACCATGCAAGGTAAATCTTAATCAAGCCAAGGAAGATGTGGCACATGCGAGGACATTTATGGCCATGCAAAGAAAATCATGGCTCATGCAAGGACAATCATGAGCATGCAAGGAATGTCATGGAGCTGGAGGTTTCTCCAAAAAGGACATCGAAATACCTTCCTCACTAAGAGGGACTGTTGAAATTTGGGTAGCCTGGAAGTTATTTCCGAATAGATAAAACCCACTAGAAGTAAGTTTGTTGGGCAAAGTACCCAAAGTTGGGGTGTTTGACCCAAAGTCGCGGGCTTAAAACCCAAGATAATGATTTAATATTCTAATTTTTGATGGAGTGGTTAAATGAGGGTTTCTTGAAGGACAAGGAGAACCCCCAAGACACTCATTCAAGAGCATAAATAAGAGGCCAATGGAGAGGCCTAATCACAAGGGACATCATTGGTGGAGAACATCTGCCCAAGAAGTAGTCGCAATCTTAGTGAGTGATAGTTGCAGCAATGATATATGTCTAATCAAGAGAGGCCGAGCAGAGTTTTGTAAGGGAGGTCGAGGCCTAATCTAGAGGACAAGGCTAGGAAGTCTATTCTAGTCATGGTTTGGAGGGTACCAATCCCTAGTAAATGGTTGATATGTCTAAGTCCATTCTAGTCAGGATTTGGAGGGGACTGATCCCTAGTAAATGGTTGATCTGTCTATCTATGCATCAGGTCTAAGGCACAAAAGAAGGTTGAGGCCTAGCTGAAGGCTAGGAAGGTTTGGTCAGGGAGGAATGTGGACTTCTAGCAAGGTCAAGGGTGGTAGAGCTATCAAAGAACACTAAAAGAGGGTTTGTGAGCGCTGACCGAGGCTAGCTAAGCGTCTGGTTAAGGCTACCGAGAGCCTGTTCAAGCAGCGAGAGGTTTGCTCTATAGTGGAGAGGCAGTTGAGAGGAATCTTAGGCCTAGCTTAAGTGGTTTTGTGGCTTAGTATTGGCCACAAGCCTAAGAATAGGGTTGGTTGTAGGTTGACCTTACCCTACGAGCTAGGTCACAAGAGACCTTAGTCTGTGAACTAGGTTGAGGGCCTCATATGGTGTAAATAGGAGGGTTGAGTACCGTTAGGCTTGAGGAAAGGCTATTCGAGGTAGTTAGAAGGTTGTTGCTCTGAGATAAAGAGGCTTGTTGAGTTTTGAAGGTTGTTGTAGCAGGATGAGCGGGCAACAAGGTAAGGAGCTAATTAAGGGCTGAAGAGAAAAAGTTTTTTAACCAAAGGAGGGGCTAACAACAAGGAGAACAATGTTGGTTTAGTACAGGTGGCTAAAGGAGAAGCCTACCTGTGAGCAACAAGTTTGATAGAAGCTTAAGGAACTGATCTCTGTGTGAATAATTGGAGGCAAAGGACAATCAAGGAGAGTGGAAAAAGAGGACTGAAAGGGCTGCTCGTCAAGGACTACAATAGCAAGTAAGTCAAGTTATTTTTTCCTTTGCTTTATGGGTAGTTGAGGAACTAAAGGATAAGGCCTCAAACCCTAGTTGTATTTGTTGTATCATACCATTGTATAAGGGTTGTAAAGGGCCATGATACCTGGTATCAGAGCCCTATAGTTTTCTTGTTGATGGACTAATAAGAAAAGTTTTGGGCCATATATATAGCTTGTGTACTTTTATTGATTTCTTTGTTGTTATATTTCGTTGTGTGAATTTGTTTTGATTAAGCACTGCTAGTGTGTTTATGTGTTAGTCTAGTCATAGACTATACCTAGGGTGCTTGGAAATTTCAACTTTTGCAAGATGATTGAGTAGTAAGGGTAGCTTCGATTGCATTCTTTTACCTAGGCTTAAATTGCAATGCTTAGAAAATGAAGTTCTTGCACGTAATCCTAAATATTTTTCAATGTAATGACCTTATCTTTGGATTCCCATTGTTTATTCAGAGACCTGCAATGAGAATAATATGACTTGTCAGAAGATTCAAATATATTTAATTTCAATCATGTGGTCTTTAATATGATGCCTATAGTATATGTTTAAGCTGGGAGGATATATGATGTGTTGAAGAATGTAACTAGTGTCAGTATTCACAATTGCATCTATCAAAAGAGAGAAAAATAAAAAAATTTATCGAATTATGGTTTTCATGCTTGGGTTCGAATTATCGAATTATTCTAGACCCTTCTTGGGTTCATTATATCAAAGAAAGAAATTTATTTCATGTATTTTAGTCATGTAAAAGTCCTCCACCATCAAGTCAGCCTCAAGCACTTAAAGTCTGCATCTACTAGCTGTCAAGTTAGCCTAGTTGAAAGGTCACATCCTCACTGAAGAAGAGAATATATACAAGCACAATTCGACCTATTGGAAAAAAGTAAGTGATCTGAAATTTCGCATGAAGAGAAGGAAGGGAGAAGATGTCTAACCAAAGTCTTTCATCATCACCATAAAGAAGTTATTATAAAATAAAGGTGTAGGATGTAATAATGAAGGTGCAGGTAGGAATAACGAAGATGTTGGATGGAATACTTAAACCAAGGATTGCAGAATAAGAAGGAGAAGGGTTGACTTGATGGTTTAGAGTGATGAAGGTCTCTTGTCTAGTCAAAAGGAGTCTTGGTTCTCTCAATCTGATTTGAATCTACTAAGGAAGAGTTTGACTGGGTTTTCCCCTTGTTAGGGGTTTTGGCCCTAGTTGTGTGCTATCTGTGGTGTCCTACTTTGCGATCATCTTGTTTGGCATTTGCCTTGATTATGGAAAGAAATCTAATATAAGAAAGAAGAACTAAATAATATCACAAGAACTTGTCAAAGTAAGAGAAATCAAGCTAAAGGAAAACCTAATCATTATGCCCTACATTTTTCAACATGATGTGGTTTAAATGTTTATATTTGTAGACAATTGAATTGATCCCTCATATCATTTCCTTGATGATTTGGTAAAACCCGACTACACATGCATGTAACAAGATACCCATACAAATAGAAATGGGTGTGACACCTCCTAAAAGTGTTCATTCTCTATGCATAGATGGTAACCCAAAAATATTAATGAAGGAAAGTTTATTTAAATACATCATTTCCAATAGACTTGATGTCTTGTAATTAGGACACAATGTTTAGCTTAGTATTCTAATATTGATTTTCTTGTTGACACTTTCCAAGCCATTAGTATCCATATCTAAAACAATAATCACTCTTCGTAGGCATCTTGTATGCTTGAAAGTTGCATATAATGCATCTAAAAACTCTTGATGTATATATGTGATGTTGTCTACAATTGTTTAAATAGATACACTATGGTGTTTGAAAGTGCATTTAATTGATTTTTTAGTAATAGACTGAAGGCTTGTGGCACTGAATGCAAGAAGTGCAATATCTAATCTACAATTCAGCATATTATGTGCAAATTCCCAAACAGCTTATTGCATCTCAAAGCCTAGGATGTTAAAAACCCTTGACTCAAAAAAAAATTAGTGGCACGGAGTTAGCCAATGTGCAAGAGTACTATTTGATCAACAAAGACAAGTGCAAAATGAAGAATCCAAGCTTCCTTTACCTTTGCCCAAGAATGTTGTATAAATATTAGTAATCAAGGATTGTTCAATTAGGCAAAAAAAACCCTTACAACCTAAACAAGAAGGAAAATGCAAAAGTATACCTTTCAAAGTGTTGTAGAAATATTAGTAATCAAGGATTGCTCAATTATGCGAAAAAAACCCTTACAACCTAAACAAGAAGGCAAATGCAAAAGTATACCTTTCAAAGTGTTTCACGGGGTAAAAGCATACAAATACCAATAAAGTGTCCTAGCTAGGTCACCGATACACTAATAAAATTCAAAGAAGCAAAATAAGAAAGAAAGAACACACAACATGAAGGTTTTCAAAACTAAATTGTCTCACTTCCTTTTCAAATATCACAAATATAGATAATACAAACATTCAATAATGATTAAGTTCTAAAGGGCCTCTATACTTGCCATTATACACATTCTAAACAACTTGAAATCAAATATATGTAATATGATTTCAAGGATTTCCTAAAGAAATTATATAGAAAGCAATTGAACTTGACATGACACCAAACATGTCCAAAAAAAGAAAACAATTTGCTATCATAAAAAATACAAAAAAGGGTATTTAATTCTTTTTTTCCACACTCATATTTTACATGATCCTTCTTTTTGTTTTGTTTGATGTTAGATTATGGTAGCAACGACAAGTGTTCTATTTCTATGATGTCTTAAAGGATAAGGAACATGAGATCTCCAAAACCCAAAAAAGGTTTCGTGAGAAAAGACTTGGAGACATCTCAATTAAATTAATTAGCCATAATTAAATTATTTCCTAAATCTAACTTAAGAAAAATGGTTAATTAAAGTGAATTAATTGAAGAAATTTGATTTTTCTCTATAGACTTCCGAAAAATTTAATGACGTAGTCAATCTTAGTCATCAGTTGAGATGTGATTGTAGCTGCTGAGACTCCAAAGAGAGATTATAAGAGCCATTAGGGGAATTTTGAGGTCTACATTAGGGGAATTTTGAGGTCTAAAATGAGTCTCCTAAGAAAAATGTACAACCAAAATAAACTTTATAAGAACCAATAGGATTCAAGATGATGATGTCAACCATGGGGGTAATTCACCATTTTTGGAGTAAAAAAGTAAAAATATTAAAAAATAATAAAACAGATTTTTCAATTTGTATGTTCAACTTATCTCCCTAAGGTTTTACTCGAATTTCAAGCGAGTACTCGTTGGATGCAAAATTTGATTCATCATCCAAGGAGTACCCACGTTGCATACTTTCGATGGACCTTGCTGTACACAAAAGTGTGCAACATGGGTACTCCTAGGATGAGGATTCAGGAATCAAATTTTGCATCCAACAAGCGTTGCCGCTCGAAATTTGAGTAAACCCATAAGGAGATAAATTGAAAAAATAGTTTTTTCTTTTTCCCCCTAAAATTTGATGATGTAATCTAATCTTATTTTATTATTTCCACTATTATTTTATAATTTCCTTAGGAGGCCCATTTTAGACCTCAAAATTCCCCTAATGAAGTTGAAGTGTTTAGAAAAGACATCAAATCAATGTTGAGTTGAGCAATTCGACTTACCCAGTTGCAGTGATTCAACAAGGGCACAGTTGAAGCTAGTGAGACACCAACAGCGAGGTAATTCAACGGAGATTTGGGAGGAAATTTCTAGTCCGGGAGACAAGAAGAGGAGGTTAAATCATCTGCAGAGGAGGTCATATTCATCCATTGCGAGTAGCCAATTTATCTAGTGTGAGTTGCAGGAGAGACCATGTTTCAGTTTCCAGCTACCAAATCTATTTTCCGGATCTATTTCAATGGGTCTAGCCACTGTTAAAGGCAATTTTACTTGCAGGGACCATTTCCCAGAGGTTGTACGAATTTCTAAGGACTAGTAGTGTGCATTCCATCTAGGTAGTGCAAATAGCCAAAGGAAGTGTGATTTGGTTGGGAGATCTCAGATCTAGTTGCAGAGGAAGACAAAGTCTCAAGTTATTTTTCATAATGGAGATTAGTATTTGCTAGAGGTTTTCAATTCTACAACCAGTTATAATTTCTCAAATCGTTGAATAATAATAAAACCCTAATTTGCTGCACTGGTTTTCCCTTTGGGGCTTTTCCAAGGACTAGTGTCCAAAAATAATGGTGTCATAATTTTATGTGTGTGCATATTTTCTCATTTCCAGTTTTTATATTCCACAACTTTTTTTATTATGAAGATTGCAATGGTGATTTAATTGTTATTTGTCTAATAATAATTCAAAAGACATATAATCTCCAGTAGATAGAAGATTAAACTCCAATTTATTGCAATCGTGAAAATTTCACAGTTGACACTATGTATTCTTAGGGCACAGGATATTATAAAACCCATTTAAATTTTATCTTGAATGTTGTTTAATTTATTTTATGACTTATCCCAAAAATCAATTGCAATCAACTACAACTCATTTCAATTTATCAATCCCAAGTAAAAGTGTTGTCTTGTCATGTAACAACACATCGCAGTATGTGAAATGTTATATAGCGGGAAATATTTGTATAGTTATAACAATGAAGTTTTCCATGGATCGAGGTTCAACGTTATGAAGGAAAATATTAAAATGCTATTGCATTCTTTGTTTAAGTCTAACACACAATCAATATTCTACAAAGAGTTTTGTAGCACACAAAATATGTGGTTTATTCTTTATAGTTTTACTTACAAAATCCTTGTTCTACAGAGGTTTCATTTTCTATAGTTTTCCCTAAGCATCGTTAGTATAACCCATTTTTATATACACACACAAATTCTAAGTTATTTACCAAAAAACATAAATCAAGATAAGAATATGAATGGCATACATACACATTGAGCACTTCTATAAAACCCTTAGTTGAAAAATGGAGTAAATATCATTGAGAATTGGTACCTAAATAAGCTTCAAAAGAATGAACCAATGTTGCATGGAAACACATCCTCATCACTGGGGATGCATCCCTTATATTTCACTGTCCACGAGGTCATGGACATTGGAGGGGGGAGTCCTTGTTTAGAAGGAGACGTCCCAAGGGACATAGGGGACTTCCCCCACCACATTTCCTTTGTAATTCACAATCCTCAGAGACATGGGCACTATAGGGGGAAGTCCCCATTAGGAAGGGGAGGTCCCAGAGGACATAGAGAACTTCCCTCACATCCCTGAGATGTTTCCTACTAAAAGAAGGAAGGGTCTTGGAGACATTGCTCGATGGTTTTGGGGACATTTGGATGACTCCTTTCCAAACTTGCACCCATGTGGTACTAATTCTCTACGAGAAATATTTTCTCATTGGTTTTACATTCATGCCAAGACAAATATTATTATGCAATTCCTTCTAAAATACTCCTATACATTTGTAATGGGGAGTTATCACAACAACAATATTCACTCCTATGATTTGTAGGTTCTTGTACCTCGAATACTCTCTTTTAAATATGGTTTCTGAAAAGATATGAACCAATGTTGCATTGAAGCCCATCCCCAACCCTCGAACATACCCTACAATTTTCCATCCCTAGGGATTTGGAGATTGCAAGTTTTGGGGACATCTAGATGACTCCTTTCCAATCCCGCACTATTTTCTAAGAAAAATATTTACCCATTGATTTTATATCCATGCCATGAAAAATGTATTATGCAATGCATGCTACAATACTCGGTTGTATGTTTTGTAATGGAGGATAATCACAACCATAATAATTTTCATGCCCTTGTTTTGTAGGTTCTTGTACCTTGTATCTACTCTCTTTAAATATGCTTCATAAAAGGGTGTGAAGCAGTGTTGCATGGAAGCCCATCCCCAACCCTAGGGCGTGCCCTACGTTTCTCCATCCTTGGAGGTTTGGGGATTGCAGGGAAAATCCCCTTTTGGAAAGGGATGTCCCTATGGACATCACTTTAGACATTTCATACCAAAAGGTGTTAGGGAAGAAGTCCCTAGATGCTTCCAATGATGTCTAACAACCTTTATCCAAATTGGCCACATGTTTTCGAGGAAAACATTCACTCACTACTTGACATTGAGCCCATGACAAAAATGATAATTGTATCACTAACATGTTCGACATACTTTTGTACTCTATATTTATGATGTATTAGACCTACTATTGAATAATTGCTACATCTATTATATATTTATGATGTCTTAGACTTATTATTTAATAATTGCTACATATATTCAATTGTAGCATAATTCTACTAGAATCTTTGTTTTTAATCATTTGTTGTTATAATTTTGTTTAATTATATTTTGTCGCTCATCCACAAAAAATTGTGGCATTCTTTTAACTTCCCCAAAAAATTTGTGCATTCTTCTGACTTCTGCAAAAAAATTGTGCATTCTTCTGACTTCCGCAAAATCCGTACCTTGTAGAATCTTTGTTTTTAATCATTTGTTGTTATAATTTTGTTTAATTATACTGTCACTCGTCCACAAAAACTTTGGGAATTCTTATAACTTCTCGAAAACCCATACCTTCATCCCTTGTCAATAAAATCCCTCTAAACATCTAGTAAGAAATATGGAAGAGATAGGTATAAGCTAAAGCCACCATGTATCATCAAGGCTAATCAAACAATTTCAGAAATAGAGAAAAAAAGTTGGTGCAAAACTAAAACACTCATGTATTATAAAATCCCTCTAAATAACTAATAAGAAATATAGAAGAGATAGGTATAAGCTAAAGCCACCATGTATCATCAAGGCTAATCAAACAATTTCAGAAATAGAGAGAAGAGAATACCATAAGCATATTGAAAATAGATACCATAAATGTAGAAGAGTATCACACACTACAAAAAAAAATATCACATACCAGTGGATATGGTATTTAATAATAATAATAAGATTATAATAATCACTGAAGATTTTCGTTAATAATATGATTATGGTATTTAATAATAAGATTATAATAATAACTAAAGATTTTTGTCTATGAAAGGAATAATTTGTTTTAGTTTAAAGGGATTTGAGACACATATCCTAGTAATGAAAGGAGGAAGAATTGAGAGCATTTATCAATGTGTTGTAGATCGAGATTCATCATAAGGAGTAAATGTGGTCGTGATTGTGCGTTGCCGTTTCTATCCAATAAAAACATGAATACTTTGGCTCAGCTTATTCCTACTTTATTTTTTATGACCACATGGCCATGCTTTATCTAATTTGCATGTTGTCAATGTTGGACTCTCTGTTTGAGATCAGTGAGGTCATTTTATTTTTTATGACCACATGGCCATGCTTTATCTAATTTGCATGTTGTCAATGTTCGACTTTCTGTTTTTATTTTCATGGCCATGGCCAAATAAAGTCAAATTTTGGATTTTGGACCTAATTTTAGTTTACATTCTTTGAGGTGGAAATGCTTGGCATTTTATATAGCTTATGACTTATCAATATCAGATACCCAAATTATCATAACTCACTTCCAATAACACTTTAATTAATTAATTTAATTAAAAGGAAAAAAAAAGCATAAGTGGAAATTTATCTCCACCTATTGATAATTAAATTAAAATTCCCAAAAATAGAGATAAATCTCACTTATTAAAATGTAATTAAGTGATAATTAAATTAACATTTTGAAAAGACTATTCCAAAATAAACATGCATATCTACATAATTATCATAATTATTTTTTATCTATTCGTAATTATAATAATAATAATAATTATTTATTAATAAAATTTACATGTAATTATAAAAGTAATAAATCTTCCAACTTTAATAAGGGTAAAGCTAATATAATCAGAGAGGCTAGCCACAACACTAGGGAGGCTAATCAGTAAAAGAATTTTACAATTTTTAAATCAACATTATTCAAATATATGGTTGATTAAAGTTGCTATGGGAAAACTTATTTCAAAATAAACATACTTATCTACATAATTTTCGTATCTGCAGAATTATCGTAATTTTTTTAATCTCTTTCTAATTATAATTATTAAATTATAATTATTTTTACTAATTATTAATAATATATATATATATATATATATTCCTACAACATAATAAAATTAATAAATATTCCGATAATTTATTTATTTTCATCTCTTTCTAATTATAATTATTTTTATTAATTATTGATAAAAAAAATTACATAATTTTATTTCTGCATAATAATAAAATTAATGAATATTCCGATGCTAAAATGAGGCCAACCACATCGCCATCAATTGATAGTAAATATTCTATTTACCTCTAAATAATCTTTAACCAGTTACAATTTTTTAATTTACATTATTTAAATATATGGTTGGTTAAAGTCGGGATACAATAATAGGCTCTGGCCGAAGAACAGCATACGATAATACATCAATGTTTTCTGGATTGCCCCACCACACCACGTCTTTGGAAATTCCGAGGTGACTACCATCATCCGATCATTAAATCTGGCGAACCTCTAAAAATTTAATAAGGTTCGTTCAAATTCGTGCAGGTTCGGCTAATTTTTCATGCAGGTTCTGGTTCAATTGTGTCGTTTTGGCTTATTTTTTGCGGTTAAATTCGTGTAAGGTTTGGATTACCCAGACTGCCTAGGACATGTCCTGCAAATTCGGTTTGAAATACACAAGTTTTAAACTCGCGACATGGTTCAATCGTGCAAGTTCGCATTACCCATGGGCCAACATGCCATCCCATTAATATATATATATATATATAAGAATTGATATTAATATTCTTTTAAATTTTATTAACCTTGCATATATTATCAATTAATACAACTTCCATAGGTGGAAAATCATAAATGAATTTAGTATTAAGTCAAAGAATTGATGTTAATATTCTTTTAAATTTTATTATCCTTACCTACATTATCAATTAATACAATTTCCATGCGTAGAAAATTGTAAATAAGCCGGCAAAGACTTCTCAACCTCCGGGAGCTATTCGAATTGACAGTTTACAGTTGACTGAGCATATTGATAGTCTTCATGATAAAGCCTTAATTGGACGGTGGCATTTCCCGGAGTTGAACGACAATCAGATGAGAGACTGGCTAGAAGTTCAGTGGAAACCCATCATTGGATATATCCCGATTATTGCTAAGCTATTGAAAGAATGGTTTTGTTTTCATTTTCTTAATGCAGGGGATCTGGAAGCCATTTTAAACCATCAATGGGTATATGGCCGTAGTTTTCTTTCTCTGCACAGGTGGTACCTGGGATTTAATCCCCTTAGAAACACTCCTTCTAATAATCTTATTTGGATGAAACTACCTGGTCTACCACTGGAATTCTGGTCTTCTGAGACACTTACTGAGATTGGTAACGCAGTTGGAAGATGTGTTTATGTTGACCCCTGGTGTCGGGGGGAGAAAGACAAGCGTATTGCTTGGATTTTGATTGATAGATCTTTTAGGGGTGGGTTTCCGGAGCATATCGACATCAGCTGGAGAGAATTGTCCATCAGACAGAGATTGGACTTCTGGGGTGTGCCTTTTAGGTGCGCTGCGTGTCATCATACTGGACACCTAATTAAGCATTGCCCGAGACGGCGATCTTTTGGTCGAAAGCATCATGGCCTCACAAAATTTACAGAATTTCCTTATAGCTCAAAGGGTCCTGTTATGAATTCAGAGAAATCTATTTCCCCAAATATCTCTCCTCGTCCCCTCAGTTCAGATTCTCCGAACGCTGAACATCAGAATACTCCCACTCGGCCGATTGTTTCTGATCCTTTACTCCGGATATCTCCGTCTATGCCGGAATTGGAGACTGCCTCTGAGTATGAGATTCCCCTTCCTCCGAATCATCCTATGGAACCGATCGGGGATCAAAATGTCCCGAATTTGCCTCCTATTCCACTCTCTTCTGTCAAATCTGATCATCGTCTCCATCGATATCCGCTATCGCCCCTTGATATAGAATCTACTCCTGGGGATAAAGGCACTGAATCTCTGATAACTCCCACTCCTGCTAACTCCCCGACTCAATCGCCTATCAATTCGATTGGTAGCGATTTAGACTATCTGTTGTCCAAGAAATCTCTTGCTCTTTTACCTCTCACTGTTCATAAACCGAAGTCTCCTATTTCCCCTAGGATCAGCCCTACATCTGCTATGAATATCACTGTGAGAAGGAAGAACAACAGGGGTAGTAGGCATTTCAGGGGGAGGGGTGTTGTATCTGATTGCTATATCAGGAATCTTTCGCTGGTGGATGTTCCCATTACTGATATCTCCGTTGACAGGCCTCTTAGAGCTGGAAAGGCCGATCTTCCTTCTAAATGAATTTCATATTATCTGTTAATATTCGAGGCCTGGGAGCAGACTTGAAGTTCTTGGCCTTAAGAAACCTTTTTTTGTCTAAGAGTCCTAAAATCATTTTAATCCAAGAAACTATGCATTCTGTACCTGTCACTATATCCTATTTTCGGAAAATGCTTCCTCAATGGCACATCTCTGCTATTGATGCCGTAGGATTATCTGGTGGACTAGCTGTTTTGTGGGATCCACAATGGATATGTGCGAAGGCATACAGTTGCATTGCTGGCATTCTTATTTCTGCGCAAGTTAGAGGTGTTAGATGTCCCATTAACATTCTGAACATATATGCTCCATACAGGAACCGATCGGCATTTTGGGAAGGTCTATTTGCATCGGAAGTATTTGATATTGATTCACTGTTGATTGCAGGTGACCTTAATATTACTTTCAGCTCGGATGAATTATGGGGTAAAAGTAAGAAGATGGATCCAAATGCTGCTATGATCAGGAATGAATTTCTTATGAAGAATTTCATTGACATACTTCCGCCCAAAATTCTGCCCACCTGGGACAATGGAAGGAGCGAAGAGGCTTTCATTGCAAAGCGGATAGACAGATTCCTTTTACATGCCACCCTGATAGATGTCCTCGGCATGCCATTTTCTTCGGTAGAAAACTGCTTCATATCGGACCACCGGCCGATAGTTCTTGGATGGAAATCTATGGGAATCAGGAAAGGAATCCCCTTTAAATTCAATAAACAATGTCTAGAGGAGCCTGATTTTAATGACATTGTTGTAAAAGCGTGGAGAGAGTTTGCAGCAAGCGGAGCTGGTTCTCATCAGATGAATTTTATGAACAAGATGATCAAAATCCGGAAAATTGTTAAAGAATGGCAGTTTCAGAAAAGACAATCCAATAAAAAAGAACTTCGAGATATCCAAAAGGAACTAGATAATGCTGCAAATTCTACGGATTATGACTCTTTAACCTTTGAAAGGAGACAACGCATCAAGAGTCTCCAAAAAAAGAAACTGCATATCCTGAAGAAGGAAGAAATTTTCTGGCGCCTGAAAAGCAGGGCTATATGGATGAAAGAAGGTGATCGAAACTCGAAGTTTTTCCATAGATTCGCCAATGCTAGAAGGGTCAAAAACTCAATATGGAAAATTAGTGATGGTAATGGAGGCTATTTATACTCTCAACAAGATATATCAAAGGAAGTGGTGACTCATTTCAAAAAGCAATATCAAAGGATGGAATATAGAAGTTTTCAGGATATATTGTGGGGTATAGAAGTTTACTAGTGATGTTTGATAATGAAAAAACGATCAGCTATACCAGCCTATTTCAGAGGAGGAATTGATGGCGACCATGAAATCTTTCAGCCGGGACAAGAGCCCTAGACCAGACGGCTGGTCTATAGAATTTCTTATACATTTCTATGAATATATAAAGGATGATCTGTTAAAGATGGTGGAAGAGATCAGAATAAAGGGGAATATCAGCAAACAATTATGCTCCACATACATAGCACTCATACCCAAAAAGCGGGATGCACAGACTTTTCAGGACTATCGGCCGATTTCTTTATGTAATATTTCTTTCAAAATTGTATCAAAGATCATTGCAGAGAGGTTGAAAGGAGTATTATCAGAGTCATTATCAAAAGAACAGTATGGTTTTCTTAAAGGGAGATGCATCCATGATGCTGTCGCTGGTACACAGGAGGCGTTATTCTCCATCCACTCAAAGAATAGAGAGGCGGTCTTAATCAAAGTAGACCTCAGGAAGGCATATGACTGTTTAGATTGGGGATATATCAGGTGTTTACTTGCTAGAATCGGTTTGAGGACCAACATGATCAACTGGATCATGGCTTGTGTCGATCCTGTGGAATACGCTATTATTATAAACGACATTCCTACCCCTTTTTTCAGTGCGGAGAGGGGTCTGCGCCAAGGATGTTCTCTCTCCCCTCTATTATTTATAATGGCGATGGACTCTCTCAGCTTACATATTCATAAGGTTGTGATCGATCAAGCATGACAGCCTCTCAAAATATGCAGGAACATTTCAATGACTCATAACCTTTTTGTTGACGATATATTATTATTTGGCATGTTTTGCAGGACCACTTGGATGCGCTTTCATAATATTATGGAAAAATTTCAAAGGGCTACGGGACTTCAGGTTAACTTGGATAAATCAATAATATACCATTCTGAACTCAAGCAGGAAGATGTTCATTGGCTATCTGAGCTATTTGGTATAAAAGCCCAACATATCAGGAGTGGTATAAAGTATTTGGGATTCTGGATAAAAGCAAATGGATACTCGAGATCTGATTGGAACTGGATTGTGGACAGATTCTATAGGAAAATCTATGCTTGGAAGTATAGATGCCTTTCTTTGGCAGGGAGAATTATATTAGTACAATCCGTTTTGAATCAACTCTCTGTATACTGGGCGCATCTATACCATTTTTCGGTGAGTATCATCAACAACATGAATAGGCTTTCTGCAAATTTCATATGGGGGGGTCATGCTGATAGGAGTAAATTTCATCTCATTAAGTTGTCTAGTATTACACTTCCTAAGACTATGGGGGGTTGGGGTTTAACCAATTTGAGAATTTTTGGAAGAGCTCTCTTGTGCAAGTCTTTTTGGAGAGCTATTCAAGGTGAAGGACCGTGGAGTCATATGATTCGATCGAAGTATCTAGCAAAGAAGAACTTCCATTTCTGGTACCAAAGAGGTACTATCGGTGCAGCATATGGATCCCCAATATGGCTTAGTTTCAGGAGGATTGAGGCGCTCTGCTTGAAGAATTTAATCTAGCGTTTTCAAATGGGGAATAAAATCCTTATTGGCAGTGACCGCTTCAAATGCGGAGCTGATGAAATTGATATCTCAGATCCCCTTCTTTATCATTTTCACAGAAGAGGTTTCTTTTATTGGGATAAATTGATTGCAGAATGGATAGGCCCCGTTCCGCGGTGGAAAGCTGCTGTTGAATTGAACATTCCCCATGAGATTGCGCAGCATTGGAATGGCATCAGGTTGAGGCTACAAAATGGCGGTATTTTCAGAACAAGAGATTCAGATTTCCTATCTTGGAACATCCCGAATGAGGCGGAGGACGCATCATTTAATGGAATTTATCATCAGTTAGTCGGACAGCAATCACTTGGTACCTCTATTTTCCCTCAAATCTTCTGGAAAGATGGTTGCCCAACGAAGATGATTCTATTTACTTGGCTTGCATTTCACAACAGAAACCTAACCTGGGAGAATTTAATGAAGCGAGGATTGAATGGACCAAACATCTGTTCTTTATGCAGATCGGACGAGGATTCAAATTTGCATATATTTCTAAAATGTAAGCAATCTTTTCATATTTGGCAGGAATTAGAAAGAGTTTATGGATTTAAACTTGGTATGCAGGATTTGATCAAAGAATGGATTATAAGATGCAATGAGCAGCATATTCTATGGCGTAGAATTTGTATTCTATCCGTGTGGTATATTTGGAAATGGCGCAACCATTGCGTCTTCAATAGCTCAAGAATTTCATATGCTAAAACCTTGGATTCTATCTCTGTATATTTAGAATCTCTTCCTCAGAAGAAAATTAAACACAAGAACAAATCTCCCCCTCGGTCATTATCAGTACAGTCTTCTCAGCCGTCCGCATTCTTCGATGGGGCCGCACAAAAGGGACAATGTCGCTTTGGTTTCCACATCAAGATAAATGATTCTACATACTTTTCTTCTTTCTGGCACGACGGTCATGGCTCCAATAGTTTGGCTGAAGCCTTAGCTCTCACAAGACTTTTAAGATTTTTTATTTTCCTTAACATACAACAGGTTGCTATCTTTGGAGATTCGAAGATATTGGTTGATTCGGTTAATAGGAGAAATCTCATTTTGGCGCAGCACCTGACCGGTTGGAGAGACAGGATCAACTACTACTGGAGCCGCATGGTTGATAGCACTATTGAGCACATCAGCAGGGACAAAAATTCTACAGCCGATACACTTTCTAAAATGGGTCTCACCTCCTCTCCTGGACTTTGGCATCTCGAGATATTTTCGGAAGGAACCACTTTTCAGATCCAAGATTTTGTTTTGCCAGATTTTTAGTGCTCAGATTTGAAAATTTTGCCTCACCAGATGATGTTTCTCACTATAATCATGATTCTCTGTACTGGTCATAGAGACTTGATAGTTGATAGTATTTGGCTACTTAGATATTTTGGTACTTTTTTGAATATAGGAGTTTATTAGACTATGTGGCATACAGAACTATTTTAGAACAATTTGGATGTATCCAGATAATTTTGGACTCTTATATTTCTCATATAATATATTGAAGCTTTTTTCTCTCTGAAAAAAAAATGTATGGACGAACCTCATAGCTAAATTCTAATTCGAAGCTGAACCATGTCACATCATTCTCGACTAAACATGTGAACGACACGTTTAATCCATAATCCAACATTGCAGTGTTTCATTAATGTCATGCCTCTAGAATGTTATGCAAAAGATGCGTGTCAATCGAACATTGTTGTGTTTCATTAATGTCATGCCTCTAGGGTGTTTGGTTCGGTTACTGTTACTGTTCGTCAATTTCCAGAAGATCCATAATCCAACATTGCGGTGTTTCATTAATGTCATGCTTCTAGAATGCTATGCGAAAGACACGTCTCAATCGAACATTGTGGCGTTTCATTAATGTCATGCCTCTACGGTGTTTGGTTCGGTTACTGTTCGTCAATTTCACGTCTACCGGAAATATCTATAGCAACAAGGGTGAGAGGGTTTTTATTCTATACCCCAAAATCTCATTATGGAGGGTTGTGTTCTATTATGTCCTTTAATCTTTTTCATAAGGTTTTGCTCTATTGTGGCATAATCATTTCTGCAATTTCAAAAATCCCTATACCTCAGAGGGTGGGTTTTGTCCTATCATATCCCAAAATCCCTATACCTCAAAGTGTGGGTTTTGTCCTATTATATCCCAAAATCATTTGCATTTTATTTTATTCTATACTACCATTAATAGTGGGCTTAATGGTTAAGAGCACGTGTTTCCTCTTAAGAGGTCTTATTCTGTATTACTATTAATAGTAGGCCTAATGGTTAATAGCATGTGTTTCCTTCTAAGAAAGAGGTCACAGGTTCAAAACCTGCGGGGTAGAATATGTATGCCTTCATAAACTTAGCAGTCAAATCGCTACACGGGAGTGGGTCCCTTGTCCCATAAACAAGAGGGTCTCATACACCGTGTCTAACTTGACTACAAGCTTAAAAATAGATATTATTATTATTATTAGTAGACCATAACGAATAATAATATAACACCACTAATAATAATTATAATATTAATATTAATGTTTGCATTTCATGTCCTCGAGAAATATCTATAGCAACAACGGTGTGAGGGTTTTTATTCTATTCCCTAAAATCTCAATAGGAGGGTTTTGTTCTATTATGTCCTTTAATCATTCCCACGAGGTTTTGCTCTAGTAGAAATCTCTATAACTCAGAGGGCTTTGTCCTATTATATCACAACATCATTTCCAGTTTATCTTATTCCATACGACCAGTAATAATAATAGATAATAGACCTTGACTAATAATAATAATAATAATATAAATATATTTTTTTATATAGGAGATACAGTTTTGTGATATATTATGAATAGTGTTTTTGATATATTACCCAGTTTTTTTTTTTTAGGGAAATTGCATAAAAATTGGTAGCTAAATATCACATTAATGAGCAATATTTTCCTTTATTCCATTTAACTCAGAGTCTGCATTATGGAAACAAAAGAAAAACAAAACAAAAACAGTGGAATTGATGCAAGGAACTCTCGGAGTTGCGGGCATATTGTGCCTCAGAGCATATGAATACATGACTTCTGGTCTTTTTGATCTTTTTCTGCCCCGCTGTTGCCGGAAGACTCGGCAGGCCCGCCCAGCCCAACCCAACCTTGCCCAGCCCAACCCAACCTTATTCGTGGAGCTATTCTTCCTCTTCTAACTCTTTTTCCTTTAGCGTCCTTGTTCCAGCGCACCTCTTTGTTTCTCGGGAATTCCATCGGCTTTGGGATCCATGAGTCCGTCTGCCGCAGGCCTGATGGATGGAGGGTTTGCACCTTTTGCCTCTGCAACTTATCCTGGCTCCTGGAGCCTTTATATAAAATTAAAGGACGGTCCTCCTTCGTAACATACTTAATATCTAAGATCAATGCGGTAAATTGCCTCAGATATTCGGGCTCCGTATTACCCTAGAGGAATACTTTAATTAATGTCGTAAGGCAAGACGCTTCAGGGCATGCTGCATTGTCCCCGCAAAAACTGACCCCGAAGAGCAAACCCTTCCTGCGTCTTGACCTCTGGTTGAATATACCTCAAAAATAAAAGGCATAAAGAAATTTACGCGTCTTGACCTCTGGTTGAATATACCTCAAAAATAAATAAAAGGCATAAAGAAATTTACCAAAGAGAGGCAAAATTTCAGATTTCCCATAGGATGCGATTTTTGAAAACAGAAATGATTAATCCTTTATATAACAAGACGCCATTTCTCAAATTTTGAAAACTAGTTTTATGAGTAAATAATATTATGGCAAATGTATGAAGACCATTGCAAACCAAATTTCAATTAAGATGCAAATAATAAACTAGGTGCTAGTTCCAAAAATAACAAAAATGAGAATATATGCTCATCAGGCACAAGTTAAGCTTGGCATAAGTTAAGTTCCTATTTCCATTAGGTCAATCTGATCCAAGTACATTAAATGCAAATGCAAAAATCTTCAGTAGAAGTAATTTAAGGAGCTCACCTTATCAGTGATTTAAGCATGGAGTCTTCTGATAATTTTCGCAAACTGGCGGTCATGAGATGTGTTCCTGCTCATATCGCAAAGAAGCCTTCATGATATTTGTTCCTGCGCATATCATCTTTTATAGGTAAATGAACGCTTCCAAACAAAATGAAATAAATTCTTTCTGATAAATAATGGTAACATTAAGATTTTCTCATACCAGTTCGATATCAATTTAATGCACTCCAAGCTAGATTTCTTCTGACATTGAGATGATTGAAATAAAAAATAAGAAAAGCGGTGCAGCGCAGAGACATGGAAACATATGACACAACAACATAAAAGAAAATAACATATTGAACAACAGCCATACAAGAAAATACTAGAAAATTTATCATTTCCATGGCAAAACATTAATGTAAATGTAAGAAAAACAATTAAAATAAAATCATGGCCATACAAGAAGGCAGCGCTTAAAATTAACTAAAATGGCAATGCAGAAGAAAATTCTATAGAAGTTCGATATGAAAAATGAAACCCGCTCTGATGGGACCATGGACTGAAACCCAGGTTTTATATCAAAAACGCAATTACCGTTGGAAAGATGGAGCGGCTGCTTTTGTCTTTATCTGAAATTGAAGCGGCCGCTTTTCTCTTTATCTGAAATTGAAGCGGAAAAGTAGTCTTCCAGAATAATCTCGTTGAATGATGCATTGTCGTTATATGGTTTCTCACGATGAACGGGATGGACAGCCGTTAGCTCTAGTTTGAGCGTGGAATCACTACTCGTTACATTACGGTCGCGTGTAGAGCGTGCGAATCATTACTCGTTACATTAGCGTGGGAATCATGACCCTCAGGTATACTCATATTTTTCATTTAATTAGATTAAGAGAAAAAGAAAGCTATTATCCCTTAATATTTACGCCGTAAGGCGTTTCCCTTTGAAAGGAATTGCCCCAGCCGACGCCGTGTCTTATTGTCGACCGTAGATTTATGGTGTTAGATGATTAAACAAAGTTTGATCGTTGATCGTAGGAAGCCGAACGATTAAAAACAGTTTCGTTGATCATTGGAAGCCGAACGATTAAAAGGAGTTTCGTTGATCGTTGGAAGCCGAATGATTAAAATCAGTTTTCCTGTCATTCACCTCTTGTATTCCTTCTGCCCTTGCGAGCTGCTTAGTTACTGGCGCTCATGACATGTGTTCCTGCTCATATCGCAAAGAAGCATTCATGATATTTGTTCCTTCGCATATCATTTTTTATAGGTAAACGGACGCTTCCAAACGAAATGAAATAAATTCTTTCTGATAAATAATGGTAACATTAAGATTTTCTCATACCAGTTCGATATCAATTTAATGCACTCCAAGCTAGATTTCTTCTGACATTGAGATGATTGAAATCAAAAATAAGAAAACCGGTGCAGCGCAGAGACATGGAAACATATGACACAGCAACATAAAAGAAAATAACATATTGAACAACAGCCATACAAGAAAATACTAGAAAATTTATCATTTCCATGGCAAAACATTAATGTAAATGTAAGAAAAACAATTAAAATAAAATCATGGCCATACAAGAAGGCAGCGCTTAAAATTAACTAAAATGGCAATGCAGAAGAAAATTCTATAGAAGTTCGATATGAAAAATGAAACCCGCTCTGACGGGACCATGGACTGAAACCCAGGTTTTATATCAAAAACGCAATTACCGTTGGAAAGATGGAGCGGCTACTTTTGTCTTTATCTGAAATTGAAGCGGCCACTTTTCTCTTTATCTGAAATTGAAGCGGCCGCTTTTCTCTTTATCTGAAATTGAAGCGGAAAAGTAGTCTTCCAGAATAATCTCGTTGAACGATGCGTTGTCGTTATATGGTTTCTCACGGTGAACGGGATGGACAGCCGTTAGCTCTAGTTTGAGCGTGGAATCACTACTCGTTACATTACGGTCGCGTGTAGAGCGTGCGAATCATTACTCGTTACATTAGCGTGGGAATCATGACCCTCAGGTATACTCATATTTTTCATTTAATTAGATTAAGAGAGAAAGAAAGCTATTATTCGTTAATATTTACGCCGTAAGGCGTTTCCCTTTGAAAGGAATTGCCCCAGTCGACGCCGTCTCTTATTGTCGACCGTAGATTTATGGTGTTAGATGATTAAACAAAGTTTGATCGTTGATCGTAGGAAGCCGAACGATTAAAAACAGTTTCGTTGATCATTGGAAGCCGAACGATTAAAAGGAGTTTCGTTGATCGTTGGAAGCCGAACAATTAAAATCAGTTTTCCTGTCATTCACCTCTTGTATTCCTTCTGCCCTTGCGAGCTACTTAGTTACTGGCGCTCATGAGATGTGTTCCTGCTCATATCGCAAAGAAGCATTCATGATATTTGTTCCTGCGCATATCATTTTTTATAGGTAAACGAACGCTTCCAAACGAAATGAAATAAATTCTTTCTGATAAATAATGGTAACATTAAGATTTTCTCATACCAGTTCGATATCAATTTAATGCACTCCAAGCTAGATTTCTTCTGACATTGAGATGATTGAAATCAAAAATAAGAAAAGCGGTGTAGCGCAGAGACATGGAAACATATGACACAGCAACATAAAAGAAAATAACATATTGAACAACAACCATACAAGAAAATACTAGAAAATTTATCATTTCCATGGCAAAACATTAATGTAAATGTAAGAAAAACAATTAAAATAAAATCACGGCCATACAAGAAGGCAGCGCTTAAAATTAACTAAAATGGCAATGCAGAAGAAAATTCTATAGAAGTTCGATATGAAAAATGAAACCCGCTCTAACGCGACCATGGACTGAAACCCAGGTTTTATATCAAAAACAAATTACTGTTGGAAAGATGGAGCGACTGCTTTTGTCTTTATCTGAAATTGCAGCGGCCGCTTTTCTCTTTATCTGAAATTGAAGCGGCCGCTTTTCTCTTTATCTAAAATTGAAGCGGAAAAGTAGTCTTCCAGAATAATCTCGTTGAACGATGCGTTGTCGTTATATGGTTTCTCACGGTGAACGGGATGGACAGCCGTTAGCTCTAGTTTGAGCGTGGAATCACTACTCGTTACATTAGGGTCGCGTGTAGAGCGTGCGAATCATTACTCGTTACATTAGCGTGGGAATCATGACCCTCAGGTTTACTCGTATTTTTTCATTTAATTAGATTAAGAGAGAAAGAAAGCTATTATCCGTTAATATTTGCGCCGTAAGGCGTTTCCCTTTGAAAGGAATTGCCCCAGCCGACGCCGTGTCTTATTGTCGACCGTAGATTTATGGTTTTAGATGATTAAACAAACT
Source organism: Pinus tabuliformis (assembly GCA_031772625.1). Taxonomy (NCBI): domain Eukaryota; kingdom Viridiplantae; phylum Streptophyta; class Pinopsida; order Pinales; family Pinaceae; genus Pinus; species Pinus tabuliformis. The sequence continues at coordinate 441,733,788 of CM062816.1, forward strand.
TTGATCGTTGATCGTAGGAAGCCGAATGATTAAAAACAGTTTCGTTGATCGTTGGAAGCCGAACGATTAAAAGGAGTTTCGTTGATCGTTGGAAGCCGAACGATTAAAATCAGTTTTCCTGTCATTGACCTCTTGTATTCCTTCTGCCCTTGCGAGCTGCTTAGTTACTGGCGCTCATGAGATGTGTTCCTGCTCATATCACAAAGAAGCGTTCATGATATTTGTTCCTGCGCATATCATTTTTTATAGGTAAACGAACGCTTCCAAACGAAATGAAATAAATTCTTTCTGATAAATAATGGTAACATTAAGATTTTCTCATACCAGTTCGATATCAATTTAATGCACTCCAAGCTAGATTTCTTCTGACATTGAGATGATTGAAATAAAAAATAAGAAAAGCGGTGCAGCGCAGAGACATGGAAACATATGACACAGCAACATAAAAGAAAATAACATATTGAACAACAGCCATACAAGAAAATACTAGAAAATTTATCATTTCCATGGCAAAACATTAATGTAAATGTAAGAAAAACAATTAAAATAAAATCATGGCCATACAAGAAGGCAACTCTTAAAATTAACTAAAATGGCAATGCAGAAGAAAATTCTATAGAAGTTCGATATGAAAACTGAAACCCTCTCTGACGGGACCATGGACACCCAGGTTTTATATCAAAAACGCAATTACCGTTGGAAAGATGGAGCGACTGCTTTTGTCTTTATCTGAAATTGAAGCGGCCGCTTTTCTCTTTATCTGAAATTGAAGCGGCCGCTTTTCTCTTTATCTGAAATTGAAGCGGAAAAGTAGTCTTCCAGAATAATCTCGTTGAACGATGAGTTGTCGTTATATGGTTTCTCACGGTGAACGGGATGGATAGCCGTTAGCTCTAGTTTGAGCGTGGAATCACTACTCGTTACATTACGGTCGCGTGTAGAGTGTGTGAATCATTACTCGTTACATTAGCGTGGGAATCATGACCCTCATGTATACTCGTATTTTTCATTTAATTAGATTAAGAGAGAAAGAAAGCTATTATCCGTTAATATTTACGCCGTAAGGCGTTTCCATTTGAAAGGAATTGCCCCAGCCGACGCCGTGTCTTATTGTCGACCGTAGATTTATGGTGTTAGATGATTGAACAAAGTTTGATCGTTGATCGTAGGAAGCTGAACGATTAAAAACAGTTTCATTAATCGTTGGAAGCCGAACGATTAAAAGGAGTTTCGTTGATCGTTGGAAGCCGAACGATTAAAATCAGTTTTCCTGTCATTCACCTGTTGTATTATTTCTGCCCTTGCGAGCTGCTTAGTTACTGGCGCTCATGATATGTGTTGCTGCTCATATCGCAAAGAAGCGTTCATGATATTTGTTCCTGCGCATATCATTTTTTATAGGTAAAAAAACGCTTCCAAACGAAAAGAAATAAATTCTTTCTGATAAATAATGGTAACATTAAGATTTTCTCATACCAGTTCGATATCAATTTAATGCACTCCAAACTAGATTTCTTCTGACATTGAGATGATTGAAATCAAAAATAAGAAAAGCGGTGCAGCGCAGAGACATGGAAACATATGACACAACAACATAAAAGAAAATAACATATTGAACAACAGCCATACAAGAAAATACTAGAAAATTTATCATTTCCATGGCAAAACATTAATGTAAATGTAACAAAAACAATTAAAATAAAATCATGGCCATACAAGAAGGCAGCGCTTAAAATTAACTAAAATGGAAATGCAGAAGAAAATTCTATAGAATCTCGATATGAAAAATGAAACCCGCTCTCACGGGACCATGGACTGAAACCCAGGTTTTATATCAAAAACGCAATTACCGTTGGAAAGATGGAGCAGCTGCTTTTGTCTTTATCTGAAATTGAAGCGGCCACTTTTCTCTTTATCTGAAATTGAAGCGGAAAAGTAGTCTTCCAGAATAATCTCGTTGAACGATGCGTTGTCGTTATATGGTTTCTCACGGCGAACGGGATGGACAGCCATTAGCTCTAGTTTGAGCGTGGAATCACTACTCGTTACATTACGGTCGGGTGTAGAGCGTGCGAATCATTACTCGTTACATTAGCGTGGGAATCATGACCCTCATGTATACTCGTATTTTTCATTTAATTAGATTAAGAGAGAAAGAAATCTATTATCCGTTAATATTTACGCCGTAAGGCGTTTCCCTTTGAAAGGAATTGCCCCAGCCGACGCCGTGTCTTATTGTTGACCGTAGATTTATGGTGTTAGATGATTAAACAAAGTTTGATTGTTGATCGTAGGAAGCCGAACGATTAAAAACAGTTTCGTTGATCGTTGGAAGCTGAACGATTAAAACGAGTTTCGTTGATCGTTGAAAGCCGAACGATTAAAATCAGTTTTCTGTCATTCACCTATTGTATTCCTTCTGCCCTTGCGAGCTGCTTAGTTACTGGCGCTCATGAGATGTGTTCCTGCTCATATCGCAAAGAAGCGTTCATGATATTTGTTCCTGCGCATATCATTTTTTATAGGTAAACGAATGCTTCCAAACGAAATGAAATAAATTCTTTCTGATAAATAATGGTAACATTAAGATTTTCTCATACCAGTTAGATATCAATTTAATGCACTCCAAGCTAGATTTCTTCTGACATTGAGATGATTGAAATAAAAAATAAGAAAAGCGGTGAAGCGCAGAGACATGGAAACATATGACACAGCAACATAAAAGAAAATAACATATTGAACAACAGCCATACAAGAAAATACTAGAAAATTTATCATTTCCATGGCAAAACATTAATGTAAATGTAAGAAAAACAATTAAAATAAAATCATGGCCATAAAAGAAGGCAGCGCTTAAAATTAACTAAAATGGCAATGCAGAAGAAAATTCTATAGAACTTCGATATGAAAAATGAAACCCGCTCTGACGGGACCATGGACTGAAACCCAGGTTTTATATCAAAAACGCAATTACCGTTGGAAAGATGGAGCGGCTGCTTTTGTCTTTATCTGAAATTGAAGCGGCCGCTTTTCCCTTTATCTGAAATTGAATCGGCCGCTTTTCTCTTTATCTGAAATTGAAGCGGAAAAGTAGTCTTCCAGAATAATCTCGTTGAACGATGCGTTGTCGTTATACGGTTTCTCACGGTGAACGGGATGGACAGCCGTTAGCTCTAGTTTGAGCGTGGAATCACTACTCGTTACATTACGGTCGCGTGTAGAGCGTGCGAATCATTACTCGTTACATTAGCGTGGGAATCATGACCCTCAGGTATACTCGTATTTTTCATTTAATTAGATTAAGAGAGAAAGAAAGCTATTATCCGTTAATATTTACGCCGTAAGGCATTTCCCTTTGAAAGGAATTTCCCCAGCCGACGCCATGTCTTATTGCCGACCGTAGATTTATGGTGTTAGATGATTAAAAAAAGTTTGATCGTTGATCGTAGGAAGCTGAATGATTAAAAACAGTTTCGTTGATCGTTGGAAGCCGAACGATTAAAAGGAGTTTCGTTGATCGTTGGAAGCCGAACGATTAAAATCAGTTTTCCTGTCATTCACCTGTTGTATTCCTTCTGCCCTTGCGAGCTGCTTGGTTACTGGCGCTCATGAGATGTGTTCCTGCTCATATCACCAAGAAGCATTCGTGATATTTGTTCATGCGCATATCATTTTTATAGGTAAACGAACGCTTCCAAACGAAATGAAATAAATTCTTTCTGATAAATAATGGTAACATTAATATTTTCTCATACTAGTTCGATATCAATTTAATGCACTCCAAGCTAGATTTCTTCTGACATTGAGATGATTGAAATCAAAAATAAGAAAAGCGGTGCAGCGCAGAGACATGGAAACATATGACACAGCAACATAAAAGAAAATAACATATTGACCAACAGCCATACAAGAAAATACTAGAAAATTTATGATTTCCATGGCAAAACATTAATGTAAATGTAAGAAAAACAATTAAAATAAAATCATGGCCATACAAGAAGGCAACGCTTAAAATTAAATAAAATGGCAATGCAGAAGAAAATTCTATAGAAGTTCGATATGAAAACTGAAACCCGCTCTGACGGGACCATGGACTGAAACCCAGGTTTTATATCAAAAACGCAATTACCGTTGGAAAGATGAAGCGACTGCTTTTGTCTTTATCTGAAATAGAAGCAGCCGCTTTTCTCTTTATCTGAAATTGAAGCGGCTGCTTTTCTCTTTATCTGAAACTGAAGCGGAAAAGTAGTCTTCCAGAATAATCTCGTTGAACGATGCGTTGTCGTTATATGGTTTCTCATGGTGAACGGGATGGACAGCCGTTAGCTCTAGTTTGAGCGTGGAATCACTACTCGTTACATTACGGTCGCGTGTAGAGCGTGCGAATCATTACTCGTTACATTAGCGTGGGAATCATGACCCTCAGGTATACTCGTATTTTTCATTTAATTAGATTAAGAGAGAAAGAAAGCTATTATCCGGTTATATTTACACCGTAAGGCGTTTCCCTTTGAAAGGAATTGCCCCAGCCGACGCCGTGTCTTATTGTCGACCGTAGATTTATGGTGTTAGATGATTAAACAAAGTTTGATGGTTGATCGTAGGAGGCCGAACGATTAAAAACAGTTTCGTTGATCGTTGGAAGCCGAACGATTAAAAGGAGTTTCGTTGATCGTTGGAAGCCGAACGATTAAAATCAGTTTTCCTGTCATTCACCTGTTGTATTCCTTCTGCCCTTGCGAGCTGCTTAGTTACTGGCACTCATGAGATGTGTTCCTGTTCATATCGCAAAGAAGCGTTCATGATATTTGTTCCTGCGCATATCATTTTTTATAGGTAAACGAACGCTTCCAAACGAAATGAAATAAATTCTTTCTGATAAATAATGGTAACATTTAGATTTTCTCATACCAGTTCGATATCAATTTAATGCACTCCAAGCTAGATTTCTTCTGACATTGAGATGATTGAAATCAAAAATAAGAAAAGCGGTGTAGCGCAGAGACATGGAAACATATGACACAGCAACATAAAATAAAATAACATATTGAACAACAGCCATACAAGAAAATACTAGAAAATTTATCATTTCCATGGCAAAACATTAATGTAAATGTAAGAAAAACATTTAAAATAAAATCATGGCCATACAAGAAGGCAACGCTTAAAATTAACTAATAAGGCAATTCAGAAGAAAATTCTATAGAAGTTCGATATGAAAAATGAAACCCGCTCTGACGGGACCATGGACTGAAACCCAGGTTTTATATCAAAAACGCAATTACCGTTGGAAAGATGGAGCGGCTGCTTTTGTCTTTATCTGAAATTGAAGCGGCCGCTTTTCTCTTTATCTGAAATTGAAGCGGCCGCTTTTCTCTTTATCTGAAATTGAAGCGGAAGAGCAGTCTTCCAGAATAATCTCGTTGAACGATGCGTTGTCGTTATATGGTTTCTCACGGTGAACGGGATGGACAGTCGTTAGCTCTAGTTTGAGCGTGGAATCACTACTCGTTACATTACAGTCGCGTGTAGAGCGTGTGAATCATTACTCGTTACATTAGCGTGGGAATCATGACCCTCAGGTATACTCGTATTTTTCATTTAATTAGATTAAGAGAGAAAGAAAGCTATTATCCGTTAATATTTACACCGTAAGGAGTTTCCCTTTGAAAGGAATTGCCCCAGTCGACGCCGCGTCTTATTGTCGACCGTAGATTTATGGTGTTAGATGATTAAACAAAGTTTGGTCATTGATCGTAGGAAGCCGAATGATTAAAAACAGTTTCGTTGATCGTTGGAAGCCGAACGATTAAAAGGAGTTCCGTTGATCGTTGGAAGCCGAACGATTCAAATTAGTTTTCCTATCATTCACCTGTTGTATTCCTTCTGCCCTTGCGAGCTGCTTAGTTACTGGCACTCATGAGATGTGTTCCTACTCATATCGCAAAGAAGCATTCGTGATATTTGTTCCTGCGCATATCATTTTTTATAGGTAAACGAACGCTTCCAAACAAAATGAAATAAATTCTTTCTGATAAATAATGGTAACATTAAGATTTTCTCATACCAGTTCGATATCAATTTAATGCACTCCAAGCTAGATTTCTTCTGACATTGAGATGATTGAAATCAAAAATAAGAAAAGCGGTGCAACGCAGAGACATGGAAACATATGACACAACAACATAAAAGAAAATAACATATTGAACAACAACCATATAAGAAAATACTAGAAAATTTATCATTTCCATGGCAAAACATTAATGTAAATGTAAGAAAAACAATTAAAATAAAATCATGGCCATACAAGAAGGCAGCGCTTAAAATTAACTAAAATGGCAACGTAGAAGAAAATTCTATAGAAGTTCGATATGAAAAATGAAACCCGCTCTGACGGGACCATGGACTGAAACCCAGGTTTTATATCAAAAACGCAATTACCGTTGGAAAGATGGAGCGGCTGCTTTTGTCTATATCTGAAATTGAAGCGGCCGCTTTTCTCTTTATCTGAAATTGAAGCGGAAAGTAGTCTTCCAGAATAATCTCGTTGAACGATGCGTTGTCGTTATATGGTTTCTCACGGTGAACAGGATGGACAGCCGTTAGCTCTAGTTTGAGCGTGGAATCACTACTCGTTACATTACGGTCGCGGGTAGAGCGTGCGAATCATTACTCGTTACATTAGCGTGGGAATCATGACCCTCAGGTATACTCGTATTTTTCATTTAATTAGATTAAGAGAGAAAGAAAGCTATTATCCATTAATATTTACGCCGTAAGGCGTTTCCCTTTGAAAGGAATTGCCCCAGCCGACGCTGTGTCTTATTGTCGACCGTAGATTTATGGTGTTAGATGATTAAACAAAGTTTGATCAGTGATCGTAGGAAGCCGAACGATTAAAAACAGTTTCGTTGATCGTTGGAAGCCGAACGATTAAAAGGAGTTTCGTTGATCGTTGGAAGCCGAACGATTAAAATCAGTTTTCCTGTCATTCACCTGTTGTATTCCTTCTGCCCTTGCGAGCTGCTTAGTTACTGGCGCTCATGAGATGTGTTCCTGCTCATATCGCAAAGAAGCGTTCATGATATGTGTTCCTGCGCATATCATTTTTTATAGGTAAACGAACGCTTCCAAACGAAATGAAATAAATTCTTTCTGATAAATAATGGTAACATTAAGATTTTCTCATACCAGTTCGATATCAATTTAATGCACTCCAAGCTAGATTTCTTCTGACATTGAGATGATTGAAATCAAAAATAAGAAAAGCGGTGCAGCACAGAGACATGGGAACATATGACACATCAACATAAAAGAAAATAACATATTGAACAACATCCATACAAGAAAATACTAGAAAATTTATCATTTCCATGGCAAAACATTAATGTAAATGTAAGAAAAACAATTAAAATAAAATCATGGCCATACAAGAAGGCAACGCTTAAAATTAACTAAAATGGCAATGCAGAACAAAATTCTATAGAAGTTCGATATGAAAAATGAAACCCGCTCTAACGGGACCATGGACTGAAACCCAGGTTTTATATCAAAAAAGCAATTACCGTTGGAAAGATGGAGTGGCTGATTTTTTCTTTATCTAAAATTGAAGCGACCGCTTTTCTCTTTATCTGAAATTGAAGCGGCCGATTTTCTCTTTATCTGAAATTGAAGCGGAAAAGTAGTCTTCCAAAATAATCTCGTTGAACGATGCGTTGTCGTTATATGGTTTCTCATGGTGAACGGGATGGACAGTCGTTAGCTCTAGTTTGAGCGTGGAATCACTACTCGTTACATTACGGTCGCGTGTAGAGCGTGCGAATCATTACTCGTTACATTAGCGTGGGAATCATGACCCTCAGGTATACTCGTATTTTTCATTTAATTAGATTAAGAGAGAAAGAAAGCTATTATTCGTTAATATTTACGCCGTAAGGCGTTTCCCTTTGAAAGGAATTGCCCCAGCCGACGCCGTGTCTTATTGTCGACCGTAGATTTATGGTGTTAGATGATTAAACAAAGTTTGATCGTTGATCGTAGGAAGCCGAACGATTAAAAACAGTTTCGTTGATCGTTGGAAGCCGAACGATTAAAAGGAGTTTCGTTGATCGTTGGAAGCCGAACGATTAAAATCAGTTTTCCTATCATTCATCTGTTGTATTCCTTCAGCCCTTGCGAGCTGATTAGTTACTGGCGCTCATGAGATGTGTTCCTGCTCATATCGCAAAGAAGCGTTCATGATATTTGTTCCTGCGCATATCATTTTTTATAGGTAAACGAACGCTTCCAAACGAAATGAAATAAATTCTTTCTGATAAATAATGGTAACATTTAGATTTTCTCATACCAGTTCGATATCAATTTAATGCACTCCAAGCTAGATTTCTTCTGACATTGAGATGATTGAAATCAACAATAAGAAAAACGGTGCAGCGCAGAGACATGGAAACATATGACACAGCAACATAAAAGAAAATAACATATTGAACAACAGCGATACAAGAAAATACTAGAAAATTTATCATTTCCATGGCAAAACATTAATGTAAATGTAGAAAAAAAATTAGAATAAAATCATGGCCATACAAGAAGGCAACGCTTAAAATTAACTAAAATGGAAATGTAGAAGAAAATTCTATAGAAGTTCGATATGAAAAATGAAACCCGCTCTGACGGGACCATGGACTAAAACCCAGGTTTTATATCAAAAACGCAATTACCATTGGAAAGATGGAGCGGCTGCTTTTGTCTTTATCTGAAATTGAAGCGGCCGCTTTTCTCTTTATCTGAAATTGAAGCGGCCGGTTTTCTCTTTATCTGAAATTGAAGCGGAAAAGTAGTCTTCCAGAATAATCTCGTTGAACGATGCGTTGTCGTTATATGGTTTCTCACGGTGAACGAGATGGACAGCCGTTAGCTCTAGTTTTAGCGTGGAATCACTACTCGTTACATTACGGTCGCGTGTAGAGCGTGCGAATCATAACTCGTTACAATAGCGTGGGAATCATGACCCTCAGGTATACTCGTATTTTTCATTTAATTAGATTAAGAGAGAAAGAAAGCTATTATCCGTTAATATTTACGTCGTAAGGCGTTTCCCTTTGAAAGGAATTGCCCCAGCCGACGCCTTGTCTTATTGTCGACCGTAGATTTATGGTGTTAGATGATTAAACAAAGTTTGATCGTTGATCGTAGGAAGCCGAACGATTAAAAATAGTTTCGTTGATCGTTGGAAGCCGAACGATTAAAAGGAGTTTCGTTGATCGTTGGAATCCAAACGATTAAAATCAGTTTTCCTGTCATTCACCTATTGTATTCCTTCTGCCCTTGCGAGCTGCTTAGTTACTGACGCTCATGAGTTGTGTTCCTGCTCATATCGCAAAGAAGCGTTCATGATATCTGTTCCTGTGCATATCATTTTTTATAGGTAAACGAACGCTTCCAAACGAAATGAAATAAATTCTTTCTGATAAATAATGGTAACATTAAGATTTTCTCATACCAGTTCGATATCAATTTAATGCACTCCAAGCTAGATTTCTTCTGACATTGAGATGATTGAAATCAAAAATAAGAAAAGCGGTGCAGCGCAGAGACATGGAAACATATGACACAACAACATAAAAGAAAATAACATATTGAACAACAGCCATACAAGAAAATACTAGAAAATTTATCAATTCCATGGAAAAACATTAATGTAAATGTAAGAAAAACAATTAAAATAAAATCATGGCCATACAAGAAGGCAGCGCTTAAAATTAACTAAAATGGCAATGCAGAAGAAAATTCTATAGAAGTTCGATATGAAAAATGAAACCCGCTCTGACGGGACCATGGACTGAAACCCAGGTTTTATATCAAAACGCAATTACCGTTAGAAAGATGGAGTGGCTGCTTTTGTCTTTATCTGAAATTGAAGCGGCCGCTTTTCTCTTTATCTGAAATTGAAGCGGAAAAGTAGTCTTCCAGAATAATCTCGTTGAACGATGCGTTGTCGTTATAAGGTTTCTCACGATGAATGGGATGGATAGCCATTAGCTCTGGTTTGAGCGTGGAATCACTACTCGTTACATTACGGTCGCGTGTAGAGCGTGCGAATCATTACTCGTTACATTAGCGTGGGAATCATGACCCTCAGGTATACTCGTATTTTTCATTTAATTAGATTAAGAGTGAAAGAAAGCTATTATCCGTTAATATTTAGGCCGTAAGGCGTTTCCCTTTGAAAGGAATTGCCCCAGCCGACGCCTTGTCTTATTGTCGACCGTAGATTTATGGTGTTAGATGATTAAACAAAGTTTGATCGTTGATCGTAGGAAGTCGAACGATTAAAAACAGTTTCGTTGATCGTTGGAAGCCGAACGATTAAAAGGAGTTTCGTTGATCGTTGGAAGCCGAACGATTAAAATCAGTTTTCCTGTCATTCACCTGTTGTATTTCTTCTGCCCTTGCGAGCTGCTTAGTTACTGGCACTCATAAGATGTGTTCCTGCTCATATCGCAAAGAAGCGTTCATGATACTTGTTCCTGCGCATATAATTTTTTATAGGTAAACGAACGCTTCCAAACGAAATGAAATAAATTCTTTCTGATAAATAATGGTAACATTAAGATTTTCTCATACCAGTTCGATATCAATTTAATGCACTCCAAGCTAGATTTCTTCTGACATTGAGATGATTGAAATCAAAAATAAGAAAAGCGGTGCAACGCAGAGACATGGAAACATATGACACAGCAACATAAAAGAAAATAACATATTGAACAACAGCCATACAAGAAAATACTAGAAAATTTATCATTTCCATGGCAAAACATTAATGTAAATGTAAGAAAAACAATTAAAATAAAATCATGGCCATACAAGAAGGCAGCGCTTAAAATTAACTAAAATGGCAATGCAGAACAAAATTCTATAGAAGTTCGATATGAAAAATGAAACCCGCTCTGACGGGACCATGGACTGAAACCCAGGTTTTATATCAAAAAAGCAATTACCGTTGGAAAGATGGAGTGGCTGCTTTTGTCTTTATCTGAAATTGAAGCGACCACTTTTCTCTTTATCTGAAATTGAAGCGGCCGCTTTTCTCTTTATCTGAAATTGAAGCGGAAAAGTAGTCTTCCAGAATAATCTCGTTGAACGATGCGTTGTCGTTATATGGTTTCTCAAGGTGAACGGGATGGACAGCCGTTAGCTCTAGTTTGAGCGTTGAATCACTACTCGTTACATTACGGTCCCGTGTAGAGCGTACGAATCATTACTCGTTACATTAGCGTGGGAATCATGACCCTCAGGTATACTCATATTTTTCATTTAATTAGATTAAGAGAGAAAGAAAGCTATTATCCGTTAATATTTACGTCGTAAGGCGTTTCCCTTTGAAAGGAATTGCCCCAGCCGACGCCGTGTCTTATTGTCGACCGTAGATTTATGGTGTTAGATGATTAAACAAAGTTTGATCGTTGATCGTAGGAAGCCGAATGATTAAAAACAGTGTCGTTGATCGTTGGAAGCCGAACGATTAAAAGGATTTTCGTTGATCGTTGGAAGCCGAACGATTAAAATCAGTTTTCCTGTCATTCATCTGTTGTATTCCTTCTGCCCTTGCGAGCTGCTTAGTTACTGGCGCTCATGAGATGTGTTCCTGCTCATATCGCAAAGAAGCGTTCATGATATTTGTTCCTGCGCATATCATTTTTTATAGGTAAACGAACGCTTCCAAACGAAATGAAATAAATTCTTTCTGATAAATAATGGTAACATTAAGATTTTCTCATACCAGTTCGATATCAATTTAATGCACTCCAAGCTAGATTTCTTCTGACATTGAGATGATTGAAATCAAAAATAAGAAAAGCGGTGCAGCGTAGAGACATGGAAACATATGACACAGCAACATAAAAGAAAATAACATATTGAACAACAGCCATACAAGAAAATACTAGAAAATTTATCATTTCCATGGCAAAACATTAATGTAAATGTAAGAAAAACAATTAAAATAAAATCATGGCCATACAAAAAGGCAGCGCTTAAAATTAACTAAAATGGCAATGCAGAAGAAAATTCTATAGAAGTTCGATATGAAAAATGAAACCCGCTCTAACGGGACCATAGACTGAAACCTAGGTTTTATATCAAAAACGCAATTACCGTTGGAAAGATGGAGCAGCTGCTTTTGTCTTTATCTGAAATTGAAGCGGCCGCTTTTCTCTTCATCTGAAATTGAAGCGGCCGCTTTTCTCTTTATCTGAAATTGAAGCGGAAAAGTAGTCTTCCAGAATAATCTAGTTGAACGATGCGTTGTCGTTATATGGTTTCTCTTGGTGAATGGGATGGACAGCCATTATCTCTAGTTTGAGCGTGGAATCACTACTCATTACATTACGGTCGCGTGCGAATCATTACTCGTTACATTAGCGTGGGAATCATGACCCTCAGGTATACTCGTATTTTTCATTTAATTAGATTAAGAGAGAAAGAAAGCTATTATCCATTAATATTTACGCCGTAAGGCGTTTCCCTCTGAAAGGAATTGCCCCAGCCGACGCCTTGTCTTATTGTCGACCGTAGATTTATGGTGTTAGATGATTAAACAAAGTTTGATCGTTGATCGTAGGAAGCCAAACGATTAAAAACAATTTCGTTGATCGTTGGAAGCCGAATGATTAAAAGGAGTTTCGTTGATCATTGGAAGCCGAACGATTAAAATCAGTTTTCCTGTCATTCACCTGTTGTATTCCTTCTGCCCTTGCAAGCTTCTTAGTTATTGGCGCTCATGAGATGTGTTCCTGCTCATATCGCAAAGAAGCGTTCATGATATTTGTTCCTGTGCATATCATTTTTTATAGGTAAACGAACACTTCCAAACGAAATGAAATAAATTCTTTCTGATAAATAATGGTAACATTAAGATTTTCTCATACCAGTTCGATATCAATTTAATGCACTTCAAGCTAGATTTCTTCTGACAATGAGACGATTGAAATCAAAAATAAGAAAAGCGGTGCAGCGCAGAGATATGGAAACATATGACACAACAACATAAAATAAAATAACATATTGAACAACAGCCATACAAGAAAATACTAGAAAAATTATCATTTCCATGGCAAAACATTAATGTAAATGTAAGAAAAACAATTAAAATAAAATCATGGCCATACAAGAAGGCAACACTTAAAATTAACTAAAATGGCAATGCAGAAGAAAATTCTATAGAAGTTCGATATGAAAAATGAAACTCGCTCTGACGGGACCATGGACTGAAACCCAGGTTTTATATCAAAAACGCAATTCCCGTTGGAAAGATGGAGCGACTGCTTTTGTCTTTATCTTAAATTGAAGCAGCCACTTTTCTCTTTATCTGAAATTGAAGCGGCCGCTTTTCTCTTTATCTGAAATTGAAGCGGAAAAGTAGTCTTCCAGAATAATCTCGTTGAACGATGCGTTGTCGTTATATGATTTCTCACGGTGAACGGGATGGACAGTCGTTAGCTCTAGTTTGAGCGTGGAATCACTACTCGTTACATTACGGTCGCATGTAGAGCGTGCGAATCATTACTCGTTACATTAGCGTGGGAATCATGACCCTGAGGTATACTCGTATTTTTCATTTAATTAGATTAAGAGAGAAAGAAAGCTATTATCCGTTAATATTTACGCCGTAAGGCGTTTCCCTTTGAAAGGAATTGCCCCAGCCGACGCCGTGTCTTATTGTCGACCGTAGATTTATGGTGTTAGATGATTAAACAAAGTTTGATCATTGATCGTAGGAAGTTGAACGATTAAAAACAGTTTCGTTGATCGTTGGAAGTCGAACGAGTAAAAGGAGTTTCGTTGATCGTTGGAAGCCGAACGATTAAAATCAGTTTTGGTGTCATTCACCTGTTGTATTCCTTCTGCCCTTGCGAGCTGCTTAGTTACTGGCGCTCATGAGATGTGTTCCTGCTCATATCGCAAAGAAGCGTTCATGATATTTTTTCCTGCGCATATAATTTTTTATAGGTAAACGAACGCTTCCAAACGAAATGAAATAAATTCTTTCTGATAAATAATGGTAACATTAAGATTTTATCATACCATTTCGATATCAATTTAATGCACTCCAAGCTAGATTTCCTCTGACATTGAGATGATTGAAATCAAAAATAAGAAAAGCGGTGCAGCGCAGAGACATGGAATCATATGACACAACAACATAAAATAAAATAACATATTGAACAACAGCCATACAAGAAAATACTAGAACATTTATCATTTCCATGGCAAAACATTAATGTAAATGTAAGAAAAACAATTAAAATAAAATCATGGCCATAAAAGAAGGCAGCGCTTAAAATTAACTAAAATGGCAATGCATAAGAAATGTCTATAGAAGTTCGATATGAAAAATGAAACCCGCTCTAACGGGACCATGGACTGAAACCCAGGTTTTATATCAAAAACACAATTACCGTTGGAAAGATGGAGCGGCTGCTTTTGTCTTTATCTGAAATGGAAGCGGCCACTTTTCTCTTTATCTGAAATTGAAGCGGCCGCTTTTCTCTTTATCTGAAATTGAAGTGGAAAAGTAGTCTTCCAGAATAATCTCGTTGAACGATGCGTTGTTGTTATATGGTTTCTCACGATGAACGGGATGGACAGGCGTTAGCTCTAGTTTGAGCGAGGAATCACTACTCGTTACGTTACGGTCGCGTGTATAGCGTGTGAATCGTTACTCGTTACATTAGTGTGGGAATCATGACCCTCAGGTATACTCGTATTTTTCATTTAATTAGATTAAGAGAGAAAGAAAGCTATTATCCGTTAATATTTACGCCGTAAGGTGTTTCCCTTTGAAAGGAATTGCCCCAGCCGACGCCGTGTCTTATTTTCGACCGTAGATTTATGGTGTTAGATGATTAAACAAAGTTTAATCGTTGATCGTAGGAAGCCGAACGATTAAAAACAATTTCGTTCATCGTTGGAAGCTGAACGATTAAAAGGAGTTTCGTTGATCGTTGGAAGCCGAACGATTAAAATTAGTTTTCCTGTCATTCACCTGTTGTATTCCTTCTGCCCTTGCGAGCTGCTTAATTCCCGGCGCTCATGAGATGTGTTCCTGCTCATATCGCAAAGAAGCGTTCATGATATTTTTTCCTGCGCATATCATTTTTTATAGGTAAACGAACGCTTCCAAACGAAATGAAATAAATTCTTTCTGATAAATAATGGTAACATTAAGATTTTCTCATACCAGTTCGATATCAATTTAATGCACTCCAAGCTAGGTTTCTTCTGACATTGAGATGATTGAAATCAAAAATAACTAAAGCGGTGCAGCGCAGAGACATGGAAACATATGACAAAGCAACATAAAAGAAAATAACATATTGAACAACAGCCATACAAGAAAATACTAGAAAATTTATCATTTCCATGGCAAAACATTAATGTAAATGCAAGAAAAACAATTAAAATAAAATCATGGCCATACAAGAAGGCAGCGCTTAAAATTAACTAAAATGGCAATGCAGAAGAAAATTCTATAGAAGTTCGATATGAAAAATGAAACCCGCTATGACGTGACCATGGACTGAAACCCAGGTTTTATATCAAAAACACAATTACCGTTGGAAAGATGCAGCGGCTGCTTTTGTCTTTATCTGAAATTGAAGCGGCCGCTTTTCTCTTTATCTGAAATTGAAGCAGCCGCTTTTCTCTTTATCTGAAATTGAAGCGGAAAAGCATTCTTCCAGAATAATCTCATTGAACGATGCGTTGTCGTTATATGGTTTCTCACGGTGAATGGGATGGACAGCCGTTAGCTCTAGTTTGAGTGTGGAATCACTAATCGTTACATTACGGTCACGTGTAGAGCGTGCGAATCATTACTCGTTACATTAGCGTGGGAATCATGACCCTCAGGTATAATCGTATTTTTCATTTAATTAAATTAAGAGAGAAAGAAAGCTATTATCCGTTAATATTTACGCCGTAAGGCGTTTCCCTTTGAAAGGAATTGCCCCAGCCGACGCCATGTCTTATTGTCGACCGTAGATTTATGGTGTTAGATGATTAAACAAAGTTTGATCGTTGATCGTAGGAAGCCGAACGATTAAAAACAGTTTCGTTGATCGTTGGAAGCCGAACGATTAAAAGGAGTTTCGTTGATCGTTGGAAGTCGAACGATTAAAATCAGTTTTCTTGTCATTCACCTGTTGTATTCCTTTTGCCCTTGCGAGCTGCTTAGTTACTGGCGCTCATGAGATGTGTTCCTGCTCATATCGCAAAGAAGCGTTCATGATATTTGTTCCTGCGCATATCATTTTTTATAGGTAAACGAATGCTTCCAAACGAAATGAAATAAATTCTTTCTGATAAATAATGGTAACATTAAGATTTTCTCATACCAGTTCGATATCAATTTAATGCACTCCAAGCTAGATTTCTTCTGACATTGAGATGATTGAAATAAAAAATAAGAAAAGCGGTGCAGCGCAGAGACATGGAAACATATGACACAACAACATAAAAGAAAATAACATATTGAACAACTGCCATACAAGAAAATACTAGAAAATTTATCATTTCCATGGCAAAACATTAATGTAAATTTAAGAAAAACAATTAAAATAAAATCATGGCCATACAAGAAGGCAGCGCTTAAAATTAACTAAAATGGCAATGAAGAAGAAAATTCTATAGAAGTTCGATATGAAAAATGAAACCCGCTCTGACGGGACCATGGACTGAAAACCAGGTTTTATATCAAAAACGCAATTACCGTTGGAAAGATGGAGCGGCTGCTTTTGTCTTTATATGAAATTGAAGCGGCCGCTTTTCTCTTTATCTGAAATTGAAGCAGTCACTTTTCTCTTTTTCTGAAATTGAAGCGGAAAAGTAGTCTTCCAGAATAATCTCGTTGAACGATGCGTTCTCGTTATATGGTTTCTCACGGTGAACGGGATGGACAGCCGTTAGCTCTAGTTTGAACGTGGAATCACTACTAGTTACATTACGGTCGCGTGTAGAGCGTGCGAATCATTACTCGTTACATTAGCGTGGGAATCATGACCCTCAGGTATACTCGTATTTTTCATTTAATTAGATTAAGAGAGAAATAAAGCTATTATCCGTTAATATTTATGCCGTAAGGCGTTTCCCTTTGAAAGAAATTGCCCCAGCCGACGCCGTGTCTTATTGTCGACCATAGATTTATGGTGTTAGATGATTAAACAAAGTTTGATCGTTGATCGTAGGAAGCCGAACGATTAAAAACAGTTTCGTTGATCGGTTGAAGCCGAACGATTAAAAGGAGTTTCATTGATCGTTGGAAGCCGAATGATTAAAATCAGTTTTCCTGTCATTCACTTGTTGTATTCCTTCTGCTCTTGCGAGCTGCTTAGTTACTGGCGCTCATGAGATGTGTTCCTGCTCATATCGCAAAGAAGCGTTCATGATATTTGTTCCCGCGCATATCATTTTTTATAGGTAAATGAATGCTTCCAAACGAAATGAAATAAATTCTTTCTGATAAATAATGGTAACATTAAGATTTTCTCATACTAGTTCGATATCAATTTAATGCACTCCAAGCTAGATTTCTTCTAACATTGAGATGATTGAAATCAAAAATAAGAAAAGCGGTGTAGCGCAGAGACATGGAAACATATGACATAGCAACATAAAAGAAAATAACATATTGAACAACAGCCATACAAGAAAATACTAGAAAATTTATCATTTCCATGTCAAAACATTAATGTAAATGTAAGAAAAACAATTAAAATAAAATCATGGCCATACAAGAAGGCAGCGCTTAAAATTAACTAAAATGGCAATGCAGAAGAAAATTCTATAGAAGTTCGATATGAAAAATGAAACTCGCTCTGACGGGACCATGGACTGAAACCCAGGTTTTATATCAAAAACGCAATTACCGTTGGAAAGATGGAGCGGCTGCTTTTGTCTTTATCTGAAATTGAAGCGGCCGCTTTTCTCTTTATCTGAAATTGAAGAGGTCGCTTTTCTCTTTATCTGAAATTGAAGCGGAAAAGTAGTCTTCCAGAATAATCTCTTTGAACGATGCGTTGTCGTTATATGGTTTCTCACGGTGAACGGGATGGACAGCCGTTAGCTCTAGTTTGAGCGTAGAATCACTACTCGTTACATTACGGTCGTGTGTAGAGCGTGCGAATCATTACTCGTTACATTAGCGTGGGAATCATGACCCTCAGGTATACTCGTATTTTTCATTAAATTAGATTAAGAGAGAAAGAAAGCTATTATCCGTTAATATTTACGCCGTAAGGCGTTTCCCTTTGAAAGGAATTGCCCCAGCCGACGCCGTGTCTTATTGTCGACCGTAGATTTATGCTGTTAGGTGATTAAACAAAGTTTGATCGTTGATCGTAGGAAGCTGAACGATTAAAAACAGTTTCGTTGATCGTTGGAAGCCGAACGATTAAAAGGAGTTTTGTTGATCGTTGGAAGCCGAACGATTAAAATCAGTTTTCCTGTCATTCACTTGTTGTATTCCTTCTGCCCTTGCGAGCTGCTTAGTTACTGGCGCTCATGAGATGTGTTCCTGCTCATATCGCAAAGAAGCGTTCATGATATTTTTTCCTGCGCATATCATTTTTTATAGGTAAACGAACGCTTCCAAACGAAATGAAATAAATTCTTTCTCATAAATAATGTTAACATTAAGATTTTATCATAGCAGTTCGATATCAATTTAATGCACTCCAAGCTAGATTTCTTCTGACATTGAGATGATTGAAATCAAAAATAAGAAAAGCGGTGCAGCGCGGAGACATGGAATCATATGACACAGCAACATAAAATAAAATAACATATTGAACAACAACAATACAAGAAAATACTAGAAAATTTATCATTTCCATGGCAAAACATTAATGTAAATGTAAGAAAAGCAATTAAAATAAAATCATGGCCATACAAGAAGGCAACGCTTAAAATTAACTAAAATGGCAATGCAAAAGAAAATTCTATAGAAGTTCGATATGAAAAATGAAACCCGCTCTAACGGGACCATGGACTGAACCCAGGTTTTATATCAAAAACGCAATTACCGTTGGAAAGATGGAGCGGCTGCTTTTGTCTTTATCTGAAATTGAAGCGGCCGCTTTTCTCTTTATCTGAAATTGAAGCGGTCGCTTTTCTCTTTATCTAAAATTGAAGCGGAAAAGTAGTCTTCCAGAATAATCTCGTTGAACGATGCGTTGTCGTTATATGGTTTCTCACGGTGAACGGGATGGACAGCCGTTAGCTCTAGTTTGAGCGAGGAATCACTACTCGTTACGTTACGGTCGCGTGTATAGCGTGCGAATCATTACTCGTTACATTAGCGTGGGAATCGTGACCCTCAGGTATACTCGTATTTTTAATTTAATTAGATTAAGAGAGAAAGAAAGATATTATCTGTTAATATTTACGCAGTAAGGCGTTTCCCTTTGAAAGGAATTGCCCCAGCCGACGTCGTGTCTTTTTGTCGACCGTAGATTTATGGTGTTAGATGATTAAACAAAGTTTGATGGTTGATCGTAGGAAGCCGAACGATTAAAAACAGTTTCGTTGATCGTTGGAAGCCAAACGATTAAAAGGAGTTTTGTTGATCGTTGGAAGCCGAACGATTAAAATCAGTTTTCCTGTCATTCACCCGTTGTATTCCTTCTGCCCTTGCGAGCTGCTAAGTTACTGGCGCTCATGAGATGTGTTCCTGCTCATATCGCAAAGAAGCGTTCATGGATATTTGTTCCTGCGCATATCATTTTTTATAGGTAAATGAACGCTTCCAAACGAAATGAAATAAATTCTTTCTGATAAATAATGGTAACATTAAGATTTTCTCATACCAGTTCGATATCAATTTAATGCACTCCAAGCTAGATTTCTTCTGACATTGAGATGATTGAAATAAAAAATAAGAAAAGCGGTGCAGCGCAGAGACATGGAAACATATGACACAGCAACATCAAAGAAAATAACATATTGAAGAACATCCATACAAGAAAATACTAGAAAATTTATCATCTCCATGGCAAAACATTAATGTAAATGTAAGAAAAACAATTAAAATAAAATCATGGCCATACAAGAAGCCAGCGCTTAAAATTAACTAAAATGGAAATGCAGAAGAAAATTCTATAGAAGTTCGATATGAAAAATGAAACCCGCTCTGACGGGACCATGGACTGAAACCCAGGTTTTATATCAAAAACGCAATTACCGTTGGAAAGATGGAACGGCTGCTTTTGTATTTATATGAAATTGAAGCGGTCGCTTTTCTCTTTATCTGAAATTGAAGCGGAAAAGTAGTCTTCCAGAATAATCTCGTTGAACGATGCGTTCTCGTTATATGGTTTCTCACGGTGAACGGGATGGACAGCCGTTAGCTCTAGTTTGAGCGTGGAATCACTACTCGTTGCATTACGGTCGCGTGTAGAGCGTGCGAATCATTACTCGTTACATTAGCGTGGGAATCATGACCCTCAGGTATACTCGTATTTTTTATTTAATTAGATTAAGAGAGAAAGAAAGCTATTATCCATTAATATTTACGCCGTAAGGCGTTTCCCTTTGAAAGGAATTGCCCCAGCCGACGCCTTGTCTTATTGTCGACCGTAGATTTATGGTGTTAGATGATTAAACAAAGTTTGAACGTTGATCGTAGGAAGCCGAACGATTAAAAACAGTTTCGTTGATCGTTGGAATCTGAACTATTAAAAGGAGTTTCGTTGATCGTTGGAAGCCGAACGATTAAAATCACTTTTCCTGTCATTCACCTGTTGTATTCCTTCTGCCCTTGCGAGCTGCTTAGTTACTGGCGCTCATGAGATGTGTTCCTGCTCATATCGCAAAGAAGCGTTCATGATATTTGTTCCTGCGCATATCATTTTTTATAGGTAAACGAACGCTTCCAAACGAAATGAAATAAATTCTTTCTGATAAATAATGGTAACATTAAGATTTTCTCATACCAGTTCGATATCAATGTAATGCACTCCAAGCTAGATTTCTTCTGACATTGAGATGATTGAAATCAAAAATAAGAAAAGCGGTGCAGCGCAGATACATGGAAACATATGACACAGCAACATAAAATAAAATAACATATTGAACAACAGCCATACAAGAAAATACTAGAAAATTTATTATTTTCATGGCAAAACATTAATGTAAATGTAAGAAAAACAATTAAAATAAAATCATGGCCATACAAGAAGGCAGCGCTTAAAATTAACTAAAATGGTAATGCAGAAGAAAACTCTATAGAAGTTCGATATGAAAAATGAAACCCGCTCTGACGGGACCATGGACTGAAACCCAGGTTTTATATCAAAAACGCAATTACCGTTGGAAAGATGGAGCGGCTGCTTTTGTCTCTATCTGAAATTGAAGCAGCTGCTTTTCTCTTTATCTGAAATTGAATCGGCCGCTTTTCTCTTTATCTGAAATTGAAGCGGAAAAGTAGTCTTCCAGAATAATCTCGTTGAACGATGCGTTGTCGTTATATGGTTTCTCACGGTGAACGGGATGGACAGCCGTTAGCTCTAGTTTGGGCGTGGAATCACTACTCGTTACATTACGGTCGCATGTAGAGCGTGCGAATCATTACTCGTTACATTAGCGTGGGAATCATGACCGTCAGGTATACTCGTATTTTTCATTTAATTAGATTAATAGAGAAAGAAAGCTATTATCCGTTAATATTTACGCCGTAAGGTGTTTCCCTTTGAAAGGAATTGCCCCAGCCGACTCCGTGTCTTATTGTCGACCGTAGATTGATGGTGTTAGATGATTAAACAAAGTTTGATCATTGATCGTAGGAAGCCGAACGATTAAAAACAGTTTCGTTGATCGTTGGAAGCCGAACGATTAAAAGGAGTTTCGTTGATCGTTGGAAGCCGAACGATTAAAATCAGTTTTCCTGTCATTCACCTGTTGTATTCCTTCTGCCCTTGCGAGCTGCTTAGTTACTGGCGTTCATGAGATGTGTTCCTGCTCATATCGCAAAGAAGCGTTCATGATATTTGTTCCTGCGCATATCATTTTTTATAGGTAAACGAACGCTTCCAAATGAAATGAAATAAATTCTTTCTGATAAATAATGGTAACATTAAGATTTTCTCATACCAGTTTGATATCAATTTAATGCACTCCAAGCTATATTTCTTCTGACATTGAGATGATTGAAATCAAAAATAAGAAAAGCGGTGCAGCACAGAGACTTGGAAACATATGACACAACAACATAAAAGAAAATAACATATTGAAAAACATCCATACAAGAAAATACTAGAAAATTTATCATTTCCATGGCAAAACATTAATGTAAATGTAAGAAAAACAATTAAAATAAAATCATGGCCATACAAGAAGGCAACGCTTAAAATTAACTAAAATGGCAATGCAGAAGAAAATTCTATAGAAGTTCGATATGAAAAATGAAACCTGCTCTGACGGGACCATGGACTGAAACCCAGGTTTTATATCAAAAACGCAATTACCGTTGGAAAGATGGAGCGGTTGCTTTTGTCTTTATTTGAAATTGAAGCAGCTGCTTTTCTCTTTATCTGAAATTGAATCGACCGCTTTTCTCTTTATCTGAAATTGAAGCGGAAAATCAGTCTTCCAGAATAATCTCGTTGAAGGATGCGTTTTCGTTATATGGTTTCTCACGGTGAACGGGATGGACAACCGTTAGCTCTAGTTTGAGTGTGGAATCACTAGTCGTTACATTACGGTCGTGTGTAGAGCATGGGAATCATTACTCGTTACATTAGCGTGGGAATCATGACCCTCAGGTATACTCGTATTTTTCATTTAATTAGATTAAGAGAGAAAGAAAGATATTATCCGTTAATATTTACGCCGTAAGGCGTTTCCCTTTGAAAGGAATTGCCCCAGCCGACGCCATGTCTTATTGTCAACCGTAGATTTATGGTGTTAGATGATTAAACAAAATTTGATCGTTGATCATAGGAAGCCAAACAATTAAAAACAGTTTTGTTGATCGTTGGAAGCCGAACGATTAAAAGGAGTTTCGTTGATCGTTGGAAGCCGAACGATTAAAATCAGTTTTCCTGTCATTCACCTGTTGTATTCCTTCTGCCCTTGCGAGCTGCTTAGTTACTCGCGCTCATGAGATGTGTTCCTGCTCATATCGTAAAGAAGCGTTCATGATATTTGTTCCTGCGCATATCATTTTTTATAGGTAAACGAACGCTTCCAAACGAAATGAAATAAATTCTTTCTGATAAATAATGGTAACATTAAGATTTTATCATACCAGTTCGATATCAATTTAATGCACTCCAAGCTAGATTTCTTCTGACATTGAGATGATTGAAATAAAAAATAAGAAAAGCGGTGCAGCGCAGAGACATGGAAACATATGACACAACAACATAAAAGAAAATAACATATTGAACAACAGCCATACAAGAAAATACTAGAAAAGTTATCATTTCCATGGCAAAACATTAATGTAAATGTAAGAAAAACAATTAAAATAAAATCATGGCCATACAAGAAGGCAGCGCTTAAAATTAACTAAAATGGAAATGCAGAAGAAAATTCTATAGAAGTTCGATATGAAAAATGAAACCCGCTCTGACGGGACCATGCACTGAAACCCAGGTTTTATATCAAAAACGCAATTATCGTTGGAAAGATGGAGCGACTACTTTTGTCTTTATCTGAAATTGAAGCGGCCGCTTTTCTCTTTACCTGAAATTGAAGCTGCCTCTTTTCTCTTTATCTGAAATTGAAGCGGAAAAGTAGTCTTCCAGAATAATCTCGTTGAACGATGCGTTGTTGTTATATGGTTTCTCACGGTGAACGGGATGGACAACCGTTAGCTCTAGTTTGAGCGTGGAATCACTACTCGTTACATTATGGTCGCGTGTAGGGAGTGCGAATCATTGCTCGTTACATTAGCGTGGGAATCATGACCCTCAGGTATACTCGTATTTTTCATTTAATTAGATTAAGAGAGAAAGAAAGCTATTATTCGTTAATATTTACGTCGTAAGGCGTTTCCCTTTGAAAGGAATTGCCCCAGCCGACGCCGTGTCTTATTGTCGACCCTAGATTTATGGTGTTAGATGATTAAACAAAGTTTGATCGTTGATCGTAGGAAGCCGAACGATTAAAAACAATTTCGTTGATCGTTGGAAGCCGAACGATTAAAAGGAGTTTCGTTGATCGTTGGAAGCTGAACGATTAAAATCAGTTTTCCTGTCATTCACCTGTTGTATTCCTTCTGCCCTTGCGAGCTGCTTAGTTTATTCCTTGTTAAGTTCATCATTTTGACCTTTTACGCGTCGTCCCATTCGCCACTGGGAATATGGAACCGCCTGAAGAACTTCTTGGTATTGTGAATCCGATGCGTATAAAATCTGGGTCCGCGCGTAGTCCCTGTGTATCGACGCTGTGACTTATGACGAGAAATGTTGATGTAGGTAAGGACAGTTACAAGAGACCAAGTAAATGCTATACACGTAGCCTCACATGACGTAAGTATTCCCGCCACCGTATTACCATCTATACATTATTCCATGACCTTTTTTGGGCACATCATTTTTTAAAGGCATTGTCTAAATTATTTTAGGTTTTGATGTGTTTTCTTGGAATTTAAGAAGATTATTAATTTCTACCGTTTAAATTGTTATTTTTTTTTAACACACACACACACATATATATATATATATATATATATTCTACATTTTAAATTATTCCACTCAGAAACTTTTATAATTTTTAAAGTATATAAACTATACCACTCATATATAATTAAAATGTATAATTTTAACACATTCTGTGAGTTTATAACATAAAAATATATTCTGACGAAACCAAAACATATAAAAATTAAACTACAGCATTTTTTTAAGCACATGACATCACTCATAATATATCATAACATTAGAGTGACTTTTTCCTTTTCAATATATTTTAATGCTTCTGAAAACATGTTAACTTATTAATTATCCATTATTGATTTTTCAGAGTTATGAAAAGAATGCGCGACCTATCCAGCTTAAAAATGGAAGAATTGTTCACATGTATATTAAGTAAGTTTGATGCATTCTTGACTTATATTGTATTTTTACGCCGTAAGGCGTTTCCCTTTGAAAGGAATTGCCCTAGCTGATGCCGTGTCTTATTGAAAGGAATTGCCCCAGCCGACGTCGTGTCTTATTGTCGACCGTAGATTTATGGTGTTAGATGATTAAACAATGTTTGATCGTTGATTATAGGAAGCCGAACGATTAAAAATGGTTTCGTTGATCATTGGAAGCCGAACGATTAAAAGGAGTTTCGTTGATCGTTGGAAGCCGAACGATTAAAATCAGTTTTCCTGTCATTCACCTGTTGTATTCCTTCTGCCCTTGCGAGCTGCTTAGTTTATTCCTTGTTAAGTTCATTATTTTGACCTTTTACGCGCCGTCCCATTCGCCCAATCTCAGGTTCTCGCTCACTAATTTTCGGTTCAAAGGTTTTATCAGAGCTTTCCACGGCTGTTTGCAGGGCATTTCAAGTTCTCAGGGCGGAATTCGACCTATCTGTTATCCACCAGGGTGGCATTAACTAACCCTTTACCCACATTTTTTGGATCTACAAAAAGCCTGTTTAAATTTCTGTATTTCAGGCTCTGAATTGATCACGGTAGAACAGATTCCTTCATTTTATATATTTAATCAGGCTTTATGGGGATTACTTCTGGGTTTATCGTTATTTTGTCTGAAATGCTAGTCCCCGTTATCTGGGTAAAAATACTGTATCGTTTAATTGCAATTTATGGATGGATTTGAATCATTGGCCCTTATTTCCTTTCTTTGGGTTCAGATCATTCAAGCCTTTAGTTCGCTTGACCAGGATGCCTCAAATTCAGTACTCAGATAAATACACTGATGATACTTATGAATACAGGTTTGTAACTCAGAGCTTGCGCTATTTTTTTTGTTAAATAAAATATTTGTTTTTCTTTTTGGCTGGATGGTGGACTTTCAGATCCACTCAACGAACCGCATACTACATCTATCATTGACAACCTCCTATTGATTTAACCCTATACATACATACAATTGCAGCAAGAAAAATTTTAAGAACCCCCCCTAAATTTATAAATATAATAAATGGGTGAATCTTCATGGTATATAGGAAAAATGGAAGGCGATTTTATCAATAATATAATATGTATATATAATTTTTTGGCGAATCTTTCACCAGGCATGGCGAATATTTTACTCAGTTATAAAATCTTGTAAGATCTTGGCAAGTCTTTCACTAAATAATAAAACTTTGTAAAGTCCTAGTGAATCTTAGCATACGCTACATGCTGGTTTAATTCCCCCATTTAGATAGGCTACATTCCACGTGAATACCATGGGTCAATACCATATGCCATTTTGGTGAATACCATGGGTCAATACCATATGCCATTTTGGTGAATACCATGGGTCAATACCATGTGCCATTTTTATTTTTATTAATTCTAATATTAGGGTTAATAATGGTTTTTTGCATGGTATTAATAACAATCTAGTCCATGGTATTTGTCCCATAGTATTTTGGCCATAGGTTTCACCTAAATATAACCCATTTTTTGAGTGTTCGTAAATATAAAGTGACTTATGGAGTAAATATAAAAAATGTTTTATTTGTTTACCATACCTCTGGTTTATTTATATTTTTATTAATTTACCATACCTCTTTTACAAATATGGTATTTGGCCCATAGGATTCACTTAAATAAAACCTCTTTCTTGAGCCTTCATAAATAGAACGAGGGTTATGGACTAAATATAAAAAGAGTTTTTATTTATTTACGATACGTCTAGTTTATTTATATTTTTATTTATTTACCATACCTTTCGAGTAAGTATAAAAAGACGTTTTATTTATTTACCATACCTCCACTTTACTTATATTTTTATTTGTTTACACCCTTACATGTATATAAGGTGACTTATGGAGTAAATATAAAAAATGTTATATTTATTTACCATACCTCTCATTTATTTATATTTTTATTAATTTACCATACCTCTTTTATA
Source organism: Pinus tabuliformis (assembly GCA_031772625.1). Classification (NCBI taxonomy): domain Eukaryota; kingdom Viridiplantae; phylum Streptophyta; class Pinopsida; order Pinales; family Pinaceae; genus Pinus; species Pinus tabuliformis. The sequence goes on from CM062816.1 coordinate 441,760,862, forward strand.
AATATGGTATTTGGCCCATAGGATTCACTTAAATAAAACCTATTCTTGAAAATGGGCGAATGGATTCACTTAAATAAAACCTATTCTTGAAAATGGGCGAATGGAAGGTTGTAAGTCCTAATTTCAAGGGCTAAATTTACCTTTTTTACCCTCTCCCTTAAAATAAGGTGGGCTATTTGAGGTGATTTGTAAAAATGTACTATGATACAAAATATTCGCCCACTAAAAATTTAAAACCCCTTAATTTCGCCAAAGGGTGAACATTCGCCCCTAAAATTATCCTTGAATTGCAGTTGCCCTTCATTGCCACTGTAATTTGGAGCCTGGTTCTTTATTATTCAAAGAAAACGTTCTACCTGTAAACTCCTTCAATGCACTGTCATTCACTTGGTAGAACATATTCTCCCATTCATGGGGTTTGATGGCCCTGTTGCCAAGGCCTAAAGCTCGATCTTGGTACACAACATTCCTCGACTCTTTCCAATCCACGACATACGCAGACACCCTCCTCCGAAACTTAGCCTTGAATTCACTCCAAGCCTGGTACTTGTAGTGATTGATCACTGTCCTCTGGGCCTTCACATACACTGTTCTGTATGCCTTCTTCAACTGAAAGCGGTGTATTACATTGAGTAACTTAGGAGAGGCAGCTTCCAAAGGAAGTATGGATTTTTAGCGCTTTAGCTTCCTTTCCCTGCAAGTGTACCTTTGAGTAACCCCTCTCTGCGGGTGCTCCCGGAGGCCTGAGGGTCCAAAATTTCTGCATCTCAAAGAAATTTACCCTGTTAATGCAGCCCCGGTTTACTAAGATTTATTACTAATCGTCTCAGAGCTACTTTTGATGCAGTATTCTTTAATGGGTACCCAATATTGGCATTGGCCTTGAGTTTCTTTAGCCACGAAGGAGAAAATACAAACTCGTCAACATCAGCGTACATTATCCATTGACACTTTTGTTTGGCCATGAGAGCACAGTGTGAAAATCCAGATTCCTGTGTCTTGGCCCATGGCCATGGATGCCTGCTTACCTTGTAATTTTCTGACAGTAACCCTTCAATAGTTTCTGCCAGATCATCTTCACTGTTGTTATCGTACAGAAAGAAGTGTTCCACACCTAGATGAGAATGGTAGATAACCCATTCTCTTATGTATTTTGCAACGTTGAACACCATGGTGCAGGCACAGAGTAGTCTCATTTTCTGTGCATTATCTTGAGTACTACTTTTGCTTGAATGATGAGATGGCGTGATTTCATAATAAGCGACAGAAGGAATGGATTTCCCATGGATTCAGAGAGTGATTTCGGAGGCAATGAGCTGATAACGAACTGATTCATTGGGATGCTCGCATCTAAAGACTTCTTGTCCATGGTATTGTTGAATATGGAGCGTAGATATTTGGTTTCAATGTTCGGTCCTTGTCTATTGTTAATCCCTTTGGAAAATACAACAATATCCCTCTTTGTGGCCAAGCTCTCATATACCATATAATCCCATTTGATGGGTCTGGAATGATCAAAGTAACCCAATTTTGCTGTGATGATCTCTGGTAAATCTGAGCTATAATTAGTTGTGTCCACTAGGGCAACTGATGTTGCAGACCAGTGGGTTGCAGGGGGAGGAGCCTGGCATCTGACTGCAGCTCGTGGTTGGGTAGAATATCCAAATTGTAAATACTCGATGGCATTCACTGGTGTATGGATTTGTTGCGAGAATGAACAACTGGGGGATGATTTGTGGGATATCAGATTGGAATTTGCAGAAGACAGGCGTACTAAGAAGAGGACTTCCTTAGGAAGAAATATTTGTTATCGTACAAAGAGAAGTGTTCCACACCCAGATGAGAATGGTAGATAACCCATTCTCTTATGTATTTTGCAACGTTGAACACCATGGTGCAGGCACAGAGTAGTCTCATTTTCTGTGCATTATCTTGAGTACTACTTTTGCTTGAATGATGAGATGGCGGGATTTCATAATAAGCGACGGAAGGAATGGATTTCTCATGGATTCGGAGAGTGATTTCGGAGGCAATGAGCTGATAACGAACTGATTCATTGGGATGCTCGCATCTAAAGTCTTCTTGTCCAGAGTGTGATCATAGTTTCAATGGTATTGTTGAATATGCAACGTAGATATTTGTTTTCAATGTTCAGTCCTTGTCTATTGTTAATCCCTCTGGCAAATACAACAATATCCCTCTCTGTGGCCAAGCTCTCATATACCATATAATCCCATTTGATGGGTCTGGAATGATCAAAGTAACCCAATTTTGCTATGATGATCTCTGGTAAATCTGAGCTATAAAATAAAATATTTTTTTTGCTTTTTGGCTGGATGGTGGACTTTCAGATCCACTCAACGAACTGCATACTACATCTATCATTGACAACCTCCTATTGATTTAACCCTATACATACATACAATTGCAATTGCCCTTCATTGCCACTGTAATTTGGAGCCTGGTTCTTTATTATTCAAAGAAAATGTTCTACCTGTAAACTCCTTCAATGCACTGTCATTCACTTGGTAGAACATATTCTCCCATTCATGGGGTTTGATGGCCCTGTTGCCAAGGCCTAGAGCTCGATCTTGGGACACAACATTCCTCGACTCTTTCCAATCCACGACATACGCAGACACCCTCCTCCGAAACTTAGCCTTGAATTCACTCCAAGCCTGGTACTTGTAGTGATTGATCACTGTCCTCTGGGCCTTCACATACACTGTTTTATATGTCTTCTTCAACTGAAAGCGGTGTTTTACATTGAGCAACTTAGGAGAGGCAGCTTCCAAAGGAAGTATGGATTTGTAGCGCTTTAGCTTCCTTACCCTGCAAGTGTACCTTTGAGTAACCCCTCTCTGCGGGTGCTCCCGGAGGCCTGAGGGTCCAAAATTTCTGCATCTCAAAGAAATTTGCCCTATCAATGCAGCCCCGGTTTACTAAGATTTATTACTAATCGTCTCAGAGCTACTTTTGATGCAGTATTCTTTAATGGGTACCCAATATTGGCATTGGCCTTGAGTTGCTTTAGCCACGAAGGAGAAAATACAAACTCGTCAATGTTAGCGTACATCATCCATTGACACTTCTGTTTGGCCATGAGAGCACAGTGTGAAAATCCAGATTCCTGTGTCTTGGCCCATGGCCATGGATGCCTGCTTACCTTGTAATTTTCTGACAGTAACCCTTCAACATTTTCTGCCAGATCATCTTCACTGTTGTTATCGTACAGAAAGAAGTGTTCCACACCCAGATGAGAATGGTAGATAACCCATTCTCTTATGTATTTTGCAACATTGAACACCATGGTGCAGGCATAGAGTAGTCTCATTTTCTGTGCATTATCTTGAGTACTAATTTTGCTTGAATGATGAGATGGTGGGATTTCATAATAAGCGACGGAAGGAATGGATTTCCCATGGATTCAGAGAGTGATTTCGGAGGCAATGAGCTGATAATGAACTGATTCATTGGGATGCTCGCATATAAATACTTCTTGTCCAGAGTGTGACCATAGTTTCAATGGTATTGTTGAATATGCAGCATAGATATTTGGTTTCAATGTTCGGTCCTTGTCTATTGTTAATCCCTTTGGCAAATACAACAATATCCCTCTCTGTGGCCAAGCTCTCATATACCATATAACCCAATTTTGCTGCGATGATCTCTGGTAAATCTAAGCTATAATTAGCTGTGTCCACTAGGGCAACTGATGTTGCAGACCAGTGGGTTGCAGGGGGAGGAGCCTGGCATCTGACTGCAGCTCGTGGTTGGGTAGAATATCCAAATTGTAAATACTGTATGGATTTGTTGCAAGAATGAACAACTGGGGGATGATTTGTGGGATATCAGATTGGAATTTGCAGAAGACAGGCGTACTAAGAAGAGGACTTCCTCAGGAAGAAATACAATGTCTTGGATGAAGGAACTCCTGTTAGTTACTGCCCGGTGCTCTACGTTTTTTTATCTCCCGTTTCTCACTACCTGCATACAGCAATGCCGATATAAGGCAATGTTAGAAATGATAACTATAAGAAGATAAGGAAATGATAAAATTTATAGCAATGAGTACATGTAAATAAATTTTTTATTAATGGGTTAGATTTGAGTACTCATTGCCAACTGCCAAAGTAGAAAATATTTTACTTAGTTGGAATGAGGTGTACTGTTTTTTTAAAACCCAAATTTTCCAACCAGAATGGAGTATTCCAAGAGGTGTGAGGAAAGTAAAGATAAGTAAGTGATCGAAAAGACTCCAAAATGGTGAAAGAGGTGATCAATATGCTGAGGACATGAGACTCATTCGGGGTATTGAATTATGAAGAGATCGTTGAATTTATTTTTGATAAATTCACAATGGGCTCGGCTATGGTTTCTAATGGCATGAGCAAGAGAAGATTGAATATGAATAGTGCGGCGGTTTCGAGAGAATTCGAGTTTGATATACCCCACCGAGGACTCAAACCTGTCTAGGCCGCCTCAAGCGAGATGGATTCCGTTGGTTCTCCCGCAGATGAGCCCTTTTATAAAGGCTGGCCGCTTTCCTTCCATGCCCCCCTTCGTATTCATATGGTAGAGAAACGAGCTCTTTTATAAAGGCCAGCTGCTTTCCTTCCATGCCCCCCCTTTCGTATTCAGATGGTAGAGAAATTGGAAAAATCTGTATGCTTTGAATCTCAACAAAAAGTATTGGAGGCATACGCTGATTCAAACCGAAAATATTTGAAATAGTAACAATTTTTTTTTTGCTATTGTTGCTGTATTGAGCACATATTTGTTTTTGTAGTGAGAATATACAGGTGGGATTATTTATTTTAAATACCAAAACTTCCAGAAGCTGGAGTTGGTGATGAGATTTCCTTTTATATTGTTTATATCCTCTTAGCTGGAGTTGGTGATGAGTTCCAAGCCTGGTACTTGTAGTGATTGATCACTATCCTTTGGGCCTTCACATACACTGTTCTGTATTCCTTCTTCAACAGAAACCGGTGTATTACATTGAGCAACTTAGGAGAGGCAGCTTCCAAAAGAAGTATGGATTTGTAGCGCTTCAGCTTCCTTTCCCTACAAGTGTACCCTTGAGTAACCCCTCTCTGCGGGTGCTCCCGGAGGCCCGAGGGTCCAAAATTTCTGCATCTCAAAGAAATTTTCCCTGTCAATGCAACCCCAGTTTATTAAGATTTATTACTAATCGCCTCAGAGCTGCTTTTGATGCAGTATTCTTTAATGGGTACCCAATATTGGCATTGGCCTTGAGTTGCTTTAGCCACGAAGGAGAAAATACAAACTCGTCAACGTTAGTGTACATCATCCATTGACACTTCTGTTTGGCCATGAGAGCACAGTGTGAGAATCCAGATTCCTGTGTCTTGGCCCATGGCCATGGATGCCTGCTTACCTTGTAATTTTCTGACAGTAACCCTTCAACAGTTTCTGCCAGATCGTCTTCACTGTTGTTATCGTACAGAAAGAAGTGTTCCACACCCAGATGAGAATGGTAGATAACCCATTCTCTTATGTATTTTTCAACGTTGAACACCATGGTGCAGGCACAGAGTAGTCTCATTTTCTGTGCATTATCTTGAGTACTACTTTTGCTTGAATGATGAGATGGCGGGATTTCATAATAAGCGACGGAAGGAATGGATTTCCCATGGATTCGGAGAGTGATTTCGGAGGCAATGAGCTGATAACGAACTGATTCATTGGGATGCTCGCATCTAAAGACTTCTTGTCCAGAGTGTGACCATAGTTTCAATGGTATTGTTGAATATGCAGCGTAGATATTTGGTTTCAATGTTCAGTCCTTGTCTATTGTTAATCCCTTTGGCAAATACAACAATATCCCTCTCTGTGGCCAAGCTCTCATATACCATATAATCCCATTTGATGGGTCTGGAATGATCAAAGTAACCCAATTTTGCTGTGATGATCTCTGGTAAATCTGAGCTATAATTAGCTGTGTCCACTAGGGCAACTGATGTTGCAGACCAGTGGGTTGCAGGGGGAGGAGCTTGGCATCTGACTGCAGCTCATGTTTGGTTAGAATATCCAAATTGTAAATACTCGATGGCATTCACTGCTGTATGGATTTGTTGCGAGAATGAACAGTTGGGGGATGATTTGTGGGATATCAGATTGGAGTTTGCAGAAGACAGGCATACTAAGAAGAGGACTTCCTAGGAAGAAATATAATGTCTTGGATGAAGGAAATCCTGTTAGTTTGATTGGTTAGCAACAGGGGAAAGCTCTTTGTGAATTTTGCAGCCTGTGGTTTATATAGATTGGGTTCTTTCTCCATTAAGCTTTCTTGCAGGCTTCCATATTGAAGAAAATAAACATTCCTTGACCATGTCGTCGTATTAACCCGGTATGATTTAACTGCAGAGCCAAGAACAAAGTATCTATTAGCTACAAAATCCATTCTGCTATTCAAAATTTTACAGACATCTATGCATCAAGCATTAATGCCCAGAAAAATGGGGCTCTGCAACAACCTTGTAAAAATGAGGGTAATAAGTTGTTTCTGGCTGTCTACATCAACATATGCAGCTTAACAAAGCCACCGAAATTCATATTTTACTTGTTCAGGATTGTACTGTATAGATCAACATTCAAGAAGATAGTAATTATATATACCTTGGAAGATGAGATCTGAGACGGTTGCGCCTGCAATGACGAAAACCAGAAAAACTAGGAGAAGAAGAAGGAACCCAGAATTTCTATTGCTGATTCTAGAGAAAACATATCCATTTGATGCCCATAATAGTTTGTAGTATGTAAAATCATTTTTTATTAATTATTCCTTACTATTACTTCTGCGGTTTCTGGACATTATTGCTGTATCTTTAACAGCAGCAACTTGCAAGGTGTCAGAGTTGTTCCGCTGCTGCACTGTACCAGAGCTTTTCTTTCAGAATGAAGTGCTACAAGAAATAACGCAACTATAAATAATACAGAGCACAGACACAGAGGGGGCATGGAAGAAGTTGCCATTGAAAATCGATAAATTGTGCATCGACCGTGAGTAACCTGAGAAATCTGAGTGGAGCTGTGCCTGAAGTATCCAGAGACTAAAGTTAATCGGAAATCTTTTTTGTTGTCTGAAGTAGAATTTTCTTTTTCCTATTTTTAACGAAAATTCAATGGTAAAATTTTGGATTTAAATTTATTTCAAATTTGATTGATAAACTGTTCTAAATATTTTATTAAAAAAATATATTAAATTTTATAATATTAAGAAATATTTCAATATATAGTTTTTAGGGGTAACATTAAAATTTGGAAAGATTGAAATTAAAAGAAAAATAAATCAATATATTATCTACCTAAAATGAAGATTAAATGTCACCTCGTCAACTTTATAAGCCGAGATTTTTGTTCTAGTGTCATTTTCTAAGCCAAAACCCAAAAAAGTCAATGAATTTTAAAAGGTTCTAGAATTCATCTTAATAAATTGGAAATTAATTTTAAAACAAGTTTTTAATATCTATTTTTTCATTTTTTCTATTAAAAAAACAAAATAAATAATAAATTATTCACTAATATATATTTAAAATTTATCAAAATAAATAATAAATAATGCTGAATTAAAATTGAATATAAATATAAATAAATTAAAAATACTTTTTTTTCAATATTAATATTAAAAATTAAATAAAAAATTATATTAAAAAATAGTGTTTCCCTTTGAAATGAATTGCCCTAGTCGACGCCGTGTCCTATTGTTGACCGTGGATTTGTGGTGTCCTATTGTTGACCGTGGATTTGTGGTGTTAGATGATTAAACGAAGTTTGATCGTTGGGCAAAATGATAGTTTCGTCTCTCAGATACCTAATTTATATGGGGTTAGGTGCATTCTTCAAATATTGTAATACTTTTCATGTGTGGATTTATATGATGGGTTTAGGTTATGTTGCGCACATACAGAGGCTTGGTCATGTACTCACTTTTTGTCTTTTTCTATGGAATAGACGTATGCTTAATAATCAACACTATCAAACCGTCTTAGTGATGCTTGTCATGAATTTACATGTATTCTTAGTCGTAGAATAGGCCTTAAGCCAAGGGCAGACCCTGCGTCCAATTTTGTGCTTTTCATTCTTTGTTGGACAAGCCTTTGTTTTTAGACCTGCTTGATTTCTATCAAGTGAAAATAAGAACCTCACAGTCAGTATATAAAAGGATGTAATGTCAAATATCTTAATAAAATTGAAGGAATCGTTGCCCATGATATCTAGAATTTATTAAGAAATTTGCTTTTGTCGGGCTAAAGGATCGACGACTGTTCCAATCCTGCAATCATATATGTTAAACGAAACCTCAAAATCTCCTTATAAGATGTATTCGAAATTCTCTGTCATCATGGCCCTCCACCCAAGACAACCTATTGATGTCTAGATTGAAGGTTTTCCATGAATTTATGTAGGTCCCTTTAAAGTTAGAATGCCAGGTAATTAAATAAATGCAGAGAAGGAGACGATGTGTCCACGTTGTTCTTACATTGCAAATCATTTCCTGGAAGTTTGGACATATTAAATAAATGCCTGATCACTGCTTTTGGTTAGTTACAATCAGATGCATATCAAAGTTTCTTTGAGATATTTATAGTTTTATCTTTGAGTGTGGGTATGCTTGATTGCTGGTTGTCTAGGTGGTGAGTTGAATATCTGTAATTAGGGTTTTATTTCACCCAAATGGATTATTTTGATGATTGGGCGTTATGTGTCATCTCCTGACATGTGGTTCTCCCTCCGGACACTGCCAAATTGCTTCCCAAGAACTGACTTCTCAATGAGGTAAGCACCGCATTTTTGTTCTCAAATGCTATTTTTAATGCAAATGCATCTGTTTTGCCAACTTCCCAATGTGGTAATCAACACCTAATTTGTTTTCAAATGCCATTTTTAATGCGCTAATCTGTTTGTTTGTTTTATTTTTTATTTATTAATAATTTTAACCAAATTGATATTCTTTTTGGTCCAGAACGAATGGCGAGCCATTGGAGTTCAGCAGTCTCATGGATGGGTGCACTATGCCATTCATCGTCCTGAGCCACACATCATGTTATTCAGAAGACCTTTGAATTACCAGCAAAACCAGCAGCAACAGGCTGGGGCTCAATCTCAACCTATGGGTCTGAAAGCCCATTGAGTTCTATTGTGGGCAAAGCGGGGGCTCAATCTCAACCTATGGATCTGAAATCCCAATGAGTTTTATTGTGGGCAAAGCGGACTGGCCTGCCTGATGTGCTCAATTTTGAATGATTGATTGGATTTTATTATATAAATAATTGAGAGAAACGAAGAATAATAATTTGTATAATTTTGATTAAGGATTTATTTTATTTTAGGCAATTTATTGACTAGGTTTAGTTTGAATGATTGAATTATTATAATATTTATTATTTTGAATCAAAATACAATTCTTTCAATTTAAAATTTCTATCGGCCTCTCTTTGCACCTTTTGGGGCAATTGCTAGTTATATTAAGGTACTTGAAAAATCATTCTCCTACAATGTATTTTAGGTATCAGAGGAGGGAAATAGTTATTTCCATTGATTGAGGAATCATTTAGCCAATTTCAGTCTTGTAGAAAAGATTCGTGTTGGTTCATCTTGGGCTCGAAACTTTTTCGTTGTCATCTAATTAATGAATGCATTAGATTGACCATAACAAAATATCCATTTTCAAAGTACACATAACTAACTATTGCAATTGTAACTCATTATCATCCACCCTTGCTTTCAACAATGTCCATTCACATGTCGCTATTCTTCTCCACTCTATGCCTTACGGCGTTTCCTTTGCAACATATGGTGCAAATGCTAGTTATTATTTTTGTTTCAAATCAAGATAGAGTCGTCTACATGGTAGGAATGAATTAAGGTAATGATGAGAATAAAGAGTACACGTTTTAGGAGGTGGAGAAATATCTTACCCACTTTCTCTTCTATGAGGATCCCATGATTAGATGGAACTTTATGTGGAATTCGTATACATGGAGTTCGAATTAGATGGAACTGTTTTTATGATTTTTTTTCTTAATAGTGTGGATACCATTTATATCAAATTATAAACTGGATATAATTATTAAAGGTATTCTTTTACCATGTGTATAATTTGGATAATGGAATTTTAATATATTTAAATTTTTTGTATTATTTTTATGATATTTTTTTCATATAATTAGATGAGTAGTTTATAGATGCATGTTATAATATTTTTTTTGAGAAAAGAAACCTAATTTAAAAGCAAGTGGGTAATACAAAATCATTTATTTAGTTATAATTAATATATAGAAATGTTAAGGTGATTTATATATGATTGAAACATAGAATAAGATACAAAAACAATTTGTATTGTTTGGTTATAAAGTAGTTATTAAAATAGGATCTTGTTATTAAGTTAGTGGTAAGTTGTTAAGGTTGTTTTTAATATAGATTCTAGGTTTGATAATAATAAAATGAGGTAATTAGTTCAATATTAATCTCTTAGTTTGTGGAATTTAAATTCATTTTTTTTAAGAGGAATAGTTTTCAATTTTAGAGTTGGTATTAGAGGAGAGGCATAGATAGCTCATTTCTCCAAATAGCTTTGTCTATTTCTCTTGATGGTTCCAAACTACTTTGTTAAAGTTGCTTTTAAGCTAGATTCTAGGTTTTGATAATTAAAAAATGAGGTAATTAGTTCAATATTAATCTTCTAGTTCGTGGAATCCAAATTCATTTCCTTTCAAAGAGGAATAGTTTTCAATTTTAGAGTTGGTATTAGAGGAGGGGCATAGATAGCTCATTTCTCCAAATAGATTTGTCTATTTCTCTTAATGGTTCCAAACTACTTTGCACACGGTTATTCAATGTGGCATAATTATCAATTTTGTAGGATATTTGGGACAATGGATTTCTCCTAGTGTGTTTAGACTTGCTTAAGGATTGTGGATACCTCTATTTGGAGGAGGCTAGCCATGAAGAAGCACTCCTCAGAAGTAGAAGGGTGCATTTGGTTAGTGTGAGCTTGAGTTTCGAGTCATATCTTTTGTTGTCTAGGTTTTCTTTGGCTTCTCAATTTCTCTTTGTTTCCTTAAATGATTTTTGATAGTATAGGTTTCTTTTGACTTCTCAATTTCCCTTTGTGTCGGTAAATGATTTTGATGGTTTTTTTTTTGTAGTTACTAGCTTTCATGTCCTTATTGAGGCTCTCCCAATGTAGAGTGAAGGATATTCTCAATTCAATTTGAGTTGTGTATTTTTCTAACAAGTTCCTCCCAAATGATATTTGTCCTCAACTAGGGCTTTCACATTATTAAAATGGATAAGATAGATGTCAAAGAGGTTCTTGAGATTTTACACAAATAGGAACAACCAATAGCCCTTTAATTGTCATTTCCACTAAGCTAACAAAGTTGGAACAAGTAAGTGCTTCCCAAAATGTAAATGTGATGAGTCTTTTACATATGAGGAATCAGTGGACTGAATCTTTCAAAGTTGGAATGTAACTATCTTCAAACCTTGTTCCTTGCCACTCAATGGGTTTTCTATCATTGGCATTCAATAATGTTGAATGTAGTCACTCCAAGCAAGTAGATCAAGTAGAAGAGAACATTGTGCAATAGAGCAAAGAGCTAATAGATATTAAGGAATCAAATCCTCATGATTATGAAGGGAATGAAACTAAGGATAATAAATATTATGTTTTTTCAATATTATATAATTTGGGAATTTTTATGAAGCGTGCTATTGGTAAGAAACTCCACTAGAACAAGTAAAAGGTTTATTAAAAATGTAAATTTGATCAAGTTTCAACATTGTTTTGTATGTATGGTTATGTACCTAGCATAGCTCTTTTGATATAAATAAATCATAATTTAGTTATTTAAAAACAAAAAATCAGTTCACATTATAAAAACAAATAATTTTTATGCCTATAAATAAATATTATATATAATTTTAAACAAATATGTATTATATATAATTTTCTCACTAGGTGTAGAATAGAAAGTGATGGGGTGTACTATGAAGGAAAAACCTGATGTGAAGGTCACTAGTTCAAAATTTAGTGGGCAAAAATCCAGCCATGTTAAGGGTTGGTGTGGCATAAAGTGTGATCCCCAAGTGATTTTTTACATGCCCCCGAGTCTAGGTTTCTCAAGCCAAAATTTAAGTGTTTAGTCATCTCAGAAATCACACAACATTTAAATTAAACAGGAGGGTCGAGTACCGTTAGGCCTAAAGAAAGGCTAGTCGAGGTAGTTAGAAGGTTGTTGCTATGAGATAAAGAGGCTTGTTGAGTTTTGAAGGTTGTTTTAGTAGGATGAGCGGACAACAAGCTAAGGGGTTGATTAAGGGTTGAAGAGAAGAAGTTTTGTAGCCAAAGGAGGGGCTAACGACAAGGAGAACAGTGTTGGTTTAGTACAGGTGGCTAAAGGAGAAGCCAACCTGTGAGCAACAAGTTTGACAAAGGTTTAAGGAACTGATCTTTGTGTTAACAATTGGAGGCAAAGGACAATCAAGGACAATGGAAAAAGAGGACTAATAGGGTTGCTCATAAAGGACTACATTAGCAAGTAAGTCAAGTTATTTTGTCCGTGTTTTGTGGACTACTGATAAGGCCTCAACCCCTAGTTGTATTTGTTGTATCATACCATTGTATAGGGGTTGTAAAGGGCCATGATACTTGGTATCAGAGCCCTATAATTTTCTTGTTGATGGACTGATAAGAAAATTTTTGGGCCATATATATAGCTTGTGTACTTTTATTGATTTATTTGTTGTTATATTTCGTTGTGCAAATTTGTTTTGGTTAAGCACCGCTAGTGTGTTTATGTGTTAATCTAGTCATAGACCAGACCTAGGGTGCTTGGAAATTTCAACATTTGCAAGGTGATTGAGTAGTAAGGGTAGCTTTGGTTGTGTTCTTTTACCTGGGCTTAAATTTCAATGCTTAGAAAATAAAGTTCTTGCATGTAATCCTAAATAATTTTCATTTTAATGACCTAATCTATGGATACCCATTCTTTATTCAGAGACTTGCAACGAGAATAATATACGACTTGTGAGAAGATTCAAATATATTTAATTTCAATCGTGTGGTCTTTAATATGATGCCCATATCCTATGTTTAAGCTGAGAGGACATATGATGTGTTCAAGTATGTAACTAGTGTCAGTATTCAAGATTAGCAGTTGTTGGGTCCCAGCCTTGTCTTCCTAGCCTCCTCTTTCCCCTTTTGTTAGGTCTTAGGGTTTCTGTCTTCCTCCTACAGTTCCGTTTTTGGTGGGTTTGTCATGGAGTGTAGGAGTTAGTAATAGGTTATTAAGTTTTTACGAGCTAATTATGTTATTAACCTTATCCCAGGGGGTAATTTTAAAATTGGATTAGATTCTTTACTTGGATTTTTAACCTAGTCATTTCCTTTAACTGCTTTCCTATATATTGATAAGTAATAACATAGTTAATTTTAATAAAAAATTCTAGTAAAAAATATAGATATAAATTACTTTGATTATGGTATTTACATAATAATGGAATACGATTTTAATATCAGAATTATATATTATTAGGTAAATATAGATTATTTAATAAACATAAATTATTGTTTGAACTTATTATTTTAATTTCGAATGGGCCATTACATTAAAATAATTAATAAAAATGATTTATTTTAGAGAAGATCTAGTTCACCATTGGACCCTTTATTATTATTAAATAAATTCACAGTGACCTATTGTAACTATATTATAAGAATAATAGTAATTTAATACTATTTATTGTTTTTAAATAATTTTGGGAATAATAATAATTATAGGTTACTGAAGATTTAATTTATTAAGGACCTTTATATTTAGTTTACCATTATTTAGTTTACCATAATTCATTAATGACCATTATATCTAATTTACCATTGGACCCTTTGATTTAAACAATTATTATTAAATAAATACACAGTTACCTATTGTAACTAAATTCTAAGAATAATAAATTAATACTATTTATTTGTATTTAAATAATTTAGGGATAATAATAAATATAGGTTATTTAATAAATATAAAGATATAATAACCATTATATTTATTATTCAATCAACTAATAATAATAAATTATATGCTTCTATTAATAATAAAATCAGGGGTTTGACTTTGATCCCCAGGTCAAAATTAGCCGTTACAATATAGCCGTTGGAGTCTCTGCACACTCTATTTAATCAAGCTAAACCAGATCAGTTCTTCAACTTGTCCTGACGATGAACCACACTGGTTGGTTCGAAACGCGTCGACAAAAGATTGATTATGTGATTTTGCCGAAGATTATCTAAACAATTATCGACTTATTAAAGCATGGGTTTCATGCTTGGGTCATTGGTCAATAGGTCAAAGCCTCCATTGTAGGCTTCTAGGTTTATGTCTTGAGTCATTATCATTATCATTATATTCTATGTGAAAATTCGGCTAACCTCGAATCCTACTGCAATAACTGATTTAGTACTTCTATTTGTTAAATGAATTGAACAAATTATTTACTGTGTTCTACCGTAAATATCAAAACTAATACAATGCAACCTTCACAAATAAAATACCGCATAAGAAAAATAATGTTGGAAGAATAGATGCACAGACACAAATACACAACTATTTTTGGACTAAAGTCCCCGGAAAAACCCAACTCGGGAAAACTAGTGCAGCAACTGAGGGTTTGATTACTATGCAGTAGTGAATATGAGTACAAGTCTATGGATGCTCAAATCTAGCAATCCATACAGAGAAATGACAGACAATAAGTCTAGTGAGAAAAATCTCACTCCCACTAGCAATCCGACACTAACCTTGGCTCAAGTCGAGTTGCTCTTTGCTGCCTCTGTGTAGTCCCTGTGTTAGCCTACGCAATACTAAGTCCCACAACTTTGAATTGCTTCCCTCTTGCTATCTGATCAGTTGTTGTCTGGAAGATGGACCCTTATGGCCTCTAGACTCTCACTCTGACTTCTAGCACTGAATCACTGCTTCTCCCCGACAAAATATGGAATCCCCTCTGAAGCTTTGCGCTGCCTTTGCATGGCTCTGTGTTGCCTCCTTGTGGCACTCACTGCCTCTCTACAGTGCACTCACCGGAACTGGAAAATCTTCCTCCGGCCTTATTATCCCTGCCCCTATCTTACTGCTTCAACCTCACTAGCTCTCACTCCGACAACTCACTGCTGCTACTCTGGAGTTCTATTTGCCATTGAATTCGAATTGTTGGTGTATCAAGTGTGTTCTCCAACCCCCATCGAGTTTCTTCTTATAATCTCTTGTTGAAACATCAACGGCCATAATTAAAACTTAATCGATGGCTAAGATTAACTAGAACTCGATCCATGTCTTTTTCTAGAAGATTCTCACCATGACTTAATTAATACCCTTTAATTAATCAAATTTCCTAAGTTTATACTTAGGAAACATTAAAAAAAACAATTGATTATTTTAATTAAGTCGTCTCTGGGTGGAATTTCTAGAAATTATTTCTGGGTTTTGGGGAATACATGTATGCTAGCCTCTCCACCAACTTTTATGGCTAGAACACATCCGATGCTACAAAAACTAACACTCCCTCTTAGCGAGGAAGGTGTTCTAGCGCATCAACCCACTAAAGCAACACCCTGTCTCTACACCATCTCCTGTCACATTGCTGATGTCTGGTTGTTGTTGCCCAACAACTACTGTGCAACTCTCATTTATGTTGCATCTGCGCTGCTGCTAACCCTGCAAAACTTCATCTGAACTACAAATCGCTCTCCATTTGTTGCTACTGCAACTGCAACATCTACAACTAAAAAGCATCCAAAATACTGAATCAATTGTGATCAGTATGATGCATCTTTCACCCAAGTCCTGACTGATGCTAGTCTTTGCATTGTCACTAAAGCCTCTGTGTTGTTGTCGTATCTGCTCTTTGCCAACTACATTGTTGCCAAATCTGCACTTTGCTGCCCAGTATCTGACCGCTTTGGTAGCTGATGACACCATTTTCCACTCATCCATCCTACTACTGCATGTTATGGATTTCTTAAGCCAAAATTTAAGTGTTTAGTCATCTCAGAAATCACACAACATTTAAATTAAATAGGAGGGTCGAGTACCGTTAGGCCTAAAGAAAGGCTAGTCGAGGTAGTTACAAGGTTGTTGCTATGAGATAAAGAGGCTTGTTGAGTTTTGAAGGTTGTTGTAGCAGGATGAGCGGACAACAAGCTAAGGGGTTGATTAAGGGTTGAAGAGAAGAAGTTTTTTAGCCAAAGGAGGGGCTAACGACAAGGAGAACAGTGTTGGTTTAGTACAGGTGGCTAAAGGAAAAGCCTACCTGTGAGCAACAAGTTTGACAAAGGTTTAAGGAACTGATCTTTGTGTGAACAATTGGAGGCAAAGGACAATCAAGGACAATGGAAAAAGAGGACTAAAAGGGTTGCTCATAAAGGACTACATTAGCAAGTAAGTCAAGTTATTTTGTCCTTGTTTTGTGGACTACTGATAAGGCCTCAACCCCTAGTTGTATTTGTTGTATCATACCATTGTATAGGGGTTGTAAAGGGCCATGATACTTGGTATCAAAGCCCTATAATTTTCTTGTTGATGGACTGATAAGAAAATTTTTGGGCCATATATATAGCTTGTGTACTTTTATTGATTTATATGTTGTTATATTTCGTTGTGCAAATTTGTTTTGGTTAAGCACCGCTAGTGTGTTTATGTGTTAATCTAGTCATAGACCAGACCTAGGGTACTTGGAAATTTCAACATTTGCAAGGTGATTGAGTAGTAAGGGTAGCTTTGGTTGTGTTCTTTTACCTGGGTTTAAATTTCAATGCTTAGAAAATAAAGTTCTTGCATGTAATCTTAAATAATTTTCATTGCAATGACCTTATCTATGGATACCCATTCTTTATTCAGAGACTTGCAACAAGAATAATATATGACTTGTCAGAAGATTCAAATATATTTAATTTCAATCATGTGGTCTTTAATATGATGCCCATATCCTATGTTTAAGTTGAGAGGACATATGATGTGTTGAAGTATGTAACTAGTGTCATTATTCATAATTGCATCTATCAAAAGAGAGAAAAATTAAAAAAATTATCGACTTATTAAAGCATGGGTTTCATGCTTGGGTCATTGGTCAATAAGTCAAAGCCTCCATTGTAGGCTTCTAGGTTTATGTCTTGAGTCATTATCATTATCATTATATTCTATGTGAAAATTCGGCTAACCTCGAATCCTACTGCAATAACTGATTTAGTTCTTCTATTTGTTAAATGAATTGAACAAATTATTTACTATGTTCTACCGTAAATATCAAAACTAATACAATGCAGCCTTCACAAATAAAATACCGCGGAAGAAAAATAATGTTGGAAGAATAGATGCACACACACAAATACACGACTATTTTTGGACTAAAGTCCCCAGAAAAACCCAACTCGGGAAAACTGGTGTAGCAACTGAGGGTTTGATTATTATGCAGTAGTGAATATGAGTACAAGTCTATGTATGCTCAAATCTAGCAATCCATACAGAGAAATGACTGACAATAAGTCTAGTGAGAAAAACCTCACTCCCACTAGCAATCCGACACTAACCTTGGCTCAAGTCGAGTTGCTCTTTGCTGCCTCTGTGTAGTCCCTGCGTCAGCCTATGCAGTACTAAGTCCCACAACTTTTAATTGCTTCTGTCTTGCTATCTGATCAGTTGTTTTCTGGAAGATGGACCCTTCTTGCCTCCAGACTCTCACTATGACTTCTAACGCTGAATCACTGCTTCTCCCCGGCAAAATACGGAATCCCCTCTGAAGCTTTGCAGT
Organism: Pinus tabuliformis; assembly: GCA_031772625.1. NCBI lineage: Eukaryota > Viridiplantae > Streptophyta > Pinopsida > Pinales > Pinaceae > Pinus > Pinus tabuliformis. The sequence continues at coordinate 441,778,694 of CM062816.1, forward strand.
GCCTCTACATGGCTCTATGTTGCCTCCTTATGGCACTCACTGCCTCTCTACAGTGCACTCAGCAGAACTGGAAAATCTTCCTCCGGCCTTATTATCCCTGCCCCTATCTTACTGCTTCAACCTCACTAGCTCTCACTCCAACAACTCACTGCTGCTACTCTGGAGTTCTATTTGCCATTGAATTCGAACTGTTGGTGTATCAAGTGTGTTCTCCAACCCCCATCGAGTTTCTTCTTATAATCTCTTGTTGAGACATCAACGACCATAATTAAAACTTAATCGATGGCTAAGATTAACTAGAACTCGATCCATGTCTTTTTCTAGAAGATTCTCACCGTGACTTAATTACTACCCTTTAATTAATCAGATTTCCTAAGTTTATACTTAGGAAACATTAAAAAAAACAATTGATTATTTTAATTAAGTCGTCTCTGGGTGGAATTTCCAGAAACTATTTCTGGGTTTTGGATAATACATGTATGCTAACCTCTCCACCAAATTTTATGGCTAGAACACATCCGATGCTACAAAAATTAACACTCCCTCTTAGCGAGGAAGGTGTTCTAGCGCATCAACCCACTAAAGAAACACCCTGTCTCTACACCATCTCCTGTCACATTGCTGATGTCTGGTTGTTGTTGCCCACCAACTACTGTGCAACTCTGATTTATGTTGCATCTGCGCTGCTGCTAACCCTGCAAAACTGCATCTGAACTACAACCCGCTCTCCATTTGTTGCTACTGCAACTGCAACATCTACAACTAAAAAGCATCCAAAATACTGAATCAATTGTGATCGGTACGATGCATCTGTCACCCAAGTCCTGACTGATGCTAGTATTTGCGTTGTCACTAAAGCCTTTGTGTTGTTGTCATCTCTGCTCTTTGCCAACTACATTGCTGCCAAATCTGCACTTTTTTGCCCAGTATCTAACCGCTTTGGTAGCTGATGACACCATTTTCCACTTATCCATCCTACTACTTCATGTTATGGGTTCCCGTAGCAAGGTATTAATTCATGAGGTGGATCTCCTCAAGAATTATGCCCATCCTGTAGCTCTCTGGGGCTACAACTCTATATCACCCCACCTCACACCTAGAGGTATATCGGTGATCATGGAAAAATCTTCCTCTAATATGGAGGATATCCTGTCGATCTCTATGGATGCAGCCTGTTGATCCTACTTCTGCTCTTTGCACTTCTTTCTTAGAGGACATTGAGTGTTGTAGTGGCCAAGCTCATCGCATCTGAAGCATTTGACCTTGGAAAGGTCCTTCTTCCTCCTGCATTTCTCTTGTTGCCCCTTTGATGTGAGGGCCACATTCTCCTCTTCCTTCACTTGCTTCGTCCCACTGCTGTTGTTGGTGCCACTAATGGTGCTCTTCACCAAATCTCGCCTCATCTCCTCCTGTTGTAGATCAACCCACATTCGATCCAACTTTGACAACTTGTCTCTACCCAGAATACTCTGGACGAAGACCTGCTAGTCCTTCAGAAACACTATTTAGAGCTAACTACACCAATTATGTAGGCTGGGGCGCTGACCCTATTGCAGATAGTTGGTCTTCGACATCCTGAATCTTAGTGATGAAGGGGTCTATGCACTCTCCTTTTTGTATCCTTGTGCATCTCAACTTCTCCTCAAGATACATGTTTCGCTGCTCGGAAGATCCCTCATATAGCATAGCAAGAGCCTCCCACATCTATCGGGCAATATCTTTGCCAGCTATGTGAGACACCATGTGATCTCGAACCCCATCAAGAATCATCCTCTTTTCTTTCGCTATCTCCTTCTTATAGGCCTTTTGTGGATCTACATGTATGGGTACAACTACCACGCTATCGATGTAGGCTTTGAGATCGTATTCATCTAGAAGGCAAGAAATTCTTACCTTCCACATCACATAGTTGGAGGCTCCATCCAACCGTCCTTGATCTCTCAACCCTATTAATTCCATCTCTACAAAAAGTCGAATTCCTCTTCCTCTCCTCTACACAACTGCAAACTGGCTATACGCACTCCCTGCTGGAGTGGGAAAATCTGCTCACAACAACTTCTGCTCTACAATGAAAAATCGAACTTCTAAAATAGAAGTTCCCTGAGGAAAGAATTCCCTCAGTGTGTGCTCTTCCTTCCTCCTGACGTTATTTTGCACTAGCAACTGCTGCAAAATACTGCATCTAGCTAGACATCTTCTATGCAAGGAAAATATTGGTTGCTCCCTCTACCTCTGGTAATCCTCGAACTAGAGAAATCTTATTTCTCTGTTGCTCTCTCTGAGAAATCGATATTTCCTCAAGAAATTGACCCTCCTAGCCAAGAAACTGCGCTACCTCTAAGGGTTTCGAATTCATTCTTACGTAGGGCTATGAAATTCCTCTTCTCTTCTGCTACTGAGCTACCCGGCTTACAATCTACGCTCTGATACCATGTGAAAATTCGGCTAATCCCAAATCCTACTGCAACAACTGATTTATATTCTTCTATTTGTTAAATGAATTGAACAAATTATTCACTGTGTTCTACAATAAATATCTAAATTAATACACTGTAGCCTTCACAAATAAAATATTGTAGAAGAAAAATAATGTTGGAAGAATAGATGCACACACACAAATACACAATTATTTTTGGACTAAAATCCTCGAAAACAACCCAACTCGAAAAAAGCGGTGCAACCACTGAGGGTTTGATTATTTTGCAGTAGTAAATCTAAGTACAAGTCTATGGATGCTCAAATCTAGCAATCCATACAGAGAAATGACTGCCAATAAGTCTAGTGAGAAAAATCTCACTTCCACTAGAAATCCAACACTAACCTTGGCTCAAGTCAAGTTTCTCTTTGCTGCCTCTACGCAATCCCTGCGTTAGCCTACACGGTACTGCGTCCCACAACCTGAAACTACTTCCCTCTCGCTATTTGATCAACTATGTTATGGAAGATGGACCCTCCTGGCCTCCAGACTCTCACTCCGACTTCTGGCACTGAATCACTACTTCTCCCCAGCAAAATACGAAATCCCCTCTTAAGCTATGCGCTGCCTCCCTGTGGCACTCACTGCCTCTCTGCAATTCACTCACCGGAACTGGAAAATATTCCTTCGACCTTACTATCCCTGTCCCTCTCTCACTGCTTCAAGCTCACTAGCCCTCCCTCTGGCAACTCAGCACTGCTACTCTGGAGTTTGATCTGCCAGTGAATTCAAATTGTTGGTGTCTCAAGTGTGTTCTCCAACCCCCATCGATTTTCTTCTTACAATCTCTCATTGAGACATCAACTGTTATAGCTCTAATACCACTTGTTATAGATCTAACCCTAAAAATATATGAGAATAGAAATAAACCCAAGAATAAAAAGATTTGAGCATACATAGAAATGATTCACTTTATTAATATCAAACCCTTAAGGTAGAGCAACACCATACATTCACTCCTTAATGAAGGAGACACTCCACAAGCCATATGTCTGTTCATACTATAATCCTTGACACAATTCCTTGACACAGAGTCTCTAGCCTCTATATAGGCCTCATACATACAATACCATGGGTCATTACCATGGTTCCCTCATACCATAAAACTAATACCATGGGCCCATTACATTATTACTAACTACTTGTGGTCCCTTACATGATATGGGTTAACCACCTTATTTATTACTATGGCCCATCCCATTATTACATTATTACCTTGGGTACCTCCCTTGGTACCCCATATTATCCCCCCTAGGTATATAACATTCCACCCCCCTTAGCATGTTTCATCCCCGAAACATGGGAAAAACACAAATAATAAGATCTACTCAAAAGAGTAGTCCACTGGTACCATGCACGTGCATCTAGCCATCCAAGAGAAAGGTGAACCCTCGGTCTCACTGGTGCCTCGCTCGCTTGAGATGGAAGTTGACTGTGGTAGCTCTTCTGTGTTGATGTGTAGTAGGTGGATCTTCGCTCCTCTTTATCTGTCCTGCGGGGGTTGTTGTCCTTGTGGCTAATTGGTTGCCATCTTGATGGTTGTCTTGCAGGGTGATGTGGGTGATGATATGTTGAAGTTTTAACCCACGGTATCTTTTTCTTTAATTCACCCCTTACTAGAGCCTAACTATTATCTGGTGCATTTTGTGGTGCTTGCTGTGGTGTCTTATCTTCTAATATTACTTCAACCACTGAACCCTCATCTGATGTATCAACACTTATAACTTTTTCTGCTTTAACCTCTGTTTTTGTTTGATTGTCGATCATCACTGGCTCATCATCTGATATGTCAGTCTCTAGAACATCTTCTGCTTCAGCCTCCTTGGACTCTACCTGTTTATTGATGGAAATATCCTGTAATGTAATTTTCTTCTTTTTATACCAGAGCTTCAAGAATTTCTTCTGCACATTAATATTGATAGTACCCACAGATTCCATCCAAGAATATCCCAAAACAACATCCATATTATCCATCTCTGCAGTATAAAAATCACCATGCAACACATACTTATCCATAGAAATCTTCAAATCCTTGTACACTTGAACATCCTCATCATCCACTTGTGTGTTTTCAATGTGTTTTGCTGGAATTTGCAATTTTTTTGCCAAGTTGACATTTATGAGATTTTGCTTGCAACTCGGATTTATAGACACAATGACTTTCTCCTTCTGAATCAATCCATGAACCTGCAATAAGGAGATACCAGTAGAAAATAACACATGTTTCTCATTATCTTGTTTTCTAGCATGAGACCATCTGTCTAAAAGGAATTTTTCAAATGCTTCATCAGGCAGGTTGTAACACTTCGTTTTGTTAAGTAATCCCCACCATGTGGCCGCCTCATCTCTAAATTGCTCCACTACCCACCATTTCCAATGGTTGTTCCATAACCACTTCTGTTTTTTTATGTATTCTTCAATAGTAGGACCATTATCTTTTCCTGTAAAATATAGAACCTTGCTAGAAGCCATGAAGAGGGTTTTGAAAAAATTCACTTACTTGGCGAAAATTTGAAATTGTCACAGTTTAGTCAATATAGCTCAGAATCCCTATTATGACCTGTTTTCAGAAATGGAACAATCATTCTGCATCTGCCCATGTGATAGAAATCCTGATCCAGGCACTAGAATTTTAGATCTGCACTGCAACTCTCCCGTCGTCACCCAAAAATTCTGAAAAAAGCGCTGATTTTAAATCAGCGATATCTTCCTCATCCGGACTCCGATTCGACTGATTTATTTTTTTGAAATCGGTTATTTTTTCACAAAGAATTCAGATCTACAATCAGATTTTGTAGATCTTGCACCAGGACATCCAGATCTGCGCCGCAAACTCACTGCCCCGAAAAATTGTCTACAACACCACTGATTTTTAGATCAGCTATATCTCCCTCATCCGGACTCCGATTGTTGAAAAGTGTGCAACAAGAAATGCTTGTTGAGAGTGCAACAAGATGATGGAGCTTAGTGAAAAGAGTCACCTTCACTAAGTGGGCTCGCAGGCTATTTTTGGCGCAAGTCTATTTTTAGACTATGTCTATTTTTAGACATATGGATCATGTATATGGATTGCAGGTTGTTGTTTATGGATGATTGGTCAAGTTGGGAAAAAATAGATGGACTTCTATTTTTGATCAAAGTGTGAGTGATCAAAGTCTATTTTTAGACTGGTTGTCAAAAATAGAAAAGTCAAATATTATTGTCTCATAATAATATTTGGACTATAAACTTGATCTTATTCTCTTGGAGCACTTCAGGATGAGCTACGGATGTGGTACATGCAGATCCCAGAGGGAAATACGTGGTTACCTATGGGATGACTAATATTTGCATGCAGGACTTTAGTTAGAACTCAAGTGAGTTGAGTTTAGTGGACTGGAGGTGCAGTTGATGGAGTTGTGTTCAGTTTAGCTTTGTTAAACTGGTTGTATTTAGTATAACTGATCAATAGACTAGAGATGAGTTGGGTGAATTAGTTATTAATTAATTCACAAGTTATTAACTCATAATACAACTATAGAATACATCAGTTAACTCAGTTGCATGTCAGTGCATGTTCATTTCAGCAGGGACAGGTGTTAGAGAATCAGATTGCTATCAGTTGTGACTATAGTTGTGCACCAGATCTTGCACAATCAAGGGATTGAGGATGCCAATGAGTTTGCTCACGTATTTGCCCACATTATAGCTTGTGCTCACGTCCAACAAAGTGTGAGTGACTATTTTGCAGGTGAAATATGAGTTTGGGAAGCCATTCTCATCAGTTCTTGAGCAGGTATTGAGCTGTGGAGGCAGGCAAGCAGTGGAATAGATTTGGAGATTAGATCTGAGCTGTATTGTGTGTAACAGGTGGAGATACTTGTGAGAAGTATTATGTTGTGTATTGTTACATGATTCAATCAATATAATATACAGATAGTTGGGGTTTTTAGCGAGATGCTTTCCCCGGGATACATATTGTGTTAATGAGTTTGATTGATGCTTCTATGTGCGCCTGTGAATGTTTCTGCTTCTGTAAATTTATGATCAATGTAGAGGAGATTATGTATTATACATGTTCCACTTATAATTGTATGATCAGGATAATCTCTGTGAATATGTGTTAAATTATTCAAAATTTCTACATGGTATCAGAGCTGCTTGATTTGTAGAAGAGATTTTTACAGGATATCAAGCGAGGATTGATCATCAGATCTACTATTTAGGAAGTGTTTACATTCTATTTCTTCAGGCAGAGTCTGTAATCGGACCAGGTAACCTCTGGATTCATCCTTCCTTTGGAAGGTGAGATATCCGGTCAATTCCCATACAGTAGATCTCTGTACAAGAAATACTTTGTTCTCACGAATTTTAGATCAGAAGCGATTGAGTTTTGAGCTGGTGGAATTCGAATTTAATTCCAAAGCAAGAGATAAAACTCAGAAACATTCAGTGTGAGAATGGAGACAGTATGCCCGAATATCTCACGAAGTTCACCCAATGCCGGGATGAGCTGGGAAGTGTGGGGGTGACTGTCGGATGAGGATGGTGAGTCTAGCTCTCCTTGACCTTCCTAAGAGTTGGCATAGCTATCAGGACTCGGTGAATGGAAGGGAGAAACTGCCAGGATGGGAGAGACTTTGGTCGGATCTTGTGCAGGAGGAGATTAGACGGAGCACCAGAGACGGTTCTTCATCCATGCAGGATGAGGAGAACTGTGCCTTAGCAAGTAAGGTGAAGAAGGGGAAGGAGAAGGGTTCTCTTTCCGAATCCAGTTCTTCCAGTGGTGGGAAGAAGGTTGACAAATCAAAAGTGCGATGCTTTTGTTGTCATGACGAGGGTTCATGGGTCAAGAACCTGTACGCTCTTGAGGTTCAAGATGCATGCAAAGCCTTGAGCAGCGAGGCAATTGATGGAGACTTGGTGGTTGAGAGGGAGCGTATATTACCTCTCAACATGCAAAGCCAGAAGAAGTCTTAGACGATTGTGGAGGAGCCACGATTGGTGCAGCAGCTTCAGGAGGTTGTGGAGCAGCCACAACAAGGGAAGCTGAGAGGAGATTGAGTAGAGACATCTACTCATCCAGAGACCTCCAGTAGGGGGAAACTTCGAGCCAGATGGGCTGAAGGATCGCATGCAGGCATACCTCCAGGTAGGAGGTGGGGTGATGTGGATTGATTGTCCCAAGGAGGAGGGGCAGGATCCTTGAGGTACCCAACCTCTTGGATGAGACCTTGCTACGGGACCCCGATGTGTAGTAGCAGGAACTGACTGATTGGGTAGAGACAGATGTGGATGGAGCGGCAGAGAGAGCGACAGTGCAGGGAATCCCAGGACAGCGCATAGCTAGCAGGCTGTAGCAATGCGAGAGGCACAAGTGTTTTGCACAGTGCTAGGTGGCACAGAGAGGTGTGCAATGGTGCGAGATGCATGGAGATGTTGCAGTAGCGCAGATGTCAGAGAGGGAGAACTTGTCAGTAGTAGGTAGAGCTTAAGCATCAGAGGATGTTTCTATCCCAACAGGGAGGTCAGTTGGGAGGTGCAGTGCGGATGCAATTCTGGGAGATAGAACCAGCAACAGCACAGATGCAGTCAGAGATCAAAGTGACAGAGGCTAGAGCAGTCAAATACTGAAGAGCATAGAGATGCAGAGTTTCAGTCGACAGAGGCAATAGCAGTCAGAGACTTTGATGACAGAGCAAGTGGACTGGCCAGAGTTACAGGATCGTGTTTGAGAGGAAGCCTTTCTTGTTGAGAGGGAGTGTTGAAAAGTGTGCAACAAGAAATGCTTGTTGAGAGTGCAACAAGATGATGGAGCTTAGTGAAAAGAGTCACCTTCACTAAGTGGGCTTGCAGGCTATTTTTGGCGCAAGTCTATTTTTAGACTATGTCTATTTTTAGACATATGGATCATGTCTATGGATTGCAGGTTGTTGTTTATGGATGATTGGTCAAGTTGGGAAAAAATAGATGGACTTCTATTTTTGATCAAAGTGTGAGTGATCAAAGTCTATTTTTAGACTGGTTGTCAAAAATAGAAAAGTCAAATATTATTGTCTCATAATAATATTTGGACTATAAACTTGATCTTATTCTCTTGGAGCACTTCAGGATGAGCTACGGATGTGGTACATGCAGATCCCAGAGGGAAATACGTGGTTACCTATGGGATGACTAATATTTGCATGCAGGACTTCAGTTAGAACTCAAGTGAGTTGAGTTTAGTGGACTGGAGGTGTAGTTGATGGAGTTGTGTTCAGTTTAGCTTTGTTAAACTAGTTGTATTTAGTCTAACTGATCAATAGACTAGAGATGAGTTGGGTGAATTAGTTATTAATTAATTCACAAGTTATTAACTCATAATACAACTATAGAATACATCAGTTAACTCAGTTGCATGTCAGTGCATGTTCAGTTCAACAGGGACAGGTGTTAGAGAATCAGATTGCTATCAGTTGTGACTATAGTTGTGCACCAGATCTTGCACAATCAAGGGATTGAGGATGCCAATGAGTTTGCTCATGTATTTGCCCACATTATAGCTTGTGCTCACGTCCAACAAAGTGTGAGTGACTATTTTGCAGGTGAAATATGAGTTTGGGAAGCCATTCTCATCAGTTCTTGAGCAGGTATTGAGCTGTGGAGGCAGGCAAGCAGTGGAATAGATTTGGAGATCAGATCTGAGCTGTATTGTGTGTAACAGGTGGAGATACTTGTGAGAAGTATTATGTTGTGTATTGTTACATGATTCAATCAATATAATATACAGATAGTTGGGGTTTTTAGCGAGATGCTTTCCCCGGGATACATACTGTGTTAATGAGTTTGATTGATGCTTCTATGTGCGCCTGTGAATGTTTCTACTTCTGTAAATTGATGATCAATGAGAGGAGATTATGTATTATACATGTTCCGCTTATAATTGTATGATCAGGATAATCTCTGTGAATATGTGTTAAATTATTCAAAATTTCTACACCGATTCCACTGATTTTTTTTTTTAAATCGGGTAATTTTTCACATAGAATCCAGATCTACAATTAGATTTTGCAAATCTTGCACCAAAACATACAGATCTGATCTACAAACTCGCCGCCCCCGAAATCCTGCAAAAAAAAATAAAAAAAATTCTCCACTTCTGTGCCCAAGAAAGTGCTCTGATACCACTTGTTATAGCTCTGATACGAAAATATTATAGATCTGATATGAAAGTATAAGACAATGCAAATAAACCCAGAAATAATAAGATCTGAATATAGAAATAGAAATGCTTCTTTATTGATATCAAACCCTTAAAGTAGGGCAACGCAATACCTTCACTCCTTAAGGAAGGAGAACACTCCACAAGCCATATGCCTGTTCATACAATATTCCTTGACACTATTCCTTGACACGGAGTCTCTAGCCTCTATATAAGCCTCATACATACAATACCATGGGTCATTACCATGGTTCCCTCATACCATCAAACTAATACCATGGGCCCATTATATTATTACTAACTACTTGTGGTCCCTTACATGATATGGGTTAACCCCCTTATTTATTACTATGGCCCATCCCATTATTACATTATTTCCTTGGGTACCTCCCTTGGTACCCCATATTATCCCCCCTAGGTATATAACATCAACAACCATGATTAAAACTTAATCGATGGATAAGATTTACTAGAACTCGATCCATGTCTTTTTTTGGAAGATTCTCACCGTGACTTAATTAATACCCTTTAATTAATAAGATTTCTTGAGTTTAGACTTAGGAAACATCAAAATAACGATTAATTGTTTTAATTAAGTCATCTCTAGGTGTAATTTCTTGAAATGATTTCTGGGTTTTGGAGAATACATTGATTCTAGCCTCTCCACCAAATTTTGTGGCTAGAACACATCTGATGTTACAAAAATTAACATTCTATACCCTTCTTGGGCTCATTATATCAAAGAAAGAAATTTAAAACACCTCCACCATTAATTCGGCCTCAAGCACTTAAAGTCGGCCTCTACTAGCTGTCAAGTTAGTCGACTTGAAACATCATGTCCTCACTAAAGAGGAGTATATATACAAGCACAATTCGACCTATTGAAAGAAAAAGCAAGTGATCTGAAATTTCACATGAAGAGAAGGAAGGGAGAAGATGTCTAATCGAAGTCTTTCATCATCACCATAAAGAAGTTATTATAAAATGAAGGTGCAGGATGGAATAGCGAAGGTGCGGGTAGGAATAACGAAGATGTTGGATGGAATACTTAGGCCAAGGACTGCAAAGAAGGAGAAGGGTTGACTTGATGGTTTGGAGTGAGGAAGGTCTCTTGTCTAGTCAAAAGGAGTCTTGGTTGTCTCAATCTGATTTGAATCTACTAAGGAAGAGTTTGACTAGGTTTTCCCCTTGTTAGGGGTTTTGGCCCTAGTTGTGTGCCTATCTGTGGTGTCCTACTTTGTGATCTTCTTGTTTGGAATTTTCCTTGATGATGGAAAGAAATCTAATATAATAAAAAATAATATCACAAGAACTTATTAGAGTAAGAGAAATCAAGCTAAAGAAAAACCTAATCATTCTGTCCTAGATTTTTCAACATGATGTGGTTTAAATGTTTATATTTATAGACAATTGAATTGATCCCTCATATCATTTCCTTGATAATTTGGTAAAGCCCACCTACACATGCATGTAATAGGATACCCATACACATAGAAATGGGTATGACACCTCCTAAAAGTGTTCATTCTCTATGCATAGTTGGTAACCCAAAAATATTAATGAATGAAACTTTATTTAAACACATCACTCGATAGACTTGATGGCTTGTAATTAGGACACAATGCTTAGCTTAGTATTCTAATATTGATTTACTTGTTGACACTTTTCAAGCCACTAGTATCCATTTCCAAATCAATAATCACTCTTCGTAGGCATCTTGTATGCTTGAAAGTTGCATACAATGCATCTAAAAACTCTTGATGCATGTATGTGATGTTGTCTACAATTGTTTAAATAGATACACTATGTTGTTTGAAAGTGCATTTAATTGATTTTTTTAGAGTAATAGACTAAAGGCTTGTGGGACTGAATGCAGAAATGCAATATCTAATATACAACTCAACATATTATGTGCAAATTCCCAAACATCTTATTGCATCTCAAATCCTAGGATGTTAAAAACCCTTGACTCAAAAGAAATTTAGTGGCACGGAGTTAGCCAATGTGCAAGAGTACCATTTGATCAACAAAGACAAGTGAAAAATGAAGAATACAGGCTTCCTTTGCCTTTGCTCAAGAATGTTGTAGAAATATTAGTAATCGAGGATTGTTTAATTATGCAAAAAAAAACCTTACAACCTAGATAAGAAGGCAAATACAAAAGTATACCTTTCAAAGTGTTTCATGAAGAAAAAGCATACAAATACCAATAAAGTTTTATTGCAATTAGGAGTCCTAGCTAGGTCACTAATACACTAATAAAATTCAAAGAAGAAAAATAAGAAAGAAAGAACACACAACATGAAGGTTTTCAAAACTAAATTATCTCACTTCCTTTCAAATATCACAAATATAGATAATACAAACATTCAATAATGATTAAGTTCTAAACCTTTATAATTGTCATTATACACATTCTAAACAACTTGAAATCAAATATATGTAATATGATATCAAGGATTTCCTAAAGAAATTAGATAGAAAGCAACTGAACTTGACATGACACCAAACATGTCCAAAAAAAAAACAAATTGTTATCATCAAAAATGGAAAAAAGGGCATTTAATTCTTTTTTCCCACACATATTTTACATGATCCTTCTTTTTGCTTTGTTTGATGTTAGATTATGGTAGCAAAAGGCAAGTGTTCTAGCCTCTATGATGTCTAAGAGGCTAAGGAACATGAGATCTCCAAAACCCAAAAAAGTTTTCGCGAGAAAAGACTTGGAGGCACCTCAATTAAATTAATTAGCCATAATTAAAATATTTCCTAAGTCTAACTTAGGAAATGTGGTTAATTAAAGTGAATGAATTGAGGAAGTTTGATTTTGCTCTAGAGACTTCCGAAAAATTTAATGATATAGTCAATGTGATTTTATTCATCAATTGAGATGTGATTGTGGTTGTTGAGACTCCAATGAGAGATTATAAGAGCGAGTTGAAGGGTTTGGAGAAGACATCAAATCAATGGTGAATTGAGAAGTTCGACTTACCCAGTTGCAGTGACTCATCAAGGGCGCAGTTGAAGCTAGGAAGACACCAACAACGAGGTATTCAACAGAGATTTGAGAGGAAAATTTCCAAAGGAAATTTCCAGTATTTTATAGTGTTTAAGAGACAGGAAGAGGAGGTTGAATCATCTATAGAGCAAGTCATATTTAGCCATTGCGAGTAGCCAATTTATCCAGTGCGAGTTGCAGGAGAGACCACATTTTAGTTGCCAGTTACCAGATCTATTTCAATGGGTCTAGCAATTGTTAGAGGCAATTTTACTTGCAAGGGTGATTTCCTAGAGGCTATACGAATTTCCCAAGACCAGTAGTGTGCATTCCATCTAGGTAGTGAAAATAGCCAAAGGAAGTGTGATTTGGTTGGGAGAGGTCAGATCTAGTTGTAGAGGGAAACATAATCTCCAGTTATTTTTCATAATGGAGATCAGTATTTGCCAAAGGTTTACCATTCTACAAATGTCAAAAACCAATTGTATTTTCTCAAATTGTTGAATAATAATAAAACCCTAATCTGTTGCACTGGTTTTCCCTTTGGGGCTTTTCCTGGGACCATTGTCCAAAAATAATGGTGTCATATTTTTATGTGTGTGCATATTTTCTCAGTTCCAATTTTTATATTCTGTGACATTTTTTTATTATGAAGATTGGAATCGTGATTTAATCGTTACTTGTCTAATACTAATTCAAAAGACATATAATCTCTAATAGATAGAAGATTAAACTCCAGTTTATTGCAATCGTGAAAATTTCACAATTGGCACTATGTATTCTTAGAACACAAGATATTATAAAAGCCATTTAAATTTTATCTTGTATGTTGTTTAATTTATTTTATGACTTATCCCAAAAATAAATTGCAATCAACTACAACTCATTTCAATTTCTCAATCCCAAGTAAAAGTGTTGTCTTGTCATGTAACGACACATTGCAGCATGTGAAATGTTCTATAGTGGGAAATGTTTGTATAGTTATAGCAAGGAAGTTTTCCATGGATTGAGGTTTAACATTATGAATGAAAATATTAAAATGTTATTGCATTCTTTGTTCAAGTCTAACACACAATCAATTTTTTGCAAAGAGTTTTGTAGCACTCAAAATATGTAGTTTGTTCTTTATAGTTTTACTTACAAAATCCTTATTCCACAAATTTTTCATTTTCTATAGTTTTCCCTAAACATCGTTAGTATAACCCTTTTTTTATATACACACACAAATTCTAAGTTATTTACCAAAAAACAGAAAGCAAGATGAGAATATGAATGGCATACATACACATTGAGCACTTCTATAAAACCCTTAGTTGAAAAATGGAGTAAATATCATTGAGAACTGGTACCTAAATAAGCTTCAAAATAATGAATCAGTGTTGCATCGAAACACATCCCCATCACTGGGGATGCATCCCTTATATTTCACTATCCACGAGGTCATGGACATTGGAGGGGGAAGTCCTTATTTAGAAGGAGACATCCCAAGGGACATAGGGGACTTCCCCCACCATGTTTCCTTTGTAATTCACAATCCTCAAAGACATGGGCACTATAGGGGGAAGCTCCCATTAGGAAGGGGAGGTCCCAGAGGACGTAAAGAACTTCCCTCACATCCCCAAGATGTTTCTTGCTAAAAGAAGGAAGGGTCTTGGAGACATTTCTCGATGGTTTTGGGGACATTTGGATGGCTCCTTTCCAAACTGGCACCATATGGTACTAATTCTCTATGAGAAATATTTTCTCATTGGTTTTACATTCGTGCCAAGAAAAATATTATTATGCAATTTCTGCTAAAACATTCCTATACATTTGTAATGGGGGGTTATCACAACAACAATTTTCACTCCTATTCTTTCTAGGTTCTTGTACCTCGTATACTCTCTTTTAAATATGATTTGTAAAAATGTATGAACCAATGTTGCATGGAAGCCCATCCCCAACCCTCAAACATACCCTAAAATTTTTCATCCCCGGGGATTTGGAGATTGCAAGTTTTGGAGACATCTAGATGACTCCTTTCCAATCCTACACTCGTGTGGTACTGATTTTCTAAGAAAAATATTTAGCCATTGATTTTTTATCCATGCCATGAAAAATTTATTATGCAATGTATGCTACAATACTTTGTTGTATGTTTTTGTAATGGAGGATACTCACAACAATAATAGTTTTCATGCCCTTGTTTTGTAAGTTCTTGTACCTTGTATCTACTCTCTTTAAATATGCTTCATAAAAGGGTGTGAAGCAGTGTTGCATGGAAGCCCATCCCCAACCCTGGGGTGTCCCCTACATTTCTCATCCCTGGGGGTTTGGGGATTGCATGGAAATCGCCTTTTGGAAAGGGATGTCCCTATGGACATCACTTTAAACATTTCTTACCAAAAGGAGTTAGGGAAGAAGTCCCTAGATGCTTCCAATGATGTTTAATGGCCTTTATCCAAATTGGCCTCAGGTTTTCCAAGAAAATATTCACTCATTACTTAACATTGAACCCATGACAAAAATGATAATAGTATTGCTAACATGCTCGACAGACTTATGTATTCTATATTTATGATGTCTTAGACCTATTATTAAATAATTGCTACATCTATTATATATTTATAACTCACTAGCATAGCATAGGTAATACCATGGCTATCAATACACCACATACCCAAATTATCATAACTCGCTTCAAAAAACACTTTAATTAATTAATTTAATTAAAAGGAAATTATTAATATATAATTATTGATAATTAAATTAAAATTTTGAAAACTCGATTCCAAATAAACTTGCATATATCTATATAATTATCATAATTTTATTTTTCAATCTCTTTGCTATTGTATTAATAGTAATAATTATTTATTAATAAAATTTACATACTTTTATTTTTACATAATTATAAATTATTCATAATTATAAAATTAATAAATATTCCAATTTTAATAAGTGTATTTTTTTATTTTTTATAATAATAATAATAATTATTATTTAGGAATAAAATTCATAAATACTTTTTACTTTTAATAAGTGTAAAGATGATGTAATACATTAATGTTTTCCGGATTGCCACACCACACCACGGTAAATTGTCTCAGCTATTCGGGCTCCGTGCTACCCTGGAGGAATACTTTAATTAATGTCATAAGGTAAGACGCGTCAGGGCATGCTGCGTTGCCCCCGCAAAAACTGATTCCGAAGAGCAAACCCTTCCCGTGTCTTGATCTCCGGTTGAATAGACCTTAAAAATAAAAGGCATAAAGAAATTTACTAAAGACAGGCAAAATTTCAGATATCTGAGAGGAAGCGATTTTTGAAAATAGAAATGATTAAGAAAACGCCATCACTCAAATTTTGAAAACTAGGTAAAATTTGAAAACTAGGTAAATTTTTTATGGCAAGTGTAGGAAGATCATTGAAACCAAATTTCAATTAAGATGCAAACAATAAACTAGGCGCTAGTTCCCAAAATAACAAAAATGAGTATATTACTCATTAGGTATAAGTTAAGTTTGGTATTTAAATTTAGTAAAAAATTTTGTAAATCCAAGTTATAGTCGTTAAACTTCAAAATTTGTAAATCCAAGTTGTAATTGTTAAACTTCACAATTTTAAGTGTCATCGACGTTTTTGATGGCGCTGAATCCATTTCCACCATCAAAAACACGATTCAAACACTGCCTCTACAGGGTTTTTTGAAAATTCCGGCCACTTTTGACTGTCGGGACAATTCCTCCGCCTTGTTAGACGACTCTATTTGGATTCGCTTAGTCTAACGAGGGGAGGAGTTGCCTGGAAAGTATGGAAATTCTGGTCATATTTAGAGAAAATCCAGCAAGGATTTTTGTAAATCCAAGTCATAGTTGTTAAACTTCAAAATTTTAGGTGTCCTAGACGTTTTTTATGGTG
This sequence comes from Pinus tabuliformis, assembly GCA_031772625.1. Classification (NCBI taxonomy): domain Eukaryota; kingdom Viridiplantae; phylum Streptophyta; class Pinopsida; order Pinales; family Pinaceae; genus Pinus; species Pinus tabuliformis. The sequence continues at coordinate 441,795,248 of CM062816.1, forward strand.
GAAAACATGATTCAAACATTGACTCTACAAGATTTTTTGAAATTCTTTTACCCGGATTCCAGCCACTTTTGACTGTCCAACCAATTCCTCCACCTCATTAAAAGACTCCATTTTCATTAGCTCAATGTAATCCAAGTACATTAAATGCAAATACATGAATCTTCCATAGAAGTAATTTAAAGAACTCGCCTTATTAGTGACTTAAGCATGGAGTCTTCTAAAATTTTTCTTAAACTGGCCCTCATGAGACGTGTTTCTGCGCATATCATTTTTTTTATAGTTAAATGCAAATACATGAATCTTCCATAGAAGTAATTTAAAGAACTCGCCTTATTAGTGACTTAAGCATGGAGTCTTCTAAATTTTTTCTTAAACTGGCCCTCATGAGACGTGTTTCTGCGCATATCATTTTTTTTAAACTGGCCCTCCTGAGACGTGTTTATGCGCATATCATTTCTTTTTATAGGTAAACGAACGCTTCCAAACAAGATGAAATAAATTCTGTCCGATAAATAGTAATAACATTAAGATTTTTTCATAACAGTTCGATATCAGTTTAATGCACTCCAAGCTAGATTTCTTCTGACACTGAGATGATTGAAATCAAAAATAAGAAAAACGATGCACAGCAGAGACCACAGCAAACATAAAAGAAAATAACATATTGAACAGCAACCATACAAGAAAATTTATCATTTCCATGGCAGAACATAAATGTAAATGTAGAAAAACAATTAAAATAAAATCATGGCTATACGAGAAGGCAGCGCTTAAAATTAACGAAAATGGCAATGCAAAAGAAAATTCTTTAGAAGTCCGATATGTAAAATGAAACCCGCTCTGACGGCACGATGGACTGAAACGCAATGACCGTTGGAAGGATGGAGCGGCTGCTTTTTCATTATCTGAAATTGAAACGGAAAAGTAGTCTTCCAGAATAATCTCGTCGAACCATGCGTTGTCGTTATATGGTTTCTCAAGATGAACAGGATGGACAGCCGTTAGCTTTAGTTTGAGCGTGGAATCACTACTCGTTACATACCGTCCCGTCCAGAGCGTGCGAATCATTACTCGTTACATTCGCATGGGAATACCCTTATTTTGATTTAATTAGACTGAGAGAGAAAGAAAGCTATTATATGTTAATATTTATTATAAATATTAACCTATAATATGGAGTAAAGAGTACACGTTTTCTAAGCTGGATAAATATCTTAACCACGTTCTCTTCTCGCTTCTAAATGGAATTCGAATTAGATGGATTTTTTATTTTTATTTTTAAATAGTGTGGATACCATTATAAACTGGATATAATTATTAAAGGTATTCTTTTACCATGTGTATAATTGGATAATGGAATTTAATATATTTAAAATTTTTGTATTATTTTTATGATTTATTTTCATTAGTTTATAGATGCATGTTATAACATTTTTTGGGAAAAGAAATCTAATTTAAAAGCAAGTGGGGTGATACAAAATTATTTATTTAGTTATAAATTAATATATGAGAATATTAAGATGTTTTATATGTGATTGATATATAGAATGTTTTATAATTTACCTTACTTTATATTGTTGGGTTATAAAGTAAGATTTTATCATTAAATTATATTGTTGGGTTATAAAGTAAGATTTTATCATTAAATTAGTGGTAGAAGTTGCTAAAGTTGTTGGTAATCTAGATTCTTGTTCTTGATAAAAAATGAGGTAATCAGTTTAGCATTAATTTCTTAATTTGTGAAATCTAAAGTCATTTTCTTTTCCAGAGGAATAGTTTTTAATTTTAGAGTTGGTATGAGAGAAGGGTGGTGGGAAGCTCATTTCTCCAAATAGCTTTGTCAATTTCTCTTAGTGGTTCCAAACTACTTTGCACATGGTTATTCAGTGTGGCATAATTAGCAATTTCATAGGATATTTGAGATAATGAATTTCTCCTAGTGTGTTTAGACTTGCTTAGGGATTGTGGATACCTCTATTTGGAGGAGGCTAGTCACAGAGAAGCACTCCTCAGAAGTAGAAGGGTGCATTTGGTTGGTGTGAGCTTGAGTTTCGAGTCATAGCTTTTGTTGACTAGGTTTTCTTTGGCTTCTCACTTTCTCTTTGTTTCCTTAAATGATTTTTGATAGTACAGGTTTCCTTTGACTTCTCAATTTCCCTTTGTGGCAATAAATGATTTTGATGGTTTTTTTTTGTAGTTACCAAATTTCATGTCCTTATTGAGGTTCTCCCTAGAGTGAAGGATATTCTCAATTCAATTGGATTGTGTTTTTTTTTTACAAGTGCCTCCCAAATGTTATTTTTCCTCAACTAGGGCTTTCACATGAGGAAAATGGATAAGGTAGATGTCAAAGAGGTTCCTAAGGTTTTACACAAATAGGAAGAGACAAGAGTCATGTAATTTTCATTTCCACTAAGCTAACAAAGTTGGAACAAGTAAGTGCTTCCCAAAATGTAAATGTGATGAGTCTTTTACACATGAGGAATTAGTGGACTAAATCTTTCAAAGTTAGAATGTAACTATCTTCAAACCTTGTTCCTTTCCACTCAATGGGTGTTCTACCACTGGCATCCAATAATTTTGAATGTAGTCACTCCATGCAAGTAGATCAAGTAGAGGAGAACATTGTGCAGTAGATCAAAGAGCTAATATATATATTAAGGAATCAAATCCTCATCACTATGAAGGGAAGGAAACTAAGGATAATAAATATTCATGGCTTGTTATATGTTTTTTCAATATTATATATTTTGGGATTTTTTTGTGAAGCATGCTACTAGTAAGAAACTCCACTCGAACAAGTAAAAGGTTTATTAAAAATGCAAATTTTATCAAGTTTCAACATTGTTTTGTATGTATAGTTACGTACCTTAACACAACTCTTTTGATATGAATAAATCATAATTTAGTTATTTAAAAAATAAAAATAAAAAGATTTAGTTCACATTATAAAAACAAAAAACCATATGTAAAACTAAATAATTTTTTGCCTATAATTAAATAATATATATAATTTTAAATAAATAAATAAATATTATATATAATTTGCTCACTAGGTGTAGAATAGAAAGTGATGGGGTGTATTATTAAGGTACAACCTGATGTGAAGGTCACTAGTTCAAAATTCAGTGGGAAAAAATTCAACAATGTTAAGGGATGGTGTGGCCTAGAGTGTGATCCCCAAGTGATTTTTTAGATGTCCCTGAGTCTAGATTTCTCAAGCCAAAATTTAAGTATTCAGTCATCTTAGAACTCACACAACTTAGAAAGCAATAAGAATGTTACATATCATTTAAATTAAATTTGTTGAAAATGCAACAAGAAATTCCTAATTTAATTTTGCCTTTGGTTAAATTAGGAGAAAATTCAAATTCCACATCAACAGACAACTTGAATGAGTTAACTAAGTTGTTATCACTCATTTAGCTCAGTTAATTCGAGTTGGAGGATGAACTTGAGTTGTTATCACTCGTTTAGCTCAGTTAATTCGAGTTGGAGGATGAACTTGAGTTGTTATCACTCGTTTAGCTCAGTTAATTCGAGTTGGAAGATGAACTTGAGTTGTTATCACTCGTTTAGCTCAGTTAATTCGAGTTGGAGGATGAACTTGAGTTTTTATCACTCGTTTAGCTCAATTAATTCATGTTGGAGGATGCATTTGAGTTGTTATCACTCATTTAGCTCAGTTAATTCGAGTTGGAGGATGAACTTGAGTTGTTATCACTCGTTTAGCTCAGTTAATTCGAGTTGGAGGATGACCTTGAGTTGTTATCACTCGTTTAGCTCAGTTAATTCGAGTTGGAGGATGACCTTGAGTTGTTATCACTCCTTTAGCTCAGTTAATTCGAGTTGGAGGATGACCTTGAGTTGTTATCACTCGTTTAGCTCAGTTAATTCGAGTTGGTGGATGAGCTTGAGTTGCATATAGTGATTCCTAAATTTTAGGAGCCTAGGTTGAGTTAATTTCATTGTAACAATTTAATTAAGTTAAATTAAGTTATGGTTAGTTAAACTAGTTCCAACTATTAGAGGAACTAGTAGGAGGTCTAGCAATGGGGTGCAACTTCAGTGTTCAACCAGTTAATTGATAAATCAGCCTAAATTAACTCATGCATGCACAAAATTCGAGTTACCCAGGTGAGATTGGAGTTCAAGGGCAGTGTACTATCAGTTGTAGAATATTATAAATTATACATATCATGCATGCATTCAAAGGAAGGCCTAAAGGAATTGCACAATCCAAATTGAGTAATTCCTAATTAATAGGGGCATATTTCCTCAAGGAAAAATGCAAAGAAATAGGAGTTTGGGAGGGCAAAATTTGGGCTAAGTATTGGCCAAGTTCAGTTAGTCAAGCAGAGGATAGAAGCTACAGGTGCAGGTTGAGCTCAAGGCTAAGCAGAGCATATTGTATTCATCTAAATTCTTTGATTAATGAAATGCAGATAGTAAGGGGTTTTGAGCAGTTGTTTTCCCCTAGATAAATATTTGTGTATGTATGTTGAATCTTGATGCATGTTATTGAATTTTGTTCTTGATCGTGAATTTGTTTCCGCAAATCATTAGAAGTAGATTCTAGTCTTGTGATTTAGTAAATTTCATGAGCAATTTAGGATCTACACATTAAATTTCTACATGTTATCAGAGCTAGATTCACAGTATAGAAGATATTTTGAAGTTTCCAGTGCAGGAGGATTTGTGGTTGCAGATCAATTTGTAGGATTTCTTCGGGACTGATAAGATGACTTTCAATGGACTAAGGCTTGAGTATGCCCTTGAGGGAAGCTCAAATTATGTTGCATGGAAGGATAGGATGGAGGCAATACTGGAGGATAATGGGTTAAAGGAATACATAGATAACAATGTTCTAAAACCAACAACTATTGATGCACAAAATCTAACAGGATGGAAGAAGTGTATTGCCCTAGCAAGGAGAATTATATTGGAGGGAGTTCAAGATCATATTGTCTCGAATATCCACAGTAAAAATACTACGTATGAGATGTGACAAGCACTGACAGATTTGTTCTAGAACAACAATGACCACATGGAGATGACACTTAAGGACAAGCTTCATAACATCAAGATGCAAAAGAGTGAAACAATTCAACAGTACCTGAGTAAGTTTACACAGTGTCATGATGAACTTCGCGGGGTCAGTGTGATTATCCTAGAAGAAGATTTGGTATTTATTGCCCTCTTGGGTCTTCCCAAGAGCTGGCATAGTTATTGGGATTCTGTAAATGGTAGAGAGAAACTACCACAAAGGGAGTGGTTATGGTTTGGTCTGATGTAGGAAGAAATAAGGTGGACCAACAGTGATGGACCTCATCCAAGGTTGAGGATGAGGAGAATTGTGCCTTGGATGAAAAGGAAAAGAAAGGGAAGAAATCCCAATCCAAAGAAGATTCGATTCAAGGGGGTAAGAAAAAGGATTTGTCCAAAAGAAAGTTCTTTCACTGTCATGAATTCATGCACTATGTCACGAAATGTCCACACAAGAAAGAAAGTAAGAAGAGTGTAGGAGGAGCAGCAGGTGAAGCTGTAGCTTCACACTTTGGACTTGATTTTAATCTCATTGCATGCATGGAAATCATAACAATGGGAAGTGTGTGGTATCTCGACAATGGTGCCTCATTCCATATGATGGGGAACAAAGATTTATTTAGTGATCTGGAGGAGAAGGATCTCCAGATGCACATCGAGATGGGAGATGATGGGAGGTATAGCATGATTGGGATCGACATGGTCACCTTTCAGAGGGAGTCAGGCTCTCCTCTTAGGCTTAGGGATGTGATGTGTGTACAGGGTCTAAAGAAGATTTTGGTTTCTGTTGCGATGTTGGAAGACCGTGGCTACGATTTTATATTTAGCAAAGGAAAGGATTTCTTGCGACACATCGCCACGGGACAAGTGAAGTAGATCAGGGTTCAGGTGAAGAACCTCTACAAGTTGGATGTGTAGGACTATGTTTCTTTGAGCACAAAGACGGAGAAGGTGCGGAGATGAGATGTCGGTGAATTGTGGCATAGAAGATTTGGCCACTTGCATCATGGAGCTTTGAAGATCATGCAACATATCACTACAGGCCTCCCCAAAGGAGCACTAGAGCAGCATAACACATGCAAAAGGTGTACTTTGGGGAAGTACACAAAAGCCACCTTCAATGATCGGGATAGCAGGGTGCATGCAATCCTTGAAAGGATCCACTCTGATGTCTGTGGGCCTTTCTCAACAGCCTCCATTTCGAAGCACATGTATTATTTTATATTTGTAGATTATTTCTCATGTAAGTGTTGGATTTTATGCATGTAGAAGAAAGACCAGACATTCTCTAAATATGTTGAGTTTAAAGCACTTATTAACAAATAAACTGGCAAAAAAGTGAAGGCTCTCAGGAGTGATAACGATGGTGAATACGTGTCGAATGAGTTTAAAAATTTATGTGCAAAGGAAGACATTTGACGGGAGTTGACAACACCCCATAACCCACAACAAAATGGGGTGGTTGAGAGGAAGAACATAAGAATTATGGGAGTTTCACGGGCGATGTTGCATGACTAAAGCCTACCTCTAGACTTAGGCGTTGAAGCATGCAACACAACGATATATTTGCAGAACATGAGTCCTCACATAATTATTGGCATGAGTACATCAAAAGAAGCATTTTCAGGGAAGAAACCAGATGTGTCACACTTCAGGATCTTTGGATCATTAGTCTATTGTCATGTTTCCAAGGAAGCAAGGAAAAAGCTAGAGTCAACAGCTGAGTTGGGCATATTTCTGGGGTACATTGATACACCTCACAACTATTAGGTGTACCTGTCATCTCTCATGATGACAATTGTTTGTAGAGATGTGAAGTTCGATGAGGAAAAGGAAATGAAGTGTTCTCTCAAGAGGGAGCTTCAGTTGCATGCGCATCAAGAGTTGTTGACTCGAAAGGAAGAATCGCAGGAAGTTGTGGAGTAGCCACAACTAGAGGAGCAAAGAGTGTAGACAACCACTCAAGCAGAGAATACAGGGATGGGAGGAATTGAACCAGGGAATTCGACTGATTATTTCAGGATGCTAGAGAGAATGTGGGTGCACCCACATCACAACGTAGGCAAAGGAGGTCACCAGATCGGTACACTAGCTACATGGCTCTAATGAGCGAGCTTGTAGAGGCAGAACTAGGCTCATTTGAGAAAGCAGTAGAGCAGCCAGTATGGGTTGATGTTATGGTAGAGGAGTATGACTCCATCATTAGAAACTATGTTTGAAAAGTGGTCCCAAGGCCGACAGACAAATCGGTGGTAGGTTCGATTTGGATTTACAAGGTAAAGCATGCAACATACAGAAGCATCAAGAAGCATAAGGCTAGATTTGTGGCCAAGGGGTACTCTTAGGTAGAAGATATTGACTATGAAGAGACCTTTGCTCCTATATCAAGGTAGTCTTCCATCAGATTAATTCTCGCTTTGGCTGCACAGATGGGGTGGAAGATCCACCAAATGGATGTGAAGACAACATTCCTTAATCGAGTGATTGAGGAGGAGGTGTATATTGAACAACCTGAAGGTTTTGAGACCTTCGACAGAGAGTCACATGTGTGTCGACTCAAGCAAGCGATGTATGGGTTGAAGTAAGCACCTCATGCTTGGTACACTAGGATCGATAGTTACCTCACCGGGTTGGGCTTCACCAAAAGTGAAGCAGATGCAAACCTTTACCACATTATAGTAGAAGGTAAATTGTTGATTATTGTTCTTTATGTTGATGACTTGATTTTCACCAGTGATGAACAACTTATTATGTTGAAAATGCAACAAGAAAATTCTTGATTTAATTTTCCCTCGAATTAAATTAGGAATAAAATTGTAATTCCACATCACAAGACAACTTGTATGAGTTAAATAAGTTAATTTGACTTAGTTGGCTCAAATAATTCGAGTTGAGGGTCTAACTTGAGTCATGTAGAGTGTCTCCTACTTTATAGGAGCCCTGGTTGAGTTTATTTCGAGTTGTAATTAGTTAATCTAGTTTAACTAAGTTAAAGTCAGTTAAACTAGTTCCAACTGATGGAGGAATTAGTAGGAGATCAGACATTGGTGTGTTGCTTCATGTGTTCAACCAGTTAATTGATGATTCACTTATAAATAACTCATGCATGTCAGATCTGAGAGTTATCTAGTTGAGATTGGAGTTCAAGGGCAGTGTACTATCAATTGTATAATCATCCAAATTGTACAAGTGGTGCATGCAGTCAGAGGAAGGCCTATGAGGATTTCACAATTCCAATTGAGGAATTCCCCTAATTAATAGGGGCTAATTCACAAGGAAATAGGGACTTGGGCAAGCAAAAAATCAATTAAGTATTGGCCTAGTCTTGTCTAGGAAGTTGTGAGACAGATAGAGATAGTGAAAAGGTTTCTTAGGCTTGAGAAAAGCATTGTAATCTTCTCCTATTTTTTGACTAATGCAATATACATATAGCAGGGGTTTTTAGCTATGGCTTTCCCCAGGAAATAATTTAAGTAATGTGTTGATTGAATTCTTTCTCTTGTGTGCTTCGTGATTTCTCGATCGATTAATTATTTACGCTGATGAGTAGAGTAGATTCAAGTCTTTTGTTTTAGAAAAGTATTACAAACCCTACAACAAACATGCTTCACCATCGTTGATTTTCACATTGAGACAATCTTATAAACCCTAAAACAAACATGCTTGACCATGGTTGATTTTCACATTGAGACATTCTTTGTCACAATGCGATGTTGGAACATCGTTGACCATGGTTGATCAAGATTGATTTTCATATTGAAAGAATCTTTGTCACAATTCGACGTTGGACCATGGTCGACCATGATTGACCATGTTTGGCCATGTTTGATCATGGTGAGACAATCTTTGTCATAATGCAATGGTTGACCATTATTGACCATGATTGACAATGATTGACCATGGTGAGACAATCTTTATCACAATTCGACATTGGACCATCGTTGACCATGGTTGTCACAATGTGACGTTGGACCATGAGACAATCTTTGCCACAATGTGACCATGGTTATTTCCCATTAGAATCTTTGTCATAATGTGACCATGGTTGATTTTCTTATCGAGACAATCTTTGTCACAATGCAACGCTGGACCATGGTTGACCATGTTTGACCATGGTAGGCGATGGTTCACCATGGTTGATTTTCATACTGAGACAATCTTTGTCACAATGTGACGTTGGACCATAGTTGACCATGTTTGACCATGAGTGATCATCGTTGATTTCCATATTGACCATGTTTGACCATGATTGATTTTCATATTGAGACAATCTTTATCACAATGCGACACTGAAAAATGATTTACCATGGTTCACAATGATTGAACATGGTTGATTTTCATATTGAAAAATCTTTGTCACTGTGACATTGAACCATGGTTGACGATGGTTGAACATGGTTTATTTTCATATTGAGATAATCTTTGTCACAATGTGATGTTGGATCATCATTGAGCATGGTTGACCATGATTATAAACCCAAGGGAATTATATATAACTGTAGGATTAATATATTATAAACCCTATGAATAATATTATACCCTAGGAATATGAACCCTTAGATTAACAAACCCAAAGAATTAATATTATAAACCCAAGGTATTAATAAACCAAATGGATCAATAGTAAAATCCCAAGGCATTATAAACATAAGGGAATAATATTAGACCCAAGGGATTAATATTATAAACTCAAGATATATAAACCCTAACATAAATATTATAAACCCTAAAATAAGCATGGTTGACCATGGTAGATGATAGTTGACCATGGTTGATTTTCATATTGAGACAATCTTTGTCATAATGTGACGTTGTGACGTTAGACCATGGTTGACCATGGTTGATTTTCATATTGAGACAATATTTGTCACAACGTGATGTTATACCATGATTGACCATGATTATAAACCCAAGAGATTTATATATAACCCTAGGCTTAATATTATAAACCCTATGAGTAATATTATACCCTAGGGAAAATGAACCCTTTCATTAAGAAACCCAAGGGATTGATATTATAAACACAAGTTACTAATAAACCCAAGGGATTTGTTATCACTCTAATTTTTTTTTTAAACTTTGGAAAGTTTGTAGTCATGGTTTTATAATATGTTTTGCGTCATCACAAGCTTAAAGGGATAAGTGATAGGATTAGAGTCTCAATAGTGTCATTCTCATTTCCAAACCCTTCTTCTAGATATGGTTTTAAAGGGTCTCTAGGTCATTTCATGCTTAAAGGGTTAGGTCATAGGGTTAGAACTCTTTAATGTCATCTTTCATTTCCAAATAAAGTCCTTTAGGTTCACTTTATGGTCAAATAGGTCACATTTTCCGTTTAGAAGTCATTCCATTAAGTTTAGGGTTAAATTTTTGCAATCACACAGGAATCCACAGTTTCGTAGCGCAACTAGTTCAAAAAAGGTGATTTGTGCTACGAAATTGCGGTGTATGCTCTTTTTTCTGTTTTTAGAAGTTAACTTCCAAGGGGTTTCTTGATCAACTGAAAGCATATTTTGGAAAACTGAAAGAGGTTCTTTTTCCTAACATACCTATCTACAAAAACCTCTTTTAGTTTCTTCAAATTCATTATGAGCTGGGAGAAATTGATGACTCAACTTGCATTACGAAATGGTTGAAAGTCATTGAGAGAAACATTCTGCTTTCTAGTTTTAGTAGTCTTTTTCAAGATCCGTTTCTGGCTACATGCAAAAGTATTTTGGAATTCTGAAGGAGGTTTCTCTTCATAAAATCTCCAGCTACAATAACCTATCTCACTTTTTTCATAAGTGTTACCAGTTGGGAGATACAAGGCTTTCTTTGAAGCCATATTTTCAGAAATCAGAATTTTCTAGTTTACACCTGATATTCAAAGACAGTTTCTGGGCAGTAGGAGAGGTATTGAAAAAAACCAAGAGAGGTTTTTGTTTAGCACAGAGTGGTCTCCAAAAGCCTCCTTCATTTTTGCAAAATACATTTTTGATGAGGAGACAAAAGCTCTGTCCCAACACCTATTTTTCAGCTAGAACAGAACAATAAGTTACAATTTCTTGATGCAGTTTTGTTGAGGAGAAGGATTTTATTTCTTGAAAGTATTTCAAAGATGATCTATGTTGATTATTAAAGCCTGTAGATATCATGGAAAAGGTGAAAGAAGTTTTGAAGACTGAAATTTTTGAAAAGAGCTGCATAAAAGACATACACAACAGTTTTGTAGCGTGCTACAAAACTGCTGTAGGTTCTGTTTTGACATTTTGCAAGGCTTTCAAGAGGTGAAAATAGTTGATTTCTGAATGTTAATGTTACTAGAGGATGTAAAAAGTTCACAAATGAAGATCCAAGGGTTAAGGCAGAATAAATTAAAGGTTTAAGAAGATGTTTACAATGATAAAATTCTGTGCTACGAAAACAACAGACAGTTTCGTAGCACAGCCAGATCAACTTTCATTATACTCCTTCAAGGGCTTGATTTTCGTACAGGTGGAAGAGAAAAGTTCTATGGAAGTGATAACACATATCACTTGTCTCAAAAGGTCAATTTGGTCAGCAAATGGATTCGAAAAGCATTAATGAAGTTTAAAGCTTAAATGTAGGAAACAGGTTCCTGGTTCTCAGGACAGATAAGGGATGAGTCAACAGAATCTAACAACAAGGTTAAAGGCTTCATCAAATTCGAATTCATGGAGTTATGGGTGTCAAAGAGAATGTTTAATTCCTAGATAAGGTTGTTTTAGTCATAATAAGGAGTTTTTCTCCTAATTGTATTAGGACTCTAGAAGAGACAGTTAGTTGTCATTTTGTAATTAATAAGCCTATTTTATGGTTAGAATAGGTGTCTAGGATAGGAATTCGAATTCCTCTGATGGTGGATCATAGAATCCAAGGTTGTAAAGCTATATATGAAGCAAGAGGTCGAATTAGCAAAAGGGTTGAAGACTTTTTGGCCCAGCTGCTACTTTATGCTATGAACTATAATCAATAATGCAGAGAAGTTTTCTTGAATAGATCTGAGTTTTCATGGAATTAATCTTTTCTTGATTTATATGTTACTTTGAATCATTTGCAGTAGATCTTATTGCTATTACTCAGAATTCGTAATCTTATGCTCTGACTTCCTTTAGTAATGGGATGGCTGTGTTTTTTCTGTATCTTGTGAGTAAACTACCTTTGAAACACTAGCAGTAAATTTCATTGCTATTATTCAAAATTCACAGCCATGTGCTTTGACTTCCTTTAGTAATGGAATTGTTGTGTTTAGCAGTAGATCTCATTGCTATTACTCAGAATTCACAACCATGTTCTCTAACTTCCTTTAGAAATGAGATGACTGTGTTTTTTTGTATTTTGTGAGTAAACTATCTTTGAACCACTAATAGTAAGTTTCATTACTATTACTCAGAATTCATAACCCTATGCTTTGACTTCCTTTAGTAATAGAATTACTGTGTCAACCTATTTTCTTGAGTGAATTATCTTGGTTTGAAAACCCCATTTGCCTCAGCTTCCATGTCTAGAAACTTTGCCACTGAATCTATTAACTTGTTGACTCCATAGCTCAATGGTAGCAAGCCTTCATCTTCAACTTATAAACATACAAAACCACAAACCAAAGAGTTAGCCACCTATCTATATAACTTATATCATTAACCCTTGAGAGAGCCCTCTCAGGCTGAGGAGGCTAAGCCTCAGCTAAAATATTGGTTTGAAATAGTTACACTGAGGTAGTATGATCAACAGCCTATCAGGGTCCTATTTTGGTGATAACATAATTAATACTAAAAACCCAAGGGAACAATATTAAACCAAGGGATTAATATTATAAACCCAATGTATATAAACCCTAAGATAAATATTATCAACCCTAAAATAAGCAAGGTTGACCTTGTTTGACCATTGTTGACCATGGTGAATGATGGTTGAACATGGTTAATATTCATATTGAGACGATATTTGTCGCAATGTTACGTTGGACCATGGTTTATCATGGTTGAGCACGATTGACCATCGTTGATCATCATATTGACCATGATTAACCATAGTTGACCAAGATTGATTTTCATATTGAGACAATCTTTATCACAATGCAACATTGGACCATGGTTGACCATGATTGAACATGGGTTACCATGGTTGATTTTCATATTGAGACAATCTTTGTGACATTGTGACGTTGCACCATGATTGGCCGTGATTGACCATAATTAACCATGGTCAACCTTGTTTGACTGGTGTTGACCTTGAATGACCATGGTTGATCATGATTGATTTTCATATTGAGAAAATCCTATAATAAACACTAAGATAAATATCATAAACCAAGGTATATAAACCCTTTGATAAATATTATAAATGCTAAAATAAACATGGTTGACCATGGTTGATTTTCACATTTAGGAAATCTTTATCACAATGCGACGTTGGACCATGGTTGACCATAATTGAATTTTAAATTGAGACAATCTTTGTCACAATGTAACGTTGGACCATGGTTGACCATGCTTTACCATGGTTGATTTTCATATTGAGACAATCTTTGTCACAATGTGGCATTGGACCATGGTTGACTATGATTGATGATGGTTGACAATGGTTTACTCTTACTAATCCAAATGTAAGTTAAAATTATTCTCCATTCCTTTTTTTTTTAAACATAAATTATATTTAAACATTAACTACAGAGAGTGACATTGTTTGACTAATGTGGTGAGCAACGGTTTATTATTAATATTAAATAATAACAATCTTAAATAGTAAACACTTATTAATATTATAAATAAAATTATTAAACTTCAATACTAATTAATATTAAAAATATTAAACTTAAATATTAAAATAACCTTATAAAACTTTAATAACAATACTAACTTTATTATTAATCTTATTAAAATCAACTTTAACATTAATATTAATATTAACTTATTATTAAACTTTTGATATAATAATATATTGACCTTTATTAATAATGTAGTATATTAGCCTAATATATTATAATGGAAAAAATAAAGAGGCGGCAAATTCTTTTCTTGCATTAGGTAGCACATTTACCACGCAGAATCCTGTCCCATAAAAAAAACAACATCGGACATAACAACCACCTCAAGGTTGTCCTCATCCAACCACACTGGTACCGACAATTGATTCTTTCCCACGTGGCATGGGAACACAGGGTGAATTTCTTCGTAGCCTGAGATTTCAAAAATCAAAGAGGGCAAGTGGATGTATACCAACCACAAACAACGAACTCTCATTTTCATGAAGGAATTTTCATCTGTCAAACCTTGAAATTTCTCTAAACTTACCAGATCTTCTAGAATAAGCTTCTTCTCTTTCACTTACTCTCCCACATTTAAGACAAGCTTCAATCTTTAAGATATTGCATTGACAGGGAGTGACTGACTGTTAGTTATTTCTTGACAAAATTGTCTTTGTACTCTAACGTATTTCTCACACAAGGAATGCATGCCCAGCGCTTATAAAAGGAAGGAATGAGGGATCAAGAGGAGTCTTTTTTCTATTTGAAAATCGAAATTTCCTTAATTGTTCAACTGAGCCAACATTGTGTTGTTTAGCACAAGAGCTTCCCAAGGAGAGAAGCTCAACCTTTCTTCGGTGGACTTTGAGTGCCACCCAAGGAAGGATTTCCTTCACCATCGAGACCGGAAGAAGCATTAGTTGCAGGTCATACACATTTCTGGAGAATAACACACAGCCCAGGAGCCACCACTGCATAGTGATTGGAGTGAGATTTGTTGGGGCAACATTATCCCGAGGATTTTGGAGCTAGGGAGCTACGAGATCATTTGGAGGGCCATTTGAGGAGGATTGCTAGAGTTGGGAGTGCAAAGATTGACAGGATTATTAGTAGCAACAAAATTCGTATTTGGAGGAGGGCAAAGTTATGAAGGGTCAATTTTTGAAAGTTGGAACCAAGGGAAACCCTTTCTGAGTTTTTCTGGGTTTTGGGAAAGGATCACAATCCCAAATTCCTAGAATTTTATGGGCACTCTAGAACAACACAGTTTTCTGGAGGTGTTGATTATTGCAGTCGTTTAGCTTTCTCATACTCATCACCTGGTGCTTGTAGCTTGCCTTGTGCAAGCCCAGGTGCAATTTCTACAACTAATTTGTAACACAACAGATATTATGAATAAAATTTGGCCAGCTTGGGGATTTGCAGAAATTTCTGGTTTATGTGTATGCATTTATGAAATTTTTTGTGTTATTTATTTGTGCATGTCTTTGTTATCATTGTAAAATTTCCATTGGGAATATTACAATGGTATAAGAGAATTTTCTTGGCCAGGGTGGGGAACAAGAACGGGTAATGCCACCGAGATACCAAGGAATGGTTTCTCAAAAAGGTCGTGGTAGAGGCATAGGCAAGGGTCGAGGTAGAGAAGAGGGCCCAGACCCATTTTTAGACACTTAACTAGAAAATATCAGAAGCAGAATGGACAACCAATAAGAGAATGAGAAGCCCAGGCAGAGGAACACAAACCAGGTATCAGAAGAGCTACTAAGGACAAACCAAAAGATGATGAGGCAAGGGAAGTTAATGATGGACATGATGCAGCAGGTGATGGGCCTGCAAATGGGTGGAAGACCAGACGGAGAAACTCAAGGTGACGGGGCTCCAAAGAAAGAGGAGACAATCATACCTATCAGCTTCCACACACCCCATAGCGTGGGCAAGCTGGCCGCCCCATAATGCCTCATTTCATTGAGGAGGTCGAGCTGGAGAGAGAGCTAAACACGGTTGCGGACTTGGTACATTCTGTTGCTTTAGGCATTGATGAGTTTGAGGGGTTGGATGGTTATATCAAGAGGGTGATGGATTTTGGAGAGTATATCCACCTCAAGGAGAGGTGCACTACTGGGGTTGGAGGCCACTATAGGGGAGAAGCATCCAACAAAGATGTGCAAACGCTAACAGGGAAGGTCACGCTTCCAAACTTCTATGGGTCAGCGAAGAACTCAACCAGGGCATGGATCCAAAAACTTGATATATATTTTCACTTGAATCCCATGACGGAATTTGATGCCATACGTTTCGCAACCCTTCACTTGGAAGGGGATGCACATGAGTGGTGGTATCATAGACTGATCATGTTGGGGCACCTTCACATCACCACTTATACAGAGTTCACTACGAGGTTGTTGGAGAGTTTTGAGAGGAAGGATCCAGAGCTACAATTCAGAGAGCTGGCCCACTTGAGACAGAATGGCAATGCAAAGGTCTACATTACAGAGTTCTAGAGACTTGCAGTGATGGTGACAAATATTTCGGAGGCACAGTTGATCATGCTATTTGTGGAGGGGTTTGTTGAGCCTCTGCATGGCTGGGCGGGGGCTTACAAGCCCACATCACTACATGATGCTATTTCTAGGACCCGAGACATGATTGATGTAGTGCCTAAGAACTGAGCCTTTGTTCCCACGAGACCCATAGCCCCACAAGGGAATAGAGATGCGAGGCCGCCACGGAGAGATGGAGGACATAGCCAATTGGATGATGACACCTTGAGGACCTCAGGAGGAGGAGGTTGTGCTTCACGTGGTAGAAGTCTTGGGCACCAGGGCACAAGTGCACCAAGGGAAAAGCCCATTTCATTGAGGTGTTAGTAGATAGTGAGCCCGAGGAGGAGGAGGAGGCTAAGGTAGTAGAGGAGCTGGGGGATGAGGGAGGACCATCATCAAGAGGGCCACCACCACCACCAACTAGAGGAGGGTCGTTTTCCCCAATCGGGGGGAGTCCTTGCTTCACTTCGAGGTGTGCCGAAGTACTTGACACTCAAGATCAGGGGGACTTTACTGTGGCAGCGTGTGTCAGTTCTGGTTGACAATGGGGCCACCCACAATTTCATTGATGCCCAGATGATGGAGCGCAGGGGCATCCAAACAACTACATTTGAGGGGTTGTCAGTCTTGGTACCCGAAGACCGGACCATGCAGTGCACCAAATATGTCCCCGGGCTGACCTTGAAGATGGGGAACTACTCACTCACTAACCCTTTCTTTGTGGTTGATGTTCCATACAACAATTTGGTGTTGGGTGTCCAGTGGTTGTATGCATTGGGGAAGGTCACTACTGATTGACAGAAGCTAGAGATGGAATTCAAGGGTCCGGATGGGTAGTCAATAGTCTTGAGGGGAATGCACTCTTATCCCCCTCAGACAATTTTAGCCCACCGGATGGAGGCGGTTCATAACATGGAGATGTGGAGTCGGCAGTTGAGTTGCAAATTTCTGAGTCGGGGACACGAGCACAGGCCACACATCCAGACATACAAGCCTTATTGGAGAGACACCGGGTTTTCTTAGGGATGTTCCACTAGGTAGACCGCCAAACCGTGGATTTTATCATACCATTGAGCTGGAAGAGGGGGTGAACGCAATCATCACCACCCCTTATAGGCACCCGAAGGCCTATAAGGATGAGATAGAACAGGCCATTCAAGAGTTGTTGAGATTGGGACACATCAGGCCTAGCTCAAGTCCATTGCTTCTTCCATGGTGCTGGTGAAGAAGAAAGATGGGATACTGCGCATGTGTATCGACTACCGGGCTCTAAATAAGAAGACCTTGAAGAATAGATACCCCATCCCACACATAGATGAGTTGATGGATGAGCTTAGAGGAGATAAATACTTCTCTAAGATAGATCTGCATTCAGGGTATCACTAGATCCACATGAGGGAGCAGGATATCCCGAAGGCTGCTTTTCGCTGCCATTATGGACACTTTGAGTTATTGGTGATGCCCTTTGGGCTAACCAATGCTCCAGCTATATTACAGTCTTGTATGAACCATGTGTTTCGTGGGCAATTGAGATGCTTTGTCTTGTTTTTCTTCGATGACATACTCATTTACAACAGGACATGGGAGGAGCACCTTTAGCACTTGGAGGAAGCGCTTCACATACTTGAGGAGTAGCAGTTGTATGCGAAGATGTCCAAATGTGAGTTTGGACTAACAGAGATGTTGTACCTAGGGCATGTGATTGGGGAGGATGGAGTGAAGGTGCATCAAGAGAAGATTCAGGCTATACTGGATTGGCCCACACCCAGGAATGTGACGGAGTTGAGGGGGTTCCTAGGCATTTGTACTTATTACAAGAGATTTGTGAGAGGGTTCTCACAGCTTGCAACACCTCTTATGGATTTGACGAAGAGGGGAGCTTTTGAATGGACACAGGTGGAAGAAGAGGCTTTTGAGCGCCTCAAGAGGGTCATGAGCAGCTGCTCGGTCTTAGCCTTGCCAGATTTCACACGACCCTTTGTGCTGGAGTGTGATGCCTCCGATGAAGGGGTTGGGGCTGTTTTGACACAGGGGGGCCATCCTATTGTGTTTGAGAGTAGGAAACTGCTGCCCCATGAGAGGTTGTTCTCTGTGTACAACAATGAGATGTTGGCAATGATGTATGCACTCACCAAATTCAGACAGTATCTAATGGGCAATCGGTTCAAAGTGAAGACTGATCACAATAGTCTTCAATTCCTCCTTGAGCAACAATCATTAGAGGAGAGACAACAGAAATGGGTGAGTAAGCTCCAGGCTTACGATTTTGAGATTGAGTATGTGAAGGGAAAACACAATGTGGTAGCAGATGCCCTCTCTAGGAGACCAGCAACACTGTGTTTGATGGATGTCACGCAAGATTGGAAGGCTCAACTATTGGTTGAGTACTCCAAAGACAGGCAGGCTTGTGATATTTTGGATGTCACACACGGGGATGTCCACTTCAAAGTGATGGACAATGTGATCTACTAAAACGAACAAATCATCTGGTACCAGGATCTCAACTGAAGGAGGTGATCATGCAGGTAGCTCATGATTCCCCACTAGCAGGGCACCCAGGCTTCCTCAAGACATATCGCACTGTCTGGGAGAGATTCTCTTGGCGGGGGCTCAAGGGAGATGTTTTGAGGCATGTGAGGGAGTGCGTGGATTGCCAAAGGAACAAAGTGAAGTTGACCCACCCGACCGAGTTGCTACAACCTCTTCCCATTCCAAAGAGGAAGTGGAAGAGCGTATCAATGGACTTCATCATCGAGCTACCAGTTGTGTAGGGGTAGGACTGCATCTATGTGGTGGTCGATAGATTGACCAAGTTTTCCCACTTCTTTTCTATTTCATCGATATCTTCAGCATCCCTGGTCGGTGAGTTTTTCTTTCAGGAGGTTTTTTGGTTGCATGGTCTTCCCAAGGCCATTATGAGTGACAGGGACAACAGATTTATGGGGACTTTTTGGCAGGAGTTGTTCTGGCTAGTGGAGGCAGAGCTTACACCCAACACTAGCTATCACCCCCAAATTGATGGGCAGCCATAGATTGTGAAAAAATGGTTGGAGGGGTACCTACACAACTATGTGACTCGACAGCAGATAGTGTTGGTCAAGTGGCTACATCTCTGGGAGTTCTGCTACAACATGACTTATCATATGTCCATTGGTATGTCCCATTTCCGAGCTCTTTATGGGTACAATTCTCTTACTTTTTCTAACATGGTGTTTGGAGATAGCAGGGCCCCGGGGACCAAGGATTGGGTTCAAGAGAGCCAGGAGATTCTCCTCTCAAGAACAATTTGCAGGTGGCCCAAAATCAACAAAAGATATATGCTGATAAGCACAGGGTGGAGAGACAGTTCGAAGTAGGGGACATGGTCTACCTGCGTTTGCAACCGTATAGACAATCTTCACTCAATAAGAAGGGTGCGGAAAAATTGAGGTCCCGCTTCTATGGGCCCTAGCGGGTGGTCAGGAGGGTAGGTGAGGTGGCCTATGAGCTGGAGCTGCCTTCAGAGAGTCGGATTCATAACGTGTTCCATGTTTTATTCCTAAAAAAGGCGTTGGGACAACAGGTCGTAGCAACAACCGAGTTTCCTGTGTTGGATGATGAGGGGTGTTTGATTCTGACACCAGAGCTTATACTAGAGACCCGAGAGAGGAAGATAAGAAACATGGTGGTTAGGGAGCTTTTGGCAAAGTGAAAAGATTTACCGGAGGAGGACGTTACTTAGAAGAATGAGCAAAATTTACAGCCTCCAGTTTTACAATTGCTAGGGGACAAACAACATCTGGGAGGGGAGGACCATAATGTTTGTTCCTAAATTTTCCTAATGTTGGGAAAATTAATTTTGACAATTTTGGTTAATACTAGTTCAAGGCAAATTTTGGTGGAGAAAATAGGAGGAATGGTTTATTTGCATGCTAGTGGAATATGGGGCCTACTCGAAATACACACTTGGGAGGAAGGGATTTCAAATTCCTTAAGGAAAAATCGAAATTGTGGAGGGATCCACAAGGAATGCATGGCCAACACTTATAAAAGGAAGGAATGAGGGAGCAAGAGGGGTCTTTTGTCTATTTGAAAATCGAAATTGCCTTAGCTGTTCAGTTGAGCCAACATTGTGTTGTTTAGCACAAGAGCTTCCCAAGGAGAGAAGCTCAACCTTTCTTCGGTGGACTTCGAGTGCCACCCAAGGAAGGATTTCCTTCACCACCGAGACCAGAAGAAGCATCAGTTGCAGGTCATACACATTTCTGGAGCATAACACACAGCCCAGGAGCCACCACATCATAGTGATTGGAGTGAGATTTGTTGGGGAAACATTATCCCGGGGATTTTGGAGCTGGGGAGCTGGGAGATCATTTGGAGGGCCATTTGAGGAGGATTGCTAGAGTTAAGAGTGCAGAGATTGACATGGTTAGTCACAACAATAGAATTTATATTTGGAGGAGGGTTTTTGAGAGTTGGAACCAAGGAAAACCCTTTCTAGGTTTTGGGAAAGGATCACAATCCCAAATTCCTAGAATATTCTGGGCATTCTAGAGTGGGAAAATCAGGGGGTGAAGTCAGGGAGAATTGTAGTTTTGGAGCAGTAGCATAGTTTTCTAGAGGTGTTGATTATTATAGCCATTTGGCTTTCTCATACTCATCACCTAGTGCTTGTAGCTTGCCTTGTGCAAGCCCAGGTGAAATTTATCCAACTAATTTGTACCATAGCATATATTATTAATAAAATTTGGCCAGTTTGGGGATTTGTAGAAATTTCTGGTTTTTGTGTATGCATTTATGAAAATTTCTGTGTTATTTATTTGTGCATGTCTTTGTTATCATTGTAAAATTTCCACTACGAATATTACAATTTTTTTGTAATCTATATAATTCAAAGAAAGGCCATGAATGTTGTAGATCATATCAGTGTATAAGAGAAAAAGTGGCAAAGGGAAAAGACAGATTATTGAGTGAACATTAAAGGCAGGCATTGACATAAGATGGAGAAGACAGTGAAGACGAAGAAGGTGCCTCTTCTGGAAGAAGCAGAAAAATCAGATGAGTCGAAGGAGACGAAGCAAGAATTAGAAGAAAAGGAGGAGAAACCGAGAGAAAGTTTGACTCCGAATGCGCTGGACCAAACATTAGGAAGCATAACCCATCTAGAAAACCTCCTTTCCACAGGTTTGTCCTTGCGTTTCAAATTTTGTACCCATTTTTCTAATAATATAAAAAATATAAAAGAAAACACTAAAAATGTATGTATCTTAAGCCATCATAATTAGGAATGACGATTGAGCTAGATGAATCTAAGCTGTCCAAAAGATAAAAAGAGAAAGCCTTCATAGACTCATAAGTTTTCACTCTATGCTTTATTGGGAGTATTTTTTAAACCATTTCAAAGGTTGAGTTCCCATATGTTATCTGTGAAAGAAATATATATATAAGTGGTTTGTTCACTTTGCAATTATTTTTTATTCATTCTCCTCTACTTGTGTTTTAAGGTAGTGAATTTTTAGTATATATTCTAAAACTTATGATATAAAGCATATATATAGAGGTTTTAAAACTAAATAGAAATATAGATATTAGGATTTGGTTTAATTAATTTATGTTTGATTGTTTTGGTGAGAGATCGTGAAGAAGAGTTAGCAATGTGAGGGAATTTGCTTTTATAAAATCCTAATGACGGTAAAGCATTATAAAAGTAGGATCAAATATCTCTAGTTTTCATAGAGATATACAAAAATTGTTAGTGAATTATAGTTTTTTTAAATGAACAATGACCATGTTTAAAAATAACATTTAAAAGGTGAAATGGGTTTCACAATCTTATGTGAAGTATCATATATGCAACGAGGCCTGGGTTTTCTCTTAATTCTTAGTCTAATCAAAAGTAACTTTCTCTTATGAATTAGGTAAAATCTTATCATAATTTCAAATTTATATTAGGTAAAATCTTATCATAATTTCAAATTTATATTAGGTAAAATCTTATCATAATTTCAAATTTATATTATAATATAATATTAGTATTTGTATATATATTTTTATTTAATTATTTAAATTAATCAGAAAATAATCCTTTTTTGAGCGAGTTAAAAGTAGTTGTTTTATTATAGTTGTTGGAATGATCTATCTCTCTATTTAATTGGTTGCCACGATCTGATTCTTCATCTTGTCGGGACAATAGACCACACTAATTAGCTCGAAACACATAGACTAATAAATCTTGATGTGATCATCACTGATTTTTTTTTTTAAAACAAAAAAATTATTAATATTTAAAATTTAAAAAGTATAAAAAAATTATAAATATCTATTAATATTAATATCAACAAACAAAATAATTAATAATATTGTTACTAATAAATATTTTTACAATACTCTAATTTAATAATATTAAATTATATATATATTAAATAATATAAAAATAATCAAAATTTTATTTTATATTTTTTTTTTAATTAAAATGAAATGTATTAACTTCTTTTATCAAATTTAAAACCAAGAACTTTTAATTTAAAAAATAATAATAA
Organism: Pinus tabuliformis; assembly: GCA_031772625.1. Lineage (NCBI taxonomy): Eukaryota > Viridiplantae > Streptophyta > Pinopsida > Pinales > Pinaceae > Pinus > Pinus tabuliformis. The sequence continues at coordinate 441,818,107 of CM062816.1, forward strand.
ATAATTTCAAAGCACTGCAATCTGGCCAATTTTTCCAATACAGTGAAAAAGTTTGAAACAAAAACGCTCCGTACAATACAACCCTAACATTTGGATAAAAATGAAACAAAAACATAAACTCCGTACAATGTTTTGGCACTGACAGGTGTCGAAGTCGGTTGTCGTGGCACCATTTCGTGCTAGCTGCCACCATAACAACTTTTGTCGCTCCATCCTCCGACATTCCATCCACCAAACGAGGAACCACAATTTCCATTAATTTCGCTTCCTCAAAACTCCGAATGGTCGCGACAGGAAGATAACAGCCTCTGTTGGAGACGAGAGGTCCACGGACCGCCGGCTGGATACAAACTCCAGCAACATGATGCCCAAGCCGTAAACGTTGCTCCCGACTCCCATTTCCATTAGCCATTCAGACGCTAGGTAGCCTGGTGTGCCTCTCCTGGAAGAAGTTGAAAAATCAGAGGAATCAAAGGAGACAGAGCAAGAATTAGAGGAAAAGTCGATGGAAAGTCTGACTCAGAAAATGATAAACCAAACATTAGTGAGCATGACCCATCTGGATAACCTCCTTCCCACATGGGCCATCCTTGTGTTTCTGATTCTGAGCCCAATTTTCTCCAACAACGAGACTGCGATCAAGTTACCGCTTTCTTGACAGAAGCCCTTTTGGTTCTATGCGCCATTTCTTGATTTTTCGTTTCCTTCACCGATAGTTTTTAAGGGTTTTGATGGGAAACTCCACTATGGGTTGGCAACCCCAAAGGGCTGTGGACTTTTGAGAATTTGAGTGATGGTACCATCGCCTGAGAAATTCAAGGTTAAATTCCTCAATTTCGTGCACGCATTTTTGTCAGTTTTGGTGTTTGTGTTAAGTGTGAATCCAAATTCACGCAGGATTCTAGATCCTTCTAGATCAGATCTTTGTAGATCTCTAGGATTCTAGATCCTTCTACACTGCCATTAGTTTCTAGATCTTCCCAGATCTCCATCTTCTAAATGTGTTATAAAACCTGCACAGATGAATCTAGCTAGTAAAGGTTGAACACACAGCTTTGCAGAGCAAAAACACTAAAAGAAAATCGAAAGAACAAAAGAATGATTCATTAGAAAATAGGTTACAATGCTCATAATATAGCATTACTGAGTGAAGATCCCAAGGTAATGCACCATAGTGGTGATCAATGAGAGGACTCAACACCTACAACAAGTTCCGAAGAGAACTAGCCAGTTGCAGAGCAAATCAGGGAGTAAATCATGCAGAAGAACTAGCCAGTTGCAGAGTTAAAGAAGGAGCAAATCAGGGAGTAAATCATGCAGAAGGAATCTTGCATGTAGTCCCATGCTTTAACTAAGTGTCCGCATGTAGGTGTGTAGTACTCCAACACCCCCCCAAACATCACTATGGGGAAAAATAGAAAATGGGCCCTGGCAACTAAGGCCAAAGGTCATCCAAAATACAGTGAAACTTGTACTAAAATTGAGGAAAGAGGGAAAACCTCGTGGGAAAAGCCCCCCCTCAAAATACAATGTAATCAAAATAAAAGAGGAAGACAAGACAGTTGCTAAGCAACTGTGTCCTTCACTCCAAGACGATCACGCAGAGAGCGAAACTTCTGCTCAGTGAATGTCTTGGTGAAGATGTCTGCAGTCTGTTCTACTGAAGGACAGAACTGCAAATCAATGACCCGATCATGTACTAAGTCTCTGATGTAGTGCATATGGATCTCTATGTGCTTCGTCCGTTGTCGCTGTACTAGATCCCTGCAAAATTTGGGAGTGCTCTGGTTGTCACACCAAATGATGATGGGTTGGTGGAATTGGACGCCCAACTCAGTGAGGAAGTGTTGTAGCCATAGAGCCTGAATGGTGATGTTGACTACTCCTCTGTACTCGGCCTCAGCTGAAGAGAGAGCAATAACAACCTGCTTCTTACTCGACCAACAGATAGGGCCAGACCCTAGACTAAGTGAATATCTGGAGGCGGACTTGTGATCAATGCTGTCGCCCGCCCAATCAGAATCAGTGAAGCCAAGGAGATTCAATGCAGTGCCTGCCGCAGAGTGAACCCCGAAGGTGATGGTGCCCTGCTCATATCGGAGGATGCGCTTGGCAACATTCCAGTGTAGCTCATGCGGCTGCTCATGTATCTGGAAACTGCCCCTATTGCATATGAGAGATCTAGTCTCGAGTGGGTGAGGTACAATAAGCTCCCCACTAGCTGTCGGTAGAGAGTACTGTCAACTAATGGAGTGTCAGCTCCATCCTCAAGGCGGACCCCAGACAGAAAAGGAGTCGGTGTTGGCTTGCAATTATTCATGTGAAATCTCTCGAGGAGATCCCATGCCTACTTAGCTTGAGACAGTTTGATGCCTGTGGCATCCTGGCTAATCTCAAGACCAAGAAAGAAGTGTAATGGACCCATGTCCGTCATCAAGAATCTATCATGCAAGGCCCTCTTGACTGCAGCAATGGCTGAAGCCGAGTTGCCGGTGATTAGGAGATCATCCACATACAAAACTAAGATAAGAAGAGAATCATGTGTCCTGAGCATGTAAACATTCGGATCAGACTTACATCTTTCAAAGTTTTGTGATAAGAGAAAAAAATCCGTCTTCGCATACCAAGCTCTTGAGGCCTGCTTAAGTTCGTAGAGAGATTTCTTTAGTTTGCAGACCAAAGATGAATCTTGAATGAAACCATGTGGCTGCTCCATGTAGATCTCCTCAGATAGGTCTCCATGAAGAAAGGCATTCTTCACATCCATCTGATGTACTTCCCACCCCTGGGAAGCCGTAATGGAAAATGCAAGGCGTATGGAATCCATCTTTGCTACTAGAGCAAAGGTCTCATCATAATCAATGCCATGCACTTGCTGGAAGCCTTTGGCTACTAGCCTAGCTTTCTGTCTGGTGATTTTCCCATCTGCAGCACTCTTGGTCCTGTAGACCCATTTTCATTGGACAAGTTTCCTTCCTGAAGGAAGGGGGACCAAATCCCAGGTCTGGTTCTCGAGGAGGGAGTTATACTCCTCCTCCATGGCGGACTCCCAAGATGGATGCCCAACAGCCTCAGCATAAGACTGCGGATCAGAAGACTGAACCAAATGACAATGCCAGGATGGCGTTGGTTCAGTGGCAGTGAGGGCAAGAGGAGGCTCAATAAACTCTGAGCTAGTCCTCCGCGGATCAGAATTATCCCCCACAAGACCATTTCTAGCAGCTAGGTGGTCTTGTGCATATATCTCACGTAAGCTCCTTGTTCTTTGATTTATGACAGGGGAAGTTGATTCACTGCTGGAAGCCCGATTTGGGCTTGGATGTGGATCATCATATGCATGCACTGGATTTGTATTTGAAGACTCTGTCTCTGCATCTGCATGCTCTACCGCGGCATCTGCATGCTCTGTATCTGCATCTGAGTGTACTGAGTCATCATCTCGGACATGAGGTAGATAAAAGGTGTCTGCATGCGGCAATTGAGGTGCATGCGAGAGACTTTCCTCAAATTTGACACTTCGCTCAATGATGAGCTTGTCCGTAGAGGAAATCAGGAGTCGGTATCCCTTCACACCATCAGGGTATCCAACAAAGATGCACTCAATGCTCTGTGGATCAAGAGCTTTCCTCTTTTCAGAGGGGATCCTGGCCCATGCTTGGGAGCCAAAAACACAGAAGTGGGTGACCTCTGGTTTAGTGCCGCTCCAAGCCTCAAAGGGGGTCTGATCCTTGACAGACCTATGAGGAGATCTGTTCTGGATGTAGTTAGCACAATTAAGTGCTTCAGCCCATAGCTTATGAGGCAGTGACTTAGCATGCAACATGCAGGAAGCCATCTCTTTGAGAGATCGGTTCTTTCTCTCAGCAACTCCGTTCTGCTGCAGAGTGTATGGAACTGTGTACTGCAACTGTATGCCAGACTCAAGGCAAAGGTTCTGAAGTGCTGTGTTAACATATTCCCCCCCATTGTTTGTATGGAGGGCTTTGATCTTTCTCTCTGACTGTGTCTCAACTAGTGCTTTGAAATCTTCAAAGTGCGCAAAAACTTCAGATTTGTCCCTAAGAAGATACACCCAAGTATACCGTGAGAAATCATCAATAAATGTAAGCACATACCTTGCTTTGTTGATGGAAGGATGAGGAAAAGGCCCCATGAGATCACTATGGATCAGATCTAGAGGAGAGGATGCTCTGTGAGTCTTGCCGGTGTCAAACTTTTCTCTAGGATGTTTGCCAAGGACACACCCTTCACAAACTCCTTTGGAGAAACTGATATTTGGCAAGCCTTCCACCATCTCATGCTTGCTTAGTTGCTGCATATACCTGTAATTTAAGTGACCAAACCTCTCGTGCCAAAGCCTACTACTATCATCAACATGTGTAAGCAATAAGGAGGATTCAGATTCACTAAATTTAGAAAATGTATACAATCTGGCTCCATTGTTTACCTCACCGGTTGTAATTTTGGAGCTGCTATGTAGGTCATATATGTTCATTGCATCTGGAGTGAATTCCACTCTCTTTCCAGTGCCGGAATGAGTGATCTGATAAACTGAAAGCAGGTTTACCGAAAGTTTTGGAACATGAAGCACATTTTCAAAGCTTCTGTGTAAAAGTTCCACTCTACCTTTTCTGGTGACCTCAATAGGTGAGTCATCTCCCATGAGGATGGGAGGTCCTTTGCATGCATCCAAAGAGGTATAGACTTCCTTTGCAGCAGCCATATGATGTGATGCACCAGAATCTATAATCCATGCATTAGAGGAAGAATTAATTGCAACTAAAGCATGAAAATTGTTACCTTTCCCGTGTGGCGGATCCTCAGTTTTCTTCTTGGCGCCCTGAGGGATGTGATCCCCAAGGTTGTGCTTTTGAAGGATTTCTGCCATTTGGTCAATTTGTTTCTTCATGCAAGAGGATTCTGGATGGAATCCTCTTTGACAGTAGGTGCATTTGTTTCCTTTTTTCCCTTTCTCATTTCTCGAGCCGGAGGAGTCATTGAAGGGCTTGGTGCACCCTTCCTTCTTTGGATGGGAATGTGCTTTTCCTTTGTCTTTTTGTTGCTGATTTTTTTGATTTGAATAAGATCTATGAGTTTTATTGTGGCTACCATCATGCACAGTAAGTGCATGTGCTTTTGGAGGTTTGATTTTCCCCATGCCAATTAGTTCATCTTGCTCAAAAGTAAGGGACTCCATGAACTCTTTGAGAGAAGGCATAATGTAGGATCTACCTGTTGCGAGCCTTACTGAATGAAATGTAGACACAAAGACAGAGTATTCCGGTCCGAGCTTTGACATAATAAAGAGAACTTGGCGACTCTTCTCCTTGGATTTTTCAATTCCACAACCCTTGAGTTGCAGCAATAGATCATTATATTTGGTGAAGAAGTCTTGAATTCTGTCATAGTTCCGTGGATCCAATGACAACAGCTCCACTTCAAGCAGATGTCCTTTTATCTCATCCTGTTTCCCGTAGAGTTCTTCAAAAATTTTCCAAATCTCATTGGGAGTATTGCAGGCAGATAGATGAAACTGCAACTGTGGGGAGATGCACATGCATATGGATCCATGGGCCTCATCCATGTGGTTGAGGTACTTGGATTTCTCTATGGCTGAAGTGGGTTCCACTTCTGTAGCCATGGTAATCTTGTACAACCCTTTTTGACGAAGGTATCTAGCCATTTGGTCCTTCCATTCGTGATAGTTGTACGGTGTTAGGTTCGATGCTTTGGGAAACTCCATTTTCCTCTCGATCTTCGATCTCCAAGCTATAATACCTGCAAAATAAGTATTGGTGCGCCTTTTATCTAGAAACTTGTGGGCTCTGATACCATGTAAATGTGTTAGAAAACTTGCACAGATGAATCTAGCTAGTAAATGTTGAACACACAGCTTTGCAGAGCAAAAAAACTAAAAGAAAATCGAAAGAACAAAAGAATGATTCATTAGAAAATAGGTTACAATGCTCATAATATAGCATTACTGGGTGAAGATCCCAAGGTAATGCACCATAGTGGTGATCAATGAGAGGAATCAACACCTACAACAAGTTCCGGAGAGAACTAGCTAGTTGCGAGGCAATCAGGGAGTAAATCATGCAGAAGAACTAGCTAGTGGCGGAGTTAAAGAAGGAGCAAATCAGGGAGTAAATCATGCAGAAGAACTAGCCAGTTGCGGAGTTAAAGAATGAGCAAATCAGGGAGTAAATCATGTAGAAGGAATCTTGCATGTAGTCCCATGCTCTAACAAAGTGTTTGCATGTAGGTGTGTAGTACTCCAACACATCTAAATCACATACAAGATTCTAGATCCTTCTTCTACCTCTATAAATTTGTAATTTCTCTGGCCAAAGCAAGCAAGCAAGCCAGCCAAGGCCCAAGCCTGTTATGTAATGCAAAGTGATTTTTGTTCTCCACTGATTGTTTTATCTATTCCGTTGTTTCTGATTGAGTAATCTTGTTGTTTCTCCATTTGTCTGTCTCTGAGTATAAATCTGCTGAGTGTTATGTATGCTCTGATCTAACAATTTGCTACCATTGCACATTGCACTTCTGGACGATAATGTGGTGAGATGTTTGTATCCTACGCCTAAACACGAGAGGAAAGAGGTTTTCGATATGCTGCTTGGCGGAATCGGGTTATTCTGCAGCCTGATCTTTGTTGCGTTTCCTGCAACTCGCCATGGCATTGGGTATCTTGTTGCATCTTATCACTAAAATCCAAAATCCATGTTTTATGCTTAATCTTCTTCTAAAATTTTCTGATTCTCAATTAAAAAGCATTCCTTCATCTATGATCGACATGTAATAACTATATTTTATATTTGACACCCTTGGGTGTAACAACCGGGGGGTTCCTTTCTTACTGTTTTATGGATGCACTAGGGATTTATGTTTTCTGTTAATAAAGAGTGGAAGAGTGAAATTCTCCGTAAAATCTATGCTCTCCTAAATTTTTGTAAATATCTGTACTCTCTGTTTTTGGTCACCATCTTTTTAATGTCGCTCTCCCTTCTGACGCGACTTCGTTTCTTTGCAGTGTAACAAATGTCTGCAGCATAACGGATGTGAAGCTACCACGACAACACATGTGGCAGAAATGTTGACCCTCGATGTTAGACCTCAAGATGAAATGTTGACATGGCAGTTAGATCTCAAGATGAAATGTTGACATGGCAGTTAGACTTCAAGATGCAGGCGCCTGTTGTTTGTTGACTTGAAGTGTCGACATGGCAGTTAGACCTCAAGATGAACGCGACTGTTGTTTGTTGACTTTTCCCGCCCATTTTATCGGGCCATTTCCACCGGAGATATATGTTCGGACAAAAGTATATTCTTTAAAAATAAGTTTTAGGGATATTTTTCAAAAATAAATCTGTGTTATCGGTTAAAAAGTTAACAAACCTTTTTCCACTTAAAGTCAACAAATTTCTTTAAAAATAAATTTTATGTATATTTTTCAAAAAAAAACCAAGTTCTTAAAAATAAATTCTATGTATATTTTTCAAAAAAAATCTTGGTTATTGGTTAAAAAGTCAATAAATTTCTTCCCACCAAAACTCAATAAATTTCTTTTCACTTAAAATTCATAAATTTTATGTATATTTTTCAAAAATAAATCTTGGTCATTGGTTAAAAAGTCAACAAATCTCTTTCTACCTAAAATTTAAAAAGTAAACACATCTCTTTCCATTTAAAATTCACATATATATACACCTTTCCATGAACTAGTAAAAAAGTAACATGGTAAAAAAGTCCATAAAAAAATCTTATGTCTAAATACGTATACGTTTTACTCACTTTTCCATTCCATTTAATCTATAGTTATTTGATTTATGACCATGAACACCATAGTTTGAAAAGAATAAGGAATCATATCTTAATATCTTAAGCTTTCTCTTATACTCACTTTTCCATTCCATTTAATCTATAGTCATTTGATTTATGACTATGAACACCATAGTTTGAAAAGAATAATGAATCATATTTTAATATCTTAAGCCATTTAATCTATAGTTATTTGATTTATGACCATGAACTTGAAAAGAATAATGAATCATATCTTAATATCTTAAGCTTTCTCTTATACTCACTTTTCCATTCCATTTAATCTATAGTCATTTGATTTATGACTCTGAACACCATAGTTTGAAAAGAATAATGAATCATATTATAAAACTCTGAACACCATAGTTTGTAAAGAATAATGAATCATATTTTAATATCTTAAGCTTTCACTTATATTCTTGGAGACTTGTCTCATAATTTCTTTAAACTAATGTGTTAGGATTAGTATGGTTAACTAAAATTTAATTTATGTGTTAGGATTAGTATGGTTAACTAAAATCTAACTTACGAGGTGAAAGGAAATTTAAATGTGAAAGGGAGGCCATTATTTTGGGGTGGAAACTGAAGAGAAAATGAGAAAAGAGAAGGAGAAAAGACATGTTTTTTTTGTGTGTAGTTATGAGTTTGTAATAAGAAAATTTTTAGGGGTTAAATTTTGCCAATGGGCTAAATTTTCTGTTTTTTTCCAAAAAAGATTCACCAATTTTCATTTTTTTAGAACTATTTTCCCAAATTTTCTAGGATAAAATTATTTTACCTTAAAAATGGCTAAAAATTTATAGATACTATATAAAATCATTACAAAATTTTGCATGTTACGGACTCGTAGAATTCACCAAGGTTTCTGCACTTTCAGATAAATTTCCATCCTTGAAATTTTTGTAGACTTACAATATTTTGAAATGATAATTCTTTTTTGAGGCCCAAAATCAACATGGAAAGACTTATAAGTTTCAAGAATGTAAGAGTAGTAATTAATGCAATAGATGGGCTAGGACGGGAAAAAGGGAGGGGAGTAACCAAGGGATTGTGTATTAGAGAAATGTTCTCTTCACTGCTAAACAAGCCAAAAGAGGAAGCACCTGAGATTGTGGAAACCCTAAAGTTTGTAAGAAGAAATCCATGTTGGAACTTATGCTCGTGAGACAATGATTATTCTAGTTTCTAGAAAATTGAGTGTTAATTTTTCACCTTGGTGGTATCATGTCTTAGCTCAGGGGTGGCTAGTAGTCTGAAACTTGGTACAATTGTGCTTATGGTTGGGTGGAAAAGAGTTCAACTTTAGTTGGTTTACTAGAAAATTCTTACAATCTCAAATAAATATTATTTTTGTGCTTAATGATTTATTTATAAACTTTCTTTCAATGATTATGATGGATATCAATTATGTTTATAAGTGAAACAATGAATGTAATGGCTTGAAAAGAAAGAAAAATATAAAAGCATGATAACTTTGGTATTTTTGAATATTATCTAGGAATTTTCATGAGTATTAACTCTGGATCTTGCACAATAATTACTAGAGGTTTGTTGTGTTTTTTTGTGCATCTTCCAAGGTATAAATTTAATAAAAGAATCATATTGACATCATTAACTTATTATATGAGTTAAGGGTTATGCATTGTCAAAGAATCACATTTAAATATCTTCTATACTTTTGGGTATATTGAAGTATGCCTTTTTTTTGTTTACTATTCATGCATTAGAAGACATTATTGCAAAGTGTTTGTAGAAGGATGTCAATGATTGAAATAAAAATAATACATGTAAAGTTTTTTATAGAAAGATGTCAATGGTTGAAGTAAAAGGAATGCTTGTAAAGTGTTTGTCGAAAGACATCAATGGCTGAAATAAAAGGAACACCTGCAAAGTCGTTAAAGAAAGATTTCCAATGGTTAAAATGAATTGAGTGCTTTCAAAGTGTTTGTAAAAAGATATTAATGGCTAGATTAAAAAGAATGTTTGCAAAGTTTTTGTCGAAATGTATCAATGAATAAAATAACACGTATGCTTATAAAGTGTTTATAAAAATGTGTCACTGGTTGTAATAAAAGGCATAGTCTAACGTATAGACTAAATATCCTTTTTCACCAGAATCCATCAAAATCTGGCAATACAATTTCAAGATGTTTTGTTGTTTAAAATACATTTTTGAAAGCATAAATGGATTCAACACCCTGAAAAACCCATGAGGCACTGGAATTATGTAGATTAAACAATTAAACTCAAGTTTTTAAAAATCTCTGTCTTTGATTAAAATTAACCAGAAAAAATGTGTCAATGGTTGCTATGAAATGAATACTTGCATATAATTCTTATCTTGAAACTTTATGCAGATAAAACAAAGGTTAAATCATAATTTTCAACCTTTCTAGGAATGATATTGAGAATGGATTGTTAAAAATAAGCCAAGTTTGATTCTGTATTTAAAATTTTATTTTTAGCCATAAGTGGTTAAGGGTATGTGGTTTTGGATCTTGAATATAAGTGCAATTTTATATTTAAAAATTTAATTTCAGCTATAAGTAAATATGGACACGATTGAAATCAAGAACATCATGTTTTAAATCATATGTTCATATTTTACAATGATGAGATTTAAACTCATAATAGGATTTGCATTGCTCATGCGTTTAAATTCAAGTTTTATAAGAGTTTAGATCTTATAGTCAAAAGTATATGTTTTTTCAAGTATTGAGAATTTTGTTTTAAGATTTAATTCAATATTTGTTAAGTTGATTAATTGTTGTGGAGCTTAAAATGAGTATAAATTTCTTACTAAACATTTATAAATCAAATAATTATATTTGATCTCTTATTATAGTGTGATTTAGAACTGCTTTTAGGGTGTTATGAGTTTACAATTAGTGAAGCTTGGTTATGACAAATAAATGGAAAAATAATGAGTTTTGAGTGAACATTCCATTGTAAGTAACTAAATAAATAAAACAATTTTCAATTGTATCCTTATTCTTATTCTAATTGGAAGCACAACAAAGTGGTAGTAGAATTAATTATTGGATTGGTGAAGGAAAAAATTTAGTATCATGTGTCCTCAAATGGGCATTAGAGTGGATTGTGCACACCATCCACATTACTATGATATTCTGGCTAAAATTTCATTTCTCAAAGGGTGAAACAATAAGAAACATGGATGAAATGGACTTAACAAAACCATAAATTGTTTTTGCTTTAATAAAATATGTTGTGAAAAATTATATAAAACTAATTTACTTGCATCAAATGAAGGATGCCACTGAAGAGAAACAAACACATTTACTAAGCCATAATGCAAGGCTGAATAGAAGGAGAAATAATAATCGAAGGTGATTACTTCTCCAATTGAGAGAAATAATGCACTAGTCCCATCCCTTGAAAGAAGATGACCATGCAAAGTTGCCCACTAGTTGCTTTAACCATAATCCCCATTAAGTGAATCCATAATTGTAAGTACATCAACTTAAATATATGAAATGCACGTCACTCAGTTTTTGCTAATGTTGTTGGGAATTTGGCTAGTTTTGTTTCAACGGGTACTCAATTTGAATCCCCCTAAGTTGTTAAAAATATAGTGGGAGAGAATATAATCATAGCAACAATAACACATCAAACATAGAGATTTTAACTTGGAAAACCCAAATTGGAAAAAACCAAGTAATTGATCTATTATTATCATATGCCTTAAACAAAATTATGCCTTGACTTAAAAATAGTCAAGCCGACCAACATCATGGCCCAACCATATACATTTAATTTTCAAATTTCATCTCCAAAGTAATTTTTTTGGTTATTATCTTCCCAAACTTATGCCACACCCACTCACACTAGGTGCTCTCCTCACTAGATCTTGCTTCTATGTCTACATCTCACCCTCTAGACCTTTATTTCCTTTAAGGCAATCCCCATGTAAGTGGGTAAAATTTGGGCTTCTTTGTGTTAGCTTCAACCTCAACATGCAATATGTTAGCATTTGCAACCATCACCTTCTTCTACAAGCCACGATCCCTTCTCTCTATTACCATGTTAAAATTACCGGAGAGATATAAATTTATTAAAACAATATAAAAAATAACCAAGAATAAATAAAAAATCATAAACACAATGTTTACCCTATAAAAACCACAATTCTGAGAAAAAACTAGCTAACAAAATTCTATTAGTCCCTTGCCAAAACCTAGCCAAGTTGACCAAGTGAACCTTCACAACTCACCTCCCTGGCACATTACAATGAAGTCTTCTCAAGCCTTTTAAAGGCTTCATTACATGTAATCCATGGGCAAGCAAAAATATGTGCTCGAAACCACCACTGCTTGATCGAGCGACTTTGACTCTTTCACCCCCTAACATAAGTTAGGCACACTAGTCTACATGGATGAGTTTACAAGAGGTGTTATACATGAATGTAATGAAGCAATTCTAGGCTTCCTTTAAACAAAAACAGAAAGAATCTCCCCTTAATATACCATTATAACTATTGTGTCACTAGTAAGAAAGGATATATTAAATGTAATCTCCCCTTATTCTACCATTATAACGATTGTGTCACTAGTAAGAGTGGACATATTAAATGTCTTTGCAACCCACTATTTTCTCGCTAAGCTTGCACACTTACTCATTATTGGAGTGAGAAATCAACTCTATTGATTAAGGCAAGCACTTTTTCCATAACATAAGTATATGTGTTGTAAAGAGGCTTAAATAACATAAGAATCTCATAGTGAACCCAAATTATCATTGTGACTAGTGATTTAATCCTATTTATCACTAAATCACACTTATCCCAATAACAATGTAAACAATCCATCTTGAGAGTGAATTTGACTTCTGTTGGTGCAACAAGGAAAGGCAAAGAAGCATTAATACATGAAACTATCATGTGCCACCTCCCTTTCATAGGAAACATTACAAAATTACTCAATCCAAAGCCCTATAGTTCCATACATTTTAGGGAATTAATGAACCTCATGTTGATAAAGGATGTGGCATTTGGAAAGCTAGAAAGCATTAAAGATAGATTTGGCTAATGTCAAATATAAATATAAACAAAGCAATTTGAAATATGACAAGATTAAAAAGGCAATTTTAGCATTGAGAGAAAATTATAATCATGTGGAAAAAATATATGTAATATTTGTAACATGAATAAATTAAAATTGGTTATCTAGGTTTTGTTATCTATTAATTAAATAGAGACTTCATTTTATTTTTAATATAATACGTTTTTTAATATCAACTTTCATTAAGGTTGGAAAATTGAAATATTAATTTAAACATAGTTAATTAATATCATATTTTTTCATATATATCAAATTAGCTAATTATAGTTATTATTAATGTTATTGAATAGGAAAAATCCATGTCAACCTAAACTAAAATGTTCACATTAAAGAAAAAGAAAAATTAAAAACATATATAATATTCGACAGATAGTTTAGATAATTCTTTGCTTTTGTAAAGTACCAAAGTCATGATAATATATAAGTTAGTTTATATATTTGAAAGCTAATATAAAATAAATAAATTAGCTAATTGTTATTTGATGCTATTGAAAAAAAAAAAACTAAAATCTAAAAACACATCTGGGATAGATTTTTGTTTTTGTAAAAGGTACTATGATCCTATATAATAGTGTATATACTCCAAATCTAATATAAAAAAAAATCTTATTATTAATAATGTTATTGTATACTTTAATAGAAAAGATTTAAGGGGAATACTTTGCAGAGAAAATATTTAAAATGCCCTAGATAATCTAACTAAAATGTTCATGTTCATTAAGAATACTATCTATAAAATTTGAGGAACACTCCTTAAATTTCTCCGTAATTTTTGGGAAAAAGGGAAAAATTAAAATTAAAAACGGATATAATATTCAAGAGATAGTTCCTTGGGTGCCAGGGTTATGGCGCACCCAAGGTCACGATGGCATGTACAGAGCCCAAGGTTATGGCGGTATCGAGAAAGCTTGATAAGTGGTGTAATCCGAGGGATAATTTTAGGAAGAAAAGGTGGATTTGCTTAAGAGGGAACTGAGAGAGGTATGTGCAGCGAAAGATTCAATGTATGCCAGCCCAAAGTGAAGAATATTTCCATTCAGAAGCCAAGGCGACTGATCAAAATGGGCGTAAGCGATTATGACATCATTTATAGCTCTTTCACAAACCCAGGAACTCCTCTTATCATCACAGATTTTGCTGCTTTCTCCTTCATTTTATAATAAATATCGCAAATTGCAGTGTTATCAGACGACATGCTACAACACTCGAGAAACGAGAAATGGAAACTGAAAGAGTTGTTTGTAAATCCCATTTCCCATTTTCTGTCTTCTGCTAAAACTGAAGTCGACGCAGCAAATACTGTGTCTCTCCACCATATGAAGTCTTTATGTAAACAGGGCCATTTGAAGGAGGCCATAAACATTTTGTATGAAAACACAGACAACCCTTTACACTTTTCTATTTACGTCTCTCTCTTGCAGAGCTGCATTCAGCAGAAATCATTAAGTGAGGGAAAGCTCATCCATGGCCACGTTATGCAGAAGAAACCATCCATGGAAGAAATAGCTTTAGGGAACACGCTTGTTAACATGTATGTCAAGTGCGGGAGTTTAGTGGACGCTCGGAGAGTCTTCGAGGAAATGCCTGAGCGAGACGTATGTTCTTGGACTGTCATGATTGCATCTTATGCGAGACATGGATTTCCAGAGGAAGCATTGGTACTCTTTCACCGGATGCAACGAATGGGTATCCAACCCAATCAATTCACTTTTGCCAGTGTTCTTCCTGTTTGTGCCACGTTGGCATCTTTGCAATATGGGGTGGAGATTCACAAAGAGGTTCTGAAAGGTGGATTTCAATCTGATGTTGTTGTGGAGAATGCTTTAATTGATATGTATGCAAAATGTGGAAGTATGAAGAAGGCACGCAAAGTGTTTGACGAAATGGATCAACGAGATGTCGTGTCATGGACAACGATGATTGCAGCTTATGAAAGATATGGATCTACTGAAGAGGCATTGACACTTTTTTATCAAATGCAACAAATAGGCGCCCAACCTAATCATTTCACCTTTGCAAGTGTTCTTTCAGCATGTGCGGACCTGGCATTTCTGGAAAAGGGTATGGAAATCCATGAAGAAATAATAAAAAACGGCTTTCAATCCGATGTGGTTGTGGCCAATGCCCTCGTCGATATGTATGCAAAATGTCGGAGGATAGATGCTGCACGTCATGTGTTTGATAGAATCTCCAAACCCGTTGTGGACACCTGGACAGCCATGATTGCAGGATATATGCAGAATGGGATTGTTGATGAAGCCCGGAAACTCTTTAAGGAAATGCCTCAGCCGAATGTGCTCTCATGGAATGCAATGATTGCAGGATTTTCACAGAACGGTCTTATTGATGAGGCTCTGAAACTCTTCAAGGAAATGCCTCAACGGAACGTGGAGTCATGGAATGGGATGATTGCAGGACTTGCACAGAATGGCCTCGTTGATGATGCCCTGAAATTATTTAAGGAGATACCCCAACGAAATGTTGTCTCATGGAATGGGATGGTTGCAGGATTTGCGCAGAATGGGTTCATTGATGAGGCCCTCAATCTTTTCAAGGAAATGCCTCAGCGAAACATGACCTCCTGGAATGGGATGATTGCTGGATTTGCACAGAACGGGCTTGTTGATGAGGCTGTGAAAGTCTTTGATGAAATGCCGCAACAAAATGTGGTTTCATGGGCTGCAATAATATCAGGATATGCGCAGAATGGACATGGTGAGGAAGCTCTGAAGCTTTTTCAAAGAATGCAGTTGGTAGGAGTTAGGCCAGACTTGAAAACTTTTACCAGTATACTGCCAGTGTGTGCCAATTTTGCTGCACTGGAACAGGGTATGGAGATCCATGAAAACATAATTAGATGCGGATTCCAATCTTACACCACTGTCATGAATGCTGTTATAGATATGTATGCAAAATGTGGGAATATAAAGAAGGCATGTGAGCTGTTTAACAAAATGAATCATCGGGATGTTGCCTCATGGACAACCATGATTGCAGGATATGCCATCCATGGGTGTGGCAAAGAAGCCCTTGAACTCTTTGAAAAATGAAACATTAGGGTGTAAAGCCAGACCATATAACATTTGTTCGTGTTTTGTCTGCATGCAGCCATGCAGGTCTAGTGGATGAGGGCTATAAGAACTTCAATTGCATGAAGGAATACTATCACATCACACCTACAATGGACCATTATGGCTGCATGGTCGACCTTCTAGGCCGTGCTGGGCGTCTAGAGGAAGCACAAAACTTCATCGACAACATGCCTATAAAACCTGATGCGGTTGTCTGGAGTTGTTTGCTTGCTGCCTGTAGAATGCATAACAATGTAGAGATAGGAGAATGCGTGGCAAAGCATATTTTTAATTTGGACCCTACAAATCCTGCCCCCTTTGTACTTCTCTCAAACATCTACGCCGCAGCTGGTAGGTGGGGTGATATTGAAAAGGTTAGGAAATTGATGAAAGATAGAGGCATCAAAAAGACCCCGGGATGTAGCTGGATTGAGATCAAGAAGCAGGTGCATGCCTTCCTTGTAGGTGATAAATCACACCCACAAACACACAAAATATATGCAGAGTTGCAGAGATTGCATCAAGAAATGAAGGTGGCAGGGTATGTTCCTGAGACGAAGTTTGTGTTGAATGACGTGAAGGAGGAAGAGAAGGAACACATTCTTCTTCACCATAGTGAAAAGCTTGCAATCGTATTTGGGCTAATAAACACCCCACCTGGAACAACTATCCGAATCATTAAGAACCTTCGAGTGTGTGGTGACTGCCACTCTGCAAGCAAGTTTATCTCAAAGATGGTTGCACGAGAAATTATTTTGAGAGATCCCAATCGTTATCATCATATTAAGGACGGACATTGTTCTTGTCAGGATTACTGGTGATGATGGATGAAGCAAGCACAGACCAAAATTTTTCCTTGTACGGACATATTATCTACCTTGCACTAGTAGCAAGGTTGGAGGGCTTCATATTCTTTTATATACATCAAATACATTGGATTGAAGATCCATACATGTTTAAGTATCAATCTTGTATTTTATTGTTACCAATTAAATATATTCATCGGTTTATCATATACATAAAACATTTCATGGGATGATGAGATGCATCTATCATGTTTTTCAATTCTAAAATAAAAAACCTCAATGAGATCTAGTTTTTGCGTGGTTAAAGGAGGGTGTTGTTATTTCCCACCAAAGTTAGTTTGTTTTCTCCTTCTAGGGTAATTTTCATCTGCAACGAGCCGTTTCATCTGGAGAGGTCGGGTATAGGCATCCCTTCACAAGTCGGCCATCTGCAATTCCCATTGTCTTGATGGAAGCATTTCAAACAAAAAAATATTTTATTTAAAAAATTAAAATTCAAAATTTAGGGCTTTTGTATTTTGTTGGGCGTTTCAAATTTCTTTTAGTATATGCTGGTCACATTTGATTCCCAATTTATTTTCTGCGAGATATGCTTATACACCTACTATTGATGAAACAAAAATGTACGAAACATATTTTAAAAATATGTATATAGCAGGAGCCTACAATGAGGTAAAATTGGGGTGTGTGATCCCCATTAAACATAACTGGTCCACTGCCTTATACATAATAGAGATCACAAAGTCCAAAGATTAAGGCTAAAGGGATAATCATTAAAAAACAGTAACCAATATTAAATAACTCTAGCACAACCACCATCCATCTCAAGCACCTAGAGGCAACATAGAAGCATAGAGTGGTGGTTTATCATCATTATACATTCAGGACCAACCATCTCTTGCATATGCTAGGAGTATGTGTTTCTTCGTAGAAAATCACAGGTTCAAAGTCAGAGGGGAGGACCAACCATCTCTTTCATATGCTAAGAGTATGTGTTTCCTTGTAGAAAATCACAGGTTTAAAGTCAGAGGGGTAGAGTATGTACACCTCTATAAATTTTAGCACTCAAATGGCTGCACAGAGGTGGGTCCTTGCCCCACAAACAAGGGGTTCTCATACACCAATTCAGTGTCTGGCTTGGATGTAACCTTAAAAATAGATTATCATTATTACTAATAATAATATATCTTATTTATTATTTGGAAAAATATGGCTGATAATTTCAGTAACCTTAAAAATAGTTTATCATTATTACTAATAATGATATATCTTTATTTATTATTGGGAAAAATATGGCTGATAATTTCAATGGTCACATGGTTAACTTTGCCTTCTTTTCCACATAGTCACATGGTTAATTTTATCTCCTTGTCCTGATAGCTTGGTCTGCTTGGTGTCTAGGTGATTGGCCCACTATGTCTTGACCAAAGAGACCAAAGCCAAAGAGGGGTATGGTGATACCCAACTCATACTATAGGACTCCTTGGAACTCCCGTAAGTGGCAGAGGTGGTCTAAATCTATTACCACCTTATTTAGTGTGCTTTATATGTAATGATAAACTTGTGATCGTTGCCACTTTGTCAGTCCAAGTATTTATTATAACATCCTTCCTGTTAAACAAAGTGTCATTAAGGCATTTTCAAGTACAAAACAAAATTTCTGTCGTTATCATCTCTCGTGTATTCACTTGTAATTTGTCATTATAGATACAAGCAGAAGTAAGGGAGAGTGTATACTACCACCTTATTTTAGTGCTCACTAATCACAAAGGGGAATCTCTATGCATTGTATGCAAAGTGCGAACTCCAAAGAACAATGCTGCTAAACTACAATAAATGTTCACTGTAATTCTAAATATTGGAGCTGTAAACTGCAATTAAACACACTGAACTATAAAGAAAACTGCACGGTGACACCTAAGGATGATTTTTTACCTTGGTAAGCATGTAAATCCATTTTAAAAACATGAAAACTTGTCAAAAAAAGAAGATTCCTATACGGAAAACTGAAAAAAGCAACTTTTAATAACAGAATTATGAATAATGACATTAGTGCCCTAAAGCCTATGGCCAATGGCGTGTACAAAATTGACCAAGGGTGAGTACTTCCTGCTGTCCATCTATTCAAGAGATCAAAGAAAAGCAAGAGACACAATGAATCAGTGAGATGTAGCAGCCAAATAGATGGTATCTTTATTTCCAAAGTTGCAAGTACAAAGTTTGGGGAAACTAGCTTCACCTACAAGAACTGCAGGGAGCATCCAACAACTTCTGGAGTGCCTTCTCAAAATAGTGTTCAAGGATGCAATGATGTGCACACAATGTAAGCTCAAGCTCTCACTGATAGTTTATGCACTCACAATCAGTCAAATTGTAAAGGAATAAAAGCAAGGGATTCAAGAAAAATCACTCCTTGAAAAAATAAGATCAAACCTTGTTTCACCGAACTTTTTTCGCCTTTATAAAATAGGCATTAGACTCTTAGAGTACAACAATATCTCAGTTAAGAATAGACATAAGGGATTCAACACACCAAAGATAGCTCCTTCATACAGAGCACATAAGATAAAAGTGAGTATTAAGATAAATTTTCAGACCATTCTGACGAATTCAAAATTTCAGCACCCAGACACGTTTTGCTGCTGCAAAGGGGTGCCTGAATATGTAATCATCCTCATCCTGTCAATCAAATCACTTTATAAAATTAGAAGTTTCTAAAAATAGACATTCTCCAAAATAGCAGGTTGTCCAATTGGTCAGAAATGTTGACCATAACCCTATCTCTCCACTGGATATCCAAATATACTATCATCTGCAACTAAGAAAGACCAAGTTTCTAAGATAGAAACTCAAAAAACTTGCTGAAACAACATACAAAAGTGCCCATTTGACTGTCCTCCAACTCCCTTGCCTGCTTCTCAATCTACATGTGAATTTGATGCATGGGGAAAATGGCTAAAATAGAAAGTTGGAAGGTTGAATTGGAAAATCTGATAATGATACCACAAGATGTTCTATCACCCTGAAATATTGTTTTGAATGTAACTACTGAAATCTCATACGATACGAGTTTGGAATAAGGTAAGGACGGAACAAGGCTCTGCAACCAAGTACCTATATGGTTAACGTATTCACAAACCATGGATCTTGAATGACAGACTTTGTAATTTTGAGACCATCCCATATAATTTCCATAAATCATTGATGCTGAATGGTGAACTCTGAAACACTGAACTCGTCCTAAATGATATCCACGAACATACGATAAAAACTAACACAAAATTTTACGAAGGAAAATCTAGTCTTAACACCATGCATTATTGAATTATCTATATAAGGTTGATTGTTGCCATCGATGGCTGATTTGCAGGGGCAAGGAGTAGTGATAATAGAAAGACTCGACCTAGTTCTAATCCACTTTGGCCTCTGCCAAAAAATATGTTTTAATGTTTTCGGCCTTCCACAGAAGGTAAGCAAGGAGGGTGAATCTAAAGTAAACTAGGCACCGACCAATGTGTAGGGAAGTACAAATGGGACTACGGAAACATAATTGATTTTGACTTGAGGGGAGCTTTCTAGATGGTCGTGATACTGGAAATCCAAATTGACAGGTTTTGCTTCTTTCTAGGTCTTATTAGCTAATGTCAATGGCAGGTTTTCAGTTTCGTTTGAGCCATTGGAGGCAACAGCCGACTTGTATTTGAAAAACTTTTTTTCTTTTCGGAAATGCAATCTCAATATTCCCACCAATTCGATTCCTAGTTCCTAACTCAACATGTTATGAACAGATCCTACAATTTTGTTTTTCCACTATGACGTTAGAATCCTTTTAATATGGAACCCAGAAGAAATTAATTCCCAGAATCTAATACAGCGGCTTTTGCAGGATATAAAATCTTCTAGAACTAGGGACACGAGACCATGATGTTTACATAATTTTTTTAGCAGTTGGAATTGCGGACATGCATGTTTCATCAGTATATTATTCAAACCATTAGCATATATCCAGATATCATTTTTTGGCATATAGACTGAGAAATAAAAATATACATTAATTTCCAACATGCATGTTTCATCAGTATATTATTCAAACCATTAGCATATATCCAGATATCATTACTTGGCATATAGACTGAGAAATAAAAATATACATTAATATGTATTTTTGCTAATGTTGGAGGGAATTTGGTTATGCCTCAAACTCACTTAGACCATTGGGCTGTGACTTGCGAGATCCCTCAACTGCTGTACCATTTCAAAGTCCATTTATAAAACGTGGCACGGTATGGGGTAAATATTGAGAGAGGAAGGGGAGTAACGCAGTTGGTTTCAGCTAGAATGTTTGTCATTGGGAGGTTAATCTTTCGAAACTAGTGTACCCCATTGTCGCTGTATTGATGGCCTAGTAGTGTACCTCATTGTTGCTATATTGATGGCTTAGTAATGAGATGAAAGGTTTATAATAGTTGTTGCTGGACTCCAACCCTTTATCTCATTTACATGTTGAAGGTGTGTTGCTCAATCCTTGTAGATAAGATAAGATAATTATATTTATGTCCAACTATAGACCACAAAGTAGGTCAAAGGGACTGTTGAGTACAATGATGTCCATACAATGCGGGAGAGCCAAACAGTCTCCTATAAAAGATACAATGCATGAATACAAACGATACAATGCATGAATACAAACGATACAATGTGAACATAAAAGATATGATGCATGAAATGCCTTGGCCGGGAAAATCCAGGAGCTAATGGGTCTGAGGATCTCCTAACATTCGAGGTTGAATGAAGAACATTGAAGAAACTCAACAAACTCTGTTGGCCCGATGAAGAGCTCGTGGAAAGTGCATACTATCCACTAAACCATTGCCTGGGGGAGTTTGTGCATTGTTGAGGTTTGGAGGACCTAGTCCGTCTCCCAAGAATGGATTTGAAACGGATCTGCCACTGAGATCTCGTGTGGTGGGGTGAGGTTCCATGGATCCTCACTGATCTAGAGTCTGGATATGTACTGGTATCAATCGGTCTCTTGGTGCCCCTATCTGAAGGTAGTACCTTGAAAAATGTCGTGATCCTCTATGTGGGATCTGGTCTGATGGGAGGCTGAAGAATATGTGCTCAGAACCTGAGAGCCTCTTAAATATATTGGGCTAAACATCTCTGATTGGGATCCCTGAAAAAGATAGCGAGGGTCTGAGAATCTCTGAACAAACAATGGAACCTTCCTCTGATCTCATAATAGACATTACATCCAAAAATGAAGTGCACCTCAGTTTTCACTTCCTGTAAACGACATACTTGACAGATTATGTCTGGTCTATCAATCTGGTGGCCTATCTCTACCGAAGTCTATGAGAACCTACTCTGAACTGGCCTGGAGGAATTCCAAGAGCATGCATCCAGTGGTGAAACGTATATTGAGGT